>OW388300.1:48039377-50777877 GCA_936450465.1 Gibbula magus | reverse complement strand
CATTATGAAGGTTATCTTTTGTATACTTTAAGATATATTACACTTACAAAAAGTAAGTTTGCTTAAATGAAACGCTATCTGCTTTCAGGGGTGCTCTGACTTTCAAGCTGGATCTGAATTGAGATCGAAGAACAAGAACAGAAAATTGGAGGAAACAGGCGTATTTGGAGCCTGCTGCAGGCACGAGTATCCGAAGGCCTTCTTCAATTTAAAACACGGAGAAAGGTTCACAATTTATTACATATTTTGGCAATGGGTTGTTTTCATCGTTTTTCATAAACTAAAATATTGAGGTTACTGCCATCACTATCTCCAAATGAAAACAGATATTCAGTTTCCAGAATGAAATAGAAAATATGTGTTTTTTCAAGCTTTCTTTTATTAGAACACACCACTGAATGTGATGTCAGAATGGATTTTATGTTATGTGAATACGACAACAAGGGTCGCCATAGCAACACACTTGCACCTCGATTTTCTTGACAAAGCTTGCATTTACATTTCAGGTTGGCCAACGCTGTTTTTCTTGTCAAGTATCTGCAGGAAACCAACAAGAATATGATTATCTTGTATGACATTGCATGCAAGCTAACTTCACATCTTCAGGTAGATTTATTAATATATTATTACTTATATGTCTTTAAATGTTGTCTTGTTTTTCTGACCTGGAGCTTTTCACATTTGTGACTCCTGTTTCAGAACTCTTTGGCCCTGAAAATTTAAAATGGTAGTTTATTAAAAGTAACTAGAATCTAGATGACAAAAATTGGCACAGTTGATCTTTTAATTTATAGTTTTGATTAGGTTGATATCAGACACTGAGGTGGGATTCTGTATTTCTATCTCTTTTTCAGAAAAATTCAGATGACACTGTTCTGAAGGATGTAACTTTTGGTATTCCTATATTCCACTGTTTTGGACACCAGATGGCATGTCAAGTAAGGATTTTTATATATTCTTCATGTTCAGAAAATATAGTAGTTGCATTTACGGAGGGAAAATGAAGTCAAATAAATCAAAAGTCTAGGGAGTTACATACATTTAGAAGCTATAAGTGTTTCCTTTTTAACTTGTTAGGTCTGAAAGGCCATCTTGGCTTATGGCATGGACTGTTGTCCATTGTCTGTAAACTTTTCACATGTTTACACTTCTTCGCAAGAACGGGTACGCTGCGAAAGCTGAAATTTTGTGGGGAGGGTCCTTGCACCTCAAATCAAAGTTCAAAAGTTTGTACTTTTGTCTCGAATGGATACTTATATCTACAAATTTCATTACGCTGCTCCAAAAAGTAAGGATGTTTATGTGGTTTATTTTGTTATATATTAGGGACAGGCATTAGGCCACTCTTGAAAGCATTGACTTGTAATCTGAGCTGCATGTTATGTAGTACAATGCAGGGACCTGGTTGATTTTGGTTTTCTACATCAAACAATACAATTCCTGATGAGCAACAGTGCTCATGGCTCTATTTTCCAATGCCAAGCAATGGCACTCTTTATTATATTTGTACAATCCATATCAATATTTAAAGAAAATGTTCATCAAATGCATCAACAAAAGGCGCTGATTGCAGTTATAAAGAGCTTTAATTGTTAAAATACATTATTTAAATGTTCAATAAAAATGACAGAAATGTATGGGTTTTAAGCATGAGTGCACTTCAGAAAGTAATTATTTTATCATTCATAAAAGTTTTAAGATGTCTATTATGTATGGATATCCAAAAATTCATTTGTTCTGTCTCACTACATGAAATAGGTTCAATACAGTCCAAGGAGGATTGAAGGAGCAGGTTTCACAGATGGTGAAACCATGGAACGTCTCTGGTCTTTCTTACGGAGATTCAAGAAGATAACTAAAGAGATGCAGAGTGACCACAGAACTGATCTTTTAGTTGATGGTTTAATGCATTTCAGCGAGAAGCTAAGAAGAAAAATGGGTAAATGTTCTTTTTATCTTACAATAAACCTCACCTTTAGATCCTTACCCTTTTTGAGAGGTATTGTAGAAGCTGGTATTATGAATGACAAAAACTACTATGGATAGTCAACTTCTTTATTGCTCTATTTTGATGTATCAACCGAAATCACTTACTTCAATTGAAATGTCACACTGAAAGCAATAAAGAAGTTGATTATCCATACAACATGTTCTCATATAGATCCATAGCATTAAAACTTTTCATTTAATATTTGAAGTCTTATTTTCAAAGACAACTTATGAAAGCATATTTGGTCTATAACATAATAAGGTAATCAAATTCTTTATATCGTCAGATTGAATTAATTTCCTTTTTTTATTTTAAAGTTTCATTTATATCTGCTCACTATTGTTCCTAATTTTCAGTGCCATCCTTGTGTCAAAAGCTAGTGAAAGCTGTTGAAGCTGAGAAAGTCTTCACTGCACAATTAGCAACCGTTGTTCCCAATACAGGCATGTGGTTTACACTTAGTATGGACACTTTCAATAAGGGATGTTTTGTCAATTTTGAGTAGGTTGTCACTATTTTGTGTCACTAATCAGCATTTTTGACACTTTTATTTTTTTACAATCATAGTGATATCCAAAATGCAATCTTGGTGAAGGTGAATTGTTAGGTAATTATACTGTTTATGTTGGATTTTGTACCAGTATGTATCTTTAGCTCTCACAAGCTTTACTTTCAATAAATGAATAGAAATTCAAACTATCTGAGACTTCGGGGCAGCTGTTCTCAAGGATTCATCTATAACTACGACTTATATGTTACTTCTTTTTTTTATTGGTTCCCATGATTACATGTTTATACATAAGGTAATGAGGGATATAAACATGACTTATATGTTACTTTATTATTATTAGATACAGAAGAAATAAAGAAGTGGAAGACAAAAGAAGAGGAATTAGTGGCCAAGAAAAGGAAACACCCAACAAGAGGTATTACATCATTTTTTTTATGTTAAAAATTAAACTAGTAATTACTTGTGTTTGACATTGCAGTTTAATAGTTCAAATGAAAATGAAACAAAACAGAGCGTTGTATGTATTTATAAACATGTAAGAACTGATTAATTGAGACAAATAGGACAGTATAAATGTAATCACATTCAGTATCTTCTTTTGAGTGTACAAAATAAGCCTGGAAACTAGATAGTATCATCAAGTTTATTTTTGTAAATTCAAATGGGACATTAACACTTCTAAAAGCTGTCTGCCTGGAAAAAAACGTACCCGCTTCCAGCCTGATAGATATTATTATCCCCTGCCACAAAATGGAAGGGGGATATATGTCTGAACTCCTTCCATCCGTTCGGCCATCAGAGATAAAGAGGACAGGGGAGACCATCAATACATTGATACAGCTCAGTTGACAATGAGAAGCTTGAATATACAGCAGTGATGCACATGTGGAAAGTTCAAGCCAATGCCATTATTAATTTGATAGTTATGGCCTTCAGATAACAGCTCAGGCTTAGAGTTTAACTTTAACCTAGTTTGGTGCTTGTTCTGTCTTTTGGCCTGTGATATCTCCAAAGGTAACAGCTTTTCTCCGCAACTACTATAGATATGATTATTAAATTTTATGAATGTCTTCAGGTCATACATAACTGAAATGGGAAGTAACTAGTTTTTCACCAAGTGATTTCTGATAAGTTCGTTCGGTCTTTGAACACCTGACAAAGACCAAATTTATTATAAAAATATATGAATTTTATGATTTTAATTTTCCAATTTGATACCATTTGAATATATATACATCTAAGTTCTTTTCTTAGCAGATTTTAATGAAAATGGTGGGCGATGTTGATGCCCATGTCATCAGTCTTGTTGACAATTATGCTTATCACCAAAATATGAAGTTGGCATTCGTGAGCTTCTTGTACATATTAAAAATTAATTTTTATTTTATTAGATGACAAATGGAAAGAAGAATATGCTTTTAAAGTGCATGAACTCTTCAACCTCCGGTAACTATCTCAATTCAAATGTAACTAATTATGTAAATATACTGTGAACATGGATAATTCAATATTCAAATCCAAAAGTACAAAAATACATGATAAACAAAATAATTGCCTCCAGATCTCAGTAGTTCAAACATTTTTATATTATGTCAAACACATTATATTTATTTTTCGTCATTCTACATGTATATGATAATCATCATATTTTAATATTACTTGAATTCAATACTTTATTTTTTAAAGACAAGAAGAAGAGAAGCTTTCTGGTGCTGATGAGGCCAAGCGGGAACACATTTTGGGTGAAGTCACAAAGTAGGTGCACCACATTGATTGTTGGTTCACATTTTCTAAATAGTTTACAAATACCATACCTGACTGTGTTAAGTTTTCAAGTAGTAATTTGAAATATTGAATGTTATGAAATGTTTAACTTTTTAAGGACTGAAAAAATGATGGGAGTCCATGAGAGGAAGCAAAGGATAAAGCGATGGACTGTCGATTCAGATGAGTACAACACCTATCTTCCCATAGCAGTCACCTCGGCCAAAGAAGAGAAGGCAAATCAGCTCCAAACCCTGGCGTATGAACACATGTGCCTCAAGGAAGCTGTGAAGAAATATGCAGGTACAAAGAAACAGTTTCATTCATTAATGCAAATATCAGCAAGAATCAGATTATCAATACGGTGGTCTGAATTTGGATTTCTAGAATATTTTTAATCAGCAGGCAATTCATAACACAGGATTTTATACATATACTACTATTCAAAACTTCTTTGTGTGACATTTTAGAAGCTTGTGATGAGTGAGAATAAAAAAATCAATCACCACTCTTCTAAATCTGGCTTCCTCAATCTATCTTTTGTCGATCATCACAACTATTCATGTTCAAGCATTAGAATCAGATGTAAAAACAAACTATTATCATACTTCAATAAGGAAGCCGTATCTAAAGTTATCACTCCACACCAAAACTTTATCGCCCAAAACCCTCTTAAATTCAAAATATATGCACAAAAACACAGAAAGGGTCACCACCATACTACAGACAGGACACTCTTAACTCAACACTCACCTACACAAAACAACAGGCGTCCACTACAACCTGCCCACTCTGCAAACACCGAAAACAATATATACACATACTCACACAAGGCACACTCACTTCTTTACGCAACTAATAACAACCACACAAAGCTCTACTACAACAAAACATCTATCTTAGCAACATACAACAACTACTTAACCGTGCAAACAAATCTACAATATTTCATTAGGCACTTACATTCTGGTCGGAATAAAACAAAGAAAATTACACAACCATACATATTACTGTGCACCACATGCTTCATAATGTTGCTGCATGGAAATGTCGCACTCAAGCAATAATGTTTACTATTCACAGAACTCTTGTACTGTTCAAAAGTCTATAACCATCTTGTGTGAGAGATAACAGGGATCAACAACAACCCATGGTGATATTTCTTAACATCACCATGTTTATGCAGTTTCTTTCCATATTCATTAAATCATGTCTGTGACAAAATTGTCCTTAACCATGTGTTGTGATTGAGAGCATATTGACATTTGTATCAAATTACTCTTGACAACTCTTTCTGTGAGGTAAAGTCCAAAAGAAACATGTCAACAACATTAGGAAGAATATTAACCAAATATGTATGCACACTACATGTATTCTTTATCAAAAATAAACACACTTTTGAAGATGAGTATAGTTTATTACATACAGGTATACATCCAGATGTAACTGATTTAACTATCTATTTAATGCAGTCATGTTTAATTACATTGAAAGCACATAATTGTCAGTATGTATTTCTATGTAAATCAAGTGATGATGAATATAAAAGAATGTTCGTCATATTTTCAGTATGTGAATAATGATTATTAAATGCTCTTATCCATTATCTTTTAACAGATGGACAAACAGTCGCCAAGAGACTTTGCAATCAATTGAAAAAGATCAACAAGAGGATTGGTGACAGTGTTACAAGTTACAACAACTTGCCGAGAGTGGCAACTCAATTTCCAATGGAGATAAATGCTGCTGACGCAAAAGCGTTAGATTCAAACCTTTGGGTTGCAGTGAAGCACCATTCTGGCCCAACTGTCAACTCAAGGATCCAGAGACAAGCTGTAGATTTGTACTGTAGAATTAGCAGGTCTCGAGAGGAGCAGGCACTGGTGAAGGTGGAGCTGAAGCAAGTGATGAATCACCATTTGTCCTCACTGGTGTTCTTGGATCATTTCCAGGTCCAGTCACTGCTGGCACCAACATCGCAGCATTTGCTCGGTGCCCAAGCTCTCATTAAGCAGCACATCTACACCAGAATTGGTGTGCTGCGAGATATATTTAAAGCAGTGAGAAACATAATTGACGTTTCATCAGCTGAGAGGCAAGTCGATGAACTGTCCGTATCCAATGACCATCCAATCCTTTTCTGTGAAGATTCAGATAGTGACAGTGATGACTGCAATGATGATTGATGATTCCAGAAATCCATCTTGCGTTTTACATTATGGTTAGGTATTCTACATTACAATAATGTTCAGAAACAAAATAAGGACACGTGACGTCATGTAACAATCATGTAATGACGTCATGTAACAATCGTTTGACGTCACTCAAGTCAATACGGCTTTTGGTCAGACTCGGACTGAAGTCAAAATGTTTTTCTGTTTTTCTGTCGACGATCACGTGATCGTCTCTTAACCAATCACATCTCTGGAAAATTATGCTTACATAATAAAGCTTTTCATTATTATATGAATTATAATAATCCTATATTTTGCACGCATGCATCCTTTTTTCATGTTATTACCTAAGAATAAACTGGGGTTTTCTTCCCATCAAAATACACAACTCTTGTATTCATGTATATATTTCACTGCTCATTCACATTTTTTTCTGTTAACACTTTCATGTTTTTCATCACACTGCACTGTTATAATTATTTGTTAATATATTGTGTGATGTTTTTAAAAAATCATATAGCTTATGATCCTTTTCCTTAACCTTCATGTTTTAGTTAAATTTAATAATCTTTATCTAAATATTGCACTTTAAAACTGTTTGATTTAACTTTAGTTGGGTAACATAAATTTTAGAATTCTCTATAACATTCTACCTTATGACTGTATTAGATGTTGTTTGAACAAGTTCCTACTGGACTGACATTTGTATTGCCCATGTTTGATCATGTGATTTTTACCTTACATCTTTTGGTAGGAGGTGATGATAACTTCAGGGACTTAAAATAATAAAAGTACACATTGGGATGGGTGCATGGCATGCACTCACTTTGCTTTCCAAAATGTCAGCATGTATTTACTTATCATATTATCTATTTTTCATACAGGTAATTATCACATCCATAATGGCACTTTACTCAAATGTAAACTATGTTTCATATATTTATTCATTCGCCTGGCCACCCATTGGAACAGTGGATTGTATCTAATTTTCCATTGTTCATTGATACCCATTTGATGTACAGACAAGACTTGAAACCATCATCATTAAATCTATATTCTCTGAATACACTATCATCACAGAACTTATTGTGTTTTGTCATCTTTTAGTTGAGCTAGCACACTTCCACATTTGTTAGTTCAATTGGTGATTAACCTGTTTTGGTTTCATTTATGAAATGAAGATAATTCATCACTGATCAAAAATACTTTGGTCAGCTATGCCCCAGTTCGATTTCAAATATATTGACCAAATTAATACACTCAAATCATACCTCTCAACATTAACAAAAGTAAAATGTTTATTTCAAATTCGTTTTTGTGTGGTTGCCAAAATTGAATGAAGAAAAAAAGTTTACCTATTGGTTGTTTTAGTTCCCTTTTGCAAAGTAATTGAATACTAGCAGAAATTTAAGTAAAATTATTATATTCTCATAGGTGGCTACATCCTCGGTTACCCATGGTTTTATATATGCTCCGTTACTCTCCATTATATCACCCATGCGAAACTCTATCAGAGAGATCTGTCCTTAAATTACCCTCCCTTGGCCGGCATGACGAAGTCAGTAACCAAAGAAAATGCTCAATAGGATAACACTTAAATGGTCAAGGGAGATAACCGGTGACGGTTGGCTAACAAAATGACCTCGCGTGAAATTGAAACAAAAACATTCACGAGTTCAATAAAAAAAATAGTATTCTATGAAAGGAATTTCAGTTTTCAGTTGTGCATTACTTATGTGCTGAAACTACGGCAATGGACACCACAGAACATTACACAGCAGTGCATATAAACAATGAACTCATATAAGTCTCATTAGGGGATAATTCTACACGAACATACAAAGTATGGAGATATACCACAAATCAGTGGATACTTATATATATATATATATATATATATATATATATATATATATATATATATATATATATATTTATATATATATATAGATATAGATATATAGCATATACATATGTATTCGCAACGTATGGGGCAATTATGTACATGAATATACATACAATCTAAATTGTTCACGTTAATGCCACTACGTATGAGATAATTCTAACTGTACATACATAGAATATAGGGATTTCACGTTTATGTCGCTATGTATGGGGAGGTTCTACAAGTATATATGGGTATCATGATAATATTACAATTTATGGGGTAATTCTACAAGTACACGTATAATATAAGCATTTCACGTTAATGTCGCTATGTGTGGGATAATTCTACATGTAAATACATAGAACATAAGGATTTCACGTTATTGTCACTATGTATAGGATATTTCTACATGTACATACATAGAATATACGGCTTTCACGTTAATGTCGCTATGTATGGGATAATTCTACATGTAAATACATAGAATATAAGGATTTCACGTTAATGTCGCTATGTATGGGATAATTCTACATGTAAATACATAGAATATAAGGATTTCACGTTAATGTCGCTAGTATGGGATAATTCTACATGTAAATACATAGAATATAAGGATTTCACGTTAATGTCGCTAGTATGGGATAATTCTACATGTAAATACATAGAATATAAGGATTTCACGTTAATGTCGCTAGTATGGGATAATTCTACATGTAAATACATAGAATATAAGGATTTCACGTTAATGTCGCTATGTATGGGGATATTCTACATGTACATACATAGAATATAAGGATTTCACGTTAATGTCGCTAGTATGGGGTAATTATACATGTAAATACATAGAATATAAGGATTTCACTTTAATGTCGCTATGTATAGGATAAGTCTACATGTAAATACATAGAACATAAGCATTTCACTTTAATGTCGCTATGTATGGGATAATTCTACATGTAAATACATAGAACATAAGGATTTCACGTTATTGTCGCTATGTATGGGATAATATATACATAGAACATAAGGATTTCACGTTAATGTCGCTATGTATGGGATAATTCTACATGTACATACTAACTATAAGGCTTCACGTTATTGTCGCTATGTATGGGATTATATATACATAGAACATAAGGATTTAACGTTAATGTCGCTATGTATGGGATATTTCTACATGTAAATACATAGAATATAAGGATTTCACGTTAATGTCGCTAGTATTGGATATTTCTACATGTAAATACATTGAATATAAGGATTTCACGTTAATGTCGCTATGTATGGGATAATTCTACATGTAGATACATAGAATATAAGGATTTCACTTTAATGTCGCTATGTATGGGGTAATTCTACATGTAAATACATAGAATATAAGGATTTCACGATAATGTCGCTAGTATGGGGTAATTCTACATGTAAATGCATAGAATATAAGGATTTCACGTTAATGTTGATATGTATTGGATAATTCTACATGTAAATACATAGAATATAAGGATTTCACGTTAATGTCGCTATGTATGGGGTAATTCTACATGTACATACATAGAATATAAGGATTTCTCGTTATTGTCGCCATGTATGGGATAATTCTACATGTAAATACATAGAATATAAGGATTTCACGTTATTGTCGCTATGTATTGGGTAATTCTACATGTACATACATAGAATATAAGGATTTCACGTTAATGTCGCTATGTATGGGATAATTCTACATGTACATACATAGAATATAAGGATTTAAGTTAATGTCGCTATGTATGACATACTAACTACATGTATATATAAGGATTTCACGTTATTGTCGCTATGTATGGGATAATATATACATAGAACATAAGGATTTCACGTTAATGTCGCTATGTATCGGATAATTCTTCATGTACATACATAGAATATAAGGATTTCACGTTAATGCCGCTATATACATATAAATACATAGAATATAAGGATTTCACGTTAATGTCGCTAAGTATGGGATAATTTTCCATGTACATACATAGAATATAAGGATTTCACGTTAATGCCGCTATATACATATAAATACATAGAATATAAGGATTTCACGTTAATGTCGCTATGCATTGGATACTTCTACGTGTTCATGTCGCAATGTTTTTGATAAGTCTACATATAATCTCAGGACTTTAAGTTAATGGCGCAATGTTTGGAACGATGTTGAATAGAGGTTTCCTTTATATATTAAGATAAATTAAATTGCCTTCGTCCCTGTGCGATGTTCTGTGGCCTGGTGGATAACACGCTTGACTACAAATATAATATATATTATATATATATATATATATTATTGAATCCCTGTTGATGGAAGTTTATGGATAATGTACTTGCATGTGCATAAAGAAAGTTAAGATCTCACGTCAAAGCCGAATTTATGGAATAATTCTCACTGCAGTTGAATGTTTGATTATTATATCCAGATCTAATTTTGTGCATTGATCATTTCATTAATACATGTTTCCCAATTGTTATGTTTGTATGCAATACTATAATTCGATATTCTTAATATGCTCTTGTCTGTACATAACTTCATATTGTTGGGTTCATTTCAGTAATCCGAACAGTTCACTGTCCGAACATGTTCAATGCAAAACGAAAGTGTTCTGATTAACGTGGTCTGACTGCCATACATGTTATCATTTAAAGGCACTGTAGCACGTTTTTTCGCTCAAATAAGTTGATGAAATGTATTTGAAAAATAATTTCACAAATGGTAAAACATCCTTCTCTCTTCGGAAAATAAAGTTTAAAAGGAGTGTACATGTTTCGGTGAAGCCATGGGAAACGTTTTTGTAATATAAAATAATAAATTGTGTTCACAATAAAATGGCCGCCATGCAATTTTTGCTTTTTACGCAACATATTTTTTACCGCTACAGATAGTTGGTTTGTGTAATAAGATGTTTTACCCTCTTAAGTTAGTTTAAATGACATAAACTATCATTATAAATGGGAAATTTGAAAAATTAAATTTTGCAAAAAACGTGCTACTGCCCCTTTAAGGTCAATGGCACATTTCTAATTGGTTTGAACGTTTATGTATGCGAGTGGAATGAATAATTAACTTATACATCATATTTCAGTCATTGAAGGGTACGTACAAAAAATAGAGCCAATGGCTCTGTAGCTCATCGGGTTTTATATAGGCTACATTAACTAATTTAAAATGTCAACTTCTAGGTGAGAGGAAGCACTTTAAATTGAGAAGATGTAAAAGGTCTTAAGGTCCTTACCCCCCTGACCTATCTTTGAGGCCAGAGATAAAATCCATTACAAATAAAGACGCAGTTGAAGATTTAATTCATCACTGTAGTTTATTACCTCCCTTTGAAGAGCCATCAAAACTTAAGATGAAATAGCTTTTCAGGTCATGACTTCTGTGACCTATATTTGGGGTCACACGATTATGGAATCTACAATTTAGAATCCCAATGGGTCAAGGAGTCTGTACATGAAATTTCAAGTCTCTGGGGTCAGTGGGTCTTGAAAAGAAGATGAAAATAGGTTTGAAGGTCATGACATCTGTGACCTTTATTTGGGGTTGCAGGGTCACGGAATCTACGATTTAGTATCCCCATTGGCCATTGAGTCTGTACACAACTTTTTAGCTTCCAAGACCAAGTGGTTCTGGAGAAGACACAAGGATGGACGAACGGATGCCGTACACCTATGCCATAAGCCCATCCAGCCTTTCAGGCCAGATGAGCTAAAAATAAGATAAAGAAATATCTTGTGTTTTTAAAAATTTTATTTTAAGCACAATCAATAATTTCAAGTAAAACAATAACAAAGGATATTATTTCATTAAAGAAGATAATCTTGGTAGATCATTATCACAATTCTTGAAAATGATGAATGTTGTATGAAAATCAATTTCAGTACTATGGTGTAAAATCAAATGAAACAAAGTACCTGACATGGTCAAATCAAATATATCTTTCACCAACATCAGCTTTATCTAGGACTGTATAACTTTTATATTCTTGCTTTCTTTGGGTAACGTATGTATCTAATATTCATATTCATTCATGTTTATCAATATGAAAAATTCATTAAAAGATTCAAATACAATGGCTTACGTTCAGTTTCATATGACCATATCAACCCTTCTACTCAAAAGCACACATGAATAGCTTTTTGTTAAACAGTTATGGCAAACAAACAAACATAGGCAACAAAGTCATAAGGCCTTCTGTCCTAAAAAATGCAAAAAAGCTTGAATCTGAAGAAATTGGAGAAACCATATTTAAAAGAGAATTAGTGAACAAAGCTCACTCATATACCCCCGCTGCTCAAAGTGATCATTGAAACTAAGAAAGTACACTAACTTAGGATTCCATTGTCAGTGCAAATATGTTAATTGATAATGAGGTCAATGACAATAAGTATCTAGAGTTCTTGGTTGTAAATCATGGAATCTGAGTGAAACATAGAAAAGGCACATCTAGGGACCATAAAGTGTACATGTATAAAGTTTCATACTAATTGAACAAGTAGTATTTGAGTTATGAGCGGAACCAAAAGTGTAAGCATAGACGCGCACACAAAGACGCTTAAAAATGGAAAATCTGAAAAATAATCATGGAATCTGAGGGAAACATAGAAAAGGCACATCTAGGGACCATAAAGTGTACATGTATAAAGTTTCATAACAATTGAACAAGTAGTATTTGAGTTATGAGCGGAAATAAAATTGTCCCGGACGGACGGACGGACGCGCTGAGCGCTATATACCCCCAACTACTTCGTAGCGGGGGTATAAAAAACTTGTTGAGTTTATTTTGCTGATTTATCTGTCAGACATTATGGGACACATCTGGAATTCTATAAAGAAAGGAACTTGTTGGAAATCTTCAGAATTTGTTTACAGTTATGTTAGTCATAATGACCCAGCAAACGGCTATCTGTCCTTTGGAGAATTGCTCCTGGTGATAGGTTAAATACAGATCAAAGTGATTTATCAGACCTTGCTTTCGAGACAGTATCTTTCATAAACTTCAAGTCATACAAAATTTGTTTAAATTACCGTAGTTATACAACAATGACACCTGCATAAACATCATATCCTGCATGAACTTCAAATCCTTCAGAATATCATTACAATAATTATACAGTAATGACACTCAAAATTTAAATAGGTTTCCTGTTACAAGACCTGTAACATTTTCATAAATGCAATTGTGGTTAAGTGGGAAATATACAATGTACAAGACACAGGACGTAATATTTGCTGTGTTTGTGACATTCTTCAGTTTTCACCTGAAATTAAACAATTGATATGTTGAGTTATAGTAAGGAACAGTCAAATGTGTTCAATGCTTTAAGATGTCAAACAAACAATACAATTTATACATTTTTACTTCTGTTATGAAAAAATAATCATATTTCAATACTAACAAAATCAAGTTATGTAACTTGAAAATGTAAATTTGTATCTTAAACAAAACTTTTTGTTGCCACTGAAAACAAAGTAAGCAAATTTCAAAGATATAAACAGTGTCAAAGTATTATATTGACTTTGCATGATATGAACTTTATGCAACCTTATCAATGTGAGTTCATAATCATGACCAAAATACCTTTTATAGTTTTGGAAGTTTTTTCCTTCTTCGGCGCAAATCGTGTTCTCTGCAATTAGAAAATTAATTTCTTAAGACATAAACATTTTACAATTTCTTAAGGCATAAACTTTAAAACATTTTTACAGCATGAGCATTTTCTCACTATATGTCGACCAAAATGCACCAGTTACAACCTAGGAGAACACATTCTTGATACACTAAGAAATTTCAGTAATAATATTTCAGTTTAATCTTTTTACCCCTGTGTATGTGAGGTGATTTGGGGTTTAATGCTACTTTAAAGAGTATTTTACTTTTATCACAGGTTCTTTGAGAGGCATTTTAGAATTTGTAGAGATGAAGAAAACCAAGATATATGGACAGTCAATGAATGCAATAAAGAAGTTGACTGTCCATATATCTTCATTTTCTTGTATCACAGCTGCTAGTATTATTGCAGAGAGAAAGCCTGCAACACTATTGTGGCTAGGCACTGCAGTGAAATATGATGGCATTGGCTTGAACAAGCAAACTATGGGTGGCACTGTGTTGAAATTCAGAGTAGCATTGCACCAAAACATGGCGTGATTCGAATCCCAGACCTCTTGATACAAAGTCAAATGAGCTTATCACAGTGTTACATCCTCTCTCCTTTTGAGCCTTGTTCAAAAGACCAGCCATTATCATCATGCTAGGTGTTTCATTCTGTTTGCTTTAAGTAAATTCTGCACAACATTCTGCAGTTTAAATGGGTTGTTTTTTTAAAATTATGAAATGTCTCGATTTTTATTCAAAACAAGCATTTGCCAATAAGGTGACATGATCCCACGTCGGAAATTAATACTTCAAAATTGAAAAAAAGAGTCATGGTAAATATATGTATACTGGTTCGTGAATCTCCCCTAGAAGAACTTTGGTGTAGGGTAATAATGTTTAAATAATAAATTCAAATTTTAAAATAATTTCTGCAATGAAAAAAATCAATTCTGAAAGAAATGTGTTCAGAAGGCAATTTCCCTGATTCGTTCTGTATATTATATTAAAGATGATGTAGCACACTGTTCTTACTTACATAAAGTGCTCTCATAAATAGGTAAGTGTTACCAATGGATAAATAATACTCCTGAATCAATAAAAAGAATTCTAAAATGAATGTACATTGTTCGGTTAAGCCATTTTAGTCCACTTACAATCAAACAGCCATTTTAAGGTCTTCACATCAAAACAGCCGCTCAAAGGTAGTTCAAGTGATCTGACTTATGTTGATATACCTTAACACTCAGAGTAGATACTTAAATATGATACAATATGATATGATAGCTTGTCCGGTCCAGTAATGAGATTTTTTACCATCTAACATAACAATATATTGTATTTAATGTAATAATAAATGTCAAATTTGAAAAAAGATGAAATGCCAGGGGCTTTAAGTGGTTCATATCCTGAAAAGCACATTTAAAAATTGAGCAATGATACCTTTGGTACACTTCTATACTTACTTTTCCGGTTTTTCTCTTTTTCCCTCTTTTTGTACTTTTATCTGAGGGTATCTTTTCAACCGCTGACAGCACTACTAATGAGTAAGATAAAGTGAAAAATCAAATGATTATTTATGACAACTAACAGGCACAACAACACCACATAAGTAACATCAATACAAAAAGAGATATTAATATTAATAATTTATAATGATATACAGTTAACACAGAAATATTTTTTAACCATTCAGCTTAATTATATTCCTGCTACAATGTAGTCCTGGGTATAAAGTGCTCCTCATATCCATGCGTGTGTATGGTATTGTCTGTCTAAAATTGTTTCCTAGCATATCTCTTAAACTATAAATATGGTATGTGTTGGTTCACTTTAGGGGTTTCAACCAAAAGGTCTATATATTTTAATTCTTAAATTGGTATCAGGTCAAGGGATAAGCATTTCAAATAGAGTAAGAGTAAGGGCAAAGGATAAAATTTATCAGGATAGACTTACCACTACAGTTTAGAGTTGCTTCAGCAACATCCATATTGCCCGCTGCCATATCGCTGAGCACTGTGATAAAGGGTGAGCATAATCAAACATAATTGTTAATATGATCAAAATTATTAAGAGTTAAACAGTATTATGCTTAAAAACTTTTGCACCATGCATGAAGGTGCATTTTCAGATTGAAATGAATACCCTATTTTATGTCAATGTCATAGAATTTTATTCATATAAACTTTTCCACTTTCAATTTCACTGAACTTGATTTTAAATAATAAATGTTTATGTTGTGACTTTAACTTTTTGACTTCTTAGACTTAGACTGAACTGAACCAAGGGTTCTGTATGACAATACTGAAATACTGAAATGAATCTCAAGTGTACCATCATTCCTAAAATGACAATAAATAATCATCAACCATGAATACAAATATCTTTAATTAGTGCATGTTTAGAAAAAATAATATAATTATATAATATATATACCTTTCTCAGCTGCATTGTGCGAGAAATCTGCAAATAAAAATAGAAATAAGATTATGTGACAATATAATACAAATGGGACATTGATAATTTGTCACAAAAACAACGGAAATGATAATTGGTTTTAGATAAAAAAGGACTCATTGTGTGTAGTTAAGCAAGTATCAGAATAAAAGTATCTAGGGACTATCTTTGACAACAAATTAAACAGTAATACAGACTTTGTAAAAGTGACGACAGCGATTATATTTTATTAGGAAACTTACATCTTTTAATGTTGATGTTAAACTTTTTTTTATTCTTGTTTTGTTCACTTTGTTTCATCATTTGGTAGTCCCTTTCCCTCAAAAACAAATACCAATTTATCAAAATTACCAATATCTCCTCTAAATTGCTAAAACCCCTCTTATAAATCTATCAAGTGCCCATTAAACCCATGTCTTTTCCCTTGCCCAAAGATAATCGCTGATGACACCTACCCTATAAATACAAGCGATTACCTTTTACCTTCTGGCTGCCACTTTTTGATGCGAAAACTTAAGACAAACCGTGCCACAAAGTCTTTTATTCCCGATAGTATTAGACTTTTAAATTGCAAGTGTGATAAAAAGTTATTATTTACTATACATATATATATTATTTTATAGTTCCTAACATAGTATTTTTAATTGTACATCATCACGTTATAAGCCATATATGTAATTTCTGGTCTTCAATGGTTGTATATTGTTGCATTTATGACTCTGTGAATGTAAAAAGAATTCCGGTAATAAAGTTTTATCTCTTATCTTCTCTATCTTACTAAATCATGAGTCTTTCAATTTGGAAGTGAGCCTGTTAAATTATATTCACTTTCACTGAAAAAATCAATCAAAAACAATAATCTAAAATACTGTTATACACAGAGTCTTTAATTGAAAAACTACAATTTTGCATTTTGTGAATGTCATTTCTTTGTGACATAAAGCAAACCTTGAATATATCAAACATCTTTAATTAAACGTGTGTCTCCACGGGAACCACAATTCAGATGAGGGTCTTACATACAAAATGCTCAACTTAGGATCAAGGTTCACTTTGTATGTCAAGTTTGGTGATGTTAGCGTGTATATGTTTATATATATGTATATGTAAATCACTTTCTCATACAGTCATCCTAATTCCTGTTTCAATCAAAAATCTATTTTTAATCTTTAAAATATTAAGACACATTAATGGGTGGTTTGATGAACTTTGAAACTAATTTAAAAGACAGAATGAAGGGTATACATCCATCCAGGTTACTTTGTAAGCAGAGACATATTTTTGACAACTAACAACTCACCATCATTTGGGCTAGGTTCCAGACTCAAGTGGTTGGCTACTGGCTGCAGGGTTATTAACGGTTCAACGGTGGCTTCTGGTTGAAGTGTGGCTATTGGTTGATGGGTTACAGAAACATTCATAATTGAATAAAACATAATATAAAATTGGGAATTTGTGACTCACATGCTCATTGTAAAAAAAAATGTTTCTAAACTACTTGATTATACCTACATAGACAAACAATGAAAAAAATACATATTTACTTAACAGACAAGTAACTGACAAACTTCTTCAAATAACCACTTTTACAAATGTCCCAAGACAAATTATTTTGTGAAATTCTAAAACTTGATTAATAGATGAATTTATCATCACGTGCCTCATTGTGAAATAACAGGTTTACAAAAGTTCAACTGTTACATTATCAAATGAACATGAACAAAACATCTCACCATGTTGCTCAGCGTGAACATCAACAGTTTGATCATCTCTTTCGTTGTTTGCTGAAATAAACAGTACATATCAATATTGAGATGTAAATATAAATTTTAAGTTTCTGTCAGCTATTAAATTAATATCTTTAAGACTGACCTTGTGTATTATAACTTCTTTAAACCATGCTTCTGGTCTTACAATGTTGTCTTGAGATAAATCTTGCATATTATAAGTCTCAAAGTTTTCAAATGAGCAGATATGCTTTTAACACATTTTCCACATTAGCAAAACAAGAACAATGTTAGCATGGCTCACATAGTACATACCCCCGCCTTTCGCTGTTTGTCTATTGAGCATTATATCATGATTTTGTTAAATTTTGTTAGTTTGGAATTGACTTTGATATTACATTTCATTCATCTAGATGTTACATTTTTCAGGTAAACCTCATTGTCACCAATAGAGCATGACAGTGATAATTTGTACCAAGTTCAAATACAGATTTATGGGCAATGGCAACCTTAAAAAATACTATTTCGGAAATGACTTTTAAAATCTATTCAGATCATCATCAGGACAACCTACAAACCAATTTTCATTCATCTAGAAGTAATAGTTTTGGAGAAAACTTGTCCCCATTGAGGTATCACTGTGTTTTTTTAGTATGAAGTTGATATTCAGAGTCAAGGGTAGCAATTCAGTAAAAAATAATTTTTGAATTAGTTTTCAAGAGTATGGTCAAGAGTATTCACAACCATAATTTCATTCACCTAAGATTATTAATTCCTGAGAAAGCTTGTCTTGATTATACACTTTAAAATTAAGTCCTGTAAGTGGCGTTTCCATGAAAACAACAGAATCTGTAAATACCTGAAAACTGTACCATGCATGATGGGAAAGACTTGAAAACAACTGTGCATAAGTTGGTATACCTAAATTACCTTGGTAATGAATTAAAGCAGGAAACTAAACTTCAACATCCTTTTAAAAACAATGTAAAGGACAATGGTTATATTTTGTAAAGATGCAAACCTTTGGAGGGGAGCATTATTACAGGGAACTAAATGAGAAAAGGAAGCAAATGCTTCCAAATGGGTCAATTTTTTTTAAGCCTTGTATTTTTGTTACCTCTTTTATTTGCTTCTTCTTTGTTTCCTCTGAAATAATAAGTTTAGATTACTTGTTTACTTATGTCAAATTCATGAGAAGATGCTAATGAAAAGAATAATCTATGTATTCTGCTATTGAATGTCGTGAAATATGACTTGTATTAACTTAAATAAATCACAAAAGAACATTAGAAATATAACAAAATTTTACCAATGGTGAAATTACAAACTGCATGAAGCTGTAGGTCTAAGGTTTCCTGGTGATATATTGTCAATATTTGAGAAACAAGACAACCTTACTTGTTCAGGAAAAGGCAATCAACATATTGAGCATATTACACAATGTAAAACTTGAATGATCATGTACCCATCAGTCTTCTTCGACTTCTTGAAATGAATCTGTGCAGCTCCTGCAACAATTGCCTTCAAAGACGCCAGCCCGTATCCTGATGGCTTCTTCAGTTTTACTCCTTCAGGGAGGCCCTCAACTAGGTTGTTCGTCTTGTATGATAACCTGGCCTGTGGTCCATGAACCTCTTCTACAACACAAGCAGCATACATTAGTCAAATAACATAGAATGGAATCCTGCACATTTAAATCAAGTGTGAAGTAATCCTGGCATGAATCTTCCAGCAAGGCTAAAACTACTTAAAATAAGTAAGAGTTGTTTTGGTTGACCTTGTTCATTCACAAGAACATAACAATCTATTTGAAAAATGTCATTTAATTATGTGTCTAGCAAGTTACCTAATCACATATAAAAGTTTTATCTAATTAAACATGTACTTACTATATTTCTCTTTGAATAGCTCTTGGACCTGTCTCCTCAGTTCTTCCCTCTTTTTTTCAATCTTATTAGTGGTGGGAATTTCATCTATAGAGAATAAAGCATAATACTGTTAACACTTTGGACTTTAACAATACATTGTTAAACAGAAAATGCATCACCTACTATATAATGAGCAATTGAAGATTGACATTCCAACTGTCTATTAAGCTACAGGTACAATATCTGATTTTTTTAAATGTTATCAGAGACAATACAGTTTACCACTGGCCAGTAGCCAGAACTATTTCAACTTTGAAAACAACTTATTATATGTGAGAACTTTTAATGCTCACCTTTTCTAACTCGCCTTTGCTTGTCAAATACCACACCACTCACTCATTTCATAACTATGTTATTAAACGGGACATCGTTTAGTATTCTCTATTTATATGATAAATAGAATACTAAATGAAGCTTTTCATATCATTACCTAGTACCGGTAATACTCCATCAACAATTCTCTATATATATGATAACCTTTACATTTTTTTAATATTAAATGTATACAACTTACTGTTTTGCAATGAAGTTGAGAAGTCTGAAGCTATCTTGTCATGAGACAAAATATAGCTCAAGCCCCTTCTGGTACCTTGCAGGTTTAATTCGTCTGACCCAGGTACCACAACAGCTGAAAATCCATGGCATCCAAGGGCATTTAACCTCTGAAACTAAACATGAATTGTAAGATAACATAAAGTACCTGAAGTTAAACTTTGAACACAAGAACACAAGAGTCAATGGCTCTAAAGCTCACAGGTATTACGTTATTTATTATCTCTAAGAGGTATTCATTTGCTCTAAGTACAATTCATATTCCATTTTCAGAGATTATGTATGGAATATATGATCTGCCCAAGATATAACAAATAAAATATAAAATATGATAGCATGTTAGTTGTTAATGCCTTGAACAGTTAATCCAACATTGTTTAAGGTTTAATTATGGTTTCTGTTATTATATGGTCAGTCAGCATATTACTAATTACTTTTTATCAAATTAGACAAGTTATGTCTACTGAACATAATTAATATATTAATATATAATATTTGCATTCTAAGGAAGAAATAATAAGTAAACTGTGTCTTTTATTTTATCATTTGACTCATTTTTAAAGTTTTGAGACTCTGATTTTTATCCAGATATTTCAAGTTTCCAGAGCCTTACGTTTTAGATGCACTGAACATGTTAACTTACACAAGAACTTATCTGTTTCAGGTTTTTTCTTATTTTCTCCTCATCCTTTTGCTCGAACAATGTCTGCTTGGCTTTATCAATGAAGCTCTGCTTCCTCGCCTTAGGTAGAGAGGTCCAGGCTCGTCCCCTCTCTTTAGAGCAGTTCTCCAGCTTCTCATCTATATACAATATGATCAACATATTAATCAAGATTACATTAGAAGTGAAGGATCCCTAGGTTATATGCATGAATATGTATATAGTATCAAGAAATAATTTCAAGTAGTTTGTGAATTGATTTGTGCCATCATATGTATCATCTGACAGCTTCATGGTACATTTGGATGAACTCAAGTACACATACTTTTATTAAATGAACATGTCGATTTTAAAAAATATAACTTTCCATGTACAATTACTTTGTTTAAAGTACTCATTTACAAATACCCTTTCAATAACTTGCCAAATGCAAACAATTTACAGGTAGAAATATTAAAATTCTCCTGGAATAATGAACATTCAAGTGAAATCCATTTGAAACAAATTCTTCCTCATTTATAGTTGATTTTATTCATTTTATACTAGAGACACTATGGTTATCATACAAAATAAGATTACCATAAAAGTAGATTGCGTTCATTGTTTTCTTCCACATAAAACACTTAACAAAGTACTTGCAATGCACTTGGGAGTTCAAGTACCCAGTGTACTCAAGTACAAGTGAAGGAATTTTGTAAAACATTACCGGGCAGTACATAAATTCATGGTTTGAAATTAACACTAGTCCGGTAGCACATTGCAAGTAACAAATTGCTGGCTAGTAAAATGTTTTGACTGGCATTCTAAAAGGGTAATTTAAAAAAAGATGATATGGTCCTGTAGATGTATTTGGCTAGCTCAAATGGCTATGGACTGATATCTGAATGGTTAGCACTTTGAAAACATTAAGCTCAACCCTTCAAATTTAAATGTTAACACATCCCTTAAAAGTGTGTCCTTGACCCCAACCCTTGAAAAGTGCTAAACTATTTTATAAATTTGAACAGAATTATCAAAATTCATTACCCTCACCTTGAAACCATGTTACAAGTTTGTTAGATTGATGACAGAAAAAGAAAAAAATATTACTCTATGTAAAACAAAACAATATAATCATTGTTCAATTTCAAACGTTTCCCTATTGGCGAGGAATATAACCGGATCTGCTTGTTACCATTACCCTTTCTTGAACGCTACTTAAACAGTTCCTAAATGCTATGGTTACTGAAGATAATAGTGCAGTAAAGTACATCACATACATCATTATACAAATATACAAATATTATTTTCTTTGAATAAACTTTTTACCTGTTTTACTGGCCATCTCTTTACAGAAAAGATTGTAGCCTGAAGGTTGACGCATCCTCTTTTTGTTGATCGGGCGTCCAGACACCTTCCGGCGGTAATTGCCTATCCAATTCTAAAGAAAAAAACCCCATCTTATTAATTATTCATCTTAATTCCATCTACCGATAGAAAGTACAGTCCGGATCATTAGACGTTAGACTTTGCTTTTAGACCCGAGCAAGAAACGAGGTCTTCCTGAAAAGAACTATGAATTTTGTAAACTTCACTTACAGAAAAGTCTGGACGATAATTTATACAGTAGTTCGGACAGCTCTTGTACATGTAACATGATTTATAAAAAGTATTTGATTGAATATGTGCAACAGATCAATTCATATCTTTGTACAGCAAACTTAGAGGTAGATTCTGAACAGAAAGTTTCATTTAAACTTAAAGTATCACCTTGACTTGTGCTTTGGTGAGAGCTGATGTCTCAGCCACTTCAGACACCAAAGGGCTGTCAGAGTGTTTCATACCATTGTTCCAACCTTGCAGAAGTTGTTGAATCTGAAACTAAACCAGAAAGATCATTTTATTAACAAAATGTTGTGATGTCTCAATATTCAGTCATTTATTAAGTCCAACCAGGACAATAATTATTATTTTTACAACATTGACTATCCTGTTTGCAATAGATAACTGTTCTACATGAAGTATGGTTTGGGTGCAATGCTAAACTGAATTTCAGCATAGTTTACTTGTACCACACATGGTTAGATAGTTCTAGCAAATGCTCACAGGTTTCACTACAATGCATAGCCACCACGCTCCCTGCAATAATACTAGCAGCCATGATATAAATAAAATACTCTTAAAGGTGGCATTAAACCCAAACTCACCATTCCTCAAAACATGACTTGTAATTTGAGCTAACTCAAAATGCATCAATGTCCTAGCATATAAGAGTTTACAGTCCCCATTGTCCCTGCCCTTCTTTAGTTGTAATAGCGACAGTCTATTGTGAACTTTTATTGGCATTTGCAATAACTATTCTGAATAAACAGTGTTTCATTTACTTTACTTTAAAGTTTCTTCTTCCAAAGCGACATAATTTTTAGCCATGCCATTGATCGTTTTTTAAAGTTACTATCGATAAAGTAGTATTGATACAGTAACTATTGCAAATAAATCGATAGTTCAATCTATTGTTACACCCCTACAGTGGACCTTATCAGCTGGCAATTTCCATAAATTTATATGTCACTTTGGGCCACTGCACCAGTCTGGAAGAAGTTATCTACTTTTCAAAAAAAAGTTTTGTTGCAAGAAATACAGTTATTTAAACAGACGACAACATGAATTCTGTATATTACATGACAATAATAAAACCTCTCTTTTTCATATCTGCATTGCCATTGGCCAATTAATAACAAGTATTTAGCGTTAAATAAGAACAATATTTCTTAAATTTATAGTTAAAATCGTTGTAAATAAATTGGTCCATAGATGGTTCAGATAGATGGTTCAGTTATGGATTTGTGGATATAATACAAATCGCATTTTGTACACTTACTTGAGAAAGCGCCATATTTGTCCGCTCAGTGACCCGGAAGGAAGTGCCAAAGTTTCCTTGCAAGGTTCTCTCAAAGGAATGGTGTTAGGAGTTCCAGATGTCTCAGGGTCGTTATAAAATTTGGCATGGAACGTAGATATAAAACGGAACAATGGGTAATCCAAAATTATATACGAGTAGTACGCTGCCCAAGCGCTTTCTGTTGGAGAACTTGATTTATAAAAACAATGACAAAATTAATGCATTACATGTTCAGTCACAAAACCTTTAAACTGCATTTGTACTCGCGTATTGATCATTTGACATTTTCCTGCATGGTGCCAATCACCATTAGGTCTATATTAATCATCTATCATTATTTTCTTAAATTTTACATTATAAATTCTTCAAAAACAAATGTTCCGTTTTTGTTTCCGTTTTATTTTAAACGAAACTTGATATTGAAAATATTTTATCATGGTCTAAAACTTTCGTTTTGCCATATTGAGAAAAAAAAGGCATGTATAGCCGTTAATTTCGGAGATGATACTGAATAAACTATCAAACCAATTCACAAATGTCACGTTATTTAGATTCAAGGATGTCTGTGATATTTTAACAATGTTGAAACATTCTTGACAACTGATTTTGTGAATTGATTTTTCCCTTTTCTATTAACACACGTAGGCTATAGCCTAAGGGTATTTTTTGTAGTTAAACGAAATTCGAGGGTACATATCTTATTAATGCATTATTATCAAGTACCTTATGTAAGTCTCAAAAGAAAACAAACAGAATTCGGTGGTATTTCATAACATCCCGAGATGCAACATATATGTTAAATCATCAGCAGGTTATTAAAGTACTAAACTTAGTTGCTATTTACCCTGCGTGCTAATGCAATGCTGCGAATTCATAAGTGCTTTGAGGGACTAATTAATCGGATTAGCCGTGTTGATATTGTGGGTTATATATTTTAAATAACAATCATATTTTATTGTTAACTTCACGTAATCACGTAATTAATGCAGTTTTCAGCAACAAAAGACAGTTGGCAGTAGGCCTATTTCCAGTGACATTCCCTTGTTTGATTAAGTAACAGAAATACGAAATGAAATAAGGGAACCCACGTGGATACCATGATTAGGTAAAACTTTGGTAAAACATGACCCATGCAATTATGTGCATCCTTACAAGTTCCATAACATTTTAATAAAGTTAAATATGTTTGTTAACTGATTTCCAAATAATTTGTTGGTAAAATATGTTTCATGATGGCTCCAGTTTAGATTCCTGAAATAAAATACTAGATCGGTTCAATGAGATCAATTAGTAGGCCTATTATCCAAGTGATTGTGAGCTTTATAACACACGTATAACCCCGAATACATTTTCTAACAACCTGTTAAAGTCTGTTATAATTTAAAAAATATTCGATGAAGATAATGAAGTAATTGCACAACCGTTCACAATTTAGACGTTTTCTCTCCAATATTGCCTGGAAACAGAATGTTAATTGCCAACATTTCTTTTTTATATTGCAAAGAAGAGTCATTTTCTTATTAGGTGTGCACTAATCCTGAACGACCAGGAATGCTATCGTCTGTCAATCATATGTTATTTAAATAATTTTCCGCTCATCCGTCTTTTTGGTTGCCGTATAATAATAAAAAAATCGATTTCATATGACTTAAAAACAATCATTATACAGAAAACTGCTAATTCTTTTCTGTTCAGTTGAAAAGGATATATAAAATAAAGAAAAAATATAGTAATATCGCATTACAGTGATTTATAGCGTTAGCATGAGAGAACGGGGCCTCGGGTTATGGTATCGTAGTATAAATGCAGTGATAGCGGTAACCTGGGTTAAAGGTTCAGCGCTATCAGTGTATACGTTGCAGTGACAGCGAGCTTAACCCGTTGCTACATTGCGGTGATAGCGCGCGTATCGGGTGCCTGTACATTGTCCGTTGCAGGTCTAGGCCTCATATTGCATATAGAATTTAATAGATTTACAAAAGGACGTTCTTCAACTGAAAACACATTTTAATTTATAGTCGAAGTGTTTGGTGTGATTAAGTATGTATGATGATTGTTATAGTTTTAACAATTATGTAAAAATTCTGTATTATTGATATTGCAAATACTTTGGGGGAAATGGGTAAAAGGTAAACTTTCAACTGCCCTTTTCATTGGGAAATACAATTCTACAAGTGCAAATTGGTTCCTTATTTCTTAAAGTAAAACATCACTCAAATAACAAAATTATATAATATATGTCTGTACTTTAAACCCTAATATCAATTTTGAATTTTATGGATATAATTAATATTCATATACATCTTAATCATGTTTTGGACCTGACTCAGAAATGTACATGGATTGATGATGTTGATACATGGAATTAAGTTGATCTGTTTTGCTTTAGTAATGCTTTTATATTGAGTAGGGGGGACCATATAGAGGTATCCATTACTCAAATTGAATTATCAAAATTAACTACATTTTCATATTTTAAGAGTTTGGTTTGACTCAATCACATCGATACCTGACAAAATAAAGCTACACTTTGTAAACATATTAACAGTCTAATCTAATTATTATATCTTATCTCTGAAGGGTAGCATATTTTCAAAATGGTCAGATTCCTTTCGATATATAATTGCAGCAAATATTAATTAAGATAGTAGAGCCTTCTTTTTGTAACTAAATATTATCTAAAACCCCTAAAAGATTAATTTTAACTTGACATGTAAATATTTCATTATTTTTTGTATATATTTTAGTTGAAAATTGACTTGACCTTTCTGTAAGTTTCCAAGGGATAAAATTGTTTATATATGTCTACAGCTTCAATGTTAAGAACATGAACATTCTATAACGTATGGTCAAAGTTTCTTTTAATGAAACGTTCTATCTCATTTATGCCAAATCTATTCAGCATTACAAATTTACAAAATAAATCATTAATAATTTCGACCAATTATATATAATATGCTCAAATCTTTGATTCATTATATTTTTACAAGACCTGAATAATGATGTACATGTATATATATATATATTATATATATATATAAACTGACATCAGCACAATCACAAAAATTACAAGTAAACTTCAATCCATTTGTGTACATATATGGATACATAAATATTTAGGAATATTTCAATCCAGATGATATTTGGTTTTGATGGTGACTTTTTCATATTTTTCATCTTAATTGTCGAAATCATCTTTGGAAATCATACATTACAAATGTACCATGTTAAACAAAATATAAAATACGGCACATATTACAATTTCCCATGTAACATTGTTATTAACTTGAGATATAATTAAAACTCTAATATTTAATGCATAATAAACTCAGATAATATTTTGTATACAAAATTAATTTTAGTTATTTATTTTCTTTATTTTCTGTAGAAATTACAGTTTTAAAAAAAATCATGCAAGTGCTTTATATTAAAATTATATTAAATATAATTATAACTACTTACCTTATAATTGATTTATTCAAAAATATTCACTTCTGCCAGCATGAATTAAAGTAGCTAGGCCCTACAAGTTAAGTACTACTAGAATAAGTCTGCTTGAATCAATTCCGCCGGCTAATTTAAGTCAGCACATTTACGAAATTATAATATTATTTTTACATTTAGGCCTACTGCAGTATAAGTTTTCACAGAAATCGGCATGGTAACAGAAACATGTTTTTGTCAACATCACTGTGGAGAGACACGGCATGCGATTGTTCATGTCGAGTATCTGCATGGCTACATCGAAGAAGTCGGGAAAATAAATAAGCCCACAATTTATTCATCATCACGATCCGATAGGGCTTACATCAATATCACAATCGTATTTAGTACTTTGAATCTAGATTTAAGTATGAAATTGGATATTCGTAAAAAAAATCTCTCTTGATTTCAAGTTGAGCGCAAGTTTACTTCGGCAAACGTTGTCATCCGTTCAAATATTGAATTTACACCACACGTATTTTGAGTTATATAAACATTTGAGATGTTGTTTCAGCTTTTAGTTCCGTCAGTAACTAGTGACAATGTTTGAAAGTGGTATAAAACGAACTTTTTTGGCGACATGTTACGAGAGAAAATCGCGATCAGTCACTTCCGGGATCACGTTGTTCGTCCATGCGGGCTTAGCTTTGGATAGCTTATGAATATTCATGGCGTAATATTAAGAGAAGTCTATTGCACACAAATAAAAACCATCGAAAATGACTGGAGTTTCTAGAAAACAAAGAAAATAGTTTTAAAATCTGTGAATTTCAGATTTCTTTTTACAAAATAGAAGAAAATATATTCATATGGAAACATCCCGGATTTAGACCAAAGTGACGATTCAGTGTTGATTTTGTTTGCTAAGAAATTTTGCTTTAACAACTTCCTTTTCGTTGGACATTGACAATGACATTGTTTAAAACAGCAACATATGACCAGAAGAAACGAAAGTCAAGTAAGCGATTCCATAGCCGCCAAAGCCTATTTTACTTTTACCTCACAATGTTGACTGTCTGTTAGCTACCAAAGCAAATTTGAAACCTTATGTTAACGTCTGCCTGTCATTCTATTCCAAGCAACCAATCACTGGGGGTGTTTATATGTTGTTTGAGCAGTGTAGTTATGAAATAATGTAAACAAATAATGTAATGAGCTTCATATCTTTATCATAAATTTTCGGATAAATAATTTACAGTGAGCTCAATCAGTGAAGCCATCATGCATTGATTTACGTCAGAAAACGTTCAATAACAGATGGCTTCACAGACCACCGTGTTACAAACTTGATAACCTATTTGTTATACAATGTAATTCTGCATTCCTTCAGCAGTGTATTTCGTTTAAATCCAAAGGATGACTTTATGTTTGCAATTTTATTTTGACGATTTTATGTTTATGTTGTCTTCGTGCAAACGTCAAAAAGTAAATTTTTATAGTCAGTGACTCTGAAATGTGTGTCTATCAGGTGCAAACAACTGTTCAATGAGCCCTCGTATTATCGAGATTGCTGTGTACATTGTATTGCACTATTATATTAACATTTTAAACAATAGGGAATATCATTTGGACTTTTTATTGTGTAAGAGACGTAATACAGGATGCGGCAATCATTTGCAATAATTCATTAGCCTAGTAAAATGTATTACATTGTAATTACATTTGTTTAAATCAAAAGGACAAAGTATTCGATACATGTCAATAGTTTGCTCTTGAGGAGATTCGATGTTGTTTTCTTTTGGTCAGGATGTTATTTATAAGAAATGGAAATGCAAATGCAAATGCAAAAGAAAAATAATTTTCAAATATTTAAAAAAAAACTGTATTTACTATCAAATTTTAAAATGGCAGATAATCCTGGTATTATCCTAACCCCTTCATTTGTAAATGTTATGTCTTCATTTCCAATGATATGGTCGTGGCTGGGTCGCAATTCAAATGGGTAACCTCTATATTGATTATTAGAACATAATCAAAGTAATCATATCAGAGGGTTATTGCATAGGGTTTGGGAAGGAAATAAATCATCTTATTCATTTTGCGTTAATGTTGCTATATTGTCCCAATAAAGCCTTAAATAATTCCATTCCAATAATTTCGTTATAAATTGTTTTACTTTATCGAGGAGTACCAACTGTTACCGAAAACTACATTTTGATGATACTCGACTTAGTATATTGACGATATGAAGGTAAAAGTGTCGATTTCTGATCGAAAACCGGACAATGCACCGCGTGTGGCGCGCGCCAACTACTTTTCGTGTAAATAGGACATGCACTTTTGGTTTCTGCACATGCATAATGATGTTACTCGATTTAATTGGAAACTAGTAAGTATGATATATTTAGCGATTGGGGATGAATATGCAAGGTTAGTGAATCTGTTTGTATTGTAAACAGCACATATGGTGTGTTCGAACGTTTTAAAGCCAAATCAAATTTTATGAAACACAATGGATGCACCTTTATCTAACTTTCGGTCACTGTTAAACGTTATGTTCATTTCAAAAGTCTAAGGTCGTCCTTTCCCAACTTTAGTCTCATATAACTGATCACAAATTATCAGACGGCAAAAGGAATATTATAGGAAAGGTCATTCAACGGAAACAGCCTTAGTACATGTACACAACGTTACACTCTTAGACATAGTCCAAATTGTTACCATGGAAACAAAACAAAAATGAAATTTAAAAAAAGCTGAGACCCCGTAAGGCACAACTAAACTGAGGTGCAAAAGAAAGTATATCACTCAGTTGTTTTCCAGTAATTCGATATTTTAAAGAAATTAGATGCATTTGATTATGGCACGATACAATAACACCTTTCGGCAGTAGTTTGAATGACTTAATGAGTGACTGTTTTATTTTTTAACTTAAATATCATTATTTAAAGTAGACGGGGTTAAGAAATGAAATTTACACCAACATTAACCCCTACGTACCATGTTCAACATGTTGTAAATGTGTGCAGGACGAGGCACATTTATTGATTTTCACACAGAGTATGTGTTATATGTCGATGAACAGTCGTGTTTTGTCAAAATTAATTTGGGGGAATTTCAAAATTTAATTTTTTTTAATTTTAAATTAAAAAAATAAATCCGTAGAGGTATTCTTTGACTGATTTAATGTTTTGGACTAATTTGCCAAACTAGTTAGTTTTTGAATACGACGTCGAAAACTTGAGATATGTGACTTTGAAAATTATACATATGATAAATACAACTGAATGATATACTTTCTTTTGCACCTTAGTTTACATTATATGGAAAGGCAGTATACCAAATTTGATGAGGATTGGTCAAGTCCTTTTAGAGAACTGCTCCGGAAACAAACCCTACCCGTCAAAGTCCATTCTAAATAAATTTAGATCAACAGGTTAACTGTGTTGATCTAACATCCACCAATGCATAGGGCTGTCCCGTTGAACTTTAAATTTCGCCGCTAAGCCAATCAAAAAAAAGAGGCCTCATCTAGCTTGAAGCTTTCTCAAAACTCAACACATCGTGTACGATGAAAGGAGTAATTAACTGTCATTCGGAAAGCACCGAGCGACCCAAACTTCGAAGTCAGCAAACAAGAAAAGCCTTTAAATAGGCAAGCTTGGGGCACCTGGGTAGATGTAGCTGATGGAACCCTGCAGCGGTGATGTGTTAGTGCACCCGATACGATTGTAGTCAAGGCATTGGAAGGCACAGTAAGACAAACAATCAGCCTTCAGGACGCTGACTAACCCGGTGTAACAGTCTCAAATGACTCTACCGCCTCATATGACTCTAGAGTTATTTGAGGCTAGCCCCATATGACTCTAGAGTTATTTGAGGCTAGCCCGATATGACTCTTAGAGTCATTTGGGGCTAGCAAATTGCACAAATTAGTCCAGCCTCAAATAACTCTATTCAGGCTCAAATGACTCTACCAAATGTTCTGTGAAAGAAGATTTACGTATTCATAATTTCACATTTTTCATGTTTTAGTTCATTTTCAGATACCGTGGAATGGTCTGAATTGAATATTCTTAGAAAAAAGTACTAGAGTTAAATGAGCCTAGGCTCAAAACACTCTAGAGTTAAATGGGCCTAGGCTCAAAGCACTCTATCTAGAGTTAAATGGGCCTAGGCTCAAAACACTCTAGAGTTAAATGGGCCTAGACTCGAAACACTCTAGAGTTAAATGGGCCTAGACTCGAAACACTCTAGAGTACAAACTGTGTGAACAACTCAAAGGTATAAAGGGCTGACAACAATTAAGTGATTAAACAGCAGTTGAAATTAATTTTCTGAAGAAAGACCTTCTCTTTCTAAGAGATACACATTTTGGAGTATATGCTCCTATCTATAACTTATTTTTGGTATTTAATCAGGTAATGTCCTTCTAACAAACACTAGATGTACTTTAAAACATCAAATTTGTCGCTGGACAGTATTCATAGTGATTATGATCATTATGATTCTGATTGGTCTTTAAGAGTAATAAGTAATTATTAAACCATGAAACCAGTAATGTCCGAAATGTTCATTATTAGAATTACCATCCCGAAGTTTGTTCACCTATACTTATATACGTATGTTAGTGCAAATATTCTGTAAATAGTGATGCCAATGAGACACTGTATAATGGTGTAAGAGAAGCCGACAACTTTGTATTTTTATGTTAGAAGTGTAGATTTTATGTACCGTAACAGTATTTAATTCATACCTCTAAATAACGGTAACAGTTTGGAGAACAGAACTGACCAGGGGTTAACATTCTAAAAAGTATCGTTGTTTATGTTTCTCTGTAAACTATCAAAAGGGGTCAGCAATGTTACATATTGGTGATGTATTTTTTGTTATACTTATTCAATGTACTTGTAGATATTGTTTTCTTATACAGTCCATATGAAAATTATTAAATTATAAAAAAAAACGTAATTTGAAGAGTTTACCCCCTTTCTTCTTGCAATATACGAAATATTGCACAACTGATCAAATAATAAATTTCAGATTGAATATTGTATTCTTAGAAAACGATCGATTTGTCAGTACAGGTGAAATAATACAATTGATGTCCAAACGAAATCCTAATTACAATTACAATTAAAATAGTACTTACATTTGTTTTAATTTTGGGATGCAGCTTTGCGATTTTTAACATTGTGTTGCTTTTATACTTGGATACAAGCATAAACAATATAAATAGTCCTTACGTAAGGAACGCTGTCACGCTGTGCAAAAAAACCCGCTTACATGCATGGACTGTATATCAATCAAAGAAATACCACCATCCAATGACAAAACTCTTGATTGATTAAGATTTAATTGGCATATTTTGATGGCTCAAATTATTATCAATTATTCAACTGAACAGGATATCGTATTCATTATTGATGCTCCGAATAAAATATTATGTTGGTTATTGATGTTTCTTACCAAATATATATTTCATGTTCTTACTTTTGTGTATTCTATTAATAAGAATCTGATCATGATACAAGGGGATTTTTGGTCCACCGGATCATTTCATGGGCAAGCTTTCCGAAAGTTGATGCTATAGGCAGGATGTATTCATATTTACATTTCTTTAGAAGCGTTTATTCATAAATATATTTTTGCAGGACACGAATTTTCATGTCAGATTTCATTTGGTTGCCAAAATAAATTGTATTTGTATAAATCATATTCCAGTATGCTGGAGTAAATGTTGTTTACATAATATTTAACTAATAATCTATTTTAATTATACTAGAACATTATATGTATGGCCGTGCCACACGTGACACCATATTATCAACACATTCATCATATTTGCTGTTTTCATACAAATTGAAGCATTTGGTATACATTGTATGTTCATTATCATCTCAGTTAAAATCAGAAACAAGGTTAAACAATGACGTCTTTTTGGAACATTTTTATTCTTTAGACTTATCAAATTTCAAACTCTCAGAAATATGGAATCATAAATGCTAAAAAAATTGTATTCCATTCATTATTCAATCGTATACTTCACCTTAATATTGCAGGTGAATAGTGAATATGAATACTCATTTCTTTATTGCGGATATATATTAACACATTCATCAAACAAATGATACGTCAAAATGTGTCTTTGTCATGTTATTGTTTTCGTGAACACAATGTTATATCCATTGCAAAATTCGAAGTCATTGAGGTTATAACAAGTTTATGTCTCCAAGTAATATGTGCATGCAACCATTTTCACAACTAGTTATTTATGTCCCATAGCTATGCACATCCATCTAACTACTCAATCACTGTTGACTATCCATAAACTTTTATGTTTGCTATCATATCTCATTCAACTTAAATAATTAATCATACAAAATACTTTCACGTGCTTTGGAAAGAGGTCAATGGGAACGAGGCTATAGATACCAACGATAGAACTTTACCAAACCAAAGAATTAAACCAAAGCTGAACTGCTGTAGTATTATTAAATTATAATAAAAACCAAAAGATAATAATATTTAAAGATGAACAAATCATGTTGGTCCCGTTAGGATAACCGGGAGAAAACTAAACTTTTCTGCTTGATGTTATCATATAAGTCTTTCCTATGCATTTGCATAAGTAAGTTTCAAATTTGATTAACCCTAAACACAAATAGACTGTTACAGTGCGATACTATTTTTGTCAGCATGGACAAAAAAGTTTATGTTTTTGTTTGAAGTTTAATTGCATTATTATACCCCCGCCGCGCGTTTAGCGCCAAGCAGGGGATATAGTATTCGGTAACGAACGTCCGTACGTACGAAGTGGAATAACTCACTACTATTCACTAGATTCTGTTAATACTTTATATAAAGGTCAACGATAGTAATATAATGTAATGTTAAAAAATGTTTATGTGACCTCGAACTTCACGATCACAACGAAACTTTGACAAGTTACCCTTGTCAGCGAGATATCAAAGTACCCTTTGACTAAAATGTCTATAAGACTTTATACATTATACCTACGTTCTACTCGGGCAGACATAGGGCTGATTTGATTTTAGTGACATTGGCATAATGTTCAAGGTCAATCAGGACCCAGTCGGTTTGTGTGACCATAGCATTATGTTTTTACTTTGAAGTATTAATTTACGGTGAGGGATCATGTCACCTAAGTGACAAGTGCTTGTTTCCAATGGTCACTATATATGTGGTGCTTAAGACATTCGAAGTATCTCGTGACCATCGTCTCTGATTCAACGAACTATTGCATCACAATAGAGCACCGATAGATAATAGACTTATAATACTCAAGGCTCAAGATATGTCTACACAAGATTTTCGCATTAATATCTTTGAAAGTGAAAAAAAAGGACAAATTCAAATTCTATATATAGGAGAGTTGAGTTGAGAGGAGAGATAAGTTGAGCCAATATTTTATTACAGCTGTGCAAAATATGTTGATCAATATCAATATGTTTTGGCAAATACAAATACATAACATATTGCAGATATCATTAAACGATGCATATTTGCATTGTAACAGGCTTTAAGAGTAAGTTGATCATCTGCAAGTTGTAAGTTGATCCCTTAGCTTACATACATGTAGTGTAGTTTATATAAAAGAAATCAAGAAATATCAAGAAATACAATATCTCGGAACATAGTTCACGTAGTTGTAACCAGGATTTCAGACGAGTTCACGAATTTTACGAGCGACTCTATATATTTACCAGAGATCACGCGATAATAAAGCGTCTTTTAAGGTTAATAATAGACCCTGATAGTCAGGAAAAACCTTCCTTTCCTTCCTATCAGGGTCCACAACTTTACCATATTCTCGGTATCATGGTTTATCCTTTATCCAGTGTGGATGAAATGTACTAAAGGCAGATGTACACATCATAGTGATTACGTGTATAGAGATCCGTAAAAAAAACTTTAAAAAAAAATTGCTTTCATATGTATGCTTCTCAGAAAAACATTAAGACATAGAATTATTCAGAATGTATATATAACAACAAGACATGGTCATAAACATCCACCACCATATTGGTTCTCATGAAAAGATAATTGATCGCTTCTCATTTACGAACTCGATGCATCAATCAATATTTGTATACGGTACTTGAAAGGTCACATTCCTGTAGTACATTCATTCATAGGTATATCACTTTCTTGATGTTATAATATATATTTCTGATATTTTCTGTTAACAATGACACTAGCTTTGTAATTATAAAAGTACGGTCTAAAGGCGCTGTAGCACATTTTTTGCATTTTTTTTTTCAAATTTGCTATTTATCATTTAACTTTATACACTATACGGTTATATTAGAGGGTAAAACATCACATTACACGACCTGATAAGCCGTATCCATAGAAAACGGTTGTCGGCCTTAACAGTAAAGGAAGTGGCACGACCTTCCAAATATGCTGTGTTAGGATTCCAGAAAGGCATGATGGCTCAACCTACCCAGTGGTTCAACGAGTTAGTTCGGTATTGTTGACACGTTGCTTCAAAATACATGTGTAATACTTTTTAATCACTAAGATGATTACTTGATGCTTTTTGAAAATATTGTATGTTTTCTTTATTGGTTATTTCATTAACAAGCTTGTTTTTTTGGGGGATAATAGTGAATCAGTTAACATTTACATGTAACATATTAACTCCATTATATTTACGTCACAACATCCCATCAAAATAATACTTAATATACACCACTGTGTAATATGGAGCATATTAGTTTTAATATCTTTAATTATAGCTCTAAAAATATTGACATTAGCAAAATTTCGAAATTGTCTTTAAATTCGACTAAAGTTGAGGGAACCTATTTTGATAATGAATCAGTCATTGCTATCACTACTGCTAGACCATGGTATCAAAATAATACGAAATTCACCCATCCTTTCTTGATTCATCGGTTTAAGACAAGTTTCCTATGTACGTATGTTCGCAGGTACATACGGGGATATTTATATTACACTGAGGCATACTTAAAGCACTAATATCAAAGGACTAACACGATAAAAACAATCCCCATATTGATTCTCACTAACACTCTCAAAATTTTCCCAAATCGTCCTTAATCTAAAAACTATGATGTATACATGTATGTACACAAATGAAATATACATACAACGTGCACTGAAAAAAACCCATACAAGAACATTAAAATAGAAAAGCATGTTTCTCATTTTCGTAATCCTATGGCATCAAGCCCAAATAGGGTCATAAGGGGGTCACCAAATATACAATTTAGAATTGCTTTTGGATAAGGAGTCTGCACGCAACTTTTCAGCTCTCTAGACCTTATAGAACTGGAGGCTGGGAGGTTGGGAGGTTGGGAGGTTGGGACCCCTGTGAACCCATTTGTGGTCAAGGGGTCACGTAATCCACAATTTAGAATCCTCATTACCCAAGGAGTCTTCGCACAACTATTCAGCTCTCTAGACCTTTTGGAACTAGAGAAGAAGATGAACATAGGTTTTTAATGTTGTGACCCCTGTGACCCCATTCGGGGTAATGGGGTCACGAAATCTACAATTTAGAATCCCATTACCCAAGGAGTCTTCACACAACTATTCAGCTCTCTAGACCTTTTGGGGCTGGAGAAGAAGATGAAAAAAGGTTTTTAAGGTTGTGACCCCTGTGACCCCTGTGACCCCTGTGACCCCATATTGGGTCATGGGGTCACGAAATATACAATTTAGAATCCCATTACCCAAGGAGTCTGCATATACAATTTCAGCTCTAGAGTCATTGGTTCTGGAGAAGAAGTCGAAAAAGCGAAAAGTTTACAGACGGAAGGACGGACGGACGGACGCTGGTCGCCATGCCATGCCAAAAGCCCATCGGGCCTTTCAGGCCTGATGAGCTCAAAATTAATACGCCGTTTCTCTATGTCGTACTCCAACAATATATTATGCCCTCGCACATATCACACTCGAACAGACACACGGACGCACAGACACACGGGCTGATGGACGGATTATCACTCAAACCTATCGCCGTCCAGTTCTTGGCAGTGTAAAAATGAAGTGAAGACATAGGCTATTTGAGGTTATTAGAGTTATTTGAGGCTAGCCCGAAATGACTCTAGTACAAAAATGACTCTAGAGTTATCTGAGGCCAGGCTCAAATAACTCTAGTGTCATTTTTGTACTAGAGTCATCTGAGACTGATACACCGGCACACATGGCACCCAGGTGACGCAGTCAGGCAAAGATACTACACTGTGTGACAAGGAGAGAGAGATGTACCATAATACAAGCAGACCTGCTCCTGTCTCCCTTGATTTTGTAACCTGACGCGATTAACACATTTATAGGGCTATAAATTAATTTTTAATAGAAAACCCAGACTGTTTTACTCGCAGAAATCTTGCGCATTACATCCTTATTGTTTTGTTAGGCATAACACAAAAAATCAGCTTTGAAAACATCCTATGTTATACTGGAAAACAATTAAACCTCTATACACTAATCCGAATCCCAATTTATAACACCCCTAGATTTCGTTACACTTTCTGTAAAACCCCTCCGAAGGATATTCAAAAATGGTAGGGACATTCTGGATTATACAAATTTCTGTTTCTGTTATAATAACTTCGTAAGTTTAATGTGTTATGTATTCATGTATGCTGTTAACCATAAACAAGTATTTGTATATAGGCCTATAATATACTTTAATTTAAAAAGCTAGATCTAATATCTCTTGATCGCTTCTTGTTTATGTTGACCGCATGCTCAAGGTCATCTTTATTTTCACTTGAATTTTCCGTTCTATCCTCATTAAAACAGACGAATCAAACCTTATGGTATTCAATGTGTTCCTCGCATGCTTCGATGCCAAGTCTTCAATAAAGATTAACTTAGTTACAACCAATAAAAAAAAACGACACGTGTGACTGATACGTCGTCGTACGACATTGATTATCGGATAATATTAGACAATTAAAGAAATTGAGTTGCTTATTTCGACTGATTAATGATACATTATAATTCTCTACATGAAAATGCGATATGTGTTGTTAACATTTAGTCGTATTTCGAAAGTAAGCATATTTAGCGGCGCGCTAGTACGTTAGACGTAATGAAAGTTACGTCCTTTGTGGAGCATGGAATTTCCGGTAGACTCACAAAAAGGCGTTTGTTTGTTTGTCTAACGAGATGATCTTTGGAATCAGATGTTTTCTTAAATATTAATTGAATTGAAGCTGACCCAACCGTTTAGAAATTTAGTCTACATACATCCTAGGGCTAAAGCAGACAGTTAAACGGAATCCAAGGGCTAAGAAACGTACAGTACCTGGCCAAAAGTGATTCATCAAAACTGAGACTTTCATGTTGATCACGGACTTAGTTAGTGTGTTAATTAACCGTTGAAAAAATAATTTACATTAATTAATTATTGGCTGAATTGCTTACAAAAGGTATCTACAAGGAGCAGCGGTAAAACAGTTGTCATTCAAAGACTAATCGACAGAAAGATTAACGGTAATTATGTTTGTATAACAGAGATGATTTCCTTGCTGTATACAAACTACAATAAGTAAAAATTAAAAGGACTTCTTCTCTATTTACGAAAATTATACCCTTGTGTTACCTATTTCCGTGGTAATAAGAAAGAAATTTCTATGAAATTAAGCGATAGTGTCATGTCAAACATTATAAATATCATAAAATTATAGACCACATATATTAAGTAGTGAATATATGTTTTAAAATCATCAATAAAGATTGTCCTAAAAGTGCATTATGTAAAAAGCATGAAATTACCATTGATTTTCATTACTGAAGTCAGGTGTAAGATTTATGAAAAAATGATGATTTTCTGCTTGGAACAAAGCAGAACAACTGATGTATAAAATAAGTTCTAACTGACAGGAACCAGTGAGCAGTTTGGGAGAAATAAATAAGTTATCTTAGGAGCCCTTATTTTTCTGGTAAACAGTCTTCATTTAGTCCTTCACTTCCCATAAAAGTAAATCATCTCATCTTGAGTATTTGAAATGAAGTTTAAAGGCCATAAAAACAAACACATTTTATGAAAAGGTTTTTCACTTCAGTTTCATTTCATTGGTATTTCTTTTACAATTTTCTAAAAGAAGCAGTCACTGAGGACCTCTCTAAAGTTGCCTGCAATTGATTGATCCTTGAGGGTGCCTGTTGGATAAGTTTCTGGTCACTGTATTAATTTCATACTGATCAGAGCTTTCCACCGGGTGTCTGCTCTGGGTCAGAAGCATCCCTGAGGACACAATAATGTCTTGAATTTGCAGTTCTTGAATGTTTGTTAACTAACATATTTAAAGCTTTTCTTCTTCTTTCTACCATGTGATTATTTTTGTTCATACCAGTAATTACTCCCAACAGGTAAAATTAATTTCTAAAAATAATACAGTTATTTTTCTGAATACTATTTGACTTACAACTGAAATAGATCTTGTTTATTATTAATTTGATTTATAAGTTAATTTATTATCCATATGCTTGAAAATAACTGAGTTAATATTATTGATATGAGCACATGTGCATATATCATGTTAAGCGTATGATACGAAACAACAGTATTCAAATAACACATTCATATTCTCTGACACATATATTACAGCCACGAAAGAAAACAATTTAACCAATAGAAGTCACAGAAGTTGACGTGAGTGGAAAGAAGACACGTTTTTCACTAGACCAAAACACATTTGGCACTAAGTTTGCTGGACCAGACACAGTACAAATAGATGAACCGGTATTATATACTAATTTATGTTGTGACGAGTAATTTCAAATAGGTATTTTCAAACATAGTAAGACCTATATTGATTAATGAAGATGTTCAGCCCTTCTGTTACATTTTGTAATTAAGAAATAAAGTTGTAGCCCAATGTGTTTTGTGCACCTCATGCTTTAACTATACTTTATTACAAAACACATTGGGGTACAGCGAACTGCCACATGATCAAATACAGGTAACATTCTGCTTCCAATAATGTGGAAATAAAAATATTGTTTTACGTTCTGTATATTAATAATCCATGAACAGGGCCAACGGACGGCTATTCCACGTGTAAAACACACCCCCTAAGATAGTCTAATATCACGTGACTAACATTCCAAAAAGAATTGTGGGTAATGCTTGACCAAGTCTTAATGTGGTGGCGGAACGTAATTTGTCTTTTCAAATATTTGCTGCTGTCATAAAAGTTTATGTTTATGTCCCACTGCTAATTTTGACCGACTGCAGAAGTTGCAAACCATGGAAAGGAGTACACGCTTTATTGGTTGCTGTGTAAGAGTTCAGACGGCTGAGGCGAATCTACGTTACGTTACCATGGGCACACTTGATCACGAGTGAGTGGCGTCGAACAGCGGGAACGTCATTCGATTGTTACATCATCAAAAAAACTAAACCTTTATTGTCTGATAAAGTACTTTTATTGATTGTTCTAACCGCTAGGCATCTTAGAACATTGCTTATCATTGCTACACATAAAGTACACACAACATTATGTTTGATTTATCTCTAAAGTTTATATATTTTTTCTTACCTTCCCTCATTTCCACTAAATTTGGTTATACTGTGTTTTTATTTTAAGGCTGAATCATCTGCCATTGCTGATGATGGTACAAAGTACCTTACCAAAAAGACTAATTTTGCGGAGTTATGGGCAACGTTGGTGCAGAAAGCTGCCAAATGTGATGGAGTGTATATCCCCCAGTCAGACATATGTAAAAGTTGTGGAGATCTCGCCAACAAAATGGTCATTTGCGACGATTGTTTTCCAAGATTGATATATTGCGTGAAATGCTTCAATATGCACCATACACATATGATTCTTCACAATGCAATTCTTTGGAATGTGGAGGTAAACGTAAATGCCTTTTGCCTTGTCTTGCAATGCTTTTAACTTAATCATGTAATTATCAGTGTGATTGTATATACTGTTCTGAGAATGAATTGTAAAAAACTTATAAAAAGTAATAGAAAGTTACGATAAAACTGAAAATTTAATTCAAAATAAATGAATATCTTTTAACGTGATGAATCATATCAAAATTAAGATTAGTTTTAAAAAGTAAAATGACTCCTCAAAATATGTAAATGTATGTCATAAGCATAAATGATAAGTTAGAAAACCTTGAAATCAGCATCAGAATAGATTCATCATATTGTATGCATCAAAACCTTATTTGTACACTCAATACAGATTTAAATTTATTACAACGAGAAAGCTTTTTTATTACTTCATGATGCCTGAATGGCCCGATACAATTATTGAACAAGGTTACAATTATATATATATATTTAATCAATTTCGTTCAAAATTTACTATTTTGTATTATGTATCATGATTTAGTTAATATAAAGCAGTTGAATTGGAAGTTTACTTTGATCATTTGTTCAAATTCATCACAGGGTATTGATATCTAGACGACCATGTGATCCATTTTCTTTAAATTTAAGCCATGTTAGTCATGTACCAACAATGGACAGTTTTTATGGTCAGGACATTTATCTGGAGAAATATTTCTTTTAGTCTTCAACATCAAATATACAAAGCAGCATATATCTATAAAGCTCTGAGCTCATGGCGCTATTTTAATTAAATGTTAGAAATTGAAATAAAGTAATTGTGTTTATCATGTTTAAGGAATTAGATTGTGGAGGAAAGTACTTCAGAAACATTGTCATTGTTAATTCTGAAGGTAATGTACTTTAAAAAAAGTTAAATTTTAGCTCATCAGGCCAGAAAGACCCGATGGACTTATGTCATCAAATCAAAGTTTGTTCATTTGATCCTCATTCCATCAAATATTGAGTTTGCACGCGTCATTAGTGAAACCTTTTGACGACTTCTTTTCCAATACCAGTTGACATAGGAAACACTCTTTATTACCTTTATTATTGACCACTCTGAATGTTGAGGAATCAATGTATTCAGCAACTCTAGTTTTGACTGAAAACCTCGCATCTACTGCAATAACAAAAAATTCAAAGAACTTGTTTTCTTCTTCATGCACCTACTGGTTTGGATATGAAAATATACATTCAGTAGAACATGGATCATAATAAAGCATTGCACAATGAAGCATGTTTGACATGAAGCTCTATCCGTTATAACATGCTTTTGAAATGTTAACGCGTGTGAGATTGTTTCAATTTTTCAAAAGAAATTCTGTCACTTGACCTCTAACCTCTGTAATTTGCATCTTGATCCGTATATGACCACACAAAGATATAAAAAATATACGTTCCCTTATCCTGCCTAGAACACCATCCATTGTATGATCAATATATATATTTAGTTTCTGTCATTTGAGGTCTGCAGAACTGGGTAGACTTTCAGTTTTGTGTGTGTTCAGCTGAAACTGAAACCCTGATAAAAAACAAAATCTGGCCAGGATCTCCATCAGAGCCAAGAATTGGATTTAATTTCAGCCTGATGGACCAACTATACTAATCAGTAGTTGAGGCTCAAATGAGCATAAGGTCATTCTTCGAGGTTTTCAAATGGAAGAATGATCTCCGTATTCAGCAAATTTTGGTTGGTATAGACTATAATTTCCTCAATAATATGTAGTTGAAACTGAGATATTTTAACTGATTTTGTCGCCAATTACCTACTTTAAGTCAAGGCAATTTATTTACTGTATTCAAATTATACAAAGCGTGTTGAGCTACAGACCCATCTTTTCCCTCATATTAATCTCTTTAAACTTTAATCTTTAGATACTTCAATCTGTAACTGTTGGATATTATATTACACCTTACACTGTTATATTGTTTTAGTATTCAGATCTATACAAGATCATCAGTGGAGAGACTTTTGAATCTTATAGACAATTCAAATTCCAAACTGAAAATGTTTTGACTGTGGATGATGGAACAAAATGCCCTGCATGCCCTACTGATAATGTAAGTAAGCCAATGCATAATGGCCTCGTTCAAAGCATTGTCACTGTTGTGTTGCAGGCTTTCTTCCTGTAAAAACATTATCAGCGTATTATTTTCAATTATGCAGAAACAAAAATTAATGTTTTTTGGTTAATGTTTGTTATGTAATATCCATATCTTCAGGGTTACTTTTATTTAAACAAATGAAATGTAACAAATTTAAGATATGAAAATGTGAAAAACTTTCAGATGGAACATGGACAGCTCATTTTGTCCATTGATGCATGCTTCGGACTTTGTAGAAGAAAAGCTGGCCACACTGTGAAGAAACCATTCCATGAAGGCAGGTTTTTCCTGAAACAGGAATTGGTCGACGAGTTTGTCAACTCATACAATACCCCAAATCTTAAAGATGAGGTAAGCTATTGATGTTATATTACTCAAGAACTACTTGGAGTATCAGTAACATAGAAGAAGTCAGTCATAGATAAGAAGTAATAAAGGCGCAGTTGGGGGCACACACACGAAATAAAGATACATTGTAAAGTTACAGAATTTTAATTTAACTTTGTAATGCTCTTTATCAGATGATAAAGTGAAAAGTATGGTCTAAGCAGCTCTAAGCGCAAAGGTTACTTAATTAAGCACTAGAATTCTGAAATCTTGTGTATATAAATACCTTTACCAGTTATGATTGCATATGATAAAACTTTTATTATGATTTTAGCAGTGTTACACAATAACTCACTCACTAAGTCTTTAAAGTTAGTTAAACTTTGCAATTCCTGATGAGCTGTAAAGCAATGGCTCTATTTTGGACTTTGCTGTACCTTTCTATGAATGTTAAAAAACAAACATTATTTTCATTTCATAGGTTTGTATACTAGAAAAGTTTTGATATATTTCCTTTTAGTCTTGCAGTAATTTTCAAGCCGGGTCTGTGATGACATCAAAAGGACGTTTTGAAGCATTAGATGAGACCGGCATCTTTGGGATGAGCTGCAGACATGAACATCCAAGGATGTTCTTCAATTTAAAGCAGGGAGAAGAGTACATAAAGATTGGTTGTTAACTTGATTGATAAAATTGTGTGTCATGGTAAGAACATGATAGGAAGATATTCCTCTCAGGAAATCAGCAAATGAAACAAACATGTATTTTATTTTCAGTTACATATTGGGATTTATTAATTTGTCACTGTACAGTAGAATGTAGTTGTAGTGTAGATGATGTAATGTAAAATGTAACAGAAGTTAAGATGGTAACAGAAGAAGATGTACTGTTGAATGTAGGGTATCAGTGATGTGACATGTTATACACTTTCAGCTCATCAGGCCGGTCTGTCTGTCCATCTGTAAACTTTTCACTTTTTCAACTTCTTCTCCAGAACCAGTGACTTTAGAGAGCTGGAATTTATCTACATACCCTTGGCAAATAGGGATTCTAAAGTGCAGATAATTGTAGTGAAGAAGATGAAAATACGCCTTTTAAGGTTGTGACCCCTGTGACCCATATTTGGGGTCACAGGGGTGTTAACCATAAAAGGAGTATTTTCATCTTCTTCTCTAGTACAAAAAGGTTTAGAAATCTGCAATCTCACAATAAGGATTATATATAAACTGTAGAGTGTTTTACTCTGTGACCCCTAAAACGGACCAAAGGCGCCATTCCCTAAAATCCCCTGCAAATGCCTGTGTGTCATTTTCAACCTACTTGTATGAATAAACGCATTAAGATCTACTGAGCCCATGTCTCTATTTTGTGCATTAGAATTGTAGATTTGGATGGATTAAATCATATCATTGGTATCACTCTTTGTTACAGATTGGCAAATGCTGTTCTCATGTTGAAAGAAGTGAAATCAAAATCACTCTGCAGAATCTCATGTCTGTATGACATTGCATGCAAATTGGAATCACACATTCAGGTACTACATGTGCATACATAAAAAAAAACATACAATAGTTAAAATCCAAGTCAGATTTTTTTTCAATGGTAATTTTGCAAAGGATGATATGTATATGATCGAAATTCCAAATTTTGGTACACATGCTCAAATTTTAGAATTTCTTGTGCCAAAGAGATTATAACACAATTTTTCAGGCATGAGACCTGTTAATTAGATATTCATACTAAAGATTATATAAATGAAGAGACATAATTTTTATCCCACCGGTATGTAATACAGTGGGATATAGTCATCACCCCGTCCGTCCATCGGTAATCATTTCGTTTCCGGAGTAGAACTCGAAAACCATTTATCATATCTTTCTGAAACTTCACATATGTATTACACATTTACTGGAATGGTGCCTTTTGATATTTTCAGATTTTTTTTTTTTTTTTTTTTATTCGTTTCCATAGAAAATTGTTGAATTTGGACTTGGTTCAGAGAGAGGTTCGTTTCCGGAGCACAGCTCCAAAACCGTTCATCATATCATCCTGAAACTTTGCATGTGTATTACCCACTAACTGAAGTGGTGAATAAGAACAAGTTCTATGGATAGTCAACTTCTTTATTGATATGAGTGCGACCTTTCGATGCAGATACTAGCACCGTTATCAAGCAAGTTGATTGATAATGGTGCAAGTATCTGCAAGTTGCTTGATAACGGTGCAAGTATCTGCATCGAAACGTCGCACTCATATCAATAAAGAAGTTGACTATCCATAGAACTTGTTCTTATTCATCATACCAGCTTCTAAAATGCCTCTCAAAGAAACTGAAGTGGTGCCTTTTGATATTTTCAGATTTTTTCTGAAAAGTTTACTTTTTTCTGTTTCCATAGAAACATGAGAGGTTGGTTGTTGTTGATTTTGACTGCTGTAAAAGATGTGTTTTACAAATGTTGTGGAACCGGTGGGATATGTCATCTTCTGATGACTCTTGTTATTTATATTCATCAAAATGTCCTTAAGGCAGGACAGAAAACAGACATTGGGTTTTTGTGAATGAAAATGTACTTGAAAATAGAAATAAATTAAAAAATAAATAAAGATATTGAAAAATAAGTTCATAAATAATGTGTATTTTGTAACTTCATTCTTTCTTTATTTTCTCTTAAAGTTTAACAATTGTTTTAATTTAGTAATTTTTTTAGATGCCTTTATCCTAAAATTTGTCAAATCTGCTGTAAAAGTATTTCTCTTAAAATAATCTATTCATTTCACCTGCTTAAAAATCAATAGTTATGATACACTTACCCGGTAAGTCATTTTTTTATGTGAGTGTTCTTAACTCTTCACAATATTGAAGAACCCTGTCATGAAAGCATCATTGATCATGATATTATGTCACTAAGTGTTTAATTGCCTAATGGCATTGTAAACCCAATACCAAAAGAAACTTTGCACCCATCTTCTTGTCTTAATAAATCACATAATAGGCAACGATAGGATTTGGGTTTTTAAGTATTGTAATAATTATTCAATTTTACATTCGATGTATGAAAATATTCATTTCAAAAGTTTATTTAAATAAAAAGTTTGGACGCATCAACATACGAGGGGTATCAATATGTGTTTGATCAATTCGTCTGTGATTCGGTGGTGGTCTCGTACTCGGTGGTCTTTGCTAATGGGTAATATCAACGGACTTTTAACATCAGAAACTGTTTCAGTAGTGCGTTAGTCGCTGAACATGTGTGTCTTGTCAAAATTAAAAGTTTAATTTTTTAATTTTTTTAAATTTCATTTTTTGTAAAAAAAAATTAAAACTTCTGAAAACAATATTTGACTGATGACAATACGCCATTACTTTTCAGTTTTAGTGTACGATGTCCAATACTTGAAATATTTGTAATTGAAAAACATACATATGATTAAATCAACTGAGATGCAAAGTTTCTTTTGGTATTGGGTGTATACACATTATGAACCCTGATATGAAATCTATAAATGAGGATATTGGACAGACGTTCCTGTTATTGGAAAAACTATTCGTGATATCCAAATGTTATTTTCATTTTTTTCTATATTCTGCAGTAAATTATATGTGTCAGTAAAGTCTCATAAAAAATTTTTCAGCAAAGTGCTTATTCTCATGAACTGAAGGATGTTGTATTTGCGCTTCCAATTTTTCACTGTTTCGGACACAAGTACCAATGCCAGGTATCAGCAAATGAAATTCCATGTGAAGATTGCATTCAATCCAATATTGCTGTTTGTTCATTTGCTCAAAAGTTAAGAATATGTTGCTTAATAGAAGGATACATATATTTCATAATATATGCCTATATGAAATAACTTTTTCATTTTTGTAGTCATTTCAAATTGATGAAACAGAATATATAATGTGATGGTACTGGTGATGTGAATCACTTGTGATTGTGATCAAATCCTTGCAATTTAACTGTAAGTGTATGATGACTATTTTCTTTGCATGAAACATCATTTTGATATGTTTTTTTTTACATGTAAATGATACAATTATACAGATGAAGTACAGCCCAAGGAGAGTGGAGGGTATGGGACTCGCAGACGGGGAAACCATGGAACGTTTGTGGTCTTTTCTGAGACGGTTTAAGCCCATAACTAAAGAAATGCAGGCAGACCATCGCCATGATCTTTTAGTGGATGGCCTGTTGCATTTCTGTAAAAAACACTCAGGAGAAAAATGGGTATAAAACATTTACTTTTACAAATAAGCCAGATGGTCTTACAGCATGGCATCAGTCCAACGTCTATATGGGCATGGCAGACATTATCCTTGAAAAGTTTTTTTTCCAAAAAATAAGAAGTTAAAATGTGTTGATATATAGGCGACCATGTGATCCATTTTCTTAATGTATTAGTTCATGATGCCTGGAAGGCCAGATGGGCTTATGGCATAGGTTGGCATCAAGAGTTATCTGCCCCTAGATTATCGCACTGAAAGCTTTTATTGTAGGTCCTGTGATTGGTTAACTGAATTGCGTCAGAACATGGGAGTCTACAGGCTGTTATCAGGAGGTTTTGAGAGGAAACCGCTGAATGATTTTGTCTCCCAATAAATGTACTATTTTGCAACTTTTATTCCTCGGAAAACTGTCCATTTCAATCAGACTGGTTATCCAATCATGTTGGTCTCATGCACTGACACTGATCAGTTTTAGACGTTTCAAATTTATGGGTATGAATTGTGCTTTATCTAAACTATTTTTTTAGTCTACAACATCAATCACTATAAAGCACTAGAATGCTAAAATCTTGGGTAGACATATTTTGAAGCAGTTAATTTAATACTACATAATAAACTGAAGCACAAAAGAAACGTCACACCTCAGTTGGTTTCGATTAATTTAATATTTTAAAGAAATGAGATGCATTTGATTATGGCACGATGCAATAACACCTTTTGGCAGTAGTTTTAATTACTTAATTGGTGACTGTTTTAATTTTTTAGTACAATATCATTTTTTAAACTAGACATGGGTTGGAAATGAAATTTACACCAACATGACACCTACCATGTTTAAAATGTTCTAAATGTGTGCATGACGAGGCAAATTTATTGATTTTCACACAGAGTATGAGTTATATATCGATGAACAGTTGTGTTTTATCAAAATTATTTTGGGGGAATTTTAAATTTCACAATTTTAATTTTTAATTCTTTTTTTAAAACACGTAGAAGAATTCTTTGACTGATTTAATATTTTGGACTAATTTCCCAAACTATTCAGTTTTTGAATACGACGTCGAAAACTCGAGATATTTTACATTGAAAATTATACATATGATAAAAACAACTGAGGGGTGACGTTATTTTTGTTCTTCAGTTTATAAATGTCTTATTCTGATTTAAGTCGTCATTAAATCATGCCATTTCTAATGAGCTACAGAGCTGATGACTCTGTTTTTGTGTAAGTCATGTTGGTCTCTAACACTGGACAGTTTTAGAAGTTTGTTTTAGAATTTATAGCACTCTATTGTGTTTTATCTGAACTATCTATTTTAGTCTACAACATCAGTAAAGCAGAAAAGCAACAGAGCCCAATACTCTATCTTTAGTTCTTAGACTAAACAAAAAGCACTAGAATGGTTCAATCTTGTGTAGACATATCTTAAACAATTACTCACTCATTACAGTTAAAGTTTTGATGAACTACAGAGCCAATGGCTGCATTTTTTGGACATAGAATTATAAAATTTTATGAGCTACTTAACCCCTTTAATTATATGCGTTATGATTCAAATGAATTGAATTTATGAGATGATTGAATGTTTCAGTTCCCTCAGTGGTTGCAAAATATGAAAGAGCAGAGACTGTGGCGAGGTTTTTCTCAGAAGAGATGACCAAAGTGTTGCCAAACACTGGTAATGATGAAAAAAGGGATGATCTCAATGACTTGTGCAACTCTAAATATGCTTAGTTAATGGCAACATTGTATTTATAGATCTAGTTTTAAAGAGTGGTTATATTATTTATCATCCAAAACTGGAGATATAGCTTGTGGAGATCAAGCGATATCTCCAAGGAGATATCTTTTTGGCAGTAGATTTTGCACAATGCCCTGTCGCCGTAAACTACATAACATCACAATGCTTAAAGGCCACAGGCTTACAGTAAATTGTCTTGGCAACTGCTTGTACATTTTATAATGGACACTTGAGCAAAAAAATATTTGTTTCTTAGACATTGATATTTCATGATTAATATACTTATTAATTTATTTATCTGATTAAAATCTGTTGTGCGTCACTTATAGGTACATGCAAATGCATATGTAACTAATTTGTATAGATGTCCAAGAAATAGACAAGTGGATTGCGGAGGAAAGAGAAATCGTTCAAATGAGTGAAGAAAACAATCAAAAAGTTACATACCTATATGAAACTTGATATCATTCATAATTCTGATCTTTTAATTCCATTTCATAAACTTAAATCAACATTTTATTAATTTATGTCAATCTAAAAATTCATTTATGTTGATCGTGTTTAAACTTTGTCTTTTCCAAAATTAAAATGTTTGTCTTTAAATTATTAAACAAGTAATTTCTCTCAAAGTAATTTGTTGAAATAAAGTGTTCAAATAGGTCATAAAGTTATAAAATAGAAAATGTTGACTGATAGTTATTGAGAATAAGGAGAAATGACTGAATACAATTTAATGAAATATTTATATTTAAAATTGTAGACCTGTCATGGAATGAAGAGTATGCCGTAAACCTATACTTTTTCCATTCTCTCAGGTAAATTATTGTGTTATTCAGACATACATTTAATTGAATAGTACTTGCATATAGGAATGTTCTAATGAGAAGTTAATGAAGATTTTGATAATAAAGTTTTTGCTTGTTAGCTCATCTGACAGGCATTTTCTTACATGTAATAAATGTTGATATTGTGATTAATGTGTAATCTTATGAATTTTTTTAACAGAGAAGAAGGCAACCAGATAGAACTTGATAGGTAAGAACACATTTTCCTTTGTCATTTCCTAATTCATTAAGATGGTAATGCATGTTGTTTTATTTGTTATATATCCAGGATTAATCATACAATGTGTGCCTGAAAAATGCCTTGACGTCCACTGACCTAAATAACTGTGGTTGATAAACTTTTGTGTTGTTCAACTCTTTACAAATGTCCATTTCTCATTATGGTCTTGACATTCTGCATTAACCCTGTATTCAATGTTTTGGGCAAATTTCTTTTCCTTGTTCAGATTCGACCAAACTCTGAAAAAGACAGAGAAGCAACAACGAATGGAGAGATGGAATGACGATGATGACGACTTTATTACAAGTCTTGTCACTGGGACACAGCGTCAACAGGAGCAATTGCTGAACAAACTGAAGTTGGCAGCTTATGAGCGGCTCTGCTTGTTGGACCTTTTGAAGAAATATGCTCGTAAGTCTTTAAGTAGACTTTCTTTCATCAAAAAGTTGGCAGTTAAGCCTCAAACATTGACAACACAGTCCACAGGTTCAAGAATATGCAGTTTATATATTAAAGTACACAGTCTGTCACCTTTTCCCTCATTTGAATACCGTAACTTCAAAGGCAGCTCCAGCTGAATGACTTTACATATTCTCATGAAGTTTTGATATTTCAAATATTTCTTACCAAGAAATACTGCTGAATCCGCTTGCAAATATTTAAATTTTTATATTTTAATAATCCAAAGTGTCATGTATATAACACAAATAAAAATAATAATAAGGGTTCCCTTCCTAACCCGACTTATCCGACTTATCATGTTCTCACTACTTCACACCATGCAATGCTTGATTAGCTTCATAGTTATTTGCTATATTTCAGAAAAGTTATTTGTTATCTTTTTACAGGGGGACAAAACATATTCAAAAAGTTGAACAAGCAAATTATCTCAGTTAACCAAAAAATAGCCAATTTGTGTTTGACCTACAACAAACTTCCAAAGGTATCCACGCCATTTCCTGATGAAGTTACCGTAGAATCTGCAAGAAGTACAAACTCCAAACTCTGGCAGATTCTTGATATTCATCAACAGCCTTCAATATCATCATGGCAAAGACGACAACTTATTGAAATGAGGTATAGAGTGCTCAGAGCTCATGAGGAGAAAGCTTTATTGATAGAAGATGTCACCTTCATTATCAGTAATCAACTGCTGTTGATTGAACAGCTCATTTCCTTAATGTCAAATGCCACAGCACCAACAATGAATGCAATGTTCAAGGCAAAGGTATCCTATCAGTTGCAAGTTGTGAGCTCTACCTTAGACAAAACCAGCCACCTTGTCCAAAAAGAGCATTATTTGACTAAACTGTCAAACATTTGTGAAGGTGCTCAAAATGACTTACAATCTCAGTCCACACCTTGTTTCAGTCATACCCATGACGATGATGTTGATGATGATGTTGATGATGGTGTTGATGATGTAAAATACTGATGTTGATGGTGTAAAATACTGATGATGATGATGTAAATACTGATGTTGATGGTGTAAAATACTGATGTTGATGATGTAAAATACTGATGTTGATGATGTGAAATATTTTTGTGTTCAATACGTGTGCAATTCAATAATGAAAATAAATACTTAAGTTTAAAACTTCTTTTGTTTGTTTTCCTTAATGTTTCATGTAGACTTTTAATTCAATTAGAAAAATAGAAGTATTTTTTTATGGAGTTTCACCTAGCTATATATTCAACAACCTTAACATAATCCCATTTTTATTTAAATTTTTAAGCAAGTTAATATTTTGATTGCAAATGAAGGAAAATACCAAAAGTTTCACAAAAATGGTATGCTGTTGAAGTTCGTTTAGTATTCTGTTCTTTATGCCATCACTAATCATTAATTGGGGAGGAGTTGGCAAAGGCCTCATAGTAGTGATTTTGAGGTGCTGGGTTCGAGCCAACCTGCGACAAGGTATAACGACTTTGTGTACAGATGAAACCACCTGGAAAGGTGAAGATACCAAGGTGTGGGTATAGCAAGGTGAAGTATACTTGGACACAATGTTGTTACTGTCTATCCCAGTTAATCCAGCTATGAATGATTTACTTGTAAGTATTGGCTGGTGACATTAACTTGGAAAAAGATGGGGGATGCACGTCAAAACACTGAAAGGCTATTCAAGCTTTAATCTTGCGTTTCGGGGATGGATGGACCACCTTCATCAGACCCTGGCTGCACGAGTTGTATGATCCTCAGGAAGTTGATAATGAGAAAGACGTGTCATAAAGAGATGAACGAGGGAAAAATAAATCGCTTTTGGTAAGGTGAGCAGAACTGGATATCGGGGTTATATAATTGTAAATATGAATGGAATAAGATGGAGTAAGGTACCATTATGATATCAAAATTTCAAACTATCATGATATCATACGTGCAGCATTATTACAGTATAAAGATATTTCCAATAACACACTGCAATATCTCCCATGAGCGAGTAATGAAAACGTATATATAAAAAGCATAATCAAGTTAGTTATTGAACCAATTAGGTTTGCTTTAGAACTACACATAAATAATACCAAATATTTGTTCCTATTTTTTTATAAACCCGTTAAATCCTTAAACGAGAGGAATATGTCAATCAATGTAAAAGTGACAAACAGATTTTTCTGACATACACATACCAGTAGTAAAATTGCATGAACTGTTCTATCTATCTCCCCTTCATAACAAAATATTTTCACGATATAAAATACCCGGGCAAGGTCGATGTCATGCGTTTTTAAGCAAAAACATGCAAACGTGTTACGTCTGTAATCTCTCTGTCCTTAACAACATATGCTATCAACTACTAAACGTTGGTAGTAGCTTATATTTCATATTCAAGTCTGATCTGTTTTGATGAACATTAATGTCGAGTAACATATGACATCAAAGAAATGAAAATAGTTCAATGTGTTTTTATTTTGTAAACTCATTAAGCTGTTATTAATGTCATAATGTTCTTGGGTTTTGTCAAGTTTACAAAGTGATTGTCACATGAACCAACGTTCAAAGGAATGGTTCTAGACACGTCGTCAGAATTCAACCTTACTGTGCCCGGAAAAGACATTACTAAACAAGCAACTGCCTTCTCTGAACAGTCACGAGGAGAATCAATTAGTCTTCAAGTCACGGACATTTTTTATATTGTTCGTTGCTGTTGTCCCTTCACAAATAGAGAGAGGGAAAAACGAGAAGGATATGACATATTTTAAACATTGATATGATTAATGACCTAATACCAAAACGGTCGCATTCAGTAAAATATGTTGATAAAGTCCGCAAGATTTTACTCACTAAGATTTTGTTAATTATAGTCATTTACGTAATATCTATGTTATGAAACTATACTGTATTTTCAACAGTCAAATACAAATACTTTTACTTTCGATTTTGAATGTCCGATGATATATCAGATATACACCCAAGGACCAAAAGTGTTTCCCCACCCTGGGATTTTCCATAGACTTACCTAATTAAACTGTCTGAATAATGGTTATCAAATATATACCAGAATATTGGAAATCACTTTAGCTATATACATATAATTTCCATGTTAGTTACGTTGAATATCAAGAAAATTGTCTTCATATAAGCAAAGCATATACATAATACATTGAAAGTTTAACATGGCGCCAAATGGGATATTAATACAAGAACTTGTATATACGTTCTTCAGTCGGATGTCATTTGATGAGTGATCAACATATAGATGAACGAAATTAAGATGCACAGCTAACATAGTTTCAAAGATATTTGTTTATGAAAAATATGCTTGCGAAGGTTGGATTGGATTGGAAATGAACACGCAAAAATAGAGCCACAGGCTCTGCTGTACATCAAGTTCTACCAAACATATATAGGGGAAAATGTAACACATCAAAGCATATTCAATCACTTATATGTTATTGAGGTTTGGAAAAAAATACAAAGTTCAACATGCTTTCCTACTACTACTTATAAGTTGGGGGGGGGGGGGGGGGGGGGGGGGGGGGGTAGACGCTCACTTAAGCAAAGTTTCAGGTTGCTGCTCTGTGCTGAGATTTATATAACATCTATGTATGCTAATAACTGATAAATTCCTTCATAAGACAAAACTTATTCATGAAATGACTTCACAATTTGTTTATCAAAGGTCTCTTGTAAATATTGATGAAGATATACAATATAGAATATTATTCGAAAAAAGTGCATAACATTCAGGCAGAAATGGTCGTGTGGTAAGCTGTTGGTACAGTCAATGCTGGCAATAGTTGCCTTACTCTGAGGATGTGGGTTCGAATCCCCCCAAAAGTACAAGAATTTGTACTATGGAAGGCAGTGTTATTCCAAATATAACCATGTTATATGTGCAATTTATGTCAGCTAATTCATTTTATGTAAAATTAATCTAGGACAATAAAGTCTTTGAGGGACATTTAGAAATGGAATACATAGGAAAACAAGATTTTCTGCATACTAACTTCTACATAGTGTAAATACACATCGCCTCAGAGTACATGCAAGTTTTTATTCCAAAACTTTGTGTATCTACACAATACAGAAGTTGTTATCCAGAAAATCTTGTTTTCTTAGGGATAATAAATTTCTTTCGCTTTCCATCTCAAAGCGATTGAGAGCGGCGTGTTTGAATTATGGAAAAAACAATGATTTCCGATGACATCATTTAGTGACGTAATCACACTCCTATCTTGCATTCCAACAGTGCGATTGTTAGTTCACGTTTTCACGTATTTGCTCTCATTCTGCGACATAGTTAATAATACAAGTAGTTGTCACTAAGGTGACATGATCCCCCGCATGATGAACTCATATGCAAAATATTATAACAAGAGTCATCAGAAGATGACGTATCCCACCGGTCCCACATAATTTGTTTCTATGAAAACGAACAAAAAATAATTAAGAAATCTCAAAATGTCAAAAGGCACCACTTCAGTAGGTGGGTAATACACATAGGAAGTTTCAGAAAGATATCATGAATGGTTTTCGAATTCTGCTCTGGAAACGAAATGATTACGGACGGACGGACGGACGGACGGACGGAGTGATGACTATATCACATGGTATTACATACCGGTGGGATAAAAAGAATCCGGTCAATAGTATTATTATTATAGTTATTCCATTTCGTACGGACGTCAGACGGACGCAGCCGAATACTATATCCCCCGCTTCGCGCATCGGGATAATGAACAAGTTGTTTACTATGTCAGTAAACCGTTTTGCAATAAAATTCAACAGTTACTTTAGAATAGTTCTGAACAAGTGTTTGCCACTTACATGGCAATGTCCCCCGCCGGTGACATTGAGCTAGTAAGACACATCATTGGAGCTACTTGGGTTCATGATATATCGTGTTAATAAGAGTTCGAAAAGCGGTCAAAGTGTTGTAGTGACTATGAAAATAAGGTCAAGGTCACCAAAATCCCCTGGTATCTGCGTCATCCCCCAGTGTAGACTGACACCAAATTTGAAGACTTTGAGTCCAACTGGTAAAGATATATATCGCGTTAACAAGAGTTAGAAAAGTGCTCAAAGTGTTGCGGTGACCTTGAAAATAAGGTCAAGGTCACCAAAATAAACTGGTGTCTGTGTCTTTCCCGAATGTAGGCTGACAACTAATTTGAAGACTTTGGATGCAATGTTTCATGAGATATCGCCTTAACAAGAGTTCAAAGAGTGGTCAAAGTGTCATGGTGACCTTGAAAATAAGGCCAAGGTCACCAAAAGTGACTGGTGTCTGCGTCTTCCCACAATGTAGGCAGAAACCAAATTTGAAGACTTTGGATGCAACGCTTCATGAGATATCGCGTAAACAAGAGTTCAAAAAGTGGTCAAAGTGTTGTGGTGACCTTGAAAATAAGGTCAAGGTCACCAAATCGACTGGCGTCTGTGTCATCCTCCAATGTAGACTGACACCAAATTTGAAAACATTTGGTCCAACCGGTCATAATAAATGGTGATAACAAGAGTTCGAAAAGTGGTCAAAGTGTTGTAGTGACTATGAAAATAAGGTCAAGGTCACCAAAATCCCCTGGTATCTGCGTCATCCCCCAGTGTAGACTGACACCAAATTTGAAGACTTTGAGTCCAACTGGTAAAGATATATATCGCGTTAACAAGAGTTAGAAAAGTGCTCAAAGTGTTGCGGTGACCTTGAAAATAAGGTCAAGGTCACCAAAATAAACTGGTGTCTGTGTCTTTCCCGAATGTAGGCTGACAACTAATTTGAAGACTTTGGATGCAATGTTTCATGAGATATCGCCTTAACAAGAGTTCAAAGAGTGGTCAAAGTGTCATGGTGACCTTGAAAATAAGGCCAAGGTCACCAAAAGTGACTGGTGTCTGCGTCTTCCCACAATGTAGGCAGAAACCAAATTTGAAGACTTTGGATGCAACGCTTCATGAGATATCGCGTAAACAAGAGTTCAAAAAGTGGTCAAAGTGTTGTGGTGACCTTGAAAATAAGGTCAAGGTCACCAAATCGACTGGCGTCTGTGTCATCCTCCAATGTAGACTGACACCAAATTTGAAAACATTTGGTCCAACCGGTCATAATAAATGGTGATAACAAGAGTTCGAAAAGTGGTCAGTGTTGTAGTGACTTTGAAAATAAGGTCAAGGTCACCAAAATCCCCTGGTATCTGCGTCATCCCCCAGTGTAGACTGACACCAAATTTGAAGACTTTGAGTCCAACTGGTAAAGATATATATCGCGTTAACAAGAGTTAGAAAAGGGCTCAAAGTGTTGCGGTGACCTTGAAAATAAGGTCAAGTTCACCAAAATAAACTGGTGTCTGTGTCTTTCCCCAATGTAGGCTAACAACTAATTTGAAGACTTTGGATGCAATATTTCATGAGATATCGCCTTAACAAGAGTTCAAAGAGTGGTCAAAGTGTCATGGTGACCTTGAAAATAAGGCCAAGGTCACCAAAAGTGACTGGTGTCTGCGTCTTCCCACAATGTAGACAGAAACCAAATTTGAAGACTTTGGATGCAACGCTTCATGAGATATCGCGTAAACAAGAGTTCAAAAAGTGGTCAAAGTGTCGTGGTGACCTTGAAAATAAGACCAAGGTCACCAAAAGTGACTGGTGTCTGCGTCTTCCCACAATGTAGGCAGAAACCAAATTTGAAGACTTTGGATGCAACGCTTCATGAGATATCGCGTAAACAAGAGTTCAAAAAGTGGTCAAAGTGTCGTGGTGACCTTGAAAATAAGACCAAGGTCACCAAAAGTGACTGGTGTCTGCGTCTTCCCACAATGTAGGCAGAAACCAAATTTGAAGACTTTGGATGCAACGCTTCATGAGATATCGCGTAAACAAGAGTTCAAAAAGTGGTCAAAGTGTCGTGGTGACCTTGAAAATAAGAGCAAAGTCACCAAAATTGACTGGTGACTGCGTCTTCCCACAATGTAGGCAGACATGAAATTTGAAGACTTTGGATGCAACGCTTCATAAGATATCGCGTAAACAAGAAATGTGACGTACGTACGGACGGACGGACGGACGGACGTACGTACGGACGCCGCTGAATACATAGTCCCCCGTTCCGCGTTGCGGCGGGGGACAAAAAATAGAGCAAGTTGCAAACTATTTAGATATGCGCATCTTGAAGGTGTGAAATAGTTTATGAATGGCATATGACTACAATTTGTATTTTATAGTCTAATCATAGATCGTGAATTGGGGTCTTGTTTTTCAATTTTGACGCATTAAAATGATCTTGGGTAAGAAAAAGAATAATCAACTTGGTGCTCGGAATTACAAATTATCTGTCCCTCGTGAATTATTATGTCAAACTCCTCGCTCAAGCTCCGAGTTTATCACAATAATTAACTAGGGACAGATAATTCATAATTACTCGCAACTCGATGATCATTCGTTTTAGTATCCAAAGGCATGAAGAATATTGTCTGGGATGTTCTCCCTTGGCTCCCACGTTGTTGTCTTGTACCCTTTCCATTTGATTTTGAACTTATCATTGTCTCTTCCTTGAATGTCTTCAACATAATAGTTTTTTTCTGAAATAAAAAAAGTTTACCTCAATTTAATTATGAAAGATAAAATAATGAATTTCATGAATCTAAGATTGAAAATCTAAACAAATGGAGACATTGGCTTTTTAGATAAGCCTTGTGCATGCTTTATAGTCTAAGGTAGTTTATCATATAAACCGTAGGTCATAAACATTCATGACTTTTTGTTTTGACAAACAGGCCTTTACAAGTGCTAATTGCTAATTCAGATAGCTTTGGGGTGTAGCAATTATGGAGGTGAAGTAAAAAATGTGAAAAGTTACAGATGACCCCCGAAGGATGGACAACAGCTCATGCTAAAGCCCAACTAGCCTTTCAGGCCTGATGAGCTAAAAATTAAGGTTATCTGATTTTATCATGTAGTGCTCTATAACAGCACTTATTATCATTAAGATTATGTAAATCATTATCTCTAAACTGAAGAATAATCATCAAATAATCAGGCATTGCCTATTCGATCTCTATGACAATTTTGACAGTCACCAGATTTACAATTATAAGATAAATAGTTGCGTTTGTGAAATTTCCAGAATTTATTGTTATTCAACACCCCCAAATTTAGTTTAAAATCCATTGCATTATCCATAGGTTGTAAATGTTGTAATTACACCAAAGTCATGTTGCAATTTATAAACAACAATGTTTGTATACACCAAAATAATTATTCCAGATCTTTGCATGTAATAGAATCAGTGAAAAGTAGATTGCAAAGGTGTGACTACCGGGGTAAATCAAAGAACCACCTCTCACAGGAGCACAGAAGTTTTAAATCCTATAATAAGCAACTTGATTCTGTTTCTATCATTGTTTTGGCCTGTCATACCTTCTTTCTTCCCAATATTCCTCATTTGGCAGGGTTTCAACTTTGCTGAAAAAACAACAACTGTTTTTAATGTATCTGCTGATATAATTACTGGCAAACCATATAGAGTGGAAAACCAAGTCGACAGCCACTATTACCACTAGTATTACTACTATTATTATTATTGGCTTTTTGAGGAAAGTAAAAAGTTCAAGTAAAAGAAGAATGTTTTTAAGTTTGGATAATATTATATATACTGGTCAAAATATGCTTCAGAAAAAAACGGAACATTAATGAAAAGATGTTCCCTTTTCAAAGGTCCAGTTTCTACAGCAGTTTCTACAGAATGTGGAGGTTCCTCAGTGGTTGCATTTGATTATGTTAGGACTTCTGTTTAAAAAAAAGAAAAGAAAAAGCTACATGTATATGTAGATATCAGCATTTATTGGCAATTGTAAATACAAATAATTTTGATCTAAACATGAATAATAAAACATGTATATTTCACAAAATATGTAGGGGTGTGTGATTTAAGGGGATAACCAGGGGACTAAATAAACATGTCCAAAATGAAAACTACAAAAGTAGCACAATGTACTATAGAATAAAAAATATGTTTAAGAGAAAATTTGACACCAGTAATGATACATTTTCAGCATGAAAAAATGGCAACTAGTTTGTATATATATATAATGATGTCAGAAACATATTCATCAATATCATTGTTTAAATACAAAGTTTTGAAGAAAATACCATACATGATCTGTTGCAACAAATTTTAACAATTCACATCGATAAATGTAACTAATATAAATGTATCAATTTATCAAACACCTTCTGCCTTATAACAATTGGTCATACTTTCAAAACTGAATTAAATGAGATCTTCAGTCACTGGATCTATGTATTTTTTTCACATCATATTCATTCAAAACTTTACTATGCAAATTGTAACTCAACCTTAAAGAAGAGTAAATTGACAAGGAACATAATTTCTTTTATTCATGCATGGTACAAAGGATTCAATAAATTAGAGAAGATTCAATCATAGTCCATTGGTTTATCATTTATTCCAAAATTAAAGTTATTTTAATCTTAAAAAAACAGAGCCCTTACTTCTGTTGCTCATTAAGAATTAATCATATTGACTGAAGATGCAAAAAATAGAGCTTTTGTAGCTGTAGTGAGTGAGTTATTGATTAAGAGCTGCTTTAATCAAAATATGAGATTTATATTTTGCAATTAAACTGCTGGAAAAGGTATGTCTACACAAGAATTCTGCATTCTAGTGCTATAAGAAGTAAAGATAAAGTCATAGGCTGTGATGTGATGTGATGTCATGCCACGCCATGCCCATATTTGAGGAAGGACCACGAGTAAATGAACAAAAGAACAAACTCAAGACCTTACAACAAAGATGTTAATAATTCTGAAAGTTTCAGCTTTCTATGTCGACTGTTTTTCAGAAAGGTCATCATCAAAAAGTTTCACTAATAATCCCTGTCACCACCGTTTTTGTTGGAGCGTGAAGTTAATATTAAGAACTATGAACAAATTAAGAACATAATACTTACCAAACTGTTGGGCTGCTTCGGAAGGTTCTTCTAAAGTTAAGTTGCCATCAGCAAGTCGATTTATCACTGAAATACAGAATAACAGTTTTTGAAAGATGATTGGTTTTGTATTTTTTTGTATAGTGTTTATTTATATAGAATATATATAAATAAAAGTTGTTTCACAAAACATAAAACAATTATTAGAAATACTTGCCATTTAGATAGTGAGGTAATATAACATGGTTATCCCAAATATAACCATGTTATAAAACAATTATGACAACGACAGAGAAAATATAATTGGCTCTAAAGCCCACATGCTTTAAATAATACATTATACAGTTTGAAAATGTACAATTTATTATCCACAAAGGCCAGGCCAATGCATCTAAACAGGATTGTAGGGAATAGCCCCTTGAGATCTTTTTAGGGGCCACAGAGTCACCAAATCTACACTGTTGAATCCATTAGCAATAGAGTCTGCACACAAAATTTCAAATTTCTAGACCTTTTTGAACTGAAGGAGAAAATGAAAAAAACTTTTTAGGTCATGACCCACGATATTTAGGTTAACAGGGTTACCCAATCTACAGAATGTAATCAGAAATGCGTGCTTACATTGCTCTGCATCCTTTACAAGTGCTTCAACTATAAAAAAAAAAGGGAAAAGTAAAGTTAAAATAAATAAAAATAGAGCTACTTAAGAAAACTTTTGTTAAATATGTTAGATGGCATTGAAAATAGAAAACTAGCAAACAATTCATTTGTGTCAATAATTCCATGCAATAATACCCTTTTCTATTGTCCACATCTATATTACACAATACCTAGGTCACAGTAAGGTCAAGTTAGTTTATGCAAGAATAATTGATTTAGTTGTGTACCATAGAGGTTATATTTCGTTTAATTTTCAGTGTTACATTCATATTAGGTGTGTTTGAGTTGTTTTAACAAGATCTATTTGATTATCAGTAACACTTAATCATAACCCTAAAATGGGAACAACTATGTGGTACTCCCTGCAATGCTCATATCTTTAGGAGAAGGGTAATGGAATTTGCAATTCTTAACCTCATCCCAAAAATACAATCTTTATCCAAAATTATTAACATTAATGGTTCCTTTGCAATTTAAATATGAAAGTGTGGTGTAGCAGTTAATGCAAGTTATCACTGATTTCTATCATGTACCCTAATTCTAGGATGTTCAATAAAAAACTTTCTTTCCATTTTCTGCAATGACGGCACGTTACTGATCTTTTTCTAGCAAGGAAATAAAACTGCTAGAAAATTGGGGGTATCCTGATACAGTATACCTCATGAAACCCTAAGGGTTTAATGAGGTATCCTGCTCAGGATACCCTAAGGGTTTAATGAGGTATCATGATCAGTTTACAGGGAATTTCCTGAGCACAGGATACTTCAGGAAACTCAAGGAAACTCCAGTATATGAACGGAAATTATCAGCGCTATAACATAACGAGGACTTTGTATTTATTCACCAAATATACATAGTCATGTTACATTTCATTGTTAAAAATTAAGATAGTGTGTTAAAAATGTGCATTTTGATCTGTTAGTTGAATGCTTGACGGGGCTGGGGGGGGGGGGGGGGGGGTGTTATTATTCAAATGAAAAGGGAATTATTTATACATGAGAAGCAGTTTTCAAAGTGATTAACTCGCATTTCTAAGAAACAAACTGAAAACTTTGTTTTTAACATTATTTTGTCACTGTTTCATAGAAGTCATATGCTTGTAAGAGACATCTTGAAAGATTTGATATACGAATGAAGAGGAGGATTTTGCCACATGTCTTGGCAACTTAACAAATAATGATACATTCACTGATTTTACCTTCTTTCTATATTCGTTATGAATATTGAACGATAATGTTACAATTAACAGTTCATTTATTTTCTCAATGATAACATCTAAAAACATTTCAGAGGGTAGCAGGATCACGATAAACAAAAGCATATCACTTATTTACTTTGTCAGTATTTATTATAAGGTTTAACAATATACGGTTCAGAAAAACAAAATATATGGACAATCAAATTTATAATAAATATAAATGACGATCAAATTACAGTCAGCAATTTCATTGATTTCAATATGGTTTGCTGTTACCTAAGAGGTTGGTTGTTGTTTAACTGTCGTCCATTCAGGATAATAAATGTTTTCATTGAATAATATTTGGTAATCAAATCAAGTATCAAATATTAGGAATTAATGAAAGAAGCTTACCTTATCACCGAATCCAACAATATGAATATCCAGATACACAAGAACACAAATTGTAAACTTATAAATCCTTCAATGTTAGAACTTTGAACCACAAGATTGCTTGTCCTACTTCAACAAAAGTCTTTTCGCAACTGGCAAAGTTTGCAAACAAATTGTTCTCACGATTTCATACTTAATTTAATTTCATTGGTTCCTTGGTTTACCCATTAATTGTCATTGGACAACTAGATTGAGAAAAAATAGTGTTCATGTTGTTACACTCATGACACTGAGACAGAGAGACAGACAATTGTCTCAGTACCACCTGCAATTGTTTATTCAAGTGACACTGACATTATCTGGTCAGGTGGCTTACCGGGAAGCAGACATTTGGTATTACAGTTAAAATCCTTTGATGCTTGAGAGATGATGGCTTGTGTTGTTATAACGGATAAACTTTTTTGATTATACCAATGCTGAACTACTTAACGAAATCGGCCGGTCACTACAGTGACTTAATTGCATTGTCTTAAAGACAGAGCAACACACAGACAAGTAAAAACATGTCATAGAATGAAAATTACATTTTTTATAGCAGTACAACATATTCAGATATAATCAATAAAGCATACTCAACCCCTTTTGATAAAATTAGGTATAGGTTTATATTAGATGGACATGAGTGAAATATCTTGTGTACAGTATATTAAGGAAGATATCACTGTATAATATCTACATCACTTGTTCAATGTATTTATTTGCTTGCACAGGTGTCCAATAAATAAACATACCCCGTATCTAGAAACTTTCTAGTGCGTATCTAGAAACTTTCTAGTGCATATCTAGAAACTTTCTAGTGCATATCTAGAAACTTTCTATCAAACACTTTCTATGTACCATGTACCATGTGCCATCTGGACATATTTTTGCAAATCACTAATCACACTTCATCCTTGGAAACATGACACAAATATTTTTCATAAACCCCAGAGACAACAGTAGGACCCCCATGTTGCATCAACTGTTTTACTACATTTAATCATCCGTAAAATCATGGTGAGACCTGAACGAAATAAAACATTTTGTGTCATTATAACTGTCCATGACCTGTCCATGTGTATGTCACTTTGATTTAACTGTATTTTGTTAGGGAGCAGCATTAACATAAGCATTATTTGCTTGTTTGCCAATCCCGTTTTGTTTTTGAAATAAAAATATGTTTAAACCATATAAAACTGATATCAATATCACGTATAAAAAGGGCGTACTTACTAAATCCTGCGTACCAATGTTCTTGGCCTTTCAAATGTAAAACAGTGATTCACTGCGTTGGTTATGCTATCTTTTTAATAATTTGTATTGAACTAAAGAAGTGTCTCTGGGTTTAAGGTTGTCTGCTTAGCTCAATTCGAGAAATATATTAAGTTTGCCATATTTTGAATCCTTATTTGTAAGTTTATTTTTCAAATGAACAATAAATGTGTCATTTGAATGATGATAACAGTATACATGTAAGTACAGGTAGCAGAGTATTTATAGTAAGGCGTCTCAACGAATATGAATGTATTTGTTCCTAAACTGATTGGAATATCAAATCAAGTGACTGATTTTAATTCATTTGTTGTTACTTACTACATATGAACAGAAACAATATTAATAAATCCGGAGAGACTCACTAATGCAAGACGATTTATAGAAGGAATGGTAGCTGAAAGAGGGCATTTTGTCATAAGCCACTTAATGCCTTTTGAAAATGAAGTATTACATTTTCAGTAAGATGTCATCTTGCATATTGGTTAAAATGTGTATGTGTTTATTTCTATAGATTAAGTAATGAAAGGGGTTGAGTGATGCATGTCAGACATAGGGGCAAGAATGAGCTAAGAAACTTCGTATTGTAAGTGGTTAAGAAACTATAATCCATATCACACGTTGTAAAACCTACCGAATTCTAAATGCCCTATACTCATTTAATAAGAACCATTTTACCATTACCTGTTTCCCGGTTTTTCCTAGCCTAACAATATTGATACAAGTAATGAGCCTACATAAGATGTGTATTTAGATCAAAGGTTAATTGCTTTTTCAGGTTATTAAACATAAGTTCTGATAATTACACTGAGTCAAACATACATTTTCATACTTAATAGTTTTATCACTTTAATCGGGACATTTTGATGGTACCATTTTGATTTTTGTCCTGTAAACCAGAGATTATTAGAGCGTAAAATTAACCTCGCGTTACCGACAATTACTAATGAACTGGTTGTCGGCGGTCAGCTCGTTAAGAGAGATAAAACACTGAGGCCGCCAAAGAGTTTTACGAGACACGCGCATGAACAGCAATGGTGCAATGTATTTCATTTATACGTGTATATCTCTAACTAAACAGTCATGGCTGGTGTATATGATCAGCCAGTTTCCTGTCATCCCAGGTTTTGAGGACACCTGTTCAGCAACTCAAACGTGGTAAGCTGTGGACCCGCCGTTGTGTCATTCATTCAATGGTAAGATTACATAATGAAGTATACAAGATCATTGAAAGAAGAAAATGGTGTATATTTGAAAGATGGTGTTTTGTCAGCCATTTATTTATGTATTTAGGAAAGAAGTTTTATGTCTTCAATAAGCTGATATCTTGATTATCTCATGTAACGCCGATGGAGAGAATTAACATTTGAATTTGAACTGAAAATCACATATTCTAAATGTCCATCAATCATCTACCATGCTTGATTAAACTTATGTCTTATTAACACTGCATGTGCTTATTGCGCAATCAAGATGAAAATTATTACTGAGGGTGATATATGTATGACTTTATATTTGAGAACTTACTTGAGAGCCTACATAAGTTGTAGTCGTTGAACCAAAGTTATTAATCATGTGAGGTTAGAAAAGTAAAACTTCTTATCACTGAGTAGGAATTCGTTTGTTCGTCTAAAATACATAACAGTGATATGGTAGTTCACACATTATTAGTATTTGGCATCTCTCTCAACCACAATTAACTATCAATGAACGTAAATCCCCCACAAAACAATACATCCACAAATTTGTATTTGATTAAAGTTATTTGAATGAGTAGACCTTTGGTCATTTGCATTCATTTGCTCATATTACATTGTTCTTTTATGATAAAACACAGTAAGTATTGGATCCGTTTAATGAGTAGAATTCATTTGTTTATGGGTATTTAAGAAAGCAGTTTGATATAAATATCCAACCAAGAACCCATACACTTAACCAAGGCAATAATATTGTATTTGTGGCGTTTGTCAAGAATCATTCACAAATAAAACGTAGGAAATGTACATTTAGTACCCTACCGAAACATGTTTGAAGGGGTATTGAAACACCAAAACAAACTAAAATACCAAAGTAAAAATAAACATTTTGAAATACATTTCCATACTCAATTATTATCCCTTTAACCTATTTTCAACTCAGTTTTGTAACGCCATCGGAAACTTTGTCTTGAAACCACTAGATCAGTAGCGCGGAACAATAAGCTTGAGCATGAACTGATAAAATACAATCACAGAGGCCGCACAAGAGCTACATAAGAGACAGACGTGTGTACATCAGTGTCGCAATATATTGTTTATATACGTAGACGTATATACAACAACTTAAATCACCGGCTGTTGTACATGACTAGACAGTTTTCGTTCATTGGGAACCACTTGTTATACTCGTGTATCAATGATACCGAAACATGCGTGATTAGCAGGGTATTCAAAGCACTGTCGTGGAGCTTCTCTAAATTCATGATACTGCGTAATTAAACACTGGTTTTGATATCGTCAACCTAATCTTATAGTTCTTTAATTGTTACAAACATGACAAATCAAAAGTTACGTATTCATTGCGGTATAGTATGAAAATCAGCGTGTATATAGATTACACTATTGACCAATTGTGAGCGCACGAATATGAAATATAAGCAAATTTGAAAACGTGCATACTATTTATTTCATTACATTTGTTTCGTATTGATAAGTATCCACACTTATACATGAGTGTAAATACGTCTGTGACAATGCCATTAAAACCCTATTTCCACAAAGGTGAAGATTGTTGTATGTAAGTGTCACACAAAAACTGACTTATGGGGCCCTATAAAACATAGTATACAAAAGAATAAACACATATTTAAAAAGAAATACCATAGGATAATGTCAATAACCAAGGGAGACAGTATGAAATATACATGTCGTATCGTATCGATGTTTAAGTTGTAATGTATAATATCATTTAAAACCGTTGCCGTCAAACAATAAGAATCTAACCGTAAAAACATTGATTAAACATCGTATTCATCATAAAATATATATTGCCGTCACACATCCAACAAAAGCCATTTTAGTTTGTGCATATTTAGATAATTATAATCTACAATGTATATGAGAAATAAATGAATATTCAAAACAAAGTACATGTATTGTAAAATTTAAGACCGGAATACTTAATTATCATATTCTATAACATGCAGACACAATTTGGAAATTGCATAGTTACTGGACATTGATTTTGATTTCTCAGTATGGTATAATAAATGTAATTTGTGATGGGATATTTGAAATGAATCAAGTCAATTCAATTCTTTATTATTTATAAGTTGTATCAGTGTATACAGTACAGTATTTTAGTGTCTAATTGCCATCACTCATCCTGTGAGGAGCCCAGTCGCGCTATTAACGAGTTAAATAAAATATGCAAGCCTGGATATACTAGGATATGTGTGTATTGCAAGGGGGCAATCTGTGCGGCTATTACCATAAACCAATTTACGGATGTGTATTGTCGCCAATACTGCTTATTCAATCTGATTAAATTTACACGTGTGTAGTTGACTCAGAGATATATTCAAGTGGTCACTGGAATGTTCAGGAGATACGGTTCACTGACTTCATGGATAAACCCTAAAGTTTCTGAGATTTTTGAAAAAGTGGTATATATTTATTTTGATTTCATTTGAATGAAAACCGGAGAGCATATTGGTTGAAGGCTTATTCAAATTTGATAATTCTGAGGGAAGGAAAATTGTGTGACAAAAGGCTATTCGTAAAAATTGTCCATCAAAATCGTAAGACATCTTGTATAAAACAGAGAGAGACCAGCCGAAATTGTAAACAAATCAAATGATTAAGAACATGTGTAATGTAGATTTTGCATACGCCTCTTCACTGCTGTCAACAATCTAAATCTAAAAATTGGAGACTTATTTCAAGATTAAATAGATAGTGTTCGGATAATGCAAAATTGGTGACTCGATGTTAAAATACAATATTTAATCTTATCTTGAATATATAAATAATCGAAAATGTAATATGTTTACTTGCATCCCCGACAGTATTTTTAGTATTTATTGTAATAGGGGAATTGTTATAACAGTCGCGTAAAACGTAACGCTTTTCAATATCCATCCAGTGGTTCTTGAACATAAATATTGGTTACTAGTAGATGAAGGAGAATGAGTTCTATGGATATACAACTTCTTTAATGCAGGAGTGCGACGTTTCGTGGTAGCTTGATAACAGTTTTAGAAACTCGTTCTCCTTCATATATATATTGAAATTGATTTTAAAATTTTACAAAATTAAGAAAACAATATGTATTGATGACAGCATATACACATCTTGTTTGCAAATCCTTTTCTATTTACTGAACAAGATATGTTAAACTCTATCCCATAATATTGACATGGATTTGATTATCCGTGAATCGGTATTATGTTTTAAACATATTTATTCATATTAATTATACATGAATAAGGACATGCAAATAAGCCAAAGGTTTATCTAAATGCCTGTCCTCGTCAAGATACAATACATACAATATAAATACGGATGGCATCATGAATACACACACGCACATTTCATACAGTGATTGCAATGTCAGAACAGTAATGAATTATTAGATCGGTATTATATAGTAAAACAGATATCCACTTGTGTAACTACGTTTAATTTTTCATAGAATACATTATGACAAAGCTAAAGTTGACTTCCCAGATAAACCGTTACCAGATGTTGATTATATGAGTTGACATAAATAAGGCAAGTGGCCCAGATACACTTAGTAATAAGTTCACCAAGCTAGCTGCATAATCAATTTCCTTGCCCCTTATATATTTACATTTACATAAATCATTGTGTGGGTATATATTTCCTCCCTTATGGAAAGAAGTTTCTGTATATCATTTGCACAAGAAAGGCAGTGTAAATGAATATCAAAATTATAGACCTGTAGTATTTCCTTCCTGTATTTGAAAGATGAGTTTTCAAACAGTGTTCAACTTTTTTCGAGACAAAAATGTCAGGGTTTATGCCAGGTGAAAGTAATGCATATCAACTTACATACCTCTATGACATCATAGCAAACGCTTTAGACAATTATTATGTTAATGGATTTAATTTGAAAACCGTTCTTTAAGGTAAAAATGACTTATCTGATGAGACTAACTTAACAATTGTGGATTCTGTTGACACATTTATTGACTTAAGTTAACGTTTCTAAATTTAGAAAGCACGTGAAGTTTAACCAAATGTTATATTTGTTAGCATGCAACACGTACATTTCTTATTTATTATTATTATTTATTTCCAAAAAGAAATCTGGATTGGCGAACAAGCCATAGGCTTATTTCAACGCCGCTCCAGTACAATGAAAGCAAAAGCTGGACGCAGAAACAATATATATGGAATAATTTTTAAGCAAAAGACAAATCAGTTAATCCTCGAATCTGTCTATAATTTTATTCAAGAGTCACTAACATTTAAATCATCCTATTCAGCATGTGTCCTTTTAGATATTTCCGAATTAGTGTTTTGCTTTTTGCCTTTGTGTAATCATTTGATCACTGAATTTGTACATTGATCTTGAATTATAAATTGTACTTTGATATATTTAGTAGAGCGGCACTACATAAGCCAATAAGTCGAAGTATCATCCTTTCAGTGCATTACTGTTTTACCTAAATGGTTATTTTACTAATTTCCTTGTGAAAATTAAATGTTGAAAATTAATGTTATTCTATTACATGTATTCACCTTTATTTAATGTTGTGCTTTCTCAGTTTTGATGAATGAATATGTATTATGTACTGGAGAGGTATTTATAAAGGTGTAATGTATGTGGTTTAAACATATTTATTCATGAAGAATGTGGTTTGGTAAAAAGCAAACTGTTGCTTATATTAACACACGAGAACTGGACATAAAAACAACCAGCTATAACATAATCATATGGTTTAAACTCATTATTATTCAATAAAGAATCTGTGCACATGATTGTTGTTTATGAACATTCTCTACATGTGTAATGTATACATTCATTCTGCTTCGAATCACTACCCGCTCATACATTTTATTGCATCAACATGTATAAATTACTCTGTATGACACATTAATAAACAATATATCTTTCCTCATTTTGAGTGAGACGCTCAGGGTTCATTCATCCATAACAAGGCTACTGGTCACGCATTTAGCATTCCCGGCTAAGAACCTTTTGATCAAAGGGGATCACAGCAGGAGGGCTAATTAGTGTCACAGTGTGTATCCACTGCGATGAGTGAACTGTTCTGCTCTAAAACAGGTTACAGCCCCACAGTCAAGTAACCATCTAATCCCCTCTTAATCCCTGTCAAAACATACAGATGTGTGACAGGGTGAGGTGTCACCATGACACAAGATCAAAGTTAATCTGTTTGTGTTTAAAGATTAAAAAGAACCAAATATTTAAGAATACATTACAAAAACAACTAACAAAAATATATATCATATATCAACATAATATATACTAATATATTATATAATTTGTGACTTTTTTCTTGTAACATGTGTCCCTTCATTCAACTCTACACGGCAATATTATAATTGTAAATTAGTTCCTTATTCAGACAGAAAGTAGTTAGCAAACTTTGAAACCGATAATTTAATTTCTTTTCATATTATCAGGTCCTTGTTATAATGATTTCAGGAAAGCTTATATTCAACCTTGATATTTGAATAAAGCTAGTTGTTTAAGAAGTGAAATAAAATTATATTCTCTGCATTGTCCTCAACCTATATGTTTATGATCACTTTGGTTTAAACATATAGCAGACTAGGAGAATTTAACAATAAACTAAAACAAAAAGCCACAATGTTATGTATGTTTGTGCCGTGCCGTGCCTTGTTGGCGTTACCTATATCCAGATATCTATTCTGCTGACATCATAACACCTAGTTTTGTTTGGTGTTTTTGTTTCTTATAATATTACTTGTCTTGTTTTGTTTTGTTGTTGAATTTGTAAATTTATGATATTTTGTAAATTCACCATGACGCATAATGTCCTGTAGTCTGGAGCTGTATTCACTTTAACTTTTAAAGTTCGTTTACCAATCCATTTCATGTATGAAATAAATAAGTTTAAACCATATTTAAACGTATTTTATTTCATAAACATGAAAAAATTATTGGCGAACAAGGCACAATCCGCTCCGGCACATATATATTTTTAAAAATCATATTTTGAAAATCATTCTAAATTATCTAAATAAATATAATGGAACGAAACTGCAACAAATTATCAATTAACACTTATGTACGTATATCTATAGTTTGATTGTCTTGATTTTTCATTTGTTGTTAACATGTTACCAGCTCTTGTGAATTTGTTTATGTTTTATGTAGTGGTGAGGCATTCACATAAGCAGAGTTTTGCTTGTTTGCCAAACCACATTCTTATTGAATAAACATATGTTTAAACCATATATTTTTAAAAAGCTGGTTACAAGATAAATGAGACAGAAAAATGAAAATTAACATTTGTATAACATCAGACATGAATATTGTTATGTTGTTAGGTGTGACTAATAATGAAGTGGGCTGCAGCTCAGAATTTAATCATTAACTACAATAACTTTCAAAGAAACCGGTTGCTTTTACTGATAAACTGATGTAATGAGTTCAAAATATTATTGTAAGTGGTGTCCTTCAAGGAGCTGTTATCATATGATTTAAACAGTATTTATTTTCCAGATGGTACATGGAAAGGGGGATCGATAAACAGGGTTACCCCTATATAAATATCTCTCCCCGTGATCATATTATACTGTTGTTATGTCCTAGCTTTGATTGTAAAAATACATATTTGATCTTAAATGGTAGTAGCTTCAGCAAGTAAACAGATAGCGAAGTACATGTAAGTTTTCGTTATTGTGACCACATGAAAATCTGGACGTTTCCGAGATATGTGATTTAAACATATTTATTCCATAAATGGATCCGGATTGGCAAACAAGTTGACGCTTATGTCAATGCCGCTCTGGGATACAAAATACATAAAATAAATGTCATGATGAATGTACAATAAATTGTATTACATGTCTGAAAAGAATAATACACCAATTTATGATATATGTCTATTATAACGGTGGGTAATCCATAATCCAGGCTCTTCATTTCTCATAGCAAACGCTTCTTATGAAATATCTATTAAAATGATGTTGTGTTTTTCTACATTCATGTATGTATGATTATATTTATGATGTAATTATCCTGTTTTATGTTCTTTTCGGGAGAAACAGTTATATAGGGAAAACCTGTTTGTTGATTCCCCTGAGTACATGAATAAATATTGTTAAAACCATATAAAATCTGAATAAGTTTATTTCAACATTTACAGGAGAGCTGTAGTCATCTATCAAGAGACATGAGCTTTGCCTCAAGTTGGTACCCATATTGACCACACTAATTAATCCATCGTTAATCCCTCGTCTGGGTGAATCTTGTTGACACTCTGAGGTGTACAAACTAAACGGGCTCTTTGTTTGTTATTTAACATTGTGTTCATCTCTTGTGAATACCATCCGTGAAATGCAGACGTCTTTGTTAAGTGTCAATTAAGATACTCAGACAATACTAGTAATTCACTTGTGACCAGCTAAGCAGGTGTGAACTAGTCACCTGTAAAAACACACACGGGTGGCTTATGGGCCTTATGTTGCCTGTCAATAGAATCACGTCACAGCCAATGGATGATATACTGTTTTGAGTTATCCAATGAAATCAGTAACTGTTAAGTGAAACACCAATGAGATTTGAGCTGAAATCCGGGATAATCAATTGGGCAAGATGTTAACCATTTATCTCGAGTTACTACACGTGTAAACACCTAAGAGTTTCATCAATGGTGGATACACATGTTGTGTAGTGTTAATACCTGTATTTGATTTGGATATTCATAGTGTTCTTTCGGATGCGCTTTTTTAAAAGGTGAGTTTTAGGTTTTTCATAAATCTATCACGATCCAGACAACAATTATAAAAGAACTTGTATAAAGAACTTTAATGCAGGTAACTTAAACTTATGCATTTGATACTGATACATATGATAGGGAAGCAACAATGACAAAGAGCCACACATATCAAACGTGATTTTACACATGCTTCAATGTATAATTTTCTCAATAAAAAGCGTCTACATGAATCTAATGTCGTCTGACAGAAACAACTAATGCCAAAACTGTATGACAGGGTTAAACCTCGTTCGTCTGTGGTATAATTTGCAGTATTATGTGTAATATTTTAAAATTTCTAACAAATTCCGATAGTTTAATATAGTTTCCTGAAGTATCCTGAAGTATTCTGACGTATCCTGAATCATGAAACCCGGAGTATCCAGAACAGGATATTTTTGGATACCCCGAGTATCCTATGGTATACTGATACTGAAATTCGGAGTATCCTGGTCAGGAAACTTCATGAAATCACTTCTGTTTCTCATGTGATGTGTTATATGTCGATGAACAGTCGTGTTTTGTCAAAATTAATTTGGGGGAATTTCAAAATTTAATTTTTTAATTTTAAATTTAAAAAAAAAAGTCCGTAGAGGTATTCTTTGACTGATTTAATGTTTTGAACTAATTTGCCAAACTAGTCAGTTTTTGAATACGACGTCGAAAACTCGAGATATGTGACTTTGAAAATTATACATATGATAAATACAACTGAATGATATACTTTCTTTTGCACCTCAGTTTACATTATATGGAAAGGCAGTATACCAAATTTGATGAGGATTGGTCAAGTCCTTTTAGAGAACTGCCCCGGAAATAAACCCTACCCGTCAAAGTCCAATCTAAATAAATTTAGATCAACAGGTTAACTGTGTTGATCTAACATCCACCAATGCATAGGGCTATCCCGTTGAACTTTGAATTTCGCCGCTAAGCCAATCAAAAAAAAGAGGCCTCATCTAGCTTGAAGCTTTCTCAAAACTCAACACATCGTGTACGATGAAAGGAGTAATTAACTGTCATTCGGAAAGCACCGAGCGACCCAAACTTCGAAGTCATGTCAGCAAACAAGAAAAGCCTTTAAATAGGCAAGCTTGGGGCACCTGGGTAGATGTAGCTGATGAAACCCTGCAGCGGTGATGTGTTAGTGCACCCGATACGATTGTAGTCAAGGCATTGGAAGGCGCAGTAAGACAAAAAATCAGCCTTCAGAACGCTGACTAACCCGGTGTAACAGTCTCAAATGACTACCGACTCTAGAGTTATTTGAGGCTAGCCCCATATGACTCTAGAGTTATTTGAGGCTAGCCCCATATGACTCTAGAGTCATATGGGGCTAGCAAATTGCACAAATTAGTCCAGCCTCAAATAACTCTATTCAGGCTCAAATGACTCTACCAAATGTTCTGTGAAAGAAGATTTACGTATTCATAATTTCACATTTTTCATGTTTTAGTTCATTTTCAGATACCGTGGAATGGTCTGAATTGAATATTCTTAGAAAAAAGTACTAGAGTTAAATGAGCCTAGGCTCAAAACACTCTAGAGTTAAATGGGCCTAGGCTCAAAGCACCCTAGAGTATAAAATGTGTGAACACCTCAAAGGTATAAAGGGCTGACAACAATTAATTGATTAAACAGCAGTTGAAATTAATTTTTTGAAGAAAGACCTTCTCCTTCTAAGAGATACACATTTTGGAGTATATGCTCCAATCTATAACTTATTTTTGATATTTAATCAGGTAATGTCCTTCTAACAAACACTAGATTTACTTTAAATAATCAAATTTGTCGCTGGACAGTATTCATAGTGATTATGATCATTATGATTCTGATTGGTCTTTAAGAGTAATAAGTAATTATTAAACCATGAAACCAGTAATGTCCGGAATTCATTTTCATTATTAGAATTACCATCCCGAAGTTTGTTCACCTATACTTATATACGTATGTTGGTGCAAATATTCTGTAAATAGTGATGCCAATGAGACACTGTATAATGGTGTAAGAGAAGCCGATAACTTTGTATTTTTATGTTAGAAGTGTAGATTTTATGTACCGTAACATAATTTAATTCATACCTCTAAATAACGGTAACAGTTTGGAGAACAGAACTGACCAGGGGTTAACATTCTAAAAAGAATCGTTGTTTATGTTTCTCTGTAAACTATCAAAAGGGGTCAGCAATGTTACATATTGGTGATGTATTTTTTGTTATACTTATTCAATGTACTTGTAGATATTGTTTTCTTATAAAGTCCATATGAAAATTATTAAATTATAAAAAAAATCGTAATTTGAAGAGTTTACCCCCTTTCTTCTTGCAATATACGAAATATTGCACAACTGATCAAATAATAAATTTCAGATTGAATATTGTATTCTTAGAAAACGATCGATTTGTCAGTACAGGTGAAATAATACAATTGATGTCCAAACGAAATCCTAATTACAATTACAATTAAAATAGTACTTACATTTGTTTTAATTTTGGGATGCAGCTTTGCGATTTTTAACATTGTGTTGCTTTTATACGTGGATACAAGCATAAACAATATAAATAATCCTTACGTAAGGAACGCTGTCACGCTGTGCAAAAAAACCTGCTTACATGCATTGACTGTATATCAATCAAAAAAATACCACCATCCAATGACAAAACTCTTGATTGATTAAGATTTAATTGGCATATTTTGATGGCTCAAATTATTATCAATTATTCAACTGAACAGGATATCGTATTCATTATTGATGCTCCGAATAAAATATTATGTGGGTTATTGATGTTTCTTACCAAATATATAATTCATGTTCTTACATTTGTGTATTCTATTAATAAGAATCTGATCATGATACAAGGGGATTTTTGGTCCATCGGATCATTTCATGGGCAAGCTTTCCGAAAGTTGATGCTATAGGCAGGATGTATTCATATTTACATTTCTTTAGAAGCGTTTATTCATAAATATATTTTTGCAGGACACGAATTTTCATGTCAGATTTGATTTGGTTGCCAAAATAAATCGTATTTGTATAAACCATATTCCAGTATGCTGTAGTAAATGTTGTTTACATAATATTTAACTAATAATCTATTTTAATTATACTAGAACATTATATGTATGGCCATGCCACACGTGACACCATATTATCAACACATTCATCATATTTGCTGTTTTCATACAAATTGAAGCATTTGGTATATGTTCATTATCATCTCTGTTAAAATCAGAAAAAAGGTTAAACAATGACGTTTTTTTGGAACATTTTTATTCTTTAGACTTAATCCTGCCGGATTCTTAAGGATCCGCTAAAATTTGGAAGAATCCGGAAGGATACGGCAAATGGATTCCACCACTTTTTGTCCTGTGAATACTCATTTCTTTATTGCGGATATATATTAACACATTCATCAAACAAATGATCCTCCAACCGGTCTTTGTCATGTTATTGTTTTCGTGAACACAATGTTATATCCATTGCAAAATTCGAAGTCATTGAGGTTATAACAAGTTTATGTCTCCAAGTAATATGTGCATGCAACCATTTTCACAACTAGTTATTTATGTCCCATAGCTATGCACATCCATCTAACTTCTCAATCACTGTTGACTATCCATAAACTTTTATGTTTGCTATCATATCTCATTCAACTTAAATAATTAATTATACTAAATACGTTCAGTGCTTTTGAAAGAGGTCAATGGGAACGAGGCTATAGATACCAACGATAGAACTTTACCAAACCAAAGAATTAAACCAAAGCTGAACTGCTGTAGTAAACTTAAATTATAATAAAAACCAAAAGATAATAATATTTAAAGATGAACAAATCATGTTGGTCCCGTTAGGATAACCGGGAGAAAACTAAACTTTTCTGCTTGATGTTATCATATAAGTCTTTCTTATGCATTTGCATAAGTAAGTTTCAAATTTGATTAACCCTAAACACAAATATACTGTTACAGTGCGATACTATTTTTGTCAGCATGGACAAAAAAGTTTATGTTTTTGTTTGAAGTTTAATTGCATTATTATACCCCCGCCGCGCGTTTAGCGCCAAGCAGGGGATATAGTATTCGGTAACGAACGTCAGTACGTACGAAGTGGAATAACTCTCTACTATTCACTAGATTATGTTAATACTTTATATATAGGTCAACGATAGTAATGTAATGTAATGTAATGTAATGTTAAATTTTTTTTATGTGACCTCGAAATTCACGATCACAAGGAAACTTTGACAAGTTACCCTTGTCAGCGAGATATCAAAGAACCCTTTGACTAAAATGTCTATAAGACTTTAAACAGTATTAATTTACGGTGAGGGATCATGTCACCTAAGTGACAAGTTCTTGTTTCCAATGGTCACTATATATGTGCGTGCTTAAGACATTCGAAGTATCTCGTGACCATCGTCTCTGATTCAACGAACTATTGCATCACAATAGAGCACCGATAGATAATAGACTTATAATACTCAAGGCTCAAGATATGTCTACACAAGATTTTCGCATTAATATCTTTAAAAGTGAAAAAAAGGACAAATTCAAATTCTATATATAGGAGAGTTGAGTTGAGAGGAGAGATAAGTTGAGCAATATTTTATTACAGCTGTGTAAAATATGTTGATCAATATCAATATGTTTTGGCAAATACAAATACATAATATATTGCAGATATCATTAAACGATGCATATTTGCATTGTTACAGGCTTTCAGAGTTAGTTGATCATCTGCAAGTAGTAAGTTGATCCCTTAGCTTACATACATGTAGTGTAGTTTATATAAAAGAAATCAAAAAATATCAAGAAATACAATATCTCGGAACATAGTTCACGTAGTTGTAACCAGGATTTCAGACGATTTCACGAATTTTACGAGCGACTCTATATATTTACCAGGGATCACGCGATAATAAAGCGTCTTTTAAGGTTAATAATAGACCCTGATAGTCAGGAAAAACCTTCCTTTCCTTCCTATCAGGGTCCACAACTTTACCATATTCTCGGTATCATGGTTTATCCTTTATCCAGTGTTGATGAAATGTACTAAAGGCAGATGTACACATCATAGTGATTACGTGTATAGAGATCCGTAAAAAAAAACCTTTTTTTAAAAATTGCTTTTATATGTATGCTTCTCAGAAAAACATGAAGACATAGAATTATTCAGAATGTATATATAACAACAAGACATGGTCATAAACATCCACCACCATATTGGTTCTCATGAAAAGATAATTGATCGCTTCTCATTTACGAACTCGATGCATCAATCAATATTTGTATACGGTACTTGAAAGGTCACATGCCTGTAGTACATTCATTCATAGGTATATCACTTTCTTGATGTTATAATATATATTTCTGACATTTTCTGTTAACAATGACACTAGCTTTGTAATTATAAAAGTACGGTCTAAAGGCGCTGTAGCACGTTTTTTGCATTTTTTTTCAAATTTGCTTTTTATCATTAAAGCGCAACTCCCGGATAAAATGGACCAAAATTCGTTTGACTAAACCAAGCTAAATTGTACACTAATGTGCATCTGTATGCATAGTATCTAGCTAAATATGATTTTTCGTTAGGTCATAAAAATTTTAAAACAATAGATTATTTTATTATTTGCGATTATAAAAAATAGCGTCATTTACTTGCCGCGATCGTTTTGTTCCGGTGATGTAACCGGATGTGACGTCAACTGGGGCAAACAAACGTGACGTAACAGCCACGTGACAATGTAAACAACACAGCGCTTCACTTCGGTGATCGCGTTTTGACGATTTTGGTCACAAATAAAGTTAAACTGAGAGTGAAATTCGAATATCTGCTGTATGAAAGTATAATGGCAACGAGGAATTAGCTAAATATTTGTTTTGGTACATAATTATGAGAAGAATTCATGATTCGAAGGACAAGTCAAATTCTGTAGCCTAGTGAAGCAGTCGTTGTCCTCTGTCGACACGGAACGATTTCGGTAAGTGGGTCTTTGATGTCTTTCTTCTAACGATGCATAATTTGTTATGTGAATGGACATGTTCTTTCGAAAATATAAATATTACTTGAATTTTCAATCTGAGTCGAGGAAAACAACATTATCAGTCTATCAAATCGTGGCTCTCGTCGAGTGTGTTTTGCAGATCCTATTTTCGATACGCGCTCACAATCTTCCAAAGTGATTTTTTAAAGAAATTTGTCTGGCCCACAGGGATGGCAGTATCCAAATTTTGATATCCATAGTAATTTTTACTAGCCTCGGTCTGAATGACTGGTGTTAATTTTAGCCCAGAGATTCATTAACATGTCAATTATGAGAACTTATACTTGTAATTAATTTGCACCATTTCTTTGGTAAAATGTTAATGTGTGCATGACTCGCCTTTTTAAAAAAACGTTTATAATTGATTTGTCATCAACTTCAGGAAATTATTTTTTAAATATCGACATTTGCTTTCAATTAAATATATTAGACAGATATCAAATTCAAATCCATATAACAATGTAGTAGAAATTACTACTGGTATTTAAAAATTACAAATTAGAAGCCATCTGAGTTAGTGATCTTGGTTTAAACATATTTGTATTTCATAAAATGAAATAAGGATTGGTGAACAAGCCACAAGGCTTATTTGGACAACGTTCCTTTTTAGTGATCATGAATGTATATGCATATTTAAATTTTCAAAGAAATGGCTTTCCATAAAAGATTTCAATAATTTGTTTGATAACTATTCATTTGTTTGTGATGAAATTAGACTGAGGCTGTAGATGTTTAGAATTATTTCACTTGCCTGACATAAAAATATCAAAGGTCCTATACCAAATACCAAAACAAAAACATGTTATGAATTAATCATGTGTAAACATATGCAGCATCAAGAAAGATTTATTATTGTTGTTACAGGTGATGGGAGTCCCTAATACAAGATAACACATCAACAAAAAAACCCCATTAGGAATGGACTGTATGTGCAGTAAAATATTGGTGCTGAAGGTCTTTGATATCAGGAAATGATATATATAAACATTGTCATAAGAAGTGATATATATGCTGATTGTGTGAACTGATATCCAAATCATTATCTTCTCTTGGATATGAGAATGTGCCAATGTTTTAGAAATATTGTATTCAACTTTGCAGCAAACTTGAGCAAGACTACACAAAATAGTGTAATAGTAAATCAAATTAAAATTCAATTTAATTATGAGAGTAAATAAAATCAAATATTTCCCAAATTATTTAAAAATAAATTTTATGATAAAAATTAATTTCATGTGCACTGTTCCTTTGTAATTCCTAAAATGCAAACACTTAAACAAAATAATGTACACAAAATAATGTTCAATACATGTATACTTAGTTGAATAAATTTGGCTCTTATATTTGTTGTTTTATTCATGATTAAAAAGTGGAAATGCAATATTGCATCTTAAGTGACTTTAATGTCACAATAAAAATAGAAAACTTGAACATAATTTCTTTTCAGAATTCTTAGGTCTGTTTCAAGGTAAGTTTATTTGATATGCAGGTAGGTGTAGGCAAATGTAAAAACACAAGTCATGCTTACATAGGTATTTACACACTGTTACAAATCTATTTTATATAAATACATATCTTTGTCCCTTTGGATTATGCTATTTACAAAATTAATCATATGCATTGTGATGAAGTATATTTTTTATTTTCATATATATATCTGTAACTGAAAATACAGGTTAGTTAAAATTGCAGATTATATCAATAAATGTCTGAATTTTCCATTTGATCAGATAATATATAGTTGAGAAATATACTCATAAAATATTATGTAAACTTTGAAATGAATAATGATTATCTTATCATTTAAATGAGATATCAATCACCAAAAATTCCATTATTCTTATTTATTTTATCCACTAAAATACAGATAAGTTAGATAAAATATTTTCATTCTTTCTTTCAATGTCTTTCAAAATTTATGAAACAATATCACTACAATTAAATTATTTCTATTGCAATACACTATTCATCCTTAAACAAAATTGGGTACGAGTTCAGCGAAACGTGTGGATATGCATTGGAGTTCACTGCATCCCGAGAAGATATCACGTGACCATGCAGGTACGGTAAAGTTATTTCGCCAAAAATGAAATAACCTTTATATTATAGTCACCAAATTACAAAATATTTAACTACATTCATACACTATTAATGATGTATCTAAAATACGTAAGTTTGCCAGATATATCAGCACTGAAACACGTATGATATCAGCTGTTCGGTTAATTATTTGGGAATTTACTTCCGGGTTTAGTAAGAACCATTTTTAAAACTTTATCGCTGATATTGAGTATATTCCTTTTCTGATTCTCTTCAAGTTGTCATATGCAAATATATGGCAAGTTTTTACATTAAATGGTCGACTGGTTTGATTCCTATTGTCCGCGCAGTTTACTAGTCTGATAGTGTTAATGCTACGGCGGGCGCCATTTGCATTGGTTTGTGTTCTCCAGTTGACGTCATACATTCCTTCGGGGAAAATCGAGATTTTTCCGGTGTTCTCCGTAAAACAAGATGGCCGACACGTCAAAAAGCGACGTAAACAGACAGTTTTCTGACTTCTTTTACGATTTGCTAAAGTCACACATGATTTCAATGGTAATGGGATGCGAGAATTTGTTGTTTATAAACCGATTCACATAATTTCCATGTCTTTGCAATGTGCATGTAAACCATAGGCAGTTACTTGAAAGAAATTGGAGCAAAATCATCCGGGAGTTGCTCTTTAAAGTTTATACACTATACGGTTATATTAGAGGGTAAAACATCACATTACACGACCTGATAAGCCATATCCATAGAAAACGGTTGTCGGCCTTAACAGTAAAGGAAGTGGCACGACCTTCCAAATATGCTGTGTTAGGATTCCAGAAAGGCATGATGGCTCAACCTACCCAGTGGTTCAACGAGTTAGTTCGGTATTGTTGACACGTTGCTTCAAAATACATGTGTAATACTTTTTAATCACTAAGATGATTACTTGATGCTTTTTGAAAATACTGTATGTTTTCTTCAAGCTTGTTGTTTTGGGGCTAATAGTGAATCAGTTAACATTTACATGTAACATATTAACTCCATTATATTTACGTCACAACATCCCATCAAAATAATACTTAATATACACCACTGTGTAATATGGAGCATATTATTTTTAATATCTTTAATTATAGCTCTAAAAATATTGACATTAGCAAAATTTCGAAATTGTCTTTAAATTCGACTAAAGTTGAGGGAACCTACTTTGATAATGAATCAGTCATTGCTATCACTACTACTAGACCATGGTATCAAAATAATACGAAATTCACCCATCCTTTCTTGATTCATCGGTTTAAGACAAGTTTCCTATGTACGCATGTTCGAAGGTACATACGGGGATATTTATATTACACTGAGGCATACTTAAAGCACTAATATCGAAGGACTAACACGATAAAAACAATCCCCATATTGATTCTAACTAAAACTCTCAACATTTTCCCAAATCATCCTTAATCTAAAAACTATGATGTATACATGTATGTACACAAATAAAATATACATACAACGTGCACTGAAAAAAAACCATACAAGAACATTAAAATAAAAAAGCATGTTTCTCATTTTCGTAATCCTATGGCATCAAGCCCAAATAGGGTCATAGGGGGGTCACCAAATATACAATTTAGAATCCCTTTTGGATAAGGAGTCTGCACGCAACTTTTCAGCTCTCTAGACCTTATAGAACTGGAGAAGAAGATGAAAATAGCTTTTTAAGGTTGGGACCCCTGTGACCCCATTTGTGGTCAAGGGGTCACGTAATCCACAATTTAGAATCCTCATTACCCCAGTAGTCTTCACACAACTATTCAGCTCTCTAAACCTTTTGGAGCTGGAGAAGAAGATGAAAAAAGGTTTTTAAGGTTGTGGCCCCTGTGACCCCATATTGGGTCATGGGGTCACGAAATATGCAATTTAGAATCCCATTACCCAAGGAGTCTGCATATACAATTTCAGCTCTAGAGTCATTGGTTCTGGAGAAGAAGTCGAAAAAGCGAAAAGTTTACAGACGGACGGACGGACGCTGGACGCCATGCCATGCCAAAAGCCCATCGGGCCTTTCAGGCCTGATGAGCTAAAAATTAATACGCCGTTTCTCTATGTCGTACTCCAACAATATATTATGCCCTCGCACATATCACACTCGAACAGACACACGGACGCACAGACACACGTACGGACACACGGGCTGATGGACGGATTATCACTCAAACCTATCGCCGTCCAGTTCTTGGCAGTGTAAAAATGAAGTGAAGACATAGGCTATTTGAGGTTATTAGAGTTATTTGAGGCTAGCCCGAAATGACTCTAGTACAAAAATGACTCTAGAGTTATCCGAGGCCTTGCTCAAATGACTCTAAGAGTTATCTGAGGCCAGGCTCAAATAACTCTAGAGTCATTTTTGTACTAGAGTCATCTGAGGCTGATACACCGGCACACATGGCACCCAGGTGACGCAGTCAGGCAAAGATACCACACTGTGTAACAAGGAGAGAGAGATGTACCATAATACAAGCAGACCTGCTCCTGCCTCCCTTGATTTTGTAACCTGACGCGATTAACACATTTATAGGGCTATAAATTAATTTTTAATAAAAAAAAGCCAGACTGTTTTACTCGCAGAAATCTTGCGCATTACATCCTTATTGTTTTGTTAGGCATAACAAAAAAAATCAGCTTTGAAAACATCCTATGTAATACTGGAAAACAATTAAACCTCTATACACTAATCCGAATCCCAATTTATAACACCCCTAGATTTCGTTACACTTTCTGTAAAACCCCTCCGAAGGATATTCAAAAATGGTAGGGACATTCTGGATTATACAAATTTATGTTTCTATTATAATAACCTCGTTAGTTTAATGTGTTATGTATTCATGTATGCTGTTAACCATAAACAAGTATTTGCATATAGGCCTATAATATTCTATAATTTAAAAAGCTAGATCTAATATCTCTTGATCGCTTCTTGTTTATGTTGACCGCATGCTCAAGGTCATCTTTATTTTCACTTGAATTTTCCGTTCTATCCTCATTAAAACAGACGAATCAAACCTTATGGTATTCAATGTGTTACTCGCATGCATCGATGCCAAGTCATCAATAAAGATCAACTTAGTTACAACCAATAAAAAAAACGACACGTGTGACTGATACGTCGTCGTACGACATTGATTATCGGATAATATTAGACAATTAAAGAAATTGAGTTGCTTATTTCGATTGATTAATGATACATTATAACTCTCTACATGAACATGCGATATGTGTTGTTAAACATTTAGTCGTATTTCGAAAGTAAGCATATTTAGCGGCGCGCTAGTTAGACGTAATGAAAGTTACGTCCCTTGTGGAGCATGGCATTTCCGGTAGACTCACAAAAAGGCGTTTGTTTGTTTGTCTAACCAGATGATCATTGGAATCAGATGTTTTCTTAAATATTAATTGAATTGAAGCTTACCCAACCGTTTAGAAATTTAGTCTACATACATCCTAGGGCTAAAGCAGACAGTTAAACGGAATCCAAGGGCTAAAAAACGTACAATACCTGGCCAAAAGTGAGTCATCAAAACTGAGACTTTCATGTTAATCACGGACTTAGTCCGTGTGTTAATTAACCGTTGAAAAAATAATTTACATTAATTAATTATTGGCTGAATTGCTTACAAAAGGTATCTACAAGGAGCAGCGGTATAACAGTTGTCATTCAAAGACTAATCGACAGAAAGATTAACGGTAATTATGTTTGTATAGCAGAGATGCTTTCCTTGCTGTGTACAAACTACAATAAGTAAAAATTAAAAGGACTTCTTCTCTAGTTATGAAAATTATACCCTTGTGTTACCTATTTCCGTGGTAATAAGAAAGAAATTTCTATGAAATTAAGCGATAGTGTCATGTCAAACATTATAAATATCATAAAATTATAGACCACATATATTTAGTAGTGAATATATTTTTAAAAATCATCAATAAAGATTGTCCTAAAAGTGCATTATGTGAAAAGCATGAAATTACCATTGATTTTCATTACTGAAGTCAGGTGTCAGATTTATGAAATAATGATGATTTTCTGCTTGGAACAAAGCAGAACAACTGATTGATAAAATAAGTTCTAACTGACAGGAACCAGTGAGCAGTTTGGGAGAAATAAATAAGTTATCTTAGGAGCCCTTATATTTCTGGTAAACAGTCTACATTTAGTCCTTCACTTCCCATAAAAGTAAATGATCTCATCTTGAGTATTGGAAATGAAGTTTAAAGGCCATAAAAACAAACACATGTTTCATTTCATTTGTATTTCTTTTACAGTTTTCTAAAAGAAACAGTCACTGAGGACCTCTCTAAAGTTGCCTGCAATTGATTGATCCTTGAGGGTGCCTGTAGGATAAGTTTCTGGTCACTGTATTAATTATGTCCCCCTAAACAATTTTCGGGAGACATAATGTTTTCGCCTCCGTCCGTCATTCCGTCAATCCGTTATTCCGAAATGCTTTCTTTTCCGGGCCGGCCATATCTAAAAAAACGTTCAATATTTTTTCACGAAACTTGGTATGTGGTTAGACCTAGTGGTGGAGTGGTGCCTTTTGCTATTTTGGTTATTCTGAATTTTTTTTATTTGTTCTGGTTTCCATGGAAACAATTTGAACTTAGTGCAAATAGGGGGTAGGGACCTTTTCCGGCCTCTATTTCAAAATCTATTTAGTATTTCTTTACGAAACTTGGTATGTGGTTAGACCTAGTGGTGCCTTTTGCTATTTTGGTTATTCTGAATTATTTTTTTTTCTGGTTAGACCTAGTGGTGGAGTGGTGCCTTTTGCTATTCTAAATTTTTTTTATTTTTTCTGGTTTCCATGGAAACAATTTGAACTTAGAGTATATTGGGGGTAGGGACCTTTTCCGGCCTCTATCTCCAAAACCGTTCAATATTTTTTCAGCAAACTTTGTATTTGCTTAGACCTAGTGATAGAGTGGTGCCTTTTGCTACTTTGGCTATTCTGAATTTTTTATTTTCTCGTTATTAATGCAGTATTGAACTTAGTTCTTAGCATAAGTGAAAAATAAGGGTAATATGACTAGGTTGGATTGAACGTTGGAGCGGGGGACATCACAGTGCATCACATGCACATATTTCTAGTTTCATACTGATCAGAGTTTTCCCACCGGGTGTCTGCTCTGGGTCAGAAGCATCCCTGAGGACACAAACATGTCTTGAATTTGCAGTTCTTGAATGTTTGTTAACTAACATATTTAAAGATGTTCTTCTTCTTTCTACCTTGTGATTATTTTTGTTCATACCAGTAATTACTCCCAACAGGTAAAATTAATTTCTAAAAATAATACAGTTATTTTTCTGAATACTATTTGACTTACAACTGAAATAAATCTTGTTTATTATTAATTTGATTAATAAGTTAATTTATTATCCATATGCTTGAAAATAACTGAGTTAATATTATTGATATGAGCACATGTGCATATATCATGTTAAGCTTATGATAAGAAACAACGGTATTCAAAATATACATTCATATTCTCTGACACATATATTACAGCCACGAAAGAAAAAAATTCAACCAATAGAAGTCACAGAAGTTGACGTGAGTGGAAAGAAGACACGTTTTTCACTAGACCAAAACACATTTGGCGCTAAGTTTGCTGGACCAGACACAGTACAAATAGATGAACCGGTATTGTATACTTATTTCTGTTGTGACGAGTAATTTCAAATAGGTATTTTCAACCATAGTAAGACCTATATTGATTAATGAAGATGTTCAGCCCTTCTGTTACATTCTGTTATAATCCATGAACAGGGCCAACGGACGGCTATTCCACGTGTAAGACACACCCCCTAAGATAGTCTAAGATCACGTGACTAACATTCCAAAAAGAATTGTGGGTAATGCTTGATCAAGTCTTAATGTGGTGGCGGAACGTAATTTGTTTTTTCAAATATTTGCTGCTGTCATAAAAGTTTATGTTTATGTCCCACCGCTAATTTTGACCGACTGCAGAAGTTGCAAACCATGGAAAGGAGTACGTGTGTACGCTTTATTGGTTGCTGTGTCAGAGTTCAGACGGCTGAGGCGAATCTACGTTACGTTACCATGGGCACACTTGATCACGAGTGAGTGGCGTCGAACAGCGGGAACGTCATTCGATTGTTACATCATCAGAAAAACTAAACCTTTATTGTCTGATAAAGTACTTTTATTGATTGTTCTAACCGCTAGGCATCTTAGAACATTGCTTATCATTGCTACACATAAAGTAGACACAACATTATGTTTGATTTATCTCTATAGTTTATATATTTTTTCTTACCTTCCCTCATTTCCACTAAATTTGGTTATACTGTGTTTTTATTTTAAAGCTGAATCATCTGCCATTGCTGATGATGGTACAAAGTACCTTACCAAAAAGACTCATTTTGTGGAGTCATGGGCAACGTTGGTGCAGAAAGCTGCCAAATGTGATGGAGTGTATATCCCCCAGTCAGACACATGTAAAAGTTGTGGAGATCTCGCCAACAAAATTGTCATTTGCGACGATTGTTTTCCAAGATTGATATCTTGCGTGAAATGCTTCAATATGCACCATACACATATGATTCTTCACAATGCAATTCTTTGGAATGTGGAGGTAAACGTAAATGCCTTTTGCCTGTTTGTATCGATGCAGATACTAGGACCGTTATCAAGCAAGTTGCTTGATAACGGTCCTAGTATCTGCATCGAAACGTCGCACTCCTATCAATAAAGAAGTTGACTATCCATAGAACTTGTTCTTATTCATCATACCAGCTTCTAAAATGCCTCTTAAAGAAACTGAAGTTGTGCCTTTTGATATTTTCAGATTTTTTCGGAAAAGTTTACTTTTTTCTGTTTCCATAGAAGCATGAGAGGTTGGTTGTTGTTGATTTTGACTGCTTCTGGAGCAGAAGTCTAAAACCCTTAACATACAATGTACCTGAAACTCAGCATCTGTAATACCCACTTACTGAAGTACAGTAGTAGATACACAAGTATCTGTAAAAGATGTGTTTTACAAATTTTGTGGAAACGGTGGGATATGTCATCTTCTGATGACTCTTGTTATTTATATTCATCAAAATGTCCTTAAGGCAGGACAGAAAACAGACATTGGGTTTGTGTGAATGAAAATGTACTTGAAAATAGAAATAAAATAAAAAAATAAATAAAAATATTGAAAAATAAGTTCATAAATAATGTGTATTTTGTAACTTCATTCTTTCTTTATTTTCTCTTAAAGTTTAACAATTGTTTTAATTTAGTACATTTTTTTAGATGCCTTTATCCTAAAATTTGTCAAATCTGCTGTAAAAGTATTTCTCTTAAAATAATCTATTCATTTCACCTGCTTAAAAATCAATAGTTATGATACACTTACCCGGTAAGTCATTTTTGTATGTGAGTGTTCTTAACTCTTCACAATATTGAAGAACCCTGTCATGAAAGCATCATTGATCATGATATTATGTCACTAAGTGTTTAATTGCCTAATGGCATTGTATACACATAATGAACCCTGATATGAAATCTATAAATGAGGATATTGGACAGACGTTCCTGTTATTGGAAAAACTATTCGTAATATCCAAATGTTATTTTCATTTTTTTCTATATTCTGCAGTAAATGATATGTGTAAGTAAAGTCTCATAATTTTTTTTCAGCAAAGTGCTTATTCTCATGAACTGAAGGATGTTGTATTTGCGCTTCCAATTTTTCACTGTTTCGGACACAAGTACCAATGCCAGGTATCAGCAAATGACCATGTGAAGATTGCATTCAATCCAATATTGCTGTTTGTTCATTTGCTCAAAAGTTAAGAATATGTTGCTTTATAGAAAGATACATTGAAATACATTCTTCCATAATATATGCCTATATGAAATAACTTTTTCATTTTTGTAGTCATTTAAAATTGATGAAACAAAATATATAATGTGATGGTACTGGTGATGTGAATCACTTGTGATTGTGATCAAATCCTTGCAATGTAACTGTAAGTGTATGATGACTAGTTTCTTTGCATGAAACATCATTTTGATATGTTTTTTTACATGTAAATGATACAATTATACAGATGAAGTACAGCCCAAGGAGAGTGGAGGGTATGGGACTCGCAGACGGGGAAACCATGGAACGTTTGTGGTCTTTTCTGAGACGGTTTAAGCCCATAACTAAAGAAATGCAGGCAGACCATCGCCATGATCTTTTAGTGGATGGCCTGTTGCATTTCTGTACAAAAACTCAGGAGAAATATGGGTATAAAACATTTACTTTTACAAATAAGCCAGATGGTCTTACAGCATGGCATCAGTCCAACGTCTATATGGGCATGGCAGACATTATCCTTGAAAAGTTTTTTTCCAAAAAATAAGAAGTTAAAATGTGTTGATATATAGGCGACCATGTGATCCATTTTCTTAATGTATTAGTTCATGATGCCTGAAAGGCCAGATGGGCTTATGGCATAGGTTGGCATCAAGAGTTATCTGCCCCTAGATTATCGCACTGAAAGCTTGTATTGTAGGTCCTGTGATTGGTTAACTGAATTGCGTCAGAACATGGGAGTCTACAGGCTGTTATCAGGAGGTTTTGAGAGGAAACCGCTGAATGACTTTGTCTCCCAATAAATGTACTATTTTGCAACTTTTATTCCTCGGAAAACTGTCCATTTCAATCAGTTGGTTATCCAATCATGTTGGTCTCATGCACTGACACTGATCAGTTTTAGAGGTTTCAAATTTATGGGTATGAATTGTGCTTTATCTAAACTATTTTTTTAGTCTACAACATCAATCACTATAAAGCACTAGAATGCTAAAATCTTGGGTAGACATATTTTGAAGCAGTTAATTTAATACTGCATAATAAACTGAAGCACAAAAGAAACGTCACACCTCAGTTGGTTTCGATTAATTTAATATTTTAAAGAAATGAGATGCATTTGATTATGGCACGATGCAATAACACCTTTTGGCAGTAGTTTTAATGACTTAATTGGTGACTGTTTTAATTTTTTAGTACAATATCATTTTTTAAACTAGACATGGGTTGGAAATGAAATTTACACCAACATGACACCTACCATGTTTAAAATGTTCTAAATGTGTGCATGACGAGGCAAATGTATTGATTTTCACACAGAGTATGAGTTATATATCGATGAACAGTTGTGTTTTATCAAAATTATTTTGGGGGAATTTTAAATTTCACAATTTTAATTTTTAATTCTTTTTTTAAAACACGTAGAAGAATTCTTTGACTGATTTAATATTTTGGACTAATTTCCCAAACTATTCAGTTTTTGAATACGACGTCGAAAACTCGAGATATTTTACATTGAAAATTATACATATGATAAAAACAACTGAGGGGTGACGTTATTTTTGTTCTTCAGTTTATAAATGTCTTATTCTGATTTAAGTCGTCATTAAATCATGCCATTTCTAATGAGCTACAGAGCTGATGACTCTGTTTTTGTGTAAGTCATGTTGGTCTCTAACACTGGACAGTTTTAGAAGTTTGTTTTAGAATTTATAGCACTCTATTGTGTTTTATCTGAACTATCTATTTTAGTCTACAACATCAGTAAAGCAGAAAAGCAACAGAGCCCAATACTCTATCTTTAGTTCTTAGACTAAACAAAAAGCACTAGAATGGTTCAATCTTGTGTAGACATATCTTAAACAATTACTCACTCATTACAGTTAAAGTTTTGATGAACTACAGAGCCAATGGCTGCATTTTTTGGACATAGAATTATAAAATTTTATGAGCTACTTAACCCCTTTAATTATATGCGTTATGATTCAAATGAATTGAATTTATGAGATGATTGAATGTTTCAGTTCCCTCAGTGGTTGCAAAATATGAAAGGGCAGAGACTGTGGCGAGGTTTTTCTCAGAAGAGATGACCAAAGTGTTGCCAAACACTGGTAATGATGAAAAAAGGGATGATCTCAATGACTTGTGCAACTCTAAATATGCTTAGTTAATGGCAACATTGTATTTATAGATCTAGTTTTAAAGAGTGGTTATATTATTTATCATCCAAAACTGGAGATATAGCTTGTGGAGATCAAGCGATATCTCCAAGGAGATATCTTTTTGGCAGTAGATTTTGCACAATGCCCTGTCGCCGTAAACTACATAACATCACAATGCTTAAAGGCCACAGGCTTACAGTAAATTGTCTTGGCAACTGCTTGTACATTTTATAATGGACACTTGAGCAAAAAAATATTTGTTTCTTAGACATTGATATTTCATGATTAATATACTTATTAATTTATTTATCTGATTAAAATCTGTTGTGCGTCACTTATAGGTACATGCAAATGCATATGTAACTAATTTGTATAGATGTCCAAGAAATAGACAAGTGGATTGCGGAGGAAAGAGAAATCGTTCAAATGAGTGAAGAAAACAATCAAAAAGTTACATACCTATATGAAACTTGATATCATTCATAATTCTGATCTTTTAATTCCATTTCATAAACTTAAATCAACATTTTATTAATTTATGTCAATCTAAAAATTCATTTATGTTGATCGTGTTTAAACTTTGTCTTTTCCAAAATTAAAATGTTTGTCTTTAAGTTATTAAACAAGTAATTTCTCTCAAAGTAATTTGTTGAAATAAAGTGTTCAAATAGGTCATAAAGTTATAAAATAGAAAATGTTGACTGATAGTTATTGAGAATAAGGAGAAATGACTGAATACAATTTAATGAAATATTTATATTTAAAATTGTAGACCTGTCATGGAATGAAGAGTATGCCGTAAACCTATACTTTTTCCATTCTCTCAGGTAAATTATTGTGTTATTCAGACATACATTTAATTGAATAGTACTTGCATATAGGAATGTTCTAATGAGAAGTTAATGAAGATTTTGATAATAAAGTTTTTGCTTGTTAGCTCATCTGACAGGCATTTTCTTACATGTAATAAATGTTGATATTGTGATTAATGTGTAATCTTATGAATTTTTTTAACAGAGAAGAAGGCAACCAGATAGAACTTGATAGGTAAGAACACATTTTCCTTTGTCATTTCCTAATTCATTAAGATGGTAATGCATGTTGTTTTATTTGTTATATATCCAGGATTAATCATACAATGTGTGCCTGAAAAATGCCTTGACGTCCACTGACCTAAATAACTGTGGTTGATAAACTTTTGTGTTGTTCAACTCTTTACAAATGTCCATTTCTCATTATGGTCTTGACATTCTGCATTAACCCTGTATTCAATGTTTTGGGCAAATTTCTTTTCCTTGTTCAGATTCGACCAAACTCTGAAAAAGACAGAGAAGCAACAACGAATGGAGAGATGGAATGACGATGATGACGACTTTATTACAAGTCTTGTCACTGGGACACAGCGTCAACAGGAGCAATTGCTGAACAAACTGAAGTTGGCAGCTTATGAGCGGCTCTGCTTGTTGGACCTTTTGAAGAAATATGCTCGTAAGTCTTTAAGTAGACTTTCTTTCATCAAAAAGTTGGCAGTTAAGCCTCAAACATTGACAACACAGTCCACAGGTTCAAGAATATGCAGTTTATATATTAAAGTACACAGTCTGTCACCTTTTCCCTCATTTGAATACCGTAACTTCAAAGGCAGCTCCAGCTGAATGACTTTACATATTCTCATGAAGTTTTGATATTTCAAATATTTCTTACCAAGAAATACTGCTGAATCCGCTTGCAAATATTTAAATTTTTATATTTTAATAATCCAAAGTGTCATGTATATAACACAAATAAAAATAATAATAAGGGTTCCCTTCCTAACCCGACTTATCCGACTTATCATGTTCTCACTACTTCACACCATGCAATGCTTGATTAGCTTCATAGTTATTTGCTATATTTCAGAAAAGTTATTTGTTATCTTTTTACAGGGGGACAAAACATATTCAAAAAGTTGAACAAGCAAATTATCTCAGTTAACCAAAAAATAGCCAATTTGTGTTTGACCTACAACAAACTTCCAAAGGTATCCACGCCATTTCCTGATGAAGTTACCGTAGAATCTGCAAGAAGTACAAACTCCAAACTCTGGCAGATTCTTGATATTCATCAACAGCCTTCAATATCATCATGGCAAAGACGACAACTTATTGAAATGAGGTATAGAGTGCTCAGAGCTCATGAGGAGAAAGCTTTATTGATAGAAGATGTCACCTTCATTATCAGTAATCAACTGCTGTTGATTGAACAGCTCATTTCCTTAATGTCAAATGCCACAGCACCAACAATGAATGCAATGTTCAAGGCAAAGGTATCCTATCAGTTGCAAGTTGTGAGCTCTACCTTAGACAAAACCAGCCACCTTGTCCAAAAAGAGCATTATTTGACTAAACTGTCAAACATTTGTGAAGGTGCTCAAAATGACTTACAATCTCAGTCCACACCTTGTTTCAGTCATACCCATGACGATGATGTTGATGATGATGTTGATGATGGTGTTGATGATGTAAAATACTGATGTTGATGGTGTAAAATACTGATGATGATGATGTAAATACTGATGTTGATGGTGTAAAATACTGATGTTGATGATGTAAAATACTGATGTTGATGATGTGAAATATTTTTGTGTTCAATACGTGTGCAATTCAATAATGAAAATAAATACTTAAGTTTAAAACTTCTTTTGTTTGTTTTCCTTAATGTTTCATGTAGACTTTTAATTCAATTAGAAAAATAGAAGTATTTTTTTATGGAGTTTCACCTAGCTATATATTCAACAACCTTAACATAATCCCATTTTTATTTAAATTTTTAAGCAAGTTAATATTTTGATTGCAAATGAAGGAAAATACCAAAAGTTTCACAAAAATGGTATGCTGTTGAAGTTCGTTTAGTATTCTGTTCTTTATGCCATCACTAATCATTAATTGGGGAGGAGTTGGCAAAGGCCTCATAGTAGTGATTTTGAGGTGCTGGGTTCGAGCCAACCTGCGACAAGGTATAACGACTTTGTGTACAGATGAAACCACCTGGAAAGGTGAAGATACCAAGGTGTGGGTATAGCAAGGTGAAGTATACTTGGACACAATGTTGTTACTGTCTATCCCAGTTAATCCAGCTATGAATGATTTACTTGTAAGTATTGGCTGGTGACATTAACTTGGAAAAAGATGGGGGATGCACGTCAAAACACTGAAAGGCTATTCAAGCTTTAATCTTGCGTTTCGGGGATGGATGGACCACCTTCATCAGACCCTGGCTGCACGAGTTGTATGATCCTCAGGAAGTTGATAATGAGAAAGACGTGTCATAAAGAGATGAACGAGGGAAAAATAAATCGCTTTTGGTAAGGTGAGCAGAACTGGATATCGGGGTTATATAATTGTAAATATGAATGGAATAAGATGGAGTAAGGTACCATTATGATATCAAAATTTCAAACTATCATGATATCATACGTGCAGCATTATTACAGTATAAAGATATTTCCAATAACACACTGCAATATCTCCCATGAGCGAGTAATGAAAACGTATATATAAAAAGCATAATCAAGTTAGTTATTGAACCAATTAGGTTTGCTTTAGAACTACACATAAATAATACCAAATATTTGTTCCTATTTTTTTATAAACCCGTTAAATCCTTAAACGAGAGGAATATGTCAATCAATGTAAAAGTGACAAACAGATTTTTCTGACATACACATACCAGTAGTAAAATTGCATGAACTGTTCTATCTATCTCCCCTTCATAACAAAATATTTTCACGATATAAAATACCCGGGCAAGGTCGATGTCATGCGTTTTTAAGCAAAAACATGCAAACGTGTTACGTCTGTAATCTCTCTGTCCTTAACAACATATGCTATCAACTACTAAACGTTGGTAGTAGCTTATATTTCATATTCAAGTCTGATCTGTTTTGATGAACATTAATGTCGAGTAAAATATGACATCAAAGAAATGAAAATAGTTCAATGTGTTTTTATTTTGTAAACTCATTAAGCTGTTATTAATGTCATAATGTTCTTGGGTTTTGTCAAGTTTACAAAGTGATTGTCACATGAACCAACGTTCAAAGGAATGGTTCTAGACACGTCGTCAGAATTCAACCTTACTGTGCCCGGAAAAGACATTACTAAACAAGCAACTGCCTTCTCTGAACAGTCACGAGGAGAATCAATTAGTCTTCAAGTCACGGACATTTTTTATATTGTTCGTTGCTGTTGTCCCTTCACAAATAGAGAGAGGGAAAAACGAGAAGGATATGACATATTTTAAACATTGATATGATTAATGACCTAATACCAAAACGGTCGCATTCAGTAAAATATGTTGATAAAGTCCGCAAGATTTTACTCACTAAGATTTTGTTAATTATAGTCATTTACGTAATATCTATGTTATGAAACTATACTGTATTTTCAACAGTCAAATACAAATACTTTTACTTTCGATTTTGAATGTCCGATGATATATCAGATATACACCCAAGGACCAAAAGTGTTTCCCCACCCTGGGATTTTCCATAGACTTACCTAATTAAACTGTCTGAATAATGGTTATCAAATATATACCAGAATATTGGAAATCACTTTAGCTATATACATATAATGTCCATGTTAGTTACGTTGAATATCAAGAAAATTGTCTTCATATAAGCAAAGCATATACATAATACATTGAAAGTTTAACATGGCGCCAAATGGGATATTAATACAAGAACTTGTATATACGTTCTTCAGTCGGATGTCATTTGATGAGTGATCAACATATAGATGAACGAAATTAAGATGCACAGCTAACATAGTTTCAAAGATATTTGTTTATGAAAAATATGCTTGCGAAGGTTGGATTGGATTGGAAATGAACACGCAAAAATAGAGCCACAGGCTCTGCTGTACATCAAGTTCTACCAAACATATATAGGGAAAAATGTAACACATCAAAGCATATTCAATCACTTATATGTTATTGAGGTTTGGAAAAAAATACAAAGTTCAACATGCTTTCCTACTACTACTTATAATTGGGGGGGGGGGGGGGGGGGGGGGGGGGGGGGGGTAGACGCTCACTTAAGCAAAGTTTCAGGTTGCTGCTCTGTGCTGAGATTTATATAACATCTATGTATGCTAATAACTGATAAATTCCTTCATAAGACAAAACTTATTCATGAAATGACTTCACAATTTGTTTATCAAAGGTCTCTTGTAAATATTGATGAAGATATACAATATAGAATATTATTCGAAAAAAGTGCATAACATTCAGGCAGAAATGGTCGTGTGGTAAGCTGTTGGTACAGTCAATGCTGGCAATAGTTGCCTTACTCTGAGGATGTGGGTTCGAATCCCCCAAAAAGTACAAGAATTTGTACTATGGAAGGCAGTGTTATTCCAAATATAACCATGTTATATGTGCAATTTATGTCAGCTAATTCATTTTATGTAAAATTAATCTAGGACAATAAAGTCTTTGAGGGACATTTAGAAATGGAATACATAGGAAAACAAGATTTTCTGCATACTAACTTCTACATAGTGTAAATACACATCGCCTCAGAGTACATGCAAGTTTTTATTCCAAAACTTTGTGTATCTACACAATACAGAAGTTGTTATCCAGAAAATCTTGTTTTCTTAGGGATAATAAATTTCTTTCGCTTTCCATCTCAAAGCGATTGAGAGCGGCGGGTTTGAATTATGGAAAAAACAATGATTTCCGATGACATCATTTAGTGACGTAATCACACTCCTATCTTGCATTCCAACAGTGCGATTGTTAGTTCACGTTTTCACGTATTTGCTCTCATTCTGCGACATAGTTAATAATACAAGTAGTTGTCACTAAGGTGACATGATCCCCCGCATGATGAACTCATATGCAAAATATTATAACAAGAGTCATCAGAAGATGACGTATCCCACCGGTCCCACATAATTTGTTTCTATGAAAACGAACAAAAAATAATTAAGAAATCTCAAAATGTCAAAAGGCACCACTTCAGTAGGTGGGTAATACACATAGGAAGTTTCAGAAAGATATCATGAATGGTTTTCGAATTCTGCTCTGGAAACGAAATGATTACGGACGGACGGACGGACGGACGGAGTGATGACTATATCCCATGGTATTACATACCGGTGGGATAAAAAGAATCCGGTCAATAGTATTATTATTATAGTTATTCCATTTCGTACGGACGTCAGACGGACGCAGCCGAATACTATATCCCCCGCTTCGCGCATCGGGATAATGAACAAGTTGTTTACTATGTCAGTAAACCGTTTTGCAATAAAATTCAACAGTTACTTTAGAATAGTTCTGAACAAGTGTTTGCCACTTACATGGCAATGTCCCCCGCCGGTGACATTGAGCTAGTAAGACACATCATTGGAGCTACTTGGGTTCATGATATATCGTGTTAATAAGAGTTCGAAAAGCGGTCAAAGTGTTGTAGTGACTATGAAAATAAGGTCAAGGTCACCAAAATCCCCTGGTATCTGCGTCATCCCCCAGTGTAGACTGACACCAAATTTGAAGACTTTGAGTCCAACTGGTAAAGATATATATCGCGTTAACAAGAGTTAGAAAAGTGCTCAAAGTGTTGCGGTGACCTTGAAAATAAGGTCAAGGTCACCAAAATAAACTGGTGTCTGTGTCTTTCCCGAATGTAGGCTGACAACTAATTTGAAGACTTTGGATGCAATGTTTCATGAGATATCGCCTTAACAAGAGTTCAAAGAGTGGTCAAAGTGTCATGGTGACCTTGAAAATAAGGCCAAGGTCACCAAAAGTGACTGGTGTCTGCGTCTTCCCACAATGTAGGCAGAAACCAAATTTGAAGACTTTGGATGCAACGCTTCATGAGATATCGCGTAAACAAGAGTTCAAAAAGTGGTCAAAGTGTTGTGGTGACCTTGAAAATAAGGTCAAGGTCACCAAATCGACTGGCGTCTGTGTCATCCTCCAATGTAGACTGACACCAAATTTGAAAACATTTGGTCCAACCGGTCATAATAAATGGTGATAACAAGAGTTCGAAAAGTGGTCAAAGTGTTGTAGTGACTATGAAAATAAGGTCAAGGTCACCAAAATCCCCTGGTATCTGCGTCATCCCCCAGTGTAGACTGACACCAAATTTGAAGACTTTGAGTCCAACTGGTAAAGATATATATCGCGTTAACAAGAGTTAGAAAAGTGCTCAAAGTGTTGCGGTGACCTTGAAAATAAGGTCAAGGTCACCAAAATAAACTGGTGTCTGTGTCTTTCCCGAATGTAGGCTGACAACTAATTTGAAGACTTTGGATGCAATGTTTCATGAGATATCGCCTTAACAAGAGTTCAAAGAGTGGTCAAAGTGTCATGGTGACCTTGAAAATAAGGCCAAGGTCACCAAAAGTGACTGGTGTCTGCGTCTTCCCACAATGTAGGCAGAAACCAAATTTGAAGACTTTGGATGCAACGCTTCATGAGATATCGCGTAAACAAGAGTTCAAAAAGTGGTCAAAGTGTTGTGGTGACCTTGAAAATAAGGTCAAGGTCACCAAATCGACTGGCGTCTGTGTCATCCTCCAATGTAGACTGACACCAAATTTGAAAACATTTGGTCCAACCGGTCATAATAAATGGTGATAACAAGAGTTCGAAAAGTGGTCAGTGTTGTAGTGACTTTGAAAATAAGGTCAAGGTCACCAAAATCCCCTGGTATCTGCGTCATCCCCCAGTGTAGACTGACACCAAATTTGAAGACTTTGAGTCCAACTGGTAAAGATATATATCGCGTTAACAAGAGTTAGAAAAGGGCTCAAAGTGTTGCGGTGACCTTGAAAATAAGGTCAAGTTCACCAAAATAAACTGGTGTCTGTGTCTTTCCCCAATGTAGGCTAACAACTAATTTGAAGACTTTGGATGCAATATTTCATGAGATATCGCCTTAACAAGAGTTCAAAGAGTGGTCAAAGTGTCATGGTGACCTTGAAAATAAGGCCAAGGTCACCAAAAGTGACTGGTGTCTGCGTCTTCCCACAATGTAGACAGAAACCAAATTTGAAGACTTTGGATGCAACGCTTCATGAGATATCGCGTATACAAGAGTTCAAAAAGTGGTCAAAGTGTCGTGGTGACCTTGAAAATAAGACCAAGGTCACCAAAAGTGACTGGTGTCTGCGTCTTCCCACAATGTAGGCAGAAACCAAATTTGAAGACTTTGGATGCAACGCTTCATGAGATATCGCGTAAACAAGAGTTCAAAAAGTGGTCAAAGTGTCGTGGTGACCTTGAAAATAAGACCAAGGTCACCAAAATTGACTGGTGACTGCGTCTTCCCACAATGTAGGCAGACATGAAATTTGAAGACTTTGGATGCAACGCTTCATAAGATATCGCGTAAACAAGAAATGTGACGTACGTACGGACGGACGGACGGACGGACGTACGTACGGACGCCGCTGAATACATAGTCCCCCGTTCCGCGTTGCGGCGGGGGACAAAAAATAGAGCAAGTTGCAAACTATTTAGATATGCGCATCTTGAAGGTGTGAAATAGTTTATGAATGGCATATGACTACAATTTGTATTTTATAGTCTAATCATAGATCGTGAATTGGGGTCTTGTTTTTCAATTTTGACGCATTAAAATGATCTTGGGTAAGAAAAAGAATAATCAACTTGGTGCTCGGAATTACAAATTATCTGTCCCTCGTGAATTATTATGTCAAACTCCTCGCTCAAGCTCCGAGTTTATCACAATAATTAACTAGGGACAGATAATTCATAATTACTCGCAACTCGATGATCATTCGTTTTAGTATCCAAAGGCATGAAGAATATTGTCTGGGATGTTCTCCCTTGGCTCCCACGTTGTTGTCTTGTACCCTTTCCATTTGATTTTGAACTTATCATTGTCTCTTCCTTGAATGTCTTCAACATAATAGTTTTTTTCTGAAATAAAAAAAGTTTACCTCAATTTAATTATGAAAGATAAAATAATGAATTTCATGAATCTAAGATTGAAAATCTAAACAAATGGAGACATTGGCTTTTTAGATAAGCCTTGTGCATGCTTTATAGTCTAAGGTAGTTTATCATATAAACCGTAGGTCATAAACATTCATGACTTTTTGTTTTGACAAACAGGCCTTTACAAGTGCTAATTGCTAATTCAGATAGCTTTGGGGTGTAGCAATTATGGAGGTGAAGTAAAAAATGTGAAAAGTTACAGATGACCCCCGAAGGATGGACAACAGCTCATGCTAAAGCCCAACTAGCCTTTCAGGCCTGATGAGCTAAAAATTAAGGTTATCTGATTTTATCATGTAGTGCTCTATAACAGCACTTATTATCATTAAGATTATGTAAATCATTATCTCTAAACTGAAGAATAATCATCAAATAATCAGGCATTGCCTATTCGATCTCTATGACAATTTTGACAGTCACCAGATTTACAATTATAAGATAAATAGTTGCGTTTGTGAAATTTCCAGAATTTATTGTTATTCAACACCCCCAAATTTAGTTTAAAATCCATTGCATTATCCATAGGTTGTAAATGTTGTAATTACACCAAAGTCATGTTGCAATTTATAAACAACAATGTTTGTATACACCAAAATAATTATTCCAGATCTTTGCATGTAATAGAATCAGTGAAAAGTAGATTGCAAAGGTGTGACTACCGGGGTAAATCAAAGAACCACCTCTCACAGGAGCACAGAAGTTTTAAATCCTATAATAAGCAACTTGATTCTGTTTCTATCATTGTTTTGGCCTGTCATACCTTCTTTCTTCCCAATATTCCTCATTTGGCAGGGTTTCAACTTTGCTGAAAAAACAACAACTGTTTTTAATGTATCTGCTGATATAATTACTGGCAAACCATATAGAGTGGAAAACCAAGTCGACAGCCACTATTACCACTAGTATTACTACTATTATTATTATTGGCTTTTTGAGGAAAGTAAAAAGTTCAAGTAAAAGAAGAATGTTTTTAAGTTTGGATAATATTATATATACTGGTCAAAATATGCTTCAGAAAAAAACGGAACATTAATGAAAAGATGTTCCCTTTTCAAAGGTCCAGTTTCTACAGCAGTTTCTACAGAATGTGGAGGTTCCTCAGTGGTTGCATTTGATTATGTTAGGACTTCTGTTTAAAAAAAAGAAAAGAAAAAGCTACATGTATATGTAGATATCAGCATTTATTGGCAATTGTAAATACAAATAATTTTGATCTAAACATGAATAATAAAACATGTATATTTCACAAAATATGTAGGGGTGTGTGATTTAAGGGGATAACCAGGGGACTAAATAAACATGTCCAAAATGAAAACTACAAAAGTAGCACAATGTACTATAGAATAAAAAATATGTTTAAGAGAAAATTTGACACCAGTAATGATACATTTTCAGCATGAAAAAATGGCAACTAGTTTGTATATATATATAATGATGTCAGAAACATATTCATCAATATCATTGTTTAAATACAAAGTTTTGAAGAAAATACCATACATGATCTGTTGCAACAAATTTTAACAATTCACATCGATAAATGTAACTAATATAAATGTATCAATTTATCAAACACCTTCTGCCTTATAACAATTGGTCATACTTTCAAAACTGAATTAAATGAGATCTTCAGTCACTGGATCTATGTATTTTTTTCACATCATATTCATTCAAAACTTTACTATGCAAATTGTAACTCAACCTTAAAGAAGAGTAAATTGACAAGGAACATAATTTCTTTTATTCATGCATGGTACAAAGGATTCAATAAATTAGAGAAGATTCAATCATAGTCCATTGGTTTATCATTTATTCCAAAATTAAAGTTATTTTAATCTTAAAAAAACAGAGCCCTTACTTCTGTTGCTCATTAAGAATTAATCATATTGACTGAAGATGCAAAAAATAGAGCTTTTGTAGCTGTAGTGAGTGAGTTATTGATTAAGAGCTGCTTTAATCAAAATATGAGATTTATATTTTGCAATTAAACTGCTGGAAAAGGTATGTCTACACAAGAATTCTGCATTCTAGTGCTATAAGAAGTAAAGATAAAGTCATAGGCTGTGATGTGATGTGATGTCATGCCACGCCATGCCCATATTTGAGGAAGGACCACGAGTAAATGAACAAAAGAACAAACTCAAGACCTTACAACAAAGATGTTAATAATTCTGAAAGTTTCAGCTTTCTATGTCGACTGTTTTTCAGAAAGGTCATCATCAAAAAGTTTCACTAATAATCCCTGTCACCACCGTTTTTGTTGGAGCGTGAAGTTAATATTAAGAACTATGAACAAATTAAGAACATAATACTTACCAAACTGTTGGGCTGCTTCGGAAGGTTCTTCTAAAGTTAAGTTGCCATCAGCAAGTCGATTTATCACTGAAATACAGAATAACAGTTTTTGAAAGATGATTGGTTTTGTATTTTTTTGTATAGTGTTTATTTATATAGAATATATATAAATAAAAGTTGTTTCACAAAACATAAAACAATTATTAGAAATACTTGCCATTTAGATAGTGAGGTAATATAACATGGTTATCCCAAATATAACCATGTTATAAAACAATTATGACAACGACAGAGAAAATATAATTGGCTCTAAAGCCCACATGCTTTAAATAATACATTATACAGTTTGAAAATGTACAATTTATTATCCACAAAGGCCAGGCCAATGCATCTAAACAGGATTGTAGGGAATAGCCCCTTGAGATCTTTTTAGGGGCCACAGAGTCACCAAATCTACACTGTTGAATCCATTAGCAATAGAGTCTGCACACAAAATTTCAAATTTCTAGACCTTTTTGAACTGAAGGAGAAAATGAAAAAAACTTTTTAGGTCATGACCCACGATATTTAGGTTAACAGGGTTACCCAATCTACAGAATGTAATCAGAAATGCGTGCTTACATTGCTCTGCATCCTTTACAAGTGCTTCAACTATAAAAAAAAAGGGAAAAGTAAAGTTAAAATAAATAAAAATAGAGCTACTTAAGAAAACTTTTGTTAAATATGTTAGATGGCATTGAAAATAGAAAACTAGCAAACAATTCATTTGTGTCAATAATTCCATGCAATAATACCCTTTTCTATTGTCCACATCTATATTACACAATACCTAGGTCACAGTAAGGTCAAGTTAGTTTATGCAAGAATAATTGATTTAGTTGTGTACCATAGAGGTTATATTTCGTTTAATTTTCAGTGTTACATTCATATTAGGTGTGTTTGAGTTGTTTTAACAAGATCTATTTGATTATCAGTAACACTTAATCATAACCCTAAAATGGGAACAACTATGTGGTACTCCCTGCAATGCTCATATCTTTAGGAGAAGGGTAATGGAATTTGCAATTCTTAACCTCATCCCAAAAATACAATCTTTATCCAAAATTATTAACATTAATGGTTCCTTTGCAATTTAAATATGAAAGTGTGGTGTAGCAGTTAATGCAAGTTATCACTGATTTCTATCATGTACCCTAATTCTAGGATGTTCAATAAAAAACTTTCTTTCCATTTTCTGCAATGACGGCACGTTACTGATCTTTTTCTAGCAAGGAAATAAAATGATTATTATGGTGCAGGTATAAAAAGAACTATGTAAAGAATAAGTACATGTAGATAAAATAAGAGTAGGATAAGACTTAATATTACTTGTTGTTACTTGTTACATCTTCCTGTTCTGAACATGAATATGTTGAATATGAATATAGTATAAAAGACCTGTAAAATATAGAGATTGTCATTTTTTTTTTACAGCGGTTCATTAGAAGAAGTAAACAACTATAAATGTGGATGAATGACAACCCCTAGGATAAGTCCATTTGGCCTTTCGGGTCTGATGAAATTGAAGGCATCAAGCTGGATGTATACTTTACCTTCTTTCTGTTTAACTTCTTCCTTTTCTTCATTTGGTATGGTTTTGCAGCTTGAAAATAATTTCAAACTAATTTCAAAATAAAGTCAGTTACTGCTTGTACTTAGTGATTTTAAATTAACCGACATTGCATTATTAATTACAGATACACAGACATTTAATACAAAAAAGGAACTTTATAAGATTTTTATAAACATTTTTTATAGATTTTATCAATTTTTTTACTTTTAGGTGCAGACAGAAAAATGTTCAAACCTAGTCTGTTATATCTTTCCCCCAACTTAAGCTATTTGATATTCAAATGACAACTTTGTCATGAGAATGACCTAAGAAAACAATATTCTTTATTTTCAACAACAATTGTTATAGTATATAATATTCAAAATTTATCAAGGCATTCTAATCTCACAATTTTATATCTTCTTCTTTGGCTATGATAGCCCTCAAAGTGGATTTGCCGTAAGCAGAGGGCTCCTTCAGTGAAATTTCTAGGCCTTCCACAAGAACTTTCTTCAGAACATGAGGCTTGTAGCTTATTTTCTTATCAGTTCCAAATGCCTCCTCTAATGAAACAGAATATACAGATATAGAATGTATAATAAATTCATTTAGATGAGTTTGAGAAGATTAGATTTTAAGAGTTTCTTTTCAATAAACAAAATTGTTTAATTGAGGAATGATGTCCAATTCCCAAATCTTCTCTAATCTAATACCATGTGAACCTTCCTTAAAGAGTAAAAGATGTTAACATACAGCCAATGAAATGGCCGTTTACATTCGGAACCAATTCAAAATAAGCGACAATCGAAACAGTCACAGAGGCAATACAACTGTCTTCTGATAGGCTTATCCGATTAGCCTGCAGTACATTTAAATCATAGCACTGAAAATGCGATGATTGAGGTCAAGGGCGGAAGGAAAATATATGGAAATCTTTTCGTTACACCTGTGACGTTATGAAGATGGAAAATATAAGGCATGACACATTTTTAAAAATTATAGTATGGACAGTCATTATAACTTGCTATGCCTGTACTAAGGAGGCTCAGAAACACACAGTAGTTTAAAACTAGTATTAATATCAGTTTAAAAATATGAAAATTAAAGTTTCATGTTAATCACCCACATGTACAGAAATAACTCACTGTATTTCCTTTTAAAAATGTTCTGTACCTTGGTCCGAAGATCTTCCTTATTGGGGCAATCCTCCTGAGGTTTTGAAACCGCTAAACATTCAGAAATCACAGATTATGTGCATTAATCAAATTTGTAATGTTGATAGTTTAAGTTTAAAGTGTCAAAAAAATCAAATTCAATCATATTAGGCCAGTGCTTTAGCGATTCTTAATTATTCTAATTATTTCAAAAAATTTAAAGTGCGTCTAAATACTATTAAAATTATTTGTAAATGGCTTTGTAATACAGTGCCATTATCCCTTCTGGCTTTATAAGTTTGATGAGCTAAAATAAAAGCAATTGGCCTTGTAGATAGATCATCAGGTATTACATTATTCATTATCTCTAAGGTTAAGGCTTACATATCAAATGAAAAGACATTGCTTTATCAACGGATTTACAATCCACATTATCAAGGTAACAGAAATTAAGTTAGTATAGGCATTCTCAGAGAGATGTAAACAAATATTTCAAAGATGAGACCTCTATTGTTATGTCTTGTAAGGCCTCTGTAGAGGCCTGTAGGGGTGAAAGGGTTAAAGGTCTTTTACGACTCCCCTGGCGGTGAAAGTTTCCAATACTGGGAACAACCAATCAAACATCACATAACATCTGGGTTGTAAGAGATATATTGGCAACACATAGATGAAGCAACTAATTTTGACAGTCGCTAAGTTTAGATGCAACCAATAAGGACTCTATATTTCTGGCAGAGAAAGTGTTTGCTATGTACTCAATCAAAATAAGTTTAAAGATATACTGATGATTAGCTGAAGGATACAGGTATTTAACAACAATGAACATTTAACACCAACATAATAGGAACTTACAAGTGCTATTCTTCTGAAACACTGTAGAGAAGTGTCTCAAAGACTCAGTGTTCTTTAGAACTGATCGCGCCCGATCACTTCCAAATAAGGTCAAACTTCCATCCTCGGTGTTGAAGCTGACCTCACCTGCCATGAACCCTAATTCTGCAAGCTTCTAACACTACACAAAGTTGAAAAGAGAAAATGACATTAGAAAATTTTTACTAAAATGATTCCAATGAGAGTGTATACTAGATATATTAAACACGTTAAATGGAAAGGAAAACAAACTTTAAATGAATTATTTATTATTTCAGAAATAAAGTTCGCTGTACCCCAATGTGTTTTGAAATAAAGTATAGTTTTGCCCTGAACTATTATAGTTAAAGCACGAGGTAACTGAAGCATCTGAATCCCTTTATTTTTGCTTGCGACTATATCTATTATTAGTATCATTATTATTATTTGTATGTTACATATATACATTGTATCAATTTGAAAATGTTAAAATATAACTTACTGTTTTATTCATCAGAACAATCAAACGATTTGTTCTCCTTTTAGGATTTACACTTTGTTCCTCCCCCTTTGCCCTCTCCCTGAAGCTCATTTTCTCCTCCTCGGTGAGTCCCTTCCATGTTTTTGCTTGGGCCACAACTGGCTGCCCTTGGCCTGTGTAAAAGTTCATAATTTTATTAATCTACTGATTCATTTAAGTATTCTAAAGTCTGTTCATTAAAATACCAGAAATCCAAAGATACCAATACAAATTGACAAGCAACGATAAGATTTATTTAAGTTTATGACATTTATAATCAAATCAAGGTGACAAATTAATGTATGATTTAATTTAATAAAGATTATTTGTCAAAAATTAATGTCTATCAATGAATATACGATGCTTATACTTACAAGCATTTTCACGACAAAAGATGTTAAATCCGGTGGATTTCCTTTTAACTGTGCTTTTGTAAATTACTTTTCTTTCTTTTCTTTGTCTGTTGTTAATCCATTGCTGAAGCACAATTTCATAGTTCAAAAACAATACACAGATAATAAGACTGAAGTGAGCATGGTTCACTTACCTCTGCCATCTGCTATCCGTAACAGAGAATCAATGTATTTCATTAAGAACAGCTTGTATTTAGTCATTATAACATGATGGGCAATTTGAAATGAAACCACCTTAATTGTACATTTTCTGTGCATCTACTTGACATTAAATAATTGTTTGACCAATCATCTCTGTCATATTCTTTGTTAAAAACAGTCTCCCATTTCTTCTGGCCTGTAGAATGGGTTGAAGATTAATTTGTTTGTGATGACAGAATCCCTGAAGCTCATTTTCTCCTCCTCGGTGAGTCCCTTCCACTGTTCCGCCCATGTTTCAACTTCCAAACGCAAGGCATAATCCTGCCAGTCTGCATTACTGGCTGATTTAACCCTTGCGGTATTTCCCTCGCTTTCTTGTGTCGAGGCAGTGAATCGCTGCACTGGAAATGCATAGCGGGCCTGGATTTCTAAACACAGATTTCTTAAGGAAATACTGCAAGGCCTAAATCAGCCAGTAATGGACACTGGCAAGAGTTATGCCTTGCATTGGGAAGTTGCCCATGTTTTTGCTTGGGCCATAACTGGCTGCCCTTGGCCTGTGTAAAAGTTCATAATTTTATTAATCTACTGATTCATATAAGTATTCTAAAGTCTGTTCATTAAAATACCAGAAATCCAAAGATACCAATACAAATTGACAAGCAACGATAATATTTATTTAAGTTTATGACATTTATAATCAAATCAAGGTGACAAATTAATGTATGATTTAATTTAATAAAGATTATTTGTCAAAAATTAATGTCTATTAATGAATATACGATGCTTATACTTACAAGCATTTTCACGACAAAAGATGTTAAATCCGGTGGATTTCCTTTTAACTGTGCTTTTGTAAATTACTTTTCTTTCTTTTCTTTGTCTGTTGTTAATCCATTGCTGAAGCACAATTTCATAGTTCAAAAACAATACACAGATAATAAGACTGAAGTGAGCATGGTTCACTTACCTCTGCCATCTGCTATCCGTAACAGAGAATCAATGTATTTCATTAAGAACAGCTTGTATTTAGTCATTATAACATGATGGGCAATTTGAAATGAAACCACCTTAATTGTACATTTTCTGTGCATCTACTTGACATTAAATAATTGTTTGACCAATCATCTCTGTCATATTCTTTGTTAAAAACAGTCTCCCATTTCTTCTGGCCTGTAGAATGGGTTGAAGATTAATTTGTTTGTGATGACAGAATCCCTGAAGCTCATTTTCTCCTCCTCGGTGAGTCCCTTCCACTGTTCCGCCCATGTTTCAACTTCCAAACGCAAGGCATAATCCTGCCAGTCTGCATTACTGGCTGATTTAACCCTTGCGGTATTTCCCTCGCTTTCTTGTGTCGAGGCAGTGAATCGCTGCACTGGAAATGCATAGCGGGCCTGGATTTCTAAACACAGATTTCTTAAGGAAATACTGCAAGGCCTAAATCAGCCAGTAATGGACACTGGCAAGAGTTATGCCTTGCATTGGGAAGTTGCCCATGTTTTTGCTTGGGCCATAACTGGCTGCCCTTGGCCTGTGTAAAAGTTCATAATTTTATTAATCTACTGATTCATATAAGTATTCTAAAGTCTGTTCATTAAAATACCAGAAATCCAAAGATACCAATACAAATTGACAAGCAACGATAATATTTATTTAAGTTTATGACATTTATAATCAAATCAAGGTGACAAATTAATGTATGATTTAATTTAATAAAGATTATTTGTCAAAAATTAATGTCTATTAATGAATATACGATGCTTATACTTACAAGCATTTTCACGACAAAAGATGTTAAATCCGGTGGATTTCCTTTTAACTGTGCTTTTGTAAATTACTTTTCTTTCTTTTCTTTGTCTGTTGTTAATCCATTGCTGAAGCACAATTTCATAGTTCAAAAACAATACACAGATAATAAGACTGAAGTGAGCATGGTTCACTTACCTCTGCCATCTGCTATCCGTAACAGAGAATCAATGTATTTCATTAAGAACAGCTTGTATTTAGTCATTATAACATGATGGGCAATTTGAAATGAAACCACCTTAATTGTACATTTTCTGTGCATCTACTTGACATTAAATAATTGTTTGACCAATCATCTCTGTCATATTCTTTGTTAAAAACAGTCTCCCATTTCTTCTGGCCTGTAGAATGGGTTGAAGATTAATTTGTTTGTGATGACAGAATGCTATAAAAGAATTTGCTATGTTTGATAAAGAAACATAGTTATACATCTGATATGTATTCTCTAAAAAAGTAAGAGTTATAAGAACATGACAAGAAATAAAAAATACCTTGATCTTTTTCTTTGAAATGCCATGTTTATTGGCCAATTCTGTTACTTCTTTGTCGTGGCCATGTCTAATGCGGCCTTCATTCCAGTGTGTCAATAAAATTGACTTTTCAAGGACCGTCAGAGCACTCTGTATAGAGAGCTTAATTATTCATAGGATAATTTTGTTGTTGTACAAATGATTCTCACCAAGTTATTGAATTCATTTAGGAACTGTTGAATCTGCAAAAAGCAATTAAATAGTAAGCCTTCTTCATCGTTCATTTTAAATTGATTCTTGTAGTTTTGAAAATTGAAAGTAATACTCATCGTAATCCAACAGTAACAGGGGAATGTTTGGCAAATAGGATCTGTATTTATCTACATTTGAGGTCGAATCCCGGAAATATTGTGCAAACACAACTAATTAATTAATTCGTTCTATAAATCCATGAGTGAAAAAGAATTTATACAACCTCTGGCTGTCTGGCTACTGATGTCGTAGGTATATCTGAAATGAAACAAAGAAATATCTCAATTATTTTCACAAGATAAACTGTTTTGTTTCCTCATTTCACTTTCTTTTAAAACATTTTTTTTAATAATGCTCCATCGTATCCTCTAACTACAATACTCGGATTTCCTGAGCCCTATAACTCAGTTCTCATAGATTTGAACGTTGATGAACACCCATCAGTCCTCTTGTATGTGTATTGTACATATTGTTCAAATTAGATTTTTTTTCATTTGTTTGAAATAAATAACCATATATAAGAATTATGAGGCTCAAGGTCTTGTACTAGGGTAGCAGGCTGAATTATTATTTACAATTTTATTTTTAACAATATCATTGTGATATTCTTATTTCTGACAAGCTTATGTGTTAATTACACATGTAACTACATGAATGCCATCTTTAAAAATGTGCATATATGTTCACATTTTATATTTTTGGATGTGAAATTAGTACAACTTGACAAAAATAGAGCCATGGGCTCTGTAGCTCATCAGGGTTTATATTGTTTAATGATGAAGACTGAAATAGATTTTTAGGTCATGGCTTGAGGCCCTTATTCTGGGCACACAGGGTCACCATATCTACAATTTAGAATCCTCATTGGCTAAAGAGTATGCACACAATATTACAGCCTTCTAGGTGTCTTTGTTTTGGAGGAGAAGAAGAACATATATTTTTAAGTCATGGCCTGTGAGGCCTTTGGGGCCCCAGAGTCTCCAGATCTACAATTTAGAATCCCCATTAGCTAAAGAGTCTGCACACAATATTACAGCCTTCTAGGTACATTTGTTCTGGAGAAGATGAAAATAGGTCATGTCCTGAGAGGCCTTTATTTGGGGTCATGGGGTCACGAGATCTACAATTAAGAATCCTCATTGGCCAAGGAGTCTGCACACAACTTTTCAGCTCTCTAGACCTTTTGGAACTGGAGAAGAAGATGAAAATAGGTTTTTAAGGATGTGACCCCGGTGACCCCATTTAGGGTCATGGGGTCACGAAATCTACAATTTAGAATCCCCATTGGCTAAGGAGTCTGCGCACAACTTTTCAGCTCTCTAGACCTTTTGGAACTGGAGAAGAAGATGAAAATAGGTTTTTAAGGATGTGACCCCGGTGACCCCATTTAGGGTCATGGGGTCACGAAATCTTCAATTTAGAATCCACATTTGCTAAGGAGTCTGCGCACAACTTTTCAGCTCTCTAGACCTTTTGGAACTGGAGAAGAAGATGAAAATAGGTTTTCGAGGATGTGACCCCAGTGACCCCATTTGGGGTCATGGGGTCACGAAATCTTCAAATTAGAATCCCCATTGGCTAAGGAGTCTGCACACAAATTTTCAGCTCTCTAGACCTTTTGGAACTGGAGAAGAAGATGAAAATAGGTTTTTAAGGATGTGACCCTGGTGACCCCATTTGGGGTCATGGGGTCACAATATCAACAATTTAGAAACCTCATTGGCCAAGGAGTCTGCACACAACTTTTCAGCTCTCTAGACCTTTTGGAACTGGAGAAGAAGATGAAAATAGGTTTTTAAGGATGTGACCCCGGTGACCCCATTTGAGGTCATGGGGTCACGATATCAACAATTTAGAATCCTCATTGGCCAAGGAGTATGCACACAACTTTTCAGCTCTCTAGACCTTTTGGAACTGGAGAAGAAGATGAAAATAGGTTTTTAAGGATGTGACCCCGCTGACCTCATTTAGGGTCATGGGGTCACAATATCAACAATTTAGAAACCTCATTGGCCAAGGAGTCTGCACACAACTTTTCAGCTCTCTAGACCTTTTGGAACTGGAGAAGAAGATGAAAATAGGTTTTTAAGGATGTGACCCCGGTGACCCCATTTAGGGTCATGGGGTCACGAAATCTACAATTTAGAATCCCCATTGGCTAAGGAGTCTGCGCACAACTTTTCAGCTCTCTAGACCTTTTGGAACTGGAGAAGAAGATGAAAATAGGTTTTTAAGGATGTGACCCCGGTGACCCCATTTAGGGTCATGGGGTCACGAAATCTTCAATTTAGAATCCACATTTGCTAAGGAGTCTGCGCACAACTTTTCAGCTCTCTAGACCTTTTGGAACTGGAGAAGAAGATGAAAATAGGTTTTTGAGGATGTGACCCCAGTGACCCCATTTGGGGTCATGGGGTCACGAAATCTTCAAATTAGAATCCCCATTGGCTAAGGAGTCTGCACACAAATTTTCAGCTCTCTAGACCTTTTGGAACTGGAGAAGAAGATGAAAATAGGTTTTTAAGGATGTGACCCTGGTGACCCCATTTGGGGTCATGGGGTCACAATATCAACAATTTAGAAACCTCATTGGCCAAGGAGTCTGCACACAACTTTTCAGCTCTCTAGACCTTTTGGAACTGGAGAAGAAGATGAAAATAGGTTTTTAAGGATGTGACCCCGGTGACCCCATTTGAGGTCATGGGGTCACGATATCAACAATTTAGAATCCTCATTGGCCAAGGAGTATGCACACAACTTTTCAGCTCTCTAGACCTTTTGGAACTGGAGAAGAAGATGAAAATAGGTTTTTAAGGATGTGACCCCGCTGACCTCATTTAGGGTCATGGGGTCACAATATCAACAATTTAGAAACCTCATTGGCCAAGGAGTCTGCACACAACTTTTCAGCTCTCTAGACCTTTTGGAACTGGAGAAGAAGATGAAAATAGGTTTTTAAGGATGTGACCCCGGTGACCCCATTTAGGGTCATGGGGTCACGAAATCTTCAATTTAGAATCCACATTTGCTAAGGAGTCTGCGCACAACTTTTCAGCTCTCTAGACCTTTTGGAACTGGAGAAGAAGATGAAAATAGGTTTTTGAGGATGTGACCCCAGTGACCCCATTTGGGGTCATGGGGTCACGAAATCTTCAAATTAGAATCCCCATTGGCTAAGGAGTCTGCACACAAATTTTCAGCTCTCTAGACCTTTTGGAACTGGAGAAGAAGATGAAAATAGGTTTTTAAGGATGTGACCCTGGTGACCCCATTTGGGGTCATGGGGTCACAATATCAACAATTTAGAAACCTCATTGGCCAAGGAGTCTGCACACAACTTTTCAGCTCTCTAGACCTTTTGGAACTGGAGAAGAAGATGAAAATAAGTTTTTAAGGATGTGACCCCGCTGACCTCATTTAGGGTCATGGGGTCACGAAATCTACAATTTAGAATCCTCATTAGCCAAGGAGTCTGCACACAACTTTTCAGCTCTCTAGACCTTTTGGAACTGGAGAAGAAGATGAAAATAGAATTTTTAAGGATGTGACCCCGGTGACCCCATTTGGGGTCATGGGGTCACGAAATCTACAATTTAGAATCCCCATTGGCCAAGGAGTCTGCACACGACTTTTCAGCTCTCTAGACCTTTTGGAACTGGAGAAGAAGATGAAAATAGGTTTTTGAGGATGTGACCCCGGTGACCCCATTTGGGGTCATGGGGTCATGGGGTCACGAAATCTACAATTTAGAATCCTCATTAGCCAAGGAGTCTGCACACGACTTTTCAGCTCTCTAGACCTTTTGGAACTGGAGAAGAAGATGAAAATAGGTTTTTAAGGATGTGACCCCGCTGACCTCATTTAGGGTCATGGGGTCACGAAATCTACAATTTAGAATCCTCATTAGCCAAGGAGTCTGCACACGACTTTTCAGCTCTCTAGACCTTTTGGAACTGGAGAAGAAGATGAAAATAGGTTTTTGAGGATGTGACCCCAGTGACCCCATTTGGGGTCATGGGGTCACGAAATCTTCAAATTAGAATCCCCATTGGCTAAGGAGTCTGCACACAAATTTTCAGCTCTCTAGACCTTTTGGAACTGGAGAAGAAGATGAAAATAGGTTTTTAAGGATGTGACCCTGGTGACCCCATTTGGGGTCATGGGGTCACAATATCAACAATTTAGAAACCTCATTGGCCAAGGAGTCTGCACACAACTTTTCAGCTCTCTAGACCTTTTGGAACTGGAGAAGAAGATGAAAATAGGTTTTTAAGGATGTGACCCCGGTGACCCCATTTGAGGTCATGGGGTCACGACATCAACAATTTAGAATCCTCATTGGCCAAGGAGTATGCACACAACTTTTCAGCTCTCTAGACCTTTTGGAACTGGAGAAGAAGATGAAAATAGGTTTTTAAGGATGTGACCCCGCTGACCTCATTTAGGGTCATGGGGTCACGAAATCTACAATTTAGAATCCTCATTAGCCAAGGAGTCTGCACACAACTTTTCAGCTCTCTAGACTTTTTGGAACTGGAGAAGAAGATGAAAATAAGTTTTTAAGGATGTGACCCCGGTGACCCCATTTGGGGTCACGGGGTCACGAGATCTACAATTTAGAATCCCCATTGGCCAAGGAGTTTGCACACAACTTTTCAGCTCTCTAGACCTTTTGGAACTGGAGAAGAAGATGAAAATAGGTTTTTAAGGATGTGACCCCGGTGACCCCATTTGGGGTCATGGGGTCACGAAATCTACAATTTAGAATCCCCATTGGCCAAGGAGTCTGCACACGACTTTTCAGCTCTCTAGACCTTTTGGAACTGGAGAAGAAGATGAAAATAGGTTTTTGAGGATGTGACCCCTGTGACCCCATTTGGGGTCATGGGGTCACGAACTCTACAATTTAGAATCCCCATTGGCCAAGGAGTCTGCACACGACTTTTCAGCTCTCTAGACCTTTTGGAACTGGAGAAGAAGATGAAAATAGGTTTTTGAGGATGTGACCCCGGTGACCCCATTTGGGGTCATGGGGTCACGAAATCTAAAATTTAGAATCCTCATTAGCCAAGGAGTCTGCACACGACTTTTCAGCTCTCTAGACCTTTTGGAACTGGAGAAGAAGATGAAAATAGGTTTTTAAGGATGTGACCCCGCTGACCTCATTTAGGGTCATGGGGTCACGAAATCTACAATTTAGAATCCTCATTAGCCAAGGAGTCTGCACACGACTTTTCAGCTCTCTAGACCTTTTGGAACTGGAGAAGAAGATGAAAATAGGTTTTTAAGGATGTGACCCCGGTGACCCCATTTGGGGTCATGGGATCACGAAATCTACAATTTAGAATCCCCATTAGCCAAGGAGTCTGCACATAAAATTTCAGCTCTGTGGAGTCTTTGGTTCTGGAGAAGAAGTCGAAAAAGCGAAAAGTTTACGGATGGACGGATGGACGGATGGACGGACGCCGGACCATGCCATAAGCCCATCGGGCCTTTCAGGCCTGATGAGCTAAAAAGCAATACCAACCAAAAATTCAGATCCTATTAAAGGCAAACAAACACAAAATGTAAAAAGAAGTTATTTTTGTGTACTCAGGGATGCTTCTGACCCAGAGCAGACACCCGGTGGAAAGCTCTGATAAGTATGAAATTAATACAGTGACCAGAAACTTATCCAACAGGCACCCTCATTAATCAATCAATTGCAGGCAACTTTAGAGAGGTCCTCAGTGACTGCTTCTTTTAGAAAACTGAAAAACAAGTAAAACAATCTGAAAAAATAAATTGTTATTGTCATTAAAAAATGTTTTACTACCATGGATTGACAAACCAATTTTCAACATTTTTATGCTTTGATTTTGTTTTAAAAAAGAGTGCATGTTCTTTGAAGGTCATTTTATTATTTGGAAGTCAAGTTAGGATAACTGTGCAGATGAAAACCTCTTTATTCAGAGAGTGGTACCCTTTTTAAACATTAACTCTAAGCAATTATATAAATATACCCATTATTCTAACAGTTTTTAAAATGTAAATTTAGAATTTATGCTGTGTTAATGTGTAAGAAAACTTTAGATGAAAGAATTAAAATCATGTCATTTCTGCTGTTAAAACGTCACTATTCTTATCAATTCCATATCTTAAACAAATTTCCTGGTTGAAATTACCCCTAAAAAATCGTTCCACTGCTGTACTCGCTTCGAATTTGCATGTCATTTGCACGCTGTGACACAGCCTTGCAGAGATGCCAACCCTATTTTGATGCAATTAGGAATCTGAGCTTATCAAAACCTCAAAAAGGCTGCCTTGTCAGTACCTGATTTGTTAAAATCTCAATCAACGTATTTAGATAGGATTCTGATTAGTGGAGAGGAAAGTTGGAGGCGTGTCTGGCGATAGGTTAATTCATTGATCTATTTTTCCCTGATCTATTTTTATATTTGTTGAATCAAGGGTATCTCTTATATATATTTTTTGGGGACATTTTGGGGGATTTACAAGTTAAATAATGATCATGACTGTACTGGGTTTTTAATGTTGATAAAATATAATAAGGGCAAGTGTAATTTGTAAATTGTCATGGGACCAACGATATCACTTATCAAATAAAGACGAATTTACAGCCTGTCCTACCCTCAAATCGATGTTTTGTTTGTTATTTTTCTTGCTAGGAATAGCAGTGACATGATATTAGTCACATGATACATACAGCAATGTTGAATGGTTGATACCTTCCCGCCCGGGAGACTTGAAAACGACATAAACAAGTGGACAAAATTATAATACAGTGTCTCCTATACTTAAAACTGTATGGATGAAATTAAGAGGTGGTGGACGAAATTACCCGACGCATACCCTTACGTTTACGCTATTTCATTCATAAGAGTTCTCCCCCTTAGAATATCATCCAATCATTTTTCTTAAAACAAAGACTCTTCGCCTCAGACTGACTGTTGAACGAAAGGTGCCGAGTGAGGCAAGTGAGGGTTAGAATTCCGGCGAGCGAGGTCAACCATTAAAGTGGACGAAATATGATGACTTTACTCTACCACCTTCTTTCAACTTCAAGGCATCATAACTTGCAGGAATTGGGAAAGGTAGGAGCCATATTAAACGATGTAATGCTCGCTGTGATAATCTCCGGTAAACAGCGGAGCGTAGCCCACCGTAGGGGAGCATGACCGAGGCGAGCACGATCGTCTAGGGCCATATGGGCCATTTTGCACACTGGATGAAACAATGGCCCATTAAAATTTTTAATTTTACCATTGCTACAAAGGGGAATGAATGGCCCATTTAAATTTCCGAAAATGACTTAAAGCCAAAGTATGGTCCATTGTATTTAAAAGGTGTCTTTCCCAATCGCTGAAATTGCATTTCAAAAGCTAGGGTTAAATTTACCTGCGAGTCCTGCTTCATTTACTCACAAAATTTAAAAAGGACTGACGTAGAAATTTAAACTGTGAGTCCCTGAGATGCAATGTTTTTATTCATACTAATAGGATTACTATGGAGGGACTTGCTTTTATTTTCTGGGACTCATAAAAGCTACATAAAAGCTTGTGTCGTGATAGTGAGTCCCTATATTGTCACTGTACTAAAAGTCATTTTAATCACTGCAAAAGTATGTTCAGCCAGCATCAAACAAAATTAGCTAAAATGATTAAGATAAGCTTTGTATTTTTGTCCACGAGAGTGAAAAAGAAGAATATACTACTATTTCAGAACCCAATCGAGGATTACCGTTGTTTACAGGAAGAGACATTTAATCTAATGAAGTTGATTTCACATGAAAAGAGTTTTCTAAAGGGACATAACTCTGAAACATGCCACCAAAGACAAGGTTCTACAATTTAAAATTAATTTCAGTTTTGTCTCCATTAATTGCTTCGAGCATTTGCTTCTAGCCATTAAGAATGACAAAATCTACTGTTTGCATAATTTGAAATGGGTATGAGGTGAATATTCGTACATTCCAAAATTTGATTTTACGTCACTTAAATTGATCAATAAACAGTCCACGCGTTTACATTGTACCTTATTACTGGTCAGCGTATCGATGGTTACGTCTATATTTAACTAGGCAATCTACCAACAATTTCTGAAAACATCCAATATAGATTTATTAACGAGGCACATTACTTGCCACGTTTGTAGGACCACGTGGTATAAAACTAGGTCAACGTCATTTCACTGCTTATTGACACAGCGGATGAGAAATTAGCTTTTGGCCTTAATAACCCTTGTATCATCAGTTGAACTATATATATATATATATATATATATATATATATATATATATATATATACACACATATGTGTGTGTGTTTGGGGTGAATTAGTTTAGAATAAAAATAATAAACCTTAAACGAAGTGAAAAATACGTACAATTCTAATTTAAATGCTGAACTGCGGTAAACATAAAACATAAGCTTCGAAACAGTGAAGGTCAAATAGGCAAACAATCCAAATTACAAAATATATATAATATAACAGATAAACGATGAGTATGAAGATTAAAATACCTGGAGCTGCCATATTTATTTCGGAGGGGTTTTACAGAAAGTGTAACGAAATCTAGGGGTGTTATAAATTGGGATTCGGATTAATGTATAAAGGTTTTATTGTTTTCCAGTATAACATAGGATGTTTTCAAAGCTGATTTTTTTTGTTATGCCTAACAAAACAATAAGGATTTAATGCGCAAGATTTCTGCAAGTAAAACATTCTGGGTTTTCTATTAAAAAAATATTTATAGCCCTATAAATGTGTTAATCGCGTCAGGTTACAAAATCAAGGGAGACAGGAGCAGGCCTGCTTGTATTATGGTACATCTCTCTCTCCTTGTCACTCAGTGTGGTATCTTTGCCTGACTGCGTCACCTGGGTGCGTTCGATTAGACAACACTAGTGACACGTGTTGCGCTCTTGTCTAAAAAAAGCCTCGCGCAGAACACTAGTCGCGCGAGTTTACTCCCCGCGAAACGAGGAGTGAGCGGTGTTCAAGATGGCGTCAAAGAAGTGAGTTTGCAATTAGAAAATGTGATTTTTTGCTTGTTTTAATAACAGCGGGGTAATTGAAACTAATTGATGTTGAATATTTGATGAATAGCTTTGTTTCACATGGTATCAGTCATTACTGCAGTGAATTACACGGCACGTGTAGATTTTGTCTCGTTGTAAATTCATGTGCTAAGTCATAAAGTTCAAAAACACATTAAACGTATTTTCATAGACTTATGTGAATAATTTTCATAAATTAATTGTTTGTCGAATAATTCTGAATTGTTTACCAACACACTGCATAGTAAGTATGTACGTAAATGAAGCGGAGATAAAGTTGTCATCATTAAAAACTTAATTTTTAAACTTTTTTTTTTTTAACTTAAAATTATGTGTTAAAATCTAAACGTTTTCAGTGAAATATATACCGTATTTCCGGTAGACGACCAGGTATTTTACGGTAGGCCTTTTTGTATGACGTATGGAAAGTGCGACCACGACCACTACCGTAAATCCTTGAATAATCGTCCAACGATTATTAATTTCAAACTCTGTTTTTTTTGGGCAGGCGATTATTCTAGGATTAACGGCATTATTATTAGTATTATCTGTGTAAACACATAGATTGATTTAATTTTCTCTTTACAGTTTTTTGATCGAAATAATAATCGATTGAGAAACATTTCATGTGATGGCAACGCCGGAAATCGTAGAGATGTTAAATTCAGAAGGTGAGTTTTGGTGTTTTTCGAAATTTTATGCGACAACGGACATTGCAGGATAACTCATATATAGTTCATATGCTATTTTTCAAAGGTTAATCTCATTGTCCAATTCGCCTGTTTGTGTTTTAAAACAATACAATAAAATGCGTCATTACAAATTTTATTTACATGGATTGATTACATTCCAACAAAATTAATAGCGATTTCCTTTGTTTGTTTTAAACAGATAAACAGTTATTTTTTTATTTGTCATTATTGCCAAAAATTATGTCAATGATCTTTTGAATTAACAGCTTGTTTCACAGCACCTTTTGTAATTTTATAAGCATAAGCATAGACAGATTGAAACACGGCTTATTGTTTAAACTGTAAATATATAACTGTTATTGTTTAATCATGTAAATAATATAAACATGCAGTGTGTATATAAAGTAAATATGCATGTATGAGTGAGATCAATTGGTCTTCCAATTAATACATATTAAGGGTTGTTTTCATTGGTTGATTTATACTTATTTTCAATGCAGACAAAGCTGTGAGGGAGCATGCGACCCGACAGCTTCATTCGTCCGTGGCTACCAGTCCAGCACAAGTTCCAAAGGATTCCGAGGACATCAATGTCGAAGGTAATCACACTATACTTTCCAATTAGAGAAACTATTTCATGGATAAACAACGTTCTGGGTATATCTGAAAACTGATGAAGTGCAAAAATGAAATGATTTCCGTAGCTTTAAAAAGCATATGTACACAGTTTTTAACTTTCCGTTTTTGGGAAGAAAACAGTTGTTTTACCATTGGCGACATTATTTTCCAAAGTCATCACTCACATATTTGCATTTGGCTAATTTGAAGGGAAGGGGGTGTATGTTTGCTCGCGGCTTCACTTGTTTCCATGTGTATTGCATTAATGATAAATGGACTGATACCAGTGTTCATGTAATGCTCTATATTTCAGGTGACCATGTGACCGACAGCTCCTCCACCGCCTCCGCCGCCTCCGCCGCCTCCACCTCCAAGATGTGGTCCGAGAACGACATGAAGGCCCTTTTTGAAATGCGAAGGGAGAGGGAACAGCAGTTTCAGGGCATTAAAGGTCACGCTACTCTGTGGACCAAAATTGCCAAAGATCTTCAGGCGATGGGGATTAATGTCACAAGTTCAAAGTGTATCAATAAGTGGAAATCTCTCAGAAGAGAATTTAGGAAAGTGTTGGATCATAATGCAAAGACAGGGTCTGAGAAAAAGACATGTCCCTTTTTGGAGGAGCTCTCAGAGATGTATGGTCACAGAAGTGGTACGTCTCCAGCTTTTGTTTTGTCATCTGGTGTAGAGGACGACGCTCCCCAGTCAAGTTGTGACAATCAGTCCCAGTCCTCGTCTAAGTCACGATGCGACACGCCAACTCAGTCTACCAGTACAGCCTGTCCTAAACCTAAAGCGACTGGCAAGTCCAAACAATAAAAGAAAAGAGAAAGAAGTGACACTTTCCTACAAGAACTGGCTACTTTCAACGCTCTTAAAAAAGAAAGGTTGGAACAACAACAAAGTCAGCATATTGAAAAAATGAGTATGTTGAGGGAGGTTGTGGATGCTCTCAAAAAAGTGATAAATAATTCTTGTTCTGGTTTTTTTGCAGATCGTATGATGTTTATGGTTTGAACCTAAAGGAATACTTCACAGTTAAACCAAGTGCATCGAACATAAACCAGAAAGACCTTACAGAGTTTTGTTACTGCAAACTCAATGAACATTGACTTGTCAACAAAATGTCACCCAATAGACAGTTGCCCATCTACGAAATGCTTCTCCAGTGCTTCTGGAGCCTCGACTCCATCTAGCCCATGTTCATTCTCTAACATCAAAGTGGGAAACAATTCTACCTTGAACATCACGGACTTCCATACCCTACTTACGGACAAATTGGAGTCGGATCTGTCCACATTTGACAGAATTTGAATAATTTGAATAATTTGGTTTCGTGTTAAAATAATTCACTTGTTTCCATGTCTTTTCCTAAATAATGAGATAAGAATTTTCTCTCAAATCTTTATTCATCAGGTGCTTGTGCTAAAGCCAAGAGAAGAATTTGTTTACATCAGTACAAAATTGTTTTTACAAGTGTTTTATTTGTGTGTTTTTTACATTCATTTAAAAAATAATGTCACAGGGAAACAGTGTTAATGGCTGTTAACATTGTAGGCTCTTCAGTTACAGTTTATCACAGGGTCTGTAGGTAGTTCACCATTTCATTTCTTCGTATCCTTCCATCTTCAGCATTACCAGGCAATGGACCATAATTGTTGCCATAGTTCAAGTTGTTCAGGTAATCTACATTGAAAACTTCGTTCACTGAGTCATTTGACAGCACATAGACATTGTGGAGCACACAGCAAGCCATGATAATACGACATGCACGTTCTACATCCACACATGGTAGGGCTGTGAGGCGTCAGTATCGGCATTTCAGCAAACCAATTGCTCTTTCCACACGTTGTCGTGATGTCGACAACTTCCTATTGAAATTCTTTTGTCCATCATTCAGGTGGCCGTTATCAGGTGTCATCAAATATCGCTTTAAGGGATAAGCCGAATCTCCTGAAAAGCAGAATAAGACCAATAATATACAGGACCTGCATCTAAAAGCAACATAAGTGATAGATCACATTCGTAGGTAGACCAACATTAGAAGTCAGTAATTTCTTAGATATTCAAACAGTATATGACACATGAAATTAACATTAAAAACTTGGTATATACGGTAATATTGATCCCAAACGTTTTAGACGTAGCCTGACGAGGCATGGGAAATTGAGTAGGCCTAATGACGATATCAACATTTTAACAATGTACATAGAGCCATTTGATTCTTTACATACCCAGGATGAAAGAGTTTTGTCCAAGGATTCCATTTTCCAACTGATCGAATATGCTTGACCTTCTAAATACACGAGCATCGTGAGTCGACCCTGGCCATTCAACGAAGCTGTCGGTGATTAAGAGCATGTGGTCGACAATGAGCTAAAGTTGAATTGAAGGGTAGCCCTTCCTGTTCACATAGTCCTGATCACCATTGGGGATGTTTGTGAGTGTAATGTGAGTTCCGTCGATTACTCCTACAATGCCTGGAATTTTGCATTCAGCCTCAAACTGATCGGAACTCTCTTGTTGTCGCTGCAGATCTTGCCACGAGATTACTCTGTGTTTAATGGCACAAAGAGCTTCACAAACTCCATGAACGCAATCAAAAATGGTAGATTGAGAAACGTCAAACAACACAGCCATTTCTCTCATGCTACAGGTATTGGACAAATACCAAAGGCAAATAATGGCCCGTTTCTCAGGTTTTATCTGTGCCTTTCCAAAATGCCTTTCGGTTTTAGAAATATCCACTTTTTGCAAAATTTGGTTAAAGGTGTATTTTGTCAGTCGGAGGTGACGCTCGAAATCTTTCTCAGAAAAAAGAGGCACAGTGTCCTCCCAAAAGCTGTTTACAGACGGTACCTTGTCTCTCCTACGCAGCGAGTCATGTTCCGCAACAAGGTTCATTAACACTGTGTCTTTCTCTTCCTCATCACTTAAATCTTCATCTAATAACGTGTCCACAACTGCTGCTATTGCCATTCGGTCGGCCATCTTGTCACAATGCAAACAACACTTGACAACACTTGACGTTTTATTTACGGGCCTACAGCTGTACTAGAGCGCATGCGCAGATCTTACACCCGTGTTGTCTAGTGTGGTCAAATCGAACGCACCTCTGGGTGCCATGTGTGACGGGTTAGTCAGCGTTCTGAAGGCTGATTTTTTTGTCTTACTGCGCCTTCCAATGCCTTGACTACAATCGTATCAGGTGGTTAGTGGGAGGGGATTCCAGGTGAATATGGGTGCTGGATTTGGACTAGCGGGTGTCCGACAATGTGTGATGAGAGGGTTGAGGGAGGAACATATACAGTTAAGGAAGGAAGTATTGCGTGAGGAAAAGCTGAAGGAGTAATTCTATAGATATTCTATTCTATATTTCGGTTTGGTGAACAGGTGAACATAAGACCTACATTGTACTCGTGTAACATCTAACAGGTCACGTAAGTTTGCATACACATTTATTACCTGAGATCAGTTTTACTCGCTCATTCTGAATGAAAGTGCACAATTAAATATATCCATTTTACAAAATTAGAAAGTCTGCATAAGAAGTTCTGATTGGTGTTGCCCGATATTCCTCTCCAAACATCATAACATGTCAATATATCTTATTTTAAGGTTTTTCTGTAACAAATTAGAGCCTAATTAACTATTTTCATGGGATTTGATTGTTATATATTTGTCTTAATGTCTAGATCAAGTGTTATTTGTTAGAAATTTATAGACTGGCATTCTTATTTTTCAAACTTGTAAACATTTTAAAATTTATTTTATCTCCTTAGAATTACCTTTAGTTTACAGTTTGTATATTTAATGCAAGATCACTTTTTTCCAGTCAAGTATCACATAGACCTAGGATGTATTATTCCAAAAAAGTATCACCGAAGGGCTTCGGACTTGTTCTAATGACAAAATGTAACGGGAGTTCCAAGACAGCAACCAACGTACAACACAACACAACACAACACAACACCGTTTGTTATGATCATATCAATGTTAACCAGTGGACAAATATGTCAATATACCATGTGGCGATTCTGCTTTTAATTTTTAGATTTTAATCTATGGAGATCAACTCTATTACATTGCCTTCGATAACTCGACATCAGCAAATTTTTTTAAAAGTAGGTCAGTGGTTATGTTTGATTCGTTTCAGCGGCGTATTCACCGACTGCGTGACCGGAGTACATGCACCGTTCTGGAACCAGGATTAAATTGAAACAAGTGTATCGGCATACATATAAGAAGACGTCATCATCCCTCAAACTAGCTTCAATAAACATGTCATTTATATGAGCTAACTTTTTTTTAAATACTTCGAAACATGGATTGACATTATATTAGTGTGTAAGGCATTGTTTTAAGGAACCAGTAGTATTCGAAAATAAATCAGTTGGTCAGCGTATTTAATTATCAAATACAAAGCCATAGAAAATATAGTTATTGAATGTCGCAAGGATAGCATTTGTAAGCCTGTATACACTGATTTTGCCTGTCATTTCAAACCGAAGCATTCGGATTACGCCTTAAAAGTTAGATGAAATGACATATGGTCACATTCGGATTCTTTGAAAAGGGGTTTCAATTTGACAATTGCTCTATTTTAAATTTCTGAAATCGACCAATAAATTACTTATATACGGCTTTTTAAAAAGTGCCTAATTAAGCCCCGGCGACCAGAATGAAAGTGGGCGGGCGGTGGCCACTGAAGCGTATAGTGCTGTGACGTACGTGGAGGAGTCTCACTATGGCCGCTAATCTTAATTTAACGCGTTTTCCCAACTTTTAAACTGTTCATATAAGACAGAAAACTTCATCAAAACAACCCAAATTTTCGATAAACGGATTACTTAACTATTGAACTAGCGATTTCATATGGTTACAACGACTGGGGCCTGCTGAATTGGAGTGCATTCTGCTCTTTTGTATAGTATGTTTGTAGCAATTAACCGCGAAACTGCTGTCATATCACTTTCCATGGAGTGTTTGTCTTCAAGCTCCGTCATTTCAAGTGACGTGGCCGATGCCTTGCCTTACCTGTATGAACCAAATGACAGTTCAAGTGACATTGACACAAGAGAAGAAGACTCTCGCGGGAATCGGGGCGAAGAGAGATTAAGTAGCACCAATTGATCAAATTATGTTCCATAATCGGCAGGTTAATTTTGTTTTGAATGTATTAATAAATAAAGTAATATGGTAGGTATAATTTCATAAACAATGAACGATTGGCTGTTCGAATAAGCGACACAACATTGATGTAATGCAATGCAAACCATTTTCACTTCACTTTCATGAATAAATACATGAACTGGATTGGTCAACAAGCTCAATGAAATTTACATGAAGATTGCTCCATTGTACACGCAAACATATACATTATGATAAGACAGATTGATATAGACAACGAACAGTATCGAATGAAAGAATTATGTTACCAGTAGCATCTTAATGCACATCTCGTAAATGAAAACGAAATGGTTTAATAAAAAGTGTCACTAAAGCACACCAACACACAATTCTCAGTTAAGCGTACCATATAGATGTTTCTTCCTGATCAAAGGGGAAAAATGTTCTTACAGCAAACTAGTTTACTCAATTAAGAAGCTGAGTATGTGAGAAGGAAGGAATGTAATTATGTTTGTACAGATAACAAGTTTACTGGACCCATTCAATTATATAACAAATGGCATGTCGGTGACCGGCGTGTCATATATGTTTATTGTCAAACGTTCTGTCTTGGTGACACATTACACACTTAACGCGACATTCAGTCTCTTTGTTTTTCTATCTTGCCATTTGCGAAAAGACTTTTGCTGAAAGAGGGTTAGTATTTGACCATCTTTTGTTTCCATGCAAGTACTGTCATTGATGGATTTATAGGTTTACAATTTCTGTCTAATTTGCATTTGGATATTCATATGGTCCGTTTGGATACGTTTATAAGGTAAATTTCTTACATTAATTGACACTCTTGCTGAAATGTCAATTTAATACGATGTTTATTTGATTTGATTAACCACACATTCTATTGAAAACATTATTTTATTATCTATTAGATTCTGAATGTTTTAATAAGTTAATAAGTGATAACTAAATCGTAAAATGTAACATTGGGATGCGGTGTTGTCGTAGGTGGATTCGTAGACGTATTAGTATCGTTGATAACCAACTTCCTTTGGTGTTTTAAAATATGTGGCGAGTTGCTTTGATTGTTGTTATGTACTGTTAGTAAATTAGGTTGTCGGTAGATTAACGACGTTAAAAAATCAGGATGTTGTGATGTGCTTTGATTGTCGATGGCTCACCGTAGGGCCTACTTCGCCGTAGTCTGCTAATCTCACGTTTGTTTTTTTTTATTTTAAACACAATCATTCTATTAAAAAAAACAAATAACAAGAACACCGACTATCTGATATCGTTGTCTCAACTATACTTATATTGTCATATCTTGGTTTCATTTTGTCATCTTATATCTCATTTTCATTGATTTATCCTATGTCTACAAACGTCTATGACTCCACCGTCTTTCACTATTCATATCAAATATATTTGATATATATAACGATATTTTGGGACATTTGTAAAGTGAAACTTGATAACTAATATAACTCCAACAGTTTACAGCAGAACAGCAATGTGGCATTATTGAAAAGCGTAGATATAACAGATTAACTGACCGTTTTCCCAGTGTTTGCCATTGTAAATAGTAAGCGAATGTTTACAACCTGTCCCTTCACGTACGTCACTTCCGGTATCTTCCAATTTTTGGTTTGTTGGTCGCGATAGAAAAGCAGACGATGTTTTCGGCAAACTTTAAGTCGCTGTAGTTTAATATAGGAACAACATATGGATTTTTGGGGGGTCTCGTTTTTCAAAAAATAGTCTAATGAACCAATTGCAGTTAAGAATTCAGTAGAAAACAATATATTTCGGTCTTCCTTTAAGCGTACGACGGTTTAACCATTTTCGGCGGCGTATACCGGGTGTTGCGCCGGGTTTTGAATTAAGCATAGCCAGTAAAACTGTTAAACAAACTGAACGTAGTTTCCGATTCTGGAATGCAAACCAATGCACTTAACTTATATAAAAATGCTCTCTTAGTTGTGATACTGATTTGAATTGCAGATTACAAGTTTATTGTTGATTCTACCATGACATTGCTGGATACTCGATTCTGATTGGTTCTCCAGCAAAATTAAACGTGATCAATTCCGGATTGAACCTCCTCTGATTTTAGCGCCGCTTCACCGCGTATTAACAAATCTACATTGTGACGTCACACTCTATCCGAACAAACGGCCGATTTTAAGGTGTGCTCTACTTGTTGAAATCAAAAGAACTTATACAATCAAATTAATGTTTCCTGTAGCGTGTTTTAGAGTTACGTCAGATAGATAAGCAAGACAAACTTCGTCAGTATCAAGATCTTTCCAAATAGCGACACTTGATGCAGTTGAGAAGGCGAGCAAACGCAATGTCATTGACGCAATGGTCAGCCGCTTCTGAAAACCGAGCGTAACGTTTTGATGCAAAATAAGAAATACATATGTCATATCATCTGCACACCTACGTCGATAACTAGAATGTGCATTCCTTACCCGAATGAGACAATTACCATCACCTGTAACGCTTCATTTTAATAAATACAAGTCCTCAAGCTCGTCATTCACAGCGACCGGCAAACGGTAGCCATTTTGAATGTCGCGTGATATGCTTAGCGAGTTATTAAAAAAATGCGGATTTCAGGAGAAACGAATCCTGATTGAATGTATGGGGGAAAGTTTGTATATAACAACAATATTTTTTGTACGAAATCGCTGCTGTTGTCAACAATGGATTTTTCGAACGTAAGTCGGAGCTCGCGCGCTAGCCATTGTACGCACTGTCAGCATCCGACAAAAAGAGTCCCATGGTAAAACAGTCATGGTAGAATGGAGATAAAACTACTGTGTTTGAAAATCAGAGACATGTTATACTGGATTGATAGCGAGTAAATTCAAAATTGAAACCTCACGCTACCCGTTCGGTTTCAATTTTGAATTTACTCGCTATCAATCCAGTATAACATGTCTCTGATTTTCAAACACAGTAGGTGGATCTCCTAATTCTAATGAGAAAGTGTATACACAAATCTATCAATATGACAAATATTGTTAATCAAAATCCACATTTGTTTATGCCAATTATTTCAGATTACCCACAATGTCACGTGGTTCATAATTTGCTAAAATTGCAAAGATACTAAGACAACGCATATCATTGGCTGAAGGTTCTATTTGAAAATCCAACAGTATGAAGGGAGAAATTCAACTTATTACTGCTTAGGGCGTATGCGCCCCAAGCAATAAGGATAAATGAAAAATAATTAAAACATTATGAAGAATGTTATTCCTCGAGAATAATTAGAGAGAAGAAATTACTGCCACGAGCCAATTTATTTGATAAAGGACTTCTGCGAAAGGGGTGATAATACAAATACAAAGTATACGCTCCGATAAATCTACTCTATATATATATATATATATAGAGTATATAGAGTAACTTTATCGGAGCGTATACTCTGGATTATCGAGAATGTATACCACATTTGATAAAGTAGTTTTTGAGAACTGCTCCGGAAACGATGTGACCACGGACGAACGAATCCTTTTTTATGAACGTGTTGAACTCCATGAACCTTTCTGTGATAATCATTAACATTTTCTTGCATGTGTCATTGTAACTTCATTCTCTTCCCACATATCCCAACCTAGTTTTACTACATGAGAAGCCTTTTAAAAGGCATTGTTGGATGCACCTTGTTGAGGCTAGAAAATAGTATCAAAATGGTGTGTGCCATATGGCACACATAGCAAATGGAGACTGGATTGTGGCCATTTTTTAAATAAAAGCTTTGATTACTCATCAAACAATTAGTTGTTCAATTTAAATGTCTTAAATAAAAGAAATGTACCTCGATCATTTACGTTGTGTAACACAGATATATATCCTGTATTAACGCTTTACATACAATATTCATTCATAAATAAAATTCCTTTATATATAATCATTTGAAACTAAAAGTGAATATTCAATTTAATTTATCCCCGATTTATTTCAACATATTTTGAAGTAGTTTTAATCAAAACGTTGTTGAGTCTGTTCATTGTAAGATTCCAGCAATAAGAATATGTAGGCCTATTTTCCCTGAAACAAGCAGTCTGCCATTTGTTACAACTTTGCTTATTTAAAATAATCCAATTCGATTGATTTTGGAGCATATTTCGGTTTATCTGTGAAATGAAGGCATATGGATGTATATTTAGTCCAAGGATAATGACCCGGTATCCTAATGAATAGTGCTTTCAGTTTGGACATACATATGGTTTTATCCAATATTTGTATTTTAAACCATAGCTGCTATTGTTTGAGCCGTGGTATAACCAACGTGAGTTTCATTTAGATCACGACCGGAACTACTTTTTACACGATTCCGATTTTTACGTAGTTCCAGTATCTCGTCAAATGCTTGTATTAAAAGAAATTATATTTCCTACGTTTGAAGGATGAATTAGGAGGAATTTGTTTTCTCCTAGCGGTATGTATGACGAGAGTTAGTTGCCCCGTGAGGTGGCGCTGTTTAGGGTATATAAGGGTAGGTCAGTTTCAAATGGTCATTCTCGCTGAAAGTTCGCCACGGTCGCTGTACAATGTTGTTTGTGTTATTTTCTTACTTTTATGCATTTGATAACGAACTGTTTATGAGAGACATGTCAGAGACATGTGTGGGTATAGCTCGACTGGGGAGCCTTTATAATACTCTGCGTAGCAACTGAATGTTCTGTTTGGTTGAAGAGCCATTATAATATTCTCGCCGTGCAAACTATGCAGCGTGTCCCAATGTTGAATAAGTGTTTATTGTTTTTGAGTGAAATAGGGTTATGTAGAAGAAGAACATAACTCAAATATACATTTTATTACATCAATATTGTGTTTACAGTTTGAGTAGCTTGGGGAAGTAATTAAATATGTACAGCGATACGTTCTGAAGTATTCAGGTGGTTCTTCTCGAGCTCCGGCGTCCATATCGACATCGTTCATCAAAGATACTGTAGACTAGACAGTATTTCCCGAAACCCATAAAAAATTAAAAGAAGCCTTGTGAAAGTTATATTGATATATTGTCTGTAGCATGCAAGTCATTGTATATTTAGTAACCTATTATTAGTATTATATATACACCATTTCAATCGAAATTTTTATAATATTTACACAGTGATGTAAAAGTGCGTACTGTTTGAAACCAAATCTATTAAATACGCAGTTAATGTTACATATTAAAGCAAAGCCAATTATCAATTTGCAAGTGAAGGGTAAAACTGAGATACACGTGTCCATATTCCCGCTAAACCATCCAGGCTGGGTAAGATAGAGGAACCATATTTTTTTTTAAAGTTTCATGAAAAGTTACTTAGTAGTAGTAGTAGTAGTTGTTCGTTATTATCATAATAATTCTCACCCGACAAACAAGCAGAACAACGTTTCAATCCCTCAACGTAAGTCGAATAGAGCTGCAAATATCCACGTCTGACCATTTCAAACGCCTGTTTTCAAATGCCTGGAGCGCCACGTGCGTAAGTCAGAGGTTCACTCGCACGTGAAAATTGAGGAAATGCACTCTAATGTGATTTTCACGAGCTCTGTGGTATATTGTTTTGATGTCAATTTCGTGTGTGGCATGGGCTTCATATGTGTGGTTTGTCCAAAACAATATAATCCACGAGAAAAATATTAAATTAGTTGATTAGATAAAAGGTTACAAACATATTATTATTTGGCAATGATCAAACTAACTATTTCAACGATTAGACAACAGGCCCTCATGGTCTAACTATTACATACATGTACATGCTTCACTGTCATGAATACATTATCGGTACAGTAAGTACAATTATGCAAATCTTATAGGCATTGGAATATTTGATAACTGAGTGGATGGTTGGCGTGTTAATTGACCGCTAATGTTATCGATTAGTAGATGCTTATGTCGCGCGTATAACATTTGCGTGTAAATTTTCTTCGATTTTCCAAAACTGCAGTGCGAACTTACGTTGTATGCACTGAATTGGTACATGTGTGCTCATTCAGGTGTAAAATGGCTTTGAATTGTAAAATATTATGTTTACGATCGTTCAGATTCAAAATAAAACAACGGTCGTTTGAATTTGAGATGTTTAGACAAAATCTCTCTTTGCTTTTAAAGTGGACAATTATTTTTTTTAAAGCGGACAATTATTTCGGATAACCCACATTTTCACGTGGCTAGAAAATTGCAACAGCTGTGTTCATTGGTCATATACCTTTTCCAAAATATGAAGAGGCCAAGCTTAAGCATGATTTGTTGAAAGTTTATTTTAAATATTCCAACTGTAATATAGGGTGAAATTTCAATTGTGTATTATATACAGGTTGAACCAATAAGGTCTTTCTCGTCTTGAAATGAAGTTTGCTAGTTGCCTTTGAATCTAGTTGTGCAATCGGCGACGCCGTTTAAAAAATGGCATTTGCCAATGACATGTCATAATGCTAATTTTGAAAACAGAAACATGTTATGTGTTTTCCTCGAAATATACGCTATTTGATTGTGTGAAAACAGTTGATCCTAAACATGCTGCTAAATAAAGAAAACGAAATCAGAGACAAAAAATAGTTTTTGTGTGTTATTAACATTAGACATATTTTACGGACATATGCTAATTAGCAAGACCCTTTACAGTCACATGCTGAAATAATTGAAATCACTAGGTCGAACAAGCCGATGAAAACTGTGGATACGAAGGAGGGATACATCATGAGATACCCCTTTTCCCCCTAGGAGATTTTGCTTGAACCGAGATATATGGCCTAATATAAGTTTAATCAGAGGTTAGGATCGGAAATCTGAAGGGAGTAACCTCTGTGGGAAGAGAGAGTTTTAACCTGAACATCTGATTTGAAAACAAAACCAATGTAGGGGGTGCTCATTTTTTAATGTCACAATCAAATTCAAACGTTACAAAAAGTTAGCTTCAGTTTATCTGAATATAATACGTTATTTAAGTACACGTTTCTGTTATCATACACATGTACAAGGTCCATATTTGGAGTGCGAAATGTTTCTGTATAGTGGCATACACTCTATGATTAATACGACGAGTACAAGGCGCGTGATCCTGATGACGAGTAAAAGATATAGTTATAAACAGTATGAATCTGTAGAGCTATACAAATAAGTAAAATGCTGCTACATACGCCACAGAAAATTATAATATAAAATGTACATCAAGGTATATCACGATTTTTGAATTAGTAGACAATAATCATTAATAAATTACAATACACACCGATTGTTGATAATACTTGATTAACATCAACACATGTATGTTTACTAAAAGATGAATTGCACTAATGAATTCAAACATTATTTCCGCGTGATAACACTGATATTAATGATACGAAAATCATGGTGAATATAAAAACGACGATCTAACTTTTAAATAGACAATTTGTGATTACAGAATGTTGTATAACTTGTAAGTTTAACATGACAACTAATCTTCATTCATTATGATGATAAGCATTACAATGAACACAATAATGCAAAAGATGACGTTTATGGTGATGGTACCCCTTACAAAATTATTTTATTATCATTTATTATTAAAGGCGACCCGATTTTATTATGGAAACCCGAGATTCCATAAATGACCAACCATCAATATTTTCAAACGATGTTAAAATAATAAACACAACCTATTTTTTTACATATCAACTATTAATTTGACGTTATTTTAACGTCGATGCATATCATAACACATACATGAAATTACAATGTATGTATTAAATCTTAAATCTTAGCTTCATCTCCGTCCATTTTCGGTTAGAATGGTTATGATACCATGTGAACCAGGTGATACCGTCAACCCCAAAACCGTCACCATAGAGACCATTAAGGTTAGCCCGATGACAGCCTCTGTACCACCAGGCTCCCTTATACTTTACAGCACAATTTGCATCTATAGCGTCGTCATTGTCCCGATCCTTTGTGGAGAACTTCATACCGTTGTGGATTCCCATTGAGTCTCCTGGAATATTGCAATAAGGTTACATTAATTAGACTGGAAGTCACTATATTAACAAGAGCCATCAGTGAAAACTGTGACTATATGGACATACAATAAACATTTACACCCTAGCCAAAGTGTTATCTCGAGGATTTCATTTCGTGTATTTGTTTCCGAACTTGGGATTCATGAGTACCAATTTCTCGCGAAGTCATGGATACCTATAACACAATTGGGTTTTGCGCTTGGTAACATGCAACACGTGGACGAGTACTAAGCTCTCCCTTAATAACTCCTACAATTGATGAACATTAGTAAAAAAGAGAGAGAAATACGAAATACATTTCACATTTTAATATTCACATTTGAACAGTTATTCAATACTAGTTGGACATGTTTCTCGGGATTCGATGCCAACCAAATCATTTAAAGTACTGACAGTTTCAGGCGAACATGTAGCCACGGCATGTCTGGGACGTTTATCAGTATGGTATACACCGAGGAGAATCTCTGACACTTTTCTTTTTGATCGTCAGAGGTTCTTTTGTAGGCTTGAACTGCATTGCTCCTGTGTCCAGTCTGTTCCATAAGGATTTGCTCGTCCACCGTAGCGTGGTAGAGTCGCGATGCTGTCGAGGCTCGCAAAGAATGGTTAGTATAGTAATCTTCTATTCCTGCTGCTTTCATCACGCTTTTCACCTGTTCTTCCAGTTTATTTTTACCGACAGGCTTATGTGATAACCAAATATTATCCTTCACATTCAACAGTGGTTTAAAATACAGGATTCTAGGGTCTCGTTAGCGCGTTCGGCTTCGGATCAAGAGGTCCGGGGTTCGAATCCCGCCAGGGGCACGGCAACTTTGTCTGCAGTAGAGAACTGTTCTACACGCAGTCAGGTTTGTGTGCAATGCTACACTGAATTTCACTGCAGTACCACCCATGGTTCGCTAGTTCCAGCCGTTGCTCGCAGGTTTCACCACAATGCATAGCCATATGGCGTTGCGGGCTTTCTCCCTGCCATAATACTAGCAGCCAAGATATAAGTGAAATACTCTTGAAAGCGGCGTTAAACCCAAACTCAACTCACCTCACATATCAATGTATAATGTGCTTGTAATTTTGATTTTGTAATCTTCGGTTTTTACTGGAGGAAATAAAGAACCTATCTTCTGTTAATTGGCACGTCAATGCGAAAACATTCAAGTTCAATATTAAATATAGTCGCAAGCGACGATAAGAGGATTCAGCGCATAAATGATTCAATTATTTTAAATATAATGAATTAAGACATCTTTCCAATGTTACTGTGCATCTTTTAAAACAAGTTACAAGTTTCTAGCATGTCCCTAGAACTATTGACACCCAATATGTACATTTCAAAATCAAAGAATTCGTAATAATTTATTTTGTTGCTAGTATTGGTATTGCACATCTTTTGTAAAAAGTTGCAAGTCTCTATGTGGATTTTGAAAATTTCCCCCATGTTAAAGTTGTTTCTTTATTATGACCGGAAATTACTGTTCGCGAGCGATTTTATCATTGATTTATAAAGACCATAGTCCTGTCTTACTCTCCTGAAGAAATCGTTTAATTTGGTGGGTATTTTTTTAGTTACCTCCCTTTGGAGCCCTTGAAACGTCATTGTGAAAAAAGTAATAAAGGCGACCCGATTTTATTATGGAAACCCGAGATTCCATAATTGACCAACGTAAATAACATAAGTGAGAAGTTCAAATTCTATCAAAAACCTATTTTTATACTTTAACTAAGATATTGACGAAAATTCCAACTTTCTACCCCGCACCGTACGTGAGATACAGACCCCCTTGCCCATGGGTATGCCCATGGGAAAGTTCGCCTATGGGCCTGCCCATGGGCCGGCCCATGGGCGAGAGGTTGTTAAAATTTGAGTTACACAAAAATTATTTTCTAATTTTTAATAATGGGTCTAGCAGTAACATATTTTAGGTATTTGTGAACTCCCCCAATGCAAAGGAATTTTTTTTTCCCATGGGCGAGATTTCCCATGGGCGAGATTTCGCCAATGGGCGAGACTTCGCCCATGGGCCAGGTTTCCCATGGGCGGATTTCCCATGGGCCAATGTTGACTTTGGCAAACATATAATGGTTGTGAAATGTTGACTTTGAAAAAAAAATGTTTGTGAAATGTTGACTTTGGAAAAAATAGAATGTTTGTGAAATGTTGACTTTGGAAAAAAAAAGAATGTTTGTGAAATGTTGACTTTGGAAATATTGACTTTTAAAATATTTATTGATTTTGGTGGAAGTGTTACTTTGATAAAATATGGACTTGTTGATTTTAATACATATTTTGAGTTATACGAATGGTTGACTTATGAAATATTCATTTTAGTGAAATGTTGTGTAGTTTAAGTTTAACTTATATAAAATGTTAACTTTGGTGACTTTGAAAAAGATATTTTGAATTTAGTGAAATGTTGACTTTAATCACATATTTACATCTTGACTTTAATCACATATGTTGACCTCGACCATGGGCCGAATTTCCCATTGGCTTTATTTCCCATGGGCGAAACCTCGCCCATGGGCCAATGTTGACTATGCAAACATATAATGTTTGTGAATGTTGACTTTGGGGGGAAAATAATGTTTTTTGAAATGTTTACTTTGGAAATATTTATTGACATTGGTGAAAGTGTTACTTTGATAAAATGTTAACTTGGGTGACATGTTGACTTTGAAAAAGATATTTTGAATTTTATGAAATATAGACTTTGATCACACATTGATTTTGATGAAATGTTGACTTATAAAAGATAGTTTGAGTTAAGCGAATTGTTGACTTACATTAATTATGTTATGTTAATTTATTGACTTTGGTGAAGTATGCTTATATCATGAAATATTAATTCCATATTTATTCAATTTTATTCACTTTGGTGAAGTTTGAAATGTTGACTCTGATTATATATATCGAGCTTGGTGAAATGGTGATTTTGGAATTGATGCCACTTTGGTGAAATGTTGACTTTGAAAATATTACAATGATGGTGAAATGTCCACTACGGAAATATTGGTTGACTTTTGTGGAAGTTTTACTTTAATAAAATATTGACTTTGGTGAAATGTTGACTTTGAAAAGATATATTGAGTTTGATGACATGTTGAGTTTGGAACTATTGGTTGACTTAAAGTTTATCTTTAATTATATGTTAACGTGGTGACTTATTGACTTTGAGAAGATATTTTGAGTTAAGTGAATTGTTGACTTCTAAACGATTGACTTTAGTGACATAGTTTTACTTTGAAATATTTATTGGCGATGTTGAAGTTTGAGTTTAATAAGATTTTGAAAACAGTATGGTCTGGCTTAAGGAGCGCGTTTCAAACAGTAAGTATTAGATTTTTTTACTACGCTGTTGCCCACAATACAGACAGACAGACAGATAGTTTATTCAGTCTCACCCCATATATACACATACATGAAATAATATCAATAAAATATAAATACATCTGGGCCACCCTAAAACTAGGGTTATGAGAGACTATATATACATATAAAAAATGCAATGACTACAAATAAAAGGTATGAATGTAAGAGTAAACGTGGTTATAAATCAGATACTAAAACTTTGGTTAAATATAGAATAATACATATATTTGTATAAATATAGGTATACATATAAACTGTGCATAAAAGGACATAAAATAATATATTATAAAAAAGTCAATTTTTAAACAATACATGTCGACGTTTTTCCAGCAGTAGTTTGCAGCTTCTGGCACTTTCTTTTAAAATAGTTGGGCTTGCTAGGATAAATGATAGACGTTCCGGGTCGGTGGCAGTATTAAAACTGTTCCATTTGGCTTGACAGGTTCTTAGCAGTGGTTCTCTGATTGTTTTGTAGAGTGGGCAGTGTCATCGAGACTGATGATTTATACACAACCAAGTGCAGGTTACAGATATATGATATATTAGACCTGTGCATTTGTGTGTATCAGAACACCATGTCTATGTAACGAGCGTGCCGTGGTATTGCGTAACATGTCTATTCGATCAACTAACCCATTGTTGTAAATTACGAAAATATAACAGTCCATTACTTACCTCACTTGTTTGATTCTATTTCGAGCGGTTTTAATCATTGAATAGCACAGAACATACATACGTATATACATTCTTGCATGTATGGTAGTGCTCAGTTGTTCCTAGCGTCAAAATACTTCATTGCCTCTTTTGAACAAGGGATTACTTCGCAAATATTATGAACACTGATCTAATATATTCATTATTCGTTTGTATCAATAATCAGCGAAACGTTTTACTTTTAGAAATGTAATGATGTAATGAATTCAGAATGTTCTCATTTTTGGCGTTTTCAAATTCGCCAGTACCCTACACATTTTAATTAATTCGAACTCTTGCAATTAGTCTCCAATTTAGATATTGAGATGACCCACTCACTGTTAGTCTGTTGACAGCAGTGAAGGGGGTACATGAAAAGTCTATATTAAGTTCTTAATAATTCCATTTGTTTACAATTACGGCCGCTTTCTCAATACGATACAGGGATTATCAAAGACATCTTACGATTTTGACGGGTATTATGTATGAAAAGCCTTTTCACACAAGTGTCCTTCCCCTAAAAAAATATATATTAAGTTTATATATATGTAGTCAGTTTAAAACCAGACGTTTCCACAATATACTCTCCGGTTTGCATTCAAATGAAAATAATCAAAAATGAATATACCACTCTTTTCTAAAATCTCAGACAATTCCTGAGTGTTTAACCATCAAGTCAGTGAACCGTATCTCCTGAACATCCCAGTGACCACGTGTGTGTATCTCTGAGTCAACTACATGTACACACGTGTCAAAACACTCCGATTGAAATAACAGTATTGGCGACAATACGAATATATACGTATTTTTTAATTGGTTTATGGTAGTACCCAAACAAACTGCCCCTTTGCAATACACACTTATCCCAGTATACCCAGTATATCATATTCCATTTAGCTCGTTAAGAGCGTGACTTGGCTACTCATAGGATGACTAGTGATGGTACATGTAATTAGATACTACAGTACTGTACTGTATACATACTGGTTCATTTAAAATTTTGTTTGAGAGCTTAATGAACAATTTACATGTTTTTTGTTTTTAATTTTAAGTTGACAATGTTGCATAATGTAAGCGTTAATACAGCGTGGTAATAGTTTTATAGGTTTGCTACAATTTTGAGATTCAAGTAAAATAGACAGGCAGATGTCATGACTTTGTTTATGATATTTAACGGTTAACAACATTTATTATGTTTTCAAATATTTTGGTACGGTTGTTGGAAATGTGATAATATCTAAATGTCCATGTAGTTACATAAACATTGCTTGCTACACGTTTGTATTTCGTATTCATATTGCAATAAATGATTTGAAAGCCTTATATTTTCAAGTTATCATACAATACCGAGATGAAGTGAACATGGTATTTGTCAAGAATTGACAGATATTTTATTTATTATGTCAATATTTATTAGATGATACTCGACTTAGTATATTGACAATATGAAGGTAAAAGTATCGATTTCTGATCGAAAACCGGACAATGCACCTCGTCTGGCTCGCGCCAATGAGTCAAACGTAGTTTTGGAATCTTATTTAAACCAGACAAAATAACAAACTTGGGTTGATAAAAAATGTTCGACAAGTCATATCACTACTGCATGTGCATGTACATAGGACGTGTAGTTTCTGCACATGCATAATGATGTTACTTTTAATTATTGGAAACTAGTAATTATGACATGTTTGGCGACTGGGGATGAATATGCAAGCTGAGTGAATTTGTATTAAAGCCAAATAAAAATTTATGAAACACAATTGATGCACCTTTAAATGACATCATACATAACAACCTTACATTTGGAGTTTTAAATAACTTTTTCCAACAGCCTATGCATGTGTTTTCTGTGTTGATTTATATACAGAACACAATACGATAATCATATATGATTGTTATTATTATTATTACTGCCTTTCTAATATCGCATGTTATATAATACTGTGCGTTAGATCTATAAGAACATTTGAACGAATGTTGGCCACCCCTAATAGTCTGGTGGGAGATACACAAATAATTAAGTGAGGGTGGGTACATGATTATTAGTTAATGTTCATTCCCGCCACCTGTAATTACATCAACTAGCGAATTCATATGGCCAGTGAAGGGTGACGTCCTCTCATGCACATTATGTAAGACCAGGGACTTTCTAATACACAGCACACTTAAAGACCGTTAAAATCATTAGATTATCGCATTAAATTAATTTTGTTACTTCATTTGTCAAAATCACTCCATGTCTTTTGCTTGGAATATGTATAATGATATGTGATGTTTATTCAATATTTCAGTATGCATCTGATACACATGAGAGGTCTATAACTAGTTCATAACTGTCAAAGCTATGACGATTTTTTGGGTCTCACATATAATGCACCACCATCAGCCTAGTTGTGATATCCATGGGTTTGCACATAATTGATACAATCAGCCTTTGATGTCCAGTTGAAAGTGTTAAACCTATGAGAAAGGCAAAGACGTCACACATTAAGATGGATATAGAAACATGTTTCCTTCATTATATAAGTACATAAGCCAATAAATAGTTTCCAGTCACCAAAGTCAATCTCTTAAAAGTCAGCAATTCCTACATGATAATCTTAGGCATATTATAACTGTTGTAACAAAATAAATTCATTATCTCAAAGTTACATAATTTACATTTGTTACATTTACATTCTCAATAACTAGCGCTATTAGTTCCTGGTCGAGAATGTCATCTGATCGGAGATGAATTTGCAGTGTAATGCACACAGATCGGAAACTAATGTGGTCACTCTATCGAAATCTTACTACATTTGTATATATATTGGCGTTCTCGTCACACAGGGGCCAGAGGCATTGTACCGGTAATTAATTACCTGTCGGCCTTAATGAGTTGACCGAATACTCATGTTACGTAATACCGAGTGGACGCTTGTTCAACAGTAGGGTATTCTGAGAGTCAAAACAAAAGTCTGATATATCACTTAAACCGCATTTGCATGGCTATATTGCAATTGTTCTATATCTTTATATAGCTGTAACCTGCACTCAGTTGTGTATAAATAATCAGTCATGGTGACCGATGTATTGTGGGCAATAGAACTTACACTTACCGGAACTATTTGAAACACTCGCCTTTAGCAAGACATTAGTGTTCAACTTAAAAAAGTCATAATATTTCAAGAGTCAACGTTTCATTAAAGTGAATATTTTATAGAAGAGAATACTGTTGAAACGTCTATTCAAAACGATACTTCATATATAAATAAACTCAATATATGTTGTAAACATTTTACTAATAGTAGCGACTTCAGATTTACTGAGCTTATCATTTTGCATTATGTAAATTACTTTATCAGTTGGGCTAAGTAAAGGAAGCAGAGAGTGCCTGCAATAATAATAGTTGATGATGATGAGTACGGAGATTTAACGAGCGATTTCAGCGGAGCTGTTCTCTCACTCGGGTCGCAAGGACCATTAATAAAGTTTCGAATGATTCCAAAGGAGGATAATTTTGATGCCACGGTCGAAAAGGGTGGAGGCAAATTTTGAAATTTTGAATAGTACCTAGGCAAGATTAAATAATAAAAGTCTCTCCTAACTCTTTATATAGAGTGGCTCATTGCATTTTAAAACATATTTTATTTGTTTGTACATTGTCTGTAATTTTGTGAGACTTAAATAAACTATCTGTCTGTCTGTCTGTCTGCAATTATATTAGTAGCCGTACCGCCTCATTCTTTTAACCGTGTCATTCCAACAGCATTTATAATGATAAATGCAACGTTGACACCAGAACAGAACAAATATCATATCTGCCACTCTCTGATTCAACCAGGACCACAAAATCACTCAAGCGTGAGTCTACTGGTCAGCACAGTCAAGTTTTGAACATTTGACTGATTCCGGCCAATACATATATATTTGATATATGATACTGATTTAACTGCATAGATTTAGGTCTTTGAAGGACATTTAGAAGTGGTATACATAAGAACAGGAATATTTTCTGGATAACAACTTATTTAATGTGAAAAGGCACGAAGTTTCGGACTACATACTCATTCCTTCATCAGGTACATTCCACCTGAACATTGGAATATTGGAACAATAAACAGGAAATGGATTCTCAAGGCACTAGACCATATGATTACGTGTTGACGACATCTGTGGTAGACATTCGGGTGTGTATTCATTCGGATCAACGCTAATTAACGGATGGGCGAGCTATTACACAACTAACCGGTCACTGCGATTACGCAAGAGAGAGAGAGAGAGAGAGAGAGAGAGAGAGAGAGAGAGAGAGAGAGAGAGAGAGAGAGAGAGAGAGAGAGAGAGAGAGAGAGAGAGAGAGAGAGAGAGAGAGAGAGAGAGAGAGAGAGAGAGAGAGAGAGAGAGAGAGAGAGAGAGAGAGAGAGAGAGAGAGAGAGAGAGAGAGAGAGAGAGAGACACGCACACACACACACAAACATTTTATATAAGTTAAACTTAAACTACACAACATTTCACTAAAATGAATATTTCATAAGTCAACCATTCGTATAACTCAAAATATGTATTAAAATCAACAAGTCCATATTTTATCAAAGTAACACTTCCACCAAAATCAATAAATATTTTAAAAGACAATATTTCCAAAGTCAACATTTCACAAACATTCTATTTTTTCCAAAGTCAACATTTCACAAACATTCTATTTTTTCCAAAGTCAACATTTCACAAACATTTTTTTTTCAAAGTCAACATTTCACAACCATTATATGTTTGTCAAAGTCAACATTGGCCCATGGGAAATCCGCCCATGGGAAACCTGGCCCATGGGCGAAGTCTCGCCCATTGGCGAAATCTCGCCCATGGGAAATCTCGCCCATGGGAAAAAAAAATTCCTTTGCATTGGGGGAGTTCACAAATACCTAAAATATGTTACTGCTAGACCCATTATTAAAAATTATAAAATAATTTTTGTGTAACTCAAATTTTAACAACCTCTCGCCCATGGGCCGGCCCATGGGCAGGCCCATGGGCGAACTTTCCCATGGGCATACCCATGGGCAAGGGGGTCTGTATCTCACGTACGGTGCGGGGTAGAAAGTTGGAATTTTCGTCAATATCTTAGTTAAAGTATAAAAATAGGTTTTTGATAGAATTTGAACTTCTCACTTATGTTATTTACGTTGGTCAATTATGGAATCTCGGGTTTCCATAATAAAATCGGGTCGCCTTAATAAGAGTGCGCTTTTGAAAAATAGCACCATGTATTCACCAATGATTTAGCTGTATATATATATGCAAGTTTCAGCACCGAGATGCAACTTTTTTCAGAGGAGAAGATTGTCAAAGACGCATGGGGTCGAAAAATTGTAAAAAGTGTCTAAATTCAAAATGGCGGATAAACCACGTGACCTACGAATTCGTCATGATTTACCTTTTTACTCGTTTTGTTATTGTGCATCTTTTTAAAAAAAAGTTTCAAGTCTCTAAGTGGTTTTCGATGTTTTTTTCCATGTTAATTACATTCGAACTGGACCTCGAACGGCTGCAACGCTTCGCAGTTCTATTCCAGATAAAGGGCTAGCAGATTGTAAAGTTTGGTTGAATTTGCTTCAGCCGTTTTGGCTGAATCTTGTGGACAAAATAATAATACAAATAATACACACGCCAATCTCAATAAGGATTCAGCCGAATGGCTGAACCCTAATTATTATGGCAGAATGTAGATATTCATGTTTTGTGTGAAAATCAGCAACATTGCTAGTTATACGGTGTTTTGACAGGGTGTATGGAACTTGTAAGACCTTTGTATATCCAATATGTTCCCGAGGCGCAGTCAAATCACCGTGTAACGTTTTTATTACCCTCATTTATTTTATTCCGATCAAATATAAAGGCTACATAGCTATTTCAATTTGTTAAAAAAAATGCACACTGTGAAACAGCAAAACCACGACATAGAATTTACCGACCGATATCAAGGGAGGTACATGTAACACTGTGACTAAATCTAACTGATTTTAGGTTTATTATGAACTAAAGAATATAAGAACACGTGTTATATTGAATTAGTTTATTGACGCAAACAAAATAAAAAATGTTTATGGATTGAAATTGTTTGATATGATAGGTTTGGCTTCTGAAATTCCGAGTCGAGGAACCGTTTCACTTCAGCATTCCTTCTTAGGTCTAGGTCATCCATAAAACCTGTTTAGCTTGTCACATGACCTTGTCCCCACCTCGGCAAATCCGCTTATACGGGTTCTTATGCATTTGATATTGACCAATCAGAAAACCAAATTTATCTAAAGGGTAATACAAACATAATTTATGAGCTCTAAATTAACCATTTAACGCCTCACACTACATGATCGACTTCAAATTCTGTTACACGACACAGAATGGTGTACGTCCTGATTGAGATCTTACCTCTGTTCCCGCTGAATCCTGACACTGTCAGACGGTAGAGGGCAGCTTCATCCTCGACTCTGAAGGTTGAATACGTGGCAAAACCTGATTGGTTGTTATAGTCCAACATGTCAATCCTCAGTTGGGCGCCTTCTCTACTTGTCAGCCGGTTTAACACATTATTTCCTGGATAAGATACATACATTACTTTCCACAACAAGCTATACAGTGTAGATACTGTGATAATCTTCTATGTGATCCGAATCATGAACATACACTTAAACAATATGATTGTGTCATTCCACCAATAAAGTACTAAGCCAGACAAACTAGAAGTAAGTTTATACGTCCCGTCATTTCATCTAGCAAATTGCTGCTAGAGGTCACGTTCAGCTGACCTTTGACAGACAAATGAAATGAGGACAGGAAGTCATACACCAACCAATCACAGACGCGGTTCTAGTTCACATTCATTTCTGCAGTGATCACTTCTCAACTTTTCAAAACATGTGCTTAGGATACTTTAATAGCATTTTCATCGCTACTTACACAAATATAGGCATATACATGTAGACACATCTTACATCGTTTAGAGTAACAAATTATTAAGCTCTCTATACATGATTGAACATGCTGTTGCTTGGTAAGTTATAAACAATACTAAAAACTTATTTCAAACAGCTAGATGTTTGTGAAAAAATCGTTGCAATCTAAAAATCTTTTTGGAAACAATGTTTTGTTTTACAATGAAAAGTAAATGTATAGGTTCACGCAGACAACTGGACAACATGTAAACAAAAATGAATCGTATAAAATGAATATCGCATCTATTGAAAGCAACATTAATTATAATACGTTCTCATTCAACATTTCACGACCTAGGACTATAAGACCCTATTCCCAAATTTAGTTTAAATATTAAATGCGATCCACAACCAATTAGCTTCAAAGGGTTTGTTTAAATTACATATTCGTTTTTATTGATGGAATGAAACACGCTGTATAATTACCTGTTGACTTTCCAACAAAATTTAATTATTAGTATCAAGCATACAAGTTATTCAAAAGTGAAGGTACCGGTCTTGTGGCCGTCTATGGTTGATCATTTATTTATAATGGTTTATAATATAATTCATTTATACGATAATACCTTTATATCAACGTAAGTTTTGTTGTAAGAAACCTCATATGTATTTGACATTTTTAATTCTATATCCACAAGGGTGTAACTATAATAACAAATTAGTAACAAAATATCTGACCTAAGCTTTGCTATTGTGTTGTAAGAACAATGGTTCATAGAGAGCAGGTTAAATGTAAGAAGTTTAACTCCGCTTATCTTATCATATGAGGTCATTCATTTAATGTATCTAAAGTATTTGAAGATAAAAAAAAGTATTATTTGTCTTTGGTTTATTTAAATTATAATTATTTTATAAACATCACAGAGGTTTCTAATGATGGTTTCATTAAAAACCAACCATGGGCTCTGTAGCCCATAGTAGTTCAGTGATTTATTGTTTAAGGCTGAAGATCTAAGCAATGTCAGGTAATACGTTGTTAACAAGAAAAGGATAGGTTTTAGGTCATGACTCCTGACTCCTGTGACCCCCGTTTTGGGTCACAGGATCACCGAATCTACCATTTAGAATCTCCTTTGGCCAAGGACTATATACGCAACATTTAAGCTTTCTAGGCCTTTACTACTGCAGAAAAAGATGAAAATAGGTTTCAGCTTTGTATAGGCATTGGTTCTGGATAAGAAGCCGAAAATGCAATAGCCTGACGCCGGACACCATGCAATGCCATAAGTCCATGGGCCTTTCAGGCCTGATGAGCTAAACATGAATTATAAGATAAATAGTTGTGTTTGTAAAATTTCCGGGATTCATTGCTATTCAACACCCGCAAATTTAGTTTAAAACCGACGGCGTTAGCAACTATTTATCGATATTGTAACATGACCGTTAGTTATCAGGCGTTTTGAAACGAACTCTCTTTTTGCGTACCTATCTATGAGTGGAAAGGACTTTGCGACTGTTCCATTTTTGTAAGAGATGTGGTCAGGTCAAAACAAATGTACATACTCGGCGTAATACGACATTAGCAACAATTAACACATAAGCTCAAACAGTGTTACTCAACTATGTTCACTTCACAATATTCACTTATCCTTTTAGATGGCGATAAATATTTATCTGCGACATCAACACAGTAAGAGACCTAGGTACAACAATCTTAAATTTGCCCTAACCCATTGTGACAATGACGCTAGCATTGTGACGTCAAAACGGTTGATCACTATGACGTCATGCCATGGCAACGGCATTCGGTAAACACAGCCGAATGGAAGAAAGCGTCAAACTTGGGAAAATCTGACTAGTTGAAAACATTTTAGTTACATGAAACAAATTAATTTTGAGAGTTATTTGTGACCTATATTACTATACACAAGTTAGAAAATGACAATGGCACCTGTCAAATTTTAGTAAGGAGCACAAATTAGGAGAAATAGAAAACTTTAATTTTGAGTCGGGTCGCATCTTGTGAACATGACGTATATGTTCGCGGTGATACGCCCCAAGTACTTTGCGGGTATTCATTGTCATTCAACATAGGCAAATCAACCAATCAGAATCAAGGATACACCGAAATCATGTTACAATTAAAATTCAATGTCATTGCTACCTACTTATATTATTTGGTATGAGAATTAAAGATAATACATGTATTGCAATGACCATTATGAACTTTTATTGGCTAATGATCTGTCAGATCGATATTCAACATTGTTAAAATGAAAGATAGGCCTGTAAGTTCCAAGTTTCAGCAGTAGCTTTTGTTAGCAAGAAAAGAATAATACATCCAATAGACTAGTGAAATGAAATGTGCATTTATCCTTTCACTGTATTCAAGAACCTACAACTTCATAAACAAATATCACTGGTAAATAAGTGTTTCTCAAAATTACAATCGTCATCTATAGAATTGAATCAATAGGAAATGTTAACAGAGAGGCTACATGTATACATGAGAATAGGAACATTTGCAACATTCTTATTACTTGGTTTTCAAAATAATGCCATCATTTTAAAATATTTCGTGTTCACACCATGGTCATGATCATGGTCGTTTTCAAAAGACTAGTAATTTACGTATAAACTTGTGTTTTTATTAACTAAGAAAATAATAAGCCTCTATCATGATGGCCTTTGCATTGAAAACTATTGTTTACTAAACTTACTCAGTAAATTCGCAATGTCGTGAAAATAGATTTTTAACTGAAATAGAAGGCAGATTCGATAAAATAGTTCTATTCAATAATATAAATGTATAACAGATTGTTATAATTCACAGAATTTCCACCGAGGTTCATAAGAACGTCCAAAACATCAATTGCTAAGTCTTCCCACGAGCAGCCACGTCTGTTCTCATTAGCTGATGTCCATGCTTGTGCGACAAGGAACAGGTAGGTAAGTCGCTTGATGTAATGAGGCTGTAGGGATCATATAACATTACAGCTAGTTTTATCTAGATTGTCAGACATAAATAATGAAGTTATGATAATGGTTATTTAGTAATTCCTGTTAGCTATGACATTGTCATGATTATATGTTGACTAATTTAACACATATGAAAATATGTCTTTGACAAAAAGGATTCACTGGAGACATTGTGATTCTAATGTTTTGAATTGTGAAACATGAACGTGAATAAAAATGATATTCCTCACTCCCTCTAAATAGCAAGCCAGACAATATTTAGGTAATGACGGTAATTTATGATTTCTGACAGACCTACAAAATTGTACTACTAAATGCTACACTCTGGATATTTCCTGATATTACTGATATAAAGTGGTTCCTTCTTAACATAACACCCATTTCTTTAGCATGAATTGCTCTTTATACATTTTGATGACATCACGTTAAGTGATATTGCCACCATTAACGGCGAAATGTTTAAGTTAATTGCTTAATTTTGAAAACATAATCAAGAAACGGCACGAATACTGTGAAATATCGACAACTTATCACATTGTTAAAAAAACTATTTAGAAACGCTAACAATTATTATGTATCGAAAAGCTGTATTGCTTTGAAAAAAGGTGTTCACCAAAGTGATATGTGCAGTGTCCCAACCATTTAGCTTTGACATCATCTCATAACACAACATCTTCTGGATATACATGTATATCACAATAAGCCATGTGAGTTAATGCGCTACTTCATATACGTGCTTTAAATTTTATTTATTGATTGGATGTGTATAAATTACCTACCCAGCCAGAAATTCCCCTCCATATCTCCAAAACCGGTCTTGTACTCATCCCAACTCCTCCAGAAATCGACTGTAGAGTCTTCTCGTCTTTGAAACACCTTAAATATCGATATCAAGTGTCACGAAATGAAGATGCATTATCAATTCATTTTTTTTATTCGACAATAAGCATGGATGGGAGAAGGTTTCTATGTTAGATAACTTGTTCCTAATCCCTTTCTTCATTGAATAAATAATCTTTAAATCATCAAATCAAATCCTTTAGCAATGTCAATATTTGATCATCTTTTTCATAAGTTCATAACTTATTAATGTTAGGATTTAAGTAATTTATCTGAATATTTTTTTTCTATTCCTCAATTTGTTTAATTGATTGCTGATTTCAAAAGCAAAACAACATTTTTAAAAAAACTTTTAATGCATGGTGTTTTGGTAGGATGATTGTATATATATGTATATGCTTATACATGAACAAGTAGTTAAGAACCACCCAAATAAGACGATTATATATACCTCAAAATACTTCAATAATACAACTTGTGGTTATCCGTTAATAATTATATTGAGTAAAGTATTATTTGTAAGATTCAAAGAGACATATCATACCGTCCATCCAGCACCATCAGTGGTCATGTCACAGTAGACTCTGACAGGGCCTTTACCATCAGCAGGTTTGATGAGGTACACTCCGTCTGGAGAATCAGGGTTGCTTCTCCGTATCTCACCGCAGTCACGTCCTTCTGCATTCACAAAATTAAATTGTTAAAATCATTTATAGTCTCATATTGGAAAGACTCCAAAAACAATCAACAAAATGAAACTCACCAAGAGTGTAGTACAGAGATCCTACATCTGCAACAGTGTCCACTGTGGAGGTCAAGTGAACAGAGTGGGCAGTACACACATCACGTTGTTTGTTGTAGAAGAGGGAGGAACAGTCCTTGTCTCGGACACAATCTCTGCTACAGGCCGCTAAAGATCCGACCCCGGATTTAGACCAAAGTGACGATTCAGTGTTGATTTTGTTTGCTAATAAATTTTGCTTTATCAACTTCCTTTTCGTTGGACATTGACAATGACCTTGTTTAGAACAGCAACAGATGACCAGAAGAAACGAAACCCAAGTAAGTGATTCCATAGCCGCTAAAGCCTATTTTACTTTTACCTCACAATGTTGACTGTCTGTTAGCTACCAAAGCACATGTCAAACCTTAAGTTAACGTCTGCCTGTCGTTCTATTGCAAGCAGCCAATCAGCAGAGGTGTTTATATGTTGTTTTGGCATTGTAGTTATGATGTATTGTAAATAAATAATGTAATGGGCCCTGTTTGTTTATCTTTAGTTTTCGGATAAATAATTTACAGTAGGCCCAATCAATTAAGCCATTAGAACATGTATTGACAAATAATTTTAACAAGCAAATAGCAAAAGATGTTCATCAGGAGAAAGTTCCAAAGAAAGTATTAAACAAATCACCGTGTACATTGTTTTAATCTATTACCGGTTTATCATACAAAATAATTATGCATTCCTTAAGCAGTATATTGAAACCTTTATGTCAATATGTCTTGAGTGTAGCTCAGTTGGTAGAGCGTCCGCTCATCACCCGGGAGGTCGTGTTTGATTTCCGGCCGCATCATACACAAATACATGTACGTTAAAAGATGGTTGGTGATTCCTTGCTTGACGCTCAGCATTAAAAGGATAGAACAACCCTTGAACTGGCGCTGCACAGTGGCTGTCGAGTGCCCAGAGCACAAAATGAATTTCCGATTCACTTTGTATTGAGGACAAACAAGTGTTAACATGTTATTAAATGTAGAAAACTGCAGATAAACTTTTGCTTTGGATAGGTTCATTGAAATGTCAAAAGTGTCACGTGATAACTACGCCTGTACATTTTCTTGATAATGGTAGGAACTGTCCTGTATTTTTCATATATATAAACATTAATATCAAAATTCAAAATTGCTCAAAACTAGAGATCGTGAACACGCATACACACCCGGAGTGGAGTTGACATACCGTATGCCAAATAATAGGGTCAAAGGATGGTTAATACAAATGATGAAATATTAATTACGACCAAATGATTGAATTTTTATATCTGCATTATATACAAGTGTCAACGTGTTCAATTTCAACAATTAATACGACTTGTGTTTAGCTCCACGAACATATGGCGAACGATGTTTGGGATTTCATCAGGACAATAATTTGTGTAAATTGTTCGTGTGCTTGAAACAATGGTTTGTTGTGGCAATACTGTTTTATACAACAGGTTTAAAATATTGGATATTTTTGGATGATTTTTGGATGAATTTGACCGAATCTTTCGCATGAAAGTTATAAATTGATAAGATACGGAACCAGGTTATGAAGGGATGTTTTTGACATGATATGCATTTTCGGTCTATAATAAGCATTAGTATCATTGTTGTAGGATATAACACAATGTCCTAGTTAAGGATGTTTAATAATAATATAATAATAATAGTAGTAGTTCATTTCACATATCCATGCGTTATGCATGCACAAAGCGCTCGTGGGTAATAAGTCAGTTTGGGAAAGCTTGTTGGAAACGGAATGTTTTTAGAGAGCTTATTGTCACTTGTCAGATAGCCAATCATTATTACACAGTAAATCACTTGTCAGATAATCCATCACTCGTCAAATAATCCATCAATTCTCAGATAACAAATCACTTATCTGATAGTCAATCACTTATCTGATAGCCAATCACTTGTCAGATAGCAAATCACTTTTATCTGATAGCCCCTCACTTGTCAGATAGCCAATCATTTATCTGATAGCCAATCACTTGACAGATAGCCAATCATTTATCTGATAGCCAATCACTTGTCAGATAGCCAATCACTTGTCAGATAGCCAATCATTTATCTGATAGCCAATCACTTGTCAGATAGCCAATCATTTATCTGATAGCCAATCATTTATCTGATAGCCAATCACTTGTCAGGTAGCCAATCATTTATCTGATAGCCAATCACTTGTCAGATAGCCAATCACTTGCCAGATAAGCAATCAGCAGAATACCGTTGGAATCATAGGGGCTTGTATTCCTAGGGGTAAATAACTATATGAAGGTAGTTGACAGAGAACGAGTCTTTGACCTACGAGGTATTATGTTCCAGCAATGCAAGCCCCTCTATTTGGAATCCAACATCACTGAAGTCACCTAGTTGTAGTTGAAGGCCGTCCAAGACGCGGTTGACCGTCAAGGCTCTATAACAATAATAACACTGTAGTGGCAGTGTATATCTAGGAGGCAATAAATGATTGCACTTGTTGGTGGCAAAAGTTTGTTCCATGAGGTTGACATATACTTAAACTATTCTGTCAGTCCTCGTATTGATTGATGGTGTACATTTTTTGCACTAATATATATATGCTCAAACATTTTAAACAAAAAGGAATATTATTTTGACTTTATAATTTGTAAGAGACGTAATGATGTGTATGCGATGTTTCTAGGTTGCGCCAATCTTTTTGCAATAACTCATTAGTCAAGTAAAATGCATCAAACTTTATATTTGTTTCCAAATGAAAATCAAAAGCACAAAGTAATCGATACAAATGTCATGTCAATAGTTTCGAAACGCTATATTGAATACTTTCCGATTTCTCCTCGGAGTAGACACATTATCACTTCCTGGCTGACAGTATGCAGTAGACGAATACAAACGAAAAGAAACTACCAACTTGGAAATTCATATCTTGCAAACAGCACATTTACATTGCAAATAACACTCCTCGTCTGATACATTCATACTGGCATTAACATGTCATGAATATTGTTCAAGTTGTGGTCCAGATACAAAAAGCCCAGACAAACGGCTTTAATTAATCTAGTACCTCGGTGCATGTAACACACTCTGTTGTATTCACCCCTTTACAGACAAATGGAACTATAAGTTCAATAGACAATGGTTAACAGAACAGAACAGAACAGAATTTTAATTCTTCATAATTCAGATAGATAACACAAATTATAGCAGTACAATTTAGATATTTTAATAATATGTTTACATGTATATCTATACAAATACAATAATGATTAGGATACTTTTATCGCGCTGAACTCCAAAACACAAAGGGCCATGCTTAAAGCGCTACACACAGTATTACCCTGGTGTAAGCACCACCATCGTTCCTTTTTCATTCTCAACTCCCTTTGGAGTATGCAACCTGGGCTGCTAGTTAAGGCGCTCGAAGGTTATCTGTCACATTGCCTGCACTTCCAAACCAGGTACTCACTTGTACTGCTGAGTGAACAGAGGCACATTTCGAATAAAATCATTTGCCCAAGGTGACGACACGATCCTGTCAACTCATGTCTCAGTGTGGGGCAGGGAATCACCCTTCAAACTCTCAGTTTTCATTCAGCAATGAGGCGGGTAACCCACCCATCCAGCGAGCCACGCCCGTTTTCTTCCATTGAGTGAGTGAGTTACTGTTTTAAAACGCCGCGTCGGCAGTATCACAGCCATTAGCGGCGAGTCCTCCATTGAAAGATATTAACGATACTATGATGGTTAAGTATTAACCTCCTAATTATGATAAACAAGGACAGGCCACAATGGATACAAGGGATGAATGTCGACCTTAAGAACACTGTTACATAATTTCGTTTATGAATCAGCTTATCTTAATGTAATATATAATTTACCAAGTATTATTTCATTATACATCAACAAGTGATTTAAACAGTATTTAAGTTCCAAATAACATATATAACGAACACGAAATTATAAGAAGTTAAATTGGAAAAAAGGATTAGCAAACAGGCTACACTAGCCTATATAAATGCTTCTCCTAAAACAAACTTTAAAAATATCAACAAGTAAATCTAGAATTGTCCAATTTCTAACTTCCTGACTTTGTGAAAACAATACATGTATTTCAAATGTTAGAGTGACCTATTCCAAGAGCTAGAATAATGTTTTGATTTGTTTTGGTAACGAACAGGCGCACGTTGTATATAAACCATCATATATCAGTGTTCAGTGTTTAATGTACGTTGTCGCTTATTAGTTTGAGGTATATTTTAAATGTTTGATTGGCAAAAACCAGCTGAAACACGATTTGTCAACATATCAGGGGAAAATCCAACATCAAACCGCCTGAAAAAGTATGTGTTTTACAAGGAGATCGTCTTTTATACAATAACGCCATTTATAAACATGATATGTAACACAGTTTGTCAACACTTGTTTGTTAGCACTAATGGAAATATACATGTATCCGCATCTTAAAGTGTTGTGTTAAACCAGAGAATGTCTTCCAGTTGTTATGTCGACCTCATGTGATGTAAATATCCCTGTCTTAATAGAATATAATCGCATCATTCGTCTTTGGTTTACGTGCAAGGGTTGTATCCGACCCCGATCTATGATTGAAAAGAGTGATGGTTATTCGGTTGACTTCGTGCGAGTTACATCCCACGTTTCCATGTCCGCATGGTCGTTTACTGTCACACATAACGACGACCAGAGGTCGCTGGTGTAGGTTCTGAAGGTGCTAGCAGATGTTTTAGTTCTTCAAATATCTTTTTTGTCGAATCTGAACACATCATTCTTGAATTCTCCATAAACATATACTGCACCATCGATTAAACGCTTGTCAATGTTCCTGTATTTTCTGCCAGTTTTACGGCCAGGATCAGTTTTGAGTGTATTTATATCCCACCCTCTTCTGAATTCCTCCACAGTCAGACATACAATTTATCATCCGATCATCACCTGTAATAAAAACACAAACGAGTTACTGATCTTTTTCAATATATTGCAATGCATCTTAACCGCAGGAAATATCATCTGGTACACTGTCATTCAACTTAGGGCAGTGAGTTGCACCTTATGGATTTAGAATTACATTTATTTATGCATTCAAATATTAATTAAAAGTGTTATACTACATTATTCGATATCTAAAGTATTCAACATAGATTTGAATCAAAGTATATATTTGACAGTTTGCCGTAGTCAAAACCACACAATCCGTTACGTCACTATTACGTATGTAAGATTCCATCAAATAAATGTTTGGGGCGTTCACATAAAAATAGCGACTTTGGGTATCGCTTTTGGCGAAGTAAAATATTTGTCTTATTAAGAAGAAGAGGGAAATAAAACCAGTCTTGCATGGTTAAGTCGAAGTTGTAATGTAGTTTCTGGAGTCTTGATTGAAATATGGCAGGAACTTTTTTTACACTGTCCTTTGTGCAACTATATATATATATATATATATATATATATATATATCACCAAACCCGGCCAGTATATTCCCCACCATTAACATTTAAAGACACAGTTTTGATAATGTAACGTTAGACTTCTAAATATTTACAATATTATATGTTATTATTATTGTTATGTCTTTTCCTGTGTAGACGAACCTCAAAATCATCATCAGTGATTCAACTTAGAGTAGGAAGTCTCCCGGGTCGACATAAGTTCAGGAAGACCATATTGAGATGAGCTCTGAAAAGATTCAACAAAAAGTCGATGAGAATTGAATTGAATTGAAAACATATTTTATTCATTTATGATGAGAATATTTTGTAACTTGTGTATTGACAACACGTTTTGCATACTCGCCTGACATTAAACCAAGCACACAATGGTCCTGGCATTAAAGGCGCTAAAGCACGTTTTTTGCACATAGTGTTATCTCAAATTTGTCATGTATTATGAAAGTTTATACAATATATTGGTACGTAAGTTGGTAGGACATCTCATTACACGACCCGATAAGCCGTATCCATAGGAAACGGTTATCCGTATTCAAACAAAATGGTGTGGGAGGTAGATGTGTAGGTCTTAAGATAATTTGAGTATTCTGACAGCAGGATGGTTGAGCATTCCATCATGGTGCCATATTTAAAATTCTATTCTCAGTGTTTAGGTATCGCTAAATCAGCCAGATCACTTGAATTACCTTCGAGCGATCATTTTAATATGAACACATAAAATGACCGCTCGATGGGAAATGGACTCGCATGACTTAACCAAACCACGTACAATCGCTTTAGAACTCTTTTGTTGATTCAGGATTATTATTTAACCATTGGTAACATTTACATATTTATGTTTTTGTGAGAACACTTTATTTCAGTAAGACAATTGAAGGCTTTATATGTTATCTCCAAATGACAAATAAATGGTAAAGACCATACACCTGGTAGTAGTCGAATAAAACATTATGAGAGTTACTTGTATTGCTGATCTGATATAACACATAGAAGTATTCATGAACTTTCTCAATTATCAAGTTTATCCCATATTTATACATTTGAGAGGTGAATGTCGTAGTGTATATATACATGTACCTGATAGCTTACACACATCATGCTTTAAACAAATGTTAACCTGATTAGTGAAATCAATTTTGAGATGTATTGATGTATTTCTAATTAAAATGTTTGGTTGAACGAGTGTATGTTAACTGAGAATCAATAATCATGATTCTTGCTATATAATTGTTAGACTCTTTGCGAGATAAGTGTTTTACAAACTAACTATCAGCTGTGACGTCCCTCTCAGGAATGGATCGATCACCAAGTCGGATGATAACCAAAGCTGATATTTGAATATACTATTTGTCAACCATGCATATTTTGTTAGGAAAGTGTATTTAAATTGTTAAGTTATTTAGGGATCACAAAGTTTTTAGTTCGGCAGTTGAAACTAATTGTTACATGGGTTTTTTTCTTTCTCTTTTGGTGCCTTCCGGTCTTACTACGTGTGAGGATTCATCTGGACTTTCATCTGCTGCTCACGGACTAGCTTAAATAACAATAAATCATTGTGTGTAGTACTAAGAGGTATACATTTCAACATTGATGATTATTTATATCGGTTTATGGGTAAATACCTTACAGAGTTGTTGAAAAGATGGACTCATCAGACAAACATGATATTCATCTTCCTCCCTTCCATACAAAATTCGCATGAAGCATCAGTAAAATCTAAACCATTGAGTCCTCTACATATATTGATTTTTTAAAATCATTCGAACATCTACAATTCGTAATACCCCTTCTTTGTTATGGTTGATGGTTGAAATGAACTTAAATACTCCTCAGGTTGAAGATGAGATTTAAAGAAGAATATAGTGTTAACTTAGACTAAACAGAAATAAAAGTAAACCAAGTTATTGGTTAAAACATACTTAAATCTCAATTTAAATGTATGTGAAAATATGTTATAATTCGCAATGTCCTGCATTCACCAAAAATCAAATCCACACTAAACTAACTAACTTCCTAGCTAAAACAAAATAAGGACAAAGGTATTTAGCCCTAATTCTCCATTCAAATAAGTCGATGAGATGTGTTTGAAAAATAATGTCACCTATAGTAAAACACCCTCTCTCTTCGGAAAATCACGTTATAAAATGAGTGTGCATGGTTAGGTAAAGCCATGGGAATCGTTTCTGTAAATCATAATAATAAAACGGCTTCACATTAAAACGGCCGCCATGCAATTTTGCTTTATTCGCAACAACGTTGTTCCCACAATGGATAATTTGTTTGTGTTATAAGATGTTTTACCCTGTAAAGTCATTCATTACGCAAAATTGTGACTGGATGAGAAGCTGTCGGTTGGAAAATTAAAAATTGACAGGGACTTGCCATTTACCTTGACAATCTTTTCACCATACGCAGAAATCTTGAGAGAAGAAATGAAGGTCTCTCCTTCTTTGCACGCCCCTCGTCGGTCAACTGCTTGACCGTCGGCTAGGTTGTGTGTGATTGACAAGTCGCATTGAAACTTGTCAGGGGGTTCGAGCAAGGTTGACTTATATTTCCATTCAATTTCTGTATGACAGCTGTGACTAGAGGTGATATTAGTGCCAACCGCCGCCATATGGCCTGTTCCTTTACATTCGACCAGTTCTTGGAAACGTCGTTTCTGAGACACAACATGGTAACATTGGTATGTTGTCAATACACATTGGACACTTTGTAACATTTGGGTATGGACACAATGAAGTGAGTAATCATTTTCTTTTAAAACGATAATTCCTCAAGACGTGGATATAAAATTAATGTTTTATTATTTTGTTGCTAATTAATTTTGTTTTTGAAACATACCAATGATATAGAAAACAAAATGGGTATGCATACATCTACGTCATTCTCATTATCCACATCAACACGTTAAGCTTTGTCTATATAGACTTGAAAATACCTGTAATAATTAGCCTGATGTCTCTGGTTATTTTGGGTCGAACAAATCTACGAAAAGTTAAATGTAGTCCACTATATAGTTCATTGAGATAGATTGTGTGTCTATCAGCAGAGTCGATGGCTCTTAACGATAAGGGAGATAACTCCAATTGGAAGCTCAAAGACATTTCTGGAGGAAAAATAATGCTACGTGTATTTGCCGATCCTGACCGGTGAGTAATATGTGTAAAATATAAATGACATGTAAAACAAACTTAAATAAATAAGAACTACATGTAAGTATGTGGTACAATGCTGTTTACAAACCTGTTCTTGGGGATGCTCTTCTGGATACAGATTTTCCCAGGATGAAGACTCCCCACCTGCTCCAGCTGAAGACGATCGGACTTTAGGGGTTATTTTGAAGATCAAGCAACTATTTCCATCAAAATTATCAGCTTGCAACATTCGGAGATCTGTAGACTTTTTCAAAACGGTACAGTTCTCATCTCCCTCTTTTGCCTTTAGTTCCTGAAATGTGAAGTTAGATTTATAGGTATATTATATCAAATTTACCATTCCTATAACTTAATAATTCGGTCTTACTTTATGTTTTAACGTTTCGAAAGTGCAGTGAATTAAAACTAATCCCAAACAGTTGATATAACACACATAATAACATACTTGCAGGTAGAAAATTGCCAATTTCCATTCAAATGTTTTGAAATAATTACTTTTATGGGAATATAGCAATTTTGTACGATGCAACACACAGTTTCTTTATTATTAAGATGTTTTCCATAAACAGGTTTAAGAAGCAATTGACATTGCTTTCAGCAGTTTGTAGCTAGTATGGCTTATGTTAAAAAATCGCAAAAGAGGTCCTGCAGCTGTTTATGCTGGACAGAACTGTTTTACCTCAAATAAGTTTCGAGTGCAATGTTTGAGTGTAGTTTAGGCTCACCGGTTTCAGCGCAATACACATCCAAAATGTTATTGCGTTTTTCCCCTAAATAAAACTCATTTTTTAAATAGCATATATGATTAGATCAACACGTTAATACGTTGTACCTCTTTGATCGTCTTATCTCCGAGAAGCTTGTCTCCCACGTGTAATCTCACTACAGCCTCGTTTTCGTCCTTATCATACGACATGAAGACAAGTGACGTCATGAACAAGGGGAACTTTTTATCACATGCGCAGTGGAATAATGTAAAGGTCACTGTATATATTTCTACATGGTCAGCTTTCCTAATGTAGTACATGTCCTGAATCTTTGTCGTATCCAGCACGGGGACCTCCCCTGTCTGAAACAGAAAAAAAACAAAATTCAATTAACAACACGTGAAGTATGTGTAATAACTTACAGTAAGTAGCCAGTTTGAAGTTCATTCATTTTATATCATATATCCTTTCAGCACTTAATTTGACACAGTAAATGTAAACCAGAAGCACTATATTGGAAGTTGTTTTCTAAAATAATCATCATTTCCTAATATTTATCAAATCAGAAATATGTCACTGGACTGTAACATTGTTAAGAATCCTGCATATTTGGACAAGATTTCAGATGTAAATACATGGGTATCTAGTTTAAAGCAGAAAACGTTCATAAAGTATTTTCTCTTACGAAAATACGAAAATACATAATATATGTAAAAGAATATAATGATGTGTGGTTGAAACTTATTAACCCTATTATTATGAGAATCTATATTCTGATGAAATCAAGACAATTCAGTGTGAATGATATCTTTTAAATACGTTGTCAGACATTAACGGGAATACGATACTAAATTATACCTTAATATTGTATTTACCAGAATTTTACCATCGTCATCCCGATGATAGTAACAAACTTTCATCTCTTCTTTTGGATTGTGGGAGTAGAAAGGGAGATAAATCTTGACGTGCTTATCCCATCTTTTTCGGAAGGTCATTTCAAATTCGGCCAGTGGTGAAATAACAACCCATCCTTCAGACAGATATGGGAGAACATCCAGTGACCTGCCAGTAAACCGTCCACCCACTAAAACAGTTTCTCCTTCAAGCAGGCTGTTTGGGTAAACAGTCAATGTGATGTCAGTCGTAGACTTGGTCAGCTGTCCACCTGCACTAGTGAAATAATCCTTCACATCAAATTTCTGTCCAAAGATGGTAAGTAAATTCTCACAATTGTGTCTTGTTTGGGTGCCTTCTGTCTTGAATAGATTTTCATGGAGGTTTTCAGGTCTGCAAACGTGTTCTGAAGGATCTTTAGGACGAACTAAAGCAGGGGGATTCTGAACTGAAAGGTATTCAAAGCTTGTTGATTGGACATATCTTGTAGAATTGCCCCTAGGAAAGCCCTCTGGAGCGGCTTCTTGTGAATCTTGATGTGATAGATGAGCAACTCTTCCATCATCCTCAATAGTGTCTTCTGAAGTGGGTTCTCCCGTTCCTGACAGTGGAACATTACTGACATATGTGTTTTCGCCTGCAGCAGCAACAGCAACAGCAACAGCAGCAGCAGCTTGTACATTTACATCTTTCACTTCGTGGTGATTTTGAATGTTCCTGAAAGTCACTGGTTTTGTGTCATCATATTGACTACTGATGTAATAAGTGCTGTTGTCTGTCAATGCATAATACTGGTTAGAGCAGATTTCAGAAACATCATCAGGGCATGTATGCTCTTGGCGTCCTTGAACCTCACAGTCGTCATAAAAACAGGAATCTTGTGATTGAGTAGAGGGCTCAAGTTGTAACAGAGGAGAGTGGCTGTTGGTTTGAGAATGGTTCGCTGCTTCAGCTAGGGGACGTTCGTCATTGCTGGTCGAATTTATTTCAGGTTCGAGGTTATTTGGGCATGTTTTTCTAGGTTCGTTTAACTTTTGGCAAGTGTACGCTGTCGAATAACCATCATCATCAATATCAATACCATGTTCTGTGAGAAGTGGGGCTGTTTCCGACCTTTGCTGGTCATTCTGATGTTCCTCAGATCCAGCATCATATCTGCACTCAACAGGCTCATAGTGATTGGCAGACTCATACGTTATTCTCGGCACGGCAGTATATGTTCTTTGTGATAAATTTCTTGCAGGAGGCACCGCAGGAGGTGAAGTTATGTATGTTTCTCGCATGTAATCATCTCTCTGATGGACCGAAGCCAAGGATGTTGCCATGTAACAGGGGGCCGATATGTCCAGCTGTGGCAGAGGTTTCCGAGAGACATCATTTAAGTTAGTTTCATAACAATGACAGGTGCCACTTTGATGATTATTGTAGTATGTGGGTGCATTGTCAACTTTGCCCATGTCATTCGTATCATGCTTGCATTTCAGACAAGTCTCAATATTTCTGCGTTTACCTTTTCCTCTATGTCGCATGAGTAATAGCAACAATACTGTAGCTCCCATGAAAATGGCTATCAAGCTTGCAATGACACCTATAGTTATGTTAAACTTTCGGAATTCTTCGTGAATACCTACAAATAAAAGAAATGTAATGTTGAAACTTTCGTTACTGTTCTTCGGTATGTGGCGTGTGTGTATATATATACATGTATATACATACATACATACATACATACATTTATCAATGGATAGTACAGTTCAGTACAATGGATGATGTTCTCGGCAGGATAGAGGCAACGGATATTATCGATATCCGTTGGGGTCATATACTGATAAAGATGCAAATTACAGAGGTCAAGTGACGGAACTTCTTTTGAAAATGACGTCACCGGCGTAAACATTTCGAACGCCTGTAATAACCATTATAACAATAATAGCGTAACAGCATCATGTAAATATGCATGCTTCATTTCATTTAGATCTACATTAATTTGAGAAATGACAAAACAAACATTGTGCAATGCATAGTTTGGCAAAATGTATTATGATCAAGCAGTGCAAAAACATGTTCATCAAAGGGATTTTAGAATTAGGTCTAGCTGCCTAACATTCCGTTGAGCTCTCAGTGTGATATGTGAGTCGCCATTTGCAAACATGCGGAAGGTAAGAAACTCTCGCCACTTGACTCGCCAACAGTCATGGTTACACGAAAGCGATAGGACGAGAGTTCGAATTCGCTGTCCTCACGTTAAATAATTTTTCATTTGAAAAACGTTTTTTAAAACGTATTAAAACATTGGAAAGGCTCGCAAAATACAATGTTTATTCCTAATGCAGGATATTGACCATCCCAAAACCCACTCTCATGATAACCTCTATATATGTTTGTGTTTGTGTTTGTACACACATAGAGTCGATCATAGTACTTTTTCACAGTTATAGATATATACGAATATTGATGCATTTAACAATAAACAATTATCAATTTCTGATAGATGTAATAAAATGGTGTAGCGTGATACAAACTGTATCTGCAAACAACAGTATTACCTTTGGTTGCGACCACTGCATTTGGCTTTGTTTCATCTTCAACCAGATTAACGACATCATCATCTGAATCCCAGACTTCACGGGGTGGTGGTGCAAGTGTTTCCCCATCTTTCGTTGTATCACGGCTTGGATCATGCTTAACAGCTTTGCATTTACCCTGTAAAATAGTAAATATTATCATGAGATTTGGACAGGACGCTTTATTCCACACACGAATATTATTGTTGATGCTTCAACAATCTTGAACAGTACATATCCACATCAATGTTTATAAAACAATTGTTGATATTCTACGTATTCATTTACTGGATTTTCTTGTACCGTTTTTGTAACTGTTTCTCATTTTGTGTCTAAATTGAAATTTCTCGACTATTTTGTTAGAATTTTGGATGCATAAAATGTATAAAGTGAATTATGTTTTAAAAATATATGTGACCTTATTTGTGTTTTTTATTCCAATATATGTCGGTATGTGTATCCACATTGCATATCTGCAATAGTCAGTGTCAGTGACTCTTTACATGTAAAGAATGTTTTCATTGTGGTGTTTGAAGAAATGTGCCGTCCACGTCATAGCACGTTTGATGCTATTGTTTACAATGTTGTTTTGATTGAATGTATTTATTCATAAAATAGTAATCCAGAAGACCTAGTTAGTCGTGCCATTGTGAATCTGACCTAAGTTTGCTTGCTTTATCAAATATTTAACATGTTGTTTCAGTGAACCTTGTACATTTGTTGTACACAACAACTTGATTATTATCACGGGCCGTACCTGACAAAGTGCATGTAGTATTTTCATTAAAGTGTGTGTAGGTAACGAGCAAGCAGATGTTCATTTGGCAGCTTAAACTTCCCATGGAAAAGCAATTACAGATTTTGTTTCCATGTCAATACTCCATAACCGTAAAGTCAAGCTCAACCAACGTGATTTGTGGATTTTAGCATCTACAACTTCTTGAGACTTGTATTGTATTGTTTGAAAAGATGAGATTTTTCGAGTTTTAAAAATGTTGGGCATTCTCTTTCCAGCTCTTTCCATGGAAATGCAACTTTCAAGTTCGATTCCAGAACAGAACACGAAAATCGAAAGCCGCAGTTAAAGAGTGGCGCTAGATGCACCAGCTATTGTCAGTGCATGGTTGTATGGAAAGGCACACTCACCTTTATAATAATATATTCGTTAATTGAAATATCAATTGAAAGTAAAAGATATTTGATTAACAATTGTGGGAGTATCCCAAATCACCAGTGTGGTATACTCAAGATATGAGTGAACAAAAATATTGGACTGACCGATACTGTGCATCCAAATCGGCGGGCAGAGAGGACGGAATTAGCACAACGAGAGGCAAACAATCCTGTTTGGTTCTTCTTCAGGTATGTACTGCATTTCTTCCATTCTCTTTCATAGTCTGCAACAGACATATCGACAGATAATGATATAATTACATTAACAGTTTATCTAGGGTTGACGAACCACTCAAACTTTATTGTAATTGAAGATGAGTAATGGATGAACTTTGGTAAAAAAAATATCCAAATTTGGGGATATTGTTATTTTGTAAGGGAGATCAATCAAATGATATTTAAATTGGGAATTTCGTATTGCAGCTTAGTCATACAAAGCTAATAGAGACAACGAATAACATTAAGCAGTATGAATACGGTCTGTGGTAGAATAATCTTTACAATTATAAATATACGTGTGTAACGAAGTGAAAAGGGAAATGAAATTGTTATAGACAAATTAAAAAAGGAGTGTTTTAGATATGAATGCTGAAATAAACCAGACAAAGTTACACCATTTTCCCGAAACATTGAAGCCTAAAAGTTCCGACTATTAAGTAACTATGTTTGCACAAAATTAAAATGGGCGGGGAAATTACAAAGTAGTTAATAAATCTGGAGCATTACTAATGCATTCACTACACATTCAGAATATATTGTGCATTTCAGATAAAACACATTTGAACATAAGGTGATATCTTCCATTTCAAATCCATTTTAAATAGAGGTGTATAAATGCCCTTCACATCATCGAGCTATTGAAACGTGTTCATACTAAAATGGCTTCCGTTTATACCAGACACCGTTTTCTATGACTACGGGTAATAGAGTCGTGTAATGGGCTCTTTTATCGATTAAAGTAAAGATAAACTGCTTGAACTTGTACTATAATGGCACTTTTGAACATATAAAACAAAGTGCTAGAGCGCCTTTAACATATTGGTCAGCTATTGACAGTAGATATACAGTTAGCGTGGTCGTTGATTAAAGCTGTCAAAAGATACATATTTGACATGGATATGGTATTGGGTTGTCACACGTGTTATATCATGTATGAGCGTTTTGGGTAATATTATTTTGACCATTTTAATGTGCAACGAGTAAGTAAACGACAAAACAAAAGAGTATAAAATCATATTATATGGAGAGCACACATTGGTTACTATAAATAACTTATGGGATTTCCGAATATCAGAAAGCAATCACTAATTAAGGTATTTCGGGTACTTTCACTTTCCACAATGCAAGTTTATTTCTTCAAAGATAATTTTTAATTTTGAAGCTTTTCTTGCTGATAAATCATGAATTTAAGAAGTAACTCATGACAGTTATTAGATGTAGACATAAAACAAAATTTGAGTATATACATATAACCAAAAGTTATTTGTGTGAGTTCGGGTTTAAGGACAAACAGATTACAAATCTCACCTGTCTTACACACCGAGTTAGTTTCACGGGAACAGGGTATTCTTGGCTTTCCTTCACAGGTTCGACACCGTTTGCATGTAGAGTTACGTCCCTTAGAGAACGTCCCGGACGGACAGATAATGCAATGGTATTTTCCCTTTGACCTCTCGCTTGGTTGTGTTCCTGGTCCGCACGTGACCTTCGCCTTAGCTAGAACCTGATACCGATTATTCAAACAGATTACTGACCTGATTAATTAGTATTAACAAACTGATATAAAACGTTTCTGTATATTTATCAAAGCAATATAAATTTATATCGAATAGCTACAGAAACGACATGACATAAAACTGATTGAAACGAACGATCGACGTAGGATGCAAATAAATTGTACAGGTGTTAAATGAATTACATTTAATTGTTATCATTATGTGAATGAAGTGCAATGAATGAAATATTTGTTAATATAGTATACCTACACGTTTGTACACGGACGAAAACACGCTGAATAAAAAATAAGCCTGCGCGCGTTATAAAATTTGTATATGTTTTATGATCTGCTTACATGTACATTCTATACAGGAAAGCATGCACTTCGACGTGCTTGACGGTAGGGAAGTGACAGGAAACTAATAAGTACAAGTGATATATTGATTATTTTGCATGGATATAAGTTTAAACTACCACCAACTTACTAATTTCCAAGTAACAGCAGATGTATTATAATTCCGAAATATATAGAATAGGGATTCAATAGAAACTCTCTCAGCATAAGAATAGTCATAATTATAACACTAAGAAATCTTCGAAAATCTAGAAAACCATGTTTGTAACGCCTAACTTCAGTTAAACATTAAAATACAAAGTTAACACATTTAATCTAAATGTCATGTATTTTTTATCGCCTAAGCATATGTACAACTGCAGTGACAAGTCACGTGACACGACCTTGTTTTTATTCCGGAAACGAAATGTGAGAGCGAAATACCCTTTCTTTATGATGCTATGAATGTATTTCGAATACACAACCCTTGTGAATAATATGTCTACGTATGTTATAATGACAGACAGACAAAAGCTTTATTTCGTAATTAAGACCATATGACTCGTAATACGACATTATTTATTTTTTTTACATTATTGCATACAGTCACGTGAAAATATAATTCATGCATGCAATTACATCTAGTTTCAAAGATCTGTTTTAGGAACATTCATATAGATTAAATGATATTGGCATTTCCAGAATTTAACAACATTTTCATGGGTTTTTTTTAAATTTTATCTTTGTACACATTTGAGACTATAAAGGTAAAGTAAAGTGAATGGTGATTTGCCATCGCTTTGATGAAAGATTTCAAATTCTCAAGCTATTTCTATAAAATGTAATATTTTAAACCTAAAGGGTCAACATACATGTCACTAGTTTATATTATTTTTGTTAGAATAATGACATCAATGCCCCTTTTGACAACAGGCACAACCGTTGAGGTATTCATAATGAGCGTGTGCTGATCTTCCTGGTCCCATAGGTATGTTACGCTACGCTAAAGTGAACGCAGCGCAACAGGCCCCAAGTACCAGGACGTGCGCTTTCTTGTACACGTCACAATGTGTATACTAGTTACCTGAACACTGGCTATAACCAGGAGTATATACAGGGACGTGTAGATCAAATCCGTCATCCTTCCTGGAAAAAATAGTTAATCATACAATGATTATAACAAGTAGGCAATAGAATCTACGTACATAAATTATATTAATGCATCAAAATCGCGATATGTGAAACGTCCGACCCTTAGTCTATGGAAGGGGATTTGTGCCAGAAATGAAGACATGTTGACTTGTAACTTGTAAAGTGTAACATGTCCTTCTCAACCATACAAGTCTCGAAAAGACAAGTCCAACCATGCAAAACTAACATTTTAATCCTGTCAATCGTAACTTCCCATTCTCAACTTTACAAAGTTGAAATGTAATTCTAGAAATCGTCAAAGTCGAAAAGTCAACTTGTCATTTTTAATTATTAAATCTAATTAATATACACATTTTGTAATGTTACAAGTTACGTTTGACAAATGAAAAATGGAAAATGAAGAGTAGCAAAGTCAGCTTTGTGAAACCTACTTTAACATTTCGAGACTGACACGACTTGCAAAGTTAACATTTCGAGACTGACATGACTTGCATAGTTACGATTGCAATGTTTCAAATCACATCTCTACACGATTTCGCATTGACCATATTTGGAATATTACGGAAATTAGCGGAAAGGAACGAATAATCCCGATCCGATAAACACAATGTTCAACAATGACTTCTCCCTTGGCAAGTATCTCCCAGCAATTACTAACACATACTTGAAAGTTGCATAATAGTTTTCCCATTATTAGCATACTGTTGACAAAAGCACATTGACTAAAACATTAGGACACCATAGCATTTTACTGTGGAGGAAACAACTGCCCGCCCGAACGCCCGAGACGCGGTTATTTCTGTTGCGAGCTTGCAAAAAGTACACCTTACTGTGTTACACCAGCCCGATGGTCGGGCACATATTTAATGTCACATTGTGTAATCATTACCTCTTATCTGTGCTGAAATTCATTTTCTGATTTTGAAACAAAGCAAACAGGAATACACTAGCGGATCCAGGGGGGGGGGGGGGGTCCAGGGGGTCCGGAACCCCCCCCCCCCCCTTTTCAAATCCATGTATAAGATTTGGGTATTGGACCCCCCCCCCCCCCCCCCCCCCCCCCCCCCCCCCCCCCCACTGAGTGTGGAAAAAAATTTTTGGGACCCCCCCCCTTTCAAAAATCCTGGATCCGCCCTTGGGAATATCTTATTCAAATAGAAATGGAACGTAATTTATATTGCTCTCGTTTCAATCAGGCATACTAATAATATATATATTTAGATTGATCATATGGACAGAATAAAGTAACTATATAGTTGTAATTTGTTTATTCATTTAGTATTCAGTATTCTAAATAACACACTTTTAAGAAATATGCTTCCTGGTCAAGATTAATATATATGTATTTTGTGATATTATACTATTGTAATGTATGCTTTGTTTTTTTTCAAATATACAAGATAGTTGGAGTAAATCCTTTCTTGCTATACACGCAGTTGTATATGTATAAACTAAAACACTCCCAATCCAGATCATTGTATTTTGAATCAGTGACGTATTCCCATTTAAGTTAGTTTATCAAAATGTGTGAGTCAAGTATTAGATCGTACATTTTCTTGTGACCCAGAAGGGTGTTGTTGCATTTTATTGTAAAAGGGTATACAGGATTGCACAGTTTACACTCGGGTATAATGATAGCTCTACATGTATAATGATTTGGCATAATATAAAACTACATGTTTAATACCTTCATAAGTAGGACAGTCTATCAATTGGGTATAAAGAAAACATTGCGTCTTTTGTAAAAAAAAATTATTAAAAAAAACAGTTGGTCGGGACATTTTTTAACATTCGATTATAGTTAGATATTTTATCGACTTTTTGGAAAAAAAATACGTGATGATAAATAGTTTCAAAATAAACCTTACGTAATTTCAAGTGGTTTCGAAACATAAATTACTGTCAGTGTCACAGACTGCTTTGATTTGAGTCCACAAAATTCCTGTCTCAGCTTTTGGACCGTCGTAACACTGGTCACAGTTCGGTATTTGTTTTCCCCGTTTCCATGGAAACGCAACTTGGATTCCTTTCTGGGGCAGAACTAATCTACAATGTAGATATCGCTTGTCGATATCGCATGATCTCACACAAGCACCATCTACTTAGGTAGCCAGTTTTGGGTGATAAAAGACGATTGTTCATGAAACTTTCGATTCCCCCAAAATTCATTTACGTGATTAGGAAACTTTCTGGTTCAGATTTACAGAAATAACAAATATTTGAATGACTTAATTATTTTCATTTTCAGCAGCTCTCTTCTTGTGTAGATTGCTCTATTTATAAATATATATTAACACCTAAACATGACACACTCTTAGTACAGTTTCTGGACTTTTCAAAAACACTAATCCTTGAAATACTTCGGGCCGGATTGTGTTGTGTTTCTCCTTTACAACACCTTAATGGAATGAACATTTCTTTTCTTTCAACTTTTAAATTAATAATTTGATATATATTTCTACTACAATGAGTTTGTTACATTAATGACTAACAAACAAAAGTGTTAAATAGACACGGCAAAGACGTATGTTTAGGGGAAACATATTGTTGTAAAACATTAATTATCGGAATCTAAATAAAAAATATCATCGTTTCATATGAGTTAATAAAACACATATTTAATACGCATGTCAATGTATTCATGAATGACAATTTTAGTGAAATAGTACGTTTTAAAATGTTTGTATATCCTGTATATGTTACAGTCGATTAAATTTTTAAATTCAATAGTGTAATTATATTTTTGAAATTACCAATAAAACAATTCTATTTTCAGTTTGCATTCTTTATTCATAATTATTTTCATGTTTTGACATGTAGAAGTTGAATGTTTATTGTTTAAAGTGTGAAACAACTGATCTAGGCTTATGATTTACATTTCATACTTGAATTCAGTAATTTAATTGATTCTTTATATAGAATTAATGGACATATTAATCATGGACAAATATATTTCTGTCCCACAACAATACACTTTTCACTGCTTCAAATACTAAAAATATAGGTTGCTTGATAAGTAAATTAAAATAGATAAATTAACATATTCAAAACCAATAAATAATTTAAACTAGTTGAGAAAAGTTTGTAAAATAATTAAAAGAGATAAATTGAACTCAGCTAAAGAACATTTCCCCTTGATTATCTGTCTGTAAGAATAAGAAGTATTGATGCTCAGAACAGTTTTCAGTTATAATTAAAGTGCAATGCATTTTTAAAATTTGTTTTAAAGAAGTATATGAAGTTCCCTGATTTAGATCATTGCTTTGTGGTACATTTGAAATATTTTAAAATTAATAATAAAGCTTATGTATTTCTTTCAATTTCTTTCCCACTAACGTTTATATACTTTCAATATCAAGATTTTCTTTTTCAAAACTTGGATATTCATTTCTGAATGCAAAAGACTTTATTGAATACACGAAAAATTGGAGTATAAAAAAGTGAATGTTGACATGATTTAACTGAGAGAAGATAATGAGTAAATGAACGCACAGAAAGTAATTAATATTTTCGGGTGTAGGATGTCTATATATGGTTTGTAAATCTGCAGTTTTATATGTAAGTGAAAGAAGTTTTATGATAACAGATCGGATACATTTATCATAACATCAATGACAATCAAGCTATGCGATCCTGTATGTCTGTCAGTGTCATCCAACATTTACATTACTTCCGCATTCGTTTTGCGTTGCAACAAAAATAATTGTTTGTCAAGTGTCCTTGAAATTTATTGAAATAATAATTAGAATACCTAAGAATTAAGTTTCAATTGGTATTTTCGTTTGGCATTTGATTACTAAGCGACACTATCACACGGAATGTAAGTGACAGTAGCGCTCCGTGAACTGACAACGTGAGTTTGTTTGTAGGACATAACAAGAGTTACGTCCCTTGATTTCAAGGGGCGTGGTTAACTTGTCCAACGTTGGGCTCAAAATAGACTAAGGGATTCCCCATCTGGGACAGTGGCAAGGGAGGTCTCGGTATTTTTGCAAATGCCTCTCGTCCTCGGAAAACATCGGCAATGTTCGGGAAACTTCCAAATATGGTCAATGCGAATTCATGTAGAGATGTAATTTGAAACATTGCATTCGCAACTATACAAGTCATGTCAGTCTCGAAATGCAAAAGTCGGTTTTACAAAGCTGACTTTGCAACTCTTCATTTTCCATTTTTCATTTGTCAAACGAAACTTGTAACATTACAAAATGTGTATATTATTTAGATTTAATAATTAAAATGACAAGTTGACTTTTCGACTTTGACGATTTCTAGAATTACATTTCAACTTTGTAATGTTGAGAATGGAAAGTAACGATTGACAGGATTAAAATGTTAGTTTTGCATGGTTGGACTTGTCTTTTCGAGACTTGTATGGTTGAGAACGACATGTTACACTTTACAAGTTACAAGTCAACATGTCTTCATTTCTGGCACAAATCCCCTTCCATATTAGTCTATCTCATAAACATGTTTGATGTGTATTTATATATAACGCTGATGTAACACTTCCCATTCATGATTGTCAGTTATTTGTTAGTCCTTCTTTATGTTTTTGTGAATAATGTTAGTAAAATAACAGTTTTAAAAGTGATAAAATATTGAAATATGTTCCCAATGACATATTCACATACATATTCAATGACACCACCAAAACGAAACTTAGTTTGTTATCTTGTACAGAATACCTATCAAAGGAGTCATATCTATTGTATCATGTCAGATAAATAACATTACATCAAGAGGTTTGATACGATCATCAACACTGTAACGATTTGAATGTGGCTTGTAGACTAGTTATTTCATAAATACCAACACAAACGTACACTCACCCAACAAAGGTAACTCGAAGAATGGTCACTGGGGATTCCCCATGCGCTGTTAGCGTCCCTCAATTTCAAGGGCCAGCCGTGACTCAGTGCTATTTTCCACACCTCACCCGACCTACATTTTGTTCTCCATGTCGACATAAGATAACGCACTGTCTCATGTCACAGCAGTTTCTGTCGTTTATATATACCCTACTATTAAAACAACTTTTGTTCTTGCCTGTCATGAGAGTTATAAGACTTTCTTATGGACTTAATGCTGCTTCATTACCACGATATCCATTTGGATATACATGTATATATACATGTGCATATACAAAAACATACACATACAACGTTGCACAATCTATTGACAGAGGCCGTCTACATTGATTCGCACATACATTTTCATGAAAGGCTTTGTCGATTTTGATACGCCTGCTCACTAAATATAAATTCTGTTACCTTATAGCAAATATATGCGAGCAAATTGATAGCCAATGCTGATGCCGGAAGTGTGTGTCACTTCACACATTCAGTTTGTATCAATAACGCTTTAGTCCCGTTCCTCAGAAGACGAAGTAACAAGGGGTAAGGGAGGTAAGGCGGGGTTTGCACTACGTCCGAATAAATCGCATTGCGTTGACGCATGCGATTCGGGGGTTTACACTACACGCGTTTTGCATGCGATTTTAATGCGAATATCATAAGTGCAATTGTTTTAGTTCCACATGTATGTATGTTCATGTATATGTATGTATCAGGCCCGTAGCAACAGGGGTGGCTGCAGGCCTATGTATATCTAGATGCATGAAATTACTGTAGGTGTGTGTAGAATGGGTGTATGTACAGGTTTTATCTATAGAATCTGATGTATGTACTGTATGTACAAATGTATGTTTGTTGGTACAGATGTATATATGTACACATGTGTGTATGTATACAAGTCTAAATGTATGTTTGTATGTATTGATGTACAGATGTCTGTTGACATACTTTTTGTATGACTGCTTTGCCTACACGTGGGGGAAAATACCCCTTCAGATGATGAAATATGACGTCATATAGGGAATTAAAATGCGATTGTGAATGCTATGCGAATAAAATAGAACAGGTTCTATTTTTTCGCATCGCATCGCAACGCATGAAAAAAACGGACGTAGTGTATGTTAACTCATTGAAAATAACGTGTTGCGTTCTGATGCGATTATTTTTAACGCATCGCATCCAAAAAAACGGACGTAGTGTAAACCCTAATGCGTTTTGTAAAGTAGGATACGTGTGCTCCATTGCGACCTGTTACAACCACGTGTAAACAGTAGACCGATATATGCAAGGCCTCGTTCAGGAATTAAAGGACAACACGTATTTGATTGATCACTGCATAAATGTATGGTGGCTGATATCTGCCACTCGCGTCTTCGCTAATTCGTGTTTTTCGAACCTAGGGCGAAATAGCGAAGTGGCGATGCGAAGTAGCGAGGTGGCGATGCGAAGTAGCGAAGACGCGATGCGAAGTAGCGAAGACGCGATGCGAAGTAGCGATGCGAAGTAGCGAAGACGCGAAGGTTTTGCTTCGCTACTTCGCATCGCCATTTCACTACTTCGCATCGCCACTTCTCTACTTCGTATCGCCACTTCGCTACTTCCCATCGCCACTTCGCTACTTCGCATCGTTACTTCGCCACTTCGTTAGTTCGTCATTTCGCCACTTCGCTACTTCGCTACTTCGCTTCTTCGCTCCTTCGCCACTTCGCCAATTCGTCATTTCGCCATTTCGCCATTTCGCGTCTTCGCTACTTCGCCACTTCGCATCGCCACTTCGATACCTCGCATCGCCACTTCGCTACTTCGCATCGCTACTTCGCTAGTTCGCCTATTCGCAACTTCGCTAGTTCGCTACATCGTGTCTTCGCTACTTCGTCACTTCGCGACGAAGTAGCGAAGACACGATGTAGCGAGGAAGCGAAGTTGCGATGCGAAATAGCGAAGTAGCGATGAGAAGTAGCGAAATGGCGATGCGAAGTAGCGAAGCAAAAATCTTCGCTATTTAGCTATTTCGCATCGCTACTTCGCATCGCTTCTTCGTTACTTCGCATCGCGTTTTCGCTACTTCGCATCGCGTCTTCGCTACTTCGCATCGCCACTTCGCTATTTCGCCCTAGATTCTAAGAATACGAAGTAGCGAAGACGCGAATGGCAGAAATCAGCCACCATACAGCCACCATAAGAAGTCGCGATGCGAAGTAGTGAAGCAGTGATGCGAAGTAGCGAAGGAAACCTTCGCTATTTCGTTATTTCGCATCGCTACTACGCATCGCGTCTTCGCTACTTCGCATCGCATCTTCGTTACTTCGCATCGCCGCTTCGCTACTTCGCTATATCGCCCTAGCTTAGAATAACACGAAGTAGCGAAGACGCGAATGGCAGATATCAGCCACCATAAGAAGTCGCGATACGAAGTAGTGAAGCAGTGATGCGAAGTAGCGAAGGAAACCTTCGCTATTTCGCTATTTCGCATCGCGTCTTCGCTACTTCGCATCGCATCTTCGTAACTTCGCATCGCCGCTTCGCTACTTCGCATCGCCACCTCGCTATTTCGCATCGCCACTTCGCTATTTCGCCCTAGCTTAGAATAACAGAAAGTAGCGAAGACGCGAATGGCAGAAATCAGCAACCATAACAATATGAAAAGTTTCTTACATTAAGTGTTGGAAATATGGTGGCTTATTTCTGCCATTCGTGTCTTCGCTACTTCGTGTTATTAGAATCAAGGGCGAAGTAGCGAAGTGGCGATGCGAAGTAGCGAAGTAGCGAAGACACAATGCGAAGTACCGAAAACGCGATGCGAAGTACCGAAAACGCGATGCGAAGTAACGAAGAGGCGATGCGAAGTAGCGATGTGAAATAGCGAATATTTTTGCTTCGCTACTTCGCATTGCCACTTCTCTACTTCGCCACTTCGTCACTTCGCCACTTCGCCACTTCGCTGTATCGTCACTTCACCACTTCGCAACTTCACTGTATCGTGAATTCGCTACTTCGTCACTTCGTGACGAAGTAGCGAAGACACGATGTAGCAAAGAAGCGAAGTGGCGATGCGAAATAGCGAAGTATCGATGCGAAGTAGCGAAGTGGCAATGCGAAATGGCGAAGCAAAAATCTTCGCTATTCCGCTATTTCCCATCGCTACTTCGCATCGCCTCTTCGTTACTTCGCATCGCTTTTTTGTACTTCGCATCGCCTCTTCGTTACTTCGCATCGCTTTTTCGCTACTTCGCATCGCGTTTTCGCTACTTCGCATCGCGTTTTCGCTACTTCGCATCGCGTCTTCGCTACTTCGCATCGCCACTTCGTTAATTGGCATCGCCACTTCGCTAATTCGCCCTAGATTCTAATAACACGAAGAAGCGAAGACACGAATGGCAGAAATCAGCCATCATATTTCCAACACTAAATGTAAGAAACTTTTCATATTTTACATAATTTTGAAAAGATTTATTATCCTTAACTAAATTTGCATACTTAATTTTTCAAGAAGACTTTAGATAACTATAGACTGGATTTACCTGCAGTCTGATTAAAATCGACGGTTTTCCGTGGAATAAAAATTGTAAAATAGTGCATCTTCCGGGATACGAACTGTTCGGAGATTTCCACGCCAAACCGTCTGAGGCTTGCATGTTCTGACGCAATTCAGTTAACCAATCACAAGTCCTCCAACAAAAGCTTTCGTTGCGAGACTCCAAACAGCTATCATTTCGTCTGTTCCGAATGCCTTCAAAACGGTGACCGTTCAAAAACTGGTACTGAACATGCGCCTATACGGGGTGTCCTCAGATCTTGTGGCGAGGAATCTAAAGAACCTGTTCAGTAGATATCCCGGTAGATGCATTATTTTGCAATTTTTAATCAGACTGGATTCACCTGATGACCTAAGTGTTCTTGTTTCAAGAAATTTATCAACTGACTTCATTTTCATATTTCTACTTTTCATATTTTCATCGATATGTACAAGTGACCTTGGTGAAAAATAGAGTGAAGATATTCTGTGAATAAGTTGCGACTTATTAAGACATTAATCAGTTATTACATGTCCCTCTTTTACATACTTCATGCAAAATCGTCAAAATTTCTGCTTTGGATATCTTGAACAGTTTTTATTGGACGTCTGATAGACTGTATCCATCTGATGTCCGAGTTGTGCCTTTTGTAGGAATTAATCAGTTACTAAATGTGCATACTTTACTAACATTTGTCGAATTTTGTATGCATTGTATATCTCTGTCAGTATTTATGGATACTGATATTTATATAACGTTTAAACTGGATGACTTGCTTTTGCCTTGTGAAGAAACGTTTAGGTTTTCAGTTAATGTGCATACTTTGTCCACATTGTAAAATTGTATATGTACAATGTATTGCTATAAAACTATTTGCCCAAAACACAGAATTTTATAATTTTAGAATTAAAAAACAACGCACGTTCAATGTGTTATTATTCACTAAACACAACAGTCGTTTATTAAAATATTATTTATAAACAGTTTGACCTTCCCCACTCGTCATAGATTGGCAAATAATGAGTAATACAGAGACAGACGATGTTAATCCAGACACTAAAAGAACCTTATCAATTGGTCATGAAATTTTCCCGGTCAAAACAACTGGTTTCCGAGTCAACGGTTACTGCACATGGCCAAAACACAGGTTCGATCCCATGTATCGAAATAAACTTTTGTGATTTTTATTGACTCTGATAATCTTCTATGAGATGAAACATCTTCACTTAATTAGATTTGAGAAATGTATAGAAGTATCATATCAAGCGTCCATCGCCATACATGGTGTCCATTATAAACACCAGGAAAACGTAAGGAGAATCACTGCACATGCATCACAGTGATCAATTTGAGTTAATATGGAATATGATACCCAGATAACACAAAGGAGGTATTGAGTAGTCCTATTTGTGTACATTAAGCATGGTCATGTCAAAACAATCAAATCCTGATAATCAATACGAGACAAGAAAAACGCTATCGTTACATCACATACAAACAATGAGACTGTCAATTAAATTGTCTGGCGACACTCTACCAGAGTATCAGCAAACATGGTTAACAAAGCCATGTGAAGATGACGGAAATACGTTAATTAGTTTTGTCTATCGGTGAATACCTCGTGCATTAGCACTTTTAAAGTGGTGTTCACTGGAAGTCGTATTCACAACAAACCATTTATGTGCTTTATAAACAGAATCAGGGATAACATCATGTTCGTGCTGTTTGTGTCATTTCTGTTGATTTGTAAGTTTCATATCAGCAACTGCGACTGTGCAAACCAGAAGAAATTTTTTAGAAAAGCTGATTTTAATGATGTGCATATTATAGAGAATGCTCTGTGGACTGAAGCAAAGGACTCCGCAGCCCATTGTGGAAGTGATTGTGTTCGGGATGGAGGTTGTGTCTCCTTCTTCTACAACACACATAGTGGTGCGTGTAGTGCTCATGGCGTTGAGTTCATGTCTACAGGACCAGGTGTAGAAGACGCTGGGTCCGTGTACTACTCCTTGGTTGTTGGTGAGTACAGCAAAATAGCAATAGCAGCGATATAGGTTACAACCTACTCCAGAGATTGTGTTTCTAACTGTAATTCGAAAGGGGAAAGGAATTGTCATCCCTTAAACTTAAGGCCAACGATAATTTTCCGAGGATACTAAATGAGTATTACAGGGACATCGCGTCGAGGATAACAAATGAGATCAGATTTATCTGCCTATGCTGACTAACGTTGAAGTAATTAGTAATGAGAAAAACCACCATGTAAACAATTAAGGGAACCGTAAGTTGTCAGCAGACACTCTAATCAGCATGGCCAGATAAATCAGATCTCATGTTTATCCTCGACGCGGTGTCCCTTTAATACTCATTTAAGTATTCTCGGAAACTTATCGTTGGCCTTAAGTTTAAGGGATGACCGGCTGTTAGTAGAACCTGGCTTATGGCCCCCTAAATGTAACAATATCCTAAAACAGGATTTACTAGAAAAGATACAACGAGGATGCGGTAACATTGACATCCTATACATAAACAGGGAATAGATTAATGTTCACGAATGAAACAACAAATCTGAAGTAACGTTTTGGGAAAATGTCTCTAATGAAATGAACCCATATACTCATATCATTTACAAATGTGTATGTGTACATATTGACTTAAACATCTGAAATGGATAACCCGTATACACAACTTTACATTGATGAATATCTTCCCATTTATGGCAACAATATTGAGTTTCAAGTGGCCAGCGTATTTTTAATTACTTGTACCCCCTAACGAGTAATTGTGCCAAGTGTGATGCTTGTACGATAGTTTCACCTATCTGTTTCACTGCCTGAACAGTTAAGGACTGTACCGATATTCTGAACAACGACCCGAGTTCTCCAGACGGAGTGTACACGATCAACCCACTAGACGGTACAGGTCCCCTCAACGTCTACTGTGACATGACCACTGATGGCGGCAGGTGGACGGTAAGCAGAACATATCAAAGCGTGTCTGTATATACACTGACGGGCAAAAGTTAGTATAACGTTTTCAAATCGTTGTGTAGAAATATTGCGTATCTATATTAAACTGCAATAACGGAAACAAACATTGTGTGTTTCGATGGAATACTACCAAATGCACGTGATTTCACTGCATGAAGTCACGTGATCAATAGCACGAGAAAATGGTAAAACAGGTCTTTTTCAAATTTAATTAAATGCGCGTGCCACAGAAGGGTATAAATCGGGTAGATTTACGCTGTTCGATCACAGTCAGTGAAAGCACGTGAAAAAATGCCGAAGTTAACGCAAATACAGAGAGAGCGAGCCATTGGAACGAGAGACATGGGAGCTTCTCAAGCTCACATTGCGAGAACCTTCAACTGCACGCCAGCAACTATCTCTACGCTGTTCTCACGTTACCGTAACACTGGTAGTACCCAAGACAGTCCAAGAAGTTCACGGCCACGGGTTACTACAGACCAGGAAGGCCGTTACATCCGGACAATTCATCTCCGGAACAGGTTTGTGACGGCGACGGCTACGGTGGAAACAGCACTGGGACATCGTGTAAGTCGACGCACAGTGACCCGAAGATTGCGAAATGCTGGTATTAGGGCTTATCGGCCCTTCCGCGGCATGGTCCTGACCCTCAGACATCGTCAAAACAGACTTCGATGGGCAAGGCAAGTTTACAGATGGCAAGTGCGAGAATGGCAAAGAGTTCTGTTTTCTGACGAAAGTCGTTTCAAACTCTACAGAGCTTATGGCAGGGAACGGGTATACCGTCGGGCAGGGGAACGTTTGGCACGGCCATGCATCAGAGAGGTTCATGCATATGGTGGAGGTGGCGTTATGGTATGGGGTGGGATCTGTGGAAACCAGAATACCCGTTTAGTGATCGTGCAAGGAAATCTCAATGCACGTGGTTATATTGGACAGATTTTGCAGCCAGTTGCACTACCCTTCCTACAGAATCAACCCCAGGGGTTCAACAGGACAATGCGAGACCCCATACTGCCAGAGAGACCCATGCCTTTCTGCAGAGAAATAACGTTGATGTTTTGCCGTGGCCAGCCTGCTCACCGGATATGAATCCGATTAAACACATATGGGATCATCTGGACAGACAAATCAGAAGACGCCAACACGTTCCACAGAATAGACAACAGCTAGAGCAAGCCCTGACGGAGGAGTGGAACCGCATTCCCAATGACGTCATCCGCCGTTTGACAACGTCAATGAGGAGACGTTTGAGGGCATGCATCGACGCAGAGGGTGGTCACACCCGCTACTGACTCTCTTGTTAATGACTGATCCATCCAGTGACTCATAAACTTGGCCCCGGTATAATCTGTTACGATGGATTTAGAGATAATCGACCCCATGTGTGTTTGAGGATCAACATGTCAGAGACGTTTAACAAAGAACTTGTACTTTTGTTGTTATTTAAACCGTAATTGGTTGTTGAGTTTGATGAATTAAAGTTCTGGAAGAAATGTTGTTGTTTGGCTTTCTTACATAATGTCAAAATAGCCATATACTAACTTTTGCCCGTCAGTGTAGTTTGAGAGTAATACATAGAGAAATTCTGAGTGTCTTTTCTTGACTAATACCATCGCATATGATGGTTGAGAGGGGTATGGTGGCTGATTTCTGCCATTCGCGTCTTCGCTACTGTAATTCTAAGCTAGGGCGAAATAGCGAAGTGGCGATGCGAAGTAGCGAGGTGTCGATGCGAAGTAGTTACACCTTTTTCTGGCTTTTGTTTGGCTGTTACAGAAATAAAACGATTTCATTGGTTGCCGGAACTACTTCATTCATCTTATCTAACTTTTTCCGACTTGTAACATTAGAAACTGTCTTCTGCATTTAAACATGTTTTATTTGTTTCCCGTAGTTGAAATTAACGTTTTCGTACATGTGCCGACGCATTAAATGTCAGAGGTAGCAATTAAATTGTCCGAAAATTAAAGAAACTAACGAGTACTGATTGACTATAAAACCACGAAAAGCTTCAAGAGCGACGGCGATCGTTCAACTACAATGACGTCTTAGGCGCGAGCGTTTATGACGTCACAGTGTCGAATAGTCTCTAATATGTTTGTCATGTAACAATAGTGTCTAATATGTTTGTCTTGTATTAATAGTGTCTAATATGTTTGTCATGTAACAATAGTGTCTAATATGTTTGTCTTGTAACAAACAATTTGTAAAGGTTTGTTTCCAAATTTGTAAATAAATAATGATAATGTTAATCAATAAAAGTAAAATCGATAACAAAACAACATCGCCAAAATATATTTGTGAACTTTAAAATTGATCATTGTGTTTCTGTAGTTGACCATAGTTCGGTTGTTCCCAGGTGTTCCAAAGACGTATAAACAGCACCACCGACTTCTACAGAAACTGGACAGACTACAAAAATGGGTTTGGTGATCTGAATGGGAATTTCTGGCTTGGTAATCTGACATGTTTCCTGTTATCCGAATATGTTCTAATGAATAACGTACTACGTCTTGCTGCAATTGCTGCAATATTTCCAAAGGGGCATTAAACAATTACTCATTCACTCACTCACTTTATACTACGTTCTATTTGCTCAGGATGAAAACCCATTAATTAGCAGTCAATTTTTATTTCAATCCGATTATTGTTTGGGAACATTTTTTTTGTCGATGCGATATTGCATATGTGAAACCTCTGTAATGTTTTAAGTAGTTGTGTGATACCATGTCACTATCATATCAACAGATTTGCAGAGTATATTATAACAATTACAGGAAATTACTTAATTAATTTGCCAAGTTGTACATGTATAAATTGCCAGGTAAAAGAGTAAAAGCAATCAGATGCATTTAGCTATGGCACGTTACAATAATATATATATGCAGTAGTTTGAGTGAATTAATTCGTGACTGTGAATAAATTGTAGTTAAAATATCTGTGTTAAATGACGACAGGGGTTAGAAATTATTCACACCATCATGACCCCTACCATGTTTAAAATGTTGTAAATGTGTTCACAATATTATTAATTTTCACATAGACTAGGTCTGATATATCGATGAATAGTTGTGTTTTATCCAAAATAGTTTTTGAAGAATTTTACAATTCAAACTGTCATTCAAAAAAGACAAACAAACATGTAGAAGTAATATTTTTCAGTTTGAGACATTGGAGACATATGCAATTGAAAATCATACATTTGATACAACCAATTAATGTGTATCCTTTCTTGCTTTAAATACAGGTGGACATTTGTAAATGGTTTCATTTTACCATATTTGTCCAATTGTGGTTTACATTTCGATTAAAGTCATTATATTTCACCATTCTCAGTTGATTCAATCATTGATTGTTCTGTATTAGGTGTAGAAGAGATTTGCCCGAGTTTTCATGATTTGTTTTTCGTCACTTGTTTTAATAATGTTACACAGGAAACGATTACATCCATCTTCTGACTGTTCAGCGAAGTGTCGAATTACGGATTGACATGCTCGACCAGGAGGACGAATCAGGAGTCGCCACGTACTCCATCTTCAAAATAGGAAACGAAACTGAAAACTATCACCTTAGTGTTGATGGCTATAGTGGAAACAGAGGTTCGTTAATTGTATATAAACGCAGAAACTATATAATGTTTAGAGCTTGAGTAATTGTTTATGTAAAGTATTCCTTCGACGGTTGAAACACTGTTCTTTAATCTCTACATTTTGTTTTCAGGCGATTCCATGATTTACATGCACAATGGCATGCAATTCAGCACTTTTGATCGAGACAACGACCAGTTCGGCGCTAACTGTGCAGTGCTCTATGGCGGAGCCTGGTGGTACCGGAACTGTCACGTCTCAAACCTGAACGGCGTGTATGGGGACACCGTCTACGGTAGAGGCATTAACTGGGTGTCCTGGCATGACCATTACTACTCTCTGAAGTGGACTGAAATGAAGTTGAGATCAACTTAAAGTCTTTTAGTATTGGAAATCTTCAGATTCCCAATTATGTACAACAATATTTAACCTTCTTTACGAGCTTGTGGATGTTTAAACGAGAAGCACAACATTAAGAAATGATCGACACAGGCACACTGTGAGAATGTAAGCACTAATCTGAATACAACACCTTTGATTAATGCGGTTGGAAAGCGGTGAGTGCATTAGCAAAACTTTCCACAACAGGGATTACAACATTGTGTTGCTTTAAAAGGAGGGTTTTATCGGGGTATTTTTTGTGGAAACGAAATTCAAGAGGATATTCCTGTTTACACATAAACTAGTACTCAAAAGAAAGTACACAGTTGTTTGATCAGGCGTCGAATTAAAACAAATAAATATATTTTTGAAATTCTTGTTAATTTCAATAGCGTATTCAGTTTTTCCACGACATTTTCGTAAACACAGTTCATTAAATAATTGATGTTCGGTTTGATACTCAATCAAAGACAAGTGGGGTTGAACATTTTACAAAATGTTGGATGAAGCGTTTTTCATTCCCGAATAATATCGAACTCGAGGCTGTTGACGTCAGGCGTGATCCTTTGATATTCATGTTGCATTTTGTATTACACAGAAAATATCTTTTTTCGATTTTATGCAACGTTTTCGCAATTCGTATTTTTTTCACAGTTTGTTCCCGGAAAGAATGTGACTATACGTGGGACATAACGCCCATTATGGATAATTAATTATTTTTTTTATTTTGAAAGATATTTCCGTATTTGTTTGGGTGTATACTTTCTTTTGAGCACTAGTTTATATGGCATTAATACATGATTAAAACACAGTCAAATTGGAAGATAGTAATGAAGGTAATATTTTGATGACTTTATATTTCACAACTTGATAAACACAAGCGTACATTTGTTGAAACTAAAAACGATGAGAACTGAATCCATTCATCGGCGCTGCGAGAGGGGAAAACTTCGCTACTGCATAACAGCTAAGTGTTTATTAGTTTCAGACCCGTAGCAACAGGGGGGGGGGGGGGGGGGGGACTCAAATTTTAGGGAGAAAATCTTTTTTTTGCTCTCTATTCCAAAGTGTTTTTCAACCTGAAAGACATTGCAAATAACTTTGTGAGAGAAAACATAATTTTCACTTATATAAAATTCTGATAATGTACGTAACGTTTGTATATAAGTTACAAGTATCGTGTCTGACGTATCTAAATAGATAATGACAATAAACACAACTGTCTCTATAGGGGTGTTCTCAGAGTGCAGGCACCCTATTGTTCAGGTACAGAAGCAGTAAGGCATATCAGATAAACTAAACAATGGGCCTGTACGGGGGTCGTATCAAGAAATAAAACTAGTAACTTTACTACATTGTTTATTTATAACAGTTTATTACATGTTTCATTATACATAACATTTCACAGTATATACACACAGTAGCACTTTATAACATGTTCACATAAACTTTATGACATTTATTACGTTGAAATATTATACATTACAAACATTACTTTATTATATCTTTCACATAAACTATACATTAGTACATGTTCATATGGACCATTATTTCATGTTGACATATTTAAAATATAGCACTCCACTACATGTTGAAATATTATACATTACAAACATATATCTAAAACATCACATGCACAGTGAGAACAAACCTCTCTATATAAGTGACGAAAATTCTGATAGTGCAAGTGGATGTTTGATTATAACGCATACTGCAAGTATACAAGTATTGCAACGTTTACCCAGCATACCTTTAGAGTATGAGTAAGTTTAGTTTCGAAGCTGTATTAACACGAAAAATTTATATATTTGGATATTTAATGTCGATTGTATTGGCTTTGTGCATACGTTTTGTCATTTGACATAATTGCGAGAGTCCTAAATTATCGTATGTTCATTTCGTCATGCGATTGTGCGAATGCCGCGGACAAGATGTGCCGAGACTTACACTTTCTTTTCAGAAACAGTTTCAATTATAAGTGCAACTCATTAAAACAAGCTCTTGAAGGTAACTATTCACTATCTGCTGATGCATATCTTTGGTCACAAAGTATTTTTAGTTAATTTCACAGCGACACTTTATCTTTACGCACGTCATGTTTGTACATTCTGTTAAACTTTAACGTATACTTCATATTTATCAAGGTTTAATGTTTTAATGGTTTGGAAATATAGTTATTGATAGGCCAATATTGATCGGACAGCATGTGTGACCTATATGTATTTATGTATAAAGGTGTTTATGTATATGTGTAACACTTAGTATGTCTTCTTTTCTTGTCTTGTTCGTGTTTCTTCTTCTGTAACTGGAGAGAGATCCACGTGTATCCCGGGTATCCCAAGTAGACATACGTTACTAAATTTGAAAACATTTGGCCATACAGACCACGAATTGCTGTGTCTCCTTCCAATGAACCCATCTTTAAAGTCAATATCATTCGGAATGTAAGTGACTCGCCTTGGCCTACCTGGTAACGTGCGTTTGTTTTTCGGGCAGAAACACAGTTATCTCCCTTGGTTAAGGGAACGTGGTTAACCTACGTCATAATTGACCAATGAGAGGCGTTTCTAACTCCGAGCGATTGAGAGCGGCGTGTTTGAATGAGGGAAACAACCGATGAATTCCGATGCCGGCCACTATTATGAACAAAGATGAGGGTAAAACCAATTCAGGGTCAGTGGTCAAATGTGCAGTGAAGTTAGAGAAAGGCAAAGTACGGGTCTATTATGATCTTTATTCCTCCAAAGAACTTCGTAGTGCAAGTGTCCTTCCTTGTGTATGTATATCAATAGCGGGAATATGTATCTCAAATCTTTATTTCTTAACCGATTTCGCTCAAATTTGGATTAAAGCTCACAATATCGTATATAAACAGTATATGATTGCAAAGATCTACATTTTGAAAATAGGAAATTTCGTCACAACAGCGATTCGAACCCCTGTGGTTCAGTTTATATGAAATAATACCAACCCGATTGCTTTATTTATTAATAAACTAGTGTCCAAAAGAAACGAGACTATCTATTTTTTAAAATATGTCTTTACAAAGTGATTTTCTTCGTATGAACACATTGTTTTGCGTATCCAACATCCCGAATGCAGTGTCCTCAATCGCAAACACCGAGAACATTTTATCACATCCGGAGAAATGGTGCACTTTGTGAAAATAACATTATTTTAAAGTGTATAAAACGGCTGACCATACATGTTGGTATCACAGCAACAAAACGCACACAAGACAATATCAGGATTGACAGTCATTGAGAGTGAGTGAGCACTTGGAATTGTCACAGAGCGAGACTCACACGCCGACGCCAGAAGGTTCGGTTGCGCGCGCAACGGTTACGTGATAGAGATCGGACAACATGCAGGCCGAGAAGAAGGGGATTTCGCTTATTGAAGACCGCCACATCCGGGTATTTCATCTCCGAAACCCATTCATCATTACGACGTTAACGTCAAAGACGTCACCGAGACACGTGATTAGCAGACAAACTTGGTAAAAGAGATTGAAGACTCATGATATCTGAACACGTCGTCCATACCACAATACGTTCCTGAGGCCAACGGGTAAACAAACAGACGAATTCAACGTTGGCAACATCGAGACTGAGCACTGGTCATGCTCTCATATTGGAGCAGATTTTGCATTTTCAAGAACAATGTTAGACAGCGTGTGTACCGAAGAATTAGTGACCTTTTTGTTCTGAATTGCGTCCATCAAGTCAGCCCATTGCCTCCTTGATGCATGACAAAGCTTATCTTCTGACGTCATCCGACGTTTGACGTCATCAACCCGTAGACGTGTACTAACCTGCACTGACGCTCGGGTAGGACATACCGAATACAAATGTGACTTAGTGACGCCTCCTTTGACATTTTCAACATTTGTGTGAATGAAATGTTCATTTAAGACCCCTCACGTCAATACATGCCTTACCAAAGAATGCAAAGTGCTGATTGAAATGAATTTTGTACACATGTTATATTAGCGAAATCTCAAAAGAATAATACCAATTCTAAATTTCTGTGCCGTTAAGTTTTGCTGTAATGGCCGCTCAAAGACGCGGTATCATTTCTTTTGGACACTGGTTTACATAAAAATTTGAACAATACAACCTGTCGATTATTCAACATAATTCGATCACTATTCCCTTCGAATAGACCGTTCAATATTCTAGTCTACCGAAATATAACTCCAACGAACCAGTTCTCCATCCCCTGTCAAAACCACGCCCACATCGCTGGGTATGCGCCAAATCTTCGTTTTGTAACACCAATAAATTATATTGAAATTGGAACTTAACTGGAATAAGGCTATGAACCGAATATGAAATATCTCACTAAAATCATAAAATTTGGTGCTACTTATTCTCTCTTCGCCCCGATTCCCGTGAGTCTTCCCTTGTCATTTGGTTCGTACAGGCAGGACATCGGTCACGTCACTTGAACTGATGCAATCTGAGCTTGAAGTCAAGCACTCCATGGAGTGTGATATATGTCGTTTTCTGAGTCGCTGAACGACATTCGTTTATAAATGAAGTCATTTATGCCGACTACCTTCCCTATAGGTACATAACTCACCAACGTCCCATGGATGGTGATTTGGGATAGAGAAGTGTTTATGCGAGCAACACGGCCTATAGGTATATGTGTTATGACAGCAGTCCCGCGGTCCATTGCCACGAACATACTGTACATCAGCGCAAAATGCACCCCAATTAAGCAGGGCCCGGCCGTTGTAACAATATGAAATCGCTAGTGCAATAAGTAAGTTATCCGTTTAGTTGTTTTGATGAATATTTCTGTTTTATGTTTAGTTTAGAAAGTTTAGTTTAAAGTTTGGAAAACGCGTTAAATTAAATTATCATAATGAGATTCCCCCAGGTACGCCATAGCAGGATACGTTTCCGGGACAACAGCTCCGCCCACTTTCATTCTTATCGCCTGGACTTAACGTATTATTATTAACGAATTAACGTAGGCACTTTTTTAAAAAGCCGTATATAAATAATTTACGGGCCGATCCGAGTAATTGTCAAATTGAAACCCCTTTTCAAAGAATCCCGAAACTGACCATGGGTACGACATGTAACCTTTAACACGCACTTGCATTGGAAGTCTGATATGAAATAAAGGGTTCACGGAAAGGATATGTTCATATCAGTATTTACCTAACATATGTTATTGTAAAGAAATGTTGAAATTAATATTTTTGTAATTAGACCTTGTGGGTGAGTCATATAGTTATAAAAAAATATGATTTTTCACAGATAAATATGTTTAGAATTTGCATGTTTGCAACACATTTAGAAACATGTGTTATAATACAACAGTCAGCGAAGAGTGCAAATAGCAACCTGCATCTTGATTAAACAGGGAGACTTGCACGTCAATAACGAACTCGTAAGAACTGATTAAGTAACTGAACTAGGTAACTGACTGAAAACCTAAGGGAAATGCATAAGTTTATCAATTTGTATGAGTTTTACATATCACATTTGTCATAACTAATGACGGATTTAAGATACATGCATATAATTTGCTCGTTGAAGATATCGCTTAAACTACCAATGTCTGTTCACAGCGTGTCCTAGTAATCGACCATTGTCGTGCAAGTTAGCGTCATTTAAATCTAAAGTACTAAACTGTGTCCAGTTTCATAGCATTGTGAAGAAGCTCATCTCGTCGCCGGGCTTTACTTTTAATCAAACCTGGTATTGGTCGTTCTCTTCCCACAGAGGTTATATTCGCTTCAGATTTCCGATCATACCCTCTGTTGTTTTTCGCTTGAAATCGGGAGCAGAACCAAAATCCCCTAGCGGTGGAAAGAGAAATCTCGTACCGTGTCCCTGCTTCTTAACCATTGAAAACTCATCTTTAATTGGCCATGTGCATCGGGTGACTTCAAAGATCTTGGCATTTTACTCTGAAGGGTCTTTCGAAGTAGCATATGTCATTCGAATATGTCTGATGTAAATAACGCAAATGAACTCTTTTTGGTATTTGTGTCTGATTTGGTCTTCTTTATTTATAAGTATGTTTATGATCAATAGTTTTCACAAAATCAAATAGCATATTTCGAGGAAAACACAGAAAACACAGGAAAACGAGAAAACGTTGGCCTTACGTTTATTTTATCATTATGATGTGTCATTGGCAAATGTCACTTTTACAACGGCGTCGCTGATTGCACAACTATATTCAATTGCAACCAATCAGGACACTCCCTTTCCGCTCCCGAATTCAAGCGTAAAACAACAGAGGGTAGGATCGGAAATCTGAAGGGAGTAACCTCTGTGGGAAGAGAATGGGTATTGGTATGTAACGATTCATCTCATTAACTCGTTTAAAGGTGCATCCATTATGTTTCATAAAATTTTATTAGGCTTTAATATGTTCCGACTCACCATACATTTTTGTATGTGCTGTTTACAGTGCATATAAATTCACTCAGCTTGTATATACATCCCGAATCACTAAATATATCATAATTACTAGTTTCCAATTAAAATAGAGTAACATCATTATGCATGTGCAGAAATTGAAACTGCACGTCTCATTTACATGCACAGTAGTTATATAACCTATTTAACATGATCAACCCAAAATTTGTCAGTTTGCCTGTTATAAATAAGATTCCAAAATTACGTTTGATTCATTGGCGCGCGTCACACGCGCTACATTGTCCGGTTTTCGATCAGAAATCACTACTTTTACTTTCACATTGTCATTATATTAAGTGATTAAGATCAAAATGGCAATTTTCGGCAACAGTCAGTACTTCTCGATAACATAACACAAACGTTATGCATAAGTCACCCCAAACAACACAATGGATGTACCTTTAATAAATATACGGAACGTCGTGTAGTAAGCTCTTTAGTTTACATAAAACATTATTTGTTTTCATGATATTTATATTTATTTGAGGTAATAGCTCATTGGCACATTTCGAAATTCGAAATATTTTAATGTGTAAAATGTGTATATAATCTCATATTTTTCGAGGTGTTTTGATTTTTAGAAACAAAAGTTGGGGAACACGAGTCCTAATGAGTATTCACATTCACAGTTTACGTATGTTTCAAAATAGGACATATATATACGCCCATAGTGTTTCTATGGATATTTCTGTGTGCACTGAAATGCATTCTGTCTTATGTAGAGCTGGATTAATGTGTTATTGCACACTGCTCACTGGGCACATCTCCCACATAGTGAAGATAGAGACGAGATACATGTAGACATAACCTAGAGACGATGTCTACTCTGATGTAGTGTATCCGTCAGCAAGGTTATTGTTTAATGACGACTCTAGAGTTTAATAAAGTAAATGTTTATTGATATCTTCATATGTGGGCTGATACTCACTGGTGCTTTAATCACTAAACCGCTTGGAATATATCGACTACCTCGCATATTTATAAATAAATGATTATGTCAAAATTGATCATAAACATACAATGTCTCCCTAAGTTTCTAATTAGGTTTACTTACACTAATCAAGAATTCTTTGGGATTACATTCTGAAATAACCAATTATAGACGTTTAAAAGTTTTTATTTATGTGTGCTTTTCTTCAGTCAATTTAAAACCTAGTGGATTTTTTTCAAAAGCTGTATGTTTCTTTTCCTCTTAGGTTTATAGTTACTGATTGTGTGGCTTAAATCATTAATATAATTGTAATCAACGCGTTGCCAGGAATTATAGATTATCTGTCCCGATTTAATTATTGTTTCAGCGAGGAGTTTGACATAATAATTCACTTGGACAGATCATTCGTAATTCGGAGCAACGAGTTTGTTATTAATTTGTCTTACCCAAGATAATTTTAATTCGATAAAAATCGGAAAACAAGACGCGACATCACGATCTTAGATAAATACAAGATGTTCTCATACGCTGTTCATAAATTTCAAAGCATCAAAATAGTTTGCTACTAACGCTCTTTAAATTTGTAGTAAGATTCTTATATAATTGTAGAACTTTATTTCCAAAATGAATGTCTGACATAAACGAAACTGGTTTAGATTGTAAATGTTATCGCAGTATGAAATTAAAGCGTGAACTAGCAATCGCTCAGTTGCTATGCAAGATGATATTTATAATGAAAACTTTAATACCCGGCATATGTTTGCCCGCTCGGGTAAGGTAAGAATACCGTTATGCTACCATAACGTAAATGAGTACATCGTATGAATATTACATTGACATTATCTCGTTGTGTTCCCACATTACGTAAGTTGCAAATGGAACTTTTTCTTATCTCGGAATAGAGTATGGTATGATCGACCTATCGATATGATGAATATCATATTTAACTGATCCACTATGCTGCATGTAAGAATCACAACTATTTCAGTGGGTGGTGTTGTCCTCACAACCCGGTGGTTCATCGCGCCATTCAAACACTCCAATTGTGGGATACGCGTTTTAGCCACTTTTTACAGATACACTGTTTCATGCAAAGATATACAATATCTACCAGGGGAGTCTGGATAGTTTCAAATAATACCAAAAAAAATAATCCATTGATGGTAAAACATAGGTTTTAAAATTCGGACCACAATAAGGACCTATGGTCTTGTGAAGCGTCCATAAATCGTGTTTTAAAACAAAAATAACTGACACACCATCATCACAAATTCACATAAAGTCATTTGTCGAATGGGCGCTTTCAATCTGTTATACGGTTTTATTATCATGAAAGTAATCTTTAAAAGACCCTTTCTTCAAAATGAAGTCCTATCATACTCGAATGACGTCGATGCAAAATCTTCCTCCTTTTTTGCGACGTGAAAGGCGTTCGGTTACGACCATTTAGACTTATCACAATTCTATATTCATTTCTGTTATAAAAAATAGGAGTCGCCGTGCTCGTTGTTTTAGATATGAGCTCCCAAAGTAAATCATTTTTTACTATCATTTCATCGTTTTCTGTAATACATTAATATTCATGTCTATTAATCTTAGGATTTGCTGGGGAAAAAAATCACTGTTTGATAGAAATACAAACAAACTAACCGGGGAAAAACATATGTATCCATGCTAAGTTGAATAATGATTTGAAGAAAAAAACATTGAGAAATTGTCAATTTTCAGCTGCAAGGGAGATAACTTTTACTAAAATGCATGACAGTTTCCCTCTAAAGGGGCAGAAGCACGTTTTTTTCGCTCAAATAGGTTGATGAAATATATTTGATAAATACTGTCACTAATAGTACCCTTCTCTCTTCGAAAAATCAAGTTAAAAATGGGTGTACATGGTTCGGTAAAGCCAGGGGAATCATTTTTTAAAACTCGAAATAATAAAATGTGTTCACATTAAAATGTCCGCCATGCAATTTTTGCTTTATATACAACATTGTCATTACCAATACGGATAATTGGTTTGTGTAATAAGATGTTTTACCCTCTTAAGTAAATATAAGTGACATAAACTATCATTATAAATGTGAAATTTGAAAAAATTAAATTTGCCAAAAAACGTTCTACAGCTCCTTTAAAATAGATTACATGTTTAAAGCAAAATAACGAAATATATCTCTTTATCATAGAATAAATACTATATTTCACAATTATTATACAATGACTTTTTAATAATATTTCTAGATATTAGTTAAAGTGCATGACGAACACAGGTACTGAAAATGTGCACAAAGGCTACAAGGCTACACGGCTACAAAGCTACTTATTTGGCTACAAGTCTATCTGAATCTTACAGCTGAGGATACTCAGAAACAATGGTAAAGAACCTCCATATCAGTGACGAGTCATTTAAAAGGAAGGTGCTTTACTTGTTATGAATTGTCCTCAATAGTAACAGTCGTGTTTAGAATACAACATGATAAGTGTTGTGATAGATCAGTGATATCAACAGCAGTATTGCACTGTGCAAGATAAACGCAAAATGGCCAACATTGAATTCAAATTCAGCTATTAATTAATGTATATCGTTGCTTGGACCACTTGGTAATCAAAGTTTACACATCTGCACTATTAAATTCATCCTGAGACTTGTCGTCTGCACAGCCGGTTTGTCCAGATTCCTTTAAACATGTACGAGCTGTTTTATTCAACTTGCCTACGTCCTTGCCTGTATGCATCCCCTCTCTGGTTGTCCCCTATCTCCTTTCAATATTGAAACTGGTATTTCCGTCAGCATGTTTCTCCTGGAGAGCTGGAACGTTACGGACTTCCGCTTCCGTTTTGGTGTGGTCAGGGACTTTGGGTAAGCGCCCTTATTTGCTTCCGGTTCTTCAGTGGTAAGTTCTTTAAATTCAACAATGAATTTTTCCAGATTTATTCGGCCGATTCCACTTCTGTCAAGTTCTAGAATGGTTCTTTCGAATCTTTTGACATTTGAAATGTTTGCATACATATAGACGTCTATGAGAACAATGATGCAGTATAAAAAGAAAACAAAAGAAAAGCTAAAACATTCACAACGAGAACGCGACAGAGCCATTGGTATGGCAGAAATTGGGGCAACACAACGTCTTATTGCAAGACCCTTCATCAGCAACTTGTTGAATTGTTGTCAGCAAACAGGCCACAGACAAGACCGTCCAAGATTGGGTCGACTAAGGGATACGTGGCCTGCTTGGGACCGATACAGCAACTTGAATTGGTCCTGTTAGATTTGTGGCGACTGACGACATTGTGCATTGATGCAGAGAGTGGTCACACACGTTACTGGGAACATGTTTGACCATCTGTAGGATTGTGCGACCTTTTTGTATTTTTCTTTTGACCCCATGTCACTTTTGATCAACATTATAATAATATACTGTTGATAGAACAATGACGGCTTCATTCAGCGTTCAGAAAATGATTCGTGTAATTTAATTGATAATTATAAATATCATATCTGTCATACTGCCTTTTTATGAGCGACAAAAGGTGGTGATACGTTTCTTTATTTGCCAATGAATTTATAAATACATGTAATGATAGGACACCATTTCTAATGTATAGACATTGGTGGTTTTAACAGCAAATAGGATAAACTAAACGGTATCCAAAGATAATAAAAAAAAACATGTTATATTTTGAAATTTAAACTAGGCGAAACACGTACTGGATGTATGTATATAGCGGTTATCAGGAGAGTGTGTTTGGGATGGTCAGTATTTCAGGATTCAGGATTTTTACCATCCCAAAACACACACGAACATGATAACTTCTTTATCATTATGTCATTCTTCATTCATTTTGCGCAAAACAGCTTGACAACGTTAATTTCAGTTGAACTTTGATTTAACCACGCGTATTAATATATGCAAATGAACAGCGTGTTATTCCCACGTTAAAAGGATCAAGCCACATCCTTGATACTATCAGTTGACATGATTGTCATTTTAGCATATTTCTTAAATTCCAATGTTTTAATACGTTTCAAAATACGTTTTACAAATGAAAACTATTTCACGAAAGGACGGCGAATGCGCAATCGCGTCCGGTCGCGTGTTGTCATGACTGTGGGCGAGTCGTAGGGACGAGAGTTGCTTCCCTTCCGCTATGGCGACTGACGTATCACACGGCGAGCTAAACTTAATCTTAAGCAGCTAGTTCTAAAATCGCCTTTACATATTTTTACAAGTCACATTATTGAACAGTAGAGGTTGACGTTCGGTATGTAAATATGTGACTGCCTTTGTTACATGTGAGTATATTTTAAGTGTGTGTACGGTAGATTAACATGTTTTGGCACTGCTTGATCATAATAAATTGCTGCACTATGCATTGCACAATGTTTGTTTTGTCATGTCTCAAATTAATGTATATGAAATGAAGCATGTATATTTACATGAATCTGATAACGGCATTTTACTTTGTCACACTCAAACATTCGAAATGTTAACGCGGGTGACTTCATTTTCAAAAGAATTTCCGTCACTTGACCTCTGTTATTTGCATCTTTATCCGTATATGACCCCAACGGATATCGAATATATCGCCTTTATCCTGCCGACAACGCCATCCATTGTATGATAACTGAGTGTATTTTACATGATTCTATAGAGTATATTTACGATCATTTGTTCTGCTCGATTCACTGAACCCTTTGGCTCCAGAGGAGTCGACCTATTTACCCAGGCGTTTATACGAAGTGGGTACACCTGTGATGGCTAGTATTCGCAGTATCATATCTTCCCTGTCCGCTTCACGGCTTGCTATCTGTTAACCCAAGACACATTTCAAGAATAGTGAAAAAGCAATTTTTACAAGGAATATAAAACACAATATATTTTGTAAGTGTGTGTCGACGGCTTGTTGTGTCAACCATATATACATTTAGATTATGTACTTCAAAAACAAATAATAACGAGTTATGGTAGATATCATTGTTTATTAATATAAAAGAAGATCGACATGGAAATGTATTGATATTATACAACGTGGACACTTTGTGAAATGAGAAACTTCCAGTTGAAGAATCAGACGAAGTTAGTATTGACGTTGACTTCTGGATATATTGCAATAGCAAGATGAACAAAAACAATATGTTAGAAAAAAAGGTAAATAGACAAAACAAAATTGAATGTTTCATAGTGACTAGAAAAGCACAGAAGATGGTTTCGGTCCACTTAGAGTTTTTTTCAGATCAACATCAAATAATGTTCAAGTCCACAGTTCAACAGAAACAATTATGAAAGTTCAAGCGATAAACAAGGTGCTTTTCAGTGTTACTTTGACCACTTTGCAATCAAGTTCTTCACCCCTACGCCTCTACATTCATCTTTAGCACCGTCGTCTCCACAACTCTTCTGTCTTGTTTTCTTTGAACCACCATCGAAGGTTTTACCAATCTTGGAAACGTCTGTATCTGTATTCCTTCTCTCTCTGCTTGCGTCCTCTCGCCCGTTGGAAGTTGTAACTGGTTCCTCTTCTTGGTAGTGTTCAACCGGTTCCTCCTGAACAACTGGGACTTCCTGAACAGTTGGGACTTCCTGGACTTCCGCCTCTACTTCTGGGATGACGTCATTTTCGACGTTATCGTTATCATCATACGTTTGGACTTCTTCATCCGGGGCACCGTTCACTTGACCTTCTTCCGTTTCTTCTGTGTCCAAAGTGGTGGTATCTTCGAAGTGGCAAACAAATTCGTCCAGATTTATTCGTCCATCGCCATTTCTGTCAAGCTCTTGGATGCTTCTTTCCAGATCATCTTCTGACATCTGAACTTTGACCTCCATCAGAACTGACCTCAGATCACTCACAGCCACGGATCCATCTTCTACCAGTCCTCTCTCATTACACATTTGCCTGATCCCGTCAGCCCTGTGGAAGTAAGAAGTTCCTTTAACTCAAATTGATGTATTCTCGGACATAGATAATCCTTACGTAAGTGGGTACATCAAGCCGTGTTTAAAAAGTTCAAAGTATTATTTAGGAATGATTATATCCGTAACTGTCACTTTAACATTGACGTACTAAACTCTGACAGCATGAGTGTTGCAGTCTTTGACTTTAATCGCCTACTCTGACATGAACTTGATAGTTTTGTGGTTGAAAATGAACTCACGACAACAGGACATCTGCAAGCATTTCAGCAGCAGCCTCTATCTGCTTGTCCTCATCCTCATCAGCGTCCACGTCCAGGAGCTGCGTCTTGACGAACATGCCCACAAACTCCTCGAAATTCATCCGTCCATCCTCATCAGTGTCGTAGTCCTTCATGAAGTTCTGTATCCAATCGTCATCCAGGTTGAAGTGAAGTCCTTCCAACAGAAGCTTGAGTTCATCTTGAGCGATGTACCCATCCTTGTTGACATCGCCTTCCTCGAACCTACGTCGTAGTGCTGCAGCGCTGTAAAGAGATGAATATACAGATAACAGGTGCTACACATCAAATCATTCTCCTCAAACCACGTGATAATGTTGCTGCGCTGTGAAGAGATATAAAGAGAAGAGAATTACTTGCCACAAGAGTAAAAAGCTAGTAAACCAATTATTCTACAAAGGCCATTTCTTTAAAAGTATATTGGGTTCACTCCAATGGACTTCTTGAATGACGAATCCTTTATGTCTGTGAGGAACAGTGAAAAAGTCAACGTTGGGTCCGAAAGTTTTTAAAGACTGTCGCCCAGGATAAGAAGATAAGATAATAATTTATTTCGAAATTGAACAACCTTGGTAGTACCTTGCAGTCATGTTGTGAGAAGACAGAACACAGAGCCAACCTCAATGTCCCTTTGCAAAACTACGTTCGTTATGTTACTTAAAGTGGGTTGCAAACTTCGTCAACACTGGAAATGTCAGCCTCCATGTTGATGCCAGAAATAATGTGTGATTTTAGATTAACGATTATGTTCACTGACGCAATCAAGTTAGTTCGATGAAATCATAGGGTTTGGGGGTCACAGGGCGCCCACTGCCATCTTTTGTCTCGCTATTATCTATGAGTGATATAGAAACAAAGCCATATTCCACTGTGGACTGTAGCATGTCTAGTACTGTCTATAGTCTAGTACATTTACAAAGCAATAAGTTGTTCGTAACTGGCCTTTTAATTATAAAATTTTACAGAATGTCATTTATGGTTAATTTAGTACAATGCAGTTATGTCAATAGATCATTAATATTATTGACAATGTGCTCTCCAACACTCAAACAACTTTACATTGTAGAAGTTAAAGAACTACTGCTCGGTGGTCATTACATGATTATGGTTTTAACGTTGTCAACGCCGTTCTAACGTAACGTTGACATTTAAAGCGCCGTAGCATCAAATGAGGTAAGGAGGTCTACGTGATACATATTAGATTGATGACGGCATTGACCGTAAGTGGGTACCAAGTAAACACTTTTCCTCAGTTACTGAATTATTGAGAGATCTTATCTCTTTTGAATTCGACCATTTTGAAGAACAGTTCATCAAGTGCAGCCGTGAGTTTTTGCAAAACTGCTTACCATGTTTTTACACGTTGATACCTCGGTAACAGTATTCTCTTGTGACGCGTATGTTCCGCGCTGTGTTTTTCACAAATGTAATGTTTCAATGAATTTAATGAATTAAGATGTAATTTTCTTCCCAGCTCTTAGTTATTGCTTTTTGAGCGAAAAAGTTAAAATCTTTGGAAAATAAAAGTAAAACTCCTCAATTGAAGTGAGGTTACTCAAGTAATATATATATATATATACCCGTAACACGACAGGCGTTTCTTTGGCTGGCAATATAAAATCCTGATTGGTTGCAACCAAACTTAGTTGTACTATCAGTTCACACTGAACGATCGGTCTGTTGCCGTCACCAGGAAGGAGAGTTCCGTCCCTGTGTCATGACCTCCTTGTTCTTTACGACAGAACTCAGTCGGATAATAGACGATGATTACTTGGATATAATTAACAACGGTATCCATGTTGCAAAGTATCATTGTAAGGGGCTTTTGTTGGAAGCAAGAATTATGGCCCACTTGTAAGAAATAAATGACCTTGGTGGAGAATGAGTACACAAGCCGTAAAAATATATATACTCCTTTTTTTTACATATTGATCAGATATTTTCGAAGATACGACAGTTTGAGATTTGTGGTGAGGTCAGTTTTAGATTTGACTAATTCTCCCAGGTGAACCGCAGCCAGAAGTGTACATATATTAGTTTAGAATATTCTGTCAGTTCTCCAACTCTATATTTGGTACATCAGATTGCGCAATAATTATAGGGGAACGAATATTGCAAATATTAACTTTCATAATTCCATAAGGAAATAAAAACAACACCGGAAGAAATACAGTGAAGAGAGAAAGCAATGTGTTCAGTGATTGTTTAAATGCTGATCAATTGTCAATAAATGTGATAGCGACTTAATTGATGCAATGTAATTACAACATAATGTCATGTAGTGATTGTCATCCAGCGATCTGTTCATACCAGAAATATTTCGGATACTTTCATTGCAACATCCATAGTTTCTGCCAATATCATCTCTATGTATAGAGCCAAAATAAGTCAAGTTATTTTTAACAGTAGCGATATTTTGCCCAATCCGTTGTTTGTATTAACATAAATCTGGTCACACAATTCTCAATTATTTGATAAAGTTCAGGTTTCAGAAAATTACAAAAAAATAGCATTGGAATTACTTGTTCATAAAATACCGTGCTCTTATTGATAGAAAAGGGTTATTTGCTCCTGCATAACGCTGCGCTACTGAATAACGGTCGCTACAACTGGCTGTGCAAATTGCAACCCATTCAGTTTCAACCACTGACTATAAAGCTTTACCATTGATATGTATATATACATGTAGGTGCGCCATTTTTTCATCAAATAGTGAAAACTATTTGTGTCATATATTCCAAACCCTTGTTATACACGTTTGCTACTTACAGTGACTCGGACGATCCGGATGGTGCTATTCTAGAGATGAAGTCGAGGAACTCTTCCACTCCTATCTTCCAGTCACCATCAGTGTCCGCAGAGCCAAACATGGACTGGAAATATGTTCAATTGAATATAGCCAGAGGTGACACATACGAATTTGTTAGAATCCATATCGTCAAAAACATGATAAAGTAACAATCATGTTATGTGTGTAGGATTTCTACACGTGTATTTGTCACACACGATTGCTTTGAAATTAAATGTACAATAATTCAATGATTATCCAACTGGTGTCTTTATTCCAATATGAAACAATTGTTTGAGAAAGTAAATATGGTCAATTACTGTGAAGTCTTACAGTACAATTGCAACTTCCTCAAATGTCTGGCATGTTGGTAGTTGTAATAGGCGACATTGTAAGAAAATATTGGACATGTACGTGTTGGACCTGAGAACGCTCAAGCACAATCGTGTTAGGGTATTGTTGCTGCCTACATCGGATTTTAGGTATATGTTATCAATACTATAAGGATAACCCATGATACCGAGGACATGGTAAGGTTGTGGACCCTGATAGGAAGGAAAAACCCGAGGATGCGAAGCATCCGAGGGTTTTTCCTGACTATCAGGGTCTACAACCTTACCATATCCGAGGTAGAATGGGTTATCTATATTATCAACCGTTTTTAAGTGTAAAACAGGCCTTTTACCTGTTATCGCGTTATATTGAGGATCACTGGCGTTATATTGAGGATCCCTGGGTGATGTCAGCCTGTTAACAGCCGCGCTATATGAGTTTCTTTTGTACAGTGAAATTTCGTCTCAGTAACTACAGGCGATAGTGGATACGGGTTCGAGACGCACTTTCTGCAAAACATTTGCTGTACATATTCTGTCGTAAACTTATGAAATTTTTCAAAATTAGTGTAAGTTAGTTTCTTCAGATCTTTACTTTCAAGCCGTCATTTTAACAAATATATCAGGGTTTACAATCATTATAATTCCTTCTAACAGGGTTTACAACTGTCTGTGTAAACCCTCATTGAGGGAATTACAAGGTTGTAAGTCCCTCGTTCCGAGTGATACGGTTTAAAAAGGTCGTTTCAAGTATCACGTTATATGGCGGGTAGGTATATGGGTATAACACTATATAGTAAGAGAATATCAATAATGTAGGATTGACATCTGTTAAATTGATAAAGATTGTTATTGTTGTTGTGGGGTGAAAAACAATTGCAAGTCGTGATGCTCAAAAGACAGTGGCGGATACACCTCTCTTTAGTCTGTGACAGTTCTATAGTGACACAATACAATAAAATTGTACTTCCGTGGTTAGTAGATTATACAGATATGACATTTGTTCAGGGTGCACTTATTCTCTGACATATTCCCACGGTTCACTATGTGCCACTTCCCCGGTTAATACCGGTTGTTTCTACAATTAGAAGTTCCTGATATTTTTAAAATCAGGCTGATCATGTCAATAATTTCAGGCGAAATTTAAATATCTAATGTATGGATTATATATTGTAAAAATAGCATCTTGCTGTCTGAACTTTTAAAATTGCATGAATCTACTTCTACTAAAGAGAGACACAAACTTGTCGCTTTATACATATGCGTCGTACCATTTTCTTCCAATATGGATAACCGTTATTTATGGATACAACTTATTGGGTCGTGTAATGAGGTATTGTACCCTCTTCCATAACAATATGTCATATCAACTTGAATAATGAATGGCAAATTTGTAAAAGAATATTATGCAAAAACACGTGCTACAGCACCTTTAAGCTGCGATTTCGATTTTAAATTTGACTAATAGTATATTTAAACTAAAACGATGATCTCAATTTCCTGTTGAACTAGGTATATAAAACTCATGAATATCATGTGTATTCAATCGCTTTGTGCTCACTAAATACCACAAATTGTATTACACATGACCTCGTTAGTTATTCTCTGAATCGAATGGATGATAAATATCGTATAATCGAAAGTCGGCCAAACGGCTTTCAAGAAACTATTGCAAATTTAGGTAACTCAATGCAAGAGTTCAGCCTCGATTAGAAAAAAATACATTTACATTTCGGTATATTATTAGTACCCTCCATATCCACATACATTCACAATAACTATTGCAATTAAGTAGACTGTGCACGAATTCAGATCGACTTTTATTGTTCAAGTAAGGATTTCCTGTGACAGCTGCAGCTAGCCACTTGACCTTGCTGTGTTGTGGACATTTGTACAGCGACCACTTACGGTTACTCCTAACGTAGCCCGAATTGACACATCAGTCTAATATTTTAGGCTAAATTAACATGTTTACTTCATATACAGGTTATCAAGCCTGAGATTACACAGGTTGTTTTGTGATGTAGCATTTCACTTGATAATTTATTTCGGGTTAAACAGGTATCTTTAAATAGACGTTGTATACATGTATAGTTTCAATATATCAACTTATTAACTAAATTATTGTAAAGACGAATATTTTTTAAATAACTATCTTTTTTTCATTTCAGACACTTAATCCCCCTTTTGGTAACAGGACGACATAGGAAGTTTAAACATGACACGCATTCAACATCTTCCTGGTAAAACAGCATTAACTGTTGTAATGTGTTAATTGCTTTGAAGAACAAATTATGTCTAAGGTATGACAAAAGGAAAATATAATTTAATGATTTGTATTTCTTCCTGCTTATACATTATACAGCTACAATTGTATCAAAATGTGATATGGTACCATAGATCACTTATCATGTTTACTCCTATAAAAGCAAGCCCTTCTAGTTTTTCATGCGATCATTTATGATGACAATAATGAGTATTTATATCTTGCTCACTGCCCTATACATTTTTTCCCTGTTATGAGGACACGCGAATATTTGTATGTTCTCAGCTCTATGACTCAATGTCTCGTGGTCAAGGCGACATCGCAGGTCTCTTGTCTGAGTGCGGGGCAGAGAATCAACCCTTCATACTCCCTGATTAAGCCATGCTGCCAGTCACCCATCCTGCAAACCACCCCCCTTGTTGCTGAACTCGGTTGATAGGGATCTGCTCGGCATTACATAAGTGCCACGATCTCACACGCCACAAGCGCCTCACCGTTTAAGATTTAGCAAATTCGATAGCGTTGTCTCCTTTAGAGTTGACATTGTTATTATAGTAAGTCAGTAAGCGTGAACAGGATACGGTTATACAAACGTCCTTATTAGCTCATGAAGCAATTGTGTTGATTTTGATATGTTATATTTGAAAGCTAATACGAGACCGAAAGTGGGAGGAAATATAATGCATAACCAATTATGACACAAGTTATGTGCATCTACATCTACAGTTATCAATATTTATTAGTTTAATTCATTTTGAGAACATAACAATTCCTCTCAAAGAAGCGGTGTCCCAGGTGTCGAATATTTGCATCTGCTGTGCTAACTGACAATAAGCAAACAGCTATATCTTACCATGACAGTCAGGTCGACCGAACAAGCTGGAGGCGGAATTAACATGCCGATGTAATAGTGATTAATTGGGACGGCTAATGACAGCTTCCACTATTAACTGTGGATATGTATGTACAAACACTTATATGTACTTGGCGTGATTTATGAGTCGCAAGTACAGTGACGCAGAATCAATTACTTCACAGTGTTGTTTTATACAGACATGTTGATAGATGCTGAGTTTGCTTGTATTATTAACTAGGAATGTCAATATTTTCCTAACTGCGTTTTTTGATAGATAAAGACCAGTCTAGCATATGTATAACTTACTCATTTATGACCTTATAATGTATTGAGTTAAAGATTAAGATTGCCGTTATGTGCTGGTAAAGACCACGTTATTTTACAACAGAAACTATGACAAGTCTGTATTCATATTCGGACTTGATGAAAGTTGATGAGAGTTTCAAGTGGGTAGAGACGGAAATTAATCGATAAGAATGTCCTTCACTCTATAACAATAGATATGTCAGGGTGGGCAAATTGAAGAGGAAGAAGAAAAGAAGAAGAAGACACACCCTGATACAGAGTCCGGCCTGGCTTGTGGGACACTTTAAAATAACAACTGGCATACACGATCTTCCAGTAGCCCAAACAGCCCCGTTGCAGAAAATGTATCAGATCTACACATAAGTACCATTGAAGAGAACTTCCATGACCCACCCATAACCTCCAGTTCCTACAATGAATCGCAGACACAATTCAACCCCCGATACAGACACCACCCTCACCAACACCACCACACCCAAGTACATACTAACACACGTAGAGTTTTAAGTGGTAATAGACGGAAATTAATATATTAAGAATGACGTCTATTAATTGAGGAGACCATTGTTCTCAGGGTAGTTTCATAAATATTAATGTCCTTCACATTATCAAAAATAGATATGTAGACATATATGTGTTTGATGTATCTATTAGCTTCAAGCGATTTATATCGAGCAATAAAGAATGTCAAATAAATTGAGGAAGCATTTCAAAACCTTCCTGGGAAAGTAGTTTATGTTACTATATTGCTTCAGATGAGTATGTACCAATATGGACATGTATATAGGTACTTCACATAACGTATTATCTTTTTTATTATTTTATCTTTTTAAAAATTAATATATCACATTCACGAATTACTTTAGATAACAAATATCGAACATAGATGATCCACATGTGCATAGAAATATACTAGGAGTTAAGAAGACATTTCCCCCAAAATGTTCGTAATAGACACAAACATGTGTTTGGCTATCTTTGAACTGTTCCTCCTTGACTCAACAACTATGTAAAATATACACTCCTGAAAAGCAAGGCTAAAACTTCCATTGCAGCATGTAACGTACCATCCTTCTATGGTTTGAGAAAAAAAATAATGGAGTTTTTTAATTTCAGAGATTATATCTAACTACATTGATGTCACGTGTAACTAATACACACGTACTATACTACTATAATCTCCTTCTCTAGATACACAATGAGCGTAATGGAGAAGAGCCGTCATGGAAGGTGATTCTTCAACGACAAGGAATGCTTGAAAACAATGGAAAACATGACGAGTATATATATCTAAGTGTGTATGGTTAAGAATTGCTTTAAACTGTTAAACCATACATTAAGATGAAAGTTAGTTAAAGTCATGAACACATGAGAACAAACTCACTTCTTAAACTTAAGGTGACCTTGGGCCCATATATGAGTCAAGGCTTCAGATTCTACTTTCAGACATTGAAAGGTTCATTGTTAACTAACCAACATATACCAACAAGAATACATAACTGACAAATAACATTATTACTAATATATGACTGTTTATAGCATTATAGCAACTTTAACGTTTGTTATTTTCAAATTGAAGTATTGAAAACACTTACCACGACAGCCTCCCTGTTGAGCCTGTGTCCACACTTCACCATCAGTCTGTCAAAATCTTCCACAGAAAGTTGTTCTCCATGTTTTTCTTCTCTTTCCTGTAAAGCTTCCTCGAATAGATTCGTGTATTTGGTCATGTCCTGTTCCGAAAGTCCCGACATGATTGGAATTGCAAGATGTTTTAGTTCGACGACAAATTCGGAACGTGTTGAACGAGGACCAAACTCGGTTGAAGGAGGAGTGAGACAGGGAGATGGCCTGTGCCCGCAGTTGTTAACACAATGGTACACTCACTTCCGTATTCGCTATCCGACTGTAAGCATGAGTGTCAATTAGCTTCCTTGTAACCGAGCGGAGAGGATACAGGGATTGTATGATATGATGAAATATTACTAGGTTGAGGTGACACGGAGAGACGTTGAAATATAATTGGGAATTAAATTTAATAAAGTATTCGTCCGTGTGATATTCGCGGTATGTTAAGAACAACTGTGAAGCAAACGTTGAATTTTCGAACCACGGGGAAATAGAAAGGACGTTTTCTGAACAATCACTGAAATCGTGAAAGGCAAACAAAATAGTGATGAAATACAAGGAATAGTTTTATGAATAATTAACAGTTAGAAGTGTATTTAAACAGTTTTAAAAATAGCGATAAAAATTAGTTGAGATGCGATATAAAGAAACCGAAATCCGACTGCATACATGCTCATACGTCTTTTGGATGGAAACTAACGCCTCAAGTGACAAATAGCCTCAGTGATATAAACAACTTGACGCGCCAGTGATCAAGCAACTACTTTACTCAAGTTAGTCTGAATTAGAGATCTCTCACATTTAACCTTAAAATACTGGGCCTAGATTTTCGAAGCGCTCTTAGCGCTAAGATAGTCGTAAGCCAATGTTAATGTATGGTACTTACGACTATCTTAGCGCTACGAGAGCTTTGAAAATCTAGGCCCTGAACCGGAGAAAATGTTCGTTTCATTTCTTTGGAATGTAGAGCAACACTCATGTTTAATAAGAAAACACTCCATGAAACTGACATAGTTCATGCAAAATTATCAAATACATAACATGAAACTTACGGATATTGCACTGACTGAAATGTACTGATATGGCCGAAATACTGTCTGGAATATAAATATTAAACATTCTACTATCATTTCTTTGAAATGTAGAGCAACACTCATGTTTAATAAGAAAACACTCCATGAAACTGACATAGTTCATGCAAAATTATCAAATACATAACATGAAACTTACGGATATTGCACTGACTGAAATGTACTGATATGGCCGAAATACTGTCTGGAATATAAATATTAAACATTCTACTATCATTTCTTTGAAATGTAGAGCAACACTCATGTTTAATAAGAAAACACTCCATGAAACTGACATAGTTCATGCAAAATTATCAAATACATAACATGAAACTTACGGATATTGCACTGACTGAAATGTACTGATATGGCCGAAATACTGTCTGGAATATAAATATTAAACGTTCTACTATCATATAAATGAACACAAAAGTTCAACATTTGAATTTCGCCATTTTAGGTTATTTCTTAACATTCGCAGATGGTTACGAATCTTATCCTATGTACATTAATGGTGTAACTACATGTATGTATAATGTGTTAACCGTAACTAAATCGTTAACAGATTGGCCTCGATTAACATTGGCCATCCATGCAATTGTTTAGTATTAGATAATAAAGATTATTAAACTACATGTATTAATGACATATTCACCATATATACTTTCAGAAGGTTCTAACAGAGGAACCTCCATATTTGTTACATAATATTAGCTGTATGTAACATTAAGTCGCGAAATTCCAAGGTAAATGTACAACGTAGCTCTAACAACATTAAACGCGATACACATAACATATCCTCCTTATAGGGACATTGATGTATGACGCACTGCACGCAGTATAATGGACTAGCGAGGCTGAAGTATTTAGTGACTGACTCACGTGATTTATAAGGCATGTGTGTGGACAGCAGGGCATCATTCATCAGTAACAAGGACACACTACGCGCCTACATGACTATGTGCACAGTGACCCTGTATAGACATGCTAGAAAAGTTACGTAGAATATCTTTGTATTTTTTATTAAAAGATAAATATTTGCGTTTGTAAAATTTCCGGGATTCAATGTTGTTCCACACCAACAAAATGTTTCTAAAACCGACGGCGTTAGTAAATACGAAGATAATTCGCATAGAGTCGCATTACCCAATTTACGGGTATACATTGTCAATCAAATCAACCAATCATAATGAAGGATGAACCGAAGTCATGTTGCAATATGTTACGTTTGTATGGGTTACATCGAGTGAGTGAGTTATTGTTTAACGCCGCTTCGGCAGTATTGCAGCCATTAGCGGCGATGGATTACATCGATTATCCGAATGTAAACAGGAAGACACAATTCAAGGCTACAAGGATCTCTTACAATCCTACATGGTATAGTCATGTAGGGGATGTGTCTAGATCCGGTATCAGTACGTACCATCTTTGTACCAGAGACATCCCTCGCCTGAATGCTCGTGAGACACAGGTACAAAGATGCACATGCACATCAGATCCTTTTACCCTTGAGAGAAGAAAACAAATTATAATATTGTGTATACTACATATATTGACATTTTAAGAAATATATTACATATTACACAGAGATGTGTTTCTCAAATAAGTCTTTAGTCAATGTTAATTTTACTTCAAATATCATAATGTTTGTCAAGGGACCTCTACGATCCCGGGTTTAGGACATACGAATACAAGGGTGAAGGTGAAAGACGTCTTTGCAGTCTTTATTTGTAGTTTAGTTATCTTACAGTCAGTGTACGAAAGAGGAAGACATCAGTTAACGGTAAAACGACACTCCTACATCAATTCAAAGACGGTGACTATAGTATTCTAAGAATTATATATGCAGTCTAGGTTTATAATGCATATTTACATCCCACTTAGACCTCGTTGCCCGTAGTAACCATTCATAAAAGTGTCCTGTTCATTATCGATATCAGGACTGTTTCGTCCAAACAGTCCTGATATCTGATACACGGACACTTTAAAAAACTCACAAAATAAGTGACCGTTTATCAACGCCAATGACATAACGATTGAGCTAAACGTTTGATTCACTCAGCAATACATCGACAAAAATCGAGGAAAAAGTCGATATTTCATTCCTAGCAAAAACAATCAATCTAGTAATTACTATAAAGTTGCAATAAAGTTGTTACGGTAAGATACCCGAACTATTCAAGTATGACAAATGTATCAGTGTAAAGTGATAGTAGAAAACTCCTTTCTAGATTGCTAGGAATGAAATATCGACTTTTTCCTCGATTTTTGTCGATGTATTGCTAAGGCACCATTTTGGCCCACTCGAGTTTGACGAGCAAAAAATCGTGTTTGAAGTGTCATATCTTTAGAAATAATGGACCGATTGTGTTGATGTTTGTTTTAATCGAACGAGTAATCACTGTGCTTTAATTCTACAATTTGTTTTAGGTGTACAAAGTGTGTTAACATTTTGAAATATGGACTTGATTGGACAGGGGGTAAAATTGGCGTTGCATCCCTTTCTTTATTTATAAGTATAGGTATATCGTATCGTAGTATTGAACCTAGGAACTGTTTGTTTTCAGCAATACAAGCCCCTGTGGGCTCAGCAGACATTGCCAGACAACACAGACAACGTTTTAAGAATTGTGTGATTATGTGTTACTTAACAAGTCTACGAACTTAATATTACAGCCTAATACACGTAAGCGCGGATAACCTTTAGGCACATTGTATGGATATACATGCAGTTGATATCAGAAGGCACGTGGGTGAAATTCTGTATATGAGTGTTGAGTGAAGACGGATGCTTAAATCTCGACACAGTTTTCATAACAGGATGTGGGGTCCCAGTAGTGTGCGATTGTAACGCGAACACACGCGGTTTACATGTTAAAAGTGTACATGTACGATTTCATATCCCCGTCCGTCTTCCTCTGTCTTGCTGTACGTATTGGTGTATTTCTGTCTCTCTATGTCTCTCAGACCGTGTATCAGTCTCGCTCTCTGGCCCGCCTTCACTCTCCTTCTCTCACACATTCCGTACACTTAGAAATCAAAGTTTGCAGTAACGTGAATTCATCTCCACAATAACACGTTTACATTGTTCGAAACTGTTCGAACATCCTTTTTTCTAACGGCATTGCTTCCCACAGTCCCTAATAACGTCATGTGGCTGGCTGCTTTACACTACCGCCTTTTTTAACTAAACGATTTGCAAAATATTAACGAACTGTAGTCTGAAACACAGTATAAAAGTTATAAGTTAGGCATTTATATAGCGCCTATATCCAGAGAACTGCTCAAAGGCGCTCAGTCGTATGCCCTCGTGAACATGAGGGTCTTCAGTTCAGATTTGAAACTTGTGGCATTGTTATTGTCACGTAAGGAGTATATGCCACGTGTAAAATTGCAACAACTAAACCATCCCAACCTGCACCCTCATCTAAAACAATCCTAAGTTTCTATGGTAACCTTAGTTCATGTACATATAGATAAGTTGATTAAACATTGGAACCTTGGAACGGGGTCGATGTAAGCATTGACACGCTGACCTATAACAACGCAGATCGTAAGCGGCGTGACTTGATTGTCCATCTATGCCTGCGGATGTATGTTGCCTGGTAGAAACAGTTACGAGTGTGTGCGTGCTTCTCGACTTGCGTGACGTTACTGATATCTGTCATTCTTTGTGTTGTGTGAATAACGTAGGACAAAGAATGTGTTTGCTTTTGGACCTGATCTAACACTTCTGAAAAGAATAATTCAATCGACTTAACACAATATAGGGAATTGTTTTGATATTAAGGTTCTCTATAATAAAATAAAATACGACAAGTGTACGTTTGACAATGAAAATCTATATATATATGGTGTAAAATATTTATTAGAACATTACCTCAACATTTTGGAAGATGGTTTTCCAAATGTTAGATATACTTCATGGTTAAATAATAAAAATTTAGAAGCAAAATATTATTCCTCATTTGTGTCATAGAGAACAACGGTTAAATCCTGTGCATTTCATGTGTTTACAAATCATTTACAAATTAAAACACACATATACCAATACAAGTAATATGATTGATACAGAAATATTATTTTATTGTAGTCAAAAGAAACGAAGTCCTTCCTGACGAAATTTTGACAGATTTAGTGAAAGGGGTGTGAGATTGCTTTCATCACGAAGAAGGGTATTCGCAATACAATAATGGTAAGAATTTACTTCAATGCGTAATGTGAATCTCCAGACCACAGCTCGAGAACTAATTGGCTAGTATCGATCATGGTATTCGATGTATTGTCCGTTTTATCACCGATTCATCCTTTTTTAACTAGAACATTTCAAAGAAACTCCAATTATTGTTTTGCTTCGGAGGTTTGCAAGTTTGGTTTTCAAGATTTGAAAGCGTTGGTTCCAAGAATAAGTGAACAGATGTTGCCATGAAACCACGTGACGGACACGTACTCTTCATATAGCATTATAGTAATAAGATAAGATAATATGTTGAAAATAATAGAATTATGCCGGTTCGATTGGAAACTCTGTCGTTGTTTGCACAGCTAAATTCCATTGCAGTTCATCATATTGTGACAAGACAGCTGTTGAATTGATACAAACGTTGTGTTTGCAGATATACCGTGAGCATCACTCGCTGGCACAGCATGGGACATAAGATAACGATCATGAAAATAGAAACAGTGTCATTATCGCTTGTTAACAGTCAGGTATAAATGCATGGACGTGTTCCATGTGTAAAATAAACTCGTTAAAGTCATGAACAATCAATACAACATGTTTATTTATGAAAGGCGAACTTACGAATAACGCACGAGAGAGAGAGAGAGAGAGAGAGAGAGAGAGAGAGAGAGAGAGAGAGAGAGAGAGAGAGAGAGAGAGAGAGAGACACAGAGTGACAACCAGAGAGGCGAAATATGAGAGAGAGAGAGAGAGAGCGAGAGAGAGAGAGAGAGAGAGAGAGAGAGAGAGAGAGAGAGAGAGAGAGAGAGAGAGAGAGAGAGAGAGAGAGAGAGAGAGAGAGAGAGAGAGAGAGAGAGAGAGAGAGAGAGAGAGAGAGAGAGCAAAGAAGGTTGACGTAAACATTACACCTGATGCCTCCTCGAATCTAATTTGGTAGGGATTCGATTCTTTGACATGAGAATACAGAGATAGAGGACAGCCTGTACGCCTCCCTCGGATTAATCAGGGGACCCCGAGCTCAAACTACTCGTTTTTAGATATTCGACTTTGTAATTAAATTGATAACTTATCAAAGCCTTCGGAACCACATAAAAGCATTTGAAATACCCTGTGAACAAAACGACATCCAAAGGTCTTGACACGGCCAACTTGATATCATTAGCTTAGAATTCAAGAAAACGGATCTTTAAGTAATTATCTAAAGCGGTTTGTAACTGTTTCTTTCGAAAGGGTCGAAGGACCAATCAACAGAGTCATTTCATCGCCTTACAAAAATCAAGAGCGGGTAGTGTGAGCAAACGTGACATCATGAAAACTCCCAAGGATGGCATGAGGACGACCAGAACTGTCAGAACTGTATGACGTAAAGAGGAAGGAAATTACGACATTGAGAGAATGTCATACGAGATTAGCTAAAACAAATGCATATTCTCGCACTTGTCAATCGAAAAATGATTTCCGCCCTGCTGCATTACCATACTATTAGTAATATTTCAGCGCGAATATTTGCGATTTGGCTGTTTTGACAATGATTTCATATATGTTCAATGAACAATAATTTGAGATTTATTGCCATCTTTTTCTGAAAATTGTTTTTAAAAAAACACTTTAGTTGATGATTTTGTGAAGGCTTTTGCAATCCTCCTAGATATTGATTTGGAAGAACATTCAGATTGATAATTAGTTTCAGGAGTATTCAAATTGGGTTATCAGTTTCGATAAAAGTGCACTGTTGTGAAACTCGTAACATATCAGTGAAGGCAGCAAGGCTGAAACCATCTTAGTGGGAAGATACAGGATCCTCTAGTAGTATTGGAGGATGATGACGCAACTAGTCAAGCCGACCCACATCCCAACTGTACGTGTTGACGCCACAGAGTGGTGTGTACTGTGATCTGAAAAAGGATAAAAGTGTGTCCATCTTCACATATTTTATTCACATTTTATGTCGTTTTATTCAGACCTCAAGTCCTTTTATATACTTGACGACGAAGTCGGATTAAAATAAACCCTATACCGAGGATTAAACGTTACAAAAGATATTCAAAGATTTCACGGCGCTTCTCTCATAACTTCGAGTGTATTAAATTAGATTATTTATAAATCACAACATTTGGTCATACAGCATATAAGCTGGGTCTATTCATTATTTATTACGTTTTATCAGTGGCACTGTTAGGTAGTTAAGACTATACCTTTATATACTAATATGTATTTGTTTTTATTTACTATTTGTTGTTTGGTAATTACCTGTTTCATTCATCGTGGTTTGCTGGATGTTCACGTGTGTGGTATCATCATAGAAAAACATAGTGGTTGTCTCCATCGTCGTGGAGTGTGTGGTCGCCTCCGTTGTTGGTTCAACTGTTGTTGTAACTATAAACAGGTTGTTTAACGTCTTCAAATAGTTTACAGGATTATTGGTACGATTCAAATATTTCCCTTTCCCTTTCCCTTTCCCTTTCCCAGAAATAAAGCAGCGTAAGGTAACCATTTAAGTAAATTATAAGATTTATCAAATTTCGCAGGATCTTAAATTCAAAAGCGCTTAAATTAAATCAGTTTGCTGAAGCATAGAGAGAAAACTGAACCAGAACCGTGTTCGTACTTCTGTCCACAGCAACGTACTTCCTCGCTTGCATAGTATGACGTCGTATAGTATATGATTTCACTGGTTTTAGAAATGTGACGCCTGTAACGTATTTGACATAGAAAGCTTTGTAGCATATAACTTTGACGATAGAGTAGACGTTTAATGCAAAGATGAATACTGTATCAATTTAAAAGCGAACTTACCGATACTACAGCCAGCTGGACATGCTGCAAATATAATTGATAATTAAAACTAATAACAAATCAATCAAATCTTAAGCAATGCGTCGTTCATACATAAAACCCGAACTCAATTAACGTATTAAAATGAGTGGTCGGAATTTAGACAGTTTCGTCATCAATGCGTATCTACTAACAAGAAATATGAAAATTAAAAATGTGTGAATGTTTGAGAAAATGAATTGATTGTCCCCAAACGGAGATGTTGTTGCCATGTTGAATAGCATGATAATAAAATCTCCTAAATACATTCGTTTTTTGAAAAGCCGTCCAAATTGCATGTGATTAATCACTGAAATGGCCGAACTCACTACACAAACGTTTATTCATGTCCTCGCCTCTCTGCATGATCACAAAATTGACAATAGTACGACCATGTCAATGGGGAAATGATAAACCGTCTCTGATCATAATAGCTACATGATGCATTCAGCATGACACGTTTTTCAGCAGAATTACCAAAACATGTTTCATCCTGCCAGGGTGTTTTCATTCATAGATATAACAATGTGCAAATTCCCGTCTTAGTTTTCAATTCATCTTATGTAATGTTCCATGGCTGAATTAAGGGTTTGAAAATGTACACATATAAAAGACATATATACATGACTCTATATTAGGTACTGTAGAATTATATGACGTTTTTATGTTTGATCCTTCGGCCGGTTATCGCGTTTAGATTTTGAGAACTTGAGTCAACTGATTGAGGCTGTCGGACCATTACCTAATACATACAAGGTATGGTCCTGTATAGACAACGATGTGCGAGAACTCACGTTTCGCAATAAGCCATATTCAGAGAGAGTACTTAGTTTCCCCTTCCAGCAGGTAATAAACCAAAGCAATGAGCAATCGTGTTCTATGTATAACACACCAGGTTAAGATGGGATGTTTCCAATATGTGTACTGTGTGATTTAATTGATGCCTGCTATCCATAACATGATATCATAGCAGCTTCATTACTTTACTTGAGTGTATCCTTTTCAAAGAGGCTATATAAAATAGGTTACCTTTCAGCTGACAAATAAAGTGCGACTTCTCGCTACACATGTTGGGTTTCCAGGAGTATCGGTTATTATCGCACCGATAGAGGGCACAACCTAGTTGATTGGGGATCTCGGAGGGACTCGGGAACTCGGGGTCCCAGTCGGTGTAGGGGAGGGCGTTTTGACTCCCATCGAAGTGGAAATCTTTCTCTGTCTTGATCACTCCGATCCAAAACTTGTACTTGCTGTCGTTGGAGCCTGCATGCCAAATATGTTCTAACGCATTACAACGACGTTGGTGTCAATATAGACATCGGTTCACTGTTGAAACCATAGTTGGATATTATCGCTATACAGTAATACAAGATGAAAGTAAAATTCTTTTAAATTTAGCTTCAAAAGTATTGCACCGCAGAAAGTGTAAAGCAAATTGTTAGAAAGTTCAACAATCAAATACCATATAATACTCAATGAGCAAACGTGTGGTACCAACATTAATATTAGCATTTGCAATTGATCTGCGTAAAATATTATGTAACTATATGTTCGGGAGCGGCATTGATATAAGCCTATTGAGCTTGTTTGCCATTCCCTTTTCTTTCTGAAATAAAATGTGTTTAAACCGTAAAGCAAAATCTCTGCATTGGTCACAATAGAAATTTAGAAAATTGTCACTTGACAGTCGCTGGTCATGGGTGGTTGACAGTCGCTATTGAGGCAGCATGGTGGGGCGGTGTCGTCAGACTGCGCCAGGAAGGGACTAGGTGTTTGGCATTCGATTAGAGCAAGAAAGTTCGTATGACAGTGATTCTTTTAACATTAATCCAAACTGATTCAATGCCATACATAAAGTGATACAACAATACAATGATGTTTTACTAAAAACATACACTTACATTCATCATTCATAGGTTTGATAAACTCCTTTATCGCATCGTTGACTTCCTTCGACTCTGGGGTTGCTAGAAACGAATCATGAGTCAGGCAGTATTCTCTAGCTTGCGCCCACTTCTTGTTGATTCCTTCAATCTTGAAACACGCTTGTGTTGTTTGGATGACAAGCGGGTCACATGTTATGTTACCTGCATGTATTATAAACAGTCAATGTATTTGTGTGATTAGGAATAAACCATTAATTAAAGAGTTTCATGGGTTATACCCAGTTACCCAGCTCTGTTTGTGGTAAATGAACCAGCCAAGTGTTATAATATCTTAAGGAGGTTGTTTACTATTGTTACTACACACCTTTGGTTGGTGCACAGCTTTGTAGCTTTTGTGTTCATTTTCAGTAACAGTTTTTTATGTATGAACATTGCAATTTCGAACGACTGTTTTGTTAGGAATACGATTATGACATCATTGTATTACAATTGTTAATAGTTTTTGTTTTATAAGTAAAATAATTGCTTTATAATGTATTCACAGTAAAACTGGTAAGTTATGGTGTAATCACTAAAGCATCGAAGTTCTCTCCCTGTGAATTGGAATCTCAGTTCTTTAAAACAAATATTATAAAAGTTAGCCTTGATACAATATTATGCCATCAAAAAGTAAAAAAAAATTCTTGAAATTAATTGGCATACACATTTAAATTTTAGTCAAAATGCTTCATGATGACAATAAAATTGCATTTACTTCTTGCCTATAAGTGTAACCATTACCCTTTTAATCATGAACTATGTTTGTTGATAATGATAGTGAGGAATGATAGAGACAAATGTAATTATTTTGCGACACCCAACCTATAGCTAGATTGGGAGCGCGTATCTGTAACACGAGCACAGTAACCCTTATATTTGTAACACAGAAATGGTAAGAAACCTTCTTAAACAACAGTTGTTGGGTCAAAGTTGACACCCATGAAAATCAAGACCAAACAGTTTAGTATGTGTCATTTTTTGTATCCTTGAATTTGTCCATGGGTTTATATGTATGTACATATATATATATGTGCCATATTTTGTTTGAATATGCAAGAATAAAATATGTTAAAGGCATCTAAGGCTGTAATGGAACGCGGTGTTTGTCTGACGGAAAGTTCAGTAATGGGTTTTCTCTCATCTAATATAAACTACCGGGCAAAAGAAAGTATTCACTTAAGTTTGTTTCGATTAATTAAATATTTAAAAGAAATCAGATGTATTTGACTATGGCACGATAAAATAATACTTATCTGCAGTGGTTTGAATGACTTTGTTGGTCAATGTGGTTAAATTTTAGTTCAAATATCTTTTTGTAATGAAGACAGGGTTAAGAATGAAATTTACACCAACATGACCCCTACCCTGTTTAAAATGTGTGCAGAATCAGGCACATTTATCTATTTTCACATAGGATATACATGTCTTATATGTCGATGAACAGTTGTGTATCATCAAAAATAATTTAAAAACAAAATTAAATTTAAAATTTCATTTTTTTTAAAATAATTAAAAAACATGTAGAAGTATCCTTTGACTGCTAACTAAACACCTGTACTTATCAGTTTTGGATTATGACATCGAAAACTTGAGATATTTGCAATTGAAAAGCATACATATGATAAAAAGTAATTGAAGTAATTGAGTAACTAACCTGACGTGAATTCGAAACCTGCAAAAAAAGGTAAAATAACACAATCAATTAAATAATGTCTTATTATAAAGCAATCGAAAACCAAACCCATATACCATTAATTCCTTTTATCGTTTTATTTTAAAACTTATTTTCTCAAAGGTTTCATTAAGATTTAAACCACAAGAATATAAATGTTAACTTTAATATTTTTTAGTGAATTTGATAATTATTTCCATTCTCAATGTGACATATACTTCGATACATGTAAAAATAGTTCTTGTTGTGTCCAGGGCACTATTACATTTACAATAGATACATGTATATCATATTTGATCACGTATATCAGTTTGTGTCTTATAACATATCTGCAAAATGTCAATGCTTACCATTAGATCCGAAAATGTCAAAAACAATTATTGAAATAAGCGAAGTCAGACGCCTATTAACAGCATTCATTTCGCCAACTCTCGGAGAAGAAACTGGATTTGGAATGACCATAAACACATGGTTGCAATGTTTTTAAACTTTTGTTTGTTAAAAGCTCTTTGAAAATTATTCTTGAAACGTATGCCATATTACAATTGGTTCTATTGGTGTGAATTCATGTTGTTTCGTGTTGTTTTGTTATAATAATCAAAGTATACGACTTCTCTTTGAACTAGACTCTTTTGTGTATGTGAAACGTAATGTACATTCCTTTGATATCTATGCGTATGTATAAAGCGTATATGTTATCAAAGAAGAAAAGTTTTAATAAATTACAAATGAGAAATACTTGATGATAACCTTGACTATTGATTTTATGTAGGTGTTTTAGATGTTTAAATATATATTGTAAATTTCGACGTTAAGATTTAGATAATAGCAATACAATGTACATTGTATATGTCATGCAGCTAACATAAAGAAGAAGATATTCACCAAAATATAAAACAAAATTTAAATTGTGAAAGTTTGATTGTTAGATTTGTAATTTTAAGTAAATAATCATGTTTGATATGACTCATAACAAGTTTTCAACAGTTGACGAACAGTTACAGTAAATTAATAAAAGTCACTTTCTCACGTTTGGAATATGAACAATTATATACATTTAAAATATACATAAGTTCGACATAAAGTTAACAAATATTGGATCACGCACTTGCTAAGTTCTGGGTGTTGGTGAACTCATGCTCAAATGATAACAGCCACCTTCAAAGAAACAAATCAATTCAACGGATTCTATGCAGGTTTTGTTAATGATTTTAATATAAAATGTTCGATTCTTTTCAAAGCAAATAAATAATCATAAATTTTTCAATTACTTTCCCAAGTTTAAAATTTTACTTAACTTAGTGGACTAAAGTTATTCCTATCAGAAGCTTCTCCAATGTGTATGAAAGGCGCCACCGGTGAGATACGACATGTTAACTATTTACTCATTGTCAGTCAATGCTTCAGTCACACTTCATAATTCAACTAATAACACTTCTGAGTCATGATTATTTGACAATAGGTTAGCGCTGATGAATCAATTGGGTTGGAATCATTCAACAAATCTTGACATCATAGTCATTGTGACGCTCGCAGTCACCGTCTGTGTGATGAGTAGCCGTGACCAACCCAAGATCCGTGAAGTCATTATTGTGTGATGTAGGATTCACCCTCTCCAGTTTATTACAATCACAGCATACATGTATGTCCGATCTAATTTCGCGATTGATTAAAATATGTTTATAATATCCTTAATTTTCAAAGGCCTAAAAATGGGGTTTGTGCTGTCGTCACATCCCCACAATCCTTTGCGCGACCTTGAAAACACTACTGCGTTTCTATTTTAAGCAAATGATACATGCATAAGGACTGCATTTGTATGTTGAAAGTAGTGAAATATATCGTATGTCTGACCATGTGGTTTCAACAATACATGCCATTGTCTCAACTCGCTGTTACTAGTGAAACTTACACGGTATAGATAAAAGTAGAGAAATGATCACGAGGAGATTAGTAAGGGAGACTGAGTATAGCGTCGCCTATAGTCTCATCTATTTCATTATCACAAGGTGAGACACATGAAGCCTACTTGTTAACACACGTTGTTCATTTTCGTCATTTAAACCTTCATGAAATCACACCCACATGTTTCTGATATCAGTCATAGCATTACTAGTAATAGTAAGTTAAGGATTAGATAAAATCATCCTCGAACCCGTTTTCAAATCGTATTGACATGTTTTGTATCGGGAGACACTTGTATTTGGCAGGTGGGTTTCTATTATTCCGTAATGTCTATGATCCACATATGTAAGATCCTTTAGGACATTTCAAATTCATTCATGTGAAAATCGTTTATTCATTGTAATCTTGATTTCTATATCCAAATTTCTACGTTTTCACTAACTTATACTTAGTTTTGCAAAGGAAAATTACACGTGGACATTTGACCACACGAAATGTTCCAAATATTGATTTTACGGTATTTTAGGGGCGCTACGTTCTGACAACAATCGAGTTGTGGTCAGGGTTTCCACTGCAAATCAACATACTGGTCTTTATGTAACTATAAGTTCCCTAATGACATTTCAATAGTATTTTATTATCAAATCGTCATAGTTATTTCCTTCATCTTGTTGTACAGCGTCTGAAAGGTCTACCGCGATGTACCTGGGAATGGACAGCTGGTCCACGTTACCAACAACTACCACCATCGACCCTGAACTACTCAAGAGGAACGGAATCATAGTGGGATGTACCTTGAAAGTCTTAATACCTACCTAACTTGGTGATTTTACAAGCACTTCCACCATTTCGCATTTGGATATGGGTCAATTGTTTAAATTGTTTACTTTTGACACTATTTTGAGTCAACCCGATTTGGAAACGCTGAATTTTATCATCCGTTTTGTCTTTTCGATTGTATATACGTAAAGTGTTGTTGATACATCCAAAACCATTTAAAAATATAATAATTAATGATACAATATTAATACAGTAACACATATTATCTGGTTATATAATTTGCCGATGTACAGTTTATTTGGGGTTTTTTACAAATGTTATAAACTTTGTGAGACTATGAAACATTGTCCGACCATCAGCTCTCATATAGAAAAAATACAACTTGTGAAGAAACCCGCGATGATTTAATCATAACCGCTAGCTAGTTTTCGACCCAGAGATCTCATCAGGTGTTATCGATGTCACTGTATCTAATATATATTCTTATTTACTCTCTCAATTTTCTTTACAACTATACTAACTGATTGTATTACATGTACATACATAATATACTTACTGATACTTAGCGCCCTACCATGCTTGTTAATCATTCAACTGATATTATTCCATGGTGATGACGTCAGTCTGTTATTAACAGTGGATTATTACTAAGAATCTACTGGTCATTGACCGTCCCAGGCAGAAGGGGTGCCAGGTTGTGAAACTTTTGTTGTTTGCTGTACTAACATTGTGACGTCATAATTGCACACCATTTGACGTCAAACGTGCAGCATTACTACATTTCTTTAATATTGTAATATAAATATTACACTATATAAACGTTTGATATATATTCAAAGGTTAATAAGTAATTCATGAAAAAAAGAAAGCACGTATGTGGGAACAACTACATAAGAAAATTACTGCAGATGCATAATCTTATTATTTCAGAGTCTTCATGATTGCTGTTATGTTTGCTGTTATTATCGTCTTTCTATACAAGGGATGTCCGGACTGTGGATATCCGACACCAATGACAAAATATGATAAAAGAGAGGGTTTTGATATCCCAATCACGGAAAAGGACGAACATGTTTTATGGGCATTTGAAATGAAATAAAGTTAAGATGGATGAAGAGTGGTTGTAAGTATCTTGTGTTACATTTTGTATCAGTGAGTACATTTTCCATACGTTTATTAAACCATTGGCTCTATAGCTCTGTAGTTCTGTAGATATAATACAAATCGACTACTTAATTTAGCTTGCTTAAGGCTTTAACTCTTGAAAGGAAGATGAAAGGTTTCAGGGATGTATCCTCTTTGGCCCTTATTTGGGGCCACGGAGTATTCAAATATACAATGTGTAGTCTCTATCTTCCAGGATATAATACCTTTTTCAGGTTTTTAGTGCATTTAGTTTCAGAAGAAGACATCTGTTTTAGGACATGGTATAAATGGTCCTCATATGAGAAATAACTTATAATTTATAATCCTAATTGGCCAAAGGATATGGACACAAGACTTCGATTCATAAAAACAAAGTAGGTTTTTAGGGCGCGACCCACGAGTAACCAAATCTTCAACTTATAGTCTGTACACAAGATTTTAACTTTCCACGGACATTCACCTTTGAGTCGCCACTCCAAATTCACTCGTCAAACTAAACCTCGATAGGTCACAAAACAAAACGAAAACTTATTTCATAGAGATATATTATTAGATTAAACATTGTATACATTCAATTTTGCATTTGACTGTTGTTGGATTTCTTTACTTTCGTTTCCTGGGCAGAGAAGATACATACGTCTCAACGTTTCACGGGTACAGGATTAATTTCAGATTGGCCACATTTTCGTGCTGGTGTACTTCCAGACAGACACAGCGATTAACATTTGTTCAGGTTCCCTATTGAAATGGCATTAGAGGTGACTGATATGATAGATATAAAGGCATGTTTGATTATAGCACATTCAACAATCTACACATTTCTGGACGTGAACCATGAGGCGAATATTCGACTATGTTTCTTCATCCATTCAATATTCTTCTCTATCTTCGTAACAGCCTCCTCGAATCCCTCCTTCACTTCCTCAACATCTTTAAAGTCATCATAGACGGTCTTCACCTTAGGAAACAGAACCAGGCAAGAATATTATGACAGGGACCCCGTGGTGCATGTATAATTCTTGAAATCAACTTGAATGATTAACTACCCATGGGTATGTCAATGCAAGGTAATACGATGACGCTAAATGTTACTTAAATGTTACTTTCTGAACACTGGTTGATGTGAATGAAAGACTAGTCACTTTTAGAGAAATAGGCATCCATCTAGTGGAGAAGCATCGATGAACTATTTATACCCGGGTAAGAATCAACGTGACCCAAAAGGTCAACAAAAAGTAGTAAAACTTGATGGAGATCGGTTATAATCAAAACGGGTTTATAAAATTGTCTGGATGTGCAGATCTAAATCCGAATGTAATATGTACTGTGACAATCTCAACCATTTGTCTTTCCATATTCATATCATATAACATGGTTGTAGTTTGATGTAAAACTCTCCTAGCGTTTATCAAGATTGTGAGATTTTACGAACTGCTCAACTTTTGCTGTTACTCTGTTATAGATAACTTCGATAGATATGGCCTATCGGTATGATCTGGAACTAAGCAAGCTAACGGCTCTTGTTCTTTAACTGGGAAACAAGGGTCTTTTATTTCCCCTGTTCAAATATGTATATCTTAATTACACGCACAATATCGCTGACATTAGAGTTTTACATTTTTAAAGATTGAAATGAAAGGTCGTATGTCAGATTTTACTACTGAAAACATAATAGAAGAGAGCAATGGAGGGATTACTTACTGAAGCTGTTTAACTTAAAATAGAAAATTATAATATGTTTTATACAGTAGCTAAATACACTATATCACCCTTTGGGCTTTTGATTAGGAACACTCGTATGCCTCCCCGTCGTCGATTGGTGTATAACGCTGATACTACAATTTGTCCTGCAAGCTTCTCAAAAGAGATCGTACAACACGTTTTGGTCTTACATGAAGAAATCTGCTTAAAATTCAAACTTTCAACTTTTCAGCCAATTATGTAAGATGGCAAGTGCAGCAAGCTCCCTACAAATTCAAGTACCTGGGCATAATGAATTTGGACATCTCGATACCTATGCCAAGGCATTTAATTGGCTATTTTTCTTTCTCAAGGGCGACTATTTCGAGTACGAATATTCGTGATGAAACGTTAGGGTGGTATGTAAAGAGTATCGGAAACCAAGCCTTGGTTGACCGCGGATGACTCTGTAGATGCACATGTTGTCTACCTGTACTAAAGGTGATCTCAAATTGAGATACATAAAACTTACCTTGTGCAACTCCTGTTCAGTGTTGTACTTTTTCGTGACACCAAGAATCAGTGTCTTCATGTCCTTGGCCGACTTTCGCCTGCAACACAAAGAATCACGGTTATGTATATCATTTAAAGGGAACTTATCTCGTGGTTGTTATTTTTTTGTTGAAACGAATCAAGAAATAAAGTTTTTGTGCATATTGATATAATTTCAATATTGTGTACGATCGCCGATCTCATTAGTCGAAAATGGGCCACATTACCATAGACAGAAAAGCAATACACTAAATGATTGATTTGAATGACTTGAAAAGATCTGATGACATTATATGACGTCATGTTACTGTTCTGATGACGTCATTTTCGTGTAATGTTATACACAATAGGTTTTATAAATCTGCTTTAACTTCACTTTTAAATTTACCAAATAACCGTTAAGATGATGACTCAAAGTTGTTGAATTTTATATAAATTATCGTTCGCAACACAGAGTACCATGAAAAGGGTCTTATCCGCAATGACAAGGTGTACGGAGGGATGTAAACTAAGCCCCCTTTTCTTTCAAGAGGTTTGAAACTTTTGTATTCAAAACACCGTTGGTGTAAGAACGTCTAGCACATTCCAAATAATAATAAAAAATAAGTGTAAGGTTACAACATTTTAAAACCTAACTTTTTATTTTATATACATGTAGAATATTGTTTTAACACAACTTCGATCTACAGAAAATACATTTCCCTGGAAGAGAGTTTAAATTCATGATGTGCTATCAAACGGCATGAACATCCGTCAGTGTTATTTTATAATGCTTTAGAATTTTATAGGCAGTTTAAATCACTCACAGGGTATTGATATGTTTCAGGTTGTAGACAAGGAAGTCCCATGATGCATCGCGCCCCCACCTGTTGTCGGCTACACGTGTGATGACCGACACCATGTCCTTATCCTTCACCTCGGATGAGTCTAAGGACATCTCCAAAACTCTGAGCGTCAAAACACAATGGAATTACAATCGGATAATCATCATTTCACATCAATTGTGATTTTCTAAACTGTCACATTGAAAACGGAAACGGAAACGATGTCAGATTGCACCTGTCATATCAATATCGGATATGATCAGTGTTCAAGTTTCAATGTTTGATTTTCTAGCGTTTCTAAAATGATTAAACCATCGTAGCTGTGATAAAGATATGTAAATATGCTAATACACATGTGTCAAATGTAAAACATAGAATAAGTAGTATGAACCGTGAAATAGTTTCCCCTGTTGAAAATCAACTTTAAATTTGAGGCTTTGATCTTTAAAGGTATGATTCATCTGTCCGCTTGACCGAGTATTGCTTCTACGTGTAAAGTTATTATATGATAATTGAATGCTTACATTGCCTATTTTTTAATATGACAGAAACATTAAAATTGCTTAAAAACATGTTGGGTTAATTATATCAAATCAGTAAATATCAGCTCGCTCTCCACCTTTGTTGAAATAAAAGTGTGGGTTATACTAAAATGCCTCGGGAGTAAGCATGGCTCCTTGGTGCAGATTGCTGTTTGACTTTCGACTTTTTGGTAATGATATTGACTTATGGGACGCCTTTACGCTATCAATACTGAGGATCCTCTACTAGATCTTCAAAATGTCGGCTACTAATAGAGATTTATTCATTTTAGTTAAAATAGTAAATACCTTTGGAGTAAATACGGTTCCCTGGTACAGGCCAACGCGTTTCTGAGTCTTGTCTTCTCTGTGTCGAGCCGTGTGTGATGGTACTGGTCATACACGAATGTCCACTCGGCCTGACCACCGTGTCTGACCGCAGTACAGTAGAACGTAGTTCGGAGATCAGGGGCAATACTGTGAGGTAAAATATTATTAACTAGAATGAGTAATACCCAGAAAAACGCGAGTGTTGGGGATTGGAAGTTGCAAATTTTAATAAGCTGGAATGTGTTTTACTGTAAAACAAGTTTATCAACTGTAGTAGGTATGCTCGCTTTGGAATGCGAACATGGAAACCTGAAACACCGTCAGCGATGTCGTTTTTTTAATCGTATGTGAATCTTTTATCGCCAAGCTGATTTCAATTTTATTTCTAAACGTCAAAATTTGATGTCTGCATGGAGTGAATTTTCTCTCGATGAATATTTTTAACTGGGCTACCAATCATATAGGGTTGTCCAGAAAGCTTAAGCTTGTTTATTTTAAGTAATTAAGGCAGAGTCCGATTCCCCCAAAGATATTCGGACAGGAGACTCCGTAAAATCTAGAGAACGTCGTCACTATTTTGTAAACCCTCTTTGGTCGAATCATTCAATACAACATAGTGTGGATTCTTTCTTCTGTAGTTCTTCAAGACAAAGAATATATTCACCGAAATAGGTGATGTTTGTAATATTCCAAGGGATATTGACACCCGATGATAACCATCCAGTTGTAACAGTCTGAGGTTAGTATATTACTGAGGGTACAATATATATATATATATATATATATATTTACCTGTTTGAGGTGTTGTTCATCCATCCGTGGAAGGAACTGACCGCTGTGTCCACACAAGGTTGATACTCATATCTACATGCTATTCTCACAATCTGACCGATGTCCACTCTGTTAGGATAAACAAGATATGAATAGACAGACATACGATGTATTCAAGTGTCACCTCAACATTACAATAAAAACAAGTACATGGATAATCATACAAGTTATAAAATGTTGAGCTAACCTGTAAAAGCCTTATGAGAAACCATATGCATACTTAACACCTAAGAAAATATGACAGGTACACTTGAAACGAGATGGATATAAGAATCCACGAGATGGATATAAGAATCCACGAGATGGATATAAGAATCCACGAGATGGATATAAGAATCCACGAGTAAGTGAAATAAAAGCATTGAGAACTTATCACAAGTTAGACAGTATATAAAATGGTGTAACAAAGGTCTAAAATAAATATCGACGGAAATACACACTTACGGTACACACAATGATAACATGCAACGTCATCACCACCATTTTAAAAGAATCTTCAAATCTGTTTGGTTTGTCAAAGGCTCAATGGAATATTTTACCATTGTTAGAATTAGCATCACTCTGTTTACATGGTATGACGTCATAAGGGATTAACACGGGAACCTTTTATTTCGACACTCGCATGGAATTAATGTATTATGAAAGGAATACTTTACAGAAACGGGCATGATATAGTATAACAAACCTCCTTTGACGTCACACCACTATACTGCCTAAAACATTATACTCAATAATTCCTATGTGGATGTATTATCCCGGGGATTATCACATAATCCCTGAGATTCTTACGTAATTTCCCTCTTCTTTGCAATCTTAATAATGCCCCTCTTAAAATATCTGAGATGTTAAGTTTAAGATGAAAATTAGTGCTTGTTATGTCTAACTCTATTGGACAACAACTGTTAATTCAAACATCAATCTCCAATTTTTTGTTGCAATAGCCCGCCCCGAAACCTTCATACTCCTGTACACCAAGCACAGCGATGATACCAATGTGCTACAGGGACTAGGCAGATGAGGTTGTTTCCTAAGTTACCTTTATACCCTACCAAAGGGTGATATTTTACGGACGACTCATTTACTTTTTCGAACTATCAATTAGAATATATTGAAATTTAACCACGGGTCGGTTTGTAAGCTTGATAAAACATGCCAAAGGATGTTTATGAGATTTAAAACCCTAACCCTCGGGATAAACACTCGGGGCTAACGCCCTCGTGTTTATCCTTCGGGTTGCTGGTTTTAAATCCCATAAACACCCTTTGGAATGTATTATCCTGTACGTAATGTGCTTACTTTTCGGTTGGTGTCATATTCTCCATGATAGTTGACCCCAATGTCGAATAAGGCGTTATCACTGCTTTGTCCATGAAGTTCTAAAATAAATAAAAAATCAGGTTTCAGTTTGAGTGTCGTGATAAAAAATTGTGAAAACTGATAGAAATGTTAATTACTAAAGACATTTTGCAAATTTATGAACACATCTGTTAGTTCAAAGCCGACCTGGAGATGTCCATACAGTTCCGAGTTCTCCAGCATATCCTCTATATCCGACAGTTGTCGATCAAAGGCTCGCCATGGAGCATAGGCCACATCCTTGTGGATATAGTTGAGAGTTCCCAGCGCTATTGACAGGTCCAGTCGCCCCGCCCTGCCAATACCGGAATAAAGAGAGACATTTATCATCCATAAAATAAGCACAATTAATAAAACGCAATATTAAATTTGCTAGGCAAACAGTATCATATTTTAAAGGCACTGCAACAATGTTTTTGCATATTATGTTACCTCAAATTTACCATTTATTATCAAAGTTTATACATATTGTTACGTTAATGGGTAAAACATCACATTACACGACCCGATAAGCCGTATCCACAGAAAACGGTTATCCGTATTCTAAAATAATGCTGCGACGTATAAAGCGGTGGTGTGGAACTCTTCAGTGTGAGAGGTAGATTTGTTGGTGTCATGAAAATTTGAGGATTCAGATGGTACGATGTTTGACCATTCCATCATAGTACCATATTTAAAACTCTACTCTGAGTGTTTATGTATCGGTACATGAATCAGATCACTTTAATTACCTTCGAGGGGCCATTTTAATGTGAAGATATTAAAATGGCATCTCGAGGAGAAATGAACTCGCATGGCCTAACTGAATCATGTACATTCATTTTAGAGCCATCTTTTTATTGAATCGGGAGTTTTATCTAGCCATTGGTAACACTTATTTTTATTTTTGTTAGAAGCTTCTACATGGCCCACAGAAATCACAAAGACCTGACTGAGTTGGAAAAATCACTACAGATGATCAGCGCTACAAGGGATCGCCACATTGTACTGTGTGGTGATTTCAACTGCCCAGATATAAACTGGCCAACCTTATCAGTCAAACCAGGCCCGGATGTCGCCATCCAACAACAACTAATTGATATAACATCAAAATCAAACCTCACACAGATGCAAGAGACACCTACGCGACAAGATAACATACTAGACCTGGTATTCACATCAAACCCTTCTCTAATCAAAAGCACATCAACCACACCAGGAGTGTCTGACCATGACATTGTCCTTGTAGACTCCCAAACTAAACCCTACTACCCCCCTCAAAAATCAAGGAAAAAATATGTTTACTCCAAGGCAAAATGGGATGACCTGAAAACAGCGTGCCAAGACATATCAACTAAAATCCTGGAACTATACCATGATGGAACCAAGACTATTGACCTTTGGGACACGTTCAAGGAAATGCTAATGAACTCTATCGACAAGTATATCCCCTCAAGAACCCAAAAGCCTCGCAAATCAGTACCCTGGTTTAACAACACCCTGAAAAGACTGCTGCGGAAGAAACAAAGAACCTACAACCAGGCAAAAAGAACGGGCAACTGGAAAAACTATCGTTTCACCCAAAAGGAATGTAAAAGAAAGTTCAGACAAGCAGAATGGTCCTACATCAACAACTGCATTGAAGAAGGTCTATGAAATAAGAGCAAGAAGCCTTTCTGGTCATATGTCAAGTCGAAGAAAAGGGACAACATTGGTGTTTCTCCTCTTAAGGACAAAGGCGCACTTCACAGCGACAACCCAACAAAAGCGGAGTTACTACTAAAACAATTTTGCTCAGTATTCACCCGTGATACAGACCAGTCACTACCAACCGTCAATGCGAATGTCTCCCACAGCATTGAAGAGATTATCATCCAGGAGGAAGGAGTTTTCAAACTACTACATAACATCAAGACAGAGAAAGCAGTAGGCCCAGACGCCATCCCAAACCAAGTTCTCAAGCATTGCGCCAGGGAACTAACGACAGCTGTCACACTCATCTTTCAATCATCGCTTGACTCTGGAGTGCTACCAAAGGACTGGAAGAATGCAAATGTATCACCAGTGTTCAAGAAGGGTGACCGCCACCTCCCAGAAAACTACAGACCAGTATCACTGACCTCAGTTCTATCCAAGCTTCTTGAACACATTGTTGGCAAGCACATCATGATGCACCTAGAAAGAAATAAAATCCTCACTGATCTAAACCATGGCTTCCGACAAAGGTACTCTTGTGAAACTCAGCTGACACTCACTATCAATGACTTTGTAAATAGCTTTGACAAAGGCATCCAGACCGATGTAGCTATACTGGACTTCTCAAAAGCATTTGACACAGTTCCCCACAGCAAACTCCTCCACAAATTATCAACATATGGCATCAAAGGAAGTTTACACTCCTGGGTCACTTCATTTTTGTGCGAGAGACAGATGAGAGTGGTTGTTGAAGGTGAATCATCAAGCCAGGCACCCGTGGAATCTGGAGTCCCCCAAGGTACAGTACTAGGACCCCTCCTCTTTCTCTGCCACATCAACGACCTTCCTGAGTGGGTAAACTCACAAGTTCGACTGTTTGCCGATGATTGCCTGTTGTATAGGCAAATTCGCTCCCATAAAGACAAAGTCAAGCTGCAGGAAGATCTAGCACACCTTGAGGACTGGGCAGCAACGTGGGGAATGAGTTTTAACGCCAAGAAATGTTACATTCTCAGCATCAAGAATAAGAGATCCTTCTTCTACCAGCTGAACAACACTATTCTGACAGAAACTTCCAATAATCCATATTTAGGCCTCACAATCTCAAACGACCTCAAATGGAATACGCACATAAACAATATCTGCAAAAGGGCCAGCTCATCACTTGGTTTCATTCGGCGCAACCTTTAGTTCTGCCCAAAATCAACAAGGAAAACAGCCTACATTTCGCTCGTGAGATCCACCTTGGAATATGGAGCTGCGATATGGGACCCTCACACACAATCTGACATTGACAAACTCGAACGAATACAGAGGAAATGAGCCAGATTCATCACTCGTGACTACAGATCACAGGAGCCAGGCTGTGTCACAGGTATGCTCAGGGATCTAGACCTCCCACCTCTGTATGAACGCCGCAAGCAAACCAGACTCCTCCTACTCTTAAATTGTGGACGGCTTGGTACCAGCAATCCCACCTACTACTTTTTTACTGCCACAAAGTCCACAAGTCAGCCTTTGTGTCCAGAACCGTGAGGGACTGGAATGTCCTGACCGAAGAGGAAGTCCACCTCCTCAGGTCTAGTCTCGTAAGAGACCAGATACGCTGCGCGCTTCTCTCTCAAAGCTGTCAACTATATCCTGAAGAGGATCCTGATAGCTATACCTTACAGCTACAGAGCATTTTAGTTCAGTAAGAAAATCGTGCTACAGCGCCTTTGCCAGTACATTTTTCGTGAGCGCATTTCAGGATTCAAAGTCTGCTGTGACCGGATAAGGTGAAATAAGACTCACCAAAATATTGAGATGAAATAACTTCATTAAGAAACACAATTTAAACCGTATCAAAACGGACCTGGCAGCTATAGTTTCTTCTGATATTAGACGGGAAACATGTGTAAAGGTATGTATTGCCATGCTCTGAGCAGTTACAGCCGTTATTGGTATTTACGCAGTGGTCAGTTAAAATAATAAGCAACCAAAGTAAGACATTACTCTCGTTATACGTGGTTTTGATCTTGCGATTAAACTAATATGATTTTTTACTTATTCAGAAAATATATTAATGTGTGTACGATCGATATATGATGATTGTTTTATAGGCATTTTGAGATATTCAATAAATGGGATTGAACATCAATACCATTTCATCTTGTAAATTGTCAGCAGTTATACACTTTCTCAATATTAAGGATATTAAATTTAATGATATCATTCAAGTTCGATCCTCGATCGTACAAAATGTTATGACAAACATGTACTTACTCATATCCATGAAATAAACTTACATTGCAAGATTCCAAGCATCATTGATGATTTGTGCTCGGTTTATGGGATGTATTACCTGAAATCAATGAATATGTGTACACATTGGGTAATATCCATTTGATTTGAAATCATGTATTCAGAAAATAAATACTGATGGAGAGAAATGAGAAAAAGACTAAAGAAAATGAAGATTGCCTGGATACCATCTTATTTGTGTGGACACTTTAAGAAGTTGTTATCGAGAGAAAACATTCATATGTATTTTACTTCTTAATAAACTTCAATGACTCAATAAGAATACTATTACATGGAAGTCAACACTGATATCACATGTTATTGGAACTGGTACACTCACTTCTGCATGTATGCCATTAATGCCTGAATAAAACAAAATCTTTTTAAACGTTATTGTTTAGACTTTCATTAACCAGGTTTTTAGTTTGTTCCTATATACATTGCAGATGGTCATGGTAGAATTGCTCCTTTAAACATATACAATAGTCTTACAGCATGGTCGTCATTCTCAAGGAAGTTGATCAAACTGTTCCAATTTGTGACGTCATAGTTGACCCGGAAGTAGCCACATTCCTGAAGGTTGACGATGATCCAGCCATCATGGGGCACAGTGACACTAAGCTCCACTAGGTAAGTAAACAATTACATATAATGAAAACAAACATTTATTATCACATACTGGTAAAACAGCAATGTCATATTTATGCAAATCAACAGACAACATTACCCAAAAGAATAAGTTGTTTTCGGCAGTATATTCTTGGAAATGAAATTATTAACCGGAAATATTACGATAATAACATGGACAGATAATTATAAGTTAAATATCATTGGGGTATTTATAGCAACATCCCCTTTGGACAGGAATCATATTTCCTACACATATATGTATATGTTCCTATATTTAACATAGGCGTAGGAATGGTTTGAGGGGGGAGGGGGGGGGGGGGGGGGGGGGGGGGGGGGGGGGGTCTCATTGTGTGGATTATATGGAGGCAAACAGTTTGATGTGTATGTATGTCAAAATTGTCATTCAATTCATTCAAATTACAATTTCACCAACAACTGTCAGAGAATAGTTGAGAATAAATGTTTTACAACTTTGCTGTGAAATACAAGAATTATGACTTTTGTTAAAGCAGATTCGTTGTTATGAAACGCATCGAGACAGATTCTGTATGACTAAAAAAATGCGGCTTAATATGACTACATATTCATAAGAATGGATCTACATGTATATCATTTGGCATTGCAGTATGAGGTGTTTACTTATACAACGGAAAACAAAACTTTCGGGATAAACACTTCTTTATTGTGAACATACTCGAGGAATCGAAGTATATGCTTAATCTTTCATAATACGTATGTCCACAATACGGAAGTTGTTATCCAGTAAATTTGGTTATTCTTATATATACCACTTCTAAATGTATTAAAAGACTTTACGTACACTGGTGTTGGTTGACTTTCAGGTAGGTCACGCCATTGGTTGCACTTCCGGTTGTAAAGTTTGGGTTGTTGCTGGTTGTAAATGTGATAGGAATAGTCCATTTATATCTGCAAATATAAACCCTATTTATCTAAAAGGGTCGAAAGTGCTATAGCTTTTATAAAACTAAAACGTAGAAGAAAATATAACATTTTGTTTTGTATTTCAAAACATAATAGACGGGTTCACACTCACGTATGTATTCACACCTTATGCTGAGACGTACATGTACGATATGGAAAACCCTGATGTACGAAAGTGACATCACTTGATTCCAAAGATAAAGCTACTATTTTTGTCCTGAATAAACACTATACGTGACAGTTACGTGACTTAGAAGACGACAGAATATAGCTTGTAAATTAAAATGGTAAAATGTATAACATAACTAGTTTTATCATAGCTTGCACTATTTAGGCAAAAGTCGCAATATATATCCATATAACTGACCCATATTTGGCCATATCATGGTCAGCACTACCGTCATGGTCAGTCAAAAATCGTTCTTGAGTGAAGTGGACGCTGTTTTGACCAACATGAACGTTGACCACAGGATAGTTCATCTGGGTGACCCACGGGTCCATGATCTCTGTCATGTTCAGGTTGACGGAGTTCACACGAGCTTCCTGAATAAAAACGGGCGGATAATGACATAGGTGATTTTACATGTGCATACGACTTCTATTCCTCGAAAAGTAATTTCTATGGATAGTTCATTATATCTAACACGACAAGGAAAATTAAAAACACCAAATAGTTAATAAAATCATTATACAACGTAATATTTCCATATGTACATTTGTAAAAATGAGTATATTGAATTATAGTACTTGTCTGTCGATACACTAGTACTGTTTATAAACGTTAACACACAAACTATAAGGCATGCACAATTCTAGACAACTGAGGATGCGCAGAAATGAAGTTATTCTACCTTGAAGTTTTGCTATACATTGTACGTTACCTCAGTCAAGGCATTCCACAAATCTTGATGCTCTGTGTTTCCATACGCATGCGTGGACAAGTACCTCTGGAAACACATTAATCGTTCAGATGAACAATTGTTTAAAATATAATTCCAAGGAAACATAAATATATTGTGATAGACTGCCCCAGATAGCCCGATGTCAACAAAATCTAAAAGTACAAGCAAAACTGCTTTCGTGAACGCGTGCAGTAGATGCCTTACAATCAGTTACAATGCTTCCTACTTGTACATGTAGATTGAATTGATTACTCTAACGGTCATACGTACGTTCTGTTTAATTTGGACTCTGATTAAAGCGTCATCTTTGATATAAAACAACGGAAATATATTGATATTAGCTAAGTAAGAAATACTTACGTTCAAACCGCTGATAAACAAACTACGTCCCATTGCAAGATCCATCATCCGAATAATCTGTGATCCCTGTGAACAAATTAGTGTGCTGTATTACTGTAAAGGTGGGTCTGAAGAAACGACAGAGATTACGTAAAGGCTTACATTGTTGAGTTTCATGGGTTACATTGATGCATAGCGTCTGCATAGAAAAGCTGGTAAAATAGCACAACAGAAACAGTTAATCCAGCACAAGTTTAGTCTTTCACAAGATATCACATGATATCGATGTTGTGACAATTTTACCGTTAATTTCCAGTCAATTAATTAAATCATATAACTCAGGGTTACATGCTCGTTACTCAGATACAGGATATGTTAGGCGAACAGACTTAATTATGCAAAGCCAATTTTTTACACATATAGACGAATAAATAGAACTGAAAAACATAGTAAAACTCATCATTGTTGGGTTTAAAATTAACTAAGACTACTGACAGAAGTCCAAGTGTGTACTTCTTACTGTTAACGAGAAAACAGTTCGGCCTTTCAATGGATTCTCACCTTCATGTGCTTTCTGTTATATTTTGTCATCTTTGAAATCTAATATGATTGATTACACATGGTTGCCTTTGTTGTACATACCTTACTGTACGTAATGGTATCAAATAAAGACATCACTTTGGTTGGAGATTGGATACTTTCTTCTTCAGGAGACATCGGGTGAGAGGTCTGTTTGCTGTCTGTCGCCATCGAGCCATGGGTACTACCCACAACATTCCTGTCCAGCTGCACATGTGCATGACGAAGAAAAATACTTTATGGATGATCAACTTCTTTATTAACAATAGCGACGTTTCGGTAAAGATCCTTATACCGTTATCAAGCATATGGGAGAGATCATAAAAACAGAGGTTTTGGAAATGTGCATATCACATTATTTATGAAATGAAACGTTTTGTGTTTAAGTTTATTCGATGTAAACGCCGTAATCGATGTAGTTAGTAATCCCTTCGAATATGAACTCTGTTGAGTTAAATGCATATATAGAGACCGTATACACGTACAGATGCACCCAAAAAATGTGTGTACATACACATATCTTCGTGCAAATGTCATGTAGTTTATTGTCGTTCACATTGTTCTCAAACTTCACATGGTATACCATTAACAGAACATTTTCACTGAAAATAGAATGTTATTCCACGGTACAACTGACCATGTTCCAAGACGGGTAGAGCTCCTCCACTGTTTGGTAGTCCCAGAAGGAGGCGAACGCTTCATTCAGCCACAACCAGTTCCACCACTTAGGAGAGACTAGGTTTCCAAACCACTGGAATGAATGCAGAATAATAATGATTATGATATCCATATTTATGTTGCACAAAACAAATTTAACTCTAAGATTAACGTTAGTGCCATATGTTAACATTACTAAGGCTACCTTAGTGACTTTAATTCACCTTAACGTTTCGTGCAATTGGACTAAATACTAAATTACTAAAAGCAACACTACATCTTGACATTCACATGTGTGTCATACACATGTTACGAAATTGTGCGTTTGTGGATACCACGAGCGATTTGTTTATCATTATTCAAATCATTCACCTTATTTTGCACAGTGTTAAACATTCCAGTCCCTGTCCATTGAACACATCCAATCAAAAGACTAACTTGGACTCGGAAAGTATGTAATCACGTGGTCCCCGTGAGGATTATTAATATTTCAAACACCAAGTTCCCTGACCTGATGTGCGAGCTCGTGAGCTATAACCTCGGCTGTCCAGAGTTCATCAGAGCCAGTCGACTCCCCAGTGGCGTACAGCAGCCTCGTTCTGTAGATGATTAACCCCCAGTTCTCCATTGCCCCCGGTCCGAAGTTAGGGATTGCAATGCTGTCTGAAGGTATATAACTAGGTCTGAATGATGACAATATGTTGTCTGAAGGTATATACATAGGTCTGAATGATGACAATGTTGTCTGAAGGTATACTTACTGAGTATCGCTTACTCACGAATCGCCGCCGTAAGAAATACATGGTTTTGATCGACAGATAATACAAACGACTGAACCAGGACTGCTTCATTCTCTAGAAGTCAACTGAATTAATATAACGACAAATATCCCTCATTTTAGAAAACCGTTATGGTAGTACGTAATTAATGTAAGATTAGATGGATTGGAAGATATTCTATCAAGGGACGGTTCCTACCGGTCGCTCAGGACATGTTTACAATCGCATATTTGTGGTGAAGTTCAAGCATTCAACATTAACAGTGAACTCGCTTTCGTTCGTCTCATGCGAAATGATGACATGTTCTTACAGGTAGGACATAGGTTTAAATTGTCACTCTGAGAGCTTGGGTTCGAATCCCGTAACTAACTTGTCCCAAAAATACAAAAAAAAATTGTACTATTGCATAGTATGATCCCTAATGAGCTACAACAATGTTAGCTTAAACCATCTAACGGTACACGGACCCCATTAGTGCCATTTCTATGAGACGTATACCCAGTTTAGTGAGCGGGTAGTCAGGGTTGAAGTGTTCCTCCAGTTTGTTGAATATCGCTACTCCATACTGCTGAGCTTTCGTCGCCGTAGTTATATCTGACGGGCCAGCCCATGTGCGATACTGTGGAAATAAGCCATTATTTGTGTTTGTGTATGATCGAAATATTGTTGTTTCTTACCGTTGAAAATGTATAATTACAGAGGCCTCATACGTAATGTAAGTACCTTTTGAGGAAACAAAAAACAGTAAGTGAATATCACGTTTGATTCGTTGTACTGCGGACCAATTCAGTTTGCTAAAAGGTATGACACTGAAACGCGCGAGAAAATTAATTGCGCCTCCACGGTGTTATTAAAAAGTTGAAATCCGTAAATTAAAACGTTAAGAATTCACGTGTTCTATATACAGTCATTCAGACTCATATATACTTGTGCATACCGTGACGCCACCGCGTGCTTGGTTTTCAAGGTATTTGAAGTCCGACACTATGAAGGCGAGGAGGTACGTAGGCATCACCACAGTGCGTGCATACACATCAGCTACCATCCCATTTCTGAAACAAGATTGCATTATCGATGGTAAAATGCAAAAATATTATAACTATGCAACGATTTTGACATGCATATACATTTCTAGTCTCCCGTTTTGAGTACACGTCAATGGCAAGTGAAGCTCTTATGAAATTACGTAAAATATTGATATCACATAGCATACAAAACAAACAAGTCGAGGGCCAAAAAATTGTTGCCAATAGATTATTAAAATAGTCATTTCTTTAACTTGTACAATTTGTTAAGTGTCCCTCGTAAATTAAACAGATTCGACTAACGGTCGGGTGTCCACCCTTATGCGCCGTGTGTTTGCAAGACTTGTATAGTTCCTCTCTCCGCCATTTTGCCGCACCAACGTGATATCGAACTGCGCCTTTAAGCCGGGCTCGTCAAAACACGGGAATATTCGACGTGCCCTTGGCGCCTCCAAATGGGTAGCAACCACGTAACTGAAAATGTCTTCAAACTTTAAGTAACAGTGAAATGCATATGGTAATGACACGTCCCAATTTAAAAAAAAACAAAACAATTCTAATAGCAAAACGGTTTGTGAGTTTGTTTATTCTTGTCGATTTATTACACTCATATTTGGAAATAATCGTAGTATTAAATGGGTATACGGTTATGCAAGATGAAATGAATTCCGAATAAAAGTCAAATATGCCCTTGAATCATAGGTTTGCATTCAGTCAATATGATACACATAAACATAGATGAAATGAAATATTGAGGCGCAAGGTAACATAATGAACCTGGCGTTGAAGTTCTTCAATCGTTTTCGACAGATATCCTTTGTACACGCATCTTAAGGCTTTACAGCAGTAACTGACTAATAAAGATGAACGATAAATGGTCATTTATGGAACTGTATAGGTAGTTTCAAATCGGAACCAATCAGAGTGTGAAAACTATGAAAGATTTCAATAATTATTGCTATATTTACTATCATGACGACCTAGAATGAATGGAACTCCAGGGCATAGTTCGTAGCTCGGGGAAGAAATCAATATGCGTTTTACACATCTAGGGATAGCCACGCTTTCTTGCAAAGCTACAAACCAGTAGATTTGTTTATAAGGATTAGTCAATTATTTTAAAGACTTTTAAAATATTTTAAAAACCATACACTTTCTGCTCATTCTCCATGTAGTGGGTAATGTACAACCCCCTCCCGTCCGTAGCGAGGGGAGCAGTGAACTCTGCATATATCTCATAGTGATGTCCAACAACCAGACTCTCAGCTAAGTGTAAGATGAAGAACTCTCTCCGTTTGTCGAAGGTCTGTTCGCTTACTTCCAGCTCTGAAGACGAGTTCAGATCCCGAACTGTTACCGACTGACTCACAATGGTGAGGGTGTAACGAGCATGGAGGACAATTGTATTTCCAGTCTTCTCCGCACTCGTTGATATTTTCACCGATCCTTCAAAGTCAAACACTCCATTATCTCCACCATAAATGTTTGGCTGGAGTTCCACAACATAAAGATAGGGTCGTACTGTGATTGGTAGGCGATAGTCACGTGCGTCCTCCTCTGGCGCATGCGTTGTAGCTACAGGCGTTGTTGAAATTGTTGGTGTTACTGTAAGCGGTTGACAGGCCTTACCTGTTAAAAACAATGTATGGAGGTAACTGTGGCTGGTTGGGCTTCAATAGATACCAGAAAAATCCAGTTCGTTGTAATTTTGACTACCTGGTCTCCTCCTTATACGCACACCTCTAACCAGCAGTTACAATGTACGATGATAATAGTTGTCGACTCAAGAAAGACTATACCTGTAGAGCAAGGATTGTCCTACTCCATTAGGGTGCATGTATATAAAGTATAATCCAGTATATAAAGAGTGCCATGGATTCAAACATTCTGGTATTGTGTGATGAGCTAAGACAAAAATAAGATTTCAATAATTATGCTCTTCTTAAAAGGAGGGTTCTATTGGGGTATTTTTGGCGGAAACGAAATTCAAGAGGATATTCCTGTTTACACATATATGCTATTAATACATGATTAAAACACAGTCAAATTGAAAGATATTAATGAAGTTAATACTAAGATGTCTTTACATTTCAAAAATTGATAAAGATGCAGACATTTGTTGAAAAATTAAAGTAATGAGAATTGAAACCATTCATCGGCCCTGCGAGTGGGGAAAACTTCGCTACGGTCTAATAGCATATTGTTTATTAGTTTTGCGATACGTTATGTGTTACTCTGTGAATATTCTATAAGTGTATATGGGTTTTTTATAAAGAAATTAAATTGGGTTAAACATAACGTTTCAAGAATGCCAGGAAACCAAGATGGCGGATGCTGCCGATAAATCGGTAATAGAACTTTCCCTTTAAAGGTACACTGCGTCGAGGATAAAAATGTGATCACTTTTATTTGCTTATGCTGGTTAACATGTCTGCTAAACGACCTACGCCTCGCTTCACTGTCTACATGCAGTAGTTTTATTACTAATTACTTCAAATGTCTGAAATTGGGGGTATGTGACTCGTTACCAGACACGTTAATCAGCATAGGTAGATAAATCTGATCTCATATTTATCCTCGACGCGGTGTCCCTTTAAGTAACGGGACAAATGTACTCTCGCGTGTTGACAGAACAAATCATAATTCAGGGGAGCTGTTTGATACTGAAATCTTATCCGACTATGAATACACATGTCATGAAAATTATCATTAGAAAAATATGTTTTCTCATCAATGAAATATTGACTTTAACAGGCATTCAAAATTAGTGGCGTACACACATTCTACCAGATAAAATGCTTTATGTGGAGATTCATAGAAAGCGGGATAATTTCGTTCAGATAACGGAGTGAGATAGACAATGTCATACATTGTACATGTACACTATTGAGCAAAACAAACGCCTGTCAACATAGTAAAAACTTTGAGTGTATGAACTTAATAATTGTCTTGGTAGGTATTAGGCTTTTATTTTACCCAGAAGTGTTCACGTGACAATGTATGTTTCATAATGTGTAATTTGAATCAACACCATTTGTCACATAACTGAGGTTATCGTCAACCCTTAAAGAAGAAACATAATTGCATAATTGATCATGTTTGCAAGAGTTGATGTAGCTATGTGAAATGTTTGTTCTATTCGGCCTCCGAAACGAAGAATGAACACACATACTGGCACATTCTCCAATGAATTTACTCACATACAGCTTTCCCTTCTCCGTCAGAAACTTTGGCTATACACTGTTGCTCGAGAGCGTCACTACTCGGGGACACAAACGCCTCATCGCACTGGCAGTTACTGTTCTGACCCAAGGCAAAAAACATAATAAGTCCAACCCCAACAGATATTGCGAGGGAGAGGAACACAAGCACAAAACCTGTGACGATGGACACGCGACATCCTGAATCCTGATTGCGGCCCATCACGGTTCGAATCCCCCCAAATAACTCGTTGCGAATGGGGACAGCCAGGGAGATATATTCACTCAGTATCTATTTAGCATAGTAAAGCACGTCCACTTGACGATATGCATATTACCTTGTGTTCAAGCGGTTTAAGGCCCGTATCTTGAATTATGGGAGTAAACATACTGCTTTGATCAACCCATATAATATAATCCCGCCCTCTTGACCATCTCGATTGAGTAGTGTTTCTTCTCCCCAGAAATAGTTGTGACAAGGATATATTCAGTTCCTATCTGCATGTATGTTGCATTTTGTTATCATCATCCATCAGAGATACCGTGAATAGATCTTTCGTCGGAGCACTGTTTAATCTTTTGTACAAAAGTGCATAAATATTTACTTACAATCATATAGAATATTTGTTGGTTGTTTTTTTTACCATACACATATGACCTTGGATGCCTTGCTTGTTTACTATGGCTCCAGAATACAATGGGGAAACGATATCACTTATACTCTCGTTGTACACATATCACGTATTTTCGTATCTATACATGTATAGGGAAAGAAATTCTATCATTTATAATCGTATGTTTTCTTGATTTTGACTTCTGTATTTACCATCCTCGAAAAAATACAATACGGTAGACTCGAAAATATCAAGAGAAGGCTGGCTTTATAAAATATGCTGAACGATTGCGAACTCATGTTTCATGAATAATGCAGAGTGTTTAGTATAATGAGGTACAGACTACACGCTCTCTTCAAAATTTCACTTAATATAGAACGTCAATAGGTTTGTAAATATTACCCTTCATTGGGTAGTCTCACGCTTGACTCAAAGGATCAAATTACTTATTTTGTCAATGTCCGTGCTCAATCATTTGGAAATGGGACACTAAGCTACAATCTCCATTAAATTGATTATTCCACGAACGTACAGTGCAAATCTTCAACGCAGTGCGATGAAAATTTTAAAGTACAAATCCTGCTTTGTCGTATCCTTAAGCTTGCAACGTTCTCCACTTGCGTGTCACACTGTCCCGTCTTTTGAGAACGCAGGGTGTTTACTGACAATCAATCATTCTAGATCAATCAATATATCTAAAGAACCTATTCAGATAAACCAAGGCCAATACATCATTCTTTAATGATGTACTCTTGTAAGACAAGTAGTACTGACACTCCCAAAAATCTGGTATCACTTCTGACTGTATGTATGAATATGTATTATATTATAATTATACAAATAAACTAAACTAAGTGGCAAAAGAACAAATGTTAAAACCAAACTATTGCTGTTTAAAAAGCCATCGATCTTTAATGTGTGTGATGAAGATATATTTCTTAAAAAGGTTTCCAAAATATCATTTCTGGGGGTATGATACATATTTTTGTATCTGTTCAAACATACATTATACCGTTTCAAAAGGGTTTCTTGGACACAATGTTTAGCATCTAAATACAAATTTCGTGAAATATGGAAATTATGTTTATACAATACATATATATCAGCATAGTATCTTCTTGGACTTCATTCCAATGACTCGTCGTTTCTGTAAGACGTCAGAAAATAAGAAAATCAGATATATATCATCCTCCAATCTTTCACCTGATCTCCTTTAAATCGGCCTCGAACTAACAACTAACTCTGATTTTAAGTTTGCAACCAATCGGGATTCTCTGTTTCCAGCTATGAAAGCGCTTTCCATAGGTAACATTGGAAGAAATGACTTTAGTAAACTCATGACGGCGTGAATGCACAGTCATGATATGGTAGAAAACGTTCATTCTTTCAATGTGCACATATCTCTAACTGAAGTGTTTCCAGTATTGAACAAGTGGATTTGTGACTGTATTAATTTATGGGTGCAAATAATTTGTTGCTCCTTCCTCGCTGTGTCATTATGTTATCATTTTTTATATGTTATATGTTATATGATATATGATGTGCTTTAGCATGGGCAAGCTTTGCGGTTGTAATATGTTGTTTTTTTTAAAAAATAATTTCACATAATTTCCTTCTGCTTGAGAGGTATCTTAGAAGTTGGTGTTTTGAAAAAGAAACAAGGACAGTTATGGATGATTAACTTCAGTTCTTTATTTTACAATAACGACGATTTAATTTAATTTAACCCTTAGATAATGTTTGATGGTTCTATTTAACCCTTAGATCACTCAATATGTAATGACTTTAATGATTAGCTTAGTTGTTTTGTGCAAGGACTTACATATGAGGATATTTGTAATATATATTTATGAAAGAAAAACATTGTCCGAACTTTCTGCGATACTGAACCGTGAGAATCCGATTTCAATTTGGGATCGAAATTAATTTCTAGGGACATTTTATGGACGCTTTGATCAACAATCAGTTCCCTTGACCCAACTGCTTGAACTGAAATCTCGTTCGGTGTCCCGTTTTTTTGGCCGACATTGGACATTGACATGCAACGTTAACTTGTCCTTGCAAATTCACAAGGAATAAACATGGAACCCAAGCATTCTGTGACAGTCGTCAGTTAAGTATTATTGCGACTACATTTTAACGCTAAGGTACACCTTTAGTTTATATATTCTGACGAACTGACGACATTTAGCTTCGTGTTGACAATCAATGGATATTTTCAAATTTGTTGAATCACTTCTGCGGTGTCTTTCTTACAGATAATACCATAGCAAGTTATAAAGTAAAAAATCCTTCAATCCTTGTGATTTACAATTTTACGATTTTAACGTTTACTGAAATACTGGAGCGTTGAGTAGAGAATGTCATAAATGATAACATGAACACGTACGTTGTTGACTTACCTTTTCGGGTAGTGAATCGTCTCGAATTTATGTCCAAAACTGATATTATTCACAATCAAAAATGGAATTAGCATTTGGTGATAGCATGTGCATGGACATTTTAGGTGGGATCTACACAATTTATAAAATTCAACAGTGGACGCTGTGACACGATGTAATTGTATTTCTCCTTCGCTGAAAAGCAAACAAAATCGCCGTTGGTTATAAATATAGGGCCTAACATTCAGTCTGCCAAACATCCATACAGTATGATCTACACCAAACAATATATGTTTTAGATCAGCCTGCGCAAACTAGGATCTTACCTTCAGGCGAAATTCCCAAGTAGTCGATTCCTTATATGGAAAATTCCATACATGTGATTGAATTGACCAATCAGTGAGAAGCGACGTCATTGGGATTTCCTTTCAAATACAAACGATTGGAAAGATGTTTTTGAGTAAAACAATTTTTTTTTTTAAATCTCGTCTTTTTGACGAAGTTTTAAATTAAACTTTTGCCGGTAAACACGAAAATTACCTCTATGTTGGTCTAAAATGTCTCCTTACGAATATCTGCCCAATATCACGTACTTCGTAGTTACACGAGGTCTTCTTACACGTGTTTACACATTCCCTCACGGCACGCGAGCACGAGCCTTCGGCGCTTGCTTATCCTGGTTCCGTTAGCACTTTATGCCGTTAATGTCAACTTCATCGGCAATATAATGTTCCTTGTGAGCTCAAATCGTCATCAATCACACACAACGTGTGGTCCAGTGTATGCTCTTTATCCAAGACCCTTCTGCTCCCGGTACTTCCGGTTACATTTACCTCAACTAATTACAACTCAAGGTAACGCTTTTAAACAGTCGTTTGATGGCCATACACTATGTACAGGCAACAGGGACAACGCTCTTAACAATTTCACTAGATAAAACTAGCTGCAGAACTGTATGTAACCTCTCCTCAAAGTATCATTGTCGTCAGGGTGTTACAGAGCCTATTTTGGCAAAGCAACTGTAGCTATATACAGCTAAAACTGAATCGCGCTTGAAATCAGTCGCATTCCGATGACGTCACAATCATTCAGAAGATCTAGTGACATTAATACGATGTTTTTGTTTACACGCTAATTTGCGCTTGTTATAGATTCAACATAAAGACAATGACAGGAGTGTTTTGAAAGTGGATTGTTCAAAATACACTGTTAACGGATATTTTCTTGTTCTATTGTTGGTGTTTAGTGAGATGGCGTTATGCGTCTATGGTAAAAGATGTATCCCTGCGCACATATACGTGAATGAAGAGTAAACGTTTATTGCATATTTCATAAAGCGTGAAATAAATAAAATACTAAACTCCGTCCCGTTTAATAACATATTTATAAAACCCGCGGATGGTATTGGTATCTAACTCGCTTTCGCTCGTTAGATACCAAAACCATCCACTCGTTTCATAAATATGTTATTAAACGGGACGTCGTTTAGTATAGGGGGGTTCTCAAAGTGCAGGCACCCTATTGTTCAGGTACAGAAGCAGTGAGGCATATCAGATCAACTAAACATCGCGACCTGTAATTATAAAGAACGGCATTAAACCTAAGTTTCCAATCTCATCCACGTCATCTGAGACAGTGAAAACTTTGATTCCGGCTTGCGCTGGAAAATCACTGCAACTTGAAATGTGACAAAAAGTCTATATGATGAGTCATTTGGGATGAACTCAACATTGACCTGAACATTAGCCATGATGAATGACACGGTGTCGGTTATTTACCTCCATATATAGAGAGGTTAGTCTAATTATTGTAATTACTAATCAATATCGTTTATTGTAAAATTGAACAGATTTCATATATCATCACCCAAAGGTGAACACTTATCAACTGCCAAGGTACAGGTTAATAAGTAGAAGGCTAACTGTGCTCACTCCGGGAACTGCTGACACGACCCCTTTCCGTAAAACAACGCAGCTAATCCTAATCCCCTACAGGCTGCCTGCACAGTGAGAAAAAACCGTTTAGTATTCTCGTGAAACATCGATCAGAATAAGTGCTGTCCAAATAACACTGACAGCATTTGGCAGTCTAGTCCATTGTTATCCTATTAATGTTTTACCTACATGCATCTTTTATAGAAACTGTCGAATGTCATCATTCTACTAAATGCTAAGATACGTCATTAATGTGAACTAATTTAGTTGGATACCAATAGAAACTACTCTCACGAGGCCCTGCGCCCAAGGGGTCAATCAAAATGGCTGTTATAGTAATGTCCTGTTTACACATATATGTTTAAAACACAGTAAATTCGAAATATAATAATGAAGGTAATATTTTGATGATTTTATATTTCACAACTTGATAAACACAAACGTACATTTGTAGGAAAATAAAAACAATGAGAACTGAAGCCATTCATCGGTGCTGAGAGTGTGGAAAACTTCGCTACAAAATCCAATTTGGTGACAGAACCCTCCCTTTAACGCTGAGTAAGATTAACACAAGCGTTAGGGTACGGGGAACACAGACATCATTATAATATCGCTAAGATAAAAATCTAAACCTCTCTTTTAAAACATGATTGAAAACTAAATATAACAACACTAGAAGCATGTTTGCAATATTGCCATGACACCCGAATTATTCTTTGTATGATTTATTCTTTATTTAAGTTTTGTCGAGTTCGCTGCGTAGGCCTCTTTCATTTAATTCTTATGAAAATGATAAAATATCGTATTTTCTCGAATTTCGTTCAGTACCCTCTGTCCCCCGGGTTCTATTCGAAGAAATGCGGCAGGCCTTACATTCATTTTCAAGACCCGTTGTATTTACCTCAGCACCTCGTGAACATTCGGGTTGTATTCGAGGCCCGAGTTATGTTCGGGACCCAGGTTTTATTCAAACACATACGGTATTGGTGATCGGGTTGAACCTTTATGGTGCACGTGGTCGTCGAGATTATAAGGAGAAAACATGATACCGAGGATATGGTAAGGTTGTGGACCCTGATGGGAAGAAAAAACCCGAGGATGTGAAACAACCGAGGGTTTTTCCTTCCCATCAGAGTCTACAACCATACCATATCCGAAGTAGAATGGTTTCACCATATTATCAACCGTTTTTAAGTATAAAAGACGCTTTCTTATCGCGTTATCGAAAACGACGGATTATATATAGAGTCGTTCGTAAAATCCTTGTTTACCGTCTCAATCCCAGTACGGCAAAGATTTCTATGTGATGTTTTTCTTTATTCTCCATCCGCCTTCGTGGCGCAGTAGTCTAAGGCGTTGACTCGCGAATGACTGGTCTTACTGGTTACGGGTTCGAGACGCACTTTCGTCAAAACATTTGCGGTTCACAATATACTACTTTCAAGCCGTCATCTTAGCAATTATATCAGGGTTTACCCATCATTGTAATCCCTCCTAACAGGGTTTACAATTGTCTGTGTAAACCCTCCTGGAGGGACTTACAACATTGTAAGTCCCTGCTACCGGGTGATACGGTTTAGAAAGGTCGTTTTAAGTATCACGTTATATGGCTAGTAGGTTGATAAAACTGGATATTGCACCTCTGTTAGGCACTCAACTTGCGCTAAACTTTGCTTGTGTTGGATGCAACAGACATAACCGCGTGTAGCGAATAAGCTGATCCGTGACCTTTGACATGGATGGATTGGGTATCAAATACAACTGCAACATACACCAAACGTAAATAATCGCTTTTGATTTGGGTGGATCGGTTTTCAAATGTCTATAACCTTTGTGTTGCCGATCTCGTGACACGTGTGATCATATGACGGACAGCCATTTGAACACCCATCTGTAGAGGTTATAGTTATTACGTTCAGAAATGGCTTTTCGTATTTCCTTTTGTGTTTTCATTTCATGTTTGTTACAATGTTGTGAGGGAATTACAAAATGTGCTAAACAGGGCCCATGTTCCTGTATGGGGGACAGCGGACTGGTGGACTTGACTCCACTCATAGGTAACCCCAGGTAGGTGGTTTATTTAGTCAAATGTATTCTTATGTTATCTATAATTTGAATAGAACTTACTTATTGCTATATATGTCATTCTTTTGTTTTGTTAGCATCAGCATTGTCATTCTCATTACTAACTTCAATTCCTCAAACTCTTAAGGCAGCATATAATTGATAAAAACTCTTGACATTCAAGAGTTTTTATGACACGTTCAGAAAACTGGGAATCGGTTGGGTGGAAGTTGATGATGCTTCTGTATCTGTCGATATTTTAAGTAATTGAATCAATATTTAGATTAATGATTCTCAAGGCAAAACCAATCACTGGTTACACAATCTGCATTACCTCACAATATGTTGGTTATTCACAATCAAATATGTGTATAACTTGCTTGACAACGCTGGCAGAATTCATCCAAATTGGGATGTATAGCTTTGGATCAAAAGGTCCACATTTCGAAATCCCAAAAGTACTATCCCTAGTTGGCGAACTCCTGGAGAGAAATATCCTAGTACTGGCGTCGTTAAGCCACGAAAAGCTCACATTTATTTTTTCACATTTCACTCAGGTAATTTCATCTCGCCTTGCTTCGCCTACATGTAACCTCTGCTCAAACCAGTCACCTCTCATGGACTTATAAACAATGTAACCTTTAATTGTTATATAGTTTAAGGGACGTCGCTTCAAACACTGCAGACCTGTTTTCGTGGAACCCCTGCAAACCGTTTACAGAAAAAGACTGCAAAAATGTAGCGGTAAGAATCTGGGTTCCGTTTCATAACTTAGTAACTTAACTTAGGTAACCTTAAATCACCAAGGTAGCCCAAGAGCAATGTTAAACGCAATGTACATTGTGGCATGTTTTTTGCATATTATGTTTTCTCAAATTTGCTACGTCAGGCAGATCACTTGAACTTCCTTCGAGCGGCAATTTTAAATGTGAACACATTTAATATTACCGTTCGATCGGAAATGGACTCGCATGGCTTAACCGAACCATGTACATTCGTTTTATAAAAACTACAGCGCTACAGCGCCTTTAAAAGAGAGCGCTAAGGTTAACTTTACTTCTTTGAGAGACAGTTCAGAAACTGGTATGATGAATGAGAACACGTTCTATGGATAGTCAACTTCTTTGTTGTCATAGGTATACCTTGGCGTTAGATTGTTTTGTGCATCTACCCGCTGGAGGGTTATGTTTTCCAATTAGTAGTCATTGACAAATCAACTCTACAGAACCTCAAGGTCGTCAACCCCGCCTTTGTATCCAGAAATGTACTCGAGGACACATCAGTCATCCATCAAATTTCGCTAGAAAGCACCACAAAAACTTTCGGAATTTGTAAATATGTGTCACAGAAGGAGTGTGGTCAATTCGTTTTAAAAGTCAACTTGGTTAACGGTTAACGTTAAATGTTGTTCGGTACAGGTCGGGATTGATACCGAGAGTCCTCAGTTGACTGCCAAAACTCCACCGCTTTGACAAAAGAAATTCGATCAAATTCAATGTTGATAACCTGTTAAGCAAAACGAGTAATAGTTGATTATTGTCGATGTAACCCCTATATTTATGAAATCATGCTTCAACAGAATGATGTGGCATTCAACAAAACTGCATCAAAATGGCACAGCATTCTCTTATGCTGCAGCATAATGTCAGATAACATTTTGTCATACCTGTAGTAAAATGCCACAGAAAAAATCCTTTAATTTCGCCTTGTAACAAATTGTCTATAAGAAAAACTTATAAACAACATAAAGAAACAAGGACACGTGTATGGATGACAACTTCTTTATTCGGAGGTTGCGACGTTTCGGTACAGATTCTTGTACCGTTTTCAAGCATGAATAAGAGACAGAAATATGTGTGATATATATACAGGATACACGCAATGAGTTAATTAACAATAACAACAACTGGATGATTGAGGAAGGATAACAATAGGGGAAAAGATAACATACAGAAGCCTTTCCCTCTATTGTTATCCTATATAGTTTCATCTGTGCAATTGTCGAGCCCATATTCATTTTAAGTTGTACACATAGTACAAAACATATTATAATAACCTAAATTACATTTCCAAAGATTTTATCGCGTTTATTATGTAGTTTGAATTTATCATTTTATCAGGCTTGTCAGATTCAAGGAGGTTCAAACTACTTCAGTATTGGAACACAGGACAGTGCTAAGTTCGAGGTGAAAAGTGGAGCTCTCACACTGTCCTACTCTGCTGACACACTCCTCAACACCGGTAACCTTACCTTTCTCAGGTAGGACGTATTCTGTCAGTCCTCTATTAGAGGGTTAAATATAACACTGCTTACGGAATTCGGGAATGATAACACGTCACTTTCGGAAACTAAATTTAAAGTTGCCCACATCAAAACATGTCTCATATCTTTTGGAAGTTTACAGATATTGAATAAAATATTATTTGCCTTCAATCTCCTATAGACAGTTGTCAAAACGAGGCCATATACTAATGTCAACAGTGTATAAACTGTGGCTACAACGAGTGTATTTATATAGTATTAGTGTGTAATCATCACAATAGTGGTTTATTTAAAATTCGTTTCCATCTAGAACTGCCGTCATCACGCTGGTATGTGACAAGGATGTAGAGGCCAAGTTTATTGCTTCAGGAGAAAGTCCTGCTGGTAGCGGTACATATGTGAGTTTCCATAATGCGTTTTAATTGAGCTTAATATACATGAAAATAGCATTATAGCATTTATGTCACATAAATATATTGAAAAAAAACGTTTGCCGTATTGCCCCTTAATTATTTCGAATGTTAATTGGGTGTATGTGTGAATTTGTGTAAAGCAACTGTGTCAATTTTAAACTGACACACAGAATGGTAATAATTGTATCCATATAATAAACGGAAGTACAAAAGATAGGACACACCTCAATTGGTTTTATAATATTATGTATTTTTTTCCATTACAAAGTTTTTGACGTCGTACTTTGAAACTTAAAAGGTGTTTACTCATCACTTATAGAAGAAGAATACTTCTACGTGGTTTAATTTTCCAATTTGACATTTTAAATTTATAAATTATTACCAAATGTATTTGGATAAAACACAACTGTTCGTCGACATTCAAGATACTTTCTATGTGGAAATCAACAAATTTGCACCATTCTTCACAAATTTACAACATTTAAAGCATAGCATGAGTCATAATGGTGTAAATTTAGTTTCTTACTCCAGTGTTCTTTACAAAAATATCTTTTAATTAACCAGACAGCAATTAATTTATTCAAACTACTGCAGATTATAAGAACAATCAACGAGTTGCCCGCTTGGGTAAGAATATAGTAACCGTGTCCTAATAAAATGCACCATATTTCTTTGAAAATATTGAATAAGCCGTAAATCACACAATGTAAAGACTTCACTTACTTTTGAACGTTAGTATATCCTGTTGCAGCCAATGTCCCTGTCGAGCAAGTACGCCTGCGAGCAGTCAGGGGGAGGAGGAACCATCACTGTGTCGCTGTCTCTCTCAGTCGGCAGTATTCTCACCCTAGTGTAAGACTATCATCTACTCACATCACAACATTGTTTATATATTTCAGACAGGTTACCTCATTTTTCATCCAGGACTATGTTCACCTGGAGTTATGCTTTTGAGAAATATGTGATATGACGTCAAAAACTGATGACATCACAATTCAATGACGTCATAAACGATTTTCATTGAATGTAATGAAAAATTATTCTGGATGATAAATAGAATCTCCCCCGGTATGACTTCAGATATCGAATATATCAACACGAGTATACAGACACCCCGGGCTTGATATCCGAAGTACACAATGAAGAGATTGTCTATATATTTGCCATATGATGGGTAAAAATCACGTCATGTCTCCGACAGATCGCTTAGAAACAGCGTTTGAAATACATATACCCATATAGACCCTACCCTATTACTATATAAAAGGAAAGGGATGTAACTCATGCTCATTCAAACTCTAATTTCGCATCAAAAACAAGTTTTATAGCACAGTTGATGACTACGATACGAAAACTAAATGATTTTCCTACAAAATGAGCTATGAATGGTCACAATCGGATCATTATTTCAAAAGCTATACGACTAGATAGTCCGTATATCTCTACCTCCAAACTTTCAAACCAATTTCCACGTTCACGAAATCAGCGAAACTCACCTTAATCTCGTCTGAATCGTTTATTCATTCCAGCAATGTTTATAGCACCTATACATCGGCAGATTCGAACCGCGGAGGGAAACTACACATTTAAAACAATAATACAACACCTACATATCATTTCACCGTCTGTACTACGGCACTTGTCTAAAAGTCATCGCCATGGAGTGGCCATGTTTGGCCATGGAGTGGTTCGCTAGTCAGTCATTCATGGCGAGAATGAAGTGCGAAATCCTACGCGAATTCCAAAATCTTTGAATTTGCACGGGCTGCATGTGTTATTGATTGACTGATTTACATTCCGACATTATCGTGATTGCTTGATCTGTACTACCATCTTCTATTACAAATCGTATTATTCACGGACAAATATTTAATTTGGGATTGTTGTTATGTCAGTGACGTTATCAAATGTTCCACTGTCATATATAACCACAAGTCGTTGTGTACGAACTGGCTAGTAGTTAGTTGTTTTTTTCCTGCAGACAAACCAGTCTTGACATACGCATTTATTTTAAAATATACAATAAAAGTAAGATTTTCTGGATAACAACTTCCTAACTGAGAACAAACAGGGTGATTTTGAATACATACTTATTGATCGAATACGCCTGGAGTAAGTATATACTCTGAAACGTCGTTTGTTTCACAATTATTAGGAAGATGTTATCCAAAACAATGATTTTCCAATGCAGAAATTTTGTAACAAAATCATTATTCTTCAACATTTTGTTTCAGGGTGTTTATCGTACTGATAGTTTATTTGGCGGCAGGAGCATCCGTTCAAAAGTTCTACAGGAAAGCAGAGGGGAGGGAGATTATGCCAAACGTTGTATTCTGGACTAGTGTTCCCAGTCTGATTCGGGTAGGTACTTAGTTCATTGTTACATATATATTATAGTAGTTTGTAGAATAACAGAAGTATATTAGCCATTGCTAAATATCGAACAAGGTACTCGTCAATTCTAATTTTTATCGGTGTTGGGAAATCAGCAGATTAAGAAGGAATTTGGCTCAATGAAGCGTCATAAAATACTTGTATGATGTTGAAATTAATTGTTTTAGTTTAACCGAATCACGATTGCGGCAATCCATTGGTTCGCGATCTCGTCTTTGATTTTCATGTAAACTGTTGTGCAGGGTGCATGGAAACGTCGTTTATTTTCACATTAAAGAAGTTGTTATCCAGAAAATATTCCTGTTCTTATGTATACCACTTTTAAATGCCCTTCAAAGATCTGATAAATACAATGCCAGGTTGTTGTTTTTTAAAACAGGCCAACACTGCACCTTCCACTTTTTAAGGCCAATTCATCATGTGACATTTGCTGTTTAACTTTAATTATCAGCCAGCGGTATCAACATATAATTATACCCCCGCCACGTAGTAAGCGGGGTATATAGCGGTCATTCCTTCCGTCCGGTCAATTTTCTCAAAAACCGTCAAATGTACATCAACCAAACTTTGTACAGTTGTTAACCATGTTCTTACCATCGCGCAAAGACAATTTTCAGTTCTCTGAGATTTAATTTTTGTTGTCGTTTCCATGGAAACGTCACTTTTTGGACTTATTTTTATTGTGTTCAATCCGGACAAGTTTTCTCGGAAACTATTGAACCTAGGTGATTGAAATTTTGGTTTTGAGTGCTCATGACCATACTCTTTTTTGGGTTCGAAAACCAGTTCCGAAATATTATTTTATACAGAGTTATGACCCTTGATCCGAATTGAACTTAGTACCGAAAGAGCTGTGATGCTCCAATTGGGACAAGTTTTCTGGGCAACTGTTACATTTAGGTGAATGAAAACATGTAGGTAGTCCAGATGATACTCTTCATCGAGTCCAGTTCTGAAATATTCTTTTTACGGAGTTATTGCCCTTGAATCTGTTACTGAACTTGGTACAAATTACCACTGTGATGCCCTTATGGGAACAATTAAATTACCTGAAAAATATGATTTCTGGGTGAATTAAATTTTGTAATGACAAAGCTAGTTCCCAAAAATATTTTGGACAATATTATGATGCTTTAATATGTTTTTTAAACATAGTACCCTTGACATCCGTCTTTCTATCGCTTTCTAAGCGCAACACGCACCTGCATGTGTGCTTTGTAACATTTTGTGTGGTGGATAACTCCTGATGACAGTTAAACTGACTAAACATACACGTTTCATCGTACAATATTTGATAATTTTGTATGTTTATATTTTTTCCACGGTACCAATTTGGACTTTGTCTATTTGAAGGGTAGGGTTTGTTTCCGGAGCAAATCTCTAAATCTATTTGGCCAATCTTCACAAAATTGGGTATACAGCCTTCCCATATCATGCAGATGTGCTTTTTTTATAAATTTGGACGCTGTCTTTTAGAAGGGTAATAACTGAAATTGAATTGGGCGAAGGGGGAGACATCTGGTTTTACGAGTAAAACACAAGCTAATTTATAATTAATAGGTCGTCGGATTATGACGTTAATACACATATTGTAAACTGCAATGACGAGCTTACTACAAAAAAACAAGCATTGGTCAAGGGGTAATAAAACAATTATGTGCGTGTACGTAATGATATCATGTATTTTCAGTTTCAAACAACAAGTCATATATTTTGTTTTCCAGGACGGTGTCATGTTTACAGTTAGATGTGGGAAGACCGGGAAAAAGTATGACCAGATATGAAGTTTGGTTAAAAGAGTTCAATTCACAGACATCGCCTGAAGTACAAAATCGTTGGATGCAAGGGTACATGACATGACAAGACCACGAAATCTAGTTAAAAACGTTGTAATGTTAGCCCTTCGCATGACATAAGATCTAAGGAATTTGCCATCTCCTTATTAACCATTTAAAACATCGTAAATTTCCCTTGTTGTGTATTAATAAGACCATAAAACAAGGTTTTCGAGATTTCAGGTAAATACGACATGAAATATCAAATTCCCTAGATTTAATGTCGATCATCTCATGCTGACTTATTTTCGTGTCACTGTTGAACACTACAGAATCCCTTACATGGATATTGTACTAGTCTTACAGACTGTATAACCTTGAGTGGAATGCTGTATTTGATAAAGTTATACCATTAACAAACCAAAGAAATAAATATATTTTAACCTTATGCCAGTAACGTCGTTCAAATTATGTGCAAAGATAATATTAAGGTATCAATTATTCAAGTTAAGGAAATAAAGATTTCGTTTTAATGTTAAGTTGTCATATACATGTTCACATAGCTATATTTTAGTTATTAAATTATATTAATTCATTCATTTTTGTTTTCTTCTTGAAATTCATAACAATGCAATTACGAGATATATGTTTCCCATGTATGCATTATGATATTAGAAATGAACTTATTATTAGCCAGGTTCTTAATCGATCACAAATATGGATATCCTCACGTTAGCGTCTCATATAACAAGGTGTGTACATGTAAAGGTCGGCCATATTGGATCCCAAGATGTGACCGTAAATGGAAACTTGTATCAGTCTAAGAATTTAACATAGCGTAATTTAGCAAGTTAACGGGTTCAATTGTTAGGCACATGTTAGGATTCAAGATGGCCGAACGTGTCCCACTTTCTTTAAACGTTAAATAGATAGGTATAGGTATAGTTATTTAACTAAAAGTCCCATCAATAGAAGTACATATCATGTATAAATAACCTATGTAATCAAAACTACTTTATCATTGGAACAAGGCTTTACAAACGTCGCCATAGAGTTTCAAACCGAAAGACATTCGATAAGCGATGCGTGCGCGCTGAATATATAGCGCAGCACAATCGACAGCTTTTCTGTAACTACACTATCGGGCAAAATAAGCGCCTACTTTATTTTCCTGAAAATGAAAGATGGAATAATTTCTGAAATATGATTTATGGTGGCCTCCACGTTATGCTGAAACAATAATTAATATTAAAGTCCATTAAAATCGTGTGAAAACTGTGATTCGAGTCAATAACATTCATGACAGCCACGTCCAATGAAGACCGCTTTTTACGGTTGATTCACTTGCTCACCGTAACCACATACATCTGTAGCGTCATCATCACTTTAATGCGAATGCGTACCTGTATTGTTGCTCGTGGTTGTATAAAAATCTGTTTCAAATGGGTTTTTTTTACTGATCAAGCACTGATCGAAAACTGAACAATTTATTGTGTCTCATTTCAACAATCGTGACATGACAACTTCTTAAATTTAAATATAGTATGCAGAAATAGTGCAACTTCATAATGCTATAATATTGCTAAACTGTTCATTTGAATTTTAAAAAATATGATATGATATCTGGTAGGCGTTTCTTTTGGCCGCGGCAAACTTGTACAAAAATACTTCAAGACGGATATGTTTCTAGGATAGGTACAACATCTTGACATATAAATGCTGAAGAATGGAAACAATTTTATGGATACACAACTTCTTTATTCATTGTTCTTTAATGCCAATCAAAGAAGTTATAAAATGCTTCCGGTAAAATAATTAATGAAATATTTCAACCGCCTGGACGTAACGTCTTTCCCGAGCATCTTCCCAGATTTAAACAAGAAGCACATCAAACATCTTCCGCAAACTTGGGTCATACAATTTATGGGTTCTCCATTCTATCCAAGCAGAGATTATTAAAATCCTACAAACCCCTAGTTGTAATACACTGACTTTCCTTAAACAGCTCTAGCTATGAACATTATTAGGATTACCACCCGTATTTCAATCAGACCAAAATTTGACTTATAGTATTTTGTTATAACGTGAGTTACCTTTGTATAAAGGAAATTATGTGCTTATCGTGTTCATGAAACTATGCATACGTATACATTGTACGTGAAAAGAGCAATAAATTGGAAGAACGTCGGTGGTTGTAAAGTGAAGCGCACTCGTACAAATGAACAGTTGTATGGTAAGAGAGATTATGATGCCAGATCTTAGTAGTCTTTCTGAGGAGAAAACCAGAACTGAGTTGCCTTTTTCCCAAAACATTCAAGAATTAAATTCTAATACTTCAATACACAATATGCAACTGGCTTTACTGTTGTTGCATTCCTTAATCTTTGGTCGATTGTCCAGAGCCAAGTCTAATGCCCTTCTTGGTTAAATCATCCGGAGACCAGCTTCCCTCCTTCTTGCTTTTAGTGATGACGTGGTAAAGAATCACCGCTGCGGAAATTGCTAGAAGCGCCTGTAAAATATAGACATAACTTTTGCGGTTTTGTATATATCAAGACGCGTGTGATCTTATAATCTGTAAAGTTTCCTCACAGTCGAAATTAAATCTTGACATTGAGCTGTACAAAATTAGACACATGCCCTTAGAGGTACAGCAACTCATACAATGTTGTATCGACTTTGAATAGAACGAATTTAACAAATTCAGTATCTATTGGATAATTTCATGATTGGTTATATGAAACGAATGCATCGATGATTTTGTAACCATGTTCTATTTATGAAAGTGCAACAACAGCATTTCACTCAACACCAAAAGGTAACACATTTAAAAGTAAGGTATTTGATGTTAGATGTTTTATCGAACTCTGGATAGTAACTTACAGAGCTCCCAACTGTGCCACACGAGAAGCCAATGAACGGGGTACCGGTAAGAACCGAATCTAACAACTTGTCGTAGCAGCCCTGAAAAAAAGGAATATTAATGTTTGTAATATATTTACGTCACAAGCACTTGAGTTATTTCTATTCACACACTTAGGCTATGTAGTTTTACGGCATTGAAGTTTAGGGTAGTTTCAACCTGTTTACTTCCTTGTTTTTTTTATGTTCATTTACGTATGAATAGCAATGAGCCATGGGCCTATGAGTTACACTATGGCACATATTCTTTACATCCTCGGTCACAAAATGTTCGGTAAATAATTTACATCATCAAAAATACATACATGTATGTACAAAAAACTTTAACAGCCTTAATACATTAGAATATAAGTATTCCTCTGTCAAAATCTAACTATATTTGTGCGGACTCTTCCCAAATAAACTGAAGCATATTTCAGATATATTTAATTAACAAATCTCTCAGGCCTGAAACTGTACTAAACGTATATTCAGTGACAGACTCACTACGTCCATATTGTTGTTGGAGATGGTAGGGGTGACTGCACATACAACAGTTGTGGGCGGATCAAACAACCCTGTCTTACAACACACTGCGGGTGTGGAGTAGCCCAGTGAGGATCCACTACCAAACTGGACCTGCCACAGTGTAGCCGAGTCGAAATCCTTAGAGCTGTCAACACCGCAGCATTGTTGCTGTGAAAATGTATTTGAAAATTGATTAATATATACATTGTTGATAGACAAACAAGGAGTAAGATTAGATGAGGCTAATGCTTTTTCAGAAAATCGAAAGTATTTTAACCATCCGATTACAGCATTTATTTTGCTAGATAAATAGAGATGTTACAATAAAGGAGGATGATAGTGGTACAGTGTATAAATCATCGTATACACCAAGTCACGATGCTACAATACATTTTACCTCTATTTATTATGTATGCGTCTCGTTCGAACTAGATTTAGAATCCACTTTCGTGTGTACATTTACGGTAAATACCTTGATGTCTGAATTCGTAGGGCAGAATTTCTGCTCACACATGTATCGTTCTCACTCGACTAATCACGGCAGTCAATCACCCAAGTAATACCGATATATGAGAATACGAACATACCCATATCATTATTGTATTCCAGAAAGAGGTTGTGGCATCAGTTCCGTTCAGTCCGTTATATTGACTCTGCAGAGACGATTTCAGTGAGGCTCTAGGGGGAGCTGTTACCTGAAACAAAGAGGCAAATTGTTTTAGCAAAAGGCGACTTTATGTTAACCTATTTCCATTCCACTTGAACTGACATTTTAAGGAAGTATGTTTTGTGAGTAAATGTCAACTATCACCCCGATCACCTGAGGCTTACAGTTCACGCCCTCTGCACTATAACACCCGTACGGTTTTATAGGAACAAATCTTACAAACAGTACCAGCAGTTCAGCTTATTTGATAGGAATTTTACTAGTGAAAAGCCCTGGTAGGAAATGACGGAGGTTTGTCGAGTGTATCTATAAATCAGCTCATACAATACGATGGCGATATTGATAAGTATGTGACGTTTTACTTATTATACAGTGAAGGGGCAGGCGTGTCATCTGATTGATAAGAAGTCTTTAGGTATGAACTGAAGAGTTGAAAGAACTGATCAAAGTTGTCTGTAAGATGCTCGCTTAGAGACTTGCAGCAATTTGATAAGCAAACACGACTCAAGGGCTGGTAACTTAATGACGTAAGGGTAGGAGCATTTAGATTGGTCAACACGAATCAAGGCCGGTAACTTCGAATACGAAGGGTAGGAGCATTTTGATTGGCTAACACGCATCAAGAGCCAGTAACTTGAGGACAAAGGATAGGTGCCTCTTGATTGGCTTACACCATTCAAAGGCCGATAACTCGAGTACGAAGGATAGGAGCATTTTCATTGGTCAACACACCTCAAGGGTCGATAACTCGAGGACGAAGGATAGGAGCAATTTGATTGGTCAACACGTATCAAGGGCCGGTAACTTGAGGACGAAGGATAGAAGCATTTCATTGGCTAACACGCATTAAGGGCCGGTAACTTGAGGACAAAGGATAGGAGCCTCTTGATTAACTAACACGCATCAAAGGCCGGTAACTTGAGGACGAAGGATACCAGCATTTTGATTGGTTAACACGAATGTAGGGCCGGTAACTTGACGACGAAGGATGGGAGCATTTTGATTGGCTAACACGCATCAAGAGCCGGTAACTTGAGGACAAAGGATAGGTGCCTCTTGATTGGCTTACACCATTCAAAGGCCGATAACTCGAGTACGAAGGATAGGAGCATTTTGATTGGTCAACACACCTATAGGGTCGATAACTCGAGGACGAAGGATAGGAGCAATTTGATTGGTCAACACGTATCAAGGGCCGGTAACTTGAGGACGAAGGATAGAAGCATTTCATTGGCTAACACGCATTAAGGGCCGGTAACTTGAGGACAAAGGATAGGAGCCTCTTGATTAACTAACACGCATCAAAGGCCGGTAACTTGAGGACGAAGGATACCAGCATTTTGATTGGTTAACACGAATGTAGGGCCGGTAACTTGACGACGAAGGATGGGAGCATTTTGATTGGCTAACACGCATCAAGAGCCGGTAACTTGAGGACAATGGATAGGTGCCTCTTGATTGGCTTACACCATTCAAAGGCCGATAACTCGAGTACGAAGGATAGGAGCATTTTGATTGGTCAACACACCTATAGGGTCGATTACTCGAGGACGAAGGATAGGAGCAATTTGATTGGTCAACACGTATCAAGGGCCGGTAACTTGAGGACGAAGGATAGAAGCATTTCATTGGCTAACACGCATTAAGGGCCGGTAACTTGAGGACAAATGATAGGAGCCTCTTGATTAACTAACACGCATCAAAGGCCGGTAACTTGAGGACGAAGGATACCAGCATTTTGATTGGTTAACACGAATGTAGGGGCGGTAACTTGACGACGAAGGATGGGAGCATTTTGATTGGCTAACACGCATCAAGAGCCGGTAACTTGAGGACAAAGGATAGGTGCCTCTTGATTGGCTTACACCATTCAAAGGCCGATAACTCGAGTACGAAGGATAGGAGCATTTTGATTGGTCAACACACCTATAGGGTCGATAACTCGAGGACGAAGGATAGGAGCAATTTGATTGGTCAACACGTATCAAGGGCCGGTAACTTGAGGACGAAGGATAGAAGCATTTCATTGGCTAACACGCATTAAGGGCCGGTAACTTGAGGACAAAGGATAGGAGCCTCTTGATTAACTAACACGCATCAAAGGCCGGTAACTTGAGGACGAAGGATACCAGCATTTTGATTGGTGAACACGAATGTAGGGCCGGTAACTTGACGACGAAGGATGGGAGCATTTTGATTGGTTAACACGCATCAACAGGCCCCCCTAAGTAATTGAAGGAAATGCGTCAATTTTGAAGAATATCCATCCAAATTTGAAAGAAATGCGTCCATAACGGAAGAAAATGCTTCTTTTCTCGAAACAATCGCAGCAATATCGGTGAATTCACGGTAATTACAGAAACAATCACTTTGATGTCGGAAGGACCAACATCCCTATCGGAAACGACATCGGCCATTTCCGTGAATTCTCGGTCGATGCCGGAAATGCACACATCAAAAAATGGCGTCGGAAGAATGTTCTCCTGCTTCGGTGAGTAATGTTTTTACTGATAACAGTCCGTTCTTTACATGAATCGAAGTTAAATTACTTTTGTTGAATCCGTCTAGGTACAGGGAATCAACAAGACCTAAGGTTACTGTCATGAAAATGAGTAGTTACGGTGCTAATGTTAAAACAGTTCGCGATTCGCCGATTGTTTACATCGAAGCAGGTGAAGCCGTATCACTAACAGAAAGACTAAAAAGCATAAATCATCTCTGAAGCGTGTAAGTCGTTTCAGGGTTATTTCATAAATCATACGTAATTAAGGACATTCATTTTGATAATTTCGTCACTTTATATGCGAATCCATGTCGATTGGATTGCTTATAGTGGGTTATTTATTTCGGGTTTTCTTCACCGAGAGCAGCAACGGAAATGACTTGTCAAACGAAACCCTTTTTTTGTTATCCCAACAATTATAACCAAAAAATACAAAACTGTTGTATCTACATTAAACTCAAAATTATTATCTTCTTTATTCGTTAATAAATATGTGATAAATAGTTGTTAGAGTTATTCCAGATGTTATGGGAATATGATTACACTATATATATGACATACATTTCGAAGTTGTGGCACCGTGGAATACGGCGATAATTTGTCTGATGATAATTCTAAACAATATAAATAACTTATCAAGATCGTCCGAATAATGGAATAAAAACGAGACATAGAGCTGCATGATCAGGATTCTAGTTGGCGAAAAGTGGCCGTCATACATTCAACAGATAAATAACCTAATAAACAGTCCCATGACTAGGATTCGCATTATCACATATAAGTGACGAAATTAAATTCCTAAAGTCCTAAATTACTTATAAAATAACCCTGAAACGTCTTACACGCTTCAGAGATCATCTATGCTTTTTAATCTTTCTGTTAGTGATACGGCTTCACCTGGCTTCAATGTAAACAATCGGCGAATCGCGAACTGTTTTAACATTAGCACCATAACTACTAATTTTCATGACTGTAACCAAAAGTCTTGTTGATTCCCTATACCAAGACGAATTCAACAAAAGTAATTTAACTTCGATTCATGTAAAGTACGGACTGTAATCAGTAAAAACATTACTCACCGAAGCAGGAGAACATTCTTCCGACGCCATTTTTTGATGTGTGCATTTCCGGCATCGACCGAGAATTCACGGAAATGGCCGATGGTCCTTCCGACATCAGAGTGATTGTTTCTGTAATTACCGTGAATTCACCGATATTGCTGCGATTGTTTCGAGAAAAGAAGCATTTTCTTCCGTAATGGACGCATTTCTTTCAAATTTGGATGGATTTTCTTCAAAATTGACGCATTTCCTTCAATTACTTAGGGGGGCCTGATCAAGGGCCGGTAAGTTGTGGACGAAGGATGGGAGCATTTTGATTGTTCAACACGCATCAAGGGCCGGTAACTTGAGGACGAAGTTTGGGAGCACTTTGATTGGGTAACACGCACCAAGGGCCGGTAACTTGAGGACGAAGGTTGGGAGCATTTTGATTGATCAAAACGTATCAAGGGCCGGTAACTTGAGAAGGAAGCATGGTTGCATTTTGATTAGTCAACACACCTCAAGGGCCGATAACTTGAGGACGAAGGATAAGAGCATTTTGATTGGGTAACACGCATCAAAGGCCGATGACTTGAGGACGAAGGATAGAAGCATTTGATTGGTTAACACCCATCAAGGGCCTGTAACTTGAGGACGAAAGATGGGAGCATTTTGATTGGTCAACACACCTCAAGGGCCGGTAAGTTGTGGACGAAGGATGGGAGCATTTTGATTGTTGAACACACCTCAACGGCCGGTAAGTTGTGGACGAAGGTTAGAAGCATTTCATTGGCTAACACGCATTAAGAGCCGGTAACTTGAGGACAAAGGATAGGAGCCTCTTGATTAACTAACACGCATCAAAGGCCGGTAACTTGAGGACGAAGGATACCAGCATTTTGATTGGTTAACACGAATGAAGGGCCGGTAACTTTACGACGAAGGATGGTAGCATTTTGATTGGTTAACACGCATCAAGGGCCGGTAAGTTGTGGACGAAGGATGGGAGCATTTTGATTGTTCAACACACCCCAAGGGCCGATAACTCGAGTACGAAGGATAAAAGCATTTCATTGGCTAACACTCATTAAGGCCGGTAACTTGAGGCCAAAGGATAGGAGCCTCTTGATTAACTAACACGCATCAAAGGCGAAGGATGGTAGCATTTTGATTGGTTTACACCATTCAAAACACGGTAACATGTGGACGAAGAATAGGAGCATTTTGATTGGTCAACACGCATCAATGGTCGATACTTTGAGGACAAAGGATGGGGGCATTTTGATTGGTCAACACACGCATCAAGGGCCGGTTACTTGAGTATGAAGGATGGGAGCGTTTTGATTGGTCAACACGCATCAATGGCCGGTAACTTGAGGACGTAGGATGGGAGCATTTTGATTGGTCAACACGCATCAAGGGCCGGTAACTTGAGGACGTAGGATGGGAGCATTTTGATTGGTCAACACGCATCAAGGGCCGGTAACTTGAGGACGAAGGATAGAAGCATTTTGATTGTTCAACACACCTCAAGGGTCGATAACTGGAGCACGAAGGATGGGAGCATTTTGATTGGTCAACACGCATCAATGGCCGGCAACTTGAGGACGTACATGTAGGATGAGAGCATTTTGATTGTTCAACACACCTCAAGGGTCGATAACTCGAGTACGAAGGATGGGAGCATTTTGATTGGTTTACACGCATCAAGGGCCGGTAGCTTGAGGACGATGGATGGGAGCGACGCCCTAAATGACGAATAGTTTACTGTTCTACAAAAACAGGCTGTCGAGGCTTTTAATCTTACAATTACAAGCATCTAATAGTTCTACTCACGATAGAACGGTTAACTGCTACTATGATCACAATGATGAGGAAGGCTATTGTCAGCAAGCTTGTCATCACCAGGTACTGAAACACCAATAAACAATCATGATGTCATCCTATTGTTCCCACAAGAACTGGAATCTGTACATTCAGACTAAGCATTCCTTCAGAGCAGAGCATTGAAATTAAACTCATTTGGATGACCACACTGATATGATATGATGATATGGTGTTCCTTGTTACATGGTTCGATGTACAGCAATGACCTTTTAGCAAACGACAAACGAATTCAGTGCTTTAAATTCATACAACAAAAACGTTTAAATAGAACTATTGAAATTTCTTCATGAGTCAGACATTAAAATTATCTTGTCAGTTAGTTAGTTGAAGTTATCGTAGTTTGATAAACAATAACAAAAGTAACACGTAATAAAATGGCTAATTCCACTCACAATGTGACGTCATATCCGAGGAACACAATTTTTCCCAAACTCACACATTCAATATCAAACCATAAGGCATAATAAAATATGACAGCTTCGAGTTCAATACAAACGATCGAAATGCACAAGTATGATGTTCTATATTTATTATATACCCCTTTTATTAGCAAATTGGTAAACAAATAAAGTTGCATAAATGTACACTGACGAAAGTGAAAGTTTTTTCAGTGTGGTAACATAAATAAACCATCAAATTTGCTTTACTATCATTTAATTACAAAGAACTGAAAATAAGAAAAAACATTCAAGCTTCCGTCCGTCGTACTTCTTTCGAGTGATATAACCATTGTTATGACGTCATAATAGTAAACGGTTGTGACGTCACAGTGACGAAGCTTTCGGCAATGCTTTTAATTCCCCTTATTCTTTGCGCTTTTCTGCTTTGTTAATGATAATTTGAGTAACATTTTCCTTGTTTGTGCTGTTAATATTAGGTCGGAATCCAAGCTGATACTAAAATCAACTGAAAAAATACTAGCAGTGTTATTAAAACATAAATTCAGAGAAAATAGAACCGTCAGCCGTGCAATACGGAATTCACCGTGCAATAAGGACATCGACCTCGGAAACCGTATTGCACCCCTCTATTACTAGCTTAAGTTTACATGAGTATATAATAACTTGTATTTCACAATAGCTCACCATACCCAATACTGTATGATAAAAAGATACATACCACAACGGCCATACACTTGACCATGCAGCACGACGTGGCCGCGCCCAGCATTGTAACAACCACTAAGACGACACCGAGGACAATTAGACCATCTGAAACCCCGCCCACCAGGTCATCCAGAACGAGGTTGTCAGTAGGCAGAACGACGCTGCTTGGAGCTGACGCCGTGGCCCCCGATATAGCACTGGAGATGAGCGGTCTCCATAGAGTGTCCCTTGCATCTGGTTGGACTTTTGTCACAACTCCTAACAGTAATACAGCGTATGCCAAAGCCTGTGACAGAATTATGTTGAATTTGCTGTTAAAACTCCAATTCTTACCGAATAAGCACTATTTAACAAAGATACCATATTTAAATTCATCAATATTAACCCTTGAAACTAGGCTCAATATACTATGCTTCATAGTTGCTAAATTTACAAAATGTGCCCAAACAACCTTAGATAGGTGTACCCAGATGCAAATATAGAACGACCGTGAAATACGTAATGGATACCACCTGAATGCGAGGGCGTTCTAGCAAAGGCCTCTCTTTGCTATAACGCCCGAGGATGAGGGTGTTATCTATTTTATATACCGAAAAACAAAGACTAACGTGAGTGCAGTTGTCAAAATGGTTTACTGCATGTGGTCTAAATAAAATAAAGCGCACATAAAATATCATGAAAGTTCTTCGACAGCAGAATACTCATCAACAATCAACATTTCTCAGTCACCAGTCCTTCGTGGTCTAGTGGTAGAGCCTTGTGCTACAAAGCGAAGGATACTATGGAAGGTTTGTGAATTGGTAACCTTACTAAATGGGACTTAGAATTTATTGGGTGCAAATAATTGTTTTTGGAGTATTTGTGTATCTTTATTATGGATAATACGATGATGGAAGGTTATAGTTCTGTTCAAGGCCCTCCCAGCAGGGTATTATCCAGAATAAGGCCTTCTCAATAGGCATTGTAAGGCCCTAGTTCCTTTCGAAGTGAATTCCTCCCGGAAAAAAACTGAATTCAAAGAGTATTAAATGGGCATTGAGGTATACATAAAGTCGAGTGCAGCTTTGAAATTGGTCCTGCTGATGTGTTAAGGGTTTGCCTCAAGACACAGGACATGTATCTCTTAGAAACAGCGTTGAAAAGACTACTATGCCTTCAGAGTCTACCTTCCTTGCATATGGTATTAGGGTAGGGTCTTTTGACATGTAAATCTTTCTAAATCTATTTCAGGCCTGTGCCTCCACAGGTACCATAAACATATATTTGACCTTGCACTAACCGATTTCCGATCTTTCAACATTGGCTAAGGTAAATCAACTTAAACATAGAATTACGATCGCTAGATGTAACTGTGTCATTGAAGAACACGTAAATCACATAAACAACATGGTCTGGTTTCTGGAATGTTCAACTGTAACAAAGTTTTATTTAACATTTGAAATATTCAAAAGCAATAATATATATATATATATGACATCACTCTGCAATAGTACCGAACATTTTACTTTTTACGTTATACACTGTCGGCCAAAAGAAACGCCTACCAGATATCTTATCAAGTTTCGTAAAAAACTATAATAATCAGTTTAGAAATATTATAATAGCATTATGAAGTTGCACCATTTCTGCAAAATACATTTAAATCTTAGAAGTTGTCATGTCACAAAGAATGGCGATTGTTGAAATGAGACAACATAATTGTTCAGTTTTCGATCAGTGCTTGGTCAGAAAACATTTGAAACCGATTTTCATACAACCACGAGCAAAAATACAGGCACACATTCGTATTTAAGTGGGGATGATGCTACAGATGTACGTGGTTACGGTGCGCAAGTGAATCAACCGGAAATATCTGTCTTCATTGGGCACACTTTTTCCACGATTTCAAAGGACTTTTATATTAATTATTGTTTCAGCATAAAGTGGAGACCACCATTAATTATATTTCAGAAATTAGTTCATCTTTCAGTTTAAGGAAATCAAGTGGGCGTTTCTTATGGTCGACAGTGTACAGTAAAGACGAGTCAACGAAATAAAGTCAAAGATGGTACATTATGTCTACCACTTCTTTTATTAACTTAACTGAACTGATCCTTCCATGCTACACTAAGCATGCTAAGGTTAACCTTACTTCCCATCAATATATATTACACTTAGATTACAGAAGTGACATGCGATCAACTAAACGCTGTATGAAAGCGACCAGACATCTACAGGATTTTAGTCTCGTGGAAGGCAAATGAGTTAAGAAGGGTAACCGCTGTACTTACGTGGACAAGAAACGTCACCCCATAAAATATAACAGATATTTCAATCCATGTATGATTAAAAGTAACGTAAAAACAGGGTTACACCAGGTCTTCTTCAGAAGCTAAATGGACTACATTTAAATTTGTGTTTACTCATCTGTTTATATTTCACGGCTTTTAAGAAATTTTCGTTTTCGTATCTTCTCAACTACACAAGAGAGGAGAGTCAAAAGCAATTTGGCGTGTGCAGGTTGTGTTATGTCGACAACATTTTTTATTACTCACATGTCTATATTTTGTGAATTTAACCTATATGCCAAACATTCTAGTCATAAACCATCTGAGAAAGCAATGTTATCACCGAAGGGTAGGATCATACATCAACATACACGTATCGTACTCTGATGTATCAATATATGCCTTCATCTTCACAAAACGTGTCAATCTCCGGCAGTAGTATGGCAATGTTTACTCTGTTGAAAATACACAGACGTTTCTTTAGTTCGTCAGTATACATATCGATGTACATACCCCGAAACAGAAACTGACGATTCCTATAATGACCCGGGCGACGACACTCAATCGTGTGCACATCTCTGCTGTAGGAATGTATCAGAGTGAAACTGCTTCTTGCACAAACATTTTACTGCAATACAAACAAAACAGATAATAATCTTGACTTTGAAAGATTTTTTCGTTAACATGAACTTACATTTCACATTCGAAAAAACTTTGAAATCATTTTTCCAGGTAATGTTGCTTTCTTATGAGAAATTATATTTTTAGAAAGACAAATTCAACCTTATAAGGAAATAACTGTATTGTGTATATATATATATATATATATATATGTGAAAATACAATCAGGAGAATTATGAATAAATCATCGTGATTTCTTCGACAATTGTATTTTCCTATATGAGACCTGAGGGTTGGACAAGTTTGAACTGAATTTTGTTATAAATAAATATATATATATATATACATCTTAAGTCTAACTGTTGCTACCAGTAACGACGTCGTCTATATACTATATTCAGTTCATTTTCAAGAAATAACGTCTATCAACAAATAACAACTAACGTCAATCGACAAGTAGCAACTTTAAACAATAAAATTCCTAAAAGTATATATCAAATTTCAAAATGACTTTACCTTCACAAAATCCAAAATTTCTGAAAAGGCCTTAACTATGGCGAGTAAAACACCAACCTCAAACCAATAGAACGTGAAGTAGGTCAGTCCGGTGAGATGGAAAATGAATGTATTCTATGATCGTTGTCGTATTGAACCAGTATGGATTAGGGACCGGTATTGATATTGTGTCTACCTTAATGTGGTCGAGTGACATGGCAACAAGATATTGTCCCTCTCCTTTCATCTCTTGTGTCGATACACATTGGTCTATTATAGGAAGAACTGATTGAAAGCTATATCTATAGCACGCATATGATAGAGTATCAGGGTCTATTGCGCTGTAACCATTATATCGATATAAACACCATAGAACGTCACAGCATTATATAAATATATATATATTTGAAATACTCTGCCTGTTATATGTTAATAAGACTTATATTGGAAATAAGTTTTCTCGAAATGTTATTTACATTATGTGTGGTGAGAGAAAATTTAATGAAAATATATTAAACTCATTTTGTGATTTACTTGTTAATAGATCAGATCACTTTCAATATCATATTCAATTAACATGAATCATTATAAAATTATTAATATATAAATAAATAAAGAATTGCAAATTGCAAATACCTTCCTTTAAAGTAAATAATTGCGACATAATAAAATAGACGAGGAAAGAGAAAGCTGTACATGATGCCATTATTTGGTATATCAAGTCTGGAAAATTTGCTGGGAAAACTAACCCGACTATATTTGATCGGATACACGTCGGTGAGAATAGAATTTGAAAGCATGTTTGTTCTCTCGTGTATATCAGTTACCTATCAATACAAAAGCACAAACATTTATTTATTTGCATTTGTTAATTTATTTATATATATATATATATATATATATATATATATATATATATATATATATCATTTATTTTAAACTTATATAATCATCACTCTATGTTCCCTATTTCTAATATTCCCGTTTCAATGATATCTGTACACCTGATTATGAAAACAGGTAACTGTACTGTATTGAACACTGTATAAACACCGAGTTTGAAGGCGGATTTCCTGCCACACACTGAGACATGAGTTGGGAGGTCTTGGGCAAGGGATTTTATTCGATATGTGCCTCTGTTCACTCAGCAGTACAATTGAGTACCTGGTTTGGAAGTGAAGGCAATGTGACAGATGACCTTCGAGCGCCTTAATTGGTAGCTCCGGTTGCATACTCCAAGGGGAGTTTAGAATGAAAAAGGAACCATGTTGGTCCTTATACCAGGGTAATAACGTCTGTAGCGCTTTGAGCACGGCCTTTAGTGTTGTGGATTTAGCGCGATATAAGTATCCTCATTATTAGTATTATATATTATTATTATTATTATTAAAACAAGTTACCGTACTGTATTGAACACTGTAACAAAATAATATAGATACAGTTTATTACTAAAAGTTGTGAAACATGTTACAAACAAATGTGTGAGTAAAAGAGAAATAGAGGGGATACAAAATTAGTCCTCGTTAGATCAAAATGCCTTAAGTAATAAGTAGTAGTATTTAAATAAAAACCATGATATATATTTTTACAGTTCCTTATAGTCAGCTAGACCCCTTAACTAAGGAGCCTTGGCAAGTCTTGTTCAAGTCTCAGTTTTCTCATAGGGTACTTTTTAATTAAATATAATTTTTGTCAGATTTTTATTTTGTAAACGTTAGCATACATCCCTCATTGTGACCTTAGAGTCTGCACCCGTGACGAGTGTTGCTCTTGGTGCATGTCATCAAAACATACTGAAGACTAGATGTATCTTTCCTTGTTTGCATGCACATAAGAACACGCTTATGTTAGGGGCACATGAACATTTCAATTGACTATATAGACATTCTTAAATACACCTATAACATAAATAAACATACAACAACTTACTTTTAGATAAAAAAAATTTCAAACGGGAGGCCGGTGAGAGAAAAACGACGGATCGGGTCTCGCTGAGGTGATTGCATGTACATGAGCTCTCCCGAATGTAGCGTTATAATTTTTGTTTATCATAACAATATCACAACAATTGAAATCGAACATTATGCAAAGTAAACATTGTCAGAGTTGATCATGAGATTGCGGGATTCAAACGTTTCGAAACTATTCGCTATTTAATCCGAACAGACTACAATAAGACTACGAATACATCACGTACGCTTTTATATTCATTGCTCACGCTCGGCCAATATAACAAAAACTCGCACTCGGTTCGTACATGTCATATGACACTTGGACGTGTAACAACCCCTATTTTACAAAACACAGTCGAGTGGATACATTGGCAGACAAGCTCCAGCTATAATCTGGAGGTGAAAACAGAGATTTGATATCGACATCTATGAAAGTATATCCGATAATGCACGATAGAAGGTACAGTCACATATATACATATATATACATATATACATGTATATATCCATACATACCAGCAACAGCGACAAGTCATTTAAAACTCTAAATGAAAACAAACAAAACATGACAATGCCAAAACAGTGTAAAATGCTCATACTTCTTAATAAATCAGCAGATTGGTGTTTTATGCTCATTTACTATTTTTCAGATGCTGATCATTCTCAGTTACTACGCTGGGGAAATAAAAGTTATGGTTAAGGTTAAAGTTCCAGGACGTTTGTCTTTCATCAAGGTCAAGGTAAAGCAATATGACTTGAATTAAAGGGTCTTTTGTCAAGAAAAAAAGATCAAGTTTCAAAGACAAATCATTTACTAATCATTTAGAGCCAAGCTAGGTTAAAGGGGCAGTAGCACGTTTTTTGCCATACATTTCTTCAAATTTCCCATTTACAATGATAGTTTATGTTATTTATATTTACTTAAGAGGGTAAAACGTCTTATTATGCAATCCAATTATCCGAAGTGGTTATAACGGTGTTGCGTATAATGCAAAAATTGCATGGCGATCATTTTATTGTGAACACATTTTATTATTTCGAACGACAAAAACGATTCCCATGGCTTTACGGAACCATGTAAACTATTTTTTTAACTTGATTTTCCGAAGAGAGAAGAGTGTTTTACTATTGGTGGCATTGTTTTTCAAATACATTTCTTTGACTTATTTAACCGGAAAACCGTGCTTCTGCCCTTTTAAAGTTCAACACTCAATCTGAAATTCACGTGCTCTAAGTTAAAGGACGAATATATATATAACTTTCCGAGTCGCCCGAATAGAGCACAGGCGTATTAGTGGTGTCTATCAAAGGCACGTGTAAGGTTTCAGACACAGGAATTTGAGGATACCCAAGATCTCAATGTAAACAATGTATATAAAAGTATCCACACCCCCTCTATACAATAGGCTAAAGGAGCGACACCCGCCATCTTGGCAACTCTCGGTTGCGTTTTTGCACCTCTCGACTCGACCACATTCGTGGCTTATATTTCAAAACATACACAGCGACATATAACAAAACTTACCGCCGATCCTTTATTAGGTATCATACTAACTGGACATGGGCAACTTTTTGTTAACGTACTTACTTTTCGCCCCAAATTACGCTGCTAAGTCCATTCTACCTGCAAACAACATCGAACTACAACTCGCTCAGACGGAAGTGACGTCACTATACTGACTTGAATGCGATCTACACTCCCTCTCAGCTATATTTAGATACAAAGCATGCAACTGTGTTAACATGTAGATTTTTACACCGGGGCAAGCGATCATAACTTTTGCTTCAGATATTGGAATAATTTTCATAATTTGTTGGTCTTATCTCAATAATAAGTACATTTACATTGTTTACATTGAGATCTTGGGTATCCTCAAATTCCTGTGGTTTCAGAAGGTTCTTGCAAAGACGGTGGTAGGAGTTGCTGTAAGTATACAGTTACCCTATTCCAGATGGTCGAACGGTCGGACGGACTGCGACATTATATGAACTTAATTCGGTTTTACCCGGAACTTAAAGAGTACATGATTGTCCTTCGATGGTGCTTCAAATATTTAAGAACACCTGATATTTTCACAGAAATCGGTGGATGTCAAAGTCATATTACCAACTTGAAGCCTTGCAAGATGGATTGGCGACGCGTCTCGTAAGAAAGAATCCAGCGATCAATTTATTTCGGATATGTCTTTTTTATAATATAATCTTTTAAATATGAGTCGGTTACGAGGTGGTATCAGACAGTTTTAGCAAATGGACACACTTAGTGATTTGATATTTACCAAACTGAACGGATGAGCAATACGTCGGACTATTTCGACTCAAATTGTCATTCGGCTACCTGTATGTTATTTTGATTCACATGTTTTTACTTCCAGTAGTAAAATCTCAAAGTGTTGTTTGTGTCGTTTCTTTCACTGTTTGAAGAGTCTTGCTATATCGTCTCAGATTGGTATTTATAAAATTATATCTAAAAAAGACATATTTGAATGCAATGCTTCCAAAATAATTCGGATATTTTGCTGATAAAGTTTTGGTACCGATAGTACAGTCCATTCCAAATTCCTTTGCCTCCAGTCTGTCCATTTTGTTAGATTTGTAATATACAAACGGTCCAAGGATGTGTTTTATTTTCAAGTCCTCCTTCACTTGCATGCTGCTATTGCACAATTCCCGTTCCGTGTGACGTGCAAAAATCTTAAGGATTAAAAGGAAACGATTTCCCGTCTTTGGGTAATACAAAAATACAACGTTGTTGTGTGAAACGTCTACACTGTAATATATTATATCCTCCATCTCAAGATGCGAGCTCCTGTAGCATACCATTTAGCATACTCTTTGCTACGTGACGTGCTTCGCCTTAAAATCCTTCCATAATGGTCATTATACAGCTGATTCTTGAACACTCTTAAGCAATGCACTCTACGCAGGGTTGAAGAGACTTCAGAACTGTTTTTGCCGATAACCTGCTTGAATATTGCCTTCTCATTTGCCCAATAGAAAGTGTTTCGCTCTTTGTCATAATCCACAGCACGAACAAGTCCCGTGATCTTTAGGCCAGTTTTTCGCAATACTGTTGACGTCATATTTCCTTTCCACACATCTCTCGGTTTATGACTATCACCATCAAATTTAAACACCAGGAACGATGCTGGCGAATCCCCTTTTGGTTTATGTAAATATACATCCACAAATTTCCGACATGTTTCAATAACATTCCCATGCGCGACATCTTGTGTATATGTCGTTGACAGATCATCAAGAACGTGTAGATATGTTGTACAGTGAGTGCTGCATCTTAACCTGCATTGATCTGCAGTCTCACAGTGGATGTATCGTAGACAAACTTGCTTCTTTGGCCCTCTGCTTCCCTTTGCCTCAGAACTGATCTTGTCATTTATAAACAAGAGAAATATCAAAATGACCTGCATTGTTACCATGCAACGTGGCTTCTGTGTATATCAGATGTCTAGTCAATGTGTGGAGTGAAGCTCGAGTATGTTCTAGACTTGAAACTATCCACGTACATTTTGAGAACCGTTTCCTTGACAACAATACTGCCTCAAAAGCGTGGTTTCATGTGAAATTAGCGCTATATACATATCTCGAGTACCTCTCAGTCTTGATAGCCTAGTCAAGTGAATATCTTATATTAATTATTATCTTTGCTCACAGCTTTGTTCGCCTGCTTGTGTATCTCAGTACAATTATCATGAAACTGAAACCAAAATCGAGATTTAAACGCAAATCCAGATATTTAAGACCAAATATTAATATACAGAGAAAAATTTTCATTTCGCAAGGTATGCGAACGGACGGCGGCCTGTGCCATAAGCCCATCTGGACAGGTAAATAGGGCAAGTTTTGGCAAAATGAAATAAGCAGAAGGGATAGCTTTTCAAAGTTCTTATGTCCTTAATTTTGCAATAAAATGCTCTGTATCGACTAAATAATAAAATATGATAATACTATGCTCATTTGGGGAGAGATAATGGACAAATTCACTGAATGTCAGGCAGGCTTCCGACAAGGCTATACGACTGTGGATAATATGTTTGTTCTTCAAAGTATAATCCAGAAATATTTAAATATGAAAGGGGGAAAATTATGTGCTCTATTTGTTGACTTTGCTAAATCTTTCGACTCAGTACAAAGAAATAAACTATGGAATGTTCTAAACACAAGTGGTGTAAGCCCAAAGATGAATAATTTGCTTCGAAATATATACGAAAATGTCAAAGCCTGTGTCAGAAACAATAATGTTTTATCAGAAACCTTTGAAATACAGATTGGAGTGAGACAATGGTGTGTATTAAGTTCCTTTTTATTTTCATTCTTCATAAATGAATGAATCAAACCGCTTACCCCACAACAATTATGAAATGATGCTTTTATATGACAGAAACGGTCATAAAAATTGGGTAACTGACCTCAAACAATTACTTTTATAATTGGTTTTGGAAATATATGGCAAAATCAAGGGCACGGTGTAACTTCAGACTTTTTAAATTTGTTTGATCAACGACTTTAAAGATATATATCGCCAACATTAGCAAGAAAAGATTAACATTTCAAGCAAATGTAATTTATACTCTATTTATAAAGACAATTTCAATACCGAATTATATCTATCATGTATTAACGTAAAAAGTATAGGGTTAGCTTAGCTCGTTTTAGATGTTCATCACATGATCTGTTCATTGAGAAAGGCAGATATACAAACATTAGTAGGGAGGACAGAATTTGTAAATTGTGTGAGTTAGATGAAGTTGAAGATGAATACCATTTCCTTCTAGTATGTACAATATACAGTAACATCCGAAATAGATATATAAAAAACAAATATCATGTACATCCTAGTCAATTTAAATTTGCACTATTGCTGAATAGTTCAAACGCCCAAGAACTTAAAAACCTTGCCATGTTTATAGTTTATGCATTTGTACATAGAACGCATTGTATATCTTAAATGTGTTTGCAATGCTTTGCAATGTATATATGATGTACTATAGGCCTGAGGCCTTCTAAGTACCTTCTAAGAATAAAAAGCTGAAAGCTGAATATGCTCATCACATGTCCATTGAATGAGTATAGAAAAAAACATGATTCATGTTTGATGGTGTTGTTAATTTTATTTAAGATTTTACAAGGACAAACAAAAACTGAAGCTTTCGACATGTTGATCCCGGTCATTCCAAAGAGCTGCCGAAACGATTACGGTTAACTGTGAAGTATGTAACAATAAATACTACGGTAAATTCAAATGCATCTGCTGAATTAAAAACACAGATCTAGACTTACCGCTGCCATTTAGCCCAGTCTGATTAAAATAGATCTTGTTCCGAGGAATAAAATTTGCATAAAAATATATCTACCGGGATACGAACAGGTTCTGTAGATTCCTCGTTTGGCGTAGAACCTACGACTGATATGAGTTCGTATCCCGGTAGATGCACTATTTTGCAATCTTTATTCCACGGAAAACCGTCGATTTTAATCAGACTGCCATTTTGCCGTAATAAGATGCCGCAAAGACATCTCAAATACTATGGCTATGCTTGATTCGTTTTAGCGGCGTATACACCGGTCACGTGTCCAGCGTACGCCGTTCCTGAATCAGTCTGAAGTTGAAACAAGTGTATCGGCGTACAGACAGGAAGTCGTCATTAATTCCTCAAACTAGCTTCAATAAACATGTCATCTATATCATAAAAGTATATTTTTTTTTAATTATTCCAAAACTTGAATTAATATTATGTTAGCGTGTAATGTATTGATTTAAAAAAACAAGTAATATTTTAAAATAAATTAGTCAACTATCCAGTTGTCAAAAACAAATTCATTAAAAAATAGTAATGAATGTCGCAAGGATAACATTTTTCCGCCATTATACGCCGTATTCGCCGGTCATTTCAAACCCGCGCATTCGGAGTACGCCTAATGCGTGCGCCGGGTTCCAATCAAGTGAACACACTTTCGGGATGCAGCTTTGAACTAAAAGAGGATATAGCCGACTGTAATAGAGAATGTAATCTGCCTTTGATATTATAATATTTTCATTTGTTTGTGTATGTTCGCAAATAAATTCATTCGTTCAAGGTATTTGGTAGAAAACTTTCAATCAAAGCAACTTAATGACTTATTTGAAAAAGTAATCTAACAGGGAAGTCGCTATCAAATCCGTTTAATATGTCATTGATGTTCAAGTGCCTACGAGTCAAGAACTTCAAGAACACACACTGTTTATATCCTATGAGAAAAGAAATTTAATGTTTTTTTATGATTAAAAACAATAACGAATTTATAAAAGCCAACTGAATTTATTCAAACTTCATTTATCTCCCTAATTTCTAATCTCCTTAAGTAGGGGAAATAGGAGAGTGATCAAAACTTGTTTTGGTGTTTTATTACCTTCTACAGCAATTATATGGTTAAGGACTCAGATAGTACATCGTGTCGGCAACATCTATTGTTGACATAATTTTGAAAAAGCAATTTTATCACCCAGTTTTCTTTTAAATAGACATACATACATTACATTCATCATTGTATGATGCGTAAATTGTGTAAATGTGTTTACCAAGCATATACCTATCAAAGACATTAAAATCGACTTTGATTTTGTTTGATTCGGTTGAAAATATGCTATCGATTCGTTAGTTTTACATACCCATTGTTTGTCTAAAATGCTGAGTTGACGTATTTGAAACGTACAGCCACAGAGATATTGATTATGTTTGCTATACTGTCTTACATTCTATACACACACTACCGGGCAGAAGAAACGTAATCTTTTCAGATTTCATAACAACTACACCGAGTGGCAATAGAAACAATACAAACACAACATATGTTACCGGATAAAGTCGATCTCGAATGTCTGTGATGATGACATATCTCGTTAATAGATATTCAACATTTCATTCGTGGGATTATGATGCTTACCATTTTTTTCTGTGCACAAATTTAATGGGGTGATGAAATTGCTGTTTCAAGGGGAGTTTCTGGACATAATGTTTTGAATAGAAGATACTATTTTATGAAGTTGCGTAAATTATGTTAGTATAAAATTCTGTCGGCCTAATGTATCTTCTTTGACTTAAATTTGTTGGCGCATTTTACTGTACGACGGCGCCAACACGCCCTTTTGATTCTCCTATCTCGTCCAGTTAAGGAAATTCTAAAATGACGATTTCTTAAAACGTGTTTCCCAAGAAATCTGAACATATAATGTTTTGTTGGCTATATTTTAGTCGTATGTATCGCTCGTTGATTGAACTATCTTGTAGTTTGTATGCTATCGTTTCTCTTGCCCCTAAGTCTAAAACGAACATAAGCGTAACATTATGAAGATTTTTGCACAACATTCCGAAGTTTAAAGAAGAATATGTATAAACATTTATATTCTGTTATCATTAAATATATTTTTAAAAACATATTCCTACGAAAATAATATGGAAAGCCGTGTTTAATTACTAATTACGCGACAAAGAACCGCACCGAATGTTGTCTGTGCCGATATGCATATTTCCCCGGAAGCCTTCGGCAGGTTATGACGTCATAGATGCTCTACTGTCCGCCAGTGTTTTAACGCAGTTAATTGGCAAATATTAGTAAGGAGGAAGGGTAGGTTGAATACGTAGAATTCAGGACAGTTTCTGACTTGATATGGTATTTTGTGTAGCGTGGGATGTAATAATTCATCAAAGCCTGGACGGAAGTTTCATTTTTTTAAATTGCCAAGTGAAAAGACGGATGCAACGTGAGGAAAGGTTTGGATAGCCTTGTCCTCGTTGCCCTCGTATCATCTACACCCTATATTGCCCACACCACTATCTAAACAAAGTTATGGATGAGTGCACGTCACACTGCAATCCTTATCCCTTAAAGGGGCAGTAGTCACTAGCACGTTTTTTCGGTGAGTTAGGTCGATGAAATGTATTTGAAAAATAAAGTCACCAATAGTAAAACACCCTTCCCTCTTCGGAAAATTAAGTTAAAAAATGAGTGTACATGGTTCCGTAAAGCCATGGGAATCTTGTTTGTCATTCGAAATAATAAAATGTGTTCACAATAAAATGGCCGCCATGTAATTTTTGCTTTATATTCAGCACTGTTTTTACCACTACGGAAAATTTGTTATTATAAATGGGAATTTTGAAAAAAATAAAACTACAATAAAACGTGCTACTGCTCCTTTAAGAAAATAATGAACTCTTCCAACATGATAACAAAGACAGAATAACTAATTGACTTTAATTTCACTTTGATGTACACAATGATGACAATGTAGCGGGGCTAGTACTGCGGGCTATTGTATTGCTTTTTGCGCCAGTATTGCGCCAGTAATGTTTTTACTCATAAAAGTGTGTTACATAATGAATTGTTAGATTGTGTGATTACTGATGAGGAAATAATATACAAACATATATATAATGTTCGAGTGTAGTTTATTAAATCAATTAAGAAATAAACATCTTCCTGCTTATTGCTGTAAACATGTATCCATTGAAAAATATATTTCAATTATGTCCATCACATACAAACAAATACTTGTATATCAAACATGGCTATCGTATGCTTCATTAATGTGTGTTCTGTTAGATGCATGTATTTTTGTTCACGCTATGTCATTATGTATGACTTATGAGACTTGACTTCATAACAATGAACCAGTTCATTAATGACCAAGTGGACTGTACCATAATGCACAATAGGGGTGAGGAAGTGACACTCTGCATTTAGTGTAGGCGATAGGAGGGGAGGGGGGGGGGGGGGGGGGGGGGGGGGGGGGGGGGGGTTGAGGTGTAGGCAATATAGGATGTAGGCCATACGAGGGCAAGCCGCTGTCAAAGAGGGGAGAAGGACTGGAAACCGTCGGCATTTGACACGCTATATAATTAAAACTTTTTAAAAGTTAGTCTCAGGATATAACCTATAACCGCACTCTTATGTGTAAGTTGTGCTCTGTGAAACTTATACACAGTTGTTTAGTTATTTGCCATGAGCTACATGTAATAAATGTGTGAGATTATTTTCAATTTGAATATGGTCCCCATATTGAAAATAAACTTTTTGCATGACCGACTGATGGACAAGCAGCTCTAATGGTCTGTACAGCACAAGGTGGGTGAACCTTTTTGCACTTTTTCGGTAATCTGTGGTCGGTAATATAGACAGACGATAAACATGGTATTTGTCAGAAATAGTCATATATCATTTTTATTATCTTAGAAAATTTAACTTTATGATAAACTTTTGCCTTGCATATTGGTAGTCTAGGTCAATATCATTTTTTTTTCAAAAGGAAAAGCTAAAACATTTCCTTCTATGAAAATTGCACATTAGATCTAAGTAATATTATTTAATATCAATACGTTTTATAGCGAGCATAATCGAGTAATACAAATTTAAAGAATGGCGATTGTTTCAGATGTTTGATTGGATCAGATGTACGTGCATGTACATGTGCACGGTGCACACACAACCGGAAGTAGTGGTCTTCATTTGGCGTTGTTTGCTTTAAAAAGCTATTGACTCAGAATCGGGTTTTTAAGTAGTGTAACGGATTACAATATTGTCGATCTATAACAGATGCCTGATCTCGACTATACGTAGGTTTAAACTTGTTTGATGGAAAGTGGTGTGAGACAAGAAGAACGGGTACTGCCTTAGTTCTTGTTGCAGACTAAAGAATGAACATTGCAATATCGGGGAGAAAACATAATGCTCTTCCTTTAATGCCAACGGGTAGTGTACAGCAACACCCCCACTGTGTGTTCACCTACTATGAACCTTAGCGTAAATTTCATGTAATTTGGCATGTAATTAATCTATCTATCTATCTATATATCTATCTATATATCTATCTATATATCTATCTATGTAAAGTTGGAGACTATTTCTCTTTGAGCACTATACGCCATTGAATTCAATATTACCTTAATCATGTTCCATATTTCATTACCAAAGGTACTTATGTTATTCGAAAACAAACCATTTATCTTCGGAACACTATTGATTTCCAGGCAAGAGCTGAGCACAGGTATCTACATACATCTATCTTACAATTATTAGTCCGTAACTAACATCATAACATTATTAATTTAATTGTAACTATATTCGGTCTTGAAGGTATAGTCTTTAAGACATATTGTTAACAATAACAATCACAATTCCTCAAACAATCCTACATGGAGGATTCCTAGTCGGAGATTTGTTTCATGAAATATGAAGCATGCTAAATTACTTATTGTAGTTTCAGGTTGAGACGACATGAGTATATGGAACTTAGACTTTGTTGGGGATTCATAAGATTTAACTGGTATATATCGTTGTCGAAGAGTATGACAGATTTAACAAATCAGCAAAACGTGATACTCTGTCTCAACGTGTCCAGAGTTACAAACCTTACAAAGTCTATCATGTTTTGGAATGTCCAAATACCTGTCAGTCTCATCGGCTAATGTATGTGAGCTACAGCGAAACTGTTAAAGTGCAAATCTAAATTTATTTATCGTTAAAGAAGTAAGAAGAAAAATAAAGTTGGAAAACATTCTTAAACATGGAGTAGGTGTAATATTTACGACTAACTATTAAGAAGCGACAGGCAGCTCAAGTGTTTGACGTTGGTTTGTAAATCCAAATTCCAATTATGGTTGGTTTTAATAACTACATACTCTCTAAGTTGAGACAGTTCCTCATTTCACTGAAAAAACAAGACCTGTATAAGATTATGCTCAATTCTAATTATAGTCAGTGTTGCGACATAAACGTTAGGTAAAGTCAAATGCATCATATATTGTTTTGTATGTTAAACTTGACTCACTTGCTTTTTCGATTTTGTTCGTCTAAAACAAATCATATTGGCATATAAGTGTGCTGGTTATTTTTTGGGTTAAATTTATTTTAATATTTATTCACATGTAGGCCTACCAATAAACTGATGCCATGAAACTTTTAGGTACGTTAGCCTGTATCTAAACTTTAGTCTATGACCTCGGCCGATTTTGGATTTTCAACTTCTTTAATGAGATTTCTGTCCAATAGGTGACAATTTTAGATCTCAATTTCTCCAAAACTATAGCAGACAATTTCACAAAACCTTCACCAAACTAAGAACCGTAAGAACAGGTTGCCATGGGGACTGTACAGCAGGCTGAAACAATGACAGAAAATGAGGATTTTTTAACAAGGGGAAAATTTTCAAAATTAACATAGAGACTAGAAACTTTTTAGAAAAGATGTGCAATACTAATATAAACAAAACAGTAAGTCGAATTCGTAGGTCACGTGGTTTACCCACCAATTTCTTTGAAATTGTTCGATTTTTGTATGTAAAATGTGCATCTCAAAACTCCAAGAGACATGCTAGAGACTTGAAACTTTCTTTTAAAATATATGCAATTACATTGTTAAGATGTCCTTATTATAATTCTGTCCTAATTAAATCAAACATTTACGCGCTGAATCAGTTTATCGTCGCTTGCGACTATATTACTTTTTTTACATCTGTAGTTTCACTCTACGGTTAGAATCTGACGATTCACAGGTGCTGTCAACATTGCAATATACGATTTTAAAAGGTGAGTTTTCGATGATTTTCGTGAGCGGGGCAATTGGCTTGAACGTTTAGAGGTAGCGGTTTTCGGACTGTCGCATGTCGCATCAGTCTGATTAAAATCGACGGTTTTCCGTGGAATTAAAATTGCAAAATATTGCATCTACCGGGATACGAACTCATATCAGTCGTAGGTTCCACGCCAAACCGTCTGATAACATCCCGTATACTCGCGTTTTCGAGCGCAATTCAGGTAGCCATTCAAAAGACGCCCAACAAATGCTTTCGGTGCGAGAAGCTAGGGGCAGACAACTCCAAACAGCTATCCTTTTGTCTGTTCCGAATGCTTTCAAAACAGTGACCGTTTAAAAACTACGTTGTGATTGGTCAGGTATTTGACTGGGCTTTGGCTGTGCTAAACTGGTTCGGAACATTCGCCTATACGGGGTGTTCTCAGACCTTGTGGAGAGGAATCTACAGAACCTGTTCGTATCCCGGTAGATGCATAATTTTACAAATTGTATTCCTCGGAACAAGGTCGATTTTAATCAGACTGCATGTCGCATATTACTGTTTGAAATACTGATCGTATTGTGGCCATTTATAGCTCAGTTTGTAGGGAAATCATTTAGGTTTGTATCATAGGCATCAACTGTGCCCAAAAATTTGTGATGCGAAATATGACTTTGAATGAGCATGAGGTGGTTTCAACGTTACATCCCTTTCCTTTATAGTGATAGGATACGGTCTATAAAAGTGTACTTCAAAAGCTATTTCTAAGCTATACACGCCCCTGCGCTTGTGTCTAACTCGTTTACGTACGTTTTCACTAATAGGTAAGTCATTTATTTACGTCGTTTTCTTGTTGTCATTTATTCCACATATAAACTTTTTTGGAAGTACAATTCCATGTGAATTTCCATTGTTGGTCTTGGGTTTGACCTGGGTGTGTATCGGTTCAGTGTCAACCATGTTTGTTTTGGGTTGCACCGGAAGGTACACAGTACCGCAGTTAAGTTGTTTACTGTTGCTGGCCAATGGGAAGACTTGACATGACCTTTCAGAGATTAACGCAGTGGGTATATAAGGCCTGATACGACTGATATCATTGTCTTGTTTAGCGGTGTTCCGTGAACAGTAAACTAGTCCTAGCACTGCCATACGGGGGATTTCTCTCTGGCGAATTAGAGTTAGGAGTTATAGAGGTTTAGATTAGGTAGTATCATGTAGACGGGTTGGGAAGAGTATAGTTAGAAATATGTATGGCAATTTGTAGGAAACGGGGTATTTTCATAGAGGTCAACATGGCATATGGGAGTTAGGAATTCATTACGTAGGGAGCGGTTTGGGGAAGAAATTAGCATTGGGAGAGAGTGTTGTAGAATGGGAGTGTGTAGGAAGGTTTCTAGAGTAAGAGAGCATATTGTGTTGAGTTTCGTTATCTTCTATATTTTCTGTTTTTCTGAATAAATTGTTGATTATTTACATTTCTGTCTTGAGTTTTTATTGGTTGAAAGGATTGACAAATGCCATTGGACTGAAGGGATTGTGGATTGTTTCGTCGTTTTCACAAGTTACCATCACATAATTGAAAATACACAACGCAAAGTCAACACATACAACATGTGACAGTTTAACATCAAGGTACAATCTAGTTGAACTCCTGTCACTGGGATGCCTATTACAGATTTGGTGCCGTCACCCTGTTTTCTTATTGATACTTAGTTAATTATTGTCGGAATTTGTAATGATTAATTATTAAACAAAACAAACATAAAATATGTTGAATAATTTGATAACTTTATAAGATTAAAGTTTGTTTCATTATACACGAGATCATGTTGAAACTGACAGCTTTTACAATAACTTGGTATTTTGGTGTCAAAATCCAAGGCCTGTTATAATGGAAAATTAAAATCAATATTTATGACTAGAAAGCGAAAATATCATTATTTCAAGTGAAGTGATGACACTTTACTAACTGACCTTTTAACAAACGTCACTCTATTCCAAGGTTCAGTACCAACCAATACCAGTTTTCCTCATATTTTCATAAATTGTGCTTATGGTGGATTTGTATTTCAATGAAATAAATAATAAATTATTTTCATACACTAGTTGATAACTCACGGTAGCCAATTGATTTCCTCTCAATTAATCACTCGACCAGATATAACACTGAAGAATAAAGAGAGTTACCTCCCCCACCCCAAGACCCCAGTAGGTGGCTTACCCAGTGACGCCATTCCTTCCTTTTTCTTGAGCCGACATGGACGTGTTTCATGCTGCTCTCAGAGTTTATTAACTTTGTGTGTAATTAATACTACCCTCCACCGGGGTTACTATATATTCAGTTTGTTCAGTGTATTTCTTTTGTGTGGGCTCTCTCTTACCCTTGCTTGGGTTTGGAAAGAGTTTTTCTTGTTCTCACTGCAGCGTGCTAAATAGGTCAACAGACTTGACTGTGTTGACTGAGATCGTGTTATTTTCAGCCCGGGCTGCACGTGCGCTCTCGTGCGCGGGCTGTAGTTAAGGAGCTCACTAACAAGGTACATGTACAGTGTACGTACCGGCAAATAAAAGTTATTTTTAGCCATCATTTCGCATTTATTAAAGTGTTTATTTGAAGCAAGTTGAAATAATTACTAAAAGGAAATTTCAAATAATATTTTTAATCGTATGTTTAAACATGTGGGACTAGCTCTTTAGTTTAAGTAAACCACAGTAGATACCAAACATATGTGACCCATAGCTTTATGGTACAGTCAAACAGCAGACGACAGAACCATTTCATGAGTGGAGGACTTAACTCGGTAAGTATTAAAGTACATGTTTGCTGCCCGTGATACACATGATTGTACAAATTCAAGGTTAAAACATCATATTATCATATCTAGGGAACAATCTACTAATGCTGTATTCATATGTTTTATAATTTATTTAATATACGTTTCTGTTGTTTACCCGTATAGTCTTTTCTGAATTTGAGTTGATTTTGACTATTTTACATATTTGTTAAATAGACGTATGGTATGGAAATCATATCAGTTGACAACTTGACAAAATTCTATATTTATTTGTCTATTTTGTCTTTATTTGAAAGAAAAAGTATTTAAATGGTGATATTCATTAGTCCAACGTTGAACCAATTTTGGCCCAACATTAATTCAAAACCTAAAAAGCTATTTTAATCTTCTTCTCCAGAACCAATGACTCAAGAGAGCTGAAATTTTATGTACAGACTCCTTGGCCAATGGGGATTCTAAATTGTAGATTTGGTGACCCTGTGACCCAAAATAAGGGCCACAGGGGTCACAACCTAAAAATCATTTTTCATCTTTCTCCAGTCCCAAAAGCTCTAGAAAGCTGAAATGTTATGTATACATACTCTTTGGCCAATCGGGATTCTAAATTGTAGATTTGGTGATCTTGTGACCCCAAATATGGATCACAGGGGTAACCACTTAAAACAGCTGTTTTAATGAGCTGTGAAGATAATGAGATTTTATGTGCACTTCATATGTCAGTTTAAGAGTAATACTACATTATGGACATGTTTGATGTAATCAATGTGAAATTAGAACTATTGAATAGCCTGTGAACTGAATATTGTGACAGGATGCATAGGAAAAAAATTTAAAAAACGTTAAGAAATGTTTTATTTTACATTAGATAGGTGAACTAAATATGACTACTGATGAAGTAAGATAAGACTATTAAAACTAGCTACATGAGTTTTTGATACCATATCTTCTTTTCAAATAAAAATAAATAAATAAAGATGGGGAAAACAAAATTTAAAATATATAATTTAATTTACTGGCTGTGAGTCCAGGGTCTGCCTGTTGTGTAATTGCAGGTGTTGACCTGGGGAGTGACCACTCCTTGGCAGAGATGCAAACAGCAGCTAATACACGGAGGTTTCAGATTACTTCTCTGCTGTGTTACTGATTTAGTCTTACACTCAGATGCTTTATAGAATTTATTAATTAAATATTGAAAAGGAGCCTATGAAACGATGAGCCTATGAGAAACAGGGTTTTTAGAAACAAATAGGGGCTCTTTTTCATTATGTAATAAATGTTGATAATTCCAGAATAAAAATAAGAAGTAAAACAATAAACTGCAAAGGTCTACATTATTTATAATGAATATGGATTAGTGTGTAACCAATTTTGATACTAACTTTTAAATTTGATGACTGGGCAATGACTTATTATGTGATATCTTAATATTTTCCTTAGAGATAATTAATAACATGATTCCTGATGAGCTTCAGAGCCAGTGGCTCTATTTTTGTAATTGTAATAATGTTCAAAAATCACACAACAAGGGAAGAGCGGGGGCAATTGTAACACGGGGCAATTGAACAGGGGCGATTACTCTTTAGGTTTACGTTCAAACATAGGCTAAGATATATAGAATTATTCCCCTTGATCTCCCGGTATAGATAAATGTGTATTGTTTAACAGTTTTCACATTGAGCGATCCAAAAGATAGAAAACCCGATTTTTGCAGTTGAAAGTAAATATTTCGGAAATCATAAGAAATCGTTTTGCTCCGAATTGTGTTGTTAGATATACGATTGATAATTTATATAATAACTTGGGGTGTTATGTAGTATCGAGAAGCAGGAATTGTAGAAAAACCGTAAGTGACGTGTCGTTAAACATGGCTCCTTATATAACGTGTGATTGATATTATCCGTGGTCCTTCTGTTTATAAATAATTATTTCTATCGTTCTAATGAATCTTACCATACAGAATACCCCCAATCGGATTGCCAAAGGTCTGCCTTGCTATTTCTAAAACAACTTCAGTGACTTAAAACGGTGTAAGATTTTTTTTAAAAGGAAGTTCAAGGATAACATTTCTAAGAAATTAAAATCTTGAATTACATAACAATCATCTATTGAAAGGCAATAGATCAATTACATGTACTTGGCCAATTAAGTAAAATATATCGATACACTAAATGGAGAAAGTTTACCCATGGCAACCTCAATCCAGCAATCCATTCGTATATTTAGTCAGTATTCCCTTTTAAAGAAGAGTTCAAACAGAACAGTTCAAATAAACTCTATTGGTAATCTGATCATTATGAAAAGCGTGCATGTGGTAACTCATCTTCGCCAGCATTGCACAAATATAGTTTTAAATAAGGCAAAGGTAGAGATCTTCACTGATTTTCATCTTGCTGGAAAATATAGTATGCTTTAAGTGAGTTATTGTTTAAAGCCATTTGGGCAGCTATAAGAGGAGAGGTATATTCGTTTATGGTTTTTAAAATAAAAAATACGCTAAATTCGTTTATATGAACAAAGAATGCGAGAGAAATCAGCGAATTTATGTTTAATAATTGTGGATTCCAAAAACCGTTAGTTAGATATCATGGAATTGCCACTCATAGATGATGTAGGTTTATTATATAAATCTTAGTTTTGTCAATAGTTTGACGAACATTTTGGTACAATTATGTTCAAGTTTAATACAGAGCCCTTCGTGTAAAGATTTTGGTGCGAAATTTGAAAACTGATTTAAGTTCAACAATATATAGGAATCGTATATAAATTAAATTATGATTGCTATTGATGATGAATATTTGATTGTTTTTTTTATTTCAAAATCAATGTATGAAGATGATCTATTCCAACAATCTAGCTTTTGATTTAATTTTGAAAGTATTTTTAGTTTTCATTTCATCCAAAGTGTTACAAATGACCCACCTACCTATTACAATTGCCACGTGATCGGGGTCGATTGTCATACTTGCAATGCTTGCATTTAATTCGTCATAACTTTATAACTACTGCTTGGCACTTCAATTTAAAGCCAATATGTCAACGTACCATTCAGTACCAGTTTAGTTGACGATGTAATCACAAAAAAACAATTACAACCAGTTCAGTAAAAAGTGTTAAAATTGACCCCGCTCTTCCCCACTAAAAATCAAAGAATAATCCTCGTCAAAGGCATATTTTATTCGAAATATATGATATTAATGACACGGACATGTTTATTATCAACACTCTGTTTTAATTTGCGATGAGCATTGTCATTCAAAAGTTCCAAAGAAATAGTTTAACGCCGTGATATTATATTATCACAACTAACTCATATTTCCTGTATCACACTGTTAAATGTTTGACGAGTTCTTGGTAAATCTAACCCGCACGCAAACATGGAAAACACGACGACTATCCGACACACGTACGCTTGACTGCACTGAGAATTAGAGTTACATTCCTCTGCAAATATGTACGAACGCTATTGAAGCGCACATAAAATATCACTTAAACGGTTGCTGGGTACACCACACACAACCATCAAGCTTGCCGTTTCTGTCACTCTTATCACACAACTATCAAACGTTCTTTTTCTGGTTTGACATTGTAACGTTCTGTGACATTTATCCACCAGTTGTTTTATACTCATCCTATCATCCTTTCCAATACAACAATCGCATTTAAATCAAATGGAACATAACACTCCTACCTTGCTTCTTTTCGGATCTGAGAAATGGCACCACAGCGCTTTTGCTCCAGCAAATCAGCGATGAGGCTAGATAGCTATCGGGTCGACTTAAATTGACATACGAAACACCACATTTATTTTGAAGGCCTCTGGTTGGCTTTAATTTATTGAAGGTGAAAGTTCACATTGATGGTCATCTGATTTGCCCTCTTCGGGAGGTACTAAGATCGACAGAGATTGTCAGCACAATTTGTGAAAAACGGTTGCTTATAATCCAAAACTGGGTTCCACAGGAGATATCGCTTGTATGAGATCAAGCGATATCTCCTAGGAGATATCATTTTGACAGTAGATTTTGAACAATGCCCTGTTGGCATCAGCTACATGACATCACAATGATTTTGCATCATCAAGGAATGACATCGCAATGCTATGACGTCATACTCATGATGACGTCACAATGCTATGACATCACAGCACTGGAAGCCAAATGGCAGTTTTCTGGTCAGATATGTTAATGTTTCATTAAAAACTAATGAAGAATGATTTTGGATGATAAACAGAATCTCACCCTCGTGTCTTCTGATATTAAATATATCAACACTCGTTGATAAAAGTCAAAATATCCTCGGCAAACCTCGGATATTTGTAACTTTAATCAACTCGTGGTGATATATTTGATATCAGAAGAGACTCGGGTGAGACACTTGGGTGGTTTATACTTATACTGTCTCGATCGCGATATACTATGATTACAAACACTCCGCTCATTACATAAATGTTATCCAGTTCCAGTGAGGGGTCACTTCAAACTGCCTATTGTTATATTTTCTAACAATTGAAAATATGCAAGTTTCAAAGCGGGACCACTTGCCATTATACCGCTACAAAGAACATGATAGAAGAGTAATAAACAAAGCGCTGTAAAATGACAAATTTGGCAAATTACATTTAAGAAAGCTTTATCTTTCCTTGCCAGCTAAAATGCATTCATTTAAAAAAGTGAGGGACTGCATAACCAAATTAACTGTAGAAGTTTACAAGTAGTTTGGTGACAATTGTAATATGTGTGTGAATGTCGATGGTCAAGTTGCAAATATCTTCATCTCCTCATTCTTTTAATTTGTGCTTAAAATTGCCAATTGCCAAATGTTTTGATAAAAATTAAAATCGTTGAAAATCTCTTCAAAAGCACCATCATAAATAAAGAAGGAAAGTGACTCATTTCGAAAAAAAGTTTATTAAAAAATGAAATAAAGCTTATACATATAAACCAACAGAAAAGCACACAGTCATTGAAGTAACACAACACAATAGAATAAATAAAGGGGAAAGAACAAACAAAACATTGATTGTCGATGCTTATTAAGTTTTAGTCAGAAGTATCTTAAAATTGCTTAAATAGAACTTTACTACCACCCAATATCAATTTATAAGATTTGTCTATAAACAAAACAAGATAGTGTGTTTACTATTTCTAATTATTATGATATTTCCTAAATATTATATAATTCACTGTTCCAAAATGCTTTTTTAATAAAAAAAAAATAATAATAAAAAATATTCATAACCTCATCGTTGACATTAACGACAGTGAATGAAATCAGCTTGAAATGCTACAAACAAGAGACTATGATCTTGATAATGTCCATAGAATATTAAACACAACCCTCAGCTAATCTCCAGCCCAGACCCGAAGTAAACAATGTTGACAGGCCTTTTTTCACAACTGTTCTATTGAGTACACATATCAGACACATTTGAGATTCAGGTTTTATTATAATAGAAATAAATAATCTATGATTTAAAAACAACAGTTTAATTTCATGTTAAGTTGTAAACAATGTATGTGAAATTTGGCACACAATAATCACCAAGTTGTACAGAGAGGGCGAGTAGGTAGAGCCCACCTTCTACAAATAGTTTTTATCATCAGATAAAACTGTTATTCACATAGTAGAACATATCAAGGTAATATTTCCTATCACCATACATTTAGGATGTGCAAACGTTAGTTTCATTAATATCAAGCCCTTTGAAATTCGTCGTGTTTAGCATTATTCTGACAATAAACTGATCAATAAATTAAGTACCAGAGTTCACAAAATGCCTGCTTATTTTTAGTGAACATGGAAAAAAGATCAATGACTAAAATCTTGATAATCATAATACAGAACAGTTGATATATCATTTGGCACTGAAAATGATTTGCCGAAAGTTTGTTAAAAATATTTTCGTTTAAAATTGTCCCTGACGATTTTAGATAAAGAAAATATTTACACAAGTTGTTAATTTTTTTTAATTTAGAAAATATTGACGAAATTTGTCTCGTTTACTGTTCTGGTCTGTAATATCACATACCAGGTGTGTTCCTTCTACATGTATACTGCACTTATAGTGAAGAAATAATAGTCAAATATACTGATTCTACACAGATTTCCGTGTAAGGTTAAACAAATATTATTTTTAGAATCTGTATCGGCATTATTTGAACAGTGCCGGGTAACTGTAACGTCATAAAACAGTTTTGAATTGTATCCCACACACGTTTATAACATGTTGTGAATGAAATTTTAAACCTAAATTTCATTGGATATGTAACATTCGTTGGAGTAATGGTTCAGTACATTATCACAGTCGCTTGAAGTCGTGTACAAAATGTTCACTGGTTCTCGGACACATTACAGGATCTGATGCTAGTCTACATGGGTTGAACCTTGTTCTTTTTCTTCACAATCTTGTACAATATTGCAGCAGATAGAAAAGTGAGAAGCCCCTGAAACAGACATCAGGCATTTTCATTGAATTACCTAAATTGTTTGTCAAAGTTATCCTCGGGACAAAATATTCGCAAAAAATTAATTCTTAATAGAAATTTTATTTGTGCTATTATTGTTTTGTCGATTCTATCAGTTCAAATATCTAAATCGATTACGTAAAAATTCATCATTTCATTTAGGGGCATATCATTTCACTAATAACCTAAATGGATTAGATATTATATGAGTAAAATTAAATAATGTTTGTGTAATTTTTTTGTTTATATACATATACTGATATATACATTGTAGCATACATGAATACTTTTATCATTTTATTACAACATTACTAACAGCATGAGATGTCAAAGACGTTAACGTATTATCTATTTACATTTTCCCATATGTTTATTTTATGAAATCACTTTTATTTAATTCAATTGTATGAACATTATATATGTATTGTTTTAACTCACCAACATGCAACAGGATCCACAAGAAAATGCAATGAAAGTTGTCCCAGTAAGAAGTAAATCCAAAAGCAATTCATAGCATCCCTAAAATATGAAAACCTCATCAGTTTGTAAGTGAAGAAAATACATCAAGGGTTCACACTAGGCATAGATCAAAGGCATCATTCAACCAACCCGAAGAAATAAGGCTCTATGATCTGAGCAACCTTGCCCGTCAGGGACCCAGGAAATCCCAGGGGTGCTTTGTGAGCAGTTTTGGAGCACTTAGCCAGGACGGGTTTGAACGTGTATCATTAGCTTGTCATCAAACAGGTTTTGGGAACATAAATTCGTACCGTATAAACTATACTTAATACTCGCCTGTGGAAGATACTGCAGTGTCGCTTTCGCTCGTTTAATACCAAATCATTAACTCGTTTAATACAACATGTATTAAGGGAAGGCCGTTTAGTATCCAATATAATTGGGATAAAGGGGGTCTGACTGTATATTATTACAAGATAACTTAAAAGGAATTGAGGTATCCAGTATAAATAATATTTTGCAATAATTGTGACGTGACATAGCTGAACATTACTCAAAACATGCGAATAAATGTTTGTTGGGCACTGTCCTCTTGTATGAACACCGTAATACCTGTCTGGCGTGTTTTAAAGGAAATGACGCTAACTATAAATTTTGTGCCAAAGAAGTTGGACGGATTTGGAATGATAGAATATCCGTTTACGTGCATGTACATGTTGAGAGTAATGTGTTTAGCCATGCCACGTTATAGTTGGAGTGAGAAGATGATTTAAACTGGGTACCACAATTCCTACTGGATGACCTATAGTATGCATGTATATGGTACATAAATGTAATTATGTTTACTAAGCCAATTATCCAACCTCTGTACCACTAGTTCAACAATACTGAGTTGTACAGGTGTACGTATTGTATCATTATTCTTGGTAGTAGAAGCTATCTATGTACGTACCGTATCCTTGTTGTTGGTAGTAGAAGCTATCTGTGTACGTACCGTATCCTTGTTGTTGGTAGTAGAAGCTATCTATGTACGTACCGTATCCTTGTTGTTGGTAGTAGAAGCTATCTGTGTACGTACCGTATCCTTGTTGTTGGTAGTAGAAGCTATCTGTGTACGTACCGTATCCTTGTTGTTGGTAGAAGAAGCTATCTGTGTACGTACCGTATCCTTGTTGTTGGTAGTACATGCTATCTATATACGTACCTAATCCTTGTTGTTGGTAGTAGAAGCTATCTATGTACGTACCGTATCCTTGTTGTTGGTAGTAGAAGCTATCTATGTACGTACCGTATCCTTGTTGTTGGTAGTAGAAGCTATCTATGTACGTACCGTATCCTTGTTGTTGGTAGTAGAAGCTATCTGTGTACGTACCGTATCCTTGTTGTTGGTAGTAGAAGCTATCTATGTACGTACCGTATCCTTGTTGTTGGTAGTAGAAGCTATCTATGTACGTACCGTATCCTTGTTGTTGGTAGTAGAAGCTATCTATGTACGTACCGTATCCTTGTTGTTGGTAGTAGAAGCTATCTGTGTACGTACCGTATCCTTGTTGTTGGTAGTACATGCTATCTATATACGTACCTAATCCTTGTTGTTGGTAGTAGAAGCTATCTATGTACGTACCGTATCCTTGTTGTTGGTAGTAGAAGCTATCTATGTACGTACCGTATCCTTGTTGTTGGTAGTAGAAGCTATCTATGTACGTACCGTATCCTTGTTGTTGGTAGTAGAAGCTATCTGTGTACGTACCGTATCCTTGTTGTTGGTAGTAGAAGCTATCTATGTACGTACCGTATCCTTGTTGTTGGTAGTAGAAGCTATCTATGTACGTACCGTATCCTTGTTGTTGGTAGTAGAAGCTATCTATGTACGTACCGTATCCTTGTTGTTGGTAGTAGAAGCTATCTGTGTACGTACCGTATCCTTGTTGTTGGTAGTAGAAGCTATCTATGTACGTACCGTATCCTTGTTGTTGGTAGAAGAAGCTATCTGTGTACGTACCGTATCCTTGTTGTTGGTAGTAGAAGCTATCTGTGTACGTACCGTATCCTTGTTGTTGGTAGTAGAAGCTATCTATGTACGTACCGTATCCTTGTTGTTGGTAGAAGAAGCTATCTGTGTACGTACCGTATCCTTGTTGTTGGTAGAAGAAGCTATCTGTGTACGTACCGTATCCTTGTTGTTGGTAGAAGAAGCTATCTGTGTACGTACCGTATCCTTGTTGTTGGTAGAAGAAGCTATCTGTGTACGTACCGTATCCTTGTTGTTGGTAGTAGAAGCTATCTGTGTACGTACCGTATCCTTGTTGTTGGTAGAAGAAGCTATCTATGTACGTACCGTATCCTTGTTGTTGGTAGAAGAAGCTATCTGTGTACGTACCGTATCCTTGTTGTTGGTAGTAGAAGCTATCTATGTACGTACCGTATCCTTGTTGTTGGTAGTAGAAGCTATCTGTGTACGTACCGTATCCTTGTTGTTGGTAGTAGAAGCTATCTGTGTACGTACCGTATCCTTGTTGTTGGTAGTAGAAGCTATCTGTGTACGTACCGTATCCTTGTTGTTGGTAGAAGAAGCTATCTATGTACGTACCGTATCCTTGTTGTTGGTAGTAGAAGCTATCTGTGTACGTACCGTATCCTTGTTGTTGGTAGTAGAAGCTATCTATGTACGTACCGTATCCTTGTTGTTGGTAGTAGAAGCTATCTGTGTACGTACCGTATCCTTGTTGTTGGTAGTAGAAGCTATCTATGTACGTACCTAATCCTTGTTGTTGGTAGTAGAAGCTATCTATGTACGTACCGTATCCTTGTTGTTGGTAGTAGAAGCTATCTATGTACGTACCGTATCCTTGTTGTTGGTAGTAGAAGCTATCTGTGTACGTACCGTATCCTTGTTGTTGGTAGTAGAAGCTATCTATGTACGTACCGTATCCTTGTTGTTGGTAGTAGAAGCTATCTATGTACGTACCGTATCCTTGTTGTTGGTAGTAGAAGCTATCTATGTACGTACCGTATCCTTGTTGTTGGTAGTAGAAGCTATCTGTGTACGTACCGTATCCTTGTTGTTGGTAGTAGAAGCTATCTGTGTACGTACCGTATCCTTGTTGTTGGTAGTAGAAGCTATCTGTGTACGTACCGTATCCTTGTTCTTGGTAGTAGAAGCTATCTGTGTACGTACCGTATCCTTGTTGTTGGTAGTAGAAGCTATCTGTGTACGTACCGTATCCTTGTTGTTGGTAGTAGAAGCTATCTGTGTACGTACCGTATCCTTGTTGTTGGTAGTAGAAGCTATCTGTGTACGTACCGTATCCTTGTTGTTGGTAGTAGAAGCTATCTGTGTACGTACCGTATCCTTGTTGTTGGTAGTAGAAGCTATCTGTGTACGTACCGTATCCTTGTTGTTGGTAGTAGAAGCTATCTGTGTACGTACCGTATCCTTGTTGTTGGTAGTAGAAGCTATCTGTGTACGTACCGTATCCTTGTTGTTGGTGGTAGAAGCTATCTGTGTACGTACCGTATCCTTGTTGTTGGTAGTAGAAGCTATCTGTGTACGTACCGTATCCTTGTTGTTGGTAGTAGAAGCTATCTGTGTACGTACCGTATCCTTGTTGTTGGTAGTACATGCTATCTGTATACGTACCTAATCCTTGTTGTTGGTAGTAGAAGCTATCTATGTACGTACCGTATCCTTGTTGTTGGTAGTAGAAGCTATCTATGTACGTACCGTATCCTTGTTGTTGGTAGTAGAAGCTATCTGTGTACGTACCGTATCCTTGTTGTTGGTAGTAGAAGCTATCTGTGTACGTACCGTATCCTTGTTGTTGGTAGTAGAAGCTATCTGTGTACGTACCGTATCCTTGTTGTTGGTAGTACATGCTATCTATATACGTACCTAATCCTTGTTGTTGGTAGTAGAAGCTATCTATGTACGTACCGTATCCTTGTTGTTGGTAGTAGAAGCTATCTATGTACGTACCGTATCCTTGTTGTTGGTAGTAGATGCTATCTGTGTACGTACCGTATCCTTGTTGTTGGTAGTACATGCTATCTGTATACGTACCTAATCCTTGTTGTTGGTAGTAGAAGCTATCTATGTACGTACCGTATCCTTGTTGTTGGTAGTAGAAGCTATCTGTGTACGTACCGTATCCTTGTTGTTGGTAGTAGAAGCTATCTGTGTACGTACCGTATCCTTGTTGTTGGTAGTACATGCTATCTATATACGTACCTAATCCTTGTTGTTGGTAGTAGAAGCTATCTATGTACGTACCGTATCCTTGTTGTTGGTAGTAGAAGTTATCTGTGTACGTACCGTATCCTTGTTGTTGGTAGTAGAAGCTATCTATGTACGTACCGTATCCTTGTTGTTGGTAGTAGATGCTATCTGTATACGTACCGTATCCTTGTTGTTGGTAGTAGAAGCTATCTATGTACGTACCGTATCCTTGTTGTTGGTAGTAGATGCTATCTGTATACGTACCTAATCCTTGTTGTTGGTAGTAGAAGCTATCTATGTACGTACCGTATCCTTGTTGTTGGTAGTAGAAGCTATCTGTGTACGTACCGTATCCTTGTTGTTGGTAGTAGAAGCTATCTGTGTACGTACCGTATCCTTGTTGTTGGTAGTACATGCTATCTATATACGTACCTAATCCTTGTTGTTTGTAGTAGAAGCTATCTATGTACGTACCGTATCCTTGTTGTTGGTAGTAGAAGCTATCTATGTACGTACCGTATCCTTGTTGTTGGTAGTAGAAACTATCTGTGTACGTACCGTATCCTTGTTGATGGTAGTAGAAGCTATCTGTGTACGTACCGTATCCTTGTTGTTGGTAGTACATGCTATCTGTATACGTACCTAATCCTTGTTGTTGGTAGTAGAAGCTATCTATGTACGTACCGTATCCTTGTTGTTGGTAGTAGAAGCTATCTGTGTACGTACCGTATCCTTGTTGTTGGTAGTAGAAGCTATCTGTGTACGTACCGTATCCTTGTTGTTGGTAGTACATGCTATCTGTATACGTACCTAATCCTTGTTGTTGGTAGTAGAAGCTATCTATGTACGTACCGTATCCTTGTTGTTGGTAGTAGAAGCTATATGTGTACGTACCGTATCCTTGTTGTTGGTAGTAGAAGCTATCTGTGTACGTACCGTATCCTTGTTGTTGGTAGTACATGCTATCTGTATACGTACCTAATCCTTGTTGTTGGTAGTAGAAGCTATCTGTGTACGTACCGTATCCTTGTTGTTGGTAGTAGAAGCTATCTGTGTACGTATCGTATCCTTGTTGTTGGTAGTAGAAGCTATCTGTGTACGTACCGTATCCTTGTTGTTGGTAGTAGAAGCTATCTGTGTACGTACCGTATCCTTGTTGTTGGTAGTAGAAGCTATCTGTGTACGTGCCGTATCCTTGTTGTTGGTAGTAGAAGCTATCTGTGTACGTACCTAATCCTTGTTGTTCGTAGTAGAAGCTATCTGTATACGTACCTAATCCTTGTTGTTGGTAGTAGAAGCTATCTGTGTACGTACCGTATCATTGTTGTTGATAGTAGAGGCTATCTGTGTACGTACCGTATCCTTGTTGTTGGTAGAAGAAGCTATCTGTGTACGTACCGTATCCTTGTTGTTGGTAGTAGAAGCTATCTGTGTACGTACCGTATCCTTGTTGTTGGTAGTAGAAGCTATCTGTGTACGTACCGTATCATTGTTGTTGATAGTAGAGGCTATCTGTGTACGTACCGTGTCCTTGTTGTTGGTAGTAGAAGCTATCTGTGTACGTACCGTATCCTTGTTGTTGGTAGTAGAAGCTATCTGTGTACGTACCGTATCATTGTTGTTGATAGTAGAGGCTATCTGTGTACGTACCGTATCCTTGTTGTTGGTAGTAGAAGTTATCTGTGTACGTACCGTATCCTTGTTGTTGGTAGTAGAAGCTATCTGTGTACGTACCGTATCATTGTTGTTGATAGTAGAGGCTATCTGTGTACGTACCGTATCCTTGTTGTTGGTAGTAGAGGCTATCTGTGTACGTACCGTATCCTTGTTGTTGGTAGAAGAAGCTATCTGTGTACGTACCGTATCCTTGTTGTTGGTAGTAGAAGCTATCTGTGTACGTACCGTATCCTTGTTGTTGGTAGTAGAAGCTATCTGTGTACGTACCGTATCATTGTTGTTGATAGTAGAGGCTATCTGTGTACGTACCGTATCCTTGTTGTTGGTAGAAGAAGCTATCTGTGTACGTACCGTATCCTTGTTGTTGGTAGTAGAGGCTATCTGTGTACAAGACGTATCCTTGTTGTTGGTAGTAGAAGCTATCTGTGTACGTACCGTATCCTTGTTGTTGGTAGTAGAGGCTAGCTGTGTACAAGACGTATCTCCAGTCGGGTCAAATTCCCCAGACTTGCAGCACACTGCCGGCATCTCGTAGTTGAAGGTCGTGGAGGGGCCCCAGAAACTCCTCCATTTTGTGGCCTTGTCGAAATCTTTGTAATCTCCTATACCACAGCATTGTTGCTGGAAAAGAAAACGTTATCTTGAAACCAGTGTCATTTGTTGCTTTCTGAATTTAAAACGGTGAACGTTGTGCGCCTATTAGTGGCTGCAAAGGTTGGGAGTTGATATTGACAAAGAGTGGCATTCAATGATAGAGGGAAGTCAAAGCGACTTTGACAAGTGAAAGTTTTGGCGCTATACAAATATGTATGTGTTCAGTATATGAACTATATTTGACCAATTAGATCAATATTGCCACTGACATCGCTACGAGATGCGTTAGTAAGCTATATTCAAAAACTCAAAAACATATTTTCGATTATTAAATGAATTTGACGTTACTATAGCCAAAGTCGTTTGTTCGTTTAATGCTTGTAAATATTATATAATGAAGATGAATTGAATCAACACGAAATGAATGATTTTGTATTTAAAGTGCACTCGTCTATGGAATCATATTACTAAAAATGGTAATTGAAGAAATGGTTTTGTCTTTAGTCTCAGTAAATCAAACTATAAAACATATAGTTACCACAAATATATGTTACCACAATTTCCCCCAAAGTACCAAGATATGATAGCCAGAATTTGTAATTGAGAAACAAACTTTTTTCCTTTCATATCGTGAATACCAAGCAGCCTTTATTCTGCCAGCACTCATTCGGTTTATAATAATTTATTTTATATAATATTTTTCGTCTTTTTAATGGTAAGAATGGAAGAGATACCCATGTCATAATTGCGTTCCACAATAGGCTAGTGACGTCACTTCCGTTAAGACCTTGATACTCCGCTTGCAATGTGTTGGTCAGTTCGACTTTAGGGGGGCCCTGTTACCTGGGGATCGGAGACGATAAGCTTGGATTAAAATCTCATAAGAATTTAAGGTTTTCAGCATTTTAATGGATTATCAAAAGGACTACTTACGATGTTTCTGTCAACGGCCAAAATAATTACGATTGTGATCATACCGGCTGTCAACAGTCCAACCATGACCATATACTGAAAAAAATCAAAATGAATAAATGGTAAATCATATTAAAGTCATTTGAATTCTTCAGAAATTTCCAATAAAACTTTAAATCGTATTAACAACATTGTAAGACGGTACTATTAAAGGACGCTATGTGTTTTTTGAGGCACAGTAATTGATGTCATATCAGTATGAATAGACAATCATAAACATAATCAATGTAATATTAATAATACAATAGGTACGAAGATACAATATAGTAAAATCAATATATTAAGTATAAACAGACATACAAATGGTGCTATAAAATATGTTTCAGAAACAAAACGTACATATTTAAAATTAATATTTAAAATGTTCTTCATCTGTATTTTTTTATGTTTTGAAATAAAGTTGGAACATATTTATCCATGAAAAGGATATTCCTTTCCTTAAATATGACTGTTGTAAAGCCGAAGATACAGATTATCACATGTTTCTATCGCTGAGAGATATGCTCAACACCAAGCAAATATGTATTTAAATTATGATTGAGCGCAATTTTAGAAGCGGAATATACATACAAGTCATAAATTGATCGAAAGAGAGAATTCATGTCATTTATCTTTATATAATACAGCGATGTCATGAAGGATCCACATCCTACCAATGGTCATTGGCTTGGTTATGATTTAATGATTTAATGTTTATCAACCCATGCCACACAGCTATGGAGGAAGAAATGTGTCCATTCGAACTAGTTGAGAGGCATTCTAATCATTGGTAGTATAGAGATGATGATGTGTACAGATGAAGTTTTCATTTCAGTTCACTGAAAATTAAAGAACTCGATCACTTATAGTTCCTCGAACCTAAGGCAGGACGATAATTCAAAGGTGACCAGTAACTTCATGGTCATATTAGTTATGACAGTCACTACTTTAGAAATTCTTAAATTAGTCATCTATAAACTCTGCAAATCTCTATTTTGATTATACCAATAAACATTATACATACACCAATGACCATGCACTTGACTTGGCAGCATCCGCCAACAAGACCGAAGAGACCAATGATAAACATAACCACCCCCAGTACGATGAAGGCAATAGCGAGTCCTCCCACCAGCTCGTCTATGTTGAAGTTATCCAGAGGGATGTTCAACTCTTGTCCAGAAGCGCTCTGGAACTGGCTCTTGGCCATCTGGACCAGGGGATCATACAGAGTCTTCAGGGTGTCCGACTGCACCTTGACAATCACTCCGATAACCAGCAGTCCGAACCCAAGGACCTGAAGCAGGAAAATGTCAGACACATGCAAGGATATTGTGCTCTGTTTGTTTATACCTGGATTGTATATGGACATTATTTCAGAGACCACTTTTCTATGGCTGTGGTAAATTCATGAAAAGAAAATGATCAAGTTTATTTTGGAAGATTTTAGTTCCTTTCTAATGTTTAGTACATGCGTAATCGATTTTCTAAAGATTGAATTTAAATATCAAGTGCTAACGGTTAAGATTGATATGGTTCTTACGTGAGTAAGCACACAGTATAACATAGTGACGTCTCTGGGTGAACAACGATTCTATGACGTTCATCGGTATTACTCTACCATGGTTTGTTTCGTGGACGTTTATCAGATAATTAACTTTGTGGCTCTAGTATCAAATCTATAACAAAAACACTTGACTTGACTATTTCAAAAAAGCTTTCACAATTTTCCCTATAGCTCGTCATCAAAATGTACCAGCCAAGCGACAGTGTGACATTCCAAAAACTACTTCACTGTGTACCATTTCGAATCATTCTAGTCCATAATGGTAAGAGGAATGACATTATTTACCGCAAATATGAGGCTGAGGAAGCCTATAATGACCCTGCCCGTGATGGCGAGACAGTCACACATGCTTCTCGTCTTCCTTCGTCACCAGCTGATTTACTTAAACATAGAAATTGTCATGTTTAAAAGTACATTGATTTAGTTCAGTTTTACCACGAGGACTCGTTGCACGAATCAATGGTAATGCCAAGCTAACCGTCACAGTTAAATGACATTCAGTGTTTTTCACAATATGTTATTGGCTTTGAGGCTTGCCAAAAAACTATACGTGCTTATTTCAGTTCATATAAGTACACTCAACTTGCATACAGTCACCCCAACATCTAAATATGATGATAATTACTTGGTTCAAATGAACGTCGTGCAGCAGTCACATGCATGCGCAGAGACTGAAACTACCATTTACCCTCGGTGACTGAAGATGTAATCACGGTAAAACTAACTTGACGTATGTGATTAGGGAAACCAAAAGAAGTCCTTGCAATATATACTGAATGCATGCATTCATGAAGTTAAATGTGTAGTTAGGTGAAGCTTAAGCTTGTTGATGGCAAACACCATGCAAACTTACGAAATCACACGTATTTGTTTTGTGGTTACTATGACTCCACTTATACTCTTTCACAGCCTCAGACGTCCAGTGAACTGTTTGTATTATTACAGGGTATACAGCTGACAATGAACTGAAAAGTGAATGTCATATGTTAGCGTATACAATCAATGGGAGATTTTAAGCTTAACAGTTGCCTAGTATATTATCTTATGCCTTCGCCATAGTTCATATTAACTCACCAGGATATTTTCCACACCTCTGTCGTTACGATTACAAGCATTGACAAAAACTTCATTGAATATTGATTTCGGTAATAAATATCATAGCGCTTCAAGACAGGGTTGTTTTTATTCCAATACGTGTTATGCGTATATGACAGTCACATATAACACGATTCCTTATACATATGAGAAACAAATCCTTTGTGATTAACACTTTCATGCATTCATAAATCCGTTAATCGATATAATAAATTAACAAATATGGTTCTGTTTCTAAATTACACATAGTACGTATCGCACCATACTTTTTAAAATAAACGTTTTTTTCTGAGTGTAAAATTCATTTTCTAAGTGAGTACGTCGTTGGAGGTGAAAGTGAAATGCATAAAGAAATAAACTTTTCTTGAAAACAAGGTCTTTATTGTGAACATACACGCCGTTTCAAAGTGTACGACTTCTCCACACCATTAACTATCCCCAAATGAAGGGATCTTGCTGTTCTCCTAAGAAATGACGAACAGTTCACCAAGTACCATTGAATTGTGTACGTAACGATACAACACTATACAGCTGCCTCCCGAAAGTTCCATCTGTTTCACTATGCCATGTTTCTTAAGCTTGTACCACTGACCTGGCGATCATATTGTACTTAAGTTAGCGAATGATTAATGTACACATGCATATCAGATAATTCTTTGTCATTTATGTAATTTTATTGATATCACAATGAAAGCCAATTCACATGATACTTGCACTAAGATACACGTGTAGGTGAACAAAATTCGGTTTGCAGCTATATATTATTTATTCATTCAAGTGTTGCTGTCATGTTTATAACATCCCTCTCTATTTCATGTGCTCGTTTGTTATACACACTATCAAACCATTTTATTCTACTTATACCTCAGTCAGTGTACCAGGAAGTTCCATGTTGTTTACTCTCCCGTCGTCACGTTTCCATGAATTGATTATCAGCTGTATATTTATACCCTTTGACAAATGAACAGACAACAGAACCCAGCAGAGGTATGAGACGGGCGTTTGTTGTTTGGATATTCATGTAGCAACATTTTCAAGTAATGCTATTTAGGTGACGCACGGTCGCAAGTAGCCTATGGAATTCAATAAAAGGATTATCAATTGGACCATTGATTCCCTGTGTACTTATATCCGTTAGCGTTGTATAGGTATGCAGTCATTATTTTGCTTTGACAAAGTCTGAATGCATACTAAGGTATGAGACAGGGTTATATTCTATGTCTACTGCCAGGGGATTGGCAACTTTGTCTGTAGTAGAGAACTGTTCTACGTGTATTACGATTTAGTGGATGAAGTGATATACTCGCGAATGCGGTGTAAATAAACCTAAAATCACTTCACCTCTATATGTATATGATTAACACATTCTTCATTCTTCACACGTGAACAATTGGATATTATTTTACATGAATAAAAATATTTTGCTTTTACTTGCCTTTATTGTTTTAGGTACATGTACGTTTACTTACATCGCATGTCAAGAAGGTTACAGTCATACTTCTCTCCTCACGATTCGACAACTCCACTTTTATTCAGTAAATTAAGTTGCACGAACATGATAATAAATCCAGTAGAGGTGAGACGCCGAACTTTTTCAAAACAAATACTTAGAACGGACAGCCAGGAAAGGCTAACTTTTTTTTTTATTAAATTCAGGCATTTTTGGAGAGATTTTCAATTAACAAAATTGTAATAGCTGTGTGCGACAGGGAGCAGGTCTACATGCAAAGGTTCACTTCGCTCCAAACAGCAAACAGATCAATGTGACTTATTGCAACAGAGATCAAAGGAAGATTACATAATAATCGATAGGTTGTCAGTTGCATTGGTGAACTCGTTTGTTTGATATATGTGCATAATGCCCTTTACTTATTTGATGTGACAAATGTGATAGAGGACGCGTTGCACGAGGAGATGAAAAAAAGATGAGATTCGAATTCTTAACAACATTGCGTACTTCGCTGTAGCTCACATAACGTTATTTCACTGTTCACTGTGTTTGGATATTATATGGCGAATCGTTTCAAACTAATATCGAATTTGTGTTGGTACAATTTGTCTTAGTCAAGTATACTTTTTGTGTACATGAATTGTAAACTTTGTTCATTCTGTTGATGAGGTCATCAACTACTGATGTAATAAGGGTATTTCTGTAATTAAGTCCTAGCGATATCAACGAATTGAATGTAGATAGTGTCCCACAATGAATATCTGCTGTGGAGGTGTTTTGGGTGATACATCCACTTTGTAAGTCTGACCTATGCACCAACTTTATATCAGTGTCAGACAGGTTTGTGTTATTGTACCCTATCCCTATACCCTTATCCTTATTTAACATATTCAAATTATTACTTTGCATTATGCACACTTTTACACGTTTGTATTATGTCTTCAGTCTTCTTCAACTGCCCTCCTTCCTTGGGCAGTTAATTGAAGACCTCGGGCTCCTGCAAATGATAATGCTCTGAAAAACAACGTTTCCCCTATATTAGTGTGTGTTTGTGTGTAAATGATAAAACCGTCGCTGAGCCGTTTGAACAAGGAATCTTTTGAACCGTCAAGACGTTGATTTAAACAAGACAAACATGTACATGTATTTAGTCCTTGTCTCTTCAGGTGAACAGACAGTAGATACATTGCCCATGTATAGAATTTGAAGCCTGTGTTTCATGGTAATATGGTCGATAATTAATTTGTAAGAGGTGAGGTGAAGTGGGGTTTAACGCATACGCCGATATCAAGAGTATTTCACTTACATGCAGGGAGAAATCCCGCAACGCAATGTGGCTATGCATTGCGGTGAATCACAAGACTTTGAACACTTAATAATGGTAATAACAACTCGGTACTGTCCGCAACACAATGTCAGTTGGAATTCCGATTTGTGCATTTTGCTCCAGTTCAAGCGTTGTTTTGTCGTCATAATGCTGAGCATCAAGCGAGGAATCAACAACTACCATACTTATGACGCGAGCGGGAATCGGAACTCGGTCTTCAACGCTCTACCAACTGAGCTACAACCCCGGTTTAATTGGGTCTGTGTATTTCCACTCTGCAATCTAGCCAATCTTCCAATTTTCGACTTTCCAACACCTTGTAATGCCACTTTTGTAATGTCAATTTTGATTATACCAAAAGCCTAGATTTCCTAAACTCTCTTGCCGCTAACACAGTGGTAAGAACTATACATACGTGTAAGTATTTTCTTACTAGGAGTTTCAAAACAATTAGCTGGGGAGAATGTAACTTGTATTGCACTAAATGTATTGCGAAATAAGTATTAAAAAACTACGGGTATATGCTAAATCAATGTAATGACAAATAACAACGCATTATCTCACGAGAGTCGTTTAAATATATCTAAGGTACATGTGTAAGTAATGTTTATCTACCCAATCAACTGTGGAGCGTGCGTGTATGCATACAGATTCTTAATATATCTCTTTCATTAAACTTTTTAAGTACACCTTCTGTTAATGACCATGGACCAATTTACTTCAATGTCATATACACTTATTCTAGAACTGATCTGTATCTAAACGTGTTTTACTCATGTACGCATATAAGCCACTGATTATGAGCAATTACGCATTTACGCATGCATACTAGTACTGGGATGTGAAAAGTGTTTTCTTGAAATCGTCAATCAAGACAATGTATCACGTTATATTTTAGTTGTAAAGTGTGCATGTAAATATATTTAATCAAAATTATGCCACTTAATAATTTCAATTTAGATATAAGTCGTTTGACAAATCATTATGGTGATTAAGCCTTCTGTGAGAGGCATGTTTGAAGTTGTACAGATGAAGGAAAACCCCCTTTTATGGGTAGTCAACTTCTCTATTGCAATCGATACGACGTTTCGGTGTAGAAACTAACATCGTTAATATCTTCCTTTGTAAAGGTGAACGTAACTACACCGAAACGTCACATTCATTGTAGTAAAGAAGTTGACTATCTAAACATCTTGCTTCTCTGATAATTTCCTGTCATTTCGAACAAAACACACCATATGTTAGCGTGGAAGTTCTCTGACTGTCGGTTTACCAATAACTCGACTTATATCATATCTTATAATTGCTTTACCATATATATATATATATATATATATATATATATGTTTATTTGTTATACTTAACGGCAACACAGCAGTCTAGTATGTATAAAGACCTTCCTACTCCTGACTTGACTGTTTCGACATAAACTGACTTCAAAGCCAACACAGTACTTACGACTGAAGATCAAGTTACACATTTTATAACATACAGCACAGGTAATTTTAAAGTCGCCTCACCTGTATTCAAAGTCGATGTACGAACTTTCCGATTAAGACAAATCCTTCTTCTAAACCAACAGTGTTCTCGAGTATGAATGTCCACGGATTGTGGGTCAAAACGTGATATTACAAGATCACGTGACATGGTAGAAGGGTAACCTGAGAAAACTTTTGTGACAGGGCAAACAGGTGGGATAGGCTTGAGTACCTGGTTGGGGGAGGGGGTGGGGAGGGCTTGTTAGGGGTGCAGGCTTCAGTTATATTCGGGGTAGGGACACTCTATCAGGGTATGTATGTTGAGGAAGTAGGACGAGGGGGTTGTTGAAGGAATGTATTTAGTTGTATTTGGGTACGGACTTTAGGAGTTAAGTACGTACACGTAAATGCTTGTGAGGGGATATCTTACAATATACACAAAGTAAAGGATTATTGGTTTAACGGTGAGAGGTATAAGGATTGACTTTTAGAACTATGATTTCTTAATTTTATGGGATAAGTGTGATAAGGGAAAAATGTAGGTTAAAAGGTATGCACTGTACAATGATGATATATATGTATAATCAGTAGCGTATCTAGAGCTATAAGGTCATTAAAGGCCATTATATACTTGTTATATTTTTTTATTAATTCTACTTTTTCATCTGTATACTATCAGTGCATACAGTACGTTAATAAGAACTTAGGATAGCCTCTATAATATTGTCTAATGTTATTGAGATATAAATGCGGTATAAAGGGGATCACGATGTTTAACGGAGTTAAAGGGTGTCTTGAGCAGGACGGACATAAACACGAGTTGAAATAAGTAGGAGTCATACACCATAAGGGCAGTGACAGGAGGTGAGGGTAGCAGCCATACAGGGAGTATAAGTGGTTATGGTGTACACAAGCCAATAATATAACCAGAATATAACATAGAGTGACTTTGGGTCTGGCCATCGCATTGCTTTCCTTCACTTGTCATTTATCCCATAATGGCCCAGTTGTCATTTATTGGCCACGTTTTATGTAATATGGCCAAGTGTTTTCCCGACATATCCGAGTCCTCTTGTACTTGGCCAGTTTTCCTCCACTACCCTAGTGTCCTGTAATGCCTCGATATTCATGTACTGGCTCAGTTTTGTTACTCTGGCCCTGTATCATGTAATGCCTCAGTTTTCCTGTATTGACCAAGTTTACACAGAGTTCTCACAAAATATGAGCGGAGAAACCTATGTGGGAGGAGAATGCCACATGCATAAATTTGGTTGAATTCGAATAAAAAGAAATAATTCTAATTGGTTTAGGAAAAAACATTGTGTATAAAATGGTAAAAAAAAATAATTTAAGCTCTATAAAGTTTCAGCAAGGAAAACACAATCAAATTTTGTATAAAAGGGTAAACATGTTTTATGCTCTCTAAGGTAATAGTATACGAATGTCTTTTAAAAGATGTCAGGTTACAAACGATATGAGAAAAATAGTACAAGGGGATAAAAGCAGACTGAGTTCAAAGAAGAAAAGTGGACAAACAGATGTAGAGAGAAGGACAATAGCATCCAAGGTGTGCGCGGGTAGACGCGCTATAAGGAGTATAAAGGCGCTATAAGGAGTATAAGGACGGTATAAGGAGTATAAAGGCGATACGAGGGAGCGGTGAACACACTATAAAGGGGTATGTGAAAACAGTATATACATGTACACAGAGAAAGACAAACGTGATGTGTATCTGAAGTGTAAACAAGCCTTACAGCTCCTTTATAAGAGACAAATACTGGTGGGGAAGGTATATATGAGAAACAGACAACCGTGACGACACTTTATGGTTTGACGGACTGCACGACAGGGCGTAATCAATACCTACATTATATATATAGTCAATAGCCTGGAATGTGACTCGTGATAGATCGGGCGTCAATAGCATTATAAGCTAATATTCCATGGGTGAGGTACAGTCCTTCGTTATCTATACTATGCTTCTCGCTGGTCGAACTGTGAACAGAAGGAAAGTGGAGGACCTTTATACGCACTAGTAATATCCTAAAGATATGAGTTATACTTTAGTGTGGTAGTTGGTATATATCAATATATGTGAGGTAAATAACAATCAACTGTTTAGGTTCCAAATGATTAAATTGATTTTATCAAAAACAACTTTTTTTCAAAATTATAACATCATTCATTATACAAGATCATTACCTTCTGAATAAGTATAGGTGGTTTGTATATGTAAATCAGACTTAAGTAAAAGTAATTCTTATCCACAAAAACGTCCCCTTGATCAAATCGCTATTATTAGAAGTTTGTCTTTTAAAAAGATTACTTCATCCATATAAATTGCATGCCAAAAACACTATTGCCTTTGATGCTGTAGAAAACAAGCCATCGTTTTCTAGCTCTACATGCTTTCTCTTTGACTATACAAGGATTTCATAAGAAGATCTTTATTCAAAGTACAAACGGAAAGTTTCTTTTCTTGGGTTTTGTTTGTAAAGATCAGACTGTGTTGTTTACATGGTATTTCCAGAACAACAGTCGTTGCTTCCACAGTAACGCGGTGACGACATAGCATTCTTTTTTTAAAACCATGAAGTCATTGCCTTGCTGCAGGAATACTATATTCTGGTAACCAGCTGGCCCAGTAAAGACACCTAGTAAATATACATACGTGCATTTTGTACTATTGTAAATCGCTGCACATAGTATGTCGTGGGTTATGACGTCACAATGGTTACGATTATGACGTCGCAATGTTGCAAAAATTATATTTAACTCGTTCTATTGCCCATCCCCCTTGATTGATGTGGGTGATCGATTACTGAACATCTAACTTCGTTCGGTGAAACGTTTATTTCACTGGCGAAGGAAGTAGCACCATATTTGGTTAATTTAACATAATACAGAAATCATGAGGGGATTATTCGTGTTGTACTGAATACAAACAAAATAAGAAAAAAAATGATTCTCTAAAGTTTTATTCATGATAATGTCAGCATCGAAAGAACAACACATTTTGGAATTTGATGTTTTTGATTTGGAAATGAATGAAATTATGTAATTAGTTAATAATTTACAAAACCTCGCTCTATGTGGTTTGAAAGGTCAAAAGCTTCATACTGAAATCAAATTCATTTTGTAAGTTTGTATATATTATTGTATTCAAAATAAAAGGAAAGGGTTTTGAAATAAAATAGTGAGAGTATTTGTCAACAAATAGAAGATAACAAACAAAAACATATGACATGTACAGAATGGTTAAAACAACCAATCTACTTTCACTGTTGAAATTGAAAGCATGCATACGCATATACTAAAACACCCATATAAGCTTCTCATGAGACTGATCCCTGATCTACGTAGAACTTACTTAGTGACCTTTCTTTTTAAAAACCTTAGTGTAGAACTACGGCTCTTACAAAACGTTAACAGAAATGTTCAATAAGCCAACAAGTGGAATTATCTGATATTTCAAGTGTACGTAAATATTATTTTTAGTAAAGCTATGTCAAAAGTTTTTTTAAACGACATCCAATGTATTGTCTTGCTACGCAGGAGTGTTCTTTTTACAGATATACAAAATAAATAAGAGGGGCCCTAAGTATAACATTCAAGATGAAATCAAATACAAGGATAAATCGTCTCAATTAGTTGTTGCTATTAAATGATAAAACCAGCTGTATGTTTTATAACTAGAATAGTGTGAAAGTAAACACTCACATCAAATGACATGCTGTATTGTGATTCCTTCACAGCAATATGAATGGTTTACCACTTGTTGCCCCTTTGAAAATAATTCGGAGTTGGAGATGCTTACTCACTAACAAACAACATTACATAAAGAACCGAAAGACTATTTTACAAGAAATGATATTTCAAAATTCCCAATAATAAAACATATTGTATAACAAGCTTCGATCATGTGTCTGATACATCCATACGCCTTGTAAAGATTGATCTTAAGATCCGTCCACACGGGCCTTTACAGAAACATAAAAAAAACTAAGTTTTACTTTACAGGAAAAATTATCCATATTGGAAAATCTACATTATCATATTGTAGGTCAACAGATTCGTAAAACAAGTCTCTATCCTGTATGGGACATACATACACTCTGAAAACAGAAATTTCTACTTTACAAGAAAAAAGGAAATTTCCAAATACAAAATCGTCTCAATTACGCCTGCTTGTAAGTGGAAGACATAGTGTCTGGCGCATGTCTACCTGTAAATATTTACGTTACCGAAGATGATTAACGTTGGGATTCACTAAAAGACTTAAAGAGGGGTCTCGATCCCGCCTGGAGATGAGCTTTAGGCCGCTCCAACACTGTTCTTGTTTCCTGTCTCCTTCAGAATGGCGTAGGAGAAGACAGCGAGCAGGGTCTGTGAGAACATGAATTGGAATATCACTGAAAAGGAATCTGGACGTGTACATATAACGGCCATCGATATGGTTTCATTTGTTATGTTATCCCAAATACATGACAATGAAGAGAGCAATAGACTTGTCTTTTTTATTTTAGGCCCACTCTTTAAATCTGTTTTGAGTCTCTCAGATATAAAGACATTATTTGAGAACGTTAATAACGAAACCTCTGACACTGAGTCTGCTCTAAATCAACAGTCTTACATTATCAACAGTCTTACATTATGCTGAGGTGATCAGTCAAGCGTAAATATCGTCATATCATATTTTTTTAATTTTTCGCAAACGGAATTCAAACCAAAACCCTTGAGTCTAAGTCCAACACCTAACCACCAGATGAAGTGAAGGCATTGTGCAACAGATGCTGTACTAAGATATAGACTTGAATAGTATTTCCTGATATTATAAGCCAGCTCTCCCATTAAACAAGACTTTAGCTGATAGTAATTGTTTTAATCTTACACATGTACAATGCAAGTGTTCTAAGTAACGAAATACAAGGCCGCTGATACCACAAACGAGTTCTGAGTGTGAGAAGTTGCGCTATCGTTGCCAACCTTAGCTCAACTTAGACACAGGAAACCTTCGGAAACCTTTGGAAACCACTTGGATGCATATGAGAAGAGTCAAATCTTCGAGTTCAAAACTCACCGTGAGATGTAATCACTCACGTGTCTATGGGAGGTAGAATAGGACTGAATTTAGAGACAATAGGGTACTACATTTCGAAAAACGTATAAATATTGAAAATACGCTAAATTAAGGCTCGGCGGCTGGTTACCGTGACATCATGATTGCATTGTATTTGTACAATAAGCCTCGCATCGACTCACATGTGAGTTTTGTACAAAATCAGTCTGCAGTTTATGATTTTATCTATCAGTGAGAATTGGTATAATGTCCAGATAACACTTACATGGAATCCAAGACTGGTGAGTGCAACAATAATAAACCAAGGCGACACTTACATGGAATCCAAGACTAGTGAATGCAACAATAATAAACCAAGGTAACACTTACATGGGATCCCAATCTGTAGAGTGCAACACTGATACAACAAGGCAACACTTACATGGAATCCCAATCTGTAGAGTGCAACACTGTTACAACAAGGCAACACTTACATGGGATCCCAATCTGTAGAGTGCAACACTGATACAACAAGGCAACTCTTACATGGGATCCCAATCTGTAGAGTGCAACACTGATACAACAAGGCAACAGTTACATGGGATCCCGATCTGTAGAGTGCAACACTGATACAACAAGGCAACACTTACATGGAATCCCAATCTGTAGAGTGCAACACTGATACAACAAGGCAACACTTACATGGAATCCCAAACTGTAGAGTGCAACATTGATAAAACAAGGCAACACTTACATGGAATCCCAATCTGTAGAGTGCAACATTGATAAAACAAGGCAACACTTAAATGGAATCCCAATCTGTAGAGTGCAACATTGATAAAACAAGGCAACACCTACATGGAATCCCAATCTGTAGAGTGCAACAATAATAAACCAAGGAAACACTTACATGGAATCCAAGACTAGTGAATGCAACAATAATAAACCAAGGTAACACTTACACGGAATCCCAAACTGGAGAGTGCAACACTGATAAAACAAGGCAACACTTACATGGAATCCCAATCTGTAGAGTGCAACACTGATAAAACAAGGCAACACTTACATGGAATCCAAGACTGGAGAGTGCAACGATAATAAACCAAGTTCCCTGGAAGGCGAAGTCCAAGACCTTTTCGTAGCAGGGCTGTGAGAAATAACACAATTTCCGGTTAACGATGTTTATACATATCTACTTTTTTCATGTTCATCGTAATGGTTAAACTTTCTTTTTGATTTATATTCAGAATCTATGTTAAGTTGAGAGCAGTCAAGAACGCCACAAACTATTATTTTCTCATGGTTTTTAAACGCGGGGTTAAGAACAGAGAGACCAATATGTCCTGTCTAAACTAATCAGGTTGGTGTAGACGACTGCAGTAGTATGAACATGTTGGTGTCACTGTCAGGTCGCTAGACGAGCTCAATCTCTTGTAAAGCAGCTACAGTAAAGGCAGCTGACTCAATCTGTATAATTCAGAAGCCTGGCAATTAGTGTTGCGGAACTATCTTCATCCTGACATACATTGGCTGATAAATCCACTGGTGAAACATAACTCACGTAATAAACAATATGTGTGTACCGGTGCAAGTATGATGTCATGAGCAATTTATTTCACACATTGGTAATTTTTCGGTAGGCAAAACACTTCTGAAATCTCACAATCTGCTTGCTTGTGTGCTTTTATTTATTATACTTTCTAAAAATCAAACGTAAAAAAACAACACGATAACAGTTCGGTATTAGGAAACAAAAACTGCACTTTTCTTGATTTTCTTTATCACTTCCTCGTTTATTACGCATCGTTGGGGCGATGAATTTCAAATTGTATTTTAACATTTCTTAAAAAATAGAGAATAAATGCTTGAATTGAATTAGTTGGAGCTGCTCGAAAATTGTACTTTTTAATAATACACCAATACTGTTCCATACACAATGTCTTTTTCTTGTAAGACAAGTTTAATGAGTTAATAACGATAACATGGACAAACTTAGCATATCATATAGGATTTATATATGGGTAAACGTATACGTAGGGTCACATATAAAAGAAATAATCTTTTTAGAATGACTAATAAAAAGTATAAGACATTTTCCGGGAATATATGTTAACGATACGAAACTGCAAAGAACCGTTGTATGCCACACGTTCTCATGTATTCATATGTGCAGTACTCACGGTGTTAGTGTTGGCGATGGCATCAATAGGAGTGATCACACAAACAGAAGTAGGACCAGTGAACTGACCGGTTTTGCAACATGCGGCAGGGCCAACGAAGGCTCCCTCCGAACTTGCAAGCCACTTCGGAGCTGTCTTAATGTCTGACACTCCGTCGATTCCACAACACTGAAGCTGAATGAAGACAACACGATGATACAATAAGAAACAAGCCAAAAAGTTACGTTGCCCACTAATACCGATAACCCCGACCCACCATGTGCGAGCTCTTTGATGTCACATGTACCTGTAAGCAGATGTCTGTTAACAACTCCAATGGATCATTACAAAATAAGTTTGACATGAGTTCATTAAGCTTCATCACAAAATTTGTATAATGGATTATTAAACTATCAGTGTCCAATATAAAACAGATTTATCTCTCAGTCACATACAGCTGCATACCGAACATCTGTTCACCTACACGGCTACATGTACTTCATTTTAGTGCAAATACCATGTAATTTGGCATGTTTTTGCAGCATCGAATCAACGTGAAAAGTTAACCGATCACTTTACATTTTTGCAGTTAAATATCCCATTACATATTCTGATTTGCAGCCTCAAAGTACAGAATTAAAAAATTTGCAGCTCCTTGAAGTGACCAGGGGTCTACAGATTTCATTTTCTTCTTTGAAATATCCAATAAGTCATCAACTGAGTCAAACATATACTCAATGTAATTGTGATAAAATTGTTCTCATTAAGTCAATATGAACAATTTTATTCGAAAATTAATAAGAATTCAATTTTCAAAATTTGACCCCTGCTGTAAATTTCATGAACATGCACCACTGATTATATTACTCATGGATATATGATGATTCATTGTCATTGTAAGTGATGCAATTATATTGAACATAAAGTCACATTATATGTTTACTAAGATATACATGTAGATGAACACACATTCGGTATGCAGCTGTAGAAGAATGAGAGGTTTTAAGAAAAATATGTTATGCTTTGAAATGAATTGAAAATCAATATGTCCAGTCCATTGTTCTCCACCTCTCCTAGTATATATTATCATCATCTCAGAATAACTATGCAAATCTGAACATACTAAGGTGCATGGTGTTTCTGCCATCTTTAGGTCAATTTCTTCGCGGGATTCGAACCCACACCCTCAGAGTCAGGTGAGGTGAGTTTGGGTTAAATGTCTTTTTAAAAATATTTCACTTATAACACGGCTGCTAGTATCATGGCAGGGAGTAAGCCCGCAACGCCATGCGGCTATGCATTGCGGTGAAACATGATAGCAACGGCTTGAAATAGCGAACCATGGGTGGCACTACGCTGAAATTCGGTGCAGCATTGCACCAAAACCTTACTGCGTGTAGAACATTTCTCCACTGGCGGGATTCGAACCCCGAACCTCTTGATCCGAAGCCGAACCACTTGGCTATCGCGCCACCCTCAGAGTAGGCTAACACTGACTGCCCAACAGTCAACTCATTCAGCCACCGCTGAAGCTCGGATAGAGATATTAAAAAAAACTTCAAAGAAGCCGCGAAAGTTGTTTTACGGATTATTTAGTAAATAAAATTAACACTCCGAAATCAACCGTTCACATAAACACGTCTTCCAATTACGTCAGCAACCATGACCTCATGGCATGAGAGCCATTACATAATCAGTGTCCCTCCATTCGAGGGATTTAGGATTTACATACTTATAAACTAATGCTCAAAAGAAAGTATACAGTTGTTTGATCAGGCGTCGAATAAAAGCAAACAAATATATTTTTGGAATTCTTGTTCATTTCAATAGCGTATTCATTTTTACACCAAATGTTCGTAAACACAGTTCATTAAATAATTGATATTCGGTTTGATACTCAATCAAAGACAAGTGGTGTAGACATGTAAATTCACACTTTTACAAAATGTTGGATTAGGCGATTTCCATTCCCGAAATGTCAATAATATCGAACTCAATAGCGAATGTGGCGTGCATTGGCGTTGATGCAAGCTGTTACACATCGACGCATTGATGATGTCAGGCGACGAAAGGCGTGATCCTTTGCTATTCATGTTGGAGACATTGAGACATGTAATGTCGCACCATCAGTTCACCTGTACGTCCGATCCCTGCCATCATTTCTGTACAGACAAAGCCGACTTTCATCTGAAAACATCACACGTGCCCAATCACGCATTTGCAATCGACGAACCCGTCTGACCCACGTCAGTCGACAACGTTGGTTTTGAACTGTCAGATGTACACCACAGTAAGGTCGACGACCCCAAATGCCATATCGTCGGATTCGACGGTACACAGTGTGTCGACTGATGGGGTGTCCTAACGCCGTTGCCGCTGTTGACGTCGACGTTACGATTCGATTTTTAAGATGAAATGTTCGGATGTGTTTCTTAGCCGTTGCGTAAGTTGCTCTTGTACATCCAACGGTTCTGGCAATGACGGTGGTGGTGGCTCCTTGCTGGACCATTCCGACAGCCCTCTCTCTTTCGACATGACTTAAACATGGCATACTTTGAGTGTTTTTCCAACTACTGCATCCCAAACGTTTCGCTTAGGCTGTTTTATATACCACCCATGTGCACGTGAATTTTGTGTTACACAAGAATACGTAATTTTTCGATTTTATTACGACGTCCTACAGTAATGATGCGTCAGTGTCCAAAGAAGTAAATTTTTTCGCCAACGTATTTTATTAATTAATTGTCCTCATAATTTGTTAACATTAACGCAAACAATTCTTGCCCATATCCATAATGAAAGAGCGATTTCAGTCCCCCCCCCCCCCCCCCCCCCCCCCCCCTTGTTTGAACAGACTACACAAATAGAAGTATCATTCGCTTATGAATGAAATGTTTGGTACAGCTTTATATTACATAACATATGCTTATCAAAGGCATACGAAATCGACTTTCTTCAACAACAGTATTTCTATTTCGGTTTCTACTCTTTTGAATATGTAGTGGCGTTTCTTTTGCAAGTGAGGTTAGTATGAACTACAAAGTACAAACATATTGTTTTTACTTAGATTAAAGAGAAGTTTAACAACTTCTGGGAAACAGTTATAAAAAATACACTCACCCCGTCCATGATGACATTCCACAGCAGCGAGATGGTGTCCTGTCCTTCCAACCCGGCATATTCAGTGTGGAAAACTTGCTTCAGGGCGTCTTTAGGTGGCTCTGTTACCTGGAAGTTAAAGGGGATGTAGCACGTTTCTAATGTAATGACAAATCACAAAATGGAACACTCCTCCACAATCAAAACGTAAGTTGTTAAACGGATGGTTTTAAGCTACATGGTTTCATGGGCTACACACTATTTGAAAGTAAATTTGGGGCAGTATTAATATAAACATTTAATTTGCACTCGTAGTAAAAGTAGTATGGTATGGACGCTCATATATATGTCATTCTCATCCAGCTCAATCCCTCAGCCAAAATCCTCTGAAACACCCACGCGGAACTTGAATTCCAATTTTGAGCTGGTTGCTACCTAAGACTTGTACCATAGTACCTGATACTTGTACCATGCTACCTGAGACTTGTACCATGCTACCTGAGACTTGTACAATGCTACCTGAGACTTGTACCATGCTGCTTGAGACTTGTACAATGCTGCTTGAGACTTGTACCATGCTACCTCAGACTTGTACCATGCTACCTAAGACTTGTACCATGCTACCTAAGACTTGTACCATGCTGCTTGAGACTTGTACCATGCTGCTTGAGACTTGTACCATGCTCCTTGAGACTTGTACCATGCTACCTAAGACTTGTACCATGCTACCTAAGACTTGTACCATGCTACGTCAGACTTGTACCATGCTACCTGAGACTTGTACCATGCTACCTGAGACTTGTACAATGCTACCTGAGACTTGTACCATGCTACCTAAGACTTGTACCATGCTACGTCAGACTTGTACCATGCTACCTGAGACTTGTACCATGCTACCTGAGACTTGTACCATGCTACCTGAGACTTGTACCATGCTACCTGAGACTTGTACCATGCTACCTGAGACTTGTACCATGCTGCTTGAGACTTGTACCATGCTGCTTGAGACTTGTACCATGCTACCTCAGACTTGTACCATGCTACCTAAGACTTGTACCATGCTACCTAAGACTTGTACCATGCTGCTTGAGACTTGTACCATGCTGCTTGAGACTTGTACCATGCTGCTTGAGACTTGTACCATGCTACCTAAGACTTGTACCATGCTACCTAAGACTTGTACCATGCTACGTCAGACTTGTACCATGCTACCTGAGACTTGTACAATGCTACCTGAGACTTGTACAATGCTACCTGAGACTTGTACAATGCTACCTGAGACTTGTACCATGCTACCTGAGACTTGTACAATGCTACCTGAGACTTGTACAATGCTACCTGAGACTTGTACAATGCTACCTGAGACTTGTACAATGCTACCTGAGACTTGTACCATGCTACCTGCGACTTGTACAATGCTACCTGAGACTTGTACCATGCTACCTAAGACTTGTACCATGCTGCATGAGACGTGTACCATGCTATCTAAGACTTGTACAATGCTACTTGATACTTGCACCATGCTACCTAAGACTTGTACCAAATATGTGGGAAGAGAATGGATTTCAGTTAGAATGGATCTATGTTTTAAGCGGTATCACATAATCAAGAAGCAGACTATAATGATATTTTACTTACTAGTTTCCTGTCGCCAGCAAGGACAACAACAAACACAACTTGGGCGACCAGGAAAATGACGATGATCAACATGTACTGGAATAAAAGAAAAACAAGTTGGTAAGCACGTAAGAATGTCAATTTAAAAATCTGAAGATGTCGTAAAGAGAGGGTTCTATTGGATTGACTTTGGTGGAAACAAGATTATGTAGAAACTTCTCACATATGATGTTCCACGTGGAAACTTCAATATTCATCAACAATAAGTAGTACTATTTGTCAGATCGAGGAAAGATTATAAAACACCATTTACTATTCACAAATTTGGGCGCAGAGGCTCAAAGTGTTGAAAATGTTCATATACGAAATAACCATATTAATGCAGGAATCGCGTCACATGCATCAACTGTTGTCAGTGAGAAAACGTCTTTAGATTAAAATGTATCGTAAACCGAATCCGTGACTGAAGAGTCACCAACAAACACACATATAGAAGATACTAAACGAACTTCTAGTTAATTCGATTTTAAATGTACATCCATTGTGTTTCATAAAATTGTATTTGACTGAAATACAATATGCGCTGATTTCAGTTCAAATAATTTCACTCAACTTGCATATACATCCCAAATAGCCAATTACTAGTTTTAAATTTAAATTTAGCAACATCATTATACATGTACAGAAACCGAAACTACACGTCCCATTTACATGCACAGTAGTTATAAGACCTATTAAACACTATCAACTCAAAGTGATCTGTTTGTATGGTGAAAATAAGTTTCCAAAATTACGTTTGATCAATTGACGCGCACCACACGCGGTGCATTGTTTATAACGTTTGACACATGCGACCCACAACAATACAATGTATGTACCTTTAATTAAACGAGTTAACGATTTGGAGTTTGATTCTGATAATAAAAAAAATGTCATATTTGGAAGGAGATTTGATATTCTATAAATTACTTGCAAAACATAATCAAGAGAAATTGCTGACAGTGGGCCAAAGTAGGATTTCCGCGAGTCATGTGCCATTAATGTGACGCTGGTACGATGATTTTGAAGTCACAACTGTATACTATTATGACGCATTACTTGTATTGGTACAACACTAGTTAATATTGCCGTACAAATATAACACTGTATTATCTTCCATGGATGAGTTAGAAAAGGACTTGTATAACTTACCAGTTGAAGCATGCAGCGGACAGTACAGCAGGCTCCAGCCACGCCCAGTATCCCGAGGAAGAGGAAAACACAGCCAATGACGATGAAGACAATGGCCAGGCCACCCACGAGTTCGTTGATGTCGAACTTGTCGGTGTCCACTGCTGTCCCTGTCAGAGACTTGGAGTGTTCCTTGACCGCGGCTAATGCAGTATCTAGAAGGCTGTTGACCACCGGCGAGTTGACCTTCACCAAGATGCCAACTATTAGTATGCCGACACCCGCGATCTGGGGGAATAGACAAACACATGTGTTCAAAGCACCTATTGAAAGGTGATGATGTTTCAAACGTTGATAAACACGACTGCAACAGAGATACATCATGTTTTTAAAACCCAGCTAAACACAATTTGAAATTATCTCTTCGTTTTTCTTAACTAATCGAGATCAAAAGGGGAAAATATGTGGCTTGTTTACGACATCCTTTAGTGAAAACGCATTAACAAAATCAAGTTCAAGAAGGTTATCCATGTTGACAACATCTTTTGATAATTGAATTTCTACGTTTTATGAATTTTTAAACTTTCTACAAAAGCATTATTTCACATTCAAAATCTACTTTCTACAATAGCATTATTTCACATTCAAAATCTACTTTCTCCAACAGCATTATTTCACATTCAAAATCTACTTTCTCCAACAGCATTATTTCGTTGTATACTTTCTTAAAAGGATGGGACGTTTCTTTTGTGGTTGAGTGTATATCATAATCGCATCTTTAGAACGTATCATGTATATATCGTACTATAAAACTTAGACTGTTAGAGTTGTATCGTCTCGAGACACGTCAATCGTCGCCAGGGAGAATTTTGAACAGCCTTGAAATTACGTTTTTCTGCTTAAAAACAATCGACATAAATGAAGTCAATTGTATGTTATTGTTACGGATGCTTGCATCAAACTTATACCATTCACAGAATGAAAATTGATCAAATGGATAAGTGTACAGACTGTAGTTGCTCGATCACTGTCCAAGTTGTTGAAACCTTTCCACCTTGACTGTCCGTGATAGTTCCAGTAAATAGCTGTATTTCGTTGCTTTTTCACTTGGACACTTTGGGGTCAAAATTAAATAAAATGGGGTCACGTGACTGCGTTGCACTTTCCCATTCGGTGTATTACTACTTTAAAGCAAAACTAACGTATTAATAGAATGCTTTGTAAGTGCGCATAGCGCTATATTAGCCGCATCTACCACACATATAAATACTGGCTACAGGGTACTAAGAGATATTAGACAAACTAGAGCCTAACTGAACAACGAAACCAGAAGTCTCGCGTTCATGAAATCTCGTTTGAACTCACAGCGAAGACGATACTGAGGATGCCGATGACGATACGTCCGATCAGTGCTATGCCGCTGCACATCTTGATGATTTAACGCTTCTTATCTGAAACATAATGGGCCAAATGTTAATTGCATTATTGTAAACACCTGAAAATATCATGTAAGTAAATTCATATGAAGACATACGGGTTTCGAGGTGTGTTTGTACACAGGGGCCTGTTTCGCTTAGAAACAGCGTTTGAAAGACATACCAGGAGTAGCCAATGTCCAGGTTACATGGCCCTATGAGCTCAACTGAATGTCAAGGTCGTAATGGCTGACATATTAGTGACGAGCGAACTACATGGCGATGATTTCAGACAAAATGCCGTATTACAGTCGGAGAAATGATATGTAGGTATTGTAATGTTTGTTTACATCTGCAGTTTCAATCTGCGTTTCGAATATGCCGATTCATAGGTGCTGTCAACATGCTGGAATTAATAAAATATTTTGAAAGGTGAGTTTTTGCTGATTTTCGTGAGTGGGGAAATTGGCTTGAAAGTTTGGAGGTAGCGATATACGAACTCTCTTGTCGCAAATCTTTTGAAATAATGATTCGATTGTGACCATTTTTAGCTCATTATGTAGGGAAATCATTTAGCTTTCGTATCGTAGTCATCGACTGTGCCATAAAAATTGTTTTTGATGCAAAATGACTTTGAACGAGCATGGGGTTGTTTCGTCGTTACATCCCTTTCCTTGTATACAGTAATAGGGTAGGGTCTATATAGGTACATGTATATGTCTTTCAAACGCTGTTCTAAGCGATACACGCCCCTGTATGTGTACACCCTCTGATTCGAAACCTTGTCGAACTTCATCAGTCCATCATCAGGAATGAAAGCAACTGCCTCACAGACGGTATCAGCGTCTTGTTCAGTCAAAGAGTAGGCGTATCCTGGCAGTCATTCATGTTGTTCAGTCAAAGAGTAGGCGTATCCTGGCAGTCATTCATGTTGTTCAGTCAAAGAGTAGGCGTATCCTGGCAGTCATTCATGTTGTTCAGTCAAAGAGTAGGCGTATCCTGGCAGTCATTCATGTTGTTCAGTCAAAGAGTAGGCGTATCCTGGCAGTCATTCATGTTGTTCAGTCAAAGAGTAGGCGTATCCTGGCAGTCATTCATGTTGTTCAGTCAAAGAGTAGGCGTATCCTGGCAGTCATTCATGTTGTTCAGTCAAAGAGTAGGCGTATCCTGGCAGTCATTCGTGTTGTTTGGGGTTACAACAAATACTGACTTCCTTTCTTGTTAATATGTCTTCAGTAATGGTACTAATTCCCTTATTGTCCACATCCATCTCTACAGGGAGAAAATGTTGTGACAATAAAATAATTTCGACTGACAAATAGGACTGTTTTACAAGGGTTACTTTGATGACTTTTTTGTAATTGTGATAAACTGAGTAAAAACAAGACACGGATGAATCATCCACAACTCGCATGGGTTTGATCCTTATAAGTCGAATAACACTTATTTATATCAAGGGACAGCATTGAAAATCAGATGCTGTAATAAGTTGTTCAAAGTGTATAGCTGTGCATGTAAATCATGAAATCGTCTGTACCGGTCTTGCAATTTATAAAGGACGCATTTTACCGAAAGCCTTTATCATTTTAAAAGATAATGTGGGGAATATCAACATATTTAAAATCTGGAATGATTTAAGCTATTGTGGTGTTTACTATTCAATTTTTGAATATAAAGAATCAGCCATTATAATAGTCTTAGACTCTGGAAAAGCACTTTACTCTGAAAATATCACCATATTATTATGATATTGGGATTTTCAGAGGCTCCTTTTCAATATTGTGTTAGACTTCCATTATAGGTACATCCATTGTGTTGTTGGAGGTCACATATTCCAAACGTTATTAATGGTGTTACTTTATCGAGAAGTACCGACTGTTACCGAAAACCACCATTTTAATAATAGTGGACTTAGTATATTGACGATATGAAGGTAAAAGTAGTGTTTTCTGATCGAAAATCGGACAATGCATCTCGATTGACGCACGTCAATGAGTCAAACGTAATCTTGGAATCTTATGATAAATGTTAGACTAAGTGTATCATGTTAAATAGTTCATATAACTACTGTGCATGTAAATGGGACGTGGAGTTTCGGTTTCTGCACATGCATAATGAGGTTACTCTATTTTAATTGGAAACTAGTAATTATGATATAATTGGCGATTGGTGATGAATATGCATAGTGAATGTGTTTGTATTGTAAACAGCACATATGGTGAGTCGGGACGTATTAAAGCCTTAGAAAAAATGTATGAAACATAATGGACGCACCTATAAAGTAAACCATCGACTTATCCTTGTTTCTGAAATCTTATCAATATTTAAAGCCATATGTTTACATTATTTTTAGGAAAATATACCCACGCAATTAAGGAAGAGCTGATATTTAAGCTAATACATGTAGCGCTACATGCTTTTACTGAGCCTCTGATCAAGATTTAAACGCTTTTATAGTTTATTGTTGTTATATAGATGATAGTATATGAGTGTCTATGTCATACTAGGTTTACGACACGAGTGCCTGAATATTAGCATTTCCCGAGCGATAGCGAGGGATATACCGATATTCAGGCACGAGTGTCGTAAATATAGGATGACATAGACACGAATATAATATTCTGTTTATTACCGAAGTCGTGAAATTAATGAACATACGCTTAAATCCACTTTTAACCATAAGCTGGCGACCCACCGTCGCCGCATTTAGAATGCAACGTCATAGACGAAACGTGACGTCATAGCATTGTTTATGACGTCACGATACCATGAAAAAGTGATATGTTGCCCTAGGGCATCGTATGAAAAATATGAACCCCGATATATAAATTCTACTTATGCACCTTTTTTACAACCTGAACGTGTTTTATCATATTCTCGTGTTCATTTCAATCAACGGGTGATGATATCTTCAAGAGGAAATTGGTAACGTTTGACTGTTGCATAACCTTTTCAATCGCTAATGAAAAGGCTCCACAAAATTGGAAACATTTCTCATCTGTCACTGACGCCGCATTAACGTTCCGCTGAACACTGTCAGATGTCGAACGCCACAGATTCGAATCCCGGTGGAGACCTGAGTCTCGCACTGTGGTATTACCCTGGGCAAGGCAATTTATCCACAATGCACTCAGTCGACCAAGCTGTTTAAATGGGAACCTGGACGCGGGAAGGGTAATGATGCACATTGTGTGCTTTGAGTATACCCATACATGAAATAGCGCTGTACAAATGACTATTTACTTGTACCATTGTTACAAACCCGTGCTTCGTCTGTGTACTTACGTATGTGAATTGGCAACTAAATGATAAATTTTGCAATAGTCTTTCTACGTCTTCAAATTAGATTAAGACGTCATCAAGTTCCATTGATTGACGATTTCTTCTTTGTAACAATGTAGCATCTAAGGACTAGCCTCATTTAAACGTTATCAAGCAACCTTTATCGACTAAAACGTTTCGTTAAATGTAACAAGCAACCATTATCGATCAAAAGGCCTCTTTCAAACGTTATCAAGCAACCTTTACCGACTAAAATGTTTCTTCAAAGGTTATCAAGCAACCTGTATCGAGCAAAGGGCCTCTTTCAAACGTAAGCAAGCAATCTTAACCGACTTAAACGTTTCTTCAAAGGTTATCAAGCAACCTTTATCGAGCAAAAGTTCTCTTTCAAACATTATCAAGCAACCTTTATCGAGCAAAAGGCCTCTTTCAAAAGTTATGAAGCAACTTCTATCGACTAAAACGTTTCTTCAAAAGTTATCAAGCAACCTTTATCGAGCAAAGGGCCTCTTTCAAACGTAAGCAAGCAATCTTAACCGACTAAAACGTTTCTTCAAAAGTTATCAATCAACCTTTATCGACCAAAAGGCCTTGTTAAAACGTTATCAAGCATCCTTTATCGACCAAAAGGCCCCGTTAAAACGTTACCAAGCAACCTTTACCGACGAAAACGTTTCTTCAAAAGTTATCAACCTTTATCGATGAAAAGGCCTTGTTAAAACGTTATCAAGCATCCTTTACCGACTAAAACTTCCTTTAAAAGTTATCAAACAACCTTTATCGACCAAAATGCCTCGTTAAAACGTTATCAAGAAACGTTTCCTACTAAAACATTCCTTCAAATATTATCAAGCAACTTTTCTCGACCAAAAGGCCTCGGTAAAACGTCACCAAGCAACTTTTACCGACAAAAACGTTTCTTCAAAACGTTGTGAAGCAATTTTTATCGACCAAAAGCCTACTTCAAACGTCATCATGCAACTTTTATCGACCAAAAAGCCCCTTTCAAACGTTATCAAGCAACTTTTACCGACTAAAACGTTGCTTCAAAACGTTATGAACAACTTCTATCGACCAAAAAGCCTCCTACAGACGTTATCTAGCTACAATAAGACGTCGCAACTCTGCACGGGTATTGACATATGATCAACTTTCTAATTTCGTAATGGCTTTGTGGAAATATCTTAAACATTTCACACAAACGTTGTTGAGAGTTAAATGCGTGTATACAGATTTCAGGTCGAACCTTTGTTATCATAAGGGATAATTTGAAACATGATTTGGCAGTATTCCATATTTCGATCAGGTGATCAAATGATTTGAGAGGTCTGACACTTTCCCACACGAATGATGTCATAGGCAAGCGCGTATGTCGTAGGTCAGTTATACCAATGCATACAACTAAATCTTCTGGTTTGATTGTTCCCCTCCATGCTTGTCTAGAACTAAAAAAGAATCGTTTTTTTTATTTAATGTGTATAGGAGTATATTTTGTAGGAGTGATAGTGCGTAATAGTTGATAGATACGATCATATGTGTGTAAGGAATGCTTTATGCGATTGATTTAATAGGCCGTATTCTGTAAATAACATTAACGCTAACGGCAACTAGAACCGGTTTTCTATTTTTATCTCTTCATGTAGGTTGCAATATATTCTTGGAAATTGCCTTGGGAAGATTTCATAGTAACGATTTGTGTACTGCAAAATATATTCATAAAAAGATATAAATTGAGTAAACATTTTTCAAGTAGTTATTTATTTATAGTTTTATTGGACAAAAGTAGTTACATGTACATTATTATTGGACCAATTCACTTACATGTCAAACACACGTCTCTACACGTATCTAAAATAATTTCTAAAATAATATATAATGGACATTTTAAAACCCTACAGTTCAGGCTATACTGTACCTGTAAACTGTACCATCATGTTTTGCTTTCCCCTGACTATTTTATGACAATGATAAGAGCACGCGTATGTGTTCTCATCTCAGTGAGGACTTTGTAAGGCGTGAAGTCGGTAGTCGTGAAAGGTAATATCACCATTATATTACCCATATCCTTGAAAATAACCGAGTTAATATTTTCGAAACGAGCATATGTACTCAGATCACGTTTGCCAAGCAACCATTGTATCACGGCAGGGTCCTAGTTCATAGTTCGTCGTCTTTGTCGTCACAAGACAATTGTTGGTGACGACGCTGTAGCTTGTAGTCGAGAGAAAGGTGGGCCTTTTGCTGGCTTTTTTTTTACACAAATCAGATGGTATATAAAATGGATAATAAAGAAATTATTATTGTTCTCAACTCCTTGAAGATTAAACAAGTATTATACAAGATTATACTTCCATATCATTTAGATTTTCGGAGAACTTCTCTTAATTACATTGAAACATGTTTTTTAAAAATAGAGCATATTCGTTGACAGTGTCGGTTTTGAGTTTAGATCGTGGTTATTGTATAGACGGTAACGATCATCCTAGATGGATTTTTACAGTGTAACGTTCCATCACATTCGAGAAAACATTGGGACGAAAACCTCATACCGTGTGTGTGTGTTAAAATCGTAATTGACATAATAAATTTTAAAAACGTCCATGTTTGTGATAATGTACTTAGTTAAACGTAATATAATACAAATCATACCATCTTCATACATTAGTAGAAGTGTCCGCGCTCCTTGTCGGCACTCCTTGATGTCGAAATTCGAACCAACCCATTCTCTCAAACATTTGTAATAATTTAGATGGCATTTAACATTAATATTGAAATGCTATATTTGGTGAATATCTGAATTACATGAATTTCTGACACACTGGTCATACATCGTATAGCTCCGTCATTTTTATTGCTAAGATGAACATATGTATACTGAATCAAAGAAACTGTAAATCATGTAAATATATTACGGTAATGGTCGAATGATTTAACCAACATAATCATGGGGAAAATAGAAGAAAATACCGTGATATAATTTAAGAAAACGTAAATAATTTGATAATCAATAAACACTTAATTGGCTAAAGAATACCCCAAATTCAGTGAAATTAAACTAAATACATAGTTACCTTAAATATAATACTGAGTTCAACAAACGCTGCGGACAGTGAAGCAGATCCCGGTAGCTCAGAGTTTCTAACCAAATGTTGCAAGTTAACTGAAGGGTGGGGTATACCTTTGCTTAAGTGCAGATATTTCAATCAATTCTTTTCAATGGATTGATTCCACGAAAAGCCAAACACTGGAACATGTATTAATGGAAACCGTTTTGAGTGCAATATGCATGCAGGCCTGTGGTTGGCTCGCTGTGATACGTGTAAAAACCATCTAAGGCAAGGTGAGGTCCTTTTGAATTGATATGCATTGTGTTGAATTCTTGTTCACAATGTTAAAAGCTTTCAGCTAAGGGTAGTCTTCGTATATTAGACAATTTCAATACCTATTACAATATATTTTTTTTAAATCTTTCCTAGTTCTTTCAAAGAATAATTGAATGCATTAAAGATAAAATTATCTGATAAATGTGCGATACGTTGTCTGATGTCTTATATTTGTGTATGTTGCTCAATGAATATGAATCTTAATAGGTATATAAATGGCAATGCCTGATTGCTAGGCTAAGTGTATTTGACTATCATTTTTGACACCAGTTAGAAGGCAAAACTTTCAAATTACTGCAGTTTATATGCAATTATGCATTATTTATTATTTCAAGTTCGATGACGGAGCACCGTCCACTTCTGCCTACAGGGCACTTTGCCTACAGTCTTCAAAATAACTTTATGCACCAGTGGATTTTGCTCATGAGTTGTATTAAACCTGGTATCCCTCACATTAATAGCCTGTCCCAAATAATTATTATTATAAATTAAAAGAAACAAATGATGCAGAATTTTAACCCAAATTGTGATATCTTTCATCTATCATATCTTTCAGTTGAATCCTGAAATGTTGTAGGTACCTGACCTAACAACGGCAAATGTCACTATTTGAAGTACGACAGTAGTTAGTTATTTGATTCAAATGAGAGCCTTACATGTATGTTAATAATGTTGATAATCATACAACATGTATTTATAGAACATGGTAACATATTTGTGTTAGTGATGTTACCTTGTGCAATTTTAATGATCCACGATATGACTCTTTTTACTTGAAAGTTGTCAGTGATGTTACCCTAAGTGTTGTTTTTCATTAAATTAGTACCGTCACTAACACAAGAATGTAACACCACTGAGAAATCATAAGTTATAATGTTGAAGGTAGGCCAGGACACATGAAATGTAGAAGGACAGAATACAAGTAATGTAGGTTGACAGGATAGACTAAGGCGACCCGATTTTATTATGGAAACCCGAGATTCCATAACTGACCAACATAAATAACATAAGTGAGAAGTTCAAATTCTATCAAAAACCTATTTCTATACTTTAACTAAGATATTGACGAAAATTCCAACTTTCTACCCCGCACCGTACGTGAGATACAGACACCCTTGCCCATGGGTATGCCCATGGGAAAGTTCGCCCATGGGCCTGCCCATGGGCCGGCCCATGGGCGAGAGGCTGTTAAAATTTGTGTTACATACAAATTATTTTCTAATTTTTAATAATGGGTCTAGCAGTAACATATTTTAGGTATTTATGAACTCCCCCCATTCAAAGGAAATTGTTTTTCCCATGGGCGAGACCTCGCCCATGGGCCAGGTTGCCCATGGGCCGTTTTCCCATGGGCTAGATTTCCCATGGGCCGTTTTCCCATGGGCTAGATTTCCCATGGGCCAATGTTGACTTTGGCAAACATATAATGTTTGTGAAATGTTGACTTTGAAAAAAAAATGTTTGTGAAATGTTGACTTTGGAAAAAATAGAATTTTTATGAAATGTTGACTTTGGAAATATTGACTTTTAAAATATTTGTTGTTTTTGGTGGAAGTGTTACTTTGATGAAATATGGACTTTGGTGACATGTTGATTTTGATACATATTTCGAGTTCTATGAATGGTTGACTTATGAAATATTCATTTTAGTGAAATGTTGTGTAGTTTTAGTTCGACTTATATAAAATGTTAACTTTGGTGACATGTTGACTTTGAAAAAGATATTTTGAATTTAGTGAAATGTTGACTTTAATCACGTATTTACTTTGATGAAATGTTGACTTTTAAAAGATATTTTGAGTTAACCGAATTGTTGACTTAAGTTGACTTTGGAAATATGTATTAACTTTGGCGAAGTTTGCTTATATCATGAAATAGTAATATTTCTAATTTATTGACTTAGGTTTAGTTTGAAATGTTGACTTTTATAATAGTTTATTAATTTATGGTTTGACTGACCCTTCAAACAAGAAATACCTACAACGGGTTGTTAGTCAACAGTATGTGCATCAATTAACATAACTGAATACACACGAGTGTCAATGACACACTAATAATACGCTAGTAAAGTAAATATATTTATAAACGTTTATATCAAGTACATACACATTTGTTAAGTGTATTTCAGCGTCGTGTAAAGTACTTACACAATAAAGAATAAAAAATTTTATTTGTAATTATAATTCACTTTTATTTCTGACGAAATAGCAAAATCTGCACTTGGAGTAATTATATAAATAGAAACTTTTAAGGGTATGCCTTTTGGTGTTTTCCTGCTTCTCTTTAACGTTCTCACCTAAATATTCAGAGTTAATTATGCTTTGGCACTTTCTTACCTCGAAATGGAGTGTAAAAATGCCATTACAATCTTACGCTTATGTTATTTTACTTTCTGGTTATTGATGTCATATTAATTGTGAAACAAGGATGTGATAAAAGGTAACATGTATTTCATACAATGTGTACATGCATCCGACTGCATGACTAAGTCTTTTTGTTTAATGTAAGGAATATATATATATATATATATATATATATATATATATATATATATATATATATATATATATATATATATATATATATATACACACATAAAAGGAATGTCTATGGACCGTTAAAACAATATTCTGTAATCGCCGAATCTTGACTTGTATCGATCACCTTCATTGTTCAAACAAGTTTTGTAAAAACGCGTTCCCGGGCCATAGAATGACATATTTGAAGGCCATTCTAGAAGTAGAATGTAGAATTTGTTTTGATTGTGGCGTAGGCGATAGGTGTAGGCGATACGAGGACAGACCGTATCAGTAAAAGCTACTATTGAGTAGGATGCCCTATTTCATTGTTCCATTTCCATTTCCATTTACGTTAATTAATGCGATGATTCTTTACTGTCTAAGAACTGGCTGACAAATGACTGTCTGGAGAATGGGAGATATGAACCTTTTCCATTTTCTGCATAGGTTTCTGTTGGAACTATGATAATTTCAATGACTAATATTACTTCAATTGGTCGATCTATTAGTCAAATCCTACACTTTAGGCTGTTCTCAATTCAAGTTTGCATGTGGGGATATTTCTTTGCATAACTGAGACTCCTATAAGTACCTCGGCTTTTGGTTTGATGAACACCTTGATTTTAAATTAGCCAGAAATCAACTGGCAAAATCGGCCGGTAGAGCTCTGAGTGCTCTCTGTACTAAGTTTTGTGATGCAGGTGGAATGGCATATGATGTGTTTACAGCCCGGTACAACTCATTAGTAAATCCTATTCTCAGCTACGGAGCGGCAATATTGAGGCTTTATGAACGTAAAGTAATTAATACTGTTCAAAATCGAGCCTATCGGTTTTTTCTTCGAGCTAACAGTAAATTTTCAAATATCGCCACGAGAGGAGATATGGGTTGGACCTCGTGTGTTACCAAACAACGCCTGGAAGTATACAGGATGTGGATGAGAGTACGTCAAAACTCCCGCACGAAGTGGTCACTCAACCTGAGCAGAACATGGGAACAGAGCGTTAAGAAACTGAGTAAATCGTTAGACCTTGAGGGATACCTACTTTTAGACAAATCTTCTATTCCAGTTTTACGACAGAAGCACGTAACACTTTAATAATCTCTCTCTCTCTCTCTCTCTCTCTCTCTCTCTCTCTCTCTCTCTCTCTCTCTCTCTCTCTCTCTCTCTCTCTCTCTCTCTCTCTCTCTCTCTCTCTCTCTCTCTCTCTCTCTCTCTCTCTCTCTCTCTCTCTCTCTCTCTCTCACTATTGCGTAATCGCAATGACCGGTTTGTTGTGTAATAGCTCGCCCATCCGTTAATTAGCCTTGATCCGAATGAATACACACCTAGTATGTCCACAGACGTAGTCAACACGTAATGTAATCATATGGTCTAGTGCCTTGAGTATCCATTTCAAATCATCCAAATCAAAAGTTATTGGTTTGAGTAAACTTAATGTCAAACAAATCAGAAATTCAGAAAACAGGAAGATTTTCTGGATAACAACTTCTTAATGTGAAAATACACGACGTTTCGGAGTACATACTAGCTGTACCTGATGAAAGAGTGAGTATGTACTCCGAAACGTCGTGTATTTTGACATTAAAGGCATCCAGAAAATCTTCCTGTCCTTATGTATACCACTTCTAAATGCCCTTCAAAGACCTAAATCTATTCAGTTAAATCAGTATCATATATGTTCGTGTTGTGTAGTGATAGTAATGGGAACTATTTACGTACCGATGAATCCAATTGTCACATTATCACAATGACTCTTACAATGGTACTTTGAGTTATGGTCAGTAGTTAAAATAACACCATTAATAATGTTTGCAGTTTTATAATCACTCATTTAAAGAGGTCGGGGTTGGGGAGTTGAAGTGGAAATGACTACTGCAAATGCAATACACACAGCGGCTTCTGATATGTGAAGATGAATTTGTCCGGTATCCGTCGAATGTTTAAAACTTGACTGTGCTGGCCAGTAGACTCACGCTTGATTGATTTTGTGCTCCTGGTTGAATCAGAGAGTGACAGAGATGATATGTGCTCTGTTCTGGTGTCAACGTTGCATTTATCATTATAAACACTGTTGGAATGTCACGGTTTGTTAATTAACAGAAAGGGGCGGTACATTTACTAATATTATTGCAGGCACTCTCTACTTCCTTTACTTAGCCTAACTGATAAAGTAATTTACTTAATGCAAAATGATAAGCTCAGTAAATCTTTAGCCGCTACTATTAGTAAAATGTTGATATATGATTACCGTGTCTCGTAAGCCTGAGGACTGGGTGCTGTTTTTTTACAATCATGTTTTTTTTATGTCAATATTATTTATAATACGACATGTGACACGTTAATATAGTATTATTATTATTCTTCTAATGGCCCGCTCACTGTTAGATTGTTGACAGCTGTTAAGGGGTACATGCAAAGACTATATTAAACATTTTCTTAATCATTTGATTTGTTTACCATTTCGGCCGCTCTCTTAAAGGCGCTGTAGCACGTTTTTTCGCTCAAATAAGTCGATGAAATGTATTTGAAAAATAATGTCACCAATAGTAAAACACCCTTCCCTCTTCGGAAAGTCAAGTTACAAATAAGTTTACATGGTTCCGTAAAGCCATGGGAATCGTTTTTGTCATTCGAAATAATAAAATGTGTTCACAATAAAATGGCCGCCATGCACTTTTTGCTTTATACGCAACACCGTTATTACCACTACGGATAATTGGTTTGTGTAATAAGATGTTTTACCCTCTAAAGTAAATATGAATGACATAAACTATCATTATAATTGGGAAATTTGAAAAAATAAAATTTTCAAAAAACGTGCTACAGCGCCTTTAATACGATACACTGTTTATCCAAAACATCTTATGTTTTGAACGGATGTTCTTAATGAATAGTCTTTTCATACACATGACCCTCCCCTAAATACATATATTGAGTTTATAGATATGAAGTAACGTTTTGGATAGACGTTTCCACATTATACTCTCCTATAAAATATTCACTTTAATGAAATGTTGACTCTTGAAATATTGATTTGCGTTGTTGAAGTATATATCTAATGACTTTTTTAATTTCAACACTAACGTCTGGCTAAAGGCGAGTGTTTCAAATAGTACCGGTAAGTGTAAGTGCTAGTGCCAACAATACATCGGTCACCATGACTGATTATTTATACACAACTGATTGCAGGTCACAGATATATAAAGAAAGAACAATTGCAATATAACCATGCAACTGCGGTTTAAGTGATATATCAGACTTGTATTGACTCTCGGAATACTCTACTGTTGAACAAGCGTCCACTCGGTATTACGTAACATGAGTATTCGGTCAACTTATTAAGGCCGACAGGTAATTAATTACCGGTACAATGCCCCTGCCCCGATCTGTGTGCATTACACTGCAAATTCATCTGCGATCAGATGACATTCTCGACCAGGAAAAATAGCGCTTGTTATTGAGAATGTAAATGTAACAAACGTAAATTATGTAACTTTGAGATAATGAATTTATTTTCTTTTTGTTACAGGCGAACATTTATAATATGCCTAAAATAATCATGTAGGAATTGCTTTAAGAGATTGACTTTGGTGACTGGAGACTATTCATTGGCTTATATCCTTATATAATGAAGGAAACATGTTTCTAAATCCATCTAAATTTGTGACTGTCTTTGCCTTTCTGTAAGGTTTAACACTTTCAACTGGACATCAAAAGCTGATTGTTTCAATATGTCCAAACCCATGGACATCACAACTAGGTTGATGGTGGTGCATTCTATGTGAGACCCAAACAATCGTCACAGCTTTGACAGTTATTAACTAGTTATAGACCTCTCATGAGTATCAGATGCATACTAAAATATTGAATAAACATCACATTTCATTAGACATATTCCAAGCAAAAGACATGGAGTAATTTTGACAAATGAAGTAACAAAATTAATTTAATGTGATAATATAATGATTTAACGGTCTTTAAGTGTGCTGTGTATTAGAAAGTCCTTGGTCTTACATACGTCACCCTTCACTGGCCATGGGAATTCGCTAGTTGATGTAATTACAGATGGCGGGAATGACCATTAACTAATTATCATGTCCCCACCCTCACTTAATTGTTTGTGTATCTCCCACCAGAACATTAGGGGTGGCCAACATTCGTTCAAATGTTCTTATAGATCTAACGCACAGTATTATATAACATGCGATATTAGAAAAGCAGTAATGAAACTTCAATTATCATGTATATGTACGTACTGTAACAGTTTGTCGATTATCGTATCAATGTACATAGGCAATAATACATGATTATCGTATTGTGTTCTGTATAAATCAACACAGAAAACACATACATACGCTGTTGGAAAAAGTTATTTAGTAGCTCCAAACGTAAGGTTGTGATGTATGATGTCATTAAAAGGTACATCCATTGTGTTTCATAAATGTTTATTTGGCTTTAATACAAATTCACTTAGCTTGCATATTCATCCCCAGTCGCCAAACATGTCATAATTACTAGTTTTCAATTAAAAGTAACATCATTATGCATGTGCAGAAACCGAAAGTGCACGTCCTATTTACATGCACATGCAGTAGTTATATGACCTATAGAACATTATCAACCCAAATTTGTTATTTTGTCTGGTTTGAATAAGATTCCAAAATTACGTTTGACTCATTGGCGCGCGCCACACGAGGTGCATTGTCCGGTTTTCGATCAGAAATCGATACTTTTACCTTCATATTGTCAATATACTAAGTCGAGTATCATCAAAATGGTAGTTTTTGGTAACAGTTGTTACTTCTCGATAAAATAAGATAATTTATAACGTTTGTGATATTTGACCCCCAACAACACAATGGATGTACTTTTAAATCTGTCAACTTCAACATAGAAATTTTCACAGAAATATTGATATAATAAATAGATATATCTGTCAATTCTTGACAAATACCATGTTCAACTCATCTCGGTATTGTATGATAACTTGAAAATATATATGCTTTCAAATCATTTATGCAATATGAATACAAAATACAAAGTGTAGCAAGCAATGTTTATGTAACTACATGGACATTTAGATATCATCACACTTCAAACAACCGTACACAATATTTGAAACATAATATATGTTGTTAACCGTTAAATATCATAAACAATATCATGACATCTGCTTGTCTATTTTACTTGAATTTCAAACTGTCCTGTGGCAAACTTTTACCACGCTGTATTTACGCTTACATTATGCAACATTGTCAACTTAAAATTAAAAATAAAAAACATGTAAATTGTTCATTAAGCTCTCAAATAAAATTTAAAATGAACCAGTATGTATGCGGTACAGTACTATATAATCTAATCACCATCACTAGTCATCCTATGAGGAGCCAAGTCGCGCTCTTAACGAGCTAAATGGAATATGCTAGCCTGGATATACTGGGATAAGTGTGTATTGCAAGGGGGCAGTTTGTTTGGGTATTACCATAAACCAATTAAAAAATACGTATATATGTGTATTGTCGCCAATACTGTTATTTCAATCGGAGTATTTTGACACGTGTGTAGTTGACTCAGAGATACACACAAGTGGTCACTGGGATGTTCAGGAGATACGGTTCACTGACTTGATGGTTAAACACTAAGGAATTTTCTGAGATTTTAGAAAAGAGTGGTATATTCATTTTTGATAATTTTCATTTGAATGCAAACCGGAGAGTATATTGTGGAAACGTCTGTTTAAAAAATGACTACATGTCTATAAACTTAATATAAATTTTTTAGGGGAAGGACAAATGTGTGAAAAGGCTTTTCATAAATAATACCCGTCAAAATCGTAAGATGTCTTTGATAATCCCTGTATCGTATTGAAAAAGCGGCCGAAATTGTAAACAAATCAAATGATTAAGAACCTTTTATATAGACTTTTCACGTACCCCTTCACTGCTGTCAACAGACTAACAGTGAGTGGGTCATCCCAATATCTAAATTGGAAACTAATTGCAAGAGTTCGAATTAATTAGAATTTGTAGGGTACTTGCGAATTTGATAACGCAAAAAAATGAGGACATTCTGAATACATTACATCACTACATTTCTAAAAGTAAAACTTTCAATGATTATTGATACAAACGAATAATGAATATATTAGATCAGTGTTCATAATATTTGCCAAGTATTCCCTTTGCAATGCAGTATTTTGACGCTAGGGACAACTGAGCACTACCATAAATACATGTATGTTTATACGTATGTATGTTCTGTGCTATTAAATGGTTAAAACCGCTCGAAATCGAATCAAACAAGTGAGGTAAGAAATGGACTGTTTTATTTTCGTAATTGACAACAATGGGTTAGTTGACCGAATAGACATGTTACGTAATACCACGGCACGCTCGTTACATAGACATGGTGTTCTGATACACACAAATACACAGGTCTTATATATCATATATCTGTAAGCTGCACTTGGTTGTGTATATAAATCATCAGTCCCGGTGACTGGTGTATTGTGGGCAACAGCGTAGTCAAATGATCTAATACTTACTGTTTGAAACGCGATCCTTCACGCAGACCATAGTGTTTTCAAAATCCCATTAAATTCAAACTTCAACAACGCCAATAAATATTTCAAAGTCAAATTATGTCACAAAAGTCAATCTTTTAGAAATCAACAATTCACTTAACTCAAAATATCTTCTCAAAGTCAATAAGTCACCACGTTAACATATCATTAAAGATAAACTTTCACCAAAGTAATCCAATAGTCCCAAAGTCAAAATGTCATCAAACTCGACATATCTTTTCAAAGTCAAAATTTCACCCAAGTCAATATTTTATGAAAGAAAAACGTCCACAAAAGTCAACCAATATTCCCGAAGTCAACATTTCACCATCATTATAAAAAAATTAAGTCAACATTTCACCAAAGTGGTATCAATTTCAAAATCACCATTTCACCAAACTCAATATATATAATCAAAGTCAACATGTCAAAGTTCACCAAAGTCAATACAATGGAATAATTATGGCATTAATTCAAATTAACTCAAACCATCTTTTATAAGTCAACATCTCATCAAAGTCAATATGTGATCAAAGTCAATATTTCATAAAATTCAAAATATCTTTTTCAAAGTCAACATGTCATCCAAGTTAACATTTTATCAAAGGAACACTTCCACCAATGTAAATAAATATTTCAAAAGTAAACATTTCACAAACATTATTTTTTCTTCAAAGTCAACATTTCACAAACATTATATATTTGCATAGTCAACATTGGCCCATGGGAAACCATGGGAAATCTAGAAATGGGAAATCTGACTCATGGGCGAGGTCAACATCTCATCAAAGTCAATATGTGATTGAAGTCAACATTTCACTAAATTCAAAATATCTTTTTCAAAGTCAACATGTCACCAAAGTTAACATTTTATATAAGTCGAACTAAAACTACACAACATTTCACTAAAATGAATATTTCATAAGTCAACCATTCATAGAACTCGAAATATGTATCAAAATCAACATGTCACCAAAGTCCATAGTTCATCAAAGTAACACTTCCACCAAAATCAACAAATATTTTAAAAGTCAATATTTCCAAAGTCAACATTTCACAAAAATTATATTTTTTTCAAAGTCAACATTTCACAAACATTAATTATATGTTTGCAAAAGTCAACATTGGCCCATGGGAAATCTAGCCCATGGGAAAACGGCCCATGGGAAATCTAGCCCATGGGAAAACGGCCCATGGGCAACCTGGCCCATGGGCGAGGTCTCGCCCATGGGAAAAACAATTTCCTTTGCATGGGGGGAGTTCATAAATACCTAAAATATGTTACTGCTAGACCCATTATTAAAAATTAGAAAATAATTTTTGTGTAACACAAATTTTAACAGCCTCTCGCCCATGGGCCGGCCCATGGGCAGGCCCATGGGCGAACTTTCCCATGGGCATACCCATGGGCAAGGGTGTCTGTATCTCACGTACGGTGCGGGGTAGAAAGTTGGAATTTTCGTCAATATCTTAGTTAAAGTATAGAAATAGGTTTTTGATAAATTTGAACTTCTCACTTATGTTATTTATGTTGTTCAGTTATGGAATCTCGGGTTTCCATAATAAAATCGTGTCGCCTTGGGACTCACTGTAGACAGGTGGACATCTATGATATTGAACAATCTTGACATACTGGTTTATCTTTAATGAATAACGACCAACTTCAGCACCCGCTGCAATGTTTGGAGCGTTTCTAGAAAAAAACCAAATTCATTTACAAAAATTATCTGTACATTCAATACAGATGGTGACGAGTCAAAAGTCAAGAGTCAAAACTTTGACATCAAATATGTGGAACAGAACATTTATTGGTAAACTATAGAAATTCTTAACCGATGATGTAGAGGGTAATGTCCGAGTAACTCTCCATTCCTTAAGAATAATGGAGCCGAGGCCCCGGAGGGGCCGAGGCCCATTATTTTTAAGGAATGGAGAGTTACGAGGATATTACCCTACTTAAATTACACTCAAAGTATTGCTCTTTTATCAAAATTGCTTCAGAAAGTTAAAGAAATTAAATTACTACTTAAAAAATATGATGTGATGTGTAACTCTCCATTACTGAAAAATAATGGAGTGCAAGAACAATAGGATGACGTCACAAGTGTAATTTAATTGAGAATATTCAACACCTCAAGATATGTATGATTTGCATTACAAACTGTATAATTTGTTACTGATATATGCCTTCTCGCTGTCTTTAAGTATGAACTATGATAATACCAAAAGACATAGTAATTAGTAATCCATTACTGCTAAATTATGCATAACCACCTGTCACAATTTGTCTACGTCATTTTGTGTCTTCGCAAACCGCGCCGTCCCTCTGATAACTTTCAACATCCAGTATAAGTTTAGAAGGTAACCACTTGTATTGCTGGGTGAATAGAGGCACATTCACTAAGAACCTACTTGTATTGTTGGGCGAATAGAGGCATATTCACTAAGTACCTACTTGTACTGCTGGGTGAATAGAGACAAATTCACTAAGTACCTACTTGTATTGTTGGGCGAATAGAGACATATTCACTAAGTACCTACTTGTACTGCTGGGTGAATAGAGACACATTCACTAAGAACCTACTTGTATTGTTGGGCGAATAGAGGCATATTCACTAAGTACCTACTTGTATTGCTGGGTGAATAGAGACACATTCACTAAGAACCTACTTGTATTGTTGGGCGAATAGAGGCATATTCACTAAGTACCTACTTGTATTGCTGGGTGAATAGAGACACATTCACTAAGTACCTACTTGTATTGTTGTGCGAATAGAGACACATTCACTAAGTACCTACTTGTACTGCTGGGCGAATAGAGACACATTCACTAAGAACCTACTTGTATTGTTGGGCGAATAGAGGCATATTCACTAAGTACCTACTTGTACTGCTGGGTGAATAGAGACAAATTCACTAAGTACCTACTTGTATTGTTGGGCGAATAGAGACATATTCACTAAGTACCTACTTGTACTGCTGGGTGAATAGAGACACATTCACTAAGAACCTACTTGTATTGTTGGGCGAATAGAGGCATATTCACTAAGTACCTACTTGTATTGCTGGGTGAATAGAGACACATTCACTAAGAACCTACTTGTATTGTTGGGCGAATAGAGGCATATTCACTAAGTACCTACTTGTATTGCTGGGTGAATAGAGACACATTCACTAAGTACCTACTTGTATTGTTGTGCGAATAGAGACACATTCACTAAGTACCTACTTGTACTGCTGGGCGAATAGAGACACATTCACTAAGAACCTACTTGTATTGTTGGGCGAATAGAGGCATATTCACTAAGTACCTTCTTGTATTGTTGGGCGAATAGAGGCATATTCACTAAGTACCTACTTGTATTGCTGGGTGAATAGAGACACATTCACTAAGAACCTACTTGTATTGTTGGGCGAATAGAGGCATATTCACTAAGTACCTACTTGTATTGCTGGGTGAATAGAGACACATTCACTAAGTACCTACTTGTATTGTTGTGCGAATAGAGACACATTCACTAAGTACCTACTTGTACTGCTGGGCGAATAGAGACACATTCACTAAGAACCTACTTGTATTGTTGGGCGAATAGAGGCATATTCACTAAGTACCTTCTTGTATTGTTGGGTGAATAGAGGCACATTCACTAAGAACCTACTTGTATTGTTGGGCGAATAGAGGCATATTCACTAAGTACCTACTTGTACTGCTGGGTGAATAGAGACACATTCACTAAGAACCTACTTGTATTGTTGGGCGAATAGAGGCATATTCACTAAGTACCTACTTGTACTGCTGGGTGAATAGAGACACATTCACTAAGTACCTACTTGTATTGTTGGGCGAATAGAGACACATTCACTAAGTACCTACTTGTACTGCTGGGTGAATAGAGACACATTCACTAAGTACCTACTTGTATTGTTGGGCGAATAGAGACACATTCACTAAGTACCTACTTGTATTGCTGGGTGAATAGAGACACATTCACTAAGAACCTACTTGTACTGCTGGGCGAATAGAGACACATTCACTAAGTACCTACTTGTATTGCTGGGTGAATAGAGACACATTCACTAAGAACCTACTTGTATTGTTGGGCGAATAGAGGCATATTCACTAAGTACCTACTTGTATTGCTGGGTGAATAGAGACACATTCACTAAGTACCTACTTGTATTGTTGTGCGAATAGAGACACATTCACTAAGTACCTACTTGTACTGCTGGGCGAATAGAGACACATTCACTAAGTACCTACTTGTATTGTTGTGCGAATAGAGACACATTCACTAAGTACCTACTTGTACTGCTGGGCGAATAGAGACACATTCACTAAGAACCTACTTGTATTGTTGGGCGAATAGAGGCATATTCACTAAGTACCTTCTTGTATTGTTGGGCGAATAGAGGCATATTCACTAAGTACCTACTTGTATTGCTGGGTGAATAGAGACACATTCACTAAGAACCTACTTGTATTGTTGGGCGAATAGAGGCATATTCACTAAGTACCTACTTGTATTGCTGGGTGAATAGAGACACATTCACTAAGTACCTACTTGTATTGTTGTGCGAATAGAGACACATTCACTAAGTACCTACTTGTACTGCTGGGCGAATAGAGACACATTCACTAAGAACCTACTTGTATTGTTGGGCGAATAGAGGCATATTCACTAAGTACCTTCTTGTATTGTTGGGTGAATAGAGGCACATTCACTAAGAACCTACTTGTATTGTTGGGCGAATAGAGGCATATTCACTAAGTACCTACTTGTACTGCTGGGTGAATAGAGACACATTCACTAAGAACCTACTTGTATTGTTGGGCGAATAGAGGCATATTCACTAAGTACCTACTTGTACTGCTGGGTGAATAGAGACACATTCACTAAGTACCTACTTGTATTGTTGGGCGAATAGAGACACATTCACTAAGTACCTACTTGTACTGCTGGGTGAATAGAGACACATTCACTAAGTACCTACTTGTATTGTTGGGCGAATAGAGACACATTCACTAAGTACCTACTTGTATTGCTGGGTGAATAGAGACACATTCACTAAGAACCTACTTGTATTGTTGGGCGAATAGAGACACATTCACTAAGAACCTACTTGTATTGTTGGGCGAATAGAGACACATTCACTAAGTACCTACTTGTACTGCTGGGCGAATAGAGACACATTCACTAAGTACCTACTTGTATTGCTGGGTGAATAGAGACACATTCACTAAGAACCTACTTGTATTGCTGGGTGAATAGAGACACATTCACTAAGTACCTACTTGTATTGCTGGGTGAATAAAGACACATTCACTAAGTACCTACTTGTACTGCTGGGTGAATAGAGACACATTCACTAAGAACCTACTTGTATTGTTGGGCGAATAGAGACACATTCACTAAGAACCTACTTGTATTGTTGGGCGAATAGAGACACATTCACTAAGTACCTACTTGTACTGCTGGGCGAATAGAGACACATTCACTAAGTACCTACTTGTATTGCTGGGTGAATAGAGACACATTCACTAAGTACCTACTTGTATTGTTGGGCGAATAGAGGCATATTCTTAATGAAGTCTGTCTGAGACCACGAAGCACAAAAGGCAAGTGCTTACCCTTTAAAATCCAATCAACGCATTTATAGGATTTATATAATGGTGAGGTTCTTGTGAAAGGTTCTACATCTTATTGTCGACTGTCGTCAGATGGGACTTTTGAAAACACTTTTGCCCAAGCATACGTCGATGACTAGTTTATTGTTGCAATGTTTATAGAAGTGTAAAGACAAGTTAAAATTAAGTGTTGTCTGGAATTAACGTCTTTTGTTTACGCATCGTCGTGTTGTCAATGTGTTTAGAATCAATTTCTTCTAAATAAAAGTATTTCAACATAATAACGTTTATACAATAGAGATCCTCAGTCAATGTGTCTGTCTACTGAGGAAGAAGGGACGACTTGTAAACTTTCACTGGTATCTGATTCACCGAAACTAAGCTTACAGTTTCTCTGGTGTTGATATTGGCTCGTACAAATCCTTCTCGTCTGAAACATTTACGTTCACCGAATGTAAGGACTGGCGAACACTGAAAAATTCTATATAATTAGGAGGTTTCACACCCAGATCAAAATCCACTACAAATTCAAGTATGACACTGTTGCTGAAAAAGTAAGTCTATGCACTTCTCAATCTAACAACTGAACGGGTGCAGAAATAAGGTGTTTTGAACCTCGTTAACGGAAATAAGAGGTTTGAAATGAAACTTTAGATATTCTCCTTCAAGGGATGGAGCCAGTTGTATACCGCCTGCTCCCGTCGCAAAGGTTAACACGGCTCGTTTGTTACATCGTACGTTCTTTGGGCAGTTATTAAGAGACACTCCAATATTGATTCCCATTCCCTTTGTGCCGAGAAATAGTTGAATTACAGCAAAAAGTCAGTTGTAAACAGGATGATATTTGTTGCCATCTTTCTAATGGGCACCAAGAAAATTTGGAGGGAAAATCAATTCTCAAAACACTGACTGAGACCCTCGTTTTGTGCGGAAGAAAAAATATTGCTATTATAACTTATAAATTTATCTCCCTTGACCATTTCCATTGAGCATTTTCTTTGTTTACGGGACTTCATCACGCTGGCCAAGGGCGGGTAATTTGAGTACAGATTCTCCTGATAAGGTTTCCCATGGGTGAAATAGTGGAGAGTAACGAAGCATATATAAAACCATGGGTAACCGAGGATGTGGTATATGTTGGTAACACTGTACTTCGCAAACTAGGACTGTTATGCAAGTATCCATTTTGCCCTCTCAACATTGACGTGTATTCAGCAACTGCATATCTTCCTTCAGCGCAATGAGACTTACTTAAACGTATCAAGGGTCAACAATGGAAAAGGAACGACTGTATTCTCTTGCGCGACTTCACATTCACATGGAGTCTAATGTCAACGTTGATCAGGTCGTAGTGATTTAGCAGAGAAAAAACCTGCTGAATATACAGCGCTTCTCTTCAAATAGAGTTGAGAACCTGATACCAGCATACCTCTTCATAACTGTTTCACGCAATGTTACAGTTTTCCTTTCTTGTTCATGTTCCCTTTAAAGGGGCAGTAGCACGGTTTTTATTCATTTTTTTTTAATTTCCAATATATAATGATAGTTTATGTCATTTATATTAACTTTAGATGGTAAAACATCTTTTTACACAAATAATAATCCATAGTGGTAATAACGGTGTTGCGTATAAGGTAAAACTTGCATGGCGGCCATTTTAATGTGAACACATTTTATTATTTCGAATTACAAAGATGATTCCCATGGCTTCACCAAACCATGGACACTAATTTTCAACTTGATTTTCCGAAGAGAGAAGGGTGTTTTACTATTGGTGACATTATTTTTCAAACACATTTCATCGACTTTTTGTATCGAAAAAAACGTGCTACTGTCCCTTTAAAACGTTCATGTGTTGCCGAGAAATACGGTTTTAATGTTCGTGCTTTATTGTGTTGTACTTTATGGGTCCATGCTTACCAGCCCTCATATACGGTGTTTGGAAAAAAATAACACATGATTTATATTGCTTTATTAATACTAGTATTCAAGATATTGTTTATTGAAATGTGCTTGTTTTTATCGCCAAATGTTTTGTCAGTTTTCGGCAATCACTCCTCAAAACATTACGCTGTTCTTACAACTGAAACTTTTCTAGTTACGTCACTGTCTCGTGCCTATGGCAATACCAGGAGTCTCTGAAATCATGTCTTCAGCATGGAATCGGCAGTTCAAACTCCCAGAGTATCCTGTCATATAACGGGTCACCCATTTACCCTCTTTATTCCTGAACTACACTGTTAGACGTCACGTGTATTACAATAATCTGCCAGGTAAAAGAAAGTACACACTTCTGTTGGTTTTATCATATATGTATGATTGTCAATAGCAAAAATTCAAGTTTTCGATGTGATACTCTAAAACCGAATAGTACAGGCGTTTAGTCAACAGTCATAGAATAATTATACGTGTTGTTTTTTAAAACGAAATTTTAAATTTTAATAGAAAATGTTTTTACAGTTATTTTAAATATAACACAACTGTCCACCGATATATAAGACATATTCTACGTGAAAATTTGTAAATGTGTATGATTCTTCACACATTTACAACCTGACGTTTTGGTGTACATTGTATTTCTTACCCCTGTCCTCAATAAACAAAGATATTTTAACTAAAATTTAACCACAGTCACCAATTAAGTCATTCAAACTCCTGCAGATAAGAAGTATTCATCGTGCCATAGTCAAATGCATCTGATTTCAACTGAGGTGTGTTCTTTCTTTTGCTTGGCAGTTTACATGATTTTAAGCTCTCGGAAATACAGTAATGAACCACGTTGCCAGCCAAATAGTGGCTGATATTGCATGATATTACACAGGGTAACTGACATGACAGATGAATATGGCAGCTATTGCTAAACTTAAATTATGTCTCCTTCTTTATTTTAGCATGTATGTATTACTGTATGGCGATATGATACCGTATATATTTTGTTTGCCTCATTTCAAAAATCAAATATTCAGTTATGTATTTCAACTGCTTATCTGTTTTTGTTGAAAGTTCAAAAATAGTCATTGATATTTGAATATAAGTGTTTATGTTATCGTCCTCTGGGAAGATCCCAAACAGGATTCCGCCTTGCTGCTTCTGTTAGTTATTCTGTGCTCGATTGCAGCGCCACCATGCGGTATAAGTAGCTTCTGTTCTGAATGTATACTTGACTAGAATAGTCAGGGATATGTGTAAATTTAATAATCATAAATAACGCAATGTTTTATAACATGATATCCATTTGTGACTTCAAAGATTTTAGCATTTTGCTGAAAAGGGTCTTGATAATTAGCATATGCCCTTCCAGTATGTCTGATGTAAATAGCACAAATAAACTATTTTCTGTTTTTGATTTCGTCTGTTTTATTTATCAGCATGTGTATTTTTCACAAAATCAAAAAGCATATTTCGAGGAAAACGCATTGAACGAGAAAACGTTAATCTTACGTTAAATATAGCATTATAACGTGTCATTGGTAAATGTCACTTTTACAACGGCGTCGCTGATGGCACAACTACGAGGGGCGTTCAATAAGAGTTCAATATAAAACCAACTCGCTTAGTCAATTTTTTACTTTTATTTTTTAATATAGTTACCCTTCACCTCAATACACTTATTCCATTTCTCTTTAAGACTTTTGATGCCGCTTTTGTAGAAGTCTTCCGTTTGCCCCCCCTAACCACGCCTCTGTGGCAGCTTTGACGTCTTCGTCATCCCGGAAGTGCCTTCCACGTAGGGCGGATTTCAGGTTTCTGAACAGGAAGTAGTCACTGGGGGCTAGGTCTGGGCTGTAGGGTGGGTGGTTAAGCTGTTCGAATCCACAATCACGTATAGCGGCCTGTGCAACTCTTGACTTGTGGACTGGAGCGTTGTCATGCAAAATCAGAACACCACGTGTCAACATTCCACGGCGTTTCTGTCGAATTGTCTTTCGCAATTCTTGCATTAGGTTGGCATAATATTGACCATTCATTGTAGTTTTGGTTGGCAAGTAATCAATTAATAATATGCCTTTTGCATCCCAAAAGATTGTCGCCATAACCTTGCCAGCTGATGGTTGAGTGCGAAACTTCAGGGGAGGCGGTGAACTCGGGTGCTTCCATTGCTTGGATTCCAGTTTAGTTTCCGGGTCCCAGTAGTGGATCCAGGTTTCGTCACCTGTCACCAGACGAGACAAAAACCTGGCTTCATCCGCATTAAACCGATCCAGGAGCTCCATGCAAGTTTCGGTTCTTTTCTGGCGATCTTGTGCTGTGAGGTTTCTGGGTACCCATCTTGCAGATACCTTGGACATATCAAGATGGTCATGAATTATTTTTTCAACACTATCAACTGATATCTGGAATTCCAAAGACAGTTCAGAAACTTTAACACGGCGGTCAGCTAAAATTCGTCTTTCGATAGCGGCAATAACTTCCGGTCGGGTGACTTCAGATGGCCTGCCTGACCGTGGGTCATCGTCTAAGGACTCCCTGCCCCGCTTGAACTGAAGAGACCAGCGACAAACTGTTGAAAAGTGAGGAGCATCCTTACCCATCACATTACACATACGATTATGTATTTCTGTAGCTTTGCATCCATCTTTAGTAAAGAACTTGATCACAGAGCGTTGTTCATGTTTGAGAGAATCCATGATTATGGAGACCCCTAGGTCAGCGCAGCTATTATATCTAAATAATTGTTATGTCTAGAAATTGTTTTGACATGTGTCAATGTTATGTTTTGACTATAGTAACACCTGCTATAAGCTGACACTGTTTATGTAAATACCAATGCCCCGCTTGCAACACTTATTGAACGCCCCTCGTAGATTCAATTGCAACCAATCAGGACACTCCCTTTCAAGCCGAAAACGTTCTCATAGAAAACTGAGATTAGGATGGAAAATTTGAGAAATATACTTCAATGTTAAAACATGAAGATTCTCTTTGACTGTTTCGATTATGTTTCGTGATTCCCCAACTGAAAATCACGGCATGCTTGTGAATCAGTTGAATAATGTTTCGTATTTTGGATATATTGTTAATTTGTTAAATGATGTTTTAATAAAAAGAAAAGAAAACCATGAAAACAATACGGATGCTGAATTACCATTTATTATAAAAATACAGAAGTTATAGTAACAATCAACAAACAAGAACCATGTAAACACATTACAATACCACTGACAGTGTTATTCTTGCAAAAGAAATATTCGAAGTTGATAGAAAAGATTTGATAGCATCGAAATTCACAGGAGCTTGTTGATCTGTGAGTCATCAAATTGTCATGAATAATTTCTGGAAAATACAAACATGCAAACTTAAATACAATAGCACAAGTATGCTTTGAAAAAATGAGAGTTTAGTGATTCTATTTACACACAATACAAAACATCTATTTGCAAAGACCTTAAAACAAATAATTCTCTATTTCTTTTCAGAAAAGGTTAAAAAGTAAACTGCCAAAGAAACGATAGCTACAAAATACAGATATTCAATCGACGAGTGGTATCCATATCCTACACAAGGTTATATAATAATCAGCCTGTCCAACACGATTATGAAAAAGGCTATTTCAGCATCCTATGTGTGGTTAAACAGACAGCACAATTACTAAACCTGATGAATGAAATTGTGGATACATCTTTACAATCTAGGTCTTTCAATACATTCAACATTGACTTATCTGGCATTAGTATTTTGTTTTGGACTTTATTGAAAATTTTATCATTTCGTTCGTTCGTTAGTTTATATGTCAATGAAATATGTAAATGCTAATTTAAAGTTAATAATATACATCTTGAAACAAAAGTAACATGTTCTGTCCAATAGTCAACTAACCTAAATCTTCCCTAATTTCGAACGTTATCTTATCACCGCCTTAAAAATACGTCGTTTTGCAATCTCCTTAATTTGGTGAGATTGGATAGTGAAATAGGACTGTCCTACATTAACGATCCTCCTTTTAGTTACTCCATTTCCATATTTCATCAAATATATACAATATTTGTGTTTGAACAGGGGTAGAAATATAAGTATCGTACCATTATGAATTACATCTTTAACACTTCTTGAAACAACAAAAGCTTGTCAAAGACATAAAAAAATCAAGATTTTTCTGGTGACGTTGAATTTGTGTTTCTCTGAACATTTTCGCCGTTCCTTTTGGACGCTAGTTTATCTTGTTGTCTAAAAATTACCACCCTTCGATGGTGCAAATTTAACACTGGTGGCACTTGGAACGTTGACGGGTAGTCATATATAAAAGGGCATAATATTCGTATACGTATGTATGTAGAATAAAATGTATCAAAGAAACATAATTGTTTTATGAATATCAAAAGTCCATGGCATCGGCTGTAAACTCAACAGCATGGTTGGCACTGAGGAAAAACGACTCGCTACAAAGGGAGTAAGACATCATATTTGGCATCTGGTGACAGCTTAAACCATATTTCCGACTTTAGCTTTCTGTATGATGTCATATAGGATGCATATAGCGAAAAACATCAGCAAAGCCTGCAAATAAAGGAAATATGAATTAGTTTTTATTTCTCACAATGTATGCATTCGTGAAGGTAATAATAATCATCATAATGACGATAAATATCGGTGAACTCCAAGAAGGGACATGCTCAAAGCGCACAGAAATTATTGCCATAGCGTAATGACCAAATTTATTTCTTTTTTTTCATTCTCAACTCACAGGGAGTATATCTTTAACCAATCATAATTTAATTTAATTTTATACTGTGACCCAACCAACCTCATGGGGCATTTACAACGAATAAATCTAATACATGTTTTGGACAACTTCTTGGAAAAGACGACTGATGAATGGACACCACCTGGAAAATGTATAATGCTTCTGAATCAATATCGTTTAAATATTTAACCGGAAATAACTATATTACTAGAACTAATTAGACTAGATTTTAAAAATAACTATAACTTACAAATCCTCCGATATCAGCACATGCGAAGATGATGAAAGGAGTCCCGGTGAATATGAAGTTCCAGAGAGTATCCCAGCAACCCTAGAAAGTCAGAAACACTCACTACTATATGGAAAAGCAGGATTCTTTCGAAATGGATTTTAATACAACTGCACACTGAGTTCGTTCACCTACTTGTGTATGTCAGTGGAAATTTCATGTAAATTGTCATATCTTTGAAGCATCGTATCAACGCGAAAACCAGACCGACCAATTTGCATTTTTGCATAATAAGTTATAAGTATACAGTTGAGTAACATAACATAACATAACATAACATAACATAACATAACATAACATAACATAACATAACATAACATAACTTAATCTGATTTGATACCTCACAGTAAATAGTTACAGTTTCGGCAGCTCTTTTAAGTGACCTGTGGTCAATCTTAAAACTTAAAACTACAAATTTTATTTTCTTCTTTGAAATATTCCGTAAGTGATCAGCTGGGTCAAATATACATCATATACGTCTTCTTATACCAATTCATAGTATTTGTTATGAAAAAGTTCTTATTTCGTCGATATGAAAAATGTTTTTCGAATTTTGAATTTTCTAAATTTGACCCATTCTGTATATATGTATTTCATTATTCCAAATTTCATACACGTGCACCATTGACACAAATACGGTTCAGAATGATTAGTTTACTCATGTATATATATGATGATACATTCTCATTGTATGTGATGCAATGTTTTTGCCGTTACAATAGACGTCAGTTTGCATGATATTTGCACCAAGATATACCTGTAGGTGAACAAACTTTCGGTATGCAATTGTAGGTATTTAAATTGACAGTTTGAAAACATATCTTTCTCCTATGTGTACGTAGTATATCCAAGTCTTACTATGTTAAACAACTATTTTGATGCATTTATTATATTATAGATACACACGTTTAACAATTGTCAAACAACTTGTGGAGGCCAAGGTTTAATCGTTCAAACTCTCAGCTGGACATACTGGACCATCCTCGATATCTCTGAGGTTCCATTCAGTTACATCTCTACTCATACCCTGGGTCCATCCACAACTCTGTTTCATAGTATTATCAACCGACTTCCGTATAAGCGTTCATGTCAGACAGTCTTTTCAAGATCGTATCATATTGTTAGCATTGGTTACATTTCTTTATTACCCAGTACGAGGGACTTACAACATTGTAAGTCCCTTCAGCAGGGTTTACAGAGACAATTGTAAATCATGTTAGGAGGAGTTACAATGATTGTAAACCCTGATATGTTTCCTAAGAGGATGATGTGATAGTATGGATCTGAAGAAACTATCTCAGACTGATTTTGAAAAAATTCTGAAATAAGTAGTACAACAAGAACGGCAAATGTATTGACGAAAGTGCGTCGAACCCGTAACCAGTAGGAAATGTGGTTCGTGAGCTAATGCTTTAACCCATTGCGCCACGGAGGCAGGTGGAAGACAACGGTATTTAAGCAGTTTTCACAGATAACGTAACCGTAACCAGAATTTCTGATGAGTTCAGGGATTCAACGAGCGACTTGTATATTTACCAGAGATAATCGAAAACGCGATAAGTAAGCCTCTTTTAAACTTAAAAACGGTTGATAATTTAGATAAGAAATTCTACCTCGGGTATAGTATGAATGTAGACCCTGATAGTCAGGAAAAACCCTCGGATGCTTCGAATCCTCCAATTTGTCCTTCCTATCAGGGTCCGCGACCTTTCCATATCCTCGGTATCATGGTGTATCCTTATATTAAGAAACTGCGTTGCCGTGTTGTGCCTCTCAGCCGAGCGTGTTTTTATGCATTTTGATCTATCAGGTGTTTTGTTCTACGCAAGGTCTCATGATCCCATACACATTTTCATTCTCGTATCCCACTAAATGAGAACCAACCAATAAATGACTTTGAATCATAAATGGTGGCAGTTCCTAGATGAGAAGACACGTGGTTTCATTTGCTGAAATTAATACATCTTATATAATGAAATAAATACAGGCTTCCGTGTTACGAGAAGGAAGATGAATAATATTATGATATCAGGGGACGAAGAAACGTTGCGCTTACACATCCACGGTGGAGCAGAGTGGTCATGGGGCTGCGAAGATGTATTAGTAAACTCCACTCCTCAGCATAAACATCTGATAGTAGTGTCATACAATTATCAGGTAATGGCGTAGAATCAAGGTTATGATTATAGATACATGTGAACGTATACTTTGTAGGTAATGGAGGAATTGTACAGGTAACAACACCCTATCCACTGTTGTTACTTTAACCAGGAAGTCCCTTGAAGCATTCCTGACACGACAAGAGCATCATTTGTGGAACTTATCAAGAACGACAATATACCATTTTGATTAGAAAAATTAGCCCTTCCAGATTTGGAAAATTGTGGAACAGCTAATTATTCCTGAAACTCGGTAGGTCATAATTCGTCCAAATTCAAGCCAAACGCATACAAATTATGTCCTACGAGGAATTGGTTGAGAAATGAACTTCATATACCTACAAATCAGCGAACATGCTAGAAAAGAATTCACGTACTGTGTTCATGTTGTTGATGGCAGTCGTGGGAGCAGTGGCACACACCTGGGAGCCGGTGGTGAATTCCCCGGATTTACAGCACGCAGCAGGAGTCATGTAGTTAGTTGGCGCACCACCCCACACAGCTTGCCATTTGGTGGCAGCGGTAAAATCAGCGGAACTGTCTACACCACAGCATTGCAGCTAAAATATCATCAAGTACATAATTAAATATCTTACAAGCAAATGTCACTAAGGTGACATCATCCCCAGACGCAAAATAAAATAAAAACAAAGCAAAGGCCATTGGATGTCAACAGAAAATGAGTTAATTATTTCGAAATGTTATGTTCATATATGATAATATATTATCTGAACAGGGTTTAAAATAAGCACGCAACGATGTATAATTTTAATGAGATTGAAATATCGCCAAACCAGTGACCATAAACACAATGTGAAGGTCATTCAAATCAACTTGGACCGAGGATGTTTAATGAAATAAACTGGACAAAATAAGTTAGGGATAGCTGAATTTTTATTATTGATATTTTATCATTATGCTAATGAACAAATAAATCACTATTCATAATTTCAAAATTTACAACAATGTTGTTACAAAGTTTACTTTAACACATTAAACATCATTTGCCATGCATTTAATAAGAAACGTACCGGTTGTTGAAATTTCATCTTTCAACGTACTGTTTCAATCATACTTCAAGGTGAGAAAACTTACTCCGTTCATGGCGGCGTTCCAGGCGAGGGTAAGCCCGTCGGTTCCATTCACGCCGGTGTATTGCGCTTGCAGAGAGGAAAGTATTTCCGGTTTCGCCGGGTCAGTCAACTGAAGAGAGATATCGTCAGGATTTAACGCCAAAAAACGCCAAAAGCACTAAGGGCATTTAATTCTACCGTGGACACAGACATTATTAAATTATTGGAACATTGAGGACGAGTGGTTTACAGATAAGGGAGGAATGTAGTAGCAATGATTATCAGGGCATGGTTTTGCTTTTAGAAAAACAATGTAGGGGGGAATTATTTTACATAAATCTTTCACTTCTTAAATGTGTGGAACCCTAAAACTAATTCCGTTCATGGTAGGCAAAATGCAAGATGATTTGATTTTGGCCTTAAAGTGCAGTTTAAACAGATAAACGTCAGTAAATCTTAAAGCTAACGTTAGAAGTTACAGTGATAATTTCATATGCTCCTTGGGCTAATCCATGGATCAATTATGTTAGCCTGCATAACCATGGAAAATCAACACATTTCATGAAAATATCACGGCGAAAAATCGAAGGGTGGAAAAGTTGAATTAAACTTCATCAACAATATCGGAGTACTCACAATATTTCTGTTGACGGCGGCGATTATGACTAAGATCAACTGACTGATGAGCAGAACACCAATTATTATGATGTACTGAAATATAAAAATGTGGTTGTATTAGTAATGAGGATAGATCGGCATACGATATGAAAAACATACAGTGAAACCGAAAAGATTCAGTGGACTAACTTAAAACCAATATTGCTTGCTACCAACGAACAGAATCAGCGAGACTTGTGTGTGTGCTGATGTTTTTTTTATCTACATATATATATATATATATATTATATATATACGTGTAAAGTTTAGGAAATTACCTCAGTAGCCTAAGATTAATATCAATGGTGATACACCATGGTTGCTGTGGGCAACTGTCTCATTACCTACATTATCGATTATATCGGCCTTAGAGTAACTGAAGGGTCCGAATGACGGGGGCTCCATAATGACTTTGATTTGCAACTGAAGTAAGAGAAACTGATCATACAACGTGATCAAAATAGAAGATATGATTCTATATAATATGGCATATAATAACTGACATCTAAAACCTTGGTTGCTGGACGGAAATGTACCTGAAACTTCGTATTTGGTGAATTTGGTTGCAGTCCCCTATATAAATAGGGATATGCAACCAATTTTTTACACCAATTATGTGAGAGATATACCCATACAGGGAATCCTCCTTCAAACTCTCAGTTTTTATCCGGCGGGTAACCCACCCATTCATCCAGCGAGCCACGCCCGTTGTTGCTGAACTTCACTGATAGCGGTCGACTGAGCTATGCACCACGTGCCATTGACAGTGCCCGGCTGAGAAAACCTTTGGGCGATCGTAAACTTTAAAATTTTATTTCATTGGCTGGACGAAATACATGGTATAAAGAGTAACCAGCCATTAATCGTTAAGAGTCGAATTACATCAGACAATCAGGTTATTTGTATTGGAAGAGCGGATTAACATTGCCCTGGTGGTTAAGGATGAGTGGCTAAAGTACTACGACAAGTTGCAGTAAAGATAGCTTTTCTTCATTGTTATTTTGGTTTGGAAACATACATACCACGATTAGCATACATTTGACCTGGCAGCACGCCCCAGCAACTCCGAACACTCCGATGAAGAGCATTAAGACCCCGAGGACAATGAAAGCGATAGCCAGGCCTCCAATCAGCTCTCCGACATTGAAGTTGTCCGTGGGTAGATCGACACTACTTCCGGTAGCTGAAGCGGCCTGCGCCTTGGCCATCTCTAGCAGTGGTTGGAAGAGCTGGTTGATGGCGTCCGCTTGCACCTTCACCATGATACCGAACACCAGGAAGACGAAGCCCAGGACCTAGGTCATTAATAATGCTGATAATACAAGAACAGCCTAACAGCATAAAATGAAGACTACACTGTGGCCATTTTGGGGACAAAGGCTTTGAATACTAATCACACAATTAGTTGTTCAATTTAAAAGTCTCAAATAAACAAATTTAAGTTGTTTGACATAGGTATATGTACATACATTTTATATTCATAAATACAATCCTATTGTAAATAATCTATCATTTGAAAATCAAAGTGAATATTTAACTTCCCCGATTTATTTTAACATAATTTGTAGTAGGCCTATATTATGAATTTAATCAAAACGTTGTGGGGAGTTTTGTCATTACTAGATTCCAGCAATAAGAATATGAAGCGATACTTCCCTGAATCAAGCAGTCAACCATTTTTTTAAACTTTGCTAATTTAAAATATACCAATTCGATTGATTATGAAGCATTAAATTACAGACTTGAGAATATTAATGTTTCATTGGCGGGGTCAATTGGGAAAGGGAACTTTTATAAACAAAAAGTTCAGTATTGTGTCAATGTTTTAAGAAAAGAACGAATAAATCTCATTCAAAACATAACTGATTTCATTGTTTATAAATGTGTATGAATTATCAAAGTAGACAATAACAATTTGGCTCGCCTTACGACCTTTTTTACAATTTTCACTTCCAAGTTTCAATGATCGGAAATAGGACAACTGACCCCACCAATGAATCATTCTCATATCTGTATTTTAAGCATAAAAAATCATAAGTTAATGGGATGTTAAAACACAACAAACCAAGTTCCCCTGACCACATATTAACCTAAGGTATCATATTTGTGTCATTTTGGAGGTAACTCTTTTCTCAGGTAAACCAATAGCATAATAACTCCATGGGACATTCTGTAGAATATCCCTGGCCCTGGAAGTAGACTTTAACGTGAATAGTAAATTCCGGAATAACCTCATTTGATGTTTTAAGTTCAATCACAGAACAAATCGAAAATGATTCGAAGTTAAGTTTTCACACTTGACATGATGGGATTCGAACGGGACGCTCCACCACGGAGCCACAAAGGACCTGACAATGAAACGTCACGTTTCCTTAACCTCAATATAGTAAGGGAGACATACTCTTTGTAGAGCGTGAGATTCACGAGCTTTTCGCGAAGGTCCAGGCTTCGTTTGCGCGAAACTTTGGCCTTCGGCCCGCGGGTTCTCCCTCTCCCTCATGTTTACATTTTTAACCAAAACCTCGGGAGAGTGTTATATCCATTACATAACTTTTTATGATATTTAAATTAAAAAAGGGGTAAGGTTTCTTTTGGCGTTTAGTGTAGCACACGTATGCCATGTGTGCAATTTGACAGTCAAATCATTTAACATGTTAAATTAATATTTTTCAAAAGATAACCTAATAGTCTAAATATGGGGGAAAGCCGACACAATCATTGCCATTTTGTAGTAGAACATGCGTAGATCACTGTTTGTATGAACCCTAGCCCAATTGATCAACAGTTGATCTACCTAATCATTCTGCTGAGATCATCAGGAGCACACAAGTGTATGACTTGTTACTTACAGCCACCAGCACACTAAGGATACCGATGATAATTCGGCCCGCCACCGCGAGACACTTGCACATGTTGATTGGTTTTGTTTGACACGTGTCTGAAAAGAAAATAACACTTTACATTGCGTAAATGATAGTGCCTCGGCCTTCTAATGTGATATACAGATAATAATCGATAATAGATAATGACGTTATGTTATAGCTTTGGATAAATCAATTATCAATAATGTGTAAAATAAATTAAAGTACACCCCAAACTCTCTTGCAAACTCAACGCATAAGCCAATTTCCATCACTGGCTTAAGCTTGCTGCATCTCTGTTACTATTCTCAGTTAGAGTAGCAGCGCTCTGCGTCTGTGTAATTTCATACGCTAGCATAGAAACATAAACGCAATGCAGCAAATCCTTAATTTAGCTAGTGGCGAATATAGGCACCATTTATGACTAACGAGGACAATTGAGTACGTCCGTGTTTCTGAACATGTCGAGAACACAGTAACAGTAGTGTAATAATTAGAGGATATTTGGCTTTTCTTGACTAATACCATGTTTATCTCATCGAGTGAGGTAGAAAGGTTATATTTTCACGAGTGGCGCAGCCGAGAGTAAACATATATCATTTTTCTACCTCACGAGATGAGATAAACATGGTATTTGTCAAGAAAAGACAAATTTTCTATTTATCATATGACCAAATCTTTGCATATTCACCGAAATAGAATATTCAAATTTTTCATTGATAGATCCCGGTATTTCACCTGCAATCGTATAATAAAATATGTAAGTATATAATCTATTATATATATATATATATATATATATATATAATCTACAGGGGAAAGATCCATCAAGCAAGGGCAATTTTTTTATATTTTTTTGGTGATTTCTCGCTTCTCATATGTTTAAGGCTGATTAGTTAGTTGGAACAACTGTTATGGTTACGGAAAAATTAATTTTCTTTCGATTGTTGCAAGTTAATATTTTTTAAATAGTGTACATGGATGTTAACCTTGATCGTTTGCCTTTTGGCAACTTTTTTAACAGGTTGAATATAGATTTCGGTTTTATAATAAAGGTTGTTTAAGAAAGTTAAATAAGAGATTCTTCCTGTAGCAATATTACTGATGTACTGTGTAAGTGCATTCAAGTTCCGTATGACGGCCATCGGCCAATATACATAGGTAGGCATATGCACTATCAATAGCCATCTTATGTAGCCTAACCTAATGAGCATGATAACATATATATGAATTATCTAGTAAATTGAGTTTGTTTAAATTGTTATGGCATTCTGCAGACGCAGACGATTGAAATTATAGCTAGATGATTTCTCTTTTTGGTTTTATAAAGCTTGTGAATTAGATATAACAAATTCCTACAAATATCTTGGAGTATTTTTCACTAATCAATTATCATGGTCTACGCATACAAAGTATGCATCAATACAGGGGGGAAAGTACTTGTTGGTATTATAAGACAGATGAGTATACTAGGTGACCTAAGCATTAACACATTTTTCAAAATATTCGATGCCAAAATATACTCCATATTCTTATACAGGGCAGAAATCTGGGGGTTAAATTCTTTCGCAAAACTAGAAATGGTTCATCTTTAAAAAGTAAAAAGTTCTTTGGTGTTAAATAAAATACTCCAAACTTAATGATTTATGGAGAATGTGGCAGATTCCCTTTATATATCCACTCATATTGTAAATTTATTCGGTATTGGATAAAGTTTCTAAACATGCCCTCATACCGCCTACCCAAAAAATGTTATAAAATGATGCTCTTATACGACAAGAATGGTCACAAGAATTGGGTTACCGACGTTAAAGCAACACTATTTTCTGTGGGATTTGGGAATATTTGGCAAAATCAAGAAATAGGTGTAGAGCCTGAATTCATACATGTAAGTGAATTTATACAAAGACTAAAAGATATATATTTTCAAAATTATCACTTTCAAGTAAATGTGACACGTACCTAACCTTTAAAACAATATCCATACCGAATATTACTTATCTTGTTTAAATGTAAAGAAATACAGAATTAGTCTAGCACGATTCCGATGCTCGTCTCATGAACTTTGTATTGAAACGGGTAGATATAAGAATATAAGTAGAGAACAAAGATTTTGTCAAATATGTAAGTCTAATATTATAGAAGATGAATACCATTTTTTACTGATTTGTCATTTGTACAGCAACATCCGAAAGAAATATATCAGAGAAAAATACTATATAAATCCAAATAAGCTAAAATTGTCTCTACTCTTAAACAGTGTAAACAAAAAAGAAATTTAAAACCTGTCCGTATTTATCTTTTATGCGTTTGTACATAGAAATCGCATTATTTCATGAAATGTCAGTGCACTGTATATTGTGTACTATAGTCCTGAGGCCTTTTAAGTACTGAAATAAAGATTGAGATTTCTCTTAATTAATACATTTGTGATGCGTAACATATTCTGAGATTATCAAAACAGTCAATTAACAAAGCCATATAAACTGAAACTCATCCTATTTTACCACACGTTGATTCTTAAAAATTCTCAACCATATTCTCAAAGTATTTAACTTTGTTGTCATATTATACCCCAAACCATTATTTATATATTTTAAAAAAAACTTAACTTAACATTGTTGTCTTTACCAGATCCTTAGACCGATATCACGTGTTTTTATATATTTTTTAATAACTTCAAAACGTGATTTTAAAAATCACTTAAATCATACTCACATTAATAAAACTGATATCCAAAGCCTGGTATGGACGCAGTGTGTATGCCTGACGAAGTATTTGATCCTCGCTTGAGTGTTAGTGAATTACCCCTGACAACACGCACCTTTAGGGCACTGTTTACCTCACCAGATAATGCGTCCATACAGTGGCACTTCTCCCCATTATATAGAAAACCTTAACCTATCTACCCTCAAAGCCCTGTGACCTTTGACATTTCGTGCAACGTCATTGTAGAAATCAAATTTTAAAGCATTTGTGCTGTTGAAAACCAATTGTGTTGACTCGTCCGCAGTTTATCGTTATTTTGTTTAGCTGGTTATATGTTTCAATGATACAAATGCAATGAAGTGTGGTGTGGTTAAAAGCTGAATGTGATATTGTGAAAGTTTTTTTAACCTTGGCCAGTCCCAGTGTTGTAACGATAAGTGCCAAAAACAAGGCAATTTTACAGCTACGAAGAAATGTTTGATATACCTACCTTTTGTTTAATTTTATGGTATACTTTAAAGCTTTTAATCACGATAATCACTCTGAAGGTTAGGTCGGGATTTCGATCCTCTAACGTTGTAGGAGATAACGAAAGTTATGAATAACAAAACGGCCGGGCCCAATGTAAACGAAATGTTATTTCCCTTCTAGCGTGGAATGTCCATGGTCTTTTGCGTAAACTTTATTCAGTAGATTTCTCCGATTATTGTACCCAGTTCGATATTGTTGGCTTTATAGAAATCTGGAGTAACTGTGATATCGCAACAATAGAAAGTCGTTTTCCAAATCATACTGTATATATAAACCATCGGGATTTTAACAGTAGAGGTGGCGTTGCACTCCTATTACATAAATGTCTACTAGATGGTGTAAAGAATGTTGATTTATCTTTTGTTGACTGCATATTTATAACCCTTGATTCGTCATATTTCAACTTGGTCAAAGATGTTGTCATCGGTATTGTTTATGTTCATCCAGAACACAGTTCTGTTCTAACTGATCATAGGGATGTCAAAGGTATTGAGTATATAAATGATATATTACTTGGTCTTCAAGTCAAATATGGAGATGTCGATATTCTGATAGGCGGCGATTTTAATGCACGTACTGGGCATATCATGGATTATGTAATCCAGGAACATCGTGATTATATTCCTGAATTCAATGATATACACGATGTCACTGACAGCTTTGATCTCCCCCGTTCTTCTAGAGACAGTGAAGTAAATGAATATGGGAAAGAACTAATAACTTTATGTGCTCAATATGGTCTACACATGTTAAATGGGCGTTTCCCAGGTGACAAGGACGGGTCCTTCACATGCTTCTCTAACAAAGGTGCCAGTGTAGTAGATTATTTTATTTGTTCTACAGCACTGTTCAATTCTATTAAAGATTTTAGCGTGAGCACTCGGACAGAATCCGATCACTTCCCGATTGTGTGTGAGATACAGTGCAATGCAGAGTCTAATGCTGCACCCGAAATATCTATTTGTTCGGATATAAGGAGATTTATATGGAAACCAGAGATAAATGATGTATTTAGTGAAATGATCAGAGCTGACCTTAGTAATCTTAGTTTAGTTGATTTTAATGATCACGATACATTTGACTCTACAAAAGCGGTTGATCAACTTGTGTCTGTTATCCACTCCTCTGCTTCACGTTGTAATATGGCCTGTAGGAAGACCAGTGTTAAACTTGATAAGTGTATTAAATCACCTTGGTATGATGAGGAATGTGATAATATCAAGAAACAAAAATATGACATTCTGAATAGATTCAGATTGACTGGAGACAAGTCTCTTTTATCTAAATTCCATACATCACGGAATAAATTCAGAGAAATATGTCGTCATAAGAAAGAACAGTTTCTAGTGAACTCTACTGAGGAAATTTTGGATTGCTATAATAATAAAAACGCAAAATCATTTTGGTCACATGTCCAGTATTTTAGTAAACGGTCTGTGCAGTTATCTACTAATATCGGTAGTGAGGAATGGATTGATTATTTTCGATCTGTACTGAACATCAGTGACAATATTATAGATGATGATTTAATTACATTCTCAAAGGAGTATATGGTTTCCCATGCTGACTATTCCTTTATTTGTGATGACTGTACTAATGATGATTACAACAATATTCTCAATCACGATATTACCCCAAATGAAGTTGAAACAGCACTTCTTAACCTTAAGTTAAAGAAATCTCCTGGTCAGGATGGAATTGTACCGGAAATGCTCAGATGCAATTATCAAATATTTACCACGTACCTTTGTAAATTATTCAATTGTATCTTTAAATCAGGCAATTTTCCTGAACAATGGTCGAAGAGTATAATATTCCCCTTACACAAAAAAGGTAACATTAATGATGTTAATAACTACAGAGGTATTTCCCTTTTAGATATACTAGGGAAAGTTTTTACATGTCTTCTCAATAATCGCTTAAAACATTTTATTGATGAATTTGATAAGTATCCAGAATCACAGTGTGGTTTCCGGAAGGGTTACTCAACAGTTGATAATATGTTTACCTTACAAAGTCTTATCCAGAAATATTTATCTAAATCTAAAGGTCGTTTTTATTGTTTATTTGTTGATTTTAGAAAAGCGTTTGATTCCATAAATAGAGATCTACTGTGGCATGTCATTGCATCAAATAGTATCCATGGTTATATGTTGAACATTATTATGGATATGTACTCTAAAACAAAAGTCTGTGTAAAGTTGTCACAAAGCACTATTTCAGAATATTTTGACAGTCTCAGTGGTGTGAGACAAGGTTGTATTTTAAGTCCCTTGTTATTTTCACTGTTTATTAACCAAATACATACAGTTATGGAGCAATGTGGTGATAGGGGTATTTTTGTTGATTCTGATTTTGTAGAACTGTTCCTGTTGTTATATGCCGATGATTTATGCTTGTTTTCAGATTCAGTTATAAGTTTACAAAAGAGAATTAATATACTTTCACAATTTTGCAAGAAATGGGGTCTGACGGTTAATCTTGATAAGACCGAAATTCTAGTCTTTCGAAACGGGGGTAAATTAAGAGCTTACGAATATTGGTACATGGATGGTATTAAACTAAATGTATCAACATACTACAATTATCTTGGTTTAACATTTTCAAACAGATTATCTTGGTCTAAATGTGTACAAAACTTAGTTATGAAAGCAAATAGAGCAATGGCATCAATAAAAATATTTTCTTCAAAATTGAAAAATATATCTCCATGTGTGTTATTTAAGATGTTCGATGTACAGCTGAAGCCTATCATATTGTATGGATCTGAAATTTGGGGAATTCACAAATGGGAAGCCATTGAAAGATTTCATGTTCAATTTTGTAAATATGTTCTTGGTGTGAGTTATAAGTGTTCAAATGTTGCAGTACTTGCTGAATGTGGAAGAAACTATGTACATATTGACACCCTTCAAAGAGTAATTAAATTTTGGTTTAAAATATTAGAATCACAAGAAACGAGGTATCCAAAACAGTGTTATAAAATGATGTATAAGCTTGAAGCAGTAGGTCGGCACAACTGGGCTTCGGATGTAAAGAAGATATTGTTCATGTATGGATTTGGTTTTGTATGGGAAGCTCAGGGTGTCGGCAACAAAAGCAATTTTCTACATAATTTTGTTTTAAGAATTAATGATTGTTATATACAAAGCATATTTGCAGATATTAATGACAGTTCATCCTTAGATTTATATTCTAACATTAAACACAATTTCTGTATAGAACCATACCTACTTCATGTTAAATCGAAAGAATCACGACGGAGAATAACTTTGATAAGAATAGGTGCACTATCTATTAGAAAAAATACTGGAAGAAGAGAAGGAATACCTAGATGTTATAGATTTTGTAAGCTTTGTAAAGATAATGTTATAGAAGATGAAATACACTTTTTATTCAAATGTCCATTTTTTAAAGAATTAAGACTAAAATATTTCACACATTTACCTTATCATGTTGATATTTATTACCTGCAAAATATTTTACAATGTCAAAACTTAGAAATCATTTTATCATATTCATATTTCATAAGAGATGCACTTGCCTTACGCTCGAAGGTTTTATTATAAATTTAACTCAAAATGTAAACTTTATTTATTCTTCTCTCTGATGTTTGTCTATTTTTTGTATAAAATGTGTTTTTGTACGTGGGCCTAAGGCCTTTTACTGAAATAAACGAATTGAATCACGATAATGTACAGGTACATTTTATATATACATGCTACTACCATCTGTACAACAAACACATGCTACTACCATCTGCACAACAAACGCATGCTACAACCATCTGTACAACAAACACATGCTACTACCATCTGTACAACAAACACATGCTATTACCATCTGTACAACACACACATGCTGCTTCCATCTGTACAACAAATAATGCTACTACCATCTGTACAACAAACACATGCTACTACCATCTGTATATCAACCACATGCTACCATCTGTACAACAAACAAATGCTACTACCATCTGTACAACAAACATATGCTACTACCATCTGTACAACAAACACACGCTTCCATCTGTAAAACAAACACATGCTACTACCATCTGTACAACAAACACAAGATACTACCATCTGTATATCAACCACATGCTACCATCTGTACAACAAACACTTGCTACCACCATCTGTACAACGAACACATGATACTACCATCTGTACAACAAACACATGCTACTACCATCTGTACAACAAACACATGCTGCTTCCATCTGTACAACAAATAATGCTACTACCATCTGTACAACAAACACATGCTATTACCATCTGTATATCAACCACATGCTACTACCATCTCTACAACAAACACATGTTACTACCATATGTACAACAAACACATGCTACTACCATCTGTACAACAAACGCATGCTACTACCATCTGTACAACAAACACATGCTACTACCATCTGTACAACAAACACATGCTGCTTCCATCTGTACAACAAATAATGCTACTACCATCTGTACAACAAACACATGCTATTACCATCTGTATATCAACCACATGCTACTACCATCTCTACAACAAACACATGTTACTACCATATGTACAACAAACACATGCTACTACCATCTGTACAACAAACACATGCTACTACCATCTGTATATCAACCACATGCTACTACCATCTGTACAACAAACGCATGCTACTACCATCTGTACAACAAACACATGCTGCTTCCATCTGTACAGCAAACACATGCTGCTTCCATCTGTACAACAAACACTTGCTACCACCATCTGTACAACGAACACATGATACTACCATCTGTACAACAAACACATGCTACTACCATCTGTACAACAAACACATGCTGCTTCCATCTGTACAACAAATAATGCTACTACCATCTGTACAACAAACACATGCTATTACCATCTGTATATCAACCACATGCTACTACCATCTCTACAACAAACACATGTTACTACCATATGTACAACAAACACATGCTACTACCATCTGTACAACAAACGCATGCTACTACCATCTGTACAACAAACACATGCTACTACCATCTGTACAACAAACACATGCTGCTTCCATCTGTACAACAAACACATGCTACTACCATCTGTACAACAAACACATGCTACTACCATCTGTACAACAAACGCATGCTACTACCATCTGTACAACAAACACATGCTGCTTCCATCTGTACAACAAACACATGCTACTACCATCTGTACAACAAACACATGCTACTACCATCTGTACAACAAACACATGCTACTACCATCTGTACAACAAACACATGCTACTACCATCTGTACAACAAACACATGCTACTACCATCTGTACAACAAACACATGCTGCTTCCATCTGTACAACAAACACATGCTACTACCATCTGTACAACAAACACATGCTACTACCATCTGTACAACAAACACATGCTACTACCATCTGTACAACAAACACATGCTACTACCATCTGTACAACAAACACATGCTACTACCATCTGTATATCAACCACATGCTACTACCATCTGTACAACAAACGCATGCTACTACCATCTGTACAACAAACACATGCTACTACCATCTGTACAACAAACACATGCTGCTTCCATCTGTACAACAAACACATGCTGCTTCCATCTGTACAACAAACACATGCTACTACCATCTGTACAACAAACACATGCTACTACCATCTGTACAACAAACGCATGCTGCTTCCATCTGTACAACAAACACATGCTACTACCATCTGTACAACAAACACATGCTGCTTCCATCTGTACAACAAACACATGCTGCTTCCATCTGTACAACAAACACATGCTACTACCATCTGTACAACAAACACATGCTACTACCATCTGTACAACAAACGCATGCTGCTTCCATCTGTACAACAAACACATGCTGCTTCCATCTGTACAACAAACACATGCTACTACCATCTGTACAACAAACACATGCTACTACCATCTGTACAACAAACACATGCTGCTTCCATCTGTCCAACAAACACATGCTACTACCATCTGTACAACAAACACATGCTACTACCATCTGAACAACAAACACATGCTACTACCATCTGTACAACAAACACATGCTGCTTCCATCTGTACAACAAACACATGCTACTACCATCTGTACAACAAACACATGCTACTACCATCTGTACAACAAACACATGCTACTACCATCTGTACAACAAACACATGCTGCTTCCATCTGTACAACAAACACATGCTGCTTCCATCTGTACAACAAACACATGCTACTACCATCTGTACAACAAACACATGCTACTACCATCTGTACAACAAACGCATGCTGCTTCCATCTGTACAACAAACACATGCTACTACCATCTGTACAACAAACACATGCTGCTTCCATCTGTACAACAAACACATGCTGCTTCCATCTGTACAACAAACACATGCTACTACCATCTGTACAACAAACACATGCTACTACCATCTGTACAACAAACGCATGCTGCTTCCATCTGTACAACAAACACATGCTGCTTCCATCTGTACAACAAACACATGCTACTACCATCTGTACAACAAACACATGCTACTACCATCTGTACAACAAACACATGCTGCTTCCATCTGTCCAACAAACACATGCTACTACCATCTGTACAACAAACACATGCTACTACCATCTGAACAACAAACACATGCTGCTTCCATCTGTACAACAAACACATGCTACTACCATCTGTACAACAAACACATGCTACTACCATCTGTACAACAAACACATGCTGCTTCCATCTGTACAACAAACACATGCTGCTTCCATCTGTACAACAAACACATGCTACTACCATCTGTACAACAAACACATGCTACTACCATCTGTACAACAAACACATGCTGCTTCCATCTGTCCAACAAACACATGCTACTACCATCTGTACAACAAACACATGCTACTACCATCTGTACAACAAACACATGCTGCTTCCATCTGTCCAACAAACACATGCTACTACCATCTGTACAACAAACACATGCTACTACCATCTGAACAACAAACACATGCTGCTTCCATCTGTACAACAAACACATGCTACTACCATCTGTACAACAAACACATGCTACTACCATCTGTACAACAAACACATGCTGCTTCCATCTGTACAACAAACACATGCTGCTTCCATCTGTACAACAAACACATGCTACTACCATCTGTACAACAAACACATGCTACTACCATCTGTACAACAAACGCATGCTACTACCATCTGTACAACAAACACATGCTACTACCATCTGTACAACAAACACATGCTACTACCATCTGTACAGCAAACATTACGATGACGTACATATACGTGTGACTGTGAAAGTGTCAACTCTACGTCATGACAATGCTGGCACGTCTTCAGTGCCCCATCTTTAAGGTTATTCTTATATTCAGGAATCCTTATGCTATGTAGTGGAAAATTCCACAGTATTAAATTATTGTAACAGAGATTTAATCTTTAAGCACAAGTTATGGAAACATAAAATGAAAAATACAGCTATGTATGCATAAATATGCATGCATGCTCAAACTACAGGTCCTCGATTTCCGGTTACAATATTGAATGTGAATGTGAAATAGAAGTGTGAATGAAGATAGTCTGATTTATTGCGGATCCTATCAGCATTGCATCTGTCGGTGAATGTAGTACCCGGTATGGTCACAATATACTGACATGATGTATGTATCATTCAGTCCTATTTATTACTCGTTGATAAACATATCTTGCATTTTTCTGTATATTGTTTCTCTCACATCGGCGGTTCATAACAGTCATGTTAATGTACAGATTCACTCATATAGGTTGATAAGTGGCATGTGTAGCCCTGGTCGTGCTTCCTGGTTAGCTAACCATTTTATTATTACTTTTGCAATTGATTTTGAATGTATTTGTATGTGGACATTAATCAACTTCAACCTCGCTCTGGTAACAATCATTGAATGACGCGATGAATCAAAAGAACGGACAACAAACTCGATTAAAACAATTCGCAGTGACGGCAATTCCCATTCTTCTCCATCTGTGCCGTGTTCAAGATAGGTTTCAAAGTAATCGCTCAAAGAGCGATTACTTTGAAACCTATCTTGAACGCGATTGCTCAATGTAGCGCTACGTAGCAAGGCGAGCAAACTTTGAGGAATTTGCACTGTGTCGTTCAAGAGAGAAGAAGCGCTCATTGAGCGCTACATTGAGCGCTACATTGAACAATTTAAGCGCTCGCTGCTATTGAACGGGGCGCTGTATTCAGTCTTATAAACCTGCAGGGACGTCATTCTATTGTCTCACCAGCGCCTTCTTCTTCCTACTGAACCTACACGAAGATAAACACCGGGATATCTGTAGGATTTTGTGTTTTGAATGGCTATTCAATTCAAATTTTGTTTTGGAAAAACTTATGATTGTATGAAATTCTTCTTTCAGTATCGCCTTCTGAGCACTTGCTACAGTAAGAAATTAGTAAATGAATGAAGAAGATCGATATAAGGTTTTAGGATAAGGTTTATGTTTAATCTTTAAAATGCATACTTATGACAGTATATATGTTTTTGCATTTAAATATAGCAACAACTACAATGATTCTCCACATGTGCAGATATCTACGGTCGTCAAGTGACCAGCTCCACAGTCCACATATACCCCTCTGTACAGTGATGTCCTGTTATCGCTCCTGATAACAGCACGCTATGGGCGAATAGGAAGCCACAACATTTATATAATTACAAATGAAGATACCTTTACTTTCGTTTATTTACGTCTCAATACACATTTAGGAAATAAATTTCTCCAAAACATTTGCGCCAATTTAAAGTTCAAAATGAAAAGACAAGGAAAATACATATGCATCAAACGCCAGCAAGCGAGGGAACAGAGTCTGACACTAGGTTTTCTCGGTTTCCGCGCTCTGAGCTGTATTCCCTCTTTTTAAAATCAATTTGCAAACAGGACACCATCTTTACTTCAAGCGAATAAAATCTGCCGAATTGAAGGATGTATTTTTTTTTTTCTCCAGATATGTAATATCCATGTTGTTCTTCCTGTCTGTGGTGAATACATTCTCTCCCGACAGTTCTTCCGATGTAACCTCTGTAACCACATGTCAGGGTTCTAGTAAAAATCCCTGGCGGCACAAAATAGTATCACATATTATATCCCTGTTGTTTATCCAATGAATTCCGATCTTACATAGGCTAGATCGACTTCCTGAATCAACGGCCTCAGCTGTAAACGGTCTTCCTAGCATATATCCTTCGAATATGTCCTTCGATATAAATACTACAAATAAACTATTTTCAGTTATTGTCTCTGATATGGCCTTCTGTATTTATCAGCATGTTTATAGTCAACTGTCAACACATTAAGCGAGAAAACGTTTATCTTACGTTTCTGTTTCCACAACAGTATTTGACGTGACATTGATAGATGTCGCCCCACAACGACGTCGCTGATTGCACAACTAACTTGTGATACAACCAATCAGGATGTTTTTATTTCTAGCCGAAATACTCGAAGTAACAGAGGTTACGATAGAAAATATGAAGGGAGAAACATCTGTAGGAAGAGAATGTGGTGAATAATGAGCAACAATCTCAAACAACAGTTTATTTACACAAGAATCAATACTTACAATAACAAGTTTAAATATTTACAAACACTCCATTGAGATCAACACAAGCGTCGTCCAATGCTGAACTACACAAATGGACGGGATTTGCTGTAATGCTTCAAATAAATCAAAATCAATTTTGCACAATTTTGGACGGAATATTCAAAACAGTTATAACATCATTTAAATATACAACATAATCACAGTATGAAATTACATGAATATCAATTTTGAAGCAGACACCGTAAAACACGAGGCAGCATGTCTCAAAATGTATAAAACTAATGAATGACAATATTAACATGTCCACTGTAAACAACAAACAAAAGTATATATGACATAATTTGAATTTGGTCTTGAAATATCTTCTTAGCTTTGATAATTAATTAAATTAATTTTAGAAGTAGTTTTTTGGGCAAAAATATATTACTTGAATCATGTATAAAATTATTTGTTTATCACACTAAAAACAACTCCAATGACATAAGAAAACTAAAGTGTTTTAAAAAAGATTTTAAAACCACATATTTTTTTTAAGTTTTTCATCATAAAATATAAATCTCGTTTGCTTTTGAAGAAAACCAATTTTTCAAAAATAAAAACATATTAACAAAAAAATCGTGATAAGTGTAAGATCGATGAATCTTATTAGCTAACAGCTTAACAGCTGTAATTGTGTGTTTTAGTGAATATTACCCTGTACATTTAACATGTTTTAAAACAGCATATCTTGAAACCAATATACCAAAATATTCCAACACTAAAACACATTTAAATAAAAATCTAATTTTGAAATAATTATAGACAATTATTGTAAAATGTCCCTCATGAATCCGCTTAAATGATTCCACATAAACAATGGAAAAGTTCAACCAAAGTTATATATTGTAAAAAGATGTGTATGTATATAGTACTCTTAAGTAATTGTTCATTTATTGTATATGTGCGAGGCGCAATGTTCTGAATCAATGGGTCCTTTTATTATCTAAAAGATACAAATGAGCACATGAACAGCATGTGTGGACCTGTGAAAATATCACTTCGCAACCATCATTCTGTGCGAATAGTATGTGACCTTAAAAGACGTTTGTACCAGTGAACTGGGTTGTTACACGCACTCTTCAGGATACACGTGTAGAGCTGGTATATGTTAAATGCGTCTTTCATTCATGTTTAAATAAATCACAGTGTCTCATCTTTACGTGTGTAATATTCTATATGCCATCTACCTTATTATGAAATTTTGCCAAATACATATTTATTCATTACACTTTTGTATGACATAACGACAATGACATAACGAATATTTGTGTCGTTCTTTGTTATGTTTTCATTGATATTTTCCTCTTTCCCAATGAATCTATATAATACTGTGGGTGTATAATATATTTCCTTACTTGACATCAAAATTAAAATGTTATAACAAATACATTCTTGTTCTTACCATTCCCTTGTCATGTTGTCCTCCATGCATATAAGTATACCTTCTGAATCTTCCTAAAATAATTATCGTTAAATAATTACAAAAGTGTTATTATTGTTAATAGTTTTAAACAATTCTTATCCTTAAAGAGAGAGTTATATCGTGGTATGTAAAATTCACTGGAAAACTACTGTTTATCCAAATAGGTTATTGATACAATATTATAACATTATCTAGTTGAAACGCAGTACCAAGGGTACTATGTTGGCGACTTTATATTTGACAATTTGAAAAAGAGCAAAAACGTCCTTCAAAATAATGAGAAATGAAGTCATTTACCGGCGCTGCCAATGTGGGGAGCTTTGCTACGATACAAGAGGACTTTGAGGATATTCTGTTATCAAAAAGTTGTAAAGTTAATTCTTTAAAAAGCGTTTTTCTCATTTCACGTAATGCACCAAAACAAAATGTCAGATGTCCTGATAGAACCTTCTCTTTAACTTGAAGCAGTTTCTCCCGTTACACAGATCATTTCTAGTCTCGGGGGATCACGTGATGACGAGATCTGCCAGTTTCAGCTAAATGGAACTGGCTGGTGTAAGAATCACAGGCTTGCTTTAGAGGTTAAGTCTGTAATACAAAACAAAACAAAATATAATAAAAGTGTAAGTACATGTATATGCATATCAGAAAGTATACATAAATACATCATTAAAACTAGAATCTATTATGGTAGTGATTATCAAATAAATGTCAAAATTCTACTATCATTTTCTTGAAAGCACATATACAGACACATTAAAACTGAGTACAGCTACACATTGGAACTGAGTACAGCTACACATTAAAACTGAGTACAGCTACACATTGGAACTGTGTACAGCTACACATTGGAACTGTGTACAGCTACACATTGGAACTGAGTACAGCTACACATTGGAACTGAGTACAGCTACACATTGGAACTGTGTACAGCTACACATTGGAACTGAGTACAGCTACACATTGGAACTGAGTACAGCTACACATTGGAACTGAGTACAGCTACACATTGGAACTGAGTACAGCTACACATTGGAACTGAGTACAGCTACACATTGGAACTGAGTACAGCTACACATTGGAACTGAGTACAGCTACACATTGGAACTGTGTACAGCTACACATTGGAACTGAGTACAGCTACACATTGGAACTGAGTACAGCTACACATTGGAACTGAGTACAGCTACACATTGGAACTGAGTACAGCTACACATTGGAACTGAGTACAGCTACACATTGGAACTGAGTACAGCTACACATTGGAACTGAGTACAGCTACACATTGGAACTAAGTACAGCTACACATTGGAACTGAGTACAGCTACACATTGGAACTGAGTACAGCTACACATTGGAACTGTGTACAGCTACACATTGGAACTGAGTACAGCTACACATTGGAACTGAGTACAGCTACACATTGGAACTGAGTACAGCTACACATTGGAACTGAGTACAGCTACACATTGGAACTAAGTACAGCTACACATTGGAACTGAGTACAGCTACACATTGGAACTGAGTACAGCTACACATTGGAACTGAGTACAGCTACACATTGGAACTGAGTACAGCTACACATAGGAACTGTGTACATGTACGCTCACACGGTTCAACGTGACATTAACAGAGACTATAGGAAGCTATATCTAGAACTTTGTATTTCAATCTCATCCATATGTATAAATGAGAAACATGTAAACATAATGTAAAAGAACAGGAAAAAAATAACATCATTCACTTTCACTTCGCCATAATTTTCTTATTCAAAAGTTTTGGATTTTCAAACTTGAAATGTAACTGCTTGAATCCCTTGAGAGCGAAAATATACCAATTCTCTGACCCTGGGGTTTGAATATAAACACCTACTTACTAAACTCTGAGAGCACTTCTCTCGTTTCGTACTATCGGCACCGCGCTAACACTGCCAATTTGAGTACACGCGCGTCAATACTGAAACTAGCAAGTACACCGCTCCTACACTGTGTATCCTGTTGATTACAGTTGAAGCTAACGCCGTGTTATATGACGTCATAATATGACGTCATAACGAGTGACGTACCTCCACTCGTTGACTAGGCAATGTCAATCTTGTTCTTCTGAAGAGTCTGGTACAAAATGGCGGCAGCAAAGAAGGTGAGGACGGCCTGAATAATGAAAACGGTGTAAAATATCAACAACAAGATCCTTACTTTATATGTATTATTTCAAACGAGGTTTTTAATTAGTAGTAAACAGCAGCCTTACAAAGGATAATAGACGAACAATGTCTTACCAAACCTTGGCATATATATAGCAACAAGAACAATTGTGATACCAATGTGGATTTACGTTTACTTATAGTATAAAGCTAGGTTTTTTTCCGAGAATGCATTAAATTTTGTAAACATATGGAAGCATTGAAACGCATGTACATATGTTGGATATATCATATAGAAAGCATTAACATGCCCTAGCACCTTCATGTGTTCGCAGGACAACCAAGAATCTTAAAACACAATGCACGCCTAGTATTAAATGATTGAAGGTCTACACGTAGTCAACTTACAAATCCACCAATGTCGGCACAAGCAAATATGATGAAGGTTGTTCCTTTGAAGATGAAGTCCCAGATCAACTCATAACAGCCCTGGAACAGAACATAAGAACCTTTACAATTTGATGAAGTGTTGTCATGGAACTGAGGGGTCAATCATGTTGCAGTTTATAGCATTTGGACTTGGTGCCTCGTTAAAAACATGCGAATCTGAGTGAGTTCTGTTTTAAGAAGGTTGTAAAGTTGGTTTGCTGTATAGAGTACGTGAATACTATTGATCATGTGTCTGATAATGAACACCCGTTTCTTGTTATATGATAACTGGGTCTATTAACAGACAAACTGTTATTGATGACAATTTCTCTATTGTGTTGTCATCGTTTCTAGGCTGTTCCTGTTCCCCTTCATCAGAGTAATGCTGACTGACAGATTTACAAGGTATACATGTGTATATACCCTCATATATAAATGGACCAAGAGTTATTATAAGCATTATATGGAAATAAGGCCATCCGCACGGTAGTATTTAAAATATTCTCAGTACATTTCTATGGAAATGGTGATTCGTTTATCCGCGCAACTCGCTTTCCGGGCGATTTTCAGTTGTAACCAAATCGTGCGGGGGTCTGACTGTACTAAGGAACAACCCAGGAACCGCACAATTGAAGAGTGAATTATTGTTTAACGTCGCTCGAAATTTTTTTTACAGCCATTAGTACATTTAAAGAAGTTGTCACCCATAATATATTGTCGGGTAGGTACGCTAATTACATATACGAATATATAACGGTATATGAATAACCATTTATTTATTAGCTATCAATTGTATTTCATGTGTGCGAAATTTTCTGCCAAGAACATATGAGTCGGCAACTTGGCTAATATGGTAAAACTCGGCTAACATGACAAAGTGGGCCAATACAGGACAAAGTGGGCCAATACAGAACAAAGTGGGCCAATACAGAACAAAGTGGGCCAATACAGAACAAAGTGGGTCAATACAGAACAAATTGGGCCAATACAGAACAAATTGGGCCAATACAGACAACGGCGGCCAATACAGATAAAGGCGGCCAATACAGAACAAAGTGGGCCAATACAGAATAAAGTGGGCCAATACAGAACAAAGTGGGCCAATACAGAACAAAGTGGGCCAATTCAGAACAAAGGCGGCCAGTCTGAGGATGCGCAGTCGCACATTTACTAAAAGACCGCTGCGCTTTAAAACTTTGACCGTTGGTATCAGTCCCCAAATTATGTTCTTCAACCGAGAACCGAGATTTCTGCTATTGTGCAAATAGAATAAAAAGAGGTCATGAATAAAATAATTCCGTATATATAAATGCTCTTCAAAGACCTATTTCGTATTGACAGTGTTACACGCCCTCGACCCGTTTTATTGGGTCTCGACTTCGTCCCGTGCTAAACATGGGATATCGAGCCTGTAACTGGGGCAATAGAGAAATATTTAATCGAACACATCAATGAAACCATGTAAACTTTAATCAATCAGACAGCATCAATCATAATAAATTATTAAGATCGACAGTTTCATGTTATATTATAATTTAGATCGACAGATTCAGATCATGTTATTACAATGGAACGATCGACTGTAGTAGCATATGAAACTGTCGATTTAATTTGTTTCGATTGGAGACAACCTATAACGAACAGTACGAACATAAAGGAAACCACACTAGGTGAAGAATGTTAGTCACCGTATCCTTATTGGCGTTGGTTGATGTGCCAGCAGTGGCACATGTCTGGTCCGCGTCGGTGAATTGCCCGGTCTTACAGCAGGCGGCAGGGCTGGTGAAACTAGTGGGGGGTTGAGCCCATGTAGCCTGCCACTTTACGGCCGTGTTGAAGTCGGTGTAGCTGTCGATACCGCAACACTGCAGCTGAAGTGAGAGTACATGTCCACATGAGCAGTGATGGAGCTAGAGGACTTTAAGTTTGTGCAAGGTGCCCCCAGACAAAATTTCAACAGCAGCGGTTTTGGAGGAGAAAAATGTGAAAAGTTTACGGACGATGGACGGACGGGCGGACGGACGCCCATGACATAAGCACATCAAACGTTTCAGGCCTGACGAGCAGTAACAAATGTTAAAGAGGTTCAATACACCATGTCTCTGCACAATCTCAGTTGTCATTTTGAGCAGTGTCCATTTTACATTGGAATTTTAAATACATATAAAGTAAATAGAATCATTAATTGAAATACACTCTGTCAAAGAAAATTGTCTATAATCTATTTAAAATGAGAAATGTTATTTTAGTAGTACTCAGTCAAGCTTTGGAGTCATCTTCCCTTTGAAAAAAACTGACATCCTCTTAGTTTTTTCTAAATATTATTAAAACTCGTAACCTTCCTTTTTTATATGACATGGATTTGTATATTAAATTCTAGATATTCATTATATTTCACATTCAACATTGTAAACAAAGAGAAAAAGAAAGACTAAAGGGAGCTTACTCCGTTCATGATGACGTTCCACATGAGGCTGTTGATGTCACTTCCGTTTACTCCAGCATACTCCTGTTGGAGTGTTGTCTTCAAGCCAGCCTTCGGGGGGTCTGTGATCTGGAGGTTTTATAACAAATATACATTATATCACGACATAAATATTATCTATAGACATGTCACATCAACGTTTCTTTCTTTTACCTTACCTGGATCATGGTGCGTTAAATATACGACAAGCTTGAAATCAGGATACAATACCGTTCTTTGTATAAACTAATGAATCACAGGCATATCTAAATTGATTTTCATTGAATATTAGTGGTTGTTTAATGTTCTCGTTTATTTATTCTAGTTTGAAATTTGAATTAAAACATATGCCATGTTATATCTATATTGTATTTTGTTGAGCATTCTGGTTTGTTATTTAACTGATATTCTAAAGGAACAACATGAGATTGGAAAGACAATAATCACATAAATGTGAAACACATGACGCAGTATATATTGTATATTTTAACTATCACGACACGCAATGGGCAAGTTAAAGTAGTGTCAGCTACAATGTATATTTTGCAAAAACTTATAAATGGAATGCTTATGGCGCACACAAATATACGTGTCAACAAGAATTCAAAATGGCGGAGAACTCACAATTGATCTGTTGCTAGCTGCTATGGCAACGAGGATAATCTGGCTGAGCAGGAAGATGACCACCACGACAAGATACTGTTGTAAGAGAAAGAAAGTATCCATGTGAGACAACTTCAAAATGTTTGTTGAAGATTAACATTTTTTTAACTTTCTATCTGTTTATCTGACAGGAACACAACGAAACCCACGAGACTATTGAGGAAATAACGTTGTCTCAGTTTAAGGATCAGATCGCTTGTAAACACATGTTTATATTTCGTTACACATCAATAATCTGTCTAAATTGAACATATGAACAAATCATGCGCAATGGAATCCAACACATGAAGTGGCTTAATACGAAGTTGAAGAGAATCACATACCACTATCAACATCCATTTGACAGTGCAGCACGCCCCTGCCACGCCAAACACGCCAATGAAGAGCATGATCACCCCGACGATAATGAAGGCAATGGCTAAACCTCCAACCAAATCATTTATGTTGAAGTTGTCCGTTGATAAGATGAAGTTACTTCCTAAAGCAGCCTGGGCTTGAGCCTTCGCCATATTTAAGACAGTGTTAAAAATCTGTGTGATGGCGTCTGACTGTACCTTCACCATTATGCCGAACACAAGCAGCACGAAACCGATTATCTGTAAAGTGAATAAGGATAACATATAATATCACAAATCAACGATGATACCATAATTTAATTAGGCATCTAAAGATATATAATTTAAAATGAAAACACCGACAGTTCACTTCCACTTGCAATTGCCATTATCAACATATATAAAGGGATATATATATATATATATATATATATGGATTATTCGTGTTATTCGTGTGAATGATCAACATTTGAGTGATATCTTCCATCCTTATGACTGTGCTTGAATATAATATGTCTTGCTCTTATGTGTGTACATGTAGTTCACCAAGTGGAAGATAAGGCAGGTAGAAGCTATCTGGAAGTACTACTTACTGCAAACAGCACACTGAGGATGCCTATGATGATACGGCCGACCACAGAGATACACTTACACATCTTGCTGGATTAGTGTTACTCCCGTCAATCTGAAACAATACAATCACAGATCTAAGATACAATTTTGTTACACCCAATGACCATTTTGATAAAAAGCTCTGACGCATCAAATCCACGGAAACAAACGTCACAATACAAATTACGGGATATCTCAATACATCAGTGATAAATACGACTGTGTTACAACATTTTTAAAATTATAAATTTATGAAACATTATCTGTATATGTATCTGAAACATTCCTTTTCTAAAAAAAAATCGTCGTTTTGGAATCTCATTAATTAGACGAGATATATAGGAGAGTCAAAAAGGGCTATTTGGCTTATTTTATTGCGTCCTACAGTAATGATGCCTTAACAAATTTAACTTTTGTGATGTCAAAAACCACTTTTATTAACTAGATTTCCCAATTTCGTATTTTTTAACTTAAATAACTTAAATATGAAACTTTCAGGCAATAGAAACATTATGGAAAAGCGAGTTCAGCACCCCAAGTATATTTGAACAGACCGTCATAAAAATCAAAGTATCATATTCTGATGAACTTCTTTTCAAGACAGGTGACTATCAAAGACCTTCAGCATTTCCTTTCTGCAGCTTCATTATATTGTGTTTTACTCTTTTGAAAATGAGAATCAGTTTGTTTTGCAGCGTAGTTAACTATATATATATATGCTAAAATAAAGTTTGAAAGGATGGGTACGTAAAGTATGGTATGGTAGGACATTGTATTAAGCTATAATAAGCTATGGATTTATATAGTTGGAGGGGTATTTTATGCTACAGAATGGTACTATCATATTGTGACACGGTATTGTATCGGTATGATTTGGTATAGTTGTGTATGGTTCGGTATGGTAAGGTATAAAATAATAGGTTATGGTTTGATGTGGTTCTTGTATGTTATTTTACGGAATACTACGTCCGTGGTAAAACATGGTATTGTAATGTAAGATATGATATGGTATGATATGGCATGGCATGGTATGGTGTACTCTAGTATAATTGTATGGCTTGGCCTAGTCTGGTATTGTCTGGTATGGTAGGGTATGGACTTTTATTCCACGACATGTTATGTTATGATACGACAGGGTACAAACATGGAAGGGCATGGTATAGTATGGAATGGTGTGGCACTGTATGCTATGGTATGGTTTGGTATGTAATGGTATAGTATGGTAAGATACGTGATATGGTATTTTCTTGCAGGGTATGGGAAGGTATATTTAGTATTGCATTGTATCGAATGATAAAGTATGTTTTTGGTATGGTATATTATATTATGGTAAGTTATTGTATGGTATGATATGGTATGGTATGGTATGGTAAGCAATGGTATGCTATGGTATGCTATGGTAAACTATGGTATGCTATGTTATGGTAAGCTATGTTTAGCAATGGTATGCTTCGTAAGTAATTTATAGACAAGGGAAAGTAGTACTTGTGGTTGCCTCTGTGCGCACGTATTTTATTATATTATTATTAACCAAGTTTAAAATATGTTTATTAAAAATTAAATCATATCCTGAATTCAAGTGTTTGTGCAAGTGACAAGTTGCAGTCTATTTAGCCATAGGCGTATGAAAATAAAGTAAAATATCAAAAAGGAGAAGTGTTAATTTATATATTTCCCCTTCTTCAAATTTAAGCCAATGTGATTCTCCAATACTAGCTGTCAGTCAACTGTTTTTATTAATTTATCAAGTAGGAATAAAGGCAATTGGATGAAAGAAAGGGATGAAAGGGAAATATATACCCTGTATATAAATTACTATATCTATATCCAAGACGAGTGTTAGGAGGTGTAATAAATTCTCTGAAACTATGTTGGCGTGAAACCCATAGATCGTAGTCAGACTATATTTAGTCAGTTAGCTATGTACTGAACTAATAACAGCCAAACACTCTCCTGGTACAAACGACTTCAGTCAGGGAACTAAGTGCTAAACAAATAACCGCCGGTACTAAATGTAAACACATCAAATATGTTCATGACGCCAAAATGCTCAGAACGTCACAGTGAGTCACAGTGTAAGTTACATAATTGTGTCATATCGTCGTGACGTCATTAGCATTATGACGCCATTATTAAGTAATGTCACTTCCAAGTACCTGATGGTAGGACCGGGACGTGGCTTGAAACGTCATATGAACACAGTACACAAAGTTAAACCTTAATAAAACCTTAAGTCAAATCTCATTCAGTCAATTGGATTTGGCAAACCTATTCCAAATAATGACGTGAAACCTTAAACGAGAATATATGCCATTATCAATACATTAACATTCATCTGTCATTTGATTCACATATAGAATTACCTACATCACGACTGCCTAAAGGGAATGTTACGCCAAGTTTTCCATTTACCGTTATATCTATAGAGAAGGAGTGGTGTGTTGTAAGCTTCCATTTAGGCTTTCTTTGTAATACAAAGAGTTGTTCGCTCACCTAGGTGTACATGTAAATAATCTAAATAAGCACAGGTTTGAACTACTTTCGCAATGATTTTGCAATAAAGAGAGCATGTGAACCTCCTATGTATCAATATGGATCTGCACTGCGTGATCAGATGAGAAATTCTGTCCATAGAAAGTGATTGTGTACGAGCATGGAAAGGGGTAGTAATTTCACAACGACTTTGTAAGAGAGATTCCGTTCGAACAGACAATGTTGTCAACACACACGTATGCAACACTGCATTCAAGTTTTTATCTTTGTATAAACATATCTAGGTGTTAAGAACAAAACTATCGAACACTGAAAACTTGCTAAATGTAAATCACAACTCTTACTCCAACAATGATTTGAAAACATATGATATTAATAACAGTATGTTGGGTTCTTTTACTTCATATCAATATTTCAAATCACGTTGAAGCGTATTACATTGCATAAACGCCCCGCCATTAACAATCAATATAGTATACCCAATCATTGTAAGTTGTGTATTTAACAGTACGAATAATTAAATTATGAAACACATAACGTATTGGAACTATGTAAACCCGAATTTATTTTACTTTCTAATTGAATCATGCCGACAGTAGTATTATTCATCACACAAAGTACATACAAAAGTACATACAAAAGTACATACAAAAGTACATACAAACGTACATTTAAATCGAGTAAGTGCCATGGCTAATATCCGCTGTTTAAACAAAGAACTCAATTTACAAGTGGCGTGCTAAGAAATCAATATTTGACTCTCTTTCTCTCACTCAAGGGTAGTTCGACACAGCAACGCCGCGATACCTCTTAAATCTGATCTCGTCTTGAAGTGTCAGCAAATATTGTATCATGACTTCACCTCGACCTTGAAACTAACTCGATTTATTTCTCTGGGTTTGTATCAGAAGTTTGCTTATCATCATAACGTTACTCATTATAATCATCATCATCAACAACATATGTGTATCAGCAAACGTTTCTTTTATAATTACAAATCGCTACTAATTAATTGGAAGGTTGTCAAGTAAGCATTTTTTCAAACATTCCAATGTCGTACATTTGGTATATCAACTTTACCGTTCTCCTCTTTGAATATCAGTTAACAGTTATCAGGTTTACATTATTACATTGTATATTGATTGATTAAAATTTTATAACGATATTTATCACTTTCTCAATCATGTTAAAGTTCATATACTTTTGCTCTACCATTACAATCAATAAAGATGCCCTTCGAACTGACCATATATCATGAAATGCAAACGTACTTTTAAAAAAATATATATATAATTATTATTATTTTTGCATTGAGACGTATTAGTACTATATGTACTATATTCAATATTCTATATTAAATATAACACACATTGGTTATATAAAGTAATATACAGTTGATATAACTTTTACTACGTCTTAAAAACGCTTAAGGCGCAATCACGTTCAAATATACACATGTGGTCTATTAACAATACAATTGACAACAGCGTCAGTATATAACGTCTGAAGTTTACAGAGATATAAGAAAAATCAAAATGTTTATCATTCTCCCTGACAACCAGCGCTACCACTGATCCCAATACTGAGAGTGTGTATCAACAGGTGATCGTATCCAACCATACGTATTTTTGAAAATCTTATAACTTTACATCACTCTAAATCAATTTTAATTTATTACAATTTACCTCCATTTATGCTTCATGTATATACACGTTGTAATAAAATGAATCAGCCATTAACTTTCAACCAGGAAGTATTTTCATATTCCAAAACATGGTTGCTCAATCACGGTGGGAGCTCGGTTTATTATTGACAATGTGTCATTGGATATCATGACAGACTTAGGTAGCATTATTATATCAAGGTGACAGAGAAACGTGCACGCAGCAGATTGTAAACTCACATGAAACAGCAGAAGGCATTAGCAGTTTGATATAAAGTACCTTCCATAAAAACACTATTCAGAATCACGTTTTCCTTGTATCTCCCATACATAAAAGATTGAAGCGAGAAGGTGCTATGATATTCCTATGAATCAAAGGGTTTGTAAAATCTATAACAGTGGTTACATGTATATTAAATAATACTGAGGATACTTATACCGCGCTGAACTCCAAGCCACGGAGGGACATGCTCAAAGCGCGTGCGCATTACTACCCCTGTGTAAGGTCCGATATCGTTAAGTGTTTTCATTCTCAACTCACTTAAAGTTTGCAAGCTAGCTGCAAATTAAGACTTCTTTAGGTCCTCTGTCACATTACCTTCACTTCAATGCCAGGTACTCAATTGTACTGCTGGGTGAACAGAGGCACCTTTTGAATATAAATATCGTTTTGTAATGAATGTAACGCTTATAGTAATATCAGAAAACAGTTTTACCTCGTAACTATTTTAAGAACCCCACAATTAGTAAGTTTAACCTCTTGTTATCCAAAATGACATAGAAATAATGATGCAATGTATGTTCTATATACGATTTATATCGCACTTCTGTGGACCAATGATCGTATGTACCATGGGACGATGGCATACATGTGCCCTGTGGAAATAAACAATGATATAACAAGCAGGACTAACATGTGATGTTAAAGTAACAAGTGTTGCACTTCGGAAACCCGAGTTCGGTAGAGGAGAGTAATTTTGGTTTTAAAGATGTTTACTGACAAGGTATCATTAAAATAAAGTGGTCAACTTGATCTCCTTGACACACAATGAACACTGTCGGGGCGAACATGCCACAACTCTTATTAAGTTTTCCGGTGGCAAAATCAACCTTTGAATTTATCATAAATGGACGTTTGTTCATCAGCGGGAAGGAGTAATTGGGCTGTATTAAGTGTTTTTCAATCGGTTACAAGCATTGCCAGTCTAACAATGACGATCGAGCGGTAACGATGTTTGTCAATGTGACCCACTGTCGCCTCCATATGAGAGTAGCCAAATGTCGATGTAAGGGGTCGGCGTATGTCCTCCAGAAGTCAAATGTCGATGTAAGGGGTCGGCGTATGTCCTCCAGAAGTCAAATGTCGATGAAAGGGGTCGGTGTGTGTCCACCAGAAGTTACACTGCTCCGATTCCATCCATTCAATGTTTATAGTACATGTGTAAATACATAAATGCCGACGTTACTTTGAGCTATATGGCAGTATCATAACTAAACAGATACAAGCCTTCCTGAAGAAGGTGTGTCTGTTCTATACTTGCCCAATATCACCACGGCTTGTACTATGACAACAGTGTGCCAGTGACAAGAGATACATAAGCGTTTCTTTTCAAGTGAGCATCCGTTGCTCAGTTTTTGTAAATTTTAAGAGGTCGCTGACGCTTTCTAGTGTGAATTTCAGCTATTTCCAATGTGTTTATTTTGATGAAGGGATGCACAAACTCGATTAAAAGCACTTATATACCTCTGTGTAAAGTATTTTGTACGTGTATTAAGATCCGTATATGTTTACTTTTAACCATTGTTTCCAAAATGAGTAAATATTAATTCATCTCAAATTTAAAACACAAACAAACATCATGGTTTTCGACAATATTCTCGTGCCTGTTTGGTTTAATTCGTAGAGGCTAATATTTACAGTCAATTAGAATATCTATAAAGGTATCCATATGACGACTGTCTAATAGGTATAGAATGTATATTCTCTTTGATCTGTGTAAAAATCAATATTAGTTTACTCACTCAACCTCATTGAAACATATTATCATATATATATCAACAATGACAGACAGTCTTAAACAATCGGATATTGTGTGTCAAAAACTGCATAATCAATCAAACATAATCTATACTGTCAAATTATTACTCAACCATTATCGATTACTCTCAAATGGTCCACAGCATACTGGCTACCGTTTCTTCCCAAATGATTAACTACAAAATGTCGGTTGTTGTTTGATGATACCTCATAATCAATAGCCATCTTAGTGTCTTCAGTTGTGTTTTCTGATAGTGACATCCATTATGTTTCATAATATTTTATTTGGTTTAAATACGTTCCAAATATCATATGCACCGATTTCGGATTGAATCATTTCACATAACTTATTCATCCCCAATCGATGATGTACATTATGTATGAATGTTGTAAATTCTTAATTTGTCATTGATAGAACTTTATGAGATCTAGATAAGGGGCGAAGATCAAATTTATTTTAGAAGAAGTGAGTTCATAAGATATTGTTTATGATTTTTAAAAAAAAGTCAGTATTAAACTAATAATGCTGAGAAAGAATTACTATCAGTTGGTTATACCAGGGACTCTCTGATTGGATAGTCTACATAGAGTCTCTGGTTATACAAGGTAATGTAATTCATCACTCACTTGATATAAGTATGTAATTGGAATCACAAACATAGTTAACCCGATTATAGGTGACAAAACCGTCATGCAGCAAGACAGTAAGTGTAGATTTAAAAGTAAAAGTTAAAGTTTTGTCTCATTTTGGCACTTTTGTAATGTTGCAATCATCATCATATGTACTAAAGAAGTTACTATCTTAACTATATTTGTATAATTTCCTGAGTGACATGACAAACTAAGAAATTTGCATTTATATGAATATAAGAATATTATATAATACTATATATACCTGATACCAAGATAGTACTAATGTTAGCATTCTGCTACCTGGGACTGACTCTATAATTACTCACGTGTGTATAAATAAATACTTCACAGTTCTAAAATAATTTACACTATTAAAACTAACGCCCTGTACACGGGTATAAACTATTCACATCATTTGGATACTTTGTATCCTTAACGTTTAGAGAGCATTGTGAGGCTAGGATGTAGGTAGATACCCGACTAGCTTGTCTACCTACCAAGGACAAACAGGCCTTGTTTTATCATGTAAAATATATTAATACAGAATTGTACAGTGCATACATTTGTAATTGAGGAACTCTTAGAAATATACAGAGCAAACCCGAATGTATTCACAAAGAAAAGTGAATATAATCCATTCAGTCACAGAGTAGTCCTATGTAACTCACCTATTGGTCGTCAAGGTCTTTAATATCCCCTTTGTTCGCCACAATGCGCTCACCAAGACGGATAATAAGCCTTCATAAATGTGGTCGCCTTTTACCGCAGGAGGAATAGTCACGTGATACAATAGCTTTCTGGGGAAGGTGATATGTGCGTCATATGTATAGCTTATCTTCCTATCGGTTTATTGTGACATTGACGTCAATTTTTAAATTATTTTATGTAGTATTGGAACTGTGTTCATCATAAGCCCTGAAGCATATGTCCAAATTACAATTCACGTTTGCTTGAATAAATTGTGCTTAATTGTAAATATTAGATGATAAAAACACATTATTCAGAAGGAGGGTTGTACTTTATTACCATTCTATATTAGAAGGAAATATTAATTTTTCAAACAGTTTAAAGGATAACATCGGAGAAAATCTAGTAAACAGTAATCTCATTTAAATCAGAACGAATGTATACGTAACACTCGTACCTCGATGCGTTTCTGATCTGAGTACTCTGCTGTTGAGGTCATGTCAGGTAACTTTTCACTCAAGCAAATCAGCGACAAGCTTATAAAGCCATCGAACCGTAAGTTGAATAATCAGTTTTAGCAATGTATACTTATAACTAGAAGGTGTTTTTGTTCGTAAAAACAGATGTCTCCACTTTCACCCAATTCACTTCATTTCCTTTCTAAAGACAAATGTACAAATTATTGCCATAGCAACAGAAAAAAAAAGTTCAAAAGGTCCAAACCCCAAAAAGGCACATCAACATCATATGAGGAGGTAGTATACAGCATTTTGTGAAGATTGGTCAATCAGTTATTAAAATCCACTCCGGAAGAAACGCTACCCTTCCAATAAACATAATCAAAATTGTTACCATGGAAACAAAAAAATGAAATTTTTAAAAAGTTTAAACCCCCAAAAGGCACATCTACATGATATGGGGAAGCTGTATGCTAAATTTGGTGAGTATTGGCCAAGTAGTTTTCAAGTACTGCTCCGGAAACGATGTGATCACGGACGGACAGACGGACGGACAGACGGAGCCAACGACTATATCCCCCCGCAATATGCCGGGAGGATATAAAGTCTCTGATTGGTTGAATTCATTCAAGGTGAAAGGTCACAGTGAAGGTCACCTTACATGACCTCTGCGGGGTAGTACTCCGATCGACTAACGAGGTACGAATGTTACTTTCAATCGGATTTTAATGAGATTGGGTAAATACGGGACATCTCCTTAGATATTCAACATGATAATGTGTTATATGTAGCAAACTGGAAATTTCTTTTATATTTTAAATGATAGTGATAATGAAAAAAGGAAGTAATAGAATAAAGGATTGGTTTGTAGATTTCATTAACATTCAAATATAACGAGAAGAAAGCGAGGCTGATCCCAAAGCGAAGGACCGTGCTGGGTGGAGAAATCTTGTAGCGACCTTATACTCCACCATGGAGCAAAGAGTTAAAGGGAGGGTTCTATCGGGGTATTTTTGTGGAAACGAAATTCGAGAGGATTTTCTCGTTTACACATATATGACATTAACACATGATTATAACACGGTCAAATAGACAGATATATATGAAGGTGATATTTTGATGACATTACAGATCACAACTTGATAAAGACAAGCACACATTTGTTGAAAAATAAAATCAATGAGAACTGAAGCGATTCATCGCTGCGGCAAGTGAGGAAGACTTCGCTTCGACCTAAAAGCATATTGTTTATTAGCTTTATTATATGTGATCCTGTGTGAATATTCTATTATTGTATATGTTTTACTATTTTTAAAAATAAAATAGGGTTAAAAAATAGTATGTTTTCACTTCACTGAATGCAAGAAACCAAGATGACGGATGCTGGCGATTAATCGGTGATAGAACTTTCCTTTAAGTAAGTAAGTATTACATATTTGTACATATTGCCTAACATTATGTTTTACACGAGTTCCTGTACGTTATCGTCTGAGGCCTACTATAACAACTGTATATGTGTTTCGTATCAGACGTTTGATACACTTTGTCGTGTTATTATCTCTGTGCATAACACTCAATTTGATACGTGGATGTTTTACAAATAGTTCAAACACCAAAAGTAAACTGAGTACATATTGTAGATTATCTTCAAAGCACAGAAACTTTCCCAAAGCCATATTTGCCAAACTGAACACACAGTTACATTCCTTGGAGAGTGTTTCCTATAGCTGCACAGCATGTCTGGGTTGTGAAGTTAATGATAATAACTTTATATGGAAATAATATTGGTTCAAATTATAAGTAATAATATTTATCAAATCTTTGGCGATTTCTTCTTTCCAGTCTGTATGTGGCACGAACTATCAAAATTAGGTTAATTGTTGATTTTTACAAGCATAATGGTTAAAATAATTGATTTTGTCCCGTTGAGCATATGTATATATCATTGAGCTACCACATACCAAGTCTGTGAGGTAAATAGGAATCGTTATTTCCGAAATTACCATATGTTGTAACTTGAATTTATAAAATATTACAGATATATTTTTTAAATTCTACATATAGCTAGTTAGGTTTAGGATAAATAAGGGTTATTTTGCAATGAAAAAGTAAGAACAGGAAGATTTTCTGGATAACAACTTCTTTAATGTGAAAATACACGACGTTTCGGAGTACATACTCCAAATGCACAAGTATGATGTTCTATATATATATATATATATATATATATATATATATATATATATATATATATATATATATATATATTTGACGTATTCCGTATGAACATCAGAAGGTGAAACCTTGCACACCACGCCATACAGAGGTAAATAGTACAATCAGTCACAGATCAATGAACGTAAATCACGGATCAATGACTCAAAACCTATTTATACATTTCCAATCAATGACAGGTACTTGTCCCGGGGAGCGATGTATATTTCACAATGTTGATGTTTACCGTGTACCCTCTCCTTGGTGAAATTCGGTCAGTGAAAGGGGTACATTCATTCGTATTATAAAGAGGTAGCAATAAAGCTGTTAGTCTGTTCGGGCGTCATTCACGTTATATCGAAGCGGTTATTAAACTGTTAATCGCTACTCTCGATATACCAAGGTGCTTTGATTGCGTTTTGACAAGTCAGGTGTTCCAATTCTGTTATACGCATTAAATATAACAAGTGCCTACTTGTTACTTACATAGGTAAATATTGGTTGTTTGCATAAGCCTGTACATAAACAGTGCGTATGTGCGAATAACACATGTGTTTACGAACATAAAATTACATAAGTAATGTTGTAGATTAAGGCTAGTCGTCGGAAGGTAGCTAAATTCATTTCGAAAAACATTAAGTGAAGGTTATGTGTTTGACGTGACTGCATGCTTGAACACGAAATGGCAGGATTTAAAGTAATTTCGTGACCGAGTACTTAAGGCTATTACCCAAGACAAATTTCCAAATGTGCATACAAGTATATACGAGTATATATGATGTTGAGCAATCTGTGAAATCTGATAGTGTTGATAGCTAGAGGCCGGAGTAATGAAATATTGATACCCTACAGCCGAACAGCGGAAGTGTACATCAATATTGAAATCAATAGATAGTGAGCCTTGTGGTGCATACGCTAGCAGGATGTGATATGATTGATATACTATCAGTAATACGGGGTTGCTTTGTATGATTGAAAATGAACATTAAATAATACGCCTACACTTTGTTAAAATATCAAATTAGTTTGTTGAGGTTATCCTAATAGTTCTGTGTATAATGAAAGAGAGAGCAAATTCGTTTTTTGCTTTATAGTCGATTTTATTCTGAATGAAATATTATTTGCATCTAGAATTAAAGAACAAGTCCTGTAATTTTTTAATTTCACCTTTATTCCAAATTCCCTGGGGAGTCATCCTCGTTTACTACACAAGGCGACCATTATCACATCATGCCTTATGAAACACGGTCATAACGGTGAGTAAACATCGTAACAATACCACACCGCATGACGTCATAGCATAGAAACTCACGTCACAGCCACGCCGCGGTTCACCACAAAACAATACAGCAGACCCCATCATCCTGCATATAATACCAAACCAAACCAAACCAAACCTTACTAAAGTGATATAATAACATGCATCAGGCTGAACTGATATGAAGTTATTATTTTCTATCCAAATTACTCTCAAATTTATAATTACATTTGTACAATGTCATCAATAGAGCGAAAGCAGCATCGGCGCTTTATTTCACTCTACAAAATCGGTATTTCGAAACCATGAATGAATTATAAAATACATTATGTTTCCGTCCTAACTTGCATAAAGATATATTCGATTACTGATTGATTGTTGATGTTGACGTTTTCAGTTGACTGCATGAATGACTCTCAGCCTAGTGAATACTCTTTGACTGGATTCACGGTTTTAATTAATTAAGTGACAGGTCTACCATGACTGAGTAATGTATAGTTCACGACTTACACGCTGTTTGTAGCCGACTTGTGAAATATTTTATGTGCGTGTCAGTCAGTCACAGTGTTGTGGAGCTGCAAATGAGGGTGAATAAAATCAGGTTTAAGGATTTATATTGTAATGTCTTTATTGATGGTGTTCTTGAAGAACAACTATCAGTTGTGAGTGTAGTTTGTTTATTGAAATAAACACATATTAAAATAGAGCCATTGGGCCTGTAGTGCATCAGGATTTGCATGAATTATTATCTAAGGTTGAACTATCCAAATATACAGACATGGCCATAAGGCAAATCCTATATGACAAAAACGTTGAATGTTTATAACTAAATACCTGAATATACAAGGGTCTTCCAGTCCCGAACACCATGTCAAAACACGGTGTAACCAATATTATCTGGATATGGGAAGATATAGACTACAACTAAACACTAGAGAAATGAGTTTTCTTATTTTGGAAATAATGCAGCGCTTTTATTAATTAATGTTATCCTAGATTTATCAAATGCTCACAACCATGAAACAATAAAAGAGCGAATAATATCGATATACCACCGTATTCCCTCGAATAGAAACCCGGTGTATATATTTTATACCACCTTCATTCCCGGCGTCTGTTCGAGACCCGACATATATTCCAGGAAATACGGTAATACACACATCACGGAGCAGGACTAAATACTTTTGCCAATATTGATACAGAAAGGTTATAGACTAGTTACTATCCAGGTGTTCACATATTCCGACATGCCTATAAGCTATCTAGATATGTAGCAGGGTGATTACCACAGTCCAATGCGTTCTGGGTGATTACCAGTGTATTTGTGTATCATTATCACTATCGAAACCAGAACAACTGTCCACCACTCTGTGATTATATCTGATCGAACCTGTCACGCCGATGGGATGGTCGATAGCGGAAATGACGGAGAAGATATATCGACAATCGATTACTATATTGTAGTACGGGTAACCCCGTGATTAACAATATTCTGAAACAAACCATCCATCCACAAATGCTGTATATTTGATGTTATTTGTGGCCTTTGGTCTACGAATAAAGAACTTGAACTTGAACTTGTGATTAAAGGCACAACATCTTCCCACGGCAAGGTAAAAACGTATCGAAATAAATTCTACCCGGAGAGAGAAGATTTGGAAATCGTTTCGTTACGCCCGTTACGTTGTGAAGATGAAGGTACACGGACTCCTTGATATACGTGAAATACTTTCGAAATAACCTCACTGCCCGTTTGACTTCCGAACTCGACTGTCTCGTACCAAAGTCAAACGACGTGTTGTTCCGTTTTTTAAGCATTTTGAAACAAATCGAGATGTAGCAGTTTATTGAGTTGAACATCCACACAATCCTGACCTGTATCACTACAACTATACTAGAATACTCATACCGTTCACTATATGGAGTTTATTGATTTTCGAGGAACCTGATAAAAACATTCCAGGAAGCAAGTATCGAGTTCATTGTAACGGGCCATGAAATTTAAAACGTAGATGTACGCATTCTTTATCAATAATTCAAAGGCGAGGCCAATATGAAGTCTGAATGGTACAATACAAACGCATACTTTTTTTAAAATCAATATCAACTACACTTCCTGGATATAACATGATCATCAATCGATCTACCATTAAATGTAGTCAGATAGTTTACAAGAACATTCTAGCGGCGTCATGTAAGTGAACTACTCAGTACAAGTACATGCGCAACGGAGACGTAGTGGTCAGGGGGAATCCCATTCTCTTTCCGAAGAGGTTCCTCCATTTAAATTTTCTATATTGGGCCATATATCTCGATTCCAGCCAAAGCCCCTAGCGGGGAAACGGATTCCTCATACTGTACCCCTTCTTTTTGTCTAATGAAAAAGGCATCGGTGGCTACATCGACCGAGTGACCTTCACATCTTAGCATTTCTAATTGGCATAGGCCTATGTATTTTTAATATGTCTGATATAAATACTACACATAAACTGTTTTTAATATTTGTCTTTGATTTTGGTCTTCTATATTTATAAGCATGTTTATGATATGTTTCCACAAATTCAAATAGCATACATCGAGGAAAAAACATTAAACGTGAAAACGTTTATCCTACGTTCCGTTTCCAAAAATAGCATTATGGCGTGTCGTTGACAACACAGGGGCGTGTTTAACTTAGAAATAGCTTTTGAAAGACATATACCTTAATAGACCTACCCTTTCCTTTTATATAGTAATAGGGTAGGTCTATAAAGGTATATGTCTTTTAAAGGCTATTTCAACTTTACAACGGCGTCGCTGATTGCAGAGCTAGTTTCAAATGCAAAACATTCAATGATCCAGCATTTTCCATTCGCTTATATGCATTATGATTACGTGAATCTGTTAAAACTTGTAGGACACGAACTATGATTATACATGCATGTACTCGTATGTCCATAAATTTATTATTTGAGTTTTTAACTTGCTTCAACGAATATATAAATATAAATTCTATAATTCCGACTTTTACGTCTGAGTGATGAGATTTAAACTTTTGTAATGGACTTGTAACTGCGAGGAGTTTCAGAATGTTCAATACTTAATTTGACATTGGCCTGAACATAAAACGGAAATGTCAAAGCTGAAATTCAAATGTCAAGCTTCGAATTTCATATTGACAATACTTTCATAAAATGAATTATTCATGACACAAAGTTATAGAACCTAATGGACAAGCGTAAAAGTTGAATAAGTCGATGAAATGTAAATGTAAATAATGTCACCAATAGTAAAACACCCTTCTCTCTTCGGAAAATCAAGTTAAAAAATGAGTGTTCGGTAAAGCCATGGGAATCGTTTTTTGTCATTCGAAAAAATAAAATCTGTTCACAATAACATGGCCGCGGGTGGAGCCATTCATGCCTTCCAGCAGTTGCTCGTCGGTTTCACCACATGAAGAATATATACCGGGTGTCGTCAGCGTTATCAACATTGGCCTAATAATCAAATTGATGTGTGAAAAATGACATTAAGCTCCAAATATCTGAAATTGTGTTATCTATCTCCACGATGGCTGCACAATGGATACAGTGATTAAGCGTGCTGATATATCCGTATGGTAAAGCTAACTCTCATCGCACATGCTGCACGTGCACTGGTGTTAAGAGTTCCTTCGTGTTAGGTATATGGTGTGACACTGATTGATACCTTCTCCCGTTAGCTTTTCATAACAATTGTATGTGGTAGGTCAGTTCAGCCACGGAATTAGTCTAATAATCTTTATAGTGTGAACAATAGTGATTACCAAAGGGGATTTAAACACATTATACCAAACATAGATAATACATATTTTGAAATAATAAAAAAAGAAAGTATTAAAGTCGAAAGTGTTTCCCACCACTCAGTAACGTGGTCTCGTTCGTTCGTTACATACCTACATACCTACATACATACATACAAACGTACATACTAATTTCACAACAAAGGGAGATGTGTGTGTGTGTGTGTGGAAGGAAGTACAGTCATCAAGACTTGACGTGTGGAATCATGGTTTATTTAAAATCAGCATAGACCATCGACCAAGGGATTGAAACCAAGTGACGACAGTCTGTGTCACAGTCTGCGTAAAACTGACAAAACTGGTTGTTTCATTTGCCTGCTTCCAATGCATGCGTCGGAACATTCAATGTGTTGTGTTAAACCCTTTAAACTGCGGTCCAATAGTGATTATCTTTTAATAATTCAACGAAAAGTTTAAAAGTATCTGAAGTACGAATCGTTATGATACATCGTTATTGGAAAAATCACTGAGTGAAATACTCTTTCATTCTTAAGACGTTATCGTTGATGCCATGAATATCATGTTGCCGTCGTGAGTAAAAAGTAAAACGGTTATCCGTATTGGAAGAACATGGTGCGACGTATTAATCGACAATTTTGTGTCATTCGTCTGTGTGAGAGATAGTTTTGTAGGTCGCATTCACCTTTGAGAGTTCAGACAGCAAGACCGTTGACCATTCCATCATGGTGCCATATTCAAATCTGTACACTGAGTGTTAAGGTATCGCTACATCAGTCTGATCACTTACTGTGAACACTTTAAAATGGCCGTTCGAAGGGAAATCGACACTCATGGCTTAACCGAATCATATACATATACATTCGTTTAAGAACTCATTTTATTGATACAGGAGTATCATTTAGTCATTGGTAACACTTATTTCATTTTCATTTAAGCACTTTGCATCAGTAAGAATGCTTGCTACAGCGCCTTTAGCTGTAACAGTTCAGGGTAACAATCCGTTAATGAAAAACACATTTTGGTTAAGCCGACACTACTTCTTAAACGTTTAACATTTCTTTTTTATCTTATCCAAATCTAAGAAAAACCCACGTATGATGAGGATAATTATAAGCATTTACACATGATTCATTATTGTTGTGTGGTCCTTTCCTGTCGAGACTATATACATACATGTACGTTCGAATTTAAATGTCATTGATGGTTACACGTTTACACTCGAGGTTTCGCCACTCGTTAAAATATAATTTTCAGTTGATTAGATACACATTGAACATGACACTCGGCAAGAAATGTTAGGAAACGTCTGACAACAGATAATTCTTATGAGCGTTTTATAGTATACAAAGCAATGCTTGTTGTGTTACTCACTGGAGATCAAGCGTCACAATTCCCTATAGATTACACATGGCCAGAGACCGTTTAATGTGACTGTGATTCTTTTGTCTTGAAGCAAGAACGACAACAAGTGATGTTGATGAAGACGAAAGGTACTATTTCATTGAGTAGAATCAGAAAATAAATCGATTCGTTTATGTGATTCGCAAGAAAAACTAACAATTACAATTCTTTATAGATTTTTCTTGTTCATAGATGACGGTAAAAGCCATTCTGTGACTCTTTTGTTTGCAAGAACGGAAACTGACTATTGATTTAACTCACGTATCTATCATGGAATACACATGTATTACACATCGTTCCCGGTACTAATGGCATAACGCGTATCCTATCTTTCCTTTTACATCGAGTCAATGTATATGTATGTAAGTATTTAATCATTGTATCCAATACCTTAGTTAAACAATATATTGCGTTGTTAAAATTAAATTGTTTAAAGCTCAAAACACATTGCATTTATTTTAGAAACGTTCATTTGCCTAAAGAAATATATTTGAAATGAACATATGTTAATGTCCCTCTTTAAATCATATTATAATTACACCGAGGAGCAAAGGAAACGATACCACACAAAATACTTCTGCCGGATTTTGTCGATTTTGAATGTTTGTGATGAGGATATATGTCGTAAAAAGATATACAAAATGTCATCCATAAGAGTATGGCTTCATGTATCGTTTCAAACACACATTGGGTTCCTGAAATTGCTCTTTCTAAAAGGTATTTTGGAAATAATTATTGGTATATATAATTTATGACATGTCAATACAAGATGTTCTCGTCATAAAGTATACCTTCTTGGAGAATATATAGATAGATGCAAACTATATATGAGATATCAATGAATAACACGAGTGGAAACCGCTCAAATATATGATGGCTGAGAGTTGGCCCCTCTCAGCCATCATACAAATAACAAGAACAGGCTTAATTTATAACAGTTCTCTCTGTATATGTAATAAATTTATAACCGATGAGAAATATCCAGTTTCATATGCATACATCATATGTGCACCCATGCTTATTGTATTTGCACCAGTTTGATTAATATTTCGTGTGTAAAATCAGACGATCGTGATCGTCAGGTGTCTGTGCCTGGTGTTACAATAGAGGTAAGCTGTTTTCTACTATATTTACGCAATTCAAATGGGATCAAACATGTAGGCTCATTAAGGAGACTTATACATTCACACGCTTTCGTTATAAGTCCTGCTCCATGACTGTGTAAATGATAAGAGCCTTTAATACAGTCTAGATACTTATTCAGCAAGTCTAGATAAACTGAATACACATATGAGACTTGTAGTGTGGAACATTATATAATCATAAGGATTAAAGTACAATAAGTAGAAAATATCCATAGACTACATTTTAGTCTATTTCGTTATAGTTACTTTCTGTTATGACACAATGCTCGGGTAGTATTATCCATATACACATCTGCACTTACAAAGGTATATATTTCATATAGACGATAACTTCATAAAATATTCACATAACACATTATTTCGAGTTGCAAGAAACTAAAAAACGATACGAAATATAATATTGGGTCATAATAAACATGTCACTTGATATAAATTCATTACCGTCTTCTAAACGCGTCTGTACATTATACTTTTACACAAAAGTAGATTTCTCTTTTGTTAGGATAAGATGTCATACAATGAAACATGATAGCACGAAAGGTCGACCACTAGCTGTGTGTCGTCCAACAATATGACAAGGTTTCTCTAAAGAACGGAAAACACATCTTAGTTCAGTTACCACTATTCGAATATGTCAAACCCTACAAACATATATATCTATATGTTATGGAAGATGTGTACCATTTCTCTGAGACCAGAGCTATTCTGATTCACCAAGGTATATTCGTCTCTGTCTGTCCAACTTAGTCCCAAGGCGTTCACCACAATACAACAGATACAGCAGAAATCAATATATTTCCTCTCAGGTACCAAACCAATGTCGGCGACATCAAATGAATTTTCGTCACAGGTGGGCTACATATAAATCATTTTCAAGAATATAATCACATAAAGCAGAATTCTTACCTTGAATCTTCCAACAAGTATCCAAGACGTATTTGATTTGACACAAAATTAAACCACCTCGATGTGGACGGATGAGCTTACCTTTCTGCGCATGCGCATACCCGTGATGCCAAACGCCAGGATGCAGGTATATTGATCGATTTATCAACTGCACCAGAGGGTTGCTAGTCGTGTTTGGACAATTGCTAGGGGACCGTGAACAATGGTCTTTAATTTGCTGGATAAGAGTGGGGTTATACGGTTCATGACATCAAGTGGGCGCACAATCTGGATAAACATGACCGCTTGTATTTCAGCACACATGTGGGTTTTAATTGAAGCTTATAATGTGGACTGTGACATTTTTACGTAATATGTGTGTATGGTCCTGTAATAAGTCCATTTAATTTGAGATATTATTATAACATGGTGGCTCAGTATATCGCATTGCCTACACAACATTGTAAATATCAGCATTTGTTAGGATTATATCTTTGCTGAAGGTCTTTGGTGATTTTACTCTAACATTGGTCAAACATCTGTAAATATATTCTTTTTGAGTGTGTTCCTTTGATAAACAATGATCTATTCTATTTCTAGGGTGGCCACTTAAGCTTGTTTATTACAATGGCAAAACGTCAATTTTACAATCAACAAGTTTTACGACATTGCATATGGGCATTATTATATGTCCCGAAATAATTGAAATGGGATGTTTTACGAAGGTAAATTAGGTTAAAGTTACTTCATAATCGATTGTTACAGGAAAATCGTGTTTTGGAATGAATGTTTACCAATGATTTACAAGCAGCTGTTGACGGGATTTTTCAGTGCACATTAGCTTTATGAATGAGGGGATTGGAAAGCTATGCCTAGCCTAACTGTCTCTCACTCCGGATCCTTATTGGTTTGTCGTGTAAGTCTTGTACATGTATGTGTGTGTGTGTGTGTATGTGTATGTGTGTGTGTATGTGTGTGTGTGTGTGTGTGTGTATGTGTATGTGTATACCAGTATAAGTTGACTATCATTTTGCTTTTAACATCCGTGCACCGTTAGAGGTATATACACCCTTATGTCTGGGTTTGTACTAACTGACAGTTACCTTACTGCACACCTACCATGTTATAAAATAATATTGTGTTATGTTTCTGTTCTGGTTATAATATAATGGTACATTTTCATTTACACTATTGTGTCGCATCATGTGGGTTTATTGTATTTACAATGCTTTTGTGTGTGTTTATTATATCATATCATTGACTAATATTATGGTATTGTGTTTGATAGGATCATCGTATGGCACTGTACGGTATTTTAAAGTATTGGTACATTGCATTGATATGAGTTTGTGTTTGGGAAAATTGAACAGACGAAGAGTTAACGGAATAAATACTAGAAGAGAGAAAAGAGAATAGAAGACCATCCAAATAAGGTAATGGCAGACGAAATATTAACAAAGCCACATTTAATTGGTTTTTAATTAATAACATTACGCCGGAAAACTGCCGTTTAAGTGACAAATTTGTAATAATGAGGTGTCGCGGGCGTTAATTCTCACCTGTTCGGTTAATTACTTCAGTTACCTAAGTCTTATCGTAATACGATCTCGTGTACAATAGGTTTCAGGTCCGCCATTGTGTCCGATAGCATCAATATGGTTAATAACGCACGCGTTGCACGCTTTTCATGAAAGGTCGGTCATTTCACTTTTGATCGACATCTGCCTGGCATTATTCGTGTTAAACTCAATGACTTATATAACAAACGGGTATGTTTCTGGGTTTGGGGTATATTGAGTTGGTTTTATTTATGTTCGTCTTGTATAACTTATAGGACTGTCAACCTTTGTTATCAACCGTGTTAGTAGATTGTTTACCAACGTGTCAAATAAACATCATGAATATAAGTTTTCATAGATTGTAAATCTGTGATACGGTACAGGGTAAATACAATGACATGTTCACTATACGTTGAAGCTGGCAAACGTGCCAACCTCTAATTTCCGATTACAAAATATTCACTATATAAATTAGTTTATCAACTAACTAAATTGATTTTTTTTTGTAAAAAAGGGTATTACATTGAATATCTATTTTCCGTATACATAATAATCAATTTATAAACACCGAATTATAGTTATAACTGAAATGTTTGATGTGCAACCCAAACGGCCACTGTTTTTTAAAAATTGACTCGGGCAATTCTAAATTCAATATGTTAAATTACATGTATATACAAAAGCGATCTATCGTAGCATTTTATTCAGAAAGAGGTACAAACAACATGTGATTCCGGGGCAATTTGAGATACCCCTACATCACGACTTAACTCATGAAATTTCAAAATCACATTTTAAAGGCGATGTAGAACCTTTTTTGCACATCATGTTTTCTCAAATTTGCCATTTATTATTAAAGTTTACAAAATATATTGTACGTTAATGGGTAAAACATCTCATTTCACGACCAGATAAGCCGTATCCATAGAAAACGGTCATCCATATTCGAAGAAAGTGGTGCGACGTAGAACACGACAGTGGTGTGGAATTCTTCAGTGTTGGAGGCAGATATGTAGGTCTCATGGCCATTCCATCATTGTACCATATTTAGGTGTCGCTAGATCAAGCAGGTGACTTGAACTAACTTCGAGCGCCCTTTTAATGTGAACACCTTAAAATGGCCGCTCGATTGGAAATATACTCACAAGGTTTAACCGAACAATATACATTCGTTTTATAACTCTTTTTATCAATTCAGGTTTAAAATGTAGCTATTGGTAACACTTATATATATTTTTGAGAACTCATTTTATTTCAGTAGGAAAATCGTGCTACAGCGCCTTTAATCTAAACTTTCAATATATCTTATAGGTTATGTAAACTGACATTTTATAACATTTTGATATACATTGTATATAAACTTGAGAGTATCTAACTAGAGTGACCAACTGTTTGAGAAGCAATCTATAGGTTGGTGATAGAGACCAACTGTTTGAGAAGCAATCTATAGGTTGGTGATAGAGACCAACTGTTTGAGAAGCAATCTATAGGTTGGTGATAGAGACCAACTGTTTGAGAAGCAATCTATAGGTTGTATTGATACAGACCAACTTCCCTACGCAAGGCATAGCTAGAGCCAGTCTCTATCGCTGGCTTATTTAAGAATTGCAGCATTTCCCCCATTTTCCATGCGAACATAGCGGAGCGCTGCATCTGAAATGCATAGTGGGCTCTGATTTACTAGCACAAGAATGTAAAGGAGATTCGACAAGACTCAAATTAGTCAGTGATTGCGACTGACGTGAGTTACGACTGCGGAGTGGAGTACAGTTATAACATGACTGTATGTTACTCAGAATGTAATTATTCGAAATTCACTAAATTCTGGTCCGTATGCCATAATCTATTTTCCATTTAAACTCACTGCAACTTTTTGAATGTCAAATGCCAGGTTTAAAAAGAAACGAGAGAACTTTAAGTGAATTCCTGTATTTTTGTTTTGCAGTTGTTCTGTACTAATATGTGTTTGTACTTCTATTGAAAACGTTTGTACTATGAATGTAATATCATATATATGTCTGTGTATCTGAAAAAGAAATAAAATTATAAAAAAAAAATGACTGTATGGGTATACAGCTTCCTATTGTCTATATTATTACTATTACTATTATAACTAAGTGGCTATACTCTGCATTCCATAGTTATATATGCATAAATACGTCTTATATCTGCAGAGAGGAGGTTATTGACCAAACTGACCAACACAACTGAATGAAGTCATTGAACAAAATATTGTTTAACTAACATAACAATACCTTTAAAATAAAATGTTCATCATAGGATTTCATTATTCAAATTAATATATCCGATATTGTATCAAAACTCATAATACGGTGAAAAAAGACACGACTTATTTTAACACTGGCGATATCCAATTACAAGGTAAGGTTGTCCTGGTCGGAGGTCAATACCTACAGTGAGCTTACTCCAGCCAGGTACATCTCTCAGCTCAATAGGGTTCATTAGGTGAAGCCACTCAGACAGAACTAGTTGTAAACCCAGAGACAATAGAAATAAGAAAGGGAGTGTTTTGATGATAAAATTGAGAGCATTACCTAGTTACTAAACAAAATGCTATGAATTATTTATTTTGTAAATGTTTATTCATTCATAACAGGTGAACGAGGTCATCGAGTCGAACTAATGAAATACCGAGGTCATAAAACAAGCTCTATTGATATACATGTACACTGATATTAGATGGTAAGATTTTTCCCACATGTCGAGAATCGAGATTTAGCTGTTCAAACCGGATGTGAGGTGATCTGAGCATGACGCTCTCAACATATATCCGGGATGCTAGAATCATTTCCGGGAAAGCACGCAACGCCAGTGTGCATATGCATGGCAGTGAAACCTGCGAGCATAGGTTGGAACTATAACAACTCACGGAAGGTTGTGATCTGAACACCGACTGCCTAGATAAACTTCTCAAATTCTGTAATCTCATTAAAAGACATCAACGGTGGAACATGAACTATAATGTTACAAAACAAAATTCCAAAATGAACAAAGGCAGAAAAGGTGAATGATAATTAAGAAAATAAGTAGTATAAAGTTTGTTAATGACAGGTTGTACATTGATAGAGTTTATTTTTGGAAGCAGATCAAATGAATGAGGAACGAGTTTCATTGATATACAACTTCTTTATTGCAAAAAAATGCGACGTTTCGGTGTAGATGCCAATATCGGGATCAAGCAAATGATACCGTGCATATACATACATGGAGAAAACACATAGGTTGATGTGTTGAGAGTTTCGTTTAGTTTAAACGGTAATTAGGTTGATGTATACGAAGACTCGGTCATTCATGAAACCATTTTGGAAATTAAGAATCGAATAATGATGACAAACCTATTGAACTTTTGTTCTGAAATTCGGATATAGATTTAGATGTTCTGTGTCAAAACAAATATGTGTTTTCAAGTTGATCCAAACATACTTAACAATTTGTCAAACCAAGTAAGGAATAAGCTGGTTGTTGAATTTCATCTGTTTCTTCAATCACATGTCTACAAACTTGACTTTTCTTTAAAACTATACCTTTTCCTGGTCGACAAAATACAAGAATATCAAATATTCCAAAATAATTATTTCGTTTAAAGAGGTGTTCCTTAAGTGTTGTTTTATTCTTCTACAATAACATGCTACTCTGACCCATTGATTATCTTTATCCTTATCAGTGACGTCATCACCTGTTCACAACCCGACCGCCAGACTCCTGATTTTGTCGATGGCGTGGTTCCCCTGTTAGTGTCGCATGACTTTTACTCAGCAGTTTACGCTATTTTATCCTACACATTCATATCCTAAATTTACCGTGTTCAAGAGAAGTATTTTGGGAACCATAAAGAATATATATATATCCATAAAATGTTGCTGTCACTACCAGCACTACGAGGGGCGTTCAATAAAAATTTTCCCTGATGGACTTCTACTTCACTGAAAGAAACGAAACCTGGTCATTAGTCTTTCTCTACAAGGCATCGCACAGTGTGACACATGTCCCCCATCGCTTGATGCAGCCTTCTAGGCCTTTCTTATAAAAGGCATCAGATCTTGTCAAAAGCCAGGACTTGACCTCATTAATGAGGGTTTCATCATCAGGGAAACGAGTGCCTTTCAATATTACTTCATGTTTGGGAAGAGGGAGAAATCAGATGGTGCAAGGTCAGGAGAATACGTTGAGTGAGGAAGTATTTTATAGCCGCAGGTCTGCGCTTCTGTCTGAGCTACACGTGAGTTGTGGACAGGAGCATTGTCCTGAAGCAGGCGGACACCTTAAGTGAGCATACCGCGTCTCTCGGTGTTGATAGCTTGCCGCAATTTTGCAGCAAACTAGCGTAGTATGCCTCAGTAATTGTGGTAGCCCTTTCCAAAAAATCCATCAAGATTACACCATGCTGATCCCAAAATACGGTGAGCATAACCTTGCCTGCCGAGGACTGGACCCATGCCTTATTAGGGGGTGTTGACTGAAGATGCTTCCACTGCTTTGACTGGATTTTACTTTCAGGGTCATAGTGATGGACCCATGTTTCATCCTGTGTGATTAGTCTGTCGAAAAAGTTATCCTGGCTTTCTTGGCACATTGCTAAAAGAGCTTTTGAGCAGTCGACTCGTTCCTGTTTTTGGAAAGGTGTGAGCAGTCGGGGTATCCACCGAGCTGACAACTTCCGCATGTGCAAATGGTTATGAATGATTTTTTCCACAGATCCCACACTTATCTTGACATCTTGGGGAAGGTGACGGACAGTAATTCGGCGATCTCCAAAATTGCAGCTTCCACTTGCCTGATAGAGTCATCATCAATGGCTGACTCATACTCGATAATCCAGCGCTATTGTTCCGATAAATCTACACACAAGCGCTGGAAAACAGTAAGGGTATTTATCCTCAACCAAGTTACCTCCCTTCGCAATGACTCAGCGAAACGCTTGCTTTCTAACAACCAATGAGATCACTTGAAATCAAGGGTGAAATAACAAGCACTCTCGTGTCAGGATCTTGGCTTTCGCAGTACAGGGATTTTTTTATCATTTACCTCCACCCGTTTTGATGGACATGAATACACCCTTCTTCTCGTACAGACTTCTTAAAACATTCTTTTGAGTTTCTGTCAGGTTTTCTACGCTGAATGTGTTACAAACTTTATCGTAATCGAGTGAGTCGGCCGGCGCTATGTTTGTTTCTATAAACAACGGTAGTGATGCGTTTTGATTGGTCGAGTTGTTTACGCAGATAGTGTCTGCGTTTCGTTTCTGATTGGATAACATGGACCCAAGAGGAGGTAACTAGGTTAAGGATAAATACCCTTACTGTTTTCCAGCGCTTGTGTGTAGATTTATCGGAACAATAGCGCTGGATTATCGAGGATGTGGCTGACTGGGGTCGACCTGGAATTAAAGCTGTTTCCACCGAGGTCCGACCACACTGACGATGCCAGTGTTTGACAACGTCATACGATGGGGCATCCCCTCCATACGTTTCTTTCATCTCATCAAAAGTCTCCTTTGGTGTACGACCCTTCAAGAATAAAAACCTGATAACCGCTCTGTACTCAAAAGCCTCCATTTTACACCTTACTCTACTCTACCTGTGACAGAAAGAATGAATATTTTACAAGTATGAGACATCACTTGACCTATGGAGACATGCTACAAATCACATGTGAAATTTCTACTTCTTCCGGTAAAGAGAAGTTGGTCAGGGGAATTGTTATTGAACGCCCCTTGTATTAAACCGTTCATTGTATGACTGGTATATGAGACAATACAGTCCCCAGTCATAGTATTGTTACGAAACCGGTGAAAATAGGAATTCTAAAAAATTTAAATTGTAACGAAAGACTGGTAATAGAGTGTTTAAAAAAAAAAATTGTTTTAGAGCCATTGGCTTTGTAGCTCATCAGGCTGTAAATAATAAAACATAATATTAATAAATGAAGTTCTTTTAATGAAAAAGACATACTAGGATTGACACATCAAAACTGTAGGTCTTTAAGATTCCCGCTTACTTACATGAAATATGATAAAACTTACAAAGGGATTGTTTTACAAAATAAATTACAGCACACTCTCATTACATACAATTGTTCTTAGTTTTCAAGTCTCAACTTCTCTTTCTCAACAACCAATTTTTCACACACAATGTGATAATTAGTAATTGTAAATAGTTTGTGTTGTATTTCACTGGTATTCATTATTGTTAAAGTGAAATGGAGCTAAGACATGAATTATCTCCCTTGATTGGTATGTGTGTCATGAAACGCCTATCCATTGTAACGATGTATTTATTGTCATGTGTAATGTAATTGATAGTTAATCAATTATCCTCCATCACCAAGTGTAATGTTTATATGTGGTGATTGATTACATACTATTATATATTGTGTGATGCTTTGATGAGAGATTATATGTATAAATTATGTGTATTTATGTGATGTTTTGATGGATTTTATATTGTATGAAATTGTGTTTTACAGGGTGTCGAATATCCATAGTGTGCACGCGTTGCACGAGAGGAATACATCCTTGCACCCCGTGATCACTTGTTGGTTGTTGCTTCTTGCCCCGACAAGACCGGTTACACATGTTAGAACTCACCAAATAAAGATAAGTTTTCAAGGGATAACTCCCCTTAGTCTCTATATTGACTGAAGTGAAGAGCTTTAATATTTTCTTAGGTTGTGATCCCTGTGATCAATATTTGGGATCAAGGGGTCACCAAATCTACAATTTACAATCCATGTTGTCTTTCTAGAGCTTTGACTGATGAAGAAGATGAAAACAGATTTTTAATGTTGTGACCCCTGTGACCCTATTTGTGTTGTTTGATGTTGAAGACCTCGCATTTTCTAAAGATAAAGCACAATCACTTGGCATAACATTGTAACGTCCATGAACACCAACATTGTCCAGTGTAAGTGCATAACATATACACAAGTTCTGCATGGATCTTGAAGAGAAGGTGACTCTGATCTTCCAATTCAAATGGTGCAGACATAATCTCCATATCATGACACAAAATGATAAAACATTTGAGACGAAGAGTTCAGGCATGTTTGAATGCCAATGGCGGACATACCAGATACTGATCACATACCATTTTTCATTAAACTAATGATTATTCTATGATTTTGTTGTTTTTGTGCATGATCGGAAATAGGACAATTGACCAGACCCATGAAGAACTGGCGATAACGTATTTACCATTTAAGTTACAGGTCTGCTATTTTATCATAAAAACTAAACTGATGGAGTATTACAACACAACAAAGCAAATTCCTCTGAACACGTAACTTTTGTATGATATTCAAATTCAAAGAGGTGTAACATTTCTTTTGGCGTTCAGTTCAGCTGGACACACTTTCTTTCTAATGGGTAGTTCTAGAAAAACTTAGGTAAAATATTTTGAAGATCTTTATAGAATGGGCAAATAAGCGAAACGTGAAGAACATCTTCGATTACAAGGATGATACAGTGGGGGAACAATCTCTCCTCTCTCGGGATATTACACTTTCTATCTTTTACCTTACACCATGTCCTCAGAAGCCAACTAAACTAACTGAAAAGATTATCTGTTCATAATCCTGGAAAACACGTCTTTTAAAAAAATCGTTGTTTTGGAATATCGTAATCTATCTTGCTTTGTTCGGTGACGTCCTGCAGTAGTGTTGCGTTAATACATTTTAGTCCCAGGAAGGTTATTAATGTCGGCATCATCTTGTTTTATAATTACATATCTCCTCTCTTTTTTTTTACTTCTGTCATAGTTTCCCGCCAAACAACATTATTGAAAATACGATGTCAACATCCGAAGTGTGTTTGAGCTAACATTAACACAAAAGCATCATACTGTGATGTTTGAAACTTGTGATTACGTCTTTAAACAACAAAGACATTCTGAACTGACTTTCTCCGACAGATGTATTTCGTGTTGTATTTTGTTGAGAAGTAGGTGTTTTCTAAGGTCATTATTATATTGATACAAGGCTCAGTGTCGAAAAAGTCATACATACATGTAGGTTATAATAATATGTTTCTATTATCAATCCAGATGTAATTTTCAGTGCTCTTTGTCATGTGCAGGAGGCCTGAGTTCGATATCGTGTAAGGCCAATAGATCTTGCAGATGCGCCTGAGACAACCATGCTGAAATGCAGCCAGTTTTCCCTTGTTTTGCTCTGTGACTCTCCAGCACTCGCTTCCATATAGTAGTATTGACTTAACATTGCTGTTATACATTCCTAGCTTGGTTGTTCTACTCAGTTGCTTCGACTTCCAGATGTTTCGTAGTTTGTGGTACGCAGCTCGTGCCCACAGGCCCTCGGGTCATTGCTTTTCACACTATTAAAAAAAAAGAAGAAAATAATAAAGAAGTTTGAGATGTAAATTTGAAAAGTCTGGCTGTTTTATCCTGCATATGGTCCCGTCTGGGGTTCAGTAAGGCAATGCAGTCTGCTAAATCAAGATCTTCAAGTGATGTTGTAAACGTCCATAGTAATTCGCATCAGTTGTTCTCATAACCATGTCAATGACAGTTAGGAAAGGAATTGAGACATGATACAGTCTTGTTTTACGCCAGATGATACTGCAAACCATACGGAAGGATTATTATTTAGGAGCACAGCACTCTCGAAGTCTTCATAGAAGCATTTGATGATGTTGATTAGTTTTGGTGGTATGCCATATGAACTAACAATCTGCCACAGACTTGATCTCGGCGAAACTGACTTACAGGTGCGTCTTCCATTCAATGCTCTGTTGGATGATGTTCTGGAGAATGAATCTCTGATCTGTACACCCCTTTCCCTTTCTGAATCCTGCTTGCTCGATGTTAGAGATTCTGTTCAGTAGGACTTTACATAAGACCTTGCTTTGGCAGAGCTGTCTACCCTCCTGTCAGGTTATGTGTAGATACATAGCAATGTTGGAGTATTTTGCAATTTTAGGTGTACAAATCGATGAAGTTAGTAACATACTGTTAGTTCCAAGATTTCATGCTGTGGTTTGACGTCTGATTTTGTTTAATGGGGTTTACTCTGGAACTTAGTTATAACGTAACTCTGTAACAGTTCAGAACTCCATTACTCAAAACAGAAATGTATTTTTTAAATTTTAATTAAAATTCCACAAAGAGATTACAATTTGCAACATTAGTGTACAGTCATATTTAGGACTGTCAAGTGTACAAAATACTCAAAAAGTGTACAAGTAGGCAGTCCTGCTTCGGGTTGACCGAAGTGTTACACCTCTCCAGTTGTCGCAGTTGCGGAGGTCTCCTTACTTTGGGATTATCACAATTAGGAATTTGCACCAATCTGTCCGGTATGGTCTCATTTTCCAAGATGTTTTCAAACAGTGAGTGAGTGAGTTATTGTTTAACGCCGCTTCGGCAGTATTGCAGCCATTAGCGGCGTTTTCAAACAGCCTTGTTTCCACATCTTCCATTAGCATTTCGGCATGTTTTGTCATGTCCGGGGGCTTTGCAAGATTGCATGGCATGTATTTCTTTTCCCACTTCCTGTCGCGTTGGAGGCCCTGTGGATATGGTAGTTGGTCAGATTTTCCCCCAGGAGTTCTATTGAGTTCTTGACCTGGTATCGTCCTGCCGTCTGTGTCCTTGTTAGGTGCAATTAAATATGCAATTATAACTGCTGGAAAAGGTATATGTATCAGAATTCTAGTGCTTGTAACAAACATGTTATTCTGAAAATTTCATCTTCCTATGTCATCTTGTTTCGCACAAGAAGTCATTTAAAGGCGCTCATATCAGCCAGTGATGGAGAATGGTGCGAGTTATGACTTGGGAACTTTGGTTGGTCATGACAAATTAATTTGCAAAGTATTTCTGTAAAAGAAATAATCAAATTAAGTTTACAATTAATTAAACAATTAAATTAAAACTTTTTTCTGCTTTCTGCACCTCTTCAAAGCTATGTGGGGATGAGAAATATTCAAAACATGTTGATGACCTTGCGTGACATTTACGAGTAACTCAAAATTAATTGTCCTTGCAGAACTTGGTATAATTCAATAAAGAACAAGATAATAACATAATTTTATGTGTTATGTTTTATCAATGGCTACAAGATAACATTTGCATTACATCAAAATATAACAAAAGGAATGAATAAACTGCATGACATCACAGCAAATATGTGGTTGCATAATTCAAATTCATAAAGGCTGTATTACAAGTAAATCATACATTGAATTGGATAATTGCTTCTTGGTCTTGTTGCATAAGTGAAAAAAATAAAAGATGGAGGTTATAAAAGGTACATTTTTTTCTTATCTATGTTTTCTGTACAACATCATAAACAAGATAGGTTATTTAATGGAGTTTGTTTAATATCAGGTTTATTTCATCAAGTGTCATGGGTAAATTTCATGAGTGACATGGCAATAATGTGTTAAACCTAATTTATTCTCATTTGCTTACAATGAAAGGAATGATTGGAAAGTAGTTGATGTTATTGGTCAGTGATGATATATTAGATTGTCACTGGTTAATGGTCTTCATTACAGATTGTTAGACTGTTGCTCATTAATGAATATAGGTATCAATGTATTAAACGATTATCAAACGGAACACAAAAATAGATTTTTATCAGCAGTAGATGAGAATTGTTTAAATTCCATAAACAAGATCATCAATCAATCAATAAACAGGAAAAGTCATAAAGTTAACAAAATCAGCAATAGACCATAAGATTATCATGAGAATGAACTGTTAAATATATATGCTGTTCAATTAAAACATTAAAGGCATAGCTGCATATGTTTACATTTTCAGGATGAATTTAATATTTGAAATATACTCAATCACATAATCATGATCTGCAGTAAAAGTAGAAAATAAAACATTTTAAAATTTAAAACTTGTACAAGACAATAGTTCATAAATAAAATTATAGATACTTTTGCATAGTCTGCATTTTGCATAATAAAATCTCAACTGGTCTGATTTGCATACTCATTAAACTCGTACCTCAAACCCATTAAACTTGTACCTCTCTATATTTCTGTTTGAGTTCTGATCTACAGAAGTCGTCTTGTGATCTTTCTCTGTGACCTTCCACCTTCCACTAATTCAACCATTCAAAGGCTAATGATTTCTTAGCTCCATCAAGGGAGTAAGAGTGTTAAATTTTATCTGATTTTAATGAGATTGGTCTGATTTATTCTATCACAGAGTAAGCTAAAAAAAAGACATCATTACAATGTCAATCTTTCAACATTATGGTTTGTCATGATCCAAATGAAACATGTATTATCTTGGAACTATCAGAACAAAAACTATTCCATGGAAGACACTTTCCACTTCCTTGATAACATTTTCACTGTTTCTGTTATGGTTGGTTGGGTTGATCATGTTTGGTTGATGTGTTTTTCATCCTGTGCTCCACGTCAAGCATGGTGATCCTCTACAGGAATTTTGGTTTTGAGTTTTTAGGAAGTACCTTGAAATATTTTTGTAATTACTGGTATTTTGTTTCAGGTTGAATGATTTGTAAGCAAGCATGTCACCCAACAAAGATGTGAGGACATGAACGATGGTAAATGTTGAGGGTACATGTTGACCATCTCTCAAACTTTTGAGAGATTTTTTGTTTTTTTTCTATGTAGTAACTGATTGCATTACTTTTTTATGATCTTTTCCATATGTGAACAAAATGACCTTTGCAGTTTTCTCTGCTGAATAAGCATGTCACCCAACAGTGTGACAACATAAGCAGTGGTGATGAATGATGAAGATGACGTCAAAAAACTTTTGATTCATGTCTTTTCCATGTATGAAGTGGCTGCACCACTGGTAACCCTATTGACCCTCAGCCAGCTGCATAGATACTTGGCAATCCATTTCAGTGTGGTTAGTGACTAATGAGACTCACATCTGGAGGATCACAGAGGAAGCAGACTGTGTTGACACTGAATCAATCAGTAGTAAACCATCCGGAGTGGCACAGTTACAGAAATCACTTGTTACAGAGAGAATATCTGGCATTGACCACTTGCTAAATGTGATCCAGCTTATTTTCAGGATATTCCAGGAGGTGCAGGGCCAGGGTTATGTCTTGACCATTTAGGAACAGATTACAGAGCTAATCAAACTTGAAGACTGTTGACTCCATGTCCTTCCTGGGCGGGTTGATGGGCTGCACCTTGGAGAGGACTTGCCGCGCGTAGTCTGACTTGTGTAGCCCCGCCTCCCTAAGTTTCTGTTCTAATTTTACTCGTGGGTCAGAGGTCACCTGCAAAGGAAAGGTCACATTATCAATTAATACTTAACTGCTTTTAAAACAAGTTTAGGAGCAAGTAAAGCCCACTCACACTTCAGTCGACTTCAGAATTTCAATCACAATAGTAAACGGTACATCAAAAGTCGTAAAATCAAGAAAGTTACCCGTTTCGCGATAATAAATTGAAACTCATCAAACATTTCTTGTGAATTTGCGAAAATTTGTACTTTCTTTATTGGATAACTGTATGGGTGATGATTCACTTGTGTATGAAATTTGAAGAACCCATAATGTCCAGTTTACGATATAAACAACAGACAAAGTTTCAGAATTTAAGGATGGACAGATTGAACGGTTTAGACCCTCTCTACTTGGTAAGCAATTATTGAATTATTTTTGTTAAAATATTAAATTTATGTTTATTATTTCACAAAATATTACTGATATTTTTACATCAATCAAAATGCAGTATAAACATTTTTGGTGAAGATAAGTCAAGGAGTTGAGGTCTGTTCTGGAAACAAACTGTACCGTTCAAAACGAGCAAGTCCAAATTGTTGCCATTGTAACATACATTACATATGATCTGTCACAAATTGTTACCAGACCTGTTTGGATGTGAAAGTGTTGATCTCAAACAGCGGTTTCTTCAGCAACACATCCTCATCTTCCTCTTCCGTATGATGAGCTTGCCACGCCTTAAAATCAGAGAAAAACATGCTATTTTTAAGAAGAAATATCATTTAAATCCTTTTCTTGCATATCGATTTTAACTATATGTTCACCAAAATGTAAATGTAACTTCTCGGTCCATCTACACATACAAGAATACCAAATTAGTTGCAAATGAATATATATGTCAACTTAATTGTAAGGTGACTATATGAAGATAATCCAGTCTTTACCTCTGTTTCCTGGAACAATCTCTCTGGGTCGCTCTCAACTATTGGTCGCACCTGAAACTCACATCAAAATGAAGAAATATGAAGCAGATGAGTCCTATCTATAAGCTCTATCCATCTATCACCCCTATGATGTCGAAGAAAAAGTGACCTGTCCAATTCAAATGGTATAAACATATACCTAAATCATAATACAAAATCGTATAAAATTTTGAGAGAAAAAATTGATCTATTTTATGAAGCCATTATACCTTAATGAATCCAACAAACCCAAGAGCAATATATTCAATGGATAACCAGCCCAGTCAAGAAAATTATAGCAAGTCTGGATTTCTCAGAAATGAAGGCATTTTTACGGCTCCATTTGAATTTTTTTTAAATATTGTTGTTGATAAGGGAAAAAATTGGGACTAAATATCGGGGTAATATTTTTGGGAGTAAGGCAATCAACTTTAGTGGTATCTCCCAATCAGGGCATAAAAAGATAAGTGACATTGATCGACTGTACTGCCTCTCACACCATCACATCACACTCACCTGCTGCCAGATTATGCTTGCATCTAAACCATACAACACCACCCTACTGTTCAGTGGGTGCAGGGGTTCAATTCACACTTAAAAAAAAATTGTGCATGTTAATTTAAAGGACCCCCAAATTGAAAGTCTTTCCCCTTTTCAATAAGTTTAGCAATTTGATTTCTTGATCCACCTATGCACTTCCCGGAGAGCCTCCTCCCTCGCTCCTCCTCCCGTGCTCCTGCCACACCACCAGATTTACCCACAAACCACCATCAAGTACAACCCACCTGTTCCCTGAGAGCTTCTAGCCTTCTCTCCTTCTCCTCCTCCTCCCACTGTTGAGCCTCCTCCTCACGTTGTCGCTCCTCTCGTCGTCTCTGGAGCTGCTCCTCGCGGTACCTCACTCTGGAAAGGGAAATTATAACATACTATGACAATTGAACACATAGATATTATCATGGACTACTTTCACACAACACCAAGGTGATCAAAATTAAATAAGGCTCCCTGTCCACATACTGACCTCTTCCTGCCAACATACTGACCGCTCCCTGTCAACATACTGACCACTCCTTGTCCACATACTGACCACTCTGTCCACATACTGACTTATTCCTGTCCACATACTGATCGCTCCCTGTCCACAGATTGACCGCTCCTTGTCCACATACTCACTCCCTGTCCACATACTGACCACTCCCTGTCCATACTGACCACTCCATATCCACATACTCCCTGTTCACATACTCCATGCCACATACTGACACTCCCTGTCCACATATTGACCGCTCTCTGTCCACATACTCCCTGCTACATACTGACCACTACCTGTCCACATACTGACCACTCCCTGTCCACATACTGACCTCTCCTTGTCCACATACTGACCTCTCCTTGTCCACATACTGACCTCTCCCTGTCCACATACTGACCTCTCCTTGTCCACATACTGACCTCTCCCTGTCCACATACTGACCTCTCCTTGTCCACATACTAACCTCTCCCAGTCCACATACTGACCTCTCCTTGTCCACATACTGACCTCTCCCTGTCCACATAGTGACCTCTCCTTGTCCACATACTGACCTCTCCCTGTCCACATACTGACCTCTCCCTGTCCACATACTGACCTCTCCCTGTCCACATACTGACCTCTCCTTGTCCACATACTGACCGCTCCTTGTCCACATACTGACCTCTCCCTGTCCACATACTGACCGCTCCCTGTCCACATACTGACCGCTCCCTGTCCACATACTGACCACTCCCTGTCCACATACTGACCTCTCCTTGTCCACATACTGACTGCTCCCTGTCCACATACTGACCTCTCCCTGTCCATATACTGACCTCTCCCTGTCCATATACTGACCACTCCCTGTCCACATACTGACCTCTCCCTGTCCACATACTGACCTCTCCTTGTCCACATACTGACCTCTCCTTGTCCACATACTGACCTCTCCTTGTCCACATACTGACCTCTCCTTGTCCACATACTGACTGCTCCCTGTCCACATACTGACCTCTCCCTGTCCATATACTGACCTCTCCCTGTCCATATACTGACCACTCCCTGTCCACATACTGACCTCTCCCTGTCCACATACTGACCTCTCCCTGTCCACATACTGACCTCTCCTTGTCCACATACTGACTGCTCCCTGTCCACATACTGACCTCTCCCTGTCCATATACTGACCTCTCCTTGTCCACATACTGACCCCTACCTGTTTAAATACTGACCACTCCCTGTCCACATACTGACCTCTCCTTGTCCAGCTTGGCCTGCTCCTCGAGTCTCTCCTGCAGCACCTGTAGTCTCCTCCTCGTGTCCTCGGACTGCTGACGTCTCCACTCCTCCTGCTCTCTCTGGTACTCACTGATCTGTTGAACAGGTTGAGTAGGTGAGGAGAAAGGTAGCTGGTATACATAATACTAACAACACTTCATTCTCCTGCTACAACGAAATCGAAAATTCTTCCTGTGCCATTGGCAGCCAAAGTGAAGTGCCAGCCCAAGCGTTGTTCTATCTTTATAATGCTGAGCGCAAAGCAAGGAAGCAAAAACTGCTATTTTAACCTCTTTTGGTATGACATGGCTGGGAAATGAAACCCGACTGGCCAGGTGATGAGCAGACACTCTACCAACTGAGCTATTATTATGGTAACCCACTACACATGGTTGAGGAAATCAATTTGAAAGTCCGAGCTCTATGGATTAACAACTTCTTTATTGCAAGAATGTGATGTTATTGTGTAGATGATAACATTGTAATCAAGCAGGTAGTGATTAACAGTTAGTATTTACACCTGCTATTGTCGCACCCTTGCAATAAGTTAAAACTGTGTAAGAAACTCCATAGAACTAATTTCTCATTTATCTCAACAAACTTCTAAAATGCCTCTCAAAGAAGAAAAGATACAAGTCAGTTTGGTTTTGTTCAAGGATAAATAGAAAAACACTGAGACAAGATGGTGTCACCCTGAGTAAGTAAATTAGTTAGAAATCATCTGTCCACCCGGCAGTCAATTGGGTACCTGGTATAACAACAATTTGAACCTACAGCACCTGACAGGCGACCGGTTGTATTCTCCTCAGAGAGTGTTATGTACTTGTTGACCAAGAGTAATATGCTTTGAGCATGCAATATTTACAGATAAATTCATACATGAATGAAATGAAATATGGGACTTTCATTCAGACCTACCTTTTGCTTCTCCTTCTGTCTACGCTGCTGTTCCTGCTGCCGCTCCAGACGCAGTTGCTCGGCAACCTCCTCCGACCGCTGCTTCTCCAGCTCTATCTCCAGCCTCATCACCTCCTCCTTCTGCTCCCTCCACTCTCGCACCTGACACACAGTTATAATAATGAATAGTTTTTGTATAGTATTAAATCTCCATATTTAAATTACATTATTACCCTGACTGAATCATACTTTGAAACTGCCATAAGTGCTAAACGAAACCATGTACATCTGCTATTTCAGGTATCAATTTGTACATCATTGAGGATGAAGTGCCTTGCCCTAGGGCACAACACAAATAGAATAGCCCTGACCTTCATGTGTTATGCTATGAAATATAATTTTGCTCTTAACTATCATAGCTCAAGCACAAGTCTAAAGCTACTTTGAAATTAAAACCAAAGTATTTGTTCAAATTTCTTATCAAAATTTAATCAAAACATTAAGAGGGCCATTTTATTTACATACCATATTAAGCAAACACTGACCCTATCATAGAGAGCACTGCAGATCTCCAGCTGCTTCTGTCTGTTGTTATCTTTAACAGTTTCCAGTTCATGTGCTGCTGTTGCTTCGGCAAAGATCACTCTCGCCTTTGTGAGTAGTTCGCGTCGATCTCTCAGCCAATCAGACAACACCCCTTTATGTCTCTCGTTGTAGTGCTTGAAGTTCAGCCACCAATCCTCGTGTTCTACCTGTTACAGGGGATATACACACTTAATGTAAATTTGTTTTAACCAAACCATTACTAGCGGCCAATTGACAGAAAATCCTAACTCTTTAACTGAGGGAATAAATGTTATCTGGTATAGGCCACTGCATGGCTACATAGGTGTGGATCCAAGAAGTTTGACAGGGGTGGAGGTTCACATATTGTAAGCGGGGGTGTTGAAGTTTGGGGGAACAATAGTTACTTGAAAAGACACATCTCACGACATTTTCAAATATACTCTCATTTCAAGAGCTGACATGAAATGGATACTAACCAGCTCCGAGCGTGACATGAGAGGTAGGTGGCGCTTCAGTCTGTCCATGAGGAGAGTCCTTCTGTTCTGGAGCCCTTGAGGGTATTGTTCGTAAACCGACACAAACGTGAAATGTTCTTCTTCATCCCATCCGCCAACACTGTCGTTCCTACAAATATCACATCATCTTTAGATCTTTAGTTGGATGGAAATTAACAATTTCAGCTCTACGATAATCAAATTCTAATTATGAATCTAAAGCTATTATTTCAGAGCGCCTGTTATTGTTAAAGCACAAATTTGCTAGTGTCATGACAAATATTTGATTTATTACATCACAGATGATGAAGCATGGGCACTCGTACAAGGGCAATGGTTGCCAGGCAAAATTTCTGCGCACAGCAGGGAAACCGCGTCGAGGACACAAATGAGATCAGGTTTATCTACCTATGCTGATTAATGTGTCTGGTAACGAGTTACGCTTCACTTCACTGTCTACATGGAGTATTTTGTATTACCAAATACTTCAATTGTCATAAATTGAGGGTCTGTGACGGTGTCCTTTTAAATATATGCCACTGGTTATGTCCACCATAGAATAAACTCATCAATCACTGTTGCTTAGTTTTTCGACTGCACAGCGACACTGTGTACACATGATGACATTGTAAGGAGTGCTTTACTAGTGACAGTACAGTCTTATTAGGTACAATAATATTGAGTTGGTTTATGCAGAGACCATAAAATAAAGGGTTCTGGACTCAGCCACAGGCGGGAATATTTGTGTGCCTCGCTAGAACAAAAATTCAAAAGTGGCGATTTTGATTCTCTTATAACTCATTTAATATTAAAATATTTCCTTGGTTACCGGGATGTATGAAATAAAAATATATGACAAAGTTTCATGTGGTGTATTGTAAATGTTACATGGTGTTTCCAGTGTTGACTTTTTGCAATCACAGCAGGGCTTCAAGTCGGGTTACCGGTAATTACACATCAGGTCGAGGCACACATAGTTGATGATAATCTATTGCCAAGTCCAGTCCCTTTATTTTATGGTCTCTGGTTTATGGATTCTTCTACCATTTTTACAAATTTGACTAAAGAAATGCTTCTCAGAATCCCTCCCAAACAGCCTGTTTTGTTTACCTGAACACTGTTCATTTACACTAGAGCATAGTTGCTTCTTTGTTTACCTCCTGCCTTTAGACTAAATCTGTAAACCAACTAACTATCTTGTCTGTGGTTAAAATAGATGTCTGTCAATCAGCCAAATGTTGATGATCTATCGGATGAAGCCGGATTGCAACAGTGGCCAGCAAGCCTGTCTGGCTTGTGGAATTAAAGGCACATCCATTGTGTTGATGGGGCTCACATATTGCAAACATTATACATGGTGTTACTTTATTGAGAAGTACCGACTGTTACCGAAAACTACCATTTTGATGAAAGTCGAGTATATTGACGATACGAAGGTAGAAGTAGTGATTTCTGATCGAAAAACGGACAATGCATCACAATTGGTGCACGCCAATAAGTCAAACATAATTTTGGAATTAAAAAAACAGGCAAAATAACAAATCTGGTTTGATAATGTTTAATGGGTCATATAACTACTGTACATGTAAATGGGACGTGCAGTTTCGGTTTCTGCACATGCTAATTGTTGTTACTCGATTTCAATTGGAAACTAATAATTATGATATATTTGGTGATTGGTGATGAATATGCAAGCTAAGTGAATTTGTTTGTAAACAGCACATATGTTGATTTGGAACATATTAAAGCCGAATAAAAGCCAGGTGTTTTTACTCGTAAAAACAGTTGTCTCCCCCTTCCCCCAAATCAATTTCAGTTATTACCCTTCTAAAAGACAAAGTCAAAATTGTTGCCTTGGAAACTAAAAAAAAATTAAATCAAAAAAGTTCAAACACCCAAAAGGCACATCTGCATGATATCGGGAGGTAGTGTACCAAATTTAGTGAAGATAGGTCAAATAGGTTTAGAGATCTGCTCCAGAAACAAACCCTACCCTACAAATAGACAAAGTCCAAATTGTTATCATGGACAAACAATTTTTTTTTAAAAAAGCCGAAACCCCAAAAGGCACAATCTTCATGATACGAGGAAGCTTTATACTAAGTTTGGTGTACATATGTCAAGTAGTTCTAGAGATTTTCTCTGGAAACAATGGGAACGCCAACGCCCAACGCCGAAGCAACTTCCAAACGCAAGGCATAACTCTTGCCAGTCTGCATTACTGGCCGATTTAAGCCTTGCGGTATTTCCCTCGCTTTGTTGTGTCAAGATAGTGAATCGCTGCACCAGAAATGCATAGCGGGCCTGGATTTCTAAACACAGATTTTTTAAGGAAATACTGCAAGGCCTAAATCAGCCAGTAATGGAGACTGGCAAGAGTTATGCCTTGCATTGGGAAGATGACGCCGACAGGAAGTCAGCCAAAAACCTAATTTATGAAACACAAAGCATGCACCTTTAAAGTGCCAATATACTGCACTATATTATATATGAACACATAGCCTGCCACACAGTACATACGTGAGAGCCCTGGAGTGTCTCTTGTCCAGATCTTCCAGACGTGAGTAGTACTTTTGATCAAGGAGAAGAAACTCTTCCAGGACTGAGATCTTCAGCTGCTCATCTGGACACTCCAGATCAAATGCTTCTGGCGGGATTCCGTCCACGAACCTTGGTCGCTTCTCCAGCTGAGGAGGGCATAACTCCAGGAGCTCATCTGACGAGAAAGTGATGAACAGTTTGATCTGGTTAGAATCAGAATAATCCACAATTACTTATATTGTTGGGAACATGTCACGTTGGAAGAGTTGATTTTGTAAGACAGTAAGACACATACTCCTTTTGATTTTGATACACTCCTATGACTGACACACTTATTCATGTTCACGGCATTGATTCACCTGATGAAGGGGTAAATAAATAATTGAATCTGAATTGTTGTGTATGTTCTAAATAAAGAAGTTGCTATCTAGAAAATCTTGCTTGTCTCATGTAAATGCCCTTCAACAACTTAAGAACCAAGAATGTATAAAAACCACATCCACAAATTAACAAACTACATTTTCCCTTGAAAATAAGTTTTCATGAATTTAAAAACTAAAGCTTGATTATAAATTACATTTATGAAATAACTTGAAATACATTTTATATCCGCAATATTCCTAAGATATACTGAATCAAAGCACTTCCCAACTAAAGTACGGTAGTGGTGAACTACCCGACCAGGTGATCGGATGGTAGTGGTGAACTACCTGACCAGGTGATCGGATGGTAGTGGTGAACTACCCGACCAGGTGATCCTGAAGCAGGTGAGATGATTTGGGGCTGAACGTCACTCTCAAGAGTATTTCACTTTTATCATGGCTGCTGCTATTATTGCAGGGAGAAAGTCTGCAACACCATTGATATTATGTATTGCCGTGAAACCTGAGAGTATCGGCCAGAACTAGCACTACTGTAGCATTGCACCCAAACCTAACTCTCAAGTAGAACAGTTTGCTCCAGCAGACAAAGTTGCAGAGCCTCGACGGGATTCAAAGCCCGGACATCTTTATCCGAAGCCAAACCTGCTGACCACAGTACTTTCCTGCCCGACTCTAAAGAAACACTTACTAGATTGTAGCTCCTGTTCCAAACAGCGCTGCTCGTAGGCGAGTTTCTGGAGGAGGTCTTGCTGCTGCTGTTTGACAGAGCTGATGGTTGCCATGATCTGAGCGTGGTTCTCAATGACTTCTGGTGCACCGAGACGTATCTCATCCTTGTTCTCCTTCAACCAGTACGTCAGGTCATCTCTGGAGCAAACATCAATATCATACTGAGGCTTGGGTGAAACACTAAAATTGATTTAATACACAGAGATTATTACTTTAGCATCATAAGCGTAGTATATTACCTTCTAATAGCACCAGATATCATCTTCTTAATTCATAAACTCTTTTAATTACCTCAAGGAAATAAGATAAAACATCTCCAATATGGACGCAGAGAGACGTCACATAGCAATTGTTCGTATTTGTAGTCCTTATGATATAATATCTAACCGAGCCATTGGATTTTCAATAGCCAAAGCACTGTATGCAAGTTTGACATCCCCTTGAAATTATGGCCCATGCTGTATGACATGACAGACAATTAACCCTTTAGTTGCGTATTTCTATTTTATCCATTATAGCCCCCTTGGTGGAATATTCAGGCCTTCCAGCTGGCAGCCGTAATTTGGCTTCAATATAGGAACCAATGGTTGCCAAAAGCAGTATGTGCATATGTGAACTTATGAAAAGAATGACACAGCTTGTGATTTTAATTGAATATGTTTGAGATAGTGGCGGATCCAGAGCGGGAGGAGGTTCAGGGTGTTCTAGGTACCACCCCCCTCACTCCCCTCCTCCTTGAAATATATTGCTTGTAATTTTGATGAACCCTCTGGGAGAACCCTCCTTCAAGAAGTCACCTCCCATCCCCCACACCTTTGAAATATCATGGATCTACTCATTATGCTGAGGATAATTGGATTACTTCTTTTTGAAGCCTAAAATATTAAGAGTCACTAAATACCTCAAATTCCATACAGGTTCCGCTGTGTCCTTTTTGAACTTCTCGAAAGCACTTTCCAAACCTGCTTCTTCATACTGGAAGTCCTGATAAATCGGTTTACAAGCCGACATTGAAGCATTTTCTCTCGTGTGAATATCAATGTCGGCCTGAACTTTTTTCCGCATATGATTCAAGTGTAGAAATTCTTTTTGCCACACAAGTCGCTGTTGTTTAAGAAGATTGTTTTCCTTCGTTTGTTTTGATAACTGTTCTATCTTTTGCACCTTCATCAATGTTTTATGACTTGAAAACTTTTTTTCCATCGTCATTGCTTTAAGTTTATTGTAGTCAACATGATGGTTGTACTTGTTACTTCCGACTCCATCCGTCATTCTCCTGACAAGACGATCTATAAAATAATTGTTTTGTACAATTGTCCTTTCAACCTGGTCATTACATTAAAAAGTGATAGAAACTCAAATGTTTTTGTCGCTGGTGACCGCGAAGCTAAATTGTGATAATTAGATTTAAATGGCATTATTTTCAATAATAAGGTGACCTTACTGACACTGGGAATTTCTGTCACTATAGACGATGTAATGGTCGCCATTACTAATTTTCCGTTAACCCATGTTCGGGAACAGCGGAGTGTAGCCCAGTTTTATGGGGAGCTAGACCGAGACGAGCATGATTGTCCATTCTTACTGATACCACAAAAAACAAACGCTATTTGACATGTCTATACTTACCCATGTCGGCAGTCCTGTGACTGGTCACAAACGATCGGTAGTCTCTCCCGCTCATCTTGTTTTTGTGTTCATCAACTCCTCAAAGTTTTGTCCCGGTAATCTTCATCCATTTTCTAAACTTTATTTATGATATTTTTTATAAGATATTGGAATGACAACATACTGTAAGCTTTATTGATTTTTCTAGGTTCATGATATTAACATTATAATGAACAATAACATCTCCTGTAATTGTATTAATATAAATGTTCAAGGGTATCGCATTTGAATTTTGTACATCAAATAAAAATCAAACATAAATCACACTTCATTTGCTTGGTATTTGTACAAAAATATTTTTTGGTTGTAAGTGGGGAAATTAAACACGTACCGTGGAAAATAAAATAGGATATAGTACAGATACAAGCAATGACTGTCAAATCCGACCTTTAAATAAAATGACGATACATTACATTACAATTGCATTATATATATTTTTTAAATACAAACTGTACTTAATGTAAAACATGAACCTGGAATAAAGCCAAGAGTTCTAATGATTCTAATGATTTTATTCACAATGTTTTGTCGATTTTCAATATTTGACATAAAATTTCATTCTCCACGTTTTGCTTTCATCGGAGTCTTTAAACGTACCTGCAACTATAAAATTGCGTCTCATAATATTGTACAACTGAAGTATGATCTACATTGTGGTTCTTATCATTCAAAACGAAAACGTTAATGGTATGTATCAATTTTTTTATCCGTTGTGAATGTAAACAACGCACTGGCGGCCATGTTTACGGTGCCCAGTGGGAAACATTGAGAACGTACATAGCTGTTTTTTTAAACTCGAAAACCCCACATCGGTAGTATATGCAATTACGAATACGATGTTTTCCGAATGCATGCAGAGTACATTCAGACAACATCGGTTTATAACCTTCGAGAAGATTGATATCGAGGCGTCATAGACAAAAGCATAAAAGAACTGACAAATTCGATCCTTTTTGAAGTCAAAATTACATTTAAAAAATAAAAACATTTTCAATTGTATTTCTGTATCTGTATCTGTAAGGTATAGCTGTCAGGATCCTCTTCAGGATATAGTTGACAGCTTTGAGAGAGAGGCAATAGATAATTGATTGTTGATAATGTTTTTGATATCTTCTTCTCCACAATATTAAATGTCTTACATGAAACATATATAATATAATTATTTATTAAAGTTTCATTTTTTCATGGTTCATCTGGTTTGTGGTAGATTATTTCTGAAATCTTTTCTCACCAACCATGCACTCGCTGACCAATAATTATTATTTCGTTCACCAGTTGTGTGACATAACTGACCCGTACAGAAAATGAAAACTTTTTAACTGAGCTATAATAATGCGAAGCTTCAGACTTCAGTGACAATTTTTCAATGATCAAAATCCAATATTCACAACAAAATTATTTCAACTATTGCTCTTGAGCAAACTGTAGTAACCCTAATTCTCAATATGAACAACGAGGTCCCGAGTTACAGATTTGTTCAATGAAAATAGAGCAATCTCTTGAACAATTAAACTTTGTTTGAATTAATGCTTAGAATTTGACATAAATTTACAATTAGGTACTCAGCTGCCAGGATGATAGTTTAAAAACAACACTTAATAAATAATAGCCTGAATTAATTGTTAGACCCAAGGTATAGATTTTAATTTGGGGTAATGTGGTGAATAAATGTTCTATCGGGGTATTTTTTGTGGAAACAAAATACGAGAGGATCGATATTCCCGTTTACACATACCGGTATATGCTATTTATACACAATTAAAATACAGTCAAATTGCAATATATTAATGAAGTTAATATTTTGATGACTTTACATTTCACAACTTGATAAAGACAAGCGCACATTTGTTGATAAATAAAAACAAAGAAAATGTAATGTAAAAATGCAAAACATGTAAATAAATGACCATGTTAAAGGATGGATGAAATGACATATGGTCCAAATCGGATTCATTAAAATGGGATGTCAATTTGACAATTGCTCGATTTTAAATTTCTGAAATCGGTCCACAAATTACTTATATACGGCTTTTTAAAAAACCGCCTGATTTAGCCCCGGCGACCAGAATGAAAGTCTGCGGGGGTGTTACCCGTGAAGGGATGACTTCTGTGACGTATGTGGAGGAATTTGATTTTCAGCGATAGTCACAATTCAACGTAATTTCGCAACATTTTGATTGTTAATTTCACAAAGATATCTTCTATAAACCAACTTAAATTTTCCATATATCGAATGTTTAGATATCCAACTAGGTAATTCCGCAGATGACAATTACACAATTATTACATAAACATGTCTTTTTGGCGATGTAATACACCTCATAAATTCATTTAGCGGCAGTGATAATTATCATTAATTAATTAACGAGACATCGGCGGAGAAGCCCCGTCTATTGCTTATCACAGTCACGCCTCAGTGAGCATTTTCAAAAGGTTTCGCATTTCATCTATCCTTTAACATTTTCCTACTTAAAATTTCTATGAACCCTCAGCAAAATATTTATAAGATTGTGAAAAGTGTTGTGATGTTGTAATTTGACCAGTGAAAAAGACAACAAGAACAAGGTGACATGATCCCCCACCGCAAATTAATACTTCAAAATTTAAAAATAATGTCAAGATCAGCAAAACCGACTGTCAAACATGTTGAAAAAGTCAAAGCTGCACTGTGACCTAGGAGGTGCATTACGTAAGATATGATGGAATTCCGCTGAATGGTTCTTGAGATATCCCGCTGACAACCTTTACATGCACATTAACATGTCAAAAAATTTAATTCCACTGTGACCTTGAGAATAATGTCAAGGTCACCAAAATCTGATCAGTCATTTTGCTTTGTGTAAGACATGATGAAATTCCGGCGAATGGTTCTTGAGATATTCTGCTGACAAGCTTTACATGTACATTAACATGTAAAAAATATCAAAGTTCCGCTGTGACCTTGAAAATAATGTCAAGGTCACCAAAATCTAATCAGCCCGTCGTCTTCCCTAGAAGGTGCTCTATGTAAGAAATGATGGAATTCCAGTGAATGGTTCCTGAGATATCCCGCTGACAAGCTTTACATGTACATTAACATGTCGAAAAATTCAAAGTTTCGCTGTGACCTTGAAAATAATGTCAAGGTCACCAAAATCTAATCAGCCCGTCGTCTTCCCTAGAAGGTGCTCATGTAAGAAATGATGGAATTCTGGTGAGTGGTTCTTGAGATATCCTGCTGACAAGCTTTACATGTACATTAACATGTCGAAAAATATCAAAGTTCCGCTGTGACTTTGAAGATAATGTCAAGGTCACCAAAATCTAATCAGCCCGTCGTCTTCCCTAGAAGGTGCTCTATGTAAGAAATGATGGAATTCTGGTGAGTGGTTCTTGAGATATCCCGCTGTCAAGCTTTACATGTACATTAAAATGTCGAAAAATATCAAAGTTCCGCTGTGACCTTGAAAATAATGTCAAGGTCACCAAAATCTAATCAACCCGTCGTCTTTCCTTGGAGAAGCTATGTGTAAATTATGAAGAGAATCCAGCTAATGGTTATTGAGATATCCCGCTGACAAGGGTAAAATGACAGTCTAGTTGTGACCTTGAAATGAAGATCAAGGTCACAAACCTCTGTAGGAACATTACTCTACCTATGATGAACCCATATGCATAATATGAAAAGAATCCAGTGAATAGTTTTTGAGTTACCGGGTATTCCATTTTGTACGGACGTACGGACGGACACAGCCGAATACTATATCCCCCGCTTTGCGCTAAACATGTGTCGGGGGATAAAAATGTAACAGAACCAAGGTTATTTAATCAATTAACTGTTTGAATTAAAAATGTTGACCAAAATATGCAATAGAATAAAGCAAAAATGTTTAATATTGAATAACTGTTCAGCAGTAAAGATCATAGTGGTTGATTTCTAAATATATGGAGATAGATTACATGAGAGTTATGAAAGTCAATGTTTTCAGTTTAAATGTAACAAAGAAAAACAAACTCTGGTGAAAATAAACACTTTTATTTGAGACAAATTAAAAACATTTTAAAAACAATTGTTTACACAAATCCTCTGGCTTCTCTCAGTGGCATATTAAAAGTTTGAAGTCAATTTTGGCTTCATAAACTAAGTAAACACAGTCTCACAGCACTACAAATTACTCCACCATACTCTCCCTTCTAGAATATCACTTATGCATATAAAACTGAAATAATTACTGCATATACCGGTTGTATACATTTTGGTTACATATGAATAGAAAAGCGTAACTCCTAAACAAAACTAAAGATAATGTAAAAAAAATCATACATTTTGTGAATTGTTTTTAATACACATTAATAATACACATCACACATGAACTTATTAATCATTTAAACATAATTTTGATTTTATGAGGAAAAAAAAAATCACAGAAATTTGACGATATCCAATACCTACTTTTATATACAATTAAGATTAGAAACATTCTCCCCTCCCCAAAATCAAATCATCACCCCACTATAAATGATCGTGAAAATAAATATATATATTGGGTGTTTCTAAATTCATGAATAAAATATGTAAGTAATGAATTTAATGAATTGGACATTAATTGAATATGCTATATTGTATTTGGATATGCTAGAGTTCCGCCCACTTCACACCGCAGGGCATAACACACACCAATCTCCATCACTGGCTAATTTAAGCCTTGTCGTATTTCCTTAATTATTCTGTGCTAGTGTAATGGTGCACTGCACATACAACTTCAGTGTTAGCACAGGAAAGTTGATTAACTAATTACTAACTAATTAAAGGTGCATCCATTGTGTTTCATAAAACTTTATTTGGCTTTAATATGCCCCATCTCACCATATGTGCTATCTACAATACAAATAAATTCACTCAGCTTGCATATCCATCACCAATCGCCAAATATATCATAATTACTAGTTTCCAATTAATATTGAGTAACATCATTATGCATGTGCAGAAACCGAAACTGCACGTCCAATTTACATGTACAGTAGTTATATGACCTATTGAACATTATCAACTCAAAAATGTCTTCTTGTCTGTTATAAATAAGATTCCAACATTACGTTTGACTCATTGACGCGCGCCACACGCTCTTTATTGTCCGGTTTTCGATCAGAAATCACTACTTTTACCTTCATATCGTCCATATGTTAAGTCTACTATCATCAAAATAGTAGTTTTCGGTAACAGTCGGTACTTCTCGATAAAGTAATACCATTTATAACGTTTGCAATATGTGACCCCTAACAACACAATGGATGTACCTTTAACTAGAGATGGAGACTGGCGCGAGTTATGCCTTGTGGTCTAACAAGCGACATACACCAGCCAATATAAATATCTGCCGCCCCACTTTTATTGTCAATTCCAACTGGAGTTACGCCCATACATAGACTCCTATCAGTTACACAGCTTCTAGCCGCTTCCATCAAACATAGTGCAAGTTTCAATTCATGATGATTTACGAACAGTTACAGAAACTGAATGAAGCTTTCATAAAATCTTCTTTAATACTTTATCAACATATGGACATGCCGGACAACTTTATTTGCTGGTTGGGTTCATGCTTTCTACTTCATATTTCGAGATGTATGACTTTTTGTTTTATTTTTCCACTGACTTCGCAAATTTAAATCAGAACTTAATCAAGTTCTTATGAAACAGTAGTAATGAAACCAGTGTAACTTTCACATGAATACATTGTTGGGGGATCAATAAAGGATGTGTAAAATTCATCAAATTAAAATGAAATTTATATTTTAATAATTAGTCATGATTTGTTTTTCTAAGATATATCTACAGAAAATAAGATGGAAATTAAATTTGTAATTTCCAATAGATAAAAAAAATGCTTCCCTTTTATATAATTTATCATGATCGTTTTATTTACATCTATAATGCCCTTAACATAAGATGTCATTTATTTAAAGTACGTTTTATTTGTACAGAATTTATTGTTGGAATCATTTTTGACTGTCAAAACTATTAAACATTTCTCCAAGATAAAATAAATTCTCAGAATTATAATCTATTTTAAACAATATTCCACTTTCTGTAAATATCCTAAAAAGATTCTAGCAGTTCAATGTACCATCATTTCAGAAAAAATCTAAATGACAGGAGGCAAATATCAATACATTTCTTAAGGATACAAAAATGAATAAAATAATCAATTTCCTTGATTTTCTGACATGATAAAACTGAAGTAAGCACTAAAATAAACACTCACTGTCTCTGAGGAGTGAGAAGGACTTGTATAAAAAGTCTTATCATATTATGTCTTGACAGTGACGAGATGAGTACATGTATATAATTGTTCCAGATCTTCTAGATTGAAGCACTAATTGATGTGATGTGTGAAAAACTAAGAAAATAACAGAGTATGCATTCGTTTGTCTAATTGGTACACCGGCTATAGCTAAGTTGTGTATTGGTGTTCAGTACTTATAAACACTGAAACACACTTAGTTTTCATCATCACACAGTGCAACTTCCCAACGCAAGGCATAACTCTTGCCAGTCTGCATTACTGGCTGATTTAACCCTTGCTGTATTTCCCTCTCTTTGTTGTGTCAAGACAGTGAATAGATGAACCAGAAATGCATAGCGGGCCTGGATTTCTAAACACAGATTTCTTAAGGTAATACTGCAAGGCCTAAATCAGCCAGTAATGGAGACTGGCAAGAGTTGTACACGGTGTACAAGTGTATGAACTCATACCGGTAAATGTTTTAAAATACCTGTTACATGTTAACAAATGTACCAGCTGTAAGTTAAAGAGAAATACTTATCATTATTAATGTTCATTTACAGGCATAAATATGATAAATATAATATTTGTAGCTAAATAAAACAGCATAAAGGAGGTGTTTCAAGTCTTTGCAATGCTTTTTTTGTGTATGAAATACATGGTATGTCACCCCAAAGATAATTTTCATAGCAACCATTATAATAGATTCACTCAAGTAAAATATTAAAAAAAACCACCATACTGAATATAAACAAAATAATTTCTTAGAATCATGATTTTTCGCTTGATTGAAGTTTAAATAAGCAAGAACAATATTTTTGGAAAATTAACCGGAAGATTAAAAGATTAAAAGACAGTGACAATAACTTTCCACAATCACAAATGGTACTGAAAAGTATATATTGTGCTTTCGCTCAATTTAATCATTTCAGTAATAAAATAAACCAGTATTTGCTTGCCCTTAACATGTATACAATGTAAGGGAAATTTATTAATTTAGGAATAAGTGTCGTAAACAACTAAACATGGGATGTGTGGATGATCAGTCTCATTAAAATCAACCCTGTTCTGAGGAACAAAATCTGCAAAATAGTGGATCTGATGGGATACGTACTGGTTCTATAGATTCAACCGCCACAAGTTCTGATGACACCCGTATAATAATAATAATTTAATATAACTGATTTATATAGGCGCATGTTCTGTACCAGTTTAGTGACAACAAAACCGAGTCATTAAATGGCCAATCACATCACAATGTTTTAATTTTGAATGCATATCTGAATTGGTCTGAACATGAGAGTATATGGATCATCATCAGACAGTTTGGACAGGAAACGATATGAGTTTGTATATCCCGGTCGATGCACTACTTTGCATCTCTTATTCCTTGGTAAACGTTCCATTTTAATGAGACTGTGTGGATGATGAAATGACATCCTCTGAGATTTTGTTGAGTAAAACTGGAGTGAGATAATTCAAAATTCCTTCAGCCTCTCACTGAGATAATTAAGAATTCATTAAGTTATGATATATGTAATAAAGATATAAATATGAGATCAATTTTTGACGTCGCCATTGCCATCTGCATCAGCATCAGCATTTTGAGTTTCCTCTCCTTCTGTCTTCGTCAGCTGTTGCTGCCACATGTCAGCGTAGTAACCTCCACTTTCTATCAGCTCTTCATGTCTGGAGGTAGAAAAATACATCTGATGGTAAATAAACCTGAGCATAACTTTATGAGAAACTGAATTGTGCTTCATTTGCTGAAAGGGGGGGTTAATTTTTTAGGTTCATCAGATTAACATGCAAAAGTTTTTCAGGGAGGGAGGGTTGTGTTTTGAGTCCCCTGAACCCCCTGATGCGCTACTGGTCCAAACAATCATGGTGTTATCATTATGATGATTATATTTATTACTCACGTGCCCCTCTCTACTATCTCCCCCTCGTCTAGGACAAGGATCTGGTCTGCGTTGATGACGGTGGAGAGACGGTGAGCCACTACCAGGGTCGTCTTGTTCTCACTCACACGCGCTAGCGACGCCTGGATGTTCCGCTCCGTCTTTGTGTCTAGTGCTGAAGTTGCCTGGAGATATGCACAATGTTGGATATTTCATGCCACTGCCTTGATTTGCCAATGAATAAGTAACAAGAGACAAATTAGGAATCATCCTGCTTCACCAGTGTATTTGTATTCCCCCCTTACTTTATTCAAAATCTTGCCCCCCAACTTTTGGACCGTTCCTACGCCTATGTATTTGTATCCACTATCTTACTAAAATGCCCTGATTCCATGAGCTTTAGAACTCTTGTATATATGGCTACAAATAACCAGCTAAGAAAAGAAACTTAAATGCAAGAGATATCCGGGTGACAGGACCAATGAGGGGTCATCAATGTTCAAGATGACAACATTTTATTGGCTGAAAATATTACATGCTATATATAGAGATGAGTAACCAATCAACAATACAAGAGTTATTTGGTTCAGGGCATCAAGGTATCGTAGTAGAGTAGCACATACAAATACACTGAAGGATTAGGATGTTTAGGAATTTTATCACATGGGTAGGTGATTAACAACTGTCGACAGACTACAACTTTTTGGCAACCTAGTTTAAGACAGTTCTGTAATGCAGAATAATAAATGGTCTTTAAAACATCCATTTGATTTTTGGGTCATCTGGCCCCGATTTCTTGAAACAAAAAAAAGTTCTTTTTCATATTCAAAACTAAGTTTCAATTGTTAGTCTCATGTTCTGACACTGGACAGTTTTGGTGATCTTTGTTTCCCAAGTCATGGCAAGAGATTGTTATTTATCTGCAGAACTATTTATATTATTCTACAACATCACACAATAGAAAGTCTGATGAGCTACACAGCCCATGGCTCTGTTTTGTTGAATGGCTATCAGCTTCTAACCTCATCGAGCAGTACAATGGCAGGTGCTTTCAGCATGGTCCTGGCTATAGCAACTCTCTGCTTCTCTCCTCCACTCAGCTTCAGTCCTCGCTCTCCCACCACCGTCTCATAACCTGCAGCCAGACATTGTCAGCTTTAATGATGATAATGATGATAATTTTAACGCCCAATATCCAGCACAAAAAATGCTCATTGGTAGCACATTATGTACATTATTATCCTGACATCCTTTGTTGCTTAACAGTGTTAAACTTTTCACACATCAAACACATGCTGTCCCTCCAAAATAGACCACGTCTATTATTTTTACCATGCAAAGCATTGATGTCTACCCGTACACTGTAAGAAGATGGCAACAAAAGGACAGAAATGGTAGTAACATTGATCAACTGCACTGTTCACTAAAGAACTTCCTTCTGTGTTGATTTCTGATGCTGTCAACATCGTTGGTTAAAAAATCTTTGTTATTGTGTTGTATGTCATAAATCATTCGTTATTCAGAGAAATCAATCCTTCTTATAGCATCATGTTCAACGGCTTACATCAATCAAGAGAATAGACTGAGAATTACACTGTTTTGTAAAGCATATAACGGTAAGTAATATTTAAAGTTGACAAACCTAGAGGGAAACCCTGTATTCTGTGATGGATGTCGGCAAACGCAGCAGATTCATACACCATCTCGTCTGTTGCTGTTACTTTCCCGTATCGGATATTGTATCTAAACATACAGTGAACACAATTTTAAAAACAATACAGTGGAAATATATAGCTATGCAAGTGGACCAGAATGATTTCTAGTCATCAAATAACAAATTGGGGAGTTCCACAGTGTTTGCTCTCTATTTTATTGATGAAACACGTCCCTGCTGAAGATGATTGGTTTGTTTGATGATAATGCTGCTTGATGCATGCAGTGTATAAGCTTTTATAACTTATTTTATGACTTAATTACATTAGCAGGTTGTCATAGTATCAATTTCTGAAAATGTTCAACATTTCACTTTCACCTGACAAAAAACACTGATGGTCCCTCACCTCTTAGCACACAGTCAGATCGTACATATTGAGGTGATTAGTTGATTTAAGGTCCAGTGCTGCTTTCGTGAGTATTAGGACTCTTATCACAGTAGCAATTATTGCAGGAAGAAGCTTGAAACGCCACTGTGGCAATGCAATGTGGGAAACAAGTATCGTTTGACTGGAACTAGCAAACCATGGGTGGTACTGCACTTAATTTCTTAGTGGTATTGCACCCAAACCTTACTGCATGTATAACAGTTCAAAGCTGCCAACCCCTGACAGGATTCAAACATCAGACATATTGATCTGAAGTCCATGTGAAGCTAGTTTACTAACCTGATATCGGCATTGAACAATACTGTATCTTGAGGTACAACACCTATTGACTTCCTGAGTGAAGATTGCGTCACCTGAAAAGTTGATGAAATAATTATAATTTGCCAAGAGAATAACAAGCAAAAGATAGAGAGAAGGAAAACAGAAAGCAAGGACTAATACCTGCACCCCTGCTGACTTCATCTATTGAATCACTGCATTTGATGCACGTCTACACAAAATGTAAGCTTCTATAAATCACACCATTAATAACAAGCCAATAAAATGACAATAAACCAAGCGATAGTGGCAATGCCAGGATGAGAAGACTGACAACATATCATTAGTGACAAAATCAAACTACATGCAGGGAGTAACCAGCATTCAGTGGTATGAGGCAGAAGCTGCTTACGGGATCAGGGGACTCAAGTAGCCTTGTGGATACAACCATCCTGATCTTACATTATACTTATGATTACCTGAGATATATCTTGATTATCTATATAGATTGCACCCTTGTTTACATCGTAGAATCGGAAGAGGAGACGAATAATAGTACTCTTTCCACTTCCTGTATGACCAACCTGGTAGGAAAAACAAACAGCATCATTACATTATGTACTCTTATATCTGGAAAGAAAGGGATGTTTATGCCAATAATAAAAACAGTCTGATTTAAATCTACCGTGTTACTAGGAGTAAAAGTTGCAAAATAGTGGATCTTCGAAGTCATATCGCTCGGGTTTCCTCTCCAAACAGTGTGATAATGGCCTGTATACTTGCATGTTCTTATACAGTTTCAGGTAGCCAATGAAAGGTCCTCAACAAAAGCTGTCTGTGCAATAAGCCAGGGGCATGTAAGTCCAGCTAGTCTCCCTTTCATCTGTTGCCGTAACATTAGGAATGTGTTTACGACTTCGTTCAAAATGGCGATAATCTAAACAGCTATGATGTGATTGCCCTGCTAATGAGTGGGTTTTGTCAGCACTAAACTGCTACAGAATACAGTCTATACAGGGCCAACTCAGATCCTGTGGAGAGGAATCTATCGGACAAGTTTTTATCCAAGGAGATGCACAAATTTGCAAAATACACTCCACGAAACAGGGTCAATTTTAAGGAGACTTAATATATCTAAATAGCATGATATGTAAATGAAATTTTTGGTGTTATATTTGTAGTTCCTGAGAACAAGGACTTTTCTGAATCAACTTTTCTCCTTTGATTCATACTTGCATACAATTCATGCATGACATAATTTATTTAAGTGAATTGATATGCGAGTCATAACTCCAGCTAGTCTCCGGCTTATTTTAGCCTTGCTGCATTTCTTTACCTTTCCAGTGCTAGCATGTCAACATACAGTATGAAGTTCAGGTTCAGCTGCTACCAGTACAGAAAAGATAACAAAATGCAACAAGGCTTAAAGTAACCAGTAATTGAGACTGGTGGACCTTTTAGTCTAAAAAGTATATCATTTTTGTGACATGAAGTTGCTACCCTCTGGAGTCAACTTACCAAAGCAAAGGTTTGACCAGGAGGTATGGTGAAACTTATATTCTTCAGTATTGCCTTCCTGAAACATAAATAAAAGTTTAAAACAATCTACTATCAAAATTGGCTTGACTTACAGACTGGGTGACTCAGTAGAAAAGACTTTTTTAAGTCAATTACTTATTGAATCATAGAAGAAGTTTCAAGCCCTCTCTTCTTACATGTTTTGAAGGTGTTATCAAATGAACAGGGCAAATGCCTTAGAAAAACGTAACAAAACATTCTGGAAGACAGCAAACGCCTTCAAAACATTTACCAAAATTATTGTTGACAATTTATCCCCCTCTGCAGTCCTGGTTGTACAACAATGGTTTACAGTGGATAACGTATAGCAGGTGGCGATTTAATTACAATTAGGAAGAGTAAAAACCTATCCTAAGATCTATAAGAAGCGTGTGTACGTACGCAGGGTCGTAGTGGAAGTTGACATCCCGGAACTCTATCTGACCTTGTTTCACTACCAGGCCCGGCGCTCCGGGCGCATCCACCACCTACACCAATATATCTTGTACAGTCATTCAAATAAAGCATTTCTCAATATACATAATTGAATTTATTGAAATTCAACAGCTGACTACAACATTAAGTATATTTTGTAAAAAGAATATTCACACTTTATTAAAGAAGCATATCCTCCCAATTGTAAGCCATGAAAAAAGAAGTTGAAAGTCCACACATCATTTACAAAATCATTCTCTCCTCACAGATTATTAAAGTCATATCATATATTCCCATATAAATCATTCGGTCATCCTTTCTTTATTACTTGGATCACAGACCTTCCTACTTGCTGTCCGGCAAAAACTATTTGGCCTTTTTCTTCCTTTCAAACTTAAAACGTAGAAAAACTTAAAATCAAGTTATTTAAAAGGGTGGCTAAAATAGTTCCAAAGTTTTCATTATTGTAAAAACGCAACTAACGGCAAAACTAATTTTGTGAATATAATTCACCTGTACCTACCTCGAGATCCTCATCCAAAAGTTCAAACATATTCTCCATGTCGATAAACGCCTGCTGGATCATTCTGAGAGGAGAGAAAGAAAAACAATTTTAGTGTCTGAAGATATTTATAAAACCCTTGGAGCATATTCATCTCCGAACATAAAACTCCTTCATGGGTATATTTTCTAAATTATTAAATAACACAAATACCACTTGCCAAAAAATAATTGTGCAGGGTTTCTCATATACTTGATATCGTAATAGATCTACTAGATGCCCCCATGTAGATGTCCCCTCCTCCATTTTAAAACTAGGCCCTGTACAAGGATAGCAATGGCAAGCCTGAACTGGGCATGAATAGGGTAATAAGTTCTAACTATTATTATCACCTGTAGTAAGTTCTAACTAATATTATCACCTGTAGTAAGTTCTAACTAATATTATTCACCTGTAGTAAGTTCTAACTAATATTATCACCTGTAGTAAGTTCTAACTATTATTATCACCTGTAGTAAGTTCTAACTAATATTATTAACCTGTAGTAAGTTCTAACTAATATTATCACCTGTAGTAAGTTCTAACTAATATAATTCACCTGTAGTAAGTTCTAACTATTATTATCACCTGTAGTAAGTTCTAATTAATATTATTCACCTGTAGTAAGTTCTAACTATTATTATTCACCTGTAGTAAGTTCTAACTATTATTATCACCTGTAGTAAGTTCTAACTAATATTATTCACCTGTAGTAAGTTCTAACTATTATTATCACCTGTAGTAAGTTCTAGCTAATATTATTCACCTGTAGTAAGTTCTAACTAATATTATTCAGCTGTAGTAAGTTCTAACTATTATTATCACCTGTAGTAAGTTCTAACTAATATTATTCACCTGTAGTAAGTTCTAACTACCAGGTAATATTATCACCTGTAGTAAGTTCTAACTAATATTATTCACCTGTAGTAAGTTCTTACTAATATTATTCACCTGTAGTAAGTTCTAACTATTATTATCACCTGTAGTAAGTTCTAACTAATATAATCACCTATAGTAAGTTCTAACTATTATAATCACCTGTAGTAAGTTCCCAACCAGTTAAGTGGAGCATACAGCTGTGCGATGTATGTCCCGAACAGTACGTAGTCTCCTACAGTCAGGTGAAGATCAGCGAGACCACGGACAACTGCGTAGGCACACAACAGTGACCCGGCGAGGGTTCCAATGTTGACTATCAAGTTCTGTCCCAGATTGAGGAGGTTCAGAGATGCTGTTGATTTCCACTCTGCAGACTGGAGGAGAAATCAGGATCATTTATTAAAACATTAATTAATGCATGAACACATTTCATCATCCAAAACTGTGTTCCACAGGAGATATCGCTTGTGTGATCTTGTGTAGATTTTGAACAATGCCCTTTCACTGTCAACTACATGACATCACAATGCTTTTACATTATCGAGTAATGACATCACAAAAGTATGATGTCATAGATATGATGACGTCACAATTCTATGACATCACTGCAATGAAAGTCAAATGGCAGTGATGTGGTACAATTTTCATGGAAACAACATAAAGAATGATTTTGGATGATAAATTGAATCACATCCTCATGTCTTCTGATGTCAAATATATCAACTCGTGTTGATATATTTGATATAAGAAGACACTTGGGTGAGATTCTCTATATAATTTTTATCAACAATATGGGAAAACATAAATGACACCATACCAGTGCAAATAAGATTTTTTATTGAGAGTCATTTGAAGGCTGGAGCAACTTCACATTGATGTTATTTTGTAAAGAAAATCTGTTTCACTAACCATGTGAATTTATCATAAATTTTAATAACTGGCCCAATTGAAGTCCTTCACATGTTTCTTGTGTATGAATAAGAAAACAAAAGGACAGGCCAGCTGTTTGCAAAATGTTCATAGTCCTTAGGGCTCATGGCTGTAAAACATGGTCCATGTATGGACAGAGGGATGTTTTAACTTTGAAAGTTTAACTGAAAGGTAAAGTAAACTTGAGATTGCTTTTAAAATTTGCTATACATACCTGAAAGTTTTGGATAGCTTTGTCGTATCTTTCTCTTTCAAAGTCTGACGCTCCATAATACTTCACCTGAATATATAGAGAAGGGTTAAATACAATCAAAGTTACAGTACATCTTAAAGATATTCATCTTACAAAACAGTTTACAGTTGCAGAAAGGACAATAAATCAAAATCTCGAAAAAACATTCTTACTAACTCTTATGCAATATAACAGTAATATATCTGTGAAGAAACTTTCTACATGAGCAAAAAAGAAGAAGTTTTAAGTACTACAGTATCAATATTCAAATAAAGAAGTCAAACAATTTGTGTGTAAATAATTATATAATAATTATAAGCTTTTTATGATGTGGAAGAGTTTATTGTTTTCGAGTCGAAAGCCATGAAACAAGACAATAACCAGACTCACAGTTTCAAAGTTGATGAGAGAGTCGACAGCCTTCGCGTTTGCCTCATTGTCCAGCTTGTTTGTCAAACGTCGATACTTGGTTCTCCACTCAGTGATGAATATAGTGTATGCTGTAAATATACAATCAAATTCATCTTTCAGAGTTTCTCCTGAGAAATAAACAAATAAGCCATCATACTCCCCTTTCACAAAGCAACCTTAACTAAGGTTACATTCCTTAACATTGCACTCAGGCTACTTTAGTGACTTACGATCATCTTAATGTTTTGTTAAAGGAGGCCCTGATATTCACATGGACATGAAAGTTACATTGATCTAACTTATGCTTCCTCAAAAGGGTATCCTCGTCACTTTTAATCATTTATCACCAAAGTGCAAAGGCAGTAATAACTTTAATTATGGTAATCATCAACATGCATAGTGGTAACATTTACAAAATGAAATTATACCAAAAAATTACATTTAAATGATATTTATGAGAGATATGTGAAGCACAGCGGTGTATTGGTTAGCGTGCTGGCCTGGGTTTGAATCCCAGTGGAGACCAAGGTCTCATACAGTGTTGTGTTGGCAAGGCAACAATCTTCATCCACAAAGTACTCAGTTCACCCAGCTGTTTAAATGGGTAGCTAAACACAGGAAGTATGGACCTATAAGGTCAAGCGCAGCACTTATAGTCCGTTTGTCATGAAAACGTACCGGTGAATTCAAGTTTATCACAAAAGTAAATCAACTACGGTAAAATATAAATTACAAACCCTCATAGTTTTACATCGCCAAATAGGCATTTAATTTTCATAATTTTCTTTATCTTTAAAAAAGTTGTTTAAGAAATGATCATAGTTTAAAGTTGCTGTTATTGATTTGTATGACAAGGGGTTATGCACAGTGTCCTTAACACCAGACACATATAGGGAAGGTTTCAAAATATTTACTCATAATTTGAACCAATAAATGAAAATGTCTAGAGGTAAATATATATTCTTTAAACGCCTTGTTGCATCTCTGAAATTCATTCATGACACCACTTTCATAGATGTTTAGAATACAAGTAACAGTTTGTCTACATAGTAGACTTGGTTTGAATTATTTGTTTTCCTTTTGCTTAATGAGCTTGTACGTTCTACTGAAACTTCCATATTGTGAGATGTCAACTACGGCACCATGTCTCAATCCTTATAGTGTGAGGTTTTTGCTTTAACTCCTGATGTGCAGTATGACTGGTACTCGCCCAACTGTCATTAGACATGCATTTTCTACTTGAACCACAAAATATGGATTAATCATTGTTTTTTTTAATCAGATTCAACGTATGTCCTGTTTTTTTACCGCAGTCTCAATTAAATAAGAAGTTGATAATCCATAAATATCCTTGTCTTCTAAATAAATTGATGTAAATATTAATTGAAATTAATTTATACCCATTCGCTTTGACATCCGTCTAGATTAGGTTTTGAGACGACCCCTTTCTTGTGAGATTTTCATTTGGCCGTATTTACTATAAAACTGGTTTATCGTTTGAGCTAATGACAAAAAATCACTTATTTCTAAGTCTAAAAGGATTTGATAAATACAATAAGAGATAAGTTATTGTATGGTAGAATGTGTATATAACGAACTTGGAAGCTTATGCCTATAATTTCTCTCTTCAACCAGTATGGTGATGATCAAGTTAATAAAGAGACTACGGTATTCTATGTTAACGTTGATTCACGTGTATTTGTGAACTCTTCCAAACACAGTGCATACCCCCTTGTCATACAAACCAATAACAGCCACCTCAAATTATGATTGTTACAACTTTTTTTCCTTTTCCTTTTTTCCAAATTGGCGGGGTAAAACTATGAGGGTTCGCAAATTTCATTTCATCGTATAAAATTCACCTTTCTGTTAAACTTGAAATTCATTGGTAAGTTTTCAAGACAGACAGACTATAGTAGCAGCAACAAAAGTACAATTTCCAACCACCAGTGAGCAGCGTTGTGTTGGATATTAGGTATTAAAATAGTCATTATATCATTATTATTTTTAAGAAAGAGTACATGTATACGGAAAATACAAATACACTTACATAGATAGAGAGCCATACACAAGAAGACGACAATACCAAATATGTAGTTGAAGGCCGTGACAAAGTAGACAATACCAATGATGATGTCCGCTATAGTTGGTACTATGTTGAAGAGTAGGTAACTGGAAATACAAACACAACTTCATTAAATATTGTGTTAAAAAAAAACAACCTTATCAACCTACCTACGTATAATCGTTCATTTCAGACTGTCTTTTCAAGATCGAATCAGATGGTTAGCATTGGTTACATTTCTGTATCACCCCGAGGGTTAACCCTGTAAGGAGGAATTACAATGATTGTAAACCCTGATATGTTTCCTAAGAGGATGAACTGAAGAAACAGACAGATTTTGAAAAAATTCTCAACTATAAAGTACAATATGAACAGCAAATGTTTGGACGAAAGTGTGTCTCAAACCCTTAGCCAGTAAGACATGTGGTTCGTGAGCTAATCTTTAGCCTATTGCGCCATGGAGGCTTGATCCTCAGGTTTGTCTTTCCTATCAAGGTCAACAACTGGTTTCTCCTTATAATAATAACCAGCACAATAAGTATCCCGAACAAACGAAATGTTCAAAGGAGGCGCTAGATTTGGATACCATTTAAAGGGGCATGATTGAACACTAGCTGCTGTAGTTTAACGGAGGCACTAACGAATCTGTCCACAAACTCAGCCAACATGTCAATCAAAGCGTTGAGTAAACTCTCACCTCAGCAGACTGTTGATGCTGTTTGTTCCTCTGTCGACCACTCGCAGTACTTCACCAGTTTTCCTCCCCAGGTGCCAGCGCAGTGACAGTCTGGAAATATGCATATATACAATTATAACAAGAAGACATAGTCATCAACATCCCCTCGCCAGAGCCAAGAAATTGGAAAAAGGGCAATAATTCGAAATAATTGTGCATTACTCATTTTCATTCCATCAAGGTATGTTAGCCCTCATGCAACACACCAATTTTGGTTCTCCTATCTTAAATAGTTTCTGAGAAAAACTGTCGACTTTTGAGATACCATGAACAAAGTCCAAAAATACGGAACAAGGGCAATAACTCCGAAACAAATATTTGCAGGCTTCTCATTTTCGAACTCCATCAAGGTATTCATGCCTTCAAGCAACACATCAAATTTGGTAAGCCTATCTTAACTGGTTTCTGAGAAAAGCTGTCCCCTTTGGAGATACCATGAACAAAGTCCAAAAATACGGAACAAGGGCAATAACTCCGCAACAAATATTTGCACGCTTCTCATTTTCGAACTCCATCAAGGTATTCATGCCTTCAAGCAACACATCAAATTTGGTAAGCCTATCTTAAATGGTTTCTGAGAAAAGCTGTCCCCTTTGGAGATACCATGAACAAAGTCCAAAAATACGGAACAAGGGCAATAACTCCGCAACAAATAATTGCACGCTTCTCATTTTCGAACTCCATAAAAGTATTCATGCCCTCAAGCATCTCATCAAATTTGGTAACCCTATCTTAAACGGTTTCTGAGAAAAGTTGCCTCCTTTATCTCGGACGCACGGACGGACGGTGCCCAAACCTATATCCCCCTTCCACTTCGTGGCGGGGGATAATAATATAGCTGCATTTATAGTCAATGCTCTGTGTACTTTAAGATTGAAAATGACACTTGAAAATATGTATTTTGACGCCAGTCTTAATGGATGCCAGTGACCCATTGGTTTTTATATCAAATGGCAGTGCATTCCACTTCATTGCTGCCTTGCAGGAGAACAAACAAAGTTCATCTTTGGCAATGTTACGAACATTTGCTTTTGTGATCTCAGTGAGTGTGAGGAATGATATAGAGATAGTAACTCTGCAGGGTAGTCAGGGGTTATTCCGTTTAAACAACTGTTTTAAATGCGATTCCTGCTGTGATTGTTAGCCAGCACAGTGGTAGTGGGGACAATAGACAGGGCGATGGTAGTGGTTGGTGAGGGTGGAGAGGGAGGTGGTGTGAGGGAGGAGAGTGAGGTGGTGTGAGGGAGGAGAGTGAGGTGGTGTGAGGGAGGAGAGTGAGGTGGTGTGAGGAGGAGAGTGAGGAGGTGTGAGGGAGGAGAGTGAGGTGGTGTGAGGGAGGAGAGTGAGGTGGTGTGAGGGAGGAGAGTGAGGTGGTGTGAGGGAGGAGAGTGAGGTGGTGTGAGGGAGGAGAGTGAGGTGGTGTGAGGGAGGAGAGTGAGGTGGTGTGAGGAGGAGAGTGAGGAGGTGTGAGGGAGGAGAGTGAGGAGGTGTGAGGAGGAGAGTGAGGTGGTGTGAGGGAGGAGAGTGAGGAGGTGTGAGGAGGAGAGTGAGGTGGTGTGAGGGAGGAGAGTGAGGTGGTGTGAGGGAGGAGAGTGAGGTGGTGTGAGGAGGAGAGTGAGGTGGTGTGAGGAGGAGAGTGAGGTGGTGTGAGGGAGGAGAGTGAGGTGGTGTGAGGGAGGAGAGTGAGGAGGTGTGAGGGAGGAGAGTGAGGTGGTGTGAGGGAGGAGAGTGAGGTGGTGTGAGGAGGAGAGTGAGGAGGTGTGAGGGAGGAGAGTGAGGTGGTGTGAGGGAGGAGAGTGAGGAGGTGTGAGGGAGGAGAGTGAGGAGGTGTGAGGGAGAAAAGGGTGAGGTGGTGTGAGGGAGGAGAGTGAGGTGATGTGAGGGAGGAGAGTGAGGTGGTGTGAGGGAGGAGAGTGAGGTGGTGTGAGGGAGGAGAGTGAGGAGGTGTGAGGGAGGAGAGTGAGGTGGTGTGAGGGAGGAGAGTGAGGTGGTGTGAGGGAGGAGAGTGAGGTGGTGTGAGGAGGAGAGTGAGGTGGTGTGAGGGAGGAGAGTGAGGTGGTGTGAGGAGGAGAGTGAGGTGGTGTGAGGGAGGAGAGTGAGGAGGTGTGAGGAGGAGAGTGAGGTGGTGTGAGGGAGGAGAGTGAGGTGGTGTGAGGAGGAGAGTGAGGTGGTGTGAGGAGGAGAGTGAGGTGGTGTGAGGAGGAGAGTGAGGTGGTGTGAGGAGGAGAGTGAGGTGGTGTGAGGAGGAGAGCGAGGTGGTGTGAGGAGGAGAGTGAGGTGGTGTGAGGAGGAGAGTGAGGTGGTGTGAGGAGGAGAGTGAGGTGGTGTGAGGAGGAGAGTGAGGTGGTGTGAGGGAGGAGAGTGAGGAGGTGTGAGGAGGAGAGTGAGGTGGTGTGAGGGAGGAGAGTGAGGTGGTGTGAGGGAGGAGAGTGAGGTGGTGTGAGGAGGAGAGTGAGGTGGTGTGAGGAGGAGAGTGAGGTGGTGTGAGGGAGGAGAGTGAGGTGGTGTGAGGGAGGAGAGTGAGGAGGTGTGAGGGAGGAGAGTGAGGTGGTGTGAGGGAGGAGAGTGAGGTGGTGTGAGGAGGAGAGTGAGGAGGTGTGAGGAGGAGAGTGAGGTGGTGTGAGGGAGAAAAGGGTGAGGTGGTGTGAGGGAGGAGAGTGAGGTGGTGTGAGGGAGGAGAGTGAGGTGGTGTGAGGGAGGAGAGTGAGGAGGTGTGAGGGAGGAGAGTGAGGTGGTGTGAGGGAGGAGAGTGAGGTGGTGTGAGGGAGGAGAGTGAGGAGGTGTGAGGGAGGAGAGTGAGGTGGTGTGAGGGAGGAGAGTGAGGTGATGTGAGGGAGGAGAGTGAGGTGGTGTGAGGAGGAGAGTGAGGTGGTGTGAGGGAGGAGAGTGAGGTGGTGTGAGGGAGGAGAGTGAGGAGGTGTGAGGGAGGAGAGTGAGGTGGTGTGAGGGAGGAGAGTGAGGTGGTGTGAGGGAAACATTGAAGCTACTCACGAGTGGAGATGGCTGAAGAGTTTGACTTGCACGCCCCGTGTAGTGAACTGTTGTACCTTGATCCACAGGAAAGATCGAATGTTGTTCAGCAGACCAGACGTACCTGCGAAGTATCATTAATTTGTAATAAAGTATCATGAAAGTATAATAACTGTTTGCAGAACTTTCCAAACTCAAAGCGCTGATGAATGACCATAAGTTTGTTCTCATTTTTAATGAATGTGCACTCTTATCAAATTGTCAAATATTTATAAAAATAATCAAACTATCATGCTAATAAGTAAATGTTTCAATTGGATTGTGCTATAATCATATATTCTTGAAGTTTGTGTCCACAAAACTAGCCCGACAGAAGCCTCCCTATGAATGGTCCTACCAGCCCCTCCTCCACGCAGGAAGCTGAGTGCTACAAAGGTCAGGATGTAGTCCCAGCGGAACTCAAGATCTGACGTGCTCTGTCCGTCAGTCATCGTCAAACTGTTGACTGAAATAGAAATAATTAACATGAAAGGACAAATATATGGAGGTGCATAAAAATCATATTAATTTCATGTGAAGATATTGTTGATGAAACTTAGTTTCAGTTTCCTCTAGTTTGAGAAATAACTGTTAGTACTAAACATATTACATTCATTTAGCAATATTTTCTATAATATCTTTCAATGAAGTTCAATTCAAAAACAGAAAGATCATTTTTGAAGAAAATAAGTTTATATTTCCCTAAAAAATTTATCAAGGTTTTAGCTGCAGACATTTTTGGCAGAATTCAGACTTTAAAAATGTTTTCCACAGAACTGTAAAAATTGCTCAAAGAATCCACAGAGAACTCTGTAGCAAATAGTTTTCTTAGCTTAGAACGGCCTGGACTCTGCCGCTTATACTGGAGTAATAGGTTTATGATCAAGGGGGTCAGGACAAAATGAACAAACTTTTAGTTTTAGTTTTTAGTTTTCGCCCTCAGGGATGCAGTGTTTAAATTTATGGACGACGCCCAACGGATGGCTGCCACATGTTGTGCCACACATTAAGCACAACTGTTCTTATAGGCTAGCTAGGTATGAAGAATTAATGTAAACTTGGCACCCAGCACTTTTCTACATTTTGAAATAATGTTTTGAGTATTATCCTACTCACTGATGAGTTTGCTGTATATAGGAGTAAAGACGTTGATAACTCGTCCCGCCACGAGCACCAACAGACACGCGAGGACAGTGAGTTGAAGGAGAATGTTTCCCTTGGGCCAACAATACGGGATCATTATCTTCAACTTGCTGATGATGTTGCTCCAGGTCGAGGTTGGTCCACTTGACCTCTGACCCTGTAAACATGTCACACTTAAACTGATGAACAAATTTGAAACGGTTCTTAGAAGCCCATTTACAGAGATAATAACACATTGTCTAATGGGTCCATACTGGCTAAAGATAGAGTATCCTTGAATAACACTGGACCAGCACGTCAAACTTTAATCCAAAATATAATGCTATTTACATGTTTAGCTGCATCAAATTGTTGCATTTGGGATCATCTGCAAGATTACAGATTTCATCTTCTGATCTTCTTCACAATCACAATGTGACACTGTCGGTAAGGGGCTCCTTTCACAAAGCAACCTTTACTAAAGTTAACCTGTATTCCAGTCCTTCTTAAACTAAGATTAACTTAATATTTCAAGATCACCTTTGTGCTTTGTGAAAGGAGACTCTGGCTACATAAGGGAATTTCATATTGCCAGTTTTGGTTGAAATAAGTGCCTTCTGATCGTGACTCTTCCAAGAATGACAGTATATCCACTGACCTCTCTGTCGGGACACAGCCTACTAGACCCACACACCTGTGTGTTCTTATGCCAAGGGTTGTGGTGTGTGAAATGGTCTGATTGAGGTGTTAAAAGTTCAGTGCTAACAAAAGTACTTGAATTGGTAGTGTTACAAATGGGGTGGTCCTAAATACAACTATGCACCTGTTAATTCATTTAGACAATCGATATATTCCAACATACCGTATTCTCTCGAGCCTTAGACCACCCCCACTTTTCAGGGGTTGTACTGGTTGGGGTTATTCTCAGGTTATAGCCCACCCCACTTTGCCAGATGTTCCATGGACATACATTACATAAATCTATAATATTATTTTAAGTTAAGTGTAAAAACTTATTCTGACTGTCTGACAGTTGGTATGAATTTTCATCTGAGTTGGGGTATCTCCTGTCTAAAAGCCTACCCCCATCTTTTTAAGATGTTTGTTTGCCTGGCTGGAATATGGTACTCTATATCAACAATCTGAATAAGCAAATCATTCCTGCTTCTGAATCTCCTGATTTATCTCTTGACTCATCACTCCAAGACCTACAGGATCAGGGCTATCTTACTTCTATGGAATGGAAGATTACTCACGGATTCGTTGATGAGGACATCGTAGCCCATGTGAGAGAGACCAGGAGCTCGGAGTCCGATGATGAAGAGACAGAAAGTGAACACATAGCGCACCAGCCAGAACCCAAACTCCAGTTGTTTCTCGGAGCTGCAATGTTACATGGTATCTGTAGGTGAGGTGATTTAGGGTTCAAGAGTATTCGACTTATATCACAGTGGCTACTATAATTGCAGGGAGAAAGCCTGAAACAACTTAGTGGCTATGCATTGTGGTGAAACCTGCGAGCTACAGCTGGAGCTAGCAAACAATGGGTGGTACTACGCTGAAACTCATTGTAGCATTGCACCCAAAGCTTACTGCGTGTAGAACAGTTCTCTACAGCAAACAAAGTTGACGAGCCTCTGGTAGGACTCAAACCCCAGATCTCTTTATTGGAAGAAAAACGTGCTATCCTGGCCCCTGGGCATCTGTAAATGTAACTTATGTCTTATCGTTACTTACAGTATATTTATAAATACAAAATATACATGACTAACAATTAATCTGAGGAAGAAGTTTTTAGACACTAAGAAAGTGTCCTAATGGTTGACCTTCACTCAGTAACTGTTCGACAATACAGACATCATTTCTATATGACATCTATTTATCCTAATGTTTGACATTATGCATTTGAAATGCATGAACTGCAAACTGGATATATGTCAAAATTTGACAGCATTGTCAGCTCTGCCACTCTAATAGGAACAGAAAGGGGTTGAAATAACCTTATCAAACCACTAGGCCTCACACTAGAACATTTCTATTTCAAAGTCAAAATACATCATCACACTCGTATCATCTTCCAACTTCCCCTGCAAAGCATAACTTGGGCCAATCTCCACCACTGACTAAGTTAAACCTTGCCACATTTCCTTCACTTTCCTGTGCACACTAGTGGAGGGAACTATCTAAAGTTTAGGTGCAGCTTGCTGCTACACTAGCACAGGAAAGTAAAGAAATGTGGTAAGACTTAAACTAGCCAGTGATGGAGACTGGCGCATGTTATACCTTGCTGAGGGAAGTTGCTAATTTTCAGCCTTATTGAATTTTCATTCTACAAGCTTAGAAACATTTACTAGCCATGGGTGACCATGCTGGTGCTACGGTGGAACCCTGACTTACCCATCTAAGCCCCACCACCATCGAGGACTGAACCACGACACGAAGGCAAGATTCTCTCTGACGAAGGCGATAGACCAGAAGAGGAGCAGGACAAGGCCATGACCCCGGGTCGGTATGGATGGAAGTGCGTAGTTCCTCTCCAGACTCATCAGGCGTAGTGATACACCCCACGCTAAGAACAGTGTCACCATGGTAACGATTTCATAGCCAAACAGGGTCCTCCCTATAGATGTATCCTGATGAGAGAAAATTGAAATATATCAAGAAGGATTACCAAAAATAGAAATTGTAGCAATCGTACCATCATGATTCTATGATTCTATGAATTTTCCATAGAGTGCTTAAAGTATGTGCTTTATTTTTACCCATTTCAGTATGTTTTAGCACGATAGCATCATTTGAGTGCACTATTCAAAGCAAAAGGAAAGGGTTCAAGTAACGATTAATTTAATAGCAATTTCTATTAAATTTAGAGAATTCATATTAAAAACTTTTGCAAGCAAAGCGTAACACTGGCTTAAATTATATTTTGGCAAGAGAATTCAAAATCGTGAGCAAAGCATGTCAAAAGGTAAAACATTTCAAAATATATTCAACAAGTTCCTTTGACATTCATATAAAACTAAACTATCAAATAAGTTTGAATAAAATTCTTTAGCATGAACTGTTTGCGAGGCATTCTAGATGTTTGTGATATAGAGAAGATAAGGATATTTACAGATGATCAACTTCTTTATTTGACAATGGTGACGTTTATGTATAGATTTTTATACCATTATATATGATATGCCTGATAAAGGTATAAGAATCTATACCGAAACATCACCATTGTTAAATAAAAAGTTGATCCTCCATCATCATCCTTGTCCTCTCAACACTGAGCATGGTGATGACCAGACCTGTACAATCATGTGCAGAAGGGACTCGGTCATAAGCAGCAGGGTCAGGACGACCTGTACGATATACCAGGAAGATCGGGGGACACGGCGCGACTCGATCAGGATGGCATATCGGCTGTACATGAAACATTGGAGGAGTCCACACAGGAAGATAACGACAAAGAGGATCCCGCCCGATATCGTGTCGAAGAAACATTGGTTCAGTCCATTATCCAGCCAGACATCTGTCCAGATCGTTCCATTATCACAGAACAGCATTTTGCTGATTTAGATTCGATCAGCTGTGGAATCAGGTTCAGAATTCAGCAGTTATTGGCCAACAGGTAAGGGTCAATGTTTTTGGTCAAGGTGATTGGTTCATTCATGTGATGACAGGTTATTAAGCTGCAGACAGGAGTGGCAAGAACTGGTTCCAGTCAATCTCTTCCAGGTTAAAAATCAGGAGTTTCCTCGAGTTGATAACGGGGTCCATCTGTATCCATGAGGCTCTGGAATGAAGATGTCAAAAAATCAACAACCAGGGGAAACGTCGTGAGAAATCAACAACCAGGAGAAACATTGTGAGGAATCAACAATCAGCAAGTGCTTGCCACACCTGTGCCAGATCCTAAATATACCCCCAAATTACACAAACCGGACCAGTGTTAGTAATAGCTGCCTGTCTGTCAGCCAATTGCTGGTTAGTTTCTTTTGGGGCCAGTTGCAAAAAATTGGCCAGCAAGCCCATCTGACCTGTCTGATTTTTGATAAACTGACTTTCTAAAAACAATGGGCCTAACAGTCCGACAGGGCTGGCTAATTTGCTAATTACAAGCCCTGCACTGCCAGTAAAGACTTAATTTATTCCATGGACTGGACTGGACACTGGACACGGTGTAATGACAAGCATGTTTATATCTTACATGGACATGTGTATAAATATACTTCTATTTCGTGTCTGTCCCCTTTGGTTTGCTTCTACACTGCCAATGTCTCCTGTGACCAAAGGAGTATAAATAAGCTGGTTCTTCTAATCATTTAGTACAGTGAGTTGTTGTGACATTGAAAATGTATGAAAATGTATGAAAATGTATGAAGCCACAAAACATTCAGACATGAAATGAAGCAGTTCAGGAGATCTATATTAAGGAGATATAGAACGATGAAATCAAACATGTTAGAATTCTATTATTTTTTCACAATAAAAAGTTAATTATGTCTCTTATCCAAAAATGACAGAAAATTTGTGGGTTACCAAACCATTTAAAGAGTTATTGGCATTAATAATAATAATAATGTTGTCAGCAAATTACGCTATTTTGAACCAATTTGGTCTACCTAAATGAAGCACACGCTTTCAGTGAATAAACTTGGAATCCTTTCAGATACATTTAGTCACATCGAGGGATGTATAGCAAGTTTATATTGTGAAAATCAATGACTCTATTATGAGAAACAGAATTCAATTAAGCTCTTTTTAAAAATAAACAACATTTTTATCATTTTTTTTCACAAGTACAACATGAATTTTCACTGCCACACATATTTTAGTCAGATATTGCTAAAAATGTAATATGATGTGCACAGTTGAATGAAGAAAGGAATTCAGAAATAATAATAGGGGGTCACCGAACATTTGTTCATTACTTTTAAGTCATTTTTCAATTTACCTACTAAAACGTAAAAACCTGACATCACACCAATTTTGATCAAATAAATGTAACTTTAACGACCTATCATGTAATTATATCTAAGCAAATTGGAGAACAAATATCAGTTAATCACTCAAGACAATTTATATTCATCTTGAGATATGTATGTAATTGGAATAATGCAGAGAGTAACATATTTACAGCAAATATAGGCGACGGTAACGTCATGCGGCATGTCGTAAAATGACCATTAAAAAGGCGTTACGGTACATTTAAGCGCTTTCTGTAAGTATACGGGTAAGCCTCTACTCCAAAGAACATAATGCACATATTTTGTGACTTATTTACAGCTATACATTACCATGAGCGAGTGCTATTTCTCCGTCCCATCTCTCCTTAAATGAAAGTGGAGTTTGAAAAGTGGTTGAATGCTATCTTAAAAATAAGGTTAAGGTCACAAAAGGGACTTGTGGCTGTTTGAAGATATTTTGTGATTGGGTTAATTATTGAGATCACATTTTATCCAAATAATTACATAACTTGTGCAACAAACATTAATTTGTTTCATACATTTACAATAAGATAAGGGTAAACTTTTGGATTCAGCAATGGCATTGGGATGATACACCAACCTGGCTGTTAAATTGATAAGAGCTAATTCTATACTCTGACTTTGATGGCACCAGTAGATCCTATCACCAGCTGACACAGAAGGAAAACACATTTTAGAAGAATTGAAAAGTTTCTATTCTAAACTATATAAACAAACGAACAGTGATGACAACACTACAGATAAAATACTCAATAATATAGATACACCAAAAATAATAAGAAAAGATTATGACGAACTCGAAAAGGACCTGACAATGGATGAAATAAAGAAAACTGTCTTATCTATGAAAAACAATAAGAGTCCAGGTATCGACGGTTATCCTATTGAGTTTTTTAAATTCTTTTGGAAGGATCTGGGTCAATGGATCTTTAGGTTTATAAAGGAGGCTTTTTCTAATAATTCATTGACAGGTACAATGAACAGGGGAATCATTACCTGTCTGCCAAAACCTAATAAGGATAGGAAACTACTTAAAAATTGGCGGCCTATTTCATTGCTTAATGCTTTATATAAGATAATAAGCTCTTGTATTACAAATAGACTGAAAAAAACTTTGAATAAAATTATACATGAGAATCAAACAGGATTTATTCCAGGTAGATGTATCAGTGAAAACACTAGGATGCTTTATGATATTATATTTGAAGCCAAAAAGCTAAACAAACCTGGTTTGCTTCTCCTAATCGACTTCGAAAAAGCATTTGATACAATCTCTAAACCTTTTATAATGCAGGTACTGAAAAAGTTTGGTTTTGGGCCTAAGATTATCAAATGGGTAGAAATTTTAACCTCAAATACAACAGCATCAGTAATTCAAAATGGACATCTTTCATCTTTTTTTGTACTTGAAAGGGGATGTAGACAAGGGGACCCAATTTCACCCTACTTATTCATACTTGCAGTTGAAATATTAGGTATAATGATGAGGACAAATCCGGAAATAAAAGGCATAACACTTAATGATAAGGAACATAAACTAGGACAGTATGCTGATGATACTCAACTTTATTTAGATGGATCTGAAAAAAGCCTGAATGCAGCAATGGAAACTCTTCGCATATTTTACCAAATTTCAGGACTTAAAATGAACATAGAAAAAACCAAAGCTGTTTGGATAGGCTCTATGTCTGAGAGTAAGGTAACATTAGTCAGTGACCTTAAACTTGACTGGCACAGTTGGGACTTTGAAATTTTAGGAATCACACTGAATGCTACATTAAATGATTTGTGGGTGATCAACACCAGAAAACGCCTAGAACATATCAATAGACTACTCGCCAGTTGGCACAGAAGAAATTTAACACTCATTGGAAAAATCACAGTAATCAAATCCTTGGCAATATCAACCTTAGTACATATCTTCTCTGCTCTACCTAATCCACCTAAAACATTCATTAAAGAACTTAATAAAATAATCTACAGATTTTTATGGAAAAACAAAAATGACAAAATTAAGAGATCAACTATAAGCAGAAGTTATCAAGACGGAGGCCTAAGAATGATAGATATAGAATGTTTTATTAATGCTCTAAAGATATACTCATTGAAAAGAAAGTATAAGAAACTTGAACAAACTTCAAACATTTTTACTTTAAAACATTTCCTCAAACTAGGCTGTAACGGGGTCGATTGTTTATCTGATCAAGATAATCCTTTTTGGAAAGATGCTTTATCGGCTTTGAGAATATTCTACAAGAAAATTACCATTGATGAAAATAATGTAGACCAAATCATAACTCAACCATTATGGTTTAACCATTTGTTTAAATCATCATACATTATTAAAAACTGGTTTAACTCAGGAGTTCATAGTATCAAAGATATATGTGACGAAAATGGCTTCCTAAGTTTTGAAAATTTCAAACAAAAATACAAAATAAAAGGAACCTTCTTAGACTATCAGCGGTTGATAAACAATATTCCAAAAAACTGGAGATATCAAATAAGACATACAACACTAACATGTAACATGCCTCAGGCCACAAACATTTACAGATACACGTTTATTAATGCTGAAAGTTCAAGGACATTTTATGATGAACTAATTAAGAATGATACTGCACCCAAGTCATTGGGATATTGGAACAAGGTATTTCTGCATGAAATTGACTGGAAAGATGTGTTTAGTTACTATAGGAACTGTACAAAGGACTGTAAGCTTTTAGACTTTCAATACAGATTTATTAACAGAATTGTGTATACAAAGAAAGAATTATTAAGAATGAAGTTAGTTGATGATGATACATGTACTTTTCGTAAAAATGCTCCAGAAGATATATCACATGTTTATTTTGAATGCCAATTTGTTAAGAATTTTTGGGAAAAAATTGAGAAATTTCTAAATGACAACCTCCAATCTAATTTAACTCTTTCCAAATTCATTGTAATGTTTGGAGTATTCTCTCATAACCAAGCTATAAATCATATTTTACTTCTCGCCAAAAGATTTATTTATACATCAAGTTTAAAACAGCAAGATATATCTTATGCAGGATTTCTTACATTGCTAAAGGATGTATGCAATATAGAAAGATTTATTGCAATAAAAAATAGTAGATATCAGCATTTCACTAAGAAATGGCAAAATCTAGAAATTACTCTTAATATTGAAATGAAGCACTCATAAAATACCCGAATATGTCAATTTACCTATTGATCATCACCAAATCATTACTAGTTACTTCTCCTATGTGCAAATTGAAACCACATGACTATACCATGCCTTCTTTTCACAGTTATGTGTATTTTTATTTACATTTGACTGCCAACACATGTTAACCTTGCTATAAACTGTACATCATGCTTGAAATGGAATAAAAAATATTAAAAAAAAACACAAAAAAAACATATTTACAGCAAATATAGGCGACGGTAACGTCATGCGGCATGTCGTAAAATGACCATTAAAAAGGCGTTACGGTACATTTAAGCGCTTTCTGTAAGTATACGGGTAAGCCTCTACTCCAAAGAACATAATGCACATATTTTGTGACTTATTTACAGCTATACATTACCATGAGCGAGTGCTATTTCTCCGTCCCATCTCTCCTTAAATGAAAGTGGAGTTTGAAAAGTGGTTGAATGCTATCTTAAAAATAAGGTTAAGGTCACAAAAGGGACTTGTGGCTGTTTGAAGATATTTTGTGATTGGGTTAATTATTGAGATCACATTTTATCCAAATAATTACATAACTTGTGCAACAAACATTAATTTGTTTCATACATTTACAATAAGATAAGGGTAAACTTTTGGATTCAGCAATGGCATTGGGATGAAACACCAACCTGGCTGTTAAATTGATAAGAGCTAATTCTATACTCTGACTTTGATGGCACCAGTAGATCCTATCACCAGCTGACACTGAATACATAAACTTACATAGTCCAGCATACATGTACTTACAGGCTGTGTGTATCAATGGCAGATTCACTGTGTGCTATCTGATCCGGTGAGAATTAAACATAAGGTTTGTACACATGCACCCTAGTTATGACATTGAATGAAAGTTTTATTTAGTAAATGGAGATAAAATCCAGAAAGATGTACTTTCCCAGTGAAAGATTCAGAGGGGTGTCTGACTAGCCAGCCCCGATCACACTCCTTTTCAAAATTGTTGAATGCCAGAAAACAATTGTCACTGCTGCAGATTCTCACCAGTTACTGAGAGTAATACAAATATTGAGACTCATTTCATAAACATGTATGACATATCTGCTTGGACAATAATCTCTATTTACGTAATAGTTAGAACCTTCGTGATTAAGAAGGGGCGGAGCGAGCATAGCGAGCGAGCCCCTTCTTAATCACGAAGATTTCTCTTCATAGGTTCTAACTGACTTAGAACTCCACCTACTTTTGATTGACAGGTTCAATGACGTCACTGTTTCTGTGATTTCCTACGTAATTGTTTCATATGACGCGATGTTGCTAAGCTGTATGGACATGTGTAGCGTAGTGTCGAGGTCGCGTTTACTTCGAGTCACGTGGGGCACATGTCAATAAAAAGTTGTAAAACATTGTTGTCATTTGTTTTTGACCAATCAGGCACAGAGAGGGCGTGTCATGAAGAGCGTTTTAGCTTTGAGTTCTTAATCATTAAGAGTCTATTTTGTCAGGAAAATATGACCGTCTGATTGGCTGAGAACGTACCGTAGGTTGAGTTCTAAACACACTAAGAAAATGTACCTTCCTCTAACCGAAATAATAAAACATCACTAAAAGATCTTGTTCATTTTACAAACTTGCCTGAAACTGAATACCAGGTATTAAAAGAGTTGTTAATCCAGAAGAGGAGAATCTCATATACTCTCTATGTACTAATAATATACTTTCTTATATGATGAGCAATGAAATAGTGGGATTTTTCAGTGAAATAAACCGTCTATCAAGCTACAGTGAAAATAACTTATATTTTCACTGCGACCAGTGACTGATATAATTTGATGTCATAAAACAATGGTCTGACGAAGCAAATTTGCTTATGACGTCACAGTGTTACTGTGGCGATTGGCTGTTCCTAGCAGCCGCTCGGCGTGAAAACGACCCATTTCGGACGTAATTACAAGGAAAACACCATAAAATAAATATAGTATCTGTCAATTCTTGACAATATACCATGTTTATCTCATCTCTTGAGGTAGAAAAGTTATATATTTTCACTTTTGGCTGTGCCAACCTTTCTACCTCACTTGATGAGATAAACATGGTATTAGTCAAGAAAAGACAGATATCCTCTATGAACAGTGAGTCCTCGATAATCCGAACGCTTCCGTCTTTCATCAAAAACGTTCGGATAGTGAAATGTTCGGACTACTGAAATGAACCAAACAAGATGGAGTTGATTACCTTTGAATCTACAGACAGACGAGAACATATTTAGAATATCACATGACTTTGACACGCTGGATATTTATAATTATCACACAAAATGAGAAAATTCAATATATTACAATCACAAACTACTGACACACTATGTAAAACATTACAATTCATTACAATCACGAAATACTGACACGCTCAATCAAATGTCATGGAAGTTTACCGATCAAATCAGTGTGATGGATTGTCACCGGATTAATGAAGCAGAAATAGTTGTAATTAACTAATCCGTTACGGCTAATTGACGTTCGGATTCGGAAACGGAATCAACGGATTAATGAATCAACATTTAATGAGTTTATATAGAGATTAGTTTGGTTACTTACAGCTTGCTACCGTTCGGCGAGATTCAGATTATCAGGGCCGGACTATCGCGGCTTGACTGTATTCTATATACTCACAATATACTCTATATATGTATACTCACAATGATATTAACTCATGATTAATATAAAATACCTATATAGTTGTAGTTTACAAATGTTGTAACATGGAAGATGAATGAAATAAATAAGGTCAGTCCAGCTATGCCCCTCCATATCAAAATATCAGGTGAAATTATTTATACATTCAGTGAGGCACACCTGTTTAGTGACTTGGCATCTTGTTTCTATAATTACCTTCCATTGTAAATAAACCATGTGTTATTTCAATTTAATTAAGTGAACTTGGCAATCCATATACAATTTTTAGTATTAATACAGTCAAAAGCTTTTTGCAGTCTTACCTTTGTATTACATGTACAAGTTGTCTAATTAGTAATAAATTATTACTTTAGTGGGAACTCAAATGGTCTGTTGCCAACCTGTTTTTAGAATTGTAGATATTTTCTGTTTTTAATTTAAGAATTTTTCAACTTGCTAGTTGTAAAGAAAAATAAGAAAATCCTGATGAAAATACTTTTAAAATACCTGGTAGCCTACTCTTAATATTTACTAATTTTATGAAAATATATTCACTAGTAATTTACTATGTTTTGTCCATGCACATCAAGCTCAAAGATTAACAAATTTCAAATTACTTCAAATAACATTTTACTTATTATTTAGTATACACACCTTTCACACTAACAAAAACAGACAGCGTTCAGGCAATAAGAAATATTTTGTTTTGTATTTATCCAAAGCAATGAAGTTGGGTAATAAGGATATCAACCCCCACCAAATATCACATTTGCATTGAAATAAACCCCTCTCCACACTCCACCATAACATGCAACTCAAAAATAAATCAATCATAACTTGACATAAATGCAATTGTGTGGTGCTGCTTTTTGACCGAAAAGAAGTTATGTATTGAGGTCTAAACATAGAACACATATGCCCCCTTGTTGAATATAGGCTTTTTAGCTCATAATCATATGAAAAAAAAAAAAAAATATTCCTAACAGCATTCCAACTGCTAAGTCAGCCCGGGTTGTAGGCCTAGACCTGCCTACATGTAGTTCCAAGAAAGGCCTTTGTCGACATGGTAGCGAGTGTACTGAAGATCCACACAGTGTCTACTGTACAGTAGTGTATCTACTCAGACTACTGTACTGCTCTGCATGTCTTACAGGGTCTACGACCGCCTGTAAAGTACTGCAGTAGATTGCATGCATTACCTTGATCTGCCTAAAGACTGCAGTTTGTTGAACAATGGTTACACTGTCACAACTTTCCCATGTGATATGGTCGTATAACCTCGAATAGTGTTTGATCACATATTTTTATACAAAGCGTTACGTAATGCAAACTTCTGCAATGTCATATCATATTGGGAATCAGTTGTGTAGGCCTATGTCCATGATTTGACGTGTATTTCATTCCCTTCTACAAATAACACTTACCAGTTTCAAATATCTTCATTTCAGATTAAGTTGATATTCTAGTTCATTCTGCACTCGCTTGGAGCATGATAAACTGTTTTATCACATGTGTAAAAACCCGGTTCTTATAAAGTTCTCTCCCTTTGATAAACATATTTGGAGTGACTTCCCCTGTACAGTGATCTGTGCTTGGTTTTGTGATGCGGCAGTAAAATATAAATTTCCTTCCATGTGAGAAACGAGAGAGAAAACTATCAAAACAGTTCGATCTTCTTTCAGAAAATCATCTATTTATTTTAACTTTTAAGAAGACGTCATTGTTTTATATGCATAAAGTATTTTATAACACTTCGTTTATTAGCCATGGAGGTTTTCCACAAAACAACGTTAGGCTTGATACTATTAACTGTCTTTAATAGCTTTAAACCAAATATTTTTTTTCAATTTGTTTTTTTTGTCAAAGTCTTATGTTGTTATTGAAACTTCACTCTATATACACACAATATTTTGTTTAAAAAATTCTAATATTAAAAAATGACTGGTTATCTTTATGAGTGAAATGAGACGCGATATTCATTTGTTTTAAAATGTAATATACTTTTTACTTGTATTACGTGAGTTAATATGATTTAGAACGAAGTAACCATTAACACAACTTCACCCAGCAAACATGACCGTACTTGGCCAGTACTGGGCCAGTAGTGGCTGATACAGGCATCCGGTACTGGCCCGATTCATGCATCCGGTACTGGCCCTGTACCAACTTGCACACTGGCGTGGTACTGGGCCAGTACTGGCAAACGGTCCTGGGCCAGTACTGGGCCAGTATCACGCCATTACTAAAACGATACCACTCCCTGTACTGGCCCAATTCAGGTTAGCCTTCACTGTCCCGGTACATTAAATATATTGTGTATACTGTAAATGTTCAATATCCAAATTAACTGATAATTGAAGGTTGATTTAGCTATTTTCTCTTTCATTTTCTAAATTGTTACTTAACAATATTAACAATATTAATCATATCAGTTTGTAATCTTCCATCTTTTTCTTTTATTTTGAATGTGTATTTTCATAATAATTAATTATAATATTTATAATAATTGTTTGTATTTGTTTTCATAATGTCAATATTGTCAAATATGTAGTCAAATACATGTTACTGAAAACAAGCCAGAATGTATTTTTAACAAGTAGGCCAATGTACAAAGACAATGATAAAAAATCAACTTGTGATTATGTTCATACTTACATTTCCTAATGATATTAATACATACAGCAGCAAGTGTTAATGTAAAACACACCAGAGATAGATAGTAATATAGAATGTATCAAAGTTTTATAAATGCAACTAAAGTTAACTCATGAATTGAACTTACATTGAAAGGATACCAAATCATTGCCTTCTCCTCTTGTCTCTCTAAAGCAGACGACAATTTGAAATACTACCCATAATTCCCCACAGGAAGTGTCATACCTGAATTGGGCCAGTACTGGGCCAGTACCGGGCCAGTATATAAACCTAATATAATCTGTACTGGGCCTGTACCGGCCCTGTTCTGGCCCAGTACTGGCTCTTTAAAAATATCCCATAATGCATTTAGACAGGAAATTATATGCCTTAAACTGGGCCAGTACAGGGCCAGTACCGTACTTCAGTACCGTATTGCCAGCACTGGGCCAGTACAATTTTACCTTAAAGGCGCTGTAGCACGTTTTTTCGCTGAAATAAGTCGATGAAATGTATTTGAAAAATAATGTAAACAATAGTAAATCACCCTTCTCTCTTCGGAAAATCAAGTTGCAAATGAGTGTACATGGTTCCGTAAAGCCATGGGAATTTTTTTTGTCATTCGAATATAATAAAATGTGTTCACAATAAAATGGCCGCCATGCAATTTTGGCTTTATACTCAACACCGTAATTACCACTACGGATCATTGCTTTGTGTAATAAGATGTTTTACCCTCTAAAGTAAATATAAATGACATAAACAATCATTATAAATTAGAAATTTGAAAAAATAAAATTTGCAAAAAACGTGCTACAGCGCCTTTAACTGGGCCAATTCAGTTAAAACGGTTCTGGGCCAGTACTGGTTCCTTACCGTTTGCCAGTATGCCTTTAACAACTTTACCAGCCAGTACCAAGCCAGTAGGCCTACTGGCCCAGTATAGTCATGTTTGCTGGGCAGGGTACCACATGAGGCAGTCACGTTTCATCTTTGTATCGGATGTCCGTCAGATTACCATCAACGACGGGCAGATCTGTCCTGTGATTAGCGGAGATGCCTCCCCAAACCAAAACGCATGCACCTCCAACGCACGCAGAACGCATGCACGCATCAGCGTATAAATCGCCAGGGCGTCGATAGCATGTGAACGTCCGTTACTACTGTGAAGATAAGAACGAGACTCGTCTGAGAACAGAACACTACCCCAGTCTTTCTTTCTGCATCTTAGATGCTGTCTACGCCACAACAAACAGGCATCTCGATGTTCCATGTGCACTCTCGCAAACTATTCCTGACAATTCTTGCATTGTTAGGCCTTTAGCCTGGAAAGTGCTGCAGTTTGGAACCAATGTCTGCGATGTGTGAGCCTGATATGGTTACTTGTCCTGACGACGTCATGTAACGCGTGGTCTTCCTGCACGTGGGCGATCTCTGACGCTGCCAGTTTGTTGGTACCTGTTCTACAGAGAAGACACCGTCATTCTACGACATTCTGCGACATTCCATGTTCTAGCATGCCAACGATCATCTTGAGATAGGCGTGGCATCGTGTCATTGAATAAGATGCAATAAGCAATATGATTTGTTTGGTTAGCGCTCGATCAAAGATCTGCAAACGTCTACTGACATCAGTGTAGGCCTAATGTATGTTATCAAGTCACTTTGAAACACGTGAAAAGAGCGTGAGAGTCACATTGTATGTCAAACACATGAATGCTCAGATCATATCATCGTGTTGTATCATCTGTAAGCACCATTACCGTAAATCAGTATTTATGTAATGCAGTTGATTTTTTTTATTCTAGTATATTTTATTTCTATCAGATATATGGTTCCATTCAACTGGTGATGAACCTCTAATTGCGGGCATGGTTCCTGACGGATATACCAAGGGAAGGCAGGGTTTGGGGCAATGTCGTGCTGTGTAGCAGTGTATATTGTGTTAAACCCAAGGCACGCTTTGTTTCTTTTGAACAAATGGATGAACTTCTGTATTCATTCACCACCACAGTCAACAGTCTGACTTGTATGTATGCATCCACCACCTACCTCCTTATTCGAAGAATAAACCTTTAGCATCACACTTTTATGAGGATCTATCTAAATTATTTCCCCTATAGGCTACCCGTGCCAATATACAGTTTGCGTTGGTGATTTCAAACCTCATTTCGAAGATGAGTAAATCAGTTGTTCGAAAGATCAAAACTCGTGTCTAATAGCTTAGAGCAATATGTGTGCATGCCGACACATCGATGAGGCCACATATTAGAGGCATCCAGCTGGTTTATTACATCCCAGGATAATCTGGTTCAGTCGCTGTATGTTTTGAAGACAAACTCATATATGGCCCCGCTGTTGTACATGTGTTTGCCAACCACAGCATGTATGCTGCGAGCAGAACTTCACACGTCTGTCCGTACTTGTATACATATCAAAATTAATCCATTGAAAGGTTGTCTTTTCAACTGATCTATCCAACTCACTCTCTCTTTTGGACCATGAATTAGGTGTGTCTGATTATACTCAGCAGTACAATGATACCCTGATGTACTCTGTTTTGGACACACATGCTCCTTTGAAACAGAAAACTGACTTCATTTAAAAAACCAGATGATGCCAAAAGAGAAAGGCGTTTTGTGGAGAGAAGATGGCGAAAAATCAAAATTGACTGTTCATCGTGAAATATATAAATCATCCAGGAACAATGTTACTAAGCTATAATCTCGCAGTGTAAAAGGAACTACTATAATAGGCAATATATGTCCAACCTCCAAGGAAAGCCTATATATACGAGGGGCGTTCAATAAGTGTTGCAAGCGGGGCATTGGTGTTTACATAAACAGTGTCAGCTTATAGCAGGTGTTACTATAGTCAAAACATAACATTGACACATGTCAAAACAATTTCTAGACATAACAATTATTTAGATATAATAGCTGCGCTGACCTAGGGGTCTCCATAATCATGGATTCTCTCAAACATGAACAACGCGCTGTGATCAAGTTCCTTACTAAAGAGGGATGCAAAGCTACAGAAATACATAATCGTATGTGTAATGTGATGGGTAAGGATGCTCCTAACTTTTCAACAGTTTGTCGCTGGTCTCTTCAGTTCAAGCGGGGCAGGGAGTCCTTAGACGATGACCCACGGTCAGGCAGGCCATCTGAAGTCACCCGACCGGAAGTTATTGCCGCTATCGAAAGACGAATTTTAGCTGACCGCCGTGTTAAAGTTTCTGAACTGTCTTTGGAATTCCAGATATCAGTTGGAAGTGTTGAAAAAATAATTCATGACCATCTTGGTATGTCCAAAGTATCTGCAAGATGGGTACCCAGAAACCTCACAGCACAAGATCGCCAGAAAAGAACCGAAAGTTGCATGGAGCTCCTGGATCGGTTTAATGCGGATGAAGCCAGGTTTTTGTCTCGTCTGGTGACAGGTGACGAAACCTGGATCCACTACTGGGACCCGGAAACTGGAATCCAAGCAATGGAAGCACCCGAGTTCACCACCTCCCCTGAAGTTTCGCACTCAACCATCAGCTGGCAAGGTTATGACGACAATCTTTTGGGATGCAAAAGGCATATTATTAATTGATTACTTGCCAACCAAAACTACAATGAATGGTCAATTTTATGCCAACCTAATGCAAGAATTGCGTAAGACAATTCGACAGAAACGCCGTGGAATGTTGACACGTGGAAATGATTTTGCATGACAACGCTCCAGTCCACAAGTCAAGAGTTGCACAGGCCGCTATACGTGATTGTGGATTCGAACAGCTTAACCACCCACCCTACAGCCCAGACCTAGCCCCCAGTGACTACTTCCTGTTCAGAAACCTGAAATCCACCCTACGTGGAAGGCACTTCCGGGATGACGAAGACGTCAAAGCTGCCACAGAGGCGTGGTTAGGGGGGCAAACGGAAGACTTCTACAAAAGCGGCATCAAAAGTCTTAAAGAGAAATGGAATAAGTGTATTGAGGTGAAGGGTAACTATATTGAAAAATAAAAGTAAAAAATTGACTACGCGAGTTGGTTTTATATTGAAGTTGCAACACTTATTGAACGCCCCTCGTAGTATAGATGTCCATCGAATAGATACATTGAGAATCTAATTTCTCCGACGGAAAAATGTCGTTTATACTTTCTCAAAAATGTAGGGACGATTTCTTTGCACGTGAATATATATGATTATTTATTTGGTAACAAACACGTAGATAATATGCTTCATAATCAAATTCAATGAGTGATTTGTCACAGACGCTGCAACATTCTAATGTACATTGCATACTGTCTTGTATACTGTGCCGGACATCCAATAAACATGTTTAACATTTGATTCAGAAATATAATTTGATACTTTTTTGACGTCATTGCTATCACCAGTGTTTCGAAATACTGGATTTATCAACGCGAAAAATCATATGAAAATATACCACCAAATGAATTATTTTTATCATATAAGGAAAGATAAAAGTTGTCTCGGAAGAACGGGAAGATTTTATGGATAACAATAACATATCTTTACTGTGAAAATACACGACCTTTCGGAGTACATACTGGATAACAACATTAAAATGTATGTACATTAAAATTAATGTATATTAAAGTATGTACATTAAAATGTACATTAAAGAAGTAGTCATCCAGAAAATCTTCCTATTGTTATGTATACCACTTCTAAATGCCAAAGACCTGTTTAAAGATCGTAATTCAAGGTCAATTCTGATTGAAATCAACCCTGTTCCCAGACAAATGGGATATTTCCAGCACCAAGATATCAACACGTTTGTATTCAAGTAGCAGCTCTGCTTCATTAATTCTCTAGACAGGGTTGATCTAATGATAAATGACTATGAAGTGACTTTTACGTATATAAATACTAATGCAGAATTAAAAGAATATATTCTACTGTTTGTTAAAGTTCTGTGTTCTGAAAGTGTGCTATGGTAATTACTGCTTTGAAGTACATGTGACGAGAGTTCATACCCTAGATACCTAATAAAGTATTTTCCCCCTGATCGTTTTCAAACTGTACCTGATAGGACTTTGTTAAACTATTACAAATCACATTTTATATATAGAAACTGGTAGATCACAATGAGGTTTGTGTTTGTTAAGATGCAATGTGTGAAATGTGAGAATACTCATGGTAAATCTAAAGATTTAGTAAAATATTTAGTAAATTAATTGGAATCAACAAAATAAACAGGAAGAAGTTATGTTTTAACAAGAACAATACAGTTAAATAAACGATTTTTACCGAATTATCGAATTTGTATAATCGTATATTTGTAACCTTGTGCAAACAACTATTTATAATTCATACATATTGATTGAACTGCCAGCTCTAAAGGAACATAAAAATGACCTAATCTTTCACATTAACCATATTATTGTTTAGATTTCATACGCCACCCTCAGTACCAACTGGATTGTATTATCACCATGTATTCATAACATATGTGTGTAAATAGGATTGTCACCACGAATTTCGTTTCCACGAAATACCCTGATAGAACCCTCTCTTTAAATCGGATTAATCTGTAATACTCACTTTCGAAGTTTGTCACGCAAGATCTTTTGTCTTAACCGGAAGTTGGTAACCGCAATGACCTGATCTGAACAGCGTGTCACGCACGCTGTCAATTAATCAGTAAAGAATAACACCACTTTTCGATGAAATGCATCTACATTTTAAAAAAATGGGGGAATTTACTTCACTGGAAGCCAAAGAACACGTAACAGTATGACAACGTTCATTTTCTCGGATTCATATGTCCAAACACTTTAAGAGTAACCAATGAAACATTTCGTTGAAAGGATGTTACAAATTATGAGGATGGATATGAAAGGGCCCCACTTTCTATATGCGGGTGCTCTTATCATTGCTAGATATATGGATACCCGTACCTAAACTACGGGTTATGTTACCAATAACTGTGAAGTTTCAGTTCTCGCAGATAATAAAATTGTTTAAATACCATATCCTGAAAACGCTTTTGCATTCTGAACATTGTTTGTTCGAACATTTGACAAGCATAATGGGTATGTATATTCATTTTTAAAATATTTTTTAAATCATATTTAGTAGTAACTTTGAATGAATTTAACAATAAGTGATAATTTAAAGTAAAGATGTTGAACTTATTTATCGTAGCACAGGAGACGTATTTCTATTGCTTATTTACACTTTTATTGGGTTTCAAAACTTTAGTTTAATCTGTTAAGTTTCCATATATGCTCAACTTATTGATATACAATACAGAAACATATCATACAAAATAGACATGTCTTTATTTTCTGTAACAACTCGTCACCTGAGAACCAGACTGTTCTAACTCCACAAAACCTTGTTCTGAGATAATCGACCTAGAAGTTTTGAACATCCGTAGTTTAATTACTATGCAACGAAATTCCTTCAGTTTTTGCACATATGTTAAATGCATCATGCTGAGAGAGAGACTATGAAAATATGGTTCCAAAATAGTATAATATTCCAAAAATATTACAAAAACTGTTTGGAGATAGCACATTTTTCTAAACTTAAAGTGACTTTTCTTTAGTTCCAGAGTGTTCTATGTCCCAGAAACACTAATTCTTGTTCAATGCATTGGTAGTTTCCTCAGATACATGAACAGTTTATCATCTAAATTGCAATAGAATATTACCCTCTAAGTAATTGAGCACAATTAAAGCTTAATGGGTTATGAAATACGTGTAACACTTCAACCAAATAACTCTATCACCCTTTATCACATATACCATAGTTCCTGACTCAGCGCACCAATATACACAACTGAGCACCAATACAAAAGCCATAGTTAGACCTAAACATCAGTATACAGGGCCATCTAATGACGATTTTAGTGTGGTGTATGAAATGACAGGGGATATGATGATAATGGAGGTGGGGGCGTAGGGGGAGGAGTGGTGTAAATCGTTAGTGTTTCTTCCTATTTATTGGTGCTGCAGACATTAAATTCACACTCCTTTGGAAGATAAGCCCCAATATCATAGGAAATTACATCAATAATCCTAAAATAAGTCAAACATTTGGATAAAGAAATTTAAGAATAGGATATACCCCGAAACACCCTTTTTTGCAAGGAATGATAACAGCTAGAACAATGATATGGGGAAATTGGAGCCAAGGATTCTGTAGCTAGACTTGTTTGATGATGCAGACTAAAATTATACTTTAAAAACATTATGAAATTGTTACATACAACTGGGTCCAGTTTACATGTTGAAAAGGACACGACTCTTAAATAGATATCTCCGAGCATCCAAATATCAACATATCAAATAGAAATAGGAATGACCGTTCACTCAAGCAACCTGTGTACCAGTCCTTAAATGATTTAACGAGCTGCTCTGTCCAAGCAGTGATCACTCTCCCCTCAGTCAGGTCAACACAATGCAATATTACACAATATAGAGATATTGGACTCCAAGTACAGGCCAGTGAATTTCACAGCCAGTGAATATTATATTTTAAATGTTGTTTTCCCCACATGTATTCATTTGTTCCACGCATGAAATTTAGAATAGAATTAAGACGAATAGTATTACATGGACATTTAAATTTAAACTCTGCCACATCCTTATTTTTGTAAGTAGGGTAAGTAGTAGTCATTTAAGATTTTAAGGGTTAACCTCCCCTGCAAAGCCCTGCAAGGATCAAATGAACAGATTTTGATCCCCAAGGTGTTTGGGAGTGCAACAGTTCTGAATGTTTACAGACGCCGGACGAGGGCCCATGTAACAAGTCCATCTGGCCTGTCAGTTCCGAATAGCTAAAAAACTTAACCTCCAATCCACATCTAACATACCCCCTCGCCTATACTCTCAAGGGGTGGCCTCTGGATCAGCAGTGATGACTGTCCTTTTTAAGCAGTGCAGTGCATGCATTGAATACCCAATTGTTAGGTGTCCAGGGATTATGATTTTTAGCATGATGGTGCAACTATTTTAGTATAGATATTAGAGAAATTTTGATCATTTGATTTCCTACCTACAAAAATGATATTCTCAATAATTTGAGCTTCCGATCTTTACTTGCTTCTGAAGAGGAGGTGAAAGAAGGTTTGAGGATCGACCCCCACGAGTATGTTATTCTGAAAAGTTCAGATGCACCTGTCGATTCGTTTTAGGGAAGACTTCGTTCAAAGATTTCAGAAATGAAGTCAGCCCGGCTCATATGTAAGGAGGGTCAAGCCCGAATTTATAAAAGTTGAGGCCGCAGGAGCAAGGCACCTTTCTTCAAAATTTCAGCTTTGGGGAGAAGTCGAAAATGAGTTTCCTTGTAACTTTTGATCGTATCTGTAGAGAAGCAAAATGAAGGTTTGAAGAAAGACACTCTGCCACACATTTGAGATGTGTGCGCATGGTGCCGTGGTGCGGAGCGGGATGTACGAATTTACTTCTTAATGGTACAGTGTGTTACATTTGGAGGGAGTGGGATGTGTCAGTTGGTCACTCATACGTGTAGTATAGTCCTCAAAAACACAAATTTAAGGCTGTTATTATTTTCATGTCACTATAACTCCACCATAAATCAGGGAGCATTTGAATGTTTTATTGAATATACTCTAAAAACCAAAACTTGAAAGTTCTAAATTGTATTTTGAACTATATTTATAGCTGTATATGTATTGTATACATATTGTCAGTTAAATACATATAGAAACACTTTAACATTAATTGAATATTTCAGAATATATTTCATTTATCATGCGAATTAATCCAATTTGAATAAAGTAAACAAGCTATCATTTGAAAACTTATGGATGAATTAGAATGATATTAAAGTAACTGGGGTTGTTATCTAAAATCATCAACATTATTTATTTAAGTAATCCCTCAATATAATACTAAAAACTGGTACCTTCTCAAGAAAAAAATCAGAAGAGTTTAGTTAATTGAATCTTAAAACACAGTTCAAAAGTTTATTTAAAAGTTTTAAATAGTTTGCTTTGAATTACACAATTTTGCAGCATTGTGAACCTATTTATAAACACTTTTGACTTAAATATAAACAGAAATATTGCATAGAAAATAAAAAGAAGTTACTTAAATGATGAATGTTCTATCTCCATTCGTAACTTTATGCCTGACCATCAATAAGATGCCAGATAAATTGAGATAATTTTCAAAATTCTCAATGAAGGCCTAACAGTGTATCATTTTCAACATTAACATCATACTATTGCATTGAAATAGCAGAAAGAAAGATGACATCACCTTTAAAGCACAAAGATAATCAACAGTTCCAAATTGTTCTATCTCCATGTCACGTGACCAAACCGACCGTGGCGATTGGCTTGGGTACATAGAACAGTCTGGATCTTAACAGCTTATTAGATGTCTGGAGTTAGAACAAATGAAAAGTGTAGAAAATGAGCTTCTAAGCCATATATCGCCCTAAACATTGGTGTGGAGATAGAATACACCCCCCAAAGTGTCCAGAACACCTTAACTCAATTTTTGCCAAAAGTGGAGATAGAACACTCTGGTTCTCAGGTGACGAACTTCTTAATGTCTATATAAAAAGGACCTCTGTAGAAAAGTCTTGAAGTAAATCCTGCCCTGGAAATGAAGTGTGTGATGGGATCGACAGCGCACCCACACTGCCTGTATATTTTAATCTCTGATGGCTATAAGTTGATCTGATGTCAGTATTAAACTCTGTTCCAGATTCACTCCTAAGTATTATCACACTGACAGTCTACTGTCTATGTCTACTGCACCCCTTCCCCACCGAGTGCCGGCTGCAGAGAGACCCGTGTTTCCCATGTACAGGTCCCCACCAAACACGCCTCCACCCACTCAACGTATCCACACATCTCAACCGCTTCATAGAGACACTGCAACAAACTGCGGACAGTATGTCAGACACCCTGGAACAAGTGGTTAGTTGGAATATTTTAGGAAGTGGTGCTACACGCGAGTCATGCATTTCCGATTGAGCCGCTTTATTTATTGAAACGTTTCCATAAATACAATGAAAGATTTTAGCAGTGATTTTCTCGAAAAATATTCAACGATTATGTGTCACAGTTTATGAAAATGGCTAAATAGTATAGATAAATATCCGTATCCAGTAATCTCCCGAAATACCACTATAGTTTAAAACATGAAAAACTAGCAGACTGCTTCTTTAAGTATAATAACTAATTAAAGTAACTTGCAAAAGTATTCATTTGTCATTAACCCACTGTTCGGCGTTATGAGGTAATTATTCAAACTAAGCTGTATTGGTCATCATTGTCAACCGTACATCGTTACTTTAGATGAGTTACGGTAGCTCAATTTTATTTCAATAACAAGACCCCTACTTAGACGAATTTATACACGTTGTTTCCGAAACTTATGACAGGACATGGACAGACCAATTCGCAAAGAATATGGTAGGTTGGCAACACATGTAGGCATTCAGAAACAAATCGCTGATGAAGCAATTTAATGTCACTGCAGCATTCTCCTAATTTAAAAACACAGATCATTGCTGCTGGGGAATACAACTATTGAGCATATGTACGTGTTTCTACAGTCGCCCTATGACCAGCAGCTGATTAATTAAAAGTCAGCCTGCTCGATCATGGTAACTTCAACTCACTGATTGTCAACGCAAAGTTTGCGTCGTACCGCGTTATAAATATCCAGCCAATAAAATGACAGTGCCCAGGTGAAACGAGCAATGGGCGACCACCAAATTTTAAAACAGGCGTCAGCAATACGAGGGTACAGCTGATTAGACAACCAGCGAGTTGCAGTAGCATAACAGACACAAATACTCTGATGGAGAAGGAAGATTGGGATTTCTTTAAAATTATAGAAATTGAAAATATACAGTTCAATAGCTAGCCAATGCCTGAGCGTTTTTCCCCCCACCCGTGTCCCGAGTCAACAAAACGTCATACAACGCCGTCGCCATGTTGGATTGCTTGCTCACTAAGCCTCGTTTTGGACTGATGACCCAATGACCTGCATAAATTTTGAGGAAGGCCTTATCACTGATAGAATACTCTGGATATCGAAGTGTCCATTCATTCATTACAAATGTGTTCGGTTCGCTGTTTAGACACTTTTTAGATTATGCAAATCTAGACTTTATATTAGAAAATATTATTGTTCATATAATTATGTTGAAATTAGCATATATTTGATATACTTCATGTAATTAACCAGCTATTGTTGCACCTACTCACAATCGGAACAGGAGAAGCGTTTGTAAAATATCAACATATCGGGTTCATTGGCCATGGACAAATTTTAACTGAATTGAATTGTGTAACATTTCACGTCCTACTATGTTATATAATCTACATACAAAACCGTGTATATTCCAGACGCGACCACACCCCTTTGGATGTGACTTGGAGATGAATGATGAAGAGTACCCGGATGTTAATCTGCCTCATCATTGCTTTGGAAACAGACTGGTAATACTATATGAATACACACACGTTTTCTTTATTCTGCTTTTTTTAATTATTGAATAAGTTTGAATGCCTTGCGCGTCTCCATGTCTGTCACATTCAATATATAAACTCACGGGCAAAAGAAAGTATATCTTCTTTTCAACAGAGTCAAACACAAAATATTTCTGCCGGATTAACTCGGTTTTGAATGTTTGTGGTGAGGATATATCTCGCTAAAAGATATATACACAATTTAATTCATGAGAGTATGATACTTAATATTTAATACCTGTTCAAGCACACATAGGGTGCTGAAATACTATTTCAAAAGGTATTTTGGGAAATAATTTTGGGTATTTAAGGTAAAATTTTATGAAATATGGAAATGATGTTATTACAAGATGGTATGGACATGATGCACTTCCTTTGACTTTAAATCAATGACGCATCGTTGGTGTAGGTCGTCAGAAAACAAGCCTGAAAGCCATCTTTCACTCCCCTATCTCGCCTGGTTAATTAAGGAGATTCTATAACGACGATTTTTAAAAAGCCGTGTTTTTCAGAATTATGAACAGATAATGTTTCAAAATTTACAGAAAAAGTTAGTTTGCTTTTAGAGACATGGTGTAACTATATTTCAATCGTATTCATCACTCGTTGATTAGAGTGTCTTGCGTTGTTGTACCTATACTTTCTTTTTCCCGTGAGTTTAGTTTCATTGCATCAATCGGTCCACAGAATGTTTGTACTGGTACAACTAATACAGACATGTACAATTGCTTTTCCACTGGAATGGGTCCCGACATCGGTCAGTTTTGTATATTTTCCATTGAATGATGTTAACAATATAAACTTGTTCAACTCCTTTGGTTTAGCATGGACTTGGCTAACCACCTGTGATACATATAGATTCGGGGAGGAGTGAACATTCATGTACTTAAACTACATGTATATATTATATGTAACATCTAAAGGCCGCAACCCAAAAACCACACTGAAATATGTTCATAACGTTTCTTCTCTGAAGAGTTACATTTCATCATTAAGTGATGCGTATTATTAACATACGTTAACAATCTGACTTTATCATTTTAAAGACCGACTCTCTTAAACTGGCATACCGAGTTCTCTCTGAAGCCGCCAGCAACGTCACAATGGCCAATGACGTCATCGCCGGTCTCGAACTTCGACGCTTTCCCGGACACCTTTACACGCACCTGAAAACCCCGCTTTGTTACCTGTGGAAGACCCTGGCCAGTTTAGGCCACTATCCTACCTGTGCCACCTGTACGACCCAACTACCTCCTGAGGTGAACCTGAGACAGGGGTACAGGTGTAACTTCGCATTCATCACCTACAGACGGGCTATACGGGTGGCTGAGAGTGTTGTGACACTTCTACAGAGACCATTGGTTCAGTCAGACATCCGCCAGTGTTACAGCAATGCTATGTAGACATAAAGGAGGGCATTGTCAAGGTGGACAAAACGAACTGCAAACTGATATATGAGATGTACGTGCTTTTCGATGAGAAATGCTTTATTTATCATATTCTAAAAATAATGCAAAGGTTTGTCAGTGACATTAGTTTGATGAATTGAGTATCTAGATCGCCTCGCTCAGTCGGCCATCTTATGACGTCATCCAGTTGTTGCTGACGCAATCGATGGATTCAAATGTTTTACGATCAACGAAGACGTTACTACAAGTTGTACTGTATGAACGGGTCGTAAGATTACCATGTGACCGTCCACTGTATCATACAATGTAAAAATGAATAAAACGTGTTTTAAAACCATTTACTGCCAGTTAATTCTGGAGAGTATGAAGGTGAAAGTCGCGAATTTAATTTAATCGAAAATTCGACAATATACGGCTGCTGCATGGTGCGCGCTGAACGTAATTTTGGAAACTTTGGAAACACGTGCAAAAGATACTTCCCACTGTTTTAGGAAATACTGCTGTCGGAGAGAGTGGATATTGAAGGTATTCCATAGACATGTTTGGGTGAATAAGTACAGCATAGTGTGATATTCATATTTCTGTATGAGTTCAAATACACAGTCTTGGGGTGCTAAAACCTCTTTTTCAACATGCTTTTTGGGCAAGAAAGTTTGTCATTTAAATTAAACATTTATAAAATGTAGAAATTTAATTAATATATCATATTGTCCGCATAAAAACGTGCATTGACTTATCCTAGATTTCATAAAACGTGTCTTTCTTAGAAATATTAACAGATAATGTTTTGAAAATTCAAATTTAGTTTAGTTTACTCGTGAAGACATGATGTAAATAGAGGATCTCACCCAAGTGTCTTCCGATATGAAATATATGAACACGAGTTGATAATGGTTACAATGATCCGAGGCTTGCCAAGGCTATTTTTACTTTTAACAACGAGTGTTGATATATTTCATATATCAGAAGACACGAGGGTGAGATTCTATTTATCATCAAAAATCATTCTTATTACATTTCAATGAAAATAGTGTATATATCTGAGCATAGATGTGCCATTTAACTTGCAATGCGGTGATGGCATAGCATTGTGATGTCATCATGTTAATGACCTCATATAGTATTGTGATGTCATTACTCCATGATGTAAAAGCATTATGATATCATGGAGTTGACAGTGACATGGCACTGTGCAAAATCTACTGCCAAAAACGATATCGCTTGATATCACACATATAGAAGGTATCGTTCGTGGATGGAAACACTTATATTTTGTAGTGGGAAGTTTCTTTTGCACGTGAGTATATAATGGCAAAACGACGGATTTGGGTTGACAATGTTTAATATGTCATATAACTACTGAGCGTGTATATGTGGCAGTGTGAAATAGAAGTGTTCCTTGTGGTTTCGGCTAGGGGGGATCCCCCTTTGTTAACTGGCAGAACGCAGGACTCTCGTACGGTTCAACCACAGGGGCATGAGGTGTGGACAATCAAGCCTATACTATACAAAGTGTAACGAGGCCGACACCTCATGTCCGTTGGAAATTGTATTTCAGAATGTTGTCTGCAATATTATATATCACGTCACAGGCAATACTTTCCCTTTTGAATATAAACTATAAGAACTACAAAAATCAATTGAGTCTGTAAACAAGCTATTATGAAAATACTTTTGTGGTGTGATTTTACTGGTTTGTGAGTCCACCGACTCTTCTCTATTAATTTTCACTGAAAAAAGAAGACTTCTTTTATCACTTTATCAATAAACACTTGCATGGAGGGTTTTCACTCAATACTAAACTGGTCTATCTGACCAGTCCCACACAGACCTGTTTGAGTTCATCAGTAAACTGGAGGACGTTGAAGCAACGGATAATAGCAAGAAACTCGAGCATTGTGGCAAATCGAATGGTAAGAAACACGTCGCGAACTCGATCCTGATTTACAGAGACTGGAGGCAGCACTTCAAGGGCGAAAATTGCAGTGTTTTGAATGCTTCTGGCCATATTTTAAAATTGAAATTGTAAAGGACAATGTTTGTGTAAAGGTAAAATATATAGTGATGTATTACACATGGTTTATGTGATTCAACATAAAGAGGTACATGTACACATGTATGACTAATATGCTTTCTGCGTATCGACATAACTTGTCCATGTGTGGAATGTTACAAAGCATATTTGTAGACACGTGTCTAAATAAATTAGCCAGAGTAACATTACTTGTTTCATCATTGACTTGTACAGCGCTTTGAGCAATATGACCTGTGGATAAGGCGCTATATAAATATTCATTTATTTATTATTGTAATGTTGAAAAAGTTAAATGAATATGGATGGTGAATTATATGAAAATGCGAGATCTGTTCAGTGTTATATATATATATATATATATATATATATATATATATATATATATATATATATATATATATATATATATATATATATATATATATATATATATATATATATATATATATATATATATATATATATATATATATATATATATATATATATATATATATATCTGTTGTCATGGACTAGTTTATTTCCAAAATAAGGGGGACCTGATCTTTCTCAGTCTTATTATCATATTCGGACATTAGGCAGAATGAGATGTAGGCGGACTGAGAGTAAACCAACTGATCATACCAGGATAACAAAATGCATATACTTACATTTAACATCACAATCTAGTATGCAATACAGGTAGCCTATATGTATATATAAAGACATCTTATGAAGAAGAAATCCTATGTATGCTTTACAACGTATAATAAATGTATGTATAATATATATGTAATGTCGATAGATCCGGGTTGCTATAAATAATAAATATAATAAATAAATATAGTTTATCACTCTGGTATGACTGGAACTTGTTGTGTGGTCGAATTTATGATACATGTGTATGTATACGTTTTCAGACAATGACAATGTCAAGCTCCTCCATTTACCGTATTTCATTTTCTAACTAACTTCTTCTAACTAACTTACTAATGATAAATTTAAAACATATGTGAACTCTTTTGGTAAAAGTCAGTTTACAGATAGTAATTTTATTTCTATTCAAACTTCTATTTTAAACGTCTACACCTACCCTATATGCCAGAAGCAAATGACGTTTACGAGACGATTGTGGATATCTGCATTACCCGACCGAGAGCGAGGGCTATACACACATTTACACGAGTTTGGTAAAAATCATATGTGGCGTGTCGCACTTGCGAGAGTGATACTTTCTTCTTAAACGATCCATTCCGTTTCGTGTGTATCGCATAAAAATATGCTGCTGCATGCGGCCTGAGTGTACAATATAAAGTTCCGTGTAGTTCAGATACCAAAGACGAGGAACTGGGAGACTGGCACTGAAACAAACTATGCTATATATATCAAACAAATAACATCGTTTATGGTTTACCATACGGGCAATACAAGATAGTCCCCAATCAACAGGTTACGCCAAATTTTATTGGACACAAGGCATGAGGCAAAAAGAAAAAGAAAAACAGTTTCTCTCGTGTAGATAATTTTAGTTCGGCGGTAAAATTTCGCAGTATTTTTAGGGGGAGGAATTCTGAATAGCATATACTATAAATATATTATACACATATCTATATTGCCTCCCCAGGCTTCCTCCCCAGTCTGTGATTCTTCATGAAGTATATATTTGAACATATAATTAACTTCTGAAATCGTCAAGTCTACTTTAAAGAAAGGACTTAAATTTTAATTAACCCTAACGTAGTTGTTGAAAACATTATAATTACATAATTTATTCTTTAAACACAACGTTAGGCCTGGGCTTAATTAGGACGTTACACTCATGTTTTAAATATATTGTAGGAATAAGCGAGAGTACGTTTATGACGATGTAACTATATTCAAAACGATTTCAGGCGTGTTCGAAATTTAACTTTAGTTAATTTCATGATCTAACTCTTTCTATATGTACGTAAATCTATAAATTAAACACAGCTGTGTAACACATGGCCGAGTTAATCTGTAACGTACACACGTTTGAAGTTGAACCGTGGAAGTACAATGCATACGTACATCTAATCAATATACTCCTAGGCTGTGTCACGTGACCTGGCTAACAATGACATTTCAGGCGTGTTCGGCATATGCAGATTATGTTAATGCCTCTTCTAATCACAAGTAACAACCACGTTTCTGGAATGTACACGGGCAGTACAAACCACACGCCATTGTTTCAACGTGGGACAGAGAGCCGAGAGTAGGTCAAAGGTCGTAGTTATATCACAGGTCAGAGTGGAAGGGTCACCGCGCCGTGTCGTCTCGGGGCTGAGCGAATGCTTGCTCGCTTCAAAAGAACGGCGGGTCAAAAACACATCCGGATAGTAACCCATGGTTGAAGACGAATTGGGTCCCTGGATTACCTTTAGGCTACCAACATGGAGGGAGGACACGGGGAAATGGAAAATAACGAGGACTTGGACCCCAGAATTCAGGTAGAGTGACTGACGTTGTTTTGTTAGTTATATTCACGGGCTGATCGTGTGCTGGTTTCAAACGCATTTCATTTGTTTACTCTCGTTACGCCCCCTTTCTTTCCCCTGGACCCAGTCTCCCGACTGTACTGTTTATTTATTATCAACCAAGTGTCGTTGACATTTACTCTGGAAAGTAGCTTGATTCAGATCAATTTGCTGTCTCTACAACAACAACAACAACAACAACAACACAACAATCGTCCTGTTGTCTATACTTGATGGCTCTCAAATAGAAAATTGTCAGAATTTCAGACAAATATAAACTTACATCACGTCAATACGTTTTTTAAAGCCTGTAAACTGAAAATACTTTTTTTTTATTTTCTGAATGGAATTATACATATTGAAGAGCTGAGGAGATTAATAATGATCGAATTTTATGGAGAAATTTGAATGTCATTGTCAAGAGTGATGACTTTAAACAACATCAGAAAATTAAAAAATATATAAGCATCATTCTTCAGAAATATTTTCGTAATTGGGTTAATTAAATGTTATATTTTCATGAAACGAGGTGTGACGCTGTTTAGTGTAGGGCATCGCTTGTTGGGTGAATAATGCGTCCAAAGATTGAGAGATAGTCTAACGTAAACCGATTGCGACATTTTATTCTTACACACATTTGTATTTCGTATATAACGTTCGGTTACAATACATAAAACCTGTTTAGAATACGTTTAACTCTCAGCTTACCTTTCATTATAAACTGCGAGAGCATTCACATCCGGGTTAATATTTTGCACATATGCCCAAGTGCAAATTACAATGCACTTGCTTTGGGGATACGTGTTCTCGTGATTTCACGTTTCCCCTATGACGTTGTATTCGGTGTCGACAGGTAGCCAGCGTATACTTTAGCGTATTTTCCTTGATTTCATAACTTCGGTAACATTACGGTAACCAGATCAATAACATTCTATGTTTATGACAAGTGTGCTTGAATATTGATAAATCCCTCGCTTTCGTTCTGATAATACCAATATTAAAGCACTCGTACAGTAAACATATGCAATTGGCACTGATATGACATCCTCGTTTTATTTGTATCTATATATGTATCTATTTTCTTCTAGCTTATCTTATCATGAGTCTTATCTAGAATTTATATGACGTTGAACCTATGTATTTTCTGATTTTAAACGTGGAAATTTGAATGAAATTAGTCCTATCTGATCAACAATCTAGTTTATAAATAGGATTTCGATGGAAATGAACTTTTTATTATGTTGTAATTAAATAGAATAAATGGAGGAAAAATAATCAACTTTGTAATTAATCAATTAGTTCCGTTTTGATCGAGTTGCAGATCCTCGGTCCGTTATTTGTCCCTCGACTTCTGGTGCCAATATACAACGTAACACGGAAGCCTTTACTGAAATACTTAATTAATAACATCATGATATTGGACAGTGTGAGTTGTGAGTCGTGAGACTTATATTGCCCTGACCTAGTTATTTCACAATATACAAAGTCTGTCTGGTAAGTTAGGAAGGTAAACTTCTTATAAAGATGTTTGAATGTAATACTCTTTAATTCGTTTACAATATCATAACGCGCCATAGATATAACATGAATACATCCACTGAGTGTACATTACCCTTTTTCGAAGCTAAACTATGCGAAGCTCTTGTTTGTGCTTTCACACAAACGACAGATAGATAGATATGTAAACATACATAGACGTGGACTGAAGACCTACGTGAATGTGAACTAGATAACCGACCTCGGGTTCAACACGCGATCAGTTTACTTGAGGATTGGAATTGTCGCTCAAAAGAATATACACTGTCATATTCTCATGTCATCAATGTCATTAACAAAGGTTTATAATCCCTGAAATATATTTGATGCTGACGTTAAGTCGAAGTTGTTTTCCCTTTTATTATGAAATGAAATAAAAAGGAGCCCGGAACGATCGGTCCTAGCGCTGTGACAAACTAGACTTGCTTACAATTTCTACACTTAGGAACTCTCCTTTGTTTGACCAACACCAAGAACTCGATACGCGAAATATGGAACTATTTATGTTATACTTATACAGCGGAGAATACATATTCCATGTACATACTTGATCAGACATACGTTTATCCCTATTGCTGAGTGTAGACCTGTGGTATTCTCAGTATGAAATATTTTAATAGTCTGTTTCCTTATGAAAAAAAGAATTTGTGTACAGATTATTTGATGTTCTTTGATTCTTGAAAATGTAGTAAAACATCATATATAAAACTTTATTCCGATGAAAACTGATACTGAACATGTACGTTTTACGAGAAACTCGACAGATTCATATACGCAATAAATGAAAGTAGATTTTCTCATATGATCAATTCAAGAATAGCTCTTTGTGTGTCTCTTTGTCCGTCTCCCTGTCTTTCTATCTACCCGCCTGTCTCTTCTTGCAGCTTGTATTGGCTGTTTGTTGTTGTATATGTTGTTGATGCACGACGCTCGTGCCACCTGTGAATATGTATATATGTAAGTAAGTCTCGTGAGTCACAGGTATTTTATTTCACCTAGAATCAATACATATATTGTAAGTATACAGCGATATATACATTGTACATATATATATATACACCAGCCGTCTTTCGCTGTGAAATCTGAAGCTAAGGTAAACCCCGATATAGCACTGCTTGAGCTCTTCGATATACACATGTATAAGGCGTAACGAACTCGTACATATCAACATTAATTTTGATATCCTTTTGATAACAATATGATTTCATCCTCTCCATATAATCATTGTGTATGCTGTGTGATGTCTACTGATGGACGAGATGTCATACCTCGTTATAAGGCGCAATTAGTTCTTATTATTACGCGTTACCATTCCCTGTGACCATCTCAACATGCATAACACGTTGGTTATCTCGTGGTCATCATGTGTCGTAATTCACATTTTTACGGCCAATATCGTTCCAGTGTTTATCATACAGTCAATACAGTAGGTATATAGGTCGTTATAACGCTAGTCGATTTCTGCTAATTAGTTTCTTCAGAGGTAATTACGAATATCAATCTCATTTGCTAGTTTGGGTTTCCACTCATCTATGTAGACTAGCAAATAAGCCTGGGGAACGAATCAATGATCTGATTTAAATGAGATTGTAAGAATATAGACATAAATCCATGTATTGCAGGACTAAACCTTGAAAAGGATTTCTTGACTTTATTAAATTCCTTCTTAAAAAGTTATGATAAACTGCGTCCATTGTTGCATTGTACAGGGTTTGTGTCATCACGTGCAGTCTGTTTAGCATTGTGTCATATTTTCTGTTCATCTTTCCTTCTTTCCATCATATCATCAATCTCTACAACCATTGTGGATAACATTAAGGTCAAGTTGCAACTGATCACCTCGGGTCACCTGTCAGAATACACCACAGTGGTTGGTATGCACACAGGTTGTTCAAACATATTTGATTAAAACATGTTATTGATTCCCAGCCACGCTCGTCCCCACCGAACAAATTAAGAATGGAAACACTTTATTCGGATTACTATTGACGTGTATTATCTGTGGCCGGAGCTAAAACGGCAAAAACACACAACAGTCGGCAACACTATCAATCTCGGGCTAAAACAACCTGATGCAACATGACGAATCTGCTGCTACAACACATATATTCTTCATCGATCAATTCATACACGGTTTGGTATCGGCACGTGCAACATGTACACATGACCAATAACTGCTAAATGTGTCCAAGGGCGGTGACAGGGATCACGTTTGTTTCAACAATTGTTTTATCTAATCTTTGACACAGTAGTTATGAAAAGGTCCGAGTAGCTATTCGTGGTTTTTTTTTCAAATAAATTATAAGGGACCCCAAGCACACGCAAACTGTTATTTATGTTTTTACTTTAACAGTCCCAGCTTCAATTGGCAAATTAGGGATATGTTCATCGTTCTTTCACTTAAATATGGACAAAGAGAGAGCAATTAGTTAATGTAAATATTATAATTAAATTAGTGTAGAAATATATGAACATTCAGGAATAAATTCTGAATACAGTTTTAAAATATAAAAATATGATATATGTAATCCGTCTGGTTATATTGAATCCGTCGTAACCGTTTCATACACTACTGATTAACAAGATTAAGATTACGTTTTTGAACATCAAAATCATTGGTAACATTAAATCTTTATTCTCGTTTGTGTACATAACATTTCCCCCATCTTCCCCTATCTAACCTCACCCCTCCCTCTGAAATCAATATCTCAACAATAAACCTATTCCCATCGGAGCTATTCGCGTTAAGATGAGCTTTACCGGGTCGACGTGCAAGTTTTGTTTAAAGAAAATATTAGATGTTTTTTGCTCCTCAGTTGTAAGGTACAGAATATTGATGGCTAATCTATGTAAATATGTTTTAAGATAGGCTTTATTTCTGGAGTGTTGTTGAACAGAGCTTCTCTTCAATAATAACGTCTGGTTTTGACATAAATCACAAACTTAAGTGGTTTTGGTTTTAAAATGTCAGTAACAGACAATGCGTTTGTTACTATGGTAACTATAAATTGTGTTATATTTTAGCTCGAAAAGGAATTATGAAAACGTTGATATTCTGAAATATTCAAACAATTGAATACTTGTTTTGCAAAACTAAAATGGGATCGACTTAATATATTTTATCATATACTATTTACCTAAGCAAGGCGTATCAAGTTTATGTATACCTTCCAGTAACAGCACGTTGAACATGTAGACTGTATAAAAGTAATCGCTCAGTAATTTTCATTTGTACACATAAACTTAAGTAAATGATGATCTAGGTGTCAAAACAATGTTGTGTACGGGCATTGTATTTCAGATAGACAATGATGTACATAACTTTCCATAGCTTCTAAAACATAAACTAGACCGTAGTAAGTCACTGATTTGTACTCACAAGCAATGCTATTTCATGTTAACATCTATCTCGATCTGTAGATCGAACGTAACCCCCGTACCTGAGGCATGTTCAGAACCGCGATTACCCGCGAGTATTCGCGAGTATTCGCGAGTATCCGCTTCTGAACGACAACGAGTTCGCGCGTACTTGCGAATACACGCGTGACCACTTTGGAGCAGTCTCGCCAAGCGAGTATTTGCGATCCAAAATGGAGTCGTGTATCACAAAATTTGATTACCTCATTTTTCTCTCTTTTATTACCCCCTCAATTGAAATTTGGTCCATTGCTATGTGCAAGGCACCTACTTTTTCCAAAATGGTAATGATATTCTGAAATTATCTTGGGAAGTACTCGCGACCTCAGGTTTCCGTTCTACCGTTCGCCGTTCGCCGTTCGCGGGTAAGCGCGTACACGCCAGGCGACAACTCGCGGTCCTGAACACGCCGCTGGCTGCGTTTCTGATCTGAATACTCCACCATAGAGGTCATGTCAGATAACCTTCGCCCTACCTTCACTCCAGTCAATCAGCGACAAGGCTAGAAGAGTTTCGGACCGACTGGAGTTGACATAAGATGTCGTTGTATCATTGTAGCCATCCAACGAAGATAAAGTGTTAAAGGGGCAGTGGCACGTTTTTTCGCGGATGAAATGTATTTGAAAAATAATGTCACCAATAGTAAAACACCCTTCTCTCTACGGAAAATCAAGTTAAAAAATGAGCGTACATGGTTCTGTAAAGCCATGGGAATCGTTTTTGTCATTCGAAATAATAGATTATTGTGTTCACAATAAAATGGCCGCCATGCAATTTTTGCTTTATACCCAACACCGTTATTATCACTACGGAAAATTGGTTTGTGTAATGAGATGTTTTACCCTCTAAAGTAATAAAAATGACATAAACAATCATTATAAATGGGAAATTTGAAAAAATAAAATTTGCAAAAAACGTGCTACTGTCCCTTTAAATGTTAAAACGTTTAAATCAGTGGATTATCAGCCTATTTGTAGACAGGGACCTTGTATACAATCTATTTCCATGTAAAAAAAAAAATCTTGTAATATAATACAGTACCGGGCAAAATCAACTTATAAATCACACCTCTGTAACGTACCCCCATGTATGTACAACACGCCACAATAAGGAAGTACCTCTTATATTGCACACACGAATAACTCTTTTATGCATCGTGTCGTTTTGAATTTTAAAGTCAGTGACAACCCGGATATGTTTATATTGTAATTACAAATCATTTTATCTTTTATATTCTTTGTAGGATGCGATATGGTGCAGTGGTTAGGGTATTCGTCTTTAGGTCGGGTGGTATGGGGTTCGCATCCCGCCAGGGGCTCGGCAACCTTACCTGCTATTGTTAAGCTACACGCAGGGCTGTTTGGGTGACTGTTTGGTTTTGACTCATTGTGCGCTTCCATCCGATACACGCAGGTTTCACTGCAATACCATTGCAGAATACCCCAGGTAACCTCGACATTGCCCCTTCGTTATAATGATTTGATGCACTTTGAGATATTTAAGGTTAACTCAATCCACGTCACCTATATGATACTGCAGTCCCGTGTGACGCAGGTTTCACCGCAATTAATATATATGTGCTGTTGCAAGTTTTCTCTTAGTCTGTCATCTAGACCCTAGAGAAAAAATTAATGGAGCCTTCATAAGTCTAAGAAATGTTGGCCAGTCTAGTTGCTTCAGCTCTAGCCTGAAATTAAGTATTGTTCAGGTCTCCCATTTTAATTTCCTATCAAATATTGAAAAATAAAATATCAGTAAAAAAATGTTTTTTTCAGGGACTATATGTTAGTCTAGTTTTCCCTGCAAAATGTTGCAATATTACGGGTCTTTTTTGCAAGAGAAATACTTGAACATTGTGTCAACAAATAATGTCAGTTCGTATTTCCGGTAAGTACAGCGTTGTGTCCTCATACTGAACTACCAACAAACCAATATTTATTTTTAAACCTGGTGCAATATTTGACGTCCAAGTTATAAAATAGGGGTACATCAATGTGTGCATCAAAGAGGAACGAGAAATAAACGAAACAGGAAATTTGAAATCATATTTTAAGCTCTTTTAATTACTGGTATTTATCTGTTTAAGCTGACTTATGATGTCTTCCGTAGAATGTACGTATACCTTATTTCACGTTTATATAGGCATGGATTTGAATGTGAAATTTGATGTAAACGTTTATTTTAATCCCTGAGTCATCTCTGGGACAAAGGCAATATACCATGAGGCTGTCGTGAAGGAAACCAGTAGAGCGAAACACGGGGCGTCGTCGACACCGCCAGACAGACATATTGTTTATTAAATGTATGTTAGAAACGTAGTCGCCCTTATGAAGCCGCTTATCGTTACCCCGTAGTCTGTTTAACTTCTTATACACTGCATTGATAACAGTCAAGGAAAGGGACGCATGGAGGTCTTTCGAAAATCATTAAACGATATTTGAATTTTCAATTTTCGACTTCAATTGTATTGGACTGGTAAACACATGTTTCAATAACATTGCTTATTATCGACGGTTTGAAAACACTTAAGTGGCCATTAAAGCGTGATTGGTCTTCCGCGTGACATCAGAACCGATTGACTTTCTTCATACAATCAGTAACCTTCTGCTCTTATGTCTGCTAAAAGCACGGATAGTATCATCAGTATGAATAATGAATATATAACATCAAATCCCGTCACCCAATACGTCAAATAAGCTGCCTTTTAGTCTTGGGAAATCCTTTTTCTAGCTTTGTTAAAGATTTGATTTAACTTTTGATATATTTAATACCAGGACACCTTGAATCTGTGACAATCCCTTTACCGATTATTGTCATTAGATTAAATACGGTATTCTGGTATAACATGCGCTCCTTCCATCTAAGGTATGTACACCAACCACCTGTCTGTCAAGGAGTTTGCATTGTGTAATTATACGTATATCACCTGTGCTGAAGGGTCGAAGATGGCGAGAGGGTTTGACAATTGCTCCTGTTTTGTAGTAATATACGATGCAACCATAGTACTTACTAATATACGTGAATGACAGCGAGTATATGTCCGGGTTAACCAAGCTGCATCAGATACCTCTATGGGAAAACCAAACTACGTGAACTCGCGCGTAGTAGCAGCCTGCTGTGTTGGCCTCCAGTGATTCATAGGAATAGCCATTGTAAAGCTGTTTGCAGGATATTAAGCTATACGGATGACTTTATGTTTTTCATATTGATAGTTAATTGAAGGTAGTAATTTTCTTGTTGAACCTCAGGTGCTGCTTTTGTCACCCGTCTGCCTAATTACATATCACCTGTTAAATGGGTCGTAGCACGTTTTTTCGCTGAAAAAAAGTCGAGGAAATAAATTTGAAAAAATAAAGTCACCAATAGTAAAACACCTCTCTCACTTCTGAAAATCACGTTAAAAAATGAGTGTACATGATTCCGTAAAGCCATGGGAATCGTTTTTGTCATTCGAAAATATAAAATATGTTCACAATAAAATGGCCGCCATGAAATGTTTGCTCTTTACGCAACACCGTTATTACCACTACGGATAATTGGTTTGTGTGATAAAATGTTTTACCCTCTAAAGTAAATATGAATGACATAAACTATCATTATAAATTGAAATTTGAAAAAAAAAATTTGAAAAAAAACGTGCTACTGAGAGTGAGGACAAGAGGGAGGGTAGGGAGGGAGCATAAACACCATGTGAGCTACCAGTATCCCGTACACCTGACCTCTCGTGTCTTAAAGTCTTCTCTGCTTTACATCTGTCGTTATTTATACAGAACAAGACTCATTGAATTGCTCTCTAAATGTGCAGACTTAACACACGACAGATTTGAGTCGACACGAGCGATTGTGAAATCAATATTGTATCAACGTTTTCCCAACATGCTGAATTTCATTTGGCCTCTCTGTAGCCTAAGACACTTTGATATGAACAATATAGGAAATTAATGTACACCAATCACATGTGTCACTTTCAATGATGACATGTTTGAAACTACTGGTACTAATATCATTATAGAATAGAAAATCTTCAAATCAACCAGCCTGTTATGAGATATACGTGTAAATGTAAACATGTGGGAACCAAGTGACAAATACATTGAGACAGAACACAAATAAGTCGCTGACTGCCAGTACGTTATTTCCGTGTAGCATGTCGTAGTCAACCGGTAGCGCTCAGCACTAGCTGGGGTATTGTGCAGTGACTAGAATATCTGTTCAACTTACATGTTATGTACTCTTGCCATTTCAAGTATCTCAAGGTGTTTGTCTCCCCTGATTGTGTAAGCAGAGTTCGCCTCGTATCGCAATATACATAACCAATGAGTAAGAAGACTTTGAATGTAGCACTGCCAAGATGAGAAGACTGATGAGAGATCATCAACTTTTAAATCACATTTCATTGGCTGACAACAAACCATGCTAGGTCTACATATAGTGATAGTATAACTAGCCATCAGAGGTCCGAAATGGAATTAGCTTACACAATCAGGTAGCTCTGACAGATGGAGTGGAAACGATAGGAAGAACGGAATACCGGTATGTTCTCTTAGCTAACAATAGGGGTGTTGGAACCAGGCGGATACAGATACCCGGATGGAGCAGGGTGCAATGTTCCTTCAGTGGCCCAAAGTGATCTAATTCATTATGACATTATTTCGTACTTGCAGAATAAATAGGGTTTCACATTGGCTTCGATCTATATTTATAGTTCTAAGTAACGTTTAATCACAGGTATATACTATATACACTCCAGGATGTATACTGATTGACCTTTGGTCACCACGGAGCTGGACATACGACAGATCTAAGCCAACAATCAGAGCTGGGACTATTGACATTCCTGTCTGTCTGTCTTTCCATCTGTCAGTCTGTCAGATTGTCAGATTGTATTAATCTCGTGCTGATCACTTCTCCTGTGTCTTTATCAGCTATCAATCAACGGGAACAGAAATCAATTTCGGAACGTGACATTTGGCAAAAGCGTCACCTAGCGGGGAGTAAAGTGGTTTGACCTTTCATAATTACGCAAACTCGCAAGCGTTTTGTGACCAAGGGAGATGACTGCAACCTTGATTTCTGATATAAATGAGATGAACCTTGAAACGAATGGGTGATCAATGGTGTGCAATGTTCTTCCAGATTGTCTTTGTTATGTCATGGTTATACTTATGTACCATTAGATACTGGATGCTATTGAAATGTACAAATTGGAGCACTTGTTGGAGGCTTGTTAACTCTCGCCGACTTTGAAACGACTTTGTGTATCGACTTTGAAATGGCGTTGAATTATGATTGAATACGACATTTACAACGATCACTTAATTAACCATATAGTGGGCACTAGTTAATGGGAGTGTATCATTGCTATATGACTTTGCAAAATATTTAAATCAGAATGCCCCCAACAAAGACGTTTATCACCTTTGAAGATATACAAGCCAGCAGAACTGTCTTCAAAATCAAAATCACAAGCGCACATTTAGGTTACTCAACACGAAGCCGAGAGAAGCGGCTATCGACTTGCGTTAAAAGATTGAAAATCTAAACTTGCGACTTTTAGCTCAAAGGCCCGATGGACTTGGCATGGCGTCCGGCGTCCATCCGTAAACTTTTTCGACTTCTTTTCCAGAACCAATAACTCTAGAGAGCTGAACTTTCATGTGCAGACTCCTTGGCTAATAAGGATTCTAAATTGTAGATTTCGTGACCCCATGACCCCAAATGGGGTCACAGAGGTCACAACCTTAAACATCTGTTTTCATCTTATTCTTCAGTGAAGACTCCTTGGCCAATGGACGAAATAGGGTCACAGGGGTCACAATCTTAAAAATAAAGTTGATACTTGTTAATAATATATTACTTGAGATAACTTAGATAATAAATCCTCACGAGCTACAGAGCCCATGGCTCCATTTTTTTAGACCTTTTGCTACTATAATTTCATCGAAGTTTGATTGAAAAACTAGTAACTTTTGATGAGCTCTACTACTTTGCCTTATTTTAAATCAATTAATTATTTCAAAGGTCAGTTTTAAACCTCATTGATGGGTGTTTACAACTATGACACATAACATTTGCTGTTTCTCATCTGTTTGAAAAACGTTTGTTATTTGACCTTGTTCACCGTTAGTTCGCTGTGTTAAAAGATTCGCAAGATTTGACAGGATATATGTCGACATAGTTGACATGTGTCACTCAAACACGCTCACATGTTATATGTGTCATGTAAGCAAAACATATTCAAGGACAGTATTTGTTATTAACACTGTGCAAGCTGCAGTTCAAGCAGGACACATAGCCTTATTTTAGGACTGAGTATTGCACCAAAGTTTGTATTACATTATTCAAATGATATATGTCCATTCTTGACAATTTATTCACTCATCGGGTGGAATTTCTACTTTATATATGAGATAGGATGAAACGACCATGTTGGGAAATACAGGATTTAATGTTTACTATATGATTAATCATCATATCGAGTTATAACGGCACCACAGCATTAAGACGACATGTAGGTGTCGTGATGTCATTTGGAATTATTTGATGGCCTATAGCATGCTAATTTCACCATTTAATATTGATATGCTATATTTTCACTGATAGACCTAAGCATTCATATGATAAAAATATTATCTTCTAAACATGAATATACATTGCACAGATGATTGAACCCACTAAAACGTTTAGACTTAGGCCTACGTCCTCTAACAAACACCCGTGGTACCTGGCCTGGGTATTATATGGTAAGAAGTAATTGTATTATATTCTATCAAAGAAATGCCATTCACAGACAAATGAAATCTATCCGAGAACGTTAACCCCTAATGATTAGCTTCCTGGCCCAAGAAAGACATAGCATCTCAATACCATATCCTGTCAAGTATTGGTTGTAACACGAAACCCATCATCCAGATATTGACGTCATCATTCTAGAGTCTCTCATCGTCCTGACGTGTGGGTTATTTGTATCGAGTACCACGTGATGTCCGTGTATTGTAGATATATGATGAAGTTCCTATAACATAACTTGTCCTGGGAGATGATGAAGTTGTGTTGATGATGTGATACCGTAATGTGTGTCAACGGCTATATAGAGATTTGTGGAAATGAAACGCAATGTGTTTTTGTGGTCTGGATTACCTATTGATGTATATAATTTGGCTTTGAAAATTATTTTATGGAAACGTAATATACAGACTTTTCAATGTAATTATTTTAGCGTATTAATTAATATAGCGATAGAAATATATATATATGCTTATAGTATAGTATAGTATGCGTACGGTATATGTAATATATATCTATAGTATATATAATTATAGTTATAGCATAGGGTAAATAGGCACTATGATAATTTAAATTTACTCTCTGTTGGGATAACGTGTATATATCCTGAAGAATGGCTCCATCATTCCTAAAGATAGTGTCTCAAACCTTGAATTAAAACTGGATCAAGGGTCCCTTCGGCTTAAATGCATTAACAACAATACTACTGTCAATCTCACTGTGTGGTTTAAAATAACTTTTCTTTTAAAACATAACTGTCTTTAGATTGAAATGATCGATATTATACATGCATCACATACAACACCTCGAAGATCCTGGCAAGAAGTTAGTTTCTGGTCAACGTGAATTATAGATAATATTCCTCTAACAACGTCCCCAATGGACGTCGACCCCCTACGGTAACGTTAATACTACGTTAAGATATGGCACTCAGTGTAAAGGTGAATTTGTACAATGGTAGAAGACCTTTTCTCATATGGTGAGTTGTAACCTGCTGTATTGTATCCCTTGGTGTCACTACACTGGAATATTTTATCATCATCTTGGGTGACATCAACTCTCTTGGTGACAAAGTGTCATTAGGAGTTGTCAGTTGGCGGGTTGCAATCACCTATGGGAATCTCGCACGCTACATCAACTCCTTTCAGAAATGGCGTTACAAACAGTAGTACTATAATATGTAAAGTTTTAAAGTCAAAATTGACATACTGACATATACACCTACTTTTGAATCTTATTGGTGTAATAATAGATCCTTTGCTCTTTACGACGAATTTGAAAAGTCAAGACATCTGAAAATGTTGACAGACATAACAAATATCGATACGTCATGAGAAATTCATCAATTTTGCCATTTTGACGTTTTCAATCAGGATCTATGGTCAGTGGTACACCGAAACAGGATGCGAAAACCGACAGAGTGGTCACCAACCTAAAGTGGTAATTAGGCGAATACTTACATTTAGTGTCCGAAATAAGTTTCTTATCAACATTATTATTTTACTAACAACTAAATAGTTATACAAGATGGAGCCCTAGATAAGCCTTTATATGCTTGCTATAATTTGCTGGACTGGGCTGGTCGCCTATTTAATATTTTGTTCTTGGGTCTGGAGGACAGACTGTACCGTAGTTCTGCTGGTGGTCTTATCCTGCATATGACCAATAAGTGACCACGTGACCATTATAATAGAGACGTGTGTCCACTCAATCTCTCCTGATCCCCCCTGATCTCTCCACGCCTTGTTAGCTGCCGATTGATGCTTGCTGAGTCGATGCTGACTTCCTGAGGAGGATTAACCGTGTTTGTAGGATTAAGAGGCTACATCCGTGGATAATCCGAGGTTCCAATTGATTCATCCAATATGAGTCTGGAATCGAAGTATCCATCTTATCGGGAGATTATCACTTTTCACTTATTTTTCGATATCTCTTGTAATCCGACATTTTCCCCTCCACACCCAGTTAGTCCGATAATATATATAATTCGTATGTTCGTCTTTGCGTCTTGAATCGTGTCCGGAGCTTAACTTTGTACGGCTTCCTTGTGTCTATTATACGTTTCAACGCCAAAGGTGCCGAACATTTGTCATATTCTGACCACAAACGGCCACATTTCCCTCATTTTTTTCGTTTCCGGAGCTTAACTTATATCGTTATGCCTTCAAATTTGGTATAGAAATAATCTATATAGCTACGTAGATATGTTGTGCATGTTAGGGGTTACAAGTCCAGGGTTACAACATGTTTTATCTTTGGAACAAAAAAGGTTCGATTTTACCACTTTGTTTTGAAATTTCAAATTTGGCATTGAAATTATCAAGTTTGATGTGTTGTGGCTTTAAGTTGTTATAACTCCAGAACATCAATTGAAAGTTATCATCATCCATTGACATGATCATGAAAGATAACATATTATGCTGTCAAATTCACTGAATGACAATTTCTTTCGAGAAAAAATAAAAACTTTCTTTTAAGGAGATGTTTTCACTATGTAATCTTAGCCTTAGAATCAACCATAGGTCGAACTTTTAACAATGGCTATGACTGTTAAGACGTATAGTGGAACGTACACAAGAGAATGTTGTTAAAGACACACGGGCTTTAGGCCAGCCCACGGCCGTTCTAGGTTTCAGTTGGTTTACCATACAGATCGATGCAGTTCCTTTTCGGGAAGTCTAGAGTTTTTCATCAAGTAAATGCATTCAACGACAATACATGCTGTAGCTGTACCCACTTTGTTGCAGTCCTGGGACGAGGTATATTTCTAGCTGATTAAAGTGATTCTTTGACTGCTCCTTGTCGGTATATTATTAGTTTTGTCACTTTAGGTAAGGTTAAGTTTATTGTAAACGAGTCTTTATACTTGCACGGAACCATATACATGTAGTTACGTGTCCATGTCACGCGTGCAGCGTGTTCGCGCTTCATCACTATACATCAGCCTGGGGTTGATGACAATATCAGTGCATCTGTACTGCACCGAATATCCGACTTCTGCTGTTCAGTTACGCTTTATCTGCCATCAACTATTGGATGATAATATCATTTTGAACCTTACAATGGACCCTGCTCTTAGCGCAAATTAACGTTGCTTGATCATCAACTTTCTAAAGATAAATAGAAACCCATGCTCAAGTTTGGATCAACTCCATCGTCCGTTTATAAATATTATTGCCCGAGCGGGAGTGAGGGTTATACATACATTTGAAAGTTTCGTAAAAGTCATATGGCACACTTTCGAGTGTAATGATTTCTTTATTCCATTTAATTCGCGCAAAAATAGTCAGGAAATGGCCCACTTCTCTTGCGACGGCAAGCTACAGTGACGTCACGAACAATCGTTTCATGACGTCACAGACGCCGAAATACGGGAAGTCACGGTGAAACAATAGTTGTTGGGCAAAACATGATATGTGCACTTGTGCTCATGTCAATAATATTAACTCGGTTATTTTCAACCATATGGGTAATAAATACCATTATGTTAAATAAATGGTTTCCAATGAACTTGGTTATTTCGCTGTACTGCTAGACCTAGTGTAGGAGCTAGACACTATATCTCTAGACTCTTCAAGGTTCCGATACTCGTATTGTCAGCGAATACGTAGTTTCCGCTATAATTGCTTATTTGTTTCCCTGTTTCCATAGCAACCGGATGTGATAAATATCGATGTTCTTGTTACAAATTGGACTACGCGGTAAGAGGCACTTGACTGCATGTAAGTTGGCGTTCGTCTCTAACACTCAACCACAATTACCAATTAAACGGTAATGGAGAACGTGTTTCCGTTACGACAAGTGCACGGTTGACAATTGGCCGAGTTATCAGAGCAAATTGGTCTGCACCAAATCCTTTTCATCACCGGAAGTGCGTTGATCTTCTCCCTGCCTATTGTCTGGAACCCTCTCCAGTATATGCTTCCCCTTCCGGTCTATGTGGGTCATACTGCCCTGGTGAAGTAGCAGTCTCTGAATTGAAAAGTTCAACTAGATGTCCAAATCTAGAAATTGAAGAAATCAAAAGGAGTCTTATATATCTGTTGTTTTCCATCATTCTGGGCCTTACATATTTACATATGATAGACGTTCTTGGACTTTAGAAGGACTCAGAAGGACTGTCTGTAGTACTCTATCCGTGTTATACCTTGTTCATGCTAAAGACGGGACGAGTCAAACGTCATCCTGAGTTCAGTCCAATAACTCAGGTCGATTCTTGTGACATGCCCAAACGTTCTGAGAATTTTGGTGTTATTATGGAACTTATAACTTACACTGATTGACTTTAAGATTCAAAATGCGTAGTGCATGCAGATGGTCAAGATATACCGTCTATGTTCCAATATCCATCAACTGAAGCCGTTTGTATTACCTGAAATGTTTTGTTCGTATACACTCATCGGTACAAGTAAATATGCATCGTCAGCGAATTTTTATCTCAAAATCTAAAGTGTTAAGATATTCACAACCTGTATAGTTGTTAATGAGTAGATGTTTTGTTCTTAAATACATGGAAGGACACGCTACGATAATAATTTAAGAAGCTTTCAGCATCTCGGTCAATCTTTTACAAGGCCAGTTGGGTTTATGGCATAGGCATACAATGTTGTTACATGGAGACTAAAGTTCATTCATTTGGTCTTGATCACCGCTCAACTACATTGTATGGGCGATGCAAGGTGTCCACCTTCAAACAAAGTTTTGCCTTATCTGAGGCAAGCAGTAATGTTAGGAAGCTCAACATTTGAGAATATCATCGTTGTCGGATGAGTAATACTTTAGCAAACTTTCACACCTCAAGCCCGATTGGTAACATCTATGCAGCAGGTCTTCTCCTCCCACTATACCCTCTAACAGTCTGGCTCTGTGAACTCTTAGCATGCTACCTTAGTCAGTGGAGCTGGGAGATTACATAATGGTGCATGTGTGGTCACTGTGAGGGAAGGAGAGGGAGAAGGGTGACTGTGATAGAGGCTAACAGAAGGTGTTGGAGGGATTGAGGGACCTTTGGGAGTTGTGACTCGGGGTAGTGTGATTTTTCAAACTCCTATTTGTGTTTTAAGAGCTGTGGGTTTTTTTTATGACAGATGACCCATTAGGCATATTTTCATACGATTTTATGTATACAGTACTCCAAAGAGACAATTTCACACGATGTGAGGTTTGAGAACATGTGCATGATAGTAAGTGGCATTAAGTCACAATTTACGAGTCGCATTGCAGACATCACTCCTTAAACGTTATTTGTCAACTTCTTCTAATGAAGAGAAACACTAGAATGCTGACATCGTAAGTTGACGTCTTGTGTAGACACAGTGACTAGCAGATTATGATATGCTAGATAGAACAGATAATATAATCAGGTGTGTATTGACATCAGAATATGGAAATTTTCACCAATTATACAATAATCCTTATAAAACATTGTAAACATGCAAACGGTAAGTGATAATCTTTATCCATGGTTGTTATTGTGAAGAAGATACACACAAATACATTCATATCTTATCTTATCGCATTATCGTTACAGCTTACAAGTACTTATTGTATATTATGTATATTATTACATCAGATGATCTGTCTTACGGAGATATATATATGATCATGGTTTGTGGAGGCACATGCTTCTTTATTCATTCACGTGTTATCTCGCACCTTAATGTCTAGATTATTTTACATTATCTAAGCTTATATCTTAATCAAGCTCGGTTGAGCATGTCGCGCAGGGCGTGGCAGGTATGATCTGAATGTTCAGTTCTTCAGACCACGGGCGGGACGGTATTACAATTTCCTACAACGCCTATACGTGCATCAGTAAGACATGTTGTAGACGAAACTAGATCTACCTCCCTTGTTTAAGTCACACACAGATCGTTAATCAGGAGGATGGAGAAGTGTGAAGTCATCTTTGGGGATAAATCACTCATCAGTGATGCGTTCAATTCGGTGAATACAAACATATTTTCATTTAATATTCAATGGTTTTGGAACGAGACGATCGATTCAGCTTAATTGTTAAGAGACACCAACAAACGTGGACGGACATGTGTATTAAATCTATTGTTTAAGTTGCATGAATTCAAATATATATATATTTTTCATAATGAACATCTTTGTAACTTGAATGGATACATCTTTCATTGATGCATTTAATTCGGCGACTTTCATGATGTCATGTCTCATACTTTATAGATATGATGATATTGTGGTGTACAACCATTACTATATTTTGCCTGCATATCCCGTTATGTCTGCAAGCGATTTGTACTAGAGTAAAATAGTTTTCTTCTTCTGAAATAGATATCAAGACTAGACTCAACTATATACATAAATGTATATGTAAGACCAAGGAAATAACATTTTTGAAAAGCGTTGCTTTTTAACAAAAATAATGTCATTGACTTAATTTGAGTCTATATTTGTGTCTGTCTGTATTCGATGATGATTCACAATTCTTTTAATGTATCTTGCTGTCAACTTGATGATTACTGGTATAACATTATGTCCGACTTCGAAAATATATATCTATATCAACTAATCGTTAATAACTAATATCCCACATATAGTTAACGTCATGTATCTACAAAACTTTGAATTTCTTATTAATATATCTCTACGTCAATGTATGTATATTATAACCTCTGACCGCCCACCCCCTTGTGGCAACTTGCATTGATAATGCCAAGTTGAACTTGTTATCCTGGTATCTCGGTCACTTGGTGTCCACTATAATGTTATACATAATTCACTTAAGCTACCTGATCCTGACCTTTAAAGTGTGTATGAATGTTAGAATGACCGGACAAGTCAGTTTGATGTATACGTCATAACAGCAGGTCAATGTCACCGGTATCATAGACACGTGCCCTCAACATCCACCGCGACTGATGTTAGACACATACATCTCAGTCTATCTGACCATACTGATGTTTGACACATACATCTCAGTCTATCTGACCATACTGATGTTAGACACATACATCTCAGTCTATCTGACCATACTGATGTTTGACACATACATCTCAGTCTATCTGACCATACTGATGTTTGACACACACATCTCAGTCTATCTGACCATACTGATGTTTGACACATACATCTCAGTCTATCTGACCATACTGATGTTTGACACATACATCTCAGTCTATCTGACCATACTGATGTTTGACACATACATCTCAGTCTATCTGACCATACTGATGTTTGACACATACATCTCAGTCTATCTGACCATACTGATGTTTGACACATACATCTCAGTCTATCTGACCATACTGATGTTTGACACATACATCTCAGTCTATCTGACCATACTGATGTTTGACACATACATCTCAGTCTATCTGACCATACTGATGTTTGACACATACATCTCAGTCTATCTGACCATACTGATGTTAGACACATACATCTCAGTCTATCTGACCATACTGATGTTTGACACATACATCTCAGTCTATCTGACCATACTGATGTTTGACACATACATCTCAGTCTATCTGACCATACTGATGTTTGACACATACATCTCAGTCTATCTGACCATACTGATGTTTGACACATACATCTCAGTCTATCTGACCATACTGATGTTTGACACATAAATCTCAGTCTATCTGACCATACTGATGTTTGACACATACATCTCAGTCTATCTGACCATACTGATGTTTGACACATACATCTCAGTCTATCTGACCATACTGATGTTTGACACATACATCTCAGTCTATCTGACCATACTGATGTTTGACACATACATCTCAGTCTATCTGACCATACTGATGTTTGACACATACATCTCAGTCTATCTGACCATACTGATGTTTGACACATACATCTCAGTCTATCTGACCATACTGATGTTTGACACATACATCTCAGTCTATCTGACCATACTGATGTTTGACACATACATCTCAGTCTATCTGACCATACTGATGTTTGACACATACATCTCAGTCTATCTGACCATACTGATGTTTGACACATACATCTCAGTCTATCTGACCATACTGATGTTTGACACATACATCTCAGTCTATCTGACCATACTGATGTTTGACACATACATCTCAGTCTATCTGACCATACTGATGTTAGACACATACATCTCAGTCTATCTGACCATACTGATGTTAGACACATACATCTCAGTCTATCTGACCATACTGATGTTTGACACATACATCTCAGTCTATCTGACCATACTGATGTTTGACACATACATCTCAGTCTATCTGACCATACTGATGTTTGACACATACATCTCAGTCTATCTGACCATACTGATGTTTGACACATACATCTCAGTCTATCTGACCATACTGATGTTTGACACATACATCTCAGTCTATCTGACCATACTGATGTTTGACACATACATCTCAGTCTATCTGACCATACTGATGTTTGACACATACATCTCAGTCTATCTGACCATACTGATGTTTGACACATACATCTCAGTCTATCTGACCATACTGATGTTTGACACATACATCTCAGTCTATCTGACCATACTGATGTTTGACACATACATCTCAGTCTATCTGACCATACTGATGTTTGACACATACATCTCAGTCTATCTGACCATACTGATGTTTGACACATACATCTCAGTCTATCTGACCATACTGATGTTTGACACATACATCTCAGTCTATCTGACCATACTGATGTTTGACACATACATCACAGTCTATCTGACCATACTGATGTTTGACACATACATCTCAGTCTATCTGACCATACTGATGTTTGACACATACATCTCAGTCTATCTGACCATACTGATGTTTGACACATACATCTCAGTCTATCTGACCATACTGATGTTTGACACATACATCTCAGTCTATCTGACCATACTGATGTTAGACACATACATCTCAGTCTATCTGACCATACTGATGTTTGACACATACATCTCAGTCTATCTGACCATACTGATGTTAGACACATACATCTCAGTCTATCTGACCATACTGATGTTAGACACATACATCTCAGTCTATCTGACCATACTGATGTTTGACACATACATCTCAGTCTATCTGACCATACTGATGTTTGACACATACATCTCAGTCTATCTGACCATACTGATGTTAGACACATACATCTCAGTCTATCTGACCATACTGATGTTTGACACATACATCTCAGTCTATCTGACCATACTGATGTTTGACACATACATCTCAGTCTATCTGACCATACTGATGTTAGACACATACATCTCAGTCTATCTGACCATACTGATGTTTGACACATACATCTCAGTCTATCTGACCATACTGATGTTAGACACATACATCTCAGTCTATCTGACCATACTGATGTTAGACACATACATCTCAGTCTATCTGACCATACTGATGTTAGACACATACATCTCAGTCTATCTGACCATACTGATGTTTGACACATACATCTCAGTCTATCTGACCATACTGATGTTAGACACATACATCTCAGTCTATCTGACCATACTGATGTTTGACACATACATCTCAGTCTATCTGACCATACTGATGTTAGACACATACATCTCAGTCTATCTGACCATACTGATGTTTGACACATACATCTCAGTCTATCTGACCATACTGATGTTAGACACATACATCTCAGTCTATCTGACCATACTGATGTTTGACACATACATCTCAGTCTATCTGACCATACTGATGTTAGACACATACATCTCAGTCTATCTGACCATACTGATGTTAGACACATACATCTCAGTCTATCTGACCATACTGATGTTAGACACATACATCTCAGTCTATCTGACCATACTGATGTTAGACACATACATCTCAGTCTATCTGACCATACTGATGTTAGACACATACATCTCAGTCTATCTGACCATACTGATGTTAGACACATACATCTCAGTCTATCTGACCATACTGATGTTAGACACATACATCTCAGTCTATCTGACCATACTGATGTTAGACACATACATCTCAGTCTATCTGACCATACTGATGTTAGACACATACATCTCAGTCTATCTGACCATACTGATGTTAGACACATACATCTCAGTCTATCTGACCATACTGATGTTAGACACATACATCTCAGTCTATCTGACCATACTGATGTTTGACACATACATCTCAGTCTATCTGACCATACTGATGTTTGACACATACATCTCAGTCTATCTGACCATACTGATGTTAGACACATACATCTCAGTCTATCTGACCATACTGATGTTTGACACATACATCTCAGTCTATATGACCATACTGATGTTTGACACATACATCTCAGTCTATCTGACCATACTGATGTTAGACACATACATCTCAGTCTATCTGACCATACTGATGTTTGACACATACATCTCAGTCTATCTGACCATACTGATGTTTGACACATACATCTCAGTCTATCTGACCATACTGATGTTAGACACATACATCTCAGTCTATCTGACCATACTGATGTTAGACACATACATCTCAGTCTATCTGACCATACTGATGTTTGACACATACATCTCAGTCTATCTGACCATACTGATGTTTGACACATACATCTCAGTCTATCTGACCATACTGATGTTAGACACATACATCTCAGTCTATCTGACCATACTGATGTTTGACACATACATCTCAGTCTATCTGACCATACTGATGTTTGACACATACATCTCAGTCTATCTGACCATACTGATGTTAGACACATACATCTCAGTCTATCTGACCATACTGATGTTTGACACATACATCTCAGTCTATCTGACCATACTGATGTTTGACACATACATCTCAGTCTATCTGACCATACTGATGTTAGACACATACATCTCAGTCTATCTGACCATACTGATGTTAGACACATACATCTCAGTCTATCTGACCATACTGATGTTAGACACATACATCTCAGTCTATCTGACCATACTGATGTTAGACACATACATCTCAGTCTATCTGACCATACTGATGTTTGACACATACATCTCAGTCTATCTGACCATACTGATGTTTGACACATACATCTCAGTCTATCTGACCATACTGATGTTAGACACATACATCTCAGTCTATCTGACCATACTGATGTTTGACACATACATCTCAGTCTATCTGACCATACTGATGTTTGACACATACATCTCAGTCTATCTGACCATACTGATGTTAGACACATACATCTCAGTCTATCTGACCATACTGATGTTTGACACATACATCTCAGTCTATCTGACCATACTGATGTTTGACACATACATCTCAGTCTATCTGACCATACTGATGTTAGACACATACATCTCAGTCTATCTGACCATACTGATGTTAGACACATACATCTCAGTCTATCTGACCATACTGATGTTTGACACATACATCTCAGTCTATCTGACCATACTGATGTTTGACACATACATCTCAGTCTATCTGACCATACTGATGTTAGACACATACATCTCAGTCTATCTGACCATACTGATGTTTGACACATACATCTCAGTCTATCTGACCATACTGATGTTTGACACATACATCTCAGTCTATCTGACCATACTGATGTTAGACACATACATCTCAGTCTATCTGACCATACTGATGTTTGACACATACATCTCAGTCTATCTGACCATACTGATGTTTGACACATACATCTCAGTCTATCTGACCATACTGATGTTAGACACATACATCTCAGTCTATCTGACCATACTGATGTTAGACACATACATCTCAGTCTATCTGACCATACTGATGTTTGACACATACATCTCAGTCTATCTGACCACTATGTAGTCGTCGCGCGCGTGTATCCATCGGGATATCACTGGATACAAGGGCGTTATGATATCCATCGGGATCTCACTGGATACAAGGGCGTTATGATATCTGACATACGTACTCATGTAGGAAATATCCTATTGACTCTATGACAACTGTTACAACTACTACAGTTATATATGTCTTCACTGTTCTGATCCTTATGACGATTATGTCGATGATGTTGCGACTGCTGAGTTAGGGGAGGTCATAAATGTGTGGAATGGCTGTCGTGGTGTTAAGCTACCTAGGACACAATTATATGCAATACATCTCTTCAAAGATTGTACTGTTTTGTATCATGATTTTAGTTGAATCGTAAGGGTTACTGGTAAATGTTAAGCATTTGTTCCACATCATTGCAGGAATGTTTATATCTAGCCGACCATGTGAGCCATTTTTGTCCCCTGCCGCAACGCGGAACGGGGGACTATGTATTCAGCGGCGTCCGTACGTACGTCCGTACGTCAAATTTCTTGTTTACGCGATATTTTATGAAGCGTTCCATCCAAAGTCTTCAAATTTAATGTCTGCCTACATTATGGGAAGACGCAGACACCAGTCAATTTTGGTGACATTGGCCATATTTTCAAGGTCAACACGACACTTTGACCCCTCTTTGAACTCTTGTTAAGGCGATATCTCATGAAACATTGCATCCAAAGTCTTCAAATTATTTGTCAGCCTACATTGGGGAAAGACACAGACACCAGTTGATTTTGGTGACCTTGACCTTACTTTCAAGGTCACCGCGACACTTTGACCACTTTTCAAACTCTTGCTTACGTGATATATCATGACCGTTTGGACCAAATGTTTTCAAATTTGGTGTCAGTCTACATTGGAGGATGACGCAGACACCAGTCGATTTGGTGACCTTGACCATATTTTCAAGGTCACCACAACACTTTGACCACTTTTAGAACTCTTATTAACACGATATATCATGAACCCAAGCACCCAAAGTCTTAAAATTTGCTGATCATCATGTCACTTTTTACCAGTAATGCAATATATAAAGTAGCTTCAATGATGTGTCTTACTAACTCCATGTCACTGGCGGGGGACATTGCCATGTTAGTGGCAAACACTTGTATTGATTGTTGTCCAAGTCATGTTGGTCTCATGCACTGACACAGGGCAGTTTTAATGGGTTTTGTTTGCAAATTTTCAACCTTAAATCAAAATTGCTAAATCTGATGAGCTTCACAGCCAATGACTATTTTATAACTAAAATTGTTACTACTGCTGCTGATACTAATAGTAATATTAACTATTACTCTTAGTGTTAATTCTACTATTACTCTAAGTGTTACTTCTACTATTACTTTTAGTGTTACTTCTACTTTTACTGGTAGTATTGATACTACCACTGCTAAATTAAATGATAATAATTTATCTAAGGTGCTTCACTGTTTATTTTGACAATTTGACAAGTTGACAATACAAACAGTAACATTATTTAAGTATAGGATGTATTTCAAAAGGACACCACACCAACATCTAAGTGTATGTATCTATATCTGTCCATCAGTATCTATATATGGAAGTTCAAAATCATTAAACACGTCATCTCCATTATCAACATGACCTTTCACCTCTGACCTGATGATGCGATGAGACAGGAGGTGACGTACATGTTCCGCTCTCCAGGGGGCGTGTCAAAGTCTTTACTTACATATATACATCACTCACTACAATATGGCGGCCGCTAGGGTTGTTCAGGTAAGGGTCTCAGATTATGAACTTTGACTATTGTACACGTTATTTTACCTATACTTTTCGAATTGGTTTACCCATAAGATGATGTCGCCTTGGTAACAATTCTGTCTCGATATAATCAGAGAGTTTTTCAAGAAGGAAACTGAATGGTTGGGTATATTAACTGATATTATATATTTTGTCATTTGTTGTGGATATAATTTGAAATATGGTTTAGTGAGTTCAATAAAAGTTTAAAGGAACAGTTCTATTACTTTACCCGGTTTGAGTAGAACAGAAAGGATATTATGACAATTTAATAAGCCTGACGCCTAATCTCTGAAAATAATTTTATTATCTTGTATAGTTTAATCTCCTGTTTGATATAGGGAGAGGACTATACGAGTGCTTATTATGGATAAAAGTTGCCTCAATATATAGTGCTTTAAAATGAGCAATTTTTTTTTTTTTTATCGAGCAGTTGTGTTTAAGACTATATCTTAACTTTATCTCTACCCCTGAGTTGTTTTCGTGAGTAGTAATGCCTCAACATTTTATGAATTATAATGAGTAATTTTGCCTCATCATTTGACGGGTTATAATTACGCTCCAATCTATGATTGCCTAAATGAGTAATCATCCCTGTACATCTAAGTAATCAAATTAAATCCTCGCCTACATAAAGTTGAACAATATTTACTCTGTCGTATTTTTTATTTTAAATGATATGATAGATACGTGCATTTATCTGTAAAAAAATAATACGTTTTTAAGTACATATTGCACATAGCGATTGTGAGTTCGTATCATGCGTCGCTGTATATATTTGTCATCACTGAGCAATGCGCTAAATATCATCCTGGATGTAAACTAAATATTTCCCTCCGGAAACAAGTATAGTCATTGTTTCATATAACAGTATGTGGGATGCAGTGATGACATGCCATTGCTTACGATATACGTAGATATGTTGTCGATTTCAACATAAACAGGCAATGGATGGGTAAATCCAACTTGACTTCAGTCTTGTATTTCTTAGAATTGCAAAATCTTTGTGGCTATACATGTCCATGTATTGCAATTGAATTTGGCGCAACGCCTTCTCATTGTGCTATTTCGGCCCAAATCTTAAAATAATTGAAATTTCTCATAAATATTGTATCAGACATATATGAAAAGCTCGTTGTTTGAATGATGTAAATAGCAATGTTATTGGAGGATGAACACATCTGGGGCTGTTGCACAGAGCAGTCTTTACCCTAACGTCAACAATAAGCAATTAACATTGGCTTAGATTGTTTTGTGAAACGGTACCCAGAAAAGTGACAATTTTGAATGGATGACAGGTCTTAAGGTTTTTGTTAAACTTAACAGTTACCAGATAAAGTACTGGCAAGAGTTATTTTTTCGAAGTGCTCTTAGCATTGAGATAGTCGGAAGCACCACTTTACCAGTGACTATCTTAGTACGTATAGAGCCACCTTCGAGGATCTAGATCATGAAATTAAACATTTTAGATAGGCCTTGCTATATTTTGCGTGAGGATTTTGACTAATAATCTAACTTAAACACTTTTTTAAATGTCTTTTTGTTTTGACTGTAGTGGTTAGTCTGCTGGCCTCTCACGCCAAAGGCCCGGGTTCGAATCCCGGTGGAGACACCAAAAATGTGTGGCCTGGGTCTCATTCCGGGTTGTGTCCCTGGGCAAGGCACTTCATTCAGACTGCACTCAGTCCACCCAGCTGTATAAATGGGTACCTGAAATAACGGGTGTACATGGCTTCGTGTAGCTCCCAAAGTACAATTTCGTCAGGATAATAATGTGTAGGGCCCAGAGTACCGCGTCTAGCCAACGTCAATTAGTCAAACGTCATTTTGGAAACTAACCTATATCAGACAAAAAGACACACTTGAATAATTGGTAGTGTTTAATAGGTTATAAAACTAATATGCATGTAAATGGGTCGTGTAAGTTTAGCTTCTACACGTGTACAAGGCCGTTGCTAGAAAAATGTAATTGCCATACATTTTGCATATTGGGTTGAAATTTTAGATTCGGTGATCCAAATCTACCCCGGCAGGTCTTTGAAGCTGAAGCAGGTGAATATTTCCTGAGAAAACATCTCAGTAGGTTAACTTTACTTGTTTATCATCATTTCTACGTTCATTTCTGAAACTTCAGACCTACTGTCTGGGGAGCGAGTTTCTTAGAATACACTATAATATAATAGTATAATAGTAATGTGACAAAACACTTAACTTCCTTCGTGTGTGACAAAGACGATTTGCGCTTAAGGAACTTAAGTAGAGCAATAACGCGTAATTGTTCAGTGAAGTGCAGCGATGCGTTATAAAACATACGATTGGCAATCAGATATACATTATTTCAGCATGGTAACAACGTTATGTGACCTTTGGCCCGGTTCACCTTTGCGTTCGGTCTGTTTAACATATCTCTCGTTGTGTACAGAAAGGGACGTTAAACCCTATATCACACCTCACATTGCTATGTGTCCTCGTTATAGATCAGTCACCAAGGTCACCGTGTCTCTTCACCTATCAACCGTGGGCTATTTATCCGGAAAACACGTACTCAAAGCAGCGACCATAACATAAAAATTATGATTATTGCGGTACTTACATGTACAATGCTAGTTAGGTCATATTCCTGGTACGTATAGGTCGAGTTATGAAACCGCAGCCGTATACGTCTCACATTTCACCTTCGACTTCTTCTCCAAAACCGCTGGCTCCACGGAGCTGAACTTTTGTGTACAGCCACTTTGGCCAATGGGGATTTCAGAATTGTAGATTTGGTGACAATGTGGCCCCAAATAGTGGCTACAGGGGTCACGAACTACACACATTTTATTTACATCTTCTTCTCCAGTACCAAAAGGTATAGAAAGCTGAAATGTTGTGTACATACTCCTTAGCTGATAGGGGTTCTAAAACTTTAGATTTAGTGACCCTGTTACCTCAAATATATGGGTCACTGGGGTTGAACACTTATTTACATTTTCTTCTTGATTTCGTAAAAAAAATACTTGAAATGTGTTATGCCTATGATAATACTCCTGAACAAATATTTAGTTTTTATTAGCTCATCTGGCCTGAAAGGCCCGATGGGCTTATGGCATGGGATGGCGTCCGTCCGTCCGTCCGTAAACTTTTCGCTTTTTCGACTTCTTCTCCAGAACCAATGACTCCAGAGAGCTGAAATTTTATGTACAGACTCCTTGGCTGAAAGGGATTCTAAATTGTAGATTTGGTGACCCTGTGACCCCAAGTGTGGCTCACAGGGGTCATTACCTAAAAAAACCTATTTTCATCTTCTTCTCCAGTCCCAATGAACGTAGAGAGCTGAAATTTTATGTACATACTCCTTGACTGAAGGGGATTCTAAATTGTAAATTTGGTGACAGTGAGACCCCAAATATTGGGTTACAGAGGCAATGACCTAAAATGCTATTTTCATCTTCATCTCCAGTCCCAATGGCTCTAGCGAGCTGAAATTTTATGTACAGACTCCTTGGCTGTAAGGGATTCTAAATTGTAAATGTGGTGAGTCTGTGACCCCAAATATGGGTCACAGTGATCATAACCTAAAAGCCTATTTCAGTTTACAGCATCTTTCTGAGATTATATGTGCACTTCAATCAGTAAGTAGGTAAGGGAGGTAATTTTAAAGAAAACAGCTGAGTTAAAGGCATTTCATCTTTCTGATGTGAGAGTTCTAACATGTGCTTTGAGAATATAATATGTCTGATGAAAAAGAGATATTTAGAATTAATAACTTAGAATTGGAGGTCTAACAAAAATTATAAGTCATATTTTATCTTTGTCTCACATTTCACATATGAGTAATTATTTGTATTTTGCAAGTGAATTTGCTGATAAAGGTACACAAGTCTAAAAGTATTCTAAAGACTTAATACAGAATCTTTTATTAAATCTAATATTATGTTATTTGTAATTTAAGAGTAAATAATGGAGTTTTTTAATATCTCATGATATAGTGTAATTATTTGGAGAATTAATTAATTAATTAATGAGAATTTCCAGTACGAGTCAATTTGGTATACCTTATTTATATCATATTTTATACTTTATAACTGATTTAGTTTTCTATTAACTTTGCAGTTAATTTTATTCAATAGGAACAAGAAATGAGATAGATGTCTACATCATGGACATGTTTAATGTGAATCTATTTGAAATGAGAACTATTGAATACCCTTTGAAGGAATAACTTGAAGTGGAATTAATTTTTTTCATTTTACATGAGATATGTGAACTGAATATGACTAGTGATGACTGGTGATAACATAGGACTATAAAAGAAGTAGCTATATGAGATTGTGACATCACACCTATTTTCATCATCTTCCCCAGTACAGAAAAATAATTAATTGTAGGAAAAACTGCATCTAACATATAAATTTTACTGGCTGTGAGTCCAGTGTCTGCATGTTATGTAATTGCATTGTGTTGACCTCTTCCTGGCAGAAGAATGAAAACTGATAGTTACACAGAGGTTTCAGGTTACTTCAAACTTCTGTGCAGCACTGTGTTATCATATACTGTGCGTGAGACTGCTTTTCACTGACTCTAAAAAAGAATTTATTCATAGAATATCAACATTTTATCAAATATTGAAAAGGAGCCTATAAGAAATGGTGAAAAAGAATGTACTAAACAAAAATCACCAATTTATTAAGTATTGAAATGGAGCCTATGAGAAATGGGATTTTCAAAAACTGAGGCTCCTATTCCGTATGTAATAAATGTTGGTATTGCCATAATGCAATTAAGAATTAAAACAATATAATGCAAAGGTGTATGATATTCATAACGAATGTTGATTTATGTGTAACCAATTTTGATAATAATTAGCAGGGGTCATGACCTAAAAAGGTTTTTTTCATATTCTTCTACAGCCCCAGGCCATTATTGCAATAGCTTACATTGGTGAATTGTATGCAAAGAATTGTACCCGGTATATTCATAATGTGTGTACGATCTTAAAAAATACTATGATCTCTCCACCACATTATTATATGTTTGATACCAGCAATTTATTTCAAAGCTTTGTGTTGCTCTTTCAACACATATATATAGCAGATTGGCAAAGTTATGGTAACAAAATATTTTTAAACTGCTTTAATCGTTTCACTACCTAGATTCTTATTACTACATTCCATTATCTGACCATTGCTATAATAAAGTCCACTCCATAACATACCCCACTTATTCATCTCCTGATGAGCTACAGAGGCCATGGCTCTATTTTTGTATATTATTATTTATAATAATTATGTAGTTTATTATTCAAAGCCTACTGGGCTACAGAGCCAATGGCTCTATTTTTGCGCATGTGCTGACGTTTGTCGCTTTAAAGCAAAATGTCTGTTATAGGCTGACGTGAAATCATTTACACATCGACATTTTACACACGACACTGTTTAAAAAATCTAAAATGGATCCGAAATTTCACGTTAAGGATGAATGCGCAGCATAAGGTATTTCAAAGTTTCAAGAAAACTACCTAATAAAAAACTGTTACTTTAATTTCGGTAAACGAATGCCCATAACATTGATACGTATTCGCTCAGTTCAGACTGTATTCACGTTCGTGTTGTAGCTAGAGGTCAACAGATTAATGAAGCTCAACACATTCAATGAGGGGGATACTGTAGTCGCCAGGAACACACCAGTACGCTCATATATTGAGTGTAGTAAACACAGCCATCATACCGTAATGTCTCTTCACTCGGCTCCCATCTTATAAACGTCACTATTCGTGGGTACTGACACTGATTGTTGTAATAATGACGGTGATATGGTCATTACTCCGCTGCTAATGTAATTGTTTTCATGCTGAAGCCAATGGGAAATAATTGTTATATTTCGGTTAATCGGCGATTACATAAATTGCAGTGCAGCGATATCTAGAACTATTATGCGTCGATGTCGAAACTTTGCATGGTGTACCCATATATCAAGTGAAATTGTGGCTTGTGTCATGTCAGTAGTTACAAGATTTTTGAAATATCATACCATACAATACCATACCATACCACAACACAACACAACACAACACAACACAACACAACACAACACACCACACATGCAATAGCATGCAATACTACACCATACCATACCACAACACATCACACATGCAATTACATGCAATACTACACCATACCATACCACAACACATCACACATGCAATAGCATGCAATACTACACCATAGTAATGGAGACTGGCAAGAGTTATGCCTTGCGTTTGGAAGTTGTACTACACCATACCATACCATACCATACCATACCATACCATACCATACCATACCATACCATACCATACTACACCATACCACACCATACCATACGACACCATACTATACCACACCACACCACACCACACCACACCATACCATACCATATACCATATACCATATACCACACATACCATACCATACCATACCATATCATACCATATCATACCATACCATGCCCAACCATACCATGCAATACCAAATAATACCATATCATCCCAGGTATTACCAGATATTTTTCTCAGCCCTAACTCATTGATAAACCTATGAAGTTATAGCTTTTGTTTGGAGAAAACAAGACAATTTATTAACCTAAGACAGTTTTCCTTGATCGATTTTGTGGGCGACGGGATTATTTGTAGGGATGGAAATAAGCTTGAAAAGCAGATAGAAAAACAACTGTTATTTGTGATGCCGTTCTTGTATAGTATGACAAATACGTAGATGGTGCTTACCTGTGCGATTTTGATTTTACTTCCATCTATTATATTTTGGTATATTCATGGAAAATCTTTGCTGACATAACAGGACATTGGTGATCAGTCTAAAGATAGATTATTTGATGCTTTGTTAACATTCTATCAATATTCATATTTTATGATTAAAAAGAGTACAATAAGTAAAGTTACCGTTTTGTCATTTCAGGTAATGCAAAATAAAAAAAATGGCGAATACACATACTAGACCTGTCCCTTTAATAAGCTTATTCCTTCTACTTGATTATCTCTAACATCTACTGTCTATCTACAGGAGGAGCTGAACCTGCTGAACACGTCCAGTAACGACATCAACCGATTGGAGAATGAACTCGACGTGAGTAGCGGCTTTTTAAATTTAACTGTCATGGCAAATTATAACACATGATTTGAAAATGCAAGTCATTTAGATATTGGAGAAATGGTAATATTTTCCAGAAACGTTAAGAGATACTTTGAAGTTAAGTTTTTTCTTGGAATGTTCTTAACAATCTTTAGTGTGTGTTTCTTTATGATTATGGAAAAGTATCTCTTATGTTATATTTCCACTTTTCATAATTCCACATGTTTACCCAAACTAAAATAATATATTGAGGCTATAAATCTCTTTTCCGAAATCTTTCGCAGAGACCGTTATTCCAATTGGTTCAGAGAGAGTTTTGTGTACAATCTATTGCATGGAATTAAGCATTCAACAACTCTTTCAAGGTTCTTCAAATGTTAAAAGTAAAAGTAAAAGAGTGAACGTTTCAAACAATTGGTCAATTAATTCACACGTACAGACACGTGCCGCTTCCAGTATCGTCGGTTTGAACATTTCAATGAAATTTACTTCTCGTTGAACGTGCGGCAGGATGATTTTTCTTTACCATCATAATTGATTAGCTTCATGTAGTGTAATTTGTTCATGCGCTTTTTTCAGAGAATACAATATCCCCACTACCTGCGATGAAACTTTACGATATGCGTGTAAACCTTAAAGTCACATTCACCCACTGTAATTAATCCTTGAAAGCAAATGCTTTGAGACAAAAAATATTAGACACACTACGCGTAAAAAATCATTGATTTTAGATATTTTAGGTACGCTTCTTTCAATGTGTATCCCATGTCGACTTCTAAACCTCTGGTCTTAAGAGGGCATTTGGAAGTGGCATACATAAGAACAGGAATATTTTCTGGATAACAACTTCTTTAATGTGAACATGCATGACGTATTGAAGTATATACTCACTCCTTCATCCGGTGGAATCCACCTGATGAAGGAGTGGGTATATAATCCGAAACGTCGTGTATTTTCATATTAAACGAAGTTGTTATCCAGAATATCTTCCTGAGTTCTAAACTATAAAGTACAATTGACTATTCCCATCTGAAGGAAGTCGAAGTGGAAAGGAAGTGCCATAGTTTGTTCCTATCATCTATGGTAACAAACAACACCATGAGAGTCTCAGCTTATAATTCATGCGACACATTCCCTTGAATTTTCCAGGAAGCTCGAGCGCAATACAGAGTTACTTTTACGGACGCTTCACAGAAGATGGAGATCCATGGCCGAGAACTGAAGAAATATATCCAGAGAGCGAGACAGTTCTACCAACTCAAGGAGGCAGCAGTGCAGGTCAGTGGGGATCTCTTCCGAATCACCAGCAATAGTAGGCTCCTTGTGTAAACAATTATGCTTTTTATTTGTTCAGATTAGTCTTTGTTTACTTTTGTTTTAAACTATCTCGCCGCTAATAGCTGCAATACTGCCGAAGCGGCGTTAAACAATAACTCACTCACTCACTCACTTTAAACTATCATTATGCAAAACTGCCGTTGCCACAGTTATAGTGAGGGCGTGGTAACATGGGCTCGAATCTTTCTCAAAGATGTTATAATTGTCTTCGGGATCTTGAATATGGACAATAAGGACCAAATTTATCTCGACTTTTATTTGTCCCCATTCTACATATATACCTAATGCTTATATTATGAATTCGAACAATTATGTAACTGTTATGGTCAGGTCCAAAATGAATCGAGTGTTATTCACCTAGTTACAATAACAGACTCCAAGTATGTCTTTGTTGTTCCTCTAGATTCTTCAATCACCTTGACAGTCATATACGTAACGATGTGAAAAATAATTAGAGAATAACCATAAGTTATGTAGTTGTATTTTCGTTGCTTTACGTGGAACGAATAGTTATATATTATTTCCATAAGTTCAGTCATGTTTGTAAAATGTGTATCTAGATTATAGTCTGTCAACCTAACTTTTGGGACTGCATTTATCGTAAATATCCTATTCATTTTTCACTTCTGTCAAAATTGTTTTATGGGCATATTGATTATTTTACTTGACGTAACAGAAACTAAGTGTAATACTGATTTCGTAGCTCAATTAAAAAGTTGTCTATATAACTATCATTATATTTTGTGTGTGTTTTGATTCTGTAGAGGCGGGTGTAGAAGCCATTAATGTAATGTCTAAAGGGTCGGGTTAACTTGCAATGCACGTGCGTGATTTGAGCTCAGGTTTATTCTGTGGTGGGATTAAGCTTGTCAATGGATGGATCGTCTCAAAATAGAAACGTCACTTGCTTAGAAGTCTTAAGAGTCATGCACTTCGATCGTAATAACTTTGAGATGTCCCCCAAAATCTACACACATAGTAAAACTGACCTCAGGTCATGCACGTGAATCACAAGCTTACGCGACCTGCTACACCAAACTTTGTAATACCAAAACAAACACACAAATACAATGATAGCTATTTAAGTAACTTTTTATCATGATTATGAAATAAATGTTTAAAATATGTTCCTGTTACGTCAAATGAAATAATTAAGATACACATAAGAACTTAAGACAGATGTGAAAACTAAATAAGATATTTAGGGAAAAGCGAGTCCCAAAAGTTAGGTTGACAGACTATAGCACCGAACCCTCTACCCCTGTGTCAAAGTCATATTGTAAAATTAACAATCTACTAGCGATCTTAACAAAATATATCTCCATCGCACGTATGATCTCAACGTGTGTTTTACCACAGGCCAAGTTTATAGCAAATATGTTGATTAGAGAAATATGAAATTAATCGGCCAGTTTTCCCTTTGTACAAACGTGGTCGTTATATTGCTTGTGGTTTAACATTGACTAAACCTAATCTTATAAACATATATTGCTTAGCATTAAATTTTTGTTTACAATTCAGAGACGGTCTGCAAAATAGTTCATGTCTCCGTGATAAATGCCTACAGAGACCAGGAATAAGTCTACATTGTACCCATCAGTCACAATATGTTTAGGTCATCGTGACCCCACTTATTAATCCCATACGCACGTGTAAACCGGGCCGTGTCGGGAGTTACACACAAGAAAGGGGTTATGTTTACTGGGCGGTAGCAACAACTCGATGGGGGCGTTATGTCACAGCAAAAACACTTTTTGTAAATACTTTTGACATTTCGCTACTTTGTAGACTTTCCTTCAGTCTCCTTGGTCCATTTCCCTTGTATATACTCAATGTTGTAATATCGGCACCACTCTTCATGCTTTCATAAGTTCAAACAAATCTTCATGCACATTCGTATTCATCAATTACAGATTTATCAAAAGTACATAAGTTAGAGAAGAGAAGGATATTTATAACACAACATCTAGAATGCCTCTCAAAAAGTTCTGAAGAAAGTTAGTCCCCCATTTTCTGATAATATGTTATCGAAGAAGACTCAAAGTGTCAAAGTTAATTTTGAATGTTAGATTACATAATATGTTTTCGAAAAAAACAACTTCTTTTTTTAAAATTCTCCAATCGCCAGAATGACTTTGACAGCGAATGTTTCCCAAGACGAAGGGAAGTCTATAATGTAATGTCAGACAGGGTATCTACTCACGCCCAATGTTTCGCTGCTTTAAGCATGTTCTTTGGATGTTCTCAATTGGAGAAGACTATTTGTCGGGAATCCTTTGTTAATTTGAAACGACGTGTGCTCTGTCAGTTGGTCATGTTTTGTATCTCCACTTCATGTAAAACCACGTGTTGACTGGATGGCACATTGTATTAGATAAAAGACAAATGTAAGGCGAAACATTAATCAAATTCCAGAATATGTATAAATGCATGATGTATTTGTGTTTAGATTTCTGATCAAGCATATCTTTCAACAGAGAATGTTTAGCATTTTAGTTAAAATACCCTATAGGCCTATATCATGACATCCTTCTCTCTGTCCCTTCATAAACGTTTTATAATTTCCACCTTGCTTTAGAGGGGATAACATCTCTATATATAAGTCAAATTGGACCATTGCATTTTCTCAATCTGGATTGTTTTCAACTTAAAACTTCTAGAAATTAAAACTTTAAGAGCCTTAAGCCTAAAGAGACAATCGCCCGTTGATATCATATCAAAGTATTGTGATATCATCTACTTGACGACATCAGGGCATTCTGCAAATTCTACTGAAAAAACGATACATCTTAGGAGATATCAATTGATTTCACACAGGCGATATGTCCTGCGCAACACAAATATTTAAAATTATAAGTTTATAAGGACAATTTAACGTGTATACGTTTACATAGAACCATTTAGCTAAGGAAACAAACGAATTACGATTTGGATAAAAGTAACTCACAAACAGATGAGCACCACACATGTATGACTAAATTAACGATTGATAACGTATATCATTATTGTTGCAGGCCCAAAGCGAAGCTCTCCGCGCAGCAAGACAATATCAGACATCCAATGGGATCTACCGTGCAGCGAAAGAGACAATCGCATTGGCTGAACAGAAACTGATGGACGACCAATCCGCGGCCATGTTGTCCAGTGCTTGGCAGGAAATGCTCAACCATGCAACCATCAGGGTAAAGCAAAGTTCTTATTGCACTTATAGGAAGAATCAATGAGAAATTACTCATTCTAGGTACTGAGACACAAATGGGCCTGGAAGATAGACCTAACATTGATATGTAGGGTTTATACTTCGAAGATTTCCAAACTGTCCCACTACTGCAAACACTTCTTTGATTGGCATTCTAGCGATGAAAAAAATAGACACTTTTATGGATCTGCAAATTCTTTATTTCCATAAATTTGTCTTCATTCCACCGCAAATTATCCGTAAATATTGCTGTCAGAGCTTTAACTACTGCTGACTACTGTCTACATTTCAGATTTTAAACGTGATGTCTCAAGAAAGGTTCAATGAAACCATCTTCATGTCTTACACCACGCTTCATATTGTACACTAAACACTATCCTCCACAGGTAATGGAAGCAGAAAGAGAGAAGACCCGAAGCGAAGAGGAACATCTCAACCGCTCCAGTATCTTCGCCAACCTCGAGTCTAAACTACAGTACCTGGAGAAGAAGTTCAAAACGTCTATTGCTAAGTCAAGGTGGGTGACTACATGTACACCCCTTGGGAAGCTATTTCTTTGTTTGAGTTGCAGGTTATATGCCATGGTCGGTTATGAGATATTCAACCTGCGGAAACAAATGGTAAGTAAGTAAAGTAACGAAAGTGGGATTCGAACCCTTGACCTCTATATCGTCGAGCAGCGCATTTATCAATGGAGCTAACGAGGATCCATACCGATGAGTGTTCAATCTGTTGTGTCATGGCTGTTTTGATTTTTTTCTAGTATTTTATATACATGTGTAGGTCCCAATTTATGTCTACTTTGTGTATGGAATGAAAGATTAAGTTTGAAACCCTCCTTTCGAGTCATGAGTGTATCCTGAATATTTCACTGATATATGTTGGTCATGTCGTATAAATCAAAGGGATATATACAACTATTTTATAAATATAATGTTCCGCGGGAGTGTAAGGAAAATAATGACCCGATTGCCTCGCGTTATGGCAATAAACTGTGCTCGGGCTAACGCCCTCGCGAGTTTATATGCCATAACCGCTTGGCACCGGGTTTTCTATAAGTATACCTCTAAAAGCCACTACCGGCACAAAAGTCACCTTGGCTTATTCGAGCAAAGGCTATGGTAGTGTTAAGGAGAGCCTTAGCAAGCATGGGGTTATGTTTATGTGTTCCAAGAAACCACCTCCACAAATCAGGCTTAACTAATTGTTATCGGTATGTGCTGAGGAGTATTTCTGCAAGTGGGTCCAACTTCGATAATCAACGTGTGTCATCAATACCTTACACTTTGTTCATATTGATATATGCCTGTGAATGATAGACTAGTTTGTCGAAATCGAATCTGTCCGGGACGCTCGACGCTTGAAAGATTTCCATTTGTACGTTACTGGAAACTTAAGAAACAGGCACTTATCGTCTCGGGTTCGGGAGATATATGTATCGAACGTAAGCAGTTGTAGACGTTAATGTGAATCTGAGAAATACGGCGCACCTTACTTAGTTGAGGGTGTGGGAGATGTGTGTACGTATCAGAATGTTGATAAACTATTAACCACTACAGGAAGCACTAGTCTTATGCCAATCCAGCACCTCTCTTTCAGCGAAATATTCAATCCATCATAATCTCTGGATGGCACATCAAATAAATCAACATATTTCAACTATAAATGTTTTACTGATCATAACCTCGAACAACACATTATTTGTATAACGTTCAGCGAAACATTTTCTAGATCATTAACTCCAGCACATCCAAGAAAACGTTCTAGCTAGATTCCATCCATCACAAGTTCCGATTGCACATCTAATATCTATCTTCAAGCAAAACGTTCTATTCATCATAAACCAGTAGGCAACAAGCATCAAATATATATCTCCCAACGATACGTCCTATGCACCAAAAACTAAAACAGCTCGTCAAATGTCTATCACTCAACGGGTTTCCCATTCATCATCAACACGGATAGCACATCAAATGTCTATCAACTGAAAATGCAGAATCAGCGATTAGTTCAAGTCTCACGGGATTTACCATCTGTTGAACTAGGTGCAGCGCAACAGCGTAACAAAACCACATCATACGGTGGACAAGTTGATTGTTTTCGCCGAAATGTTGTCTGTTTTCAGTCAACTCGTAATATTTTGAGAACTCGCGGTTTGCTGGGTTAATTGTTTTAGCGTTTTATGGGTGCTTTGGGAGATGTACGAGGTATTTTTGTAGGGGTAATTAGGTGTAAAATTACACAAACTGTACAGACGTTTTCCATTGCGACACGAACGATGTTTGTTCCATTATAAATGTTGTAGGCTTTACGGGCCAATTACTTTAGAGGATAGGGAGATGCGGAAAAACAATCGGTGTGTTTCCAAAGTGATTTCATTGGCATGGGTATAGTTAAGCGTTATAATTTAAGCAAGATCTATGTTTTTAGAGAGTAGAAATTAATCTCTGAAGAAATTATTTTTATTTGGTTTGTAATATCTTTATATCCTTGTATTTCAATACGAAACCATCAACTATTGTTAAACAACGCCAAACGTAGTTCAATCAAACTCTAATTAATATATTTAAAAATGTGTAAATTCAATGGAATTTTAAGAAAATAAAAATTGTTTGAAATCTAAAACATTAAATTGATAATTCTGATCTTGAGTATCTTATTTTCACCAAATGTTTCAATGCAAGTCGAACACAAATAACATAAATACTTACTTAACATTATCTTTTTCAGACCTTATTTTGAGATGAAATCACAGCTGGAGGTTAAGCTGCAGGTAAGCAAATTGAGATTTCTCCTCTAATTATTTAAGAAATATTGTTGATTCGAATTTGTCGATGTATTATCCATTATAATTTCATAAACAGAAACTGTTATCTATTTGAAGATATATTCTTAAAAAACAGTCAACTAAAGTATGCTAAATTATTAGCAATTCACCGTTTTCTACCATTGGTGCTGGTGTCATTGGTTTACACACTAAAAGAGATGAATTGTTTTGTCGCAATGCACTCTGACTGAAAGGCTTTACAATAGAAAACGTCTCGTAAAAAGGTTTGTTCTTCTATTCGTGTGCGTTTATCGATTGCATGGGGACCAATGTCATCGTAGCTACTAATCAGCATTCTTTGCAGAGATATAAACTGATTCATATAATCAGGGACTCTGTATACTAATTAGAGAGTCTCAAATATAGTGAATGGCCAAACAAAACATTAATAAATTGTCTCCCAAAAATAACCAGCGTATTAATCCATATTAAACAGAGGTTACGTTGACAGAAACGACTTGAGTTACCTCTGCGGTGAGAGAATGGTAGGTTCTTCATTTCTTTTGTTCTGTTCCCTAGCAACAGAAACAGAACATCGATGACCTCCAGAACGCCATCAAAGCGTCCAAACACCAGTACACGGAGTCCCTGAAGCGTCTCGAGGACATCTCGGAGGAGATCCACGAGAGCAGACGACAGAAGATACTTCTCATGTTTCCAAGGCAACCTGGTGTTGGCGCGGACAACGAAAGTTTAGCGTCGACAATATCTGATCCAAATTTAGGTAACTTTTATAACCATTAGTTCATCTTGTTTTAAAGCAACCTCATATTTAAAGAGGGAATAATGTCGACATACGATCTAAAGAAATGTCCAACTGACCAGCGTCAATCATACGCAAAATGCACGTACAATGTAAAAACGATACTCAAAAACGGTATTACAGTATGAACATGTTCAGTTCAGCTTTTTTTTAGGCATGTTATTGTGAATTAAACATATGTAGATTTGAAAATGTATATGTTCAGATAAGGGAGATAATTTACACCATGTTCAGCTAGCCATAGCTGCTTCTTTGTTATCTAATGTTTATCCTGTAGAATTACCTTCCCATATAACCTCTTGAGGCGAGAACATACGACCTAGGTAACCTCTGTTTGGAGAGCATGTAACTCAGGATCTGGTGGTAAAGACAGAGGATGTGTTTCTGTTTGTGTTAGGAGTTATAGTTAAGAGGACATTACTTTTTAAAAGTAAAACTATGTGTTGACATGATCCTGTTTTGTTTCCAGATCGAGGCGTGTTCTCCACCTCCTCTAATATGGAGGACCATGTAGACTCGGAGATCGACGAATCAGATGAAGTCTTTAGTTCGGACGGTCACGTTACTTCCGATTCAAACAACTCTTCAGGTATTTCACTATCACAACTTGACAAGGCTTTAGATGGTTGTCAACAGGCCAAAGATCCCTCCTCACCCGAGACTCCGGGTAACCCTTCTACCTCACTTGAAGAAAGGCAGACTCTTACTCTTCCATTAAATAATGACAATACAGACAAGTGTGAACATGTCAAAGGCGAGACTCCATCATGTGACCGGAAAGACAGTGACAGCGCATGCGCGTCGGAAGAGAGGGAATGTGGCAGCGGCGCTGAACAATCACCAGTATGTGGTGAGCATGCACAGCAGTTCAAATTGACCGGATGTGACGTCAGTCTACCGGAAAGAGGTGAGAATCAAACAGAGGGTTCTTCCGACCCGGAGGAATATACGAAAGATCTGAAGAAAGCGGACATAGATCAGAACAATGCAAGAAGTGTTGACAGGGAACCTGTGCAATGAATCAGTGTTATGAAAGTAAGAGAGTGCTTGTTTCCCGGGATGTGATGAACAAAACAAAGGTTGTGTTGATTGGTCCATTCTGACAGTTCGACTGAAGTATCAACTAACACTGAGAAATTACAGCACCCAGTCGTTATGTGATGGCCTAATAGTCTATTTTCACCGTATGAATTTGTACGACTTAAATGACATTACGACCTAGAATTACATTTTCACAAAATGCACTAGGACGTAGAATGCAATATTAGAATAACCAAGTGGAGTCGTGTCAACTGAACTGAGCTACGTGCAATCTCACGTTGATATTACAGGTTTTATACAAAAGGTTGCAGCTACAAATCGTAAAGTGAGTAAAGTTCTGGAATATTATAGTTATGTTATATGATAACGACTGAAGCCATACAACTTTATGTAGATATTACCAGTTGTATGCTACAAGTTGTATAGTAAGAACAGACCTTAAATTTGCTTGTGGCCTGGTAATAATGATATTCTTGCCACATTTCAGCTATTTGAAGAGGTGTACACCTATTCGAAGTCCAAGTGCATTGGAACTGTTTGTGATGATTATTAAAATGGGCTTCTGAATCAGTTCCTGAAATAACGAACTAAGACAGGTTTGTTTTATGGAGAGGATGTTAAAATGATATTTTACAATCTATAGCCTCCAACTTACATGCTGTTACTCCGTGTCATTGTTCTATAACTATTGTTATTGTTAGATCCTGAATTTCTACCTTTCTATTGATGATCATTCCTGTGTAATGAACATGTTTAATAAACTTTATATAGTGTTTTCCTTCTTCGCTCTTTTCTTGAATGTCGCGGGGGACATGCCACCTGTGGGACAATTACTTGTCTCTAGTGGTGAACTAACAACCGAAATGTGGTAAGGTTTGGGCTGTTTCACACACATATACTCACAAATTGCTGCAATGTGTCGTTGTATCTCGTTTATCACTTTCCTGTTTTTGACAGATGATTTAATTGTCAGGTCCAATAATACTTGACAGGCGATTTCCAAATCATGGAGCGAGTCCTGGAGAGGCACTGACAACTTGCCTTTGAGTTATACATCCGGTAGGCATAGATTTGAATCAAGTATGAATCATTAACGCAATTCACCAATCAAGATTTATAATTCAATTATCCATGTCATTCCTAACCAAGATGAAGGTTCCCATAAGTCCACAATAGGCGACAATAGAGTCAAGTTCAGAGGATATACACATATATACATGTTTTATGATATATTTAATATTCCAAAGAATGAATTGGGTTATCCAACCTATAGTGACGCCCTTTAAAATTATCATATACAGTACAACGGTGAACAAGGTGGCATACAATTTAATGCAATAAACATTATTATTTTTTGGTATATAATACATTAGTAGGAATTCTATGTGCACTTTACGTCACACATTTAGCGAATTGACCAGGGGACGCAGGTCGGATGAAAGTTGATAGGGTACTGTTGTTTCTGGTTCATGCAAAATTAAGAAGTATGAAACATATTGCAGACGGTCGAGGAAAGACTGTTGTTCCGTTCTTCAGTAACACAACCATTTCTCATTTTCATCTTCTTCTCCAGCTCAAAACGGTCTTGAGAACTGAAAAGTTGTGTGCAGACTCGTTGGCCAATGGGGATTCACAATTTACAGATTTTGTGGCCCTGTGACCCCAATCTAGGTCACGGGTCATGACCCAAAAAACTAGTTTTATCTCTAAGCTCTAGAAAGGTGAAATGTTGTGTAGAGACTCTTTGGTCAAAGGTGATTCTTAATTGTTGGATTGGTGACCCTGTGACTCCAAATGTGGGTTACAGGGGTCATGATCTAAAAACTTAATTTTTTGCTTGTTGACAATGTATTACTTGAGATACCTTAGATATTCAACCGTAGATAATAAATCAATGAAATCCTGATGAGCTACAGAACCCATGCCTATCGTAATCTGATTACATGTACATACATGCATGAAATGAATACATAAGTAGAAAATTCCGTTCACTTCATTAACAGAGGATAATAAACTTCTTCCATGTACTTAGATTGTTATCAAACGAGATAAGGATTTGGTGTCCAACGGGAGAAAGCGAGGTTGTTACCATAGTATTTATGAGTATAACAAAATGGTATTTAATTGTAGAGAGGTTAGCAGTATGTTTATTACTCGACAATATAATAAAGGAAATAGCAGTATGATGACAGTATGATGAAACTAAGATTGCAGTCAGAATCTGCGCAGTAATATCATACATTAAGTGGCATTGCACTAGTTTCATAATGCCGTACATGTAGGTATATAAACTACAGTATCAGCCACAACCTGGCGAATAATAATCACTTTAAGATGGCGTTTCAATATCGATTTTGAATTGTTGATAATAAAACTTAATTTTAAATGTATATAACCTTTACAGTAAATAAAACATTGATTTGGGGCGAAAAACAGCGTAAACATGATCTTTACAATTATGTTTGACATTATACTTCAACAAATTCGAAATTCAAAAGTTGAGATGCCCCCTTTGATAATGGAAGCATAAATTCCGTTTGCAAACCTAGATTTAAACGTCAAACAAATGAAATAGGGCAGATAAGTAATAAAAGTCGTAATGGAGGAGAGATGTTTTCAGTTCCATCTTCAGATAGTGCCTCCACGCTGTTCCTGTTTACGTTACATGCAGAGATAGCCTCGTTCTGGATCTCAATGCAAATAAACACACATGTCCTAGTTCCCTCAACATGCAGTACTGTCCCTTTAACGGCTATTGGACATCCTGCTTCATCGCCGTATCTGCATCCGAAATGCTATTTCGATCCCCAGGTTTTTAAAGCAGCGTTCGCCTGTGATCGCGTTATACATAACCAGAATTACCCTTGAATAGAGCAATATTGCCCGGATCACCATATTTCATTGAAAGACAAAATACCAACAATATTTACACTTGGAAATTACTTAAGCAACACCCTAGTTTGTAAATTGAAATGTGATGCTCCGGGATTGTTCGGATAAATTGAACGATTTTACCACCCAAGACATAACAATTGGTTATTCAGCGATTCGTTCATTGAAATAAAACATCCAACATATGCACAATTTATGAAAATTTGATGGAAAATGTGATGGTACTTAATTATTTAACTATTGTCCTAGAAGAGACACTACACTTCAAACTTTAGAATTTGAATGATTGCAATACTTTTTGAACCAAGTTGACATTCACACATATTTTACCATGCATGAAAAGAAGCTTAACAGACATTAAACTTCCAGTCCCTGTTTAACGATAATTGAGAAAAAGTCTACAACCATATGATCTGTGAATAAATTTGGGATTTTTTTCTTCAAATTTGTTTATTAAACATTTCTTCTCGCTTTAGATAAGCCAATACCGTAAGTACTGACCGTATTGGTCATTGAGATAAGTTTATTGAAATTGACAGTTTCATGATTTTGTGAATTTGAAGGTGCATACTGCTTTAACGAGTGACTTTTATTTAAAAAAAACAGTAAAGTTTTGTCACTTCACTTGAACGAATGACTCATATGATCTGTACATGAATTTGAGATAATTTGAATTCAATCTGTTTATCAAACACTTAATCTTGCCATACATGACCTTGACATTTATTTGACCTGGAGTAGCTCATATACCGATTCACGGGCCTTCGTTCTCGCTGATTTTCGTGAGCGAGAAAATTGGCTTGAAAGTTTGGAGGTAGCGGACTATCTTGTCGCATACCTTTTTAAATAATGATACGATTGTGACCATGTATAGCTCATAAGGAAATCATTTAGCATTCGTATCGTAATCATCGACTTTTCCTTAAAAAAAATTTTTGATGCGAAATATGACTTTCAATGATCATGGGGTTGTTTCGTCGTTACATCCCTTTCCTTTTATATAGTAATAGGGTAGGGTCCATATAAACTGACTTGCAAAAGAAACGCAACCAAAACGTTTTTGGTCCCAAATCAATTAAACTCATATTATAATAGTATGTATCGAAAATACATACAATTGGAAGGGTATTTCAGTAAAAATAACCATTAATTGACGTGACGTAAAGGGTCAATTGTCCAGTTTTCGATCATCAGGATTTTTAGAACATTGAATAGAATAACGATATTTTAAGCTTAATTGTGTAAGAAGGCTAATAGACACATGAGGAAAAGGCCAAATCTCTATTGTTAATGGCCGAGGTTGGAATTGCAAAAGTTGTTCAATGGGTGACAAGTCAGCAGATCAGTCTTTCTACGGAGTGGATAACTTTGGTTTTCCACTCCGTGGCTTGTACGCAATGCTGTCAGTTCGTCTGTAAAATTTAGCGAGTCTGGCTATTGTACACTTGATGCAATCCATGATTAGGCAACTTGGTTAAGCGTCGCTCCAACCTGCAGGGTGCAAATTGTTCTCTCTTTTTAGCTCATCAGGCCTGAAAGGCCCGATGGGCTTATGGCATGGCATGGCGTCCGGCGTCCGTCCGTCCATCCGTCCGTCCATCCGTCCGTCCGTCCATCCGTCCGTAAACTTTTCGCTTTTTCGACTTCTTCTCCAGAACCAATAACTCCACAGAGCTGAAATTTTATATGCAGACTCCTTGGCCAATGGGGATTCTAAATTGTAGATTTCGTGACCCCGTGCCCCCAAATGGGGTCACAGGGGTCACATCCTTAAAAACCTATTTTCATCTTCTTCTCCAGTTCCAAAAGGTCTAGAGAGCTGAAAAGTTGTGTGCAGACTCCTTGGCCAATGGGGATTCTAAATTGTAGATTTCGTGACCCCGTGCCCCCAAATGGGGTCACAGGGGTCACATCCTTAAAAACCTTTTTTCATCTTCTTCTCCAGTTCCAAAAGGTCTAGAGAGCTGAAAAGTTGTGTGCAGACTCCTTGGCTAATGGGGATTCTAAATTGTAGATTTCGTGACCCCATGACCGCAAATGGGGTCACAGGGGTCACATCCTTAAAAACCTATTTTCATCTTCTTCTCCAGTTCCAAAAGGTCTAGAGAGCTGAAAAGTGGTGTGCAGACTCCTTGGTCAATGGGGATTCTAAATTGTAGATTTCGTGACCCCATGACCCCAAATGGGGTCACAGGGGTCACATCCTTAAAAACCTATTTTCATCTTCTTCTCCAGTTCCAAAAGGTCTAGAGAGCTGAAAAGTTGTGTGCAGACTCTTTGGCCAATGGGGATTCTAAATTGTAGATTTTGTGACCCTGTGACCCCAATCTAGGTCACGGGTCATGACCCAAAAACCTATTTTCATCTTCTTCTCCAGTTTATATGTAAAGCTCTAGAAAGGTGAAATGTTGCGTAGAGATTATTTGGTCAAAGGTGATTCTTAATTGTTGGATTAGTGACCCTGTGACTCCAAATGTGGGTCACAGGGGTCATGATCTAAAACCAATATTATTTTGCTTGTTAACAATGTATTACTTGAGATAACTTAGATATTCAACATTTGATAATAAATCAATAAAACCGTGATGGGCTACAGAGCCCATGGCTCTATTTTTCTGTAGCACTTTAAAAAGCCATGTTCGTCGCTTGCAATCGTATAGTTTAATGCAAAACCTCCATTCTGTTGATGTTTTGTACCCGAATTTCATTTGGTTAACTTTGTACACAATCTGAAAGTGTTGATCAATAAGTTCATTTTTCTCGAAAATACTACGAAAACTTGCATTTGCGTACAGTGAATGTACAGGTTACATTTAGAAGACATGTTTAAAGTAATTTCAATCGGTAGGCTTCGTTCCTCGAAAAATAATAACCTTTTGTATTCTGGTGGCGTTTCTTTTGCAAGTCAGTTTATGTCTTTCAAACGCTGTTTCTAAGCGATACACGCCTCTCTGGGAATTCCATCATCACGGAAATTACCGATCCGGACGAGGTACCTTCCGACATGACCGGGGGTTTCTGTCAGTGAAATTGCTGCATTTGTTTCGAGAAAAGAAGCGGTTTTCCGTAATGGACGCGTTTCTGTCAAATTGGGATGGGTTTCCTTTTAAAATATACGCATTTCCGTCCATTACTAAGGGAGGGGAACTGATCATGTTATGTTTTGGATTATATCATCTGCAAGAGTGAATATAATTGCATTTAAGGCCAAGTACACATACGATACACACACGCTCACATGCTGTGCAATCATGAGTATAATAATCGTTATACTTTTAAAGGCGCTGTAGCACGTTTTTTTTAAATTTTATTTTTTCAAATTTCTCATTTATAATGATTGTTTATGTCATTTATATTTACTTTAGAGGGTAAAACATCTTATTACACAAACCAATGATCCGTAGTGGTAATAACGGTGTTGCGTATAAAGCCAAAATTGCATGGCGGCCATTTTATTGTGAACACATTTTATTATATTCGAATGACAAAAAAAATCCCATGGCTTTACGGAACCACGTACACTCATTTGCAACTTGATTTTCCGAAGAGAGAAGGGTGTTTTACTATTGTTGACATTATTAATCAAATACATTTCATCGACTTATTTCAGCAAAAAAACGTGCTACAGCGCCTTTAAAGATAAATGACAATATAAGGTAGTCTGTCATCGTAACCCCTTAAATTAAAGTGCCTAGACAAGTCTAGAACAAGACTACAGAGCTCAGTTTAATGAACACATCTCAGATGCTCCTTTTTTTATTTTATTGTATTTTTTTTTTAAAGTTTAGATTCATGAGTATTATAATCGATAAATGACAATATAAGGGTGCCGATGAGTTTCCCGTCTAAAAAAATTAAATAATTCTGAAATATTTACTGAATTAATCGTGTATGGCAATTACTGGTCTCAGGTTTCAAGTAAACTCGATGGCACCGCTAAGAGGGTTATTAATTACCTTACATAACTGCGCGCTTGTTTACATAGCTGAAAGGAGTCATCAATTATGACGCCAATCTGCACGTGCTCTTGGCACTATCGAGACATGGAACCGATCTGTCAACAAACCGGTCATTGAGATACCGCTGTTATGTAAGAAGGTATAGACAGATCATTAAAAGCAAACATTAATCGACTCAAGGTGTTCTCGATAATCTGCAGGCCAAACAACTTGAGAATGTGTCGACCATTTAAACTTTGACAAGAATTATTGCATACTTCCGGTGAGTGCGTCCGGTGAGTGCGAAGCGAGACATGCGCAGCACAATATGCAAGTAATTGACCTCGTAATCTTACGTAATTAGCATCTTGTTAATTACATGGGCAGGAAACTAGACCAAGACATCGTGCCAGGGTTATAAAACCTCCTACTTTACGTAAGAGATTATTTTGGAAACGCCTTTTTCTTTTTCACACGAAAAGTATATTAGCTTCATTTCAGCTACCGTAATTTCACTGTCCAGGTGTTCTGTTGCAGTAACGCCTCTGTTTAATTCTCATGTCTATCTGTAACATTTGTCGTCCTTTGGGTTTTTAGAGATTATGTCATTTTTCAGTATTGTTATCCATATATTTGGCTGTGCGTGCACGTATTAAAACTTCCAATTTATTGATGCAAAAGGAAGCGTTTTCTTTTGGTATATTTTTGTGGAAAAGAAATTCGAGGGGACAATCATCCTTTCATGATTGACATATCCCTGATTGAATTGATATTCGTTGGAAATGAAAAGAAAGAGCAGAGAATACTTTCTTTGCCGGTACAATTGTGGAGAGCTTTGACGTTGTTGATCCAATACTGCCAGTTTCCTCATTAGAATGTCATGGTAAAAGACTAAAATTCAAAGCATTCACCTCGTATGTAGGGTGTAAGAAAACGAAAATAAACGAATTTGTGTTCTGGCAGCTAATAAGTGACTTTGTTGAACTTGTGTAGGCAGAAGGAATGTTGGGATGACGACTCCATTGCTTAATTGAATGGTTTTCTCTGCGCTTTGTGGCAAAACGTTCAGAGCGCTATAGGTTGTCTACTTATACTTAGCGATATCTCAAGGCTAAAAGGTTGGACGTTCGCTGATGTTTTACACACATGGAACTGGGTTCATTCGGAACACTTTGACAATATTTTATGTAAGACATCCCATCATTGTTTATATAGATGAAGCGATATTATGTAAACAAAATATATAATTTATTATATTCCTGAATCATTGCATGTAAACATACTTGAAAATAGAGTTCTTACGCCGTGTGTCCGCCATCTTGTTTATTTCATTACTTGATAAAAAAAAAGCTTTATTTTACGCTTACAGCTTTTTAAATATGAACCACATTTATTTATAAAAAATTAAATAACAATTTAAGTTATCATTAAACTTATCAACAATGTATGGCTATGCTGCAACGAAGGTTTTCACACTCGTAGCGCAGATGAGTGGCTTACTTATTGTTTTTCCGTTCCTAATGCATGTGCACTAGTTTTTATGAACTTGTCAAATATAAGGTCATAAAAATATTATTACCTTTCATATGGATTGTGCAATCATCACGTATTTGTGTAGACAGGGATGTCCCCTGTAAATTCGTTTCCACAAAAATACCCCGATATAACTCCGATGCTCGTTTTGAAAATTAAGCATTTCGTTATCAACAAAATATTCCTTGGATTAAATGTTAGTCGCGATGTATTATGTTGAACAAATTATGTTGAACCGACGTTGACTACCATTCTGCATCCTGAGATATACTGTAAGATTTCAATAAAAACTCACTAATAAAAATAATTATATCTTTGGCCCACCGATATTGCAGATATACAATACATTGAATGACATTCTGTCAATGCTTCATCATCTCTCTCCACATACATTACTCAAATCATTTCTTCCTACGTAACCAATGTTACAATTGGGTCATACATGCATGTATGTCTCGCTTCCAGCACAATTATCCCTTGCGGGAAATCTTTATCCGGAAGACAGATTTTGTGTGTCTAACTCTGTTGAAAATTTGGTATCTTTTCTCTTGCCCCTCGGTGTATTTCCTTCAGCTACTGCATTCTCTCCTCGTAGATGCTACTTTACCTACTTCATTTAGTTCTCCGATCCATCCTAACCTCTGTTTCATATCGAGCTTTTCCCGGTTAATAATATCGTATCCTGATTGGTTGCACCAAGAGTTAGTTGTGCAATCAGGGACGTTGTATCAGATTGTCGACATGACTAGAGTTGCTACATCAGTGCGATGCGCACGCATTGTTTGCAAGATGGCAGAGGTAAAACTATGTTTTATTGGACGTTACCATTGTTACCACCAGATATGTTGAGAGGCCATATACAACAGAGGTTATGATGGAAGAACTGTGTGGAGAGTTGTGGCGGATCCAGGAATTTTGAAATTTTGTCAATTTTTTCCCCCCATACCCGCCCATGCAAATTTCTTGATAGAGAGAATGCAGCTACTGATGTCCCTTTCAATATCTGATAACGTAATTTCACAGACTCGTTGTCTTCACGGTTTTAAACATCCCCTGAAATTGACAAATAGTTTGGATGACAGCTGCATAATATTAATTATCATTTCCATTACATATACCATAATAATCATTTATTTCTATCAGTAGCAACGGGACACTATAAAATATAAACAACTCTATGGTAATTCCACGTGCAGACACATCCAGCAACGTTGAAGCTTTCTATGTTTTTTTAAACCCACGCACCAAACGTTCCGAAACATTCATTTGGCACGCAAACACGGTTGATAAAATGGAACGTGACATCCCAGATAGTTTTCAAGTGACAACGACATTGTTGGACCAAGTCTATTAATATTTGTTACTCATAGTCTCTTCACGCGTATTGGATATTCTTCGCCAGCATGGCTAGTATTAGCACACTTCAGTGTAAAATCTCCACATAACATAGAAAATGACACTACTTTACTCAGGGGTCACGGAATATAAACTGCTTTGAGTTGAGTTGAGTTTCATTTGATGTTTAAATATTTCCGTTTCAGTAACATTGCAGCTATTCCGAAAAAATACACCGAACACATCGCAATCGTTGCGAATCACATTTAACATTTATCAAATGTCATATATATGTATATACTCAATTACACTCCATTTATTGTTGTTTTATTGTGTACCAATTATAGTTCATGTATTTTCGAGTTTAGTTTGTTTGTTTGTTTGTTGTTGTAAGGTTTATTTGTTTTGGAAGGGGAGTGTTTATCAGAATTGGAAACCTGCCACGAACAGATCAATTCTGCACAACAAGGCAATACACCTTATCACACCTGACATCTACTTGTAACCATTAGAACCAATGTAAGGCATATTTGGGAAAATATACGTGTACGGATTCGAACCCACACCCTAAATGTTCTCAAATTTCCCCCAAATAACCACGATGCCAATGACATCGATTTTTATGTAAAATACTGTCCGGTATAACCCGTATAATATAATAATAAGTTGTACTCGTATCACATGTTATCTACTTCTGGTGTGGCAATTTTGTGAATTACGGCCATCACAATAATCAATCCAATAATCTCTTCCTTATAAAGTTGATAACTAGCTAAGTTTGTCGTCCCAACTCTTATACATTGAAGTTGAGTTGAAGTGAGTATATTAGCAGGTGTAGAGTGTCCGCTCACCCGGATGACCGGGGTTCGATTCCTGGTCGTGTCATACCAAAAGACGTTAAAAGATGGGAGTTGCTGCTTCCTTGCTTGACACTCAGCATTATAAGGACAGAACAACGCGCATCCTGTCTCAGGGTATTACGTACGCTAATGCAATGTTCATACCCTGGGTGCAAAGGCAAGTTATATATTCTGTTATTAATTTTTCTAAGTTAATATATTTTTCTGAGATTTCCAGGTTAAAACCACACCATCTTAATGCCTTTAAAACTTCTCCACAATTCAGGTTTTTAAATAAGAAAGAAATTGGGAAATATATTTTGCCTACCTCCTCATTTGTCTAGCCTTAAGATAATTTGACATTTAGAAAAACAATGTTTGTTTGTCAAAATGTGAGCATATTTGTCTTTCTATCCTACGAGTGACTCTCAAGGACAAGGTTCCCACTACGATATACAAACTACCTGACTGACTGCCCCCCCCCCCCCCCCCCCCCCCCCCCCCCCCCCCCGACATTGTGGTCCATTCAATTTAAACTAACAGACTTTCAAACGACTTATAACACAATCTGAACTGAAACTGACAACCCCCGTTTAACGCTTCTCATACCCTCTGCCCCTCCCACCAACAAATACCAAAAACAAACGCGGGGTAACGAACCCCTTGCAGATTTGGAAACATAACACATTAGGTGTCACACAGAATGTAAACCTAGACAGCATGAGAGTTATAGTGAAGCCGGCTTTCACCAGACTCTCATCATGAATGAAACAAATCGGAGCGTGAGCAATGAGGTATAAATATCAGCCGAACCGTCGGCACCAGACTCGGACTCGCTTGCCGAGGCGGGACTAAACTGCACCGGAGCTTGCAGCTGACTTCAGTCGGTATACGCGGCTGAGAAGGTGGTGGGAGTTGGTACAGTCGCTTTTTGGAGGATTAACATCAGACATCCCACCCTGAAAGTAAAAACTCTATCCGGGAATATCTGCAACAGACACCTTAGCCGGCAGAACTAAATAGAAGTGGTGCTAGTAGCTTTCCTTGTCATATTCCAGTCGGAGAAACTCCATGTGTTGTGAGCGTTGAGCGACTTTCTACTTTGGATTATTTAATTCTGATACCAAAACGTGACTGTGGTAGTCTATCCTTGAACGAAGACTTTAAACTACCATCCTGATGTGTTTCTGCTGGACATAAAGTGATGCTTTCACTTTGAAAGGAAATAAACCGGAAACGGTTTTATATATTGAAGGAAACAAGACGGAAGCATTTCATTTAGGGAATATTAGAAGTGTACCCTATATATCGCTCAAAAGCGTAAATGCATATACTTTGAAAAGATACAAATACAACTGAGAAACAAAAATGAAACAACAACTAACAAACAAGACATCAAAGAATGTGTAGTTCGATCTGTTGATGTAGAAGCATATCGATGCCGGTTTATAAATAATTTTCAGCGCTTTCTAGAAAGTAAAGAAAGGGTATGTCAAGACGAATAACATAATCTGCAGTTGATACCTTTACATAGTGCACAGTGAAGACTGGACGAGAGGGGTATCAAGAGAAATCAAATAATCTGAAGTAGAGATCTTAAAGTTATCTCGAACTGAGTGAAGACGGCAAAGATAGGGGAAGAAGGGAGATATCTCTGGGAATATGCGGAAGTGCCCCCAGTGATAGAGAGACGGTAGAAGGGAAGAAAGCTTCCGCCGAGTAACAGTGTAATAACTATGCAGGCTAAAGAGGAGGGTGATGTGTAGGGGGAGATTTATATAAGGCTCCGGTATGTTTACAGTTAACTCACACCGAAGTGCACTTGCCGTTGTTTCACTGAGGATGGTTTGCTTCGTGTTGGGACATGGCTGTACTTTTACAACTCTTCTGGTGATGGCTTATTGAGATAGTGGGATATTCCTGTGAAACTTGGCAAACCGGTATTGAGTTTTTACACCGTGTAACTATGTTCGGAGATTGATTTTCGTGTTAAATTGGATATGTTTGTGCCTCTTTGAAGAACCGACAGGGTACGATTTCCCCGTATATCTGTGCTCAGCGATGACGATTACAACTGAATGATCTGAGAAGGAAAATTGGATATTTTTCTGAAACTTAACAAATTATGTCCCCCATATAACGCGACTCAGTGATTGCAATTTCGATTTCGTGAGAAAATTTATATTTGTGTGAATCTCTGACATACGGGCACGTACTGCTCATTTGGTGACTGTTCATTGATGACTGATGAGAGTGTTTGATAATAATCTGAATCTTGGATACCTGATACCTGATACCTGATACCGTGTCATTTCCCTGCTCATCTGTGCTGTGGTATAGGTATTGAGATTGTGTGAGACGTATCTAAACCTCTGATACGTCGACAATTACAGGTCATGTGATTTAATACTTATTATTGTGATATGCTTTGAGTTATATATTTTCAAATTATTTGTTGCGAATATTGTATCAACATGTTTATTCGTCTGTATCTCCTCTTGAGCCACATGCTCTACTTTGTCAGTGGGCAGACGACACCACCCACCCCACCCCCCTCAGGATTCCCTATTTTACAATCCCCTCAGGACAAGCTGGAAGAAACTGTTCTGACATCGATGCTCAAACTGATTGACGAGAAATTCAACACGCTCAGTGGACGTATCGGACAGATGGAGCGTGCAGTGAACGGTCTCCAGTTCTTCAACATCAGGAAGTTCCGGGAACTATCAAACACACTGCAGACGACTTCCGGATTGAGCCAGGCCATCCATTCACAGCTGGGGACAAACGACCTGGAGACTAGGAACCTCAAGGCGACAGTATCCCGGGTCGGTCACGACGTTGTTAGTCTCAAAGAATCAAACTCAAAATTGTCCCTGAAGCTTGACAGGTCAATCTTATATATCAATCGTCACATCGACGAGAAGACTAGTGACGTCATCAGCACTCTCGAGACTTTAGAAGCAAAGAGAGAGGGCGAAGCTGGTCTCCTTGCCGAGGCTGCCTCGGAGCAGGAGTTCAGCTCCAGGAAGGAGAGCACCATCAACTGTACCTTTGATCTGAGAACTCTGGAGGACCAGATTGATGACAGGTTCAATCTGCTTCGGAATCAGTCTCATTATCAGTTCGAGAAACTTCGAAATCAGTCCGAGGTTCATTTCAATAAACTGAAGTTTCAGTCCCAACAACAGTTTGAAACTGTTCGGTCTGAAGGTAATACACACCATGACAAACAGACCCATCTCTCTGATGTCCATTTCAACACTCTGAAGAATCAGTCACAGAGTTATTACGACAATCTCAAACGACAATGGTTGACGCAGTATTCTAAACTGTCAAACCTGAGCTTGTCTCTGAGACCGGAGACAGATAGTGACGAGAATAGTATCGAGGAGGGAGGCGTTGATTCTGAGGAGTCCAAGGAAACGAATGTGTTTATTGACAATGAGAGTCTGTACATGGCGCTATCCAATATGACGTCTAACATCGTACAGGCCGTGAGCTTCATCAGACACACCGAGGGGATGATAGAGAGGGTTATTTCAAACACTGATGATATTTCGTTTGAACAGGAACAACTTCGAAAAGAAATCAACGCCGCCTTGGTATCTCAACCTCAAAGTTCAGGGGGAATAGACCCCGACAATACTATCGTTATGGAAGGTGGGACCAAAGAGGCTCAGGGTCAAGGTCAAATGCGCAGGTCAGATGCGCAGTCAACCGGATGTAGTTTACCTGAAAACGTTCTTAACGACATTGCAAAGTTTTCTAAAAATGGTTCTCAATTGTTTGAGATTCTTACCGATCTTGCTCAAATGAGCCAGGTTTCTCTATCTTCTTCTATCGTCGAGCTACAAGACGAAGTTGTGCGAATGGAAGAGTCTCGAACCAAAGCAGAAGCAGAGACCAAACTCCCAGCATCGTATGCGCCTGGTGATTATAACCTCGTTTTACAGAAAATTCACAACACGACCAAGAATACCTTCAAAATGACAGAAGCGATGGCTTCAAATACCGGCTGGATACCATATATTTTCCACAACGTGCAATACCTTGAAGGACAAATCAACAGATCCATGACAGTCACCACTCGGTTCTTGTCGGAAATTCGAGGACTCCAATCAAAGCTCGCCCGATCTGATCCGAATGCTCATACCCAAGGCTCAGTATTCAATGTTCCGAAAATGGACGAACGTCGAAATGGTAGTTCGAAATCCCAAGCAAATGCTCTAGAATCGATGTACGACACGAGTCAGAAGCTGAAGAGGATTATGCCTGCTCTTACCCGTCTGATCGCTGAACCTGGTGAGTGTATTTCATATCTTAATAGTGTAAACAGCAATAATTACACAAGCATTGTGTTATACGAAGTGTGATTTTGTGATACACAAATGAAACTCATAGAATGAAATTTTTGTTTTGTCTTTTGAAACAGTTAATGTTAATTTCTATTTTTTCTTTTTTTTTATCTATTTCATTCATTTGTTTTGCCCCCAAATTAAAAAAAATGCTTTCATTATTTTAGTCCTTTAAATCGTAATAAGCGGGTAACGAAGTAAATTGTAATAATTGTAGCATATTGTCAAAGACATCAAATCGTTATAACAATTGTTATGAACTTTTAGAATGCCTGTAATTTAAAAGAATATCTTCAAGAGTTGGGACTACGTGTTCAACATGTTCTCATGGATAATTTCTTAATTTGACCTCTTTGAATTTAAACGATTAGATTTTAGCCTAGCTACAACTTACAACAAGATACATTTGGGATAACGCTACCTTTAATAGTACAAATTCTTGTACTTTTTAGGACCGAGTCTCATGCGGGATTCGAACCCATTACCATTAGAGTAAGGTAACTAACTGACCGTACCGACAGCTTACCACACGACCATTTCGCCTCGACAAAAATCGAGGTCCAACAATCGATAGTTAATAGCTAATAGCTAATTTACATTCAGTACCCCTTTTGATAGACGTAACTTGGCGCAGCTCACAATACTGAATGCATTAGAAATACATGCCATTTAGAGAGTGATAACATATAACAATGTAACATTTGGGATAACACTACCTTAAATAGTAAAATTCTTGTACTTTTTCGGGCCGAATGGTACCAACAGCTTAATTACCACACAACCATTTCGCCTCGACAAAAATCGTCCTAGGAAAAACAACCATAGATACTATTGGTATTTAACATTTATAACATTATTCTTTTAAATATATTCATTATATATATAAAATATAATTATTATGTTATTGTGGATATATATCCTATATTTGAATACATGCTCAAGACGATACATTATTACAAATACCCGTTGTTCTTGTTATATTATTGCCCTGGTCAAATCCAAGCTGTCGTTTGTAGTGCTTGTAGCTCACTTTCACACAACCACCAGGTACCCAGTTATACTGCTGGCTGAACATAGACGCATTTTGAAGTATTCGTCTCTTGACTATGCAGTATTGAATCAATACTTTAAACTCTCAGCAATGAACTAGGTCACCCATCCAGGGCTGTCAGTTGACATTGAACGTGACTAAGTGTCATTGATATTTTGTTTTATAAGCCATTACTTTTAAGGTTGTTAAGAGACTCAGTGACAGTCTAATTTCCATGGCCTTGTGGGAAGGTTAGTGATGTGCTATATTCATGATGTTCCGTTTCCTCTGCTATATAAACATTCATAAATATTTCAAGGTGCAAATCACGAACACGTGAGTTGTCTTCAGTCATCCATAACTTTATTAATGATCTGTGACTGCACACATGTGCTCAAGACAGTTTGAGTCAAGACAAATGTTTTGGTAATACCAGAAGAAAAATGTTGCATCCATATCCATCAAACGTTATTGCTTCCTCAATTAATATGCCAGTCCAAAAGAACTCCCGAATGTATCGAGTCAAGATTGATAGTGAAATATAAAATTATCGTTTGAATTCAAGTTCCATTTAAATTGTGTTTATATTTAAAGAAAAAAATAAAAATTTCCCGATTCTGAACTTATAAGCGTCCTGAATTCGACACTTTCAGCAAGTTCTTGAAATTCAACTTGTTATAAACTTTAAGATATCTTAGCAAGTATAATGTTAGGTTGTTTAATGAACATAGTCCCAGGTTACATTCATTTATTCCCGTGTTTAAGCGCTTTAACATCCATTATCAGGAAGTTTTAAAAATTTAACCATTTATCAAGATATTTTCATCGCATTTAGATTAGTTAACGTTTATTTCAGTAAACAATATCCCAGGGTCAAATATATTCCATACATTTGTTGAAATTGCTGAATCAAATAATTTCCAGCAAGCTCTTCATATTGAACTATTGGTGAATGTATATATATTTATATTTGTCAAATTTGGATTCGTAAAACGTGTATTTCAGAAAGAAGCCCAAGATTCCATACATACCTGAATCAGAAAATTTCCAACCGTTTATTGAATACTGTAACGATATGCTTGACCGAATAATCTATAACTTCAGAAGAAAAGTCCTAGATGTTCTTATTCATGATCAAACATTCGATTTCTTCAAAGTTTACTTCAAAAGCAAATACCAAAATCGTCTCAAGACAGTTTTTTCGAATTTAACTTCTCATAATGAAATTTTAAAATTGAATATTAGATTAGTTCAAAGTTAATTCACAAACAAAGTCCAAAATTCCTTTGAATTATTCCCATGTCCAAAGAAGTATATCAGGAGGGTTTGGTGCAGAAAGATAAAGTGCATATTTCCTCATTTTGAGAAAATCGCATTTTTAGTTCCCTTGCACTGAAAATGTTGATATAATCACTTCAAGGATTTTAAATAAAGGTCGCTTTCAAGTATAACATACAACCATAATTTCTTAATTATGTTAATTATTGCAGATGGTATCGCTGTTTTGTTCAATCACTTGGCACTACGTCCCTTTCTGCACTGACATTTTACCACTGTTTCATTGCGAATCACAGTACTGTAAGGTACCAAGTGGCACTTAATTGGTCCCTTTCTGCACTACCGTTTGCCACTGTTAAGCTCGAGTTACAATGATGTAAGGTACCAAGTGACACTTGGTTACTTTCTGCACAAAAGATTTCTGAGTTTTTTGCTTTGTACCTTTTTACATAATTAAATATTTCAGTGATTACTGTAGATAGAGTCTCCACATTTTTACACAACCTGAAAAACATTGAAGCAATCAATAATTTCAAAAAAAAGTGAAAATATGCCAAATATGCATCTTGCACCAGGCCCACGATCACAACTAATTCCTTGCCACGTCTAAAGCGCTGAATATGACAGTTCCCAGACCACAGTTTGTTGTTGTTCACTTGTCTGTTGAACGCTAATGCCTCTACCTGCAGTAATGAGAATAGTCTAACACTTAGACTGTAAAAAAAAAAAAAAAAAAAAAAAAAAAAAAAAAAAAATTGAAAAGGAGACTTTTTTTTATACAATATATGAAAATTCCATTTCTTACAGTCTCCTTTTCAATATTTAATAAAATGGTGATATTTTCAGAATAAATACTTTTTTCATAGTCTGAGTGTAAGACTATAATGAGAACAGCAAGTGTCTGTAGAGTCCGTCCCTCAAGCCCCATTGACTTTGTACGTCACAACATGCCTCGAGTTAGTCGCCCGATACCCCCTGAAATGACGGATATTACTGGAGAAGGGGGTGCGAATGGGGCTGCGAAGGGGGAAAACCAGGCGAAACGATATAGTCTTGCCCCAAGACGGTGGTATTGTAACCTTAACTTCACCTATCTGGAAACAGGTAGTAGACATTGGATTCTAAACAGAGGCTCCTTCTCAATGTTTGTGTTCAGTGTCTAAGTGTTAGGCTAGGAACAACGATCCGCCCATGTAAACCAAGTCTATAGTTGTGTCTCCAATAACCATTTCTAATTTTAGTTTTAAATAATACATATTTAAATGCCAGACAATATACCGAGAAGAGAAGATTGCAAGTTAGAGGAGAGAGGTTTAGTTTGAGGATGAGGAGGCAGGTAGAGGAGGAGAGAGGTTTAGTTTGAGGATGAGGAGGCAGGTAGAGGAGGAGAGAGGTTTAGTTTGAGGATGAGGAGGCAGGTAGAGGAGGAGAGAGGTTTAGTTTGAGGATGAGGAGGCAGGTAGAGGAGGAGAGAGGTTTAGTTTGAGGATGAGGAGGCAGGTAGGGTAGGAGATAGGTTTAGTTTGAGGATGAGGAGGCAGGTAGAGGAGGAGAGAGGTTTAGTTTGAGGATGAGGAGGCAGGTAGAGGAGGAGAGAGGTTTAGTTTGAGGATGAGGAGGCAGGTAGAGGAGGAGAGAGGTTTAGTTTGAGGATGAGGAGGCAGGTAGAGGAGGAGAGAGGTTTAGTTTGAGGATGAGGTGGCAGGTAGAGGAGGAGAGAGGTTTAGTTTGAGGATGAGGAGGCAGGTAGAGGAGGAGAGAGGTTTAGTTTGAGGATGAGGAGGCAGGTAGAGGAGGAGAGAGGTTTAGTTTGAGGATGAGGAGGCAGGTAGAGGAGGAGAGAGGTTTAGTTTGAGGATGAGGAGGCAGGTAGAGGAGGAGAGAGGTTTAGTTTGAGGATGAGGAGGCAGGTAGAGGAGGAGAGAGGTTTAGTTTGAGGATGAGGAGGCAGGTATGGGAGGAGAGAGGTTTAGTTTGAGGATGAGGAGGCAGGTAGAGGAGGAGAGAGGTTTAGTTTGAGGATGAGGAGGCAGGTAGAGGAGGAGAGAGGTTTAGTTTGAGGATGAGGAGGCAGGTATGGGAGGAGAGAGGTTTAGTTTGAGGATGAGGAGGCAGGTAGAGGAGGAGAGAGGTTTAGTTTGAGGATGAGGAGGCAGGTATGGGAGGAGAGAGGTTTAGTTTGAGGATGAGGAGGCAGGTAGAGGAGGAGAGAGGTTTAGTTTGAGGATGAGGAGGCAGGTAGAGGAGGAGAGAGGTTTAGTTTGAGGATGAGGTGGCAGGTAGAGGAGGAGAGAGGTTTAGTTTGAGGATGAGGAGGCAGGTAGAGGAGGAGAGAGGTTTAGTTTGAGGATGAGGAGGCAGGTAGAGGAGGAGAGAGGTTTAGTTTGAGGATGAGGAGGCAGGTATGGGAGGAGAGAGGTTTAGTTTGAGGATGAGGTGGCAGGTAGAGGAGGAGAGAGGTTTAGTTTGAGGATGAGGAGGCAGGTAGAGGGGGAGAGAGGTTTAGTTTGAGGATGAGAAGGCAGGTAGAGGCATTGATAGAAATAACATCAACAACAAAACTAAGACTAAATTTTATTCGAGAAGTATCCTTCTAATTGTATTTGCACTGTCGGCGAATTATCTAAATACAAATTTTCAAACCTCTCAGCGGACAATCATTTAAGTAGTGTTACATCAATGCTTTGAATACATTTTTGAAGGTAAATACACTGAATACTTTGTGGGACAACATATTGACACAATATTTACAGTTCTGACTAACATGAACAATTTACCAATATATTTTCAATATACCAATATATTGGTGTTCTTTTCAGTGTCCACACTGTAAAAATGTTCAAACTACAGAAGACATAAGAATGTTAGTATTATGGTCCGGGAATTGTGTAAGAATAACTCTAAGTAAGACAACCTGTCCTTTTGGAAACAGTTTAAAACCCGTTGTTCATCATACAGCAACTCAGTGACAGGCAATTAGCTTTACTGGTTATGAGAAGATCGAGACATTAACAAGTAACCCCGCGTCCGTAATCAATTACTTCCCTGGTATTCCTTTGTTCGCAGACAGCAGAGAGGCTGGAACACTGATACCTGTCGGGAAAATGACTGGACTTGTCTAACACTCTGAAAATATAAGTATTCTTAAAATATCACTATTTTATTATAGATTGCGAAGGAGCATCTACGATGTGGACATTTCAGAAATTCTCATTTCTCAGAGGTTTCTTTGTAATATTTAATGAAATTGTGATTTTGTTATACTTTTATTCAGACTCTATAAGTATTAGAACAGGCTCAGATATACAATGTATGAGACACTGTAAGGAATAAACAAGATTTTATAAAAAGGATAATAATAGCTAACATTAAACTCTGACCCTTATATGAAATACCAAATTTCCCCATAGACCCCTCACTGCTAATTAGGTCGCGTTTCGTCAGTGGTCTTTGCTATTTTCACTTACCAAAGGACGAGTGTCGACATTGATGTAACTCTCCCATATTTTACTTGTCAAAGAAGAAGCCCCTGGAGCGTCGTACGCTGTGCTATACAGGAATGCTATTAATCTTAACTCGTCGGTAACTTTCAATATTTTTTCTAAATTTTTCAACTAATTTCATTAGATGCATACACACCACAGGAACTCGATATCGTAAGTAAAACGTAGGTAAAACATAGGTAAACAAACCTACCCCCTATATAACATATAGAGTAAAGGAGCAAGGGCAGCCATGTTGCCGATCTAAGGGCCAATTCAACATTAGGTCAACTTTTGACCTAAACACAAGAAACCATCTTTGTATTTTTCGATAAGAAGTGTTGTGAACAGAGTTGTGATAACAAAATCGTAGTTGGTCTGACAATAATTATGTGTCTCATTTAAGACCTTACTTACAAATAATAAACCCTCTACCGGGTCTTACGGGGTTATTCTCGGAAGGAAAACGTCTCAGGGAGTTGCTACAAGAGACCAAGATACCTCTAAAACAATAGTTTCTAACCGTGACTGCATCTCTCGCTGTACAATCACACTTTCATAAAACTTTGACCCTTCAGTACGACGTTCCAAGGGCTTTTTCTTAGGCAAGTGTATAGATACGTATAGTTAATGTTGACATTAGCCATTGAGTAAGTGAAATGGAAATTAAACCCCTGACAGGACGGCGAACATCGGTCAAACAAAACATACAAGAACTTTATAACAATAACTGGCTCATTATGTCCCTTTAGTTATTAAACTCAATTGTCTTATTTTACTAATTGTTGGTTCGACATTATGCTTAACTCGGACCCGTATGTATAAATACCATATTTGCACAAGACCAACTGAGTGCTAAATAGGGCTCCTTAATATTGAGTTAGGTTACCTTAGGCTAAGGGGAACTATCTCGCTTGCTGTGGATTCTGAGTTAAACGCTAGGTTGTGAATTTGTCTAAGAGACGAGGCAAGCCCAACTTAAAATTCATTGCCGAGTTGAACGCGCCATTAATCATCGCTTATCGGGGAGATGAAAAACCTCGTTTTATCATAAAATTAATCGTTATCTGACAGAAGCCATAGACTGATAACAGACACATCTATAACAGGCAATCTACCTCGCAACTTGCAGCCTTCAGTATTGGAGACGGTTAGACTCTATCAGCTGCCATGTAGTCTTAAACACATTCTATGCACGAAAGAAGTATCACTTTGGGGAAGGAAAAAGATTCGTGAGTGTGAGCATTTTGTTTTTACTACGGCGCATTTATCTGTTGAAGATATTGTAGCTTACTTATATTCAGGTTTGTAATACAGGACGTGCCGTCATCGTATTGACGTTCATGTGAAGGTCATGACGTAACGGTTGCAATTTGTGCGCTGATCTCACAATCTATGACCTATGTAGACGTAGATGTCAACATGTACCGGAAAAAACCCTCTATTTTGGCAGTTGATAAACCGAAACAAAAATTCATTCCATTTGATTTATGACAATCTCGCGTGTTACGTTTGACATGGAACACCTTACGGTTTCTTCCATAGGATAATTTTAGCATTAGTCATGATTAAACATTAAATACTAACCTTAGCCTGAGGTGGTCGTAACCCAATGGTATATGACTCAACCCAAGAAGCAAAAGAACGATACCAACAAACGTGCAAATATTAAATTCTCCATATGATAGATACGACTGAAACATAGTCTCCCTTTTCAATTTTATAGAAACATTATCTGCTCATATTCTTAAAAATTCGACTTTTAAAACATCGTCATTTTGTTATCCCCTCAACCAGCTGGTGAGATATGAAAGTGAGAGTGAAAAATGGTGTTCTGGCTTGTTATATGACAACGATGAGTCATTTAATTGAAGTCCAAGAAAGTGCATTATTCGGACAACATCTTGTACTAACATTACTTCCATATTTTATAAATTTCACCTTAAATACCACACATTTTTTTTTACAAAACCCTCTGAAATAGCAAGTCCATGCAGTACTACACGTGTGCTTCAAGTATTATAATAAGTATCACTCTATCATGAAGGAAATTAAGATGTATATCGCTTAACGAGATATATCCTCATCTTAGACAGATATTTTTTGTCTGACTGTGTTGAAAATTTGGTATCGTTTTTTTGGTGTATTGATTGAGGGGAACCTGAGCCATAAGCGGGATTTGTGACATTAGTGTCTATTAGATCAACCAGAGACTGTGAATCAACACAAGCATACGTCTGTATACACATTAACGTTTATGGCGCTCAATGGTACACGTCTCTCATAAACATATACAAGATATGCTGTGAAGGATCGTTTAGTATCATCTATTTACGTTATGACTGTATGTGTACTGAGTATAACGACAGTCGAAATTTAGCGTTAATATGTTGCGAAATAGGAATGAAATGACAAGTGGAAGACCGCTTTCCACCAAACTTTGCCTGTGATTTCACATACATCGTTTTTTTGTGATAATATAACACACGCAGCAAAGTTAAGTTCCCGTTAAAGTTTATTTTAAGAGATAAAAATCTGTTGACGTTTTTACAGACTTCCCCGCAGAGTCTGATAATGCCGGTTTCTGGTGTGTATAGTCGCAGGTGTCAGGATGTGGGAAACTGCAGATTTCATCTGTTTACAAACGGTTTCCTCCTGGCAAAGATATAAAGGTAGAATTAATTGTTTATTAACAGGTTTGTAAACTCGAAAACCTTTTCAATGAAGATGTCTGTAATAATGAAAAAGCTACAGCATAAAGACATTTGACATGAACAGACTGGGGAAATCAGGACATGGCTGAACAATCTGTTGTTCTGAGAACATTTGCGTACTGTAAATATTCATCAAAAAGTGCTTCCGTGTTTTTCAATTATTTCCGTTTAGTCGTTGTTGGTGGTTAATTTGTAATCCATTCTGATTATGATCAAGGATAACGGTATGTCGATATTCTGATACCTTGTTTCACCTTTGCCGCCTCAAGTTTTCAAATATCGATAACAGAAGAGTACGAATTGTTCTAAATAATAAATGTATTATTGCATTAAATAAGAATCTAAGCATGTGTACATGCCTTAGTTACAATGCGAATTACTCCAACCCTTTATTAAGTCTTTTTTTTAAAGTAAAATGTTATATGTATAGATTGTCAACTTTCTGAATGCATATGGAATTATAATATTAAACTGAAGAAGTTGGAGTTTTGAAACACTTGTACAAGAAAATGTTGTCATCTATTCAATATTAATCAGGTTATATGATTAAGGTTACAAGTAACTATATGCAACTTGTCACGCGACATATTCACAGCTGCAAATCTTGTGCAGATCAGTTCATCTGGCGAATCTTACAGTGAAATAGGTCACGGCGGTGCAAATGTCGTCATTACTTGCCGGTATACTCTGATGTAAGATGCATAAATAGACGAAGGAACAGCGTGACATTGATAGACATTCTTCCGCTCTCATATAGGCACCACCCAGTACATATGTATGTCAGCATCGTTATGTCGTGTGTCTGCGTGTATTCACTATACAAAAACCAGAGAGAAAAACGTATGTCATCATTGACGCGCATACTTTATGCAACATGTTTGTAAAAAGATCTTTAACTTGTGTTGGAGGAAAGTGCAGACCTGTCATTTTTGACGATTTGTGTAACACATTTATACTTATGCCTCAGTTCTGTTCTTGTTCTTTATCTTCTTACATTTCTGTCTTGTCCAGTACCTGTCATCTTGTCATTGTAGAGGATAATCTAACTTGTTCCAAATACGTTTCATTTAAAGTAAAAATGTGGTTAAACCAATCGTTTGTACACTAATATACAATAATTTTCATTTGGCTTTATTTTGTTTATTCAAAGTGAAACAAACTTTGTCGTTGTGGTTTAGATCGTTATTGCAGGGAGAAAACCCGCAACACCATTGTGGTTCTAACCGTCGAAGAAACCTATGAATGTTTGAATTATTTGCTTTGGCTATCGAGTCGTTTATTAATCTAACTGGCGACTGTGAATGAGCAAGTACAATATAACACCCATACCTTTATGTTATATAACAGTTATCAAATGAGAGGAGATAAACATACCATATGTAGGTCACTGGATGGACTTCCTGGTTTTATTTATACCGTGTGTCTTACGCGCTCGACTCGACTATTATTGTTTAAGGCAGTAACTCTAGAAATATTCATTGGTTTAATCATCCTGCCCAATAATTTTCGTATTGATATAACTAAACAGCCAAAGAAAAACTTAAATTCGAACGAGATTGGCAGTTCCCTGTCCCGGTTGAGAGTAGTAATGAGCGATCATCGACGGTCAAAATAACGAGTTATTGGGCTCAGGGAATAATGATACTGTAGTCGTATAGCGGATACAGGTATACCGTGGGTAGGATGGGTTTGGTAGACAGACTCACACATTCAATATAAACCCTATACTTACTGGCGGTCTGTCGTTAGATATTTCACCTAAAGTTCACCCTAAGCTCAGAAATAATGTCTTTCTAGAAAACATATATATTTATTACCGTAAAATTCCTGGTTCATCTATAATATTTTAAATATTGATATGTAATATTGATAGTAGTTTTAAATTAAAACGTTTTTCGGGGGCCAAGTGTCAGTCTATGCACGTGCAGTAAACACAATGTGGCGTGAATTTAGTTCATTGTCTTGGAATAATGAGACGACACATCTACCTGCTGTATTGATCCAGCATGTTACCTATATACATATCCTTCACATTTACCGAGTCCCACGTGGCTTTTAGACTAACATTTAGTCACTTCATTCCGGCGAAATGGTAATTTAAAAAACTAAAAGGAATATACAAAGTATAATGAATTGCCATCTTCCTAGGCCTATTTTTTTTCGCAGTAAAAGGGGCCAGATGACATATATAATTGATTTAGTCTGTGAAGTATCATTTTCTTATTATATTCAAATAATGCAAATCTTTTCTCCATTTTCAATATCAGGTTTGCATTGTATTTCTGTCAATACTATACACTATCGTCTGGCAGATATTAAGGGACCCAAATAAAGCTATAACCTTTGAAAACGCACTTGGCAGATAATAAACCAAACAGTTCTTTACTTTCATTCCATTTTCGTTAAAACGTTTTCAAACGAATCATTATTTTTTTTAGGTATCTTGTTTTAAATCCATTAGGCCATTGTCTAGGTGCCGATTGATAAATAATTTTCACCAAAATGCGTCATTCTTAACTCGTATAATAAACGGTACTACACATGATTCAAATTTGATATATTCAATGAATGTCTATAATCGTTCTCACCAGATACTGGATTCTTAACTCGTTTGAAGACGTTATTACACCGAAGCTCGTTTGATATGATCTATGAATCTCTAAAATTGACACAAAATGTTAATAATAATAATAGTCCATTTATATAGCGCATATATCCATGCACATTGCATGCTCAAAGCGCTGGTCGACATATTACCCCTGGTCAACGAGTACAGAACCGGTCGCCTGTCAGGCGCTCAAGGTTCAAATTCAGACTACCATCGTATCATACCAGGTACCCATTTACTGCTGGATAGACAGAGGCACAATTCGAACTAAGTCTCTCAACTTATGTCTCAGTGTGGGGCAGGGAATAACCCTTCAACTCTCAGTTTTTCCAGCAATGTAGCGGGTAACCCACCCATGCGGCGAGCCGCGCCCATTGTTGCGGAACTTCACTGATAGCGGTCGACTGAGCTATGCACAGGACCACGTGCCACCACAAATGTAACACTTGCTTTGCTTTATTATTTCTCTGTTTATGAACTTCTCGCAGAAATCGCTCATTCTTTCCGAATTGTATAAATAACAAGTTTAATTGGATGTTAAGAGAAGCGCTGTTCTACGCAGAGGCAGGTACGAGAGAGACGATGCTAGCGATGATAGACACGTGAATTGTCTGGACCACCTACATGTGTACCGTACTTACCGCAATAACCGAGTCTTATAGGTGAAGCGTTTGTAAAGAGGCGTACTTCCACGTTGATGAAAAAAAGGCTTGGATATTTGTTTATGAAATAGTTTTGGAGACGACCCCGACTCAAATAGCCTATCAGAAATACATGTGAAGTAGTGCAGCGCTATGCGTGTCAGGGGGTCATCTCGAACTTTTGTTTTTATCTTCTTTTCATTCAAACACCGACACAAATATCTGTAACGCTGTTCTCATTGCAACACAATATATTTTCATCAATAAACTAAGGGTTTATCTCTGAGAACGAAATTTCGAAAGAGAGAGTTGAAAATTGAAAAGGAAAAATAATTTTGAAGATGAGCCTCCGAGATCAGTTATACTTAATACAATATATATATTTCAGTCTACGAGTTAAACTAAATTTGAAATTTCAAAAGATGATCTGCTCATATTATTGGGAAACACGCGTTTTAAAAAAACGTTGTTTTCAAATATAACCCCCTACAGTAATGATCCGTCAATAAATTTAATTTTAAGCATGATTGTGTAATATTTGCTACACACAAGTGTACTATAGGAGTTAACGCTTGCAAGTAGTCTATATTTAGACTAACATTTAAGTACAATAAGTATTTCCTTACCAACAACAATATTTGACAATCAGTTCAAATAGTTCTATGGGGTCAGGAGGGAAGGCTAGTAATGATTACAAAAACAGTTGCATATACCATTCAGTTTTTTGGCGGCGGCCATCTTGGATTTGTGCAAACAGGCCACCAGAGGGCGATCTCACATTGTTTGCGATGGTTTCTGAAAACCTTGTACCCGTACCTATCATCATGCAAAATTTCAAGAACTGGTCACAAAGTGCACAATTCTGCATAAGTTTAATATATTCCTCCCCTGCTATAGTCTGAACTGTACTCACTGTAATAACTTACTGCCATGTAGACTAAGTGTTGAAGCTGGAAAAATTGTCGTTATGTCATAGTGTTCCGAGATTGAGTCCACCTACGTTACAAGTTTATATGATATCATGTTATACATGTAGTTTTCAATAAACCTAACATGTCGACCTTTGATTAAATATGAACTTGTCTTTGAACAAACGAAAAACTATTTGAATTGAGACTTGCCCTTCGAAGCATTTGTCAACTTTTGTCGGCGTAAATTCGGTGTGGTAATCATTCCATCAACCTAAATATCATACATATGTGGCGATTTCCAATTGTTAGATACCATTCATCATGTATTCGGCACTTGCAATATACACGAACTTTAAAACAAACGAATTTGACCAAATCCGGTGCCTGGTTTCATGAAATAACGAGCTAGAGAGTCTTTACGGTATAAAGTTTGCAATATGCATCCTTTGCAAAACCTCTTTTCAGAACTAACAACCTTGAATTAGAAGAAAAAGAGGCAATGCAATGTCTACATACTCACATGGCTGTATTTTTTTTTAAAAACAATCACATGGTTTCAAACAGTCTATTTTGGTTGTGTCTACATGTATACATGTATGTCTTGTTTAAAAATCCGTCTCTAAACGACGGTTTGGGTCTGAACAGAAACTACTTATAAACAACCCTCCAAAAGTAACGCTTCCAACACAAATGCAAGATATGTTATGTACGAGTGATATAACACAACTGAAACACAGTTACATCATGTCATGTCAACAACACTTTTAACAAAAATTATTTGAAACGTTAAGTATTCATTTTTCTGGAAAACACTGTTGAGCTCCAAATTTTAAAACAACCACACCTCTAAGCAATTGGTAGTTTTGGATTGTCTTATTCTAGACGAGGTTTGAGAGTCATATACGATGTTTTCCCGTGTTTTATGACGTCATATACCAATGTTATCCAGCAGGGTCATTGTAGAAAATTTGTCCCGTTTCTTTTGTATCGCAGTTTATTACACATGAACTTAGTGTATGAAATACGGCCCGTCCGCCAGCCCGGAACGTTTGATCTTGGCTTGTGGATATTTGAGGATTTTCTGTAATTTTGCTATTTAAATGACAAAAGAACACTTTGGACTTGCTGCTTTTCAAGCTTATTTCAAACACTAATGTACTTCATTCTTTGAGTGGAATTTATTGGCGATAAGACATATGATTTAAATCGTTAACAGGAAGTAAAGGTTCCCTATTTTCATGGAAGAACAAAATCGAAATATTGCTGCCTGATAAAGATTATACTTGATAAGTGGTTGCTTTGTAAACCGAATCTATATTTGTATCTGTTCAGAAATCAAAATAAATACATATGCGGCAGAAAGCTTATTCAACGAAATTTATTTTATTTATGTTACTTACAGAACCTTTGATTACGCTGGTTGACGGACGGAAGGCTAATGAAGGACGGGTGGAGATCTACCACAAAGGCCAGTGGGGAACTATATGCAACAAAAAACTAGGTCACGTTGAAGCGGCCGCTATATGCCGCCATCTTGGATTTGCCGGAGGTATTTCCGCCGGAGGTGGGCAGTTCGGTCCCGGGGAAGGTGTCACGTGGGCTTTCAATTTAACATGTCTGCGAACGCAACAGTGTTCTTCAGTGTCAAGCGGTGCTGAGAGTTCAGAACCGGAAACATGTAGACATAGGAACGACTTCGCCGTTATATGTGGTAAGTAATTATCTATGCCTATCACGAACGCTGGTCAAACTTACAATAGACACAATAAAAGGAATATACTTTACTATTAGTAGTGATGACACTCGGTGCAATCTATAGTTGTCATATAACTCTGTTGAGAATGCGCAACGCGATGTATTGTCGAGCCTTCAGCCGGGATATGATATGAAGTTATTCTCAGATCCATAGGCACCAAACATTCAGAATGAGTCTTATTTATCAAATACTTTCATTATTTTAAGTCGTGTACACTTTTATCACATTTATAACGATATGATGATGATGTAAAACGTCAATTATAAAATCGTATATGTACTACACATAGTATTTATAATCAAGGAGCTTATGAAGACGTCAATTATGGATCTTTATTAGTGAAATTAACGTCCGCCTAACAGGCATTAAGGTATCCTTCCCATGTCGGGTTAACCGTACACGCCTGTTAATTTCACGTCGTCTGTTCATTTCTTTGATGGCCCGGACCAGACATACATGAGAGACTTAATGAGTTCCTTGATCTAGCCAATAACCCCGGAGATAAAGCCTTCGCGTATTTTTTCAGTCATTTTATCTGTGTTCGTGTCCCTTTGATTGCTGTTGTGAATATATGGTGTATGTTTACCAACATAGGTTACAAGAAGCTTAACGATGAACAATAGAACATTTATCTAACTATTCAATTTCATGTTGGCAACTAGAAATTAAAACATTCTAATATTCTGATATTTTCTTAAGACGTTTTGCTTCACATTCAATCATGGTAAAACCCTCATGCTTATTTGAGTTTTGGACAATGTTGTCACAAGTTGCAGTTAAATTGGTAATCCGTCCGTTCGTCCATCTTTAAACATGTCGCTCTATCGAATTCTTTAGTATCGCTGACTCTGAAGAGCTTAAATCTTATGTGCAAACTTCTTGTCCAATTTTGATGATAAAGTGTAACCCTGTGGCCAAAGTCAAGTTTCACAGGGGCCAGGAAACTGTAGATTTGGTGCCTTAAAACTTATTTTTGTCTTCTTCTTCAGAACTAAAAGCCTTAAACCTGAAATCTTGTGAACATATTCTTTGACCAATTAAGATTATAAATAGTTCTTGAAAAGCTGAAAGCAATTTAGCAAATTTGATTATAATTTAGATTTGTCAACCCCCTGACGACTAAAGCCTGATGAGATACATAGCCAAGGACTCCTAAGTTTGTTATTTTACTGCACACGAGACGTTCTGAAATGATTTTCTTATTCTCTTCCTGTACATGATTCAAGGTTTTGGGTAGAATCCTTGCAAGGTCTCACAGGCTAATTAACGTTAACAACCATCGTTAGTATTCCCTTCCTTTCTTTCATTTCCCTCTCGTCTCATTTACAGATACATGTTTATGATCTTTTAATTTCTTTGACATTGGCGTTGTAAAGAGCACATTTTCAAAGACGAGAACCAGTCTAGCATAACATCACAGTATAAAGTTTCATTGACTTCTTATCAAAGACATGATCTCCAGGAACCGGAAGTATCTGCATGAGGTTATCAAGAGGTCATTAAGTGCACTTAGTTGATGTTAGACGCACGATCACTACAGACGGCCATGTTTCATCCACTGCGATTTGAAATAGTGATTATTAGGTCTAAAACATAAAAAATAAATGTTTCTGGTCTTTGCAGGCTGACAAAAATGATGCGATGACGCGATTTATTTTTTTTACGACATTTTGTTTTTGAATGAAGAGATAAATTCCTTTGTTTACAAACTTCTCACCGGTTAAAAAAAAAACAAAAAAAAAAACAACAATTACTAAAGCACAAACCCTCTTAAATATGTGTAACTATAATTCCAAATGGTCAATTATCCCATCCCTACAGTCCATCTCAACAGAAACAATTAACAATAAACGAGTCCCGTAAAAGATAATTTCGACTGTTAAGTTTTATTTATTTCGCATTGAAGTTTATGTGATATGCGTAACAAATACCCACCGAAAGGCCTACAGGTCGCTTTCAATCACGGACGACGAAAAACGGGAATGGTTATTTACAAAAATATTTTCAAAGAATATAAATATAATGTCAACATTATGGACTTGATACTGTGTTACCTAAGCATGTTACTTTAAACAATCAATACCTTGATGATATCCATAAATACAACATTAATAAATACATTTTGACCGTTATATTTAAAATAAAAACGCTTCTTGTGTCATTCCATGCCATGTTCTCCTGACATGACATTTATATTTGGTGTTTATATGTAGAAACTACTTTATTTATGATTATTTTTCTTAACTTAATTAAACCAACGGAGGTTATGCTCATCATAAATCAAATAAAAACATTTCAAATTTAAACGACATCATTAGATAGCCGAATATAATGACATGTGAACCTATATAATTCAAATATTACGTTAAGATAACCATATGATGAACAGGTTATCTAAAGCTGCAAGTTTCTATTTGGTCTTGATCACACAGCCTTTCGTCTAGTGCAGCTGAGAACTCCACTCACCACACGAGAAACCGACACCTGCTTGAGGCGAAAGGAGTCTAAATTGTAATTCCGGTCGTGTGGTGCAATGAACGCTTTGGGAACATAAGTTTAGTAATTACCTTTACAACCTCTTCCCTTCTCTCTTGATGAAAAGTGTAAACCATATGCTTGATAGGAAGACTGAAACAACAGAGCTTGTCAGTAGAAGTTGCTCCAGCCAATCTGTCAGTGCCACAGGGAGCGGATAACATTTCTTTCAACAAAAACATTGACGTATTTTAATTACCCCTGTGTGTGAAAACTGACTTTCAATTACGTTGTCTGTTTTCTTAATCTATAAGTTTAAAATGATAGACAAATATGACAAATAAACGCCCTTCTTTACGGTCGAGTGTAGCTTAATCAAGAGGGAAGTATATGTTGATAAGCATTAAAGGAGCTGTAACACTAGTCTAACACTTAGACTGTAAAAAAAAAAAAAAAAAAAAAAAAAAAAAAAAAAATTTGAAAAGGAGACTTTTTTTTATACAGTCTAATGACATGAGGGGGAAGGTTTAACCAGGATTTCGATCAGGTTACAAGCTGAATGCCTTAGAGAAGTTATCTTGCCCTCATGCAACTTGTTGGAATCTGACCGTGTCAAACCTCATTAACATCTGGTGTGTGAGATGGTCCCGGCTTGGGTAAAGCTCTTGTATAAACAAAATGCCAGCAAATAGGGGTTTACTATTGGATTGGTATATTAACATTTGATGGTTTTAAATATTTTTTTTATTATGAATATGCTGACAGAATTAAGCATTTTTAATAGCTGTTTAGTGTGATAGATTCAATTATTTGTGGAAGTGACTTTGGAAGCTGACATTCAAACTATCTTACAGATATGCCCAACACATTTAGGGAAAGATGATTTTAGATTTTGTGATTCAAGCCTATTTGAGTGGTGAGGACGTACTGTTTTCCTGACCAACAGGCAGTGGAAAATCCTTGACTTTTGTGATTGCGCCACTTATTTATAAATAGATTCACAGGACTAAGAAGGCGTTAGTTATGGTTGTATCGCCCCTCATTGTACTTATGAAAAAATCAACATGACAGAGCACAGGAACTTAAATCTGTTTATCTTAATGACTTCACCAAAGAACATATAATGCTTCATACACTGCGGACGATTTGATATCAACTGTTGAACAATTGAGCATTCAGGATATCAAATATGGGGAAGCTTATTTACATATACAAGTCCGGAATCAATTCTAATAAAATATCAGGATGTAAGTATATAAAAAAAACCTGAAGATGCAATACAAGTACAAGTTTTACACACAATATCAGTAGAACATCTTTGTGTTATTGAAATATTTAAATCATCTTCAAGAAGTAGACACGCACAGGTTTTGTCTTTTAACACCTTTGAAAAGTTTCCTTCGATAAATTTTCTTAATGATGTTTATGACACAAATAGATTCAGTAGAAGATGGAGATAAATTCAAGTTCTTCGACGATTTTGTTGGGATCTCAGATGAATTCTGGGAGTAAGCCATTCACTTCAGAAAACAAGTCATCTGAGACAGGACAGCAAGTTTTGGATGAAATCACCAAGTCTTGTAAACCAACCAACACTAGGAGATATAGACTTGCTGTAATATGACCTCTGATAGTATTTATTCTGCTGTGGTAAAGGGGTGATATAATGATAAAGAGACCATGCCAAGGCTAACCTGTTCCTCTACGAGTCTTGTTGACAGAGGCACTTTAACTCTCCCTCCATCCAAGAGGTCAGAATTTAACAACGGGGCCAATAAATTTGCCTGTCAGTCATGGAGCTTATCTGATGCCTCCTTGTTAATGTGATGTTCTAACTAATTGATGGTGAATAGCACCAAATCCAGATATCATAAGACTACTGTAACACGTTCCTTAATGGATATTAAAAGATCTCACAACAGTGAAAAGAAATGTCACCAATTGCAAATCAGTCCGTCTCAATTAATAACTAGAGTCCTAAAACGAATGGTTATGGTTCGGTTAAGCAACGCGGATCCATTCACAGTAAAATGGCCGCTAGCATTTTTCGTTTATACGTGACATCGTTTATACGTGACACCGTTTATACATGACATCGTTTATACGTGACATCGTTTATACGTGACGATGTTTATACGTGACACCGTTTATAAGTGACGGCGTTTATACGACTACGACAACGTGTAAATGGCTAATCCTAAGAAAAGATATACTACAGAAACTTTATTTATAAATGGTAAATGTGACTATGTAAAATGCAAAAACGTGCTAGAGTGCCTTTGATAGTATAAATATTATTACTTCCAATTGCGTTTCTACACACATTACTGGTCCTTTAAGACGACATTACAAACATCAAACTGTTTGACCATTTTCAAAAGGACTATACAGATAGAGAGTTGACAACAATCAATGAAAACAATGTACACACAGTATAGTGATCGAAGATAGTAAATTTAAGATCATTCATGATATATCAGGTACCAATAAGTTAGTATTAAAGATGGGATTGATAAAATCTACAGTCTTTTCTCTATGTAATGACCAAGTGGAAACCATCTTACATACAGAACTCATATAGAGACAACTTACAGAATGGCTTGTTACACAGAAGCAGGTATTGATCGCAATAACGAGGATTAAAGGGCATCAATAACAACCCCTTACCGCAATTATTCTCACAACAAAAATAATGCTTTACAGAAGCAATATTGAGTAAAACCAATTCTTAAACCCTTACAAGAACTAATAAAATATCATCTAAATTATATAACAAAATGTATTACAATGTAAACATGCAAGCTTCCACACATTCAGGTCGTCTCGCCATGTGTGTGAAATGCCATAGATATGACGTCCCATGTGGAAATATATTTCTACATGGAATTGTGTTATGCCTCATCTTAGTTGACATGTATGGACATTTACTCAAAAGAATGGAGGGAAACAAGTAAAATACCGCCACCCCAACTCCAGCTCCCAAACCAAGGTACTTGTGATATCAACTCAATGGACACGACCTGATTAAAAGTAAGAAATAAACAACGCCTCCCTATTCGACAACGCATTGTTAATGGTAACTATATAACTGTAATCTGTCTTGTGATCGTTGGCATTTTGTGAGATTTTACGTGCACATCTTTCCGCTGCTCTATTTCCCCAGTTTGTTGGGTTAGTAGGTCTCTATCAAGATAAACATTCTTACAGAGATAACATCAAACAAGGTGACCTGGTGTGGGAATAACTTCCTTATGTTGAATGTCAGAAACAAACAAAAACACATTTATCATAAATTTCAGGCACAACCATATGTCTTGTGTACATCAAATTCACAACTATATAGACAATAAAATGAATTGCAATGTCTCTACTGATAATGTTAAAGATAAGATAAAGAAAAGTTCATGCTCAAACTACGTACGATCTTTTGATTAAATGAACGTGTATTATCCCTCTTTTGTTAGTGGTTCATTGAAATCATTTTAACTTTTCCCTTCTAATGTTTATATGGTCGCTTTAAATACTTTAGTTAACGAATCTCGCATAGAGCAAGTTGTTCTAATCGCTGGAAAATTGCAGGATTTGTTTACGATTCTGTCGAATCTTAATTTAAAAAAGAGAAACTATCCCTACAAATTGTGTCTGGTGTTACACGATGAATGTGTTCAGTTTCCATATAGAAGGGGGTATTTCGCGTTTCAAAACCAAAGAGGTCAAACTACATTTATTCCTTACAGCATCCATTGTTAAAGTATTGTTATGTAATGAACAATGGAGGATACCGAGTACTGTACATGTATCAACTGTACCATATCATATCGTACACGAAACAGTGTGATGTAAAGTGAATTCCTTTGACATGTCTGAAGTACTATTTTTCTCAGTATTAGTATGGTCCATTTTCAAAATGAGCGCTTTTCGGCTTCATATTCATTGGGACATAACTCTATAACAAATGTACTTTTGTAAAATCAAACAATTTTAATTTAAAAAATCTTTAACAAAAGTATGTATATATATGATTACAGTCAGGCCTCGATAATCCGAACGCTTCCGTTTTTCATTAAAAACGTTCGGATAGATACATACATGTATACATATAATGTCTTTGCTTTCGCATTTTGAATTTTTATTATAGTCATACGCTTTAATGCCCACCGCATTAAGGTCTATTTTTTGCCCAAACGTCGCTTTTAAATTCACCTAGCTTCCCCTTTTGTAAACACAACTGGGTATCAAAATGTCAAAATTATAAATGTTATCAATTAATAAAGACTAAAGAATAAAGATAAATAAGCAATCAAAATATAGTGTATATCCACCTTAGTGCAAAAAACAAGTACAACATAGTTTATGTTGCACCTTAAAAATGTAAAAGAATAAGCTTTAAAATAAGACACACTGTGTAAAATTTTAACAAATGCATGTTTGGTTTGTTGCTGATAGTTCATAGGAAGAGTGCTTCTAAGAAAGTAAAGACATAGTGGTTTTCCTTGGAGATTTTAACATCCCACTTCAAGACCACACATCCTCAACACAGTCTAGAAGATCAGCCTTGCTGCCTTGTTTAGTTTGTTGTTGATAGTTCATAGGAACATTGCTTTGTAAATAAACAATCGAAACGTGTGACATTAAATACAACATATATCATTGTGTTTACTTTAAATAACAAAAGGTAATAATATATCAATTTTTAAAAAACATTTTAAGGCATTTGGAATGTACGAAAACATAAAACCTCAATAAATAAAATAAAAACTCTAATAAAAAATTCTGCAAACATAGAGGACAATCTTCTTTAGTGAATGTTAATTCTGTTTTCTCATACGAAACAAAGGTATACCGAAATTAACGAACTCGAAAAATGAATAAAACGTTATTTAAAAAGATTGTTTCAGAAATGTAATTGAAATATTATTCTACTATGACATTGATGGATACTCTATTCTGATTGGTTCTCCAGAAAAATCAAACGTGATCAATTATGGAATGAACCTCCTCTGCTTATAGAGGACATCAATATAACTGATACTAATCAAATCAACCTTTCCTGTAGCGTGTTTTAGAGCTACATTAAATGATAGATTAGCAAGACAAACTTCGTCAGTATAAAAAAACATCCAAATAGCGACACTTAATGCAAATAAGTAGGAGAGCAAACGCAATGTCAATGACGCAATGGTCAGTCGGTTCTAAAAACCGAGCGTAACGTTTTGATGCAAAATAAGAAATACATACTTGTCATATCATCTGCACACCTACGTCGATAACTAGAATGTGCATTCCTTACCCGAATGAGACAATTACCCTCACCTGGAACACGTCATTTTAAAATACAAGCCCTCAAGCTCGTCATTCAAAGCGACTGGCAAACGGTAGCCATTTTGAATGTCGCGAGATATGCTTATATGATTTATCATCCAAAACTGGTTCCCACAGTAGATATCGCTTGTGTGAGATCAAGCGATATCTACAAGCGATATCTACATTGTAGATATCGCTACAATCAAATCGTCATAATCCTATTACATCATCAATTAATGACATCACAAAGCTTTGACATCACTGAGAACACTGCCGACAATGCTATGACGTCACAATGGTGATGACGTTACAATGCTATGATGTCATAATGCTTATGACGTCACAATGCTATGACCTCACTGAGATCACTGCTGAAGAAGCAAAATGACAGTTTTGTGTTTCAGATATGTTATTCTTCAGCTAAAAATTGTTGAAGAATGATTTTGAATGATAAAAAAAATCTCACCCTCGTGTCTTCTGATATCAAATATATCAACACTTCGTGTTGATATATTTGATATCAGAAGACACTTGGGTGAGATTCTCTATATATGATATGCTTATGCATATCCTGATTGTATGAACGTAAATGTTGGGGAAACAGAATTAAAACTCCCGTAATAAATGACACATATATTAGATTTTTTTAAATAGTTAAAGAGATCTTATTGGAAAGAAGTTGTGTACGAAATCGCCGCTGTTGTCAACAGTGGATTTTTCGAACGTAATACGGAGCTCGCGAGCTGCCGTTGTCAGCATCCGACAAAAAGAGTTCAATGGTAAAACGATCATGGTAGAATGGAGATAAAGCTACGCGTTCGGTTTCAATATTAAATTTACTCGCTATCAATCCAGTATAACATGTCTCTGATTTTCAAACGCAGTAGGTTTATCTCCTAAATGATGTATATAAGATAACTACAGCAATAAACAAATGTAAAGTGTGACACTTTAATAAACTAATTTTCTTCTTCTTCTTCAATAAAACACAGGCGGTCAACTGGACCGACGGCGTGCTTTATGAGACAATAAAACATGCTCGTGATTAAGAGCGTCGGTAAGAGCGTCGCTTAGCAAATGACGTCAAAGTTTACGTCACTTTGATTGTTCAAGGCATTAATATTTTCTAAACACAGTTTATACAAATAACATTATATATGAACGGATTTTTTAAGCGAGTACTAGTAAGTGTTTAAGGGCATCTCATATAAGAAATAATTTAAAGTTCTCTTTCGTTGTTGTACTTTATCGTAGAAGCCGTTTTTCTTGGAGAAAAAATAATTTGGAAGACTCTCTTTTGTACAGTAATGCTCAATACTCTAATTGGTGACATTTTCTCTGTTTCAGATCACATGCTTCGGCTTGTGGCAATAGAGGGCAATAATGATGTCAACACCGGACATATTGAAATATATCACAATTCAAGATGGCGCCCGGTGTGTGCGCACGGCTTTGGCCGCAACGAGGCTCAGGTGTCATGTCGACAGATGGGCTACACGACGGGCTGGAATCGTGAGTTCCGGGGGCGCCTGCGCAATGAGGTATCAATCTGGATGACCAATGTCCAGTGCAGGGGCAGTGAAACCAGGTTGACCGCTTGTCGCCATAACGTTTTTGGGAAAAGACCATGTGCCGGTCTCAAACCAGCGACTGTGACGTGCGAATGAAGCTCTCATCACGGTTCTTATTTCTTGGACTGGAAACGTGTAACGTTGGGTGGTAATATCGGGGATTCTCATAGAGTCCCTGGTGATACGGAATGAGAAGCTGGGACTTCTATTGGACTACACGGTAGAAGAAAGACGCGGTTACATTGAAGAAATAACTTTTAAACGTACATTATTTTTGTACGTTGACTGATGGCGTACGAACAAGTAATTGTTCCCGTACGAAATGACGCAACGATCTACGCAATAAAATTATACGTAAGAATGGAAATATCGTTACGTTTAATCAATGGCTTTTAAACGTACGTATGGAAATTTAACACAAGGACATATACGATATTATTTGTTTACTTTGTGAAATACCACTTTTGAATGAATATCAAATTACATTTGATACGTACACCTAAATGTACGAATGAGTATATGTCATTGCATAAATTCTTAATTCCTAGGGCTTGACATGTATTGCTGTACGTGGGAACTGTAACATACAAAGGAACGTGGCAGTAAAATCTGCATATGAATACCTGAAGGTTACATAACGTAGAAAAGATGAACTGACACCAATGGATGTATAATTTTATAAATAATAACGAAGACAGAGAGACCATCCTTGATCATCTATGTCACTATATGTGATTTATCGAACCGTAGAGACAGACGGACAGACACAGTGACGCACGATTTCAAATAAATGGTTCATGAATACTCGGAGTTGTATTCAGGAATATTTGAAACGAATAGATATTAAGAGGTTAATACCAGAGCAGGTCTCACATATGACTTTCACGAAAAGAGTAATGATTACTTGTTTTATGACGTTACATATGACGATACACGAAATTATGGCCGATAAATAAACGTGACATGTGCACATATCTACATTTGCACAATATGGTATATTATTACATAATATTATTTTATTCATTTATTCGGCCAAACATTTAGTACCAGTTTTAGCTTAAAAGGACAAAATAAAAAAACCTATACGTTAGTCTTAATGCAGTATCATATGATGGCACTTTGGTAAACTGAATCCCTGAGAGAAAGCGCCACAGAGCCAGGGCACGAAGATATCCCGAGGACAGTCGGTGACTAGTTCATTGGTTGACACATGCGTGCGTACTGCAAAATAAATTGAATTGCCCAGTCACCAAACACAAATCATTTTAATCATTTTAGACCTTCTCAGTCGAAGAAAGAAGTAACAAGTGTGAGTTCAAAGGTCACCTTCTCCCGATGACGGGACAAGGAACCAGAAACGTTGTGCATACAAGTAAGAAGAGATTAGGATTCATAGTCATTAAATTTATTCGAGGGAGAAGAGCATTATGGCCCGTCCTCATGGTACGATTCGTAATTAGGTCGTGCAGCATTTTCTTTATGTTGTACAGTTGGGACGTCTTACACATCATGGTATTAACAGATGTACAGAAATAATGTAGGTACTTCAGGTTGATAAGTTGTAAATACAAATCGTATGGTGTGAATGGGTCTCTAGATTTATGTTTGAATATGAAGGATCCGTTCGTCTTTCAACTTTAGAATATTTGCAGGAGACGTGTCCTATTGGCTGATCTACAAACTGATTGTTGAAAATGTAGCTTACACTGAGACAATGCCCGTAGTGTTGAAACCAACGGAGACATAATCTGTACACTTTACTTTGTTTGCATTGTATCTACCACTATGGATGTAGTATACATGGCGCATTTACTCTTTTTCTTTTATTTCTACTTTAACGCTGTATTTTCATGTTTAAAGAAGTCTATAGAATATAATGTTGTCCAGTTTATAGTTTAAGATAATTAAAAGTAAACAAAGCTTCAATTTAATGCAGTCAAAGTGTATAAACAAGTTGTGACATATGATTTGAATAAAAAGTAATAACTTTATCACATGTGGCTTTTGAAAGTTCAGCACTCTTTGTTAATAAAGGGTTGTTACGTACATATCCACACCACTGTATATCAAATTCCCGCACAAATGCTCCTGTTCTCACCCGTGCTGCAGTCCGAAGCTTTTTCCTCGCCTTCACGGATTGGACTATTATTGAAAGTGACAGTCCAATCAGAAAATCATGTTATACAATTTACATCCAGGATATAACCATACAATATCCCCAAGTAAAGTTTTTTCACATGATAACACAACAGATTAAGTGGTCAGCTATTGGCATGGACTGGAACTCACTTGGTGAAGGTATGGATCACTACGTAACTCTCTGCTGAGTCAAATACGAGGAAGTGTATCTTCCTTTATGTGATGACGAGACGTCCAGCCGAAAGAAAACCGAAACTCTGACTCATCGCAAGGAGCGCTGTAACTCAGTCAGGTAAAGGTCTCAGACTCCAGCAAGGTTGAACCAGAAGCTTGCCACTCAACGTGTTCGCCTTGAGCTGCTCATATTAATGTTAATGGACTAGACAACATAGAGGTGAAAACAGTAAGAATTTATTTACAAAGACATACAACAGTGCAAACGCACACATTTATTGTCACGTGATAATGCAAAACGTTAATACACAATGAGACATTGGTGAAATTACATTGTAATCTAGGTAGAACATAGCATGTTTGTACAGCTCTAATGTAACATTTTTTACTATAAATGCAAATACACACACGAACACACACACACATACAAATTGTTATAAACTGTGATTCTATTGCCGTGTGACCATCAACAACGAATGTGTTTACATCATGAAACATTGATTAAGTAACAGTAAATCTAGGAAGATAATAGTACGTTTGTATGGTTCGAATATAAGATTTTCCTTAATTAATGCAAACACACAATCACATAGATATCATAAATAACGGTGGTTATTTGTTTGCAAGTTAATACAATATATTGCTACGTTTATGGGTAAAACAACTCATTCCACAACCCGATAAGCCTTATCCATAGAAAACGAGTATCTGCATTCGCCTGTAAATTTAAAATAACGAAATTCGATATTTGCGATATCGGATGGTTCAATTGTCGGATGACCATCAACAACGAATATATTTACATAATGAAACATTCATAAAGAAACATTTAATATAGGTAAATATAGGTAAATAATAGCACATCTCTATGGTTCAAATGTAATATGTTCTTATACTATAAATCCGAACAAGCACACGCCTATAACGTTTTAATAGTGATTCTATTGCCAGGTGACCAATAACTAATGGAAACACCAGCATGAATTATTGACGAAACAACAGTAAAGCTATACTAGACACCACTACGCCTGGTCAAACAATAGGCATAGTATCAGTATCAGCGAGTCAATATCATAATGAACCTGTGATCAGTGGATGAGAAGACGATGATTTGAAGATATGGTTTGAAACTAGCTAAAACGATGAGTTGGGAACAGTGTGACATAGCTCCAATTCTAGACCTGACAGTGTTGAATATATAAAGGTAGGTCTATACCATTTCATAACAACAAGTGATAATGTATGGAACAGGTACTTTTACTGCAGTGATAGGACAATCAAAGCATGTTCTAATAGTCATGGGCAAAACATCATATGAATAACATGAGGCGAGATTAGTTGAGTTGACATCGCTTTCAATAGTTTAAAGAAAGACATTATTTAGAATGCACACAGTTGAAATAGTGATGTAGATGCTTCGAAAGAGAGACAAGATACAGAAGAATAACTGACAGCTGTTGAAAATGTTGATAATGTTGCATTAAGATAGTACCACAATGCGTGTAAGGTTCATCTAGGGATGACTCTACACTCAGTGTTGGCTGACCTCTATATCAAGGTACCCCTATCTGACAGCCATTTGGGGTCGATCCCGTCAGTGGCCGTATTCAGGCAAGTTCGACTCACACCATTTTAGACTTATCGACGAAAGCCCGTAACATCATTGTGCGTAACTGCTGTGAAACCCGTTATCGTCGACCGAACGTATCTCTTACAGAAAGAATTGTCTTCTTGAAAGGACTGTCGAACACCAGTCGGGATTCGAACATCGTACCACTGCGCTGACCCTTTCCGGAGACAACTAAAAGGTAGCCCTGGTCTCGCTGTGTAGCCCTGGTCTCGCCGTGTAGCCCTGGTCTCACTGTGTAGCACGGGTCTCGCTGTGTAGCCCTGGTCTCGCTGTGTAGCCACCATCAGCTTCTCAACAACTCCGCAAAGCCAGTTTTAATCACACAAGCAAGAAAGTTTGTTACGTTTCCGTTTGCAATTGTTTCCGATGTTGGATTTCAATTACCATTTGATATTTCTTTCCATATCTTCCTTCCTTCCTTTCACATTCCTTTGCATTTGTTACAGTTTCTCATCCACCCCCTATGATCATCCAAATTTCCTGAACAAAGGATTCGAGTTTTCCTTTAAGACCTCGAAATACTTTTCAATCTGATTCCTCTTTACACGGACAATATTTTCTTCCACCCTTAAATTCATGTCATGGTTTCGAAACAATTTCACCAAAATAATTCCAAGCGCTGATTGGTCAAATCTATGACACTTATTGTACTTCCGTATAGCTGTGTCACAATGCAGTAACTCAGTATGATCCACTGGACACATACAGAATGGACTGAGTGCGCACGCAGCCCATGGTTTTACCACTGCTTCCCGCACTAGACGGTCATTCTTGAGGACGATGAAATTGGCCTGGAATTCTGGGATAGCTGAAAAGCTGCACGCGCTCTCCCGGAAGTAGTTAAACATGTCAACAGTTGCGTGGTCCCCGATTGGAAAGACTCCAGAATTCACGACGACTTTAGTGCGTTCGATCAGCCTCAATAGTTCAGTAATGGCGTCTCGCTTGAATCTCACAGACGCGTCCACCCAGAACAGCACATCCGTCTTTGGAAGGTTTGCCTGAATTGAAACATTAAAGCTAGGAATTTATCATTAAAGGGGTTTGAGTCGGGGTTGGTTTCCATCTCGGTTGACCCAAAACTATGTCGAAGATCATACTTCTATTGGTTATCTGGATACCCATGTATGTACTCATTCTCATGTGACATCTGGCTGACTGTAGGAACACTGCGCAACAAAATAATGTGGTGTGTTCTGCCGTTTTGAATGATAATCTTGGAACTTTTCAAATTCGAAACCAAGGTTTGATCACTTGATTGATCAATTACTGAAACAATATTTTTCAAGTACAAATCTACAACATTATAGTTTTTAAAAAACATGAATGTCATAAATGCATAAAATGATCCTACTCTCCCCACAAAGGTCTGTTATATGATATCTTCCCACGTAAACCTCTGTTACAAGTGGAGGGTTTTCTCCTACACATAGGCAATCCTGATTGGTTGCAATCAAAGTAAGTTGTGTTTTCTTTTTATAAGGAGATATTCTCACTTCCTGTTACCGACAAGACTGGAGATAATTCAATTGTGCATATACATATTTCTTACGACAAAGAAGTCAGTCGGAGACAAGTTTTGATAGAATAAAAATAGGGACAGTAGCCGAGTTGCAAACTTTCACAGCAAGGAGATTTTGCTAGAAGGGAGAAATATGGCAGGTTCCGTTGGAAGACGTGGCTTTAATAACTCAAATTTCATTCCTACAAAAATGTAACATAACTACTATTATATAAACACGTGAAAAGCAATAGGTAAAAGTTTAAACTCACGTGTACAATGAGAGGTTTCCACGTGTAACACGTCAGTGGTTTGATCCGATCCGGCATCATTGACAGCGGAAACGTCCTCACCTCACATCCACAAAACTGTTCTAGCTGGAATTAAAAGCCATCAGTTCTGTACAAAACTTGTTTAGAACAAATTCATCATTTCCATACCAAAAAAGCATGAAGCAAATCAAGATCTTGTTTTCTAATATTCGGTGAAAAACTGTGTAGAATATTAAATTTTAAGAATGAATAGAAGTCGGTGCTGCCAGTCAATGCCTAAAGTCAATGGGCACTGTACCTTGTAAGGCCCGAACGAACTACAATCATTGCGAAACTAGATGTGACGTTATACGTTCAACATTTGGCAGTCGTTACATCTAGCGAATTACTGATAAAGGTCATGTTCAGCTGACTCCTGGCGAATTACGACCAGTGAACTGAGAGACAGGAAGACATATTTAACCAATCACAAACTAACATGCGCATTCGGTGGATATTGTAAATACATTTATCTTTACGTAGAGTAAAATACTCTTTTTTGATTGGTTGATGGTCGTTGAATTTTTTGTATGAACCTTGTCAGTCTCACGGTCTCGTGCATCCCGCTACCATAGAAACAGCTCCTATTCATGAGTAGAGGTCGAATAATGGTCAGATTACGGCCTTTGGTCAGTTTCAGAATTATGACATCGTCTGAATGGTCTAGTGAAAATAAGAATTTAAAGCATCTGAAATATCGAAGGCCCATCACCGAGCAGGAAAAAGCTGGCCTTGGTTAAGCTTTTCAGAAAATGCATCCTACGTCAAGGTCAAGGTCACAAGGTCATAGGTTATGATCTCAGTATGTGATATCGGAAACATAACATTTTCAAATGCTGACTTATTAGAAGTTAAGAAGGTAACAGTTCCAAAAAGTGTGTCTTTCATCAAGGTCAAGGTCAGTAAGGATGTAACGACTCCTTACTTGGTGACACAAGTATCCATAAATCGATTTCATCTTTAAGGTAACCTTTTCAGACAGCTGAACAAGAAATTGAAGTTCATATTGTCTCATAGTCCTCTGTATACCTAGGTTACACCTATTGTATATTTACCTACTTACACAGAAATGCAATTTTCTAAAAACATGCTCATTTTCAATATTTAATAAATTGGTGATATCAGAATAATTACTTTTTCAGATTCTTAAGTGTTAGACTTATCACTTATTTACCTGTTTACTTATCATTTACTTATCCTCACCTCGCTTCTCTCCTCCACACTGAGTCCCAGATCGTAGAAGACAAAGCTGTAGTTGGTCAGGAGAGGGAAGACGTATTCGTTCAGGTTATGGATCAGAGCTTGGGACTCCTTGTAATGGTTGCTGGAGGCTGCAGTAACGAACAGGACCTGCTTGTGGGTGTGTTTGGTTCTGAGGAGTCGCGTTACTTCAGCCAGGGTGTCTTCTTCCAGGTCCGTCATAGATTCCAGAATACCGGCTAGATTTGATTCAGGATCCGTGGACACTTGTGCATCACATTTCGTGTCTATGCACGGGACGGCTAGAAAATAAATTATTCGTTCATTGCCACCTGGATATTTTAACATTTTGCACTCATGGTAGCTGATTTGTTTAAAAGCGTTAAATACTTATTTATCGCTTCAACATGTTTTACTTAGGAGATAAATCCATTCTGTTTTATATTTTGGGGTTGTATGTTGTGCATTTTTTACCCCTAAATTTAATTTCAAACCGAGCTTGCGAGGTTTGAAATGTTAATTTAGGGGTAAAAAATGCACAACATACAACCCCAAAATATAAAACAGAATGGATTTATCTCCATTCTAACATGACTAATTAGAAAAATAATGAGGAATTCTTTCGTCTTGCGCCAAAGCGCTGTGCTTGGGTCAAACCAGTACAGACCGGTTTCACTCGCCCGTGACCCTTCGGTGCAGTTCACTTTTCAAAGAACATGCTTCAATCAAAATATCAAAACAAACACTAAAACTTATTTCAATGTAACTTATCTTTGTTAAATTGATGATAATATCAACAGAAAACCCATGTTGGAAGTCATCAGACTCACAGAAGCGATTTTCAAGTAAATACATAGTTCGACCTATCTCCCCTACAAGGCCGACAAGGACCAATCCCATTCAAGGGGCGCTACTCTAAAAGTAGTTATTCACTACAATTAATTAAGCGAAGAGTTGGAGACTTGAAGAAAGCCCGACAAGAACGCTTTTTGTGTCATGGTTGAGGACATCGTGGAAGGAAATGGGGTCATTTGGGATTGTGAACTGGAGGCAGTGGAAGAATTTTGCAAAATAGAGGAATAACGCCGCTTCTGTTCATTGGATGAATCGCTGTTGTATGAAGCGAGCGACTGTTGATTTCTGTGCCCCGTGATTTTCATGATTTCACGAGAGTGAATCGGTCGCAAATATTTAGAGGTGATTATCGGTAAAATAATTACTCCAAAATTGATACGAGGAACCAATCAGAAAGCAGTATTTTCATTCTAAATATAGTGTCATGTTAGAATGATGTGTGGTTGAACAGTAGCTGCATATTCCTTTCATTTCAAAGAGTTTTTGGTCTTTTTTGGAACAGCAGAAAAATTATATCAATTTTGTTTTACTTAGATTTGAATTGGATGTTTGGCCATCAACTTGGGAAATTAATGCAAGTGAGAAATTTAAATAAACGCCTTCTCATATGTGAACCAATTTTGGAAAACTTTATAGATTCAGTTACAAACATATCTAATTGTAGTCCCTGAAGTAAGATGTCACTATCTTTCATTTGTAAAAGGACTAGATAAAATAGTTCAAAGGAACTTCGGAGTTACGAATTTGACTAAAATCTAGAATTGGTTTTCATGATAATTTCTAACTTCCCTACGCAAGGAATAACCCAGTCTCCACCACTGCAGCTGGCTAATTTGAGCCTTGTCGCATTTCCTTTACTGCAATGTGCTAGAGAATCAGAGTCTATTATGCAGTTCAGGTACAGTGCGCCGCTATGTTAGCACGAGAAATTAAAGGCTATACGGAAAGGCTTAGGGAGGGAAGATGGAGGATTTTTATGATTTGGTAAGTATGAAATCTAGGTGCAATAATACACGACAGGCTTTGCAATTGTATATACGCAAAAGGTGGAAGAATATTTTTTATGAAGATAAAGTGTTAAAAGCATGCAAATTTGTATAAGAAAGCATACGTTAATAAACCCATACTTACATTTACGGGGCCCTGTGACAACTGTATCGCACGATTCTACAGCTCTGTTGGGCCTCCACAATCTCTTCGTCTTCATAGCTGTGAGTAAAGACGATATTAACACAGGTCCAGTCTGCTTGTAGAAGGGTTAAACGAGGGATCTCCAGGAGTATCCGCCATTTTGTTTTTGTGAAATTCAGGTGAAATGACAGGAAAGCTCTAGTCGTACTAGTTTTACCATTTGTATAATGACACCGTAAACTATGATATGTATCAACAAAGCAACAATGAAAGTTATCCTGACTGATCGTCAGTGTCTTGTTATACCATAGCAAAGCTTCTCACACTTGTACAGCCGATGAATGGCTTTACTTACTGTATTCATTTTCTACTGAATGTGTGCTGGTCTTTATCAAATTGTCGAATATAGGATCACCAAACCCTCAGTTGTATGTTTTAAATGGAATGTGTCAAATCATGTATTAATAATATATATGTGGAAATTTGAACCCTTCATTTAAAGGTACCTGTTCTATTGTACACCGCCTTATGTCTTATACTTATATACCTCAAATGTCATTGAACAATCTTTTAATCGAGTTATTTTTACTTACTCGAGTACTTATCTATAGAAATAGATACATCGCATGGGTCAAATCTTTCAACTTTGTCAGTTTTATTTGTGTGTTAAATGTTCTTACCTTTAATGTGACCAATGTAGTCATTCAGCAGTTCCTCGTACGTAACAGCTGGAAAAAGATATATATTGGTACAGTCAATGTGGCGATTAGTGCCTTACTCTGGGGAGTGGGTTTGAATCCCGCAAGTGAGAAGATAGGCCAGTAGAAATTTGCCCAAATTTAAATGAACCCGGACATTTTCGATAACAGACAAATAACTGTATAAAATGAAAGAATGCATGTCCCTTACTCTCAGAAAAAAACCCAACTAAAATCAATCCTTGGCAGAAAAAGTTATGATCACTTGAAAATGTCCCTGAAAGGTGTGCTGAGATTTCCTGATGTAAAATCAGTTGTATGACAAGTACTGTCTGAGTTATCACCCTTCGTAGCAACTGCTAAAATGGCTGACATTGTTGTTGACAACAGAAGTTTGAAAGCGGTGAAATATGATATTAAAGGTAAAAACAGTGAGTATTCTATAATGAAATACTAAAGACATTCATATAAAAGAATTAGACTTTCCAAGATTCCTTCAAATTTTCAGATTTTCATTTTTTTGATCCATACAAACATACATACAATACAAACATGGTAAATTTAGTATTTTGGCTCCAACGTAGTTCAGAAACTCGCAAACTATGCCTTTTGAACTATGATTTGTAATAAAATAGTAATTAAACTGATGAGTAGAAAGTTTAGGAAATGAATTAAATTAAATGTCAAGTCAAACATTGTGTAAATGAATTGTAAAAACGACTCACAGTGGAGTTAGCGAGGTGGCAGAGGCCATACAAATACAACACACTCGAAGCTAAGTATACGTACAAATGAAGAGATTATAGAAGAGCAGCAAAATGTTAAAATCGCAAAAACTAATTGCAATGACAAAGATAACAACTGTGATGAAAATAATTTAAACCCATTTATATGTTGGAATGTAAACGGTCTTTATTCCAAATTAAGTCAAATGGCTGAGCTAACTGAGTTGTGTAAGTCATCTAATGTCATTGCTTTCGTCGAAACATGGGCAAAAAACTCAACAGATTTTGCAAATCTTTTTCCAGGCTATATTTGCTACCAGTGTGTACGAGAACGCACCCAGTCTATCGGGCGGTACAGTGGCGGTGTCGCTGTGTATGTGAGACAGTCCATTGCACCGAACTTCACCCGGATACATGACGAGTGGTCAGACTGTATATTTTTCAAAAGTGACATTCTAAGCGATCTCGTCAGCAAACCCACAATATATGGTTTCATATATGTGACACAGAACTCTGAAGACAATGGACTTTCGGGGATTGGACTCCTCGAGAGTAGATTGTATATTTTAATCCGGGAAATCCCTAATGCAACATTTGTTCTATTTGGGGATTTTAATGCGCGAATTGGCGACAAGCAGTGTTATGTAGAACATGATTCAACTGATTACTTACCATTTGAAGATATTGATTATGAAAGTGATACTTTTAGTATTCCTAGAACCTCTAAAGATAACGTAGTAAATGCAGAGGGAACAAAACTCTTAGATTTATGCCGTAACTTTAACATGCATGTTTTAAACGGACGAAATGGGAATGATAAAAAGGGAGAATTTACATTTATTGGACACCAAGGAAGTAGTGTTGCTGATTATTGTGTGGTGTCTACCTGTTTATATGAATATTTCGACAAGTTCGATATCTTATTGAGATCAGAATCCGACCACTTGCCAATATCAGTTACTATGAAAACATCACATGATAATCACTTGACACCGGGCACCCCGAGCACGCACGTGCAGACACACACAACATTGAGCGGGAGAGATGGGACGCAGGCCGTAAGAGTGAGTTCATACAATACATCTCAGAAAATATTATTGAATTTGGTCACTTATTCCACGAAGCATTGCATGATAGTGTTGATAAAGCAATTAAATATCTGAATGGGTTTATATTAAAAGCCATGCACGCACTGAGAGAATCACACCGACACACAAGACCGCACGCACAATCACGCTCACACGCTCACCCGCTCGAGTTCAGCCCAAGTGGTTCGACCATGAATGTGAACAGTCTTAAAGACAAAAGAATGCTTTATTGAATAGGTTCAGAAAAACAAATACCCCATTGTATTGTCAACTTTATATACAGGCAAAGAAGGATTTTAAAGCAGTTTGCAATAGGAAGAAATCTGAGTTTGAAGAAAATATTTTAGCAGAAATTGTTGACGCAGCAAATAAAAAGGACTGTCGCTACTTTTGGAAAACTCTTAAGAAATACTGCTTTTGTAGGGAAAATATATCCGAAAATGTATCGGTGGAAGAATGGTTTAATTACTTTAAAACTTTGCTCGCAGAAGACATGCATAACTGTGATAATTCCTTTAAAGAACATGTGGATAACTATATGAGCAATCACAATTTTAATGACTGTGATGACTGTGTTACTTCTGATGAATACCTTGGTACCCCTATTACTGATGACGAGATCATGAGTATGTGCAGTGAACAGTTTAAAAAGTGGGAAATCCCCCGGGGAAGATGGTATCCCTGTTGAAGTTTTTAAGGAATGTATTTCATTATTGCTACCTTTCATGAATTGTCTGTTTAATCGAGTTCTAAAGACACTGGCATATTTCCAGATTCATGGAATGTTGGTTTGATTGGACCTCTTCATAAATCTGGGACCAAGGATGACCCAAACAGTTATAGAGGTATTGCATTATTGAACTCATTGAACAAAATATTTACCACTATATTAGATAACCGCATTAAATCTTGGATATCAACTCGAGAACTAATATCAGAATGTCAAGCTGGGTTTCGAGAAGAATACTCCACTACAGACCATATATTTACCCTAAATAGCATTGTTCATAAGTATTTACGGAAGAAAGGGGGGCAATTTTATTGTCTTTTTGTAGACTTCAGGAAAGCGTTTGATTCGGTAAATCGCTCCAAACTTTTATACGTTCTACTAGAGTCAGGGTATACATGGCAAACTTCAGCGTCTGCTACATAATATGTACGCCAATGTGAGAGCATCCGTTAAAGTGAATAAATTACAAATGAGTGACATATTTGATACGTATGCCGGTGTAAGGCTAGGTTGTATACTATCACCAGTTCTGTTTCTACATTATGTTGAAGAACTTGTTAAGGAAATTAAATATATATATATATGTATATTTATCCATGAGCATATCAGAAACCTTTCATTACTGTTATTCGCAGACGATGTTGTCCTTTTTGCCGATTCTGTTGTCCAGCTACAACGTAAGATTGATACTTTTTATGAATATTGTTTGAAATGGGGCCTGCAGATAAATATAAGTAAAACCAACGTAATGGTTTTCAAGAATGGGGGTAAGATTTCTAAGTGTGAAAAATGGCATCTTAATGGCCAGAAATTGGAAGTTGTATCATATTACAAATATTTAGGGATTATTTTCTCTTGTAGAAATATATTTTCTAGAGCATGTGAAACATTATCTATGCAGGCTGAGCGTGCCTTACATGTCATTAAGCAATTCATTAATAAATATAAAGAACTACCAATTAATGCAGCATTCAAGATGTTTGACGGGAAAATTCAACCGATTTTATTATACAGTTCGGAGATATGGGGCATCAACATCAACAAAAATATTGAACAAGTACATTCAAAGTTCTGTAAGTTCATGTTACGTGTTAGTTATATATATATAGAACCACCAATAAGGTTATTTTATCGGAATGTGGACGTTTTCCATTATTTATTAATGTCCGTTGTCGAGTCATTTCATACTGGCTAAGATTGATGAGACAACCATTAACAAGATATTCAAGAAGCAGTTACGAAATACTTAAAGCGCTTGATGATATAGAGGATACCAATTGGGTCTCCTTTGTTAGAACTATCCTTTTTAGCAATGGTTTTGGACATGTATGGCTTGTTCAAAATGTAAATAATACAAGACATTTCATCCATGTATTCAAGCAGAAGTGCAAAGACATCTATCAACAAGAGTGGTTAAATGAAATAACGTCATCAACTTGTGTACATTATTATTCAGAATTTAAATATTGCATTACTATACAAAACTCTATTTGTCCGTAATCAAGTCATCACAATTAAGGCGTGCACTCACTAAATTTAGATGTAATGCCCACAACTTTGGAGTTAAAGAAGCACGATTTGCTAAAACTACAAACATGATAAATACTCAATGTCCATTTTGTAAGTTATCTGAAGAAGACGAATACCTTGTATTACTAATTTGTCCTAGATTTTCAAAATTACGAATGCAATACCTACCATATTTTTTCTATAATCTACCATCAAGAATGAAATTCTGTATGTTATTGCGCACGGAAAATACTGATTTGTTATTTAAGATAGCTGTTTTGCCGTACCACATATTTAAGTTACGAACATCTTGTTAATTGTAACCGAGTATCTATCGATCTCAATATTATTGTACTATTGGCCTCATGGCCACCTTTACAAATAAAATCTGTCTGTCTGTCCAAGCTGCAAACATATATATATGTTGATTTATATTTTTATATATATATATATATATATAATGTTACACGTTATAGAGAGTTATACAATACATGTAGTCATAAATTCACCTACGTTCTGTCTCAGATAAACTGTATATATCCTCGGGGTAGGGGATTCGAAACATCACTCCTGGAAGGAAAGTACATATTAATGATAAAATGCAATACTACGAACAGAAAGTTTCATTTATGATAGTCTCTCATTTAGTACATTGCTAGAATTTTTACTAAGACAAAACCTCGTAATTAAAGTAAGTAATTGCGACTATCGTAAGTACCAATCTATGGTCATTATGAAACTATTATGTTGTAAATTGTTGGAAACGACTTCATAACTAGCAGAATTATGAAAGTTGTTTTCTCAGAAACTGTTTAGGATAGAGTTTCCAAATTTGGTGTGTGGCTTGTGGACATAAATACCTTGATGGAGTTCGAAAATAAGAACCGTGTGATTATTTTTTCCGGAGTTATTGCCCTTGTTCCGTATGTTTGGACTTGGTTCATGCTATCTCTAAAGGGGACAGCTTTTCTCAGAGACTATTTAAGATAGGATTACCCAATTTGGTGGATGGCTTGAGGGCATAAGTACCTTAATGGAGTTCGAAAATGAGAAGCACACAATTAATCTTTGCGGAGTTATTGCCCTTGTTCTGTACATTTGGACTCTGTTCAAGGTATCACCAAAGGGGACAGCTTTTCTCAGAAACTATTTAAGATAGGATACACCACGTGGTGTGGTTATCAGATCAATATCAGAGGTAGTTTTTTTTAGATAACCACCATGGTCGGTTATGAGATATTTAACCTACGAAAACAGATGGACTTGTAAAATTTGGGAAATTTTGTCAAATTAGAAATGAAAATTTTGTAAGTAGCGAAAGTGGGGTTCGAACCCTGGACCTCTATATCGTTAGAGCAGCGCCTTTACCAATGTAGCTACCGAGGATCCATACAGATGAGCGTTCATTCTTTTGTGTCTTGGCTGTATTTATATATTTTCTAGTATTATATATACATATTTATATATGGGTACCAATTTATGTCTACTTTGTATGGAATGAATGATAACCATGTGGTGTATGTGAAATAATGACCTCGACCTCGTGAATATCTGTGATAACCATCTCGCGTACCGCTCGATGGTTATCACAGATATTCACTCGGTCAGCGGTCATTTTTTCAACCATAACCAAATTTGGTGTGTACTTTAAGGCCATCGATACCTTGATGGAGTTTGAAAAAAAGAAGCATGTGATTATTTTGTCCGGAGTTATTCCCCTTGTTCCGCTTTTTCGACTCTGTTTCAAGTATCCAAGGATATAGCTTTTCTCAGACATTGTTTAACATCAAATCAGTTGTGTGGCTTGAGGATATCGTTACCTTAATGGAAAGAAAATGAGAAGCGCACAATTATTTCTTTTTGAATTATTGCCCTTGTTCTCATTTCTTGTGTCTGGCGGGGGATGTTGATGACTATATGTCTTCTTGTTGAGTTCTGCTCCGGAAACGAAATGATTACGGACGGACGGACGGATGGACAGACGGACGGGGTGATGACTATATCCCACGGTATTACATACCGGTGGGATAAAAATGATGAATTTGCACCTGATGGTTTCGTAAACATTAATATTCATGTCGACACACAGTTGCCATTTTCGTTTATGGAAATTGTTTCGTGGGTTTTGTCATTTAGATAGTTTTAAGAACCATTTGACACACTTGTGAGTGTTTAGTTTATAATCCTCTACATGTTATCCATGTTCGTTTTTGGCCCGCATAGAAACTTAACCTTTTTTTTTTTATTCTTTGTCGGATTTCTCTATTTATCAGCACGTTTTTCGTTTATTATTTTTCACGAATTGAAATAGGATTACACAATACCATAGGAAACATTCAACTTTGCTGTTTTCAAAATTAGCATTATAATTATCTTGAACTTCAACAAATCAGGATTTTCCATTTTTTGACCTAAAAGAGTTCAAGGGGTTACAGAGGTTAATCATGAAGAAACGACTTGAGTAATCTGTAATCCCTGTGAGCCGCGACATTCTAACGTATTGAAATGTTAAAGACGAAACGCACATGCAGCAACCGATAGATTTATTCTGTAATTAGAGCACGTGCACCTCCTGCATTTACAAATATTTGCATAAGATATAAAGTCACGTGTATTTCGTGCAGTTACAAATGTTTCAAAATATAACAATAGAAATTGCACGAGGGCTTGTTATTTGCGAGTTTAACACGGGTGCAATAAACAAATTGATGACTCGAAGCACACAACGAGACACGTCTTTCACCACTGATAATAACAACACGTCCCGCGCATCTCTCACCTCTCTCCACCGCTTGATGCATTATCATAAACAACACGACTGCTGTACCAATAAACAAGGCAAACTTTTTAGCTGAAAAGTGAAAGAAAAGAAAATGAATGTTTAATTGTTTAAAAAGGAAAACAATATCATCGACAAAGAAATGGAATCAACATGTTATATATACATTTCAGTCATGTTGTTGGTCAAGCAGATTATGCTTAATATTAATCATTTATCTTAATATGTGAAATTACGCTATCATATACGTCGGACATACTTAATAATATAATAAAGTGTTTTATGAAGTAATGTATTATATGCAATGTTCGGATAATTGAATCAATCGAGACACGTATTTATTAAATATGACAGTTCAGACAAATGAATATATTACATATTTACCATTTAGCTTCTTATCCATGTTACGGGTTGGGTTGTGTTGACGTGTATTGAAGTGGAATACCAACTGAAAAGGAATGTAAACAACCTGTAACGTTAACGCATCGCCTGAATTTAAAGGCACGGTACCACGTTTTTTTTATGTTATATTTCAAATTTGACATTTATACTTTCTTTCAGTATTAATTTACTTAAGACGGTAAAACAGCCTATTTACACGATTATCCGCAGTCGAAGAAAACGGTGTCAGCGGCCATTTAAGTGTTAACACCTTTTATTAATTTCAGGATGGGAAGTGGATTTCCTTATTCGAACTATTCGAGCTCTATTTATCGATTGACGAGGATTCTTTTGGAATTTCCCTTTTTGAGAGATCTCTTTATTTCCATTAGAAAACGTTCTTCAGTCCATTCAAAACAAGTACACATTTATATAACAGTGACTAATTTAAGCTATTTTCAAGGTGCATTTATAAAATACGTCGACAATTAATGTTAGTATTGTCGATTCAGTACATACTTATTTGATTTTCCAAATGATGTAAATATATAACAGAAGGAAATGTTATTGTATCCCGACGTTACTGTAACAATCTCCATAACGAATGCATATGTATATAAATATACAGGAATAAAAGATTTTGGTGTTTTTTTATCATGTTTATTCAACAGATATAGATATGTTTCTATTTCTCAAACGGTCAATAAAGTTTCAAATACACGTAACACACATGGTTAAATAAATAAATAAATAAATAAATAAATAAATAAATAAGATGATGATGATGATGAAAACAAATTTTTACATTTATAAATATAAATGGTACTCATATGTATTTAATATTTATTAAGACTGAATTTATATTATTAAATATGAATAGCCTTTGCCGTATTCTATTTGCGTGAATACTGAATTAAAGATTTTTTCAACATCTTTCATTTCATTTCAATAACTGTTTCTTACCTTGTTCTAGTGATGAGCGAATTACCACCTTCCTCTGATCACAACTCGAATCCAAACCTCCCCGTTTGCCGAGCGTTTACAGGTTAAGAAATCCTTATTACACCAACATGCAACTATATATGTCATATAAGTGGTCAGTTGTATTCTGACCAGGGGTAAGTTTCATTCATTCTAACCCAGCCTCATTAAGATAAAACCCAAGGGCATTTACGTCAGGAGAGTTTTCCTTGTTACCCGAGGCTAAGGTGTTTATTTGCTAGGGCCTTGATAGGGGGTGACTTGTTATAACCTTAAGTAGTATCTTCATCTTCATAATATGCTGTGATTAAAGGACCATGATGGTTTATCGAATGCCATATCTGTGAACGTGTGTATATTCTATCACTATGTAGCATACGCTGTATGATGCATGTGTTAAAGAGATAGTCGGAACGAGGTGTTTTTTGGTTGAAACGAAATTGAGAAACACTCCTGTCTGTGCGTTTTTAACGATTAGAACACTTGTGTATTTTCTGCTAATAATTCATGATCAGAACACTTGTGCATTTATATTATTAATGAACTAATAGAACACTTGTGCATTTTCTGCTCTTACTCCACGATTAGAAAACTTTTATAATTCTAATATTAATTAACGATTAGAACACGTATGTATTTTCTGCTATTAATCCACGATTAGAACACTTGAGTATCTTTTTAAATACACGATTAGAACACGTGTGCATTTCCTGCTATTAATTAACAAATGGATCACTTATATAATATGTATTCATGCTATTTGTTAACGATTTGTACATTTGCGTATTTTCTGTTATTATTAACAATTACAACACTTGTGCATTTCTACTATTTATTAACGATTGAAACACTTGTGCATATTCTGCAATTGATTTATGATTAAACACCTGTGCATATAATGTACATACATAGTTAAAATACGTGGTACAAATGTATATTTAAATACACAATTAGAACACCTGTGGATTTCCAGCTGTTAATCAACGATAACAAGTATGCTATTGATTAGATTAGAACGCTTATGCATTTTCTGCTCTCTGTCCACGATTAGAACACTTGTTGATTTTCAGCTATTAATCAACGATTAGAACATTTGTGGATTTTTTGCTTGAATCCACGATAACGAGTATGCTATCAATCCACGATTAGAACACTTGTACATTTCTATTATTAATCCATTGACAAAAACATCAGCAATTTGTCCCCACACAAGGTAACGAGTTTGTATTCCCGATTCTTTGGGTCTTAAAAGATTAATAATATGTTTACTGAATTTACACCACGACCTTATGGGTCATTGGATACCACGTGTACAATTTGTAATCATGCATTAGACCAAGATAGATTAGTATACACAATATTTCGTCTCTCTATAGAGCTAGTGGTTCTTGAGAAGAAGTGGAAATTACAAGATCATTTTAATGGACGAAGGGAGAGCTCTTCGTCATACCATTAGCCCATCGGCTCTCAAGGACTGACCTGCAGTCTGATGACCCGATGATGACCCGATGATGTCTGGTGCCTAAAGCCACGACCCGGAGTCTGATGGTGTGATACGTAGTTATCTCATTAGAGATTAGTCGATTAGTATATTGACTCGAATGGGACATTCATTGTTCCACTCTCTCTCATGCAGATGAAGTATGTCGCATACATCTTTGCAACAATTGGCCTTGTCATAACATCATAATATCCACTTATATAATTGGGCAATAAGTACACATAGATATTTTACCGAGAACATGTTTACTCTTGTCAGTCGCTCGTATTTCATCATCTTTTGTAACTTTTATTAAGTTGTCTATACTTCGACAATATATATATATATTTCTTAGCAGCAACATTTCCTGGTGTCGGCTTCTAATTCGGCAACAGTATCTCTATCTGTATACTGTATATAATTAAAGTTTTGGTTCACTTATTGCGATACAGTACAATGGTTCACTGTATTGTGATACAGTACAATGGTTCTCTGTATTGTGATACAGTACAATGGTTCACTGTATTGTGATACAGTGCAATGGTTCACTGTATTGTGATACAGTACCTGTTTGAATCCGCAAGTTTCTTCACGATGCAAGCTATAGTGGTGTTGCGGGCTTTTGACCGCAGTAATGCTACACAATATGTATACATGGAGTGAGTAAGAATCTGTGCTTTTCATTCGCATGTGTACATATATATGGTTGTAACATCAAACACTGAGAATCTCCTTATAGTCGTACACCCATTAACAAAAGTAAGGGAACATTCATTATTCATGATTCAAGTTCTATTGGAACATACAATGCAATAGATGTCAAATCTCAAAGTTGAAAATTAGGATTGTAAATGTCCTTCTTGGTTGAGTATATATCATGTATATCAGGTATTCATGGCCAAACTCAAATATGTTTATGGATTAAAGTACGTTTTTACACTGTATATCCTTAATCATATGATCTATATCAAATCTTTTCATATGATATCTTCAACAATCACAATACGTCCTTGATAAAATGCGATGAGTGGAATCGCGTCATCTCCGCCAATTAGATGCGTCATGATATGGGTGTCGATAACCATCTCTTAGTAGCTGGAGGAGTAGTAGTAAGTGACCCTATGTAAACTGGTCATTTCTCTCTTGACCACTTACTGGACATTGGTCATTTGAATAGGTCAACCTGTGAAGGGTTGAAACAACATAATTCGCATAGTAGGTTTCAAGGTAAGATTTGTTTTTCGGCAATGACAGTAAACCTTTAGACATAGATCATTCGCGTTTTCAAGTTCCTATGAACAATCACGTAACTCTTCTCTGTTGTGTGGCATATCTTCTCCTGCTATTTTAAATAGGAAAACATTGCCAATTAGTAATAAAAAAGATAGTTATAGCTATGTTGCTGGTAAATATTTCCATATATAGTTTAAACGTTATCCTGCAGTGTATATGTTGGTCCTGCTGGAACATGTAGGTTCTACATAACTATATGCTCTGCGACTGTGTAACCCAGGTAACTCTTTCACTGCCTCAGTGTAGCTGTCAAATTACACTTGTGACGTCATCCTATTGTTCTTTCACTCCATTATTTTCCAGTAATGGAGAGTTGCACATCACATCATATTCTTTAAGTAGAAATTTAATTTCTTTAACTTTTTAAAACAATTTTGATAAGAGCAATACTTGGAGTGTACACAGTGTACTAGTTCTTCCACTGCTGGGAAACGTAACTTATATTCAAGGCGAGGACATTTAAGAAACTATAAATGTCAAATTTCGAACTTATAAAATGTTCACAAGAGTTTTAATGTGACTTGAACGTCGTTCATTTTTCACTGCAGACACACAAACTTATGTAACCCTTTGTAAAGATAATTCTACCTCTTATATAAATGGAACAAGTAATGGACATCCGACATCCGACATCAGTCATCCGACAGCCTTCTTTGTGTAATCAGTCAAACTAAGAAACATGTTATCAGAAAATTGTCCTTTGTTATATCTTGAAATCGAACTCTTTTTGTTTCAGCTACAACCATCAAAAACCCAGAAAAATGGCGGATATTAGTAAGAAATCCTAGATATACAATTTAATACATAAATTACTTTCCTAAAGGAATTATATCCTTCTAATTACGGACACTATCTGTAGTAAAGTAAATTTCAACTAATGTAAAACAAACATTAAATTAATTTTAAAACAATCAATCAAAATACTGGAATGTGTTGAATCCTTAATTTGCAGGCAGGAAGACGGCCGTGTTGATTCTCACTACAGTTATACTGGTCTTTCTGCTGAACCACGTTGTGTACCAAGGTGAGGGTTGGGGTGTGGAGAACATATTACATATTAAACATAAACTTCAATATCAATATACTGTTATTGGGAGTGTACTGTGACGAGACTGTAAGATGAGAATTTATTCATATTCATGAATCAATGGTATCTCAAATGTAACTACACTATACGTATAACTACGTGGTCCTGTCGACCGCTATCGGTGTAGTTCAGACCCACCCGTCGCTGGATGGACAGGGTGGGTGGGTCATATTATTATTATTATGAGTTTCAAGGGTTGATTCCCTGCCGCCAACTGAGACGTGAGTTGAGAGACTTATGGTGTCACCTTGGGTAAATGACTTTATTGAAAATGTGTCTCTGTTCACCCAGCAGTAAATGGGTACCTGGTAACGGTTGTGGAGGTGACCTTCTAGCGACAAATATGTCAGCTTGAGTTAGACCAGGACAATAATACTCCTATAGCGCCTTGAGCAACCACGGAGTGGGTGGATAAGTGCGCTGTATAAATGGACATATTATTTAATGGCATCATGTATTTCTAAACAATGGTGATTGTTTACAGATGGAATTGAAGAAGAAATCGACTTTGAACCAACGTCAGAAGAACCATACGATGCAGATGAAAACAAAAGTAAGTCACTGTCGATAAATGTTATTGTATGTTCAATGGTGAAATGATATATACTTTGTGAAATAACACTTAAAATCGAATAACGTCATCGATGTCATCATGTAACAATAGGATGACATCATACATGACCAAGACTAAACGAGACGATATGTATGCCTCATTCACAAAATGCACATCATATCGATCCGAACCAAAAACATATAGTAAAACATACAGTAAAACATATATAGTAAAACATGTTGTACACTTCTCGTGGAGTACCATACACATCTCGTGAAGCAGAACTCCTTCACTTACAGTCATGGATGATGATATTAATTATACTTTGCTGGGTAACATATTATTGTACACTGTAGTTCACGTGAAGTGTCAAATATCCTTTATAAATTTGATTAACCTTTTGTAATGCCATTCTGGTAAATCACTTGTATAAAAACTAAATATGTGTGCATATTTTGTGCTCTCGATAAACTGTTTGTTACCTTTGCAGGTTTGTATCCAAATCCAAACAATATAAGCCTAAAACATGTTATCAGTAGTAAACCTTGTTGCAATTATTGGGAGCTAAACTGTTGAATATAACATATCAAGTTCACAATGTAGAACACTGCACAACACAATGGTGTCTCTAAGTATACACTATATATGTTATTTTCTCACAGATACATCCTTCACCTCCCTTCTACAGGACTACACGGCCCTCATTGCAGGTACAGACAATAATTTACAATTTTTAAATAATTTAGAGTCTCTGAAATTGCTGTTTCAAAGTGGTTTGGGGCAGAATGTTTGGGATTTAAGTTAAGATTTCTTTTAAGATATGGAAATCAAGTTAACAAAAACAATTATCGAATAAACGCACATGTTTGGACTTTAATTCATTGACGTATCAATATGTATGGCGGCATAAAGCTTTGAAAAATCTTATTTCATTCTTCATTTACCTCGTTAGGTAATGGAGAGCTCGAGACGAAGATAACTTTAAGGTTTTACAGAAACGTGAACAGATACTGTTTCAAAAACACAACATTGAGTTAAGTTGGCTTCTGGAGATATGGTATATGTTTCAGTCGTGTTCACCACTCGTGGATTGAAATATCTCGCAGTATTGTCACCCTCCGCCATTGAGTAATTTCAATCCGTACGACTTCATAAACGTTGAGTGTGTAAGAAGGAAAATGTTCGTAACGGCTAAGAATAACAAGCAAGTGATATGACTTAAAATCGAGCAATATGTATTGCCCATGTATGAGAAGACTGATACACTTTAAACTTTAAACCTTTAAATCTTATTTCATTGGCTGACAATACGTGCTATAAATACTGATAGGTGACCAGCTGGTTAGCTTTGCGAGCGTTTTCCTACTTACACATTCAGGGTAGGGATCGAAACACCCTGGTGACCCGTATACACTTCAGTTGATAGGTTTCCTTTAGACGGTATTGTGCATTATCAACACATTTAAAAGGAATAGTGCATTGGTAAGGAGGGAAAACATTGAAGCGATACAACATTCAATAGTACAGTGAATATGTAGATATATCATATTGTGTATATATGTATGTGTACAGGTATGAAAGAAGCCGGCATGTGGACAACAAATAAGGCCAGAAGATCATGTGAAGATGAGGACAAAAACAACCGACAAGGTCAGTTTTCAAGTAGATGGAAACATTTTCAGTGGCGTATAAATCATATAAGCACACGTGTATATATCACCTTTGTTTAGCAATCGCCATTGCATTTTCGTGGAAGCTGGCAGTTTTTTTTATGTGATTAAAACTTCTTTGTTTGGCATTCTAGAAGTTGGGTTGATGAAGAATGGGTAATAGATAACATTTTCTTTGTTCTATGAGGCGACGTTTCGACATAAATTATTATGTCATCGGTTTATTAATAGAATATTAATCTTTCGCAATTGTCATCTATTCATTAATAAACTAAAGGATGGGTTCATCTTGCATGTACATAGATCCCCGTTTAACAATGATCAAAGTTACAAAAACTGTCTAAGAAGAGAAGTGGAGTAACATGAAGCGGAGACTCTCTAATCAGATATGTACCTATAGTATATATATAGTTCCTACATGAAGGTAACAACGTTAGTCGAACTTTGAATGGGGTACGATACAATTGTAATTTGAAAATGAGGTATTTACCAAACAAACATTGCTTAAATATAACAGAAGTCAATCGACGTCTATATATCACAGGTTATTATTATTATTAATTATTTTTAACAATGGTTGACATATGCAGCTGAGTTGGGCTTGTTGACGTCACTATATCGCTGAACTTCGCCTACCTTACCAATGTATTTCAGTTCGTCCATGCGTAGACACGAAATGTGATGCACAAGTGTCCACGGATCCTGAATCAAATCTAGCCGGTATTCTGGAATCTATGACGGACCTGGAAGAAGACACCCTGGCTGAAGTAACGCGACTCCTCAGAACCAAACACACCCACAAGCAGGTCCTGTTCGTTACTGCAGCCTCCAGCAACCATTACAAGGAGTCCCAAGCTCTGATCCATAACCTGAACGAATATGTCTTCCCTCTCCTGACCAACTACAGCTTTGTCTTCTATGATCTGGGACTCAGTGTGGAGGAGAGAAGCGAGGTGAGGATAAGTAAATGATAAGTAAACAGGTAAATAAGTGATAAGTCTTACACTTAAGAATCTGAAATTTCTCATAGGCTCCTTTTCAAAATATAATAAAATGGTAATCACATCAGAACATACTTTCTTCAGAGTCTGCAGACCAATAAATGATACATGTGAGTACAAATAACCTAAGTGTAAAGAGTAGTGACAATTCAGAAAATAGAGCCACTGGCTCTGAAGCTCATCAGGAATCATGTTATTAATTATCCCTAAGGAACAGATTAAGATATCACATAATAAGTCATTGCCCAGTCATCAAATCTTTTATCAAAATTGGCTACACATTAATTCATATTCATTATAAATAATGTAGACCTTTGCAGTTTATTGTTTTACTTCTTATTTTTATTCTGGAATTATCAACATTTATTACATAATGAAAATGAGACCCTATTTGTTTCTAAAAAAATCCTGTTTCTCATAGGCTCATAGTTTCATAGGCTCCTTTTCAATATTTAATTAATAAATTCTATTGAGGATCTTAGTGTAAGACTAAATCAGTAACACAGCAGAGAAGTAACCTGAAACCTCTGTGTATTAGCTGCTGTTTGCGTCTTTGCCAGAGAGTGGTCACTCTCCAGGTCAACACCTGCAATTACACAACATGCAGACCCTGGACTCACAGCCAGTAAATTATATATTTTAAATTTTGTTTTCCCCATCTTTATTTATTTTTCTTTATTGGAAAAGATGTGGTATCACAAACTCATGTAGCTAGTTTTAATAGTCGTATCTTACTTAATCACCAGTCATATTTAGTTCACATATCTAATGTAAAATAAAACATTTCTTAACCCTTTTTAAAAAATGTTCCTATGCATCCTGTCAAAATATTCAGTTCACAGGCTATTCAATAGTTCTTATTTCACATTGATTACATCAAACATGTTAATGTAGTATTACTCTTAAGCTGACATATGAAGTGCACATAAAATCTCATTATCTTCACAGCTCATTAAAACAGCTGTTTTAAGCGGTTACCCCTGTGATCCATATATGGGGACACAAGATCACCAAATCTACAATTTAGAATCCCCATTGGCCAAAGAGTCTGTACATAAAATTTCAGCTCTCTATGTTCATTGGGACTGGAGAAAATGAAAATAGCGTTTTAGGTAATGACCCCTGTGGCCCTTATTTTGGGTCACAGGGTCACCAAATCTACAATTTAGAATCCCCATTGGCCAAGGAGTCTGTACATAAAATGTCAGCTCTCTAGAGTCATTGGTTCTGGAGAAGAAGTCGAAAAAGTGAAAAGTTTACGGACGGACGGACGGACGGACGCCATCCCATGCCATAAGCCCATCGAGCCTTTCAGGCCTGATGAGCTAAACATGAGTCTGTAGCTCATCAGGATTTGTATTGTTTGCAAAACCGAAAGTTTTAGAGCTTTTCATACTGGAAAATAAGTCAAAATAGGTTCTACAATTTAGATCCCCATTGTCTAAAGAATCATTTCAGCTCTCTAGACCTTTGGTAGTGGAGAAGAAGATTAAAATATGTCTTTAAGGTCGTGACCCATATTTGGGCTCATGGGGTCACGAAATCTACAATTTAGAATCCCCAATTGGCCAAGGAGTCTGTACACAACTTTTCAGCTCTCGAGACCTTTTAGAACTGGAGAAGAAGATGAAAATAGGTTTTTAAGGTTGTGACCCATGTGACCTTATTTTGAGTCACGGGGTCATGGAATCTACATTTTAAGAATCCCCATTGGCCAAGAAGTCTGCACACCACTTTTCAGTTCTCTTTACCTTTTGGAACTGGAGAAGAAGATGAAAATAAGTGTTTAAGGACGTGACCCCTGTGACCCTATTTGGGGTCATGGGGTCACGAAAAGATGAAAATAGGTTTTTAAGGTTGTGACCCCTGTGACCTTTTGAGGGGTCACGGGGTCACGGGGTTACGAAATCTACAATTTAGAATCCCTATAGGGCAAGAAATCTGCACATAAAATTTCAGCTCTCTCGAGTTATTGGTTCTGGAGAAGAAATCGAAAAAGCGAAAAGTTGACAGAGACGGACGGACGGCGGACGACGGACACCATGCCATGCCATAAGCACATCGGGCCTTTCAGGCCTGATGAGCTAAACATATACTGAACAGCAAAAGAAATACCATTTTAATGTTTATAGTTTCTATTTGCATATCGACCCATGGTTTGTCATATCATTAGTAAATGTCAGAGAACATTAGATCAGATCACAAAAATGCACGTTACATGTTGTCATGGTAATATGATCTGCATGAGTCTGTTAAATTCAAATTACTCATGCTGTAATCCTAGACTTGCTCTGTGAAAAGGACCTCAAATTGTGTCAAGCCTCAATCGTCAATGTTTAAGAAGTTAATGCTTGGCAAAAAACGTGCAATTTTGGGATATTGGCCGATTTGCAAGGACTGTAAAATGTGCTCGTGGAACACATTGGTAACGAAAAAGAATCAATACCTTGAAGTTTTACAAAAATGAAAACCATAGAACCATTCTGAATGAAATTCAAAATGACGTCATAACGTCAAATCAACATCAGCAACTTCATCAAACCATTTCATGGGAGTGTTTGAACAAGTTCCAATTGCATGTAAAAGCTCATTGGGCCCTTCATCATCTGAACAGGAATGTGACTGTTTTCCCAAAGAATGACTATGGTACAAGATTATGCTATCCAGAAGTTCTACACCAGTATTGACTTTTTAGTTATGTATGCGTGCTGTTCAACACGTTATTGACATCACGTCAAATTTTGCTCTTATATTAAAATTTGCTCAATACAGCGTTATCAGTAGTTACGAAATTGTTGCAATGAACTGGCGTTTCAAAACTTTCTTTTGCTGTTCAGTTTAGAAGTTTCATATTCCGTAAAGTAAATATAATGATAGAATACACGAATGAACGAATATAATAATGGGCATTTATAAAGCGCTATATCCATACACAAGGTGCATGCTCAAAGCGCATAGGAAAGTAAGAAATTGAAGGTAATGATATGAAATCCTAGGAAATAAAATCTTAAAATGGTAGAAACGATTAAAGGAAGGCTGAAATAAATTATTTTCTATTGAATTCTTAACTGCAATTGGTTCATTAGACTATTTTGTGAAAAACGAGACCCCCCAAAAATCCATATATTGTTCCAAAATTAAACTACAGCGACTTAAACTTTGCCGAAAACATCGTCTGCTTTTCAGTCACGAGCAACAAACCAAAAATGGGGCGCGGCTTAGAGAGTTGGAAGATACCGGAAGTGACGTACGTGAAGGGACGGGGTGTAAACATTCGCTTACTATTTACAATGGCAAACACTGGGGAATCGATCAGTTAATCTGTTATATCTACACTTTGCAATAACCCCACACCGCTGTTCTGCTGTAAACTGTTCGATTATTGTTAGTTATCAAGTTTCACTTTACAAATGTCCCAAAATATCGGTTTATATATCAAATATAATTGATATGAATAGTGAAAGACGGTGGATTCATAGACGTTCGTAGACATAGGATAAATCAATGCTAATGAGATATACGATGACAAAATGAAACCAAGATATGATAATATGAACGAAGTAAAGTTGAGACAACGAAATCAGATATTCGGTGTTGTTGTTATTTTTTGTTGCAGAATGTTTGTGTATAAAATAAAACAACAGACGTGAGATTAGCAGACGCCGGCGATATGCCTTTCTTCCGTTAAAGAAAACGATCTTTTTTCCAGTTGGAGCAGTTTTGTGGGTGTGAGGTGAGGACATTTCCGCTGTCCATGATGCCGGATCGGATCAAACCACTGACATGCTACACATGGAAACCTCTCATTGTACACGTGAGTTTTAGGTTTATACTCTTTGATTTATACGTGAGGTTTTTTGATGTATTTGATATTTTAGCTGAACCGAATTGGATCACAGTTTCAAGTTCCATGCTATCACAGTTGCAAGTTTCATTTTATGAATTTCTATCACGGTTTCAAATAATCAAATGTTCATGTTTTTCACATTGCTCTGCCCAGGCTAACCTTCCGATGGCTGACACTCTGGTGTGGATGGACGCCTCCGTCAGGTTCAGAAAGGACGCTATCAACAAACTCCTGAACATGACAGAACAAACCAGAGTCATCATCAACTACGGCACTTTCCCCATTGCCCAGCATGCAACTGTCGACATGTTTAACTACTTCCGGGAGAGCACGTGCAGCTTTTCATCTATCCCGGAGTTTCAGGCCAACTTCATCGCCCTTAAGAATGATCGTCTAGTCCGGGAGGCAGTGGTAAAACCATGGGCTGCGTGCGCACTCAGTCCATTCTGTATGTGTCCAGTGGATCATACTGAGTTACTGAATTGCGATTGTAGGAAATGGCAATATAATAAGTGTCACAGATTTGATCAATCAGCTTTGGGGATCATTCTTGTAAAACTGTTTCGCAATCATGACGATAACATCCGAGTGGATGAAGAAGTTGTCACGTTAAGGCGAAGACATAGAGAAGATTACTTCGAGACACTTAAGCAAACTTCTTACCACCTGTTCAGAAACTTTGATCAAGGAACAGAATGACATGTTAGTAATCATAAAGCAGTCTTTCTAAGAAGTCTTTTATTGGATCTTGACAAGTGCAATACTTATCGACGTGGCTTTTAAAGTATTTAAAGGTCACAACAGTATCCCAGGGTCCTACTTGAACCAAATGTACACACAGTTCAAATGGAATCCTCGGATTGTGTCCAAACAAATTTGTCCAAACACCTTCAGATCTTTCTTGGGTTATCACACGGCACCAACGAGCTAATGCAAAACCTGAAAGTTAAAAACAGTTGCGACTAGTGTCTTGGAACTAAGCCAATATGGTTAGGTGCTGAATATGAACAACTCCACCCACCAGCACGTTCAACACTATGGTTATGACCAAATACATACCGTTATGTACAAAGGGAGTCTCTAACATTAACCAGATGTGATAATGTATAAAATTCATGCGATTCGATACGGCTTTGCTTCTAGTTTTTGATTATGTTCAAGGATATTTTTGAATAAAATATGGTAATATCTGGCTGTTCTTAAACGTGACACTTATAGAATTTACGATGGTTAGTTCCACAGTGTTTAAAGACCATGATGAAATGAGACTCTTCACGGGACTTCTGAAATCCACACTGCACATATATGCATATAGTCACAGGCTCTGAATATGCAACTCATCGATTATTCATGTGATTTTCAGTATTCTTAATTCTATCATTCTACCATATTGTGGATATCTTCCATCTGAATGATTGACACCATACATTGAACCAGAACATTGGAAAAATGTCACAAATGGTCCCTAACGTCACCATCCAACGTACTACTGACATACATTTCTCATATAAAATCGTCCATTCTGCTGCATCAATGTATTTGTATCCGTTACGCTGCTACAATACCCTGGTTCCCCGAGCCATATAGGCCTATAACTCTCATTTTGCTGTAGATTGGTTACTCATTGCCATATAAAGCTTATAATTATTTCATCCAATGAATGTCATGATTTGATCGTCGATAGGTTTGAGCTCCGTCCGTCCGAGATAAAGAAGACAGCTCTTCTCAGAAACCGTTCAATATGCGATAACCACATTTGGTGAGTGGCTTGAGGGCCTGAATACCTTGATGGAGTACGAAACTTAGAATTTCTCGACTCTGTTCCACGTATCTTCAAAGGGGACAGCTTTTCTCAGAAAATGTTCAAAATCAAATCAGTTATCAAAATCAGGCTTGAGAGTAGCAACACAGGCGCCAGACCCTAAATATACACACGTAGGTCTACGTATATCAAACTACCTATGTAACATATAAAGAAGGTATGATATTGTCCGCCATTTTGAATCCTGGTATAGCACCGGAAATGTAAACTTGGATCAGTCTACGAATGTTACAAAGCGTATTTGACCCAGCAAACCAGTTCCGGTCCTATGCCAGGTTAAAAATGGCGGACAGTGTCATACCTTCTTTATATGTTACATAGGTAGGTAGATATACGTTGATGTATATTTAGGGTCAGCTGGCACCTGTGAAAGCTTTCAACACGGTGACCATTTAAAAACTGTGATGTCATTAGTCAGCTTTTTTTCTGGGTTTTGTCTGCGCTAAACTGGTACAGAACACGCCTCTATACCGGGTCTTCTCCGACCTTGTGGTGAGGAATCTACAGAACCTGTTCATATCCCGCTAGAGGCATTATTTTGCAAAGTTTATTCCTCGGAACAAGGTCGATTTTTAATCAGACATGTTGACAGGGAATAATGGTATCATCTAACTTGTTTCCTTTTCCCTGTAAAATTATCTCTCCTACAAGCCAAACTATTATGTAAAATAGAATAGGTTTTCACTTCACATGTATTTCAATACCATTGATGTGGTTTAACTGTACAATAAAAAGCCCATAAAAGGATTTATTTTCTAAAAACCTTGATAAGATCCCTGTTGTCTTTGTAGATTATGGGGGGAAATGAGACATAACTCAATACAAGGTACCGTTCCACTAACCAATCTTAGCCCTAATATCAATGTTAAACAATGGGTTTACGATCTCCGAGGAGAACCCAACCAAACCAAATCCAAGTACCCTACCTTCCATCCACTCCTGTCGGAGCAAATTATCCGAGGAGTCCCCACCAATCAACGCCTATCAGCTCCAATCACCATGCAACAACTTCAAAGCCACCCACATCAACAATTGGCCTCTCCTCCAATCAACTATAATTATTATTTGCTTAACAATTTCAATGAAGCCAATTGGCCTCCCTCATCATGTGTGTTTATCTTCAATAAAGCCTACAGGCCTTTGTTTATCTACTTACTCCCATTCATGTTTGTATTGCAAATCCTCATCATTCTCATGCTTCGTGTTTGTATTACAAATCCCCATTGTATACCATTCCCATGCATGTTAATCTCCCTGACTGAGTTTCCTCACCATTGTTTTGTGTGCTATATAAATGTACCATATTTTGTTATTTCCTTACTCACTCCTTCATCAGGTGGAATGTATGTACTCCGAAACGTCATGTATTTTCACATTAAAGAAGTTGTTATCCAGAAAATCTTCCTGTTCCTATGTATACCACTTCTAAATGCCCTTCAAAGACCTGGGTTTACGATTGATCCTAGGGCTAACATTGGTTCATGGAACGGCCCCCTGATGTCCTTTCTCAAATAGAAAAACAGTTTAACAATTCATGTAGTTTTATTAGCACCAGTGTTCTACACCATCTTCTGAGTATCATGTTTTCTTCACATTGCCTTTCCTCGGCCACTGTTTCTTCTTCTTCTTGTCACACTTCTTCTTCTGGTTCTTCTTCGCAGTGTTTGAGACATAGTCTGAAGAAGAAGAATATGCTGTATATGAATAATCATATAATATCCTATTCAGCCTTCATTGCCTGGCTAAAATAAAAATAGTGTCATTTGCTCTGTAGCTCAGCATAATTTGTATTGTTTGATCTTGAAAAGCAAATTAAATTGTTCAAACACAATTGCTAGCCATGAAAAATCCCAAAGTCTCAAGATACTAACTTTGGATAAAATTGGTTGGCAAAGTTTTTTAAATTTCTGCAATGATCATGAAGAAAAAGTAAACTTCCAATTAAAAGAGCCATGGGCTCCGTAGCTCATCGGAAATTGCATATCTCTGGTTGATGACTAAGTGTTGTGAATTGTTTAACAACTGCTTAAATCGGAATAACATTAATATTATGTAATTATAACTGCTTCAAAAGATATGTCTACACAAGATTTCAGCATTCTAGTGCTTTTTGTTCATTTAAAGTAATAAATATAATACACAACTCCTAGCCCTGAAAATTGTCGGTGCATAACAAAAATATGACTCGACACTAAATTTAATTCCTGCAAAGATATTGAAGAAAAGGTAATCCTCCAAATTAAAATAGAATAAACATATTCCCCAAATCATCAAACAAAATGGTGTAAAATTTGGAGAGAAACAATACAAAACCCTTCTCAAGTGACTATACCTTATTAATGAATCCTACAGAGTAATGCAAAAAGTATTCGGACGGTGACATTATTTCCATAGACTTGCATGTCAATCTAGTCTAGGACAAATAATTTTCATAAAATAAATTCTGATTGGATCACTGTCAAAATTTTCATATGAAATCATCTGAGCTTGACGTGCATAATTTAGAATATATTTTCGGACCACAATTTAACAAGTGTTATCCTAATTACCTATATATGTAAATTAATTAAAGGAAAAAAGTTCCCATAGATCAAATGTTAAATGTTTTTACAACTATGTATATATTTTTATCAAGAAAGAGAGGGAGGGGGAGAGAAGGAAAGGCCAGCAAGAGGCAGACTTAACGAGGTACTAGGTCCACCTAAAGCTAAAGACTCTCTATCAGTTACTGGCCATGGGCTGCAGGGAAACCCGACGGACAGATGCACAGAAAATAGAGTTAAATTGGAAAAAATAAAATAAGTTCTATCTTGCTTAATTTCTACGATACAAACATAATGAAAGTTGCGTTAAAAAGCTCTCAAAAACACCCTTCATTCAAATATTAACATTGCTAAGATGTTATGGTAGTGTTAATGTTAGCAAAATGTTAACCATTAAAATATTTTCATTTATAACTTTCTTACTTTTCATCCAAAAGACTTGAAATTGCGAACTCTTGATATTCACTAAACATAGATGATATCCTCAAAATTCAAGTGTTCTAAGGTCATTGGTTTCTGAGGTGAAAATATACCTTTATATCAACCCCTGTCAAAATAAAAGTATCAAAGTTTCAGTATTAAAATTAACAAATCATAATCTCCATCTTTTGAAGAAAACACTGCCCAGGTTTCTGGATATCTCCTATTGCTAGTTCATGAGAAGAAGTCGTTTGAAGCTTTTAAGGTGAACCCCCTGCAAAGTTCATATTTCATAATTGATCTCAACCAAATTTACAAACTTGTATCTCCATCCCAAAAGGTGGTAATGACAAAATTTCACATTCCTATATCAAGCGCTTTCAGAGAAGAAGTCGTTTAAAGGTTTCACTTTAAACGTCTCAGGCGGCCATATTTGTGGGCGTTGGAATTGGTGATGAACAAACTTTGACCCCTTAGGTGCCGGGTACACACCCACCAAATTACAGCTTTGGGGGTGAAGCGGTTCTGGAGTAACAGTCGAAAGAGTGACAAGTTTAGGGCCGCCAGACGGACAAAGGACGACGGCCCATGCCATAAGTACATCTGACCTTTCAGAACTGATGAGCTAAAAATGCATTAAAAGTATAAAATCTGGAGATGAAAACCTATATGTGTCATAACATGATGACAAAACTGATTCACAAGGACCCAACAACATACCAGTCCGTTCCTTTTCCAAATCCTGCCCTCAACATCTCAACATTTGAGATGTTTGACCTACTTCACCCACTGTTCACATAGCTAAAGGCTATAAAGATAGTAGTGCAATAGCTGAAATAGTATTCTGCTTAAACAAGTTATTACTAGTTCTAGAGACATGTTTTATTTATCAAATTCTCAAAATGTTTGTTTTCTAACATTACTTGTTTCTGTTGAGAAAAGAGAAATTAAAGGCAGGTATGATGTGAACACCCTTCTACACTGTTTCTGGTGTCAGTGTCATGTTATATTCATCCTAGGGAATATTCTTTCTGTTGTCAGTGCCATGTTATATTCATGCCAGGGAATATTCTTTCTGTTGTCAGTGTCATGTTATATTCATGCCAGGGAATATTCTTTCTGTTGTCAGTGTCATGTTATATTCATGCCAGGGAATATTTTTTCTGTTGTCAGTGTCATGTTATATTCATCCCAGGGAATATTCTTTCTGCTGTCAGTGTCATGTTTTGTCCATCCCATCTGTTGTCAGTGTCATGTTTTATCAATCCCAAGGAGTATTCTTTCTGTTGTCAGTGTCATATTATATTCATGCCAGGGCATATTCTTTCTGTTGTCAGTGTCATGTTATATTCATCCCAGGGAATATTCTTTCTTTTGTCAGTGTCATGCTATATTCATGCCAGGGATTCAGGGAATATTCTTTTTGTTGTCAGTGTCATGTTATAATCATGCCAGTGAATATTCTTTCTGTTGTCAGTGTCATGTTTTATCCATCCCAGTGAATATTATTTCTTTTGTCAGTGTCATGTTTTATCCATCCCAGTGAATATTCTTTCTTTTGTCATTGTCATGTTTTATCCATCCCAGTAAATATTCTTTCTTTTGTCAGTGTTTCTTTTGTCAGTGTCATGTTTTATCCATCCCAGTGAATATTCTTTCTTTTGTCATTGTCATGTTTTATCCATCCCAGTGAATATTCTTTCTTTTGTCAGTGTCATGTTTTATCCATACCAGGGAATATTCTTTCTGTTGTCAGTGTCATATTCACCCCAGGGAATATTCTTTCTGTTGTCAGTGTCATGTTTTATTCATCCCAGTGAATATTCTTTCTGTTGTCAGTGTCATGTTATATTCATGCCAGGGAATATTCTTTCTGTTGTCAGTGTCATGTTTTATTCATCCCAGTGAATATTCTTTCTGTTGTCAGTGTCATGTTATATTCATGCCAGGGAATATTCTTTCTGTTGTCAGTGTCATGTTTTATCCATCCCAGGGAATATTCTTTCTGTTGTCAGTGTCATGTTATATTCATGCCAGGGAATATTCTTTCTGTTGTCAGTGTCATGTTATATTCATCCCAGTGAACACAAATATGGTGTAGATAACATACCAGGGGGTTCGAATGTACAAGGCACCCTGCCATTCCGCCTATGCACTGGAAGCAGAACTGTGGGGTCTATTGGAATGTAGCTTGTTTCCCCTCTCTGCGACTCTACCGGCACTCCGAACCCCATGTAGCTGAACTTCAGGTCGTGGGAGCCTCTGGTGGCAAATAGAAGTTCCATCAAAATCTTCAGATGTGTATGGAAGCTTAACTGTTCTATTTCACCAGAATACAAGCTTGTTGGTGGGTAGGGAATAAAATATTATGATATTACTATAAACAAATACCAGGTTTATATAATGGAGTGAGGTCTAAAAGTAGACTTTCATGAAAGAGTGAAACATAATGCTGAAGAAACATGCCTTTCATAGTAGGAACCAGACATTTTTAAAGGGAGGGGTTCACTTATTGAAGAAGGAGGGGGAGAGGGTTGGTTTGAACCCTCAAAATCACCCTCTGAATATGCTACTGCCTTTTATTGGTCATAGTCGACTTCCTCTCTCTTGTTTCATTGGTCAGTCAAAATTCATCAGCTGAACATGTCAATGAGGAATTCCCTGGATGTAAAGACTGACCAATGGGACATATAACATTATGCCTGAACTAGATTGACACAGTACCTCTTATTCTCTGTACTCTTGAAGACTTGACAAGAGTTTTCTCCCTTCCTGTGACTCAATAGATACTGACCAGCTGGTAACCTGGAAACATTGAAAACAGCTTAGATTCAAGTGTGACGTCCAGTGAGAGTATCAGCCATATTGTTTCTGTGCTCATGTGAAATGAGAATTTTTTTATATTTTTGCCAACATTACATATATTTTATATTTATAATAAAGCATTGAAGAGTATACACTAAGTAACAAATGATTTATCATCAGATTGATCAACAATAACATGTTTCGACATAGCAAAGCTCTCCACACACATAGCACGATTAATGGCTTTACTTATATATAAATTATTAATGAATAAGTGTTCGTTTTAATAAGTTGATTATATAAAGTTATCAAAGAATTACCCTTACCCTAAGTCTTATGCAGCATCTATTTGTATTTCTTGGAGTAATAGAATATATTTTATTTACACAAGTTAATTTTTCCTACGCAGCTGATTAAAATGAAAATCTGTTAATTACTCACTCAGTCAGCTTTAGAAACATGCTGTGTAGAGAGGCCAGGGCTTGTGCTGGTCTGGTGAACAGAGAGTAGGACAGATATAGGGCTGCAGAAACAACAAAATGTGTGCGGATACATTTCTTTCAAATGCAACAAGGACAGTAGGACTTCGCAGAAACCTTTTTTATCCCATCGGTATGTAATACCGTGGGATATAGTCGTCGCCCTGTCCGTCATTAATCATTTCGTTTCCGGAGCAGAACTCGAAAACCGTTCAGAGACAGGTTCGTTTCCGGAGCACAGCTCCGAAACTCTTTATCATATCTTCCTGAAACTTTGCATGTGTATTAACCACTTACTGAAGTAGTAGATATACAATTATCTGTGAAAGATGTGTTTTACAAATTATATGGGACCGGTGGGATATGTCATCTTCTGATGACTCTTGTTTAGTAAGTAGTCAAGAGGGAGGAACACATTTGTTTACAATCAGAATATGGTTTGGAAATGCTAGAAGTAATCAAAATGGAAGTACACTTGTTCTAACAGGTAAGGCTAACACGACTATAAAAAATAAGTAGTCGACTAGTCGGTAGTAGTACTCGATTAGTAGTCGACTAGTTGACATGTGGTTTGTAAATGCTTGATTGACTTTGTGCACAATAAAATCTATTTTTCACGTCACTGTTTCAAATAAGATAAATTAAGATTATATCAAATATACTTTGAAAATATTTCTGCATTGAATTTCTAAAACCGAAAGTACAACGGAAGATTGCACCGACGATCGTAAACAATTATAACAGATCAACATGTTTCTGTCAGCAACTGTACTGTATCTGTATCAGCCAGTAGAAATTAACCTTTTTTGCAATGATTTGAACTATTTAAAATATGTTGATATTAAACCTTTAAAAGAATTCAGTTAGCAAATATTATGATAACAAAGACATAGTTAGTTTACCTTCGGTAAATTAGTGCTATAATTAGTGCCAGGGCACAGCTTCATTGTTCTGAATAATACAGGGACCAAAAGTTAAAGCTGCCATATACATATACAATTGACAAGGGAAGTAACTGCTGTGCTATTTGAATATAACAAACACCTGTCGTAAATTACTTCAGACATCAAATTCAAGTTTTAATTTTAATAGATTTATTAAATTCATTCACTGTCAGTTTAAAAAAATATATTTTGATTAGCAATGCAATGCAGAAATTAATAAACAAATGCAGAAAATAACCATTCAGGTGGGAAATGATCAGTCAAATGACCCAAATGATTGCTGGGGGGACTTGAAACAGTCAAAGTTTTGACCTAGTTCCATGAAATGATCAGTCAAATGACCCAACTGTTTGCTGAGGTGACTTGAAACAGTCGAAGTTTTGACCTAGTTCCATGAAGAGTCTGTGCACAATGGAATGGTCTGTTTTTGAGCAGGGGTGACAGTGTTTTGCCGTGTACATTCTAATTTTGATGAGAGTCAGTTTACTTGATTACAGATTAATTATTTTTGGATTATTATGGTAGATGTTAGCTTTTACTTACCGAAATGTTTCAGAAAAAAAAACCACATCGCAATTTATAAATAATCAAATTGGTTCAAAGTTTTGTGGCTGGTTAATCCCTACATAAATATGGACTCAACCTAACTGAGAAAGAGATGACAGAAGGTGATTGATGTTTTCTACTGTCGTAGATTATGACAATCAACTTACCGGTAATATTATCATTTTTGATATTATTAATTTTGCAAACATGTGACATTTCAAAATTAATATAATTATTCAGCTGTCAGTGTCAGTGTTTATGTTTGTAAAGTTCTTGCAATGGAAACTAAAAATAACCTTGTCGATGTTATGCTTGAATATCTCGATGCCGGTTCAGAAAAAAAATTGACAGATAAACTTAGCATCCTAATTTGACATTTACAGTTATATACATTGGTTTGTATTATAATTTAATGCATATAAGTTTCACATAGTAGTGCTACTCTTAATTAATGCAATAATAGCTAGGACTGATGTAATGCTGAAATCATCGGTACCTCGACTGGAATCTGTCGACTAGTCGACTACAGGAATGTCTAGTCGACAGTCGGCATATTCAACTAATCGTCGACCAGTCGACTAGTTCTGCTAGCCTTACTAACAGGCTTATATTTTTGGTGGGCAAATGGATTATTGGACTTTTTTTTAAAATGACAACAAAAACACAACTTATTACTTGCAAACAAAAAAGTCCAAGCAACACATCACTAGCTTTCTTATTCAGCGAAAGATGTTGATCATTGGCTTAAAAAGGTCTGCCACTAGTATTGCAATGTCGGTAAGAGTGAGTCTAGGAAAATGCATTTACTACCTTTATCATTTGTGTAAAAGAGTGGTTCTTCATTTATTGCATTGCTGGTTAAAAGTGTCATGATGATCACACTTTGAAGACATTAGATTCTACGTTTCATTAGATATATCATTCAAAAGAGTTTGAAAAGGTCATTTAAGTTGACTTAGTCTGCGTAATACCCCAATGAAGAATGTCATCAATTTTGAAGACATTGAGTGAAAGTGGACAAGTGGTCAAAGTGTTGTGGTGACGGATAATGTAAAATGGCAGATTTATTTGAAGAAAAACATACATGTGAAGCCATTGAGAAGATTTCAATTCAACATTGGGGTGTCTTGGATAGACAGATACAAGAAAGAAATCTGCATTTGATGGATTAACTCCTTTGTTTTTGTGCATATCAACAAACCTAATCAACAAACACTCCCTAGCTATTTTGATAAACAATTTAAATTCTTCCCACTTCTTGCTCATGAAAAACAGCAGGAAAGTCTTCAGATAAGCTGATATGTATGCAACTTCCAAACACAAGCCATAACTCTTGCCAGTCTGCATTACTGGCTGATTTAAGCCTTGCGGTATTTCCCTCGCTTTGTTGTGCCTAGATAGTGAAACGCTGCACCAGATATGCATAGTGGACCTGGATTACTAAGCACAGATTTCTTAAGGAAATACCGCAAGGCTTAAATCAGCCAGTCATGGAGACTGGCAAGAGTTATGCCTTGAATTGGGAAGCTGAAGTGGAAGTTTAATATCCCGAGGCAATTGAGGCCTGGAGCTCCGGGTTAGAGTCAGTTGCTCTACATCCTACTGGACCAATGCTTTTGATGTGAGCCTGCAATATGTACAATACTCACACAAATGAAAGAGAGGGGTTGACAATCGAGTTGAGATCCATTTCGTCTATTTTCATCAGTTCAGATGTCAGCCCATTGATTCTACCTGGTTTAGAAGGACAACACTGTAGAGACCCACACTTCCACAGTTCAAGAAAGATTTGTCTAATGTTTGCTAATTTGTCAATACAGGTTCCTGGATTATTACTAAACATCAAGGTAATCTAAGCATTTTAAAAATACTGATAATTTCTAATGATTTGGCATACCGGTAATCAAATCATGTTGTTGGGTATAAAAAATAGGTTTGTTCATCTATACAATAGTAGCAAAGTTATACAAATGGAAGATTGAAAGTATTAAGGTAACACTAAAAATGGCGTACCCCGGATGAGCTATCAACTATAATGACGTACCCCTAACGAGCCTGGTGTGAGGTTTGACGTAGCAGGTGATCCAATCCCGCGCCACCTCGCTGAGAGTCACCTGCTCCACCCCGAACTTGGCCTGGTACTCCAGCTTCGGGACTATACACACTGCCTGGCTCTGAAACATTGTTTGATTGAGGATTATACCATCTGCAATAGTGAAAGTAACGACCATATATTACTGTGTATAAGACGACTTTTTTATACCAGAAAATAGGGGTCAAAGAAAGGGGTCGTCTTATACACAGGGACTATGTTTCAGAAGTAGAATTTTGAAGCTGTGTGAAGGGATTTGACGAACTCACAATGTTGAAACCGGAAACAGCATGCACAAAATTTAATCAAAATGCAATTTATGAAGCATATTCACATTGTCAAGTATTACCTTTGACTCACCCCCAAAACATTTGAAAAGCCAATGACTTGCCTCTTTTTTAAAAACACGATTAAGTATCAAATAGACTTGTCTTTTGAACAGAAGTCTGCTGTGGGTTCATGATTTATTAACTCTGAAGAGTTTTAACCCCTGACATTTTTATCCATGCAAATTGCATGCTCAACGCACTGCAATACTACCCCTTTTCAATTGACTTATCTGTCAGACACATGCATACAACTCATATTCAGAGGGTATAATACCAAGTACCCAAGCAACAGAAGCACACTTTGAAGTACATTATTTACCAAGTGTGGCATCACAAGTCTCTCAACTCATGTTTCAATGTGGGACTGCAAATAAACCTTTCAAGCTCAGATTGCTAGATAAATGAAACCACTCATCAATCGGATGAAAAAACATGCCCTTTTTAGCTTAACTTAACTGATAATGGTCAAATGAGCTATACACAGAACCATGTGTGAACAAGAGTATTTCACTTATATCATAGCTGCTAGTATTATTGCAGGGAGAAAGCCTGCAACACTATTGTGGCTATGCATTGAGGTAAAACCTGCAAGCATCGGCTGGAACTAGCGAGCCATGAGTGTAGTATTGCATCCAAACCTTACTGCATGTAGAACAGTTCTCTACTGCAGACAAAGTTGCAGAGCCCCTGGTGGGATTTGAACCCGAGACCTCTTGATGTTAAACAGGAGACATTTAGAGATGGTGATATTATCTATAAGTCTTACATTCATTGGAAGATACGTGTTTCATGAACTTGCCAAAGAAACAAAACTATTAAAATTTGAGTTCAGTGAAGGTACTTGACAGAAAATGTTAACACTTGTGCTACACTAAAAACAATCTTGGATACTTTTCAGGTCCGTTACAGAAAGGAACTGCTGCAGAACAGCTGATACAGCAAACCACACCTTGTGAGCGAGGTCTCGCAGCTGCCCGTGACAGGAGGATCGCAGGAGGAGAGTAAGACCAGAGAAATTCCACAAGTTGTATGCCACGTTGTGCTCTTCGGGCTGCCGTAACTCGGACATGTTCTCTGCAATTAGATAAAGAAACTAAGGTGAGCACATTTAGTGGTCAAGGTAGATATGCCTATCAAGATTAATTAAGGAAAATGACTTCATCACAGTGGTCATTTTTAAGTCATGTTTTCATTGAAAATGCGTAACAGAAATTCATATGTAGGTATAACCCACAAAAAGTATATCTAGAGATTCTTGTTAACATTTGTATCAAGTTTCATGAAGCTAAAATGTATGGTTATGGAGATAAGCTCTGGACAAAATGACTTCCTCACAAATTCAGAGGTAATATTTTATGAGTGCTTCAAATAAAAGAAAGGAATTTTTTTTTTCACAAATTATGAGGGGCACGACTTAAATTAACAAACACAAATCCACACATCATGGTGATTACATGTTTGTTGTAACTTTTGAACAAATATTGTAACTGTTGAGAGTGGAACAAAAACGTGATGGATAGTCGGTCAGACACACAAGCTGATCGATATATATATCCCTGACTACTTTGTAGCAGGGGTATGACAATTCTGCCAAGGGCACCGGCAGCAAACACAAGTATGAACGAGCCTGCCAGAGATTTCAACAGACGGATTCAGTCTTAGAAAATAATTCAAACAATTGAATTTATCCATTTGTTGCACTGATTGGCCCCATCGTCACTTTGGATTACCTCCAGTTCCGTGAGCAGTGTCCGATCTTCCCCTACCAGCTGGCAGCATCTTCTCTTGAAGCTGAAGTATCGAGTCAAGGGGAGACAATCCTGGTTTCCTCTGCCGAGCTTTCCTCCCTTTGCCCTTAGACCCTAGGACCTCTGTATCTGCACAGAATTTGGAGCACATAAGTGCCATAAGTTAACAGAAGGTGTCATTATTTCCATAGACTTGCATGTTAATTTAATCCAGGATGAATAATTTTCATAGATAGGATTTGTGTCCGATCCTATTCACATTTATCATCTTGGCTACAACCTCATAATTGTCTATTTATTTTTTAGTTTTCTATCTATGAAATGACAGTAATTTTTTTTCTTTTCATTTTTTATATTTTTTATTTGTTCCCAAAGGTTACAAAGTTCAGAATACAATTGCAATGTGTATACATACAATATAATATATAAATATATTAAAGGTACATCCATTGTGTTTCATAAAATTTTATTTGGCTTTAATACGCTCCAACTCACCACATGTGCTGTCTACAATACAAATAAATTCACTCAGCTTGCATTTTTATCCCCAATCACCAAATATATCATAATTACTAGTTTCCAATTGAAATTGAGTAACATCATTATTAATGTGTAGAAACCGAAACTGCACGTCCCATTGACATGCACAGTAGTTATATGATCCATTAAACATCATCTAACCAAATTTGTCATTCTGTCTGTTATAAATAAGATTCCAAAATTACGTTTAACTCATTGACGCGCGCCACATGCTGTGCATTGTCCGGTTTTCGATCAGAAATCACTACTTTTACCTTCATATCGTCAATATGCTAAGTCTACTATCATTAAAATGATTGTTTTCGGTAACAATCGGTACCTCTCGATAAAGTAACACCATTTATAACGTTTGCAATATGTGACCCCCAACAACACAATGGATGTACCTTTAACATGGAGCTTTTTGGATCTATATATGTACATCAATTTACCTTGAGCTGAAAGGTGTCTGTCTAAAAACAGATACATTAATAGTTGATTATTGGAATTAGTGCTTTCCACTTTTTGTTAAATTTTTTCATTTCATTGTTTCTTTTAAAAATGTATTTCTCAACAGAATAGATTTCTTTAAGGATTTTTTTGGTAATTACTGAATTTTGGTTTTGAATTGTTTATATTACATAAGTTGATATATTTCTTTGCAGAAATAATAATTTGATTTATCAAAACATTGTTGTATAATGTGACAAACCAAATCAAGTATTTTGAGATTGTTATTTTTTTGTAAATAATTGTTTATCCAAAAAGTTCGTTCCAGAAAGTTGTGGTTACACTGCATTCCCAATATACATGACAAATGCTCTCAGAAGCATCATTGCAAAAACTACATAGATCATTGTCAACAAGATTCATTCTCAACAATTCTCTTTTTGTATAAATAACTCTATGTAGAAATCTATATTGAAAATCAATAAGTTTAACATCCTTCAAACCATGTCTATATGAGTTAAATATATCATTCCAGTCAAATTCACAGTCATTAAAAATCATTTCCCACTTATTACAAATATCAAGTTTTTTGTTTATGGAAATCAACTTATCATAAAAGATTCTTGATCCTTTTTTTTATTTCAAAATATTTCTTTGGTAAATACTGGTGTACAAGTTATAGGTAGGAATAATTCTTGTACATTTTATAAAAGATTTTGGGGGAGACTATTAAGTAGATAATTATAATCTAATATTGTACCTTTGATCTTATATTTTGACTGTAGTTTATCAAAAGGCATGAAACCGTTTTCGTCACACAAGTCTTTTATTATCAATAAAACATTTTTAGCCCAATTTCTAATAATATGGTTAGGATTTTTATAGTTCTGGTTGAGCCATAGTGGCTCTGCAAGAATGTCATCGATATTGTCACGTTCGACTTTAAAGTTTTTACAATAATTTGTCCATGCTTTTATGACATCTTTCCAGTATGGATTTTCAATATTGAATAGTTTATCTATATTTGCTCCATAGTTGAAAATATCATGATATGGTATATATCAAGGTTGATATTTAAAGATTTTTTACAATAGAGTCTGAGGGTAGATAGTTTTAGAGCTTCAATGAATGTTTTTACATCAACCATACCCAATCCCCCTTTTGTCTTTCACCTTTTCAAAGTGCTTCTTTTTATCTTATCTTTTTTATCATTCCATATGAATTTGAAAAAGGCAAGCTCAAGAGAGTTAATAAAGTCATCTGGAGGATTAAGAAAGACAGTAATTTGATAAACATGTATACATAGTTGTGAAAACATTAAAGATGGCGCTCAATGGGAAACATTTTTATTGAATGTACACATGTAGGTAAATTGTATGACGTTAGTTAAATTGTTGTCAGAAAATGTTATTTATATTATGTACTTCAAGCTGAGATGATTTCAAATGAAGCTGAAAAATTTGACATTAATCCACCAAGAACTTATTTTATGAAAATTATTTATCCTGGACTAAATTAAAATGAAGTCTATGGAATAACATCATCGTCCGTTAACTTATGGCACGGCACGGCACGGCACGGCACGGCACGGCACGGCACGGCACGGCACGGCACTGAACATGTTGAGTTTCTGGTATGATGATGGATCTTTGCCCTTATGACCATATTTCACTACGAACCGAATTATCATGAATATCCATGAAAAAGTGATTGTATAAATTTGTAAACATTCGTCAAAATTCGTGCACAGCAATTTCACTTGTACTAAATAGAAACGAATTATTTACAAATTGTTTACGAATTATGTACGAATTATACGAAATAATTTAGAAACAATTGCGCATGCACTAAGAATTTTTGTCCTTAATTCGGGACATTCTTAAATGATTCGTAGATGATTTGTAAGTAATTCGGGGTGAGCCCATCACAATTATCAACAACAAATTTCTAAGAACCATTTACGAACTTGTTACGAACTACATGAATTATTTATGAACTTGTTATGAACTACACGAATTATCTATAATAAGTTTGCGAAGCAACTACGAATTTAAAATTCTTAGTTGATTTCGTGAACATTTTTGGACAAATCAAAATTTGTTCACGAATGCCACGAATTGGAGGAATGTTGCTGAATCTACTACAAATCATTTACGAATTACAAGAAGTAATTATGAATTGTCTACAAATGTGAAAATTTTCTCTTTTGTGGTGATTCGTGACAATTCGGCTTGTAGTGGAATAGGGGCATTTGACCCAAGGAACTCTGTATGTGCACAAAATTTGGATCACTTGATTTAATAAATTTAATGGTTGTCAAAAGTCACAGGAATCTGAAGCTTATAAACTGCCACCATACACATCCACTAGTCTTTGCAAAACATTATAGAATGTAGGTTATCATGTTTGAAGGAAGTTCTGTTTGGTATATTCACCATATTTTTGTCCTTAATTCGGGACATTCTTAAATGATTCGTAGATGATTTGTACCGGTAAGTAATTCGGGGTGAGCCCATCACAATTATCAACAACAAATTTCTAAGAACCATTTACGAACTTGTTACGAACTACATGAATTATTTATGAACTTGTTATGAACTACACGAATTATCTATAATAAGTTTGCGAAGCAACTACGAATTTAAAATTCTTAGTTGATTTCGTGAACATTTTTGGACAAATCAAAATTTGTTCACGAATGCCACGAATTGGAGGAATGTTGCTGAATCTACTACAAATCATTTACGAATTACAAGAACTAATTATGAATTGTCTACAAATGTGAAAATTTTCTCTTTTGTGGTGATTCGTGACAATTCGGCTTGTAGTGGAATAGGGGCATTTGACCCAAGGAACTCTGTATGTGCACAAAATTTGGATCACTTGATTTAATAAATTTAATGGTTGTCAAAAGTCACAGGAATCTGAAGCTTATAAACTGCCACCATACACATCCACTAGTCTTTGCAAAACATTATAGAATGTAGGTTATCATGTTTGAAGGAAGTTCTGTTTGGTATATTCACACATACATATTTGTATAAAATCATTTCCTCCATACAAACCTTCCCCTGTTGACGGGAGCAAATGAAGATCAGCGGTGGACGTCTTCACCATGATGTTGTCAACTTTGGATGGACTGAAGAGTACATTAGTGTCAAGGATGTTTTCAGAAGGGAAAGATCCGGCTTCAGAAGACTCATCTTTGTCTTTTATACTTGTCTCCATCTTTTTCACCGTTGAAGCAATCTCTGTAACTGCCTCCTCCTCATCTACAACTATGGATTCTGAATTTGTCCTTGACCTCTGACCTGAACTTGATCGTGACCTAGATTTTCTCTTCACCTTTGGTTCAGGACTGTGGTCGGTTTCAGAGTCTCCCGGTCCATGAATATCACTACTTTTGCGTGAACGCAACACTCGCTTGGGAACAGAGAATTCCTCCGATTTATTTTGATCTTTTGATCTCGTTCTCCTCCTGTTTGTATCTGACGAGGAAGTGTCCCCCATGTCAATCACAAGATCGTTTTCATCGTCACTTGTGTCGGTCGCATTCTTTTTATGTTCTGGTTTTGTCACATTTGGTGGTTTTGAAATCCTTGAACTTGTTCTAGCAACAGACTTGTTAGATTCTTTTGTCGTCGGACTCACAATTTCTTTGTCTTTACGTGTACGGGATCGTGTGCTTCTTCCCTGTGGACTGCCAAGGTCTGGAATATCGATCACCAAAGCCTCATCCTGAGATGTGTCACCACCAGACGAACTTGCTATTGGAACTTTAACTTCCCTTGGAGCTGGAACTTTCATTTCTCCTTTACCGGAAAATTTACCACCAGTCTTGCTCATCTTTGTGTCAGATATGTCATCCTTCATCTTCAAATCATCAGTGTTATTAGAAAGACCTTTATCTTCACTTTCTTTCCTTTGAATGACATCCTTCTTTGATCTCAAATCATCGGATCTTGCACTGTCGGAGTGTTGTTTCTGAGCAGCTGACTTGAGTGAAGCAAGCAGTTCACTAGCATCTTCATCAAAGGATTTTCTGGACTTTTTGTCAGTTTTTCTAAAATCGAAAGACCCAAATGTTTCAAGATCTTCCATACTGACATCATTGTCAAAAGGATTAGCGGAATCAGATCTTTGGTGTTCATCTTTGACAGCCGTGTTTGAGTGAGTCGGTCGATGCCCTTTGGAATATACTGGCTGCGTGATAAATGCCTGCAGATAAATCAACGATTGGTAAAAAAATTTCATTAAGAATATGCTTAACAAAGTAAACCACTTTAGTCAATATCTAAATAATATAAGGATCATAATTTGAACAATACATCAAAGGGAAAGGATTATATGAATCAAGTTACAAAACATTTGAACAATTAGTGTCTGAGTTATGATTCGAACAAAAAGTGTGAATTGTGAAGTCGAAGAACGGAGAAAATTTGCATAAATTATGTGAATGAGAATATGAAACATACAAAAGGCAGATGTACACATCTTGGTGATTGTACATATTGAGTTTCATAAAATTTGAGCAACTGGTTTCAAAATTATGAGTGGAACAAAAACTGGACGGTGGATGCATGGACAGACGGACATGCTGACCGCTATATACCAGTGTTCCCGTTAACCGGTAATTGCCGGTTTTTTACCGATAAATTTGGGGGTGTACCGGTATTTTATAACCCTGTCGGTACAGTGTACCGGTAAATTCTAATCACTGATCTGAACCTTGACTAATAAACCATTTGAATTTGTTTGCAAACTTCATTTGTTTTCTTGACATTTTACGATTAGCTTAATATGTTTTAAAATTCAACCTGATTCCCCAAACAAGACATGATGTTCGAACGTGAAGGGGAAACCTTTGACGGTAGCGATCGAGCAATACGGCACGCCTATTGGTCAGTGTAAGGACAATATTGTGACGTCACACCAATCGAATGGCAGAGAACCAAACAGGATTTCCCACACGCGAGTGTTAGCCAACTTGATTTGTGTCCGATATGATATATACTGTTTGTGAATGTGTTTGTGTAGAGTTTACAGATATATATCTCCAGATTTCCTTATTTTAATAAAGGCATAATGTCAAACTTAAAAAAAAAATGTTTGTGTTTCAGGTGCGTGGCATTCATTATTCACGGCATTTTCTTGAAACGATCCTTTTAGCACACGGCAAACTACAAACTTTTCCGTCATGAATTAAATTAAAATATTCATTATATCTCAGTTAATTTTCAATAATAATGAAGTTCCACAAATAAATTGAAATGTAAAAAAAATACCAGTCAAAAGCTGAGTTCATCACGGGTCAATCGGCGAGTGTGAATGAAAACAAATTCATTTCCGAATCACTGATGAAAGTTATTATTTTCTGTCAGGCCGTATCCACAATTCAGACATAATATGAGTCATGAAACCTCTCAGATAAGTATCTTTCTACGAACAATATCATTATATCACATAATTAGTATACATTTTAAAACTGTAGCATCATTCAGCTTGACAAACGAAGCACCCTGCAACTTTTACAACAGACATGCACTGAGCGGCTTTCTTCAATCCGATTGGTTGAATAGCGGGGACAGTATAACATTCATTTTGGAGCTTTATTGCGACGAAACGAAAGTAAAGTCATTTGTTCGAATAGTCTTGTATTAATTACGCATTTCATATTACACTCGTAATGTAGGTAAGTTATTTGTACTATAGTGAAAGATAGTAAAATTACATAAGCAATTATATTATTTTATGTATATTGAAAAATTTATTTCGTAAAAAAATCTTTGAAACCACCCCCCTTATGATCGCAGGTTACCTGCACACAAGAGGAAGTTTGTGAGAAGTTTTTCCATACAAAACACTTCAGAATATTTCGCAGACACCATTTTATAATACCACCGTGATATATACTTTGCAACCAAGTGATAATTCGTATAATCAACATGTATCGTTATCACAAAACGATCTAGTACAGTTCGTACCGTGTTACGGTGTGTATTTTATTACCACGAAAACAGGTAACACCAGGGAATATGCGAACTATGTAATTGTGAAGCCATGTCATTATTGTGTGATATTTACTTTCGAGATTGTATGGTACCGGTGAAATTCTGTATGTACCGGTAAAAATTACCACTGCCGGTACACTGTACCGAGAGTTTAAAAAGTCAGCGGGAACACTGTATACCCCAGACTACTTTGTAGCGGGGGTATAATAATGTAAATACAAGGACAGAGCGACTAAACCCCAAATTGCTATTTCCCAACATGTAATGAAGGGGGATTACATTCCAGATTGGTTTGCTTAAAGCGACAAGTCCTGTTTGTACATTTTCTCTTTGAAAATTATATTCTAATCAAAACAGTTTGAGTGGTCGGTCTTAAAATCATGACTTCAGTATCCCTTATATGATATAATATCCATCAACATTGAACATGTGAAAGGGTATCAAAGGGTCAAAGTCATGGCAAAACAACTACCTGTGCAACTATTTGCCGAACACTTCTATTCAGATTAAAAGGGTTACATACTTTTAACGCATATTTGTGAAACATGGTGTTCTTTTCCCTGTTGGTCATGTCCTTGGATGCGAATGGTTTGTCAATGTATACTGTCTTCTGTTTGGTACTTATATCTCCGTCTGAAAATGAAAAATACTTTGTGTGAATTTTACAACAAAGAATATCTCCAGCTGTTTGAGAGGCAGTCCAGAAGTTTGTATTATAGGGAAGACAAGGGTATCTGGGGATCAACTTCTTTATTTAACAATGGCGACGTTTTGGTATAGATTCTCACTCCGTTATCAAGCATATGGGAGATGTAATACCTTGCTGTGCTATCATCCTTCCCATATGCATGGTAACTGCGAAGGATATATACTGAAACAACGCCATTGTTAAATAAAGAAGTTGATCATCCATATATATATCGTTGTCTTCTCTAGAGAATATTTTATGTTAATTGGATAAAATCACAAATACAAATATATGATTCTGTGACATGACGTATGTATGTTGAAAAAATATATTCCCTTTGTTTATGACTTTTAATTCCTGTCAATTGGCCTTAAAGAATGGTAAGGCTCAGATTAATTCAACAGCAAAAGTGTTAACCAAGTAACACTACAGGTTGGCCTGTCATCAACTCAGATTATTACCTGTCTTCACAAGTACCGGTAGTGACTGCTGAAAGTTTGTCTCTCGGAAAAGGTTCAAGAGTAACTACAACGGCAGCAAAACGTTACGGGTAACCGACAACATACTCACAATCATGCTCAGTCTGTCTGACAGTGACCGGTATGTCCCAGTCTCGGCTGAACTTCGGGGCGTGGTTGTCGATGAGACAGCGGAGAACGCTGCCACAAGTCACCACTTGACATCCATGTCTCAGAGCAAGCAACTCACAGTTAGTGTCGCGACTGCACGCCTGAAAATAGGAAAGAGAAAATTTAAAAAGCAATTCATGCTCACCCAGTAGGATTAATGAAACACCAAAGCCTCAGTGAAGGGATGAAGCGTCTTTAGATTTTTAAATTTTCAATGATAGTTAGGCTTGTGGTAAGAACAAGTACACACTTCTTGTCTCTGACAGGCCCTCGCCAGCTTGACGTCTCTCCCCCAACTAACCCCATGTAAAAACTAACCAGTAGCTTGTGGATGTGTATAACTTTGAAAACTGCATTGACATTCCAATTTTCTCCACATAATCCACATGTTCTTCAATCATTCTTCAATATCTCAAACCTTTAACTGCACACTTACTTCATGATTCCAGGCTTTGTTGTTGGTTGTTTTCCTCCCGTTGCTAGGAAACCGCTTGTTGACCTTATCATAGTGGGTGGGCACTTCAGTTAGTCGTGTTAATTCAGGCAGGAACACTTTGGGAAAAGTTCCCTGAGAAGAGAAAAATTAGGGTAAATCGATCCATATACTTTTGTGAAGGAAAAGCAACTTGACAAGGACCAGACAAATACACATACCCGGTAATACTCGATATGCCAGAAACATGGGTGGAGATGTGACATGATGGGTATCACTGCATATTTTAGAAAATACTAATATATTCTGAATGATGGTATTTTTGCATGCAAAATAGTCAGAATATCATTGTCGGACTGTGCATTGCAGTGAATCATGCAGATATTGGCTGGAATTATCAAACAACAAGTGTCAATGTACCTGTTGAATTTTTTTTATTGAACATTGCTCCTGGAACTATTTAGCTTCCCCCTGAGCTTACTCCAGTCTGCTTATACAACCTGTGTTACATTATGCCAGTGTGTTGGTGCAACCCTAAGAGGACCCTAACTGGTTGCAATATTAGAGGATCCTAATTGGTTGCAATATCAGAGGATCCTAATTGGTTGCAATATCAGAGGATCCTAATTGGTTGCAATATTAGAGGATCCTAATTGGTTGCAATATCAGAGGATCCTAATTGGTTGCAATATCAGAGGATCCTAATTGGTTGCAATGTTAGAGGATCCTAATTAGTTGCAATATCAGAGGATTCTAATTGGTTGCAATATCAGAGGATCCTAATTGGTTGCAATATCAGAGGATCCTGGTTGTTTGCAACATTGGAGGATCCTAATTAGTGGCAAAAAAACAGCATTCTAATTGGTTGAAATAATAGAGTATCCAATAAGTACAGCGTTCTAAATGGTTGCAATATTAGGAGATCGCTAATGAATATTGTGTCACAAAGCAGACATCTACATCAATGGTTAAAACATGACTCACTGGTTCAACAAGGAGTCTATCATGTGAGAGGGTGGGGCTTGCAACATGAGAGTATCCTTATTGGTTGCAACATGAGACTGAGTATCCTAATTGGTTGCAATATTTGAGGATCCTAACTGGTTGCAATAATACAGCATTCTAATTGGTTGCAATATTGGGAGATCGTTAATGAATATTTTGTCACCAAGTAGACATCTACATCGATGACTCACTAGTTCAACAAGGAGTTTATCATGGGTGAGGGTGGGGCTGTAGCTGGGATCCGAGGACGTCTCCAGGGGCAGGGAGATGTCGGCAGCGTAGTAGCGAGGGTAGTGGTCCACTCGCCGCCACTCACTCGACAGCTTCTCCTGAAACAGAACAACAATCATTTGTTGGACAAGTACGCTTTGTTATAACGATCTACAAATGCCTCAATTTGGTACTTGATTCTTACAATTTTGACTTGGTATTTACTTCAACGTTTCACTATATGTGTCTAGATATGACAACATACCCTCCAAACTAAACATTACAGTTAAATCTTCATAACTTTTTTGATATACTTGAGGTGTTAACTAAAGCAACAACTTGTTGCTGAGGTAACAGACCTATGATGAAATATCCTTTTATTGATGAATTATTTCGAGCAACTCTTATAAAGGAAGCATAATCCAGAGTTGATTTTGTGGATCATTTATTAACTATGAGTTTTTCACACTTTTCACCAATGGCTGTTCATCCACATTGACCATGACCATCTTTGGGTAGACATATGCTTATTTGTCAATTGGTTCGAGATTATGATTTCTTGGAAAGTGTGATGAACGACATAAGTACACGTTTGCAATGCTGCATCATAAATGTTCTCAGTATTTACGATTTTATAGGTGGAAATAAAGACAATCTTTCGAAAGTAATAGAAGAAAAACGAAAAATTGTAGAGAATTCATTCAAAGATGTGGGTATGAATTAACCATTTGTATCCGGGTGCCGCGACCAGGAATTGTATATAACACCCGTATATAGTCCGTTTTCGCGATGTAGACATGATATATTTTGTAAAAACGGTACGGGTCGCCACCTAGAATATTCCGCCACAGGTGCCAATGAGTGCATTAGCCAAAATCACAATTAAAGGGTTAAAATAGCTGCTCCATGGGAAATCCACTCGCATGGCTTAACCGAACCATCTTTATTCGTTTAACACTCTTTTTATTTATCAGGAGTATTATCTAGCCAATGGTAACTTTATTTCAGTAATAAAATCGTGCTACAGCGACTTGAATAGTTTTAGCGATAGGTTTGGCAAGAGACTTGATTAAATAGAGGGGCCCTTGGGGGCTAACTCACATTGACATATTTCCTTGCAGCTGGCAGCAGATGATTACAATCAAAGTGTCTTGATCTGGCAACCTGCTCGGTGTATTGAAGAAAGGCTGTCTGCTCCTGACTCACTCGAACCTGGAGAGACTGCAAATAGACAGCTGTAAATGTTTTGGAAATATTCACCTATTTACTCACCTACATATTGGATTCAAAATTAAACAATGGAGGAAACTCTCATTCATAAAATTGTTAATTTTACAAAATATCATATCTCTATCATTTTGGGGGAGAGTGTGTTTTCCAGGATAATAAATCCCAGTAGCAAATTGTTATACATAGTATATATAATATAATCTTTACTTCTAATACTTAGAGGCCACAGGCCTATAGTACAAAAACGTGCAAAAGATTCACATGCAAACAAACATAGAAAACACCTTAACAGGGATCACATCATCATAAGTTAGCATTTGAACATATTAAACAGTAACATTTCACTTCTGATATAAACATATATTATGTACATGTATATCACATCATAACTGAGAATTTCGAAGTAACATGCCTTGGTAGATGAAAGTTGATAACCTTCGAATTAGAAAAGTATTGTCATTATTTAAAAGCAAAATGAATTTTAACCTATTTGGATGTACATAGTAATATATTGGAATATTATTTTTTCTCAGGTCAGTATACAAAGGACAAATTAAAAGAAAATGGTATTCATCTTCCACACAATTAAGATGACACAAGTTACAAATTTTATTTTCTAATGCTATATTGCAATATCTTCCTGTCTCAATTGCTAACACGTGGGACGAGCACCTGAAACGTGAAACTGCATTTCGGAATTTCCTTATATCTAACATACTCAAATAATATTGTCTATATATGTGTGATTTAAACATTTTATAGTAAAAACGTTTGTTTGAAAGTGACAGCCATGTAGCCCATTCTTGTGTAAATATATCTTTCAGTCTTTGTGTAACATTATTTACAAAATTTGAATTGAAATCCACGTTTTACTCTGCCATATATCCCCAAAACCAATAGTATTTAATAACTCACGAACGTTGGATACCCAATTTGCTTTTCCTCTCTTATCATACAGAATCATCATATCATAACATTGCCTAGGGTATCTATTAGAGGGCATATTTAAGAGACATGTCCAAAATTTTATCATTCTAGCTTTGGCAAATATATGAACTGGGAATCTGTGACACTCTCCATACACCATATTACTGGGTGTGCTTGCCTTCACTCCCAGAAATTTCTTACAGGTATATAAGTGTATCTTTTCAATAATATCATAATGTTTAAATCTCCATCCCTCTGATCCATACAATAATATAGGAAGAATTTGTGAGTCAAATATTTTGAAAAATGATTTGCAATCAATATCCACAAGTTTATAAATACTTTTGAGAACACCAAGTAACACTTTTTTGGCTTGTGTGGAACAATATTTTGCATGATCTGAAAAGACTAAGCGATTTGAAAAGTATACTCCAAGATATTTATATGGTTTTGTTACATAAAGCGGCTGACCTTTATAACACCACTTTTCCGTTACATAGTATATTATACATATTATATTATACATATTACTTGAATCAAATCCCAGTCTGTGTAATCTTAGTCCTTAACACAAGAAATGGTTATCTGCAAGTCCTAAGTCAATTCTTAGGATGAATCCTGCTATATTACATCAGTGTAAAAGAGCTCTGGCCCATCCATCAGCTGGTAATTTTGTGAATTTTTAAAGATTTTTCTATAAGTTTTCCATTCAAATTGACCAAATACCACTTTTGGGCTGGCTAGAATTTCATACATTGATTCAACAAAGTGCAGAAGAAATGGAGTTCACCTCAAACTCTGTGAGTTCCTTGATGTCGGTGGGTGAGGGTTGTTGAGGTCGGAACGACATGAGATACTTCTGGAAGAGCTCCAAATACCGTCTCTGTTCCTTCCAATTCAACGAGGATCTCTGAGCTTTTGGCTTCTGCTTCTGGGCTACAGGTCTGCAACACAACATCAGACATATCCATCACTGTTCAACAAAGCTTGAAAAGTATTCAGGACAAAATGTTGCTTTGTCAAAAGGAGAATCAAACAAACGAAAGAGCTCTGAGAGCACAACAACCCAGCTGTGTAATCTATTCAATCCTCTATAAATGAGCAATTAAAATTTAAGGGTATTTACTAACTTACTAATGGTTTGATCATACAATTTTGATCTTGACAATTTGCAACATTAATCTACAATCACATGTTACTGACTGTCATCTAAAATTGTAAAAGTAGGCATGCATCACTGCATCATCTTCTTACAAAGATCATTGATTTACCCTGCAGGTTTAATATCAGGTTCTGGTCCAATCTTCTTTGCTGGACTTCCTGGGAGGTGACCGTCTGCCAGACCATCGTTTTGTGTCCTACTTTCTGCAGGATTTGTTTTAACTTGATACGGGGAGAGTGGTTGGAAGGCTGACTGACCGCTCCGAGCTTCATAATCAAATTTTGCAGCCAGCTTCTCCTCCAATGAAACACTCCCGAGGACGCGGGTGAAGCTCTCCTCGGTGAAGAAAGCTGTCACTCCATTTATTGGATCCTTCCTGGAATTTTAAGCAAAATCAGTGTATGAAATAAGCTTGAAAAGAAGACAGCCCTAAAGGGATATTTTTTAAATTTATATGATTAAAATAAAATAAAAGAAGGAACCAGCCTGGTCCAAAGTTACCAGGTTCCGGGCTGTAGGATCGGCCTTATTTCATACACTGGTAAAATGTTGTTGTGAGACCTAACCTAAATGATCAAAATATTGTCTTTAAAGGCGCTATAGCACTTTTTTTTCATATTTTGTTTTCTCAAATTGCTATTTATCATTAAAGTTGATACAATGTATTGTTATGTTAGAAGGTAAAAGATCTCATTACACTACCCAATAAGCCATATCCGTAGAAAACATTTATCCATATTGACAGAAAATCGTGCGACATATAAAGCGACAGTGCTGTGGAACTCTTCCGTGTGAGAATTTTAGAGTTCAGACAGCAAGATGACCATTCTATCATGGTACCATATTTAAAAATCTACTTTGAGTGTTTAGGTATCACTACATCAGTCAGATCACTTGAAGTGCCGAGCAGCCAAAAATGTACATTCATTTTAGAACTCTTTTTATCGATTAAGGAGTTTTATTTAGCCATTGGTAACACTTTACTATAAGTATTACGTGAGATCACTTTATTTCAGTAAGAAAAACGTGCTACAGCGCCTTTTAAGGGACCGTCATGTCGGCAAAATCTGCCATCTTGGTTTTGTTTGCATTACGTGAAATGAAAACAAACTATATTTTACAACTTTTTAATTGTTGTTAAATGCAGTGGAAAAGTTTTCTCCACTCACAGTGCCGATGAATGGTTTTAGTTCTCATTGTTTTTATATTTCAACAAATGTTGTGGGTTTGTCAAGATATGAATTATAAAGTCATCAAAATATTACCTTAATTAGTATCTTTCAATTTGACTGCAGTAAACACGCATTAATAGCATAGGGCCTATATATGTACAAATGGGAATATCCTCTCGAATTTGTTTCCACAAAAAATACCTCGATAGAGACCTCTTTCTGTCGGTCCCAGACTATGTTGAGACCTATTGGCTCTGTAGCTCATCAGGTATTGCATTATTCATTATTGAAATATTTCCTTGGTGAACACTGTTAACAGGTGTACGCAATGAAGACGAGAGGAAATCTTGATCTTTAAATTGCAAGTATTACATGCTAAGTTGAATTTTGTTTCTTTTTCAAATATTGGCTGAAGTTGTGTATTTCAACACATTCGCGCCATGGTCGATTTCATGTATGGTAATTTTGTTTTGCTGATTAGATAGAAGTTTTGAATAATTTAAAAAAAGAACCATGGGCTCTGTAACTCAATCAGGACTCCACTGAATTATTATCTAAGGTTATCTAAGTAATCTCAAGTAATACATTTACCAAATCTACAATTAAAAATATCCTTTGACCAAGAAGTCTGTACACAATATTTCAGCTTGCTAGAGCTTTTTGTACTGTAGAGGAAGATAAAAGAAGGTTTTCAGGTCATGAGGTCCACAAATATGCAATTTAGAATCCCCATTGCCTAATGAGTCTGCACACAAGATTTCTAGAGGTTTTTATAATTGAGAGGAAAAGATGAAAATAGGTTTTTAGGTCATGACCCCTGTGACCCTTATTTTGGGGTCACAGGGTCACCAAATCTTCAATTTAGAATCCCTATTGGCCAAGGAGTCTGCATACAACTATTCAGCTCTCTAGACCTTTTGCACCTGGAGAAGATGAAAAAAGGTTTTAAAGGTTGTGACCCCTGTGACCCCATTTGGGGTCACGAAATCTACAATTTAGAATCCCCATTGGCCAAAGAGTCTGCACATAAAATTTCAGCTCTTTATAGTCAGTCAGCAAAAGTTTTTAAAGAGCCATCAAGGATGTTGATGAACATATAGGATAATTGCCAAAAATCTATCTCCGTGAAATATACACTTAATTTTCCCCAAATTTTTTTTACCCAAAATAAGCCGAGAAAATGCACTAATTAGTAAAGGTGTTTTCCAGTCTAAATATAGTAGATCCAGTCTATTATTTTCAAGCGCAAAGCATCATGGTCTAATTCAAACACTATACAAAGACACGAAAGAATAACAAAGTTTATGATCAATGAAAGAAATTGAAATTTAAAATTGTTGGCGGTTGTTTATTTACCATTTCATTTAATTTTGTATTTGCTACAGAAATTGAAATAATTTTGTTTACCCGAATAGGTATTTTGCTTGAATTTTATAATTAATGAGACTAAAAATTTGTCATAATTTGCTGGTCTTATCTCAATAAAAAGTACATTAAACAAGTAATAATGTGTATATTCTCAGGACATTTAGAAACATTGTTTATAAAGCAATCGTCACATTCAGTAATGTGTGACAAGGATACTTGCAAAAGAAACACGTGCAGCACATGGGTTGTTATGACGAATTGCGCTAGAGATGAGCCTTCACGCTTCGGAAGCGCTTTCTGTTTGTGTAGTACGTTTTATGCAATAAAGGGGATTCTGTTAATATGACGTCAGATACCCTTAGCGCGCGCTACTTGAAGGGGTACTTCTCTGTGAAACCAGATTTCATCACATTGTCGTGATATAAGAATTATTTATCACATGTAATTTTGTAGATAAAAGATTTCTCTGGCGATTGACGTTATAAGTATATTTTCCAACATTTTTTTTTATTTGAAACACTAACATCCTTGATGGCTCTTTAAGCGAAAAGTTTACGGACGGACGCATGGACAGACGGACGCCATGCCTTAAGCCCATTGGGCCTTTCAGGCCTGATGAGCTAAAAATGTTACAACTTGATCATTTGAATTTGTGAGTAATTAAAATAACTATTAATTATCTAACACTGCGCATGTACCATAGCATCACGAGTAACTGTCTGTTGTATTGACGAAATATATCAACAATGTAACGCATGTATCTAAAAGTATTAATGCTTCTGTGGTCTGAAAACTCTATTTAGGTCTACATAGCAGTTACTGTTAAATTTGTTTACAAGACTATATGCTGTTATTCATGAATAATTACGATGCTTGTTAATTGTAATTTAGACATCACAATTAATATTTCTCATGCATGTGTGCAATTAATGTGTTTCTGTTTGACACAATCCCCCTTTTATCCTCACAAGCATAAGAGTCGAATGTGACCTTGTTTAGTCACGTGAGCCGGAACAGAATTGTAACCGTAACGGAAGATTTGTCAGTTTCTAAATCATGATCGCTTGGATCTCTTCAATTGTTTTGATAAGTAATAAATTGTTAGGATTTTCTTAAACTGTCATTGCTTCAGCTGCAGAGTTGCAGCTATATAATCTCTCCCCAGTATCATTGTGTGACATCAGACTCAATGAGCCTATTTTGGCGGAGAACCTGCAGCTATACCCTCAGCTACAGTGATATATGTTTTAATTGCATATATTTGGATAGTCATAATCCAGTATTAATGAATTATATGTAGTGTAGACAGGAATGTCACTTCCAATTTCGTTAAAATAAAACTAAAAAAATACGATAGAACCTTCCCTTTAATTTCTCCTACTGAACACAGAACAGTAACTAAGGTGAATGACAACTGACTAGAAATAAAGAATTGTATTATAGAATTTCATATAACTATAACTATGGGATAGACTGCATTACCATTGACGTTTATACGGTTTCATGCTGCCCTAAAACCGCATGTTTACGTCGACAACGTGTGTTTTCCGTCTGCAAGGCTGTTTACTGTCGAACAAGTATCCAAAGTGTGAAATATTGATATAAAACGAAATATGATTGCTCCATAAAATATAAATGCTTCAGTAATTACATTTGTGTTGTTTTTAGTCAATCGTCATATTATGATTAAAATGAAAACTCATTATCCTTACAAAATTGAAGAAACTGGCCAAATCAAACAAATACTTTTCAGTAACAATTCCGTATTACATGTTACATTTTGCATCTAACCGGAAGGAAGAAATATGCGCAGATTTTCAGTGAAAGCGCCATTTGCATTGTGCATCCAACCTCGTGTCCAGTCATACTCTTCATAAAATGAGCGATAAAGAGGTTAAGTATAGTTTTATTAGTTAGTCACATGATGCTATTTATTAACCACATATAGAGGGACTTCGTCAAACCAAAAATGAGTCCTTATGTTTTGTAATTACATGAAATTGACGGAAACGAAAGGAGTCGACTTGGTACATGCTAGGACCAGTTAGGCATCTCTACAGTAGGCCTACAGCAAATTATACAAATACAAGTCCCTGCGATCTTTTGTCATTCCTGTGATAGCTATTTTAAAAAAAACATATACACGGTGTCAACCTTTGACTATAAAACAGTTTTATTTATACATCTATTCACTTCCTAATCAGAGTGAGTCTCGCATTTTGCAAAACGCTGATATGCATTGCTAGTGAGAACTAGGACTTTCTCTTTGTCGTTGAACATGGTGAACTTAACTAAGGCTTTGGATTTTGATTAGAATAGGTCATCTAATATCGACTCTCATTCCGGCATTTAACAGGCAAACCAATTATGCTATGTTTGCCAAGTATTTATGTGTAACGATTTGTAGACAAAAAAGGAAATGAAAACTCAATTGATTGAAACAAGTTCATGGGTAATAAACATTCATCTTCAACATGGGACACTAAAACTCCACCCCTTAATCACTAAGATTTCTCTTCATAGGTTCTTACTATTACTTGGATTCCAGTTAGACTGTTTTCTTTAGCCCTTGTATATCTGTAGACTATCTTTTTTAACCCTTGGATCCCTTTCGACGATCTTTAGGGTTAGTTTGTCTAGCGTAAGGGTTCGTAGTGAAATTACAAGCGCCCGGTAAAGTGCAGTACTCCCACTAACATTTATTCAGTTTATCTCTGTAAAAAGTTGGCTAAATCATAAAATGTGTTGCAGTTGCCTAACAAAAGATTACATGTTGACTACATTTACCGTTGTGAAATGACAGTAGCTATTAACAGAAAAACTTATTCTTGTATTTTAGTAGAATTTATTATCCTGGGCATCCTTTCACAAAGCACTAAGGTGATCGTAAGTAACTAAGGTGACCTTACTTAGTGAAATGTTAAAGAATGCAAATATAGGTTAACCTCAGTAAAGGTTGCTTTGTGAAAGGAGCCATGATTAGATTCATTTAAAACTGCTTTTTTGCCAACAGGAAGGATCACTGCCAGATTCTGACACTTCTCCAATCCGCGGCTCCCCCAGGTCAAGATCAAGGTCACCCACACCAATGAGGTCAAGGTCACGTTCCCCTACTCAATCCAGGTCAAGGTCGAGAAGTCCAAAGAGGCGACATAAGAGATCAAGGTATGCACTCGATCTTGAAGGCCTTAAAGGTTCATTAATTTATGTACTCACATAATCTCCTGGCAGAGAAACTTGCAACACAACCTCGTTACCTAGTCCAATCAAACATTGTTTTACATATGCGACCAACTTGAAGAAACAATATGTGAGTATCGCATAGATGAAGCAACTTCCTTTCTACAGTAACGGAATGTTCAGTTTGAAACAACAAACTTCTGACTCAACCAAACAGGATTCTCTTTTTCTAACTGAGACATTGCTAGATATTCAACATGTCAGAATGGAAGAACTGATTGGTGTTGGGAAGGAATGATCCATGCCATGTTAAGTACTGTTCTGGGAGATAAGTGTTTTAACGTGCTGACAACAGCTAGTGGGTATCTCTTAACTGCATTGTAGAGCATCAACAACTTTCATCTTCACTTACCTGAGCGTACATAGAATGGATTGAGAGGGTGTAACGCCACTTGCAGCCGTCCGCACACAACATGAAAGTCATTTGCTACAATATTTTAGTTTTGCAAAATCCACTAAACCTATTTTGCAATAATGGTCAAACAATCAATGATTTTGTTCAACTGAATGGATGATTTTAATTATAGATCTCGAAGCCGTCACTATTCCAGATCTAGATCCCGCAGTCCCCACGGGAGACGACGCCATAGGGACAGGTATTAAACATTTACATCATTTCACCTGCTTTACCTGTTCAGGGGTCCAGATAAGATGCGTATTTGCGTAGAATACGCATGAATAATTCAGATATACACATTAAAAATGAAATCAATGAGTGAAAGATACGCACAAATATCTCGAAATACGAGTCCGATTTTGTTTACATGCGTGACAGAATAGTGTTATGTTAGCAAGGTCAAAGGACCGATACATTTCATGGTACATCTGTCAACTGAAATTGTCTTTCACTTGTCAATAACTTATTTATTTACGTATCAAAATATATATTTAAATGTTAAATGCCACAACTGCTGATAAACAATAACAGTCCATCAAAATTATCGGAAACACTAACCAAAACAAAAGGGAGGCTACTCTTGTCTTCCTTTAAACTAGGCGCCATCTGATGAATGTTTATCATATAGCGCAAACGTGCACTTATCTGTAACCAGTTATCGGCAATTGTTCAGAAATGACAGGCTCTTCACCAGGTTTTCTCGTGTTCTGTGTTTAAACTTATTTTAGTGTTGATAACATGGGAAATTATCATTTAAACATTTTAAGATGGGAATTGTCAGTGAATCTTTTGACAAAAATCCTTGAGCGACATTTGATAGACTGCACATGTTATTCAGTTATCAGAAATCTGTACGAAGTGTTTAATTTTCTCTTTAGAACAACACATTCAGGGCAGGAAAATTGTTATGTCAAATAGTCACAATTAGAATCAATAACAAGCTTTCATGCTTAGAAAAAACTTCAAACATTAAAAGTACTTTAAAAAATGTATCAACTTATATTGAGTGAACTATTCAAGAATGAAGTTGTCAGTCGAATAATATTATGTTTAATTAATTATTAATTGATTAAATTCATAATTTTTATAGGGTTTTCTTTATTACATTTTGTAGTGACTGAAATAGAAAGTTGATTCATTCAATTTTAGAAGTATATTCAACATATTGTACAATTAAAGCACATGTGATTTTAGACGGTAGTATGAATAAATATATTGAAGAAACAGTACATTTTGGTACATGTACTGACCAAATAACCAATGACTAATTGAACACCTACCAGATGAAGACACTGAATGTTAATAAACGTTGAAAGTATGAAATACTCTTAGCTTTTTTCATTTAGTAATTTTACTCCTCACTTTTTATTTTGATGAGTGAAATACTCATTGGTGAAAATAATTATCTGGAGCCCTGTCTGTTGCATCTTGACCTTCTTATACATGAAATAAGAATTCTAGTGAACAAACAAACTTGTCAAATCGTTTCTCAGTGTCTGCAGTGTTCATCCAATGTGCACAATGGCCTATGGCCCCTGCCTTTCCCAATCCCTGGTCTGTTAGTTACTAATGTTGGTGTCATTCCTCAAAACATACACTATTGATTGTATTAAAGGCTGCGATCGAGTGTAACCAATATTCTCATATTAAAGGTCTAGAAAAATATAATTTTGTGAAGACATACCTTGACTGGTGGAGATTATTAAAATTAATAAATTATTTTTGTAAATATTGTGACTGTTCAAACCACAAGTGACCTAGCTTAGTCTAACCTTTGCAATTATGAAGGAGAGCTGCAGAGCCAATGGCTCTATATTTTATTATATCAGTGATTAATTATTAAGTTTTATCATAAAATTATCATTTTCACCTACTGAAAAATGAACAAAGTGGTATGAATTGTTTTTTCAAAAGAATCGATGGTGTGATTTATTTGCAGAGAAATTGTAACTTTCTCTTTGTTTTTTTCAGTGGCGGTCATGGCAGTCATCGGTTTGTAAAATCTTAAGAACTTCTCACCGTACCTAATACTGCATATAACTTTTGCTAAATACTTATTGAATTTAAGGCTTGTTGAATTCAATTCATTAAATTTTTAGGTCATCTAGTCTGAAAGGCTTATGGCATGGCATGGTGTCCATACGTCCGTCTGTAAACTTTTCGCTTTTTCGACTTCTTCTCCAGAACCAATAACTCCATAGAGTCCTAAAATTTCATGTGCAGACTCCTTGGCCTATGGGGATGCTTAATTGTAGATTTCATGACCCTGTGACCCCAAATGGGGTCACAGGGGTCACAACTTTAAAAACCTATTTTCATCTTCTTCTCAAGTTCCAAAAGGTCTAGAGAGCTAAAAAATTGTTGCAGACTCCTTGCCCTATGGGGATCCTAAATTGTAGATGTCATGACCCCATGACCCCAAATAAGATCACAGGGGTTAGAGCCTTAAAAACCTATTTTCATCTTCTCCAGTACCAAAAGGTCAAGAGGGCTGAAAAACTGTGTGCATACTCCTTGGTCAATGGGTATTCTAAATTGTAGATTTTGTGGTCCCATGACCCCAAATGGGGTCACAGGGGTCACAACCTTAAAAACCTATTTTTATCTTCTTCTCAAGTACCAAAAGGTCTAAAAAGCTAAAATGTGTGCATACTCCTTGGTCAATGGGTATTCTAAATTGTAGATTTGGTGACCCCCATTACTCCAAATAGGGTCACAGGGGTTATGATCTGAAAACCTATTTTCATCCTCTTCTTCAGTCTGAAAAGCTCTAGAGAACTGAAATGTTGTGTACAGAGTCCTTAGACAATGGGGATTCTAAATTGTAGAATCTATTTTCGACTTCCTTTCCAGTATGAAAAACTCAAAAACAAACTGAGAACAATTTATTTTGGTTTGCAAACAATACAAATCCTGATGAGCTACAGAGCCCATGGCTCTATTTTAAAAATAAATGTAACGTTTTCTTAAAGGCGCTGTAGCACATTTTTTTGCTGAAATAAGTCGATGAAATGTATTTGAAAAATAATGTCAACAATAGTAAAACACCCTTCTCTCTTCGGAAATTGCAAATGAGTGTATATGGTTCCGTAAAGCCATGGGCATTTTTTTTGTCATTCGAATATAATAAAATGTGTTCACAATAAAATGGCCGCCATGCAATTTTGGCTTTATACGCAACACCGTTATTACCACTACGGATCATTGGTTTGTGTAATAAGATGTTTTATCCTCTAAAGTTACTTTAAATGACATAAACAATCATTATAAATGAGAAATTTGAAAAAATAAAATTTGCGAAAAACGTGCTACAGCGCCTTTAATATTTAGCAGCCCTGACTTAGTTTCCGCCGCCGCATTTTGTATTGGCTATGACTTTTTTCCTATTAGGTTTTGAGAACTCATATACTTAAATTCTTACTTATGCCCCTGGGGAATATTTTTGACATGTTCATATTCAAGGTCAAAGGTCAAGGTCACGAGTTCTGAAATCGCTAAAAAAATCCTTGTAAACATGATAACTTGAAAAATATTTGTGCTATCAGGCTCTTATTTGGTATATATCAACTATGGAGAAAGGCCAAGATTTGAAAAGGTTTTCGCTAACATCCGTCAAAGGTCAAGGTCACAGCGAGGGCACAACTTAAGCATGCTTTTGCGTAAATTTCTTATTTCAACTATTAACACTTTGAAACATTACATGATTGTGATACACAATGAAAAGTGATCACTGATTGTGTGACCTTGAATTTTAAAGGTCAAGGTCACGAGATAGGGTCATGGTCACCAGTTCTGAAATCACTAAATAACATTTTTCCAAGGAGGTATCAACACCTCATATACAAAGCTTCTTTCTTATACACCTGGGGAATTATTTTGACATGCTCACATTCAAGGTCAAAGGTCAAGGTCATGAGTTCTGAAATTGCTAAAAAAAATCCTTGTAAACACGATAACTTCAAAAACTTTTGTGCTATCAGGCTCTTACTTGGTACATATCAACAATGGAGAAAGACCAAGATTTGAAAAGGTTTTTGCTAAAATCTGTCAACGGTCAAGGTCACAGTGAGGTCACAACTTAAGCATGCTTTTGTGAATATGCCTTATGTTAACTATGAACACTTTGAGTCATTGCATAACTGTTATATACACTATGAAAAGTAATCATTGATGGTGTGACCTTGAAGGCCAAAGGTCAAGGTCATGAGATATTGGTTAAGGCCATGTTAATCCTTTGATCCAATTTTGAAATCAGAAATAGGTTTTAAGAACAAAGTTGTGAAAAGTGACCCCAGTGATGATTCAACTTGTTAGAATGACTTGAATAATGAACAAATTTATCAAAGATTCCCATTTTATTTATGCTGACGAGAAGGCGGAACAGGGAAAGGCGAGACCCAAAGTTTCGGGGCTGCTCTGCTTTTGCGGTGTCCCGGAAACGCTCATCTAGTTTAATAAAATGATGGTTAAAAAGTGAAAGTTGCTCAATCCTTTCAGTAATTATTAACCCGCCACAACACAGCTTGCTTGTTAGCAAGGTGTTTTATTATGTAAGATGATTGTTGCTTATTTTCGTTAGGAAACACCGACACAGCCGATCTCCAATGTCAAGCAGAAGACGCCATCAAGGAAACAGGGTTAATATTTTACATATTCAATATGTCGATAGTCTGATGTCGCTTGTTTTAGTGGTAGTTTTAAAAATATAAAGTAAGGGTTAGTTCGGTGAAACTCTAATGGTTTTTGAAGTTTTCACAATTATAAACGATTGTGATGGTTATTAACTTACATTTGATATTGGTCATGATTATCACGCTCATTTTACTGTGTAAAAGTAACCCAATTTAGAAATTGTTGAAACAAAATTTTTCTATGACTTGTTGTCTTTTATCTTAATCGGTTCTGAAAGCATTAAAAATACCACAGTGTATTTGTAATGCAGCATTTTCTTTCTGATTCTATGCACCAGATGAAAAAGATATTCCAGAAGGTGAAATGATTTGAAGGTTAATTTAAAGTTATTTTGCATATTTGGAATTTTAATGTTTTTGCTTATTATTCATGGTTTTTTTTAAAAAACTCCATTTAAGATAATATATGATATTGAGATCATTAATAAAATACCAGACAACTGACATGCTGTGACTTGAGTTCTTGAGTGAAATTGAAAGTTTGTTTTCCAGTCCCCTTTTAACATGTCCGATATTTCAGTCATTGAAGTAACCTGTTCAGTTTATCCCTGATATGGAAATGAACCAAACCGAGAGCTGTAGCGCAATACATATAGAATACTGTCTAATCTCCAAAGAGATTGATAACTATATGTTTCTTTTGGGACACTAGGATGATCCTGAACCAACACGCTGTCTGGGAGTGTTCGGACTGAGTCTACACACACAGGAGCGAGATCTGCGGGAGGTGTTTGACCGATACGGAACTGTTGATGAGGTCCAAGTTGTCTACGATCGACAGGTGAGATTGACTCAAGTTTCTCCATGCGCTCTGAAAAGCTGGTAAAGAAAATCTGAATTATTGTTAGCCTTGTAAGTGACTTAAAAGAGGTAGTAGGGATTTAAGCAAAACATTACCACATGTAGATCTCAAAGAATCCGGGAACAGTATAAGTTCAAAGGTAGGGATGAAATTACATGTCACAGTTGGTGCTTTGATATTTCACGAACGAGGATTTGATAATTCAGAGCATGAATCTTGTGATCTTATATACTGATCATGTGATGTACACAATCCTGTCTGTCTTTTATGTTAACACAATGTTTCCATGTGAGATTTTCACACTTAGACTGTAAATAGAGTTCAGTGAACACACAAATGAAGTCTAATTCATCTCTTTGTGATAACTGTTTGGTTTCAGACTGGACGTTCCAGAGGGTTCTCCTTTGTGTACTTCAAAAGTGTGAACGATGCTATAGAGGCAAGTATTAGAAGTCTACCAGTGTTGTTCACAGCTTGTATTTGTTTAGTGCAAGAGTAACATGCTGCCAGTTAGTTCCAGGTCATTTATTTGTCGTGAATCCTGGCAGTTGTGTTTACTGAGAGATCACAACTCATTCAACTTATCTACAGTCTACTACAGAATGCAGTGTATTAAATGATAGCTTTTGAACTTTCAAGCTTTTTCATAACAAGTGATTATTTGTGATTGAAGACATGACTTAAAAGGTGGTTATTAGGGTTGGGTACCACGGAAATTCCAGTACCGCAGTATACCTATTTTTATACCCGAAATATTATTTACAGAGTTATAGCCCTTTAATCCGAAATTTAACTTTGTACCAGAAGAGCTGTGATGCTCCAATTGGGACAAGTTTTCTCGGCAACTATTACATCTAGGTGAATGAAATTTTACATGTAGGTAGCCCAGATGATACTCTTCATCGAATTCAGTCCAGTTCCGAAATATTATTTTATACGGAGTTATGAAGTCCTTGAATCTGTAATTGAACTTGGTACAAATTACCAGTGTGATGCTCTAATGGGAAAAAATTAAGTTACCTGAAAAATATTACATCTGGGTGAATGAAATTTTGTAATAACAGTCAGTTCCTAACATTATTTTGGACAATATTATGATGCTTGAAGCTGTTTTTTAAACATAGTAACCTTCACATCTATAATTCTCAATGGACGGATAGCGGATGGCGGGGGTACATGAGCCATGCTCACTTTTTTCTTGTTTTGTCCAAGTACCACGGTATTTACCATGATATACCATGCCTGAAATGAATAGGATCAGGTCATGTAAAATATACAGGTAGAATTGTTCCAGATGTCTTTTTATTCAGAACTCAGTATAATAGAATACCAAGTGAAGAAATCAAAAGTAGATAAAATCAAAACAATCATTTCAAGTTTTTCTTAAGGAATATCAGCATATCACATGCAACCAATCAGTTAGAAAATTGCAGACACTTTCATTTAAGATGTATTACATTCAAACTACATCAGATAACAGTTTTAAGAACCATTTAAAGAATAGTAAGAAATTATATTTTTCTGACAAATATCATTCTGAAAAAGGTAATATTCTCTAATGAAAAAAACCCTCGGTTTTCTCCAACGTACCTTGGTACGTACCACTTCATTGAATAACCACGGTTTTCCGGTATACCGGTAAAACCACCCACCAACACAACAACAAGCATCCTATAAAAATTGTGTTCATCTAGGCTAAAGACCGCTGCACAGGAATGGAAATTGATGGAAGACGCATTCGTGTGGATTACTCGATCACTGAGCGTGCACATACCCCCACACCTGGTATATACCTCGGCAAACCAACGACAAGAGGAGAACGCAACTATGACAGATATGAAAGGTGTGTACACTTTCCTTCAGTTACCAAGTTGGGCAAGATACTTTAATAAATGTATCTGGACATTACACCAGTCAATGTATTGCGTTGTAACATGTGCCTTTGTCGGTTGTCTCTCAGTGAACATTACCAAACACATCATATTGCACTAGACCTGGCATTAGTACTTCAGTTACTATAGAAACCTTTGAATATCTGGACCCTTGTCAGTGGCGCTTCCACATGTATACATGCAAAATACCTATATAGATCAGTTGTTTGACATAAGTATTTTGGTGGGGAATACTGGATCCCATGATTTGTGAAATAATGAAGGCTGATTACACAAAGAACAATCTTAGTATTTACATGCTGCACAATGAGTGTACTGGCATTGTTTCATTCATAAATTCTCATTGTATAAATAAATTGTTTACTTATTACCAGGACATTTTTATCTGCCATTTTTTGATAAATGAGAAATGTTGTGTGTTTTTAAAAAATATGCATTTGGTGTTGGACCATGTTGTGATGTTTAAACATATATTTTAATTGATGTGAAATTTTATTCTCGAACTAGAAATGGTCAGAGCAGTCACGGAGGAGGGGGCTCAGGATACAAGTTAGTAGTTACAATCAATCATTCCACAACAGTTGTACGAGTTTGTAATGTAAGTCCATATTATAACTTCATTTTTGGAAAAATCTCTAATTTTGAATTTCTCTTTCAGACACTATGAAGATAGAGGATCTTACAAGTAAGTACAATTGTTTCAAAGTATTTTTATCAAAATGAAGTAAAGAATTTCGGCGAAAGCAGATCATTGTTGAATTTTGTCGATGTTTCAATGTTCTGGATCAAGGATGAAGTCCTAATCAGTTACAGCAGGCGGTATAGTTCGGTTATCACTTTCGGCTTAAAGATCAAGAGCTCCACAGTTTGAGTAGGCAAATTTGTCTGCTGTAGGGAACGGTTCTACTTGCAGTAAGCTTTGGGTACATTGCTGTTCCAGGCCTTTGCTTAGATTTCACTGCAATACATAGCCACAATAATGATTTAGGCTTTCTCCCTGCACTATTACTAGCAGACGTGATATTAGTGATATCTCTTGAAAGCAGCGTTTAACCCAAAATCACCTCAGCTCAAGTTGGAGATATTTTCAAGTTTTCTTCCCATAATAGTCTGGGTTATTATTATAATTTAATAATCAAAATGACCCTATGAGCTGGTCACCAATGATTAACTCTGAGTATGTGAAATATTTGGATCATGTTACCTGTGAGAGATAACTGAGAAACTTTTAAAATTCATGTAAAAATTTTGAAAACTGCATTTTATGGTTGTTCCTCCACCACCACACAGACTTGTGAGTCTAGCTGTTATATGTAACATATGAAATGTTTTTAGCAACCGGTACCGATCACCCTCCCCGTATTACCGAAGACGGTCGCCGTCCCCCTACTACCAACGCAGACGCTCACGATCACGGTCTCGCTCCAGATCCTATTCCCCTCCCCACCGTGAGTATTGACAACTTATGTCTTCGTCACTTAATTTAAAACATTTAGCCTAAAACTTGCTTAATGTCAGTAGATTCAGTAGATTGCACAAGCAAAAGTATGCAAGTGAGATGTATTATGAAATTAGCTTCCTTTTGAAAATGACTTTTGAATTAGTAAAAATATTCTACTAGACACAATGAAAACTCGAACTTTCAAAGAATATATCTGATATAAAAAGTGATTGAAATGTAGTTATCAATGATAGAAGTCAGTGGATAAAGTTCTGTAAAAGTATGAAACCTGACTTGCTTACAAACATTAATCTTAGACTTGTGTCAATAAACCTTGTGTTTAATGCATAAAATAAGTTTGTAATGTTAGTTCACAGGGGTGGATTTTAACTGAACACGGATGTAGCATAAACTTTCTAGCTCTTACTGCTATTACATTTGCCTTTATTTCCAACCTGAAACTAAAGTGTTAACTGTGAAAGGTTTTTGAAAGAATTGATTGAATTCCATGCGGAAAGAATACGTATCATTAAAACAAAGAAATATCACATTATTCAGAATGTGACTTTTTATTTATATCCAGATCTCTACCTTTACAACTTAAGTTTATTTTCACAATAGATTTTGTTTGTTGACTTTAACTAAATTCTGATAACCAAATACGATTTTAGAGAACCAGGCAAATTTTAGTTAATTTCTGCCCCTGCAGTTAGGACATCCAACAATTTATTCAACAAGTCTGTCACTGTTTCTTTCCCATCTCTCCCTGTCTAGGTCGCTATTAAGGCAAGACGATACGATCACGCAGTCAGTCCATGTGACCAAACCATTCACTTATCACTCTTCATGTTACCATTTTAGCTTTTTATGTTGTTTTTCAATACTTGGGCCAATCAGTTTGTAAATGCTACGAGTTATCTTTGCCACTTATGTTTAACATGTTTGAAGCATTATCTTTAACTGCTGAGTTTGTGTTCATTAACAGAGTTGTAATGAAATGATATGGTCTATCTAAGGCTGTGACAGGTAGTAATTATTGGAATCTGTAATTACAGTCTGGTTTGACTTCTAAACTTTAACAATACTCCGAACAGTTTCGAAGGGAATTTGAAAAGATGTAAAATGTTGGCTTTTCGTCAAACTGTTCAGGTTTATTGTTATGTATGTGTAATTGTTTTTCTGAATACGTGACTTTATGAGCTGTATCTGACCAGGCCTCGAGTACAGTTTGATTACTATCTGTCACGGCTGAAGGGGACTTACTCCCATGTAGTCTGAAAACATCAGTCGCTCCTTGATCTTACTTGGTTCGGACACACATTGATCCTATCCTCATTTGAATTGGTAGTCTTCATCAATGTCTATATTCAAATTATGTTGCAAAATGGAATTACTAATACTGTTTTATGATACATTTGGTAACAATTTTATAATACTTCTGCCAGACAGATTTGGAAATTGAATTTAAAAATCTGAACTTGAGTTGTAGTTTTCATTACACCTCTGTTATAAACACTTGAATACAGTTCTGATGTCACTACAATGTATCCATATCAGATAGGAAATAAGGAAACTTTGTAATCATGGTTTAGCATTTTACTTATTTTTCATTTGCCCTTTCCTTTCAATACTTTGTAAATAATTATGACATCATGAGCTGCAAATGTATCCATTTGAATGAGTTTCATTTCCCATTTCTGGGGTTTACATGGCTTGCTTTTGACAAATTCAGTATTGAAAGCAGAAACTTTGGGTGTCAGATGTTGCTAGAAATAGATTCATTAAATGTATTACATCACATTAATTCAGCATTTCCTTGAACAAAGACGTACATTGTCCAACTGGATTTTGTGGTTGCAGCAAATGTCATGTGATGGGTGTCATTCAATAATTATTGTTGTGACAAATGTGATGGGCCTGAAACAAACAATGATTATCTTTGTTGCACATGAAAATATTTTATAATGTCAGATTAAGAAATATGTCCACATTGCATACTAGTTTTGAAAAAATATTGATTATAGAGAACTAGTAATATTTTTAGTTATGGGCGATTCTTTTAAACTCTTTAAGATCTGTTTAGGTGATGAACTTGTACATTAACATAACTTACAACATTAAATCGTCAGGTCAAGACCCTGTAAAAATATTGTCTGTTTACTGAATGTCTATTACTAACAACTAGTGTTTTGACATCCAGTTGGGTGTCAGCTCAGTCATGAATTGTATACTTTTTGCCTTTGTTTTTATTTTGATAACCATTATGTTTTGTCAATGAATGTGTTATAAACTAGTTTTGTAAATAAAATGGACATGTATTCCGTCGACAAAGATCATGTTTTAATTCTGTTTCTTTGTGTCATTAAAAGGTTTTGAAGAAAGAAAAATGAAGTTTTTGAAGAATGAAACATGAAGAATAGAAACATGAAGATAGAATAGCACTCGAAAATTGAAGAAATAGAAAATTGCGAGGATAGGGGATGGGTTGATGGTTTTGTCCATTTTCGAAACCAACCATGAAGTTGCACAGGGGGGAAGTGAGTGAGAAATATTCCGGGGTAGAAGAAGGAAAAAAGAAGCGAGGTGAGGAAATTGCTGTACCGTAATAAGCAGCAGGGGACGAAATTGGACGGCAGGAATCCTGTAGAAGATATCCTCCTGTCCTCGGTATGAGCTTTCACTCTTGCTATCTGTCTGTCTGTATGTCTGTCCACCAGTCATTTGTCTATCTGTATGCCCTTTTTCTCTGAACCACCATGGAACTGCACTGCCAGATAAGAATGTGAAGAAGTCGAGGTGCGTGTAAAACGAGAGCAGGCTGAAAAAGTTACTACTTGTTATTGTGCATTTGATATTTTTTACTCCCATTTCCTGCAGTTGTAAAGTAAATTATTGTCCCTTGCCATTTGTATTATTCTGAAACCAATCGGTAACGTTAAAAGCCACCAGTTTCATCAAATTAAAGAAACTTGTCGTATGACTGGCCATACTAAGTAATGGGAATTTATTCATTTGAATTTAGCTTTTCATATATGATAAATTGTGGTTTTAAACTGCAGATTTGAGTTGAACATTTCTTTTTTAAAAAGTGGGTCTGCAAAATATATCAATTTAATTTTTAAAAAATAATAAATTGGGATGATAAATTGAATCAAATTCTATAAATGCAGGATTCAAAATTTAGATTGCAAGTCAATAATGGCTTGTTAATCTGGCAGTATGGTTCTGCCCTTAACCGTCTCTTTCCTTCTGTGCTTATATCAATCACAGCTGGGAGTCTCTCCCCTTCCTTGATTCCTCTCCTGGTTTGTGGCATGATATACTTGGTGGAGAATCATGTATCTAATCTTCATCTCCCGTACATCATCAGACACATCATCAGAGATCAGTAGTAAACAAACTACTTTCATATTCATCACAAGACAGCACAAAGATCTTGCATAAGCTTTGAAAGATCCTAGAATGGTTACTCTGTACTCTTGATCCTTAGTCCCATTCAGTGCCAGGCTAAAATCAACAATGAATTTGGGTCAATGTCTCTTCTAAGGTTATTGTTGATCTTGTCATTGTTGTCAATCAATCAATCTGTATTTACTCGGTGGTACAAGAGCAAAATAACATAATATACATTTTTGCATGCGCCTTAAGTATTTCTTAACAACTTTAAGATATTTATGAATTTTTACATACTTTTCAGTTCAATCTCAATATTAAAGCATGAATAATGAGGATATAACTTAAAGATCAGCTTTAGAGCTAATATTCCCTTGGCCCACAAGGCATGACTCGTCTGTCCATATCACTGGCTTATTTAAACCTTGTTTGCAGTACCAAGTCAAGCTGCACCCTGCTGACACAGAAAGTGACGTAGTGCAGCAAGGCTTGAATTAGCCAGTGATATGGACAGGCAAGAGTTATGCCTTGCAGGGGAAGTTGCTAACCAATGGTCATGCATTCACAAAAATTAATCCTAAAATTGTCATTTGGGAAGTCATTTAACATCGTCATTTTAGTAATAATGCAATTTTTTCTTCTACTAATGTGTGGTAATGTGGGAGGTGTCGGTGGGCGAACTAAGGATTGGTACATGCTAAGAAGTGAAGTAACAATAACAAGGGAATGTGAAGTAAATTCTCTGCATTCAGCTGCAAGTCTTGTCACATCGCATTTAAATGAGTAGATCGTGGACTGTCTTAGTTTCACAGTAGTGGTGCACCTGCATGCTATTTGTTTCAGTTCTGATTTCCATTGGTAAGTAGCTTAGTAATCATTTTATCGTAACCATAACTCCGAAGACCAAGGGATGGCACAATGGATGAAAAAAGAAGAAACAGTCTTGTGAGAAAGAATCACTGAACAGAATGTTGCCTGTTATCTGCATTGCAATACTTGGGGTCTGACATTCTCTCACCACATAGCTCTCAAGTCATATCTTCCCACACATCTGTTACAGTACAACAGTTTCCTTGCATGAGTGACACAGAATCTTGTAGGTTGCAAATTGCAGTCACATCTGTTGTGTAGCCAGTTTCAAACTGTGAGCTCTTTACCTGCAGCCATTGGGAAGACTTGTACCTTCCCTGTGCACATCTCTTCAAGAAAATATTTGATTGGATTAGAAATAGGGACGTTACTACTGTTGTAAACTTTCACAGCTAGATTTGTTTTGGAGAAAGCAGGGATGCTATTAGTTAGTATTTTGACAGGGGACTGTAAGACCCTTGTATATTCCGTAATTTCCCCGAAGCACAGCAGCAGCAAAAGGAACTACAGAATATACAAGGGCTTACAGTCCCGAAGTCGTACACCCTGTCAAAACAGTAACAAATTTATAAACCTTAAGATCCATTATCTGTACTTATTACTCATTTCCGATCAAATATATAGGTTATATAGCTTTTACCTTTTACTTTAAAAACTCTGCACTGTGAAACAGCAAAATGCTTACCAGCCAGTGTCAAGGGAGGTAACTCGGTGACTAAAAAATAATAAATTTTAGGTTTATTTCAAAATATTAAAAAATAAAAGAAATACACAGTTTTCAGCAAATTTATCTAAAGGGTAATAACCCATTTTGTACAAGTTGGTGGGGTTATATGACTTTAGTGATCTCTTTGATGAGAGTTTGGGTCTAGATGCCACTCCAATCTTAGGTGCTCAATTAAATCTTGTAACATTGGCTAAGACTTATTGTTATGATACTCTAAGTCTTGTGAGCTTCAGAAAAACAACTTTACCTTCAACTTGGGGTTTATGATTAATAGATGTCACGGTAGGACCATTACGTAAGTGCATAGCTTTACAAATTTGTAATTTTTGATGAAGATATTAAATTTTAGAAAATGGAATAGTATAGTAGTATAAAAACATTCATAATTATTTAGACCTCAAGATTCAGCTTTTTAACTGATATAAGAAAAAAAGAAATATTGTCACAACTGTTTCTCAATTATCTTCCGACAGAGGTTTCTCCCTTTTCTACTATAACCTCACAAACATGTTTCAAACTGAGCATTCTGTAACTGTTGAAATTAGTGCTTCAACTGTGTGATGCACACATACTGTTTACAAAACAAAATGTTCACAGATGTAAACCAATGCTTGATTGGACAAAGATAAGGACGTTATCAGTGTTGGAAACTTTCACCACCATGGGATCATTTGGGCATTGACTAGTGAAATACTGCCTATGTATAACAGACGTTATGATAGAAAATATGAAATGAGTAACCTTTGTGGGAAGATAATGAAGCTATTCAGTCACCTAATTTTGGAACTTGAAGCAGTAAAAGGCCAGAGTAAATGAGTTATGCTGAATAGTACCATTTGGCCAGGAAGAAAAGCAGTTTCTATCCTATGAGCACTGCAAATGGATAATTTCACAGAATGGTTAGACATGTCTGTCAACAGTAAACTGTTTGACATTATCTTAACCTTGGACAGCCGTACAATTTGAGATTTGAACAAATATTAGATTTGCCAGACATCAAGAATAAGGGAACAAGATGAGATCAGCTGATGGTGATGGCGGCTGCCTGATACGGAAGAGATGTTGCCAAAAGACTGATAGAAGAATTAGCGGATTGAAAAACAGGATTTAAATATTTGATTTGCTGATCATGATTTGTTCAGAAGTAATGTATGAATATCTTGGTCAATAAACTTGAAATACTTCTTATTTGTTTTTGACAACTCTATAAGGAGACAGTGGAAATGAAACTAATTTGAATTTAAAATTAATCAGATTCTCTTTGACCAAGGCCAAGCAAATGTCAATCTCTTGAGAATAAATGTTGCTGAATGTTTCAAGCTTTTGTCATTCTGGCTCAACATCCTTTGCAGAAGAATACGTTTTTTCATTTTCATTCATATGGTGCAACAATGGTTTGATCTAACATTGTTTTATTTGGGATAACACTACCTTCAATAGTTTTTCTTGCCCAGTCGCTTGCTGGATTCGAACCAACACCGTCAGATTAAGGCAACTATCACCGGCACTGACCGTACCAACAGCCAGGGGGGCGGGTTAGCGCGTTCGGCTTTGGATCAAGAGGTCTGGGGTTCGAATTCCGCCAGGGGCATGACCACTTTGTCTGCAGTAGAGAACTGTTCTACACGCAGTGAGGTTTGGGTCCAATGCCACACTGAATTTCAGCATAGTACCATCCATGATTCGCTAGTTCCAGCTGTTGCTCGCAGGTTTCACCACAATGCATAGCCACATGGCGTTGTTGGCTTTCTCCCTCCCGTAATACTAGCAGCCGCCATATAATTGAAATACTCTTGAAAGCAGCGTTAAACCCCAACCCACCTCACCTCACCTCACCACCAACGGCCACAGGGACGTGTATCACTTAGAAACGGCGTTTGAAAGACATACCTATATAAACCCTGACCGATTACTATATAAATGGAAAGGAATGTAAACCACTCCATGCTCATTCAAACTCACTCGATTACTACGGTACGAAAGCTGAATTATTTCCCTACAAAATGAGCTATAAATGGTCACAATCGGATCATTATTTCAAAAACTATGCGACATAAGTCCGTATATTGCCACCTCCAAATATTCAAGTCAATTTCCACGCTCACGAAAATCAGTGAAAACTCACGTTTTAAACTCGTTTAATTCCAGCAATATTGACAGCACCTATGAATCGGCAGATTCGAACCGCCCAGTGAAACTACAGATGTTAACACATTACAACACCTACATATCATTTCTCCGACTGTATGCCGACGGCATTTTGTCTCAAATCATTGTCATATCTCGGTTCGCTACCAGCCATTCATGACCTTGACATTCAGTTGACCCGGAGTGTCCCATATTCAGATTGGCGAGAACGAAGGACCTGGATATGGGACACTCCGGGTCAACTGAATGTCAAGGTCATGAATGACTGCTAGCCATTTGAGACAAAATGCCGAGTTTTGTGACCTTAACCTTTATTTAAAGGTCACAACGAGACTTTGACGCCCTTGTCAGCGGGGTATCTCCAGAACCATTCACTGAATTATCTTCACATCTTACACAAAGCACCAAGGGAAAACGAAGAGCTGATTAGATTTTGGTGACCATTATCTTAAGGTCACAACAGACTTTAAATTTTTCGACATGTTAATATACATGTAAAGCTTGTCAGCGCAATATCTCAAGAACCATTCACAGGAATTTCATGTCTTACACAAAGCACCTCCTAGGGATACCAAAAGGCGTCCGTCCGTCCATCCGTCTGTAAACTTTAAGCTTTTTCGACTTCTTCTCAAGAACCACTGGGTCTAGGTAACTGAAATTTTGTATACATACTCCTTGGGCAATGGGGATTCTAAATTGTAGATTTAGTGATCCAGTGACCCCAAATAAGGGCCTCACAGGCCATAACCTAAAAACCTATTTTCATCTTCTCCAGAACGAAAAGACCTAGAAGACTGAAATGTTGTGTACAGACTCTTTAGCCATTGGAGATTCTAAATTGTAGATTTGTTGACCCTGTGGCCCAAAATAAGGGCCTCACAGGCCATTACCTAAAATCCTGTTTTCATCTGTTTCTCCGGACCAAAAAGACCTAGAAGGCTGTAATATTGTGTGCAAACTCTTTAGCCAATAGGGATTCAAACTTGTAAATTTGGTTACCCTGTGACCCCAAATATGGGCCACAGCCTAAAAAAAACCCTTTAAAATTGAATTTTGAACAGATATTTTATGGCACTTCAATCGGTATTTATTTTATCTCTAAGAAAATACCTGAGAGAGAGTCATCTCATCTTTTAGATATGCGAGTCCTAACTTTGGTTTGAGAAATGCAGAAAATGAGAAAAAAAAGTAAATTTGCAGTTAATCTTATTCAGTAGGAATGTGAAATATATGTCGAAGATCAAGTCTCCATGCATTATGGACATGTTTGTCAAATTGATGTTATCAATGTGAAATGAGAACTATTGAATTGCCTATGAACTGAATATTGTGGATATGAAAACAAAACGCCCTCACAGGTCAAAACATAATAATATTTGTGCATCTTCTTCTCCAGAAAAAAATTAGAAGGAATATTGTATTCAGAATATTTAGATGTTTGGATGAAAAGGCTTAGAACCGATAAAATTGTGCAAAGATTATTTAGCCAAGGTGATTCTAAATTGTACTATGTACCATGAGATTCATCACATTGCCTGTTCTCTCTAAGCCTTATACCGTTCGATCAGTGATGCCAGTGTTTTGTGCAAGGCAGAGGCTATTACATAATTTGGCTGTAAAAGCACAGCTGGCTTGTAACCAGAGCCAAGGGGTCAGCATATTGCATAATCTCCTGTGTGATGACCTTGCTGAGTGCTCTCTCTCACTTTCAAGACGAAGATTTGTCAGGGCTAGGGATTGTACATTATATTGAGACAATATATTTCTGTCTTCATCATCAAACAATATAAACCCTGATGAGCTACAGAGCCCATCGCTCTATTTTTTTAGGATAAGATCAGTGTCGGATGACTGTAAAGAAATGTCCACTTCAATCCAAATCGTCTTTATCATCAAATATGGGCAGGGCAGGCATTTTCACTAAACTTTTTCTCAGACCAGTCGACATGGAAATCTGAAAATTTCACTAAACATTTTTGTTTCATCAAGTAGGTAGTAAGACGAGAAGTGTGCCCTAAACTGTTAACTTCTCAAAAAGAACTAATGCGAGAGAACTCAAATTTTGGGATTATTAATGTTGTAAATTTCGTTACCCTACTCCCCAAAACATAAAATCGTGTCGGGGAGTGCAAAATAAAGCTTATCATTTAAAGGATATGTGAAAAGTCGAAGGGCGTAGCTACTATTATGAAAAAAAAACGGGCTTCCACATGATTTATTCGCTTAATATTTTTAGCTCATCAGGCCTGAAAGGCCCGATGGGCTTATGGCATGGGATGGCGTCCGTCCATCCGTCCAACCGTAATCTTTTCGCTTTTTCAACTTCTTCTCCAGAACCACTGGGTCTAGGTAGCTGAAATGTTGTATACAGACTCCTTGGGCAATGGGGATTCTGAATTGTAGATTTAGTGATCCAGTGACCCCAAATAAGGGCCTCACAGGCCATAACCTAAAAACCTATTTTCATCTTCTTCTCCAGAACGAAAAGACCTAGGAGGCTGTCATGTTGTGTAAAGAGTCTTTAACCAATGGAGATTCTAAATTGTAGATTTGGTGACCCTGTGGTCCCAAATAAGGGCCTCACAGGCCATTACCTAAATCCTGTTTTCCTCAGTTTCTCTGAAACAAAAAGACCTAGAAGGCTGTAATATTGTGTGCAAACTCTTTAGCCAATGGGGATTCTAACTTGTAAATTTGGTGATCCTGTGACCCCAAATATGAGCCACAGCCTAAAAAAAACCTTTGAAATTGAATTTTGAACTGATATTTTATGGCACTTCAATCAATTTTTCCCTAATAAACAAAACATAAAAATCTATTTTCATCTTCTTCTCCAGAACAAACTAGAAGGAATATTGCGTTCAGAATGTTTAGATGTTTGGATGAGAATGCTAAGAACCGATAAAATTGTGCAAAGATTATTTAGCCAAGGTGATTCTAAATTGTACTATGTACCATGAGATTCATCACATTGCCTGTTCTCTCTAAGCCTTAGGCCTATACAGTTAGATCAGTGATGCCAGTGTTTTGTGCAAGGCAGAGGCTATTACATAATTTGGCTGTAAAAGCACAGCTGGCTTGTAACCAGAGCCAAGGGGTCAGCATATTGCATAATCTCCTGTGTGTTGACCTTGCTGAGTGCTCTCTCTCACTTTCAAGACGAAGATTTGTCAGGGCAAGGGATTGTACATTATATTGAGAAAATATATTTCTGTCTTCATCATATCTATCATCTCTATGTGTTTCTTTTTAATTATCAGTATATATGTGTTCCAACTATCGAGTCTGGGCAATTAGGAAAGTTACATTTTACTGTCAACGCCTTGAACATTCATTATAGAGGCCGTAAACGATAACGTATGTATTGTATGGTAAGAAATAATTCTCCGGTGTGTTATAGGAACTGGTTAAGCGGATAACAACCTGTACAAAATCTTATTTACCTTTCTGCAAATGAGGTTTAACACACCCTGCTAAACTCAAAGGGAACAGTAAATTTGCTAATGCATACAAGTATCATCTGACATACATGTATGAGTTGCATCGCACACATGCGTAAACGTTGTGCATGCGAACAATATCAGAGTATGAATCCACTCAACTTCCCAATGCAAGGCATAACTCTTGCCAGTCTCCATTACTGGCTGATTTAGGCTTTGCAGTATTTCCTTAAGAAATCTGTGCTTAGAAATCCAGGCCCGCTATGCATTTCGAGTGCAGCGATTCACTATCTAGGCACAACAAAGCGAGGGAAATACCGCAAGGCTTAAATCAGCCAGTAATGCAGACTGGTAAGAGTTATGCCTTGCGTACGGAAATTGGAATCCACTTAGCACATGTTAAGTTTAAGGCGCTGTAGCACGCCGTCATTACTGAAATAAAGTGATCCAAAGAAAAGGCAAACAAGTGTTTCAAATGGCTAAATAATACTCCTGAATCAATAAAAAGAGGTTAATGCCGAATGTATATGAATCAGTTAAGCCATGCGACTCCATTTCCCTCCGAGTGGCCACTTTAAGGTGTTTAAGGGAGCGGCGGAAGAGAAGGGGGTTGGAGTGCATTTTATAGATGCAAACTAATGTTTACTTCATTCAAACATGTTACTCATTTTTAGCTCATCAGGCCTGAAAGGCCCGATGGGCTTATGGCATAGGATGGCGTCCGTCCGTCCGTCCGTAAACTTTTCACTTTTTCGACTTCTTCTCCAGAACCAATAACTCTAGAGAGCTGAAATTTTATGTACAGACTCCTTGGCCAATGGGGATTCTAAATTGTAGATTTGATGACCTTGTGACCCCAAATAAGGGCCCCAGGGGTCATAACCTTAAAAGCTATTTTCATCTTCTTCTCCAGAACCAATGACTCCAGAGAGCTGAAATTTTATGTACAGACTCCTTGGCCAATGGGGATTCTAAATTGTAGATTTGGTGACCCTGTGACCCCAAATAAGGGCCACAGGGGTCATAACCTAAAAAGCTATTTTCATCTTCTTCTCCAGAACCAATGACTCCAGAGAGCTGAAATTATATGTACAGACTCCTTGGCCAATGGGGATTCTAAATTGTAGATTTGGTGACCCTGTGACCCCAAATAAGGGCCTCACTGGCCATTACCTAAAATCCTGTTTTCATCTTTTTCTCCGGAACAAAAAGATCTAGAAGGCTGTAATATTGTATGCAAACTCTTTAGCCAATGGGGATTCTAACTTGTAAATTTGGTGACCCTGTGACCCCAAATATGGGCCACAGCCTAAAAAACCTTTGAAAATGAATTTTGAACTGATATTTTATGTGCACTTCATTAACTTTATTTGAAATGTATGTCGACTTGAGATAACAATCTGCAATGTGGACATGTTTGTCAAATTGATGTAATCAATGTGAAATGAGAACTATTGAATAGCCTATGAACTGAAAATTGTGACAAGGCATAAAGGACTAAATTGAAGAGGAGTTAAGAATTCTTTTATTTTACATGAGATATGTGAACTGCATATGACTGGTGATGAAATGATAAGATAAGATTATTTTCATCTTCTTCTCCAGAACGAAAAGACCTAGAAGGTTGTCATGTTGTGTAATGAGTCTTTAGCCAATGAATATTCTAAATTGTAGATTTGGTGAAGCTGTGGCCCCAAATAAGGGCCTCACAGGCCATTACCTAAAATCCTTTTTTCATCTTTTTCTCCAGAACAAAAAGATCTAGAAGGCTGTAATATTGTATGCAAACTCTATAGCCAATGGGGATTTTAACTTGTAAATTTGGTGACCCTGTGACCCCAAATATGGGCCACAGCCTAAAAAAACCCTTTGAAAATTAATTTTGAACTGATATTTTATGACACTTCATTCACTTTATTTGAAATGTATACTTGAGAAAACAATTTACATTGTGGACATGTTTGTCAAATTGATGTAATCAATGTGAAATGAGAACTATTGAATAGCCTATGAACTGAAAATTGTGACAAGGCAAAAAGGACTAAATTGAAGAGGAGTTAAGAATTCTTTTATTTTACATGAGATATGTGAACTGCATATGACTGGTGATGAAATGATAGATAAGATTATTTTCATCTTCTTCTCCAGAACAAAAATACCTAGAAAGTTGTCATGTTGTGTAATGAGTCTTTAGCCAATGGAGATTCTAAATTGTAGATTTGGTGACCCTGTGGCCCCAAATAAGGGCCTCACAGGCCATTAACTAAAATCCTGTTTTCATCTTTTTCTCCAGGACAAAAAGATCTAGAAGGCTGTAATATTGTATGCAAACTCTTGAGCCAATGGGGATTCAAACTTGTAAATTTGGTGACCCTGTGACCCCAAATATGGGCCACAGCCTAAAAAAACCCTTTAAAAATTAATTTTGAACTGATATTTTATGACACTTCATTCACTTTATTTGAAATGTATACTTGAGATAACAATCTACATTGTGGACATGTTTGACAAATTGATGTAATCAATGTGAAATGAGAACTATTGAATAGCCAATGAACTGAAAATTGTGACAAGGCATAAAGGACTAAATTAAAGAGGAGTTAAGAATTCTTTTATTTTACATGAGATATGTGAACTGCATATGACTGGTGATGAAATGATAAGATAAGATTATTTTCATCTTTTCCTCCAGAACGAAAAGACCTAGTGTAATGTTGTGTAAAGAGTCTTTAGCCAATGGAGATTCTAAATTGTAGATTTGGTGACCCAGTGGCCCCAAATAAGGGCCTCACAGGCCATTACCTAAAATCCTGTTTTCATTCAGAACAAACTAGAAGGAATATTTTGTTCAGAATGTTTATATGTTTGGATGACAAGGCTTAGAACCGAGATTGTTTAGCCAAGGTGATTCTAAATTGTACTATGTACCATGAGATTCATCACATTGCCTGTTCTCTTTAAACCTTATACAGTTAGATCAGTGCTGCCAGTGTTTAGTGCAAGCAAGAGTCTATTACATAATTTGGCGGTAAAACACAAAAAACACAGCTGGCTTGTAACCAGAGCCAAGGGGTCAGAATATTGCATAATCTCCTGTGTGTTGACCTTGCTGAGTGCTCTCTCTCAATTTCAAGAATAAGATTTGTCAGGGTTAGGGATTGTACATTATATTGAGACAACATATTTCTGTCTTCATCATCAAACAAAATAAACTCTGATGAGCTACAGAGCCCATGGCTCTATTTTTGTAATCAGTTGTGTGCATGTTTGAGCCTATGTGTGAGCCATCCTTTAACTGCATTTAATTTAATGAACATCCTATCATGCAGTTGGTCCTATCTGAATTAGCAATTAGTTAGTACCTGTCGAGGCGTGTTTGTCTAACTAATAGTCATACATTTTTGTGACCTTTGGTTTATATCATAAACTACCTTAGACTATAAAGCATGCAAAAGGCTTATCTACAGAGACAATGGCTCTATTTGTTTAGATATTAGATCTTAGATACGCAACCATGCAGTTCCTGGTGATCTACAGAGCCAATGGTTCTAAACATTTTATCAATTTGCTGGGCTAATGGCTTAGTTTAGTAGTGATTATATATAAAGCTTTGAAAAATCATTATCTTGGTAAATACCCGATTGATTTTTATGTTCTATGGCTTGTATTAGGACAAATGTTTTGGCTTTGATATTTAGATGTGTTACAATTAGTGAAATTACCAATGAAGTCCCCAGAGGAAACACTCAATAGTCACCACAGCACAAAAGTATTGTTTCTTGAATGTAGAATGATCGTTGGAGAAGCAGTGAATCGAAGTGATGTCAGACTCCTATATCGTGTAATCCAAGTGTAGACTGGCTTTATATAGCCATTACTACTTCTAGAATCCACGAGGAACTTCCCTAGACTTCTACATATATCTGCACAGTCGTTTACATCAGATTTCCAACAAGTACTAGAACTTTCTTTAATATTCCATTGACTTCCTACCGGTAGTGACGAGGGGGGAAGGGAGGCAACTGTAAGCAACTGACTATTTGTAGACCCTTGCAACTAACCTTTTGTGATCCCAAAATAATAAAACCTACATGTAGCTACTAAATGTTACATATGTAAAACAACATTCTGATGACGGATGACAACATTCTGAAATATAGTTTCAAACGGACATAGAGTGTTGACCTCGTTACATCCCTTTACGTTTTTATGGTATAAGGGGCTAGATCTTCGACTCCATGTGCTTTCTTGTCGCAAGGTTTCGATCATATAAGTCCCTTTGTCTTCAAGTGCAATTATGCAGGAAGAAACTAAGATGCTACAACTCTCTTAACCCTTATTTTAATTATCAAGGGGGTTTTAAAGCAAATTTCCTGAAAGCAAAAACAATCGTCATGAAAAGCAAAAACGGAAGTGGGATGTTAATGGAATTGCAACTTAAATATTGATAACTTTCGACCATAAAACAAAGCGGAATACTGCTCTTGGGCAAACCCGTCTGTCAGAGAGGACTCGAGGGCAGCGCGTGTCACATGGAATGCGTGGCAGGGAGTCCTCTGTGACGTCATTATGGCCAACGATGTGGGGAGTAGCTACTTACGAGCGACACTCTTCACAACTAAGTGTACATTATATCATTAAAGTGAGATATAGGCGTTAGCTATTGGCGATATGGTACTGCAGTCAGACTCTAAGGGGAGAAATTATGGAATAACCTCGCCTTCAGGGACATTGTCTGTCACTTCACAAATATGAAGAGAGAATATCTGACACGTTGCCATATATACGCAACAAAAGGGATTTCAAACGTGTCAGATACTTCCATAATACTGATTGCATATATCCTGTTCCATCCGGGTAGTTGTATCCGCAGGACCATATATAGAAAAGAGTAAACATCAGATGGATTTGACTGGATCAATATTCTTTAATACGATCAGCTCATGTCGACCGGTGTATTGGTATCTTCAAGTATGGTTAACTAATGGAAGATTGCATATTTATGTATGAACAAAAACAATACAATTTTGTAATACTCAACATCTTAACACATCAGTGTATTGACACTAAAATCAGTCCTTGTTTATCAATCACGTACGTCAATTACCTCGTGGTCTTCAATTGGTATCTGAGTATTAACGAGTTCGTTATGTCTCGTTGATTACGATATAAAACAAATTACAACTTTTACTTTAGAGACTACACAAACAAATATTGCCCATCACTGAATCGCTAATTGACACGAGAAATTGAGTGGTTTCCATCTATTTTATGAAAGGTCAAATGAGCTACTGGCATGAGCCGTCGCCCCTAAAGTTTTCACATTTTCGACTTATCCTCGAGAACTGCTGCACCCACAAAGCTGTAATATTCTGGGCATGTCGATTGCACCTAGAAGATCAAAATTTGTACATTTGGTTTGTACTTTTTCTGGTTAACTATTTACTTAGTTTATAACATAAAACACTACAAAGCATAACGTAATTAACGAAAAGCATTTTATGCTACAATATTTCGTATACCTTTTCCAGCAGTTAAACTTGCATAATAAGTTGTAAACATTAGATTACAGATGAGGTAAAGAGCCAATGATCAACACTTATATATTGGGTCTTATACTGTGTTGTGCCCCTGGGCAAGGCACTTCATCCACATTGCACTCAGTCCACCCAGCTGTTTAAATGGGTACCTGAACACGGGAGGTACGGACCTAAATGGTCTCGCGGAGCGCTTAGTAGCGGCACCGAAAGTACAATTCCTTCAGGGTAATAATTGTACCGCCATTGAGCAGTGCTTGCACTGGATAATAGGCGTTAAATGTATATTATTATTATTATCAACACTACAGAGTTGAGAGGGTGTTGGGAGAGGAGGAAAGGACTTGGAGAATGATGTTGGAGGAAGAGGAAGAAGGGGATGTGGTCAGGTCTTTCTGTAAGGAGCATTCAAACATAGTGTCAAGCGATGTTTTGCTATGCACTGGCACTTTGAAGACTGGATCTTTCATGGCTAGGGATAGTGTTTTATATTGAGAAGAATTTATTTCGGATTTACACATCAAACAACAAATCTAGCCCATGGCTCTGTTTTAGCTCATCAGACCTGGAAGGCAAGTTGGAACTAATGGCATGGGCTGTCGTCCATTGTGTGAGTGAACTCCACTTCGTAGTACACACATATGGGCTTGGCAAGTGGGGTCTACACTTAAATCGTTAATCAACCGCTTCATATAAGAACCAGCAATGCTAGAAAGCTCAAATTCTGGTAATATGATCTTTGTTGGATGGTTTGTCAATTACAGTATCCTACTCCCCACAATAATGGCACGGCAGGAATGCATTGTAAAGTGGCGCAACCATTTAATGTCTATGGTCATGCTAGAAAGCTTAAATTTTTGCAATGATGTTAGTGCATGTGATGAAAACTGACATTTGTAAATTTCATTACCGTACTTCCAAAAATAAGGGCTTGACTGACTACGATCAATTGTACAATTGGCATTTAAAGGGACATTCCGTATGTTATTGTAGTAACATAGGTCAAAAGTTACCAAGGGTGTTATCTTACAGAGAAGTAATGACTATTGGCAATAATTACCCTTTTAGTACCAATCTGTTCATTATAGTAACATTACTTAGATGTTTAGTCGTGATTATTATCGAAAACCGGACAATATTCCGCGGCTGGCGCGCAATTGTTCAAACATAATTTGGAAAATCTGTATAAAGCAGACAAAGAGACAGATATTGGTTCGTACTTTTCAATGGAACATATAAAACATAACTGGTATACTTGTAAATGGGGCACATGAGTTCGGCTTCTCATCGTATATTAAGACGCTGCTCGAATTTCAAGGAAAGCAAGTTGTTGTTCGTCAAATATTTGGCGTTAGGGGATACATATGCAAGTCGAGTGAGATGATTTTGACGTAAATAAGGAAATTTGAGATTAAGGCTAGTGGGGCGGTTGCTGGCTCTAGTGTGAAACTTAAAACAATAGGTGTCGCATTGAAAAATATTATTATATTATTCCTTCTACCTTGAAATTAAGTAGTCTATAAAATCTATAATGTATGTATTCGATGCATTGCAAATACGTTTGTTGATTGGGCAATGTCTTATAAGTGTGATATTTAATCTTTTTCTTAGAGATAATGAATGATTTAATGCCTGATGAGCTACAATGGCTGTATTTTAAAGTTGTAGTTGTGTATCATATTTTAGTGTTAAAATAAGTAATTTGCAACTGAAAGAGTTTTAAAACCAAACCCCTTTTGCAACAAACTAATATTGCCCTCCTCACTTAGTACAATAAATAACGTGAATTGACCTTAAGGAGGTTCCTTACCAATTTAAAAAATCTCAAGAAATTGCTAATATTTCATTATGTACATGAAAAACATATACTAAATCCATTTCTGTTATAAAAAAGGAGGTCACCATGCTCGTTTTTTAGATATGAGCTTCCAATGTGGGTGGGGGTGTCGCCATAAAATGAAATTTTCACTTCCATTTCACTCCATCATTGTGAAAAACCAACAAACATATTTCATAATTATGGCCCTACCTCAATAGAAGGTATATGGTTACAGTGTACACATATATGCAAGAATAAAATGAACCTTTTTTGTAATTTTGAAGCATTTTGACTTAAATTGAAATTTTACAAAAGGAATTAGTTTTCTGTTAAACATTCATATTTATGTCATTTAATCATAAGATTCGCAGGAAACAACCTCTATGTTATAGAAATACTAGCCAAAAACAAAAGTAACCAAAAACATCATACGTATCCAAGCTAACTTGAAAAATAATCTGAAAAAAAACCCTTCAGAAATTGTCAGTTTTCAGTAGCAAGGGAGATAACTCTTACACATTCTGCATGACCATTTCCCCTTAAAATAGATAATGGAGCAAATTAACAAAATATATCCTTTTGATCACTCAACAAATACTAAATTGCAAAATTATATTACAATCATTTAATGTTCTTATTCAAAAACATTTGTTTAATTTTCTAATGTGCATGACTAACACTTTACTGAAATGTTCACAAGGGCTATAAGGCTATAAGGCTATAAGGCTAAGAGGCTACACGGACCTCCTGAATCTGACAATTGAAGATGCGCAGAAACAATCGCAAGGAACCTCCTTAATATAATGCTCATTTCGCATTTGCCAACATATGAAGTGTGTATAAATAAATTTCTCAATAACATTGAGTCATATTCCAAATGTTACCATCATGTTTTTTGTTAAACATTCAAGCAATTCAGCAAATTCAAAGTGTTGATTTAATTTACTTTCCATCACTGTTATTTTCTGTATGGGCTAACTGGTTTAATGAACTGTTCTAGTTTTTCTTGATTTTTTTCTGAAATTAAAGCGACAAATTTGAACTGGGAGAAAGATTTTTAAAAGTTCAGTAATATAAATCAATGCTTATATAAATAGTTTAAAATAACCGAAAAAAACCACGATTTCTTTAACCATGACGCATAAGAGGTACAAGAAACTAATTATGTAAATATCTAATAATTAGATCTTGGTTTTTAAGCAGTAACGTTAACGGATGATTCTAACGACGCTCATTGCCAATTTAAGAGTTGAAAATTAAATTAATATTTGAAAACTCCTAAAAAGAATCATGAGTGGAATTTTTTAAAAATAAGCTTTAGAATTTCCAAAGAAGACATTTTTCTGAAATGTTAATTTGACTGGTAATTTATGAAACGATTAATATTTTTGCTGGTCGCGCCTGATACTCGCCCTATTACATAACTATGTGCTAATAGTCACGTGGGAGGAGTTCAAGTCAACCCGCACACCCTCGCCCAACCTTGATTCACTCTCCTCGTCTCACCTCACCTCAACCCACACACCCTCGTCTAACCTTGATTCACTCTCCTCCTACTACCTCATCTCACCGACACACCCTCGTCTAACTTTGATTCACTCTCCTCCTATCACCTCATCTCACCCCACACATCCTCGTCTAACCTTGATTCACTCTCCTCCTATCACCTCATCTCACCCTACACACCCTCGTCAAACCTTGATTCACTCTCCTCGTCTCACATCATCTCAACCCACACACCCTCGTCTAACCATGATTCACTCTCTTCCTACCATCTCATCTGACCCCAGACACCCTCGTCCAACCTTGATTCACTATCCTCGTCTCACCTCATCTCGCCCAACACTACCTCTTCCAACCTTGATTCACTCTCTTCCTATCACCTCATCTCACCCTAAACACCCTCGTCTAACCATGATTCACTCTCCTATCACGTCATCTCACCCTACACACCCTCGTCTAACCTTGATTCATTCTCTTCCTATCACCTCATCTCACCCCACACACCCTCGTCTAACCTTGATTCACTCTCCTCCTATCACCTCATCTCGACCTACACACCCTCGTCTAACCTTGACTCACTCTCTTCCCATCACCTCATCTCACCCTACACACCCTCGTCTAACCTTGATTCAATCTCCTCGTCTCAAATAATCTCACCCTACTCACCATTGTCTAACTTTGATTCACTCTCCTCCTACTACCTCATCTGACCTCAGACACCCTCGTCTAACCTTGATTCACTCTCCTCCTACCACCTCATCTCACCCAACACACCCTCGTCTTACCTTGATTCACTCTCCTCGTATCACCTCATCTCAACCCACACACCCTCGTCTAACCTTGACTCACTCTCTTCCTATCATCTCATCTCGACCTACACACCCTCGTCTAACCTTGACTCACTCTCTTCCCATCACCTCATCTCACCCTACACACCTCGTCTCACCTTGATTCACTCTCCTCCTATAACCTCATCTCAACCCACACATCCTCGTCTAACCTTGATTCACTCTCCTCCTACCACCTCATCTCACCCACACAATCGCGTCTAACCTTGATTCAATCTCCTCATATAACCTCATCTCACCCTACACACCCTCGTCTAACCTTGATTCACTCTCCTCATATCACCTCATCTCACCCAACACATCCTCGTCTAACCTTGATTCACTCTCTTCCTATCACCTCATCTCACCCCACACATCCTCGTCTAACTTTGATTCACTCTCCTCCTATCACCTCATCTCACCCTACACACCCTCGTCTTACCTTGATTCACTCTCCTCGTATCACCTCATCTCAACCCACACACCCTCGTCTAACCTTGATTCACTCTCCTCCTACAACCTCATCTCACCCACACATCCTCGTCTAACCTTGATTCACTCTCCTCCTATCATCTCATCTCGACCTACACACCCTCGTCTAACCTTGACTCACTCTCTTCCTATCACCTCATCTCACCCCACACACCCTCAACATTCAACACATTAAGCTTGCCGGAGCATTTATAAACAAAATAATTTAAATTAAACTTTTCAAGTGAACAAAAACATAGTGAAATCTAACGAAAGTCAAATAATTGCTGAATTAGTGATGTCATATGTTAAATGTTACACACTTCCAAAAAAATATATTTCTTATTTCATCGTGTTTGTAATCAATCTTCAACCTCGTGTTTTATGTAATTTAACATGCAGTCTGACAGTACAATGTGAGCTACTTTTTTTATTGGATTTAATGTAACTCTAAATGAGATAAATATGTAGGACAAGATGTATCCTGCATCAATCGACAACTGAATTGTGACCGTGACGTCACAAGTGGTGTAAGGCGAGTGTCAAATGTGGGAATGAGTTAATGTTTAACGCCGTTCGCGCGATATTGCAGTCATTTGCGGTGAGAAATTTAAGTCGATCTGAAATATAATTGCAAAAGCAAATTAAAAATAACAAAAAAACATATATTTAAAAAAAAAGACAACCGCAATATCACCAGCAAATGATCACATGTTTGTTATAAAGCGGATTAATTTTTTTTGTTTAAATAATAGTTTATCATTATTTATTTCTTTAAACAATCTATAATACATAGGATATATATATATATATATATATATATATATATATATATATATATATATATATATATATATATATATATATATATATATATATATATATATATATATATATATATATATATATTTCACTTGGAAATTGCCTCTCGGCATGAAACAATGTTGTAGTGATAAACAATGACTTTGTAGAAAAAAACCTGACTTTATTTTCTACATTATATATAAACTGAGGTGCAAAAGAAAGTATATCACTCGGTTGTATTTATCATATGTATAATTTTCATATCTCGAATTTCGATGTCGTATTCAAAAACTGACTTTTTGGCAAATTAGTCCAAAACATTAAATCAGTCAAAGAATACCTCTACGCGTTTTTAAAAAAAATTAAAAAATTAAAAAATTTAAATTTTGAAATTCCCCCAAATTAATTTTGACAAAACACAACTGTTCATCGACATGTAAGACAAATCTGTGTGAAAATCAATAAATGTGCCTCGTCCTGCACACATTTACAACATTTTGAACATGGTAGGGGTCATGTTGGTGTAAATTTCATTTCTTACCCCCGTCTACTTTGATTAATGATATTTAAGTTAAAAAAATAAACAGTCACTAATTAAGTCATTCAAACTACTGCCGAAATGTGTTATTGCATCGTACCATAATGAAATGCATCTAATTTCTTTAAAATATTGAATTAATCGAAAACAACTGTGTGATATACTTTCTTTTGCACCTCAGTTTATATATATCAATATATCTATATTATTGCTATATAGACTACGGTTATCGATACAGAATACTATATTATGAATTTTAGATTTAGGAGTTTAGGAGATACTTATTTGTGTTTACTTAAAGGCACACTTGCAAATATTTTCTGCTCAAATTAGCCACTTTAGGCCATATGGGAGCATATGTACTCACTTTAGCTTCCTGATTCGACGCATTAAAATACTTATCAATATTCTTTGCAATTGACATGTCATTGATACTCAAAAAAAAGGTTGAGACGATCGCAGTCATTAGGGAAATCACAAATAGTAGTCGCTTTTGTGCAAATGGAAATATATTGATCATTGAAAACGGCAAACTAGGAATACGTTTGCTTTTGAAAACACCTCAAACTATGGACGAAATAGTATTAATTAGGATAATCTGTAACTTCACAGATTTGTTGATATACAGTATTAGCTTAGTATTAATGTAAAATTAAAATTAACTTTATAAACTGAATAAGTACATATTTTCCAGATAACTTATATAATGTTTTACCTCAGTGCTGGTCATTCATAATAGCGAGAAATATGCATTATCTGTGGATTATTTATATTCAAAACAAACTGGGTCACTTAATTATAACAGGATAATTTAAGCAATTTTAAGCAAATATTTTGATCTTTTGAGCGATATGGTGGGCTATGAAAACGGCTCAGGTCGTTAATATGCTAGTTTTGAAATATCACATCTTTGTAAATACCCGTGTTATGGCTTATTTTAAAGTAAAATGTATTGACTAATGTATTGAAGAATAACTACCTAACTTAATATATAAGCCTAGGGAACGAATCAATTATCTGATTTTAATGAGATTAGCATTGCACCCAAACTTACTGCAAGTAGAACAGCTCTCACAGCAGACAAAGTTGCCAAGCCCTTGGAGGTATTCGAACCCAAGACATCTTGACCCGAAGCCGAACACGCACGCTACTACGTCCCCCTCTTTTATCACGGGACGGTTGAAGCAAGTTACATAACATGAACTGTAAGACATTTTGGTAAGGCAAGTCTTTTCAATCGAAATGCGCCTCTGTTCACCCAGCAGATTTGATGTTCATCATTTCCAGGTGCAAGAGCCCATGATGAAATCCTTTTCGTATCACAGATGATTAATATGTATTACATTTCATTAACATGGAAATTTGTTAACAATAATTATTAATGGTTAGCGAAATGCTGTTCACGTAACCATTACAACTTGATAAAGCAATGAAATTTTGTGTTATAAAATTGGTTGATTAGCATAATGAATTATGCATGCTAAGCTTGTATTAAAAAGGGCAAACAGACTTTGTTTCAAGGTTAAAAGCATAAAATCGTTGAACAATAGGAAAACTTGCTCCCCCCTTTAAAACTGAAATAGCCTTTAAAATACAATGATTTTATAATACTTTTTTTCTACGAAATTAATTCATGATTTTTAATCGTCGTATCATCCGTTCTAACTCAATCCCTCAACAAAAACTACATGATCAACATTATATCATTATTCGATTGATCAATGTATAAAAAAGTAGAACTGTTAATCAATTTCTGTCACAAAACTGACAATGTGACAACGATAACAACATAAATCAATTACTGCTTCCCACACAGTTTGCTAATGCTAATGTCCCTTGAAATGAAACACGGGGTTTTATTTGTCTAAAAATATTTGACGTGTCATGTAGTGATTAATTTAACAGACTTTATATCGAAAACTGCCAAGTCTTCTAAACCACATTCAGCAGGACACAACACTGCCTGGACAATGTCACATAGAAAAAAAGGAAGATTACTGGAAGCTATTAAAGACTGGCACTACACTAATTTAGGTCAAGGACTTGCTTGTTATTGCTTGGGGGCGCATGTTATGTCCCGTCCGGAATATTACTGGGCGTACCAAGCTGCGCTTTATATGGGTAGTCTCTTTGTTGTACTTTTGAACAAGTCTTCCGCTCTGATTCTGTCATACCATATTTTCTCACTGCAGCATTTCTTTGTAATCAAAGTTCGAAATACATCAATGAACAGTTCGGTTTAAAACTTTGTCAATGTACTTAACAACTTAAATTAGCCAAATATGAAATAATTCTATTCCCCTCCATCACTTTCAGTCACGGTAGATTCTACATCAAGACGTTTGATTGTAGCCTACATAAACAGCTTTTACAGTTTCCATTCTGCGACGTAAATATATTACACTTGTGACGTCATCCTATTGTTCTTTCACTCCATCATTTCCAGTAATGGAGAGTTGCACATCACTTCATATTTTTTAAGTAGAAATTTAATTTCTTTAACTTTTTAAAGCAATTTTGATAAGAGCAAAACTTTGAGTTTAATTTAAGTAGGGTAATATCCTCCGGGGCCTCGGCTTCATTATTCTTAAGGAATGGAGAGTTACGAGGACATTACCCTCTACAGAATCTGTTTGCCACTTATTTTTCTCTTACAATTAAACCACTTGGAGGCCTACCTTCATGGATATTACAGGCAGATGCGAATGCAATTGTAACATGAGGAAATTCAAGTGTAGAACGCAAATTAAAAATAAAGATTCGAGGAGAGCAGAATAGATATCAATAATTATTCTACATGTCTTCAGCCAACTTCAGTGAGAAGAGTTATGGGCTCGATTCCCTCTGCTGTATTCTGTTTTGAAAGTTTTAAACTTTTTTTTTCGGATCGAGTCATAGGTAAGGCCTTCTCGATAATCCAGAGTATACGATCCGATAAATATATAATCACTAATTTATCGGAGCATACCGTATTTCCTCTGATAGGGGCCGGGCCTCAAATAGGAGCCGGGCCTCTAATAGCAGCCGGGGGTAAAGGTATACCTTTAAATGAAAACGAGCCGGGCCTCCAATAAGGGCCGGGCCTCTTAAAGGGGCCCGATTTATATCGCATCAATTATTACTCCCTATCAGATACATTTCTATTTAAATGTTCCCAAGTTTATACTACATGAAATGGGCCGGGCCTTAAATAAGAGCCGGGCTTCCAATAATCGCCGGGGGAGCCCTTAAATGTTAATAAGGGCCCGGGCCCCTATTAGAGGAAATACGGTATACTCTGGATTACCGAGAATGTAGGTAAGGTTGAAATCTAAACAGTAAGGTTATATTTTAAAAATCGGTAAAATCTTAGTCGTAGTAAAACTTCAAAATTGGCGGTAATTTTAAACTTACAGAGAGGATGCGTTAACCTGAACATGAAAAGAGGCGTCAGATTTAAAAGATTTTACCGGATCGAGAAAGCTTGCACATTCACGTGCATGAGGTCAGACGTAGGCTACTCTGTTTGGATTTGATTTCGCATAGGTTAAATATGAAATTAAATAAGGTTAAACAACATGTTTTCATGTTATCAAGTTATCCAATTAATCCTTCATGGGTTTATTGTAATGGTAGGCCTAATTATAAAACAGTACTGACAGTCATTTCTTAAACTCTAAGGGACAGTCCGTCTGTTATTGTAGTAACATTGGTCAAAAGTTACCAAGGGTGTTCTTTTTATCGAGAAGTAATGACAAGTAATGTTGTCGAAAATACCCTTTATGTGCCAATCTGTTCAGTATAGTTACATTATTAAGATATTTAATCTTGATTATGATCGAAAACCGGACAATGTTCCGCGACTATCGCGCGTCAATTGTTGAAACGTAATTTTGAAAACTTTTAGGTAGCAGACAAGGAGACAGATATTGGTTGGTACTGTTCGATGGAACATATAACTGCCATACATGTAAATGGGGCGCATGAATTCAGCTTCTCATCGTGTATTAAAGGTGCATCCATTGTGTTTCATAAACATTTTTTTGGCTTTAATACGTTCCAACTCACCACATGTGCTGTTTACAATAAAAAATGTTTTCACTCAGCTTGCATATTCATCCCCAATCGCCAGATATATCATAATTACTTGTTTCCAATTAAAATTGAGTAACGGCATTATGCATGTGCAGAAACCGAAAGTGCACGTCCTATTTATATATGCACAGTAGTTATATGACCTATTGAACATTATCAACCCTAATTTGTTAACTTGTCTTGTAACAATGGTACCACAATAATCCCGAAGTTTACTGCTCACACCCTCCCCAGTGATAGATTTACAAATATGACTGCATAGTCCAAGAACTTGCTACTACAAACTAGTGGGAGTCCAAGCAGATATAAGTCACTACAGTCAGTCCCTCAATAATTAGGCAAATACAACCCCAAACAAGTGTTTGCCACTAACATGGCAATGTACCCCGCCGGTGACATTGAGTTAGTAAGACACATCGTTTAAGCTACTTTATATATTGCATTACTGGTAAAAAGTGCCATGATGATCAGCAAATTTTAAGATTTTGGGTGCTTGGGTTCATGATATTTCGTGTTAATAAGAGTTCTAAAAGTGGTCAAAGTGTTGTGGTGACCAAGGTCACCAAAATCTACTGGTGCGTGTGTCATCCACCAATGTAGGCTGACACCAAATTTGAAAACTTTGGATGCAACACTTCATGAGAAATCGCGTTAACAAGAGTTCAAAAAGTGGTCAAAGTGTAGAGGTGACCTTGAAAATAAGGTCAAGGTCACCAAATCGACAGGTGTCTGCGTCATCCTCTAATGTAGACTGACACCATTTTGAAAACATTTGGTCCAACCGGTCATGATATATCGCGTAAGCAAGAGTTTGAAAAGTGGTCAAAGTATCGCGTTGACCTTAAGAAAAGGTCAAGGTCAACAAAATTGGCTGGTGTCTGTGTCTTCGCTCAATGTAGGCCGACACCTAATTTGAAAACATTGGGTCCAACCGGTCATAGTAAATGGTGATAACAATTGTTCGAAAAGTGGTCAAAGTGTTGTAGTGACCATGAAAATAAGGTCAAGGTCACTAACATCCCCTGGTGTCTGCGTCATTCCCTAGTGTAGACTGACACCAAGTTTGAAGACTTTGAGTCCAACCGGTCAAGATATATCGCGTTAACAAGAGTTAGAATGTGTCGCGATGACCTTGAAAATAAGTTCAAGGTCACCAAAATCAACTGGTGTCTGCGTCTTTCCCCAATCTAGGCTGACAACTAATTTGAAGACTATGGATGCTATGTTTCATGAGATATCGCCTTAACAAGAGTTCAAAGAGTGGTCAAAGTGTTGTGGTGACCTTGAAAATAAGGCCAAGGTCACCAAAATTGACTGGTGTCTGCGTCTTCTCACAATGTAGGCAGACATCAGATTTGAAGACTTTGGATGCAATCCTTCATAAGATATCGCGTAAACAAGAAATATGACGTACGGACGTATGTACGTATACGTACGGACGCCGCTGAATACATAGTCCCCCGTTCCGCGTTGCGGCGGGGGACAAAAACCCCTTGTGTCCTGGTGACTCGCAGCTTCAACTTTTATGAGTCCTTTCCAAATGTTATGAGTATTTGGTAAATATATCACTGCTTCCCTGAACCATTGTTAACCCTACTTTCCAGCCCTCCTGGTATGATCCTTCTATCCCCTTCCCCTTCTCCCCCCTTCCCTCCAATATGAGTCAATATACACCTCTACATATATAGCACATATTATAGCAGTAAAAAAGGTAAATCACATTGTTAAGGGCAAAATAAAATTTCAAGGAACACTAAAAAAGTTAGATTGTTAAAAATACCTCTATGAATAAAAGCAGGAAAATATTTTAGGTAGCTTACAGTCAATACCATTTTGAAGAAAAGATGGGTTATTTTATATTCAGATATGATTTTTCAAGATGACCCTGAATTTTGTTTTCCTTACTCAAAATTACAGGAAGCAAATGCTTCCAAATTGACTGCTATATTGAGAACTGATTTTGAAGAACAACTGCGACCCAACTAATTATTGTTTTCGAAAACAAGTGTAGTTTTGACAATAAGATTTGATTCATTTTTTTGGATTTATCTTTACAGGCAATTGGTATAGTGACCAAATGGTATTGGTACAGGGCAACAAAAAGTTACAAATCTTAGTCTCTATCCAACAAAGTTGATATTCTCAAAATTTTAGCTTCTTAACTTACTAGTTGTCGAAAGAACATGTCAGTGTGGACACTCTGCCATGCCCATATTCGAGGGGGATCAAGACCAAATGAACAAACTTAAGTCTCTTTGTAACAAAGATGTCATTCAGAAAATTTCAGCTTCCTATGTAAACTGGATTCTGAGAAGATTGTTTTAGGTAAAATGCCTGCCACTTCAATATTTGAGGGGTCAGGACCAAATGATCCCTTACTTAAGGTAAAAGGTATCTCCCAACAGAAATTCAGTTTTGGGGGTGCAACGGTTTTGGAGGAGAAGTTAAAAATGTCAAATATGAACGGATGTTGGAAGATGGTCCATACAATATTCCCAAATAAATATGCTCAAAATACGGCAAATATTCCTCATAGGAATACCGACATTGAAATTCATTTACATATACCGGTACCTGTTTAATATATTTTAAATGTGTGTCTGTTGTCAGATATTTGCAAAAATCAAGGAATTTTCAAAGGTTTCAGGAGTTTTGATAGGTTTCGTATTTCATGTGTATCATATTTATAACTGCATCATTGAGATTATGAATTTGACTGACTTTATAAGCTTATATAGTGACTTTTAATATGTATCTATCAAAATATATCAAACAGAAACAAAAGCCTTGAAAATAAACTACCTGCATGGTAGTGTCAGTTTTACTTTTCTACTTTTGAACAAAGGAGAGAACTCATGGGGATTCTTTTTAGTACTAGCATCAGTTTTGAATATCCAACTGTCTATGGTTTTTTTATCAACTGTTTTACAATCATTTTTCAGATCCTCTTTCAAGTATGTAACAAAGATTGTTTTATTACGGTCTATTTTTTCATGACCCTCCCCCAAAACCTTGTAATTTTTTTCATGACCCTCCCCTTGTGGCTGTATATTTTTTCATGACCCTCCCCTTGTGGCTGTATATTTTTTCATGACTCTCCCCTTGTGGCTGTATATTTTTTCATGACCCTCCCCTTGTGGCTGTATATTTTTTCATGACCCTCCCCTTGTGGCTGTATATTTTTTCATGACCCTCCCCTTGTGGCTGTATATTTTTTCATGACCCTCCCCTTGTGGCTGTATATTTTTTCATGACACTCCCCTTGTGGCTGTATATTTTTTCATGACCCTCCCCTTGTGGCTGTATATTTTTTTTATGACCCTCCCCTTGTGGCTGTATATTTTTTCATGACCCTCCCCTTGTGGCTGTATATTTTTCATGACCCTCCCCTTGTGGCTGTATATTTTTTCATGACCCTCCCCTTGTGGCTGTATATTTTTTTATGACCCTCCCCTTGTGGCTGTATATTTTTTCATGACCCTCCCCTTGTGGCTGTATATTTTTCATGACCCTCCCCTTGTGGCTGTATATTTTTTCATGACCCTCCCCTTGTGGCTGTATATCTTTTCATGACCCTCCCCTTGTGGCTGTATATTTTTCATGACCCTCCCCTTGTGGCTGTATATTTTTTCATGACACTCCCCTGAACAGTAGTAGCAGCAGTAATCGTAGAAGCATCAGTATTAGTGGTAACATCAGTTACAGTGGTAGCAGTAGTAATAGTTGTAGCAGCAGTAATATAAATAGCAGAAGTAGTAGACAATAGAAGCAGTAATAGTAGTAGCAGCAGCAGTAATAGTAGTAGCAGTAGTATTGATGTACGTCAGGAGTAGTAGTAGTAATAGAAGTAGTAGCAGCAGCAGCAGTAATAGTAGTAGCGGCAGTAATATCAATCGCAGCAGCAATAGTACAAACAGTGTTAATAATAATAGCAGTAGTAATAGTAGTAGCAGTAGTAATTATAATAATAATAATAATAATAGTAGTAGCAGCAGCAGTAGTAGTAGTAGTAGAATCACGTAGTTGAAGAGACAGCAGCAATATAAGTAGCAGCAGTAGTAGATAAAGCAGCCCTAATAGTAGTAGCAGCAGTAATAGTAGGAGCAGCAGTAGTAGTAGCAGCAGTTATAGCAGCAGTAGTAGTGGCAGTAGCAGCATATATTGTAGTAGTTGTAGTGGTAGAAGAGGTAGTACTAGTAGGAATAGTAGTGTTAGTAGTAGTAGCAGTAGTAGTAGTAGTAGGAGTAGTAGTAGTAGTAGTAGTAGTAGTAGTAGTAGGAGTAGTAGTAGTAGTAGTAGTAGTAGTAGTAGTAGTTGTAGAAGTTGCAGTAGTGGCAGAAACAATAGCAGCAATTGTTTTAGTAGTTGTGGTGTTAGTGTTGCTACATGTAGTAGTAGTAGTAGTAGTAGCAGTAGTAGTAGGTGTAGTTGTAGTAGTAGAAGTTGCAGTAGTGGCAGAAACCATAGCAGCAATAGTTTTAGTAGGTGTGGTGTTAGTGTTGGTACATGTATTAGTAGAAGTAGTAGTAGTAGTAGTCGTTGTACTTGTAGTAGTTGTAGTACATGTAGTGGTGGCTGTGGCAGTGCTAGTGGTAGTAGACGTAGAATTAATAATAATAGGCGACCTACGTAGACACAACACTACAAATTAAGAACTTTAATGATTCTTAATATTTTATGTTATGGAGATCATAATAAGGATATGATAATACCAATTCTAGATACATATCCCCTTTTTATATTAAAACTACCAATCGTGCAGGTAGTTGTTATGCGTTTTATTTCTTCTGGAATACGAGTTATCAATATGACCGACACACATTTACGTCATATCTTTAGGAACAAACTTAACTGAAGTTTAAAATTTTGTAAGATTTTCTTTTTGTTTTTAAAACGGCGTACAGCAAAGATGATTTAACGTTTATGTCAAATACCTCTTTTATTTGTTTGTTTTAAAAACATATGTTTTATGATTTGTTAAGTTAAATTTACCAACAGTGTTTAAAAAGCAGGGACTCATTGTGTGTTTGAGTACATATACAATCATACCCTGAAAATGAAATTGCGTATTCTTATTGACAGACAATTGCTATTTACACACACTAACATTGACTTTATCCGCCAACAGCATTTTCAAGTTTCACTTCTATCATATATGTTGAAACTTTGTAACTGTTTTTTGCCCAACGGTGTATATAAATCAAGTTCGCGTTTGTGTGATGTATATGTATACGCTCTGGTATTGTTTAATCTTGCACAGCGCCTTACTACAGTTCTTTGCTTATATATATTCGCATACACCGAGTAGTTCCTCGTGCATGCCTACACAGCCCCTTATTAACTCACCATATTATCAAATCCGAGATTTCAATGGAGATAACGAAAATAGACACAGACTTCAGAAAGATAGTTTTTGACTGTTTAGATATATGTTTATTGATGTATACTTTTAATAAACAACAAAAAAGCATCTGAAGGACTCTCTTGTCGGTGTGTGATCTAAATCTAAATCTAAAAACATGTATGTACTAATAAGAGTTTATATTCCTTTTGATGTCATTTACTTCCAGGATGTTTTCTTTGAATTCCTTTGATCCTATTAATTGGTCCAAAATGTTTAGTCTTTTTTTTAGCACTTTTCAGTCCCTTTAAGGAAAATTGGAAACAGATAATTGGAAGTATAGTCGGGGTATTTAAGGCAATGACGCAGGGATATTAAAGCGCAAATGAACCGCTAGTATTCTTGAAAACACAGACATACATTATATTCATTTACTATCTCGTTTCAAAAGCTTTTTTATTTATATCGGCTAGGTTTATGTCTGTGGCAATAAATTCAATCTTTCTAAATGTCAAATGCATGTTCAAGATCTCATGTCCGTGCACGCCTAAAGCTACAATTGGAATCAGATACTCTACAGACATCTTATGTGGAATGTCGAATATCGAATTACATATGTATTTGTACACTTTTTCGCAAATTGATATCAGTTACAGTTCGAAACTACAATACGATTATAGTTAAATCTATATGATTTCCATAAGGATTATGAACATCGAATAAACATTACTGAAACTCTCAATAGATAAAGTTCGATTCATTAGTTAATAGATGCAGACGGCTATAACTTGATATCACCAAAACATGTTGATAATACCACAAGAGAAATGAAATATTGAACGAATATGACTTATCGCAATTCAAGTCAGTGCCAAACTCCTCACAATGATGTTACGTCTCTCCTGCGTCAAGCCTTTATCAGTTGATCAGCCCTGGGGACGAGGTTGTAATATCCGAGAGACTGAAGGGGAGTCCCTGTGCTGCACTGAGACATGGTGTGAGAGACACGAGGTGTCAGTCGGGCAGGAGACTGTATTCAATGCGTCTGTCAAGTCTGCTGTACAGATGGGTACCAGGGTTTAGTTAGAGGTCACCTTCTAGCGTTTCAAATAAGTTATGTGTTTTTGAAACTCTGGGCCGACATTTTGACAACTCATTTTCTTATATTATTTGAAAAATGTATTACGGAACAACTGAGTAGTACTATACTAAAACAAATAGCCAGGGATATACACGTATGTTACTTTTGAAATTATAGATATTGATTTATTTATTCATCGATCCACTAATGAAATATCAATAAGACAAGTGACAAGTGACAAGTTTGTATGAATTTGGGGCCACGTGACCCATATTGCTAATACAAAAAAAAGTACAACGATCTAGTCACTTGTTTATTTGTGGATGATAACAATTAATATAGTTTTACTTTGATGGATTTACATAGAAATATTCAGGTATTAACTCTTGTCTACTTGTATTATAATATGGACAAGCGAATAAAAAGTGAAATTCGTCTTCAATACAACAAAGAAGACATTTTGAACATAATGTATCAGTGTTTTCGTAATGTTTATATCTAAGTGACTGTATCTTTAATTTATGAGAACCACAGCGAAATTTACAATCTATCCTCAGTAACCCCTTCTCAGGAAACAATTCAAGGACATATGTTTCAACACATGAATAACATAGATTTAAAACCACTATGAAGTTTTAAAAAAGACGATCCGGAAATTTTACTATGCCAATTCTGAAATTATGTCGTTACATTTTTGAAAAAAAACCCAGATTCTTAAATATGTTAATACTACCACAGCCATGAGCAATAAGAAAAATCGGTTTCAAACAAAGGCATCCGGACACGTGAGACCCAGCACAGTTTACCCTGTTCATCAAACTGTTTCATCATTTCATAAGAAGCCCTTGGATATCTTGACCTGTCCATAAGAATAAGTCGACACCAATAACTAATACAACGACTATAGTAATTGACAAACACGTAACTTCTCTCTGTATCTCCAAGAGGTGCATTACTTGATAATTGTTTTGAAACCCAAGACATAGAAAGACAAAGAAATCAGTTTGAGGCTTTTCTGTCGACTGCGTAAATGTATGACCCCAGATCTCTGAACGTATAAAAGGATTGGAGAAACTTAAGAATCGAATTATAAGTTAAATAGTTGCGTTTGTAAAAATTCCGGGATTCATTATTATTCAACATCCGCAAATAAAGTTTAAAACCGACACCGTTAGCCGGAGGTTTCAAACGCTGAAATTGGCGGGTGTTCGATAAAAACGGCCTCATAGAAGAAGACTTCAAGCGTGGGCAAATTTAACTAGTTGAAAACATTATAGCTACTTGAAACTAATTCGTATTTGAGAGCAATGTGTGAGCTATACGGGTATACACAAGTTAGAAAATGACAATGACGTCTGTCACATTTGAGTAAGGCACACATGATAAGAGAAATATAAACTAAATCTTGAGTCGGGGCGAATCTAGTAAACATGATGTATCAGTTCGCGGTGATTCGTCGCAGGTAATTTGCGGGTATTAATTGTCATTCAACATAGGGAAATCAACCAATCAGAATAAAGGATTCACCGAAGTCATGTTACAATATGTTGGTAACGACGGAAATGAATTCATCATTCTGTAAACGATATAAGCTATTTCAATATCCCTGGTTATCCAATATATATATATTTCCTCTGATAATCATAAAATGTCAACATGGTGGAATTTCTTTCTTCAAGAACCCAAAGTCACAAAGTAAAAAAAATTCGAAATTTGAATTCTTGAACATCCCAAGAGATGAGATGAGTACGCAGTACTTTGAGGAATAGTACATGTTCACAGTAATATACAATGATTTGTTTGTCTACTGCATTCGAAAATCAAAACCCAATCGAAAGAGGTTGGACACATGTAGGATACAGACACTCGACTTTAAAAAGAAAAATGTAAATATGTCTAAATTTATGTCTGTTTAACATCACTATCCCCTTTCTTATGTGAATATTTGGATTCATCAGTTTAAATAGGCTTTTCCCATGTAATAAATGTTGTTTCCAAAGTAAAGTAAATCTTGAACAACATTTAGACTAATTTGAGTACAAGAGAATAATGAACACAAACTTTCAAAACACTTAGCAAAAAAGTTCGTTTCAAGATCTAAATAGCAAGAGTAAACATATCAAATGAATAATCAAAATGACTGACATTGACAAAGGATAGAGAGAAAAAATGCCTTTCGCAAAAACAAAATGATTCAGACACCAATGAGAAAAAGTGCTGTTTGTTTGACTGCTGTATTCAGGTAGATTCTACTCTGATAAAGTGCATCAACGGACACGATACATATTTACCTGTCACACCTGAGGCCTCAGGAAGGCAGAACTCCCTCATGTCAGGTTTATCATTAAGGTAATGAACTATGTGATAATTCTCCGTGTGGCTACTCACATCTGTGGCCATAAATACATAGATATAATGAACAACCTAGATATAATGAAAAACACATACATACATCAACAGATAAATCAATAAAACATAAATAATCCCATGTAGAAAGGTATATGTAATAAGTTGATCAAAGGTATATTTACCTCAAAGATTTACCTCTACGGTAGGGCTAAATATAAAAGTGAAATGTTTTGTTTGTGCGCGTATTAGTGTGTTATTGTCTTCAAAGATTATGATAATTTACAGTCTTCATCAATCACTTCCTCTCGTTTTGGCTCATCGGTAGGACTAAATAAAAGAGTGAAATGTTTTGTATGTGCGCAAATTAGTTTTTTTTAGAAAAATAAATTATGATTTGTAATAATTTGCTATAATGTTATACAATTTACGCTGTATGTAAGTCCTTCATTGACCTATATGATATCTAACATTAACCTAGTGTTAACTAGATGATCGGTATTTAAATTTATATGTATTTTATCCACAACTGAGGGGACATTTCACGAGAAAATACATTTCCATAATATATCGTGGCCACGAGATAAATTAAACAATAGAATTGAAGTTTTGATCCACACTTTCACTATCTTACTTACTGAAAGAGGTTTGTAGATAGGGGAGTAACAGTAGATCGAACCATTATCGCAATAGTTGCTGTCAAAAGTACTTTATCGATAGCAACTTTAAAAAACTACCAATGACATCGATAGCATGTCTAACTATCGATAGTTTAAATAGTTGTTTACGTGAACCTAAAAGTAAATTTTGCACACAAATGCGGCCTTTAGATTCGAACAATTCTGGTACACTCCAAACAGATCACAGCTAAAATAACAATAGGAATATGTAAGAGTTATCATTATTGATGCTTTTGCACTAAACTAAAAACTAAACTAAAACACTGTTTATTCTAGTTTTTTGTTCTTTTTTTGTTTATTGATACACTATCTCAGAAGATATTGCAATAGTACGTAGATAAACGACGTTTTTCAACACTGAAAATCTAATAATATACATCATTCATTTGTACAACATCAATATGGTATACATCATTCATGTATACAATGTTCTTCATTTTGTATATCATTCACTTATACAACATTCATATAATATACAGCATTCGTATATCATACAGTATAACTATACATAGAGAATGTTACATGAGTGCCTGTGTCATACTATGTTTATAGCTAAAGTGCCTGAATATTATATTTCGCGAGTAAGAGCGAGCAATTTCAGGCACGAGTGTCGTAAACATAGTGTGACATTAATATTCTGTTAATTATCTAATGAATTAAAACACGCTAAAAAACACTTTCAACCAAACGCTGGCGACCTGCCGTAGCCGCATTTAGAATGCAACGTCATAGACGAAACGTGACGTCATTGCATTGTTTATGACGTCACGTCACCTCGACAAAGTGATAGTCTGCTCTAGAGCATCGTATGAAAAATAGGAACCCCGATATGATTGCCCTCGTCGGTAATAAAACATAATATGTGGTGGCACGTGGTCCTGTGCATAGCTCAGTCGACCGCTATCAGTGAAGTTCAGCAATAATGGGCGCGGCTCGCCGCATGGGTTGGTTACCCGCCACATTGCTGGATAAACTGAGAGTTGAAGGGTTATTCCCTGCCCCACACTGAGACATAAGTTGAGAGACTTATGGTGTCACCCTGGGTAAGTGACTTAGCTCGAAGTGTGCCTCTGTTCACTCAGCAGTAAATGGGTACCTGGTATGATACGATGGTAGTCTGAATTTGAACCTTGAGCGCCTGACAGGCGACCGGTTGTATTCTCCTCAGGGAGTGTTCTGTACTCGTTGACAAGGGGTAATATGTCGACCAGCGCTTTGAGCATGCAATGTGCATGGATATATGCGCTATATAAATGGACTATTATATATTAATATTATATCTAGTTACGCAGCTTTCCTTTCATGTATACAACATATTACAGAACATTCAGTTATTAAGAATTGACTTAAATTTATTAAGTTCATGGAGGTTTAAACTTAAACAAATAATAAACTTAATACATTTTTCAAAAGGGTACATTGCTCCAAATATTCACATTTGCGCGTCATGTGACGTCATGAAATTAAGTTTATACAGATAGGCATTGGATTTCTGTGATATTGTTCAGCGAATCAGGTCCACGCAAAGCAATTGCTATTCATTAATGTTTACAACATCCATCTATATGTATACAACATTTATCTTCACAGATATATTTTATAGCCAACATTATATGCAACCATCATCTATATATAACCTCTATCATACTTCATTCCTTTATAAATATACAGCATTCATCTGTTGTACATCGTATATCTATGCAGCATTCAGCTATACAGCATTCACATATATCAACCTTCATCTGTTATACAACATTGCTATATCCAACATGCATTTATAAAACCATCCAGCTATACAGTATTGGCATAATTTACAGCATTTATATGTAATACATCAATTATCTATATAGGATTCCTCAATACACTTCATTCATATACACACCATTCATCTATTTGGGGTCCGGGGTTCGTTTCCTCAAGGGATTGGCAGCTTTGTTTGCTGTAGAGAACTGTTCTACATGCAGTAAAGTTTGGATGCAATGCCACACTGTATTTCAGCGCAGTACCACCCATGGTTCGTTAATTCCAGTTCCAGTCGATGGCCGCACATTTAACCGCATTTGAGTCTCACTTTCTGTACATAAACCACCTTTAGGATACGAGAGATTAATAACATAATTAAAACCCCACACACATACATTACATTACATACATAGCCACACAGTTTTGGGAGCTTTCTCCCTGCAACCTCTTGAAGGCGGCGTTAAAACTCATGTCATCTCATCTCATGAACCAGTGATCATTAATACAATATTAATCATTTATTACATCAGTGGTGCTTATAAGTATACATATTATTTACATGTACAAGTCTATGTGTTGATTTGTTTATATATACACAAAGAAACCGACATCAAAGTTACATAAACAAATAATGCAATGTTGCATAAAATAATAAGTCGATAGCACTGATAAAACGATGATCTAGCAACTATAAAGTGAGACTGAAATTAAAATAACGTTTAAGTCCTTTTAGATTACATGTTATCTCGTTGCCACGACTTAATATTGAAAATGATTTTCTCGTGAAATGTCCCGTGTACGGTTCCATCTCTGTTAGAAGATTGATGACTTCTACATATGGCTACATATATGAAATCCCATCTGTTTTAATTAATCGTGTTGTTAGACAACAACGAAAATGACAGTTAAGCAGTTGTATTGATATTAAGATATTTAATATTTAATATGACCAAACATTTCTATGCATCCCACTAAGACAATTAACACATAGTAAATATAAAATATCAGTATCATTAACAGCAAATTCACTGGTTTTGCTTTGGTGGATGAGAGTTCACTACTATAAGGGAGGATTTACAACACCAACACATGGTTTCATCTCAAATCATTAACGTTATTTATCTACGGAAGGAAGGATGCGATCATAAAAGGTCGGTAAGTAATGAACACATTGGATCTCAGAGTAATTACAGTATCTTTTATAGAGATGAGACATGGATGATATATTACTCTTCCTCAGAACCAGATGGTTTACGAGACGCGCAGATGTCCGAGTAAACATTATCTCTGGAACTGGCCAAGTCTGCATTAACGACAGCACATACCTTTTGTAAACACACATTAGCTTTAGGGAATTAATTGCAATGAGGATAGTATACTATACGACAAACCAAATGGTCTGATATACAGACAAAATAACACAATGTATTCGTTGGATTGAAGTTTCGATAAGCTTCGATAATAACAACTTCATGTCACTTTGTTCATATCATCATATCACATTGCACTCCGTTATCAACTAGCACCTCCTTTTAATTATTTGAAATCAATTACAATGTTTTAGATGACGAATCATTTTAGTATATATATATATTGTTACAATTACTCAATTAATTAGTTAATAATTAATCAAAATTGATGTCATTTACAAATAAGAAAAATTCATAAAGCTCCCCAGTATGTGTTTCTATGTAGATTTTTGTGCATTATAAATATCCAAATTATTAAATCATTATTTCAACATCTTGTTAATAGAAGCTATTTTAATGGTGATAACATATATAAATGATAGATGATAAATAAGATATTACAAAATGTATTATTTCACTAACAATATCATAAATCATGCATTTCTTTTGACGGTAATGTAAATAAATGTTAAAATAGATGATGTAGATATGTACACTATCAGACAAAGCTCCTTTATTACGGATTAAATCAGCACGATTTGACAGTTTTTACCCTGCACATGGACGCATATGAAAGATACGACAATGCTATAGGTAATTAGATATGTTACAATGATTTCGATTTCTTATAGTTTTCCAATTGATTGCAACTTCAAAGGAACTAGACCTTAAAACACTATATGTCACTTGGATATGAAGTGAACATTAATCGATAATTCCATTATGAATAACAAATGTGGTAAACTGTATGGAACACGAAGTAGAGCGATGCAGTAGTTAGAACGAGTTCCTTTACTCACAAATTGTTGACAATCAGTAGCACAAGCGTTACAGGCCTTATCTATAACCGAAACACTGGTTTCCACATGACGAGTTACCTAACACACATAACAAGAACAGGAAGATTTTCTGGATAACAACTTCTTTAATGTGAAACACATAACAAGGTTTTAACATCAACAATGATCACATGCATTAACACAAAACTTTTTCCAGTGAAATTATATTACAAATATTTACACAAAGGAAACTTGGGCCTAAGAGTAATTGAATGGTCCGAATGACCGGGCTCTATAATCTATTATTATGTTTAAATGATACTGAAGTAAGAGAAACTGATCACACAAAGTGATCAATAAAGCAGAGATGATTTACTATAATGTGACATATCATATCTGACATCTGAAATTTTGGTTGCAGGACAAACATGTACTTGAAACATCGTACTTAGTGAATTTGGCTGAAGTTATCAACAGTAGTTATTCATCATTATTCCTACCTTGGCAAATAATTATTTGGTTGCAGAGAAAAAATAGTGTATTGACAAGCATATCGGATTAATTTGATTGCAGAGGTCTTCAAGTTTACTAAATTTGTCAAAAACACGATGACATAAACAGAATCATTTCGGCAAGTTGTCACCATGATGAACCAACGTATGTCACGCATCCTCCCATTGGTTCATTTCGTATCAACCATTTCTAACACAAAAAAATAATTAAATTCATGTTTATGAATTCTGGTTGCTTTTATTTACGTTTCTAGATAGAAACCATTCATTAAAATAACTTACTGCTGTTTATCAAAAATAATTTAGCAATCAAAGATATCTGATCATATTTACAAAAAATTCAAGCAACGATTACATTTCTTATGGAAATTAAAACACTTCAAGTTAGACCAAAACATCATAATGCTCTTTTAGAAAAGTTTTATCCCAAGTATTCTTACATGTACTTTCAACTTTCTATGCTGGTATGGGAATCTGTCAGTTTAGAATGTATTGGCTATTTCTATGAACAGCAAATTATTAAAAAGACAGACACAATGTTAGGTGACTCATCTCATGTTTTGTTTTCGGAATATTCTATTCTTCCTTCAGGCCGAAGATTACGCATGCCATCATTAAAAACAAACAACGCTCGTCATTCATTTGTACCATCTGGTTTACGAGAATTAAATAAGAAAAGATACTTGTGTAAAACTGGGGTGGGGAGGGGTTGATTGTGGTGGGGGCGGGTCGGGGGTGTGGGGTTGTGGGTGAATTTGTGACGATGTGACTTGATAGCCATCTAATTGTGAGTAATGTAATGTGGTTTATATATGTCTGTATTGTATATTTTAACATTTTTGAGTAAATGTCATTTTTTATACTTACCTGGTTGAAAAACCAACATTGCCCAACGCTTCCCCCTGAAGCGTTCCTCAACATATATCACACAGAATTAAAAAGGGACGCTACCCGGTATAGGTGGCGCTCGTGCCACGTGACATCGGTGACGTCATCATTCCCTAGTACAAGCGAGCACAAAACCCAAACCCAGGAGGGGAGGAAGGGCGGGAACTAACGAGCTTTGGTTTTTCAACCAGGTAAGTATAAAAAATGACATTTACTCAAAAATGTTAAATTTTTTACATACTTATCAGGTTTGAAAAACCAACATTGCCCAGATTACCACAGCAAGGAGGTGGGCTGAACCGAGTCACGTGCGCCACCGAGACGCGTCGCTTTACCCTTAGGCTGGCACGCCGGAGCACTGGATGGTGTGAAACCATGAAAGGTGGACAACCATCAATGCTGCGTGCGGCCCAAGAGAACTCACGCGGATTCTTAAATTGAGTGTACAGAGGTCGACGCCGTCCTAAAAAAGACAAACCTACACTCAACCTCTATGTGTCCGCCCCTCACTCGTTAAGTAGGGGGGGTAGAGTAAGAATCCTGGTACTGCTGTCATGCAAATACCCCGGTTGGGTTAACAACTGCACTCATAGGCAAAAAAAACAACCAACCACAAGTATAATAACAACAAGTTTTATTGTACACAACCAAGTGAATACCAAAACAAGTACATAACAGCGTGGATCCGCCCACCCCCGTCAGGGGTAAGGTGCGTTCCGTCGTACGACTGAAAGAGGTGCCGCGGTCCGCTGCTGGGCGAACACCTGAGGACCCAACCTCGACTTCCAAAAACATCCAGCCAGAATGTCTGACACGGCGATGTTGCAATGAAAAGCCATCGTAGCAGATACTGCTCTGATCTTGTGGGGATTAGAGCGAGACGGGGGAGGGAGATCAGCCGCTTTGTAGGCGTTGATTACTGCTGACCGCATATACACCCCCAAAGCCCGTCTGTCAAGCTCCTTGACAGTCCGTGGTGAGTGAGGCAGAAAAAGCCGACGCCTCCCTTGTCTGATGCCCTTTGTCCGTTCTGCATAAATGCGGAGCGCGCGGACAGGGCAAAGGGAAAGGTCCGTGACCTCTGGCGAGTCGGCTTCAGGACCTAATGACGGTATAAGAAAGGTCCTTCCCCTCTCGTCCGCGGCCTGGTTTTTACAGACAAAGTCTGGGGCCAGGCCCAACGTTGCGGACCCTCCGTCTCGGCGCTCGAACCTTAAAAGGTCAGCGTGAAGAGCGTGGAGCTCTGATATCCTCGCAGCTGAGGCCATTGCGACCAGGAAGGCCGTCTTGACAGTGAGACGAAGGAGGGTGGTATCCGACAGGGGTTCATAAAAATCTGAACGTAAGTGCCCAAGCACTATCGCCAGATCCCACTCAGGCGGTCTAGGCTTGCGCCGACCGTCGACCTGACGAAAGGTCTTAACCAGGCCCTTCAGAACCGAGATGTCGAGTCCCGGGGAGCGTTTGCGAACTACCGACATGATAGCCGCCAGATTGGTATTGATCGAGGAGGCTTTGAGCCCTCTCTCGTTCCTCATGTACACCAAGTACTCGGCAATCTGGGGCAGTGAGGCCGCCTCCGCTTCAAAGCCCTGCTCCTCGCAGAACGAGGCGAAGCCACGCCACTGGTAGTCATAGAGCTTCCTTGTGGTCGGCCGTTGAGCTGTTGCTATGGCTTTGGCCACCCGTTTAGAGTAACCGCTCCGCCTTAACCCCTTTTTGATACAAGCCAGGCGTGAAGATTGAGGACCTGCGGGTTCTCGTGTACACGTCCGCTTGGGTTGCTCCGGAGCAGGTCCCCCCGGAGGTGTATCTGAACTGGCTCCTGCAGAGCTAGTCTGCACAGAGGAACGAACCAGGCACGAGCTGGCCACCAAGGGGCTATGAGGAGGAGTCGGATCGTGAGAGTGGACTGTAGCTTCGCTACTACTTGAGAGAGGATGGCCGGCGGAGGAAAAGCATAAGCGTCCATCCCCTCCCACTCTAACGAGAGAGCGTCTAGAGCCCAGGCCCCCGGATCGGGAACTGGGGACACATACGTCGGCAGTTGGCAATTGAGCCTTGTCGCAAATAGGTCTATCAGAGGCCTGCCGAACTGAAGACACAGAGACTGAAACACCACCGGGTTCAGCTGCCACTCCGTAGGAGGAGGGCTGTCTGGCCGAGAGAGAGCGTCTGCGAGGACGTTCTTGGCCCCTGGTATGTGTACCACACGAATTGTCAACCCGATGCTGTCCACCAGATCGAATAGGCGGAGTGCGAGTTGAAGCAGCGAGTTTGCCCTGGTCGACCCCTGGCGATTGATCGTCCATGTTTATGAATTCTGGTTGCTTTTATTTACGTTTCTAGATAGAAACCATTCATTAAAATAACTTACTGCTGTTTATCAAAAATAATTTAGCAATCAAAGATATCTGATCATATTTACAAAAAATTCAAGCAACGATTACATTTCTTATGGAAATTAAAACACTTCAAGTTAGACCAAAACATCATAATGCTCTTTTAGAAAAGTTTTATCCCAAGTATTCTTACATGTACTTTCAACTTTCTATGCTGGTATGGGAATCTGTCAGTTTAGAATGTATTGGCTATTTCTATGAACAGCAAATTATTAAAAAGACAGACACAATGTTAGGTGACTCATCTCATGTTTTGTTTTCGGAATATTCTATTCTTCCTTCAGGCCGAAGATTACGCATGCCATCATTAAAAACAAACAACGCTCGTCATTCATTTGTACCATCTGGTTTACGAGAATTAAATAAGAAAAGATACTTGTGTAAAACTGGGGTGGGGAGGGGTTGATTGTGGTGGGGGCGGGTCGGGGGTGTGGGGTTGTGGGTGAATTTGTGACGATGTGACTTGATAGCCATCTAATTGTGAGTAATGTAATGTGGTTTATATATGTCTGTATTGTATATTTTAACATTTTTGAGTAAATGTCATTTTTTATACTTACCTGGTTGAAAAACCAACATTGCCCAACGCTTCCCCCTGAAGCGTTCCTCAACATATATCACACAGAATTAAAAAGGGACGCTACCCGGTATAGGTGGCGCTCGTGCCACGTGACATCGGTGACGTCATCATTCCCTAGTACAAGCGAGCACAAAACCCAAACCCAGGAGGGGAGGAAGGGCGGGAACTAACGAGCTTTGGTTTTTCAACCAGGTAAGTATAAAAAATGACATTTACTCAAAAATGTTAAATTTTTTACATACTTATCAGGTTTGAAAAACCAACATTGCCCAGATTACCACAGCAAGGAGGTGGGCTGAACCGAGTCACGTGCGCCACCGAGACGCGTCGCTTTACCCTTAGGCTGGCACGCCGGAGCACTGGATGGTGTGAAACCATGAAAGGTGGACAACCATCAATGCTGCGTGCGGCCCAAGAGAACTCACGCGGATTCTTAAATTGAGTGTACAGAGGTCGACGCCGTCCTAAAAAAGACAAACCTACACTCAACCTCTATGTGTCCGCCCCTCACTCGTTAAGTAGGGGGGGTAGAGTAAGAATCCTGGTACTGCTGTCATGCAAATACCCCGGTTGGGTTAACAACTGCACTCATAGGCAAAAAAAACAACCAACCACAAGTATAATAACAACAAGTTTTATTGTACACAACCAAGTGAATACCAAAACAAGTACATAACAGCGTGGATCCGCCCACCCCCGTCAGGGGTAAGGTGCGTTCCGTCGTACGACTGAAAGAGGTGCCGCGGTCCGCTGCTGGGCGAACACCTGAGGACCCAACCTCGACTTCCAAAAACATCCAGCCAGAATGTCTGACACGGCGATGTTGCAATGAAAAGCCATCGTAGCAGATACTGCTCTGATCTTGTGGGGATTAGAGCGAGACGGGGGAGGGAGATCAGCCGCTTTGTAGGCGTTGATTACTGCTGACCGCATATACACCCCCAAAGCCCGTCTGTCAAGCTCCTTGACAGTCCGTGGTGAGTGAGGCAGAAAAAGCCGACGCCTCCCTTGTCTGATGCCCTTTGTCCGTTCTGCATAAATGCGGAGCGCGCGGACAGGGCAAAGGGAAAGGTCCGTGACCTCTGGCGAGTCGGCTTCAGGACCTAATGACGGTATAAGAAAGGTCCTTCCCCTCTCGTCCGCGGCCTGGTTTTTACAGACAAAGTCTGGGGCCAGGCCCAACGTTGCGGACCCTCCGTCTCGGCGCTCGAACCTTAAAAGGTCAGCGTGAAGAGCGTGGAGCTCTGATATCCTCGCAGCTGAGGCCATTGCGACCAGGAAGGCCGTCTTGACAGTGAGACGAAGGAGGGTGGTATCCGACAGGGGTTCATAAAAATCTGAACGTAAGTGCCCAAGCACTATCGCCAGATCCCACTCAGGCGGTCTAGGCTTGCGCCGACCGTCGACCTGACGAAAGGTCTTAACCAGGCCCTTCAGAACCGAGATGTCGAGTCCCGGGGAGCGTTTGCGAACTACCGACATGATAGCCGCCAGATTGGTATTGATCGAGGAGGCTTTGAGCCCTCTCTCGTTCCTCATGTACACCAAGTACTCGGCAATCTGGGGCAGTGAGGCCGCCTCCGCTTCAAAGCCCTGCTCCTCGCAGAACGAGGCGAAGCCACGCCACTGGTAGTCATAGAGCTTCCTTGTGGTCGGCCGTTGAGCTGTTGCTATGGCTTTGGCCACCCGTTTAGAGTAACCGCTCCGCCTTAACCCCTTTTTGATACAAGCCAGGCGTGAAGATTGAGGACCTGCGGGTTCTCGTGTACACGTCCGCTTGGGTTGCTCCGGAGCAGGTCCCCCCGGAGGTGTATCTGAACTGGCTCCTGCAGAGCTAGTCTGCACAGAGGAACGAACCAGGCACGAGCTGGCCACCAAGGGGCTATGAGGAGGAGTCGGATCGTGAGAGTGGACTGTAGCTTCGCTACTACTTGAGAGAGGATGGCCGGCGGAGGAAAAGCATAAGCGTCCATCCCCTCCCACTCTAACGAGAGAGCGTCTAGAGCCCAGGCCCCCGGATCGGGAACTGGGGACACATACGTCGGCAGTTGGCAATTGAGCCTTGTCGCAAATAGGTCTATCAGAGGCCTGCCGAACTGAAGACACAGAGACTGAAACACCACCGGGTTCAGCTGCCACTCCGTAGGAGGAGGGCTGTCTGGCCGAGAGAGAGCGTCTGCGAGGACGTTCTTGGCCCCTGGTATGTGTACCACACGAATTGTCAACCCGATGCTGTCCACCAGATCGAATAGGCGGAGTGCGAGTTGAAGCAGCGAGTTTGCCCTGGTCGACCCCTGGCGATTGATCGTCCAGGCCGCCACCGAGCTGTCCGTGTGCACTAAGAGGCAGTGACCTCGCAGGCGAGCTGACCAATGGTCTATCGCTCGACGGACTGCGTCCAACTCTAGAACATTGAAGTGACAGTCCCTCTGAGCTTGTGCCCACACCCCCGCGGTCTGGTCCCAACCGAGGTGAGCCCCCCATCCCTGAGTGGACGCGTCCACAAACAGGTGCAGAGATGCGGGGGTCGGCCTCAGCGGAACGCCTGAGTAAACATGATCCTCCAATCGCCACCAAGCTAGGAAGCGGCGGAGGTCCGGCGGGAGGCTGATAGCGTGAGCACATCGAGCTTCTCTGACGTGTGTGTTCAGGAACACCTGAAGGGGACGCAGATACAGTCTGCCCCTGACGGTCAGGTCCTGAGCGGACGTGAGGAGACCTAATACCCGTTGCCATTGTCGCAGTGACAGTGCGGACTGTAGGCCCCTGTCCATGAGATGCGCGAGTCTCCCCATCCGCTCCCTGGGCACGAACGCTTTGAACAGGCGGGAGTCCAGAATGGCTCCGAGAAACGTGAGACGAGTTACCGGGACTAGGTCAGACTTGTCTAAGTTTATGAGCCACCCCAGACGCCTGAACAACTGGATAATGAAATCGCATTGTACCCCGAGGGCGGAGGGCGAATGGTCGTGAGTGAACCCATCGTCTAGATACATCATGAACTGCACCTGATGGACGTGCAGATAATGAACGATAGGCTGGGTCACTCTCGTGAACAACCAAGGGGCGGAGGAGATCCCGAAAGGTAGAACCTTCCATTGAAAATGCCTCCCGTCCAGGATGAAACGGAGGTACTTGCGGTCCGACACAAAGATCGGAATGTGCAGGTACGCATCCTGGAGGTCGAGAGACACCATACTGTCTGAGGGCTCCAGCGACCGCATGACTGATGAAATCGTCAAGAGTCGAAAATATGGCGGCTGTACGAGGAAGGAAGTGTTGAACTCCTTCATGTCGTGTATCAGCCGCCATTTGTTCGAGTCCCGTTTGGGTCTGACAAACACCGGGGAGTAGAACCCTGGGGTCAGATCTGAGAGGGGGATTCCTTCCACCGCCTCCTTGGAGAGAAGAATCTCCACCTGTTCCGACGTGAGGGTGAACCGATCCGCAGCTAGCGGCCGTTCCGTTGGAGAACAGGTTAGGGGAGGGGGTGAGGAGACTGGGATACGGAACCCCCGCTCTAAGATCTGACACACAAAAGGGTCTAGAGACAGCTGTCTCCAGTTGGGGACGAACCCCGCCAGTCGTCCCCCCACCAACCCCTCTGTGGGCGGGACCACAGGAGGTGGGAGGCACGGCGGTGACCACCTGTCACTTCTTGCCGCCTCGATGACCCTTCTTCCGCTTCCTGCTGAAACGAGAGGGGGTGTCGGGCGTGGGTCTCGGGCCACGACCTCCTGCGCGAAAGCTAACTTGGCCGGTTCGGTCAGGAGCAGACTGAACAGGGATGCTCTTAGCGGGGGTCTTACGAGGCGTCACAACCTTCTTTTTGACCTCCCCACTGGCCAACCTGTTGGTAATGTCCTGCTGCTGGGCTTCCTGACGCTGTCGGAGCGCTTCAGGAATATTACCAGCGAACAGAAACTTGGCGGCACCATCCGCCGCCCTCAGCCCCTTCCTAATGTCCAGTGACAGGTTAGACCTGGCGAGGAAACCATCCCTCCGCAGGTTAGTCACTCCAGCAGATATACGAGCGGCTGACAGGGTAACCTCAGCCACCCCGCTGGCTACCGCCCCAAACCCTCGATAGAGAGCTGGTGAACCCTCCTCCATACCCGCCTCCTTCGCAAAGGTGGCCATAGCCTGACAAGCGTGTGCCAGGTAATTACCAACCCCCAGAATCGAACGTGCCTCCTTGTCAAGATGCACAAGACAGGAGTCCGCCACTCTGTGAGGAATGGCGGAAGAGGCAACGCGTCCGATACCCGCGTCCAGCATAGGGGAAGCGAGAGGTATGGGAGAGTCAACCACTGGTAATGCAGCCCGTTGTCTGTCCGAAAGGACAGGAGGCGGTAGCAGTCTGCCGGGAACGGCCGACCTGACAGACTCACGCAGGTCCTGTGCCGCTGACACCAGAAACCTGTGAGGAGGTAGAGCCTTACGAGGCGGACGAGGGGCAGTGGGTTCGCAAAATGACTCACGACGAGCGCGATTGGCGGCGGACGAGTCGGGAGAGACCTCCCTTAGTTCCACCCCCGCAAACTCTGCAATTGCCTCTAACCTCGCACCTGCGTCAGGTGCTAACACCTCGTCCTCTTCCGCGAAGAGGTCCTCATCCTCCCCCGATAGCACCCTAATGAGAGGAGGGTTGCTAGTATCAATGAACTCCCTCACTGGGGAACCCGCGGGAGAAGTCGAGGCGAGCGTAGGCGACGCGATGCGTACCACCCTGCGAACGGGGGAGGTTGACGAGAGGGCGGGAGGTTCACGAGACCCTCCCGACTCAAGAGGCCCAAGTCTCGCATCCATAAGGGCCGACACCGTGTCCTTAATGGAAAGCAGAAGCTGCGCGGACACTGTCTGCCCATCGTCAGAGTGCGGCCGAGACACCGAGCGTTTATGCTTCTTCTTCCCCCTCTTGGTCCTCTTCCTCCTCTTAGGAGAGACCGAAGGCGAACGGGAGGGGCTGCGACTCGCCCTCTTGTTCTTAAAACGGAGGGGAGAGGAGCGGACAGGAGAACGTGACCTGCGCGAGACAGTCGACCTGACCCCAGTGGGACTAGACGCGAACCCTCGCTCGTCGTCATAATCTTCCCCGAACTCCCCCCGTCTTCCTGGATAACCAGGTCCACATGAGCCGGCGAAGGGCTACGTCCCGACAGGTCACGATGACCTGAAGAGAGAGACGACCTAGTCGGAGAGTCCCTAGAGGGGGAAGGATCCACCTTCCTCTTCCTAGAGGCGGCAGAGTCTCTCTCACTCTTCCGTATGGTCGTAACATAGCGCGCGAAGTCGTGCGTCGAGAGCGAGCCACATTCTGCACATCTGTCTTTAACGGTACAGATGACCTTGCACATACGGCACACCGAGTGAGGGTCGTTAAGTGCCGACTTGCGGGTCCAGCATCGGCAGCAAAAAGCCGCGAAAGGTCCAGGCGGAGCCATCACTCACTGATAAGATCGTCAACGAAAGCGCGTGAGTGAGACAAAAAGTGAACCCCAAAACGTAACTCAATTCACTAACCCGAGACGGCAATGAATGAACCTGTTCACAGGCGAGTCCACGCTTAACGAGTGTGACTGTACACTTAACACTTAATCACCTGACACGCGAACACAAGTGAGTATACCCTCACTCACTAACGTGAACACACTTAGCGAATGTACGCCTGTACAAACACCCTCGTCACCTGACAGGCACTAAAACCTGACACGCACGGGCCGGTGAGTAACCACTCACTCGCTAATGAGTTCACGCTTAGCGAACGTACGCCTGTACAAACACAGGTGAGGAGACACTCACTCGCTAGCGAACACACGCTAGGCGAATGTACGCCTCGCTAGCGAGCTCACACTAGGTGAGTGCTCGTTCACCCGCTTGGCGAGTGCTTGTTCACACGCGTATGCTCGCACAGCGGAGGGCGTACCCCCACCCCGTTCACTAACCCACCAGGTGAGCGAACCAAGGTGAAAGCGAAGGCTAGCGAGAGCCTACGCCAACCGAGAGGCGAGAGACCAACCGACAGTCAGTCAAGCAATATACACGTGCACGACCCGCTCGACTAGCACGTGCAGCCCGAGCAAGACAGGCAGCCTGGCAAGGCGAGAAATGCACAAACCTGACAACTCCAAACCCGACCCAAAACTCAACTAATTGGCGATATTTAGTTCAGCAGTTGGTCAGGAAAGGACAGAAAGGTACTTATTACAATAACTCTGAAGATATGAGGAACTAGGAAGACTTAGAAAGCCTATAAAGTAGCGAAATAGTCGAGAGAAGAACACATGCGTGACCGTATGCTCGCTCAACAAATAAGGGAATGATGACGTCACCGATGTCACTTGGCACGAGCGCCACTATACCGGGTAGCGTCCCTTTTTAATTCTGTGTGATATATGTTGAGGAACGCTTCAGGGGGAAGCGTTGGGCAATGTTGGTTTTTCAAACCTGATAAGTATGTAAAAAATATATATTTATCTCACTGTGATATATAAATTTAATGTATTTTTTTGTTTTGCTTGAAAAGTGTATAAACACATTTCCAATGGAGAATTATCTCATGTTATCTCATGTTATGTTATGTTATGTTATGTTATGTTATGTTATGTTATGTTATGTTATGTTATCTTATCTTATCTTATGTTATGTTATGTTATCTTATCTTATCTTATCTTATCTTATCTTATCTTATCGTATCTCATCTCATCTCATCTCATCTCATCGTATCTCATCTCATCTCATCTCATCTCATCTCATCTCATCTCATCTCATCTCATCTCTTCTCTTCTCTTCTCTTCTCTTCTCTTCTCTTCTCTTCTCTTCTCTTCTCTTCTCTTCTCTTCTCTTCTCTTCTCTTCTCTTCTCATCTCATCTCATCTCATCTCATCTCATCTCATCTCATCTCATCTCATCTCATCTCATCTCATCTCATCTCATCTCATCTCATCTCATCTCATCTCATCTCATCTCATCTCATCTTATCTTATCTTATCTTATTTTATCTTATATCTATGTTGCCTATAGGGACTGAAACCAAATTCAGAAATGACTCGATTTCCATGTGAACTTATTATCTGCAACCAAATCCAAAGATCTCATGTTATATATCATGCTACAGATAACTACTTCAGCTATCAGGAAAACCTCATTTGAGCTCACATCTCTTTAAGTTATTAGATAATAAATCTGATTTCAGTCGACTACAGCTTATCATCGATATATGATCAATGAAAAAGAACTTTGACTTGAAATGACGATTACTCTATGTCAGTTGATTTTGATGACGTTTTACAGTCCTACTTGAATGTCGTGTATGTCAAATAAGTCGATGAAATGTATTTGAAAAAGAATTCCACCAATAGTAAAATACCCTTTTCTTTTCGTAAAATCAAGTTATAAATGAGTGTACATGGCTAAGAGAAGCCATTGGAATCATTTTTGTCATTCGAAATAATAAAATGTGTTCACAATAAAATGGCCGCCATGCAATTTTTGCTTTATATGCAACGCCGTTATTACTATTTTTGATAATTGCTTTGTGTAATAAGATGTTATACCCTCTAAAATAAATTTAAATGGCAAAAACTATCATTATACATAAGAAATTTGAAAAAATAAATTTTGCAAAAAACGTGCTACTGCCCCTTTAAAAGGTGGAACAATATTTACTGACACATTTCACCAAAAGGATTTTGGTAACAGCTTGGCATATGAAATTTAATGCAAAAGGATATAACTAAGGTATACCTATTCACTTAAATTAAAATTAACTTGATTACCTCAAGAAAAGACAAGACAATATTCTATTAAAAGAATATATAAAGAAAACAAGTATGAAATTCTAACAGTTATAATCGAATATGTTATTACTTATGTTGAAACTTGCAAACTTTGTGACTCTGTTTACTTATTATATAAGACAACTTTAGAAAGTCGATTCTGATGGTTTTCAATAAGTAGTAAAATGTTGACGGCTGGCTCATGTTTGTGATGTATGAGCATGTATAAAGCCATGGGCAAACGGAACGTTTCTGTTCATGTTTCTGAAAAACAAAAAGCCTTTTTTTCTCTTTAACTTCACTGCCTTCAGAAATGATGCATCAATGAAGGTAAGTCATGTTGAAAACGTAAAAAATATTATTTGAATGTCCATATTAACTCATTAGACCTGAGAGGCTAGATGGGCGAATGGTATGGGCCGTCGTCCGGTGCGTAAACCTTGACAATTTAGACTCTCTTCTTCTACTCTCGATACCTAGAGGATCGGAGTTTGTTAATTTGGTCCTCATGACAGCCCCCGCGCCACATCCTCAAATATGGGCGTGGCAGTCATTTTCCCCCAAAACATTTAAGCGATCGCGACTTCTTTTTCAATACAAAGCAAATTTCTGAATAAAATCTGTGTTACATTGCTTAAACATGAAAAATAACCCCGTATTTAAGCCCATGGGGTAAATTTCGTTTGGGCCCAAATACGAGAATTCTCGGTACACTTTCTCCAAACCATCAACTTCATGGTAGCCCAACTTCGTCTGAATGTCACCTTGCCTCCTTTAAACAATGCTAAGTAATTCTTAGCATGTAGCGTTGGCTTTATAAACTTTGACTTTTATGAACTTTGAATTGCTGTTGACACTATAATTTTATTTCTTTATTATCCTGCTTTAGATTTCTCATTCGTTGTTTCACAAGTCCTGTTTACACCGAACAATATACATACTACGCGAAGGGGGAGAGAGCGAATCTCTCGAACCCCTAGCGGAGGTCTAACCTAGGTCGAACTCATCCGCCCGTTCCGTGAGGACAATGTCTACCCCCTCCTCCGGAGACGGATGACGAATGGTAGAAACCCCACGACGTTGAGTTGACGACGCACGTTTCTGAAGCGAAGCCCTATCGGCCATGGACTTTCGAATGGCGTTGACATACGCAAGGAAGTCTGACACGGAGAGAGGTGCACACTCATCGCAACGATACTCGTCTTCGCAAAGATCCTTACACTTTCTACATAATAAGTGCGGATCCTTGGTGGCAGACTTCCTCCCTCCGCAATTAGTACAAAAGGCGGAGTACATGGCGGAGCCGGCGTTACACACGTGACGTAGGCGAAGATAGTGACAGCTGAGTCACTTACGCAGTGGGGCGAAGGACGAGACACTCGCACCTGTAGCGTAGAAGAGGAGAGTCACTAGACGAGTCGAATCACTAACGCGAGACACTTACGTAGCGTAGCGTAAGAACCAACAAACTCCTCCGATAGTTAATCGAGAGAGTTGAAACAAGGCTCCGAACTCGAAGAGGACAAGGCCAATATCATGTAATGGTTAGTCAAGATAAGTGACTGGCGAACCAGCTTACACTGATTAAGATAACCACTTACGAGACGAGACTAATGAAATATACAAACCAAAGGCGAAAGACTAACGAAACGAATGACAAGCGAAGTGAATGACAGACGAACCAAGTCACTGGCGAGATGATGCAAGTCAAATCGAATCGGGCCTAACGCGAGCGACGAGCCTAAGGCGATAGACTGGCGAAGCGAGTGCCTGGCTTACGCGAGGCACTGGCGAGACGATGCGAGTCAAGTAGAATCAAGCCTATGGCGAATGACTGGCGAAGCGAATGATTGGCGTAGCGAGTCACTTGCGAGACGAAACGAGTCAAGTTGATTCGACCTAAGGCGATTGACTGGCGAAGCGAGTGACTGGCGTAAGCGAGACACTGGCGGGTGGATGTGAGTCAAGTAGAATCGAGCCTAAGGCGAAAGACTGGCGAAGCAAGTGACTGGCGAAGCAAATCACTGACGAGACGAAACGAACCCCACTGATTCAACCTAAGGTGATGGACTAGCGAAGCGAGTGACTGGCGTAAGCTAGACACTGGCGGGTAGATGCGAGTCAAGTAGAATCGAGCCAAAGGGGAATACTGTCGAAGGGGGGTCCGCCGCGTAGCGAGTCAGGTTGATTCAACCTAAGGCGATGGACTGGCGAAGCGAGTGACTGGCGTAAGCGAGACACAGGCGGGTAGATGCGAGTCAAGTAGAATCGAGCCAAAGGCGAATGGTAGGTGAAGCCAATAACTGGCGAAGCGAATCACTGGCGAGACGGAGCGAGTCAAGTTGATTTCAACCTAAGGCGATAGACTAGAGAAGCGAGTGACTGGCGTAAGCGAGACACTGTCGAGTAGATGCTAGTACAGTAGAATCAAGCCAAAGGCGAATGACTGGCGAAGGGTCCGCTCGCGAAGTGATAAGCTAGGCGAGTGACTGGCGAAACGCGTAGGTAGTTGATACGGACCGAAGGCGTATGACTGGGGGACGCGAATGACGAGCGAAGAAAAGACAAAGACACGAGCTGCACGTGCAAGGCAAGCAGCGACCTCTCAGGCAGCCACACATCCAGCACATGTCAACAAGGCCATTGTATCCCAACACCTACTAAAACAAATTGTTAAACAATCTGCTAACGACGAATTGTAGATATAGCAGTTGAAAATATCCCTCAAAATAGTAAGAGATAGCTAGCAAGTTAGCAACAAAGTCGCTAAAAATACCCAGTCTCAGAACAAAACAAACACGTCTGTCTTGCTCCGCAACTAATAGGAGAGTGACATGAACAGGTAGTGACGTCAGGAGACCACCTAGACTTACCGCCCCTTGGAAAAGGGATTTTACGCACCCCTTTTCCACTATTCAAGTTCGTCTGTGATAAGGTTGAAATAGCATTACCTATAGGAGGTAAGGCAAAGTAGGTCTAGTCAACAGATAGGTATTTAAATAAATAATATTATATCTAGTTACGCAGCTTTCCTTTTTATACAGCTTTCATGTATACAGCATCAACATATTACAGAACATTCAGTTATTAAGAATTGACTTAAATGTATTAAGTTCATGGAGGTTTAAACTTAAAAAAATAATAAACTTAATACATTTTGAAGTCAATTCTTATGAATAAATATATACTAATACTTGATGTTTTCAAAAGGGTACATTGCTCCAAATATTCACATTTGCACGTCATGTGACGTCATGAAATTAAGTTTATACAGATAGGAATTGAATTTCTGTGATATTGTTCAGCGAATCAGGTCCACACAAAGCAATTGCTATTCATTAATGTTTACAACATCCATCTGTATGTATACAACATTTATCTTCACAGATATATTTTATAGCCAACATTATATGCAACCATCATCTATATATAACATCTATCATACTTCATTCCTTTATAAATATACAGCATTCATCTGTTGTACATCGTATATCTATGCAGCATTCAGCTATACAGCATTCACATATACAACCTTCATCTGTTACACAACATTGCTATATCCAACATGCATTTATAAAACCATCCAGCTATACAGTATTGGCATAATTTACAGCATTTATATGTAATACATCAATTATCTATATAGGATTCCTCAATACACTTCATTCATATACACACCATTCATCTATTTTGGGTCCGGGGTTCGTTTCCTCAAGGGATTGGCAGCTTTGTTTGCTGTAGAGAACTGTTCTACATGCAGTAAAGTTTGGATGCAATGCAACACTGTATTTCAGCGCAGTACCACCCATCGTTAATTCCAGTCGATGGCCGCACATTTAACTGCATTTGAGTCTCACTTTCTGTACATAAACCACCTTAAGGATACGAGAGAGTAATAACATAATTAAAACCCCACACACATACATTACATTACATACATAGCCACAAAGATTTATATTGAAAATGATTTTCTCGTGAAATGTCCCGTGTACGGTTCCATCTCTGTTAGAAGATTGATGACTTCTACATATGGCTATATATATGAAATCCCATCTGTTTTAATTAATCGTGTTGTTAGACAACAACGAAAATGACAGTTAAGCAGTTGTATTGCGTTGGTTATAAAATAATAATATTTAATATTTAATATGACCAAACATTTCTATGCATCCCACTAAGACAATTAACACACAGTAACTATAAAATATCAGTATCATTAACAGCAAATTCACTGGTTTTGCTTTGGTGGATGAGAGTTCACTACTATAAGGGAGGATTTACAACACCAACACATGGTTTCATCTCAAATCATTAACGTTATTTATCTACGGAAGGAAGGATGCGATCATAAAAGGTCGGTAAGTAATGAATACATTGGATCTCAGAGTAATTACAGTAACTTTTATAGAGATGAGACATGGATGATATATTACTCTTCCTCAGAACCAGATGGTTTACGAGACGCGCAGATGTCCGAGTAAACATTATCTCTGGAACTGGCCAAGTCTGCATTAACGACAGCACATACCTTTTGTAAACACACATTAGCTTTAGGGAATTAATTGCAATGAGGATAGTATACTATACGAGAAACCAAATGGTCTGATATACAGACAAAATAACACAATGTATTCGTTGGATTGAAGTTTCGATAAGCTTCGATAATAACAACTTCTTCATGTCACTTTGTTCATATCATCATATCACATTGCACTCCGTTATCAACTAGCACCTCCTTTTAATTATTTGAAATCAATTACAATCATTTTGGTATATATATATTGTTACAATTACTCAATTAATTAGTTAATAATTAATCAAAATTGATGTCATTTACAAATAAGAAAAATTCATAACGCTCCCCAGTATGTGTTTCTATGTAGATTTTTGTGCATTATAAATATCCAAATTATTAAATCATTATTTCAACATCTTGTTAATAGAAGCTATTTTAATGGTGATAACATATATAAATGATAGATGATAAATAAGATATTACAAAATGTATTATTTCACTAATAATATCATAAATCATGCATTTCTTTTGACGGTAATGTAAATAAATGTTAAAATAGATGATGTAGATATGTCCACTATCAGACAAAGCTCCTTTATTACGGATTAAATCAGCACGATTTGACAGTTTTTACCCTGCACATGGACGCATATGAAAGATACGACAACGCTATAGGTAATTAGATATGTTACAACGATTTCGATTTGTTATAGTTTTCCAATTGATTGCAACTTCAAAGGAACTAGACCTTAAAACACTATATGTCACTTGGATATGAAGTGAACATTAATCGATAATTCCATTATGAATAACAAATGTGGTAAACTGTATGGAACATGAAGTAGAGCGATGCAGTAGTTAGAACGAGTTCCTTTACTCACAAATTGTTGACAATCAGTAGCACAAGCGTTACAGGCCTTATCTATAACCGAAACACTGGTTTCCACATGACGAATTACCTAACACACATAACAAGAACAGGAAGATTTTCTGGATAACAACTTCTTTAATGTGAAACACATAACAAGGCTTTAACATCAACAATGATCACATGCATTAACACAAAACTTTTTCCAGTGAAATTATATTACAAATATTTACACAAAGGAAACTTGGGCCTAAGAGTAATTGAATGGTCCGAATGACCGGGCTCTATAATCTATTATTATGTTTAAATGATACTGAAGTAAGAGAAACTGATCACACAAAGTGATCAATAAAGCAGAGATGATTTACTATAATGTGACATATCATATCTGACATCTGAAATTTTGGTTGCAGGACAAACATGTACTTGAAACATCGTACTTAGTGAATTTGGCTGAAGTTATCAACAGTAGTTATTCATCATTATTCCTACCTTGGCAAATAATTATTTGGTTGCAGAGACAAGCATATCGGATTAATTTGATTGCAGAGGTTTTCAAGTTTACTAAATTTGTCAAAAACACGATGACATAAACAGAATCATTTCGGCAAGTTGTCACCATGATGAACCAACGTATGTCACACATCCTCCCATTGGCTCATTTCGTATCAACCATTTCTAACACAATTTTTTTTTAATTAAATTCATGTTTATGAATTCTGGTTGCTTTTATTTACGTTTCTAGATAGAAACCATTCATTAAAATAACTTACTGCTGTTTATCAAAAATAATTTAGCAATCAAAGGTATCTGATCATATTTACAAAAAATGCAAGCAACGATTACATTTCTTATAGAAATTAAAACACTTCAAGTTAGACCAAAACATCATAATGCTCTTTTAGACAAGTTTTATCCGAAGTATTCTTACATGTACTTTCAACTGTCTATGCTGGTATGGGAATCTGTCAGTTCAAATAAAAAATAAAATGTTCAGAATTCTGAATACTTCTTCAAAAGATATCAGATTACTTTTATAATGTATTGGCTATTTCTATGAACAGCAAATTATTAAAAAGACAGACACAATGTTAGGTGACTCATCTCATGTTTTGTTTTCGGAATATTCTATTCTTCCTTCAGGCCGAAGATTACGCATGCCAGCATTAAAAACAAGCAGGGCTCGTCATTCATTTGTACCATCTGGTATACGAGAATAAGAAAAGATACTTGTGTAAAACTGGGGTGGGGTGGGGTTGGTTGTGGTGTGGGCGGGTCGGGGGTGTGAGGTGGTGGGTGAATTTGTGACGATGTGACTTGATAGCCATCTAATTGTGAGTAATGTAATTTGGTTTATATATGTCTGGATTGTATATTATATATTTATCTCACTGTGATATATAAATTTAATGTATTTTTTTTTTGCTTGAAAAGTGTATAAACACATTTCCAATGGAGATTAAAGAATTATCTCATGTTATCTCATGTTATGTTATGTTATGTTATGTTATGTTGTGTTGTGTTGTGTTGTGTTGTGTTGTGTTGTGTTGTGTTGTGTTGTGTTGTGTTGTGTTGTGTTATCTTATCTTATCTTATATGTTGCCTATAGGGACTGCAACCAAATTCAGAAATGATTCGATTTCCATGTGAACTTATTATCTGCAACCAAATCCAAAGATTTCATGTTATATATCATGCTACAGATAACTACTTCAGCTATCAGGAAAACCTCATTTGAAGAATTTTGAGCTCACATCTCTTTAAGTTATTAGATAATAAATCTGATTTCAATCGACTACAGCTTATCATCGATATATGATAAATGAAAAAGAACTTTGACTTTAAATGACGTTTACTCTATGTCAGTTGATTTTGATGACGTTTTACAGTCCTACTTGAATGTCGTGTTTTATGCGATAATGATTAAAAACTTCTTACAATTCATTTTGAAACTAAAATCACAATTATTTTAACTGTTTAATTTTGTATAAAATCCATTTCGATTTTGAATGTGTTAAATGTGATCCTTTGTAACCCCATAGTTTGTGATTTTATTCAATATTCTTTTTAAAGGGGCAGTAGCACGTTTTTTCGCTCAAATGAGTCGATGAAATGTATTTGAAAAATAATTCCACCAATAGTAAAATACCCTTTTCTTTTCGTAAAATCAAGTTATAAATGAGTGTACATGGCTAAGAAAAGCCATTGGAATCATTTTTGTCATTCGAAATAATAAAATGTGTTCACAATAAAATGGCCGCCATGCCAATTTTGCTTTATATTATGCAACGCTGTCATTACTATTTCTGATAATTGCTTTGTGTAATAAGATGTTATACCCTCTAAAATAAATTTAAATGGCACAAACTATCATTATAAATAAGAAATTTGAAAAAATAAATTTTGCAAAAAACGTGCTACTGCCCCTTTAAAAGGTGGAACAATATTTACTGACACATTCCACCAAAAGGATTTTGGTAACAGCTTGGCATATGAAATTTAATGCAAAAGGATATAACTAAGGTATAACTATTCACTTAAATTAAAATGAACTTGATTACCTCAAGAAAAGACAAGACAATATTCTATTAAAAGAATATATAAAGAAAATAAGTATGAAATTCTAACAGTTATAATCGAATATGTTATTACTTATGTTGAAACTTGCAAACTTTGTGACTCTGTTTACTTATTATATAAGACAACTTTAGAAAGTCGATTCTGGTGGTTTTCAATCAGTAGTAAAATGTGATCTAATCAATGACGGCTGTCTCATGTTTGTGATGTATGAGCATGTATTAAGCCATGGGCAAACGGAACGTTTCTGTTCATGTTTCTGAAAAACAAAAAGCCTTTTTTTCTCTGTAACTTCACTGCCTTCAGAAATGATGCATCAATGAAGGTAAATTATGTTGAAAACGTAAAAATTATTATTTGAATGTCCATATTAACTCATTAGACCTGAGAGGCTAGATGGGCGAATGGTATGGGCCGTCGTCCGGTGCGTAAACCTTGACAATTTAGACTCTCTTCTTCTACTCTCGATACCTAGGGGATCGGAGTTTGTTAATTTGGTCCTCATGACAGCCCCCGCGCCACATCCTCAAATATGGGCGTGGCAGTCATTTTCCCCCAAAACATTTAAGCGATCGCGACTTCTTTTTCAATACAAAGCAAATTTCTGAATAAAATCTGTGTTACATTGCTTAAACATGAAAAAAAACCCGTATTTAAGCCCATGGGCTAAATTTCGTTTGGGCCCAAATACGAGAATTCTCGGTACACTTTCTCCAAACCATCAACTTCATGGTAGCCCAACTTCGTCTAAATGTCACCTTGCCTCCTTCAAACAAGGCTAAGTAATGCTTAGCATAAAGCGTTGACTTTATAAACTTTGCCTTTTATGAACTTTGAATTGCTGTTGACACTATAATTTTATTTCTTTATTATCCTGCTTTAGATTTCTCATTCGTTGTTTCACAAGTCCCGTTTACACCGAACAATATACATACTATAATGATATATTTTTATTTTCCTTTTTGTAACAATTAAAGGGAGGATTTTATCGGGGTATTTTGGGTTGATACGAAAGCGTGGTGACATTCTTGTTTTTAATATATGATTTATAACAAAACGATGAAACATAGAATCGCGCTCTGTCATTCAAAATTAAAGTCATTCATCGGCGGTATATAAATATAAACATATATTCATTTATTCATTCAGAATTGAAGGCCATGTGGCCAAGAGTACGCCATGTATGACATATATAAATGGCACGGTGTTTAGAGCAAATATACAATGTATGATATGACACAATTATTTAACGTATAGCTGTTCTTGAAGAATATACATATCCGCTTGAGAGCATTGATATTGTGTACCTTCACAAGCGCTAGAGTTTCACTACTGCAGGTGGGCTGTAGTAATAAGCTGGAATATATTCAGATCTAGAGTGTTTATATGATGGACATACATGTATCAGCATTAAATGGTATTCAATTATGTCAGGGTTACATTTGTTACAAATTAATTCATTATATGGAACCAATGTCTTTGAAAAACGCTGTTTTTGTACGTTCAAGTTATGGGATTGAGATCAAAATGTCATAAATATTTGCTTTAAATCTTTGTTTATTGCGTCACAGGATATATACATTTCAGGTTGTAAAGTGACTTAAAAGTGCTGTACTTTACAATGAATGATGAGTTACTATTCCAGTGTTGTATATCAATATCTATACAACGCTGAATAAATGCTAACAAGAAATGATTTATATCGCCTGAGTCTTGGACTAACCAGACATAATAAAATCCTGTAGTAATCAAAAGCATTCTAATATGTGAGACCCAATTAATGCCACCGTTGTCATTGTATACTTTTAACATATTGTAACTTGCATCGGGTATCTATTTTCGTCCATACGAATAATTTTACACCAATAATTAAAACACTTTGAATAATAATATACACACACATTACATCCGCCAATTTCACCAAGTACAGCACATGTAGCAGTTTTTTTTAATACTAATAGACAAATAAATCAAAATTTTAATTCAATCTTAAATAAATATATATAAAGTATTATTATCAAGATGTTGAATTAGTAAGTTAATAACATTTTCCTCATTTTACATGGTGCACAAACAAAATGGCAAACTCTTTAAGTTCTTAAATAAACACTTGATAAAAGTATCGTTGGATATATTATATGGTGCAATTTGTTTTCGTGAACAAATATCCCTAGAAACTTCAATTTTATCTTAAAGAGAAATGATTATCGATTTGTTTCACTTCATTTAATTATGTTCACTAAAATCTTAACAGAGCGTGTCATTTTCCAAAAGATAAACGTTCGTTTTTAAAAAAAAATCCATAATTACTATAACACCTCTGGGCAATTGCGAAAACGTAATACTCAATTAGATTTACTTCAAAATGAAACTAGAATTTAAAAACGACGAACCTGATATATTCGTAAAGGTGACCTTTGGGAAATTTGAAATATGTAGAACGTATTTTATAGTTCCTCATTACATTTTCACACACATCAGCAAAAATTAGTTTTTTAAAAAGAAAATAACACTGTCCGCAATATTAAATTCAACAGCACCAAACCTAGAAACCAACAACAATACATGAAACCATATCACAACCATATTAAGCAAGTTGGGAATATTTCAACACTTTTCAAATATATTCAAATGTTTAACGAAATCGTAATATAGAATGATATTGCTGAACATATATTAAGGAGATGACGTTTCAGCAAGCCAAATAACTTTGTATTTTAAAGGAGCAGTAGCACGTTTTTTTCGCTCAAATATAAGTTTATGAAATGTATTTGAAAAAAAAATGTCACCGAAAATAAAACATCCTTCTCTCTTCGGAAAATCAAATTAAAAAATGAGTGTACATGGTTCGGTAAAGCCATGGAAATCATTTTTGTAATTCGAAATAATAAAATGTGTTCACATTAAAATGGCCGCCATGCATGTTTTGCTTTATACGCAACACCGTTATTACCACTACGGATAATTGGTTTGGGTAATAAGATGTTTTACCCACCTAAAGTAAATATAAATGGCATAAACTATCATTATAGATGGGAAATTTAGTAAATTAAATTTGAAAAAGACGTGCTACAGCCCCTTTAAAGTTATACATTCGATTAGGTATTATGAGAATCTAAAACAGATCATATTTTATCCATTGTTAGGTTCTTTTTTCGACAGTGTATATCTGCAAATATTTGAATAATTTGTTGTAGTAGAATATGTTCATATACGTCACCTAACAGGTTGATACAGCTAATTCGTGACAGATTTCTAGTTAGATAATTGCAAACAGTAGGTAAGAAAGAAATCTATAGCACTGGAAAACGCAATACAATTAAATGGTAGGACATAGTTTACACCATTCTCTTCCCACAGACATTACTCCCTTCAGATTTCCGATCCTACCCTCTGTTGTTTTTCGCTTGAAATCAAGAGCAGAACCAAAGCCTCCTAGCGGTGGGAAGAGAAATCTCATACCGTATTCCTGCTTCTTAACCAATGAAAACTCATCTTTCAATGGCCATGTAGACCGTATGACTTCAAAGATCTAGGCATTTTACTCTGAAGGGTCTTGCTCATTAGCATATGTCATTCGAATATGTCTGATGTAAATAACGCAAATGAACTGTTTTTGGTATTTGTCTCTGATTTGGTCTTCTTTATTTATAAGTATGTTTATGATCAATAGTTTTCACAAAATCAAATAGCATATTTCGAGGAAAACAAGTAAACACAGGAAAAAAAGAAAACGTTGGGCTTACGTTTATTTTATCATTATGACGTGTCATTGGCAAATGTCACTTTTCCACGACGTCGCTGATTGCACAACTAGATTCAATTGCAACCAATCAGGACACTCACTTTCTGCCCCCGATTTCAAGCGTAAAACAAAAGAGGGTAGAATCTGAAGGGAGTAACCTCTGTGGGAAGAGAATGAGTTTACACTAAAAAAAAGACACTATACCCTATTTTCAAACACAACATACTTCTGCCGGATAAAGTCGATATGAACAAGTCTGTTATGAGGATAAATCCAGTTAAGAGAGTCATGACAGTACATGTAAGACTATATGTGTTCGAGCACACTGTAATTTCTACTTCAAAGGTTGTTTTGGCATAATGTTTGATATTTAATGTGATTTTTTTGCAATAACGAAAAGATGGTAATACTTTCTCAAAGCACTTTCAGGGCAAACTATCAAAGAGAAAAGTGAAAGAATATTTTTTTTAAAATGAGTGAGGATGAATGTTTCGAAGATTTTAATGAAGCGACATATTGAATGGCGTTACTGTCAGTTTTTACCTTGATGTCAGACGGACTGACAGGTCACCTAACAATGTAAATTCCCCTGAGAGCATCAGACATGGACTTGGTAGTCTCCCCTTGTAGATCTAGGCCTAACAGTCTATCTATAAGTGTCAAGTCAGTGCAGCTGTCACTCAGCACAAGGGCGTTTCATCTCTCTCCGTTTATCAGCGAGTTGGCCTAGGCCGAGATGATTCTGAGAAAGAGCATATGGGTAAAGCCATCCAGAGTAAACTTTCTCTAAATCCACCTGCTCTGTCCCCATATTGTACTCGCCCGCGTTTCAAAACGCTTTCTCGCCCGGTTCCGCGGTCCGCCATTACACTTCCTAGCGGCGGCCTTGACAAAGGCGTTGACTGCCAACTCAGAGGGGTCGGCTTGGAAGACCGTTATTATAAAATAGTTACACCGACATGATCGGCCGCCATTTTGACTATCTCATTCTTTCACTGCTGATGTTTGGTATTTAATGAGGGTGCTCGTCGAGATAAATTCGTTACCATGTGTCCGCGAGTTTGATATGGAGATTCATGTTCGAACTTCGTTCTCGTTTGATATTTAACTCGGGCACATGATAAATCTCCATATCAAACTCGTGGACACATGGTAACTTAAACTGTCCGAGTTGTGAGTATAGGATACAACATGCCAAAGGGTGTTTATGAGATTTAAAACCTTCCACCCAAAATCTCATAAACACCATTTGGCATGTTTTATTGAGCTCACGAACTGACCCCAATCTAACTAAATTTAGATCAACAGGTATACTAGGTTATACCACCAATGCAAAGGGCTGTCCCGTTGAACTTTCACAAATCTCGCCTGAGCTTTCGCCGATGTACCATGAAAGGAGTAATTAACTGTCATTCGGAAAGCACCGAACGACCCAAACGTTCAAAGTCCTATCCAACTTCCCAATGCAAGGCATAACTCTTGCCATTCTCCATTACTGGCTGATTTAGGCCTTGCAGTATTTCCTTAAGAATTCTGTGTTTAGAAATCCAGGCCCGCTATGCATTTCCAGTGCAGCGATTCACTGCCTCGACACAAGAAAGCGAGGGAAATACCGCAAGGGTTAAATCAGCCAGTAATGCAGACTGGCAAGAGTTATGCCTTGCGTTTGGAAGTTGAGTCCTATCAGCAAATAAGGATAAACGAAAAATGATAAAAACATTATAAAAAGTGAAGAATAGTTTTGCTGAAGAATAATAAGGGAGACAAAAAGATTAATGCCACGAGCCAAGTTATTTGCATCCTCGGTTACCAGTGTTTTATATATGCTCCGTTACTCTCCACTATATCACCCATGGGCAACCTTATCAGGGGAATCTGTTCTCAAATTACCCGCCCTTGGCCAGCGTGACGAAGTCGGTAACCAAAGAAAATGCTCAATTGGATAAGACGGTAATGGTCAGGGGAGATAATCGGTGAGGGATGGCTAACACAATGACCTCGCTTGCTTTGAAACGAAGTAAAATGAATTGTCATTGGCTCGCAGGTCCAAGCTGCGTAGCAGTTTGATTGGCTCACGCCGGCCAAGGGCGGGTAATTTGAGTACAGATTTCTCTGATAAGGTTTCCCCATGGGTGATATAGTGGAGAGTAACGGAGTATATATAAAACCATTGGTAACCGAGGATGAGTTATTTGATAAAGGAGTTCTACGAACGACTGTTTGTAAGGGGAGCTAACTCTTGATCGGAAAATTCAACTCAAGTGAACTTTTCATTTTTATCTAAGTTTACGGGTTATAGAGCACATTTTTTTCTTCATAAAACACATCTCATTACTTACAACCGTATAAAACCGTTTTCTTTCCTATAAGTAACTAAACATTATTTTTTTTCAAAATGTGTTTATCAACATACTGTTTACGGAAACTGGACGGGAAATCTCAAGCAGTTTTATGGCCAAATGTGACACCAGACATGAATCACATGATTGGTCAAATCGAACTTCCATCTTTTGCACACGAAAGGTCAACGGGACGACATTTCATACCGGCCACTGTTAGATCGACTGAATATCCATATCATAGGACAGTCGACCTAAATTTATTTAGATTGGAACTGACCCCATGGTTAAATTTTATGTTTCATTAATTGATAGTGCGAAAAAGAAAAGGAGTCGTCCGTAAAATATCCCCCCTTATGTGAAAGGCAGTAGGTATAAGGAAAACCTAGGGGACGGGCAATTCTAAAAGCATTAGCAGATTGATGTTTGATTGTTGTTTTTCAATAGAGTTAGACATAACATACACTAACTTTCATCTTATAATTAAACCTAAAATCTCGGTATTAAAAATAGATGTCTGAAGTTGGGCATTATTAGGATAATTACCCGGGGAAGAGGGAAATGACGTTACAATCCCAGGGATTATGAGATAATCCCCGGGATAATACATCCACATAGGAATTATTGAGTCTAATGTTTTAGGCAGTATAGTGGTGTGACGTCACTGGAGGTTTGTAATGTCGGATAAGTGTCGGGAAAGCGTCGTCAGTGTCGTGAATGATCGGCATCAATGGGAAGAATCGTAATTTCCTCGCTGAGTTGTCGGGAGTAGGTCTAGGGTCTGACGGGAGTTCCTACTCACAGTGACGTATGTGAGTTCTACATGCCGTAGGTTGTAGTCGTATGTGAGTCGTAAGTAAATCGTAGACATATATATATAGACATTTTACCGTAACCTCTGTTATATATTGAACGTTTTCCCAGCTAGACATAGAAAAACTTTGGTTGCATCAAGTCACTAAAGTTTGTGCAGTCAACGACGTTGTTTCAAAGTGAGCATTTCGTAATGACTAGAGTCGCTACATCTGTGCAATGTGTATAAATTGTTTACAAGACAGATGTAAAATGATCGTTTGACATCATGCAACAATCGTTTGACGTCACTCAATACGTCAATACGTCTTTTGGTCGGACTCGGGCTGGAGTCAATATGCATTTCTGTCGACGGTCACGTGATGGCCTCTCGACCAAACAGATTGCTGAAAAAATATGTTTACATAATAAATTGAAATATCGCCTATATGTAGAAGAGGTGTACGATAGAAAATCTGAAGAGAGTAACTTCTATGGAAAGAGAATGCTTGTGAGCTTTGTCGTTCCAACGGATCAGTTTTACAACAACGCTTGTCTTCTGTGGTTTCGAGTGAATCTTTGCTGAAGAAGTAAAAGTAAATTATCATAGAAGCCTAGACGTGTCACAATTAAAATTAAAACCGAGCCTTGGATGGATCCAGGGTCCGAACAGAGATGTACCTGAAAGGATACCCATGTGAAGGTCTAGGATGAAGATAATAATAAAGAATATATGAAGTATTGTTTTACGTTTCATTAAAATACTAAAGGGATACGTGTAACATATTATTTAAACCACCTTTAATTAAGATGCATTCCCTTTTTGCAATGTTATAATTCCTACATTAACAAATATACTTTACTGCAAAATCAAAGGGTCACTTGATCGATTCATAAGGATACTTGAGTGATCGCACAACAATTCTACACCACCCTACACCACTGTGCTTCACTGCCACGAGATATACCTGAAATTAACCCGCCCACTGACAAATTTGAAAATCACACAGAAATGAACTTGATCTAATTCACGATTGAAATTCCTTTTGATCAATGTATTTTACACAGTCTCTTTGAACTAATGAAACTTTGTTTTGTATTTGTGGAACCCGCCACCTGTGTCATGTCTTATTTTTCAAGAATATTCGTGGGCGTGACATATATAGTTGCTTTTATGACAATTAATTCAAATTAAAGTGCATTTTTGTAAAATATCAATACCATTGGGTTAACAAGAGCTACAAAAGACAGCTCATTGATGTTACATTATTCATCAAAGAGGTTAATAAACTACCGGGCAATAGAATCGATACCACATTTTCAACCGAGTCAAGTACAACACTGCTTTTGATAATCATATGTTTTGTATACATGTATAAAGAGTTTCATTATGAAGGTGTGACTTATATCTATTCAAACACACATTAGATTTTGAAATCGCTGTTTCACGGTGAGTTTGGGAGAATTGGCATTAAAAGTTATATAAGTCAAGTCAAGAGTTTATTAGGTAAAAAATCTATACAAAATTAAATTAAAAAAAAAAAAAAAATCTATACAATCCTACTCATTAATCGTTTATCTGTGTGCATGGCGATAACAATCACAATATAATTATATAAACGAGGATATGCGTAATCAAAATCAAAGTTTACTTCTTTTAAAATAGAATAAATGCACTTCTTTAAGTTAAACACGACAATATCATTTTCACATTTTAACGATTTGATAAACTTAAGCATACTTATATTTAGATCATTATTTTTTAGGTATATTTAGATATTTTGGACAGACCATAGAACATGGTATGCTGTTGACATAATGACTTTAACCGTTTCCGTTATAAAAAGTATAAACCGGTTCCGTTATAAAAAGTATAATGAACTGTACTCCATATTTCATACAATAGTATTTCATACAATTTGAATCGTGATGTAACCCACTTAATTACAAGGCATACCCAACAACACAATGATTAGTTTCATTATAAATTCATCGATGTGATAATTCATACAGGTTTTTTTCTACCTCATATCATTGTTCCAATTTCATTTCATTGACAATTTCTGTATCTAATGTTTTCATTCATGTGCTTAAGCGGCGATTTAATAAACCTCATTGCTTGTTCGCCAAAACAGATTTCAATAGAATTTCAAATTCACTTAATTAAATAAAAACATGTTTAAACATGTTTATTCAGAGAACCGATTGGTATTATGGCAGACATTCGTCAAATGTTTCACTGCTTTGGAGTGAGTGAGTGCCATAGGAACTATCTAAGGTTTTGGTGCTATAAGGACAGGCTCTTATTGTTATTATTGGCGGTATTATTTCAGCATGGGGTTGATAGTTATCGCCCCTAGTGTGGGACCGGATGTAGGATTTGGCGGCCTCATGGCCGATGTTATTTGTTTAAGGAAGGCATTTTCAATCAAATCATGACTAACAGGCTGTTATCTGGTTTTGACAGAACAGTAAAAGAACTTAGTACCAGGATTTATCAGGATAGAAAGGGGTGAAACCAGATACAGAATAGAAGACAGGCCAAACACCAATTATTTGGAAGAGGAAATAAACTCTGAAGACAGAATAAGAACAAAATCAGATAAATTAGACAATCAAACATACAAGTCGATTGGCTGAAGATGCTCAAAGAACTCTAGTGCATCTATTTCGTCAATTATTGCCAGGAAGAGGGCAAGTATAGAATCAGCTAAAACTGACCTCAGTTTGTGAAGAAGGAAGCTGGTTTGAAGGCCCAGCAGGCAGAAATGGATAGTAAACTTCTTGTGCTCAAACAGGAAAAGGGAATAGCAATGACAGAAACTGAGGTCAAAGTGTTAGAAGAGGCAAGCAGCCAGACAAATGGAAAGTCCCATGTGCATTCTTCTGTAATAAACAGTTTATCTGTAGAATCCCCAAGTGAAAGGACTGAAAATTATGTATTTCAACACAAAGTAAGGGGAAAATGTATGTCACTCTCAACTTTTATCTCAAAGACAAAATGTTGAACTTGACACTGTAGAAAATGATGACATTTGGAAATACACAACAGAAACTTTAATGTGATGTCGCGTCTTAATCCTTCGTGTACGAACTGACATCGGAATTAACTGGTTTCTTGCTGAAGAAGGACCTACTCATGTCACATTTCACTAGTTTCTACGACCACCTTGAAACTTATGCTTTGTGGAAGGCTACTTTCCTCAGTGTTGTTGATGGACTGCAAGTCACCTATGGTGAAGAACTGGATTTATTGATAAAGTGGCTTGGTCATGAATCGACAAAGTATGCTCAGAGTCAGCCAATTAACACAATCCGATGGCAGGTCTAGAGCGAGTGTGGGAAAGATTGGAGGAATGAAACGGGTCATCAGAGATGGTAAAGAGTACCCTGAGTATCAGCATAGAATTTAAAGACAATTCAAAGTTTTATGAACTTGCGGATTTCCTGTCCGAGATATAGTGTGTGAAGAGTGATCTGAAATATGCGTCCCTACTTGCATATTTTGATATTTGGGAAATGGTGAGGAAATGTTTACTCCTAACACTTGTTTTGGAAATGTGTTGGGGAAATGGGTCTTGGAAGTGTTCATTCACCTAAGACTGTACATGTGAACAACGTGTACAATCACAATAACGGGCGTTCGTCAATCTTTGAACCATGTCAGAAGACACTGAAACTGAAGGAAGCATGTAATGAGGATAACGTTTTCAGGGTAACTAACGATGACGAAAGAACAGAAACTTCATTTGAGGATCGCGAATTCCTTGAAATCATGGCACGAGATATGCACAGGAATGAAAACGACAACTGGGTTGCACCTCTACCTTTTCGCTCACCACGACAGCCCCCACTCTCGATAATCCAGAGTATACGCTACGATAAATCTACTCTATATACTCTGGAGGCATGCCAGGCTCGGCCCGATAACTTTATTACCTCCCTTGGTTTTCCTGCCTTTTCACACTATCCAATCGGATGCGTCTGTCAAAGTGAGTGACAGCCTATCAACTCTGCTCGCTGTGCGAGATCCATATTTAGGAAGGTAATCGTGTAGACAGATTGGCATTCGGCATGAAATGTTCTAATTTCTGAAACTAATGTTGATTGAGCAAACTCCAACGAAGGGATCCGAAATGCCAACATTGAAGATAATTAAGAAAACAAATGATAGTCAAAATTACAAAGCAGAAAAAACTCGCACTTTGACATGACATAATCCGATCGGCTACAAACGTCCGATTGGGATAATAAAAAAATCGGAGTTATGAGACCGTTTTTCTGTGACATAGGCCTCATGACACTTTGCAACATACCAGTCAGTCGAATGAGCTCCCATGTAATGTCTTCGGTAATTTAGATGCAAATATAAACGTTCCAGTCGAAACGATGTTGCACTTTGCTGTATCTTGTTAGCAAATATATTTCTACTTCACTTCAAAGAGCTTGCAGTGTAACTGTAATTGGATAAACCTTTCGAAGCTAAAGTGAGAAAATACACCATCAAAGTCGCTCCATCTGTTTAACGGAGGTGTGTCACTTCAGCAGTCTTTTGATTGGTACGCTCAACTTCCAGCGTAGACCGCTGATTGGATGAAATACCAGCCAAGGGAGGTAATAAAGTTATCGGGCCGAGCCTCGTAGTAGAGTAGATTTATCGGAGTGAATACTCTATATTATTGAGAATAGACAGCCCCTACCTCACAACCGTTCCCAGGCCCTGAAGCGAGCACATATACTGGACCATAGTTTGAGTAAGAATCCGGAAAAGCAGCCAGATTTCATGGACTATAGGCAGAAACTACTTGATGACAATCATGCAGAAGTGGCTCCACTCTTGTAAAGTGGAGAAGAAAGTTGGTATCTTCCCATATTTGGGGTATATCACCCAGAAACGGCCTTTCAGATACGCATTGTGTTCGATTCTTGAACAGTGTACTACTTCAAGGTCCCGACCTCACAAATGATTTGCTCGGAGTCCTCCTAAGTTTCCGACGATAACTGATTGGTATTATGGCAAACAATCGTCTAATGTTTCACTGCTTCGGAGTGAGTGAGTGCCATAGGACCTATCTAAGGTTTTTGTGCTATAAGGACAATGACTTTAATCAGAATCTGATTGACTACTGGATGAAGGTACATGTGTTTGGCAATTGATCATCACCAGCAGTTCGTTGCTATATATGGACTGCACAGGGACGTATTTGGCAAGGAAGTATTTGGTGCGGACTCGACGAAGTTCGTTGAAAATGACTATTATGTAGATGACGCCATCACATCTTTGCCATCTGCTGAAGAAGCTATTTATCTCTTAAATAGTACACATGACTCCTTGAGGCCAATGGGAATATTCATCTTCACAAAATTGTGTTAAACTGTCACACAGTCATGAAAGCATTTCCAACCGAAGATTTAGCTAATGACTTAAAGGACTTGAACCTTTGCATAGACCTTTTCCCTCTTCAAAGGAGTTTAGTGGGACGTTAACGCTGACATGCTCACGTTTCGGGTGTGCAAGGATGATAGACCCTACACCAAGCGGGGAGTGCTGTCAATAGTCAACAGCATCTTCGATCCCATGGATAATATTGAAGGCAAGTGTATTCTGAGAGATCTTACTGCAGAAAGTGATGAAGCGCAGCCGCCAGAATACTATCAGAAATGGGAATCATGGAGAAATTCTTTACAGCACCTTGAAGAACTTCAAATTCTGAGAACTCTCCAACCAGTGTCTTTTCGTAGTACAGAACATGAACTACACATATATACAGATGCATCAGAGAGTGTTATCGCTGCATCATCTTATCTCAAGACCTTTACAAAAGGAGGTGATGAATGCTATGGATTTGTGCTAAGGAAAAGCAAAGGTGTCGCCCAGTCATGGCTACACTTTACCGCGCATTCAGTTGTGTGCAGCAGTGTTAGGAGTAAACATTGCGCTAGCAGTTGAACAGCATCTAGACATTCCAGCTGACCAGGTGAAATTTCATACAGACAGTAAGATATTGGGTTATATATCCAACTGGACCAGACGCTTCTCGGTCTATGTCACAAACAGAGTTGAGACAATAGGGATACACTCTGACCCTTCATAGTGGAGCTTTGTGTCTACCGGAAACAACCCAGCAGATCAAGGGACACGGCCAGTATCCGCATCATCGCTGAACAACAATCAATGGCTGATAGGTCCATCATCGATGCAAAAGTGTGACCAGAGACCAGGCGACCATACTTTAGACGACGTCACCGAAGAAATGGAAATTAAAGGTAAACAAGGTAAACCAGAAATTGGTTCTCATCGGATCGAAAAGTTTTCAAAATGGAATAATCTTGTAAGAGCTTTTGCACGTCTGAAGGCTCTAGCACAATCTTTCCACAGGGATGACACTGGCTACAAATCGCAGCTTGATCAGCACCCTGAAACAGTAGGTACAACAGATATACAGGAGAGAATATGAGTGTATCAGGACAAAGACTACACTTCCCAGAGACCGTGTTATTCTCTCTTAATACGCAGGTTGACCCTGAGGGACTGCTTCTCATCGGAGGTCGCATGGCAAACTCAAAACTTCCCCATGACGAAAAGTGTCCTCTTATCATTCCAGGCAAACATCATATTCCCACACTGTTGGTAAGACATGAGACTGTACATCATCAAGGATGACACTTGACAGATGGCGCTGTCAGAGCAGCCAGATAATGGATTACAGGGGGGAAACGACTTGTGTCAAAGGTGATACATGAATGCGTGACTTGTCAGTTACTACGAGGGAAACAGGAGCAACAAATCATGTCGGACTTGCTTGCAGACGGCGTTGTTCCTACTCCCAATTCACCAATTTGGGAGTTGACACTTTCGGGCCGTGGAATGTCGTCTCGCGGATCATCCGGAGAGGTGGACAAATTTTGTCGGTGCAACAGATGATCTGGGCATAGAATGCATAAACGTGGAGGATCCAAGTGTCAAGAACTTTCTCGATACGAATCGCACAAGATGGATTTTCAACCCTCCACATTCATCCCACATGGGTGGGGTATGGGAAAGGACAATTGGCATAGCAAGGCACATTCTTGATAACATGATGAGAGAAATCGCACCGAGAAAGTTAAGCCATGAGGTTCTATCTACATTCATGGCCGAGGTGTGTGCCATTGTAACCGGAAGCCCTATAGTACCTTTACCATCTGATCCATCAGACATGCTCATTTTGACGCCATCTACTTTTCTCAAACACAAGACAGATCACACAGCCTGTTCGATGAAATACAATTGTGAACCTATAGGGGACATGTATCACAAGCAGTGGAAGCACGTTAAGTGCTTAGTGGACACATTTTGGAACCGTTGGAGGAAGGATTATATCCACACACTCCAGACCAGACATAAATGGACTGATGTTATACCAAATAAGGAAGGCATTTTCATGCAAATCACGACTAACAGACCCACCTCAGTGTATGTATATTCTTTATAGTTATGTAAGCCATTTATTGTAACTTTCCACTATGGACTCTATGTATTTTCATGTGAGAAGTAACTTACCTCACTTTTGTAGGACGCTTGTAAATGATTGAAGCGGCCCATTAATATAAAATGTCCATACATGTAGTAATAGCATTAACCAGTACATTTGTCCTTATGAAGTGAAGCGCCAGTGAAGCGCTCGTAAAATATCTCTCAAATTTGTTTAATCGGCCTTTCTTTTGTGTAGGATAGTTTTTATTTTGAGTGTCATATAGTATGATAATTTGGGTATTTTCTTTGTTTGCAGTCTTTTACCCTTTGAGGAGCTATTCCATGGCAGGGGTTATCTGTTTTTGACAGAACATCAAGGGTTAAGCTTGCTGAAAAGTAACTGATATTGACAAAATTTAATATTAGTATAATTTTTTCTCAGGGTATGTTATGAATCCTTATGGAGGAAACTTGACATATACCGGAATTATGCAAAACTTGTTTCATTTAAAGTGGAACTATGGAAATCTTGAGACTTCAAAATGCACAATGTTCTGACGAAATCCTTTGTCAATTGTTTATTCTATCATCCTCGCTTCTGTGAGATATCGTTTTGACAGTAGTTTTTGCACAATGTCTTGTCATCGTCAAACACATGACATCACAATGCTTTTACATTATCGAGTTATGAATCACAGTGCCATGATGTCAAAAACATGATGATATCATAATACGATGACGTCATAAACGTAATGACGTCACAATGCTATAACATCACCACACTGGAGTCTAATGGCAGTAACTTTATGAACTCGTGTTGACATATTTGAGAAGACACTTGGATGACATTCTCTTTGTATTCACACTTTTGTTGTATTCACATAGTTATGCTCATTGATATAATTCTTTACGTCATACCTGTATTCGCTTTACAATGATAAATAGCCCCAGAAAGAGAATTACTTGAGAGGCAACTTAGAAATTGGTATAGGAGACATGATATATTTCGCTAACTGTCAGAGTAATCCCAATCATCTTATCTTTGTTATCTTAGCTTCACTTATCTTAATTTCTTTGTCATATGTAATAATAATGTTGTTAATCTTACCATCCAAAGCATCCTGTATATACACTGCCATACGTCATCATCTCCTGTACACTTGAAATGATCTAAGGATTTGTACCAACAAGCGTAAGATAACTTAATCATCCGTTTAATTCATTTCCTGTCTTTAGAAGATACGGGTTCGTCATTACGATCCCTACTCTTTTAAGTCCTAAAATGTTATTTAACCACACAGGTATTGCCACATGAAACCTAATTACTAGGAGAACAAATGACAATTAAATTTGAGAAATTTCAACAATTATTTTTGAAAATGATTACAAATAGTTTGAATCACATACCTTTAAAAGCTCGTTGAAAATATGCAAAATTATCTCAAATAAAGTTATTCCGTTTTAATATTTTTGTTCTTATTGACAATCAGGATGTTCTTACAATATCGCTTATCAATACAGATGAAAATAATATTTATAATAATTTTACATAATAATTAGGAAAAAGATAAAGGAAACCGTCCTTCAAATATATATATAAACATATTTTCGATTTAATAAACATCCTCTACAATAATTTTACATTTTTGCAATTAATTTCAATTTATTTGATTAATACTTTTCCCTTGAAATGATAACGATTGTGAGTGAAAAGGAAGTTTCTTGATCAACATTTTGAAGTAGAAGGCAAGATGTAGCATTTTAAAACGTAAATAAATGTTTTTCAACTTCAAAGGGATTTGGCTAAATTTGTCAAAAAGGTAGTGGGTAAATCTTTGAAACTATTACATTACCAGTGATAAGCCTTGATTTGAGCATAAAGCGGATATGATATGTGAGAAAAGTGACCGTTTATATGGTGCAACGTACGCGTAGCTTAAATGAAATACTTTCACACTTCAGGTTGATACACTTGACTATATACATGACTCATTCTAGAAGTAATGGTTGGTGATTCTAGGTAAAGGTTATATGGACATAACCACACCTAGAATATAACAATATTTGGAAAGAGATAAAAGAAAAGTCGATTGCTTGAAACAAAATTTAATAATCGACAGAATGTGCTCATTATGCACCACTTGCATGTAAAGCTACTTAAAATGCAACCACAAACCTTATTTGAAAATTCATCGGGGAATAAATAAATATCAATTGCTTTGCGTGGACCTGATTCCTTGAACACTGTCACAGAGATTCAGTTCTTACCCGCATAAACTTAATTTCGTGACGTCACATCACATTTAGCCACATCTCCATGACGTGAGGTTCATGGCTAGTTGCTACGCGGATTTTCACAGTTTGCACAACGTTTTATCAGTTTATAGCTATTATTAAAATTAATAAATCTTGCAGTCAATTCTTAAATGCAAGACTATACGATACACTTTCATTTCATATAAAGCCACTTAAAGGTAGATACTATTTAAGAAAGAAGATTCCTTCTTGATTATAGGAATTCGTAACAAATTTGACACGAGTAAAGCTGCTACATTATCAAACATATTTAACATATTTATTCATGGACATATTCAATTCAATTGATTGACAAACATAAGAAAGCTTAATAACATACGGATATATTTAGGGAATGGTAAGTATGTACGTGTGTAAATGTACAAAAAAGCCCATACAACGCGAGACATAGATCGATAGGTCACCGAGGGCAAGCGGATGTATTTACGCACAGAGTATGTTACCTCCCCGGAGATTTGAAAGGAAGGATGCGACAGGTAGAACAGAAGTCATTGACCTTTGGGAATAAGAAAATATCGCAGCAACTGTTTTAGAAATATTTATGGATCATTCCCTCATTCGGTGTAAACTCCTTAAAGGTTTCACAATGTGTAACAAGACGACTTCGCTATACAAAATGAGGTTTTTGTTAACTCAACCAGGAAGGAAAATAAATGATCCAAATGTCAAATAAACATAAATGCATTATATTGATAACTATTGAATTGACAACATATATCCCTTAGAAAGGATGAATATCGACATAATGTAGTTCTATCTATTTATCATCCTTGTGTGTTTGTTGGAAACTCACTATCAGCTAAAACGTAATCTTCGCAACAGGAAATCGACTCGACAGAAATCGAAAAAGGCCACGGTGTCTCAATGTTTTTAAGTGGTCAAGTGAACTAAACGAGAGCTTTAGACTTCCACTGGAAGCAGGTGCCCTGTCACCTAGAAGACGTTAACTGATCTACATGTAAATACTATAAGAATAATCAACGAGTTGCGAGGAATTACGGATTATGTATCCCGAGTTAATTATTGTGATAAACTCCGAGCTTTAGCTTTAATAATTCACGAGGGACAGATAAATTCCGAGCACCGAGTTGGTTATTCTTTTTCTTACCCAAGATCATTTTAATGCGTAAAAATTGAAAAACAAGACCCCACATTCACGATCTTTGATTAGACTGTAAAATACAAATTGTAGTCATACGCCATTCATAAACTCTTTCACACCTTCAAGATGCGCATATCTAAATTCTTTGCAACTTGCTCTAATATTTCAGAACTATTCTAAAGTAACTGTTGACCTTTATTGCCAAAACGGTTTACTGACATAGTAAACAACTCGTTTATATTGTAAACTATGTCGCAGAATGAGAGAAAATTAGTGAAAACGTGAACTAACAATCACACTGTTGGAATGCAAGATAGAAGTGTAATTACGTCACCAAAATCACGTCATGGTTAAAGACGTCAAAAAGCAATGACGTCACGGCAGTGCACTCGGCGACTCTTGCATGCTGCTTCGCCTTGCAAGTTTAGTACTGTAATTACGGTCTCGGAAACTTAGGTTGAACATGATTTTATATTTAATATGTTTCACTGACGTTTGATTTCAATTAGGTATGCTAGAAATTGTTCGATTATGTGATTAAGCTTAAACAGGATAGCTAAGCAATTCACGAATGAGCGCAAAGTAGTTCCGTCAACCAATCAAAACGCAAATTATATTTAGAAAAACTGCAATTCCCATGACCATTATGAAAACTTTAATACCCGGCATATCTGTGCCCGGGTAAGAATATACATGTACATATGTAACACTACACAATGTAAACAGTTTGACCAAACAATAATACGTTCCTCTTATTCAGTACACCGACTGTGAACACACTTGCTATGTCTTTAGCAAATACTCCACAACGAACACATCTCCATCAACATCCTTTCTGGTTTCCTGTGAAATGAACTTTATCTGTTGACAAACATAATGGCTTTGATATAAAATGCACTTGCAATTTTTTGTTTGTGCAAAACACTTTAATTCTATTTGCCAATACCTTTTTAATATAAACCTTCTGATAACAAAGACAAGGCTGTCGCTGTAACCGTCAAATATCCACAGAGAAATGGTATCTATAACAACCGGATGACGTCATCACTTGCACGAATTTCGAAACACACTGTATAGTAATACTTCGTTATCCACAAGCGCCCTCATACCATAGTCCTCCCGAGTGAGGGTTACAGGTGGGAAGGTACGTAATACAATAAGCTGTTAAAGCAGCTGGGCCAAAGAAATTATTTGTCAATGTCATTGTAATGTAGGAATCATCGCAACTACTGTGTTTCTGCATTGTATGCATCACTATGTAACTAATTGAGCCTCTCTTGTAAATTATTTCCCAACAAATATTTACAAAAGAAAGCAAACAAATCGTTTTAATCATTGAACATGTGATATGATAATTTTCTTTTGACAGATTAACACTGTCAGTTATATGTATAATGACTGAACATGTGTACATTGAAATCAATATGATTACATGCTTCATATGATCTACAGAGGAACATGGTGAGTTGACTAGTCAATTGTCATTCCTAGCAGTGAGATATGACATAGGCTTCTTAACACAACTCGATGTTATTTAAAGACAAGTGAGCATTTTAGAGTTCTTGAGTTAAATTGTTGGTAACATTAAGTGTCTCCTTGTTATAAGCTTTCATGTGACACTAATTGAGTTAATTACTTTTTCAGTTCAAAGCCAATTAACTTATAGTTTCACTTTGTAAAGTTTAGTTGGTAACACATCTAATGAACAAGATCTAGAAATGTGACTTTAAGATATTTCTTTAAAGATTAAGTTATGCTCATGAGGAGTCCAGTTTAAATGATCATACATGTACATAATTTATTAAGGACGGCAACGTGGGGATACATCGATATCAGGAACATACAATATATAATTACAGAGTTCTGAGAATTCGAATAAAAATCGCTTTACTGTTCTATATTTCGATGAACATGATATATATAACGAGGTAAAAGGTACAAATAAACGTTTAAACTTTTGTGGTAAACTATATTCAAAATTACATATTATAATTGATTGAAAGCAGTTTTACCGTATTGAAGATGTTAAACAAATATTCAACAAAATATTACCGAAACAAATATCAGGCAAGTCACTTTGAGGAATAATTAATTTCTACATGGACTGTTTTTTGTTTTTAGTGCGAATTACATTTTGTAATTAAATGTTCATACAAATCTGCAATCCATGAGTAATTCCTTTCATCACACGTGATGGAGACGAATATTCAATATTCAGGGACTGAATTACAAGGAATGTTCAACTATATATGACCTTTAATACGTTTATGAGCTAAAGGTCTCTTATTTACTTACATGTATATCAAGTTATCGATCTTTAAAAGGTACAATCTTTTATGTGTTATCACATCAAGATGAACTATAATATTTTAAGAATTTTCTATTAGAGCAGTGCCTCTACAGTATTGTTGAAACTCATTCGTAGGAAAATGGTATTTATTTCTAATAATAAAGTCATGCTGATTGTCATTCGATAAATATTCCTTGAGTCAGCTGGGGGTGTTTCCTGTATCCCGAACAATGAATATATGTATTTTATTAAATATAGACATTTCAATAAAAGCATTGTGAAATACGTTTGTCTCCATCTTATGACAGAAATTGAAGTATTGGATAGTTCTGAAATTCGTCAATCTTCTTTTCTTTTCAAAAGTTTCAAGAGTTTTCATTTGACGTCTTTAATGTAACTTGACATTGATAAAGTCTTTGAACGCAATTTATTTCCATGACGACATTTTGTTAGATGAAAAGCATATAAATCATATAATATAATATTCTGATTTTAATCTGTTTGCCATTGTATCTTATTTCACGAAATATACCAGTACTCGAATAGTATTTTGTTCCAGTCTGCTTGCTTTCCGAGGATTTAATAAGTAACAAAATAGTGCATCTACCGGGATACAAACTCATATCGTTTCCTTTCCATTAGGTTTCCTCGCCAAACCGTTCTTGTGAAGAGGAATCTACAAAACCTGTTCGTATCCCAGAAGATGCATTATTCATGTCAAATACGTATTGAGACATGATATTGAATGAGCATTCTAAATGTCAGTTACATCCCACTTAGACCTCTTTGCCCGTAGCAACCATGCATAAAAGTGTCCTACTGATTACCAATTTTGAAAGTGTCCGTGTATCAGATATCAGGACTGTTTTGGACGAAACAGTCCTAATATCTGATTCACCGACACTTTCAAAACCACTTTCAAACAAGATTAGTTACAGATTACCAACGACAATGACATAAACATTATGCTAAACGTTTGATTGACTAAGATGAAGACGTAAGAAGACGAATTTTTTAAATGTAAGTTATGTTAGAAATGATAAATAAAGTAGTTTGAAGCATAAAAAATAATATGCAATTTAGGAAATATTCAAAATAAACAATTGATAAGAATGTTCAAGTTATCTGAATACTGAAAATCCAAATAATTTTAATCCTTTTCAGAAACCACCTTCAGTTTCCATTGTCGCAGAGCCACGCTAATAAGGCGACCTCATTCTTCCAAAGCAATCTCGAAATTGACACACTGTGAAATTTCGTCGCAAATTAACCGTATGTTCGTAAATTGTACGAACCTGCACGATCTTTGAACATTTAGTTCGTGAGACTGAATATCCGTAGTACTACGCCCTTTATTCAGAAGGGACCACAAAGGTTATGGACTTTTACATTTCTTAAAAACGGTTCATTTTTCATGTCATTTCACTCGGAAGTCAGTTACTACCATAGTTTCCTCGTTGCATCGGGAAATAGCAGGACAGTTAAGAGGAAACCGCAATATGCAACATTAGCTAATTAATATTTGACCAATGTGATAAATCGCAGCGGAAGAAGGTGCTTTATTAAATGATATTCTGAAACCAAATTGAAAGAGCCTGAGCAATCGATATCATGCCGTTACATATTTCAGTTCGTGTTGTTTTCAGGAAATGCAATTAAACCTTTCAATGTTGTACATCCGCTCATGGCAGAGCTACTCCAGGCAGCTGTGTACATATAATATTTTCCTCCGAAAAATGAATCGCCTAATGATTTTCAGTTTCAATTGCATTATTAACGATTTTCGATCGTAACACAAATATCCAAGACAACCAAATGTACACATGTAACATGTTCCTAGATTGGATGGCTGCTCAGTTTCTGATCCACGGGCCTGGGTTCGGATCACTGGGCATGGTTGTGCTCTGTTCTACTGGCAACAAGCTTCTGACAGTTGCACCGTACCACTGAGATCCAAGTTGTTGATGTACAGCGCGGAGATACAGTGAAGCGGTCCACCCAAACCTTACTGAACACAACAGTTCTGTACAGCAGACCAAGTCCCTGACAGGAATCGAACTTCTTTTGATCCAAAGCACTGACAACTGCGCTATAATACAGCCATTGTTATCCAGGTGCAGTACAGCTCCCGGATGGCAATACTCAACACATTCGTGTAATGGGTTCATATAAGTGAAAGCGGTATGAAAAGCCAAAATCTCATTTTAATTGTCTCGAGAGGCACCCAATTCACGTTGCAAAGTTAATCATACAGAATCGATCAAAAACTGGTCACAGTCATTTCCTTTCTTAATTTAATCGTCGTGATTGTATGTAAGGAAAATTTGGAATCGACGTAATTCAACAATAGATGAATTTCAAAATAATAATGTCTTTATCCAGTATATACATGCGCTAAGTGTTTGTATACTTCATTGACAGGATGAGTTCACGTCGACCTCATTTCTTCTTTCTTCTTCGGGTCGGCTGCTCAAAGCTTCACAATTGTGAAATTATTGAAAACTGATATATTTACCGGTTTAGAAATAAAATTCCTACTGAAGAAGACACTCAACTTGATAAACGTGTTAAAAGAAATAATATCCAAACTTTTTCAAGATATTTTTCATGAAGTGATCATGATTACAATTAATTTCGTAGACATTTTGTGAGATACCACCAATCATAATCATAAATGTTAATACATGTTCATTGTGAATTCTACAATTTTGTGTACCTTTTTAATGAATCATGACATAATTAAAAGTAATCCAGAAAATCGAGTAACTGTGATAGCATCATGAATTCAGCTGCAACGAATTTACTTTTGATATGATTTGTTATACTACTGATTACTGTTCTATCAATAATTTAGTATAGCACAGTTAAGCATATACATTTTAATAAAATCACCCACTTTTCAATTCTGACTTGGATTAAAGGGCTTTCATCATATAACAATGACAATGCAATAGAAAACAATATATTTTAAATAAATTGTATAAAACATGCAGTCAATGATTTCTCAAATACACAACTACCACTATCTACCTACCCAACACTAACGAAAACTGACTCCGTGTTTGACCAAACAGCTGAAATACTTCCATGTCTTGGTCATCCAGCATAATCAGGTAATAAATAGAGGAGGACAAAGTTTATCTCATCGAGTATCCCACTCCAAATTATATAATAAAACTGTTTATCAAATTCAATCGGGAAGAAAGAAATAATATACATGTATTGACATACAATAAATGGGTCAACGGTCTGGTTGTAAACAATACATTAGTAAATCATGTTGATGAAGGATGTGTTAGTAAGAGATTTATTTTTAAATAACAAATTGGAACCTATGTTTATAAACGAAATGTCTGTAAATGATAGGTAAATTATATAATTAAACATGGTATATTAGTAAAGGAAATGTAAAATATGTGAAAAAAAGAATTTGTAATCAGTTGGCACACACTACTTTAGAATGATTGTAATATTTTGTCAAGAATATGTCGATTAAAATGTTATGCAAATATGTTGATAAACGATATGAAGTTAAATTAGTTAAACTGTTATTTTATATTAGGCGTTGTGTATATACAATAAACAACAATCTCAATATTTCAACACAAGTTGATTAAAGTTCCAAATATCCAAGGCTTGTCGAAAATATGTTTTACTTTAATGAACGAGTATTGATATATTTGATATCAGAAGACACGAGGGTGATATTTTATTTATTATTCAAAACCATTTACCAACAATTAGCAAAAGAATGAACATATCTGAAACATGAAACTGTCATTCAAGTCATAACCAGTGTAACCAGTGAGCCCAAAGACTTGTTACGTCATCAAATTCGGGACGTCAAAGGATTGTCAGTAGTGTTCTAAGTGATGTCAAAGCCTTGTGATGTAATAGGATTATGACAGTTTGATTGCAGCGATATCTATAAGTAGATATCCATCGGTATCCCTTGATATCACACAAGCCATGTCTACGGTGGGAGCCAGTTTTATATGTTAAATTGGTAAATGTATATTTTGTAAACGATATCTAGACAAACTGACTGACTATTTCCAGAAATTCAGTGAGTATTGAGTACTACCGTTACACGTTTTTATTAGGCACTAGAATTGAAATTTCTAATGGCTATGAAGCTAAAGTTATTCTTAGAAAGAAAGGGGGTACAGTTTCTCCACATAGCTAGTGTTACAGCGAAAGGGCTGACTCCAGTCTTAGCTCAAGCTATATACTGACTTACCAAATGTCAATCTCATTTGCCATATGTTACATGTAAGGTCACTTAATGACGACAACTTCCAGTTAATGTATTCTCATTCTCTAATTAATTATCAAATGTTGTTTGATTAATGTACAGTCTAGACTATTACGGATACATTTCTTCTGCAACTCTGTAAATAGTAATGTTGGTATTCTATGAATTGCAAAGTTTCTACAAATTACTGATCAAACAAACTACGACCACAGTCCCCAAACTCAAATAGTAAATAAATGCTTTTGTATATCATAGACATAATTGGCTTAATATTTATCAACAAACTCATGTGTAATTATCACTTGTGAGCTTTCATATTTCATCAAATTTGGTGGCGTCATAACATAAGTGAACCTCAAACTTACCGTGTGTTTGCTACCGACACTTATGGGAATAAATCTGGATCATATTTACTCTTGAACATGTTTCATATGGCGTTTAAAATTGTGCATTAACAAAATGTGATGTTAAATGTCCCGTGAATCACTGTCTGTGTAATTTAGATCATAATTATAATATGTACTACTTCTACGCAATTACATACGTGATTAAATATACACTAGGAGTATTTTGACACTACCTCTTGAGGTCATTTAAAAGTATATTTGCATATATGTATGTCTGCATACGTGAGTATTTGTTTCATGTAATCGTTTATTTGCAAGTACACATGAAAGTATATTCCTTTTTTACAATGTCGTTCTTTTAAAAACGACAGATCTATTCATGTACTCAAAAGTAAATAGGGTCATCGGATCTATATTTCAATTTTCTAGTAGTTGTAAGACGGTTAACGAATGTACAATAAATAAACCACATTCTTGAAAAAAAAGTTTCAAGGGTGAAATCTTGGTGCCCACAGAGTAACCAAATTCCGATTCTTAAGAGATTTCACCTTTCTTGTGGCTAGTGCATTTATTTTTTGGGAAGAAGGCTTATATTGTTTTAGGGAGTGGCACATGTAGCGCTTAAATTGAACCAACTTTTGACCAAAAAATCTGTACACAAGATTTCAGCTTTTTCGCGCGTTTAGTTATGGAAAAGAACATCATTGGTTTTTAGGGCATATTCCCTGTATCACTTTATTCCAGAAGGTCACGAGAGTCACGATCCAATGTTCAATTTGGTTCCAATTCAACCAGAGGTTTCTCCTTAATATTAATACTATTAATACTATTAATTATCCATAGTATTGATCCTCATTGGCTAAGGAGGCTATACATAGCATTCATGTTTCTAGGGGTTTTCATTCTTGACGGAGAAAAAAAAAATAAAATATGTGTTTAGGTCTTGGACCCTGTGACCATATTTTGGGTCACATAGTCACAACATCTCTCAATTATAATCATAGTCTGATTTGAATCCTTTAGGGCTTTTAGTTCTGATGAACATTTTTTAGGGCGTACCTCCTGTGTTTCTTATTAAGGGGCCACATTGGCAAAGGAATCTGTCCACAACATTTCAACATTTTGAGAAGAAGATTTAAGAGGGTGTGGCCTTTATTTGGCGACACAGACAGAGGCACACAATTTACAGTTTATAATCCCAATTGGCCAAGATTGACACACGATTTCAGCTTTACCTATCTGAAGAAGAACACTGGTTTAGGGCATAGACCCTGTGTTTCTTATTTGGGGCCACTTATTTACCAAATCTATAATAACCCCCATTGGCTAAGAAGTTTGAATACATGATTTCAAATTTCTATTAAATTTAGGTCTGAAGAAAAAGATGGAAAAGATATTCACAGTTTTGCACCTGTGGTTAAGGGGGCTGTTCATAACATTTCAGCTTTCTAGGGCTTTTGGAAATATGAAAATAGTGGCCAGTACTGACCACAGAGTCACCAAATCTACATTTTATTATCCCAATTGACCAATTGCAAGTAGTGTGTACATAGGATTTTGGCTCTCACGAGCCAGTGGTTCTTGGAAAGAAGATACAAACTTGTGAGACTTACAGACGGATGGACGGACGCCAAACTCAATGACATGCCATTAGCATTTTGGACTTTTCAGGACTGAGGGCAGGCTCTTCTTCGCTTTACTGCTGATACAGTCTGCATTTTCTATGTCTCAAATATGAATGACAACTGCTTCAAAATCTGCAATACTTACCCCCTCTATTTCCTCATGTAAACGCATAGTATTTATACTTTTACTCTCATATGCAAATATACTCCAGGTGTATATATACTTACTTATAATGTATATTTCTGCATGTAAACGGGGCTTTGAGGTTACATCTAATATACATACTAAGGCATTATTCAAATCTCGTGGTCACCAAATAAGTCGACTGGAAAGAAACCTTATAAGTTGTATGTTTCTCTATAGGTTAATGCGGTCTCATGTACCATCTTTGTACCGGTGTCTTCAGGTGAGTCACTGGTACAAATTTGGTACATGAGGCCGTGTTTCTCGAGGGAGAAGCATACAATATGTTTATCTTTCCGTCATGTAATTAAAATAAGCATAATTATATGTATTATAATTTGACTGATATTTGATATCGTTTAAATGACTTTGACCCAAAGCGTAAACAAAATGGCGTCATCCGTCTCGAGTGAAAAGTTAAAAGTCGTGTAACGTATTACAACAAATTTTTAAATGCGTTAAAACGAGTTAATCATAGTTAAAAAGCAATGCATATATAGAGGATGTTATATGAGTGTCTATGTCATACTATATTTACGTCTGAATATTGGAATTTCCCGAGCGAGAACGAGGCATATATCGATATTCAGGCACGAGTGTCGTAAATATGGTATGACATAGAAGTGAATATAATATTCTGTGTATTACCCATGTTATCATATTAATGAAAATACGCTAAAATCCCCTTTCAACCATAGACCGGCGACCCGGCGTCGCAGCCTTTAGAACGCAACATCATAGATGAAACGTCACGTCACGTCACCTTAACAAAGTGATAATTTGGCATCGTATGAAAAATATTAACCCCGATATGATTGCCCTTTTAGGTAATTGAACGTCAATATAACGTTATGCTATATCTGCACGTACTCATGGAACGTGTACACTGTGACACTGACGGGGTACATAAAGAAAAATGTACCGATCGTTAGGCAATCAAAACTGAGTATTTTACTGTAAGGAAAGATAAATGTGTTCCTTCTATTGTATAGTTTTGGTGATGATAACTTCATCCAGTCTTTCCTTACCTTCAATATAGCGTTACAATAACGTTATAAATAATTCATAACCTGCAGTATTTGGGTCAAAAAGGCAGTCCTTGTGGAACGTTTTGGTTACATTTGAAAACATACTTGCTTTACCCTTAATTCGATTGTTGATTGTATCTAATAATTGTTGTGCTTATTACAGACTTCCGTCATTATTAACGGGGTTCCGATTAAAGGCATTTCGCTCTGAAGAAGACCGTTGTAGTCCTTATTTGGTGCCATGAAATCTCACCAAATATAATTTATAATCTCAATTGGTTCATGAGTTTGTACACGGACGGGCGCCGTACGCCAAGCCATGTCATGCCACAAGCCCACCGGGCCTGATGAGCTTAACTCAAAATCACGAGCACAAAATTAGAAGTTATAAAACGTGTTGAAATCTCTACCTGTCAGGTAAAAGTAAGACTTTATGTTTTCATAATCAATTTTTTCCAGGGCGATCAATTGGCCTAATACCACCCACGACCATGACCGTACGCGATGACGTTTTTCATCTGGTAACTGCCATTAAGTTGAAACATCCCATTGATGGTCTAATTTAGAAACAGCCGATACGACAGCATGGGTTCTCACTCAGAATGATAGCGTGCGTGATCACTGAACAACAGGAGCAGCTAGTTCAATTTCGTCTTTGGTTTGTCTTTCATGAAAGAGTTTACGTTCAATCATATTATACGAATGATAATCCTGAACAAATACGACGCGTGTGGTGGTGTTCATGCCTGGACAACTTCCACTGCTCTATAAAGCGTTTCAAAGCGGATTGGACATGTTATGGAGAATATTATATATGGTGTGGGTACAGTATGAAATGATGGACATCCATTGTTCAATATTCTACAGGACACAAAGTCTGTGTCATAGTATAAGCAAAAGTATGCTACAAAATGTAATTAGTCTGCTTATAACATTACAAAGTCCATGGTATTACAACGGCAGAGACAAATGATACTCCAGAGAGAGAGAGAGAGAGAGAGAGAGAGAGAGAGAGAGAGAGAGAGAGAGAGAGAGAGAGAGAGAGAGAGAGAGAGAGAGAGAGAGAGAGAGAGAGAGAGAGAGAGAGAGAGAGAGAGAGAGAGAGAGAGAGAGAGAGACAGACAGACAGACAGACAGACAGACAGACAGACAGACAGACAGACAGACAGACAGACAGACAGACAGATTGACTGGATCAATCCGGTCATTTCGACCGGTGTATTGGTCTCTTCAAGTACATACAGTTTACAGTTTGTTACGTTTGTAGGGAGTTATGTCGTATCATTATGCTTTACCAAATGGAGTTGTATCATCTTGATCACAGATAATTTTATATCAAATTGAATACGTCATGAGATTTGAACACGTAGTTGATGAATGCATTTAATATTGCAAAAAGTTGTTAATATCAAAGATATGATCATATCATCAAACTATGCCTCTTACAAACGATGTATTTATTTCTATACTATTTCATTACTATACATGTCGACAGTGCATCCCAACAGAGTTACGTCATACTATCTAGCTACGATTACTGCTATATAGACAGAAATAGCAAACATTATTTAAGATAAAAACGTCTCGAAAGACGTCTCCTTGCATATTCCATCTAGGTTAATAAGATTACAGCTTTGCTTCAGAAATAAGAACATCTCCCATTGGGTTTGTATATAATTATAGTTTGAAAGGTTGACATAATTCCTTCAATATCTCAGGGATTTTATCCCATTTATCAGGTTCATTGGCTTACTAAGTTTTATTATTAAGAAAATCTTACCAAATTGATGATAGATTTCCTTTTAATCACTGGTCTTGTCAGTTAGCGATCTATACTCAATAAATAAACACTTTCGGAAAAGCAATATTCTACTTTGAAATAAACTAGCAATATTCATTTCATATACATGTTAATTAAACACGTTCCATAGTGTGCAGCCATGTATCTCATAGTTCAACATGGCGTTTGCGTTATAAATTGTATCTGTAATTTCAAAGTGCAACTGAGAGTGGTTAACTTGGAATAAAGAACATCCATGAACAATTTATACATATGGTTGTGAAGTTTTAAAGTCTCATATACACAGCTGCTGAACATAAGTTTGTTACATTGCTATGTTTACATGACTTTGGAGACTTAATACACAAATAACAAGTTTACACATGGTTGTATTGTAGCACTATTTGGTATCAAAAGAAAGTACATCCAATCAGGAATATAATTCTCTTTTGTTTTTCTCAGTGCCTGTATTGGCTTAAATATGAATTCCTGGAAACTGCGACGGGTATCTTTTAGACAAAATACCAATATTCATTTACCAACTTTCAAAGCCCCTGGCTTGAAGTAGACTACCCATAGCAGTTGCGTTATCAATAACGTTCCAGAGAGTCTAAATAAGGTTAATGTTTTGGGAATGCCAAGGGTATTCCAATTATGGTATGTTCCGAACAGCTTAAATGAACGACAGCTCTTAGAAAATTGAGCAATGGATTTTATTTTGCAGAAATCTGATTTTTAATAAGAAATACAAGACATTCTTATTGCGTTTTAGGTCATTAACGATCCCATTCTAATATTTTTGGAAATTACAGAATACCGACCACCGTTTAAGATTCCAGCAGCAATTTTCTGACAATATCCCCAAAAATGGACTTGGGGGTTGGTGTTTTACAGTCACCTCATATCTTCTGTATCTCTTACTTTGAAGACGTCTTACTTACATCTTACGAATATGTGAAACATGTGAAAATAGATTTGTCAGCGAAAGGAACATGGTTTCAATTTGGCCCCCAGTATGCGTGCTCTTCTCCAATTTCTTCTTAGTTTTTTCTCCAGTCATTCAAAATTAGTTTTATGCATGAGGACCTAGCATTTAAACCAAAATCGTTGAACATGCCCGGAGATTGTCATGTGACTGGTCCACAAATAAACCCTTTTCTGCACGATATCCCTCAGAATGTTAAGAGTTGAGACTATGTTCTCATATACTGATTTCGTGTCAATCTCACTTCTCCATTAGTTGTGTTTCTTTGTCTGCAAGATATTACTGCAGCAATAACATATTCTGTAGCATGAAATTTTTAAATCAACTTCTTCATACCATGATTTCTGACCCTGCACATGTATATTTCGGTGGTGGCAATCCAGATTATTTCACTAAAAGTTTCACTATTTCGTCATACCAGTTGTCTGAGACAATTATGCCAATGAAAGCAGATAAATTATTCATTTGCACTATACATTATTAGAGAAAACGGGCATTTTTCAGAACCTGTGTAAATTTTTAAAACTTCACATTTGATTTAATAATGTACAAACTTTATTATGTGTTGAAGAAATATGCAAAAGTATGTTTCAAAACATTTTAAAGTTGATATGCAAAACAAGAATGAACTCACCGCGACGAACTGATGATACCTGTAGTATTCATATTTGCATATATTTTTTTTTATCAACTTTAGCACTAAGTTCAGTGCAACCAGAATCTAACTTAATATATGCATAATATCAACAATTTCCTAACTTCATTTGCATTTACAATGATTTGACTACCTAATTATGAGAAGAAAACACTACGTATATAAGTTTTGTGGAAAATAATGAAACAAATGTTAAGAGAGTTGTGAATGTAACAAACTTTTGTTCAGCAGCTGTAGGTCTTATGAACTTTAGGTTTTTCTATGTCGGGTTATGTCTTAGCTTTCAGCTTCATCCAACAAAAGCATTTAGCAGTTCATTCATATAGATCTATATGAGTTTTTAAACATTTGTAATTGTCTTTATCACATTGATGTTATTTCAGCTTTGTGATGCCTCGATGTCTTAAACTGTATTCAGATAATAGTGTGATGGTTCCTTCAAGGTTGAGACGACAAGGAAAAATAACCACCCTAATAACTTTATTGTTTCTTATGAATAAACATAATAATAAACATAATAATAATAATAATTATTATAATAATAATAATAATAATAATAATAATAATAATAATAATAATAATTTAGTTCTCGAGATATTTAGGTTTAAAGTTTTGACTTCAAGGGGAGATAACTCGCGAAAGAAGTCGTAAATCCAAAATCTGGCTCGTAGTGCACCAGTTCAGGTTTCAAACTATAAACCCTGCAAACTGCATGTAAATCGCTTGAGCCGTTACGCGGGAATCCTGCGGACAAAATTCGGTTCAAATAATGAATAAAAAAAACCAACACGATAATAACAATAGGTCTTCCAGACGGAGTCTATAAGACCTAATAAACATGCACTATAAAGTTGGATTGAATTGTTTACTTGTGATGGACGGCCATAAAGCACGAGCAGCACGGAATATCACCTGACGCATATAAAGTCAATCCACTTTATGGTACAAGTGAGTGGCACCTTTCTAAGTGAACTTGCATACTTACAAAGCATTAAAACTTTTAAAATTCATGTATTCAGACAAACAAAAACGAGACTGTCCATATGATCATTGTACCGTACGGCTGGGGACAACGAGAGTGTCACTGAGAGCAATAATGATAATCACCAATCGGATACGTAGATGTGTTGTAGTCAAACAATGCTCAGGTCATGAAGATCGTATGTGCACCGTGCATGTGCATCATTTCACATTGAAGTGGGCGTCACTGGAAGACTCATTGGGAGTCGGTACAACACTTCTTAAACGCTTTTGACTGTACAGGCGGCATACGCGATTTTGTCTTATAAAAAGAAATAGTTGTCATTGACTTCAATTGATCTTTAGGGATTTCACAGGGATGTGGGGGCGGCTTCGCACATTAGTAACATTTACACATGCAGGGGATCTCAAGGATTTCTAAATGACATGTCCCGAGTCACATTAATCCTTCAACTTGAAATCACGGACACAAAACGTCATTAAACATATTCATTGATTGATTTAATGTTTAAAGAATTTAACCCTTTAGGTCCAAAGACATGCTGATTTTACAATAAATCCATTTTCTAAGGCATTAATGTAATTTACGTATCAGCTAACTCTTCTTTTCACAAGGGGATTTTAGAGTGAAGGAAACTAATATATGAAACTCAAACAACGCCAACATTATTGATGCCAATCCGGTTATCAACACAGAACCAACACAACGTGTCCTCCCACACCCAGTAACCTGATGACATATGTAAACCATCGATATTTACAAAGCCTTTGGGCACTTATCGCCTTACACGACATGACGAAGTTGAAAGAAAATATAACATCAAATCGAGGCTTGTGTTGAATCACATAATTCATTAGTGATACATATAACAGTTTTGCAAACCGATTTAGTGAGAACTGATTTAGAGGCAGTTTAAGCATTGCTGTAAAGATGAAAATGTAGATGATCCATCGAAAGAGAAGGAACATCATCAATAAACCCAATTATATATCCAGTTATAAAGCGATTTTCAAGAACTCAGGACTGTTATGCTGATATCGTACACACGCCTGGTTCTATTAGTGGCTATATACGAGTTATATACGAGGAAATACGGTAATATACTATTTAGTATATGTTTTGGAATGAGATACTCGGTTCTATCAGTGAAATAAACAATGCAAGCTACATTGGCGACAACCTTTCTAGATCTACTGAGCGGCGAGATCTGTATCGTAATAGGACAATATAATGACGTCATAGTAACAGCATGAGAAATAAAACAGAACAAATGGTATAATATTAAATAGAGTATATTTTTTCCCATGACAAATACCATGTATCTCATATCGTTAGGTGGAAGTACGTTTCTACCTTACTCGATGAGATAAACATAGTATTTGAAATTCTTCAAAGAAGTTGGTATAGTAAATTTTATGGATGACAACTTCTGTATTTAGTTTTGATGACGTTTCAGGGCTACTTCTTGTCCCTTCTTCAGGAAATAGTGGTTGGTACATTATATATAGAGGTGAACAGGAAGCCAGAGATGCAACTAATTATATACAAACACAGAAGTAGATAAATAAGTAATTAAGTTTGTACAATCAAATGAGATAACAAAATGTACTGGCTTCTTGTTCATGTTTTTGTTATGCAAGAAAGCAATAACATATTACTTCATAGTAACCTGACTCCTTCAATCTCAATTTTGCCAATATATTCGAATTTAAACAGAGAGACACACTTTCGATTTGTATTTATAAGTTCACTAAACCATTCCAGAGGATAATGCCTTAGGCATTCTCTCCCAAAAGAGGTGAATCCACTCAGGTCTTTCTTCCTAACCTTTTTTTGTATATGGAACACTTTCTCAGTTAGAAATAGATAGTCCTGATTGGTTACAACTATAGTGAGTTGTGCAATCAGCGACGTTGTTTCGATCTGAGATTTGCGTAACTGTCGAAACCACTGGAGTTGCTCCCTCTGTACGATTCGCACTATTTTCATCCCAGAAATGACACCCTAATGTTGAATCGGAAATTTGAAAAGACTAATCTCTATGTTTGTGGATGCGCACATGTTGTTTAAAAGACATCGGTTGCAGATGAAAACGATGGACAAAATATTCCAAACTTTCACAGCCAGGATATTACATGTACACTGTCGGCCAACAGAAACGCCTACCAGATATCTTATCAGATATAAGAACTATAATGAACAGTTTAGCAATATTAAAGCATTATGAAGTTGCACCATTTCTGCCTAATATATTCAAATTTCAGAAGTTGTCATGTCACAAAAGAATGATAATTGTTAAAATGAGACAACACAAATGTTCAGTTTTCAATCAGTGCTTGGTAAGGAAAACATTTGAAACAGATTTCCATATCACCATGAGGAACAATACAAGCACATATTCGCAGAAAAGTGGTGATAACGCTACAGATGTGAATCAACCAGAAATAGCGGTCTTCATTGGGCGTGTTGTTCATGAATGTTACTGACTGTAATCACAGTTTTTCAACGGTTTCAATGGACTTTCATATTGATTAATGTTTCAGCATAACGTGAAGACCACATTAATTATATTTCAGAAATTATTTACTTTCATTGAAGGTAAAATCAAGTAGGCGTTTCTTTTGGCCGACAGTGTATACGAGGATCGTGAAATATCGCAAAAATGCAACAGAAGCCAGGATCGAAGAGTGGAGTGTGGAGTAGAGAGGAGAACGGTTTGAAAAATGGTACAAGGTCGGAATATTTAAAATGCATTTCGAGTATAGATTTGTTAATTTCTCTAAATTATTATCATACACAAGTTATAATAGACATTTTACATGAGCCTTTTAGAGGTTCGTTTTTTATGTTCAATGGACTTATTTGGGTATATTTAAAGGCTGTTTTCGATTGGTTCTGAAAACAAATCGGGATGTTCTTTTCTCACACTTGTTCCTGTTGTAAACGCTTCTTTAGAAAGATAACTAAAAGGTTAAGAAGAAGAAGAGGAAGAATGTTTTCTTTTGCGATGGTACCCGAAACAAAGTGTGAGTAACTCACATGTTCTTTATCACTAAAACACTATGAACTCCTTTATGGCAACTTGAAGTCAAACACATTTAAAAGCATTATGCGACATCACCCTCTTCTTAATAACGAAGAGAGTTTAAATAGCGTAACTCTGCCAAGAATACTCAACAGTATCACGTAATAAGACCACACAATCAAATATAAAAGTTCAAATGAATTAAATCGACCCTGATTCCCTTGCTTGCCACAGCATCGGTCCAATCGAAACCTATTGAGTTGTTAATTGCAAAGCACTCTCCTATTCCACAATGAAAATTAATATACTTAGACACACAACCTGGCTCCATAATCACACTTTCACGCTATAATTGCTATTTTTAGCAACACATCCGTTGGATAAACGTTTCATCTTATACATTGCAATATCGTATAGTCTTTAAATCCTTAAAAATTAAAAAAAGTCAACTTTGACATCACAGATTTCATTTCATTGTGACTTTTGGAAATTTTAGCTTACATGATTACACTCCATATCTTGCAACTTCATCCCTTTTGGAGCTGTCCGCTTCAACGTTTTAATCATCGATGATGAAAGCGATTTACAATTATTTTGTTGGCATCAAAAGAAAACTTAAAGGGAAACACAAGGCATAAGAAGTCATGGACTGTTCAAAATATTGTAAAAAATGTGCAACATTGCCTTTAAATAATTCAATCTAATAAAGACTCGCTTTCTTGATATACACTGGATGCAAGGAAGATATTTATTACTTTACTATATAATTGATATTTTGTGAATATAATAATAATAATATCATGAAATATGTGTAGATATTATGAATTATTTGTCAATATAATGAAATATTTGTAACTTTAATGGAATATTTGTAACTTTTATGGAATTTTTGTAACTTTTATGGAATATTTATACATATTATGAAATATTTGTAAATATCATATTTAATCTTATTTTAATATTTGTTAACAAGAACTTTATTATCTATTTATTACCTTTATTATTTAAAAAAATATGTGTAAGTATCTTGTGAATGTTAATCCTTTGTAAATATCATTATTTCATGTAGCGCTAGTAGTAATGTTACACGCCCTGTACGTTCGTCATTAAATCAAAAGAATTAACACCTTTTCTTTTTGTCCCTCAAGCGTGAATTTCAAGAACTCATAACATTAAATTTGTCGCTAAAATCAGGTCAAATGTCAGCTGAAAATGAACTCAATCAATTACCCCGGCAAGACATAACTCACGCTATTATTTAGCTTTGTTGCATTTCATCAACTGTCCGTAGCCAGCCTAGCAGCATGTTGCAACTGAACTGGGTCGAGTTTATGACAATCTCTGGCACGGAAAGGGCTAGGTGGGCCACAGAGAGACTGGGTGAGCTTTCTGGGAAAGTTGAACCTAAACCAGTTTTTCCTATGTGTCATGACGAACGTATGGGACGTATAAATTGACGCTAGTTTACTTTGTCTGTATTCATATACTCTCTTACTGTGACTATTTGTGTGTAATCCTAAGTTGTTTTCATCTTAAACAAATGCCATAACCCTTCAATATGTTCTTAAATGTTACATATTATAACGGAATTTAACGTAAGGGCGTACGATAAAATTAGTTTTTTTGGGGGTAAAACTGAAAGACATAGATAATGGAAAAGAAAGAAGATTCAATGCCTATATTCGATCATGTTTTTCAAACAATCACAATTAAGAAAACATTGTCGTTATCGTATATGTAACCATACATGTATACGAATGCACTCTCTGGGACTCTTCACGTCTGTGGTTCAACAGTTGACCCAATAAAATTGACCATATAGTATAATAGTGCAATCTTTTTGCGAAATGTAGTGATCTATCGACTTCACGAGAATAATGTTGCTAAAACTAGTGGTAATGTTATCCGCCCCTATGGAATGTAAACCTTTACAACTAACTAAATTGATAATAAAATTCTTTAGTGTTACATTTACGAGTTTTACGCATCGTTACCGATTCAAGCTCTTAAGACTGATAGAATGTGAATTTGAAATTTTTATCTTTGGTAAATTAAAAAAATTGCCAAAATCTTATTGTTTTGTGCGACATTTTTAAAACACAGAACTATATGTAGATTTATTTTCTGTTTGTTACTGCTTAACTTTTCTGAACTAAGCTTTGATTATTTTTCCTTACATGAAAATACTTGGTTTTGATTGGCTGACGGTCGACACAGTTTTCCTGATGTACCCCGTCAGTTTCATACCATCACCATAGTAACAACTCACCATAGTAACAACTCCTAACCATGAGTGGGTGTCGCATACTAGTCAGTTAACGTTATATAATGATCATTGATGTCTAATCAACACTTCCATCAGGAGTTTACGGGTCTATTAAATACAGACTTATTTTCGCCATAAATGCTGCTTTGTTTGGAAACAAATTTCACATTTCATTGCTTGCACGTTCAATGTAACTTAATATCAAATCGTTTTAAAGCGTTTCAGCGTTTAAAAAATTGAAGTTAGATGTATTGAATAATACGTTTAACATTTCACTCGTGACGGATGACGCCATTTTTATACGTTTAGGATCTAATCAGTAATCAAAATAAAATAAATAACATATCGCTACTTTTATTGATATGACGGAAAGATACATACGTTGTATATTTCTCTCTCGGATGTCTAATATATCACGTTTGTACTTGTGCCTGAAGGCTCGGGAGATTCTGTTAAAGAGATGGTATGTCAGAACATTTTACCCGCGAGAGAGAACTTGTATTATCTGAGGTTGCAAACTGAACAATAAGCAGTCTCTTAGTGAAGAAATTATTTGGTCAATTATAGAAAATTTGTGAATATAGTTTTCTCTTTCTGATTATATTATGATACTTATGAATATCTTATGAAACTCGTCACAAGCTTCCGTAAATAGATGACGTACGATTTAATTTGTGTAGGGAGAAGGGGTTAACGTTTTGAATGAGTCAGTATGTTAATCCATTGTTGTAGTGGCTGCATAATGACACGCGTTACAGGTATGGACAATGGATATAAGAGGTAGTATGGAATATATCCTCCACGGTGCGGTTGACATCGTTCTTTGACGCCTTTACAGAATTGATACGTCAGTTCAGTTAATGAAGAGCAAGTATTTACATATCGTGGGCTTACTTATTACACAAATATGTGATATTTTTCATGAGCTGAACAATATTTTGAAAACTTATTGACCATGTCAGAAACAATCAACATGACAAGCTTCACCACTGATTCTCTTATGAACACTATGTCTTAAGTTAGCTTCGGACTGATGCCTGGTACATTGCCTACACGTGAGTGGGATGCAACTGACTGACGTCACAGGAAATAATCAAGCTGCGTTTTGTAAGGACCAGCAAGAAAATAGAATTACAGACATATCTGCCTTTGTTGTTCATATACACCTCAGGTCCAAAATAAATACAGCTGATTGTATAAAGGAATATACAATGTGTCATGAATTTTTTTGTTAATACGAAATCTAAACATCATAATTGCCAATTTATATAACCAAAGATATTATCGTCTTCTGAAGCCAAATATATCAACACGACACGATGAAATATAAAGTATTCAAGACTTGCGGAGAACATTCACTTTAAAAACGAGTATTGATCTCTTCCATTTGAGAAAGTACTAAAATGAGATAATCATTCTATTCGTCCAAAGTCTTTCTGCATTAGGGATTTTAGAAATTGTTTATCTTTTAACAGAGAATGTTTGTGTCAGTACACTGTAGCCTTGCAGTACACTGATGAGATAGAATTGTGACGTCATCGTATTGATGACGTTATTGTATTGTTAGTCATGAAAATGCTGATTAAAAGACATCTGATGTCAAGTTGTTGATGGCTACATGTACAGTATAGGATGCAATATATACTGTAAAACGATATCTCAAACAAGATATTGCTTGATTTCACACAAGCCAGATCTTTGTTATTGTCTTTTTGTTATATATTAGAACCATAGAATTCATAATTGCAAATTTACGTTGTTTGTATACTCGTGGACCTGAAATATTAAACTTGATGACATCATAGTTGCAAACATTATCCAGACTGGATTGACGTTTTTTTTAGGTTATTGTAAAAAGTATTATCAATACATGAATAAGGGATCTTTGAAAATTCCGATGTTAATTCCAATCAATTTGGCATTGATATACTGCCAACAACATGATGCACGATTTTGCTCTTCTTGAGTCTATCTATATATCTTGATTACTAGTGATAGTTCTAATTTAGCTAATTTCAAGACCACTGGGTGGTCGTGATATCAAATATTAAACACAGCATCTTTGAAATCCATTGATCTGTATTTCTCAGGGTGGGTGGATGATGGGGAGGGCGGGGGTGGGGTTTATTGTATTTTAATTATCTAGACATCGATACAATGCATGGTACATCCAAGTCACAGGCTGTACAATGAGACTCCGTTGTTATAATCTTCGCACATCACTCACAAGGTCGGGGTTCGATTCCCGGTCATGTTCACGTCATAGTAACATGTTGAAGGTGTCGCTGGCATTGTTGGCGCTCAGCATTATAATCATACAGTCAAGTCAAGTTTATTCAGAGTATGAATAATACATTATGATATATTATGCAAATGGTGATACACGAGATTGATGTTTCTGTAAACTATACATGTAAACTTACATATCATGGTTTCAGGTGTAATATCTTGTGTATCTATTTTTAAAGAGTTCGTTGTAGTCTTTTAAATAAAAATGTATGTCATTAAAATTTACTTCAACTTTGTAAGCCTAACACAGTTTCCGTTGATAGTAAGAATAGTAAATATCTATACATGTTTAAATCCTTTTACATCCATTTGGTAAGTGTTTAACTCTTAAGGCAAAGCCCAAGTACTAAAATAAGAGATGATACTCGTCTTCTATACCTATATTACAAAATGGACACAAACATTGTTCTACAGCGATAACCATCCCCATTCGTTGTGTTTCAGTCGTAGTAAACCACATCTAAACTTAACAAGTACATTTCTGTGTCGTTTATCGATTATACAAGCTTCACATGTTTTAGTAGCTAAAATGATTTTTTTATATTTTCGATAAATTCAATATCTAGAGCTATTGGTCAGAGTCCAAGTCCAAATCTGGAAGAACACATTATCAGCAAGTGAGAGCAAGGAGGAGCGCAGCACTGCGAAAACACCAGTTACCATTCGTACCCCATTCTTATCGATTACAAGAAAATATTTTACACTTATTTCATCATCACCGCCAATCCATTTATGACAGACGCTCATTCTGATTGATAATATTACTAATAGCATAAGCTCAACCACAATATCTCTTAATATAATGGAAAGCTTCCAAACTTTTGATGTCAAGGGAGATCAACCACCGAGAGATTATTTAAATATTTAAGGTCGATAAACCTTGAGGCCGTATGTCACTGTGGTGTTAAGCATTCCCTCGAGATTTATACATTGACACGGTTAGCGGTAGTAATTAATTACCTATAGTAACCATTGGCGTCCTAGTTGAGAACTTCATTAAAGCACGCTTTTACCTAATTTCAAAATCCTTTCATCAATACATAGTAACTAATGTCAAAATGCTTTCACCCTTAATCAATAGTGTTTATATCTGTTCACAATGAACGCATTGACAACCCAATCATTCGAGCACAAACCGTGCATTAGATACATTGTATTGATTCCTAATAATAATATAATGATTGTACATTTTGTTAAAAGATGTCCGTCTATTGTCAATACGAAATATGACAACTTGCAAGGGGCGATATAGAACTTCATTCTCCTGAAACCATTCATGCGATCACAAACATTGCATTATATACAATGTATACAAACTAACCTTTCAAAAGATTAACTTATTTTTTTATTAAATACGAGGGCAGGACTATCGGGGTTAATGATTTTCATACCACGTCCCAGTGCTAAATATATGCCCATGTGGAGACGTGACGTCATTAACAATAATATGACGTCAACAAGTAAGTTTCGTCTATGAAATCGCCTTCCAAAGTTAAGATGGTTGATAGTCAGACACTATTTTAAAGCAGTTTTTTTACTTATAGTTTCACTTTATCAATAATACCAATTCTAAACATACCCATACTATCAACATTGTATCATCTATACTTAATAATCAATATGTACTAAATTGTTTTACCCCAAAGGGCGCATATATGTTATGTTCAAGTCGTAATCCTGAAACATAAATCATGTTATATATAGCAGATGTCAACATCGTTTGATTTATAATTAAAACTCAATACGAAAACATGCAATCCCATGAGCCCAAACCATACCTACTCTATAAGGCAAACGAAACGCCTACCAAACAGCTAACAGATTTCGTAAACAAGATGAAGAACAATTAGTAATTATAGCACAACGTTTCAAAGTTGCTACAAAACAATTCAATTTTTAAAATGAGACAATGGCAACTGTCAAAATCGTTTCATCTATTATACATATAAAGTAAACATGAAACCATATAACGAAGGTAAGTACACAGACACCATGCACACATATATATATATATATGTATCATATATACATGTATATAACTATTAGGGGAAGTAATACTCGTTGTATCTGTAATCAATACTAAATATGACCACACGCAGTGCCATGTGATATATTCCGGGTTGTACATCTGTAACATACCTATGTCATTCCTAAACTTATTATTATTATTATCAATACTGGTTATGATATTCTGTGATTCGTCCATATTTGTTTCCGGTAGATTTGGCCACCTTGTATCTGATCAGTAAATTTGTATTTTCAAGTAGCTCATCTGAAAGGCAAGATGGGCTTACATCTATATCATGGGCCTACTACCGGTAAATACCATCTGACTAACAGTGGTATTGTTTTACCTCGGGTTTAAGTGATACATTACCTCAGGTTTGAATCATACAAAAGGCTCATGAGTAACAGAGCCAATGATGTTTCCAATGGCCTGACTTTGTCAATATACTAGTACCTCAAGTACAGATTTTAATAAGTTAGATAGCATAATCCTAACTATAGTCATGGAGTAGTGACGGGACAAACGACACACCACCCTGCAAAATACAAGATATTGCAACATCTTTTATTAAAACGTTCTACACTGTAGAATTTAAAAACATTAAATGACAACCATTCTGTTCAAAAACATAATTGAAAAATTAATTCCAGGACCCCATGTGTATTTCAACAGTTATAAAAATTGAAGTATAATACACTCATGTATGGAATTGCGAGTACTTCTTTATAAAACATGTGTCAATCAGAGACATTCAAAATATACTTTCTTCGCCATCAGTATTTCACTCTGTTATAAATGTGATGTCCTTTCTTTGCTTGTAAGTCTATATGTATTCCATGTCATTATCAAATGTCAAAGTAAGTTTATCTATAATCAATGTGGGACATGACCTAACTCAGTGACGGTATGACAGCATTCATTATGAGAACAAATTTACCATGCATTTACTACATATTTACGTTTGGATCCGCAAGATAACCATTTATCAACATCCTTTCATCTATAATAAATACTTATTGTATACAACTGACGTACTAAACCGTCATGATTCTTGAGAACAAAACATCAATTGTATTCCTATGGAACATACGTTTGAAAAGCTTATGCTCAAATTCAAAACCCTTTCGTCGAAAATATTGTTCAAGCTCAGTATTGAATCTGAGTATCACAATTTACAAACTAAAATTTCTTATTAACGTTTTCCGAAAAACATCTGATATCATGTGTGTGCCTACAGCTAGCTGAAGTCAGTTTAATCCACACAATACCAAATATGACAACATACAATGAACGTCGTCTCTCTCCATTTACCTGAATACACGCAGTTCATTAACTATTAACATTACCCCAGCCTCTCGGCACTGCACGCCCGAAGCGCTTCTGCCTACATAGTTAGTCTCAATGGAGCCTAAATCACGTGACTCGGAAGGGTTTAAATGGCTCTGCACAGGGTTCTCTGTTCAAGCCAAATAGAACTGGAGACGTAATTTGTACGGAATATCGCGGTAGTCCGAACTCCCGATAGCGCTTGATACCAGAGAGTAACCATGACTGTGCCAGTCCGGACCTTGTTTGCAGCAGTTTTTACTATCTGTCTCATTGTTGGTAAGTACATATATTCAGGATTTTAATACTTGTTAAGTGTATTATATGTTAGAAATTGTCTAATGTATCAATTTTAACTTCTTCAGTACTACTAGCAAACCATTTTGGAGTAAAGGCTTACTTCTTTATAAGTTGAACATTTACAGGTCATATGTACAATATTCGTTGTTGAACCATATTTATTAGAGCCCAATCTAAATAACTGCCTCCTGAATGGTTTGAACGTCGGAGCGAGAACTAAGAATATTTTCTCAGCATGAAAGGTGTATAACAGTTGTATTGACAATAACTTTTCCCACTTGTATGACGAACTTAGCCATTAGTACGTACGATTAAAGTATTTTGTAAACTGAAGATCCATCTCTTTAATATAATTTATTTGATTGTGAGATGCGATTTTGGAAACGACGTTACCTGTTTTATAGAACCATCAGTTGTGTTTTTCTTTCATATAGAAAGGATATGCTATTCATTTTGTTTTAACATGGCTTGACCTACTATAAGAATTAAAAGTTTTCTTATCTTGTGAGATACGATAATTACGACTATTTACATTTGACTTGTGGGATAACATGTTTCCCTTCTGTGTTAGAGACGATTCTATTAAATTTATGCAATGAATACTGACTTAACGGGATGATGTAATCATGATTTTTTAATCCGTTATAGAGGATGCAGTTTCATGCTGTCAGACATAACTAAATATCAGGACAGCGATATAAACTTTACAGAATTTGTACTAAATGTTGTTTGCAATACGAATCATTAGCTGAACATAATCACCTGTATAGAATGATAGTTCATCTTGCTGTGCGAGAATTACGAAGACGATTCTATCAGTGGTAAATTATTGATTATGTTCTTGCCGTATGAGATGATTTAATAAGATGTACCATATACTCTGATGTATTTCTGCTGTGCAAGAAGTCATTGTTAATATACATCGATCACCTCGGAGGAATGGAAAGTTACCTTGCTCTGCAAGATGACTAATAAGATGACTGCATCTGTCTTATCATTCTCTCCCGAAAAAGGTTAAAAAACTCTCCTATCCTAACCTCTGTTGTGTATGGTAATCTTTGTCCCTGGTACAAATAGGGAAGAGCAACTATATTGAAAAAAGGGGTACTTTTTCACTCAATAGGTGAATTGATTATTTCGCTGACTGTTAAGAATAATTGTAATAAACCATCAGATTTATTTACCTAATATATAACTGTAATTCAATTAACATAAGATTATTCAGCCGTATTCGCCTGCAGACACTAAGCCCGTCTCTTATCTAAAGATGTGGTCAGCAGGTGTATCCTGTTGAAATAGGGATACATCAGATATGTTAACCTTTAGTTAGATACCTTTCTCTTTTGTATTGCAATGATGATAGCGATGAGCATTTCACACATATTGCAAAGTATGTATATGTAAAAATATAATGACAACTTTGTAAAGTACTTGAAATGTACTTGTAAATTATGGAAAAGGCCTATATGAAAATTGAGGATGCGACAAAAGCAGTGTGGTCAGGAAAATGGCAGGGCGGGACAAAACAAAGCAGAGCGCTGCGCCCTAGGGGGTAACACGTATGATTATAAACCTAGGTCGGATTCTGTCTGTTGTTTTGTAGGTATCTTCTTTTCTTGGAATAACCTCTAATGAGGTCTTACTTCCGAGAATAACCCGGTATGAGGTTTTACTTTTGAAAGTAAACCTGAACCTAAGGTTTTTTTGAAAGTAAGACCTGAACCTAAGGTTTTTTTTAAAGTAAGACCTTGAAATGCACTTAGAATAATTTTTCAGACTTGCAACGCAATAGCCAACAAGCAGGAATTATTATCGAAAATTATACACAGTTAAAAATTTCCAAGTTGAAATAGCTGGATTCGAACCTGGCACCCTTCGCTCTCTAAACTGGCGCCTTAGACCGCTCGGCTATGCAGACCGAGATGATGAGTGGAGTTTAATCACTCCATTTATAGTCATACCGTCTTTGCCTCGATATAACGCAACCGAGGGCGACATACCCTTTATAAAAACACGATTTGGGAATCACAAATTATAAAATGTAAATTTTTACATTTGACGTTTATAAATAGGAAGAAAACATTCCTCCTTCGTCTTCTGCTTTTAAAATGGTCTAAGCGGAGGAATTAGGCCCTTTGAGCGTCCGAAACTATACCTCGTAAATTTTGATAGTTGACGGTTTATAAGCTAGAGAAAACACTCATCCTCGGTCTTCTGCTCTGAGAATAACCTCAAGGTCGGGATAGCCCCTCGGGCTAACGCCCTCGGGGCTTTATCCCTCCCTTCAGGTTATTCTCAGAGCAGAAGACCTCGGAGTCATGTTTTCTCCTTAACAGAATATTCCCGATTACCGCAAAATCCCCTGGCGGTGAATACTTTCAACGTCCTTCTTTTCACCCAATCAAACACCGTGTCACATCTGCAAGCGCTGGCTGTCTCGTTAACAAAATATGAGTATCGCACAGAAGATGCTCAGCTTGAAACAACGATGTTGATTGTACAGCCATCTTTTGACGCAGCCAATTACGATTCTCAATTTCCAACTCAGAAAGTGCTCTTTATTCAACAGGGGTGAGAACAGAAGACCCGATTGTATTAATATATGTGGAAAGATATTGCCGACTGATAGAATGAAACGATTTTGTATTTTATCTGGTATATCTGCGATATTTAAAACAAGTGTATCGGTTCCACTGTGGTAAACCTGTACAGAATGAAGAGTTTATGGATAGGAAGGATGGAATTATCAACTATGTCATTTATGTTGAATGCTACACCTTTTGTATGATATGTATGTTCTATGGGCTATAACCCTGAAACATGAGAGACGGGATAGCGCACTGGTTAGTTGGTTCGGCTTCGGATCAATGTGTCCGGGGGCACAGCATCTTTTTTCTCGAGCAGGGACCTGTTCTACACGAAGTAAGATTTGGGTGCAATACTACACTGAAATTCAGCGTAGTACCACCCATGGATCGCTAGTTCCAGCCGCTGCTCGCAGGTTTCACCGCAATGCATATCCACATGGCATTGCGGGCTTTCTCCCTGTCATAATACTAGTAGCATTGTTATATATGAAATACTCATAAAAGCGGCGTTCAACCCCAAATCTCGTTAAATCACCCCAAATAACCTCCTGAAACTTGGAATAAATCCTTGTTCTCCGATATAGAAGTAAACATTTACAGTTGATGTACTCATGCAATAAGATGCGATAAGAAAGACAACTATGTAAGCGATAAAGACGAAATGGTTTTATTATGATTTTACAAAATAAAATATCAGCATTGACAAGGACAGGTGTAATTATTTAGACAACTTGATCAACTTTTCTAGTTTTCTAGCTTTATGAGAGGAAATTATTTAAGACAGCTATACCACAATTGCATCTCCGCCTCGCTTAAAAGAAGGCATGAGTGTCAAGTTATGTTTACCATTTCCAGAAAAGCTGTATTTCATGTCGCTGGTGTCGGTTATAAACCAACTTCCTTGTATCGTTTGAACTATATAACGTATACCCAGGTCACGTGGTGTGTGATTATGTGCAGACTTTATCATTGTGTACAGAAAACGACATAACATTTAGCTCTCCCCCTTCCCCCACCTATCCTAGCTCTGTCTGTCTGTCTCTCCCTCTTCCCTTTCTCTGTCTATGTATCTCTCTATTTCAGGCTCTATCTCCCTCCCTCCCTCCCTCCCTCCCTCCCTCTCCCCCGCTCTTGGTCCCTCTCCCAACTCTTCTATCTCTCTCGCTTCCCCCTCTCTCTATCTCTCTCGCTGTGTGTCACACTTCCAATCTTTCTCTCTCCCCTCCCTCATCCTCTCTGCCTCCCTCTTCCTCCCATATCTCTGTACCTCTTTTTTCTCTCGATATCTTTCTCTCACTCCCTCCCTAGTCATTTCTCTTTCCTCCCCCTCATGTGTGTCTCTTCCTCCGTCTGCCTCTCTGTCTGTCTCTGTCTCTCTCTCTCTCTCTCTCTCTCTCTCTCTCTCTCTCTCTCTCTCTCTCTCTCTCTCTCTCTCTCTCTCTCTCTCTCTCTCTCTCTCTCGCTTTTTAAGTTGATGACATTCATTCAGGGGGTCATTTGGCAGTAGACGAAGACGGACTTTGATATGTACAACCAACATCGAAGTGTTGGCTTCAGAAGAACGCTGTGTTATTCATGATAACAAACAGAGCTTATATTTTACCGAAATCGCCCCTCGGAGACTTTAATAGCATCACCGGGATTCTTCTGTGTCCGCAATAATTCGATTTAATAGTTGAATGTGTACTGTCTGACTGGAGGCGATGTGCTCATAGTTTGACGTGCACCTTTCCAACCCTATGAATAAATGGATCGGATATCAGAACTTAAGCATTCAAAGTTTATGTGGCAATGCAGAAATAATTGTCTATATTAAACGTGTTTGTATAGAACTTCAATGATACATGGATACATGGGCGGAATCAAGCTTTAGATGAAATGCAGAACAAACAAACAAATATAAACTATGTAGAATAGACAAAACCTACGCTTCGCTTTGCCTCGACTTCCAGTATCCTACCTCGGTTAAAACACGTAATTTAAAAAAAATATTACTTTCGGCTTCGCCTCGAGTAATATTTAAAACACACTTCCGTAAATATGTTTTAAGGTTATGTGACGTCATGAAAGGTTGATATATGATATTTCCCTAGGTTAGTATGTTAGTACCGACCTTGGCGATTAATCTATCAAATGTATGGAATGAAGAACAGGACAAATTTTCAAAGTAAAATACTGCATTTACACACGCGAATGTAATATCATGAAGAACAACAATAAGCAGGTATTCAATCACAGAAGCAATGATATGTCGTAAGGGTAGATCCTACACAAATGTGTCAGGAAACCGACTCCGTTTCCACCTGGTTAGTTTTCGCCCCAAAAGTCCAATACCTGCAGAAAAGAACTTCATTCAATTAAATATGAATTAATGCAGCTTAAATAGCTATGCAAAACATTTATGAAGTAACACCTTTAATAACATATTTTCTCTTGGCTAACATATCCTGTATCTCATATAGTATTACAGAAGCGCACAAAATTGAATAGAACTGTTCATCTTAATGTCATACAATCACAAATGTTGACCCTCATTAGCTCGAGTCTTGTGATTCGGTTAACCAACTCGGATCCAAATCGTGAATTATTAAAAGGTCATGGGACTAAAATGGCCACTAGAAATGTTCGTTTTATGCGTCACATGTTTCCTACGACTACGGTTAATCGTATCTTGAAGAGGACTGTCTATAAATTGCATAAACCATTATCACTATCGTAAATAGCAAATTTTAACGTATAAAACAATGCAAAAACATGCTTCAGTGCCTTTAGAGTTTAAGCTGTCGATGAATTGGATGCACAAACGCTTTTTTACCTGCAACACGATGTGAGTGGAGTAGAACTGCAGCAGTAGAATATGCAGCTGTCGGTTGTCCCTCCTATTCTACTTTTAGAGATCCTTGTTTAATTCAAAGGATCCAGCAGATATATGCAGTAACAATCTGCGTTGTTTGCAGTTGAGCATTTCATTACTCAAAGAACACATTTAATTTACACAATCCTCTTTTCAATATTTGTCAGAAATCTATGTTATAATAACCGGAACTGGGCCTACAGTTATTATGTTCGTTGTTTGCTTCGTTGGAACTAAGATTATTCCTACAAGCACGGTTTCTCCATATTGGATACCAGTCTGACCATCCAGTCGCTTTGTCAAGTTAATTGTGGAGAACACGTGCTTTTTTACACGTGTGTGCACGTCATAGTATCATTGTTTGTCAAACTCGAAAATCCTCGCGCATTTTACTTCGCACATGCAACGTGTTCTTCTTGCCATGTTATGCTCGTGATGTTGTTCATTGAGTGCAGGTGTTATTTTGCTACAATTATCAGGCGAAATGGTATAAAAGGGCATTCTATGTCTCAACTTGTCAACACATTACTCTGGGTATAATGTATTATTGACCATGTTGACCTCGCTTGATACGTGAAATATACTCGCGTTGATTTTACACGTAGCTTTGTTTAATATACTGCAACGTTTACTTACGGTTAACTCTGTCGTTGTTTAATCAACCTCGGGAATCAAAGTATAACACTGACTGATACAGACATACGTGTACATATTTGAATGAATGACTGTAACTCATTGTTTAGATATAAGTTATAAGCTATCGATATACAGGTAATACTAAATGAACTTTCTCGTTGATATTGTTGAAATATGCACTTAGTCCCGAGGTGAAATAATTATTCTTGGGAATTTCACTGATAAAACCTCATGTTTCATTGCTGATTATACAAACTTAACGTTTCCTATCTTCTGAACTAGATTAATGTTAAACACATTTCTTTCGCTTCAACATGTTTTTCAAGTACGTTCAGTTCCTATTACGATACGTGATTAGAGTTTGCCCATGTTATGCGTCAAATGACATGTCACAGAAAACTAAGCAAATGATTTATTTGAAAAGTTTCTGCAAACTGTTGTCTGATATAACACGCGAGTGCTGATACTGTATTAAAATGTCATTAGGAAATTTTTGATTTGAAACAGGAGAGAAAAGTAATTTGAATAGCCTGTCCATTTGAGCTAACAAATGAAACTTGACAAGATTAAAACCAAGTTGTCATGGAATGAAATTCGGTATGTTACAGAAAAACAAATTCTGTCTGTGCTTTGAGATATTACAATATCCCCTTCAATGGCATATATATATATATATATATGTATGAATATTAATGTATTGCTCTGGCTGCATATATTCTAGTATGGTATAATCTTTCTATATTCTTTATAGACGGACGACAAGGTTCGATATTTCATGAAAACAAACCTTCGTACATGAATCTATGAAGGAGTATTAGATCTACTACTCCGTGACTCATAGCCCCGATGGGACTTCTATAATTTCCAACCATATTGAATGGCAAAACGTTAAGAAGAGAAACATTAATCCAAATCAAAGTTCGAAACTTGACAATTTTGTATCGTAACTATATTAAGTTATACTAATTAAAACGGGTCCTGATTTGTCATAACTCTATCCGAACCTCAAGGGGTTTCTTTCTGTGTAACCTCAAGGGGTTTCCTGTGGGGGTCATGTTACAACCTCCTCCCGTCCCTCTCTGAAATTCGATACCGCATATCTAATCTTGCTTCTGACGATGATTTATGATGTATCGGCTTTCTGATAGGTGCTTGATTTATAAATTTGCTTTGCTAGAATGGAAATTGATTATACCCATGTAGCGCAATAAATTGATCTCACCATAAAAACAACGTCTCCAGTCCCTTGTACGTAGTATAATCAATAGATGGCCATTATCAAAACCTAGGCTAGTATTTTTAATATGTATCTCACCTACCTTGATCGAAGTCATTTATGAAGTGCGGCAACAGTGACCATGCTTTGCAATTGTCTAACATGAAACATGACCATGATGACGGGGTGACGTTCACAGCTGTTTTCAGCATATATAAAGTTCAGCAATAATCGTTGTTTCTTAGTCCCGGCTAGGTGACCCTATTAATTAATGTCCATGCTTATTTGAGTGCATGTACTATTCCCGTCCGAACACTATTTAAACGCAGGTGTATATGGTGCAAAGTCTACAAAGTGGCAATTTCATGCAACAAGATTAAACAACACTGAATGCATACTCGAGTAACAGTGTTCAATGTTCCGTTGACCTCTCGTAGTTATGAACCATTGCACTTACTCTAACTAGACAATTATGAATTACTTCGATACAGACTGCAATACATGAGGGTACCTGGTAGGACCGAGCAAACGAGAGGGAACAACTTTTAAAATAATAAGATAATGCATCTCAAAAGATAATGATTGGAAACATTTCTTTTAGGAATATAGTCCTAAAGTAGACTTCACACTTCAAACTAAAGTTTGACGACACATGTTGGCCAACTTTTGAAGTGTGTAGCCTGCTTAACATAGTTCTTACTGAGATAATTCACATGGAAACATCTGCACCTTATCCCCATTAACACATGCAAAGGTAATATTACCCACAGTAATTGAAGATAACACGGGAATATCGAATTTAAATTTGATTGACAGTATAGTTATGGAAATAATTGGAACGATGACATTCAAGACCAATTCTTAGTTAATTATTAAGAATTGCGTATCCACATGACAGACTTAATGATTGTCATCCCACATAGGGATTATGTTTGTTGAACTTTATTAAATATTAAATTAAATAACAACATTTGAAATTTAAATAACCATTAAAAAGCCAGGAAAAGCAAATTTAATCATAATTAAACATAACGTAATTTGACAGCATATAGAAATCCAATAACATAAAGCTGTTGTCGATGAGGTGATGCGAGTTTGAGTTAAACGCCGCTTTCATGAGTAATTCACTTATTCAACGGGTATTAGTACCATGGCAGGGCGAAATGTCGCCATGCAATACTAGCTATGCAATTTAACTGTTTGAGAGGCATTCTAGAAGTTGGTGTAGTAGAAAGACAAGGATGTATTTGTGGATGTTCAACTTCTTTATTTCACAATGTCGACGTTATCTTTTTATCATACCAACCTGTATCCTGTATATAATTTGCTGTTTCACCATCTCCTCCATATGCTTGATAACGGTATAAGGATCTATACCGAAAAGTCGCCATTGTGAAATAAAAAAGTTGAACATCCATAATTATATCCTTGTCTTTCTGGCTATGCATTGCTGTGAAACCTGCGAGCATCGACTGGAGCCACGGGTGGTACTGCGCTGAAATTCCACGTAAGATTGGTCCCAAACCTAAATGCATGTAGAATAGTTCTTTACCGCAGACAATGGTGCCGAGACCTTGGCAGGTTTCGAAACCCGGACCTCTTGATCCAATGGCCATCCCGCCCCTTGAAGCTGCTGGACGACAATTAACCAGAGAACGTCAGAGGACGAACATACACATTCCATGATTAGTATGTGATGAGAAGGACATTATACAAGTCAAACGACATTACGAAACTCGTGCATAAGAATAGATATTATATATCCTCGTTCTCGTGCGAACACTATAAAGTGACGTTTTCTTTTAAGTAAAACTTTCAACTAAATAATGTTGAAATAAATGATCGCGGTAAAGTCAGCTATGAATAATCTGATATTTGTTTATTTCGTTGTAATTGATATAGACAATATGATATGATAATATGCATCCTTGAAATAATATACATCAATAACTACTTTTAATGTAGTTCTTTTAGCTCATCAGACCTGAAGGCTCGATGGGCTAATAGCATGGCATCCGTCCATCCGTCCATCGTTAAAATATTTTAGACTTGTTCTCCAGAACCAGTGGCTCTAGAGAGGTGCGATGTTATGTGCAAAGTACTTGGGGTGGGAATTCTAAATTGTAGATTTGATGATCCTATTACTCCAAATATTGGCCACTGGAGTCATGACGTAAACTTTCTTCATCTTCTTCTCAAGCATGAAAAAGCTCCAGAAAACTGAAATGTTGTGTAGAGGTTCCTAGGGCAATCAGGATTCTTAATTGGAGATTTGAAGACCCTGTGACCCAACATATGGGTCACAGGAGACATGACATAACAAACCTTTATTCATCTTCTTTTCAAGAACAAAAGGCTGTAGGATACTGAAATGTTGTGTCGGACTCCCCAGCAATAGGGGAATCTAAATTGTATATTTTGTGACCTCAAAAGGACACAGGGACCACAGTCTAACCCTTATTTTCATCTTCTTATCCATTACCTACAGTACTTGAAATTTTGTTTACTTCTGATAAATACTTGCTCTATGTTTTTTTGGATTAATTATTAAGTGTTTAATTATTAAGTGTCAAGATAAATACTTATAAATAAACATGTATGTATATGCCAACTGTTAGGGTATGCTTTATGGTATCAATTTGAACTTTTTATTATATCCAGTTTAAGTATTGGTTTTATATCACGCCAGGGATAGGAACATGATATTTATTCCTTAACGCGTCCGTGTCTGTTCCTGAACTTGACTGACAGTTCCATGCAGTTTTATTGTCCAGCAGGTTGTCTCCCTTGGGTACAGATAACGGAAGATTTCTCTGTATGTTATACCCTCGCTGTGACCGTTCTTCCTCTTATCCCTATAACTGCCAAGGTATTTTATTTTGCAGTTAGACTCTCTTCCTATCGCTTTCTATTGTTCGTTTAGCTTTTTTTTGCTTGTATAATATACATATCTCTCTGTTTATTGTCGATACCATACAGCTCTTGATGTAATATATCGTAAACGTACCCCCGTAATATAATATAGAAATTGTTATCAGAGGAAGTGCACTATGTAGCTTTGAGGAAACGGGTGAACTGTTGTATTGCTCGAGCGAGAGAGAGAGTAAATGTCACATGGTAGACCTTGGAGTCTAAGAGTTCTATTCGGTTCTATATTAATTGCGTAAAATAGTTAGAAAAATAAACGACAAAATACAGGAACTCCCCATGACACAATGGTTGCTAGGTAACGTGATATGTGTACATGTTCTCGTTTCGAACATATTAACTCGGTAATATGTAAAAACCATAAGGTAAAACGTATCTATACCACGTTCCTGGGGAGGAGTTTAAGTGTAGAAAAAGAACAACATATGTTATCATATCAAAATTATACTAAATGTATTACCGTGTGTATAAATTTTCGTACGAAGTTTAAATCTATTTAAGAGGCATTTAGAAGTGTGGTTAGATGACAATAAGACGTGCTCCTTGGATTTATAACGTCTTGATCTGAAGAGTGCACTTTTGCAATAACGAAGTTACAAATCCATTCGTCCAACTCCAACTCGTTTCGCCTTAATTCATTACAAAATCGCTATCAGAAAGAAGTGACGTAATATAATACCAGGCTTGTAAAGACGTATGCCATGATCTACAAATGCACTTGTAAATTGACATACGCCAAACGTAAACATGTGCATCAAATGAAACACCACAAGGAATTCCTTCGTCATGATACCCATACCACCATGCAATCTGAAATCCCAATTCACTTAGCAGCTTTACAATGGGCCATGATGGCGATTGTGTGAATGAAAGATGAGCTTGTAGGAATGAAAGATCAAACACAATAAGGCACCAGGCTTCCCCGGAGAGCTTATGTAATAACGCATCAATCACATGGGATGGTGTCGATTAGTTAGAAAAATAGTGACCTTTGAGTCAGTGTCATACAATATACTGGCAATTGATACCCATAATGCTAAAGATGAATCGATGTAGTGGAGAATAAATGTAAAACCTTAGGGAAATCACCAGAGGTGCTAATTTGTATAACCACTGCTTAACGACTTTTCTTTATTTGTATGCCTATGATCCGATGTATTCTATTTATTATTAACCAGGATTTTCATCTTGTTTGAACTGTTAAACGAAACAAGATTTTCTGTTTTAAGAAATGATTTGAATACTGATGCTTTTTCTAGAGCTAAACATATTAGAATTTTGTCTGAAATCTGGTACTTGGCAATCCCATCTCGGGAGTATCTGGAGTATTTGATATCTGATACTGCAGTGGAGGGATCTCAGATTGGCACGTTGTGTCCAAGATTAAATACGCTTAATCTACAATTGGAGAGAACAGGGAGATTTTCTGGATAACAACTACTTTAATGTGAAAATGCAGGACGTTTCGGAGAATATACTCACTCCTTCATCAGATGTAATGTCAACTTGTTAGTAACACGCGGATCGATTTATCCAGTTGTGTAGTCATTATTTAGTAGGTACATCTGGGCCATGTTCAAGAGAGGTTTCAATTAGCGATTACTTTTAAACCTCTCTTGAACACGATTGCTCAACGTAGCGCTACGTAGCAAAGCGAGCGAACTTTGAGGTTTTGCACCGTGTCTTTCAGGAGAGATTGAGCGCTACTTGACCGCAACTTGAGCGCTACATTGAGCGATCAATGAGCAATTATAAGCGTTCGCTGTTATGAAACGGAGCCCTTGCAGTCTGTACGTCTACATGTACAGCGGTTTGAAAGATTCGTAATTTCCACTTGAAAGTAAGCTCACACCGCCCACTTGCGTGTGTTTCAATATTTAAGTACGTCGTGAAGAATTTTCGATTTGCATCGATTCCTATTGACGTTATGATACCAATAGACACTTGAAATTAGTTTAGTTAAGTTTAAGCGCATACTATCTAAGAACATACAACCAGGTCTCTGGATGCTGGATGAGTTGGACAGATTACATTCTGAACGGGTACACATGGAGTTATCTAAATTGTTCGATGCCACCGAATGCATGTGAAGATCGGAGAGATGATTGCAGATGATTCACGTTATAAGTAGTCATGTGAAGCAGAACTACTTCTTGTGGCCAGTTTGTCAATCATTGATTTTAACACCTTCAATGACTAAGATAATATTTAACCAGGGATTAAACAAGATTAAAGTAGCAACTGTTGAAAGGTTACCTTTGAAGGAGTCTGTTGTGGTACATCAGTTATTATACATGTGTTTTGTATTGTATTTGTTTGAGTTCAGGTTTATCGTATATAAGATATATATTTGGTATTGACATAAATTAATACAGGCTACGTGGACAGTGATAAAACCTGTTCTATACAACATCGTGTTGTGGATGTACATGGTAACATTGTGTAATGTATACATACGGAAAAAAGTTAAGCACACCCACGTTTTTGCATCAGCAAAGTTTGTCTGAATAAAAAGACAATTTGTCAGTACAAGTAACCATATGGAATAAGACAATCAAAATCTAACACTATAGACCTTCAACATCCAAAGTTTTGATAAAAGACAATTTCAATAAAATTGGCCTACTGACGAAATTTGGTCAACTTTGTTAACTTGACCCGTGTGAACTGAAATAACGTACATAAAACGTTATATAGAGAATATGTTGTAGCTACTTTTTCCAGATATGGTTCTCCAACTTGCTAAGACCAATATAAAATTGACAAATACATCTACACCCATGTTGTTCGGCACATATCATATTGTATTTTAAAGGCGCTGAATCATACCGTTCTTACTTAAATAAAGTGATCTCACAAAAATGTACTTAGCGTGATCGATGGTTAAATAAAAAAAAGTACTAAAACGAATGTACATGGTTGGATGTAGCCATGCAGGTCCATTTCCCATCGAGCCGGTGTTCACATTAAAAAAGACCGTTCGAAGGTACTACAAGTGATCTGACTGATGTTGCGATGACTAAACACTCAGAGTAGAGGTTTAAATAGGATGCAATGATGGTCAATCAATGGTCAATCATTTTGCTGTCTGAACTGAGTTATATGGCAAAGTTTAGAAGAGTAATGCACAAAAAATGGGTTACAGTGCCTTTAAACCGCACAACATAGGATATCTGACAGATCACAGGAGACACGCATCTACATGTATATACTCTTGATATCAAGTAAGTATTACTGACATATGTAAGCAGAAGTAAGTACCAATTTGCAAAGTTGAAAAACTCATAACCAACTTCACATACAACATAAAATATATCATTTTCTTTAGATTCTTGAAAGTTTCATAAATGACATTTTGAGCGAGTCCCTGTGGTGCAATTTACAATTGTGCGATGCCATTAAGTACATGACATCATCATTGGGCAGCTGAAATCAGACAATGATTTATACACAAAGTGAATTATACGTCCTACAGCATGTAGGAACAACAATTTAAACCTGTACACATCTCACGGGAACAGTTTGGCGAACAAGAAAATGGAAAAGCGTGTCATACTGTATGATGAAAATAATTTTGAATGCAGCTAGTAAATTATTTATGCAAGAAGTAAAGTTATTTAGTTTAAGACAGTAACATGTTTGAGTTCAGTTTTATCCAGAACGGAACTAGCGGTAAAAGTTGATATTTCTTTTAGTACTAAGATCCCTTACATAAAAACCTGTGAACATATCTTGTGTTTCAAGTGATCATAATTTTCTGATGTAACCTGAAATGGTTCGAATGATCAAGAGCATACATTGACCTTGAAACTATGATTTCGAAAGCATCCATAATTATTCTGACATGGTTGTAGTCAGGATGTCGAAATATTGACATCATATTTCAGTAATCTCGTGTTCATATGGTCTTAACGACCATCTCCGTGACTCAGATTCATTGCTTAAATCGTCAACGTGGCTATCGTCAGGACAGTTAATTGCCACAGGCTCTGGACCATTCGTAGTACTGTTAGACGAGTGTCGCCTTAGATAATGAATGAATTAAGGATAAACCAAACGTATCCTTTTCAAAGTCAGATCGGTTCCCAAGGGAATTCTAATGTAAGTTATTAAGTAAGAAATCAGGCACTATAATGGGTTGATAATTTACAAGTTTCATACATAATATCAATAAATTTAACAGATATGAAATATGTCCCAAAATATTTTATAATTATAATATAGGACGATCGTTAATCTGCGTTGTTCATTCACTCGGTAGTCTAAGTAAGAAATAAAGCAAATATATATACAACGATATATGCAGCGATTTCAAGGTACCAACTGTTTCGATTTGACTAAAAAAGTTACAAATGTACAAACAAGTAAAATGGCCAAATTATGTCAGTTCCCCTGTTCACGAAATTATAAACTAAAAAACTAATGTGGTTCAATGATGTAAGGTGAAGTTTGTAAAGTACAACAATTCTAGGAGACCCTTGGGGCTAAATGGTTACTATGAAACTGTTTGAGACACACACATTAAATTCTACAAATCTAATGATTTTAGTTGTAATACACTATTTCGTCACCAAAACTTTATAATCGTTTCCACTCCATATTGACATTCGCAATCTAAGTACGAATATTTTGTAATTTGCAAAGTTTACCAATGGTTCTAATGTGAACAACTAATTTGCATCCTCCGTTATAAGGGAATATAGACTTAGTAAGAACTAATAAATATCAGCTTGTTCAAAATTAATTAATTAATATGTTCACATTTTAATGACAATTTAAGTAATAACAATGACAATATATTATTTTAAGTTTCTAAAAGGTAACTTATTTTAGACGTTCTTCGTTGAAAAACCTTGTTTGTCAGCAAATAAAAATAGATCATGCAATAATGAGTCTGTATTCAATCGTCACATTAATTTGATAAGAATGCAATAGTTACAACTTCAAAAATTAATTGGCAGTTTCAGAAAACAAATCCCCCTTAGGGTTTGAAATAAATTGTTTATTAAGTTTTTCGTTGTGAAATAATTATCGGTACATGATATTATATTATAAATTATATTATAAATAAAAATCAGATCTTTCAAAATAACATATTTCTCCACTTGAGGAACAAATGCAAATGTAAACTCTCATATAAATGTAAATATTTCCTTCAGGTTTCAATTCAAATCTCTTCTTCTTTTTCCTATGGACAGACGAAACTAATTTAAACAAAGCAACTCAAAAGAAAGAATAATCAAATATGATCTGATTGTATAAGGTCCTTGAAATAAATGAAACTTTCTCCTAGAATTGATGATGATCTTCGCCTGCACAAAGAACTTTAATTCTAATGTCTTAGTGCAGAAATGAGGTATCACACACCCTCAGAACCAGGCACCTACCGCCAACACTGTCTAAATTGCCTGTATTTCAAAAGCCTTAATAGTCTGTGAAACCTGGTATCACGTTTTCAGATGATATCGACATTACATCTTTGTAAACTGTATATAAGTTCATTTTCATGTTCATAATTTCAGACAATGTAAAGGAACCAGTATCGTCAGGAATACATGAATGCTTTCGCTCCGGTTATTAACGAATGATCTAATGAGACGATATCCGGGTTTATCGTTGACCAATCAATTCCTGGTTTTCAAGTTTTCAAGACACATGCATCATAAACAATGTATATATATATATATTGGGAATAAATATCTTCAAAATTTCAAATTTATCTGTTTTCACACTATAAACAAGAACAATGAGAAATAACATGCACGTCTATGTTTGTAAGAGTGTAAACCATTCTAATCCTTGAAGGATATGGTTTAATTTAATGATTTCAGTCTCCTCGTACCTATATATTTTAATACGGTATACATCAAGTCGACGATAAGAGAAAGTAATAGAAAACTCATAAAATATAAGTGAAAAGCCTGTCATCAAATCAAAAGACTCTGAACATAATGTCATTCGTATGAAGCATTTGAACTTGTATTGCCTTAGCATTTTGAATGAACTCTACGATGAAAATCCACGGAGAGAAATAAAAAAAACGTCCGCAGTATCTTATTACACTATTGGTATTTTGCGACTTGTATATGGAAGATCTGTACTTTAATCATTAACAAAGATAGTGGGCTGATATCTGATCACTAGAAAAATGATACATGATATGATACAGTGATGCCATATTGTTATATTGCATTATTAACCTCACCAACTATCAAAAGTAGTTACCTGTAATTCCCGTATATAAGCCCCGGGCTTAACTTTAGACGGAAACTGCAACTGTTTCACTGATGAAACATGTTGACCAAAACTTAAGCCAAGGGTTTTTATTCGAAAATCGCTAAAATTTTGGTTTAACTCAAAATATTCGATATTTCTATAATATTGAGAGCCTATGGTTTTAAAAGTTAGAATTAAACATGTTGAATAAATGTTTACTTACTTATAAATGATGCACAATCAAAATACAACAAAGCTGTGTGATACGCACATTTTCAATAACATGTAGTGTATATGCATCTCCGATTTTGTTTTGGGGATACAATGAAGCAAGTCCTTTTTAAAATTTCGCAAGCCCTTCAATTCATAGATTAGGCAACAGTCTAGTTTAGGATCACCCCCTAACAGGCACAGTGAGTACTGCAAGACGGTAAGATAGTTTCGTTGTGATTACTGCCAGTACTAACTCCTGCATCTAATCATACACGCCTCAACGCTATTCTATGAATTGTGACAATGAAGAACTCCATTTAAATTTAGCTGAATAAAAAGTTCAAAATACTTATTTCATATCAATATCTAAATCCTTTCTGGTAATGTTGCTAATGGTTATAAATACCATTTGACCATGGTTATATGAATACCAAACACAAGGAGCATAGTTCCATACCATATACGATGTTGTACAGGAAGCCAGTGAAGAGAATCAAGAAAGTTAAGCTTAGGCTTAAAGGCGCTGTAGCACGTTTTTTTGCAAATTTTATTTTTTCAAATTTCCCATTTTTAATGATAGTTAATGTCATTAATATTTACTTTAGAGGGTAAAACGTCTTATTACACAAACCAATTATCCGTAGTGGTAATAACGGCGTTACGTATAAAGCAAAAATTGCATGGCGGCCATTTTATTGTGAACACATTTTATTATTTCGAATGACAAAAACGATTCCCATGGCTTTACGGAACCATGTACACTCATTTGTAACTTGATTTTCCGAAGAGAGAAGGGTGTTTTACTATTGTTGACATTATTTTTCAAATACATTTCATCGATTTATTTGAACGAAAAAACGTGCTACAGCGCCTTTAACATTGGCAATTTGTTCAATTCTAATATATTGAGGGAAACAATGCCATACAATCAAACTTAAACATTTACATGAATAAAAACCACACATCAGGTTAGGTTACAAACAGACAATCACTACCCTTTAACGAGTGTCAAACATGGTTAGATTAAAGTAATAACCCTGCACAGCACTACAGTTCTCACGTTAAAAACGCATTGGTTCACCATGCTATTACAACGGGACATGGCCAATAATTAAATCCAAATTTAATCACATTTCATCACATGGGCTACATTTCTTTTGGGCCTAAATAGGGGAATTCCAGGTAATGATAATAATTACTTCAAAAGCTAAAAGACGGTGATCTGTAATAAGAATTCAACTGAATAAGAAACTAAACAACATGTCGACTTTAATAAAATATTGTTTTCAAGGCAACATTGTGTCTGAGGTTGCCTGATATTTATGTAAGGATATGTGTAGATATATTTGAGCACCGTTTGATATCACTTTGAAAAGTAGAACACACAGGAAATAAACTGCAAAGTTGTGTAATTGAGCAAACGTGCACACTTTACCAAATCAAAGCAACAGGTTCTCCATATGTCGTTGCCACCAGACTAACTACATTGTATGCAGCGAGCTTAAAGGGGCAATAGCACGTTGTTTTCAAACTTTATTTTTTTCAAATCAAATATCCCATTTATAATAATAGTTTATGTCATTTTTATTTACGTTAGAGAGTAAAACATCTTATTACACAAACCAATTACCCGTAGTGTTAATTACGTATAAAGCAAAAATTACATGGCGGCCATTTTATTGTGAACACATTTTATTATTTTGAATTACAAAAACGATTTCGATGACTTTACTGAGCCATGTACACCTATTTTTAACTTGATTTTCCGAAGTGAGAAGGTTTTATTTTACAATTGGTGAACTTATTTTTCAAATACATTTCATCGACTTATTTGAGCGAAATAATGTGCTATTGCCCCTTTAAAGGTGCCGGGAAGTCGATGGATGTAAACCTAGTAATCCATTGATATGCAGCCATTCGTTGTTGTCATATCCTCTAATATATAGAAGAGTAAACAAATCTACGGATCCGTTTATCAATGGGAATGTTGTGACCACATGCACGAACTTGCTATGACTAGCAGCGACTTGAGCTGTGACTGGATACTGTCCTCGGATAAACATGCAAGATGATATTGCGCCGGGTAGCAGCACCAATTGTACACAGAACGGTTGTGTGATGTTTGAATATCGCGTTACAAATCTAGTATCCCCATTCAAGTGTAAAGTCATTTGTCTGACACGATATATATTGAAACATCCTATTACACGCAACTGTTTGCATGTCAATATGTTTTAAATAGAACACATTCCACCTGATGAAGGAGTGAGTATGTACTCCGAAACGTCGTGTATTTTCACATAAAAGAAGTTGTTATCCAGAAAATCTTCATGTTCTTTTAAATAGAAGTTATACATGAATGTAATGTGTACACGAAAAGGAAGCCCCTAGATGATCGAAAAATCTGATAATTCGAAAGATACAACGTTTTACACCTATAACGCTTATTACGATTTTCATATTTCCTTTCAGAAATCACGAGTGCTCTCCCCTTCACAAGAAGGTCGAGGTCAAGACGCAGTTCAGATGGCTATGGCGACATGATGGACTCGAATATCTCACAACAAGACCTGATGCTTCTGCAGAAGTTACTCAGCCCGCCCAGCAAGCGTCAACTGTGTAGATCTGGTTACTCCTACAACCCCGTCTACGGTGGATGTAGGGCTTCACTCGGGGTACATTCAATATTTTACATTTTTTAATCCTTCATGGTTGAAACAAGAGCATAATACACATCTTCCGTGTTATACAATTCAATATGTTAGCACAATGTAATCACCCATGATTGATTCAATTCGAGCATACTAAAAACCCTCCGTTTAAAAACGTTTTTAGTACATCGGTTAATGATTTTCTATGAAACATTTGAAAGTAAACTGAATACGTTAGCAACATATGATCCATATTAATTGAACGTAGAGCTTATTAAACATCTTCCGTGCGATATAATTTTAGTACATGAGTTAATGAAGTGCTATGAAGGATTTGCATATAAATTTAATATGTCAGCAACATATATTCACATGTATAATCCTTAATTATTAGACACATGGAATACTAAACGTGTTACACACTTGTTTTAAAGAGAATTTGATGCAAAACCGTTAATGGGCTTGATAAAGATGACATTACATGACGGGATGCCGTATTCTGATTATCAATTGCCAACGTCAATCAAGCGAACGAACCAACAGGGTGATAACACTCAGATTTCCGACAACTCAAACAGACGTCGCTGATCCTACAACTACAAACACTTGTGACGTCATATGTGTTTCTGCGAAGGCAATTTACAAGTGGAATACTAAGGAAGGAAGACTTTCTAGATAGAACTTATTTATTGGGAATATATATGACGTGTTTAATCTTTCATTGGTTTTCTTACTTCATATACATTGTATAAACCCACTGTTTGAGAGGCATTTCAGAATTTGGTGTAATAGAAAGACAACAATATTTCATGGATGATCAACTTCTTTATTGTACAATGGCGACGTATCGGTATATAACCACAGAAATAAAACACAGGCGGTCAATGGGACCGACAGCGTGCTCTAAGAGACAGTAAATCATGCTCGTGATTTAATGCGACAGTTAGAGCGTCGTTTAGCAGATGACGACATATTTTATGTCACTTTGATTGTCACAATTGCTAGTGAATGTGTTCTACGACGGGAGGCATTAATAGTTTCAAAATATGATTTATACAAATAACATAATATCTCAAACTTTTATATAAAAGCGAGTAACTCTTTAAGGGCATCTCATATAAGATGCAAGTATAATATGCCCACTATTTAAATCAGGATTGAGACAAGACCCTGGTAATTATAGAGGTATTTCTTTAATAGATTCTCTTTGTAAACTGTTTACTTGTATTTTAACATCCAGGCTGCAGAAGTGGTGTGAGAGGAATGATATTATCAGTGAGTGTCAGGCTGGATTTAGAGCTGGGTATAGCACTGTTGATCATATATTTTCATTGAATGCTGTTGTTCAAAAGTATGCTCATAAGAAAAAGGGTAGATTTTATTGTGTTTTTATAGATTTTTCAAAGGCGTTCGATACAATTAACCATAAAGTATTGTTTGATTGTCTTAAGGATGTCGGAATAACTGGTAAGTTCTACTATATCTTAGTTTCCATGTATTCGAAGCTGGTAGCTTGTGTTAGGACCCCAAATGGACTCACTGATACTTTCAGATGTAATCAAGGTACCCGTCAAGGCTGTATTTTAAGCCCCCAAATATTCATAATTTTTATCAATAGGCTTTTTTCAGTTTTAGAAAAGTTTGGAGGAAAAGGTGTTAATTTAAGTGTTAGTGTAGATAATCTTTATGCATTGATGTTTGCTGATGATGTGTCAGGGGTTGCAGATACTGCACTACAGTTGCAGAAGAGGTTAAATGCACTAGAGCTATTTTGTAGGCATACTGGTATGAAGGTTAATTTGGATAAAACAAAAATTATGGTGTTTCGCAATTCAGGATATTTGAGACATTATGAAAAGTGGTTCTTCGAAGGTAAACAAATTGATGTTGTATCATCTTATAGGTATCTCGGTATAGTTTTCACCCCTAGACTTTCATGGACTAAGGCTCAACACTGTCTACTTTCCCAAGGTAATAAAGCACTTATCTCTATTTATTCTTTTCAAAGAAATTTTGGAACTTTGTCACCCCAGGATCTTTGTAAATTGTTTGACTCTATTATTCTGCCTATTTTGTGTTATGGTTCTGAAGTCTGGGGAACATCTTATTGTAAAATTATTGAAGGTCTCCAGATTAAAGTTTGTAGACAGCTTCTTAGAGTTGGTAGAAATGTTAGTAGCAGCATGGTGTTAGGGGAATGTGGTAGGCTTCCATTGCAGTTTAATTATATGTCTAGAGCGGTTAAGTATTGGTGTAGGTTAATTCAGTTAGATTCACATAGGCTTCCATTTCAGGGTTATGATATGTTGAAATCTCTTGATGATTCGGGTAGGCTTACTTGGGCTACATATATTAAGAATATCTTATTTGAATTTGGTTTTGGATTTGTATGGCTTTCCCAAGATGTTGGTGATAGCAAAGTTTTTATGCAGCAATTTAAACTTAGGCTCTCTGATATTTTAAAACAATCATGGTCTGCAGATATTCATAATCTTTCAGATTCATTTGCCTACAAGCATTTTAAATCATTATTACACGTAGAAAGCTATCTATCATTATCTATATCTCCCTATTTAAAATCCCTTTTAGCAAAATTCAGGTGCAGTAATTATGGGTTAGGTATAGAAACAGGAAGATACAACAATATACCAATGGCTGACAGAGTGTGTATTTACTGTAAAGTAGACAATATTAACTGTGTTGAAGATGAAATCCACATTCTTTTTTATTGTAAACTGTATGAAGATGCTAGAAATAAGTTTATTGCTCCATTGCTGTACAATACATCAAATACACAAAATTTAATCTATATTCTTAGCAGTAAAGATAAAGGTATTATCATGAATGTTGTTAACTTTCTTAATTGTGTATGTAAAACTAGAGCTGCATTTGTAAATTCATAAACCTGTTATCTTTTATGTGCGCTTGTTTCAAATTTGTAATGTAATTGTATTTTGGGCCTTTGGCCTTTATACTGAATAAAATGTCTGTCTGTCTGTCTGTCATATAAGAAATAGAAGACTCGTTGTTTTGCTTAAAGGGTAAAACAAGGTTGTAAAATAAAGAAGTTGATCATCCATAAAATATCCTTGTCTTTCCATAGTATAAACCTAGTTTAATATTATAGTGCCTAAAAATTACGCCGCAGTGCCTCAAACATGTAATTAATTCAAGGCAGAAGTTGTCCAAATTAGAAAAAAACCGTCTATTTATAGATTATTATTATAAATTATACAATGTTGTCAGGCAGTTATTCAACCGGTAAAAATATCGTGGGATATGGTCATTACCGTGTTGGTCATTACAATGAGCGAGGCATATCACACCAGGTACTAGATGTATTTGGCGTAAGCAAGCAACTCGTATCAGTCTCGGACAAGCCCCTGTAACGGTACTGACACTCTGGCCACTGTAACTGCGTATAAAACGAGATGTGAAACATCAATATATAAATCAATAAACAATAATTACTTAACAGACATCGGCGAGTGGGACACTGATAGGAATGAATGGAAATAATGACATTGAATATAATGAAATAGTCAATACTATTACGTCTGACATGAAGATAATATCCTAGTTCATGTCTTGTTTCCATGGTACAATTTGACAGAAAGAAAGAAAACAAAACCTTGCTATTTCTGAACATCACGTAGACACGCCCATAAAATAATGTCAAAATAAGTACAAGCAACGTTTCAAAGCTAGGTACATGCACTACATTTGCTTTATGTTAATGCATTCAAATGCTTAATTACAGATATTCAGACGCAAACTAGGTAGCGATTCAAGGAGAATGTCACGTTTTGACACTTTTCCATTTGACAAATTTCATTGGGAATGATGGATCTTTATAGTTCATCATAGGACGTTCCCCCTGCTCCGTCAGGCTCGTTTTATATGTCCATGATGCTACTGCATATTCTCTGATCTTTTGACTCCTTGATGGAACCAGAAGCAGTTCGTCAAACTTGAACTAAACTGATATTTATGACTATGTGAGGAGCATATGATTAGCAAGCGTGGGTACGAGTAGTAATATGATATAATATTGGCTTTTAACAGTCAATGAATGTTCATGTTTATCTGACTGATTCATATAATTTTGTTCCAGCTTTTACGGGGGCGTAGCCGAGGGTCGTTTTGAATAACAGCGAAACTGAAGTTTGACCGGCGCTATCTTCTACATCACAGCTGATATCCATGAAATACTAGACTTTATTTGTTGACTTCTGTAGCTCATCTGATACTGACCACGGGGACCAAGGTTGGATTAAAAGTTCAAAGCTCATAGTTTCACTTCAAAACGTTACCTGAATGCTTTAGTACTGTATCATCGTAATAAAAGTATTGTATTCTTCTTGTGTGTCTCTTATGATGTGTAATTGCTCCAAACCCAAGGCAATGCCTTTATGTGCAATGTGTACGGACCATGTAAGATTTAATGTTTAATTACTAATTAAATTTAATCAAATGAACTAATCACGCGACCAAGCAACCCTGTTAAGCAATGCTGGTTGATTGTATATTTGCTCTCCGACGCTTTTTAATGAAAATAATTATACTTTCCTTTAGAAGAGTACTTCTTAAGTTTATAACTTATTACACAAATATGTATTGCAAGTTTCCTTTCCTCGACATTAGATCTAATGAAATCGCCATTATGTAGTGATAGGACAGGCTTGTACTTGTTTATGAACATACAGAGGTGACGGTATTGTACGTCGGATAACTTGTTCTTATTCTCTTCTTATTAAAATATGTTTAATACAAAATGTACATTCACGTAAATTCATTCATATTAACATTTGTATATCCCCGATATCCAGCTCTGTTAAACTGCTCCACAGTCAATGAAATGCATGTAGTCTGATAAAAATCTCCCTTGTTCTCTGAGAACTGGAAATAGTAACTGGTATAGACAATAGTATGGTATAGTTTTTTAATTTCTCGAAACAGGACAAGGTTGATTTTAATCAGACTTGAGAAACAATTTTAATAATTTTGATTGTCCATGGGGATTTCTACTGAGGGACATCCTGACCAGGACTCAATATCCCTCGGAAGTCATTTTCATGTTTCCATTACTAGATAAATTTAGCCTTGCTGCATAACTTTCCTTTCTTAACAGTTCTGTGCTAGTATATCGGCGCGATCAACATGGACTTCATAGTGCGCTCTGCTATGACAGAAGGTTAAATAAACCAGTGATGGAGGTGAGGTGAGGTGAGTTGGGGTTTAACGCCGATTTCAAGAGTATTTCACTTATATCGCGGCTGATAGTAGTATGGCAGGGAGAAAGCCCGCAATGCCATGTAGCTATGCACTGCGGTGAAACCTGCGAGCAGCGGCTGGAGCTAGCGAACCATGGGTGGTACTGCACTGAAGTTCAGTGTAACATTGCACCCAGACCTTACTGCGTGTAGAACAGTTCTTTACTGCAGACAAAGTTGCCGTGCCCCTGGCGGGATTCGAACCACGGACCTCTGGATCCGAAGCCGAACGCGCTAAACCAGTGATGGAAACTGGCTCGAATTATGACTTGCGTGATAGATGAGTGACAACCGAAATTAGCAAATAAGCATAGGAAACGCAATGGTCTGATTTTAATGAGATTGAACTTGCGAGGGAAGAGTCGTCAATAGCAGGCAGGAATTTTCCAAGAAAGCATCATTGAAAATATTTCCGAAAGACCTTATATATACATGAATGTTAACGTCACAGGGCATGTTGTAGCGTCTACGACAGGATGCTTTGTTAACACGTAGATACTAGATAATACTAAAGACAGACATATTGACATGTGTCCTTATCATGATGAAACAATAGTGTCCTATAGACAATTGACTGAACTTCCATAGCTCCATGCTGAAGGAATACGCCACCTGGAGGTAGTGCTCGCTGGGCTAGTCATTGCAGGAACCAGATCGGCAGGCGACCTGTGACTGGGCGTGGAAACCGTCGAGGTGTCTGTGTGCAGAATGTTTCAGTGTTGCCATTACCCCATGCATTTTCCCACGGCAAGGTGAAAATGTATCGAGATCTCTCCATTTTTTACCTTGTCTTCAACCTAGGCAGGGTGGTGAAACGAATCAGCGACACCTGGAGGCAATACAAACTGTCTTCTGATTGGCTTATCCGATTAGCCTGCAGTACGTTAAAATCTTAGCGCTGAAAATGCGATGGTTGAGGTCAAGGGCAGAAGGAGAAGGTATGGAAATCTTTTCATTACGCCTGTGACGTTGTGAAGATGTACCCCATGTAGGCTACTGCGACTTGGCAGAAAAGTCGTGTATATATACAACCCCGACTGCCACATACAGTGTAACTCCGTGTACAGCTGCATCTCCGAGAGGTTGTTGTGTATTTTAGTGCAATTATCGTGTAATATGGGATATCTGTAAAGCATCGTTTCAACGCGATACCTAAACCGATTGTTTTGGATTTTAATGTTCCACAACCTAACCTAATGTTATACCTCATAGTAAACAATAACAGTTTGGTAGCTCTTTAACATGACGAGGGATCAGACTTTACAAAATATAATTTTTATTTCCTTCTTGAAAATATCAACTGCGTCAGACGTTAATCATACATCATATTTGTGATTAATTGGGTCTCATTCAGTCGATATAGAAACTTGTATTCGAAAATAATGAAATTTGAAGTTCTAACAATTTAACCCGTTTGTCTTCTTTATGTCTTCTTTCATTTTGAAATTTTGGACCAGTGACATATGATACCTTTCATAATAATTCGTGTACACATACAGTTGAACACGGATATAGCTAACACGGACAAAGCGAACAAGGATATAACGAATACAATTTATAAGTCCTTTCAAAAGAATCATGATCAAAACAATACGTGTATAGCGAGCAACGGATATAGCGAAGTCCCCTGGAGTTCGTTATATCCGTGTTCTACTGCATATATAGGATATTTATTTACCATTGTATTGTATGTAATGTATTAACGTTACAATGAATGCCAGCTGTAGATACCTAGTTGTATGTGCTGCAAAATCTGGTACACATTAAGCCCTATAACCATCTTCTCTAGTCTACTCACATTTTTTGGTGTCTCGTAAGGATGAGTAAGTAATAGTCTGGTGCGCCTAGTTGCTGCACGAGTTGTATTGTCCCACGGGAGTTTTTGAAATAAGATGTGCCATGACGAGTGATATCGTCAAAGAATACAGCGCCCTTGATCAGCTGAGCAGGAATTTTGAGCTACAATATGTTTGTCTGAAATTTGTCTGAAGATGATAGTTTTACCCTTTTTACAAGTTCATAGTTGAACAAAAAAATAAGCTTGAAGAAATGACATACACACTAGTTTGCAGAACTTGTATACCTTTACCAAAGACACATATATGACACGTTGGAAAAGTGTACTTTACGTAGGTCTATATTCTTGTAGAAACATTGCACCTTGACATGCCATTTACTTTAAAGGCAGGCAAATACCAGATCTGAAAGGAGTTGGAAGTAGGCATAAACAGTATAAACACATATACACTTGACAACCATATATAACAACAGTCCATTTTAAAGAACTTATGAAAAGTTATGACCAAAACTAAGGATACTTCTAAAGAAACATTATCATATCCTGAAGTACTATAAATCACTTGCCCAGAGAGATTGAGCCAAAGAGTTCAAACACACCCAGTGAGGTCATACTTTCTATCTAACGACCCACTAACCCTATAACTTAAACTTCCCCTTCCCCAAGTACTGTAATAAGTATATAATCTTGTTAAAGTAAAGGAGGGGTAATCCTTTGAGCTTTGCTGAGATATTTATTATTCTGCCTGGCTATTTATGTAGTTGATATATTTCCCAAATGTCCCTTCTACAGTACAATACTTCATGAGAAAGCAGATACACAACTTTTCAAACGCCAAAATAACAAATCTAATAAAAAATATTATTTCATTTACCTTAAATTATATTATAAAGAGTCATCGAGTATCTCTATGTGAAACCTGCATTTTTTAGTTAAATTACTTATAATATAAACTAAGGAACATTGAAACGTACTAGCCTTTGATTAAAGCCTCAAATTCTTGAAATTAGTGAAAGGTAGAACGACAATCAATGAAATCGCGGGACTTAAAGCATTCCTGTTTAAAATACTGGACAACTCTGTGATTTCCTTGGTGTTAAGAATTTAGACGAGATCTGGTTCACACCAATATTTCCTCTTCTAAGAAGAGCTGTAAAAGGCGTCTATTATTAATGCTGCAAGATGAATATAACAATGTGAAGATATAATATCATTTCATCCGCATATGCCATTACTAAACTGGTCAAGGATTCCGTGTAACAAAGCTTCAATTCCAACATTGCTTCGAATGACAGATATGAAAAAGCTATTGAAAACTAATTAAATTAATGAAATTGAATTTCAATTTGGAATTTAATATCTCGTTCATCTATTGATATATCTAAACTACTCTTAATGATCATAAGTCTGTAACCATCAACTCAAATGTGATAATCTTAGTGTTTATCCGTAGTTTTTTGGGGGCAATGAACACATTTAGATCGTAAATAAATGGTGTATGCCTGTTATAGAACACAAAACTCCAATATGGCCTCAAAAACGGCCACCGACACCTGCAAATGACCGCAAATCCATAATCATTCACTCAAATTTGATCATCTAGATGTCTATTTCAACGTTTCTGGGGACAAGGAACACATTAGGACCATTAAAAAGGAAATTGGACCCTTATGTTACAAGTAAATCTAACTTTGTCCAATATGGCACTACCATTTAATCAACGTTTCAGTATAATTTGATTAAATTTGCGTCAAGATCAATCCCCTTTTTTTCGGGGGACAAGAAACACAATCTAACCATTTGCAACTGTGAATGCCTACAAATGCATTTCCTGAGCACACGGGTTGTACTTTGCACACACATTTCACCAGTTATCTACACAACCTGGACACTTCTGAAACATTCAGCCATAGTGGATACCAATGCTCTTCCTATTGGTATCATCCAAAATCCCGAGGGCTAGGAGGATTTTTCTGTGCAAATATACACTTTTTGTAGAAAGACTTGTTTGGTAGATGGCCCTATCTGTGTGCCGAATACGGGCATCCTATGCATATGTTGGTGGAAAAAAATGCTTGAGTTTCGTGTGCTCTTCTTGGCAGAATAAGTCTTGTTTAACAACATTCACTCTGATAAGTGAGGTGGTGTGGTTTACATGATACATACAATTCGTTCTATGAGAGCCAACTGTTTCCCATCTCTGTCAATAGGCAAGTAGGGAATAATGCTTTGGAAAATGTAAGCTTCTGTTACCTGTGGATATGATACTTGTATAGGTTTTACGTTTTCTTTTCTGGAAGTTTTATCATTTCCTATAAAAGCATTGCAAAAGGAAGAGCTAATACACCATTGTCTCCAAACTCTTGGTGAATTGCATTCACATTATATAATGTACAGTTCTTGCCTTTACAATGGACAACCAAGCATTTAATCTTTGGTTGATTTGTTTCAGCTCAGATAATACACCAAGAAGAACGAGGAACAAATCTTCTTGTTTGTTGTTTGAGTCCTTGAGAAGCACAGGGAAATTATGTGGTAGTTTGTTTTGTTTGGACATATTGTGTCTTAATCCTTTGTCTCTTTTGTCTCTTGAAAGCGGCGTTAAACCCCAACTCACCTCACCTCACCTCTGGTTGCAGACTTGAGACTTATTTCTTGTAGTGGTCCAATACAAAGTCTATCCGTGACCAGTCAGTTAGTTGCCTTGTTACTAAGTTTAGAAATTTGAGATCACTGTACTCTCCAAAGGATGAAACATTACTATTGGCAGTGTGTGGCAGTCGGTGAGATGAGATTAATGAATTGTTGGTATTTTACCTTACTGTGTGATCCCTGGGACCTGCTTTGGTGTCGTAAGACAATGGTATTTTCGTGGAAACGACGCTAGACGAGGTACATCATTTGTACTAAGAAGTCTAACAAAACAGGAGTAATTGGTTTCAAATGGTCTGTATCAGAATTTAATGACCTACGTGTATAGATTCCCCAGAATTTCATTTCATGCTATATAGATACCACACCATTAACATCATCACCGATTAATCTGGCATTAAGGCTTTTTCTCTTTTGGCCTATGACAGTGTTGTGACCGCAAGTTATACTATTGTTAAAACAAATGAACAATATTACATTTTTAAAACTTATTAGTATATAGTACAAATATTCCGAGTAGTGAAATAGGTGTATTCATTAACATACAATCATGACAATTTTGTAAGGCTTTATTATGTTGAATGAATTGAAAAAATCATTCTGGTTTAGGCTCCACAAACCTATATGTTGTAAATAATCAATTTCGGTATTTTAATAAATACTGCCTTTTCTGAACAAATCAAATATGTCAAGTGATTTGGAGCAGGAGCATGACATTCGCAACTGAAGCTCTCAAACCTATTATATTGACGCAGGTGGTTATGCATTAGGTGATAGTGGACAGCTGAAGGTCATGGATTCATAATGATAAAACAACTCAATGATATTCAAAGTTGTCTTAATGTGGTGTTTGTCATCGAAAACTAGGGAAGAAACGACGGCCATCTTGGACGTCATTTTGAAAAAAAACCCCACTTTTCCGGGGGTTCCACTTCGGTAGAGTTTTAGTATGTCATAAAGTAAACTAAACCCTACCATAAAAAGTTGAGAAACCTTTCGTAGCAAATTTCTGTGGGTTGAGGGGGTATTTTCCATATATTGACCCGACTATAAGGTGTGTAGCGTGTGGTCAGGCGGTGTCTTATTGAAACGTTAACGGCACCTGCTGATGCCATGACGTTTTCGCGGGACTCCTGGACCTCATTTCACAGCTCGTAGTCGTTTGATGACTGACATGGCGCTGAATTGGCGTCCGTTGCATCCAACGATGTGTCGAGCTGTGTTTGGTGCTGTCTGGAAGCGGTTTGTCTGGTGAAGACGTCAGATTTCTGGGACGTCCATGGACACTTCCTGTTTGCTGCTTACGTTGTAATAGTCTGTACATGGTGTATGGACTTTTTATGTTCTTCATGTGTTCGTTGCCCCCAAAAACCTACGAATAGACACCAAGATAACAATCAAATTCCAGTTGATGGTTACAGAGTTATGACCATTAAAAGGTTTCGGCAGCCATCTTGGACGCCATTTTGAAAAGAAAACACTTCCGGGGGTCCAACTTTGGTAAACTTTTAGTATGTTCTAAAATACATTCAACCTCACCAGAAACAGTTGACAAACCTTTTGTAGCAACTTTAATTTTTGCTGGTTAAACTGTATTTTGACCTGACTACTGTGTGAAATCTACTTATACTCCTCTATCTCCAATATCCAATTATAAACACAATTTAGAAAAGACAAATATATATATGGATGATCAACTTCTTTATTTCACAATTACCTCTCGAACAATTAACTCAGATATTTGTATTGCAATCATCATAAAAAGCTACCTCATACACCTTTCTATTCTATTCTGTACTTAGTTTCTATTCTTTATAACTGAGAATCTCTGCAGGAGTATGTTTTTAGAATTTACAATACGCTCCTAATATCACACTGAAACTAGACGTTTAAACGTGTTAATACATCACCGAGACACACGATGATCATTTCTTCTTTCTAATTTCCTCATTACAGTAAATTGAAAATTAAAGTATGTATTATTATATTTCAACTATGTATTCTTGTCTTATATTGACGTAGAATTGTTGTTTTTTTAAACAAGGTTTGACCTCGACAAGATTCATCAATCCAAAATATAACATTATTTGCTATAGATTATGGTTTTGCATTGACTTGAGTTACACTATCGTTTACATTTGGGAGCATTTTGTGACGTAGTATTGCTATTATCACAGATCGCCAACCAATTTCCGTTTGATCGGCGTCAGAATATTTCAATTAAAACTTGAATAACTATTCTGTAAACGGAAATTGCAATGACACGTTGACAAGCCATGGTTTTGATTTAATTTCATATAATGCATTGTGTCTCTCTCAAAGTGTAATTGTAAGATGTACAGCTATCGGACTAAACATGATGTAGTTATACATCACTAACTATATCAATAACATGGCACCTTTGTAACATGTTTCGGAAGTTCTGATGTTTTATTTCGATGCAAACATGAAGATGCGATATTTTAACGTTGAATGTTGGGAATAATAAAAGCAAAATAAGGTGATAACAACTCGTTATTATGTAAAAACAGAACATTTCGGAGCGCATGCATAAATAAGTGCTGCGCAGTCCAATCCTTTTAGTGAATTGAAAGGACTATTTGCGCAAAATAGATGTGATATTTATATTTACATTGTATTACTATTGTCCGGCCTATAATTCTTAATAAGAGAGTTTATTTTCTGTATTTGTTTGAAGTGATATACCTGTTAACACAATGTGACGAATTACTGATAGTAAGACATAAAGTCATGATCAGCGAAGCATGACACCAAACCTTTTAGTTTTACTCTATTTTCAAATAATAATAATAATGATAAAAACATACTGTAGGCAGCACAAGAAGAATGCTTCAGGAACGATTGGTATGCGTTTTATACTAGATTAAATGACATATCCATATAGAACAATTTATCACATATGCTATAGAATGTTTTAGTTTGAAAACATACTTATGAAATATATGATCAATTACCGCGAGAAACAGTCTATTCGACAGGTTTATGTAAAGATATACATATTTGTGAGGGTCGAAATGTAAATGAATATGGAAATAATTCAGCGAACTTCTACATTTTACGCTACCTTAAAATGATAGACATCTACTTAGAAAGCATAGTTTGATACTTATGACAGAGACCATGGAAATTAGTTATAAAGAATTTTATTTACAGTAATCCTTCACAAAACCTGTGGTCCGTTAAAGGGGATTCTCGAGCATGCACAAAGGGTGAGTATAATATACACTTAATTACTCATGGTGAGGTCATTATGTGAAATACATGGACTCGAAACCTGACCCTCACATAATGATCTCACCATGAGTAATTAAGTGTTTTATTATACCGAATTTTTTGTTCTTCTTCAGACTATACTAATTTTTTTTATTAGTATGTATTTTCTTATTTGTCAAATCGAACCCATCAGCTGACGCCATCTTGTAAACGAACGTAAAACAAAACAGTCACATGACAAATCACGTGACGAGTCAATTTCTGTCACAAAACTGACCTCATCACTGGAATGGGAGGTCAATGTACACATATATTTTTCGATCACGTGGTGTGAACTGGCCAATGATATACTTACACCTTTAATAGAGGTATAATAATAGCGGGTTATGCGGAACTAGGGGTTCTTGGGTGAAGATGTAATGGGATACAATCCATCTGACACTTTGAATGGGGCTCATGGTCTGTGTGGAAAGCCCGACATGTTGTTAATCAGCTAGAGATGCCTTCAAGCGTGTCCTTTTGAATAAATGTACACTGCATTACAATACTGAAATGATACCTGTAGACATATACCTGTAGGCACTGCATCATGCTGTATATTTCCCGATCTCACTCCAGAGTACAGTTTACCTGTGATTTGGATATCATGTACGAAAGAGTAAGCCCTTTCAACTTGATGCGCCTTCTTGCTGCACGAGTATTGTCCCACGGGAGTTGAGAAAATAGATGCACCACGATGAGTGGCATCGAACGTGAGGGGGAATATCCACTCTTGGATCAGTAGAACATGATATTGGCGCTATAATATGTTTGTCTGAAATTGTACAAGTGAACAATGGCCCCTAAAAAAGCTTGAAGAAGGAAAAATTCACGATATTTTGCATTTTGCAGAAATTACATTACTTTACCAAAGACACACATAAGACACGTTGGAAAAGTGTAATAAACGTACGCAAATACGAATAGGATTCGTTTAGACATATTCCATCATGACATGTCATTGATATTAAAGGCAGGCAAATACCAGAACTGATAGGAGTCGGCAGTAGGTGTATACACTAAACACATGTTAAATATATATAACAACAGTCCAGTTCATTTCAAACCCTATACCTTACACCTGTCTCTCCCCCAAGTACTGTAATGTGTATTTGATCTTGTTAAAGTAAAAGAGAGGTAATCCTTTGAGCTGAGCTGAGATTTCTATTAGGTAGGACTTACGTAAAAGTCATATGACACACGTCCGCTCTATGTGAACATCCATTTTGGAATTTAATATTTAGTTTATATTTTGCTACAGGCGCTGATACCTCGAAACTAATCTGAAATATAAACTAGAATGCGAAAATTCATTTTGCTACATTATAGACCATTTTTTTTACCGTATTCTGTAGTGTTAATAAATTGGTGTTTCTATGGAATAAGTTGGTATGAATAAAAATAATATACCCGGGATGTAGCTCAGTTGGTAGAGTGCCATCACCCGGAAGACCGGGGTTCGATTCCCGGTCGCGTCATACGTTAAAAGATGGGAGTTGTTGCTGCCTTGCTTGACACTCAGCATTATAAGCACAGAACAACGCTTGAACTGGAGCTGCATTGTGGCTGCCGGACAATAAAGACAATAAAGAGTTATTATATTATCATTATATAAGTACAGTTGCCGAATTGCTGTATCTGTGAGCATATACATATGCAGGTATTTATGATGACGGGAGATAATGCCAGCTTACAGGTATCCTGTGACCAAACATCTGTGGAACTAAGTTGTATTGTGGTTTGCTGGTCTCTCACAACAGAGACCCGGGTTCAAATCCCGGTGAAGACAGCTACAGTTTTAGATCTGGATCTAGTGTTAGTTTATTATATTTATTTATTTAAAAAATGACTCACACGGAGTGTTATTCTATTTCGTACTGCTCGAATTAGCAGGTTACTTCATATTGCACCATAGGGAAATCTGTGTTTGAGGTAATTTCCATTTTAACATTTCCCGGCTTTGACAAAACTAACAACAGTTGATTCACTCTTCAGAAGAACGTTTAACGTTACCAAAACGTAGAAATTATATTCAGATAAAGTTATTACTCTATGAACAATTATGAAATATTTGCTAAATCATAGGTTCTGACATTAAGTGGCTTTTATCAATGTAAGAGCCAAAATGAGATTTTATGTGCCCTTTCCTAGTAGTACATGTCATATGTAAAGGGAGGTAACTCTAAATGCTTGTTTGAATAGCCATGTGCTAATGAAAGACTGTGTTCTGAATGTTGAGAATTTGGTGTGAGAAATGGGCCTAACAAAATGGTATGTTTATAGTTATACAAAGTTGTGTATGATCCTGGAAAGTGAGAGATCATAAACTGTTGAAAATCAGCTCAACCCAATAAAGACTTGAATTAGGTCAAATGAGTGTGAGATTTGGACTTGTGTATTTTCATGAAAGAATTTTGGTTTAAATTTTCACATGTTTGCTATCATATATATATGTTTTGGTATTTCCATGTTTGAAGAAAATGATTGTTTCTTTTAGAAGGGTATTTTCAGTAAAATATCTAATTTTGTGGTATTAAGTAATTATCTGGTGAAATAATTTTGGTGTTTTTACCATAATTTTCCTCTTTTAATTTGCAATTTTTTGGTTAGAGTGTAAATATATTTTATTTTTGAGTAAATATTTCTAATAATTTTCAGGTAATTCAGTTAATTTTCATATTTAAGTAATTTTTGGGTGTTTTTGTAATTGCTTCGATTTAATCTATGCAATTAGGGGGCTGGGATGTAAGAGCCAAAATGAGATTTGATGTGCCCTTCCCTGACTTGACTAGTACATGTCATATGTAAAGGGAGGTAACTCTAAATGCTTGTTTGAATAGCCATGTGCTAATGAAAGACTGTGTTCTGAATGTTGAGAATTTGGTGTAAGAAATGGGCCTAACAAAATGGTATGTTTATATTTTCAATGTTTGTATTATTCATATTGGTGTTTTGAGAATATGTAAAGGTCAAAATATTTCTATAAAGCAAATTGGTTAGGTCTAAGTTTAATGTTAAAGGTGTTTGGTTTTCACACTTGGTAGACTATGCTATTTTCAGTACATTAATATATTTTTATGAGGTAAAGGTAAATTACAGTTAATGCTAATTACAGGTTTTTCCCTAACTTTTGAGGTTAATTTCAATGTCATTAAGGTAAATTTGGTAATATTATTTTATCTATTTTTCTTTAGTTTACATTTCATTTATTGACTGCAATTTTGAGATTGTTACTTATTATTGTTTTTTGTTTCTATTACAGTCAATCGTTTTCATTGGTATGATGAGAAGAGTGAGATTTGTGAAGTGTGAACTTGAACTGATCGATACTGAGAACTGAACTTAATCTGAACCGTGAGATGAGAAAAAGGAATAAAATCAAGTGGAACCGATGAAACGCATTTAGATTTTGTTTTGTGACACCTATAATCAATATATTTTCAACTCTTCCTGAATCACTGCTATCTGAACGACTCCCAAAAGTACTTTCTAAAACACCAACGATGCAACCGATAGTCTGGGCAATGCTGCGGTCCTAGTATAAACTTCTTTTGGAAGGTCAACTAACACAATCGGTGCTTGGTCCCGTTGCACAAAACATGTAGCTCAATCAGGTAACCTCAGTGACGGGTTGTTCCAGCTAGGCTCAATCTGTTTGTTATTTGTAATTATAGTAAAAAAGGAAATACAATATAATGAATGCAGCCTTTTTAGGTTTCCACCTTGAGTTGAAAGTTTGAGAATTGGCTGATACCGTGTCATATGCTGACATACTCGTATATGCATATTTTTAGAAGTAAGTGATTATATAGCTTCCCTGTAATTGCTGTTTTAAAAAAAAATCATTTTAATGACTATTTTAGGATGGAAGTATATTGCGCTTTTTATTTCTGCACCTTTTCTGAAACAGGTTTAACGTTAAAGATCATTTCTTTGTTCTGAAGGATTATAAATTAAAATAATACTTATATACATCTTGTCACGAATAACGCACCACCCACCTTTTTCAGTAGCAAATACAACCGGATCTTCGACCTCATACACATGGTGCGTTTAAACGGATATGAACCTGTTTAGATGGCCTGTGAACTATCAGTCAGAACGTTGACACATCTAGACCGAATTTGAACACTTACTTAGGGTTTAATTAATTTTGATTTTGTGACAGTAAGGTCCACAATATACACTATTTAGCTCAGTATATTTTGCGTAACCGTTTCGTATTATATATTCGTACATTTCCACCTCTGATGCTGGCCACCAGATTCTATGTTGGAGGATTTGCTGTCACCAATCATGCAATGTATTGATCTATTCCTGAAGGTTCTTAACTTGAGGACCCCTTGCTCTTACTCTACGTTTTCCAATGTCCCACAAATGCTCAACGTCAAAATGGGTAGATCGATACTTGTATATTTGAACTTATATCAATTCTATCAGATCAAGATCTCGTCGCTAATGCTTGAGGTACTACCGTCCTCGTACTTTAAAGGTGCATCCATTGTGTTTCATAAAAACATATTTGGTTTCAATACGCTCAAACTCACCATATGAGCTATTTACAATACACACAAATTCACTCAGCTTGCATATTCTTCCCAATCGCCTAATATATCATAATTACTAGTTTCCAATTAAAATCGAGTAACATAATTTTGCATGTTCAGAAACAGAAACTGCACGTTCCATTTACATGTACAGTAGTTATATGACCTATTCAACATTATCAACCAAAAGTTGTTATTTTGTCTGTTTTAAATAAGATTCCAAAATTACGTTTGACTCATTGGCGCGCGCCACACGCGGTGCATTGTCCGGTTTTCGATCAGAAATCACTACTTTTACCTTCATATCGTCAATATACTAAGTCGACTATCATCAAAATGGTAGTTTTCGGTAACAGTCGGTACTTCTCGATAAAGTAACATCATTTATAACGTTTGGAATATGTGACCCCCAACAACACAATGGATGGACCTTTAACTATAATAGTTCAGGGCAAAACTATACTTTATTACAAAACACATTGGGGTACAGCTAACTAGACTTCTTAATTAACCTATCCATAACAGTCTTCTGAGAACATTGAAGAACATATTTTACAGGTTTACTCAACAAAAAGTATTATGCCCTATTTACAAGCATATTACAGACCAACCAGACTTCACATGTGACTGTCGATCGTTTGATGACACAAAGGTATCTAGATTCCATCCTGAAGGAATCCCAAAGGTATTCTCTAGGACCCCATGATCTGTATTAGCAGTAGATAATTGGAACTAGAAGGTGTTATTGCTTGTAAAAACATAAGTCTACTCCTTCCCCCAATTCAATTTGAGTCATTACCTTTCTAAATACAAAGTCCAATATGTTGCCATGAAAACAGAAAACAAATAAAGCTTAAGACGTTTAAAGACCCAAAAGGCATATCTACATGATATGGGTAGACAATACACAAATTTCGGTATGTTTTTTTAGTAGTTTTAAGAATAAGCTCCGGGAGGAAACACTACCCTTCAAATAAATAAAGTCCAAATTGTTGCCATGGAAAAAAAACAAGAAAGCTGAAACCTCCAAAAGGTACATCTGTATGATGTGGGGAGGCAGTATACTAAATTCAGTGACGATTGGTCAAGTATTTTTAAAGACCTGTTACGGTAGCAAGTCCAAATTGTTACCATGGAAACAACAAACATTTTAAATAGCTGAAACCCCCAAACGGCTCATCTGCATGATATGGGGAGACAGTAAACTCACGGGCAAGAGAAACGCTGGTTTGATAAACTTCGTCATAATGCGGATCCAAACCTAGAACCTAGAATTCGATTAGATATAAAAACATTCTCACAAACACAACAATCATTTATGAAGGGTGATTGCAGGTCTGCAGCACGATTTGTTGGTGGAATGCTGTTTTTCCACCTTTTCCATTATGATGAATTCGGAAGATTCGTGCTAGAATTAAGTATAACTTGTGCGCAGAAACCTTCCTTAGCATGGATTAGATTTCACCCTACTATTTCCATTTCACAAGTTTTTAGTCACTTTGGTGAAAATCGCGTTTTAGATTTCATAAAAGAAATTAATCTCTTTGAAAAACTTTATTTTTTTAACCTTTTCCAAATCAGCTTTTACCAATCTTGTGATAATTCGCTGGTGTTTGTACGTCTTTCGTGTCGCACATGCTTGCTTTTGAAAATATTTTTTAAATTGGGAAATTCACCTAAATTTCTCGCCGCAAATGGCTGCGATACTGCCGAAGCGGCGTTAAGCAGTAACTCACTCACTCACTCACTGGATTAGATTTCACCAAAAAGTATGCTACGTTTAACGCCTGAGCAGCGAGAGGGGTGTTGCACGCCGATTGTTTTGACTATGGAATAAAATCATAATTGTTTATTACTGTTTCGTTTGTTTTCTTTATATCAGAACATATGAACCCAGCGTTTCTTTTACCCGTGAGTTTATATCAAATATGGTGACGATTGGTCAATTAAGTAGTTCGGGGTACTGCTTCGGAAACGATGTGATCACGGACAGACGGACGGACGGATACGTAATCCAGCTTCATGTAGACAATACCGAACGAGTGACGGGGAATGACAGACTACCTTTCCCTAGTTATATCAATGGCTGTTTCTCGAGCCCTGGCTAGAGATTTACGCAATTGATATAAAGAAGGAAAGATAATTTATTACTCAACCGTGGTGAGATCACTCATTAGATAACAATGAGTTGGTTACACACGTGTGTATATAATAAGCAAAAGATCGAGGTTCTTCGTTTTTGGCGTAAACTTAATATTCTCGAGTCTTATAGAATACCTAGTATTATCAGTAGATGGTCAGGTCGTTGGCGAAGATCTTGGTATAATGGAGTTCATAAATTATTGGTCAGCTATCATTTACCTGTAACTGATTTGTTTAATATTTCTTATGAGGAGTTTACTGTGGCTAGAGAACATCTTAAGGCCTTAGACTGTTATGATTGGTTTTCTGGACTTTGGAATGATAGCGGGCAAGAAAATGGAAATAAACTACGTTCATATCGTCTTTTCAAAGATTTTCTGCAGGTTGAACGGTATGTTGAAATTATTATGCCTCGGGCTCACCGTAGTGTATTGAGTAAATTTCACTGTGGCACTTTGCCATTAGAGGTAGAAGTGGGTAGATATTCTCGTCCTAAAGTTGCTCTTCATGATAGGGTTTGTACCCGTTGTAGCAGTAATGTTGTCGAGGATGAATTGCATTTTTTGGTTGACTGTGATTTTTATTCAGATCTCAGATATAATCTTTGGATAGATGTAACGACAGCTCATCCTACATTCCAGTCCATGTCATCAATGGATAAAATGTTTTCTTACTCAATAATAATCAGTATATAAAGCCCCTTGCCGCTGTACTATATACTATGTTTAGGCGCCGAAATATTTCGGCAGAATAGGATTTTATCTTCACTTTCATTTTTAAATATGTATATGTATGTATGCCAACGTATGTATGGATGTATGAGTGCGTGAATGAGTGTGTGCGAGTATCTCTATGTATATGTTTAAGTGTTATTTTAGAACACTGTTACTTTTAAAGTTTTATCGTGTCTCATAGGCCACATGGCCGGATGCTGCTTTTATAAACATGATTTTATACAAACTGAATTTTATTGTACCATGCAGCATGTGACACCTTAATAAAATATATTTCTTCTTCTTCTTCTGTGTGAAACCACCGTGCTGCTGCAAAGTCATAATCGGCGCGTGACGTCATAGTCGTTTTTGGTTGACGTCACAATGTTAGCCGCGCGACTGCAATAGCTGATGACCTGTTTGCAAGTAAGCGTCACTAAAAACGATTTTCTTGCAATTCAGCGCTATTTACATCATTGAGTAATAAATAAAATACTAAACTCGGTCCCGTTTGATAACATGTTTATGAAGGTACCTTTATGGAACTCGCGAATGGCATCGGTATTTAACTCGCTTTCGCTCGTTAAAATTCCAAACCATTCACTTGTTTAATAAACATGTTATCAAACGGGACATCGTTTAGTATTCTATATATGTCATTCCAGGTCACGGATTTGTTATTGATTGTATTACCCATATAACGGATTAAAGTGAAAATATGTGAATATATATTAAAATGAATGATGACGGCGAAAGGTTTGCCTAAAAGGACCTGAGAAGGAGATGAATCTCCATATCCATACGCGTGTGACGTGGTATCACTACTATCAGTGTTCACTACGCGCGATTAATTTGCCCGCTGCGAAAATGTCTTTCACTATAAAAGATAGAGGTCGTTGTAGTTGAAAGTTTTGTTTTTCTGACCATTATTATCAATCCATGTTTATAAGACAAATTTTATATCAAGAGGTCTGCGGAGCTTAAAACCAAGTCGGCGCCTACAGAGAACCCTGTGACGTTAGAATCAAAACTGTGACTTACAAGAAAAATACTACCCTGTGTCCCATATTCCCATATTGGTAATAATATAGCCTAATTATGTAATGTGATTTTCAAAAAGGGTGTACGTTACCTTTGTTTCTACGCACGCGTTAACATATGCATAACCTTGTGACATTTGTGTCCGATTTCATTAACAGTGTCATTTATGTACATAACAAATTAAAATGTAACCTTATTTTATAATAAATATCCTTTTTTGCTCTATTATCTGAAATGACTCGTTGTGCTCTATCGTAGAATAAAACATAGCTGCGCCCTTCGTGTTTTATGATCCCTGCTATGTTTTATTCAACGATAAAGCACGCCAACTCGTCTTCTATTTCTTAAATATAAGATACCCACGGCAATAAAATACAGGCGGTCAATGGGACCGACAGCGTGCTTTGAGACAATAAAACATGCTCGTGATTTTAGACATCAGTTTGAGCGTCGCTTAGCAAATGACGTCACATGTTACGTCACTTTGATTGTTCAATGCTAGCGAACATGTTCTACGACGGGAGGCATTAATATTTAAAAAAAAAATATATATACAAACAACATAATATCTGCACGACTTTTATATAAAAGTGAGTAACTGTTTAAGGGCATCTCATATCTCGTTGTTGTGCTTTATAGTGGAATAAAACATAGCAGAGAGCATAAAACACTCAGGGCTGCGCCCTTCGTGTTTTATGCTCCCTGCTATGTTTTATTCAACGATAAAGCACGCCAACTCGTCTTCTATTTCTTAAATAATAATAATTGTTATGTATTGTGGTATTGTTGAAAGTTAACGTGTTACTACTAAACATCATTGAAATGGTTATTTCTTCTGTTTGATTTCATATCACAACTGATCATGATGAAAAAACACTTTATTTAACTATAGGGAGAAGGTTTTATTCACCGTATGAACTGGACACCCAGGGCCTCGAGGGGGTACTTTATAGTGTCTGTGGAAAACGAATGCTTTTGGATAAATCAATCATAAAATAATTAACATATGATATTACTTAAAGAGCAACCTGGCATCATGTGTTGTGCAACAAAGAACATTTTGCCCTCATCTATACTAGTATACGTGAAGGATACTTAGTGTGTTGTTTGAGACACATTTGTCAAACGTTATTTTATCGTGATGTATTGACTGATGCCGAAAATTACTAATGCCTAATTCTAAATGCTAGCTAAATTCGCTACGCTCGCTCCGCCCCTTCTTAATCACGAAGATTTCTCTTCATAGGTTCTAACAATCACAAAGATTTCTCTTCATAGGTTCAAAATTGTATTCGAATCACACTTCGGAGAAGATCACGTGCTTCCTGTTTTGATATCTTCTCGCCTTTATTTAAGAATGTCAAGGCCGTAAGTGCATCAGGCTCTCCCAAGAGAAACGGTTCCCGGTAATTTCTCGAAGACTTGTCCTAACAGTGTAGACCCGCATCACCCGATGCTTGATATCCATATAACTGGTAACACTGGATCGCCCACTTCTTCAGCAAAACTTTTGAAAGCCCAAATGGGAATTGTGTAAAGCATTTCAGAATTATTCGCTTGGGCCCATTTCATGAAGGGGTGTGTGTCAGAGCTGAAAATGTTAACACTAGTCTAGTTCTTAGTCTTAAGGAAAGTAGCTTTTTTCTTGTCTAGTCCATACAAGGATATGTTTGGATCAAAGAGGATCTGTGGATGGGCAAATTCAACATGGGATGTTATAAATTCATTCGAGGAGCTAGGCATAAATTGAAACAGTTTTTTGCCCCATAAAACCTTATGCACGTGCACTGAACGTTCGTAGCGGTTACCTGTCAAAACGCAGAACTGCAAAACGCAGAATTCCCAATTAGCAGAAATGAAAAGTTCATTGTCAGGCAGGTCACACCTATTCAAGTAATGGACTGGTCCACTCTGGCAGTGAGTAGAGCGACACAGTCAAATTAGCAGATCACTGAATCAACAGGTCAATGTTTAACAGTATGATCCTCCCGGTATATGTTTATATGTAAATACTGAGTAGTAACACACTGTAACAATATATTCAACACTCTATCAAAACATTGTTAAACAGTATAATCCTCCCAGGTACATGTGTTTGTAAGTAAATACGGAGTAGTAACGCATTGTAACAACAAATTTGAACAATATATCCCTTGGTTCGTTTAGAGTAAACCATTTAACTTTAATCTCATACTTCCTTCTCCAATACAATCTTTGTCCACATATATAGGTGTTAGAAACATGGGATAGACATTCCAATTCCACAATGGCTGGGTTACGGAAAGGAGAATATGTTCGCTCAAGGGTCGTACAAGTGTGACTGTGTGTAAAGAGGACTTTACTCAAAAGTGCTTACATCACGGGGTGCAAGTGAGTTGGAGACGCTTTGCTTTGTGGGTCTTACAATTAGATGGCGAACCAGACACTGATTAAGTTAAACACTTGCGAGACGAGACTAATCACAAAACAAGAATATACAAACCCGAAGGCGAAAGACTAACGAAACGAATGACAAGCGAAGCGAATGACAGGCGAAGCAAGTCACTGGCGTGACGATGCAAGTCAAATCGAATCGAGCCTAACGGAAGCGACGAGCCTAAGGCGATAGACTGGCGAAGCGAGTGCCTGGCGAGACGATGCGAGTCAAGTAGAATCAAGCCTATGGCGAATGACTGGCGAAGCGAATGATTGGCGTAGCGAGTCACTGGCGAGACGATGAGAGTCAAGTAGAATCGAGCCTAAGGCGAAAGACTGGCGAAGCGAATCACCGGTGGACGAAGCGAGTCAAGTTGATTCAACCTAAGGCGATGGACTGGCGAAGCGAGTGACTGGCGTAAGCGAGACACTGGCGGATAGAGGCGAGTCAAGTAGAATCGAGCGAAAGGCGAATGACTGGCGAAGGGGGTCCACCGCGTAGTGATAGGCGAGGCGAGTGACTGGCGAAATGCGTAGGCAAGTTGATACGTAGTCTGTCATCCAGACCCTAGAGCAAAATATTCAATTGACGACCAACCCAGTCTAGAAAATTATATTATTTAAATACCTATCTGTTGACTAGACCTACTTTGCCTTACCTCCCAGGGGTAATGCTATTTCAACCTTAATACAGACGAACTTGAAGAATGGATGAGGGGTGCGTAAAATCCCTTATCCAAGGGCCGGTAAGTCTAGATGGTCTCGTGACGTCACTACCTGTTCATATCACTCTCCTAAAAGTTGCAGAGCAAGGCAGACGTGTTTTGTTCTGTGACTGGGGTTTTAGCGACTTGGGTTGCTAACTTGCTATTTTTCTCTTGTTAGTTCAAGAGATATCATCAACGTTGTTCTTCATTAGTGCAGGTTGTGTTTACAATCTGTTTTTCAAGTAGGTGTTAGATTTCAAGGGGCCTTGTTGACATGTGCTAGCTAGCGACCATCCGGAGTAGGTGGATTGCATGCGCCGCACGTGCAGCTCGTGATTCTTTGTTTTCTCTCACCTGACTGTTGGGTGTTTGACTTGCGTAGGGTAAAGGAGCAGTGGTATCTCTCCTACGCGGGTGACTCGCTTGCTTGTCATCCGCTTTCGCTTGGTCATTCGCCATTCGTTCCGAGTGCTGACTGTTAGGTGTTTGTCTTGCGTCTGGTAGAGGAGTAGTGGCATCTCTCCTAATCGTTTGACTCGCTTCGCTGGCCATTCGCTTTCGCTTGTCACGCGCTTTCGGTCTGTACTTTAGTGTTAACTGTGGGTTGTTGACTTGCGTACGGTAAAGGAGCTAGTGGAATCACTCCTAATTCGCTTGTCATACGCCTGTCGTTTGTACTCTAGTGCTAACTGTTAAGTGTTTGTCTTGCGTATCGTAGAGGAGTAGTGGTATCTCTCCTATTTCGTTTGGCTTGCTTCGTTTGTCATTCGCTTTCGCTTGTCATACGCTTATCGGTCTGTACCTTAGGAAACTGTGGGTTTGACTTGCGTAAGGTAAAGGAGCAGTGGTATCTCTCCTACGCGGGTGACTCGCCTCGCTTGTCATTCGCTTGTCGCTTGTCATTCGCCTGCGGTCCGTACTCAGGTGCTTCGCGTCTCGCTTGGCTTCTCGCCTCGCCTGTCACTGGCTCGCTAGTTGTTCGCCTTAGGTGAGTCACTAGCTTGGTTAAGGAGCAGTGGATACACTCCTCGTCAGTGACTCGCGTTGCCCGTTGCTAGCTTTCGCCTACCATTCGCCTTTGGCTTCGCCTTAGGTCGATTCTACGTGACTCACCCTTAGGGTGATTCACTTTGGTTCAAGTGACTCGCTACGCCAGTCACTTAGGGTTTGGTTCGACTTAGGTCGATTATACGTGACTCACCCTTAGGGTGATTCACTTTGGTTCAACTGACTCGCTACGCAAGTCACTTAGGGTTTGGTTCGACTTAGGTCGATTATACGTGACTCACCCTTAGGGTGATTCACGTTGGTTCAAGTGACTCGCTACGCCAGTCACTTAGGGTTTGGTTCGACTTAGGTCGATTATACGTGACTCACCCTTAGGGTGATTCACTTTGGTTCAAGTGACTCGCTACGCCAGTCACTTAAGATTTGGTTCACGCACGAATGTTATGTGAATAAAGATTGATTTATCTTGTAAGTGTTTAGCCTAGTTTTTGGTTTGGCTTGTTCGTCTTTGTTTACCTTGGCGGGTGGTTACTTGATTTTGACTTTGTGCTCTTCGAGTTCAGAGTTTTTGTTTCAACTCTCTTGATTGCATATCGTCAGAGTTGTTGTGCTTTTGCTCCGCCGCTTGGGTGTTTCACGTGTGTGACTCACCTCGTCTACGCTACTATACGCCGTGTAGGTGACTCGACTGTCTCTACCTTCGCTTACGTTACGCGTTTTATCGTTACCGTTCGCCATGTACTCCGCCTTCTGCACGAACTGCGGAGGCAGGAAGTCCGCCTCTAAGGATCCGCACTTGTTATGTAGAAAGTGCAAGGACCTTTGCGAAGAGGATTACCGTTGCGACGAATGCGCTCCTCTCTCCGAATCGGAGTTCCACGCGTACGTTTCCGCCATACGCAAGTCGGTGGCCGATAGGGCTGCGTCACAGAAGCGTACGTCGTCAGCTCAACGTAGGGAGTTGTCTCCCATTCGTCATCCGTCTCCGGTGGAGGATGTAGACATTGTCCTCACGGAACGGGCGGATGAATTCGACAGGGAATCGGACCTGTCCGAACCCGCTGGGGGGTCGAAGTTACGCTCCCCCCCTCCGCCGTCGTGTTCCGGTTCTCGTTCGCGGACTCACCCGTTGTCCCCTCCTTCGCCGGACAAACGGTTGTCTCCGCTTAGACTTAAGGTGGGCGGACCCACTACGCCCAAGAGCAAGAAGAAGAAGTCCAAGAAGGCTAGGTTCGACAAGGTCGATCCGTCCCTCCTTCTGGCATCCGTCAAGGATATGGTCTCTTCCTTGCTCGATGCGCGTTTGGGTCAGCGGAACTTACCCACTCACACTACGACTACGCAACCGTGTGAGCCCTATGCGGATGACGTACCTCAGGGTGCGCGTTCCTCGTCCGCTAGGGCCTCCGCACCCGCGACTCCTTCGCGTACCCCTCGCACCCCTGCGCGGCGTGTCACGGTGATGTCACCCTTACGGGACTCCTCGCCGGACTCACCGGAACGTGACATCCGCTACGTGGACGTGTCGAACCCTCCGTTCATCAGTATAGAAACGGAGGCGGAGGGTACGGGATTGTCGGAGGATCCTCCAGTGGTTGACGCAATAGCTATGCTATCCGAAGTGGCTTCGTTCGCGGACGTTCCACTTAGCCAAGTCAGCGTGACGGGTCCGCGCACGTCGGCGGCCAGGAGGGCTTCCTTTGGCCCTGATGGCGAGGTACCTCCCGCGCGTCTTGCCCTTCCACCTCATAGGCTCCTGTTGGAGGCCACCGAGGATATGGAGCAAGTCGTATCAGCTGCGATGCCCAATCGTCTGCTTCCGCCTTTGGTGGTGCCGGACAAGCGCAGACGGCGTCTGCCCTTGTATCCGGTCCCTTTTCAGCTTGTTCCGCCTCCCCTTGATCAGGGGGCATCCCGGTTGTTTACCACCAACCTGCTTCACCGCGTGTCTGAGGCACAGTTCTCTCATCTTGACAGGGAGGCGCGTTCGGTGTTAGGCTTGGGGAACAACGTGGCTTTCACATGTCAGGCGATGCTGGCTTGTGCTAAGCAGGCGGGCATGGAGGCGGGGGACCCGGTGTTGTTCAAAGCGTTTGGTGATGTGGCTGCGGACCTTGCGCAGATCATGTTGTCAGCGTCGCGAATTTCATCGAGTATAACAGTGCTTCGCAGAGACAATTTCCTCTACCGGTCAGGTCTCAACCCCGATCATAAGAACTTCCTTCGACATGCCCCTGCTCACGCTGAAACTCTGTTTGGTGGTCGTATCCCGGAGGTTTTGAGAGCACGACAGGAGGCCCAACAGCAAGACCTCACTAATCGGCTCGTCACGCAGAGGCAAACGACACCAAAGCGTCCGCAGACCAGTTTTCGTCAGGGGCAAGGCCAGGGCAGTGGCCAACCTTCCCCCAAGAAAGCGAAAACGGACTTTCGGCGGGGAGGTCGTGGCCGTGGATCCACGGGTCAGTCCCCCAAGTCCCCCCGGCCTGGCGCCGGAGGTCGTACCCCGCAAAAGAAGTGGAGGAAGTGACTCGTGGTCACCCCCTCTGCTCCCTCCTTCTCTCGTCCCGGTATCGGGTTCGGAGCCTCTGCCTTTAACACTTTCGGTAGTCTCTCTCGTCTCGCCTTGCGTGATTTCACTTAAGCGTTTTCGTTCTACGTTTTCGTGAGTTTACACTCTGGGTGTTTTTGGAGTAATTAGCTATCAGAAGGGTTGTTTTCCTCCTATGTCAGAACTTCGTTCTTACACTACTCTAAGACTTTGCGTTTCGCGTCGTGAATCGACTGTCATTCACCACGCGCCTGTCAGTAAGTGACCTTACTGTCACTCACCTCGCCCACGTTAGTGTTAACTGATTGAGGGTCAATCTCCTGTCACTCACTTCATCAGCTTACGCGCGTGGGTCAGTGATTGACTATCACGCACGTTGTTACTTCAATATGTACTCTGCCTTCTGCACGAATTGCGGAGGTAGGAAGTCCACTATCAAGGATCCTCACTTGCTGTTTAGGAAGTGTAAGGACTTGTGTGAGAAGGATTTTCGTTGCGACGAGTGAGTGTTGGTGTTTTTGGAGTAATTAAGCTATCGGAAGTGTTGCTTCTTAGTGTCAGGAATTAGTTCTTACACTACCTTATGTAGGTGTTTCGCGTCATTGACTCGTGTGTCATTCAGGGGCGGGATAGCGCAGTGGTTAGCACGTTCGGCTTCGGATCAAAAGGTCCGGGGTTCGAATCCCGCCAGGGGCACGGCAACTTTGTCTGCAGTAGAGAACTGTTCTACACGCAGTTAGGTTTGGCTGCAATGCTACTCTGATTTTCAGCGTAATACCAACCATGGTTCGCTAGTTCCAGCCGCTGCTCGCAGGTTTCACCGCAGGGCATAGCCACATGGCTTTGCGGGCTTTCTCCCTGCCATAATACTAGCAGCCGCGATATAAGTGAAATACTCTTGGAAGCGGCGTTAAACCCCAACTCACTCACTCACTCGTGTGTCATTCACTTCGTCTAGTTTACGCAAGTTAGTGACGCGCCTGTCGCTCATCTGTTAAGTGAATTGAGCGTCACTCACCTGTCACTCACCTGGCCTAGACTACACACGTTAGTGGCTCGTCTGTCACTCGCCTACTAAGTGACTCGACTGTCACTCACCTCGTCTAGATTACACGCGTCAGTGTCTCGTCTGTCACTCACCTACTAAGTGACTCGGCTGTATCTCCTGTCACTCACATCGTCTAGCTTACTCGTGTCAGTGGCTCGTCTGTCACTCACCTGTTAAGTGATTTGAGTTTCACTCACCTCCCCTAGCTTACATGCGTCAGTGACTCGTTGTCAATCACCTGGTAGTGTCTCGAGGGTCTCGTCAGTGACTCGGCTATCAGTCACCTAGTTACTCTACTACCTCGGTGTTTGCGTCACTACGTACTCCGCATTTTGTACATTTGCGGAGGTAGGAAGTCTGTTAGGTCTTGCCTTGTATGAAGTGCAAGGACCTGTGTAACGAGGGTGTCATTCTTTCGTCTTCAGACTTCCGGGAGTATGTTTCGGCCATTCGTAGGTCTGGTACTTCTTCCTGGAAGCGCAGTGGCAACGGAACGTGGCAGTCTTCAGGGGGTTGTGTCTCCTGTTCGGCACCCCTCTGAATCTTTGCATTCTTTCAGTTTGTTAATTAAGAACTGGTTCATCGTCCCATGTTTTGGATTTTGCAACAAGTCTGGAACTGTTACAAAACCCGGCAGCTGTTGAGGCTGGTCTTGCCTCACTCGCCTAGGAGAGCCCAAGGGCTAGATAAGCGAGTGTTGGGGGTGTACCTGAGATCATTGATGCGTACAAGGCCGCTGACCTGCCTCCTCCTTCGCGTTCCAACCCGCATGAGATCCGTGCAGTGTCAGCCACGATGGCTTACCACTGTAACATCGCGGTCTCGGGCTAGCTCAGTCGGTAGAGCGCGGGACTCCTAGTCTCAGGTCCAGGCTTCGTCCACCTGAGGGGGACTTAGCCAGTGTGTTTCTGCCACAATGGCTTATCACTGCAACATCGCGTTTTCGGATGTCATGGCAGGGTGTTTTTGGCGTTCATCAGAGGTTTTCGCCTACCATTACCTACGAGATGTCTCCACAGCAGATCTTGAAGGCATCTCTAGGCTGGGTCCACAGGTCTTCGCGCAGACGAAGGTGGTCCCCCAACCAGACCAAAAAGGGGTCATCCTTCTTGGACGCTTTTGAGACTTATTGTAAATAAACATGGTTTACATTACTAGCTCTCGTGTCTGTTGGTTTTTTCTTTAACTTCATTTTAACCCCCCCCCCTCCCTGTTGGGGTTGGGGGGGCGGTGTGTTGATCGGAAGTTGAGTGGCAGGGTTGTCTCTTCGATCCGCTTAGCGGTAGAGATGGTATCTCCCGGGCTGTGCCTTGTCCTCACCACAGGGTGGAGGACTCGTAGGTTAGCTTACACTCAGGGCTAGTCGCTGGTCTCGTCACTACCATGTATCTACTGACCCGCCTCCTTGCGGTGGGATTCTAGGCAAAGTAGGTCTAGTCAACAGATAGGTATTTAAATAATAGTACGTTTTTGATTAAACGTAATTATTTATACTTACCTGTTGACTAGACCTACGCTCTAGGCCCTCCCATCCTCCCCACTTGGTCTGTCTTGCCTTTGGGACTTTCGGAGAGTGATATGAACAGGTAGTGACGTCACGAGACCATCTAGACTTACCGGCCCTTGGATAAGGGATTTTACGCACCCCTCATCCATTCTTCAAGTTCGTCTGTATTAAGGTTGAAATAGCATTACCCCTGGGAGGTAAGGCAAAGTAGGTCTAGTCAACAGGTAAGTATAAATAATTACGTTTAATCAAAAACGTACTATTATACCAAGTCTAGATTACTCAGCTCAGAAATTAAGGCATCTTTAGGGCTCCATTTTATATATATATTTAAATTGTTTGTAAAATGGTGTTTTCGTGACAAAAAAATATTTCTGAGACTATATGTTAGTCTAGTTGATACGAACCGAAGGCGTATGACTGGCGAACGCGAATGACAAGCGAGTCAACAACCAACAGTCGAAGAAAAGCTCACAAAAGCGTAGGCTTAAGTGAACAAAGGGACTGGCGGAGGGTACGCCTTATAAGGCGTGCGAAACGAGCAGTCAATGAAGACAGGTGAGAGAAACACAAAAGACACGAGCTGCACGTGCAAGGCAAGCAGCCACCTCGTCAGGCAGCCCACAGCTAGCACATGTCAGCAATGCCCTTTGTACCCCAACACCTACTAAAACAGATTGTTAAACAATCTGCGGCCTTATCTGGTAATAGCCCGGAGTCCGGGCTATTAGTTTTTAGTGAAAATATAGAACCGTGAAATGTGGGAATATTATATGCCGCCGGTTTTATGTAAAAGTAGGATTGGTTTTGGTAATGGAAAAGGATTTATGATTTTATTAGGCGTCCATGTCCCTAAAATGTATAGTCACTTGGTATAAATATTAAAATAAGTTCAATACTACGGTAGGTCATAGTTAAGATTAATTTATATGCCATCGTAATTAATTTTATTCATAACTTTTATCACTTTTCATCCCACCAGGAATCTTCAGTACACCTTGGCTTCTCGGTTGAGAAAGTGTATAAGTGATTTTTTTTGTGTGTGTTTTTTTAGTGTGTTGTCCATGAGGTAAGCTGTAACGGAAGAAACTACAGCCTTGGTAGGCCATTGGCATACTGCCATCTCCTCATGACAATGTTATACGAATACAAATACCCGTATCGGCTCTCCTCTAATCCACGGAATAGTGCATCGATATGGCGAATGGCACTATCATCTCGACATAGATGCATCAACTCCGCCCACTCTTGGGCCACAACAGGGTTCAATCCGTTGACAAAGCAGAAGATGCAGAACTTAACCCTATCAAAGTGCACTAAATTCCGTGTCCAAAATAACCGCCTGATGGATAGAGGCCAATCTATTGCTGGACCTATGATGTCTTGGATATCCATCCACATTGTATGTATTTGGGAGGATCGTGAAGCCATACTTTCCCCTACGAAAAATCATAAGAAATGAATCATAAATCACGTGATTGCCGGCTGGAGAGGGAAGTAAATGAAAATGAAAGGATATTGTAAAGTCCGTGATTTAGCGGCATGCACATGGTAATGTGCACATGTGAATTACATGCCAATTGTTAGAATGAATATAAAAAATGTTATTATGGAGGAATGTGTTGAAATGTACAACATCAGAGCCTACCATATGCAATAAAAGGCCCAGGTTTGCTTCATTTTAATTTGTGTTGTTATTTCCATAACATCATAGGACCCCACCGACCGTTTGCTTCCGTGTAAGTATACTTTTCCTTCCGCTATTGCGGTTATGGCGAAAACATGCTAATGATAACATTACCTACCTTACCTAATCAAATAACAGTTCCTTGGTGGTTAATGTACATTAATCACATTATGTCATTTACTGGGAATTATATTATATAAGTGTAATTCGCCTTACATCCATCATGTAAAATGACGTTTTCAGGCGTATTACTTCTTGTGGAGTTACTAAGAAGTGATGGTGACTTCTATACATAACATATATGTATTGACATTATCCGGCCTATTAGTTTAAAGTGATTTAGAGATGTAGAGATGTAAAATGTACTGTATATGCATTTCTTCTTAATCCGGATGTAGTATATAATGTAACGAGCTACTCAGATTCCTCATATCAATAAACTGAGCATTTTTAGTATCTTTCCCCCAAAACAAACCAAGCCCCTTTTTCTTAATAATAGTCCCCAAAGGAAATCCCTTTCCCGGGAGGTGTGTGTTTTCAGTATGATAAATAGGATTCGTCTCCCTATATATACTCCGGTAATAGCCCGGAAAACACTGATTTTGCCTTACATCCATCATGTAAAATGACATTCTCCGGGCTATTAGTTTTAAGTGAATTAGAGATGTAAAATGTAGTGTATATGCATTTCTTCACTGGAATCGGAAGAGGATGAAGCCCCCATTGACACGCGGACCCCTAAGAAATCATCCCGCGGTCGTCTAATCAAGAAGAAAACTAGGAAATCATTTGTAGCATGGACCGACTCTGATACAGACTTCCAATAGCAAGTTAGCAACAAAGTCGCTAAAAATACCCAGTCTCAGAACAAAACAAACACGTCTGTCTTGCTCTGCAACTGATAGGAGAGTGATCTGAACAGGTAGTGACGTCACGAGACCACCTAGACTTACCGGCCCTTGGATAAGGGATTTTACGCACCCCTTCTCCACTCTTCAAGTTCGTCTGTGTTAAGGTTGAAATAGCATTACCTATAGGAGGTAAGGCATAGTAGGTCTAGTCAACAGATAGGTATTTTAATAATATCCTTTCCAACATAGGTTTAAGTTTTGTATGGCTATCCCAATATCCTATTTCATCTTCCTGACTCAAAACAACTGCTCATTCTTTTCTAACTGATAATGCTAAACAAATCTGGAAGTAGAAAATTCCAAAGAGGGTGTAGTTTATTCTGTTCTGAAACCTCAATTTGAACTTGAACATTATTTAACGTCCCTCCCTCAATGCCAAGCAATCCCATTTCTTCTATTTCGTACATCATGCCACCATTTGCCAATTGAAAAGGGAAGATGGAATAAGATACCTAATATGTGAAAGAAAATGTAAATTGTGTTTAACTGATGATGTTGCAGAGGAATTCCATTATATTTTTATTTGTTCATACTTTGCTGAACAAAGAAGTTTGTACATACCACATTTGTTGTAAAAAAAATCCAAACATGCTTAAATTGACAAAACTTTTCATGTGTAAAAGAATATCTGTATTAAAAAGACTCAGTAAATTTTGTAAAATTATAATGCAAATTGTAAAATCTTCCGGCTATAACTAATCACTTATCCGCTATAATTATGTATTATACTGTCAGTTTATACCTCATATGCCGAGGTTCTCGGCCTGAGCGTAATAAAGTTCTGGTCTGTTCAGTCTGTCAACACCCTCTTAGTTGTTTGCAGTCGACTAATGGTGTGAGCAGATCCAGACTTGCGTTGACAAATGCAGGACAAGATGGAACAGAAATTGGAATCAATTCAAGATGCCCCTGTTCAGTCAGTATCCATCTTGCTCAACTAGACAGGGCTGTTGCAGTTCGATGCAAGATGCCAGATGTAACAGAACGAAGGATTTGACATTCATCAAGAACTTTGACTTCTTCCTAAAAGTATTATTCTCAGCTTGATAACGATGGACTGAGTACTAACTTCAGATTGAAGAAGAACCACAAATAGTTGTATGGGAGACAGTTGTAAATAGTCACTGATCACTAACGTCTTTAGTAAAAAGAATATAAATATTGATAAAATTTGATGTAACGGTCCAATGGTGGAATGTTATGTTACATTCACTGGACTACAAAATAGTTCAGAATATGGATAGTCAACTTCTTTATTGCAATAAATGCGACGTTTCGGTGTAGATACTAACACCGTTTTCAAGTGATACATGAATATGGTAGGAGGAGAATTTATATAGTCTGTATCACTTGCTTGATAACGGTGTTAGTATCTACACCGAGACGTCGCATTCATTGCAAAACTAGTTGACTATCCATATATCTTGGTTTTCTTCGCCTTCATTTATCATTAAATCTAATAAACCAAGTCGAAATTTGATGAATCTATTTCTTAAATCATTAGAATATAAGATAGAAAAATTATTCTTTTTAATATCCTGTAACTATCATGTCTTGAGGTATCTTAAAGGATGGAATGCCAATCTCGATAAAACATATATTTAAAAAACTATGTACTTATGAAATCATTCCAAACAATTCTTTCTTTTTCACAACAATCATCAGCTAATCAGTTTGAATGTAAACATTTATAATTCAACTATGACTGAACATGATCTGAGCCAATACGATCTCCCATGTTGAACATCTCAATAACCTGGAAAAACCCTCGTGAGCAGATATTATAAACTGTAAACTTCTGTTCTCTGTTCTATCAATTTGGAACACAAATTCATACGATAAATTTCTACTTTGGAGTATTTGTTAACAGTAAGCTTTTAATATCCACAAACACACACTATTGTTAGGTTTCATTAAAGGTACTATCGGACAAGCCCATCCAGCTAACGTTACAGGTTATAGTATGCCTCCTGGCAAAAGTCTATTCAGATCATCCTCTACTTCGGACTTCAACGCAAATGCAATGGTACGAGGTTTATCTCTATCTCAATATATCTCAAGTGTGTTCTCTACGTACCCCACTGACACTACTGCTCTTCACAGAATTTATACTTTATGACATATACATGTACCTTCAACCTTGCACTATTTTCACGAATGTTTGCAGTTTCACAATATTCTCATTGACCACAGTAGCTTGTGATCAAGTGTCAACCTCCAATGTCAGCGCCTGCAGTATAGAAACATTAAACTATGGAATAAACAAGCATGTCCTCTGGTTCAGACTTAATGGTCATGTTCAATATTATGAGTTTTCTGTTTCTTTTCTGTAAGTGTAGGATTTGAATTTCCCTGAGTAGAATTCAAACTACAACAAACTTTCCTAGTGCGTCCCTTGCGTCCATATTTATGTCATTTCTGACTCTTAAAATAGCAAGTATCTGCACTGTTGGAATATCCGTCACAACGACAACAATATTTCTGACTATCTTGAGACTGCCTGTCAGAAGTTTGGCTTCTTTTGTAACTTGTTGACACTTGTATTAAGGTATTACCTACCACCACGGACATCAGGAATACTCCTATTTGCAACTTCCATTACGGGAAGTATCCGGAGAGTATTTTTAAATTTCAAGTCAATTCCAGAGAGAAATTACCTTGGAATGTTTTCATCCGACATGACAAACAAGCCTATCTGCACTGTGTACAGAGAAGCCCAATAATTACAGTTCTCAATTAACCTTTGAGTTGTGCTTCATGTGCCAATACATTTCCCTGGCTCTCTATATCTGGTGTTAATTTCCACCTAAAATGGTTATTAAAGTTTAGGATTAAAATGATTTTTCAATATTTCGACAAGTTCATCAAATGTTTTTCAGCATATGAAATACATTATTATACTCATGGGTGTTAAATGTTTAATGCTTGCAATCGCAATCGACATTTAGCAACCATTGAAAGTTCATCAAATCAACAAAGATCTCTTAGTAAAGTGGGCCCTAAGGGTACTTCAAATCAGTCCTTAAATGAAGTCCTCATTCTTCACGTGCTTCCGAAAATTGACCAACAGAGCGAGTTCACATACAGCAATTTCCTCAGATACCCCGGCGATTTCCAACTCCAATATGTTGCCAAGGCGTTCCCGATCACTAGCTTTGTATGGAATAAATTCCGCCCGAAACTGAAGGTCTCGCCTTCCCCTTTTCCGTCTTCTCCACAGCCACAATACAATGCGAGTTATTTTTTTATTATTAATATACCACCAAAAACAATTGAACATTGAATGCAAGACATTGCAAATACAACTAGAACCATTCAGATATCATGACTTGGATGACTTCACACAATTTGGATTATCATTGGAGTCAGTATAGAAACAAGTTTACTCATCACTGCAGTCATTACTATCATCACTGAGGTCACTGCCTAAGTTTATTTATCAGGGGGTTCACCACACTTTTCATATTGATTGTAAAACTAATTCCCAGTCGGATGATTTAAAAGGTTGATCAACGTGTTAACATTAACATTGTCTTGACACATATCTCGTGACCTAGACCTTGGAACTACAAGGTCATACACTCAATGATAATTGTGTATACCAATCGTGTTATGATTCAAAGTGTTAACAGTTAAACTAAGAAGACGTAGTCATCAACATCCCCCGCCAGACCCAAGAAATTGGAACAAGGGCAATAATTTGAGAAGAAATAAGTGTGCACTACTATTTTTCATTTCATCAAGGTATCGATACCCTCATCACACACAACTTATTGATCTAAAACAGTTTCTAAGAAAAGCTATCCCGTTTGAATGTACCTGTAACAGAGTCGAACAAACGGAACAAGGGCAATAACTCAGGTGAAAATAATCACACGATTCTTATTTTCAACTCCATCAAGATTACGATACCCTCAAGTCACACAATAAGTTTGGTCATCCCTTCTCAACTAGTTTCTGAGAAAAGCTGTCCCAATTGAATATACCATGAACAGTCCAAAATACGGAACAAGAGAAATAACTCCAGATAAAATAATTACATGTTTGTCATTTTAAACTCCATCAAGCTATTTATGCCCTCAAGCATCACATCGAATTTGGTTATCTCATCTTAAATAGTCTCTGAGAAAAGCTGTCCCTTTTGGAGATACCAAAAATACGGAACGAGGGCAATAACTCTGGATGAAAGAACTGCATGCTTCTCATTTTTAGCTCATCATGGCATGGTGTCCGGCGTCCGTCCATACGTCCGTCCGTCCGTCCATCCGTAAACTTTTCGCTTTTTCGACTTCTTCTCCAGAACCAATGACTCCACAGAGCTGAAATTTTATGTGCAGACTCCTTTGCCAAAGGGGATTCTAAATTGTAGATTTCGTGACCCCATGACCCCAAATGGGGTCACAGGGGTCACATCCTTAAAAACCTATTTTCATCTTCTTCTTCAGTTCCAAAAGGTCTAGAGAGCTGAAAAGTTGTGTGCAGACTGCTTGGCCAATGGGGATTCTAAATTGTAGATTTCGTGACCCCATGACCCCAAATGGGGTCACAGGGGTCACATCCTTAAAAACCTATTTTCATCTTCTTCTTCAGTTCCAAAAGGTCTAGAGAGCTGAAAAGTTGTGTGCAGACTGCTTGGCCAATGGGGATTCTAAATTGTAGATTTCGTGACCCCATGACCCCAAATGGGGTCACAGGGGTCACATCCTTAAAAACCTATTTTCATCTTCTTCTCAAGTTCCAAAAGGTCTAGAGAGCTGAAAAGTTGTGTGCAGACTCCTTGGCCCATGGGGATTCTAAATTGTAGATCTCGTGACCCCATGACCCCAAATGGGGTCAAAGGGGTCACATCCTTAAAAACCTATTTTCATCTTCTTCTCAAGTTCCAAAAGTTCTAGAGAGCTGACTAGTTGTGTGCAGACTCCTTGGGTAATGGGGATTCTAAATTGTAGATTTCTTGACCCCGTGACCCCAAATGGTGTCACAGGGGTCACATCCTTAAAAACCTATTTTCATCTTCTTCTCCAGTTCCAAAAGTTCTAGAGAGCTGACTAGTTGTGTGCATTCTCCTTGGGTAATGGGGATTCTAAATTGTAGATTTCGTGACCCCATGACCCCAAATGGGGTCACAGGGGTCACATCCTTAAAAGCCTATTTTCATCTTCTTCTCCAGTTCCAAAAGGTCTAGAGAGCTGAAAAGTTGTGTGCAGACTCCTTGGCCCATGGGGATTCTAAATTGTAGATCTCGTGACCCATGACCCCAAATCGGGTCAAAGGGGTCACATCCTTAAAAACCTATTTTCATCTTCTTCTCCAGTTCCAAAAGTTCTAGAGAGCTGACTAGTTGTGTGCAGACTCCTTGGGTAATGGGGATTCTAAATTGTAGATTTCTTGACCCCGTGACCCCAAATGGTGTCACAGGGGTCACATCCTTAAAAACCTATTTCCATCTTCTTCTCCAGTTCCAAAAGTTCTAGAGAGCTGAAAAGTTGTGTGCAGACTCCTTGGGTAATGGGGATTCTAAATTGTAGATTTCGTGACCCCATGACCCCAAATGGTGTCACAGGGGTCACATCCTTAAAAACCTATTTTCATCTTCTTCTACAGTTCCAAAAGGTCTTGAGAGCTGAAAAGTTGTGTGCAGACTCCTTGGCCAATGGGGATTCTAAATTGTAGATTTTGTAACCCTGTGACCCCAATCTTGGTCACGGGTCATGACCCAAAAACCCTATTTTCATCTTCTTCTCCAGTTTATATATGTAAAGCTCTAGAAAGGTGAAATGTTGTGTAGAGATTCTTTGGTCAAAGGTGATTCTTAATTGTAGGATTGGTGACCCTGTGACTCCAAATGTGGGTCACAGGGGTCATGATCTTAAACCAATATTATTTTGCTTGTTAACAATGTATTACTTGAGATAACTTAGATATTCAACCTTAGATAAAAAATCATTAAAATTCTGATGAGCTACAGAGCCCATGGCTCTATTTTTAACACCATCAAGGTATTCAAGCCTTCAAGCCACACACCAAATTTAGTAATCCTATCTGAAACGTTTTTTTAGGAAATCTGTCCCCTTTACCTCGGACGAACGGACGGACGGAGCTCAAACCTATATCCCCCTTCCACTTCGTGTCGGGGATAATAAGGCATAGATAGCTAAAATATTTTCCTCTTAATTCACATTTTTATGTAAATACTACAATGTAATCATATACTTTCATTTCACAAGGTAATTTCCATTTGTTCTATTTCTAATGATATTTATCAATAACTTTAAAGGGATTTTATGAGTGTTGTTTCTACTTTTAAACTCTATGCATTACATGTAACATTATGTTTCAGCTCATAGTGCACTAATGTCAGTGCAAGCGAGCCGTAGCAGCTAAGCTACTTGCAGCGTGTATTGCAGCATTTTGCATTAATGATTTTATTACGGTACTGTTGGGAGGTTTTTGCTAAATAGCAGATGGCAAAACAGAAAGGCGGAAACAATAACAAAATGGAGTAAATAAAGTTATTCTAAGCAATGTAGGTTCTAGGAAAAACAAAACATGTCTATAGCCAGGGAGGGTCCACCCTCAGGTATGGTGATGCTTTAACTCTCATTTTATCTTCTTATCAGCCCATATTATGTTTTTAATGTGTACTGGTCAAGTGTTATTTCATGCCATAAAATGATGTGTGCTCAACTTTTATGTAGATTAGATTTTCCTGATGTTTGTCAATTATTAAAGAGTTTATGAGCGTTAGATTTCAATGTTTTCCAGTTGCAAGTAGCATATATTCAAGTAAAAGTCATGTCTGCTACTCATATTTGGAATCGAATTACACGTGTCATGATATTATTAATATATATCTTGAGTAAATCACCCAAGAGTAAGTAATTCATGTCAGAGCAACCGAGTGTAAAATAACTGTACTATGCAACTACATATTACTGAGAGTTTAGTTATATTCAGAGATAGTTTGCTAGTAGTGTTTACATTGTATAATGATTTGTAACTACATAATATTGAATTAATAACAGAGCTGTAGTTTACAAAGTGTTTTTCTGTTTGTTGCAGAAAGTGATTGTATTTTATTGCTTCTGAAATACAAGTTCATGAAAACCCTCTCTGTGTCTCTGAGTTCAAATCTTTGTGAAAGATACGTCTAAAAGTTCTGATGATTTTAACCATATATACATAGTATATTTTAAATAGTTAAACAAGGTTCATTTATGAGAAGAGTAGTGTTTGTGCGATAGTTCCAACCAGTGATGCAGCTACACGTTCGGGGCATGCACGTGCAACATGCTACGCTCGAGGATCACAAAAAGCAGTATGGCCCAACTGCATTTGCTGGTATGCTTTCCATAGCCATTCAAACATATATATTGCATATCTACATGGCACGAAAACGATTGTCAATGGATCTCAGAAATCAAAATATTGGTATGCATTCTGCAGGAATGTCCTTTAAGGCGATGGGAAGAAATATGGGCTACCATTACACTGCTGTTAGTCGTTTAGTTCGGAAGCATGCGCAGACAGGAAGTGCAATGGACCGAAGCATGCGCAGACAGGAAGTGCAATGGACCGTCCAAGGTCTGGAAGACCTACTGTCACTACACCTCGAGAAGACATGTACGTCGATAACCCTTCCTAAGTCCTCAGTCCTCAGCTGAAACGTATGTGGTTACCAAATCGAAACATCAGCACCAGAACAGTCAGAAATCGCCTCAAATCGGCAAGAAGGGTAATTAAACGTCCCTTCTTGAGAGACCATTATAAACGTTGGCATTGGCATTGTGTTTGGACAGACAACACTGGAATCTAAGGACCTGGCGGAAAATCCATTGGTCTGACGAGAGTCGATTCTTGCTCCATGTTACTGATGGGCGTGCACGTGTTTGGAGACAGACGAATAAAGCTTATACCCCAAGGAACATCCAGCCAACTGTTCCGTATGGAGGTGACTCTGTTATGGTATGGGGAAGACTGTCTCAAAACTGCAAGCTGGATTTGGTCGCCATCAGAGGCAACTTAACGGGAGCTCAGTACATCCGGGACGTTCTACAGCCGGTCGTTGTTCCTCATTTCGATAACCATTCACTTGCTACACGACCAAAGTACATGGACGACAACGTGCCGTTGTCGATTACATGCAACTTTACCCTGGCCAGCAGTAAGCCCAGATCTGAGCCCTCTGGAGCATGTGTGGGATATTCTAGGGCGGCATCTCCAGGATCGGAAGCCTTCAGTACAGAATGTACATGAGTTGGAGGCAGCTCTTGACGCTGAATGGAGGTTATTGACACAAGAACAGATCCGATGTCTGACTGGAGGCATGAGGCGTAGGGTGCAGTGTGTCATCTAGGTACGTGGAGATCCTACCGATACTGATCATTCTTATTGAACACTATGTACACTAGGATCTACAAAGAACATTCAGAAGTGACAATACCAATGCGAATGTGTTTTGTTTCACTTACAGCTCCATACTTTTTTGGACATTGTTTCATGGTAAAACAGTACCTGTGTAAACATGACGTCATCGCTATTAAATAATGATAACAACTACATGTTGTTGCGTGTCTTTCTTGCCAGATGGCTGTTCTATCTGGAGAAAAAAAAAACATAATCTAGGACTAATTTAGGGTCATAGCAGAGTTTACTTGTTTATGACATTCAGCTATATGAAAATATCAGAGGCTGCTTAACTTTGTGCACATATATGTTCATTAATTAACTATCAAGGTTATGGCATGTATACGGTATTTACGGCCTAGACCATATGATTCGACAACTGGGCCAATACGAGACAAGCTGGGCCAATACGGGATAAACTGGGCCAATAATGAGTCTGAGCATGCGCAGACGCACATTTCATGAAAGCCCGAAGTTGTCGCTTCATATCTTTGACCCATGGCATGTTCACCTATCTTGTTTATAATTGTTATTTGTTATTGTTATAATTGTTATGTTTAGTGCAAACAGAATGAAAAGAGGTCAATTAATAAATTGTCATTAATTACGTATTTCCGTATTGGCCCTCGTCTTCGTCTCGGGCCAATACAACGGACCCCGGACCTGTAACTAGCCCAATACGGAAATACTTATTTAACTAGAAGAGCGTTTGCGGGACACCGCAAAAGCAGAGCAGCTCCGAAACTTTGGGTCTCACCTTTCCCTGTTCCGCCTTCTCCTCAGCATAAATAAAATGGGAATTTTTTGGACAAAATGTTTTTCATTATTCAAGTTATTCTAACAAGTTGAATCATCACTGGGGTCACTTTTCACAACTTTGTTCTTAAAACCTATTTCTGATTTCAAAATTGGATCAAAAGATTAACATGGCCTTAACCAATATCTCATGACCTTGAACTTTGACCTTCAAGGTCACATCATCAATGATTACTTTTCATTGTGTATAACAATCATGCAATGACTCAAAAAAGTTCATTGTTAACATAAGGCATATTCACAATAGCACGCTTGTTGTGACCTTGCTGTGACCTTGACCTTTAACAGATTTTAGCAAAAACGTTTTCAAATCTTGGTCTTTCTCCATAGTTTATATATACCAAGTTAGGGCCTGATAGCACAGAAGTTGTTGAAGTAATCGTGTTTACAAGGATTTTTGTAGTGATTTCAGAACTCATGACCTTGACCTTTCACCTTGAATGTGAGCATGTCAAAATATTTCCCCAGGTGTACAAGAAAGAAGCTATATATATGAGGTGTTGATACCTTCATGGAAAAAAGTTATTAAGTGATTTCAGAACTGGTGACCTTGACCCTATCTCGCGACCTTGACCTTTTAAATTCAAGGTCACACAATCAGTGATCACTTTTCATTATGTATAACAATCATGTAATGATTCAAAGTGTTAATAATTGAAATCAGACATTTTTGCAAAAGCATGCTTAAGTCGTGCCCTCGCTGTGACCTTGACCTTTGACGGATGTTAGCGAAAACCTTTTCAAATCTTGGCCTTTCTCCATAGTTGATGTACACCAAATAAGAGCCTGGTAGCACAAATATTTGTCAAGTTATCGTGTTAACAAGGATTTTTTTTGGCGATTTCAGAACTTGTGACCTTGACCTTTCACCTTGAATGTGAACATGTCAAAATCATCCACCAGGTTTATAAGAAAGAAGTTAAGTATATGAGGTGTTAATTCCTTCTTGGGAAAAGGTTATTTAGTGATTTCAGAACTGGTGACCTTGAACATGTTTCGTGACCTTGACCTTTTAAATTCAAGGTCACACAATCAGTGATCACTTTTCATTGTGTATAACAATCATGTAATGATTCAAAGTGTTAATAATTGAAATAAGACATTTTCGCAAAAGCATGCTTAAGTCGTGCCCTCGCTGTGACCTTGACCTTTGACGGATGTTAGCGAAAACCTTTTCAAATTTTGGCCTTTCTCCATAGTTGATCTACACCAAATAAGAGCCTGATAGTACAAATATTTTTCAAGTTATCGTGTTTACAAGGATTTTTTAAGCGATTTCAGAACTCGTGACCTTGACCTTTGACCTTGAATATGAACATGTCAAAAAAATTCCCCAGGGGCATAAGTAAGAAGTTATGTATATGAGTTCTCAAAACTTCTAGGAAAAAAGTTATAGCGAATACAAAACGCGCGTGCGGCGGCGGCGGCGGCGGCGACGGAAACTGCGCAAAAACTGATAGCAGCTCCGACTTAGTCGGAGCTGCTAATAACATTATAGTATATATACACACAAACGCTAACAAGTAATATCAATTACAACTTTAAACAATCATTAAGTAAATAATAATCATGCAACATGTTATCGATCAAATGTGCTTGTTGACTTTATAAAATCATGCAATGAAATTAACTTTTCATTACACTGTAAAGATGACAATACTTGCAATAATTCTAGTATTTGATAATGAATGTATTCCTTTGAAAATTAACATTCACAACAATAAAGACTATAATCTGTTATGTATGAATTTGCGACGCTTATCAACTGTGTGTGCGGAAGTATCCCATATGAAAAAAAGATTTAGTTGCTTCGAATCAGTGCCACGTGTTATCCGTGCATATGAGGGCTTACTTATTATTTATGTCTTATCAGGAGGTTTTTGGTTAAGGATGCGCAACTTGGCAACCAATAAATAAATACGAAAATAGTTTACAATAAGTCATTGACGATAGTTGTGGTAGAATCGGGGATGCCGAGATATACTTACATTTAGAAGCACGTGACTAAAATTATGATGTCAATAAACATTGCAATACTGACTATACGACCCAATAACTGAATCGTATCACTTCTTTGAGAGACCTTTTAAAAGGTTGTATGATGAATGAGAACAGGATCTGTGGATAGTCCGCCAACTTCTTTATTGCAATGAATGCGAACGTATTCTCATTCAACTGAATTCTAGTGCACATATATTATACTCCGTTATGAAGTGTCCGTCTTTCCCGTTTCATGTTAGCGCGATATCTCATGATCTGTTGCACCTTAAAATTTGGCCAATCTTCATTTTGGGAATAGGTAGACACCAGTAAATTTGGATGACCTTGACCTGATTTTCAAAGACTGGCCCGTTTTTTAAAATGTTATTAGCGCGGTATACCATGGACTATTACATCTTCATATTTGGTACCAATCTTCATGTGGCTACTACTCGGATACCACTCGATGTGGGTGACCTTGAGCTCAGTTTTAAGGTCATTGCCAGACTTTTACAAGTCTTAAATTTGGTTGTAACGATAACACATGAACCCTTGTGCCCAGAGTATTCGATTGGTACCAGACTTCAATAGAGGAGTGAGTACCCAGACCCTAATCGATTTTGGTGACCTTAACATTTTCAAGATCACAATCCTCACATTTTCAAGATCATTTGACCAGTTTTTAAAATGCCGTTGACCCGATATAATAACAATTGAATCCAATTTGTCTAGAAAGTGTTTTTACTCGCAATAACAGACGTCTCTCCCTTCCCTCAATTCAATTTCAGTTATTACCCGTCTAAAAGACAAAGTCCAAATTGTTACCAAGGAAACCGAAAAAAAAAATCTGTCTTCCCAAAAAAGGCGGATCTATGTACCATTTTTGGTGAAGATGGGTCAAGTAGTTTTAGAGGTATGCCCCGGAAACAATGGGAACGACGACGCCGACGGATACTCAACCCAAAACAATAGGTTTTGACCCTTCCTGGGGAGACATAAAGAGCTGACTACGCTGTAGAAACAGTGTGTTCACTTTTATTCTCAATTCTTGATTGTGTTGGGGGGACATGATCATCTTTGTGACAAACACTTGTTCTGCTAAGGAAGGGAAAGGGCTTATGTTTTTGGTGATCTTGACATTTTTTCTAGGTCACAGCAGAACTTTTCCAGTACATTATATTGCATGTTAAGCTAGTCGGTGGGATATTGCAATAACTGTTCACCTGATTCTCATCATACCTTACAACATATTTCTTCTAGGGAAGGTTTAGGGCAAAGTCTAATCTTGTGACCTTGAAATTATTTATTTGAATTTTGATGCATCATTTGTGGCAGGGGTTCATGTCGACCCAGTGACATTTGCTTGTTATTTATTTATTGATTTATGAAACAAGCAAATGAACACTGATTTTTAGCTCATCCGGCCTGAAAGGCCCGATGAGCTTATGGCATGGCACGGTGTCCGGCGTCCGTCCATCAATCCGTCTGTAAACTTTTCGCATTTTCATCTTCTCCAGAACCACTTGGTCAAGGGAGCTCACAAGTTGTGTGCAGACTCCTTGGCTAATGGGGATTCTAAATTGTAGATTTCGTGACCCCGTGACCTCAAATGGGGTCACAGGGGTCACAACCCCAAAAACCTATTTTCATCTTCTTCTCCAGTTCCAAAAGGTCTAGAGAGCTGAAAGGTTGTGTACAGACTCCTTGGCTAATGGGGATTTTAAATTGTAGCTAGATTTCATGACCCTGTGATCCCAAATGGGGTCAAAAGGGTCACAACCCCAAAAACCTATTTTCATCTTCTTCTTAAGTTCCAAATGGTCTAGTGAGATGAAAAGTTGTGTGTAGACTCCTTGGCTAATGGGGATTTTAAATTGTAGATTTGGTGACCCCGTGACCTTAATTGGGGTCACAGGAATCACAACCTTAAAAACCAATTTTCTTCTTCTTCTCCAGTTCCAAAAGGTCTAGAGAGCTGAAAAGTTGTGTGCATACTCCTTGGCCAATGAGAATGCTAAATTGTAAATTTCGTGATCCTGCGACCCCAAATACAGGTCACAGACGTCATGACCTGAAAAGCTATTTCATCTAGAGATTTTATGTGCTCTTTAAAGGGAGGTAATTTAACGGAAACAACAGTAATGAATTAATCTTCAAGTGTGACTTTATTTGTAGGGGATTTTAACACTGGCCTCAAAGATTGATCAGAGGGGCAAGGACCTTAACACCTATTTCATCTTCTCCATTTTAAGTGCTTACTATGTGTTATACCTCTCACTTAGAAGTTGACATTTTGAATTAGTTAATGTATATAAAGCCTGATGAGCTACAGAGCCCATGGCTCTATTTTTTGTCATGCATTATTAACCCGGAAAGTGTATTTTACCTCGAAGCTTCAATTTCAAATTGTCTTTTTCCATTTCATACATGAACACCATTTTCTGCCTTGAAAGAGACAATATGTTTTGATTAAGCAGAAATAGGTATTTTAAGGGCTTTTAAAAAGTTGAATTAATATAAAAACAAGAATTTCTTGATAATTACTTCTTTATTGTGAACAGACATAGCGCTGCAGAGTATATACTTACTCCTTCATCAGTAGGAATATTGGTTATAGCAAGTCGGCATAAATTTATGCAGAAGGTTAACAATAGCGAAGAAATATTAATCAGTGAAAGTATCCAGTCGTTTTTTGGAAAAGCAGGGATAACGTATCATTACAGGGATTATATAGCGATACACGTTTCGACTCATATCTATGCATATATAAAGTGCTTTCAAAGGACTTGATAAAGTGTCCTCAGTCATGATATGGAGGTGAAATCCTATTTGGGACATCAATAACAACATCACACGATGGGAAGCCATATCTTCGGAGAATTTCATTTGTTTCCGACATCTCCCGAGGTGACAACTCTCTCTTGTCACCTATCATCTTTTTGCTGAGAAACGTGCCTCTTTGGGAATCTTTTTCAAAAGCTTTCAAAGCAATTAACACATATTTATGAGGAATATTCAGCCTTCGAAACATTTCTGTGACTATTTCTTCCTTATGCAAACTTAGATCATCGTAAAGAATGGCAAACATAGGTATGCCTTGGTCAACATATTCCTTGTATCTTTGGATGACTGCAGCAGCTAGTAAAACCCACAAACCAAAGAAATTAAGATTTGATGCGAAATCTTCCAAGAAGTGGTTATCGCGGTCGATGCGCACATGCTCTCTGTACATCCTATTTTGCAGCAGTGAAACCCAGTCAAACACTTTCTTTAATACGGTTCCCGTTGAGTTTGCATTCAACGCTCCCTTTACAGATTTTGCAAATGTTAAGAATTTTCGGTAAAGAAAAACATGTTTGATTTTGGGAAACATGGTATAGATATCCTTAACCTCGGCAAATGTCTCTGAAGCTGTCTTCAGAACAATCCTCCGAGCTCCTGGCAGGCTTCTACATTGTATTCGAATCACACTTCGGAGAAGATCACGTGCTTCCTGTTTTGATATCTTCTCACCTTTATTTAATAATGTCAAGGCCGTAATTGCATCAGGCTCTCCAAGAGAAATGGTTCCCGGTATTTTCTCGAAGACTTGTCCTAACAGTGTAGACCCGCATCGGCCAATGTTTGATATCCATATAACTGGTAACACAGGATCACCCACTTGTTCAGCGAACTTGTTGAACGCCCAAAGGGGCATTGTGTAAACCATTTCAGAATTATCTGCTTGGGCCCATTTCATGAAGGGGTGTATGTCAGAGCTGAAAAGATTAACACTGTTCTTAGTCTTAAGGAAAGTAGCTTCATTATTGTCCAGTCCATACAAGGATATGTTTGGATCTAAGAGGACCTTTGGATGGGCAAATGCAACATGGGATGTAAAAAATTCACTTGAGGAGCTAGGCTGACGGTGATTTAGTCTTTTGCCCCATAACACCTTCTGCACGTGCACTGAACGTTCGTAGCAGGTCTTGTCACGTGATGATTGAATGCCATTGATATACCACGTGACCTGCTGAATTAGTCCATACACTGTTTTTAGAAGACTGATAGTAATGATGAAAAGAGTCGATCCCATTAAAGAAGTCATGGTGAATCTGAAATAACAAAATAGACAATATATTCGGACTATCATGTATACATCTTTCACTCAGTTTTATAGCTATAGCTTGCTTCGAATAACGTTATCTAAAACAAGCCATGATTTAAATATATTTTATTCAATTAAGAAGGGAATAAGTAACAAGCACAGGAACTCGATATTGTAAGTAAAATGTAGGTAAAACATAGGTAAAACAAACCTACCCCCTATATAACATAGAGAAAAGGAGCACGGGCAGCCATGTTGCCGATCTAAGGGTCCATTCAACATTAGGTCAAAAGTTGCGCTAAGAATTAGTGACATACACGAATGAACGCACGTACATATGAATTCTACATTTCTCCGCAAAACACGGCGAATTTCCAACATATGTCACCCCTAAGATAACTTTAATAGCTCTTCTAAAATCGACCACAAAAACTTCACCCGTGAACGTTAGTCCGCAGTCTATACCCATTCGAACGATCTGATTGGTCTGTTGAGCTGAACTATTAATATAGTATCGTTAACAAACACGACGGCGTGGCGAGACGACAGGATATTTCGAAAATTGCTTCACTATGAATTCAACACTTGATCAGAGGGAAGCTTTGAAATGTGAACTTCCAGAGCCAACTCAACGGACCAATCAGATCGTTTGAAGGGGTGTCTTCTGCGGACTAACGTTCACGGGAGAGGTTTTTGTGGCCGATTTTCGAGTTAGAAGAGCTATTAAACTTATCATAAGGGTGACATATGTTGTAAGTTAGCCGTGTTTTGCGGAGAAATGTATAATTCATAAGTACGTCCGTTCATTTGTGTGTATGTCACCAATTCTTAGCGTTACGCTTGAGCTAATGGTGAATGAACCCTTAGATCGGCAGCATGGTTGCCCGTGCTCCTTTACTCTATGTTATATAGGCGGTAGGTTTGTTTTATCTATGTTTTACCTACATTTTACTTACGATATCGAGTTCCTGTGGTAACAAGTGTCCAACTTACTTTCTCCCGAGTATTAAAAAAATTATAGAGTTATAAAAGCATACATGTAACAATAAAGTAATATAATAGAGACATAGTAGAAACATATTTATAACTAGAAATATATGCATGTGATGTCCCCCGCTCCAACTTTCAATCCAACCTAGTCATATTACCCTTATTGTTCACTTATGCTAAGCACTAAGTTCAATACTGCATTAATAACGAGAAATAAAACATTCAGAATAGCCAAAGTAACAAAAGGCACCACTCTATCACTAGGTCTAAGCAAATACAAAGTTTGGTGACAAAATATTGAACGGTTTTGGAGATAGAGGCCGGAAAAGGTCCCTACCCCCAATATGCACTAAGTTCAAATTGTTTCCATGGAAACCAGAAAAAATAAAAAATTCAGAATAACTAAAATAGCAAAAGGCACCACTCCACCATCAGTTGTAACCACATACCAAGTTTCGTAAAAATTACTTGATAGATTTTGAAATAGAGACCGGAAAAGGTCCCTACCCCCAATATGCACTAAGTTCAAATTGTTTCCATGAAAACAGAAACAATCAAAACAATCAGAATAGCCAAAGTAGCATAAGGCACCACTCTATCAATAGGTCTAAGAAAATACCAAGTTTTGTGAAAAAATATTGAACGGTTTTGGAAATAGAGGCCGGCAAGGTCCCTACCACCAATATGCACTAAGTTCAAATTGTTTCCATGGAAACTAGAACAAAATAAAAAAATTCAGAATAACCAAAATAGCAAAAGGCACCACTCCACAACTAGGTCTTACCACATACCAAGTTTCGTGAACAAATAGTGAACGGTTTTTGAGATATGACCCTGAAAAGAAAGCATTTCGGAATGACGGAATAACGGATGGAGGCGAAAACATTATGTCTCCCGAAAAAAATTTCGGGGGACATAATAAACGAAGAGACATGCATCAGTCACGAGACACACTTAATATTTGTTATAAAATTGCTGAACTGCTAGCCAGCCTTGATACTCGCCCGACACATACAGGGGGTCTATCTTTATACAGAGATATAATTAAAGAGATATAATTTATGCTAACAAGAAAAACCTTTACAAATGCATGGTTGGAGGCATATTGCTAGAAAATAGTATAAAAAGGATGTGTATGTCATATGTACATATAGCAAAATTAAAATTGCATTGTGCAATTGCCATTATGGGGATAAAAGCATTGCTTACTAATCAAAAAATTAAATGTTCAATCTTAAGTTGTGTGGTCTATATACCGTGTTAACAATTTACATATATTATTTATTCATAAATAAAATTCTATTATATATTCTATTATATCTATCATTTGAAAAAAAAATACTTTAACATATATTTTAAAGTAGGCCTATATTATGAATTTATTCAAAACGTTGTTGCGAGTTTTGTCATTGCTTGATTCAAGCAATAAGAATATTTAGGCCTATTTTCCCTGAAAAAAGCAGCTAACAATTTGTTAAAACAATTCGATTGATTATGAAGCATATTTCTATTTTTCTGTGGGAGGAAGGCATATGGATCTATTTTTAGTTCATGAATAATGACCTGGTATCCCAAAACTTGGTGCCTTCATTTTGGACATGGTTCTATCCAATATATTTTTAAAAGTGACGTGATGTACATGCTTCACTGTCGTGACTACATTATCAGTACATTGAGTTAAAGTATACAAGTCGTATTGGCATTGCAACATTTGATAATTGTGTGGAAGGTTGGCGTGTTGATTGACCGCCAATGTTATCGATTGGTAGATGTTTGCGGTCGCACAAATAACATTTGCTTGTAAAGTTTCTTGGATTTTCCGGAATTATGCAATCGAATTGGTACATGTCTGCTCATTCAACGTCTTCTATACAAAGACGGGGCAGGTTTGGAATCTGTCTTCGCCATGTCCTTCAGTCCAGACAGAAATTCTTGTCTCTTGATGTCATCGTCATCAGCTGGATGGTTATGGATATTACGATAGGTGGTAACAAGGTTGTTACATGTGTTGATGGTAGCTGGGCATGGTGCTATGCCATTGAATGACAAGGGTTGCCATTTATAAGAATCCAGATGGCATATATCACTCAATTCAATTCAATTCTTTATTTACCTTTAGCATTACAGCTAATCGGCGGTTACAAAGATACATTATGAGTTGATGCAGGTGAACATTTTCAGAAAACATACTCACTTACAATTGATTAGCAACTGATTTCTTAATGTACATGCTTTGTAAAGATATTTCCCAAGATTACATAACTGTTTTACATTATTAATACTTAATAACTTGACAAGTTTAAAAACAGATGGGTTATTACAATAATATGGCTTTATAATATTTCCCCGAAGATCAGTATACATTGGACATTTCAAAATAAAATGAAATTCATCTTCAATTTCACTTTTACATAAAACACATTTCCTATCATATGCATTAACATTTTGATATCTACCCGTTTCAATTGACAACGAATGAGAGCACATCTATAAGTCTTTGTTTAATAACAGGCAAGAAATGGGATGGTAACTCCTGTTTATACCAAATGTCATTAAAACCTAAAGAAACAAGAAGACATAGTCATCAACATCCCCCGCCAGACACAAGAAATTAGTACAAGGGCAATAATTCAAGAAGAAATAATGGTGCGCTTCTCATTTTCGTTCCATTAAGGTATCGATATCCTCAAGCCACACAAAAAGCGTAAAAGCGGAACAACGGGAATAACTCCGGAAAAAATAATCACATGCTTCTTTTTTTCGAACTCCATCAGAGTATTGATGGCCTTAAACCACACATCAAATTTGGTTATCCTATCTTAAATAGTTTCTGAGAAAAGCTGTCCCCTTTGGTGATACCTTGAACAGAGTCCAAATATACGTAACAAGGGCAATAACACCGCAAAGATTAATTGTGTGCTTCTCATTTTCGAACTCAATCAAGGTACTTAAGCCCTCAAGCCACACACCAAATTGGGTAATCCTATCTTGAAAAGTCTCTGAGAAAAGCTGTCCCCTCTAGAGATACCATGAACAGAGTCCAAATTACGGAACAAGGGCAATAACTCCGGAAAAACTCCATCAAGGTATTTATGTTCAAAAGCCACACAACAAATTTGGAAACCCTATCTTAAACAGTTTCTGAGAAAAGCTACCCCTTTGGAGATACCATGAACCGAGTCCAAAAATATGGAACAAGGGCAATAACTCCGGAAAAAATAATCACACCGTTCTTATTTTCGAACTCCGTCGAGGTATTTATGTCCACAAGCCACACACCAAATTTGGTTGTCCTATCTTAAATAGTTTCTGAGAAAAGCTGTCCCCTTTATAGCGGACGGACGGACGGAGCCCAAACCTATATCCCCCTTCCACTTCGTGGCGGGGGATAAAAAGTATATGTTTAACATTATAAGCCCAATTATGTACATTCCGGTTTTCAGCTTCATCAAATAAATAATCATAACAACCACGCAAAATACAATTTTCTGTCTTAAGTAATTTAACAATACCAAATTGTCTTTTACAACTTAATGGATAACGGCCTAATTCAGAATAAATCATTGCATTATTTGTACATTATTTAACTCCTAATAACCGTTTACAAGAATCTAAATGTACCCGTTCAAAATTAACACCCTTATTATTACCCCATATTTCAGCTCCATAAGAAAGGATACTGCCAATATAGCAATCAAACAGAGACAATATTGTTTCAGCATTAAAAGTACAACACTTTATATTATTATTCAATTCAATTTATTTCTCTTAAAACCACCAACGGGGGTACATGAGAATACAGATAATATATACATATAAATATTCATATCAAGAGGGCTATATTCACATCAATTAGTGCATCTTTGTTAACTGAAATATAACATTGATATAATTAGCAAGATTTATCAAGTTACAGGTTTGGGTTGCTGTGAAGAGTGTTTTTACTTTACATATGTTCACCGAATTCGTATAAGAAGGTAACAATGATTTTCTATAGTGTAATAAAGCTTCACATTTAAACAAGTAGTGGAGTTCATCTCCAACGACAGAGGAGTTACATAACTTACAGACACGGTTTTCTCTGGGAATATTTGCCCAACGACCAATCTCGACAGGTAAATGGTGATTACTGGTCCTGAATCTTAGAATAGGGATATAAATACGTTTCGGTAAAAAAAGAAACTTCTCAAATTCCAAATTGTTTTTTATGCTCCTGTTAAATGATACTTTGGGGCTTTGCAGGAGAGAAGAATTCCATTTTTGTAGAAATTGGTCTTTGAGAATCTGTTCTATCTTAAGGGAGAGAAACTTAGTTGAACAGAGAAATGGGTTATGAAATATTTCAGATAATCCGCAATCATTTAGAATATTTTTTACAAATTTAATCCACGGCGATGTATGGTTTTCTCCGCTAATTTGAAGCATGATCAAGTAGATTGCAAATGATAGTTGAGTTTGGTGGGTATTTGTCATCATATATATTATTCCAAAAAGTTATGACCCGTTTGCATAATCTAATATGAATAGGATACCGTCCACATTCTCCATATAGCATATAATCCGGGGTTGAGTTTCGGAGACCTGCAACAAATTTCATAAATTTTATATGCAGTCTTTCGATTTGGTTAATGTTTTCATACCCCCAAACTTCACAACCATAAAGTAAAATTGGTTCTATCATTACATCAAAAGCTGATAAAATACAGTCAATTGGCAAGTCAATGTTGCGTGATTTCTTCAAAGGTGAAAACATTGCCTTTGTGCCCGCATTTACAAGTTCTTTTATGGCGTAATTAAATCGTCTGTTACGATGAAAATTGATACCGAGACAACAGTATGAATCTATTACCTCAAGGAGATTTTCACCGAAGTAAAGATTCACTTTTGATGACTTAGCGGGGCCGCTACCAAAAACAACAATTTTAGTTTTGGATAAGTTTACAGTTAGCCTCCAATCGTTGCAGTAATTATAGAATGCATCGAGGGATTGTTGAAGATAATTTAAATCATCACTAAATAGAGTTGTGTCATCAGCATACAATAGTATTATTAGTTGCAGCCAAAGTGTTATATCTGAATCTGAATAATACTGTAATTTTATACCCTGACAACCACTACAAGGTCATTTATGAAAAATGCAAACAACAGAGGGGATAGATTCTCACCTTGCCTCACTCCAGACTGACATGGGAAGAAAGACGAGATCTTGTTATCTAGCAGTATAGTAGACTTGATATCCTTGTACATATTTTTAATAAGCGTGAAAAACCTGCCCGAAACACCATTATTGAGCATTTTGTGCCATAAGCCAGCTCTCCAACGGCCTTAGTAAAATCAATGAACACACAATACAGTTTTTGTTTTGCTATTTTGAGTATATTTATGATTAATGACAACACAAAAATAGTGTCCGTTGTTGAAAATCCCTTTCGGAAACCGGCTTGAGCTGGTGTGATGATATTTTCTGCCTCCACAAATTTCGTTAACCTGTCATTTAAAATACTTGTGAACAACTTTCCGAAACAACTAAGGAGAGTAATGGGGCGGTATGAGTTAGGGTCTAAGTTATCCCCTTTTTTCTTATATAGAGGTTTAATCATTCCTATTAGCCAATCTTTTGGTATACGCCCCGATGACAAAATTAAGTTAAAGAATTTTGCAAGTATTGTAAATAATACCGGTGGAGCATGTTTGAAAAACTTATTTGCTATAAGATCAATTCCGGGTGCTTTATTGTTTTTCAGCCGTTTAACTGCTGACAGTATTTCATCGTGAGTGATATCTGAATTAAGAATATCGGACTGAACTTCTTTTGGGTAATCAGACTGTGGAAGTGAATTTTCCTCATTTTGTATATTCAATTCTTTAAAGAATTCAAAAAAAGTTTCCAAAATGGGTTGTTTAGCTTGTTCAACATTCTTATTTTTTACAACATTCCAATATTCTTTTGGGGAATAAGTTTTATTTTGGCGTAGCATAGTCCTTGCTCTTGATTTGTATTCTTTGATGTGCTTATCTAGGCACCTTTTATATGACTTGGATGCACTTTTATATATTGCTTTCTTTGTCAATGACCTATTTTGTTATCCCCCGCCGCGCGTTTAGCGCGAAGCGGGGGGTATAGTATTCGGCTGCGTCCGTCCGTACGAAATGGAATAACTCAAATACTATTCACTGGATTCTTTTCATATTTTGCATATGGGTTCATCATGGGAAGAGTAATGTTCTTACATAGGTTTGTGACCTTCATTTCAAGGTCACAACGAGACTTTGTTATTTTACCCTTGTCAGCGGGATATCTCATTAACCATTCTCTGGATTCTCTTCATATTTTACACATAGCTTCTCCAAGGAAGGACGACGGGCTGATTAGATTTTGGTGACCTTGACATTATTTTCAAGGTCACAGCTGAACTTTGAATTTTTCGACATGTTAATGTACATGTAAAGCTTGTCAGCGGGATATCTCAAGAACCATTCACCGGAATTCCATCATTTCTTACACAAAGCACCTTCTAGGGAAGACGACGGGCTGATTAGATTTTGGTGACCTTGACATTATTTTCAAGGTCACAGTGGAACTTTGAATTTTTCTACATGTTAATGTACATGTAAAGGTTGTCAGCAGAATATCTCACCGGAATTTCATCATATCTTACATAATGCACCTCCTAGGAAAGACAAAGGGCTGATTAGATTTGATGACCTTGACATTTTTGTCAAGGTCACAGTGGAGCTTTGACTTTTTCGACATGTTTAACAGTCGATTTTGCTGATCTTGACATTATTTTTAAATTTTGAAGTATTAATTTTCGGCGGGGGATCATGTCACCTTAGTGACAACTACTTGTTATAGTCACGTTTTGACTTATAAAAACGATTTCGCATAGTTTTACACTCCCTGTTTTTACACTCCCTGTTAAACCATGGTTTTTGTTTCTTATTACGGTTTCTTTTACCTGTATCAGCAACGCTGCTGCGTTTAACACCAAAGGTAGAGCGAGCTGCATCAAGAAGCACATTTGAGATTTCATCAGCGATATTACATACAAATCGTTGGTCCACGAGATCACCTGACTGGTTCTCAATTGTATCAAGTAAAGTGTCAAGCTTATATACATCAATATTGTCACGAAATTGTGGCGCCAGTTTATGATCAAAGCGTTTCGGTTTATTTGCCTGTGTGGGTATGCCGTCAGTGTTACTAGGAACAGGCTGCGCAGCATCAATAAATTCTGAAGCTATTATGGAAAACGACAGTGGACAATGTACGTCCGAGTAAAATGGTAAGAATTCTTCTCAACTACAGTGTTTGGTGATGAAAGACTTATTTACTCATCATTACCTTCCAAATAAGAATTACAAAACACAGAATGTTGTGCAATACTTACAGAGTTTGGTATAATGGAATGATTAGAGTCCACTACACTCTCGAGTGAATGAGGTGTGTTAGAATGTTGTTTATCACTATACCTCGTGTTCGATTCGAGTATCAGTGTCTCCCACTTGTGCACACGGCACCTCACAAGACAAGATTTTCACATGATACGGATTTGTCTCGCGACTCAGAAAAACAGTCAAAACTCACTTCATCGATGTTATGAATAGGCATAATGGAGTTATCACTATTACCCGAAGCAGTGTTACTCACTCCATTGGCCCCAGTCGAGCGGGAAACACATCCCCTGTCTCACGTGTACACACGGCTCATGCCCCTCCGCCTCGACCTGGTGTTGACTGAGTGAGGCTCTCGATAGGGTGGGGGAGGCTCTACATCCTGAAGCACATTGTCAACATAGAGTTTGTCAACAACTACGTTGGCACGTTTACCTTCACTGCGCGCTTTCCTCATCTCAGGGAAGAGTACATCACGTCTGTAATCGCTGACTTCCTCTGGGAATTGTTCACTGATTCCATAGGCTTTGCCTTTTAGCTCCCGGCTACCCCTCTTTACAGCATCGCGTTCTTTTGTGTAGAGGAATTTTGCAACTATTGGACGTGGTTTCACGACATCCGCGGCGTATCTTGGTGAGCGTTTCCGTCCAATTCTGTGTGCCCTTTTCAGGTGAAGATCCTCACTCTCTATGTTTAGCTCATCCTTAATTAACTGCTTCAGAAGCTTTTCCCAGCATTACCGTCACCCCCCTCTTGAGCCTCTGGGATCCCAGTGAAAATAAGATTATCTCTCATTGTTCTACATCTCAAATCAATAAAATTTTCTTTCAACTGCAGATGATCCCTTGTAATTTCTCCCATACGTTGTCCCCGTTCCATTAGTATCTGCATGTCTATTTCCATCTCAGCTTTTGACTTTTTAAATTCTTCAAAACTTTCACCAAGAAATACTGTAGCCTTTTCAAGCTATCCAACTTGTTGTCTGAGCGGTTCAAAACTTTGAACTTTCAATTCCAAACCTGCAACTCTTGATTTAATTTCATTCATATGAGTTTCTATCAAGTCTAACTTTGCGAGTTTTTGTTCAATTCTATTTAACTGATCTTGATGATGTGAGTTGCTGCTACCACTGATTGGGGAAGGATTGCAGGGGTAATACGGTACTGTATAATGTCCATTTGGTATGGTGAAACCGTAGGGTTGCATATTAGGGGACGGGGAGTAAACAGCGTCAAGAGACTCACGTACAACTGCGCCTGTATAATGCATGTTCGAAGTTGAGCTCTTATTAAGAGCAAACAATGCCTTACTGGCTTGATCAGACTCTAAGTATGAGTTTCAATCATTTAATTTACTTACATGATATTATCTTACTCAAATGTAAATTGAACACAGTTCACATTTAGCATCTTGAGCGGCAGCTCACTTTCACTGAACCAGAGTCAGTTAAGCCCTTGTCATAACATGCCCCCACACTTAATCCCTTGTCATCACATACCCCCACTTAATCCCTTGTCACAACTGATAGCCAGGGGGCACAGTGGGGTACCCCCGATCTTTAGAAATGCACATTTTCGGGCAAATGATTGATGATTGACGCCAAATAGTTACCATACTGTTATGTTGTTGAATTTACCGGTAGTGACATTACTTACATCTTTTCAGTTTGTATGAGATAATCAGTTTATCAAAGTGTTACAAGTTAAACATAGATGTATACACGATTTAAAATGCGGCATAAAAGAACTAATACGTGTTTAACAACTAACCTTTCTTTGGCTTAGGAGACAATGTTAAAAACGTATCACATATATACATAACATATAAAGTGATAAGTAACGGTAAGAAGTAGAAGGTTAAAGCAATATAAGGTTTAACTGTATAATGATAAATTAATAAATAAAGTAACAGACTGACATCTTAAAAATACTTCTTTCGGTTGTTTTTAAAACTTAATTTTGCAACATCAAGTACAGTATAGAAAATAGATTATTAAGTATATTATTAAAACCGAACGTTTGAGAATCTAAATAATTAAAACGAAGATCTGAATAAAACTACATTCTAACAGGAAGTGTATATACTATACATTACATTTCAGATAAGACATTCAAAATAAAGCACAATACTAGTTGAACAGTTGAAGAATGACATGACCTTAATTTGTATAGCTCATGTCTACGATTGCCATTGAGACATATGATAGTTTCTTACCTTTCTGCTATCAACCATTTGAGATGACAAACTCACACCGATCTTCAAAAGTCAACCTAGTTTGCTTTAAATACATCATGAATTTTCTGTTAATAGATGCTTTCAAGCGTGTTCTTATGGGTAAAGGTACAACAAACCTGAATAAGCTGCGAATAAACCCGCATCTGTACCGCATGCCATGGGTCACTGACTCGAAGCAACTTAAAGAAACAGCAGTGTCAGCTCTGTTTCCGCTCTCCTTCGGGTGGAGGTAATACCGTCTTTACACATGAACACATCGAATCTAGCTTAGTTATGTAAGTGATGATAACGATCAAACATTATTATGCCAATACTGCACCTTTGAAAAGCATTAATAAACACCAGTTGCTAAATATCATCCATTTTGATTGCTGTAAAAGTCTTTCACTAGCAGAAAACTTTCGTTCGACATCTCTGTAAGTAACGGTCTCACTTTGTACAGTGTCACAGAATAATTTGTTTAAAAATGATTTGGTAATCTATTTTGTTCCCTGCAACATTTATTGATAATATTTTGATTAACGTGAACAATCATTGGATTGTATAAGACTATAATAGATACTATTTTGTGTCGAGAGACAACTGCATGCAATGTATTAGAATCGAGGCATTAATAAGTTGTATTCCATATTTGTTTTGTACACTAAATTTGATGACGTCACAGGTGGTGGGGTGTAAAAAATGACTAACGAAAATAATATAAAAGGAGGCTTGATCATGATGTCTGAATTATTTATATTTGAAGAAAAGTCAGCAAATACTGCATTTATTAGATCCCTGGTACGCTACACCGTGCCGTCTAGATGTGAGGGCGTGTTAACGCACTTCTACTACATTATGGAGAATCCGGGTACGCTTTGCATTCGAATTTCGAATCGAAACGAACTTTTATGAAACACCTGGTTTCCCGGACAGGTTATTACCCCTTTGTGTCAGTCGTGGACATGTTTCCAAAATATGAAATACAGTTTCTGAAAGCTTTATGGACAAATACAGTGAGGATATAAGCTTTGCATTTCGAAACAATGTTTTTAACTTCTATGCAACGCGTGATTTCCCGGACAGTTTAATTACCCATTTGTGTCACATTTCTCTAATATGGCTCAATATAGCTTCAGAACATTTTATGGACTTTTCCTATCGGATTCTGAAGCGTTTAGTACTCTAAAGCAGCTAAATGGTCCCGCAAATAAACATAGGAAAGTCGCCACATTGAGTCTCTAGTTAGGAGGGCCCGCTGCGACGTGGTAACGTAATCTGCCTGTACGCTACATACATAATTGGAACAAGGGCAAGGGCCATTTCAATAAACAATATTTGCTACGACCCACAGCATTACCCCAATATTGTAGCTGAAACAGAACAACCATCTGAGTTTGTATCCAGGAGGGGCAGCCAATTGAGGTGTTCCATGGGAATATTGTGGGAAAAAAGGCAGGAGGTTACGAAAGACCAAAGCGGATATGATAGTGAAGGTTATCGAAGGTCATCAGCCAAACTGACTTTCTATGTGAGGGCACCGCGCCCTGATACTAATGAAATTGTACTCACCACCGCCAAAATGACAGGCAGGTGTACGGATGCAGGTTCAACACTGACTTTGTATCACCAAGTATTTGTGCAGTTAAAGCTGAGGACAGTGTGTTAAACGAACTCAAAGAACAGGTTAAGTCATTGAATGAAGCGGTGAGAAACTTACACATGAATAGCTCCAACCCTCGAAGAACCTGCCGAAAGAAGACTACCCACAAACAACGTTCCCAACAGTCTCAAGACCAGTGGTAATGATTGAAGTGTCACTCCCTGGACATGTTCCGTCCGACTGCAACATGCAAGAAGAACAAAATGGCCGTCGTGACCTAATTTGCCAAGTTTGTCGCCAGGTTAGACATTCTGCAAATTTCTTCTTCTGGTGCTGCAGATAGGAAACGTTTTATGTATAAACCTGTTGTGTTTGCATCTCTCAAATTTATTTAGTCCAGTTTCATTTAGTGTAGTGTAGAATTAGCAAGTGGACAGAAAGTGTGTGTGTGGTGTTATCAAACTGAAGGTATAAGTTATAATAACACCTTTTGGTAAGCATGTTTATGTATTTGAAAGCCTTTCACACCCTTTTATTCTAGGTACACAGAATCTTTCAGCTAAGAATATTGTGTTAGATTTCAGTAAATAGTTCATTCGTCAAACTAAATCTAAAGTCGGATGTCACAATACATTTGTTGTGCCAGCCAATTCAGAAAAGTTGGTGTTTGGAAAAGTATCTGCCAAGATCAGATACGGTGTGCAAGGTATTTGCAAAACATGTTGCAGATACAGGACTGCTTGTTGCCAAATCTATTATCGGTTGTCCAAGTGATCACAAGCTGCCCTTAAAGTTAGTTTATTACCCTGATAGTGATGTGACGGTGCCCAAGGGCCACGTTTTGGGTTTGATTTCAGTATTGGATTCGGACTATGACATTACTAGTGTTTAGGAGCAAACTATTTTTGTGCAAATGTAGACAGACAGTAACGATCATGAACAATTTTCAGCTTACTTCTGATTTACATGCCAATGGAAGAATAGCTCTGTCAAGGTGTCTGTATGATAACAAAGATGTTTTCTTAACGCTTGCAATCCTTCTATGGGACCCACAGATCTTGTTCAACACAAAATTAATCTGACTATGTACCTCCTCCTTATATACAGGAAGTACACGACTGTTACGTCAGCTGCAAGGACTGCTTGACACAAATATTAGTCATCAATCTAGTTGACGAGAGAGAAGATTTACCTTTTACTAGTCCAATAGTTTTGGTGTCGAAGGAAGGTCTTATCCCTGTCACGATGGAAGAAAGGCTAGCTGTCGTTTTTTGCTGTCCCTTAAGTGCGAAAATTCCCAGTCCCAGGAATTTCACTATATAATTCCTGACTTGCAAGAACTTTCACGAATCATTCACGGAAAAAACTCGGTATTTCATATCAACTGTTGACCTGTCTCAAGGTCTCTTCCAGATGGAAGATTTTTGAAGAATCTGAGAAGTACGCTGCATTCAACACGTTTGGTACTTACAAGTTTAAAAGACTACCTCTCTTCTAGCTCCATACAGTTTCAAGTTGTTAATGGACAAAGTACGTTCAAGTCTGCATTGTGTTACTTGGATGATGTCGTTGTGTACTCTGACACTTTTAAAAATCATCTAAACCATTTGAAGGAGGGTTTTCATCGTTGTGAAAATAGGTTTTTAGCTCATCAGACCCGAAAGGCCCGATGGGCTTTGGCTTGGCTTGGCGTCCGTAAACTTTTTGCACATTTTCGACTTTTTTCCAGAACCAATGACTTTAGAGAGCTGAAATTTTATGTGCAGACTCCTTGGCTAATGGGGATTCTAAATGGTAGATTAAAACCCCAGGGGTCACAACCTTAAAAACCTATTTTCATCTTCTTCTCCAGTTCCAAAAGGTCTAGAGAGCTGAAATGTTGTGTGCAGACTCCTTGGGCAATGAGGATTCTAAATTGTAGACTTTGGGACCCCGTGACCTCAAATGGGGTCACGGGGGTCACAACCTTAAAAACTAATTTTAATCTTCTCCAGTTCCAAAAGGTCTAGAGAGTTGAAATGTTGTGTGCAGACTCTTTAGTCAATGGAGATTCTAAATTGTAGATTGGTGACCCTGGTGCTCCAAATAAGGGCCTCACAGGCCATGACCTTAAATCCTATTTTCATCTTCTTCTCCAGAACAAAAAGACCTAGAAGGCTGAAATGGTGTGTGCAGAGTTTTTAGTCAATGGAGATTCTAAATTGTAGATTGGTGACCCTGGTGCTCCACTGGTGCTCCAAATAAGGGCCTCACACGCAATGACCTCAAATCCTATTTTCATCTTCTTCTCCAGAACAAAAAGATCTAGAAGGCTGTAATATTGTTTTAGCCAATTGAGATTCTTAATTGTAGATTTGGTGACCTGTGGCCCCAAATATGGGCCTCACAAATCTATTTCAGTCTTCATCATTAAACTACACAAAGGTTGCGACCCTATTTGTTGTCATGGAGTCACGAAATCTACAATTTAGAATCCACGTTGGCCAAGGAGTCTGCAGATACATTTCAGCTCTCTAGAATTGAAGAAGAAGAAATCGAAAAGTTTACAGACGGATGGACGCCGGAAACAATGCCATGCCATAAGCTATACTAACTGGCTCTCTATGTCAATTAGGAAGTAAGATATGGCCATTTAAAGATATTTATCGTGGACAACGGCGATCATTTTAAATTTTGCTCATAATTTTCTTTCCCATAGGTGCAGTCACTGCACCCGGCTGATGTACTTTAGGGAATGTCTACCATATAAAGCAATAAAACACCTGGGAGACGATTCCAAGTGTTGTGGGATCATCAAGCCTTGAAGTCATTATTTCAGAAGATGAAAGGTGCCATTTACGAAAGATGGTTTGAGTTTAGCTTTGATATTGAATATAAGCCTGCTCAGCTGATGGTTGTTGCCAATACCTTAACTCGATGTAACAGTCTAGCTCACCATGTGTCAGCAGAGACAAGCCCTGATGAAACAGACCCATGTTTTCCCTGTGTACCTGATAAAGCGGGTAAAATGACTTTTCCAGATGGATCAGAGTACTTACAAATCAACCACTTGAGAGTTAGTCCTGAAGGCTATAGAGACTTGACTTGATGGGATACCCATATGGAGTGTCAGCGCGAGTACGAGGGTGCACCCCAACAGAATACACGATGATTTCTTATTTTGTCTTTACAACCTCCTAAAGCTAGTTTATTGTTTGTCTCCCACATAGTTTCAAAACTATAAGTTGTAAATTTACAAACATATCAAGTTATGGAGTAGTCCCCTTTGATAGTTAAGAAATTTGATGCAAACTGTTGACATTTCCATAATGTTTAGACTTTACTTTCTGTAGCGTTCGTACCATATCTGTGAAAAAAGGGCTGTGGAAAAAAGGGTTGTATTGGCTTAAACTGTATATGCTTATAGATGCAGCTGTTTTTGCTATATATGCAGTTTTCTTACTCCCAAGACCAGGAAGGGAATTGATACTTTTATTTTCTCTCTTGTTCAGATTATGATACTTCAGATGATTTGACATATTGCTTAGTTAAGAAGATTCCAAACTCTAAATTTTTAAAAGGCGTGTTTATCATAAATATGATAAGAAAATGAAAATGAAAAAAAATTCAAATATTAGTTATCTTCTGAATACAAAATGTGTAAAACACGTGTATTTGTTGAAGAAAGGTGTGGACTTTAGAATAACAAAATGAATTGCAGGCTAGATTATAGGCTCTGGTAAGATAATGAAAAAAAATAAAAATATTAGTTATCTTCTGAATACAAAATGTGTAAAACACGTGTATTTGTTGAAGAGTAGTGTGGACTTTAGAATAACAAAATGAATTGCAGGCTAGACTATAGGCTCTGGTAAGATAATGAAAATGAAAACATCTTCTGAATACAAAATGTGTAAAACACGTGTATTTGTTGAAGAGTAGTGTGGACTTTAGAATAACAAAATGAATTGCAGGCTAGGTTATAGGCTCTGGTAAGCTCTATCATTTTTGGTGAAAGAGTGCTCACAGTATTTAGGTCACGCTTGGGAATATACACATATTATTTTCTACAGTACACATTTATGTAGGGTTTGTGTGAAGTGTGTGTGTGTTCAATATAAAGAAATTGTCGTATTTCTTTTGTAACTGTTTTCTCATTAGTTTCATTAAATATTTAAACCGTTTTTCTTCTCATGATTTCTCCTAGCCATGTACTAGTGATTTTGTGTCATCACACTCCAATGGGAATCTGAGTTTTTGTCTTGTAACGTCGGGAAACCGGTTGCTTTTTGGCATCCCAACTGGGCTACAGCATTGCATTACAGTTGTTTCAATTATGTTCCCTTTTTGTTGGTAACGTTTCGTTTTGGTCGCTAGTTATTTTATCAATGGTCTTATATATATGTGCCTAAACCCAAACTACTCCTCCCATGATACGCCATATCACTTTAAATGTTTTTCAAACATTAAAATACCACATACCTCTTTTTTATTGTTCCTTATGATACTTTAAAATATTAGTTTCAAATAGTCAGTATTGCTTTACAATTTGACTCATTTGTAGTTTTCAGTCAATGATAAAAAAAATGTGTTCTCACAAATACTAGTCCACCATTCAGGTCACGTTTTACAGATGAAAACATTTTAAATACAGTAATGTCTAAATGAATTGTTCCTATTTACAGCTTACAGTTCATTATGCAAGCTGAACAAGAACGGCTAATGGTAAGCGAAGCCGGAATGTTTCAGGAAAATGGCCACAACAATACTTAGAGGCAATAAATAATGTGGGGAAATATCGCTGATCTGATGTGTACTTCTAATGCCGTCACACGGGCTGCAGCCAAGGTCATCAAAAATGAATGCAGAAAGATATCCAGTCGAGGTTCAGTCAGTGCTGAGAAAGAAAGACTATACTGATATTGTGAGTTTACAGTGGAAAGATGAGTGTGTCAGCCCATAACTAAGCAAAGTTAAAGAACTTAATATATGATTATGAAATGTGCTTAACACACACATTGTCATTCTCTTCCAACATAGATTACACCTCTCAGGTCTTCCATCTCTATCATTTAGTGTTCCATATGGGTTAGAAATAGAATCCGGATAGGTTAGAACGAAAGTTAGTTGTGCACTCATGGACATTCGTTCTATTCACTTGATTAAAGCCTTTTTATCATACATGTTTAAAACACAGAGGTCCTTCACATATGTAAAGTATGTTTGATTTGACAAATTATCGACGTTTCCAGTGTTGAAAACATTCGTCGCCAGGGGATTTACAAGACTCATAAACATGTCGTATATACAACAGTGGTTACCATCGAAGTACTGACTGAAGTAACCTCTGCGTGAAGAAATTTACACTTAGTATGTCTTTTGTTTGTTAGGCCTGACATTTCATTGACTGGATCATATATTTACGTAGATGTATAAATTATATAATTTCCTTTCAGGCAGTGGTTAGGACGACCTATGACACAACAAGTATCAGTGATACATGCAGCATGTACTTCTTCAAAACCTTCCTTAATGCAAGAGAAGAGAAGGGCAAAGTCAGGAACGCCTACCGTCGATAAATGATATTATTCATGTCATATTCATGAATCACTTTGGATTGGAAGATATGACCGAATTGACAGAATAAAATAGAGTTGAGTATCTAAATGATGTCTGCAGGTCTGTTCTGGAAAAATATTTCTTTTTATGGATCCGATGATAAGAACTAAGAGAGATTCTCACAGATCAAAATCATCTTGAAAACTATGCTTTCGAAATTGAAGATGGACGGGTTGCCCATCCTCAACAGTACCAACAATAAAAGTACTCCATAGGCTCCATCCACTTTACAGCAATGACATCAGGCTTGCTACTAAACGAACAGGAAGAACGCCTGATTCACAACGGATTTGTGAATGTTCAAGATCGAAGAATGAAAACATAGCATTGGATGCATATAGGTATTTGGAAATGTTGAATCGAGACTCAAAAGTGGCATGCAATGGTTACAAAACCGAAGAAAGCATAATTCGCCACACCAATGGGTATCCTCACCTGACCCGGGCAACAATGCGAGTGGGGTATGTGTGAAACGAGAGCCTGGAAAGGTTTCCACAATCAACCCTCATTAAAAAAAGATGTATTGAAGATTGCAAAGCACCTGATTGTGGACCTTTCTATCCTGACAGATGACAAAAAGAGAACGTTCAATTGCAAAAGGCTAGTGTCCTTTCCTTCGATGCCACAGAGGACTGGCAACGATGATATACAGGCACAGACCTTCGCTCCCTTTTCGAAGGCTTCGAAACAGGCAAATGTGAAACAGACATTAAGTCAACTTCGTCCAAAAATATGAATGATCATATTTCTACATAATCTACTGTTCTAGGTTTGAGTCTCATGAGTTTGGGACATGTAGTATATTGTCTGTGGAATCACACTTTGGACCAACGAGAGAGAGAGAGAGAGAGAGAGAGAGAGAGAGAGAGAGAGAGAGAGAGAGAGAGAGAGAGAGATTCTTTATTTCCTCCAGTTTACACCGAAGATCACAATTATACAAATACATAAATACGTGAAAATGTACACTTTACAAATTGGAGGATATACACATATTTACAAAACTGTTAGACAAGAGAAGTCGCTATTGGACACTCAACATGTAAAACATGTTTATACAAGCTCTATAAAACAAGTGTAGTTAACAAAATATATACACATTGGTAAGCAATCTACTAGTATTGTGTAAGAGAGATAATAGAGAAGATTAATCATTAAGTGTAATATTGTAACAGGTGGCGTCTTATTTTGAAAATATATAGTGAAAAGTTTAGAACAATGATTTCCCAAGTGTGGTGTTCAATATATCGGTTAAAATCAGTTGTGCCCCCGAGAAGGAAAGCTAACATGTCTGCTTCATCTTGTAGTTCAAATGCAACACACGTTTCCACATCAAGAAAATCTATCATAAACGTAAAGAAACTATTTCTGTCACAGTTAACATGTTCACAATGTAACAAAATATGAGTATCATAGTCGAAGGTATGTTTATGGCAAAGTTTGCACTCTGTAGAAATTTTACCACGTGATGAAATTTGTATGCATACTCGAAGGGCAGATTTAAAGTCAGGATGTAGATATGCTAATTGCCAGAGAATATGATAGGTTAGTTTGTTGTGAACACGTTGGTATAAGCACATATTTGCATTAAAGGATGTTCTTTTATGTTCTCTACATAATCTACTGTTCTAGGTTTGAGTCTCATGAGTTTGGGACATGTAGTATATTGTCTGTGGAATCACACTTTGGACCAACAATATATACGTGTGACTTTGACTTTATGGTCTTGATGTTCAAATACTGATGCTAGGCAGTGTCCCTATATTTAGTACATGTAAAGATTATCAGCTGAATCTTGGATACATGTATTTCCTGTCTTTTACTTGTAACCTTGAACATAAAAGCTAAATGATGTGTTTATATAAACTTCACATATAGATAAGTGGACAATGTGTTACCTATCGGTATGTAACTGGTAATGTTGAAATCTGATAATTAATGAAATTGTTGTCCAGGGTATATTGCTACTGTAGTACTTTTACATTTTATGCATGAAGATAGAAAACAAGCCCAGACAAAGTGAATACAGTCAATGCGTTTTATTGAATAGATAAATTGCAAGATTGCATCCTCACACACTGACTTGACAGAAAAGAATATATTTTGTCTTGGAATGCAAATTGCAGTTCCCTGGTTAAAGTTTTCCTTTGGCTGTGTAGCCCATAAGAATATAATTCACAAAAGGAAAAAAGCATGTTTGTACCCTCGCCAACCCTCAATAGTTGTGTTTGCTGCTGTACAATGAACTTAATCAATGCAAATTCCCCTCAGTCACGTACTTTCTGAACACACAGCGATTGCGGCGGCCAATACACAATGGTTGGCAGTCACTGTACAAACCTGTGAACTACATATAGAATATCCTTATTTATGCCGCTGCAGACATGACATATTGTTGAGAATAATTATACCATCATCATGTAATAATTGCCAATTGACTGAAAATCATAATCATATTAATGTATCCAGGTCGGCCACCTACTAGAATACCTCGGAAATGTCTCGGAAAGAAATGATTTATTCCATATGAAACATGTTTTTACAGCTTTTTGACTTTTATAAGAAAACATTCATTCGCAACATCTAAAAAAATATGGTGTGAGACTTCATCTGACATGTGATCTTCATCGGACACAGCTGCTTCATCGGACACATCACTTTCTGTTATATTTACCTGATCAAGGCAAAAGAAAAACATTCTTTCCAAAACTGATTTCTCAGAGTTACAATTGCCACAACATTTGTGCACATCATTTTCATTCTTCAGTTCATCAAGTTGTCAGAAAGATGATAAATACGATGGCAGTTCTGTGAGCCCGCAAACACATTCTTCACATCCTTGTCAAAAGCTCTTAACTGTGCTGCATGGTACAAAGTCAATGCAACTGAATGATTTCCGACACGTCCAATCCGTCAACTGTGATGAAGGGGTACAGTATAGTCACATTGTTGATTGTTCTTGTTATGGATATTCTTTAGTCCCTCTATCAACCAGAACATTCCAGCCTCCACTTCACGGGGAACCTTGCTCACAGTTTTACATTTTCCTTGTTTGGGGACATATTTATGTCACTGTAATTCGATAGTGATAATTCCTTCTTGTAATGCAGTTCTCCATTCTTGATTGCCATCACGGGTCACAGGTGATGCATAGATGACATCAATCTCCCAGCTTTAATTTTAATGTTTGTATCAGTCTTCAGATTGTTTTGGTTAACATTTAAACATTTAAAAAAAAGAATAATTTGTCAGTGAAATTTAGCAATTTCACACGTCACATGGTTATTTAAGTTTTGGATAATGAATAACGATTACCATTCCAGTTTGTCTCATGGTTTATCTTTTGTGCCAAAGATTCTCCTATTCCTGAGTATGTGTGTAATCTGGCCATCGAATGCTTCACTGAAACCTATAGATTTTATAAATAAATAAATTTATAGACATATTTTCACAATCATTTTTTTTTAATTGTACAACTACCATTTCATATATCTCAATATACTGTATCAGAAGTACATATATGTAAATTATCAGTAATATCAAGTACGATAAATAAGGTGTTGTGACAAAGTCACCTGATGTAAACAAAACTTCATATCAACAATCAGATTAATTTTATTGGTTAAAAATAAGTATCATTAACTTGCATCAAACTTACCTTTAAAGGCAGCAGTCACATTTTGGATCTTCGATAGCTTCGTAACTTAATCACTCATCAACCTAATGATCGGACAGCAAACGATCACTTTTCCGATGTCAGGGTTCGTCTCCACCTCTTGCAACAGTGGCAGGAGTAATTGGTGTGGTATAGACTTCAAATACCCCGTCGTCATGGCCATGCTGTCTTTTTTTTTCAAGAAGCAATCCAATATTTGTCTTTGTTCGTTTTTATCCCACCGGTATGTAATACCGTGGGATATAGTCATCACCCCGGCCGTCTGTCCCGTCTGTCCGTCCGTAATCATTTCGTTTCCGGAGCAGAACTCGAAAATCGTTCATGATATCTTTCTGAAACTTTCAATGTGTATTACCCACCAACTGAAAATTTTATTTTTTGTCGTTTCCATAGAAACATGTTGAAGTTGGACTTTGTTCAGAGACAGGTTCGTTTCCGGAGCACAGCTCCAAAACCGTTCATCATATCTTCCAGAAACTTTGCATGTGTATTACCCACTAACTGAAGTGGTGCCTTTTGATATTTTCAGATTTCTGAAAAAAAATTTTGTTTTCGTTTCCATAGAAACTTGTTGAATTTGGACTTTGTTCAGAGACAGGTTCGTTTCCGGAGCACAGCTCCAAAACCGTTCATCATATCTTCCTGAAACTTTGCATGTGTATTACCCACTAACTGAAGTGGTGCCTTTTGATATTTTAAGATTTTTTCTGAAAAATTAATTTTTTTCTGTTTCCATAGAAACATGAGAGGGATGTTGGTTGTTGTTGATTTTGACTGCTTCTGGAGCAGAAGTCTTAAACCCTTAACATACCTGAAACTCAGCATCTGTAATACCCACTAACTGAAGTACGGTAGTAGATACACAAATATCTGTCAAAGATGTGTATTACAAATTTTGTGGAACCGGTGGGATATGTCATCTTCTGATGACTCTTGTTTAAGTGCGCGATCGAAAACGATTCTAGCACTGTGTGTGCAAGGCATCGTCAATGGGAGCCACAATGTTGGACCTTATCGCCACCATTTTTAAAAAAAAGGCGATTATTTGATTGGCCTGCTGACAACTGGTACAGGACACGCGACTATACGGAGATGTTTTCAGGCCTCGTGGAGAGGAATCTTCAGAAACTGTTCGTATCCCGGTAGATGCATAATTTTGCAAAATTTTTTCTTGGAACAAGGTCAATTTTAATCCGACTGGTGGAACCTACATAGAGGATATTATAAGACGTACATTAACCTGGAAGTGAAAATAGACGTAGAATATATATAGGCTTGTACCTAAGGCGAAAGCTTGCACAGTCACGTGCATGAGGTAAGGCTTATTCTGTGTGTTTGCATTTGATTTCGGATTGGAGGGACCGTCACAAAATAGAAATATATGTTGAGAAATGAATGGATGTTATAAGTACCGTTTAATAAATTAGATATGTCCATGTTACGTGTTTAGTGGAAGTTGACTATATAAGTTCATATAATAAAGTTAAAAAACATGTGTTCATTTCTAAAGTTATACTAGTGAGCAATCAATGGGTTTATTCTAATGACAATTATAAAACAGTACTGTTTTTACTTAGAAGTTGGACTCCCACTGGACTAGCCAACATAAAAGCAGCCCTCTCATCATAAACTGGCACGCAAAAGAAAGTGAACACCTCTTTTTAAATCACTTTAATTAAAAAACTAAATGTGGTAGAAGTTTGAGATAAGGTACATTGGATAGTTCATTCATTTCGGAAAACGTCAAAATCCTAAAGTTTTATGCTTAATTAGCCAGTTTGGCACACAAGAAAGCCAAAAGATGTAGGGGTAAAAAAACACAACCAAAACACGTTAATTTTAATTCTTTCTATTCCCTTAAGTCGTTCAATTTGTGAAATGTGCCAAACGGGCGCCAAATGTGGTCGATTCGTGTGTCAGGCATTATGAAATGCACTGTCTGATCGAGAATTAAAAATGTCTTATGACGTCACCTGACAGCTGTTTCTGTGTTCATGCAAAACCTGTATCGACGCTTGTTCATTAACTGGAGTGTATGGTTTGATTCTAATACGATTGTGGACCGTCTGACCGTTGTCCAATCAGCGACAAGTCTTGAGAAAATAGAATTATTGTAAAGCTGTAACGTTGCAAGTCAAACCGACGTTGTCACAGCTATAAAATAATAATAACATTAGCCATACATCAAAGTTCAGCGGTCAGTACCTGTCTATTGAGGAGTCGAAAAAACTTCGATTCTATCAGTTCAAGGTCTTCTGGTGCACTGTGCATAGTCACACGCCGATCTATGGTGGTCGTTGTTAATGACGTCACTCAGAGATAGCGTTGTCGGCGGTCTAACGCAATCAGATATCAGCCTTCATGGGGCAAAAAGACCATTGTTTTATGTGTTCTGGGATTGTCAAATGTCTCCCCAACTCGGCTGTAATTTGACAACACATTTACATTAAATGATAAACCTACACTTTACGGTAATCTACACTACACAATAATCCAGAGTATAGTTCCTATAATTAGATTTATCGGAAGTATACCCTAAATTATCTAGGATGATCATTCATTTGAGGCGAACACATGAATGAAAAATTAAGAAGGTCTCACATAAACCCATGCTCAAAAGAAAGTATACAAAAGAAACAATTTGAATTTGTTTGTAATACCTAGATATATAATGATTATCAAACATGTTGCAGGAACACAGCACAATGTTTTCATTGACAATAAGTGGATTATAGTGACTGTTTTCATGCAACACGTGATTTTACCAAAAACGACTCATCCCTTGTAACACACGTGCAAAATCACTTGATGAAACACATGACACTGCACATCAAGAAGGTAGCAACAAAAGGCACATACAGTACAGAGACAGATAGAGCCATTGGCATGGCCCAGCAAGGTGCCATGCATGACGCCATTGCCAGAACGTTTGGTTGCATGCGTGTTTGCATTTCCCGGTTAATGCATCGATTTCGTCAGACAGGCTAGACATTAGACAGGCCTAGAAGTGGTAGACGCCGGGTCACCACGTCACATCCGGGTTATTCACCTGAGAAACCGCGGGATTTCGAATTCTGTCATAGGCTGTCATGTCTGCTGTGGAGAACTGTTCTACAAACAGTAAGTTTTTGGTGCAATGCAACACTGTATTCAGCGCAGTACCACCCATGGTTAGTTCCAGCCGATAAAGTGTTCTGTTGTAGGCATGTCTTCCAAGGCCTTCTTCCTCCCATTGACATCAGAAAAGATATTTTCAAGGAAGACAACGTTAAACTACATATATTGCAAGTGTAACAATTGGTTATCATGACAACAACAATGCTTATGTGTTTTTGGCCACCCAAAGCGCCAGATTTGTGAGATCTGCTAGACATATAAAAAGCCGACATCCTCAACCACAGACTCTTCAAAAGCTGAGCCATGCAATGCTGGAAAAGTGGACAAGAAGATGCCAGATTCAACAGCTCTTGCAGTCCATGCCAAGGTGGGGAAGTGATTAATGCTCATGGCTGTAACACTAGGTACTGAATTTGTCGCAGCTTCGTAACCGATGCAGTTGTCCACTAGACCATAACATTAGTGTATATTGTGAAAAATACATGTACTAAGCCCTGTGAAAACTTTGGTTGTTGTAAATTCATTATTTATAATTTAAATGTCACCTTATAATCACTGATCAGGTGAAATGTGGGGTATAACAAGGTGGGATATAAAATCACGGGCAAAAGAAATTATTATTTCCATTAGCAACTGTATTAACAAAATCACTTGTACACAACGTTAAATGTACTCCATGAAAAGTCATGTACGTTCCCAAATATTGACTTTTTCATAAAAAATATAATGCACCTAAATGTGGACAAGAAGGGCCCAAACGGTATTAAAACCACCAATCAGCATGGTGAGTACCACTGTCGTAACGACCACAATTGTTACATACCAACACTGCAGTACAAGAGCGAGAGAGAGAACTGTGTACCCTGCAGTTGTGAGCAGACATACCATGTACCAGGTATCTTGCATCTTCGACTGCGCCCAAACAACAATACCTTGGCTGCAGCAAGGTAAATACCAACTGGTCTGATCAATGACAGTCCATATAAAAGGAACCCGAGGGTCATTACGAAAAACGTAAAAACGCCGTTTTTTTCATCAAACATGTAATGGACCAAAACAATGACAAGAAGGGGCCAAACTGTATAAAAAAAAAACACCAGTCAGCATGTCACACTCCACTGTCGTCAAGACAACAATCTTACATACCAAGACTGCAGCACAAGAGCGAGAGAGGGAAATGTGTACCCTGCAGTTAGGATCAAGACAGACCTAGGTTGCCTGCACCTTTGAATGTGCCCAAATCGCAATACCTAGGCTGCAGCCAAGTTGGATACAAACAGGCCTGACCAATGACAGACCAATAATCATAAACCAGAGAGTCACTACCACTAAAAAAAAGTTAACCCGCCGTACTGTACATTCACCACCAGTTCCATCTGCTGTACATGACACTTTTGTGAATCTAACAAAACATGGTCAAATGAATTGTCTAACAAACGTACATTGTATATCACTTTATTTATCTGATATAACTGATACCATCAAATAAATGATAGTATAGTTTCTTTTACACGTGAGCTTATTTATACAGAATGTTAACACTATGGAGGAATAAGATCTTTTCTTTATGTTGAAGAGTAGATATAATGCCGTTATATTACAAGGGGTTATGGAGGAATACATAAATCGAGCGGTATATATATGCTTAGATAATGCCGTGAGATTCGTAGAGTGTTCTCAGTTATGATTTGGAAGGAGAAATCCTATTGCGGACATCAATTACAACATCACACGGCGGAAAGCCGTATCGTCGGAGAATTTCGTTTGTGTCCGACATCTCCCGTGTTGACAACTCTCTCTTGTCACCTAAGTTCTTTTTGCTGAAAGACGAGTTTCTTTGAGAATCTTTTTCAAAAGCTTTCAAACCAACTAAAACGTAATGAGAAGGAATGTCCAGCCTTCGAAACATTTCTGTGACCGGATTTCCTTATGCACAACCAGATCATCGTAAAGGATTGCAAAGATTGGTATACCTTGATCAGCGAACTCATTGTATCGTTTCACGACTGCAGCAGCAAGGATAACCCTTAAGCCAACAAAATTAAGAGTTGATGCTAAGCCTTCAAGGAAGTGGTTATCACGATCAATACGCATTTCTTCTCTGTACATAATATTTTGTAGGAATGAACTCCAGTCAAGGATTTTCTTCAATAGGATTGCCTGTGGATCTGCTGACACCATCCCCTTTATTGACTCTGCATACGGTAAGATTTTTCGGTACAGAAAAACATGTTTGATTTTGGGAAACATGGTATATATATCCTTAACCTCGGCAAATGTTTCTGAAGCTGTCTTCAGAACAATCGTCTGAGCTCCAGGCAGGCTTCTGCATTGTATTCGAATCACACTTCGGAGAAGATCACGTGCTTCCTGTTTAGATATGTTCCCGCCTTTATTCAAACATGTCAAGGCCAAAATTGCATCAGGCTCTCCCAGAGAAATGGTTCCCGGTAATTTCTCAAAGACTTGTCCTAACAGTGTAGACCCGCATCGGCCAATGTTTGATATCCATATAACTGGTAACACAGGATCGCCCACTTCTGCAGCGAACCTATTGAAGGCCCAGAGGGGAAAAGTGTAAATCATTTCCGAATTTTTCGCTTGGGCCCATTTCATAAAGGGGTGTGTGTCAGAGCTGAAAATATTAACAGTGTTCTTAGTCTTAACGAAAGTAGCTTCTTTCTTGTTCAGTCCATATAGAGATATGTTTGGATCTAATAGGATCTTTGGATGGGCAAATTCAACATGGGATGTTATAAATTCACTTGAGCTGCTGGACATACGGTGGTAAAGTTTCTTGCCCCATGAGACCTTCTGCACGCGCACTGAACGTCCGTAACTAGCCTTGTCACGTGATGCACGATTGCCATTTATGTACCATGTGACATGCTGAATTAGACGATCCACTGATTTTAGAAGACTTATAAATATGATGAAAAGAGCCGATTCCATTAAAGATGCTATCGAAGTCATGGTGATAGAATCTGAAATCAGACTGAATTGTAAAGTTTTCTTCGAATGACGTAATCTAATCATATTTTCAATGAAGAAAGGGATAAGGAACAACAAGTTATCAAAGTTAGGTAACCTTATCCCATGTTTTTACGAAATGATAGGGTTATTACCCCGTACATGTGACATATGAAAGTAATATAATACAGAAATGGTATAAACATATTTCATAGAACTGAAGAGACACGCAGCAGTCACGAGAAACACTTACTATAGGTTATAAATGGCTGAACTGCTTTAAAGGGTACCTTATTTTTCGAATATTGAATAAATATACATGCATCTTGCTACTCGCCAGTGGACGAAACTGCAGTGTAACGCACTAAAAGGTAAACTTAATACGATGAAAAAGATCATCGTTGTCCTGACATATATAGACATCATCTTACTTTATAAAGTCCCCGTCTACGATGGCCAATAAAGGATTGAGATAGTTATGGTTTCATACCTTCTTGCTATCGACCATATGAGATGACAAATTCACACCAACCCTCAAAACTCAATGTTTACTGTCAATGCGTCTGTGAGAGGTAACCTCAATTTTATACTAACGAATTCATCCATTCACATAGCAGAGTTTATTTTTAGATTCCAGTTTAATGTTCACGTTGCAAAGGAGTTCACAGTTAAAAGATGCTTTCAAGCGTGTATTTATGACTAAATGTACGATACAACAACGTGCAGGGTTTTATCAGGTCATTATCATAAACAGCTACGAATAAATCCATATATGCACCGTATGCCATGTGTTATACCATGCCATGCATTACTGACTCAACACAATTAAAACTGTTTTCAGATGATTGGCATTAATAAAATAATGGGGCTGTTTCAAATGCATATGTCTCATTTAAATGTATAGATTATTTAGAAGTGTTACTTGTACTACTTTAATAATGAAATGAATGCAGAGTATTTTTAAAATGATTAATTAAAAACTAATACTTACATAATACGTATCACACTATGGAAGTCTAATCAATTAATAAATAATCAATCAATAAGCACACTAGTGATCGTGGAGTTACGAAAGCCTACAGGGTTCAGAATGGATTTTTGAAATTTCTTTTTTAAAAGTGGTAATTACCTTTTTTAAATTGGTAATTACCACTTTTATCTGGTAATTATCACTTTTTGGGAAAAATGGTTTTTTGAATTTGTTTCTTTCATAATTGGTAAATACCACTTTTTTCTGGTAATTACCACTTTTGTAACTGGTAATTACCACTTTAGAAACTGGTAATTAAAATTTTTTAAACTGATAATTATCACTTTTGAAACTGGTAATTACTAGTTTTGAGTACACAGTAGTAATATATAAGAGAATTATTTATAAATTGGTTAGAGAAGTTTCGAAGGAGTCAGGATGTTGTCCAAGAAGAAAAATGAAAGATTGATTAAATCTCTCTTCCCTCCTCTTATTTCCCAATTCTGTTCCTACCCACTCTTTCACAACCATGTTTGTCCATACCCTCTCTTCCACTACCCTCTTCTATCTGTATACTCTTTAACTACCTTCTTCTCTCCATATCTTATCTTCCACTACCCTGGCCTCTTCTTTCTATACACTCTTCCATTACCCTCTTCTCTCTTTACACTCTCTTCCTCTACCCTCTTCTCTCTATACACCCTCTTCTTCTACCCTCTTCTCCCTATACTCTCGCTTTCACTACCCTCTTCTCTCTATACACTCTCTTCCTCTACCCTATTCTCTCTTTACACTCTTTTCCACTACCCTCTTCTCTATACACTCTCATCCCTAACCTCTTTCTCTAAACGCTCTTTTCCGCTACCCTCTTCTCTCTATACACTCTATTCCACTACCCTCTCTTCTTTACACTCTCTTTCATTACCTTATTCTCTCTATACACTATCTTCCTCTACCCTCCTCTCGCCATATACTCTCTTCCACTACCCTCTTCTCTCCATATCCTCTCTTCCTCTTCTCTCACTACCCTCTTCTCTCTTTATTTAACTATCCCCCTTATTTCCCTATCCTATACACCCGTTTCCTCCCACAACCTCCCTTCTCTCTCTACTACCCCCATTCCAACCCCAAAAAACCCTTTAAAAGCAGTTAACATATTGACTTAAAATATAATATATGAGAGGAACGCAATGATTGAGTGGAACAGAGTTGAGTGGAGTGATTGGATTGGAAAGGAGTGAGCAGAGTAGAGAGGAGAGGTTAAGTGAAGTGAAGATTTATGTATGTGCGGAACGGCTTTGAGTTGATTGGAGAGGAGGTAGTGGAAAAGACAGTGAGGGGAGGGTTGGAGTGGAGTGGAGTGAAGTGAAGACTAGTGGAGCAGACTGGAGTGAAGCAGAGTAGAGAGGGAAAGGGTTAGAAAGGCTGGAATGGGCGTTCCTGGTGCAAGAGAAAGTATATACAAATCTCTATAATTTATATGAGGCGGATTTCATGTCAGTGAATGAAAAACGATTGTACTAACCTAACAACAACACTGTAAAGGGAGTATGTTTTATTAAACAAAAAATGACTCTGAATGATAACGAATTCCGCTCCACTCAAAGTTAAAGTTTAATCAACTGAGATTTGCTGCAACGTTTTCATCAATGAATAGTAAGAATTCCCAAACTTTGGTGTCAGATTACATTGAGGCCATGCCTTCGAATTCTAAGAACTGTCCTTTCCAAAATGATTGCTTTATATATACAGAAAATAGTGGTAATAACCAGAAAAAAATGGTATTTACCAATTATGAAAGAAATTTAAAAAAAAAAAAACATTTACAAAAGTGGTAATTACCAGAAAAAAGTGGTAATTACCAATTTAAAAATGATAATTACCACTTTTAAAAAAGAAATTTCAAAAATCCATTCTGAGCCCTGTAGGCTTTCGTAATGATGGCTTTGTATCAACTCGAATGACCAATGAATAGAGCTTTTGATCCACTTGACACTGTGTGTAATCCGAAAAATAAATGGCACAAACACATGTTGAATTTGATTGACTATCTCCTTTGTTTTCCATTATAAACTTACATATACATAAACTTGTGTACCTTACTTCAAAACAATATTACGTCAAAAGTGGGTTTTTACACACATCGTAATTCAGTACATAATGGAAGTGGAAGTACTGTCAGTTTTTCCCACTAAACTAGTAAGTATTATGCATTGTCAGAGATCCACCAACTTGCCTCTTAATCGAGCACAGATATTCACAAAAACTGAACCCCGCATGTTCCATCCTCTAGTCTAGTTATGTCATGTGTTAAGTGGAAGTTGACAGACTATAAACTACCGGGCAAAAGAAACTATAGGTCGTTTTATTGACCTGTACAAAATACACAACACATGATATATTTTATGAATTACATGTAATTTGAAGTAAATTCAATTGCGAAGCTAACAGTGTACATAAAATCACAACAGGATAAGCTTTAATTTGCATTCAAATTACTGAGGGGTCAAAATTTAAAGTTACACCGAGATTTCATGGGCAAGAGTCGGCAAATGGAAGACGTAACAGTTATTCGAGGTATAATTGGAATGTCAGTAACGTGTGTGTCGACCACAAGCATCAATACAAGCTCTCGCAAGTCAAGCGCTGGATTACGCATTTGCAGTCGCTGCCATTCCTCCCTCAATGCTACTTCCAACTGTCGTCTAGTCTGTCGAGGTTGATGTCGAAGACGGATTTGTCTTCCCATATGATCCCTCTTTGGGATTCATATCCGGGGATCGAGACGGCCAGAGCAGAACATTGACATTGATTTGCTGAAGAAAGTTTCGAGTAGCAATTGCAGTATGAGGTGTGCATTGTCTTGTTGAAATAGTATGCCTTGGTTGATTGTTGATGAACACTATGACAACAGGCTGAATAACGACCAATGGTGTGGATAGATTGTCAATAAATCCACCCGATACCATTATACTGCCTCCTCCATAGGCATGGACTTCTTGAATGCATGCGCCGCTAATGGCTGCAATACTGCCGAAGCGGCGTTAAAAAATAACTCACTCACTCACTCTTGAATGCATGCAGCTGCCAATCTTTCACCCCTTCGTCTGTATACACGCACTTAGCCTTGAATACAGAACCGACTCTTATCCGTTAAAAGGACCCTACGCCAATCACGTGCTTGCCATCGGAAAACTCGTATTGCTCATCGCAGTCTCTCAAGGTGGTGTTGTGGGGGTCAAGGCCATTCTTCGGAAGTGTCGGTGGCAACGTAAACCAGCTGCCCGCAAGCGTCTTGAGACTGTTCGTTGACTAATCCGACGCGCCAACGCTGTCTCGGCCGTTGATGTTGACGTTACGAATCTATGTTGTAGGTGTATAGTACGTATGTACCATTCTTCCTGTGGGGTAGTTACGCATGGACGTCCACTCCTAGGCCTGTCCCGAGTTCGTCCTGTCTGCCTGTATCATCTGAACAAATTTGCGTGGTCAATGGCGTGCATCGAAACGTCCTCGAAATTATGACGTTGGTTGCTCCCATTTCAGACATGCCTATCGCCCTCTCTCTCCGCTCTCGCTTCAGTCGTGGCATACTTTTTATGTTTTTTTTCTGGAAGCTGTTATCCCAATGAACAGGTACATGTCTCTTATAGCGAATTCGTGCACATGAATTGCGTGCTAGCTGTGAAAACGTGTTTTTCTCAATTGTGACGTCAGCAACGTCGGTGTAGGTACTTGATGCGTATGTGCGTTGTGTTTCCCTTCTTGGTACTTTGGGAAACATTGTAAGAATTGTAATTTTAACTACACATGTAGAGGGTTGTGAAAAAAAAAATCAACTTTTCCGACCTATAGTTTCTTTTGCCCTTTAGTTATCTTCTTCATATGATAAAGTTAAACAACATGTTTTCATTTCTCAAGTTGCACTAGTGATCAATCATGGGTTTATTTTAATGACAATTATAGACAGTACTGTCAGTTTTTTTTCTTAAACTTCCCACTAAAATAGCAAATATTATGCATTGTCAGAGATCCACCAACTTGCCTCTTAATTGAGCACAGATATTCACAAAAACTCAACCCGCATGTTCCATCCACTAGTCTACTCAAGTGCCCCCAAACTTGCCTTTTTAAAGGGAAATAATCATGTCCGTGAGGTCACATACATATCCAATGTTATTTAATTGAAAGTTATCAACTTTAACCAAAACTGACCAGTTTTAGGTCAATCAGTTAAGTATAACGAAAATACAACCATTCAAAGTTGTGGTCTTGATGGAAAACCGGACAATGGACCTTTTGTTTGCAGCCATTAAGTCAAATGTAAATTTGGAAACTTTAATAAAGTGGATTAGAAGACAGATTTGCTTCTATAGCGTTTACTAGGTCTTATGACGAGTAAAAACGTGAGAAGGAGCCATAAGTGTCGGCTTCTACACATGTACGAGACCCTTCCATGGTTTTCATAGTGATTTGATAGTTTAAGCGTTTTGGGATGAATATGAAAGTCGAGTAAGAAGATATAACATAAATCAGTACTTATTGTAATTTGGGATTTACATGATGGAAATGATCTCATAGCTCTTATGATTTGATGTATGTTCAAATGTCTGTTCAGTGGCAGTTGCACATCTCCAAATTAAATGTGACCAAAAATCTATTTTTGCATCATTCATTTGAGACGAATAAAATTTTATATTTGCGTCATTCGTTCTCATTAGATACGCATTATAGGTCAGATGCCATTGAAAGGACACTCGTTTTATATAATTCATAAAATATAATTGATACACATATATTGTATTAATTTGTAATATGTTTCTCTGCATATTGGAGTTTAAAATTAAACATGCATCCTGCAATATTTCATTCAGTATACGGTTTCATACTCGATGGCTTCGCCGCTCATGATTCGAGTGTGCAAGGTTTCATCATCATGTAATCACAAACACTTTGCTGTAGGAAACCGCCAAATGGTATGGGTATATCATGCAGATGCCAAGGTTATTGAATGTAAAATGTAAACTCACTGTGGGGGTAAATATCACATTGATCGATGGGGGCATACATTATAAAGTAGAGAAAACATTAGATGATATTGATGTTCCTTATATTTCTTTCACGACAGTTTAAAAATTTGTTTGATATATTAATGTTAGCTGTCGTTTTAAACTTTAGTATACACCCATTTAAACTTAAGTTACTAATACAGTCGTGTAATATGGTTCACATGGGCGATTTTCGTAATGCACAATGAATTCCGTAATGCACGACTGATGGTTCTACTTTCTCTAAACTTCAGCAGGTTTGCTACTTTCCGTATGCAATAATGTTTCTTCAATTTAATCCTTCGTAATTTATGTTTTCATCACACTGGAAATAACCCTTCAAATAGTTAATTTGTTATCCGGGATTAAACATAATATTGACAACACATGTAGGAATAGACACTCATATGATTATTTATAAGGCAAAAAGCGCAGTGCTAGGGGAATCAGAAAGCAGTTTCGAAGGCTTCCCTACGTCCCTGTCGTCACAACCGTTTATGACTGACACCATTTCCATGGTTTCATCATTCGAAAGAAGCATGAAGGACGGAATCTAGAATGTTGTTTCTAATTTTCATTTCTTTGGAATTACATTATTTGAAAATTTGATGTATTCATTGTGTTAACGCACTTAAAAACATTTCATAAAAAGGTTTACTGGGCTGGTCATAGAGAAAATAAAGCTGTTATTTATATATTAAATCATCAGTCGAGCTGGTCGAGCAACTGCCGGTGTATCAATGTGCGGTACGCCGTCCTAGTACAGTTGATCAAATAATTTGTTTAAAAACAATTTGCCTAAAAAAGGGTATATAATAAATTTAGAACTTCGCTTTCATGGCATCTTCTCGTTCAATACAAACGATCCAAATGCACAAGTAAGATGTTCTATATATGCATCCCACCTACTCGTTTGCAAATATATTGTTTTAAGTGTGATGATGCTATCAGGGCATGGAAAAAACGGAAATCCATACTTTGGTTTTCACTTCAGAATGTGTGTATATATATATATATATATATATATATATATATATATATATATATATATATATATATATAAATATATATATATATATATATATATGTATGTATGTATGTATGTATGTATGTATGTATATATATATATATTTTATTTCCATATTCAAAAAATGAATTTTATATAGTTACTCATTTTACTCAAAGGAGGTATAAGTCTCCAATAACATACTGTCTAACGTATACCTAATAAAATACATTATTGATGAAACAAAAGAAAGAGAAAACATTTTACTGTTATCATAACTTCAAAATCAAACAAGCAGAGTTTTAAAAAGAATGTGAGCCTACGGGCTGTTTCAGGTGGTTTGGCGAGGAAACCTCCGAACGATGAGAGTTCGTATACCAATAGGTGCACTATTTTGCAACTTTTATTCATCAGAAAGTTGGCAAGTTTTAATCAAACTGAAGCACATTTGAGCACTGCGTATCAGTGATGTGTATGCGTGTTTATCATCTGGGTAAAAGATCGATGTAGGAAACTGATATAAAAATGAACTGTATCAACCTTCCGACACACTGCTATGATCTCCAAAAATGAAACTATGATTTAAAATTGCAATAGGTAAAATATGTTAACATGATGATGAAATATTCATTGTGCGGAGGTTAACATAATTATACTAAATGGCTTACACTTAACAAACGATAAAATATATAAAAATAAATACGAATATTCAGGAGATGAGCAATAAAAGATGATATGAATCGTACATATGATCATTAAATGCATCCTTGTATCCTGACCAAAAACTGTAGGGGCGGGATAACGCAGTAATTAGCATGATCATATCTAAGAGGCCTGGGGTTTCGATTCCCACCAGGGGATTGGCAACTTTGTCTGCTGTGGAGAATTGTTCTACTAGCAGTAAGGTTTGGGTACAACTCAACACTGAATTTCAGTGCAGTGCTGCCAATGGTTCGCTAGTTCCAGCCAATGCTCGTGGGTTCTACCGCATTGCATAGCCACCATGGCACGAGATTGACAGAGATCGGGAACACCAAGTGTCACAACACCAAAGCATGACCAATTCATCCAGGTTTTCCATCTTTGAAACTGGAAACATAATGCAGCACTACTGAGTCATGGATGTCTGGATAAGAATTGTGGACAAGAAGGTGCTAGAATCGACAGTCTGTGCCAAGGCGATGGGAAGTGATTAATGCTCATGGTTGTAACACTAGGTACTGCATTTATAGCAGCTTTGCAACAGATGCAGTCGTCCACAAGAGCAAAACAATGACTGTATATTGTGAAAGATTATGTGCCGAGCACTGTGCAAACTTTGGTTGTTATATATTTAATATTCATAACGTATAAAACTTGTAAATGATCACTGATCAGGTGAAATTTGGGGTATAACAAGGTGGGATATAAACTCTCGGGCAAAAGAAACTTTACCAAAATATTTTCCAAAAATATCAAATAAGCGTCTCCATTGCGAATTTCATTATTTAACAACATCGCTTGTGTACCTTGCCTAATATTGACTTTGAAGCATTGTTTTCATCTAACCAATTACAAGAAGGGTTCCAAACGGTATAAAAACCACCAATCAGTATGTTACACGCCACTGTCGTCACGAGAACAATCTTACATACCAAGACTGCAGCACAAGAGCGAGAGCGAGAGAGGGAAATGTGTACCCTGCAGTTAGGAGCAAGACGGACCTAGGTTGCCTGCATCTTTGACTGCCCAAATCGCAATACCTAGGCTACAGCCAAGTTGGATACGCAGTACTGTACATTTGCGTAATCATGTCGTCACCGTGACGTCATCAACAGCATGGGCCTAACATCTCGAGGCCAGCTGAAAGACAGTTAGCAGTCATGGTTTGAAACACAGTATTCAATGCTACAGGCCATTCTACAGGATGCCCCCAGGACAATATAACCCCATACAGCCAATATCACAAGATCTTTTCTGTGGATAATGTCATTATCTTGCAAGAATGTCCTACTTATCACCCTTCAAGCTTTTGTTGAATACTCTGCATTGACAAATAAGGAGGACAAAATCCGCTATCACTATTCACATATTCACGGACCCAATCAAATCACACATCTCCAATAACACCATCTATCGGCTAATAAAATATGTACATCGATTTGTAAAAGAGATTATGAAACTGAACAAAACGTGGTCAAATAAATTATTTAACAAACGAATATCGCTATATTTATCTGATATATAAAAAGTTGATAACACAAAATAAATGTTGGTATAGTTTCCTTTACCCTTGAGTTTATTTATAAAGAATATTAACAATATTGAGGAAAGTGAATGAGGAATCTAATCAAGATTTTCGTTTATGTGGCAAAGTAGGAATAATGCCATGATATTACATAGATTATGAAGTTATACATGAATAGAGAGATATCTACGTATAGATAATTATTTCAGAGGAGTGAGATTTCGTAGAGTGTTCTCAGTCATGATGTGAAGGTGAAATCCTATTCGGCAAATCAATTACTACGTCACACGGCGGAAAGCCATATCTGTGGAGAATTTCGTTGGTGTCGGACATCTCCCGAGGTGACAACTCTCTCCTGTCACCAATGTTCTTCTTGCTGAAAGACGAGTTTCTTTGAGAATCTTTTTCAAACCCTTTCAAGCCATTTAAAACGTATTTATAAGGGATATCAAGCCTTCGAAACATTTCTGTGACCAGTTCTTCCTTATGCATAATCAGATCATCGTAAAGGATCGCGAAAATTGGTATACCTTGGTTAGCAAACTCCTTGTAGCGTTGGATGATTGCAGCAGCATGCAAAACCCACAAGCCAACGAAATTAAGAGTTGATGCGAAGTCTTCCAAGAAATGATTATCACGGTCGATGCGCAGTTGCTCTATATACATCACATTTTGATGGAATGAACTCCAGTCAAGGATTTTCTTCATTACGATATTCATTGCGTCTGAATGCAACATTCCCTTTACAGACTTTGCATACGGTAAGATTTTTCGGTACAGAAAAACGTGTTTGATTTTGGGAAACATGGCACAGATATCCTTAACCTCGACAAATGTCTCCGTCGCTGTCTTCAGAACTATCCTCTGAGCTCCAGGCAGACTTCTACATTGTATTCGAATCACACTTCGGAGAAGATCACGTGCTTCGTGTTTAGATATTTTCCTGCTTTTATTTAAGAATGTCAAGGCCTTAATTGCATCAGGCTCTCCCAGAAAAACGGTTCCCGGTAATTTCTCGAAGACTTGTCCTAGCAGTGTAGACCCGCATCGTGCTATGTTTGATATCCATATAACTGGTAACGCAGGATCGCCCACTTCTTCAGCGAACCTGTTGAAGGCCCAAATGGGAATTGTGTAAACCATTTCAGAATTATTCGCTTGAGCCCATTTCATGAAAGGATGTGTGTCAGAGCTGAAAATGTCAACACTATTCTTAGTCTTAAGGAAAGTAGCTTCTTTCTTGTCTAGTCCATACAAGGATATGTTTGGATCTAAGAGGATCTGTGGATGGGCAAATTCAACATGGGATGTTATAAATTCACTTGAGGAGCTTGGTTGACGATGGAACAGTTTCCTGCCCCATACGACCTTCTGCACATGCACTGAACGTTCGTAGCAGGTCTTGTCACGTGATGATAGGATGCCATTAAAATACCAAGTGGCCTGCTGAATTAGTCCATATACTGTTTTTAGAAGACTTATAGACATGATGAAAAGAGTCGATCCCATTAAAGATAACATCGAAGCCATGGTGAACCTGAAATAACAAAATACACAATATATTTAGATTATCATAATTATCCCACACTGAAGTGTATAGTCTGCTTCGAATGACGTCTAAAACATACATTATACTACTCGTCCGAAGATGATACTGCAGTGTAGTCCGTACCAAAAGAAACATCACCTATATTTTCAACAGAGTAGAAGACGAAATATTACTGCTAGAGATCAAAGTCGATGTATAAATCCCTGAAAAATGGTCCCGGGGTAGACAGTAGTACCTAGAATTCCATCCGTCCGTCATTTCGTCTGTCCAAAAAATGCAATATTCTTCTATATACGAGGTAAGGTGCAATGTCCAATTGCAAGACATTTTGTGAATTTATGAATTTCTTACGAAATTCTGTATTTTGTACTTTGACATTTTCTGAGATCTAGATGTGTACCACATATTATTTTCACAGTTTTAAAACTTATTCATCTTTTACATTACTATGAAATAGAGTGTTGAATTACATTTATGTAAAAAGTGTTGGAGAATAATTTAGATCTGAGAATACGACTAAATACAACATACGGCAATTCCTTGATTTAAAAAAAAATAAATTACCGGGAATCGTTTTTCTGATGCAATAAAGGCCTTGAATAAGGCTGGAAAATAAACGTGACTCGAATACAATGTAGAAAGTTTTACAACAGCGGCTAAGCTGAATGAGTTGGGCTGCGTTATTCCTCTTAAAGCTACAAAGAAATAAATAGAGAGGTTTATCCTGTCGAAGCACCCACGTTGACAAAGACGTGAGGGCACTACACGTTTATAATTTGATAACAAACGTGTGTTCCTATATGTATGTGTGCCAGGTGACCTTTAATACATCGCCTCCTTAGAAATTATCTATTGCAGTAAACCTAAAATTATTCTCATGAAAAATATACCAAATTATTTGCAAACAAACATTCTTTGGCGTGCTCAAAACATAACATAGGGTCATGAGATTAGAAAGGTTTAATTTGACAAATCTGTGACATGAACAGAAACTGTAAAGTAAAACTTGTATCGTTGGAATAAACGCTATATTTTATATCAACAGCAGAACTAACAAATGAAGATTCGATTTGTAAAGACGAATTACCACGACATAATTCGCTATATAACCCGTCTCTTACATATACCACCATTATAAAGCGACATAGTTTCCAACTTACTAAACGTTTCCATCACAACACATCCATCAGCAACTGAGAATACACATCAGAAAAATCATAGCTAATTATAAAATCTTGGTGTGAAAACAAGAACCGAAGCTTTTCAGCTGTGTCTCTTTAAAATCATAGTAACTGGAAGTTTGTCCAGGACACAAACAAGTTTGTGATGTGAATTCAGATATGTTCATTTGAGACTTCTATCTACACAATGTACATTATCATTAATAACAATGATGTAATTACAAAATAACAACTTAATGACATTGATTACACACATTTAGTCAGATACTTATAACAATGACAGAACGCATCTCCAAAACAGCTTCTCATGACATCGACAGTTAGTCAGCATTATTTAAACCTTTTTTATATGAACTTCCATGATAGTATACCTATCACATATACATGTACCTAATGTAGTAATGATAAATAAGGAAGGTATCTTTCTAGAATAAAATAAAAGTTTGCATTATTCTTAATAGAAGGAAGATGATAAAAAAAATGAATGCAAATAAATAATTAGACATCCTTAGTATAACTAAATGGCAATAGTACCTTATACACGACGTAATAGAAGAAATAATAACAGTTATGAAATATATGTCTAATAAAACAAACATTTTCAAATAGATGAAATGTTGAATGTCTTCAACGCCACAACGATATTTGCATTGTAATGTAGAGCGTAATCATTATTCAAACTTTTTTTTTTATAAAGATCGGAGACCCTTAGTGGTTGGTATATGTCTTTAATGATTAAAGGCATTCAACCATCCTCGGTTACCCATGGTTTTATATATGCTCCGTTACTCTCCACTATATCACCCAAGGGAAACCTTATCAGGGGAATCTGTTCTCAAATTACCCGGGTAACCGAGGATGCATTTCAACTAGCACATGGTGTTTTTATAACCTATGATTTGTAGTGAATAGAATTATTGATGACACATTTGTATCGTCTAAAACGGTTGAGCGGGATCTTACAAGTTGGGAAACTCATGAAGTGACTTTTTATCTTTACACACCAATATTTATATCATGTAAAGTCGCGGACATCAATGTTCGCGCACCTTTCATTCCTGGTCCATGCGGTCGCTACGCATAAAGCTGTCACGTCAGACTTTATGTTTACCAAATACCAGTCGTCTTTGCGTTTTCGCCAACATGATTTGTTAGGCTAAAACCGAACTTGAAGAGTGTAAGAAAAGTTATTTTTTGATAAATTCAAGTTTTAATAAAAATGGAAATGCATGGAATAAGTTTCATTCTTAAAATGGAAAATAAAAATATATTTAATTTATGGTTAAATAATAACATTGATAATAGCGTTTAATGAGTTGAGTTCTCTCCTATTAGATGGGGATGTTGACTATAATGTTCGATGTTGCAATAAAATCATGTATTAAAATACTTTTTAAGATATATTTCACTAACATGCTGTAACATTTCAAGATGTAAACTGTTAAAGAACTGATACTTATTTTATTGTCATATTATGATTTTATCAAAATTTAAAAAACATCTCCCTGATAGTTTTATCTATTTCAGAACATGTGTACATGCAACAAATCTCATCTCTTACAGAATGTCAATTTGTCTCACTTGAAATTTAAAATATTCAGCACAGAATATTTGTTCTGACCATGCCATCTTGGTTGTTTTTTGAAGAATGAAATATGCTGAACAGCAAAAGAAACGCCAGTTTAAATGATTATATTTTCTGTTTGCATAACAGTCCATGGTTTGTAATATCATTAGTAAATGTCAGAAAACATGTTGAGCTATTGGTACTGTAGAGTACAGATGGTTACCATTGCGAAGTCAAAGGGTATCAGTTCGCGAAAATGCACGTCACATGTGGTCATGGTAACATGATCTGCATTAGCCTGGGAAAATTCAAAGTTTAAGAAGTTATGCTTGACAAAACAAACGTGACATTTTCGGAAACTTGGATATTGGCCGATTGCATGCTGAATATTTTGCAAGGACTGTAAATGTGCTCGTGGAACACCTTGGTACCGACAAAGAATGCAATACCCTGAAGTTTTACCAAAATGAGACCCATAGAATCATTCTGAATAAAATTGAAGATGACGTCATAACGTCAAGTCAAACATCAGCAAAGCAGGGGTTTTGCATCAAACAATTTCATGAGAGTGGTTGCACACGTTCCAATTGCATTTAAAAGCACATCGGGCTCTTCACCATCTAAACAGGAATGTGGCTGTTTTCCCAGAGAATGACTATGGTACAAGATGATACTCTGCAGAAGTTCTACACCAGTACTGACTTTTCGTTATGTCTGCATGTTGTTCAACGCGTTATTAACATCATGTCAACAACATGTGAATGCTCTGATAAATTTGCTCAATACAGCGTTATAAGTAATTACGAAATTGTCACTGTGGACTCCCGTTTCTTTTGCTGTTCAGTATACTTATGTTAACTATTGTGATGTCAATGAAAAGTGAATTTAACTTCATTTTTTTTTATCGTAGAAGTGTTTATTATACATCATTGTAAATGTGTTTTACTTCTTTGTCCCCCGCCGCAAAGCAGGACGGGGGACTATGTATTCAGCGGCGTCCGTACATACGTTACATTTCTTGTTTACGCGATATCTCATGAACCGTTGCATCCAGTGTCTTCAATGTTTGTACCAACCTACAATGGGGGACTATGCAGACATCACTCAAATTGCATGACCTTGACCTTATTTTCAAGGTCACCACGGCACTTTGACCGGCTTTCAGGCTCTTGTTAACGCGATATCTCATGAAGCATTGCATCTAATTGGGGTTAGGCGCAGACACCAGTCGATTTTGGTGACCTTGACCTTATTTTCAAGGTCACCACAACACTTTGAATTGACCACTTTTCGAACTCTTGTTAACACGATATATCATTACCTGATGGACCCAGTGTCTTCAATTTTTTTACAAGCCTACAATGTGTAACTATGCAGACACAACTCAAATTGCATGACCTTGACCTTATTTACATGGTCACGTACCACGGCACTTTGACAGTTTTTCAGCCTCATGTTAACGCGATATCTCATGAACCGTTGCACCCAGTGTCTTCAATTTTTTACAAGCCTAAAATAGGTGACTATGCAGATACCAGTCGAATTGGGTGACCTTGACCATATTTTCACCACGGCACTTTGACCGGCTTTCAGCCTCTTGTTATTAACCCTTTGCATCCATTATCTTGAAATTTTGTGACATCTGTCATTAGGGAATTATGCAGACAACAGTCAACTTTTAGTGCATAACATTCTTGTTAATGGTATGTCATGAACCTCAGCACCCAATGTCTTCACATTTGATGTCATAAAGACATGTTTACCAGAAATGCAATATAAGAAGAACCACATTTAGAAAATGTGTCTTACATGACTCAACGTTGTAGGCGGGGGACATTGCCATGTTAGTGGCAAACACTTGTGATACATTAGGATATAACATGGCAAACACTTGTGATACATTAGGATATAACATGGCAAACACTTGTGATACTATATCGATGTCATTTGCCCAAAATAACGGGGCGCCACACTGTTTGCCCGGATCACGACTATTGATGACGTAGCGCACATCTGACCCAGATAGTGCCGACTTCAAAATGGCTTCTCCCGCTACGATATAGAGAATCTCACCCAAGTGTCTTCTGATATCAAATATATCAACACGAGTTGATTAAAGTTAAAACAATTTATATTTTTACTTTAATCAACGAGTGTTGATATATTTGATATCAGAAGACACGAGGGTGAGATTTTATTTATCATTCAAAATCATTCTTCAACAATTATTAGCAAAATAATGAACATATCTGCAACACAAAACTGCCATTTGACTACTTCAGCAGTGAGCTCAGTGATGTCATAGCATTGTGACGTCATCAGCATTGTGGCCTCATAGCATTGTTACGTCATCAACTTTGTGACGTCATAACATTGTCAGCAGTGTTCTCAGTGATGTCAAAGCCGTGTGATGTAATAGGATTGTGACGATTTGACTGTTGCGATATCTACGATGTAGATATCGCTTGTAGATATCGTTTGATCCCCAACAAGCGATATCTACTGTGGGAACCAGTTTTGGGTGATAAAGTGATTATGTCAACAATCGAAATGTACGTTTTTATAAAGACTTAATATTAACACATTTTTATCATTGTGTGTTATGTTGTTTCCGCACAGCCAATCGTAACGTGTTGGTAGCGCGAATATTGATTACGCCAGGATGATTGTAACATGACGTCGGTTCATCCTTGATTCTGATTGGTTGAACATTTCTCTATGTTGATTGACAATGAAAATTGACAAGACCGACTTTACATGTGATTGGTCTAGGATATCGTTTACTGTGCATTGTGAATGCTTTGGTTTATTTACGTTAAATGTAAAATATGTATTGTCAAACACAGGGGCGTGTGTCGCTTAGAAACAGCGATTACAAGATATATACCTATATAGACCCTACCCTATTACTATATAAAGGAAAGGTATGTAACGACGAAACCACCCAATGCTCATTCAAAGTCATATGTAGCATCAACAAAATTTGTTTACGGCACTGTCGATAACTACGATACGAAGGCTAAATAATTTCCCAACAAAATGAGCTATAAATGGTTACAATCGGATCATTATTCCAAAAGCTATGCGACTAAACAGTGCGTATATCGGTACCTCCACATTTTCAAGCCAATTTGGACGCTCACGAAAATCATCGAAAACTTACCTTTTAAAATCTTTTATTAATTCCAGCAATGTTGACAGCACCTATGAATCGGCAGATACGAACCGCAGAGTGAAACTACAGAAATAAAAACATATAACAACACCTACATATCATTTCTCCGACGCTACTACAGCATTTAGTCTCAAATCATCGCCAATGCAGTGGCGATGCAGATCTTGTCAGCCATTAATGACCTTGACATTCGGTTGACCCGCAGTGTTCTATATCCATGTTACATGACCTCTAGCAAGTTTTGTAACTTGTGCGACTAGTAAATATCTCAAATGACTCTCAATATTAATTTGTTTCAGGTAACTAAAATGTTTTCAACTGGCTAAATTACTCCCATCACTCCGGGTTTTTTATTTGCCGTTTCCATGGTATGACGCCATAATGACCAACCGTTTTGACGTCACAATGTTAGCATCACAATGGTCTAGGTAAAGCTTAAAATTATTGTTCATGGCGATTTTCTGTGTTTATTGATTACGTAGACATATATTTATCGTCATCACAATGTGTATCTTAAATATTGTAAGTACCCTTAGTTAAGTGTAAGTACACTGTTCGGGGTTACGTGTAAATTGTTGCTAATGTATATTACGCCAAATATTCACATTCATTTTGACGTGACCACAACTCTTATAACAAGATGTGTTTGTTAAACACGGATGCCCCCGGATATACCAAAGTTATGGCCAAGGTTAAAGTTTTCTGAATAGTGTCCACTGCGGCAAGGTCAAGGTCACAAGGTCAAATATGATGACCTCATCTGAAGGTCTCATCATTAGGTATGCACATGCCAAGTATGAAAGCCGGATCTGAGCAATCCAAAGTTATGGCCAAAGGAAACGTTTTCTAAATATTGTCCACTGCGGCAAGGTCAAGGTCACAAGGTCAAATATGATGACCACATCTGAAGGTATCATCATTAGATATTCACATGCCATGTATGAAAGCCGTAGCTCTGAGCAATCCAAAGTTATGGCAAAGGTTAACGTTTTCTAAATACTGTCCACTACGGCATGGTCAAGGTCACAAGGTCAAATATGATGACCTCATCTGAAGGTCTCATCATTAGGTATGCACATGCCAAGTATGAAAGCCGTAGCTCTGAGCAATCCAAAGTTATGGCATAGGTTAACGTGTTCTAAATACTGTCCACTACGTCAAGGTCACAAGGTTAAATATGATGACCTCATCTGAAGGTCTCATCATTAGGTATGCACATGCCAAGTATGAAAGCCGTAGCTCTGAGCAATCCAAAGTTATGGCAAAGGTTAACGTTTTCTAAATACTGTCCACTACGGCAAGGTCAAGGTCACAAGGTCAAATATGATGACCTCATCTGAAAGATCTCATCACAAGGTATGCACATACGAAGTATGAAAGCCGTAACTCTTAACAATCAAAAGTTATGGCCAAGGTTAAAGTTTACTGAAGATGTCCACTGCGGCAAGGTCAAGGTCAAGGTCACAAGGTCAAATATGATGACCTCATCTGAAGGTCTCATCACAAGGTATGCACATGGCAAGTATGAAAGCCGTAACTCTTTACCAATCAAACGTTATGGCCAAGGTTAAAGTTTTCTGAAAATGTCAATTGCGGCAAGGTCAAGGTCACAAGGTCAAATATGATGACCTCATCTGAAAGGTCTCATCACAAGGTATGCATATGCCAAGTATGAAAGCCCTAGCTCTAATCAATCTAATGTTATGGCCAAGGTTAAAGTTTTCTGAAAATGTCAATTGCGGCAAGGTCAAGGTCACAAGGACAAATATGATGACCTCATCTGAAAGGTCTCATCACAAGGTATGCACATGCCAAGTATGAAAGCCGTAGCTCTGAGCAATCCCAAGGTTAAAGTTTTTGTGGACAAACACACGGACAGACAGACGGACAGACAGACAGACAGACAGACAGACAGACAGACAGACAGACAGACAGGTGAAAAACAATATACCCCCGGAATCTCCGATTCGGGGGCATAAAAAGGGAACAGTCGCAAAATTCGTTCCACTCAGACATACCTACGCAAAAAGAGAGTTCACTCTAAAACGTAAACTAACGGTCATGTTTCAATATCGATAAAACGTTGCGTTTGTACAATATCCTGGATTCATTGTTATTCAACACTCGCAAATTACAGCGTTTAAAACCTCCGGCCAACGGATTGTTGATACTAGTATTATTCATCTATGCAACTGTACCATAAATTTCATGCAACCAGAAGCAAAGTTAAATTCTACATAGTATCAATTGATTCCTTACTTCATTGGCATTTAAAAGTATGTGACTACCTAATTATAAAAAGAAAATATCATGTTCATAAGTTTTGTTGAAAAGAATGAAACAAATGTTACGAGTGATGGGAATGTAACAAACTTTTGTTCAGCAGCTATACTTGCAAATATGAGATTTATGCATCCAATTACATATAAGTTCTTTGATTGGAATGTTTGAAGTTGGAAGTAAAAAAAGAACAATCATTAATGGATAAAGAATAAAGAAATTGTATATCGATAATCATTTAAGAATAAAGAAGTTGTGTATACATAAATTATTGTTCGTATTTGACGTCCATTTCATCATATTTAGTCCCCATGACATTTTAAATGAAGTTTACGAAGTAAGACTTCTGATTAAGAATTTCCTTATTGTGAACAAAATTGAGACACAAAGGAGACACTATGGGAACGGTAAGGGGAAGGACTATATTCTCTTCATAACACTAACACGTGAACAGTATTTAACAATATATTTACAAGATGGCATTTCTAAATTTCAGGAATTAATCAAACTAACATGTATTTATTGTGAGAAAGACCTACGTAGGAGATACCACTGCTGTGTCTTACATGGGGGACACGAAGACGTACGTAGCAACACGTTTCATGATAGTTTTAAAAAGGAAATGTTCAATCTTACAACTATATTCAAAGCATGAACATACTTTTAAATGACTTATAGTCCAATTGGAATTTAAATGACCTATAAACATGCATAAAGTGTTATGCCGAATCTTCAATTTCATAATTAATTGATACAACACACATATATTATCTATTTTATCGGGCAGAAAAAATGAGATTATGTTGAAAATGTGGTATCGTTTCTTACGGCACTGGATGTAGTCACGACTTACCCTGTCAGAGATATCCTCGGTGTCATGCAAACGATTCTATAGCTCGAGGTTTAAAAATTCAGTTCAGGATTTAGGTGCGGTCTGTGACATGAGTATTTATATTGAGTTGAATGACAATTACCCTGTATCTGACATGGGTACTGATATGTACGTGACTGGTGACATATAATATTACCATAGTGATTTATATCTTTATCATTTCAGAGGATAGGTTGATAGCACGGCGGGTTAGAGTGGAGATGATGCCGGTTTTAGCTCTGAGTGGGTGGTTGGTCAGTGTGCGTGGGTTTGCGGTAAACAAAGGTTTGGATAGCATTGTCTGAAGTGCGGTCGACTAGGACGTCAAGGAAGGGAAGTTGTGAGTTGGTTTCAGTTCCAATGGTGAATTGGATGCGAGGGTGCTGTTGGTTAAGGCCATCAACCTATCCTCTGCCACCCCTTAATCTGAACTTAAACACCTCCGGCATGTCTTCACCCAACTTAACAACTACCCAGCAAAACTTGTTGACCGTGACATCAACTGCACCCTAAACCCACTACTAGCAAGCCTGCCCCTGCCCCTATTCGCACCTCACTACCCTACATTGGCAAAACATCACATCACATCAGTCGTCTACTCAAGCAACAAGTAGGCATAGACACTTATTTTTCCTCGGCCACCCCACTCAAAACCATCATCAAGGCTAATGGTAGGAAATATGGCCAAAAACAACAGCAACCTAAAGGAATTGTTTACAACATTAGCTGCGACTGCGGCAGCAACTACATTGGGGAAAATCAAGACCGCTCAACACACGCATCAAAGAACACAAAACATCAACAATCAAGGGAGACAACAAATCAGGCATTTCGGAACACATCACCAAATTTCCACAACACAACATCCATTGGGACTCTGTCAAAACACTCACAAACAACAAACATGACTACACTCACCGGCGTTTAGCTGAAGCCGTGCATATTGTTAGACATAAGCCCTCTATGAATAGGGATCAAGGCTATTTCATCCCATCAGCTTACAACCGCTTAATCCACAAATGATTAATCCAATCTACTCACTCTGGCTTCCACCCCCACCACTAATTGGTACCCTCACCCTGCCTTTGTCCTCTCATCCGCCTCCCTGGCTAATTAACTTACTACTCTCTGGTTTCCTTGTTATCACATCTTCACTTGTACAACCATTTATGTCATTGTTACCTCATCTTGTTGTATTTGTTATCTCTTTATCATACCAACATGTATCCTGTATATAATCTCCTGTTTCACCATCTCTTCCATATGCTTGATAACGGTATAAGGATCTATACCGAAACGTCGCTATTGTTAATAAAGAAGTTGATCATCCATAAAATATTTGTCTTCTTGTGATAAATCTGTTGTGGATTAGGCCCGAATATGAATAAAAATAATGCAAGAGACATATTTTATAGAAAGAGGTATCCAGGCTTGTTTACATATTTCAAGGGTGCTGATTATGAAAACGTAGGATACAAAGCTGAAAAAAGATTTGTTGACCCTCAAAATTGCAAAAATTGCCTATTATAAGCACAGGTATACGAGGTACGTGTGTCTATTACTGTATCTCTATACTTTCATTACCTGGAACTTGATGCTGTGCGTCAATACATGATTAGTGCTTATAAATGAATCAGATACCAAGATGGAAATAGCTGGAACAAAAACCAAAATGACCATTCGCTTCGACACATCGTAGGTGTTCGTGATATAACCCGATTTGTGACTGAATAATTATCTATTGCTAAGAAAATTAAATCTTAATTGTTTAGACATTTATAAGTTGCAGATCATAAAATGATTTGCTACCAAGCAGAGAAATGTTCGAGTCCCTAACAAGTATTTAACACAAATCCCACCATAGTCGCCAAAACTGTTTGTTGTGTATATCGTCAAGGGAGACTGTCTCCATCGAGAAATCTTTTTAAACCAGATATTTTAATAAATTGAACAGGTGCTGATCATGAATAAAATTGATACTAAGTTGTAAATGTTTAGAACCTCAAAACAAAGGAAAATAATAATATAGACTCAAAAAGCACTGATTGCTCAACGAGTGATGGAGTATAACCAGTGTATTACTTTCACGAACTTTGCAGCCATGGGTGGAACTTTACACGAGATGACTTACATTACACTGGAAACACATGATGATGATGAGTACGGAGATTTAACAAGCGATTTTCAGCGGAGTTGTTCTCTCACTCGGATGGATACACAAAATACAATGTTTATTATATGCTCCGCTTTAGTGAACTGTGACGTACATGTCCAACAGGGGAACTGTTTTGTTTACAGCAATTATTAATCATTAGACCAACCTTGGCAAATAATGAGTTGGTTGCAGAGAATAGAATAGTGTGTTGACAAGCACATCGGACCAGTTTGGTTGCAACAGTTTTCAAATTTACCAAATTTTACGAAAATACGAATAAAAATGAACATATTGATTTTGGATTTTCTCTCTCGCTATGTATGCGACGTAATGAAACAGGAATGTGGTGACTTCGTGTCCAAAACGAACTCGTACCCACGAATTCCGGTACATTCGTACCTAAAAACAGGCGGTGAATTCGTGCCGACAGTTTAGTTTTGTATTAAATGTACAGATGGATTTAATTTCACTGATCTGCTTAATTAAAACAATAATATCCGGTCTATTTTACTATCAAACATGAAATAAAAACTAAATACTAGTGTTTGAAAATCTCTATTTATTACCCACGTGGTACATCGTAAAGGGGTTTCATAACAGAATTTTATGACACATATGTGTCATAACACCTTCAATTAATTTGATTGGCTATTCATTCATAAAACGAACGTGAATTCATTCATGAAATTACAATTATTTTACGACAACACTTATAATTAATATTTATCTCATTGTTCAGTTAATTCAGAAACTCGTACTCACCGCAATAATTGATTTTAATGAATAATTAACAAATACACCATGACTAGAGCAGAGCTAATAAGCACACAGTTTAGAATGCAGCAATAGCCTTTCCTCTCAGTCTTGACATAGCACCAAACGCTCAGTATCTCGGTGAAAATATTGTGTTCGTAACGGTGAAACAGTGAATTTATACTCACAAGGCAAACATAACCGACAGGAAAGCCATTTTAACGACGAGGTTCAGCTAAAACTTGCATTTGTTTACACATTCCGACGACAAGAAGCATGCGAATGGCGGCCGCCATGACATGACGTCATTCAAAGGACGGATAACTCTTGTCTCATGTCCTCAAGCAGGGAGATGTTTTATTACGTACGCTCCCTTTAGCATGACTAGTGTACCTAGTTTCGCCATACCGAACATCACGGATTATAGAATAGTTTGATTTTAAAAGCGTGAATATTTAACGTCGTAATAGTTTGAACTTATAGATGCTGTGACAGGGTTGATATTACTCTACGATGTAGATATCGCTTGTAGATATCGTTTGATCCCCAACAAGCGATATCTACTGTGGGAACCAGTTTTGGGTGATAAAGTGATTATGTCAACAATCGAAATGTACGTTTTTATAAAGACTTAATATTAACACATTTTTATCATTGTGTGTTATGTTGTTTCCGCACAGCCAATCGTAACGTGTTGGTAGCGCGAATATTGATTACGCCAGGATGATTGTAACATGACGTCGGTTCATCCTTGATTCTGATTGGTTGAACATTTCTCTATGTTGATTGACAATGAAAATTGACAAGACCGACTTTACATGTGATTGGTCTAGGATATCGTTTACTGTGCATTGTGAATGCTTTGGTTTATTTACGTTAAATGTAAAATATGTATTGTCAAACACAGGGGCGTGTGTCGCTTAGAAACAGCGATTACAAGATATATACCTATATAGACCCTACCCTATTACTATATAAAGGAAAGGTATGTAACGACGAAACCACCCAATGCTCATTCAAAGTCATATGTAGCATCAACAAAATTTGTTTACGGCACTGTCGATAACTACGATACGAAGGCTAAATAATTTCCCAACAAAATGAGCTATAAATGGTTACAATCGGATCATTATTCCAAAAGCTATGCGACTAAACAGTGCGTATATCGGTACCTCCACATTTTCAAGCCAATTTGGACGCTCACGAAAATCATCGAAAACTTACCTTTTAAAATCTTTTATTAATTCCAGCAATGTTGACAGCACCTATGAATCGGCAGATACGAACCGCAGAGTGAAACTACAGAAATAAAAACATATAACAACACCTACATATCATTTCTCCGACGCTACTACAGCATTTAGTCTCAAATCATCGCCAATGCAGTGGCGATGCAGATCTTGTCAGCCATTAATGACCTTGACATTCGGTTGACCCGCAGTGTTCTATATCCATGTTACATGACCTCTAGCAAGTTTTGTAACTTGTGCGACTAGTAAATATCTCAAATGACTCTCAATATTAATTTGTTTCAGGTAACTAAAATGTTTTCAACTGGCTAAATTACTCCCATCACTCCGGGTTTTTTATTTGCCGTTTCCATGGTATGACGCCATAATGACCAACCGTTTTGACGTCACAATGTTAGCATCACAATGGTCTAGGTAAAGCTTAAAATTATTGTTCATGGCGATTTTCTGTGTTTATTGATTACGTAGACATATATTTATCGTCATCACAATGTGTATCTTAAATATTGTAAGTACCCTTAGTTAAGTGTAAGTACACTGTTCGGGGTTACGTGTAAATTGTTGCTAATGTATATTACGCCAAATATTCACATTCATTTTGACGTGACCACAACTCTTATAACAAGATGTGTTTGTTAAACACGGATGCCCCCGGATATACCAAAGTTATGGCCAAGGTTAAAGTTTTCTGAATAGTGTCCACTGCGGCAAGGTCAAGGTCACAAGGTCAAATATGATGACCTCATCTGAAGGTCTCATCATTAGGTATGCACATGCCAAGTATGAAAGCCGGATCTGAGCAATCCAAAGTTATGGCCAAAGGAAACGTTTTCTAAATATTGTCCACTGCGGCAAGGTCAAGGTCACAAGGTCAAATATGATGACCACATCTGAAGGTATCATCATTAGATATTCACATGCCATGTATGAAAGCCGTAGCTCTGAGCAATCCAAAGTTATGGCAAAGGTTAACGTTTTCTAAATACTGTCCACTACGGCATGGTCAAGGTCACAAGGTCAAATATGATGACCTCATCTGAAGGTCTCATCATTAGGTATGCACATGCCAAGTATGAAAGCCGTAGCTCTGAGCAATCCAAAGTTATGGCATAGGTTAACGTGTTCTAAATACTGTCCACTACGTCAAGGTCACAAGGTTAAATATGATGACCTCATCTGAAGGTCTCATCATTAGGTATGCACATGCCAAGTATGAAAGCCGTAGCTCTGAGCAATCCAAAGTTATGGCAAAGGTTAACGTTTTCTAAATACTGTCCATTTCGGCAAGGTCAAGGTCACAAGGTCAAATATGATGACCTCATCTGAAAGATCTCATCACAAGGTATGCACATACGAAGTATGAAAGCCGTAACTCTTAACAATCAAAAGTTATGGCCAAGGTTAAAGTTTACTGAAGATGTCCACTGCGGCAAGGTCAAGGTCAAGGTCACAAGGTCAAATATGATGACCTCATCTGAAGGTCTCATCACAAGGTATGCACATGCCAAGTATGAAAGCCGTAACTCTTTACCAATCAAACGTTATGGCCAAGGTTAAAGTTTTCTGAAAATGTCAATTGCGGCAAGGTCAAGGTCACAAGGTCAAATATGATGACCTCATCTGAAAGGTCTCATCACAAGGTATGCATATGCCAAGTATGAAAGCCCTAGCTCTAATCAATCTAATGTTATGGCCAAGGTTAAAGTTTTCTGAAAATGTCAATTGCGGCAAGGTCAAGGTCACAAGGACAAATATGATGACCTCATCTGAAAGGTCTCATCACAAGGTATGCACATGCCAAGTATGAAAGCCGTAGCTCTGAGCAATCCCAAGGTTAAAGTTTTTGTGGACAAACACACGGACAGACAGACGGACAGACAGACAGACAGACAGACAGACAGACAGACAGACAGACAGGTGAAAAACAATATACCCCCGGAATCTCCGATTCGGGGGCATAAAAAGGGAACAGTCGCAAAATTCGTTCCACTCAGACATACCTACGCAAAAAGAGAGTTCACTCTAAAACGTAAACTAACGGTCATGTTTCAATATCGATAAAACGTTGCGTTTGTACAATATCCTGGATTCATTGTTATTCAACACTCGCAAATTACAGCGTTTAAAACCTCCGGCCAACGGATTGTTGATACTAGTATTATTCATCTATGCAACTGTACCATAAATTTCATGCAACCAGAAGCAAAGTTAAATTCTACATAGTATCAATTGATTCCTTACTTCATTGGCATTTAAAAGTATGTGACTACCTAATTATAAAAAGAAAATATCATGTTCATAAGTTTTGTTGAAAAGAATGAAACAAATGTTACGAGTGATGGGAATGTAACAAACTTTTGTTCAGCAGCTATACTTGCAAATATGAGATTTATGCATCCAATTACATATAAGTTCTTTGATTGGAATGTTTGAAGTTGGAAGTAAAAAAAGAACAATCATTAATGGATAAAGAATAAAGAAATTGTATATCGATAATCATTTAAGAATAAAGAAGTTGTGTATACATAAATTATTGTTCGTATTTGACGTCCATTTCATCATATTTAGTCCCCATGACATTTTAAATGAAGTTTACGAAGTAAGACTTCTGATTAAGAATTTCCTTATTGTGAACAAAATTGAGACACAAAGGAGACACTATGGGAACGGTAAGGGGAAGGACTATATTCTCTTCATAACACTAACACGTGAACAGTATTTAACAATATATTTACAAGATGGCATTTCTAAATTTCAGGAATTAATCAAACTAACATGTATTTATTGTGAGAAAGACCTACGTAGGAGATACCACTGCTGTGTCTTACATGGGGGACACGAAGACGTACGTAGCAACACGTTTCATGATAGTTTTAAAAAGGAAATGTTCAATCTTACAACTATATTCAAAGCATGAACATACTTTTAAATGACTTATAGTCCAATTGGAATTTAAATGACCTATAAACATGCATAAAGTGTTATGCCGAATCTTCAATTTCATAATTAATTGATACAACACACATATATTATCTATTTTATCGGGCAGAAAAAATGAGATTATGTTGAAAATGTGGTATCGTTTCTTACGGCACTGGATGTAGTCACGACTTACCCTGTCAGAGATATCCTCGGTGTCATGCAAACGATTCTATAGCTCGAGGTTTAAAAATTCAGTTCAGGATTTAGGTGCGGTCTGTGACATGAGTATTTATATTGAGTTGAATGACAATTACCCTGTATCTGACATGGGTACTGATATGTACGTGACTGGTGACATAATATTACCATAGTGATTTATATCGTTATCATTTCAGAGGATAGGTTGATAGCACGGCGGGTTAGAGTGGAGATGATGCCGGTTTTAGCTCTGAGTGGGTGGTTGGTCAGTGTGCGTGGGTTTGCGGTAAACAAAGGTTTGGATAGCATTGTCAGAAGTGCGGTCGACTAGGACGTCAAGGAAGGGAAGTTGTGAGTTGGTTTCAGTTCCAATGGTGAATTGGATGCGAGGGTGCTGTTGGTTAAAGAGCCATCACGGATGTTGATGAAAATATCAAAATTTCTCCAAAAATCTATCTCCGTGAAATAAATACACTTAATTTTTCCCTAATTTTTCCAACTTAAAATAAGCCGAGAAATTGCATTAATTAGTAAAGGTGTTTTCCAGTCTAAATATAGATCTAGTCTATTATTTTCAAGCGCAAAGCATTATGGTCTAGCTCACACACAGTAAACAAAGACACGAAAGAATATAAAAAAAATATGAGCAATGAAAGAAATCGAAATATATAATTTTTTGATGGTTATTTATTTACCATTTTATTTAATTATGTATTTGCTACAGATATTTGAATAATTGTCTTACCCAACTAGGTATTTTTCTTGAATTTTATAATTAATGAGAGTAAAAATTTGTCATTATTTGCTGGACTTATCTGAATAAAAAGAACATTAAACAGGACATAATTTGTATATTCTCAGGACATTTAGAAACATAGTTTGTAAAGCAATCGTCACATTTAGTAATGTGTGACAAGGGTACTTTGCAAGAGCGACGCGTGAAGCACGTGCAGCACATGGGTTGTTATGGCGACTTGCGCTAGAGACGAGCCTTCACGCTTCGGAAGCGCTTGCTGTTTGTGTAGTACGTATTACGCAAAAAAGGGGACTCTGTTTATATACGTCAGATACCTGTAGCGCGCGCTAGTCGAAGTGATACTTCTCTTTGAAACCAAATTGCAATACATTGTCGTGATATGAAAATTATTTAACATATGCCATGTTGTAGATAAAACAATTCTCTGGCGAATGACGTTATAAGTATATTTTCCAAAAATTTGAAACACTAACATCCGTGATGGCTCTTTAAGGCCATCAACCTATCCTCTGCCACCCCTTAATCTGAACTTAAACACCTCCGGCATGTCTTCACCCAACTTAACAACTACCCAGCAAAACTTGTTGACCGTGACATCAACTGCACCCTAAACCCACTACTAGCAAGCCTGCCCCTGCCCCTATTCGCACCTCACTACCCTACATTGGCAAAACATCACATCACATCAGTCGTCTACTCAAGCAACAAGTAGGCATAGACACTTATTTTTCCTCGGCCACCCCACTCAAAACCATCATCAAGGCTAATGGTAGGAAATATGGCCAAAAACAACAGCAACCTAAAGGAATTGTTTACAACATTACATTGGGGAAACATCAAGACCGCTCAACACACGCATCAAAGAACACAAAACATCAACAATCAAGGGAGACAACAAATCAGGCATTTCGGAACACATCACCAAATTTCCACAACACAACATCCATTGGGACTCTGTCAAAACACTCACAAACAACAAACATGACTACACTCACCGGCGTTTAGCTGAAGCCGTGCATATTGTTAGACATAAGCCCTCTATGAATAGGGATCAAGGCTATTTCATCCCATCAGCTTACAACCGCTTAATCCACAAATGATTAATCCAATCTACTCACTCTGGCTTCCACCCCCACCACTAATTGGTACCCTCACCCTGCCTTTGTCCTCTCATCCGCCTCCCTGGCTAATTAACTTACTACTCTCTGGTTTCCTTGTTATCACATCTTCACTTGTACAACCATTTATGTCATTGTTACCTCATCTTGTTGTATTTGTTATCTCTTTATCATACCAACATGTATCCTGTATATAATCTCCTGTTTCACCATCTCTTCCATATGCTTGATAACGGTATAAGGATCTATACCGAAACGTCGCTATTGTTAATAAAGAAGTTGATCATCCATAAAATATTTGTCTTCTTGTGATAAATCTGTTGTGGATTAGGCCCGAATATGAATAAAAATAATGCAAGAGACATATTTTATAGAAAGAGGTATCCAGGCTTGTTTACATATTTCAAGGGTGCTGATTATGAAAACGTAGGATACAAAGCTGAAAAAAGATTTGTTGACCCTCAAAATTGCAAAAATTGCCTATTATAAGCACAGGTATACGAGGTACGTGTGTCTATTACTGTATCTCTATACTTTCATTACCTGGAACTTGATGCTGTGCGTCAATACATGATTAGTGCTTATAAATGAATCAGATACCAAGATGGAAATAGCTGGAACAAAAACCAAAATGACCATTCGCTTCGACACATCGTAGGTGTTCGTGATATAACCCGATTTGTGACTGAATAATTATCTATTGCTAAGAAAATTAAATCTTAATTGTTTAGACATTTATAAGTTGCAGATCATAAAATGATTTGCTACCAAGCAGAGAAATGTTCGAGTCCCTAACAAGTATTTAACACAAATCCCACCATAGTCGCCAAAACTGTTTGTTGTGTATATCGTCAAGGGAGACTGTCTCCATCGAGAAATCTTTTTAAACCAGATATTTTAATAAATTGAACAGGTGCTGATCATGAATAAAATTGATACCAAGTTGTAAATGTTTAGAACCTCAAAACAAAGGAAAATAATAATATAGACTCAAAAAGCACTGATTGCTCAACGAGTGATGGAGTATAACCAGTGTATTACTTTCACGAACTTTGCAGCCATGGGTGGAACTTTACACGAGATGACTTACATTACACTGGAAACACATGATGATGATGAGTACGGAGATTTAACAAGCGATTTTCAGCGGAGTTGTTCTCTCACTCGGATGGATACACAAAATACAATGTTTATTATATGCTCCGCTTTAGTGAACTGTGACGTACATGTCCAACAGGGGAACTGTTTTGTTTACAGCAATTATTAATCATTAGACCAACCTTGGCAAATAATGAGTTGGTTGCAGAGAATAGAATAGTGTGTTGACAAGCACATCGGACCAGTTTGGTTGCAACAGTTTTCAAATTTACCAAATTTTACGAAAATACGAATAAATGAACATATTGATTTTGGATTTTCTCTCTCGCTATGTATGCGACGTAATGAAACAGGAATGTGGTGACTTCGTGTCCAAAACGAACTCGTACCCACGAATTCCGGTACATTCGTACCTAAAACAGGCGGTGAATTCGTGCCGACAGTTTAGTTTTGTATTAAATGTACAGATGGATTTAATTTCATAGATCTGCTTAATTAAAACAATAATATCCGGTCTATTTTACTATCAAACATGAAATAAAAACTAAATACTAGTGTTTGAAAATCTCTATTTATTACCCACGTGGTACATCGTAAAGGGGTTTCATAACAGACTTTTATGACACATATGTGTCATAACACCTTCAATTAATTTGATTGGCTATTCATTCATAAAACGAACGTGAATTCATTCATGAAATTACAATTATTTTACGACAACACTTATAATTAATATTTATCTCATTGTTCAGTTAATTCAGAAACTCGTACTCACCGCAATAATTGATTTTAATGAATAATTAACAAATACACCATGACTAGAGCAGAGCTAATAAGCACACAGTTTAGAATGCAGCAATAGCCTTTCCTCTCAGTCTTGACATAGCACCAAACGCTCAGTATCTCGGTGAAAATATTGTGTTCGTAACGGTGAAACAGTGAATTTATACTCACAAGGCAAACATAACCGAAAGGAAAGCCATTTTAACGACGATGTTCATCTAAAACTTGCATTTGTTTACACATTCCGACGACAAGAAGCATGCGAATGGCGGCCGCCATGACATGACGTCATTCAAAGGACGGATAACTCTTGTCTCATGTCCTCAAGTAGGGAGATGTTTTATTACGTACGCTCCCTTTAGCATGACTAGTGTACCTAGTTTCGCCATACCGAACATCACGGATTATAGAATAGTTTGATTTTAAAAGCGTGAATATTTAACGTTGTAATAGTTTGAACTTATAGATGCTGTGACAGGGTTGATATTACTCCGCTGTTCCGTTCCTTTATAGGGACAACAGAAATATATTTTAAAACACAATGAAATACATGTTGGTAATAAATAGGATACATAACACGTTCCCCTTTCATATTAAGTTATGTCCCTCGTGAAATAATTTTGGTTTGTCTCTCGCCAAGGCTCGAGACAAAGCAAAATAAGTCGCCTTTCCCTGTTTCGCCTTCTCGTCAGCATCAATAAAATGGGAATTCTTTGTTCTTAAAACCTATTTCTTATTTCAAAATTTGATCAAAGGATTAACGTGGCCTTAACCAATATCTTGTGACCTTAACCTTTGATCTTCAAGGTCACACCATCAACGATCATTTTTCATCGTGTATAATAATCATGCAATGACTCAAAGTGTTCATAGTTAAAATATGGCATATATGGCAAATAAAGCATGTTTTAAGTTGTGACCTAGCTGTGACCTTGACCTTTGACAGATTTAAGCGAAAACCTTTTCAAATCTTGGTCTTTCTCTATAGTTCATATATACCAAATAAGAGCCTGATAGCACAACAAAAGTTTGAAGTTATCATGTTTACAAGGATTGTTGTAGTGATTTCCGTACTCATGACCTTGACCTTTGACCTTGAATGTGAACATGTCAAAAAAATTCACCAGGGGTATAAGTAAGAAGTCATGTATATGAGTTCTCAAAACCTTCTAGGAAAAAAGTTATAGCCAATAGAAAACGCGGCGGCGGTGACGGAAACTGCGCAAAAACTGATAGCAGCTCCGACTAAGTCGGAGCTGCTAATAAACGGGGTTACGAATTCACCGATTAAGTGGGTACGAGTTCGTTTTTGTTACGAATTCACCTACAGCCACGAAACCAGAGTATGTTCCAATATTCGTGATATTACATATGTTCATTCTGCAACCAAATTGTGGTTGCCTACAAGGACTGCTATCAAATTCAGAAAAATTTCTTTGTGAATTTACAATCTGCAACTACATTCAAAGATTTCATGTAATATATCATGTTATAGGTAATGGCGTTAGCTCAGGAAACTCTATTCGAGCAATTTTGAAGAGATAAGTTGCCTTTAAATGCAGGTTTGCATACCTCATGATTGGGACCCTTAAAATACTAGTACGTCGTAACGGTATGCCCTAATAAGCAAGAGCTAGTTTGAATATTTGACAGGATACGCTTGAGAGCATAACTGTCAACTGATCTGGAATCTACACTGGATTATTAAAATAACTTCAGTCATAGTTTTGCATGGATGAACTAGTTTGCATGACATCGAACATTGACAGAAGACATCGAGTATCTCTCTCGTGCTGCCGTGACAGGAGACATCGAGTTTATCTTTCGTGCTGCCTTGACAGGAGGGTAAGTTGACTTTTTAAAAATGCTTTGTAATGTATTTCATATGTTAGTATGTACTGATTCCATTAAATGATCAAAATAAGATACTAAAAGTTGCACAAGTTTGCAAGAGACTAAGAAAGGCGATAAGTGAAATATACTGCAATGTGATACACGACAATATCAAATTAGTGTTATATCAACGTTTGCAGTTGTAATGTCATAATGTTAAACCCCCTGTCCCTTTGTAATATGACTTATGTACATATTTATTTCATGACATTGACAATAGGCTTGCACTACTAATACCATTCCAACTAGTTTAATTTAACTTTCCAATGGTTTTGCCTTAATACTTTTTAAAAATGTGATTGTCCTTTAGCATACATGTACAATATACATATTAATCTCGATAGTCGTTCCCTAGTTAATGAAAAATATAGTGAGTTACTGTTTAACGCCGCTTCAGCAGTATCACATCTATTAGCAGCGAGAAATCTAAGTTAATTGATAATTGATAATTTAAAAAATAATTGCAAAAGCAAAATGTAGCGACACAAAGGCCATAAATAACACCAACAAATTATCACAAATTTGATTAAAGCTAATTTTGAGATATTGAAATTTACAACTTGTCAAATATATTTACAGTTTTCAAAAAGTCTAAAATACGTTGCTCGTCAAATTGGCTAAAAACATTGGATATTGAAATATCTGGATCAAAATATGTCCCTGATGTGCGCAGTGTCCCAACACTCACACAAAATACGTTTACTTGTGAGGGGCACTGGCAGGGAACATATTGAGGGTCGTCCCCTTTTAAAAGGTATGAATATGTAAGATGACTGACCAATACAACATCGTCGCAGGACACATGCTTCTTGTCGCATAAAAGTGGAGAGAGATTTATAACCTAAACCAGATTGTATATCATAAAGTCTATAAGTATTGGCTTGTAAGGAAGTTTTAGTTTAGAATGTAGTGCTAGCTTGATGTGCAAGAGATGGCTCATCAGCTTCGACGTAGAGGCTTTAACAGGCGAAGATCTGAGGGCCCCAAGGCTGAGACCCTGGTAATGCATAGTATCTAGCATGTTGATATAGGAGGGGCGGGCATAATCAAGTTTGTAGCGGGTAAGTGACCAATAGAGATAAAGAAAAGTCTCTTCATCTCCACCCTAGTTATTTTTGTATATGACCTTTAAAAGGTCTAATGCTTTTAAACATTTAGATTTAAAAGGTTTTAAGATGAGGGGTAAAATAAAGCTTACTATCAAAAGTGAGACCAAGAAACTTGGCCTCGCGAACGGGAACGATATTGATTTGTGTTTCATCCAGAAATAGTTCTGGATCTTGGTGCATTTGCACATATTGCAAAAATACACACAATATGTTTTGCCTTTTGAAAAATGTAAGCCGTTATGTTATTGAGGCAGACTTGTTAAATTTGTAAGTAGATAGTTGGATGGATCTGTATGATTTACTTTAAATGTAGGTGTTGGATGCACGTGATGATCCGAACATATTGTGTATTCTTTATTTCAGGTTGTAGCGCCATGACTTGGATGTTATCTGTAACGAGATCGTGTCTTTTCATCATTTTTATAAGTCTTCTAAAAACAATATACGGACTCATTCAGCAGATCACGTGGTATATCAACGGCATCCGTGCATCACGTGACAAGACCTGCTACGAACGATCAGTGCACGTGCAGAAAGTCTTATGGGGCAAGAAACTGTTCCACCGTCAGCCAAGCTCTTCAAGTGAATTTATGACATCCCATGTTGAATTTGTCCATCCACATATCCTCCTTGATCCAAACATATCCTTGTATGGACTGGACAAGAAAGAAGCTACTTTCCTTAAGACTAAGAACAATGTTGACATTTTCAACTCTGACACACACCCTTTCATGAAATGGGCTCAAGCGGCTCATTCTGAAATGGTTTACACAATTCCCCTTTGGGCCTTCAACAGGTTCGCTGATGAAGTGGATGATCCTGTGTTACCAGTTATATGGATATCAAGCATTGGACGGTGCGGGTCTACACTGTTAGGACAAGTCTTCGAGAAATTACCGGGAAGCGTTTCTCTTGCAGAGCCTGATGCAATCACGGCCTTGACATTCTTAAATAAAGGCGCGAAGATATCAAAACAGGAAGCACGTGATCTTCTCCGAAGTGTGATTCGAATACAATGTAGAAGCCTGCCGGGAGCTCAGAGGATTGTTCTGAAGACAGCGTCGGAGACATTTGCCGAGGTGAAGGATATCTATACCATGTTTCCCAAAATCAAACACATTTTTCTCTACCGAAAAATCTTACCGTATGCAAAATCAGCACAGGGGCTATTAAATGCAGACTCTCAGGCAATCGCATTGAAGATGGTCCTTGACTGGGGTTCTCTCCTTCAAAATAGGATGTACATAGAGCAGGTGCGCATTGACCGTGATAACCATTTCCTCGAAGACCTTGCATCAAGTTTAAGTTTCATAGGCTTGAGGGTTATGCTTGCTGCTGCAGTCATCCACCGTTACATGGAGTTTACCGATCAGGGTATACCGATGTTTGCCATTCTTTACGATGATCTGGTTGCGCATAAGGAAGAACTAGTCACGGAAATGTTTCGAAGGCTGGACATTCCTGAGAAATATGTGTTAATTGGTTTAACAGCTTTTGAAAAAGATTCCCAAAGAAACTCGCCTCTCATCAAGAAGGAGAGGAGAGAGTTGTCACCTCGGGATATGTCGGACATAAACAAAATTCTCCGAAGATATGGCTTTCCCCCGTGTAATGTAATAATTGATGTCCCGAATAGGATTTCACCTCCATGTCATGACTGAGAACTCAACGAAATCTCACGTCCTTTGAAATTGTTGACTTAAGTATTCCTTCAAAACATCTGTTATAATACAGAGCTATCAATGGTTTTTGCACAAACACAAAAAACTCTTTATGCTTTTAGAAATGTTATTCCTTATTCTATTTTCCTATTTTGTTAAAGGGACGCTCGATATGTTATTGTAATAACATAGGTCAAAAGTTACCAAGTGTGTTATTTTATCGCGAATTCTAAGGTGCCTAGCGGCTAGAACAATCGAAATAAAAGTACTTTATCAGACGATGAAGGTATAGTTTTTGTGATGACGTAACAATTGAATGACGTTTCCGCTCCCCTCGTAGTCACGTGTGCCCATGGTAACCCAACGAAATGGGGCAGTTGAAAAGACCGTGTTTTTCTGCAAATGATAATGTCCTAAAACAACGGTAGCGTTGTTTTACAATTATTGAAGGAATGTGTTCTTTTGTATCCGAATTAGTCTTAAATTTTAAAGTACATATTTGTACTTGAATCAAAATGACGAAATCCGCATTAGGCAACCCCAGGATTCACTATGACGTCACAACAGAACAATGACGACATAGTCGCTGTTGTCGCACGGCTCGTCAGTTGGCCCTGATCATGGATTAATAATATTAAGGAAGTAAACTCTATTTTTCTTGCAAAATTACTCAAAGCAAAATCTTGTGTTATGGGTTATCTTAGAAAAGTGATAAAGTTCGCTGTACCCCAATGTGTTTTGTAATAAAGTATAGTTTTGCCCTGAACTATTATAACGTCAAAGTACTCGGACTACCGTCCTCGTATTTTAACTATAATAGTTCAGGGCAAAACTATACGTTATTACAAAACACATTGGGGTACAGCGAACTTTATTTCTTAAGTAATGACTGTTGTCGAAAATTACCCTTTTAGTGCCAATCTGTTCAGAATAGTTACATTATGTAATAGATAGAGGACGAGTAGTAGCACATTATCGGGATATAAATGTACGGGTTTGAGAGGATTGGTGGAGGCGCCAGCCGAGCCCAACCCTCTCAAACCCGTACATTTATATATATTATATATAATGGGATCTATTTTAGTTTGGGCAAATGCTATTAATATTAATACAGCTCTTTAGAACTATAAGTAAGTACTTTAATTATCTTGATGATCTTGATTATTAGATGTTTACAAAACGGCGTTGTTGTATGTTTGTAAACTGTTTTAACTGTAAACGGTTCAATTGTATTCCTTCATTCTCGTTTGAAGAAAAGCATTTGAAGAAACATTCAAGATCACCAAGGAAACACTCAAACAGAATGCACATTTGATAAAGTAAAAAAGCATGTGAAAAGCAGAAAAGGCAAAACTTTTATCTAATTTTGCAATTTTTTTAATGAACAAGATCGAGGCTGTCTTCCTGCCAAGACTGAATGACGCAAATTGAAAACTTTGATCGCCTTAATTATGGAGAGTCGCAATCGGCGTTTAGCAGACATTTGAACATTCCCCTGTAAGTACTTGGGTTGGCTTTATCCGCTTCAACTCATAACACATGATGCAGTAAACGCGCGTTCTGTCGTTTTCAAAATCGTCGTTTTAAATCTCCTTAACTAGACATGATAGGACAGACGACATAATGCGTCAGCAAATTTAGGTTCAATTCATGTTAAATTGTTAACTTAAATGCCAAACATTCTGGCCAAAAATCATTTTGAAAAAACGATTTCAGAACACCAAGTGTATTTGAACTGACAAAAACAAAAGTATAATATTTTGATGCATTACATTACGTTTTTAACTGAAAACGTGTTGAATACATGTAGGTCATTTCACTCAATGACCTAGGACTAATAACAGTGTCTAAAGTGTCGCATGGACAGGCCCCTTCTTTGTCGTCAAACCAACATTTTTCGCTTTGTTGAAGTAATTTCTAAAGATTGAAATGGCAGATAGAGCTCAGCAGATTCAACTCGACTTTGTAGATGTTCCTCGAAGCTGCACACGAGTAACCCAGAGAAGGACATACGCAGAGTGACAGACAGACACATTGTTTATTCATCTCTCACCTCAATAGTATAAACGTACAAACAACAATACAACCCACTCCAATTTTGAGTTATGGGAGAGGAAACATTAAAGGCACCGTAGTACGAAATAAAGTGATGTGAAACAATGTAAATAAGTGTTACCAATGGCTAAATAATACTCCTGAATCAATACTAAAAGTTCTAAAACGGATGTACATGTTTCGGTTAAGCCATGCGAGTTCACTTCCAATCGAACGCTATTTTAAGGTACTCACATTAAAATGGCCGCTCGAAGGTAGTTCAAGTGATCTGATTGACGTAGAGATACCTAAACACTCTAACTATAGTTTTAAATATGACACAATGATGGAATGGTCAACTATCTTGCTGTCTGAACTTTCAAGTACGCAGAGACCTACCTCTACCTCTCACACTGAAGAGTTCCACATCGCTGTCGCTTTATGTGTCGCACCATTTTCAAGGAATACTGATAACCGTTTCCTATGGATACGGCTTATCGGGTCGTGTAATGAGTTGTTTTACCCATTAACGAACCACAATATTGTATGAACTTTAATAATTAAATGACAAATTTGAGAAAATAATACGAAAAATTCGTGCTACAGTGCCTTTAAATAAACAAATCACAATTAGTACAATAAAAATTTCGTGAAAGGACAAGAACAGAAAAACCCAGTTCTTATAGGTTCAGTGGATAGTTGGACATGAACGTTGGACCAACTGAAAGCTACAGTATTACTTGGGCTTCGGAAATTTAATAAAATAAAAAAATAATTTCTATTAAAGCCGCTGTAGCATGCCGATCTAAAGGTAAATAAGTGTTACCAATTGATAGAAAATACTCCTCCATCAATAACAAGAGTTCTAAGACGAATGTTCATGGCTCGGTTAAGCCATGCAAGTCCATTTAATAATCATAATAATGGATGGTTTTTTTTTTATAGAGCACATGTTTCCAACATGTTTCTAACCTGGCGTAGTGCTCGACGGCCACCTCCACATCATTTACATGGTTCCCACTTACTGCACACGTTGAATAAAGTCACTTACCCAGGATGGCACCATAAGTCTTTCCACTCATGCCTTAATGTGAGAGTAACCCTTCACACTCTCGGTTACTTTAACAATGAAGTGGGTCATCCATCCATGCGGCGAGCCGCGTCTATTGTTGCTGAACATTACTGAATGCAGTCCACTGAGCTACATTGTGTACGTGCCACCATTGTCAAGCGAGCGGCAATTAATAGGTTCTCACATTAAATGGCCGCGCGGATGTAGTTCAAGTGATCCGACTGATGTAACAATACCGAACAATTCAAAGTAGAGTTTATATATTGTACAATGATGGAATGGTCAACCATCTTGATATCTGGACTCTCAATATCGCATGAGGCTTACATGTACCAATCTAACTCTCACACTTACATCTTCAAAATGTTTTCGTTTATAAGTCGCAAATCTTCCAAAATAGGTGTAACCGTTTTCTGTATAGATACGGCTTATCGGGTCGAGAAATGGGATACTTTACCCTTTAAAGTAACAATTTATTGTATAAACTTGATTAGACCATAGCTGCTATTGTTTTAGCCGTGGTATAACCAACGTGAATTTCAGTTAGGCCACGGTCGGAAATACTTTTTATACGATTCCGATTTGTACATAGTTCAATATCTCGTCAAATGCTTGTATTAAAAGAAGAACATAACTCAAATAAACATTTTATTACATCCATATCCTGTTTACAGTTTGAACAGTTTGGGGAAGTCATTAAGTATGTACAGTGATATCAATGTTTACGTTCAGAAGTATTCAGGTGGTTCTTCTCGAGCTCCGGCGTCCTCATTAACTTCGTTCATCATAGATACAGTGAGTTGACTAGACACTACTTCCCGAAACCTGTAAATAAATTAAAAAACCTTGTGAAAGTTGTATTGATATATTGTCTAAAGCATGCAAGTCATTGTATGTTCAGTAGCCTATCACTTAGTATTACACCATTCAAATCGAAGTTTTAAAAATATGTTCACAGTGATGTAAAATTGAAACCAAATATATTAAATACTCAGTTAATGTTACCTATTTAAGCAATGACATTGATCAATTTGCAAGTGAAGAGAGAAACTGAGATACACATGTCCATATTCCCGCTGAAATATCTAGACTGCGTGAGAAAGATAAAGAAAATTATATTTTTTGAAAATTTCATGAACAATTACTCAGTACATGTAGTAGTTGGGTTGTTCGTTATACTCATAATAATTCTTACCTCACAAAGAAGCAGAACAACGATTCAATGCATATGCTTCATGCACGTATACGTCGAAATGAGCTGCAAATATCCACTTCTGAACATTTCAAATGCCTGTTTTCAAAATGACAGCAGCGCCACGTGCTCATGTCAGAGGTTCACTCGCACGCGCAAATTGTGGTAATGCACTCTAACGCGATTTTCACGAGCTCTGTAGTATTGTTTTGGTGTCAATTTCGTGTGTGGCATGGGCTTCATGTGTGTGCTTTGTCCAAAACAATATAGTTCGCGAGAAAAAATATTAATTTAGTTGATTAGATAAATCTTTACAAACGTATTATTATATGGCAATGGTTAGACCATTCGGGCATTGTTGTCTAATCGTTGAAATGGTTAGTTAGACCACTCGCGCAGGTCTTCAAGGTCTAACTATTACATAATAAATGATTTGAGAAAAATAATTTGCAATAAAAAGTGTTTTAGCGCCTTTAAAAGTTACTGTGCTATTGTAACTTAATAAGAATTCAACATTAATTATATTCATTGTCATCGCTTGTCAAATACACTTGTATAAACGTCTAATAATACAGGTTGTTTATTGTCTGGATTCTGCAAGTATTGATAATACCATAGTTGTTGGTTTAAAGGGACAACCAGTGTGTTGTTGGAGTGACATAATTGCCCAAACTTAGTACTGACTGGTGCCCAACCTGTCGTTTTAATGTTATTCGACTCAGTACATCGACGCTATGACGCTACAGCAAAGATATAAGGTTGACAAAGACGACTTTTGATCGGAAACCTCGACACCGTTGCTGGAGCACGTCTATAAAGCCCTGTTTATACGGCGAACTTTGCACATATGCAATATTGCGTATGGTAGTAATATACACACGTGAGTAAAAGTAAATTTAATATGCGTTCATATGCGATTAATTTATTCCTAAGCAAATGGGCTTCCAACTCTTTTAATATATGAACAGAGAATTCTTAAAACATGTCAATTAATATTTATTAGATGTAAACTAAATAAATGACATTCATTCATATTTGTCAACATTGTTTTGACTATATCGCCCTAAATATATAATGAAATTCGGATAGTCAGATAGATTTTGAAGGTTATCACGTGGAACAAGGAGATTATCCAATATAGAAAATTTGAAAAACAGTTTTTTAAGAGTTTCTAAAGTTCTCTAATATATTTTCTCAAGCTGTGTGAAATCACTATGTCTGTATACGATGAACTTTTACAAGAAAAGTGAAAATACCATATTTACTCACGGTAGTAAACATTTGCACCTGCCCCTGACTAGGTGCAAATTTGCTTACGGTGGTGAAAACTTTGCTTATGATAGTAAAATATACATATGTGCAAATGCGTCTATACCGCGAATTTTGCTCATATGAGCAAATTTGCATATGTGTAATGCTTTACTCATATGCAAACGGTCGCCGTATAAACAGGGCTTTATAATTAGTGAAATGTATTTTTGGAAACGTATCTTCAATAGACAAAAATACTTCTTTGGGATGTTAATTTTTATTAGGTCACATAACTACTGTTTTTTTTAAAATGGGACTTGTCATTTCGGTTATGGCAAATGTATAAGACCATTTCCAGACTTTCATTTTAAACGTTTAATTATTATTTAAATAAATGAATATCAACGATCGGGGATACATATGCAAGTCGAGTGAAATTATGGTTTTGGCACGTATTAAAGCTTAATAAAATATTACGACAAACATGGATTATTACTGAGGCTTATGATTATCTGTTTAAAACCTTTCGTAAAAGGTACGTAGTTATATTTTTTTTCCTTTTGAGACGACCCTTCTATTGTTAGATTATTCATTCAATTGTTCGATTGTTTGTGAAGCTATTTTAACGCAGTGATACTTAGACGATTCATGTAAATTAGTTAAAGTTCATGTTTTGTTACCATTGAAGAAGACACATATTTTATGGATGATCAACTTCTTTATTAACAATAGCATAGTTTCGGTAAGGATCCTTACACCGTTATCACGCACGTTTCGGTATAGATCCTTAAACCGTTATCAAGCATATGCTTGCACGTTTCGGTATAGAGTCATATTTCCAAGCGCCTCATTAAAACTGCGCTGCGAACCTAAGTCATTTGAACTAACTAAGCATCCCAAGCATTCCAAACAATGTTTTCTTGAATATTTTACGGTCGCTTATGTCACCAACCGTAGGCTTGCCTTTTTGTAAGCCAAGTTCTTAACAATTGATAGGTAATAAGCCAAGGGTTTCGAAGTCATGCAGCTAAATACTAGCATTTGGTCTGAAGAGGTGATTCGTTGTGATAAGGATAGTCTAATGCCATACTCTACAGTTACCGTTTTGGATTCGATACGCAAAGCAGTTAATATAGTGAAGCGTCGTAAAATATATCAATGTTGCCGTACTGTACAATTGTACGAATAATTCGATTTTAATCACGGTTATGATACAAAAAGTTTAGAAATGTAATTGTTTCTCAAATATTTTCAATAACGAAATTCAACTTGAATGATGCAAATCCTCAGCTGATGTACAAGCATAAAATAGTAAATGCTCAAAAGAATGTGCTCAAGCGAACACAAATTGAAAATAAATTTCTATTCATGAGTTTCCTGTTATAGGCAGGGCACAACACAATATATCCTCTTCAAATACATAACTGGAAATATTCAATGTCAACCAACAAACTTCAGCAAGTAACCATATCAATAAACGTATCATATAAATAGAACCGTATTGACGTACGAACTAACGTAAGTTGGAATAACTATATAGGAACTAGGATATTGAACCCCCTCTGTGTGACAGGAAAACTGGGGAAACCTAAATAACAAGACCTTAGATAAAATAATATATGAGGTTGAAACCATACATTTTCTAAATCGACAAGTTATAACCCCTATTTGCCAAGACGACTGTACACATATTTTGGGGCCACACCAGATCTGCAATTTATAATCCCCATCTGCCAAGCTGTCGACGAAGAAGACAACACATGTTGATTTTTTTACCTGTGGTCCTTGGTTGAGATCACAGATTCCAATGGGAAAAAGTCCTAACACACGATAAGACAATAGTTTTAGACGGCATGCCATCTTTATAAGACAATATCTTTTAGACGGCATACCATCTTTATAAGACAATATTTTATTTTTTGTAAAGAGACGGAAAGCTGTCATTTATTCATAAAAAAATTTATAATTTAAATTTCAAATAATGATGTCTCCCTTCTGACAATAAAGACGGCATGCCGTCCAAATTATTTAAAGATGGCATGCCGTCCAGAATTATGTTTTTATTAGACAGCATGCCGTCTGATATCACAAAATATGCCCATTTACTAAAAGAAATGATTCTCTTAATAAAAGAAATGATAAACATGTTTTTGCACATCCCTATGCTGTAATATCTTATCTTTGAGTATGCACTCTTTGAGGTAAATCCTAGGCACAGATATTGAGATATATCGATACAATCACTACCACTCCTCACTCTGCCTTTCAATGTTTTTCGTAATTTTCTCTGGTCTGAAAGAGAGCATCCATATTTTTGTAGTTCAGATCATCAGAGGGAAGGGGGCATTTATTGTTTCCAAAATATTATGGCTTTGTCTGATCCTGTGTTTTCTATATGCTTGAATGAATGGGTAAGCTATCTTATAGTGTTTTAGACGGCATGCCGTCTAAAATCAAGGACGGAACGCTGACGTGTCCCTGACTGACAGGAACATCAGCACCATCCGAAGTTCTTGACCAAAGAATCCTCCATCATTCTCGTATTGTCCCTATTGATGACGAGGATGGACTACTGCAATAGTCTGATTGCTTGAGCCACTGCTGTGCAGCGAGTACAAAATACTGCAGCAAAGATTGTGTCACTCGCTTGTAAGCACGACCATGTCACCCACATTCCTAAATTTCATTGGTTGAATATAATGTTCTTTACTTCTATTGGCTCACTATGTCTAGACTGAATGTCGCCTATATGTGTATCTTCAATCAACGAAGGGTCGGTGTAGTGTCGTCAGTTACGTCATATGACAGGACCTTGGCAATATGCTTGACGCGCCACCTCTTATATAATTGAACCGGCCAAGTGGCAGATATCCGGCATCAAAGAAAAGGTGTTAATGCATTAAGTGTAATTAGAGATTGTTAAATTCAGGACTAACTTCTCAACAATATATAATTTTTTTTTTTAAATTTAGCATTCTACACTAACATTTCATAAATAATATACAAAATGTGTATAGCGCCCTATATGGCTTAACAAAAAAAAACACTCTTCACAGAGACAAGGGATGAGAGACTATTGATGATTTGTATAAGCCTTCTTGTACAGATGAGTCTTGACGCCCTTTTTGAATGTGGCAAATGATTCCGAGTCTCTGATTGTGGCTGGTAGATGGTTCCAAACAGATGAAGCTGTTTTGTCAAAGCGCCTGTCGCCATATTTGACAGTTCTGGTTTTTGGTACGGTGATGAGTGAAGCTGTTTCGGAACGGAGGGATCGTGATGGTTGGTATGGGGTGATGCGCTCCTGGAGGTAACTTGGACCTCATAGATTTTACCCAAATAACATTATGATGTTAGAACGGAATGAAAGAAAATGTGTACCGAAAAAGAAAACTCCCTTTTCATTTCTATTTGAAATTAATCATGGTTACTTATCATATATCACATTTTTCTTGAACATTAAACTAACTTCTATAGGAAATTAGCGGGACTGACGAGTCCTGGCAGGATTAAACGTGGAATAGAAATATACATATTTCAAAATTAAGACGTAAAGAAAGATAAAGATACATATTTGAGTTATACATTCATGTAGGCAGCATTTGCATTGACTTTGTGTATTTTGAAATATATGTTTTTTATTGCCACATTCATATAGAAATCACCTTGTCCTAAATCGTCTAGTTATTAATTATTGCATTCGGTCATATTTGTTCTTTATTAAAATGTAACAAGCATTTAGGCTACATATGTGTGCGTGTACACTGCAGTAGTCTCCGTGTAATTTTCACTGAGTTTGTTCATCATTCCAGTCCATTTCATCATAAAATAACTATTCATAAATCATGTAGGAGCGGTGAATAATGTTTGCATAAAAATCACAATATATACAAAACGTTTTAACGGGAAAATAAATTTAAGCAATGTTTTATATAACACGATGTCAGATACACTGTACGAATATACTTTTCCACCTTTTCTCTCTCTCTCTCTATAATGTTACAAAACCAAATGAGATACGCTGAATGAAATGTGAGTGAATGTTTCGAATGAGTTCGTTTTGATTATGAATTCCCGATTGGGACAAGGTCGCTTTGGGGAGGAATTTGCCGACGAGTACTGCTGCAGTCAAGCCCAGTACCAAGTTTGCGTCACGTGACCTCGCTACCCGGCTCGCTCGGGCCTCGCCACGCTGCGGTCACAGCACACATATCCTACAGCAATGTCCCCCTTTAAAGACTGTAAGTGGTCTTGACATGAACGCCCTTTGCGAAATCCATGTTTTAAACCTAACAAATAACTGCTGTTTTCTAACCAATTACTTAGCCTCATGTTAAAGGGGCTGTAGCACGTTTTTTGCAAATTTTTGTTTCCCATTTATGATGATAGTTGTGTCATTTATATTTACTTTAGAGGGTAAAACAACTTATTGCACTAACCAATTATCTGTAGTAGTAATAACGTTATTGCTTATAAAGCAGAAATTGCATGACGGTCATTTTGAATCTCTCTCTCTCTATATATATGTATATAGACCATGTATATATATATATATATATATATATATATATATATATAACTGCTCAATTGCAAGATGCTGCTCAAGATGCTCTGTGACATTATTTTTCAAATAAATTTCAATGACTTACATGTATTTGAGCGAAAAAACGTGCTACCGTCCCTTTTAGAACGTTTGCATATACTTGGTAAAGGACACACAACAGTGCAATGCCCATATAGCTTGTTGATGCTCTTGGTTCACCTTTCCCGGACTCTGGGATAGGATTAATAATTTCACTCTACAAGATGTCAGATACCAGTGAAGTTTTAAACATGATGTTAAACATGTTGTTGAATTGAGTTGAAATATCAGCTTAGATACAATCGATCCCTGGGACTTAGTTCACTTAGTAAGTATGATAGCTGTAGTAATTTCGGTTTCACTTACTGGTTAATTAAGAACTTCATAGTCACCAGTATATATGTTTGCACTGTATCTTTGGTGCGTATTACATTCTTCCTGTCTCGTGATATATTATAGTTGCCATATATAAACTCCTTAATTCATATTTAATGGATGATCTTTTGGTGTAGAATAATTGTTAAGGTTAAGGTGTGTTTCAGATATGTCTTTTTACATTTAACTAACTTGCAGTTAATTATGTTAATTATGTCTGTGATCGTCTGTACTTGGTAATCGTCAACATAATGTAATTCTTCACAGGGTGTGAGGACGCAGTCCGCTACAGATCTACCCTGTCCACTAACATAAGTATAATCTTCATATCCGACCCTTCACGTTGGCATACACGGGCGACTTCCTGTCATGAAACCAATCATACTTTCTCCATTTGAATTAATGAATGGGTCAAATATTTCCCTTAGTTGTATATCGTCAACTCCTTTTATGCTATCATTTTAGCACCACATCCTGAATTAAGTCGCCACAAAGTTATATGAATCCTTTATTCTGGTAGGTATAGAATTTATGTTTGCAGGTCTTGGATGATTATTTTGTACAATGTATATTAATCTGCTAAACTAAAATCTGTAAATATCAGGGTTTGTTTTTCTTTTAATTTCGTCCGAAGTATACCTTTTGTATTAAAGTCTGGTAGTGTTTTGCTTGTGGACCGCTTTACTGTTTACCAAGAAGCCTCTTGTTTAACTGTACCACTTTTCTTTCTGGTTTACTTTATGATTCTTTATTTTTGTCATATTTTAATCCCTTGACGATTTCTTGTCTTGTCCTGTTTCTACTATGCTAGCATAGGTTCTTTCTAATTCTTCAATTTTTTTCTGTGCTGAGCTGAAAACTCTTTGGAAGCTATCTTTCATTCTCTATACTTGTGTCTCGATCGCTGTTGTTGTCAAAAAATTAAAATACGTTTCTAAGTTTGTTTTCATAACTTCCACTCGCCTCGTTAGGGACATAACAGCTCCCCTTGAGTTCTGATTCGGCACAGAGTATTGCTCTATGAGTTACATTCCGGGTGTTGTTAGGTTGTCTTTCAACTTGAAATGGCTGATTTTACGTTGCTTCTTCCACTGCTGTTGACTCGCAAGCGGCACTCGTATGCACTTCAGCTGATTCGGCTTTATATCATATATCGTCAACTTCTTCTACACTGTTTAACAGATTATGTGTTCCTGTCCCCCGCTAAGCTTCTTCTTCGTGCACCGTACTCATCTGTTGACTCGGTACCTCCGTGCACATTTGTGGACATGGCTGGCCAGTATCGACTCAACGAACCGGTATGTCTTTATTCGTTATTGTCTGTTTCGTGTGCATGTGAAAGACATGTATTATAGTATCTAGGGTGCGGCTGACTTTACGTGTACCAAGAAATTCTTAATCTGCAAATTGGTTACTTAGTTCGGCTTTAAGAACAACATGTATTGCTATTTTGTGTTGTATACTACCAAAGACTCTTTGAATCTTTTTTGCATTATCAGATCGATGTGCAGGAACAACGCACTATGCTTGAAGATGATATTGCTCACTATGGCAATGTATTGTGAACGTTATCCTCTGAGGTGTATAATATAATATATGTATATAAATAGTTGCCATTAGTCATTTAAAGAGTTCAAACTCATGAACAATGCATACCTCACTAATCGTATGTAATACCCTAGGATATAGTCGTCCGTCTGTCGGTCCATCTGTAATCATTTCGTTTCCCCGAGCAGAAGTCTAGTACCCATTTGCATAAACATGTACGTGGCACTTGAGTACAATATTAACCAAATGGCAATTATGCCCTTGGGAGCGTTGTCACATAACATTTACATGATGTTTTCGCTATTGAGTTTTATGTTAGCAGCCGTATAAGCAATGTATGCTTTATTTGTATACTCTTTGACACGTGACAGAAGCTTATACATCTGGGGGCAAAACAACACAATACCAATACAAAATGCCACATATTTAACTCCACGCAGGACAAATGCGACTGACACATTGTTACAGCATGTCTCGTCAAGCCAACTAAACTTAATTTGTTATGTTTTAAACATGTTCTGTTCATGTTTCTGAAAAACAAGGCATTTAAAAAATCGTCATATTGGAATCTGAGCGAGCGGTTTCATTATGACGTCATACAGCAACGATGCGACATTTATTTAACTTCCAAGAAGGTATATTATTCTGACATAATCTTCTACTAACAACATTATTTACATAAAACAACCTGTGAAACTTTTAGTAGCCTATGTGTGTTTGAACATATATAAACTATATAGTATCGTACTCTCATGAATGAAATAATTATTTTGTATATCTTTTTATTCAGCAGAAATATTGTGTGTTCGACTCTTTTGGAAAGTTGGTATCGTTTCTTCAGCATTATCAACGAGCAACGAAACAGTGCAGATGATCAGTTCCGACTAATCATTGTGATACTCCCTTAGCTTTAGCCACGATTGAGACTTACTGAACTGACGACAGGCACTAAATCGTTTAATAAATAATAAATGTGAATCAATCTCTCTCCCTATATCAAAGATCATGTAAAGAATACCTCTAAGTAATTAGCTTTTTCACCAAGCACTTTTGGGAAAACCTTGATCTGCTCAACAACAGCCCGTCGTATTTACAGCCTCCACGGATCAATCAGGGTCATACACATTCATGCGCTTTGGGACATCATAACACGTGACTCGGAGACATTCTTTCATGACATATTCAGAGTCAATCTTGTGACTTTGTGACTATAAGTGCCACTTTTTGATTGGATGTTGCTGTACTACATTGAGTGAGTTATTGATGGTAGAGAGTGCTACCCTGTGTCAGACGTTGATGATTTGAACTGTGTTACATTGTACCAGACGTTGATGATTTGAACTGTGCTCCATTGTACCAGATGTTGATGATTTGAACTAAGTTACATTGTACCAGACGTTGATGATTTGAACTGTGTTACATTGTACCAGACATTGATGATTTGAACATTGTACCAGACATTGATTATTGGAACTGTGCTATATTGTACCAGACGTTGATATTGGAACTGTGCTACATTGTAACACCCGGTGTGAAAATGATCTTAAAGTATCTCACTGTCACAGTTACTGTCACAGTTGTCCTCACACTCCTAGCAGGTCACGGACAATGCAACTACTGTTATTATAAGAGATTCAATCGTATTGATTCCTTCCAAAACAAAATAATATCAAAACTTTCTCTTTGGTCAAAATCGGGAACTGGATCCACGCTGGTGTGTTCCAACACATGTGCCCTGGACACCCAGTGTATGTCCTTCTTCTACAACTCCCAGACTGATGTGTGTACTGGACACGCTACCAGGTGGACTTCCACTCAGAACAGCACTATGCAACAAGGATATGTGTACTTCACTCTGCTTCTCCGTGAGTGATATTTCTATTTATATACCTCAACGCCCATTTAACACTCTTTGAATTCAGTTGTTTGCCCAGAAGAGCTTTCCTACGAAAGGAAATAGGGCCTTACAATTCCTTTTGAGTAGGCCTTATACTGGATAGTACCCCGCTGGGGTATTATCCAGAATAATAACCTTCCAAGAATGTATAACAGAATAATAACCTTTCCAAGTGGGTAGTATCCAGTATAAGGCCCTCCAAGTAAAATTCTTTACACCCAAAAAAGTCTACGTCCCATTTAGTGAGGTAATCAATCCACACAATTTCCAAGTTTCAGAGTTTCCAGAGAACTTCCATGATATTTTATGTATGCTTTAATCTACTTGGACCACCTGAAGTCAACATTTAGACAACTGCACTCAAGTTAGTTAGTTTGTTTTTGTTTTTTGTCGGTATATAAAATAGATAACACCCTCATCCTCAGGCGTTCCAGCAAAGAGGGGCCTTTTGCTAGAACGCCCTCACATTCAGGTGTTATCCATTACGTATTCTACAGTGACGCGTCTTGCACTGCAAAAGGATATGTAACACAGAGCAGTCGTAAGATATAGTTTTATTTACTTATAGAATGCTTATATACCAACGGAGAGGAATAATGTATGAAACTCATCAGGATTTTTGTACCAATATCTGATTTATATCTTAACATTTCGTTTTTGAAAGTTCATCATGTAAATGTCATGAAAACTGAATTTGAATCATTCAAAACCGTGTTCCGCAGGAGATATAGCTTGTGTGAGATCAAGCGAGAACACCTAGAGATATTTTTGCACAATGCCTCGTCACGGTCATTTGATATCACAATCTTTTGCCCCATCAATTCATGACGCAATGTTATGACATAATGAATTCTGATGAATTCGGCAAACCTGGATATTGTGATGTTTATCAATTCACGTTGATATGTTTGATAACAGAGGACACTCTCTATTTGTTACCAATTGTTCTATTGATGAATAGTATAACAAATTAGTGTATAAAACAACGAGTGCATGTCATTCTCTCCTGACTCAATACCCCCATTTACCGTATACTTAATATTATGTTTAATTATATTTAGAGTTTTCCCATCCGTTACCTCTATACATGCATTTATAAGGTACATGTACATGAGGAACATAACTAAATATAAAATGCCATATTTACAGTATATTCTCCGAATAATGCCAGTCACGATTGTAAGTTTATATATGACAGTTTATGTTTACATGATAATATATTTACCTATTTACAGATAAAAGAGAATGTTCAGACGTACATATCATCCATCCGAAGTCTCTAGACGGAGTGTACATCATCGACCCTGAAGATGGAGAAGGGCCTGCCAGAGTCTACTGTGACATGCCCGTCAGTGTCGGTGTATGGACGACCACACAGGACTGTGCAGACATAAGAAGTCGGGATCCCGATGCACCAAGTGGAGTGTACTTCATCAACCCGGGTGGTTCGGGTCACTTCAGAGTCTCCTGTGACATGACCACTGATGGAGGTGGATGGACGGTAATCTTCAATTAATTACCATAGAAATCCGGCTGGTTAATTAACCTTGGCCAACAAAGGGCTTTAATTCTATAAAACGTTAAAAAATCATGTACTAAATTTGACATTGCTTATCGCAAACTCCTATTTCCTTTCCTTTAGAAGGTACTGTACTCAAAAGATGCACCGATGATCCCTTGTTTTCTAATATCCCATCTCTCCTCAATTATCTGGCTCCGATTTCTCGACCTAAACTTAAGTTTTTACTCAAGTTCAAAACTCAGTTCTATGATTGATAATGCCAGTTGATAATGACAATCGATGATTTTGAGTTTGGTAAGTTTATAAGTTCGAAAATGCATGCCCAATGGACCATTCAGGAAAAAGCATTCTTGTAATCGTCTTTATTGACGTTCCACTCTGCTGGGAGTAGTTTGATGGTGTATGACACTGGGTACAAGCCGTTAGATATCAATTAGTGACGAGAAGTGGAAACGGCAAGACATTGATTGTATTGATGAGTTGTTCACATGTGTATCAACAATGGAATACCCGTGAAATCTTAATGCATGTGCATATCAAATATGTTAAACCATGTCAGATTAAAATGAAAGTGTCAAGGAAATCAAGAGCAAAAATCACTTAACTTATTTGACCGCCTGACAAGTAGAACATTATCTATAGAAAACTGCGATAGAAACAATAGGTATAGGAAACAATAGAGTGATAAACCTTGTCTCTAAAGGCCAACAAAACTGAAATTGTTGGAAATTAATTAAGCAACACCAACATTTTGTTCCAATAAGGAAGAAGGCAACGTGTCAGAAAAACAATGTTTGATATTACGTAAAGCAATCATGCAGCAGAGTGGAAAGGAAAGTTCAACGGTTCACTGTATATGGAAACCGGCTTTTACAATAGCTTGGTAATTAAGTGTCAAAATCCAAGATCCCTGATGGAAAATGAAAATGAGTATTTGTTGTTGTTATATGACTAGTGTAATCACACCTTACTAACTGCCTTTTTAACATAAGTCATTCGTTAAAGTACTAGGCACCTTCAAACTCACAACATCCTGAAACTGTAAAATTCAATAAAATTGCTTTAATGAACAAATGTGGTCAGTACTCACGCTATTTGCCTATCTAAAGTGTTGCATTAACAGATTGAACTCAAATTATCTCAAATATATTCACAGATTCTATGGTTGTAGACTTTTTCTCAATTATTGTTTGAAAAAGAACTTAATTAATGTCTGCAGGCTAGTTTCTTATCATGGTTGATAAAATATGTTTTGGTGTTTGAATGTCAACTTGGTATCGAAGATATTGTCTACAATGAATTGATTCTGAATTTGTTCGTGTACTTTCTCTAAATAATTTTCGGGTACATTTACCCTAACAAGCCCAAAGCCACGCATTTGAGTTTACAAACTAGGGTTTTGTTCGATTAATTACCAAATGTATACTTAAACAGCTGCCAAGCAGGCTTAGGCAGGGTAAATATAACACGGGAATAGAAGATATCTATCTACGGAACATAACATAAACGTAAATGATAATGTATGCAATTGTGCTACCAGGTGTTTCAAAGACGCGAAGATGGCAGTGTTGACTTCTACAAGTATTGGACTGATTACAAGTATGGGTTTGGCAACGCTGGGGGTGAATTCTGGCTAGGTTGGTAAACTTTGAATCTGTAATTTTTCGATTGTTATGGATTGTAGTATGCGACGTCAAAATCAAATGCTCTTTTCTTACCATGTATTTGTTTGCATTTTCACGTCACGCCATTCTCTCCCCACAGAGATATTAGAGTCAGTCTTCCATTGTAACCTATGGTGAAGGTGGAGCGCTATATTTGCCAGAAATTGAGCATTTTGATTGGTTGTATTCATAGTTAGTTGTGCAATCAGTGACGTCGTGTCTACAATGATCATTTGTGAATGACAAGTTATCATGGTCTTTTTGGAATCGCAAACGTTGCATAAACGTTCCCTCTTTTAATGTGTGATCCTTAATGTATTCTCTTTCAAATTGTGAAAAAAATAATCGCAAACATGCTGATACATAGAGAAGACCAAGTACGAGACAAACACGTTAAATAATTTATTTGTGTGATTTATATCAAAGATATTCAAAGTGCTTACATGTAGCTTTGAAATATCCTTTTTTGTCAATTGACAATACCTTTGAAGTAATAACTCGATGTAAGTCAATGTAAAACACGATTTCCTTTGGGTAGAAATAAGGGAGAGAATCATTCGTACGACTTTCGCCTCTTGGGAATTTGTTAGAATCAAGAAATACAATCCAGTCACAACATAGGGATCGAGTATGAATCATGTTGTTGCCTGAATGAGAGTGAGATCCAAAACTCATTTTGTACGATCTTCGTGTAACTTGCAAGAGTATAACATGATTATCCATGTAATTCATGAGACTTTTCATAGGAGTAAATACAATAACCACTACAATAACCACCAAGTGCAGATCATACAATCACAGGAGTGTAAACATAATTTCTTAAATGTCAAGTTTGTATTGATGCTCGTAATGAACTTAAATATAAAAATATGATAATGAAAATATAATGATTTTAATCAACAAAATGAACAAGTAATGTTTTATTTAGGCCAGTCCCCATGTTGTACTTGCAAGTGACAATATACGTTAAGATAGTTTATATAGAGTTAATAACTTAGAGTTTTATTCGTGTTATGGTATATACTGTGATCTGTTTACACTGTATTGTACACTATGTTTCGCCTCTCTTAACTGCAAAAGAAGTGACTCTTTTAGTATTGCAAATACATTGCTTATGCAATTTGAAGTGAGACGTGAATATATACACACAAAGAAAAATGTTAAGCACCCCCTGATATTTTCATGTAGCTCTGCTATGACCCTAAATTAGTCTTAACAAAATTCTCAGATAGAACAGCCATCTGGCAAGACAGAAACGCAACAATATGTAGCTGTTATCATTATTTAATAGCGATGATGTCATGTTAACACAGGTACTGTTTTTACCATGAAAGAATGTCCACAAAAATATTGAGCTGCAAGTGAAACAAAACACATTTGCATTGGTCTTGTCACTTCTAAATGTTCTTTGTAGATCCTAGTGTACAGATAAAGACTAGAAATTATGGATGTTTAACTTCTTTATTTCACTATGGCGACGTTTCGGTATAGATCCTTATACCAGTATCAAGTCGTATCAATTGATAACGTATCAATTGATCCATAATTCATTGTCCTTATATCACACCAACTTCTAGAATGCCTCTCAAACAGTCATAGTGTACATGTTCAATAAGAATGATCAGTATCGGTAGGATCTCAACGTACCCGGATGACACACTGCACCCTACGTCTCATGCCTCCAGTCAGACGTCGGATCTGTTCCTGTGTCAATAACATCCACTCAGCGTGCAGAGCTGCCTCCAACTCATGTACATTTTGTACCGGAGGCTTCAAAGCCTGGAGTAGCCGCCCTAGAATATCGCACACATGCTCCAGAGGGCTCAGATCTGGGCTTACTGCTGGCCAGGGTAAAGTTGTCACTGCGTAGGCTCGCATGTAATTGACAACGGCACGTGATCGGTGAGGCCGGGCGTTGTCGTCCATGTACAGTGGTCGTGTAGCTAGTGCATGGTTATCGAAATGAGGAACAACAACCGGCTCTAGCACGTCCCGGATGTATTGAGCTCCCGTTAAGTTGCCCCTGATGGTGACCTAATCCAGCTTGCAGTATTGCAGTCACCTCCATACACAACAATTGGCTGTTCTAGTGCTGATGTATCGATTTGGTAACCACAGACGTTTCAGCTGAGGACTTGTCAGGAAGGGTTCTCGGCGTACATGTCGAAGAAGGTGCCGGTCCTCTCGAGGTGTAGTGACAGTAGGTCTTTCAGACCTTGGACGGTCCATTGCACTTCCTGTCTGCGCATGCTTCCGGACTAAACGTCTAACAACAGTGTAATGGTAGCCCCGATTTCGTCCTATCGCCATAAAGGACATTCCTGCAGAGTGCATACCAATAACTTGATTTCTGAGAACCATTGACACTCGTCTTCGTGACATGTTCAATAGATATGCTTGAATGGCTATGGAAAGCAACGTTACATACCAGCAAATGCAGTTGGGCCATACTGCTTTTTGTGATCCTCTAGCATGTTGCACGTGAATGCCCCGAACGTGTATGCGCGACTTCACGCATCACTTGTTGGAACGTATCGCACAAACACACTTCTCATACATGAACCTTGTTTAACCATTTAAAATATTCTCGAAAAGTTATCATCACAAATATCAGGGGGAGGAGCCAAGTCGTTTAAGTCATGGGGCAGTCTCAAACATAGTTCTTTAAGTTGTTTTTCAAAATAAAAAGGTTTAATATTTTTTATTATTTTAATGTTAGTATGAAAATAACAATAACCCAGTGGACATGTGTTCACAAGTTGTACATTGGTTATTGTACACAAGACATGAGTGACATTGCACAATAATGAGAATAAACATCTGCTTTATTCATCCTTTTATTTCTTAAATGTAGGTTTTGAGAATATTCGCCGTATAATAGCTGGACGTGCTTCTAAGCTGAGGTTAGACATGAAAGACCAGGATGACAATACAGGGTACGCCACGTACTCGACATTCAACATAAACGATGAGGCAGACGGATATCGTCTCACAGCTACTGGCTATGACGGTGATAGAGGTAGGTACCGCACAGCAGTTGTCTGCCCTCTAACCTATCATGATATATGGTGTTACTTGTGTATAATGGTCTTACTCTTGCACTGTATTTCCCAATATTCGGAAAAACGTCTTTCAATGAACGTTTTCAACGTTCAGAAATCCGCAACATCGTTGCACAATTTTACCTCTGTCTACCTATTAGTAAACTTGGTACCCGGTCTCACACGACAGTAGTCTGAATCTGAACCTTGAGTGCCTGAAAGACGACTGTTTGTATTCTCTTCAGGGAGTGTTTTATATTCGTTGACAATGGGTAATAAGTAGGCCTGCGCTTTGGGCATTCTGTGTGCGCTAATTGCGCTATATAAATGGACTATTATTATTAATATCATCAAAGTACGCTAAATATTTGAAGCTCATTTAGAAGCTGTCGCTTCCAATCCTCCTTTCCTGTAGATCAACAAACTCTATTAGAGGCATTTCATCACCTGCTCTAAAAGTGTTTTCGGTTCCAGGAAACTCTCTAAGTTATCACAATGGCAAAATGTACACTACGAGAGATCGAGATCAGGACAACTTGAATGGAAGCAACTGTGCCACGTCGTACAGTGGAGCTTGGTGGTACTCTGAGTGTACAGCCAGCCATCTTAACGGAGGGTATGGCATCATGTACTATGGTTCCGGGATAACGTGGTACGCGTGGCATGGGCCATCTTATTCCTTGAAATGGGTCGAGATGAAAATGAAAGCTGCTTGAGCGCAGTGTGCAATATATATATTTTAGAGCAAATGTGTCATACAATTTGAACTTAACGTGTAACGCACGTGACCACTCTATGTTATACCTGACATTCACACTACGAAACGTCAGTTAACCTCAATGCTACCTGCGAACGTCTTGGCTGATGAGATCTCTAATTTTAGAGAAATGTTGTGTAGTTTAAGTTTAACTTATATAAAATGTTAACTTTGGTGACATGTTGACTTTGAAAATGATATTTTGAATTTTATGAAATATTGACTTCGATCACATAATGACTCTGGTGAAATGTTGACTTTTAAAATATATTTTGAGTTAAGCGAATTGTTTACTTATATGAATTATGTTATGTTAATTTATTGACTTTGGTGAAGTATGCTTATATCATGAAATATTAATATTTCTATTTTATTGACGTTGGTGATGGTTGAAATGTTGACTTTGATAATATATATTGAGTTTGGTGAAATGGATATTTTGAAATTGATACCACTTTGGTGAAATGTTGACTTTTAAAATATATTTTGAGTTAAGCGAATTGTTGACTTATATTAATTTTGTTATGTTAATTTATTGACTTTGGTGAAGTATGCTTATATCATGAAATATTAATATTTATATTTTATTGACTTTGGTGATGGTTGAAATGTTGACTTCGATAATATATATTGAGTTTGGTGAAATGGATATTTTGAAATTGATACCACTTTGGTGAAATGTTGACTTTGAAAAAATTATAATGTTGGTGAAATGTTGACTTCGGAAATATTGGTTGACTTTAGTGGAAGTTTTACTTTAATAAAATATTGACTTTGGTGAAATGTTGACTTGAAAAGATATATCGAGTTTGATGACATGTTGACTTTGGAACTATTGGTTGACTTTGGTGAAAGTTTATCTTTAATGATATGTTAACTTTTGTGACATATTGACTTTGAGAAGATATTTTGAGTTTAGTGAATTGTTGACTTTTAAAAGATTAACTTTTGTGACATATTGACTTTGACATATTTATTGGCATTGTTGAAGTTTGAATTTAATGACATTTTGAAAACACTAATGTCTGGCTAAAGTAGCGCGTTTCAAACAGTAAGTATTAGATCATTTGACTACGCTGTTGCCCACAATACATGTACAACAGTCACCGAGACTGATGATTTATGCACAACTAAGTGCAGGTTACAGATATATGATATATTAGATATCGATATTGTTGAGACTCCTAGGAAAGCAATAAGAGACATGAAGAGACGTTTGATAAGAAGAGTGGTTCAAAGATCTATGGGATGATAAGAGAAATGTCAATTGCAACAAGCTCAGAACTTACAGACTGTTTAAGAAAGATCGTAGACCCGAATTATACTTAAAGACTATAGTCAACAAGAACACAAGACGAAACCTCACCAAATTACGTTGAGGCAACCTTGCTCTCCACATTGAAACAGGACGATACAACAAGCCCCCACCCATCTGCCTGAGAGAGTTTGCCCTTTTTGTAAGAATATAGAAGATGAAATTCACTTCCTTTTAAATTGCCACTTTTATCATGACCTGAGATTTAATTTTGTTATACCTTTTAGATATTTCAATGTTTAACAACGATGTACAACTATTAAATGCTTTTATGTTGTCAGGTCCCCCTACTTTAGCTATTTTATTAATTTCTGTTAGTGATATGTTTAAAAGGAGAGAAAGGTTTTCTTAATGTTTTACATTTTACATTTTTAACATCCATTTTTACTATTTGCCCCTGTTTTATTGATATGTTTATCTAACAGTGTCTCATAAGCCTTTGTAGGCTGGGTGTATGTATATTTTACCTTTGTAAATATTATGTATTTTATGTGTACATACATGTGACACTATAATAAACCATATCTGTCTGTCTGTCTATATTAGACTTGTGTATGTATGTGTATCAGAACACCATGTCTATGTAACGAGCATGCCATGGTATTACGTAACATGTGTATTCCGTCAACTAACCCATCACAGAAGTTTCAACTAATTAAGACCGACAGGTAATCAATTACCAGTTCAACGGCTCTGGCCTAGCAAAAAGCCTTTATTACATGGATGAGTGAACAAAAAGCACAAGGTAGTTGTCAATTACGAACATAAAACAGTCCATTTCTTACCTCACTTGTTTGATTCGATTTCGAGCGGTTTTAACATACATACGTATATACATACATGTATTTATGGTAGTGCTCAGTTGTCCCTAGCATCAAAATACTGCATTGCCTCTTTTGAACAAGGGATTACTTCGCAAATATTATGAACACTGATCTAATCTATTTATTATTCGTTTGTTTCAATAATCAGCGAAACGTTTTACTTTTAGAAATGTAGTGATGTAATGAATTCAGAATGTCCTCATTTGTTACGTTATCAAATTCGCCAGTACCCTACACATTTTAATTAATTCGAACTCTTGCAATTAGTCTCCAGCTTAGATCTTTATGTTCATAGATATGTAGTCAGTTTTTAACCAGACGTTTCCACAATATACTCTCTGGTTTGCATTCAAATGAAAATAATCAAACATGAATATACCACTCTTTTCTAAAATCTCAGAACATTCCTTAGTGTTTAACCATCAAGTCAGTGGACCGTATCTCCTGAACATCCCAGTGACCACTTGTGTGTATCTCTGAGTCAAATACGCACGTGTCAAAACACTCCGATTGAAATAACAGTATTGGCAACAATACACATATATACGTATTTATATTGGTTTATGGTAATACCAAAACAAACTTCCCCCTTGCAATACACACTTATCCCAGTATATCCAGGCCATCATATACCATTTAGCTCGTTAAGAGCGCGACTTGGCTCCTCATAGGATGACTAATGATGGTAATTAGATACTACAGTACTGTACTGTATACATACTGGTTCATTTCAAATTTTGTTTGAGAGCTTAATGAACAATTTACATGTATTTTGTTTTTAATTCTAAGTTGACAATGTTGCATAATGTAAGTGTAAATACAGCGCGGTAATAGTTTAATAGGTTTTCTACAAGACAGTTTGAGATTCAAGTAAAGTAGACAGGCAGATGTCATGACTTTGTTTATGATATTTAACGGTTAACAACATATATTATGTTTCAAATATTGTGTATATTGTAAATATTGTAATAGCTAAATGCCAATGTAGTTACATAAACATTGCTTGCTACACATTTGTATTTCGAATTCATATTGCAATAAATAATTTGAAAGAATGTATCTTATCAAGTTATCATACACTATCGAGATGAGGTGAACATGGTATTTGTCAAGAATTGACAGATATTCTATTTATTATATCAATATTTCTGTGAAAAGTTCTATGTTGAAGTTGACAAATTTCAAAGGCAGCGGTTTAAAGGTACATCCATTGTGTAGTTGGGGGTCAAATATGACAAACGTTATAAATGGTCTTATTTTATCGAGAAGTACCAACTGTTACCAAAAACTACTTTGATGATACTCGACTTAGTATATTGACGATATGAAGGTAAAGTTATCGATTTCTGATCGAAAACCGGACAATGCATCGCGTGTGGCGCGCGCCAATGAGTCAAACGTAATTTTGGAATCTTATTTAAACCAGACAAAATAACAAATTTGGGTTGATAATGTTCAATAGGCCATATAACTACTGTGCATGTAAATAGGACGTGCACTTTCGGTTTCTGCACATGCATAATGATGTTACTTGTTATTGGAAACTAGTAATTATGACATGTTTGGCGATTGGGAATGAATACACAAGCTGAGTGAATTTGTTTGTATCGTAAACAGCACATATGGTGTGTTGGAACGTATTAAAGCCAAATAAAAGTTTATGAAACACAATGGATGCACCTTTAAATGACATCATACATCACAACCTTACATGTGGAGCTACTAAATAACTCTTTCCAACAGCGAATGTATGTGTTTTCTGTGTTGATTTATACAGAACACAATAAAATAATCATATATGATTGCCTATATACATCGATACGATAATCGATTGAGTGTTTACAATTCACAAACTGTTACAGTACATGATAATTGAAGTTTCATTACTGCCTTCCAAAACCGCATGTTATATTATACTGTGCGTTAGATCTATAAGAACATTTGAACGTGTCGAAATGTTGGCCACCCCTTATGGTCTGGTACGAGATACACAAACAATTAAGTAAGGGTGGGTACATGATACTTAGTTAATGGTCATTCCCGCCACCTGTAATTACAGAAGAAGAAAAATATTTTATTTAAGTGTCACACACATAAAAGTGTCCGGCCAAGATGACCTATGAGACACTAAAATCATCATGATGCATATTATAAATAGAAAATTATCAACAGAGATATCATATAAGTTTGTACCTGTAATAGCATACAATAAAATAGTACATCTATAATGGTAAAATATAACATTAATGGCTCATATTTCTAACAGTTATCATTTTGTATACCGTTGCGGCGATGGATTTGATATGAATCCTGTTGGAGAGTAAATCTATTTGATTTATTGACTGGTGATAAACTGTTAAATGACGTGTCATAGGCGCTGAGTTTATTGACAATCTCCCTTCTGATATTATTATAAAAACTACACTCAGCGAGAAAATTAACCTCATCTTCGATTGAATCACTGTTGCAGATACGGTTATCCAATGGTTTCACAGGCCGTGTGAAGCATGCGACTTCAACTTCAAGTGTTAATGATCCGCATCGCAGCTTGCTGAAAACACTTCGGTTAAGAATAACTTCAACATAATGCTCTACAGATAGAGTGTGCTTGAAAAGACGATATGTTCGTAGTTTGTTGCCATTCCGAAGGCTATGATCTTTCCACAGCCCAGCAAGCCAGTCATTGTGATCCTTCAATATAAGCCAGTCTTTAACATATAAGTATTCATTATCTGTAATAGCATATATGTCATAACATGTAAATTGCGAGCTCAAAAAGTCTTTGATTTTGTTATGCCATGATTTACGATACTTGCTTGACCAATGGTTGATTTAACAAGCGAGTTCATAATACATAGTTTGCGCCAGAACTTGATAGATTCAATCTTGTGACTTGTGGAGGGCGCCGTCCAACCCATTTCACCTCGTAAAGACAGATTCGGTGTTTTTCGTCCAACAGCTAGGAAGAAGCGACAGGCTTTGTTCTGTATTGCATTAATTGATGAATATTCTCTTGTTCCCAATAAAGCGGATCCATAAGAAAGTATTGGCTGAACCAAGTTGTTATATAATGAAGTAAAAACATCGTACGCCATTCCACCAGACGCTTTAAATTTTCATATTATTACACCAAGGGCTTTATTTGCTGACTTTGCGATTTCCTTTGTTGTAAAGTTAAGAACGATATGCTCTTGTAACCAAATGCCGAGGTACTTGTAGGCGTGGCTTACTTCAATGTCATCTTTTCCTATTTTAAATGGATACGACGACCGAGGTGTAGACGGGGTACGGTAGTGAACTACTTTCGTTTTCTTTACGTTGATTTGTAATCGCCATCTGGATCAGCATTTCGCTATACAGTCCAGCATACGTTGGAGAGATTCTTCAGTAGGAGTAATTACAGCGATGTCATCAGCGTATAATAGAATACTAAGTATATTATTGTCGATTTTCATACCACAGTCCAAGTTGTTTACTTCCGTAGAAAAGAGAGAGATGGTGATAGAACACAGCCCTGACGTACTCCTGATAACACTGGGAACGAGTCTGTTAAGGCCCCTTTACACAGACATAAAGACCTTTGTGTGTCCTCTGTGCGACCAAAAAACATAACAGATCGCCGTTGGACGCTCAAAGGAGGCAGAATGGTTGCTAAGGTCGTGAGGAGGTGGCACATGGGATGTTGAGACATCGCGATTGATCGCCAAGGACGTTCTATGGACGTTCTGAGGTCGCAAAGGACGCTCAATGATCGCCATGTACAAAATTCGCTAACGTTGGGCGATGCCTCTGCCTCCCTTGTTCCTTCCTACTGCGTTCTCTGTGCAACCAGAGCCGTTTATATCACGACCGTTCTGCCTTCATGCAGAGATCACGACAACCTTTGTGCGACCATGACGAGTTGTGTGCCTTCTTTCTGCATTCACTCAGCCTTCTGTGAGCGTCCTCGTAAATTCTCCAAAAAATAGATGATCGATTCTCACATGTTTCCTTGTTTCTGTTGGCAAACCATTGATAAGACTATGGCACCAAAAAGGAGCAAGACAACAGAAAAGTCAAACAAATAAAGATGTATAAACTCACTTGTAAAGAAACGCAATCACATATTTAACAATAACAACTGGAATGCAGCTGTCGGATAAAGTCGATTTTAAATGTGTTTGATAATAAAAAAGTTTTGTAAAGAAGTACACACAATTTCATTCAAACACATACGGGTGTTGCAATAGCTTTTCAACATGGATTTTGGTCAGAATGTTGGGTAATTTAGTTACGAAATAACGAAAATTAATTAATAAAAGTTGTTGGCGACCTATTTTATCCCTCTAACTTTAATTATAAACTCTCAAATTGAAGCCTCGTCACGGTAGGACATCGTAAAACAAGCCAAAAGGTCCCAGCGTTATTTTACTCTCCTATATCTCCCAGGAAGATTTTAAAAGGTTTTTAGTAGGCATGATTTTCAGAAATATGAACAGATAATGTTTCATAAATTTAAATTTAACCCATTTGACTTCTGGAGAATGATGAAGCCCTGTTTCATTCGTATGTTTACCCGTTGATTTAATAATTTCATTTTTTTATATTTATTTATTTAGTTTTTTAAAATAAATATCATATTCTTCTGCAAAAAACAATGACCTGTGTTGTTAAGCAGGAGAGCTTGTTGTCTTTTATTGCAGCTGCAAAAGCTAATTGGTTGGTTATTTTTGACTGTTGGAATGGTACTGAAACAAATAGAGACTAATGCAGCTTATTATAGACCCAGTCTATCCAGGTTGCCGAACTCTCACAGGGATCGCAGAGGAGGCAGAAGTGTTGCGGCATGGTCGGCCAACTGTCGCCATAGTCGTCAATGGTGGCACAGCGAAGGCACAAAGGAAGCACAGAGGAGGCACAGAGGTGGCTGACGGGTTGTACGGGGATCGCCCTTGATGCTGGAATGTTGTTAGGGTTGCACAGTGAACGCCGAGCGAAGGCAGTGTGGAGGCTCCGTTAACGTGCAGGTCGTTCAAAGATCGTCATGGAAATTATCGTTAATTGCAATTTAGGTCGTACAAATGACGCAAGAAGATAGTAGGAGCATTTACACAGAAATAGGATTTCGCGAAATCAGCCGACCATTGAGTGTCCTGTCCATTTTTGTGGTCGTGCAATGGTCGTACGAAGGACGCGGCTCTGTGTAAAGGGGCCTTTAGACGGTCATTCACATGAACACTTGACCAAGTGTTATCATACATGGCTTGGACTGCGTTCAGGAATTTACCTTGTATACTAAGTTGTTGAAGCTTAAACCACAGACACTGGCGATTAACACTGTCAAAAGCTTCCTTTGCATCAATGAAACATACATACGTAGACTGTCTTGATATTTTTTTGTATATAGATGTGTTCTTGAGTTCCCTTATGGGAGCGGAAGCCGTTCTGTTCGTTGGCAAGGATATCATTATCTTCAAGTGACTAAGTCGTTGATAAAGGATATCAGCATAAATCTTACATGGTACTGACAAGAGAGAGATGCCTCTTTAGCCTAAAGGGTCACGATGGTCCATATCGGGCTTCTTAATAGGGTTGATTATACTTGATCGCCATATATCAGGACAAGTATTGCTGTCAAAACAATGTGATATCAATGTAAACAAAATGTCAATTCAATGTTGATTCTTCATCGACTCGGCATGTATATCATCCGGACCGACTGACATCCCTCGCTTCGAACGTAAAACTGCGGCTTCGACCTCATGTCGGGTGACGGACGAATCTAGGTCTGTAGTATCGTGACCCTGGTTGGTCACGTGACCGTTGTTAACACCCCCCATGACATCAACAAGGTGTGCTTCATCAAAACATGGTGAACTTGCATCTTTGAAAAGTGAGCTGTAATCGGATCTCCACTTTTTAAGAACAACCTGTCTGTCAGAACACATTTCATCATTTATTAAAACCTCTCACGGAACCCCTGTTTCTCTGTCATTATTTATCCCGATTTTACCAATTGCCTTCCATAATGATCTTGAGTCTCTACCTTTAAATTTATCCAGCAGTCGTTGTTGTTCGATAAACTGATAGGAACGTTTATATTTTCGGTGTAGTTTGTCAAAAGCTTTTCTCTCACCAGTATATAGTTCTTTCAGACGTCTCTTCTCACCCCGACACTTTGCCTTTGTCCAACGACGCTCCGCTTCACAAACTTGATCCCACTGTCTTTGGAGATCTTCGCACCAGTAAGGTTTATATAAGGACTTAGCACTAGGGTTCTTGTACCTTGAACAGTTTGTAAGACACACTTTATCAAGTTCTCTGTGCATGAAGGAAACACAATCACTGTATGCAGTGTTGATATCATTAGAAACTGTCAGTTTGGATTCTAATTCTTTTATGAAATCTTTTACCATTAAGACATCATTATCCGATAAAAACGAGTTTGTTAAATTACTTGCATCATACCGTCGGTGAGTTTTCTGTATGTTGTTGACATCAGTTGAATGTTCCTGCTGTAAACTCATTGGAGGCAGTGCACCTTCCTAGGTAAGTATGGAGTGGTCAGGTAGGTTGTCTGGCACGTTGCTTGCCGTGACTAACGTCGATGTTCTTATAACTGAAAAATCTATGCAGTAACTTAAATGTTCACGAGAGGTTATAATATAGTCAACAACTGATGAGCCATTTTTTTATATAGGTAAAATCATTTTGTTTTGGTCTAACACGACCATTTAAAACACATAAATTGCACTGAGTTAAAAAGTCAATAAACAAATCACCATACTTATTTACTTTAAAATTAATAACTGATCTGTCGGGGATATCGTCCACACCTTCAATAAAATCACACATATCACCAATTCGAAAGTTAGAATCACCACATACATATATGAGACCATCATTTTGGTATTGATAAAGTTGTACTAGTAATGTATCAGAAAACAGTTCAGCATCTCTCACTCTAGATGAGCACTCAGGTGAAGGATTGCAAACACAAAGTACAATATTATAGTCCGTGTTTGAACGTGAAGTTAACTTAAACCACATTATATCTTCATGTTCTTGATCTAATAAAGTGATATCAAAGTTTTTTTTTAAAATGAGTCTCTAAAAAAGGCACCAACGCCACCAGAACCACGTTTTGCGTTTTTATGAACATGTTGTCTGTTATTGCCATACCATTTATATCCATTTAGTGAAAGTTTGTCATCATTCTGTAAAAACGTTTCACAGACCCCAAATATATCAAAATGGAGTTCATTAGTGACAGATTCGCGAAATTGTCTATTATAGCAATCTTTCTCTGTCCATCCACCGGAGTTCCAAAATCCTAGCCGCACGGTTTCCTATGGCCATCAACTCCTCCCGGGAGAGGGCAGTGTCAATATATACATGATACTCGAGAATAGTCTCTGCTTTCTCTCAAGTGTCGTTTGTGTTTCAACAGCTTCGACTTCTGCTCCGGTGTTTCAACAGGTGCAATAATCACACCTGGTTTGTTGTCTTTCCGCTTCTTCCTTTCATGTTTCATGACGCGGACATCCGTCATCTTCAGTCAGTCCCGGATAAGTTTACCCGCGAGCTGGCAGGTTTCGTATCACAACACTACATGCAACTTCGTGAACTTGAGTTTTAGACACGGTTTCCGAGAAGCTACTTTCGAGTTCGTGCACTTTCCCGGATAGCTTTCCTATATCACTTTTAACATTATTTCAAGAGTCAACATTTCAATAAAGTGAATATTTTAGAGAATAGTATACTGTGGAAACGTCTATACAAAACGTTACTTCATATCTACTCAACTCAATATATGTTGTTAGGGGAAGGTCAAAAATATCCGTCAAAATCGTAAGATGTTTTGGAAAAACAGTGTATCGTATTGAGAGAGCGGCCGGAATGGTAAACAAATCAAATGATGTTAAAATTTTAATATAGACTTTGCATGTACCCCTTCACTGCTGACAACAATCTAACAGTGGGTGGGTCATTAGAAGAAGAAGGAAGAAGGAAGAATAATAATGTTATTATATCAACGTGTCACATGCCGTATTATAATTAATATTGACATATAAAACATGTAGCCGCTGTGTGTATTGCATTTGCAGTGGGTCATTTCCACTTCAACTCCCCAACCCCGACCTCTTTCTTTCGTGATTATAAAAATGCAAACATTATCATTGGTGTTATTCATCGGTACGTAAATAGTTCCCATTACTATCACTACACAACACGAACATATATGATGCTGATTTAACTGAACAGATTTGTTTAAAATTAAGTTTTCTCAAACCAATAACTTTTAAATTTTTTTTAACAATAAACAGGAAATGGATACTCAACCATACTAGACCATATGATTATGTGTTGACGACATCTGTGGACATACCAGTTGTGTGTTCATTCGGATCAACGCTAATTAACGGACGGGCGAGCTATTACACAACTAACCGGTCACTGCGATTACGCAATAGTAATAGATCGACCAATTGTAGTTTTATTAGTCATTGAAATTATCATAGTTCCAACAGAAACATCTGCAGAAAAATACAGAAGGTTCATATCTCCCATTCTCCAGACAGTCATTTGTCAGCCAGTTCTAAGACAGTGGAGAATCACATTAATTAACGCAACATCCATGACTGAAATGGAACAGTGAAATAGTGCATCCTACTCAATAGTAGTGTACTGATATGGTCTGTCCTCGTATGGCCTACACCCCATATATCCAGATCCATTGTCCGGTTTTCGGTTGTATTTTCCTTATACTGAACTGATTGACCGTAAACTGGTTATTTTCGGTTAAAGTTGATAATTCTGAATTAAATAACACACAGTATAACATCGGACATATATTTGACCTCATCAACATGATTTTTTTCTAATAAGGTTTCTTGTATCTTATTTCTTGGCTGTGTCTGTCTATTATATTCCATATTTGTAATGTGAAAATTCAGTATATGTGAATATTATATCAACAAATAAAATATATTATCTTATAAATCATCAAATCATGTAATATTGAAACAAGACTTCTGTTATCATGTGGTTACTCTGAAAACTAGCCGCAATGGGTATGTGATTAAAACTAAACTGCGTAATTGTACAGCTGTTCCAGATACAATCAAAATATTATCAATATGTATATTCCACTGGCCATCGTTTTGTAAAGTCAATCCTAACTGTTTGAGAGAATCATCAGATTTAATCATTCATTACAAGGTCAGGCATTAATGTTATTGCATTCTTTCTATAAAGATCTACAGATTCTGTTGAAATTTTGTTGAATATTGATGTAATTGAAAATAAAGACAAAACATCTAATTTCTTAATAACAATTGTTTTGAACAGTCTATTTCATGGTTTGGGATATAAGGTCAATGGCAACGCGTTAGCAATAACCACTGGTGCATAAATTTGTTTTGTTAAGACTGTAGGAGGAAGTAGACGCCGCCATCTCTGAGTGACGTCATTGCCGGCGACCACCATAGATGCGCGTGTCACTACACACACGTGAACCAGAAGACTTTGAAGTGATAGAGTCGAAGTTTTTCGACTGCTCAATAGACAGGGACTTGCCGCTGAACTTTGATGTATGACCTATGTCATGATGGCTGTGACAACGTGGGTTTGTTACAGCTTTACAATAGTTTATATTTTCTCAAGACTTGTCGCTGATTGGACAACTGGCAGACGGTCCACAATGGCGTGTTAGGATCAAACCACAACCTCCAGTTAATGAACAAGCATCGATGCAGGTTTTGCATGAACACAGAAACAGCTGTCAGGGGACGTCAGGAGACATTTTAAATTCTCATTTCATAATGCACTGACACATGAATCGACCACATTTGGCATCCATGTGGCACATTTTACGAATTGAACGACTTGTTTGGTTTTGGTTTGGTTTTGTTTTGGTTTGGTTGTGTTTTTTTTACCCCTACATCTTTTGGATTTCTTGAGTGCAAAACTGGCTAATTAAACGTCAAAGTTTATGATTTTAATGTATTCCGAAATGAATGAACTATCCAATATACCTTAACTCAAACTACTACCATATTTATTTTTTTATTTATAGTGATTTAAAAAGAGGTGTTCACTTTCTTTTCCCTGCCAGTTTATATTTGTGTAATATCTTGGAGAGATGATAGGAGGTTAAATGAGGATATATAAACTATCGATTTTATGAATAACATGGGTGGAACCTACATAGAGGATATTATAAGACATGCATTAACCTGAAAGTGAAAATAGACGGTTAATAGACAGGCTTTTACAGGAAGGTACGTGCATGAGGTAACGCTTACTCTGTGTGTTTAGATTTGATTTCGAATTAGAGTGGCCATTACAAAATGGAATAATATGTTGAGAAATCAAAGGTAGATATAAGGACCTTTTATTGAAATTAAATATGTCCATGTCACATGTTAAGTGGAAGTTGACAGAGTATAAACTACCGGGCAAAAGAAACTATAGGTCGTTTTATTGACCTGTACAAAATACACAACACATGATATTTTTAATGAATTACATGTAATTTGTAGTAAATTCAATTGCGAATCTAACGGTGTACACAAAATGACAAAATCACATAAGGATAAGCTTTAATTTGCATTCAAATTACTTAGGGGTCAAAAGTGAAAGTTACACTGAGATTTCATGGGCAAGAGTCGGCAAATGGAAGACGTAAAAGTTATTCGAGGGATAATTGGAATGTCAGTAACGTGTGTGTCGACCACCAGCATCAATACAAGCTCTCGCACGTCGTCGCGTTGATGACGTCAAGCACCGGATTACGTCATTTGGCAGTCGCTGCCATTCCTCCCTAAATGCTACTTCTAACTGTCGTCTAGTCTGTGGAGGTTGATGTCGACGACGGATTTGTCTTCCCATATATATGATCCCACAGATGCTCTATGGGATTCATATCCGGGGATCGAGACGGCCAGGGCAGAACATTGACGTTGTTTTGCTGAAGAAAGTTTCGAGTAGCAATTGCAGTATGAGGTGTCGCATTGTCTTGTTGAAATAGTATGCCTTGTGGTTAATTGTTGATGAACGGTATGACAACAGGCTGCAAGACCTGGTCTCGATATTGATTGGCATTGAGATTTCCCTGAATACCGACCAATGGTGTTGTTTGATTGTCAATAATTCCACCAGATACCATTATACTGCCTCCTCCATAGGCATGGACTTCTTGAAGGCATGCAGCTGCCAATCTTCACCCCTTCGTCTGTATACACGCACTCGGCCGTCAGTGTGGTGAATACAGAAACGACTCTCATCCGTGAAAAGGACCCTACGCCAATCACGTGCTTGCCATTGGAAAACTCGTCTTGCCCATCGCAGTCTCTCAAGGTGTTGTTGTGGGGTCAAGGCCATTCAACGGAAGGGTCGGTGGCAACATAAACCAGCTGCCCGCAAGCGTCTGGAGACTGTTCGTTGACTAATCTGTCTCGGCAGTTGACGTTGACGTTTCGAATCTATTTCGTAGGTGTATGGTACGTATGTACCGATCTTCCTGTGCAGTAGTTATGCGTGGACGTCCACTCCTAGGCCTGTCCTGAGTTCGTCCTGTCTGCCTGAATCGTCTGAACACATTTGCGATAGTCAATGGCGTGCATCGAAACGTCCTCGAAATTATGACGTTGGTTGATCCCATTTCAGACATGCCTATCGCCCTCTCTCTCTGCTCTCGCGTCAGTCGTGGCATGTCTCTTATAGCGAATTCATGCACTTGAATTGCGTTCTAGCTGTGAAAACGTGTTTTTCTCAATTGTGACGTCAGCAACGTCGGTGTAGGTACTTGTTGCGTTTGTGCGTTGTGTTTCCCTTCTTGGCACTTGGGTTAACATTGTAAGCATTGTAATTTTAACTACACATGTAGAGGGTTGTGAAAAGATCAACTTTTCCGACCTATAGTTTCTTTTGCCCTTTAGTTTAGTTATCTTCTTCATATGATAAAGTTAAACAACATGTTTCATTTCTCAAGTTAAACTAGTGATCAATCATGGGTTTATTTTAATGACAATTATAGACATTACTGTCAGTTTTTTCTTAAACTTCCCACTAAACTAGCAAATATTATGCATTGTCAGAGATCCACCAACTTGCCTCTTAATCGAACACAGATATTCACAAAAACTCAACCCCGCATGTTCGATCCACTAGTCTACTCAAGTGCCCCCAAACTTTCCTTTTTACAGGGACATAATCATTAATCATTAATTGAAACCGAAACTAACCAGTTTTAGTCCAATCAGTTAAGTATAACGAAAGTACAACCATTCAAAGTTGTGGTCCTGATGGAAGACCAGACAATGGACCTTTTTTGCAGCCATTAAGTCAAATGTAAATTTGGAAATTTTAATAAAGTAGATTAGAAGACAGATTTGCTTCTATAGCGTTTAATAGGTCTCATGACGAGTAAAAACGTGAGAAGGAGCCATAAGTGTCGGCTTCTACGCATGTACGAGTCCCTTCCATGGTTTTCCTAGAGATGTGATATTTTAAGCAATTGAAAGTCGAGTAAGAAGATATAACCTTAATCAGCACATATTGTAATTTGGGATTTATATGAAGGAAATGATCTCATAGGTCTCATGCTTTGATCTATGTTCAAATTTCTGTTCAGTGGCAGTTTCAAATCTCCAAATTAAATGTGACCAAAATTCTATTTTTGCATCATTCATTTGAGACGAATATAATTTTATATTTGCGTCATTCGTTCTCATTAGATACGAATTATAGGTCAGATGCCATTGAAAGTCGTTTTATATAATTCATAATATAATAATTATTGATACACATATATTGTATTACTTTGTAATACGTTTCTCTGCATATTGGAGTTTAAAATTAAACATGCATCCTGCAATATTTCATTCAGTATACGGTTTCATACTTAATGGCTTCACCGCTCATGATTCGAGTGTGCAAGGTTTCATCATCATGTAATCACAAACACTTTGCTGTAGGAAACCACCAAATGGTATGGGCATATCATGCAGATGCAAAGGTTATTGAATGTAAAATGTAAACTCACTGTGGGGGTAAATATCATATTGATTGATGGGGGCATACTTAACATTAAAAAGTAGAGAAAACATTAGATGGAGTTTGTTGTTCCTTATATTTCTTTCACGACAGTTTAAACATTTTTTTGATATATTAATGTTAGCTGTCGTTTTAAACTTTAGTATATACCCATTTAAACTTAAAATAGTAATACAATCGTGCAATATGGTTCGCATGGGCGATTTTCGTAGTGCACAATGAATTCCGTAATGCACGACTGATGGTTCTACTTTCTCTCAACTTCAGCAGGTTTGCTACTTTCCGTATGCAATAATGTTTCTTCAATTCAATCCTTCGTAATTTATGTTTTCATCACACTGGAAATAACCTTTCAAATAGTAAATTTGTTATCCTGGATTTGATTTGATTTGATTATTTATAAGGCAAAAAGCGCAGTGCTAAGGGAATCAGAAAGCATTTTCGAAGGCTTCCCTACGTCCCTAACGTCACAACCGTTTATGACTGTGACACCATTTCCATGGTTTCGTCATTAGAAAGAAGCAAGGACGGAATCCAGAATGTTGTTTCTAATTTTCATTTCTTTTGAATTACATTTTATTTCAAGCAAGTTTGATGTTTTCATTGTGTTAACGCACTTAAAACATTTCACATAAAGCTTTACTGGGCTGATCATGGGCTGAAAATAAAGCTGTTATTTATATATTAAATCATCAGTCGAGCTGGTCGAACAGACGTCGGTGTATCAATGTGCGGTACGCCGGCCTAGTACAGTTGATCAAATAATTTGTTTAAAAACAATTTGCCTAAAAAAGGGTATATAATAAATATAGAACTCCGCTTCATGGCATCCTTTCGTTCAATACAAACGATCCAAATGCACAAGTAAGATGTTCGATATATGTATCCCACCTACTCGTGTGCAAATATAGTTTTAAGTGTGATGAATTTAGTCTATCGGGGCTTGGAGAAAACGGAAACCTATACTTTGTTTTTCAGTTCAGAATGGATATATATATATATATATATATATATATATATATATATTATATACATATTCAAAAAATTAATTTTATATAGTTACTCATTTCACTCAAAGGAAAGTGGTGACCCTTGCAGGTATACTTCTCCAATAACATACTGTGTAACGTGTACCTAATAAAATATATTATTGATGAAACAAAAGAAAAAGGAAACATTTTACTGTGATCATAATTTCAAAATCAAACATGCAAAGTTTTAAAAAGAATGTGAACCTATGAACTGCTATCAGATGGTTTGGCGAGGAAACCTCCGAACGATAAGAGTTCTTATACCAGTAGATGCACTATTTTGTAACTTTTATTCATCAGAAAATGGTAAGTTTTAATCAAACTGAAGCACATTTGAGCATTGCGTATCATTGATGTGAATGCGTGTTTATCATCTGGGTAAAGGATCGATGTAGGAAACTGATATAACATAAATAACTATATCAACCTTTTGACACACTGCTATGAGCTCAAAAAATGAAACTATGATTTAAAATTGCAATAGGTAAAATATGTTAACATGATGATGAAATATTCATTGTGCAGAGGTTAACATAATTATACTAAATGGATTACACTTAACAATATATAAATAAATACGAATATTCAGGAGATACAATAAAAGATGATATGAATCGTACATATGATCATTAAATGCATCCTTGTATTCTGACCAAAAACTGTAGGGGCGGGATAACGTAGTAATTAGCATGATAAGATCTAAGAGGCCTGGGGTTTCGATTCCCACCAGGGGATTGGCAACTTTGTCTGCTGTGGAGAACTGTTCCACTAGCAGTAAGGTTTGGGTACAATTCAACACTGAATTTCAGTGCAGTGCTATCAATGGTTGGCTAGTTCCAGCCAATGCTCGTTGGTTCTACCGCATTGAATAGCCACCATGGCACGAGATTGACAGAGATCGGGAACATGACTAAGTCATCCAGTTTTTCATCTTTGAAAATGGAAACATAATTCAGCACTACCGAGTCAAGGATGTCTGGATACGAATTGTTGGCAAGAAGGTGCTAGAATCGACAGCTCTTACAGTCCATGTCAAGGCGGTGGGAAGTGATAAATGTTCATGGTTGTAACACTAGGCACTGCATTTATAGCAGCTTTGCAACAGATGCAGTCGTCCACAAGAGCAAAACAATGACTGTATATTGTGAAAGATTATGTGCCGAGCACTGTGCAAACTTTGGTTGTTATATATTTAATATTCATAATGTATAAAACTTGTAAATGATCACTGATCAGGTTAAATTTGGGGTATAACAAGGTGGGATATAACTTGACCAAAATATTTTCCAAAAATATCAAATAATCGTCTCCATTGCGAATTTCATTATTTAACAACATCGCTTGTGTACCTTGCCTAATATTGACTTTGAAGCATTTTTTTTTACATCTAACAATGACAAGAAGGGTTCCAAACGGTATAAAAACCACCAATCAGCATGTTACACGCCACTGTCGTCACGGCAACAATCTTACCTACCAAGACTGCAGCACGAGGGCGAGAGAGGGAAATGTGTACCCTGCAGTTTGGAGCAAGACAGACCTAGGTTGCATCGTTGAATGTGGCCAAATCGCAATACCTAGGCTACAGCCAAGTTGGATACGCAGTACTGTACATTAGCGTAATCATGTCGTCACCGTGACGTTATCGACAGCATTGGCCTAACATATTGAGGCCAACAGAAAGACAGTTAGCAGTCGTGTTTTGAAACACAGTATTCAATGCTACAGGCCTTTCTGCAGGATGCTCCCTGACAACATAACCCCCATACAGCCAATATCACAAGAGACGTCTTTTCTGTGGATAATGTCATTATCTTGCAAGAATGTCCGACTTATCACCCTTCAAGCTTTTGTTGAATCATCTGCATTGACAAATAAGGAGGACAAAATCCGCTATCACTATTCACATATTCACGCACCCAATCAAATCGCACATCTCCAATAACACCATCTATCTATGTACATCGATTTGTAAAAGAGGTTATGAAACTGAACAAAACATGGTCAAATAAATTATTTAACAAACGAATACCGCTTTATTTAAAAGCCTTAAAAGTTGATAACACAAAATAAATGTTGGTATAGTTTCCTTTACCCTTGAGTTTATTTATACAGAAGATTAACAATTTTGAGGAAGGTGAATGAGGAATCTAATCAAGATTTTTCGTTTATGTGGCAAAGTAGGAATACTGACATGACATTACATAGGTTATGAAGTAATACATGAATCGAGAGATATTTACGTATAGATAATTATTTCAGAGGAGTGAGATTTCGTAGAGTGTTCTCAGTCATGAAGGTGAAATCCTATTCGGGACATCAATTACTACACATCACACGGCGGAAAGTCATATCTGCAGAGAATTTCGTTGGTGTCGGACATCTCCCGAGGGGACAACTCTCTCCTGTCGCCTATGTTCTTCTTGCTGAAAGACGAGTTTCTTTGAGAATCTTTTTCAAACCCTTTCAAGCGATTTAAAACATATTTATAAGGGATATCAAGCCTTCGAAACATTTCTGTGATCAGTTCTTCCTTATGCATAATCAGATCATTGTAAAGGATCGCGAAAATCGGTATACATTGTACCTTGGTTAGCAAACTCTTTGTAGCGTTGGATGATTGCAGCAGCATGCAAAACCCACAAGCCAACGAAATTAAGAGTTGCTACGAAATCTTCCAAGAAATGATTATCACGGTCGATGCGCAGTTGCTCTATATACATCACATTTTGATGGAATGAACTCCAGTCAAGGATTTTCTTCATTACGATATTCATTGCGTCTGAATGCAACATTCCCTTTACAGACTTTGCATACGGTAAGATTTTTCGGTACAGAAAAACATGTTTGATTTTGGGAAATATGGCACAGATATCATTAACCTCGGCAAATGTCTCCGTCGCTGTCTTCAGAACTATCATCTGAGCTCCAGGCAGAATCACACTTCGGAGAAGATCACATGCTTCGTGTTTAGATATTTTCCCGCTTTTATATAAGAATGTCAAGGCCTTTATTGCATCAAGTTCTCCAAGAGAAACGGTTCCCGGTAATTTCTCGAAGACTTGTCCAAAACAGTGTAGACCCGCACCGTGCCATGTTTGATATCCATATAACTGGTAACGCAGGATCGCCCACCTCTTCAGCGAACCTGTTGAAGGCGCAAATGGGAATTGTGTAAACCATTTCAGAATTATTCGCTTGTGCCCACTTCATGAAAGGGTGTGTGTCAGAGCTGAAAATATCAACACTATTCTTAGTCTTAAGGAAAGTAGCTTCTTTCTTGTCCAGTTCATACAAGGATATGTTTGGATCTAAGAGGATCTTTGGATGGGGATATTCAACATGGGATGTTATAAATTCACTTGAGGAGCTTGGTTGACGATGGAACAGTTTCCTGCCCCATACGACCTTCTGCACGTGCACTGAACGTTCGTTGCAGGTCTTGTCACGATGTGATGGAATGCCATTAATATACCACGTGGGCTGCTGAATTAGGCCATATACTGTTTTTAGAACACTTATAGACATGATCAAAAGAGTCGATCCCATTAAAGATAACATCGAAGCCATGGTGAACCTGAAATAATAAAATATCTGAAAAATGGTTCCGTGGTAGACAGTAGTACCTAGAATTCCATCCGTCCGTCATTTCGTCTGTCAAAAAAATAAAATATTCTTCTTTATACGAGGAAAGGTGCAATGTCCAATTGCAAGACATTTTGTGAATTTATGAATTTCTTACGAAATTCTGTATTTTGTACTTTGACATTTTCTTAGATCTAAATTATTTTCACAGTTTTAAAACTTATTCTTCTTTAACATTACTATGAAATGTGCAGTGTTGAATTACAATTATAATGAAGGTTGTGAGTGTTAGGTTTATTATTGTTATTATATTATTACAGAAAAGCTGAAAAGAATTTGCAGAATGTTTTTTTTTGCAAAAGTTTTGGACAATAAATAATACGACTAAATACAACATACGGCAATTCGTTGAATTTAAAAAAATAAATTACCGGGAATCGTTTTTCTGATGCAATAAAGGCCTTGAATAAAGGCAGGAAAATATGCTTGACTCGAATACAATGTAGAAAGTTTTACAACAGCGCCTAAGCTGAATGGGTTGGGCTGCGTTATTCCTCTTAAAGCTACATAGAAATAAATAGAGAGGTTTATCCTGTCGAAGCACCCACGTTGACAAAGACGTGAGGGCACTACACGTTTATAAATTGATAACAAACGTGTGTTCCTATATTTATGTGTGCCAGGTGACCTTTAATGCATCGCCTCCTTAGAAATTATATATTGCAGTAAACCTAGAATTATTCTCATGAAAAATATACCAAATTATTTGCAAACAAACATTCTTTGGCGTGCTCAAAACATAACAAATTGGTCATGAGATTAGAAAGGTTTAATTTGACAAATCTGTGACATGAACAGAATCTCAACTGTAGAGTAAAACTTGTATCGTTGGAATAAACGCTATGTTTTATATGAACAACAGAACTAACAAATGAAGATTCGATTTGTAAGGACGAATTACCACGAAAACATTCGCTATATAACCTGTCTCTTACATATACCACCATTATAAAGCAACATATTTTCCAACTTACTTAACGTTTCCATCACAACACATTCACCAGCAACTGAGAATACTCATCAGAAGAGACATAGCTAATTATAAAATATTGGTGTGAAAACAAGAACCGAAGCTTTTCAGCTGTTTCTCTTTAAAATCATAGTAACTGGAACTTTGTCCAGGACACAAAAAAGTTTGTGATGTGAATTCAGATATGTTTATTTGAGACTCCTATCTACACAGTTTACATTATCATTAATAACAATGATGTAATTACAAAATGACACCTCAATGACATTGATTACACAAATTAAGTCAGATACTTATAACAATGACAGAACGCATCTCCAAAACAGTTTCTCATGACACCGACAGTTAGTCAGCATTATTTAAACCTTTTTGATATGAACTTCCTGGATAGTATACCTATCACATACACATGTACCTAATGTAGTAAGATGTTCATATATAAGGAAGGTATCTTTCTTGAATCAATAAAAGTTTGAATTATTCTTATTAGAAGGAAGATGATAAAGAAAATGAATGCAAATAAATAATTAGACATCCTTAGTATAACTAAATGGCAATAGTACCTTATACACGACGTAAAAGAAGAAATAATAACAGTTATGAAATATATATCTAATAAAACAAACATTTCCAAAAAGATGAAATGTTGAATGTCTTCAACTCCACAACGATATTTGCATTGTAATGTAGAGCGTAATCATTGTTCAAACCTTTTTATAAAGATCGGAGACCCTTAGTGGTTGGTATGTGTCTTTAATGATTAAAGGCATTCAACCATCCTCGGTTACCAATTGTTTTATATATGCTCCGTTACTCTCCACTATATCACCCATGGGAAACCTTATCAAAGAAATCTGTCCTCAAATTACCCGCCCTTGGCGGCACAGAATATTTGTTTTGACCATGCCAATATACAGAACAGCAAAAGAAACGCCTGTCTAAATGATTATAGTTTCTGTTTGCAAAACAGTCCATGGTTTGTAATATCATTAGTAAATGTAAGAAAACATGTTGAGCTATTGGTACTGTAGAGTACAGATGGTTACCATCAAAGGGTATCAGTTCGCGAAAATGCACGTCACATGTGGTCATGGTAACATGATCAGCATTAGCCTGGGAAAATTCAAATCACTCGTGCTGTAATCCGAGACTTGCCCTGTCAAAGACCCCAAATTGTGACTCCAGCCTCAAAGTTTAAGAAGTTATGCTTGGCCAAAAAACTTGACATTTTCGGAAACTTGGATATTGGCCGATTGCATGCTGAATATTTTGCAAGGACTGTAAATGTGCTCGTGGAACACTTTGGTACCGACAAAGAATGCAATACCCTGAAGTTTTACCAAAATGAGACCCATAGAATCATTCTGAATAAAATTGAAGATGACGTCATAACGTCAAGTCAAACATAAGCAAAGCAGGGTTTTTGCATCAAACAATTTCATGAGAGTGGTTGCACACGTTCCAATTGCATTTAAAAGCTCATCGGGTTCTTCACCATCTAAACAGGAATGTGGCTGTTTTCCCAGAGAATGACTATGGCAGAAGATGATGCTCTGCAGAAGTTCTACACCAGTACTGACTGTTCGTTATATCTGCATCTTGTTCCACACGTTATTAACATCATGTCAACAAAATGTGAATGCTCTGACATTATAAATTTGCTCAATACAGCGTTATCAGTAATTACGAAATTGTCACTGTGGACTTTTGCTGTTCAGTATACGTATGTTTACTAATGTGATGTCAATGAAAAGTGAATTTAACTTCATTTGTTTTTTTTATCGTAGAACTGTTTATTATACATCATTGATAAAAAAAATATGTTTTTGTCCCCCGCCGCAATGGGGACTATGTATTCAGCTGCGTCCGTACGGCCATACGTCATATTTCTTGTTTACGCGATATCTCATGAACCGTTGCATCCAGTGTCTTCAATGTTTGTACCAGCCTACAATGGGGGACTATGCAGACATCAGTCGACCTTGACCGTGACCTTATTTTCAAGGTCACCACGGCACTTTGACCGGCTTTCAGGCTCTTGTTAACGCGATATCTCATGAAGCATTGTATCTTATTGGGGTTAGGCGCAGACACCAGTCGATTTTGGTAACCTTGACCTTGTTTTTAAGGTCACCACAACACTTTGAATTGACCATTTTTCGAACTCTTGTTAACACGATATATCATTACCTGATGGACCCAGTGTCTTCAATTTTTGTACAAGCCTACAATGTGTAACTATGCAGACACCACTCAAATTGCATGACCTTGACCTTATTTACAAGGTCACGTACCACGGCACTTTGATAGTTTTTCAGCCTCTTGTTAACGCGATATCTCATGAACCCTACACCCAATGTCTTCAATTTTTTACAAGGCTAAAATAGGTGACCATGCAGATACCAGTCGAATTGGGTGACCTTGACCATATTTTCACCACGGCACTTTGACCGGGTTTCAGCCTCTTGTTATTAACCCTTTGCACCCATTATCTTGAAATTTTGTGACATCTGTCATTAGGGAATTATGCAGACACCAGTCAACTTTTAGTGCATAACATTCTTGTTAATGGTATGTCATGAACCTTAGCACCCAATGTCTTCACATTTGATGTCATAAAGACATGTTTACCAGAAATGCAATATAAGAAGAACCACATTTAGAAAATGTGTCTTACATGACTCAACGTTAATGTAGGCGGGGGACATTGCCATGTTAGTGGCAAACACTTGTGATACATTAGGTTATAACATGACAAACACTTGTGATACATTAGGATATAACATGGCAAACACTTGTGATACATTAGGATATAACATGGCAAACACTTGTGATACATAAGGATATAACATGGCAAACACTTTTGATACATTAGGATATAAGCTTCAATAATATATCGATGTCATTTGCCCAAATGTAACCGGGCACCACACTCTTTGCCCGGATTATAACTATCACGACTATTGATGATGTAGCGCACATCTGACCCAGATAGTGCCGACTTCAAAATGGCTTCTCCCGCTACGATAGTGATTATGTCAACAATCGAAATGTACGTTTTTATAAAGACTTAAAAAAATGTTTTTTATGAATTTTTATCATTGTGTGTTATGTTGTTTCCGCACAGCCAATTGTAACGTGTTGGTAGCGCGAATATTGATTACGCCAGGATGATTGTACATGACTTCGGTGTATCCTTGATTCTGATTGGTTGAACATTTCCCTTTGTTGATTGACAATGAATACCCGTAAATTGACAAGTCCGATTTTCCATGTGTTTGGTCTAGGATATCATTTACTGTGCACTGTGAATGCTTTGGTTTATTTACGTTAAATGTAAAATATGTATTGTAAAACACAGGGGCGTGTATCGCTTAAAAATAGCGATTACAAGATATATACCTATATAGACCCTACCCTATTACTATATAACGACGAAACCACCCAATGCTCATTCAAAGTTATATTTAGCATCAACATTTTTTACGGCACAGTTGATAACTACGATACGAAGGCTAAATGATTTCCCAACAAAATGAGCTATAAATGGTTACAATCGGATCATTATTCCAAAAGCTATGAGACTAAACAGTGTGTATATCGGTACTTCCAAATTTTCAAGCCAATTTCGACGCTCACGAAAATCATCGAAAACTTACCTTTTAAAATTGTTCCAGCAATGTTGACAGCACCTATGAATCGGCAGATTCGAACCGCAGAGTGAAACTACAGAAATAAAAACATATCACAACACCTGTTGTACATATGTTTACCTCATCTATTTTTCCCCGCCCATTTTAACAGTTTTCTAGGTCAGTTGACCTCATTTATTCCCTATAGATACTGAAATACGGTAACTGACTTTGACCTCATTTTTTCCCGCCTTTAGTTGACCTATTTTCTTTCACCTTGAGGTATGATAAAAGGCCCCTTTGTTCCATGAAAAAAATCATTCTCAGTTGGATCTTGAGAAGTGTTCTTATGTTCTTGACGCTATTGGTGCTCAGTGCTGTTTACCTCGAAGATAGAAAATGGCAAAATTACCCCAGGACCCTATGGAGAGATATGGACTAGGCACTATGGCAGATAAGCAGTTGACAGAGCTGCAGGATCCTTGTTGTCATTTGGACTTGGGTGGAGATGTGTATGTGACTGCTCAGACTTGGAATGGAATGTTAAGTATACATATCCGGAAGTATGATGCTTTCCCTAATGGCAAGAGCTATCCTACCAAACGAGGGATTATGTTGACCCTGAAACACTGGTCAGAACTACCAGGAGTGTTCAAGTTCTTAGAGGAGTATGGTAAGACAAGTTTCTATACACATGTTGGAACCAGTGTCTATGCCACTGTGGAAGATCATGGTGTGGATCTCAGACACTGGGAGTTTAATCATGATAAACTAGTACCTTCCTCAAAAGGTATTCTACTATCCCAAGATCAGTGGAAGAAATTGAGAGACTGTTGTGATGTGATACCAGACTTTGTACCCTTTGTATCCTTGGACATGTGTTCAAATGTTCATCTGAAACGAAACCATTGTGGAGAAGACACTACATCTGAGGTAAAGAAAATGAAGAAAGAAGAAAGAACACAGCTGATGGAAGACCACAATATGAGTTTGCAACATCTTTCAATACATCAGATGAATCGCCGCCAATGTACCCCGATTTACCACAATTTGCTGATGATGGTAATAATGATAATAGTGTTGACGATGATGATCTTGGTGTAGATGATGAACATTTTCATCAAGGTCTAATGGAGCATTTGCAATGTTCGAAATGTAATCCTAGTGACTATATCAACTGGTGAAGTTCAGTCTAGTTCTAGACTTCGAACTGTAAAGACGTGTTTTGACAATCTCTCTTATAGCATGGATTCCTATGGATATGAGATTGTTGTTGCTGATTGCAGTGGTTTATTACAAACTAGGCCTGGTTACACTTCATTTGAGAAGCGACTTGATTCTTTCAAGGGCTGGCCTTTGCACATGAAACAAAATCCTAGAGATTTGGCTCATGCAGGACTGAGCCGTGGTGACTCGTGTATTTGTTTTAAATGTGGTATTCGTCTCAAGGACTGGACCTCTACTGATGACCCTTGTCTTGAACATAAGAGGTGGTGCCCAGACTGTGACTATTTGTATATGGTAGGACAACCTAACCAAAAGAGTGATACTGCTGGCAAAACATGTTACCTTGGTTCAACAGTGTGATTGGTATATCATGATATTGTAATAAACATACTGTATGTATTTTCCTTGTGTTGGTCCTCTTTTTGTAGATATATAAATAGAGTGAAATCAATAGGATAGGCCCATTTACCCATCATGGCACCTTGGGAAGACTACTTACATGATATTTATTATGATCCAAAACATGCGGGTAGTTATGCCAGACCCATTTCCCCGCTATCTTTGGGTCTATCCACTCAAGTCTACCAAAGGTGGTAAAAGCCTTGACAGAAAAACACAATATCGTATACTTGGTATTTATCAGACTGATATGGGAACTGAATTCAATATAGGTTGACAGAACTTATATAAAAGACCAACATCATGCTTAACTTATTTGCTTCAGAACACTCAGGAAGGACGCATCAACATGAGTCAGTATAAACTATTTGTGCAAGACACCGAGAAATGGACTTGCTATTATATGTTGCAAGTCCAGGGTAAATGTGAACGGCACGGCATCATGTCAGTTGACAGAACACTGGAGCTTTACGATCCGGAATGGTCTAAAATTTTGGAAGAAAGGAAGCGAAAAGAACAAGCACTGGCCATGCCTTATTGTGAGCAACCCAAAATTACCTTTGTCTTTCCAACCCAACAAGTCGTTGAGCAAGCCCAAGCTCAGGAAAAAAGAGTACAGGCAAATTTAAAACAGTTAAAGGAAATCAAAGTGAGAGGAGGTCCAAGGAAACGATTGAAAAGAAGTTTTTAACCATTTACAAGTGATATAAAATGCCCCAATGAAGGAACTTCTATTTAGTTGGATATCAAACACTGAGCTGTCAAAATGTACTCCTGTCCAGTGTGTTTCAAGACATATTCCACCTCCAGGATTTGCCAATGAGCCAACGAAACGAAAGTTTGATGACGCCTTTCCCCCAAAAAAATCTCTAGAAAGCTGTTGTTATTGTGGACAGGTGTTTCTAAATAGTATTTGTTTACAGAAACATCTCCACGATAAGCAATGCCCAGAAGTGGAAAAGGATGATGAAAATGAAGGTGTTGAAGACATTGACACTTTTACCAAGGGTATCCAGAAACAAAATCAACAAGCTAATCTCGAAAAGCAAGGTATAATACAAATGTATAAACGTGCATGCGAGATCAATAACGACTTTTTGGATGAAAAGAGACAACTTTATTTGAAAAGAGTTCTGTCTGAAGAAATGATAGATGACAAACTGAAGAAGTTAAAATGGAGAGCTTTTAAAGAAATGTATGCGAGATTTTTTACCCATCTGTATCATTTGCAATGGGGGCCAATGACACAAGGAATATTGAAGGAGGCGCAAGACACTAATGATATATCACAGTGTGTTTTCCAAACTGTACAAATATAAATCTTGGGTAGAAGACTTGATCGAAGATGATGATGACATGATGTCTGATGAAGACGGTAATGAGGATGATGATGAAGAAGAAGAAGAAGAAGTAGCTCAATAGACATTCGTGGTTGTAAAGAAGACTTAGGGAGTGTTCCTAGCCTTAAGTCTTCTCATTGAAACGGGGCAAATAAAATGTGTGAAGATTAATATTCTTTTTGTATTTTACTGTTGAAAACAACTGTCACATATAATCTCTGAGCGTGAAAACAGATGAATCAATCACATTTTCTGCAGGGCAAACTCACTATACTGGACGTCTTCCAATTTTATGTAGTTACGTGTAGTTAAATGACCTTTATTTTACACCAGGGTCACTTCTTTCCATGGTAACAAGAGCGTGTTTGACCTTTATGACTAGTTAACAATGTCTCTCTCTCTTATGTAAAAAACAATTGCTGCATAACGTAAACTGATTGCCGTGTAGGATATCCTAACTACAATATTTCAGATACTTTTTCAACCATAATGACATCTTTCAAGTTTCATTAAACACATTTCATTAAACACATCTAATATCGGATATGTACCTCAAACGGTGTATGTATGTTAATTGAAGGATTAGAATAAATTCAATTCTAGTATTACTGTCTGAAATTATGTAAAACCATTATCAAATGACATTTCAGAAAATGTTATTCATCGTTCCAGCAAATACAGTGTAGGGCATTTCAAGAATTTACATTAATCGGCCCATTGTATTACATTTCTGAATATAAGAACGCATTATGTAATAAAGGAAATGACCACTGAGTTTTCAGTGTCGCTCTCTCAGTTCTTATAACCATGTTCGGGTGAAGACTTATGTATATAGTTATTCTACAATCTCTGTCCTCTAACAAAAGACATGATGATTTGCCTTTTTCAAATCACTAACATTATCATTTTACCCTTGTCAATATTAAACAGCTGTCAATTAATCACATTTACAGAGATACAAATGTGTTGGTATTTTGGTATACCCATTTCTCATTTAATCTATACACATCTGACATGTTATTGTCCTAAAATAGTTGTTACTTACACTGCATGTCAGTGAGCATGTTTGTAGCGGTCATTTGCATCTCAGTGTGACCAATTTGGCATGATTGACCATTTAAACATTCATTATATACTTATCAAGGGCTCTATGTTCATTTACTAGCCATGAATGTATGCATTGCGTCCTGAGGATAAATGATTATTGCTTCCCATCCCCCAGTATATAGGTCTATGTACATTCCATGTTCTACCATACACCCTGAGATCTGTACAGCAGTATGGAAAACTTGTGAGTTATTTCCAATACTTGTTTTTAATGAACACTAGTACACTACGGAAACCTGATGAACACGAAGTACTCTACGGAAACCTGATTAACACTAAGTACACTACGGAAACCTGATGAACATTCAGTACACTGCGGAAACCTAATGAATAATAAAAACACTACGGAAACTAATGAATATTAAGTACACTACGGAAACCTGATGAACACTAAGTACACTACGGAAACCTGATGAGCACTAAGTACTCTACGAAAACCTGATGAACATTCAGTACACTGCGGAAACCTAATGAATACTAAAAACACTACGGAAACATATGAATATCAAGTACACTGCGGAAACCTAATGAATACTAAAAACACTACGGAAACTTATGAATAACAAGTACACTACGGTAACCTGATGAATACTAAGTACACTGCGGAAACATAATGATCACTAAGTACACTACGGAAACCCGATGAACAGTAAGTACACTACGGAAACCTAATGAATACTAAAAACACTACGGAAACCTGATGAACACTAAGTACACTACGGAAACCTGATGAACAGTAAGTACACTACGGAAACCTAATGAAAACTAAGTACACTACGGACACCTAATGAACACTAAGTACACTACGGAAACCTAATGAATACTAAAAACACTACGGAAACCTGATAAACACTAAGTACACTACGGAAATCTGATGAACACTAAGTACACTACGGAAACCTAATGAACACTAAGTACACTACGGAAACCTGATGAACACTAAGTACACTACCGAAACCTGATGAACACTAAGTACACTATGGTAAACTAATGAACATTAAGTACACTACGGAAACCCGATGAACAGTAAGTACACTACGGAAACCTAATGAATACTAAAAACACTACGGAAACCTGATGAACACTAAGTACACTACGGAAACCTGATGAACAGTAAGTACACTACGGAAACCTAATGAAAACTAAGTACACTACGGACACCTAATGAACACTAAGTACACTACGGAAACCTAATGAATACTAAAAACACTACGGAAACCTGATAAACACTAAGTACACTACGGAAATCTGATGAACACTAAGTACACTACGGAAACCTAATGAACACTAAGTACACTACGGAAACCTGATGAACACTAAGTACACTACCGAAACCTGATGAACACTAAGTACACTATGGTAAACTAATGAACACTAAGTACACTACGGAAAACTAATGAACACTAAGTACACTACCGAACCTAATGAAGACTAAGTACACTACGGAAACCTAATGACCACTAAGAACACTACGTAAACCGAAAGAACACTAAGTACACTACGGAAACCTGATGAATACTTAGTACACTACGGAAACCTGATGAACACTAAGTACACTATGGAAACCTGATTAACACTAAGTACACTACGGAAGCCTGATGAATACTTAGTACACTACGGAAACGTAACAAACACTAAGATCACTACGGAAACCTAATGAACACAAAGTACACTATGGAAACCTGATGAACACTAAGTACACTACGGAAGCCTGATGAACACTAAGTACACTACGGAAACCAAATGAACACTAAGTACACTACGGAAACCTGATGAACACTAAGTACACTACAGAAACCTGATGAACACTAAGTACACTACAGAAACCTGATGAACACTAAGTACACTACGGACACCTAATGAACACTTTGTACACTTCGGATACATAATGAACACAAAGAACACTACGGAAACCTGATGAACACTTAGTACACTACGGAAACCTGATGAACACTAAGTACTCTACGGAAACCTGATGAACATGCAGTACACTGCGGAAACCAAATGAATACTAAAAACACTACGGAAACTTATGAATATCATGAACACTGCGGAAACCTAATGAATACTAAAAACACTACGGAAACTTATGAATATCAAGTACACTACGGAAAACTGATGAATACTAAGTACACTGCGGAAACCTAATGATCACTAAGTACACTATGGAAACCTGATGAACACTTAGTACACTACGGAAACCTAATGAACTCTAAGTACACTACGGAAACCTAATGAACACTAAATACACTACGGAAACCTGATGAACATTAAGTACACTACGGAAACCTAATGAACACTAAGTACAGTACGGACAACCAATGAACACTAAATACACTACGGAAACCTAATGAACATTAAGTACACTACGGAAACCTACTGGATACTAAGTACAGTACGGACAACCAATGAACACTAAGTACACTACGGAAACCTAATGAACATTAAGTACACTACGGAAACCTACTGGATACTAAGTACAGTACGGACAACCAATGAACACTAAGTACACTACGGAAACCTAATGAACATTAAGTACACTACGGAAACCTACTGGATACTAAGTACAGTACGGACAACCAATGAACACTAAGGAAACCTAATGAACACTAAGTACACTACGGAAACCTAATGAACATTAAGTACACTACGGAAACCTAATGAACATTAAGTACACTACGGAAACCTACTGGATACTAAGTACAGTACGGACAACCAATGAACACTAAGGAAACCTAATGAACACTAAGTACACTAAGGAAACCTAATGAACACTAAGTACACTACGGAAACCTAATGAACATTAAGTACACTACGGAAACCTACTGGATACTAAGTACAGTACGGACAACCAATGAACACTAAGTACACTACGGAAACCTAATGAACATTAAGTACACTACGGAAACCTACTGGATACTAAGTACAGTACGGACAACCAATGAACACTAAGGAAACCTAATGAACACTAAGTACACTACGGAAACCTAATGAACATTAAGTACACTACGGAAACCTACTGGATACTAAGTACAGTACGGACAACCAATGAACACTAAGTACACTACGGAAACCTAATGAACATTAAGTACACTACGGAAACCTACTGGATACTAAGTACAGTACGGACAACCAATGAACACTAAGTACACTACGGAAACCTAATGAACATTAAGTACACTACGGAAACCTAATGAACACTTAGTACAGTACGGAAAACCAATGAACACTAAGTACACCACGGAAACCTAATGAACACTTAGTACAGTACGGACAACCAATGGACACTAAGTACACTACGGAAACCTAATGAACACTTAGTACAGTACGGAAAACCAATGAACACTAAGTACACCACGGAAAACCAATGAACACTAAGTACACTACGGAAATCCAATGAACACTAAGTACACTACGGAAACCTAATGAATACTTAGTACACTACGGAAACCTAATGAACACTAAGTACACAATGGTCACCTCATCAGGGATAGAGATGTACAGGTTATGGGTGTTTTGTTTCTTTAATGTCATGTCCCAAACATATCGTTTAACAATGCATTCAAAAGTGTAGTAGAAGGATAAGATAAGCTGTTGATAAATGGGAATAAAAAGGGAATGTTTACTTTGAAAACTAAATGAACAAATTATATTCTAAAATGAAGGTGAATAAGAAAGCAAGATAGTGTTCATCACTGGAACGCTGCACAATGCAAGTTATTTATTCAGCCCGTCTTTCCTTAGGCTGTCCCCATGATGGTGTAGAATCATTCTTCCGTGACACATAATAACATGCATTGTTCAGGTTACACGTTTGCAAGTTTGTTGTATCACAATCACCTCTCTTAGTTGATAGCAAATTGAAATTTCGTAAAATGTAAAATGGGAAATTGAGAACTGTGACAGTGAAACATTGATGTCTAATTTAATACGTGTGCCTTTATAAATTTTAAAATGTTGAAATACTGATACAAATCAATGACTATTTTCACAGTTAGAACGTCCATTAAAACCTGTGTTTTTCATCGTTAGTCAGCCATTTTGGATTACCATCTGAGAGTCGTCGTCAGAACGTGGTACGCGAGGAACCCATAGTTTGTTTCTGATGACAAGAGAAGACAAAGCTTAATACTCTCACGTTCTGGTCTTTGTATGGTTTGGACGGAACTAATAAATGTCCGTATTCTCAGAACACTTCCAGTACATCACAACATTGGCATAGTCATCAATAACGTGCCCAATTCCAATGGACGGAGAAATGAAGTCGAGGGGAAAGACACAGTATCTCTCAGATATGCCAGGAAGATAAACGAGTGTCTCCTGGAAGAATGTTGGATCACTACTTCTACTGTTGTAGTATTTCAAATGAATGAGCACAGGGATGGAATGGTACATTCATAATACACATGTTCTGTTTATATCATCAAGTGCGACGGACAAAGGATGTTTCATGAGCGGCGCAGCTCAGTTTAATATTACTATTATACACTCCAGCTGAATGTTTCAAGTGGTCATGATTGTATACAGCGAGAGATGCAGTAACCGTGAATGGGGATAAAGGACGGTCGTGTAGCGATTGATGAAAATAGATATTTGTTACTGTCCAAAACAAATCATTACTTCCAAATTAGCTTAGTGTATGCATGTGGAGCAATCGATCTCTTCCTCATATCTGTTTTAATATAGCCAGGTTATCGTCGAGATTAAATAATTGTATAACCAGCCTCTAAATAGTGTTTGAATAAGTAAAAAATTAATTACAAATCATGTCACATTGATACATGTACAATTAGGTGAACATTTTGGCACAGTTGTTTTTAGTACACGAGTATATATAAACATAAGCAACCTTCTTCATAGCCCAAGTGATAGATTTAACAAATAAAAGGCTGGAAATGTTTTGAATCCCCGATCGGTTTAACACTATGCAGTGATCATTATTGGGTCTTTATAATATGCTATGACATCACAGAACAAAGAGCGCATAACAATAACCCACCTATGAATGACGTCATGGGTGTACGTCACATACACATTAAAACAGTTTGGCAACTTGTATATTGACAGTGTTAGGTGACATTGTTTTTATCTAATCGAGGCGCGAAGAGTATAATGAAATAGAAATACTTGCCATTTAGATAGTGAAGAAATATAACATGGTTATATTTGGGATGAAATATAACCATGTTATATTTCTTCACTATCTAAATGGCAAGTATTTCTTATGCATTCAGCCTAGGGAGCTGAGCCAAATTTACGTCTGTCCGAGGGATATTGAATGTAAAATTAGCTTAACTATCGATTGTTGGAACTCGATCTCTATCGAGGCGAAATGGTCGTGTGGTAAGCTGTTAGTACAGTCAATGCTGGCGACAGTTGCCTTACTCTGAGGGCCCGGGTTCGACTCCCAATGGGACTCGGCCCGAAAAAAATACAAGAATTTGTACTATTGAAGGTAGTCTTATCCCAAATATAACCATGTCATATAATGAAATACTTTTCTTCTTATTTTTCTCTTTTCGTCGCTGGCCAACATGACTTTGTAGAATGGGAATATTCTACAAGTTGGAATTGTGTATATATGTCCACTTAGTGGCATACAGCGGCAGGAGGGGTCCCTTATACCCCACTTTCGGTCTCGTTGCTATGGTTTCTTTTGTTACAAGTGTAGGTGTATTAGCCCTCCATTAGTCTAACAAACGAACCGGTATTCCACGAGGCAAGTTGAAAGAACCAAATGAATAAGGTTCTTATAATGCGTGATATAATATCATCAATTTATTTTTATGTACGAATGTTATGTTATTTAGGATGCGAAATGTCTTAACATACTGAAAGTTGGTTCTGTTTTCTCTAAACTTTTGGTCATGTTGACATTAGCAGTGCAGTTTATGGTGTTAGCTATTCATTTCAACAACATGCATGTTGTCTTCGTTGACAATTCCGTCATTGGACCATATCACTTAAGATTTCGAGCCCCAAACATGGGTAACCATATAACGCAGCACGGGCTGAGGGTACCCGGGAGATGTCACAGATGAGGCCCCATTTGGGTTATGGGTTTCATCCAAAAGCTTGTGTACAGCTGTATTTCTTTAGAAATATTATGAAATAGTATCCGTTTACACTCGACCGTAAGTGGGGTAAAAGACAGATATACCCAATCGCATACTTTTCCTCGTGTATCAAATGATACTCTACACTTTTCCCCTTGCTTGTGCTTCGTCAATGTACTCGGAACAGTATGGGTATATCTCTCACTTATTTTCTGCTTGTGGACCCCCACTCTTGACCTGAGTGTATCCCCCGTTTGGCCAATGTTATCCTCGCTACATCCACTGCATTTGATAACATAAATCTGATCTTGCGATGGGCATGTCATATTTTCCCGTAAATGAAATAAAATGCCGCTTTTAAAATTACATTCTTTCCCTCGTAATAAGTACGTGCAAGTATCATAATTTGGTAGTTCACACCTTCTTACCGATTTGTCATCCTGACTAGACTGATCAAATGTAGTCCTAGTTAATATGTGTTTGATACCTGTCAAAGTTTATAAAATAATTATTGTAATAATGATAACAATAAAATAAAAATAATACTACTAATAAAAGTAGTAGTAGTAGTGGTAGTAGTAGTAGTAATAGTAGTAGTAGTAGTAGTAGTAGTAGTAGTAGTAGTAGTAGTATGTAATAGTGGGATGTGTTGTACACCATAAAATACATTTAACACCGAGCCAATAATGACACTTTGAACATACATTCATAATACATACGTACATACACACATACATACACACATGCATACATACATACATACATACATACAGACAGACATACAGACATACAGACATACATACATACATACATACATAATATACATATATACATAAATAATATACATAAACTATTATCACAAGAATCATAACATTGGGTCAGATCAGTCATATAATCAAGAACTGTTTCCTACAGTTGGGGAACATCAGCACCATCCGAAGTTCTTGACCAAAGAATCCTCCATCATTCTCGTATTGTCCCTATTGATGACGAGGATGGACTACTGCAATAGTCTGATTGCTTGAGCCACTGCTGTGCAGCGAGTACAAAATACTGCAGCAAAGATTGTGTCACTCGCTTGCAAGCACGACCATGTCACCAACATTTTGTTAAAGACTGTAAGTGGTCTTGACATGAACGCCCTTTGCGAAATCCATGTTTTAAACCTAACAAATAACTGCTGTTTTCTAACCAATTACTTAGCCTCATGTTAAATTTCCCATTTATAATGATAGTTGTGTCATCAATATTTATTTTAGATCGTAAAACAACTTATTGCACAAACCAATGATCTGCAGTAGTAATAACGGTTATTGCTTATAAAGCAGAAATTGCATGGCGGCCATTGTGAATGTGAACATGTTTTATTATTTCCCATTTATAATGATAGTTGTGTCATCAATATTTACTTTAGATCGTAAAACAACTTATTGCACTAACCAATGATCTGTAGTAGTAATAACGTTATTGCTTATAAAGCAGAAATTGCATGGCGGCCATTGTGAATGTGAACATGTTTTATTATGTTTTATGTATGCATGTATATATATATACATGAGCGCTTAACTGCTCAATTGCGAGATGCTGCTTAAGATGCTCAGTGACATTATTTTTCAAATAAATTTCAATGACTCAGTTGAACGTTTGCATATACTTGGTAAAGAACGCACAACAATGCAATGCCCATATAGCTTGTTGATGCTCTTGGTTCACCTTTCCCGGACTCTGGGATAGGATTAATACTTTCACTCCACAAGATGTCAGATTCCAGTCCAGTTTTAAACATAAGGTTAAACATGTTGTTGAGTTCTTTGAAATTTCAGCTTAGATATAATCGATCCCTGGGAATCTGTTCACTTAGTAAGTATGATAGCTGTAGTAATTTCGGTTTCACTTACCGGTTGATTAAGAACTTCATGGTCACCAGGATATACGCTCGTATGTTTGCATATATATGACTCTTTGGTGCGTATTACATTCTTCCAGGTTCGTGATTTTTCTTGGAGAGATTTCACAGTTTAGTTGTCATATAGACACTCCTAAATTCATATTTAATGGATGCTCTTTTGTTGTAGAATTATTGTTAAGGTTAAGGTGTGTTTCAGATCATAAGTATTTTTACATTTAACTAACTTTCAGTCAATTATGTTAATTATGTCTGTGATCGTCTGTACATTGTAATCGTCAACATAATGTAATTCTTCACAGGGTGTGAGGACTCAGGTCGCTACAGGTCTACCCTGTTCACTAACATAAGTATAATCTTCATATTCGACCCTTCACGTTGGCATACACGGGCCTCTTCCTGTCTTGAAATCAATCATGCTTTCTCCATTGGAATAAATGAATGGGTCAAATATTTCCCTTAGTTGTATTTCGTCAACTCCTTTTATGCTATCATGTTAGCACCACATCCTGAATTAAGTCGCCACAAAGTTATATGAGTCCTTTATTATCCCACCGGTATGTAATACCGTGGGATATAGTCATCGCCCCGTCCGTCTGTCCGTCCGTCCGTCTGTCCGTCCGTCCGTAATCATTTCGTTTCCGGAGCAGAACTCGAAAACCATTCATGATATCTTTCTGAAACTTTGCATGTGTATTACCCACCAACTGAAGTGGTGCCTTTTGATATTTTTAGATTTCTGAATTTTTTTATTTTTTTTCGTTTCCATAGAAACATGTTGAAGTTGGACTTTGTTCAGAGACAGGTTCGTTTCCGGAGCACAGCTCCAAAAACGTTCATCAATCTTCCTGAAACTTTGCATGTGTATTACCCACTAACTGAAGTGGTGCCTTTTGATATTTTCAGATTTCTGAAAATTTTATTTTTTTTCGTTTCAATAGAAACATGTTGAAGTTGGACTTTGTTCAGAGACAGGTTCGTTTCCGGAGCACAGCTCCAAAACCGTTCATCATATCTTCCTGAAACTTTACATATGTATTACCCACTAACTGATGTGGTGCCTTTTGATATTTTCAGATTTCTGAAAATTTTATTTTTTTTCGTTTCCATAGAAACATGTTGAAGTTGGACTTTGTTCAGAGACAGGTTCGTTTCCGGAGCACAGCTCCAAAACCGTTCATCATATCTTCCTGAAACTTTGCATGTGTATCACCCACTAACTGAAGTGGTGCCTTTTGATATTTTCAGATTTCTGAAAATTTTATTTTTTTTCGTTTCCATAGAAACATGTTGAAGTTGGACTTTGTTCAGAGACAGGTTCGTTTCCGGAGCACAGCTCCAAAACCGTTCATCATATCTTCCTGAAACTTTGCATGTGTATCACCCACTAACTGAAGTGGTGCCTTTTGATATTTTCAGATTTCTGAAAAAAAATTTTTTTTTCGTTTCCATAGAAACATGTTGAAGTTGGACTTTGTTCAGAGACAGGTTCGTTTCCGGAGCACAGCTCCAAAACCGTTCATCATATCTTCCTGAAACTTTGCGTATGTGTATGTGTATTACCCATTGACTGAAGTGGTGCCTTTTGATATTATCAGATTTTTTCTGAAAAATTTATTTGTTTCTGTTTCCATAGAAACATGAGAGGGTTGTTGGTGATTTTGACTGCTTCTGGAGCAGAAGTCTAAAATCCTTAACATTCCTGAAAATCTGTAATACCCACTAACTGAAGTACGGTAGTAGATACACAAGTATCTGTTAAAGATGTGTTTTACAAATTTTGTGGAACCGGTGGGATATGTCATCTTCTGATGACTCTTGTTCTGGTAGGTATAGAATTTATGTTGCAGGTCTTGGATGATAATATTGTTCAATGTATATTAATCTGCTAAACTATAATCTGTAAATATCAGGGTTTTGTTTGCTTTTAATTTCGTCCGAAGTATACCTTCTGTATTAAAGTCTGGTAGTGTTTCGCTTGTGGACCGCTTTACTGTTTACCAAGGAGCCTCTTTCTCTTAAATGTACAACTTTTCTTTCTGGCTTACTGTATGATTCTTTATTTTTGTCATATTTTAATCCCTTGACGATTTCTTGTCTTGTCCTGTTGCTACTATTCAACCATAGGTTCTTTCCAATTCTGCATTTCTTTTCTGTGCTGAGCTTAAGGAGAGATGGGACGATGAAACGAATATTTTAGAATTTGCTTATTTTTTCAAAATAGCAAGTTTATCATGTCTTTTGCCAAAAAATGTAGGAAAATTGGGGGGTCACCGAATGATTTAAAGAGTTATCAGTATCCATAGTAACACCCCTGTCAGCAAATTAAGCTATTTCTGACCGATTTCACCTACTGAAATAAAGTGCGCGCATTCAATGATTAAACTCAGAATCCTTTCAGATACAATTTTATCAAAAAGGTGGATACATAGCAAGTTTATATTACAAAATAAATGACATTGTTAAGGGCAATAAAATAAAATTAAGAAGTTTTAACATAAAAAACGGCATTTTTATCATAGTTTTTCGCATATATTCAACAGGATTTTTCAGTGACACACATACATGTATTTTAGATATTGCTAAAACTGTAATATGGTGTGCGCAGTTGAATAAACAAACACATTCCGAAATAATAATAGGGGGTCACCGAAAGTTTTTCATCACTTAAACGTCTTTTTTTAAATTACCTACAAAAGTTAAAAACCTGACGTCACGGCAGTTTTGATCAATTCAAGTGTAACTTTGACGGCCTATCGTGTAATTATTATTGAATAATATTATACTATCAATCTAAGCGTGCTTGGTGGAAGAACAACTATCAGTTAATTATACAAAGCGATTTATATTCATCACTTACAGGAGATATGTATGTAATTGAAATAACACACATAATAAGACTTTTACCGCGAATAAAGCTGAAGGTAACGACATGCGGCATGTCGTAAAATGGCCGTTAGAAATACGTTGATTTAATGCATATATTTTGAGACTTATTCACAGCATTAAATTGTTGTCGCAAAATGTTACCGGAAGTGAGTTCGATTTCTTCGTCCCATCTCTCCTTAAAAACACTCTTTGGAAGCTTCCTTTCATTCTCTGTATTTCTGTCTCGATCGTTGTGTTTGTCAGAAATTTAAAATAAGTTTGTTTCCATAACTTCCACTCGTAAGGGACACAACAGCTCCCCCTGCTTCATTAGCGAGTTCTGATTCGGCACATAGTGTTGTAATGGCTGATTTTACGGCGCTTCTTCCACTGCTGTTTATTCGCAAGCGGCACTCGTATGCACTTCAGTTGGTTCGGCTTTACATTCTACATCGGCAACTTCTTATACACTGTTTACCAGATTCTGTGTTCCTGTCCCCCGATAATCTTGCTATTCGTGCACCGTACTCATCTGTTGACTCGGTACCTCCGTGCACATTTTTGGACATGACTGGCCATTATCGACTCGACGAACCTGTATGTCTGTATTCGTTATTGTCTGTTTCGTGTGCACGTGAAAGACCAACTTCCCAATGCAAGGCATAACTTTTTAAAATGTTTTATTATATTTATATTTTTATTTCTCAATCAGTTGTTCCAATATACATAAGTATCAACAGACAATATGTTGTAAACATTCAAGATTGTTCTTAAAGGGGCAGTAGCACGTTTTTTTGCAAATTTAATTTTTTTTAATTTCCCATTTATAATGATAGTTTATGTCATTTATATCTATTTTAGAGGGTAAAACATGTTATTAAACCAACCAATTATCCGTAGTGGTAATAACGATGTTGTGTATAAAACAAAAATTGCATGGCGGCCATTTTATTGTGAACACATTTAAATATTTCGAAGTGCAAAAACGATTCCTACGGTTTTACCAAACCATGTATTTTCATTTTTAACTTGATTTTTTGAAGAGAGAAGGGTGTTTTACTATTGGTGACATTATTTTTCAAATACATGTCATCGACTTTTTTGAGCGAAAAAACGTGCTACTGCCCCTTTAAAAAATATAAGCAAAGGTTCCCACAGGTTATTGCAGGTACAGCTGTATTTAATTCATGCGAGGCTCACAAATTCTGGACTACAAAGGTTTATAATCACTCTTCTAATAGATCTACAAATAATGGGTGGAGAGATGACCAAAATGCAAAAAAATTAGGCTTGGTATTGTTTGTAAAGGCAATACATTTACAAGCCTGGTAATATTTCATTACTTCATTTTCCCCCTTTCTACTAGTATTGTATATGTTATGTTTTACCAACAAACAAATGGTATTAAGAGGATTATTATTTCTTCCTTTAAAACCAAAAATAATATTTTCTGTTGTAAGGTCAATACTTCCTTCTGCCAATTTTCCTAGCCATTTCGCAAACTCGTTCCACGCTTTCTTAGAATGGATACAATCACACAATAAATGGACAAAACTCTCAGACACCTGGTTACAAAAGGAACATATAGGTGAATCAATCTATCCTTTGTTTATATAAATATGTATTTGTCGTCAAGATGTAATGACTTATTTTGTAATGTAACCATTTCAAATTGACACTTTGAGCACATCTACTCGCCATCAAATTTATGTTTTCCCATTCATTCTGTTGAAGCTCTTTTCTAAATATCTTTTCCCATTTTAATTGGCCGTTGGATTAATAAAGCTCAGTTGGCATAGTGCTTTATAAAAAATATTTACGGTTTGTTATTTTAGAAATACTGTATGGCAAGATAGGGTATGCATACGATTCCTCCAAATTGTTGAAAATGAAATTTCTCTTTTTTAAATATACATTCAAAGCTCTTTCATCACCTTGGTATGTAAGAAAGTCAACTTGTATATCATATTTACTATTCAATTGTTCCAATGTCAGTATATTACCATCTTCGTTAGTAATATTACTCAAATACGTTATACCTTTTCTTTCCCAATTTCTAAACAATACTGTTTTCCCACCAATCAAAATATTGCTATTGTGCCACACAGATTGATTTAAAACTTCAACATTAGAAAATTCGGTTTGATAGCATATTGTTAAATAATATGACCATGTCTCTACAACATCCCTCCAAAATATGTTTGAAATATTTGGAAGCACCATTTGTCTGATATATAATCCATCAGCAACCCATAGTCTCTCAATATTTGGAATACAAAATGATGCATTATCAATCCATGTAGAGTTATCACAGAGCAATCGTTTCACCCATGTTAGTTTTTGAGATTTGATAATATTTTTCTATAATTTGGAATACTGATTCATCCATATTCAGCGGTAGATATTATAATATTTATTTTTATTTTATCCCTCTTACCCTTCCAGATAAATTCAAAACATATTTTCTGGAAAGCTTGTACTACATTGTCTGGTGGGTTAGGTATTGATGAAAAAATATGATTTAGTTTTGAAAGCAGTAGAGATTTCAAAACTACATTCCTACCCATTGGTTTTAATGGTCTCTATTTTGTCCAATTTCTCAGAATAGTTTATGTCTACCATTAGTTCTAGGTCAACATCAAACTTAATGCCCAAAAGATTGAATTGTGATTGTGACCAATCAAGAGTGTACTCCTTACATAGCGTAGATCTAGATCTCTTTTTGGAACCTATCCATATCAGTCTAGTTTTTCGGTATTTACTCCAGTCCAGAACATCTTGCAAAAAAGCTTAAAACATTTAAAACTGCATATAACTGCATTCAGTTCCATCTAAGGTCAAAGAGTAACATCCGCAAATTGAGCTAAAATATTTTCATTATTCCCCATCTTAATCTCCTTTATCCTTTTATCTTTTCTTATCAGAAGCGACAAAATTTCTACACACAAAATAAATAAAGACGGTGACACCGGATATCCTTGTCTGCAACCTCTTGTTATCTTGAAGAAAGAACTTCCAAATCCATTTACTAGAGCACATGATTCTATGTCGTGAAGGAGAATTGAAATCCATTTTTGTAAACTGGGTCCAAAATTGAAAAACGTCAGAACATTCATTATTAAATTTGTATCCACTGAATCAAATGCCTTTTTAAAATCAATCGGCACAACAGGCCTTGGACCTTGGAATGTTTCAGTATAGTCCATGATTTCAATCATAACTCTTGCCAGTCTTCATTACTAGCTGATTTAGGCCTTGCAGTATTTCCTTAAGAAGTCTGTGTTTAGAAATCCAGGCCCGCTATGGATTTCTGGTGCAGCGATTCACTATCTTGACAAAACAAAGCGAGGGAAATACCGCAAGGGTTAAATCAGCCAGTAATGCAGACTGGCAAGAGTTTTGACGTGCGTTTGGAAGTTGGTGAAATACATGTATCATAGTATCTAGGGTGCGACTGACCTTACACGTACCAAGAAATTCGTAATTTGCAAATTGGTCACTTATTTCGGCTTTTAGAACAACATGTATTGCTATTCTCTCTACATCTACCACCAGATAAAACAACAAACACACAATGGCTTTCCCCTGCGGCATTTGTCGAGGCGTTTAATAGAAAAACATACGTATACATTGTATACAAAAACAGTTCACGCCTCTCCAGCTAGTTCCAAGCAAACATCAGGTTTTCACATGTCAATCTGAAATAAAGTCACTTCATAAATATGATGCTACAGTAACATCTCGTCCTCGTAGGTAAACCAACATTTAAGAAATAACGCATGCTACTGTAGCATTTACCAAACCCACAAGATGGGCCAATCCTTCACCAAAACAGAAAACTTTCGATGTTAGGTAACATCTCTGGCCCACAAGGTAGGCATATCACTGCAGCAGTGAAATATTCCAGCACATGGTGCCAACGTCCAACCGGTCATAAATACCGTATTAAATTACATCACAACAGTTGAAAACTGCGTAAATTCCTTTCATACTTCGTTCTAAAAAACAAAAAGCTAATGTAAGCTTGTTGAAGCCGCAGTCGAGAATGAACTACGCGCCATATGATGTCACATTTATACCCTCCACATATGCGCCCTCTATCCATATATTACCTCCCTTTTATCTGTCTCTCCCGGAGAGAAATTAATTTATTTCTAATTCGCTCTGCTCAACCGCAATAAATTACATTTCTCTCTACATCTACCACCAGATAAAACAACAAACACACAATGGCTTTCCCCTGCGGCATTTGTCGAGATGAAAAAGAAAGGGCAAGAACTCTTGACCATTTTAATAAATAAAAGGTCAAAGACCAAGAGATTTTGATACACGCAACCTTGCACTCAAATCGTCTTTTACATAGCCATCTTTCGCCCTATCGCTCTTCCAGCGCCCGTGACGCTTGAACATCCTGTCTGGAATTCCATTATTTGCTGCTGCTGTGGCCCCACCTGACCTCAAACTATGTAACCCATATTTGGAAACATTATTTACAAACGGCGTCAAAGCTGCGAGGAATGTCTCGTGTAAAGCTGTGTATGACATTTATAATCCTCCCCAAACTTGGAAATGGATCTAAACACATACTCGTCAGAATCATCCCTTATCCCTGCCAATTGCAAATACAACTTTAGTTGTTTCACAGGACACAGTTCAGATGAAATTGAAGAAATAACAAGCCATGCTCCATCACGATATACATCTGTTTTTGACTTTTCGACAAAGATTGACATATACTGCTCATAGAAAACAATATCTGACCGGCGAATATGCAAAAGTTCGTCAGAACGTAGAAAACCACAGTAAGCGATAATAACCATAGTTAATATTCGGCTATCTTTTAAGCAATTCTTGTCAGAAGCCAAAAACAAATTTCTTATTTGGTCAACTGTAATTGGTTCTTTTTTCAGAGTAGGCTTTGCTAATCTTCTCCGCCCTGCCTCCAACACATTTTTTACCAGACTATTATCAGTCGGACTTGGCAAACCAACGATATTGTGAGCATATCTTATGCTATAGAAAGCATTAGTTGCAGGCGAAATGGTTGAACTACTCTGAATAACAGAAAGCAAGTATAAAGCACAGTTTAGAGGGGGGATAGGGAGATCAACCGGAACTCCGTGCGATAACGACCAAACCTTGAAGCGTTCAAACCCATTAACGTAAGATCGAGTTGTGGAAGACGCCCTGGCCTCACCAAGTAGATCTGCTAGAGACGATATCTCGCCCCTTAAACTCGCAGGGAGCTTACTTACAGCATCATGGTATACAGATTGAATGATACCTGAAACATAAGGAAGAATACTTGGATTAAATCATTCAGTAAAATCAAGAAACAAAGCTAACATAACGAATTTCAGATCCACAACACCAAACATATTCCCACCGCAACGACTGGGTACGTAACCCTCTTTACATGTGGGAAGACGCATCATTCGGACACAACAAAGGCCAGAAGCTGGCAGAATTCCACCTTGGTATGACCAAAGTGCCCTTAGCTTTACATTCTCATATGATTTAACACTCTGGCTACAAGGTAGACAGGGGGCACAACCTAGTTCATCTCACCTTTCCAGTTGACAGTAAATGTGTCAACAGACTCACAGCCTGGATTCCAGTAACGGGAATCAAATCGCTCCACTTTCCTGTTGTAATAAGAAGCAAAGCGATCTACAGTGTAGGGTCCCCACTTTTTGTCAACCAATTCAAACACATCATGAGAAACTCCCCAATCATCTGTATCAACAATTCTGCTGAGGTAATCTGCTTGCTCATTCTCCCCACGGGGAATCCACTCAACCTCCAACATAATGTTATGCTGCAAGCATATGTGAAATATTTCTAGAGCCAAACCCTGTACATGACCTTTCATGCTGCCCTTCTGAACTACTGCCACAACGTTCTGGTTATCAGTAAACCATTTGACCATGTGATCTGAAAGGAAGGTCACGAAACTTTGCAAAATCATAGCTACAGCTTTTAGCTCTCGCCATGTTGAGCTCATTTTCATCTCGCCCTGTGACCACACGCCATGCGATTCTCTACCTCCGAATTGTACACAATAACCCCCGTAACCTGTGCTGCTTGCATCGCTATACACAACCCTAGTCGGGGAACTATCTGCACACAAAGCTCTTTAAGTGTATTTGGTAACCATCGACAACCAAAATCTGAGTTGCTCAATACTTTCTGGAGACAGAAGAACTTTATCGTTCCAATTCTGAGCTTTCAAAATGTCAACAGACAGAGCTCTTGTCATTAACTGACTCACACTTCCAAGAACGAGCTTCATTGAAATTATTTGTCCTACAACCGAAGCTAGTTTTCTAACGTGCACTCTGACCTTGACCTTTCCTCCAGCTAGCAAGCAACTGATAGCGTCCTTGACCTTGATAATCTTGCGGTGAGGCACTGACATCACTAAACGTGATGTGTCAACAATAAAACCTAACCACTCGAGTGTTTGCGATGGCACCCAAAGCGATTTCTCATCTTTGGGTACAAATCCAGATTTGATCAAATCATTCTTAACCTTCATAGCTACAACTAAACACTCATTTTCTGAAGATTCTGACAAAAGCCCGTCATCTAGAAAAGTTACACATCGAATGCCTTGCATTCTCCATGATTTCACTTACTGTCTTGTAACTTTAGTAAAAATGTAGGGTGCAGATGTCAAACCAAAAGGTAAAACAAGGAATTTGAAAAACTTTTGTCCTGATGGAAACTGCCATGAAAATCCCAGGAAGGATGTATGTTCACAAAACACTTCTAAATGGTGATAGGCAGAGTGAATGTCGAACTTTACCAGCCAATCATTGTCATTTATATACATAAGAGTAGTTCTCCAATCTTCGTATTTCACAGATTGCTTGTAAATATGCTTATTAACAACCGAAAGATCAAGGATCAATCTTTTCTTCCCCGATGACTGAATGGAGACGGATAAAGGATTGACTACAAAAGGAGGGTCAGCACATTCAACAATAAGATCTTTACGTAATAGATCCGTGATGGCCTCACACACAAAACTTGAATGCATGATAGCTGATTTATTGTTATTCAAACACATAGATGGTGGGGTTGAATGAAAAGGAATCTTGTACCCATCTTTTATCACATCCACAACAAAATCAGTAGACCCGATTTCCCGCCAAAATGACAAACACCGTCGTAAACGCCCTCTCACTCTGATTTCTGCCGAACCTTGTTCATATTCATAGAAATCCTCGGTCAAGAACGAAAAATCACAATTACCTTGTCTAGAAGGACTTTCGTTCCTCGCTGGATCCGCCGTCTCGCTGTATGTAACGCCCGGTGAGTGTGGGACAATCTCGCCTCCAGTGGGACGCGGACTGCATGTACCTCGCCTCTGCACTCGAAAGGGCTGCTGGGTAGACGACGGCAGAGAAGAAGGGCGCATACCAGAAGAAGACTGTGTAACAGTCGCTGTCAGCCTGGAAAAAGGGTGAAAACGGGAGGGCTTGGGTTTTTTCTTCTCCAGTTTTTTACAGGCCCTTGCGTCGGCTCGCTGAATCCTTTTCTCATCATCTGAATCTGCTGCAAGCGAATTAGCCGCGTATTCGCGAACGGTCTGCCAGCCTCCATCTGAGGTGTCTGCAATCCTGATCAGTTTATTTCTCTTCTCAATGCGCTCTAACTAAGACTCTAAAAGCTCATTTAAATACTCTGTCTTCCCGTACTCCAATGCAAATTTCATCTGCTTAAGATTGTCAATTGAGTCGGCATTAAAAGCATATTGGATTCTGTGACCCTCGTGCTTCCATGTAAAATCTTTTTCAGTCTTTAAACGAGTTACCTCTTTTGACGTTTTGGAATAACTATCAACAAGCCCCTGTAATTTCGCATCAACCGATCGATTTATATCAACCTTAGAGTCCTCTATCTTTTTAAGTATATCGTCTAGTCTGTTCGTGATATCTAATTGCTCGGCCATATTGACAAGTGGAACTACTAAAACAAAAAGCTAATGTAAGCTTGTTGAAGCCGCAGTCGAGAATGAACTACGCGCCATATGACGTCACATTTATACCCTCCACATATGCGCCCTCTATCCATATATTACCTCCCTTTTATCTGTCTCTCCCGGAGCGAAATTAATTTATTTCTAATTCGCTCTGCTCAACCGACATAAATTACATTTTTTTTATTGTATACTACCAAAGACTCTTTGAATCTTTGTTTTTGCATTATGAGATCGATGTGCAGGAACAACACACTATGCTTGAAGATGATATTGCTCACTATGGCAATGTATTGTGAACGTTATCCTCTGAGGTGTATTCTAAATAAACCATCATAAATCACACATGAGTGTACTAACTTTTATTTCTGTTCATTGAATCGTTACGGCTGTACTTGGTTTCACCGCATTATTCTATGATTGATCTAAGTTTTGCTACTCCTTTGAGGTTCCCCGATTTAAATATTTGCCATTAATCATTTAAAGAGTTCGAATTCATGAACAATGCATACCTCACTTATCGTGTCGGGTTAAACAAAAGACTTTTTACCCCAAATCGTATGTAATACCGTAGGATATAGTCGTCCTCCTGTCCGTCTGTCGGTCCATCCGTAATCATTTCGTTTCCCCGAGCAGAACTCTAGTACCCATTTGCATAAACATGTACGTGGCACTTGAGTACAATATAAACCAAATGGCAATTATGCCCTTGGGAGCGTTGTCACATAACATTTACATGATGTTTTCGGTAGTGAGTTTGTATGTTAGCAGCCGTATAAGCAATGTATGCTTTATTTGTATACCCTTTGACACGTGACAGAAGCTTATACATCTGGGGGCAAAACAACACAATACCAATACAAAATGCCACATATTTTACTCCACGCGGGACAAATACGACTGACACATTGTTACAGCATGTCTCGTCAAGCCAACTTAATTTGTAATGTTTTAAACATGTTCTGTTCATGTTTTTGAAAAACAAGGCATTTAAGAAATCGTCATATTGAAATCTGAGCGAGCGGTTTCATTATGACGTCATACAGCAACGATGCGACATTTATTTAACTTCCAAGAAGGTATATTATTCTGACATAATCTTCTACTAACAACATTATTTACATAAAACAACCTGTGAAACTTTTAGTAGCCTATGTGTGTTTGAACATATATGAACTATATAGTATCGTACTCTCATGAATGAAATAATTATTTTGTATATCTTTTTATCCAGCAGAAATATTGTGTGTTCGACTCTGTTGGAAAGTTGGTATCGTTTCTTCAGCATTATCAACGAGCAACGAAACATTGCAGATGACCAGTTCCGACATATCATTGAGATACTCCCTTACCTTTAGCCACGATTGAGACTCACTGAACTGACGGCAGACACTACATCATTTAATAAATAATAAATGTGGAACAATCTCTCTCCCTATATCAAACATCATGTAAACAATACCTCTAAGTAAATGGCTTTTTCACCAAGCCCTTTTGGGAAAACCTTGATCTGCTCAACAACAGACCGTCGTATTTACAGCCTCCACGGATGAATCAGGGTCATACACATTCATGCGCTTTGATACATCATATCACGTGACTCGGAGACATTATTGTGGGACAATGTGACTATAAGTGCCGCTTTTTGATTGGATGTTGCTGTACTACATTGAGTGAGTTGTTGATGGTAGAGAGTGCTATCCTGTGTCAGACGTTGATGATTTGAACTGTGTTACATTGTACCAGACGTTGATGATTTGACCTGTGTTACATTGTACCAGACGTTGATGATTTGAACTGTGTTACATTGTACCAGACGTTGATGATTTGAACTGTGTTACATTGTACCAGACGTTGATGATTTGAACTGTGTTACATTGTACCAAACGTTGATGATTTGAACTGTGTTACATTGTACCAAACGTTGATGATTTGAACTGTGTTGCATTGTACCAGACGTTGATGATTTGAACTGTGTTACATTGTACCAAACGTTGATGATTTGAACTGTGTTACATTGTACCAGACGTTGATGATTTGAACTGTGTTCCATTGTACCAGACGTTGATGATTTGAACATCGTACCAGACATTGATGATTTGAACTGTGCTATATTGTACCAGACGTTGATATTGGAACTGTGCTATATTGTAACACCCGGTGTGAAAATGATCTTAAAGTATCTCACTGTCACAGTTACTGTCACAGTTGTCCTCACACTCCTAGCAGGTCACGGACAATGTAACTACTGTTATAATGAGAGATTCAATCGTATTGATTCTTTCCAAAACAAAATAATATCGAAACTTTCTCTTTGGTCAAAATCGGGAACTGGATCCACGCTGGTGTGTGCCGACACATGTGCCCTGGACACCCAGTGTATTTCCTTCTTCTACAACTCCCAGACGGATGTGTGTAGTGGACACGCTATCAGGTGGACTTCCACTCAGGACAGCACTGTGCAACAAGGATCTGTGTACTTCACTCTGCTTCTCCGTGAGTGATATTTCTATTTATATACCTCAACGCCCATTTAACACTTTTTGAATTCAGTTGTTTGTCCAGGAGAACTTCCCTACGAAAGCAACTAGGGCTTTACAGTTTCTTTTGAGAAGGCCTTATACTGGATAATACCCCGCACGGGTATTATCCAGAATAATAACCTTCCAAGTGGGTATAACAGAATAATAACCTTTCCAAGTGGGTAGTATCCAGTATATGGCCCTCCAAGTAAAATTATTTACACCCAAACAATTCTAAGTCCCATTTGGTAAGGTAATCAATCAAAAAAAAGTCCAAGTTTCAGAGAGTTTCCAGAGAACTTCCATGATATTTTATGTATGCTGTAATCTACTTGGACCACCTGCAGTAAACATTTAGACAACTGCACTCAGTTAGTTTGTTTTTGTTTTTGTCGTTATATAATAGATAACACCCTCATCCTCAGGTGTTCCAGCAAAGAGGGGCCTTTCGCTAGAACGCCCTTGCATTCAGGTGTTATCCGTTTCGTATTCTACAGTGACGCGTCTTGCACTTCATTACGCAAAGTGATATGTAACACAGAGTAGTCGTAAGATATAGTTATATTTACGTATTGAATGCTTATATACCAACGGAGAGGAATAATGTATGAAACAGGATTTTTGTACCAATATCTAATTTATATCTAAACATTTCGTTTTTGAAAGTTCATCATGTAAATGTTATGAAAACTGAATTTGAATCAATCAAAACCGTGTTCTGCAGGAGATTTAGCTTATGTGAGATCAAGCGATAACACCTAGGAGATATAGCTTGTGTGAGATCAAGCGATAACATCTAGGAGATATTTTTGCACAGTGCCTCGTCACGGTCATTTGTAATCACAATGTTTTGCCCCATCAAGTCACTGTTATGACATAATGAATTCGGATGAATTCTGCAAACCTGGATATTGTGACGTTGATCAATTCGCGTTGATATGTTTGATATCAGAGGACACTCTCTATTTGTTACCAATCGTTCTATTGATGAATAGTAGAACAAATTAGTGTATAAAACAACGAGTGCATGTCATTCTCTCCTGACTCAATACCCTCATTTACCTCATACTTAATATTATGTTTAATTCTATTTAGACTTTTCCCATTTGTTACCTCTATACATGCATTTATAATAAGGTGAGGAACATAATAAAATATAAAATGCAATAAATGTATTAACGGTATATTCTCCGAATAATGCCAGTCATGATTGTAGGTTTATAAATGACAGTTTAAGTTTACATGAGAATGTATTTACCTATTTACAGATAAAAGAGCATGTTCAGACGTACATATCATTCATCCGAAGTCTCTAGACGGAGTGTACATCATCGACCCTGAAGATGGAGAAGGGCCTGCCAGAGTCTACTGTGACATGCCCGCCAGTGTCAGTGTATGGACGACCACACAGGACTGTGCAGACATTAGAAGTCGGGATCCCGATGCACCAAGTGGAGTGTACTTCATCAACCCGGGTGGTTCGGGTCACTTCAGAGTCTCCTGTGACATGACCACTGATGGAGGTGGATGGACGGTAATCTTCAATTAATTACCATAGAAATCCCGCTGGTTTATTAACCTTGGCCAACAAAGGGCTTTAATTCTATAAAACGTTGAACAAATTTGACATTGCTTCTCGCAAACTCCTATTTCCTTTCCTTTAGAAGGTACTGTACTCAAAAGGTGCACCGATGATCCCTTGTTTTCTAATATCCCATCTCTCCTCAATTTTCTGGCCCCGATTTCTCGACACAAACTTAAGTTTGTACTCAAGTTCAAAACTCAGTTCTATGATTGATAATGGCAGTTTGACAATGACAATCGATGGTTTTGAGTTTGGCAAGGAAAAGGCATGCCCAATGGACCATTCAGGAAAGGGCATTCTTGTAAATCGTCATTATTGACGTTCCACTCTGCTGGGAGTAGTTTGATGCTGTATGACACTGGTTACAAGCCGTTAGATATCAATTAGTGACGAGAAGTTGAAACGGCAAGACATTGATTGTATTGATGAGTTGTTCACCTGTGTATCAACAATGGAATACCCGTGAAATCTTAATGCGTGTGCATATCTAATGTGTTAAACCATGTCAGAATAAATGAAAGTGTCAAGGAAATCAAGAGCAAAAATCACTTAACTTATTGGACTGCCTGACAAGTAGAACATTATCTATAGAAATCTGCGATAGAAACAATAGGTATAGGAAACAATAGCGTGATGAACACGAGGGGAACATAGTTACACATTGTCTCTAAAGGCCAACAAAACTGAAATTGTTGGAAACTAATTAACCAACACCAACATTTTGTTCCAACAAGGAAGAAGACAACGTGTCAGAAAAACAATGTTTGATATTAGGTAAAGCAATCATGCAGCAGAGTGGAAAGGAAAGTTAAACGGTTCACTGTATATGGAAACCGGCTTTACAATAGCTTGGTATTTTAGTGTCAAAATCCAAGATCCCTTATGGAAAATGAAAATCAGTATTTGTTGTTGTTGTGTGACTAGCTAGTGTAATGACACCTTACTTTTTAAGTTAATATAAGTCATTCGTTAAAGCAGTAGGCACCTTCAAACTCACACAATCCTGAAACTGTAAAATTCAATAAAATTGCTTTAATAAACAAATGTGGTCAGTACTTACGGTATTTGCCTATCTTAAGTGTTGGATTAACAGATTGAACTCAAATTATCTCAAATATATTCACAGATTCTACATGTATGTTTGTAGACTTTTTCTCAATTATTGTTTAAAAAAGACCTGAAAAGTTAATGTCTGCAGGCTAGTTTCTTATCATGGTTGATAAAATATGTTTTGGTGTTTGAATGTCAACTTGGTATCGAAGATGTTGTCTACAATGAATTGATTCTGAATTTGTTCGTATACTTTCTCTAAATAATTAAAAAATTAAGTACCCTCACATTTTCCTAATATTTTATTAACATTTTAAATTTGTTTTATTTCAATGAATTAGTCCATGAATAAGCATTAAGTTATGAGTGATGAAATCAATCAATTTACCCTAACAATCCCCGCATTTCATTTTACAAACTAGGGTTTTGTTGGATTAATACCCAAATGTATACTTAAACAGCTGCCAAGCAGGCTAAGGCAGGGTAAATATAACACGGGTATAGAAGATATCTATCTGCGGAACATAACATAAACATAAATGATAATGTATGCAATTGTGCTACCAGGTGTTTCAAAGACGCGAAGATGGCAGTGTGGACTTCTACAAATATTGGACTGATTACAAGTATGGCTTTGGCAACGCTGGTGGTGAATTCTGGCTAGGTTGGTACAAAGTACACTTTGAATCTGTTATTACATTTTCGATTGTTATGGATTGTAGTATGCGACGTCAAAATCAAATGCTCTGTTCTTAAATTTATTTGTTTGCATTTTCACGTCACATCATTCTCTCCCCACAGAGATTACTCGAGTCAGTCTTCCATTGTAACCCATGGTGCAGGTGGAGCGCTATATTTGCCCGAAATAGAGCATTTTGATTGGTTGTATTCATAGTTAGTTTTGCAATCAGTGACGTCGTGTCTACAATGATCATTTGCGAATGACAAGTTATCATGGTCTTTTTGAAAACGGAAACGTTGCATAAACGATCCCTCTTTTAATGTGTGATCCTTAATGTATTCTCTTTCAAATTGTGAAAAAAATAACCGCAAACATGCTGATACATAGAGAAGACCAAGTACGAGACAAACACGTTAAATAGTTTATTTGTGTGATTCATATCAAAGATATTCAAAGTGCTTACATGTAGCTTTGAAATAGCTTTTTTTGTCAATTGACAATACCTTTGAAGTAATTACTCGATGTAAGTCAATGTAAAACACGATTTCCTTTGGGTAGAAATAAGGGAGAGAATCCTCGGTACGACTTTCACCTCTTGGGAATTTGTTAGAATCAAGAAATACAATCCAGTCACAACATAGGGATCGAGTGTGAATCATGTTGTTGCCTGAATGAGAGTGAGGTCCAAAACTCATTTTGTACGACCTTCGCGTAAGTGACACACTTGCAAGAGTATAAGATGATTATCCATGTTATTCATGAGACTTTTCATAGGAGTAAATACAGTAACCACTACAATAACCACCAAGTGCAGATCATACAATCACAAGAGTGTACACCTATTTTCTTAAATGTCAAGTTCGTATTGATGATCGTAATGAACTTAAATATAAAAATATGATAATGAAAATATAATGATTTTAATCAACAAAATGATCAAGTTATGTTTTATTTTAGGCCAGTCCCCATGTTGTTCTTGCAAGTGACATTATACGTAAAGATAGTTTATATAGAGTTAATAATTTAGAATTTGTTTCGTGTTATGGTATACTGTGATCTGTTTACACTGTATTGTACACTATGTTTCGCCTCTTTTAACTGCAAAAGGAGTGACTCTTTTAGTGTTGCAAATATATTGTTTATGCAATTTGAAGTGAGACGTGAATATATACACACAAAGAAAAATGTTTAGCACCCCCTGATATTTTCATGTAGCTGAAAGCAGAAACAAGTTAGCTCTGCTATGACCCTAAATAAGTTTAAAATTATTTTTTCTCTCAGATAGAACAGCCATCTGGCAAGACAGAAACGCAACAATATGTAGCTGTTCAAGTTCAAGTTCTTTATTCACTAAAATCACTCACAGTGGTACATAGTACATTATTACATCAATAATAATACAGTATAATATCATTATTTAATAGCGATGACGTCATGTTAACACAGGTACTGTTTTTACCATGAAACCATGTCCACAAAAGTATGGAGTTGCAAGTGAAACAAAACACATTCGCATTGGTATTGTCACTTCTAAATGTTCTTTGTAGACCCTAGTGTACAGATAAAGACTAGGAATTATGGATGTTCAACTTCTTTATTTCACAATGGCGACGTTTCGGTATAGATCTTTATACCAGTATCAAGTCGTATCAACTGATCCATAATTCATTGTTTTTATATCACACCAACTTCTAGAATGCCTCTCAAACAGTCCTAGTGTACATGTTCAATAAGAATGATCAGTATCGGTAGGATCTCAACGTACCCGGATGACACACTGCACCCTACGTCTCATGCCTCCAGTCGGACGTCGGATCTGTTCCTGTGTCAATGACATCCACTCAGCGTGCAGAGCTGCCTCCAACTCATGTACATTATGTACCGGAGGCTTCCGAGCCTGGAGTAGCCGCCCTAGAATATCCCACATATGCTCCAGAGGGCTCAGATCTGGGCTTACTGCTGGACAGGGTAAAGTTGTCACTGCTTAGGCTCGCATGTATTCGACAACGGCACGTGATCGGTGAGGCCGGGCGTTGTCGTCCATGTACAGTGGTCGTGCAGCAAGTGCATGGTTATCGAAATGAGGAACAGGAACCGGCTGTAGCACGTCCCGGATGTATTGAGCTCCCGTTAAGTTGCCCCTGATGGTTACCAAATCCAGCTTGCAGTCATGGGGCAGGCATCCCCATACAATAACAGAGCCACCTCAACATGCAACAGTTGACTAGTCTAGTGCTGATGTTTCGATTTGGTAACCACAGATGTTTCAGATGAGGACTTGTCAGAAAGGGTTCTCGGCGTACATGTCGAAGAAGGTGCCGGTCCTCTCGAGGTGTAGTGACAGTAGGTCTTTCAGACCTTGGACGGTCGATTGCACTTCCTGTCTGCGCATGCTTCCGGACTAAACGTCTAACAACAGTGTAATGGTAGCCCCGATTTCGTCCTATAAAGGACATTCCTGCAGTGTGCATACCAATAACTCGATTTCTGAGATCCATTGACAATCGTCTTCGTGCCATGTTCAATAGATACATTTGTTTGCTGAATGGCTATGGAAAGCAACGTTACATACCAGCAAATGCAGTTGTGCCATACTGCTTTTTGTGATCCTCGAGCATGTTGCACGTGCATGCCCCGAACGTCTAGGCGCGACTTCACGCATCACTTGTTGGAATGTATCGGACAAACACTCTTCTCATAAATGGACCTTGTTTAACCATTTAAAACATTTTGAAAAGTTATCATCACAAATATCAGGGGGATATAATATAACATTCTCTGTTCCTGTAGATTAGACAGTCCGGGGAGGAATGTATCAACTTGCAACATCTGACTCTTGGGCTGACAATAAATAATTAAAACAAATAAAAGCCAAATTTAAGTTTAAGTCATGGGGCAGTCTCAAACAAAGTTCTTTAAGTTGGTTTTTAAATATCAGTTTTAAAAAAAAAGGTTTAATATGTTTTATTATTTTAATGTTAGAATGAAAATAACAATGACCCAGTGGACAATTTGTACATTGGTTATTGTACACAAGATATGAGTGACATTGCACAATAATGAGAATAAACATCTGTTTTAGTCATCCTTATATTTCTAAAATGTAGGTTTTGAGAATATTCGCCGTATAATAGCTGGACGTGCTTCTAAGCTGAGGTTAGACATGAAAGACCAGGATGACAATACAGGGTACGCCACGTACTCGACATTCAACATAAACGATGAGGCAGACGGATATCGTCTCACAGCCACTGGCTATGACGGTGATAGAGGTAGGTACCGCACAGCAGTTGTCTGCCCTCTAACCTATCATGATATATTCTGTTACTTGTGGTCTTACTCTTACACTGTATTTCCATTTATTCGGTAAAAAGTCACTGTTGCACAATTTTACCTCTATCTACCCAGCAGAAAACTGGGTACCCGGTCTGACAGAAGACTGGTTGTATTCTCCTCAGGGAATGTTTTGTATTCGTTGACAATGGGTAATAAGTAGGCCTACGATTTGGGCATTCTATGTGCGCTAAATGCGCTATATAAATGGACTATTATTATTAATATCATCAAAGTACGCTAAATATTTGAAGCTTATATAGAAGCCGTCGCTTCCAATCCTCCTTCCCTGTAGATCAACAAACTCTATTAGAGGCATTTCATCACCTGCTCTAAAAGTGTTTTCGGTTCCAGGAAACTCTCTAAGTGGTCACAATGGCAAAAGGTACAGTACGAGAGATCGAGATCAGGACACCTGGAGTGGAGTCAATTGCGCCACGTCGTACAGTGGAGCTTGGTGGTACTCTGATTGTACAAACTGCCATCTTAACGGAGGGTATGGCGTCACGTCCTATGATTCCGGGATAACGTGGTACGCGTGGCATGGGCCATCTTATTCCTTGAAATGGGTGGAGATGAAAATGAAACCTGCTTGAGCGCAGTGTGCAATATATATATTTTAGAGCAAATGTGTCATACAATTTGAACTTAACGTGTAACACACGTGACCACTCTATGTTATACCTGACATTCACACTAGGAAACGTCCGTTAACCTCAATGCAATGTGTTCATACTACCTGCGAACGTCTTGGCTGATGAGATTCTTAAAATGATAAGGGACCTTGTAGATAGGATTGAAGTAGAACTCTCAGAATACCGTACTTAATGGGTGCTTTTATTTGCTGCATGAATTCACTCATACGAATGGGGAAAAATCTTCTAACACAAAAATACATTCACAGAGACACCAACCATATTGGACAGGAAACTTTCAGTTATTGTGGAATAATGTGTGTGTAAATGAGAAGACAAATTACAAAAGGACTGACAAAGAAGCATACCTGAAATAACGAAAATCATATGATAAATAGCTCAGAAAAGCCAGAAGATCCTATCAACCTGATCATCAAAAGCAAGTTCTAAATCATCAAATAGAACAGGACGGCAGAGACTTTTGGAAGAAGACGGGCCATTTGAGTATATCAAAAAGTTATGTGGTAAATGAAATAAATATTCTTCAGTGTGGTGTAACCATTGATGCTGACATGCTATCGTGCCAATATATTGTATACCTTCATAGGGTCTAATGAATGGAGTAGAAACTGACGTGTAAGTGTTAATCATCTTCATACTAAAATTAATATCAATTTTAGATAATAATCAGTTGGTAAATTATATTAATTATATTATATGCATGTAGAGGAGGAGGATATATACTTGTTGTGAACTACATACTCATATACATTTAGAGGGAGAGGATCTATACTGGGTGTGAACTACATACGTATATACATTTAGAGGGGGAGGATCTATACTGGGTGTGAACTACATACTTATATACATTTAGAGGGAGAGGATCTATACTGGGTGTGAACTACATACGTATATACATTTAGAGGGGGAGGATATATACTGGGTGTGAACTACGTACGTATATGCATGTAGAGGGGGAAGATCTATATTTGGTGTGAACTATATACTTATATACATGTCGAGCTGGGAGGATCTATACTGGGTGAGAACATTCACGGTTTGCTTGGTTTTCGGACAGTGGTTTGTAAATAAGTACAAGACAACTGGTACATGTGAACCACTTTATACAATCATATAACAATTCCTTTTAACAATTATTATTCTATTTACAATTTCATGAATCGCGACTTGGGGCGGCTGGTCGCTCTCTTGGGGAACGGGAGCACACGTTCTGGTTCCAGCATCTTCATCAAATGGTCTCTCATCAATGTTTTTTCATAAGTGCAGCCCGATGACGAACGCCCACAAGCAAGATCTATAGCGTTAGCTATTGCATAAACTCCACAATCGGATCCGTTTCCCTGTAGGATGCAGGACAGGAGTTCAACGGTGATAGGTCCTTGTTGTCCGAATATTTCCCGAATCTGTTTCTTTAAGTGTCCGCTCACTGTCCTCTTCAAGCTATCACAGTACATGATGTTGGTCTCCGTCCCTGCAATCGTCACCCAATGATCCTTATCATGAAGTACTTGAACCGTTCGTTGTGTGTCCGTAGTAGGTAGAAATTTCGTCTGTGATAAGAGCGTTGTCTTGTTGGTTATTCCTGTTTCGCGGCGTAGGAGTGTGGAAGCGGCTTCTATATTCTAACTCAGTTGATGCCTCCAACAAGCGTGTCAATTACGAAACAATGATCAGGAATAAAGCCTGTGAAAGCATTCCACAACTGCCAGTGGTCACAGTGATGAGTTGGACAAGAATAAACAAAGGTCTACAACACCTACTGATGTCTTTAGACCCCATCCCTGAAGCATATCTTGCACTCACCACATGTGCATTACGCACATAATGTCAGCATTTGCGCTATAATGCATGTTTTAAGACATCCTTGCACCTCTGCGTGTGGCTGCAGAAAGCCTCGTGATGACATGAGTTGTTTCAATTGACAATCCAAATGTGTACTTAAATGTATTGATAATGTTCTATGAATGAAAGTTGAAAAAACGGGTTTTAGAAATATCTGAATTTAAATTCAAACCTGTTTGTGTGATTGTGTGTTAACCAAAATACTAAGCATAATTAGCAGTCCCGACTTAGTCAGGACTGCTATCAGTTTTTGCGGAGTTTCCGACACCGCCACCGCCGCCGCCGCCGCCGCCGCCGCCGTTTTGTATTGGCTATAATTTTTTTCCTAGAAGGTTATGAGAACTCATATACATAACTTTTTACTTATATCCCTGGGGAATGTTTTTTAACATGTTCACATTCAAGGTCAAAGGTCAAGGTCACGAGTTTTGAAATCGCTAAAAAAAATCCTTGTAAACACGATAACTTGAAAAATATTTGTGCTATCAGGCTCTTATTTGGTGTATATCAACTATGGAGAAAGGCCAAAATTTGAAAAGGTTTTACACAATAAAAAGTGATCACTGATTGTGTGACCTTGAATTTTAAAGGTCAAGGTCACAAAATATGTTATGTTACAAGTTATTAACACCTTATATACATAGCTTCTTTCTTATAAATCTGGTGAATGATTTTTGACATGACCTTGACCTTTGACCTTAAATGTGAACATAAGTTCTGAAATCACTAAAAAAAATCCTTGTAAACACAATTACTTGAACAATATTTGTGCTATCAGGCTCTTATTTTGTGTACTTCAACTATTGAGAAAGGCCAATATTTGAAAAGGTTTTTGCTAACATCCGTCAAAGTTCAAGGTCACAGCGAGGCACGACTTAGGCATGCTTTTGCGAAATGTCTTATTTCAACTATAAACAATTGAAATCATTACATGATTGTTATTCACAATGAAAAGTGATCATTGACTGTGTGACCTTGAAGATCAAAGGTCAAGGTCACGAGGTATTAACACCTTATATACATAGCCTCTATCTTATAAACCTGGTGAATGATTTTGCCATGTTCACATTCAAGGTCAAAGGTCAAGGTCATCAGTTCTGAAATCACTACAACAATCCTTGTAAACACGATAACTTCAAACACTTTTTTTTGCTATCAGGCTCTTATTTGGTATATAACTATGGATAAAGACCAATATTTGAACAGATTTTCGCTAAAATCTGTCAAAGGTCAAGGTCACACCGAGGTCACAACTTAAGCATGCTTTTGTGAATATGTCTTATTTTAACTATTAACAGTTTGAGTCATTGCATGAATGTTATATATATGCACAATGAAAGGTGATCATTGATGGTGTGACCTTGAAGGTCAAAGTTCAAGGTCAAGATATATTGGTTAAGGCCACGTTAATCCTTTGATCCAATTTTGAAATCATAAATAGGTTTTAAAAGTGAGTGAGTGAGGTGTAACGCCGCTTTCAAGAGTATTTCACTTATATCACGGCTGCTAGTATTATGGCAGGGAGAAAGCCCGCAACACCATGTGGCTATGCATTGCGGCGAAACCTGCGAGCAACGGCTGGAACTAGCGAACCATGGGTGGTACTGCACTGAAATTCAGTGTAGCATTGCACCCAAACCTGACTGAGTGTAGAACAGTTCTCTACTGCAGACAAAGTTGCCGTGCCCCTGGCGGGATTCGAACCTCTTGTGATTCGGACCTCTTGATCCGAAGCCGAACGCGCTAACCACTGCGGTATCCCGCCCCCTAGATTTTAAGAACAAACTTGTGAAAAGTGACCCAAGTGATGATTCAACTTGTTAGTAATAACTCGAATAATAAATACAAATTGTTAAAAACAATTCCCTTTTATTGATGCTGACGGGAAGGCGGAACAGGGAAAGGCGTGACCCTAAGTTTCGGGGCTGCTCTGCTTTTGCGGTGTCCCTAGTGTGTATCTAGTTTGAAAAGAATTCTGATTCATATATGATTCAACATTATGATTGTACCTTTCAGATGATATACTGTTGATTTTTTGACACTGTTCTGTCTATCAACATGAGTTAAATGATAAAAAATATTCATCAATATCTGTTATATATATATTATAGTACATGACAATAGCTGTAAGGATACAACAACTTCAGATAATCAGTTTAAAAAGCTAGTTTTGCGGCCATTTTGTTTTTCAATTTTGAAGGTGAAAACAATTTTATTCAGTTAATATCTTATTTATTTGTAACCAGCATTTATAAGACGTCGGAGAAAGTCTAACTTGGTTTCCAACCTAATCATGATCACTTTTTAACATGTAGAGATTAAACGAAAAAAATGTGATAAGCTACCATTTTTTTTGTGAAATTTGAAATATCCATAATCTGTCCTAGTCTATGAGTACTCCCCTGGTAGAATGGCGACGCGTGCTTCAGGTCGTAACGCTGTTTCTACCTCGCCTGGGCCTTCCCGATGTTGGTCCGGGCTGCATCTCTGGCGGCGGGGACAGCGTCGGACAGCGCCTTCATCCTAGCAGCAACCGTCTCCAGATCCGACTCCCAGGTGGAAACTGTACTGGAGGCTTGCAGGTCGATGGGCAGGCGGGCCTTCTGTCCGTACAGCAACTGGAAGGGCTTGGTCTTCGTTGAGGCCTGAATGTTGGTCCTGTAGGCGAAGGCAATGGGCTGAAGGTACTCGTCCCAGTCGTTGGCGTCGTCGTTGACCATCTTCATCAGCTGGGTGGTTATGGTCTGGTTGAATCTCTCTGTCAGGCCGTTGGTCTGGGGGTGGTACGGTGATGTCATGGCCTGGTCAGTAGCGACGATATCGAAGAGCTCTCTGACAGTAGGACTTGGCAGGCTCCAAATCTGCAAAAAAACCCACATATTTTAACATGATCATCAAAATTGGCAGAATGTGCAGATTAAATCCGATTTTGAATACAGGGATACACATGTGGAAACTTATTTAATGACAACACTATGATATCTGTCCCTTATAAAACTTGATCATGACAAGTTATCCAAATGTGCCTGTTGGAAAATCTTTTTAATATTTATTATCGTTTTTTAATGTTCCATTTTTTATTTTATCAAAACTGAGAAGAAAACGCATAATATTATTTTTAGGTAAGTATTTTGTGTGACATGTTTTGAGATCCCAAAGACGATTTCATTAACTATATCATTAACTGGTATTGGTAAAAATGCTCCTGTTAAGTATTTAAGAGGGGATATGGGTTGGTATTCTGTTAATGTTGCACAGAAGGTCGAATGTTTGCGTTATATTTTTAGAATTAAGTCTTTGTGCAGCAGTCGCATTCCAAAATTTACAAACCGATGGTCCAGACAAAAAAGAAGTTGATTTGATTTTAGAATGTTAACGTTGTTATTTAATAATAATTATGAGTTTGACTTTTTAATGACTGGGGTTCCAAACTTTGTATCGCTTATATTAAGTATATTCTTAAAAGACAGGATGTCAATCAATCATCTTCATTTCAAGTATGTAGGTCCCTGGGCCCAAATACATGTACAGGGATACACAATTCATATACAATACAGAATGCAACAAATTTACAAATCTGTAGATCATTGGAAGGCCTCCTTGTGGAATCGTTTGTATAAACATACTCCCTTTGTTGAAAAGTATGTTAAACATTTTATGTATAGAGATCATCGTCGTATTTTATCAAAATTAGATGTGGTGTTTTACCCTTGTACATTGAAACGGCAGATATGCCAAGCCATCTGTTCCTCTCTTATAAAGGCATTGTAAAATTACAATGTAAAATAACCATTTGGTTGAAGATGAATATCCCTTTTTAATGGTATGTAACTTTTATGATGATTCACGTTTTATTCTTTTTAAAGCTGCCTTTTTCATGACTTAAATGATAATAATGTCATTTTTTATTTCTTATGAATGAATATTTAAAACTATTGTAGCTTCTACAATTTTAAGTATGTTTAAACGTCGTGAAATGTCAATTTTGTATATGTTGTATCTAAATATTCATATTTGTTATTTATTTTGTATTATTATTGTAATATAATGATGTTCTTTTAGTGTCTCATAAGCCAGTTTGTGGCTCGACGCACTGTTTTTATAGTGCTGTAAAATGTATGTTTGTATATAACATGTTAAAGTGCGTGTGACTCTTAAATAAAAAATATACTTCTACTCCTTATATTATTTTATGAAAACTTGAATATGAATATGAATAAATATATGAATATAAATAAATATATATAAATATAAGTAAAAGCAGTTTAACATAGGGCATGTAGAAAGCTTCTTGGATTTGGAAACATGCTCCTGTAAATGCTCCAAGAAGGGATTTTGGCTTTGGTTTTACAATAAGTCGAACGTTTTCGTCATATATTTATACTTACATCTATTCATAACAGTAGCATATAAAACATTGAGCAGGTATGGTTGTTTGCAAAACAAATTTCGTTTAATTATAGAGATTCATGTTGTTATCTCATTATAACTTGTACTATTCATATCGTGCGGATTGAGGCTCTAAACGTTGCTCTGATTATTTAGAGAAATTTCTAAAAAAAAACAAGATGTAGGTGATTGACAAACCTCTTTGTGAAATGATGTTGGAAAGGTAAATGACAATAAGATGCGCACTTATAGTTTTAATAAGACAACCCCTTTGTTCAAAATTATGGTAAGAATATAATGGATTGAGAACATTTCCGTACTTTATCCAAATGTAGATGTGGCATTTTATCTTTGTACATTGAACAGGCAGATATACCAAGTCTCCTATTCCTGTTCATCTTCCCAGGGCAAGGTGAAAATGTATCGAGATCCCTCCATTTTTTACCTTGCCTTCAACCTAGCCAGAAGTGGGGAAACGAATCAGCGACACTTTTTTTCTTCTTTTTTTTAAAACTCCTTTATTTGTTTTGTACATGTACATGGCATGAAAGATTTACATAACATAGATCAATATATACAAAGACATAATTAAGGACAATGTGTGTTTTTTCTATACATTTGACAGAAGCTGGTATTGGATATTGTAAGCATTATCATTTTTTAAAATTTGTTCTCCTCATTGGCAAAATGGAGGTATCAATAATAGGGACAAAGTCTAATCAATCAGTAAATGACAACTTGACCAAAATTTCATAAATTTGGTGTAATTACAGGTTGAGTATGAGTTGTATTTATCAACATTGTATGCGGTTTTGAGATCTTGTTTTATGTAACTAAAGGAAGGTTTAATTCCAATATGGCTGGATTTGAAGATATTATATTTCGTGATGGTTATTATCATGTTAAGTACTTTATTTCTGTTTTCCGGATACCCGAGACAAATGTTTCTTTTTGTGAATTGAAGTTTTGCATTTGTTTTTTTCCTCTAACCACTCTTTGATCTTTATCCAAATACTTGTAACATATTGACAATCAAATAATAAATGGGGTATTGTTTCAATTTCCTTCTCACAGATATATTTGTATCATTTAAGTTCATCTTATGTAAGAGATCATTTGTCGGTAGAATTCTATGTAAAACAGAGTATTGAAACCATATAAGTTTTGAGTTTAGATTAGATGCAAAAGGCATTTTATGTATAATTCTCCATTCATCTTCGTCTAGTGAACACTGCAGATCTCTTTCCCATTTCCGTTTATATTTATTTTGATTTTCGTGACTTGTTTTTTTTGTTGCAATATATCATAGAAAACTCGGGATCCCTTTTTCTTGTTTATAATATCTTCAATTAAATATGGAATGAATGGGGATTCTAGCTTACTATTTGTAACAATGTGTTTTTCCTTTGTATATGATTTTATTGAATGTAGTATACCACCATAGTCGAGAAAATTTAATTTACATTGATATCTTTTTATAAGTTCCTCATATTTGAAAAAGGTGCCGTCAGAGTTTATGATATCATTAATAAAATAAATACCGGATATTGACATATTTATGTTATTTATTACCTTTTTATCTATTTTTATATTGTCATTTCGCCATATTGATTGAGAAAGGATTTCAGATTGACTTGTAACAATATTTCCTTTTTGTTTTATAAAATGCCCCCATGCATGCAAAACATCTTTCCAAAAACCGTTTGTTTTTGGAATAATGACATCATTTATGATAGATGCTTCGTTGTACTGATAGAAATCCTTGTGTGAGGGGGATATATTTAATTCAAAGAGAGTTTTCGGTTTTGATTTATCAGTAGAATGAAAGAGTCTCCTCACCCAGCTTATCTTTTGTGAAAGCAGTATATTTCGTATATCTGGTACTCTTATCCCTCCTTCATCTTAGTTACTATTTTACGTTTTATCTTATCTGGTTTTCCTTTCCAGACGAAATTAAAGCATGGTTTTTCGATTTCTGTAATCATATTTTCACTTGGGTTAGGTAGCACACTAGAAATATGGTTTAAGTTTGGCAAAATAAGGCTTTTTAGGACAGTGGTCCTGCCAAGGGGAGTGATATCTCTACCAAGCCATTGGTTTATTGTAACCTTACTTTGTTTTAGTTTATCTTTGTAGTTTCTTTCTACCATTTCTGCCAAATTGTGAGTAAATGTTATGCCAAGGATTGTAAATTCTTTTTATGACCAGTCTAGTTTATAATTTTTGCAAAATGTTTTGTTTGAATGTTTCAAAGAACCTATCCAAATAACTTGCGTTTTGCTGGTGTTTATTTTTAAACCTGAAAAAGAAGCATAGTGATCTAGTGTTTGAAGGGTACTCTGAAGGCAAGCTTCTGATCCATCTAACGTCAAAGAGGTATCATCTGCGAACTGCGAATTGAGGTATTCCGTATTCCCTATCTTTATCCCTTTTATATTCTTAGTATTACGTGTCATAATGCTTAAGATTTCAGCACAAATAATGAATAGATATGGCGATAACGGATCACCCTGTCTACAACCGCGAGTAATTTCGAAAAATTCTGATGAAAAACAGTTCACAAGCACACTTGACTTTGTATTTCTATAAAATGTACCGATCCATTTCTTAATAGAAAAACCAAAATTAAAATAATCAAGTACATGTTCAATGAAGTTCCAGTCAACCGAGTCAAACGCCTTTTCAAAGTCTATAAGCAGGAGCAATCCTGGTATTTCCATGCTTTCTACATACTCTATAACATCGTAGATTTGGCGTGTACATTCTCCAATATACCTATTTGACATAAAACCTTTTTGATCGTTACTGAGGATGTCTCGAATGAGTTTTGTTGACTTGTCGGATAGAGGATTGTTTTATTTGACATACAACCTTTTTGATCGTCGCTTATTATTTTTGGAAGTATTTTCTTTATTCTATTTGATATTGTAGCTGATGCTATCGTGATCACGAGCAGCTTGTGCAATACGACTCTTGTGCACATGGAGAAGCATAAGTCCAGCAGTCAACATTCCGCGCCTCTTTTTCGTGATCGACGCTCTCAAATGCTTCAACAATAGTATGTTCCTGTTAATGCAGTTATAGGTGGTTTAAACATGTAGTCTATACATAACACGCCCCTTGAATCCCAGAAAATGGTCGCCATGATCGTGAGTTCTGAACTTCTTCGGTGCAAGAGAGTGCTTATGCTTCCATTGCATGGATTCTTGATTGGTGTCAGGATCCCAGTGATGAATCCACGTTTTATCCCCTGTAACCAGACGGGCATGGAAGTTATCGTTATTGTAGATGTCCAAGAGCTCACGACAAGATTCAACTCTCTGGTGTCGATCTTGTGTATATTAGTTTTGTTGCACCCATCTTGCAGACACCTTGGACAGGTGCTCATGAATTATGGTACAAACACTTCCATCATAAATGCCACACTCTGAAGATTTATCGTCCACCTTTATTCTACGATCGGACAGGATTAAGCGCTGGACCCGTGAAACCATATCATCGTTAATTGCTTCAACAAGCCTTCCTGAATTTTGGTCATCGTCCAAGGAGCTGCGACCCCGCTTAAACTTAGCTAACCATTTTGCAGTAAAATATTGAGGGACTTCTTTCCCATACTCATTGATCATACGTTTATGTATTCACTCCTTCTTTAGTGAGAAACTTGATAACCACACGGTGCTCAGTTTTAGAACTTTCCATGATTACAGGTTTCATCAGGTTGTACATCTCAAGTAAATGATCGGCAAGGGTTGTTTATTTCTGTGAATTGTCGTCAGATGACCTATTTCAGTAATAACATCAACGATGATGTATTCAGGGTTGTATGAATACTTACATTGTTACTGCTATGAACTTATTGACTTCCCCTCGAATATCTTAAATAATAATGTGTACATTTGCTTGAAAATGTATTCATTTTTACATGTTTAAACGTAGAGAAAAGTCCTCGACATAATTGTATTACTTTTTGTAATCCACTGTTTTTCGCTCATAAGACAGTTTGAGACTAGTTTAAACTCCGGTGCAAAAGAAAGATGTCAGTAACGTGAAAGGTTATATCAGATAAATAGAAGTATTATACTTTTGATAGACGATTCATTGGACCATGTTTTATTCGCAGTTCCACAACAGTGTCATGCACAGTATACCTTGTAAATGGAACTAGGGATCAACGTCAATTTGCAGAATAAACATTTTCTTAATGCAAAAGAGAAGACTGTTGGTTTTTTAAAATTACATATCTGCAAAACATACAGTATCCCCTATGACATCCAGTGCTCTGATTAAACTCATTTACAAGTCGATTTATAGAGTTTACTAGCCGCCATATGACGTTACTGAGGATGTCTCGAATGATTTGTTTTTACTTGTCGATAGAGGATTGTTTCCTTAAATTGTTTTTTCAAAACGGATTTAACAAGTGAAGTGGTCGGGGGAAGATAGTGATAACCCACCGACCCCTAAAATCTGAAATAACTATATTTTGAGGGCTGCAATACCACTCTCTACCACATAGAAACTTGTTATCACCCTAGTTATTATACGGACTGAATTGCATCATCCCACATTTCTGTAAGAAAAAAATACGCCACTATAGCATGGCTGACTGCATGTTTTCTGATGACGTTTTACGTGAATTTTACGAAGATTGTGCTGATGATGAATCAAACTTATCAACAAAGAGATAAGGCATCAACATGCAATGGTTTGATTAGGTGAATTCCATTACTTTGAGTAATTTTGAAATTTAAAAAATCGAGTGGTATATTACATTTTCTATTTTCGCAATTCCACAATAGTATCATGTACAGTATACACAGTGTAACGTTGCACATGGAACTCAATTTGCAGACAAACATTTTCTTAACGCAAAACAGAAGGCCGTTGTTTTTTAAATTACATGTATGCAAAACGTACATTATCTCCTATGACATCCACCGCTCTGATTAAACTCTTTTACAAGTCGATGTGCGGAGTTTACTAGCCGTCAGCTGATGTTACTGAAGATGTCTCGAATGAGTTTTGTTGACTTGCCGAAAGCGGATTGTTTCCTTTTAATTTGTAAAAACAGATTTAACAAGTGCAAGAAGGGTGCTAGGTCGGACAATCTTAAAAGATAATGTCATTATTCACGAAAAGACGTCTCTTGTGATCCTTGTTGAACGGCGTTACATTGACATTGCGTCACCCTGCAAAAGGGCCGGTTGCATTCTGCTGAACAAAATGATGCCAAAGCTGTTGATGACGTCACAGTGACGAACTGATTACACAGATGTAAAGTGCGACGGTGTAAATTTTTTGGCGGTAAAGATCCTCGATTTTTCGATTCCTGGCCTGTCATTGGTCTGACCTTCGTGTCCCTCGTTTAGTCATGTCAAAACACAGTTTAACCCTAAAAACAATTCTAGAAAAGGTTTAGTTGTACTTCACAACATACTAAAGGTTATTAAAAGTAGGATCCCCAGAAAGGTGTTTCTTTTACAAATGGCGTCCAAGATGGCCGGCGAAACCTCTTAAAGGATAGATGAAATGACATATAGTCCAAATCGGACTCATTAAAATGGGATGTCAATTTGACAATTGCTCGATTTTAAATTTCTGTAATCGGTCCTTAAATTACTTATATACGCCTTTTTAAAAAAAACGCCTAATTTAGCCCCGGCGACCAGAATGAAAGTCTGCGGGGGTGTAGCCTGTGAATGGATGACTTCTGTGACGTATCTGGAGGAATCCGATTTTCGGCGTCAGTCATAATTCAACGTAATTTCGCAACATTTTGATTGTTAATTTTCCCAAAGAAATCTTCAATAAACCAATTTAAATTCATTTAGCGGCAGTGATAATCATCATTAATTAATTAACGAGACTCGGCGGAGTAGCTGTCTAGCCGGCCCCGTCTGTCGCTTATCACAGTCACGTGACCATTTTCAAAATGAATCGCCTAACTAATTGCGATAGTGTTAAAATGAGTGAATTAAAATTGTCTTAGTTATCAATGGCAACTTATATTGTCTCGATTTTATGCTCAATTGATTCCGATATACAATATACTTAGAGGTATCCATCTGTCATCCTTGAAAAAAAAATGCATTTCATCAGATCCATAATTATCATAACATAACCATCAACTCAAATGTGATGATCCTGATGTCTATATCCAGGTTTTTAGGGCCAACGAACACATTAAGATCATAAAAATGGTGTTTCTCTATTATGGAACACAAAAATCAAATATGGCGTCAAAAATGACCGCAGACACTTCCAAATGACTACATGTCCATAACTGTTCACTCAAATTTGATGAGCGAAATGTCTATTTCAACGTTTCGGGGGCAAGGGACACATTAATATCATTAAAATTAAATTGGGACATTATATTACAAGTAAATTTTACTTTGTCCAACATTGCGCCGTATTGGATTAGTGCGTTCCATGAAAAAAACTATATTCCGGGTGTCCTACTTGCGTAAACTTTTAGTATGTTAATAAGTAAACTAAACCCTACCAGAATCAGTTGAGAAACCTTTTGTAGCAATGTGTTGTGGGTTGACAGGGTAATTTACATATATTGACCCGAGTAGTTGCCGAAGTCCACTTATTGTGGTTTTGGCGCAGTGGAAGATGCAAGCATCCTGGTAATGTCGTGCTTCCAACTGTAAAGTACACATATCCCCTCTCGCTCTTGCAGTCTTGGTATGCCACATTTGTGGTTGTTACGACAGTGGTGATCAACATGTTCATTGGTGGTTGTTATATCATTTTGGTCCAACCTTATTTAGGTGCGCTACATTTGTCATAAAAACAATATTCAAAGTCAATATTTGAGAAGATATAAAATTTGTCACTGGGTGCATTGAAAGTTGTGTTCAAGTGATGTAGTTAAATGATTAAATTCCTTACTGAACCACTAATTTGATATTTTTGGAAAACAAATTATTTTTGTATGGTTTCTTTTGCCCGTGAGTTTATACTACGTGAAAGAGAAACGTTACCACCTTTTTAAGAGAGTATAAAAGGAAACACTGCTGCCTGAGAAGGAACAAATTAAATGTATTCGATAGGTACATGTTAAGTTAATAAGAACTCATAATGTCACACATCAGAGTATGATTGTTTGTAATTATACAGCGCTCCGCGTGTCCGTCCGTCCGTACGTGCGTCCGTCCGTCCGAAATCGTTTCCGGAGCATATTTAAAAAACTATATGACTTAAAAACTTCAAATTTTGACCAAAAACGGTCCGATTTGATATTGCTATGCCTTTCACTGGTTTAAACTCCACAGTTCAAATAATATTTTCATTTAAAACAATCATTTTTATTCATTCACATGATTGACTAGATTATATTTTCCATTTTATTTATACTGTATGAAGGCGATGAAACTACAGACGGGGGTATGTGAGGCACGAATGTTGGGATTTTAGTTAACATGTATCAAATGAAAAAGTTTAATTAATAAATAATGTCGATATAAATAACCTGCATGGACCTAAATTTGTTTACGCATACTTAATGTAAAACGTTCCTTTTGCAGGTTGGTTTTATATATATTATCCGTTATGTATGGCCTGAAGAGGCTGTGTAGCTGAAAGCGCTCGCCATTAACATGGATGATTTTTACTTCTAAATCCATTATTTTTTCCATATTTACTACCTGACAGTTAGACAATCTTCCGATTGTGAACTTTATATATATATATATATATAGGAAAGTCATTCAAGCATCAATGAGATCAATGCATTTTATAGATTAATAACTTTTTAAGTTCAACTGCGTATTTAAAGCAATAGGTAAACGCTTTGCAGTGTTGTTCTTACGTGTGCACAGATGGCCGTTTTGAACCATTAACTTCTGAACTGAATGTAAGTGAAAGAAATGGTCATTTTTCCCTCCAAAGTGCCTCGAGTTCTTCAGAGGGTAATGGCACAGAGCGAGAGGTTTTCATTTCAACAATTCAATTTAAATTACTCGTCCTCTCCTTTGGGAGGTAATTTCTGTCACATGTTAAGGAATGTTTTCCCAAGACATACTGCCTGGCTGTCTATCCAATAATAAAAACAATTTCTGTATCTCTCATGAGACGTTTTGTTACCAAGACCACTTTGAAAAAACTTGTAAAAACTCATTTGAGTCCAATGCATCAACTGGCAATGAGACAATCACACCTCCTATTTGGAATTAAGTCTCAAGGACAAGTATGTTAACCTGTAGATGTTTGGCATAACGAGTCATTGACCTTCTTCTTCCTGTAGAGATTATATTGTATTCATTATAAAACAATAAAATACAATCATATAAAATGAAACATACACTAAGCTTATGATAGGTTGAAATTTATTTGTTCATGAAGTTTAATCTCCACAGGCCCAATGAACTTTTTATTTGTAAAATATAGATAACTATAAAGTTCACGTGATATCTATCATGAGAATTCAAGAGGCATCCAGTTTCATAATTTTTATTTGGCTGTCATGTGTGCCAAAATACCTCATAAGCTGGTTTCAGTTCACATTAGTTCAATCGGCTTGCATATACATTACCAATCGCCAAATATATCACAATTACTCATTTCCAATAAAAACATCAGTTTACGGCAAAAGTCTATACTTCTCGACAAAAGAGCACTGTTTTAAAGGTTTGTATACGAGACCACCAACAACACCTTGGATGTACCTTTAAGTAACCCTTTATTTAATTATACTTTAAGGCAAACAATATTGTATATTTACACTGTGTTGCCATAAGGTTAATGAACTTGAACTATGTTAGTGTTTTAAATTAACAGTAACTAAATACGACAGATCATATAGTTAGACATCATAAATAGGTTATGACGTCACAATATGCTTATCACATTGGTATCAATAATTCATAAATAGTGAGTTGATAAAATTATAATTAGATATTAAATTTCTAAGAATATCTTGACTTGATAGTCTGATAGCTTAATCTCGGCTTCGAAAGGCTGGAAAAGAGTTTTTCGTTTGATAGAAGTCGGGAAAGCAGAAGCGAAAAAAATGATGATGATGATGATGACAAATGTCACAACCACAAAATACTCCTAGTGGATATGCGATGTCCTGAGGGTTATTTACTGTTGTAACTATGTCTCCTTGTACTGTCCAATAAGAAGGCATCATATCAGTTTAATCTAACGACAGGGCTTGATGTGATCCAAACAAACTACTGTTTTGAGTTTCTGTAATGCGTATACCTTGTGTAAAGCACAGTACACACTTTCATGCATAAGGACAAGGTAATTCCAATGTCACACACATATGGGGTACTAAAATTCCGTTTCCAAACGATTTTGAGACAGAAGATTTGTTATTTAGTTGAAGAATTTTAAACAAAATATAGACATTTATTTTAAGAAAATAAGTTGAATGCATCACATTGGTCTTAATTCACTGACGCATCATATCATTAAACATAGATTTGTTTTTTTCTTTCACTCTCTTTTCACGTCTAGTTACGTACATTGTAAAGACATTCCAAAACGATTATTCTTTAAAGGAGTGTTTTTCAGAAACCCGAGCAGATAATATGAAACGTATTATTAAGTTCAATTGGCTTCAGTTTACATTAAGAGTGTTCAGTCGCGTTTATCATTCGTGGATTTAAATGTATTGCACTTTTGTTGATACTGTTTCTATCGGAGAGCAGTTCACAAGTTCAGACGTAACAGTGTACATGTTGCTGATCTGTCATATCAAGTAGTTCATGTTGGCAGCATCAGGTTGACCTATCATTGCAAGAGGTTTCTTAATGGAATCTTGCGTCTAGTAGTCTCAGAGAGCTATGAAGTGAATAGAACTAATTACACGCTTTGGGGAGTGATCGAAGTTCTGTCATACCGCTGTACTGAAGGTCTGAGTAGATGATTAACACACTTGGGGTAATTATGTTATTGTCACCAGAGAATGATCGCCGTATGGCTGAACTGACCGAAGGAATGTGAATTGATGAAGATTGTTTTGACTGATCAAAGGTATTAAGGGTTATTAGATGTTAATGACTAATCTTCCAACTTTGAATAGTGTTTCTGTGAAAAAGGTCTGAACATTTTATTCGATGCATAGATTTAAGATTTCTGACTTGATGTAGATGGTGAGCGACAAGCACGAGACGATGGTGACACTACCCACGCTGATGATAATGATAATGGTAATAATGATGGTAGTATCTCTTTAACCTTTGTTCAAATTGCAGTGAATAATAAAAATAATAGATGTATGTTTTCTGCAAAACTTGTAAAAACGTCAGGTCAATTCACTGTAAGTACTTCACACGAGGGACCTCCTACCAGATGAATGACATTTCATCGAGTTATTAACAAACGCTAAACGTAAAGCTTCAATTAAAATCTGCCAATTGATCAATCCAATAATATTATATCATATCTAATTTAACACTGAGCTTGTTTTCATTTCACCGTGACGATTTCAGTCATGAACTCTTTGTTATTGCAAACATTACATTTTTTAGAAACAAATCTTATTTTGAGAAACCAAAAGCACTAGTTTGTGTCAGGGCCGTTGCGTCTCGGTATTCACAACAAATTTAATCATGACCATAATTACACTTGACACTGTATATGCTAAACACGTTTTGATAATAATACTCACAACAAATATCTTTTGCATATTGAAGTTTATGTTAAAGATAAAAAGCAAAGATGGTGACAGTCTAATTCAGAAATAGGTGCTTGTTACAGAAACCAATTCTGACCTTTTAATCACGTCAGAATCATGCATGCATCATTCACGGTATGGCGGCTAACTCACCTGCCTCCCCGACTGCTTATTGTAGACAACAGCATATATCTACATGGACTTTTCTCTTTCCGGGTCAACACGTAGAACATATATAATCGGGTGGACAAAATAATGTTATTAATGCCACCTAGAGTGGATATCTGGTTCTATGTTTGAGGTCATTGCATGTATTCCTGCAGTGTGACTATCTTGAATTGATGTCTGGTGAACTGGACAAATCAATGACGACAAGAATCAAGTATCCTACGCTCTCATTGACGAATATTACATCATTTAAGTGATAATTGTATTCAAATTTTACCCCCGGGTGATAAGATAATTCTTTATTGCCTTTTAGGTAATGTGTATCATGTCTGTGTGAGCATAAATACAAAATTATACACATCCATTCATAATAAATACATGGAAACAAGGTTTTATAACGTGTACAAAGAGTGTGGAGACGGGAACATTAACGTTCATTCAATATAGAGATTTACTTTGGTACAAAAGGCATTTTTGCACGTCGGACGGAAACAATTAAAAACAGTCATATAAAACATGTGAAGGGTCACTGATAATGTTTTAAGCTAAATTTCGTTGCGCAACCCGTCTGTCCGTCCAGAAAAGGATATTTGTTCGGAAATTAACTGTATGGTGCTGAGCGGTCGGAATGCTACTGCCGGATGTTTTCGTCATTTGTTGACTCTTCTAATTTTACAACTTATAATGGTATGAATTGTAATAAAACATGTTATGGTCAGCTGAATTCAGCGAACCATGGTGACCACAATGAAACGAATTGAGACAACATGTCAAACAGTTCTCTACAGAAGAGCACGTTGCCTATGCTGTGTTCGACTCCGAGGTGTCTGGTGAAAACCAGCTGAACTCGCCAATGATTTGTAGGATTCGACTGTCGTAATTATGCTCGCCCTTGATTTTCACTCGTTCAGCACATGACTAGGTGGATCTGAACATTGATTAAGCACGAACATTATTAACCATCGATATGGAGAGCTCAGCAAGAGGCGGTCAAGGAGAACAGCTGTAAACGTGACATACTGGAGTGGAATCTGACCTGGTAATCTAACTCTATACCATTTCCTCTTTATCACATCTCATCATAACCTCCTGATCTGTCATGCTGTGAGAGCTGAACAAACACGACTTCTACCAGAAACACCAGTTTGCAGCACCGGCTGATCAACGACCTTACCATAAAATAATGAAGATGTAAAGTCACAGTAAAGTGTCAATATTAATAAGATTGAGTGCAAGAAATGATTGTTACGACGGCGGCTCATTTATGACGGATTGCAACGAAAACCTATAGAAGTTAAACTTAATAACAACCTACACTTACATTTGCATATGATCAAGTATAAGTCTGTATCTGTGTCAAATGAATTGAAAAGCATACCTTCGAATTCGAATCTAGCGTTCAATTATGTATGGGTCAGTAGACACTATTTCACATGTGGAATTCACAATATGATCCACCGAGAGATTGACATTCTAATGTTGCAATGGATGCGCTTGATATTATTTAAATGATTAAGGTGAATGAGACTGTTTTGTCAAAGAAAACCAACTGTTTGGTTACATCTGTTCAATACATAGAGAAGCGGCAGCCTAGAACTGCGTGTGTCGTCGAGTTGTCTGAAAAGGAAAGCCTCTGTTTTCATATAAAACAAGCATTGCGATTATGTTGTACCTTGCTTGCTGTTATTTCTGTATTAGAAAGCGTAGACTGTCTACCAGGAACAGTTCTTATAGAAACTGATGTATTTTAATCGTGTAAGCAGGACACGTCTGATTCCCTTTGTGAACTTGTTGCAAAAACATCTCTATCTGTACTGGTCCTATCTGTGCAGAATGTATATTAATATGTTATAATAATATTAATTAATTGATTGCGTTGCATTGCGGTAAAACACTCTATATTTGTGATTCTGTTAGTGCAGAATACATATAGAACATTAACACTATAAATGAATAATGCTGTCTTTTATTTAAAACATGTTTACTATCGGTTAACTATATGTGTGACTGGTTATGTCTATAAATAATGCGTATTATTAATTAACAATAATTAGATGATATTTTCTATTTATTATATGACCAAATCTTTGCATATTCACCGAAATAGACTTGCATTTACGTTAAGCCTTAGCAACAAGGTGACGTCATGAACGAGTCATGACGTCGGATCATTGTTTTATGACGTCAGGTCATTGTTATATCAGTCACTAGTGACTGATAACACGTTCCATTGTTATTTTCACTAGTGACTGATAACACGGTTTATTTTCATTGATAGATCTCGGTATTTCACCTGCAATCATATAATAAAATGACTGATTTGTGATTGATTCTGTGTGCTAATATTTCCGATTATCTACTATGTTCATGTGTAATTTATTCTGCCAGTAAGGAAGACATTGTATTGATTAATTGTATGTGTCTGACTGTTTGTGAATGATGTATATTACCAACTGATTACAAATGGGTAATCTGCCTGTAGAGTTATACTGGCATTACATCAATTGCTGTATACATATGAAATATATGTTCTAAAATTGGTGTAGGAGTGACTGCTCCATAAAATGGTTCATTTGTATTTCATAAAATTTATTTTGCTTTAATACGGTCAAACTCACCATATGTGCTGTTCACTCAGCTTCCATATTCATCCCCAATCTCCAAATATGTCATGATATCTAGTTTCCAATTAAAATCGAGTGACATCATTATGTATGTGTATAAACCGAAATTACACGTCCCATTTACATGCACAGTAGTTGTTTGACCTAATGAACACTGGCGCATTGGCACATTGGCGCGCGTCAATCGCGATGCATTGTCCGGTTTTCGATCAGAAATCTCTACTTTTACCTTCATATCGTCAATATAATAAGTCAACTATCATCAAAATGGTAGTTTTCGGTCACAGTCGATACTTCCCGATAACGTAAGACCATTTGTAACGTTTGAAATATGTGACCCCAACAACACAATGGATGTATCTTTAACATAGTTTCGTTTTCTTTTATTCATTTTAGGAATATAGCTTCTAAGGTCAAGGTCGATGGTTAATAAATATCCCCAGATTATGATATGTGGTTTTAGAAATTGGATTACAGGAACTTATGTTGTACCGTTAAGGCGAAGAAGGGCAAACTGAATTTCGTGCAAAGTGTAGCTATGCTCAAGGTCAAGGGCAGTAACTCTTACTAGACTGTCCAAAATAACTGAAAACCCCAGTCTTGAGGGTACTGTTGACTATACCATCTTTTCAAGCTTTTATCATGAAATTACGCGCTAAAACTGACGTGCATTATGATCCAGGGTAATAGGGCCACGTGTAACAGCTGTATTTTGCTTTTCAGCTCCTTTTCCCGAGTTGATACATATAAATATAATTTTCAATGTAAATTTTACTTTTGAAAACGAATTATTACGCCTCTAAATCTTAATGTATTTCAGACTTAAATCTTTTAGGATAATTATCCCAATATTTACAAAATTATTTAGGTGGGATACATGCATTTTAAAGATTTTTTTGTAAAACTGGTAAAATCCATTAGCGGTCTTCAGTGAGGTCAGATTACCTCCCTTTGTAAATCTCGCCCTCAGGACTTAATAACTTAGGTCCATTTTTCATCAACAGTGTGCTGTGAGAAACATTAAAAATCAAATTACCTTTGGATACTTATAAAGAAAGGTAATGGTATTATGATTGTGTGAAAAAGTTTATGTTTTATGGTAAAAAAATTATCTGTTCTACAACCTTTTATAAATGAATTATGTAATTAAAAATCAAAATTTTCCAAAGAAGAGTTATCTCCCTTTGCCAATATTTTTGATAATTTTCAACTTCAGCATCAAATTACTCAGAAAATAGGTCTGTGACATATATTTTTTTATTTTCTATTATTCTTCAGCTGTATGTTTTCCACAAGTATTATCATGTTTGAATTATTTTTCATTTATTTGTTATTATTGAACAGGACTTTTGAAGTTATTTCTGCAGAATCCAGTGTTGACATTGCATCTTATCATGTAAGGCAAATGAAAAAAAAGCAACATACAAATGAAGAAATCACTTTTCTATTCTAATAACATTCCATTTATCAAATAAAACAACAATAAAGCTCTGAATGATCATTTTAAAGTGACCTTAACAAAAAATTAAAAAGAGTTAGCCTCTTCTTGAGACATTACCACAAAAAACATCATTTTGCAGAAAAACAAGCTCCGTGCTAGGCACTTTTTCTTTTTGAATCTCGAATAATACATATTCAGCTTGCATCATGCCAATTTACAGCATTTTTTCATTTAATTTCATTATTGTTTGGAACCTCTTACGTTCAGTGTTTAAATAGGTAATAACAAATGATTATCAAGTATAAATGCATTTTAAAACATACTTTTAAAAACCTTTTTATCCCATTTAGTATAATTTACCAAATATTTAGCTTTTACAAATATAATAAGAATTTTTATATGAAAATGATAAATGTTATCTATTTTAGGTTATGGAGCTATTGACCAAATGTTTTTTCTTTGTTCTTAGTTATGTTTTAATATTAAATACATATTTTTTTATAATAACTGGTTATTTACTGACAACTGTGTGGTTATTATTCTGTCATATCTTAACATATATTAATGATAATGCCTATCAGAAATGGTAAATGGCAGTGTGTTTGGGTTCAATACTCATTTCCGCCTATGATTTTCCAACTGTTTTCCAATTTTCTAAAAATATTATGAAGGTATTTCACCATAAAAGTTATTAATTTGCATCAGAAATGTTGGAATGCTATTTTTGGTTTTGTAATTTTGTAGATATTGCCAAAATTAAATTTTTTATGGATCCCAGACACCTTTTGCTAATTTCCTGGTTTCTGAAAACCAGACGGTCATGTACTTTGAACATTTTTCACATCAAAATATTGGAAGTAAAAAAAGTTTTAAAAATATTTTTTTCTTTTCTATACATTAAGCTACACAAAACATATTTCAGAATAATTTTAATATTTTTTTTCAAAAAAGCTTGAGCATAGCTACAAAGTGTGTCCTTATTTTCGCTATGCATATTTTATCATAAGTATAATGGCTCTTGAGATCAACGTCTACAGCTAGGATTTTAAAATCTATGTAACCTGATTTGCAACTCTCACAGTTTCTCTAAATATCGCATAGAAGTGCGAAAGCATTTTACACTCTCGTCATGTACGTCAACCGGTAGTCAATGATCCCATTATGAATCTAGGAATTGTGAATCTTATATGAGGTTTAACTTAAAATAGTAAAAATAGTAAAACAGATCTGTCACTTATCTGTTCAAGACGAACACCTCACCACGTGTAAGTACAGGGTATCTATGTTTACCGTTACCACCTTGTCAGTGCTGGGTGAGAGTTTATCGGGAGGCATAAAGTGATTAGACATACTACCACAAGTATCAGATTTCAAATCTCGAGTAAGAGCTCATTACTCGTCATTACTAACGAATGAATGATCATCATTCCCGAATGATATTAATTCAGTAAATAATGGGCGATCCTTCCTTCCCCTGTCGCAAGATGGTATTCATTACCTCATTGGAACCTCATTGGAAGTTACAATAGTTGAATAATACACAATGTCCCTATTCCCATTTCGGCACGTTTTATGGATGATAAAGGTTTTTGTCATGTGTTTTCCTTATGGCTGGTCATGTCGTTTCTAAGGCAGCGTGTGCTTATCATACACGGGGCCAGCTGAACGGATGGCACACTACTTAATTTGTGGTAATTGCATGGTGACGTTCTCGTGATATATCGTCATTGTACTGTGACGACAGAACAGTATGCTAACAATGAAGACAAGACCATGTGCTATCACTGTGATTATGTGAAGGCAAGTCATCAGAAAACCCTTTTGGCTGTCACACAAGCAATGTAAATACATATAGAAGTTTATATACGTTTATTGACGTCGAGGGTGATATACCGGGGTTTATAGGGTGACATATCATTTCATCATTGGGACGTGACGTCGACGTCATTAACAGTGCTATGACGTCAGGTTACGTCCATGGCAATGCTATCTAACAGAAGGTGCGGCGTATAATCAGCAATTGCTTGACAGTAGATTTGGGTATATCACTCTCATGTCACAATTCGTTTCATGGCACGAACGCAATATTTCCTGTAGAATACAGATGCCAACGTTAAATCCACTTACGGTAATAATCCAATGGTACAGAGATACAATAGTTCATTAATACTTTCCTCCAGGACGTGAGAGGCAGTAACCGAACCGTCCCAAAATAGAATCGATCTAAAGGTAAACATTTGACTGATTTGCATAACGGGGACAACCTGGGAAGTGTGATTATCGACCCAGTCGTACACTCTCAATACAGATAAGTGCTGGCATGAGAGTGATAGAAAACTACAGAGAAGCCGTAATGAAGGAATGACAGCCTGAGGCTAATTTTAGCACCCGATAAATATCTGATTTCTTTGACAATAGCACTAAACGTATGTTGATTTGATTTGAAATCAGTGTTTATCATTGGTCATACCATTTTGAATAACGCTGGTTACTCGACCTCTAATAATGATCAAACAGGATGTATTCAGTATGACATAATGATAACCATAAAAGCTCATATCACAGGACCTGTAGAATCGGACGATGGAGGACCACAATGAAGGAGCACAATTGGCTAGCTTTATGAAGTGTTTCTCGTGTTAACCTCACCAACCTTGACTCAATACAGATACTTACTAACTAGCAATGGAAAATAATATGTAGGCTATATAGAAGTGTATCGATCAAAGTGTGGCAGTTGTCTTACATAATTGAGCCTCAATACTTATAGGCGCTGTAGGCGCTTTTGGCAAATTTTGTTTTCTCAAATTTGCCATTTATTATTAAAGTTTATACAATAGTTTGTTACGTGAGCAGGTAAAACATTTCATTACACGGCCTCATACATCGTATCCATAGAAAATGGTCATCAGTTAGAACAGCGTGCTACAATGTCTTGAAGGCCCGATCGAGTGTTGTGTTTAGCAAATGTTATTGGACACATTGAGTTTAAGTTTATATGATATTTGAAAAATGATTTTTGTCAGGTAGAATAAAGTTTCACCTCACATCAGAATATATAAGCTTCTTTTCTTCGAATTATCTTTTTCAGTCCAAGTAAAGAACCCAAAATTAAACGAAAGTGACACAGCGGTTAATGTGTAAGGTCATATTCCACAATGTTTATTTTGTGTCTTATGTAGCTATGCTCAAGCTTTTTTGAAAAAAAATATTAAAATTATTCTGAAATATGTTTTGTGTAGCTTAATGTATAGAAAAGAAAAAAATATTTTTAAAACTTTTTTTACTTCCAATATTTTGATGTGAAAAATGTTCAAAGTACATGACCGTCTGGTTTTCAGAAACCAGGAAATTAGCAAAAGGTGTCTGGGATCCATAAAAAATTTAATTTTGGCAATATCTACAAAATTACAAAACCAAAAATAGCATTCCAACATTTCTGATGCAAATTAATAACTTTTATGGTGAAATACCTTCATAATATTTTTAGAAAATTGGAAAACAGTTGGAAAATCATAGGCGGAAATGAGTATTGAACCCAAACACACTGCCATTTACCATTTCTGATAGGCATTATCATTAATATATGTTAAGATATGACAGAATAATAACCACACAGTTGTCAGTAAATAACCAGTTATTATAAAAAAATATGTATTTAATATTAAAACATAACTAAGAACAAAGAAAAAACATTTGGTCAATAGCTCCATAACCTAAAATAGATAACATTTATCATTTTCATATAAAAATTCTTATTATATTTGTAAAAGCTAAATATTTGGTAAATTATACTAAATGGGATAAAAAGGTTTTTAAAAGTATGTTTTAAAATGCATTTATACTTGATAATCATTTGTTATTACCTATTTAAACACTGAACGTAAGAGGTTCCAAACAATAATGAAATTAAATGAAAAAATGCTGTAAATTGGCATGATGCAAGCTGAATATGTATTATTCGAGATTCAAAAAGAAAAAGTGCCTAGCACGGAGCTTGTTTTTCTGCAAAATGATGTTTTTTGTGGTAATGTCTCAAGAAGAGGCTAACTCTTTTTAATTTTTTGTTAAGGTCACTTTAAAATGATCATTCAGAGCTTTATTGTTGTTTTATTTGATAAATGGAATGTTATTAGAATAGAAAAGTGATTTCTTCATTTGTATGTTGCTTTTTTTTCATTTGCCTTACATGATAAGATGCAATGTCAACACTGGATTCTGCAGAAATAACTTCAAAAGTCCTGTTCAATAATAACAAATAAATGAAAAATAATTCAAACATGATAATACTTGTGGAAAACATACAGCTGAAGAATAATAGAAAATAAAAAATATATGTCACAGACCTATTTTCTGAGTAATTTGATGCTGAAGTTGAAAATTATCAAAAATATTGGCAAAGGGAGATAACTCTTCTTTGGAAAATTTTGATTTTTAATTACATAATTCATTTATAAAAGGTTGTAGAACAGATAATTTTTTTACCATAAAACATAAACTTTTTCACACAATCATAATACCATTACCTTTCTTTATAAGTATCCAAAGGTAATTTGATTTTTAATGTTTCTCACAGCACACTGTTGATGAAAAATGGACCTAAGTTATTAAGTCCTGAGGGCGAGATTTACAAAGGGAGGTAATCTGACCTCACTGAAGACCGCTAATGGATTTTACCAGTTTTACAAAAAAATCTTTAAATGCATGTATCCCACCTAAATAATTTTGTAAATATTGGGATAATTATCCTAAAAGATTTAAGTCTGAAATACATTAAGATTTAGAGGCGTAATAATTCGTTTTCAAAAGTAAAATTTACATTGAAAATTATATTTATATGTATCAACTCGGGAAAAGGAGCTGAAAAGCAAAATACAGCTGTTACACGTGGCCCTATTACCCTGGATCATAATGCACGTCAGTTTTAGCGCGTAATTTCATGATAAAAGCTTGAAAAGATGGTATAGTCAACAGTACCCTCAAGACTGGGGTTTTCAGTTATTTTGGACAGTCTAGTAAGAGTTACTGCCCTTGACCTTGAGCATAGCTATCTTATGGTCGCAATTTTGTCACTGTAGCTAATGTTTTCTTATAATTATGAATCTTTTCATTTTTAGTTCATCAGGCCTGAAATGCCCGATGGGCGCATGGCATGGCATGGCATGGCGTCCGGCGTCCGGCGTCCGGCGTCCGTCCATCCGTCGATCCGTAAACTTTTTGCATTTTCAACTTCTTCTCCAGAACAAATGACTCAAGAGAGCTGAAATTGTATGTGCAGGCTCCACTAAATTGTAGATTTCTTGACCCCATGACCCCAAATGGGGTCACAGGGGTCACAAACTTAACAAGCTATTTTCAATTTCTTCGCCAGTTCTAATAAGTCTCGAGAGCTGAAATGTTTTGTGCAGATTCCTTGGCAAATGGGGATTGTAAATTGTAGAACCTATTTTCGACTTCTTTTCCAGTATGAAAAGCACTAGAAAAAGTTGAGAACAATTTATTTCGGATTTGCAAACAATACAAATCCTTGTGAGCTACAGAGCCCATGGCTCTATTTTTATCGTTCATGATTCTTTGGCCATTATTCTTAGTCCATTTGGAACTGAATTGACTGTAACATTGAACACGTTAGCACATCGTGTATTGATATATATTATATATATAAACTTAAATTGGCAAATTCAGATTAAACCTGTAGTTATATCCTTGCCTGTGACAAATAAGGAGCCAACGGAAGATTAGTGTTCAGCCCCTAAGGAGGCTTTATGGTTCATACTTCCACTGAAACTTTTTTCTTTTCTTCAACGTCACCTTAACCGCCTCGTGACAATGTTGATCTCTACAACAAATATCCTTTGTAAATACCTCTAAGCAGTTTGGTAATTGAAAATGTCAAACTTGAAACTTCGTGAAGACATTTGCTTCAAAGCATTAAAAGCGTCTCAAGCAAACATATTAAATGATTTCAGGAGATTGAACAGTAATAGGTTGAACTTAAGAGAGATTTTCGTGAAGACTAATTACCACCATAATGTCAATATGTCCGTACAAATTCACAGAGTCAAGCCTTCATGACACTGGAGCCACACTTTGTGGATATTCTTAACAAAGAAAATCAACGCAACCATGCCTAGATCTCGGATCATGACACAATAATCCCTTAAAGTCTCAAGCTCTCAAGTATAAACTTCCCAGGGGCTTCAGTGTCAGGAAAATTTATGAAATCATGGTTCGGAACTGGAGCAAGGATGAATTTGCCCAACTGATTTCCCGCTGATGTTAGCCATCTGTCCCGAATTCTTCACACTTATCTTCTTCATTGTCTGATCTACAGTTTCCACAGTCCCCGCGGGGGTGAGGGAGGTAGGAGTGAAGGGGAGTACACTCAAAGAGCAGCATATGTAAGTGTAAACATAGATTCCAAGAACGCGATCAAGTAGAAAATCAAGATGCGGCGGACAGTGAAGCGAACATGAGTTCCTATTAGCGAGTTTCATCAGACGAAGCGCAGACACACGGTAAAGGTGCTATAGTCTGACTTGTCCCGGCCTCTGTAAGCACTTACAGGATTTAAGGATTTTCTCTATTGGAACAATTAATAAGATACTAAAAAGGGTGCACTGGTGTAATTTGCATGGAAAATAACTGGACTGTGCAGTAATCAAAAACTGACATCGAGAAGGAAAATTAAATATAAAAGAGTTGACGATTCTTCTGTCATATTGACACGTTTTAAATAACTGCTATGTCCAACTAGAGACCGTAATCAACCTGCCCAGAATTACACCTCTCTACTTCTACTTTTTTGTCTTATGAAAAGTTTTACTTTTGTATTAATCATCACGAAACGTGTCAAAATTAACTAATTAATATGCCATGTACCTAGTAATTAGGGTTTGTGCTGTGACGTGATATGCTCGGACTCCCATGCCGTTTTCGATGTGACTGCTATAACTCCTTGGAAGCAGTGGTGTGTGCAATCAACCATGAAATACATGCTTTAAAGGATTTGTCTGAGCAATGAAGGAAACAACGAATTGATAATGTTCAAGGATGGACTAGGTGTCAGTGATAGCTGTCTCTACAGGGAGTTCAACCAGGGTGTGTGTGCCAGGTGTATGGGATGTAATCAACACAAAGGTAAGTTGTATTGCTTCAGTGAAGTAAACTGTCTGAATTATGATACTTCTGTCATTTGATTTAACACATTGAACCTCCTCCAATGATAGTATATGTGTGAAGTTTTACGTTAATTCTGGCAACACAGAGGTAGTTTGCATTGATTTCATAAACTTTCTGATAATAAGATTTCTTTCGTAGAAAAAACCAACTTAAAGTTAACAACATTGACAATTGTAAAGTTATAAAATGTTGCAATACAATGATCTATGCTGTGCTATGCACTGACATTATTATGATGTTTATTAGTATTAGTTAAATATGGTACTCTCAAATATTTGTGATTTTCAGAGGACTTTGTTGTTAATTAACAATATTGGTTTTTTTTTCAGTCACACGTGCTTTTGATATCTAATGAATTTAAATGTTATTGGATTGAACTAAATGTAGTTGATATTGTAAATTTCGAAATCATGGAATTGGTAAATACTACCAAACAGGAAGTAACGGAACTATATCCATCTATGCATCTCGATATCACAGATATTTAACATGACTCCAACAAGCTGAGCATATCGATACTGGAAGTATACCTTTCTTGTTGTTACTATTCTCACCCCAACAACAGATCTGATAAACAGGAATAAATTAGACAATGATTGTAACTAAGATGAAAATATTACAGTTTAATTATCCACCTTGAGTTCATCTTCTCTCCAATGTCTGTGCCGTAATGCTTAACGTGATATTAATTAAAGAATTTAATTTCCTTTACTTATAATTTATTTTTTTATTTTTCTACAGTAAATGTATAATCTCGAGCCATTTAAACAGACAGGTATAGGAGCTTATATACATAAACATATACCTCAGGTAGTGCATACACATCTGGGTTTCATTACCTGGTCCGTGTAGTGCCTTTAGTCTAGGTGCAATTACTTCCGAAGCTTTAAACACAAGCACTTATCTCTTTACCAAAACGGCTTGATGCTTCCCTGCTTCAGACGTAGTTTATGGTTTTACTTTCTTTATGAGTTTTTGATGAGTGTAAGTTTGCGAATTGATTATGTATCCCATTTGTATAGGCTCTTCGCTAGAACTTCGCTAGAATATACGTATTGATGTAATGCAACAAATCCCCGTTGGAGCACTAAAACGAGGAGTTATTTTGATGGAAGCGTTTATCTAATTCTCAAACGAACTGGGTTTTGTACATCGCAATATTAAAACGTTAGTGTACTAGCATGCAACTAGAGTGCTAAATATATATATAGAAAAGAGTAAACATCAGATGGTTTTGACTGGATCAATCTTCTTTAATACGTGAGAAGCAACTCATCTTTTATATATATATATATATATATATATACATACATATAGAAAAACAGTTTAAAACATCTTCCAACTCCCAGGTCTCATATATATATATATATATATATATATATATATATATATATATATATATATATATATATATATATATATATATATATATAGAAAAACAGTTTAAAACATCTTCCAACTCCCAGGTCTCATATAGAAAAATTCATTTCACCTGATGAGACCCGTAATGGTCGGAAGCATGCTTGTGAATCTGATTAAATCATCGTAATTTCTTCGAACATTTTATTTTATATATATATATATATATATATATATATATATATATATATATGTAAATATATATATATATATATATACACACAAAGTTCACAATCAGAAGATTCTCAAACTCTCAGGCATGAAATATATAAAAAATGATAGAGTCAGAAGTAGTAAAGTTCCATTTTATGGCAAATGTAAATGTATTTACATTTTCATATATATATATTTATTTAAAATAGGGTGTTTGTTCAAGTGTATAGTCAGTATATATTCAAATGGTAGTTGAAAGAATAACTAACGCCGATTTCCTCCTACATGTTTCAACTTTATCCTCAGGGAGGTTTACATTACAGTGATTATGACGTCACGATTCTGTGACGTTGCAACAATACATTGATTGTGACGTCACTGTTCTGTGACGTCACAGGCGCGGCTTTTAGCTGTAAATGGCTTAGCTATTATGGGATGGACACAGTGTTTTAATAAAATGTTCTTCTTTGATTTTACGCATTATTGTACTTGCGTTTGCCATTTTGTAAAATGGATAAGTTGTAAATTTGATATCCTTATTGGCAGCGCATGTATCTAAATGTTAACTCAGTGGAATACATCTTGTCTTGGGGTCCTTGATCTGCTGTTTGTGTACCCGCACTCTGTTCCTAAGACATTCGGTTTGACCGATGTATTGTTCTTCACATCCTTTGCATGTTATTACATAAATCACATTTTTGGCAGAGAAGTCCAGGGTATGATGTACATACGTGGATATAATTCACTAGTTCGCACATTTCACTATCCGAACGTTTTTGATGAAAAATGGAAACGTTCGGATTATCGAGACTGTACATTTACAACGTCGTTCAGTAATTCCAAAAGTTTATCTGTACATACTCAAACTGTTTTTACAATGTGCATTTGTCAATCTGTATTTGCTGAAAAGTTGTAGATATGCAATGCCTTTGTAAATGTTAAAACAGAGATAATTGTGTTTCGCTATCTAGCTGACTATAGGAAGAACAAGCTGCACACTGATAGAACTTTAAAACCAGTATACGCCTGGGCACAATAATAAGCTCTTTGGGTGAAAATTGAAAAATCCAAAGAAGAGATCTCAAGAAGTCTAGACATCCTCTAGTGGGTTGTTCATGGGATACTAAAAAGTGGTTAAGTTCGTGTTAAGAACGACATTGTGACCGGAAGGTCCGTGGTTCAATTATACGAGAAGCAAACACATCTAAATATGTACATCTACAGAACAGAGAATCACATGGCCTAGACTGATCTAACACATACAGTCCTTGAGACTACACGAGTTTAACAAGGGGATTACTAGAAGCACCACCATGAATTTACTTTTATCATCTCCAATGCAGCCTTCTCATTCAAACATTGAATTAGGATAATTTGAATACCAGTTCATGAATATCCTCCATGGGAGGATAATTAAAAAGTTTAAATATTTAAAAGATCAGACCATTAAATTTGCCATTTAAGCTATATAATATATTGTTATGTAACAGGGTAAATCATGTCATTATACGACCAAACAAGCCGTATTTAAAAAAAAACGTTTATCCATATTGGACGAAAACGGCGCGACGTATAAAGCGACAATGTTGTGAAACTAGGTGTATCACTACAACAGTCAGATCACTTGAGCTTCCTTCGAGTGGCCATTTTAACAAGACTACCTTAAAATGGCCGCTAGGTGGGAAATGGACTCGCATGGCTAACCGGACAATGTTCATTCGTTTTGGAACTCAGGATTAAGGAGTATTATCATGACAATTGTGACACTTGTTTACATTTGTGGGAGAGCACTTAATTCCAGTAAGAACGACGTGCTACAGTGCCTTTAATCTCTGAGTGATCGAAAGGTACAGTGGTACCCATTTTCTCTGTGCAATATATACTTCTGTACTTATTACTTAGTAGGTATAAAGAAGAATATGTATTTTCTCATTAATCTTAACACAAAAACTGCTTAACTCTGCAGTTTTTTCTCTGTTAAAATTAATGTAAATAATACGCTTTACTCACCATTTATTCAAAACATGTATGCAATGAGACTAAATTAGACATCATTATGTCCATTAGATTCTAAAAGATGGATTGCTGATGATGGTATAAAGGAGGGTTTTGGATAAATGGTGAATAAAGCGAGTATTATTATTAATGTTTAACAGAGAAAAACTGCTGAGTTAAGCGAAGCAGTTTTTGTGTTAAAAATAACAAGAAAATACATGTTTTCTCCGTTGAGTCAAAACCCTCCTTTATACCTACTTTACTTTAAAAGGTAGAGAGTCAACATCATCAGCATAAAAGATGAACTGAGGAGCAGAATATTCACAGTGGAGTGCGTTTTCTTGCACCAGGACGACATCACAATTGATTTGTCAGAAAGGATCTCGGATTCCTGAGGGCTTATGTTGACAAAGGACAAAATACATCCAACACAAAAGTCACCCAAACGGAAAGCCAACCTACCGAAGACAATACCATTTCTCACACTTATCTATTAATGACCTACAGTAGTATTTGCATTTACTGTCAAATGAATAACATCCCATTAAATACTGTCATGGTTCACAGTTCCAATTGCATGTAAGCTACCCGTTAATATTACATGTACATGTTTTCTTAAGAAGACTGTTCAAATCCCCGTACACAAGTCGAACACAATCAGCATCGATTATTCGACATCCTAATCTTTAGGTATTGTCAATGATGTATTCTCCTCTATTTTACCAGGACGATTGTTTGCATCAGCTAACAGTAAGGAAATGATATAAACCCTTTCTGTTTGTATTACTCTTGCAACCAATTTGTCATCCTGGTATATTATTATTTCCTAATTGGAGATTAAGAATAAAGACAATATGTCAACAGCATAGTTGATATTTGTCGTAATATTAACTTTTTAAATGTGTGAAAAGTTTTCAAAATGCAATGCTTTTCAAATTGGAAAAATATTTGAAGTGTCGACGGTGAATTCAAAATCATGTTCTTTTGTTATCTTGTAATCATATTGGCGAATCTATCCCACTTAAGGACCAGAGCTTTCCTTCCATCCAAATGCAAATGACAGCTCGCGTACGACGTGAAAAGTGGAAATAAAATTCAGTTTGCTAATTCTCTAATTCGGTTTAAACAAGCCACATTAAATTTATTGAACATCGCAGATGAATATTACATGTAGGTAAAATAAGCACCCCACTCAAACTAGTACACGTAGGTAAAATAACACCCCACTCAAACTATTACATGTAGGTAAAATAACACCCCACTCAAACTATTACATGTAGGTAAAATAACACCCAACTCAAAACTATTACATGTATATTAAATAACACCCCGATCAAACTAGTATATGTAGGTAAAATAACACCCCACTCAAACTATTACATGCAGGTAAAATAACACCCAACTCAACTATTACATGTAGATAAAATAACACCCCACTCAAACTATTACATGTAGGTAAAATAACACCCCACTCAAACTATTACATGTAGGTAAAATAACACCCACTCAAACTGTCTTAGTTTTCTGCGAGTACCAGTGTTAGTTCGGTAGCTTTAAACCCGCGACGAATGTTTGCGACACTGTTTGATCATAATAAATTTTGCCACACAAGTAACTGCACAAGTCTCATTTCATGTCATTTCTTAAAAAAGTATTTACATAATATCAACATTAACAACTTCATAGATAAAGTGATAAATCCGCGACCGGTTTAACACTATGTGGTTATATAAATAGGTCTTTATGACGTTGCCATGCTATCAAAACGTTTCCAGACTTTTTTTATTTTTAAGTATCTATCATTTGAACCGTTTATATTGATGACGTTATCGACGTTTCAGGCATTCCAAATGTTAAAGCGTGTGACATCATACTAATTTTCATCATGTGTCATTTTAACACAGTAATTTGCATCGATATCCGCATATTACCTGAACAATATATATTCAATTTGGCTTTATCCTGCCTTGAACACCACTCATTGATAAATACATGGTACGTGTTGTAGATAATTTTCTACAAGGCTCAGATTTGTCTGTTCCCAATTATCTTGTCAGTCACTTGGTAGCCACGTCTACTCTCTTGCTAACTAGCGACATGGAATGTTTATTAAGTGAATAGACAGATGTGTCTCATTCTTCACTAATGGATCTTAAACGACCTGTACATCAATGGGTGTTCATATAATAGCCTTAGTTCAAACGTCTTCATTTCATTTAAATGTCATTATATTACACCTTATAGTTTATCCTCACGTAACTCAAGGTTGGTTATGCTTCACATATAAAATGCACATTAAATTTTTATATTCAAGGTAAGCTCTGTATGCAGGTTTGTAGGATCACATCTGCTCTGTGCGCATTTACAAGTTAAACACATCGATCTTGGGTTCATCTAGAGTTCACGTTACAACATATCCGAGTTCACTAAATTTAATACTTGAATGCCACTCAAATTCTGTTTTTTGTTTTTAAAGCCTGCTTACCTAAGTTTAATTTAAAGAAATGTAGATTATATTGGATTAAAGTGTATTCGTAACGGGGTATTCTCGGGACGTGAACACCCTGTGTCGTATAAAAACAAAGTCCAGAAATAAGTGTCCACATCGAGCGAATGTGTCACTGAGTTAATTAACGCCAGACAATAGAGGGAGTTTGTGATTACACGACTTCGGGTGATTCTAAAATCTGAAATATAAGGAAACGAAAGTCTTTTTGTCACACCTGTAAACAGTTTGTAAACAATATTTAAGGAGCTACAATGACTACGCATTTGCCTGTATCAGGGCCCTATGGCCTCACTACTGAATTAAAAAATGTCAGTCTGTCTGAAAGTCTTTTTTCACAATTTCAAAGGTTTCAATTTCAATTTCAATTTGGTTAGTTGCAGTTTGTCGTAACTGCTATATATTGGCACACAACTATCTTTAAAGCTGCCGTATATGAGAAATTGTGACGAAGTCTGAACGAATGATTATATATTAACTGGCATTCCCAGACATTTCATTTTAGAAACACAACTTCAAAACCAAGTTGATGTAAGTGAAAGTGAAGTTAAGTCAAACAGGTTTACAATTTGTTAAGTACAAAACATGCTGTAAGTTGAATAGAAACAACATTAAAAGACTGTTTAATGAAGAAGACAAGATATGAGTCTGGTGTGATATTTAGAAAAGGCCAAAAGTCTGAAAACTTTGTAACGTAAACTTGAAGTCTAATTGAATGATCATTCTCTAAAGTGTTGAGCCAAGATTGGTGTGAAGAAAACAGACACTACCATTAGAGGAAGAATGGGAGGCACCTGTCTATTCCCTTGATTAACATTCCATGTAGCTAGTTAAAGAGGGAGAAGCGGCGGCCACCTATTGACGGACGAGATAATTAGGTAAACAGACAGCTGAGAAACAAGGAGGTCAACACGAACTAAGATAGCAACGTAATGATGATACATGAGATGAAATGCTATTTTAAATTTTTAATGTCAAACATGCTGTGGGTTGAACTGATAAGTATACTTATGTAACCGTGTGTTCACGACTTATCTACATGGCTTATCTAATTGCTTTTGAGGTATATCTATTGGTTTAACTTGATACAACCGATGACATCAGTTTCATTATGTACAGCCCACAACTTTAGCGACGAAACAAAAAATATTATTAATTAATAATTAAGTTATTATAAAATTAAACGTTAACTCTGAAATCTAACTTCATACAACTTTGAAATATCTGGGTTACAATATTTAAACTGTATGTGGTTTAAACAATATTTATTCAGGTACTCATGGTACATGGGATTGACAAACAGGGTTGCCCCTATATAAATGTCTCTCCCCGTCTAAACTGTATGTCCTGTTTGACTGTCTGTCTGCATTTAAGACGGCTCAGCTTGACAATATTACAATCATCAAATGTAAGTTCATATTTACGGGTATCTTCGAATCTTTTAAATGTGGTTCACTTTTCCAAAGAATTGGGCGGATCTGGCACCATCCGGAAGGATACGACAAGACGGATTCAACCCCTTTTTTCTCCTGTGCAGGTGTGCGTTACACAACGATGCATTCTACCATTTTAACGGTATTTATATTTTGTATGCAATAATTAAAACGTAGCTACAGTAAGGCCGTTCACAAAATCAATAATTCTTTATAAAATTAAAATAGGAAATGTAATAGATTCACCACCCAAGACTTAAAAAATAATTCTTGAAAAAGCTTCGCGCCTGAATGGTTATGCGGGTGACCTGTTGTGGGATGAGAGTCATTGTCACCGTGACCTAACTTTAACCTAACACTAAATCGTCGATAAAGATACAACTATCTTCGGGACTCATTTTACACCTCTTCTTTATTTAAAGCCTTGGTGCCATAAACGAGCAATGAAAACCAATTACCAAGATAATAATCTCCAAGGACAAACAGATAGACGAATCCCCAGTGTTCAATAGCATTTGCGATTATATTTTCCTGAATATGCATGCCTATATAACGATACAACCACAGACAAAAACATTAAAAAAAAGATGTATTTAAAAAAAAATTTTTTGCATCAGAAGTAAATATTATGACGCAACCCACTTAAATGTAACAATGAAAAAACGGAGCTCAGTGAACCCTTTCAATTGTCTTTTTAAAATAAACTTCAGTAATGGATGAGTGATGTGCTGTGCGTGTAAATTGGTTACAGATGTTTTTATGTCCATGCATGAAGATTGTGATCCCTGATACAACATGGAGATGGATCTGTGTAGATCATAGGTTATGTCATCCTGCCACCGGTTTGATCAATCCTGGCACTTTATAAGCTCACTGGATCATCAGCTTGGGTCGATAGACATCCAGATCACAACTCCTACTTACACATACATGTACTAGACAATCACAGCTGATGGATATTGGGATGTATATTAGATAAATTGCATTTATCTCTACTTCCCCAAAACAGAATAAATTAATTGCTCGTCAATTACGACATACATTTAGTATTTCCATTCAGTGAATGTACATCGAAAATCAGAACAACATCATATATTGCGATTCATTTCCCCATGTTTTTCCAAGCATACATGTATGAATAATCACTTTCGAATAACAGTCCTGACATGTGAAACCCAGTTTACACTACGTCGTGTCGAGTGTCAGTGGGGGAGTTAGGGAGAAGCCATTTAAATTCTACGCTCCCCTTCAAATACCAGAGACAACAGCTCGTGTATCTTAATGACTTTGCTTAAAGAACACATGCTTAATCAAGTTTACTTTAATTATTTAATCATGAACACTGGGTGTTTTATTGTAGTGATCATATTTGTTACATTATGTTTTTGTTCATTATTGGTCATACAATTTTTGTACTCCCTTTGTTGAAATAGACTGAAATTTGATTTAATGCAACATTCAAAGAAAATATTAATCGATCTTATAGATGTGCATATAGTTAACATGTTCACACCAATTCTGATCTTTTATTATCCCAATGATGGGGAAAATTGGAGTCTTTAAGATTTAAGATTTCATGTTAAAGCTGCAGCTAAACATATTTACAAGAAGTGTTTCTCTTCCTTAACAAACGTCTGCTATGGCACATTGTAACAATGTTGATGTGTATAGCAGTTTTCTAATGGAAAAGTCACAGTTCAAATATCAGGAAAACATTTGCTACAAAGCATTACAAATCTAGAAGAAGATATTTAAAATGCCTTGACAATGAGTTTATCTTCGTTTTTTTCTGATTACCAAACGGCAACATAATGGCATAACTGTATTAGTTTACACCTTCTGAAAACGTATCACATGAAATTCACTTTCTCTCGTGTCAAGTATAAAATGGGAATCACTGTTTTGTGTAGAACAGTTGTAACACGACAGATCAACGAGAAAGCTCGGCCTGGAACTCTGTCCATAACACAATGATCTCGACACCTCTCAAGTGTCAACATCCCAAGGGCTGCAGTGTCAAAGCAACTAGTAGGAAGATTGGACTTGTTTAACTGATGTCCCACTGATGCCATCTGTCCCAAATTCTCTACCTCATTTACTGAACTCCAGATTCCACAGAAGTCGCTTAGTAGAAAGTAAATGTAATTTAATATGGCTAAATAGCGTGTCTACTCCGCATATGTCCGTGCAATTCACAGATAGAAGGGTAAGCAGATGCATGAAACAGGAACATTATATTTTTCCCAACTGACCATCGTGTACTTGATAGAGTCGAATCAGACAGATAGAGACGGTGCTATGATATTACCTTGCGTCAAAAACACTTAGAGGAATTTAAGATTGTCTGTCCAATGGAATAACACATACCCCTGTACATTACTGAGGAGGGTCCAATAATGTAACTGCCACTGAACCATGGACGATTACTGCACCTTCATATGCTGTAATCAATTACTGATGAAGAGACTTGGATATATGCTATGCCCTTTCGAAAATTTAATTATTCTTCTGTGCAATTGAAAATAAATCCTTTATTCATATTTGAAACGATACAAGAGCAACCTATCCTGATTTATAAAGCCAATTTTCCGTTCATTGGAAATATTGATCACCCGATGATTTAGCTAGAATTCTGTAGCCACAATGAGAATGAAGGACTCTGTGCAATTGGACCTGGCCGTGTGTTTCATAGAGTCTGAACATATGCAGATAATCAGTTGATATCAATATCAGTTCGTACATGTGTCTACAAATAGTTTGACATACTGTTGTGCATTTCACTAATACCAATATGTATATGTATGTAATATGTGGTTACTCACAGTAAGTTATTGGAGGTGTTGTAAACATTGTGAAATGTGTTACAAAGAATTTAAAGGGACAGTAGCACAGTTGATGAACTGTATTTGAACAATATTGTCACTAACAGTACAATACCATTCTCTCTTCGGAAATCAAGTTAAAAAGTGAGCGTTTATGGTTCGGTGAAACCATGGCAATCGTTTTTGTAATTCGAAATAATAAAATGTGTTCACATTAAGATGCACTTTTCGCTTCATATGTAACGCCGTGTTTACACCCAAAGATGATTGGTTTGTGTAATAAGATGTTTAAAGTAAATATAAATGACACAAACTATCATTACAAATTGGAAATTTGAAAAATAAAATTTGCAAAAATATGCTACAGGCCCTTTAAAGCCCTTTAATGTTCGATACACGTAGTTGATATTTATCGAAAAGAATGTGTTCATCTCCTCAGTCATTATCATCCTCTCCTCTCTCGTTACTAGCTGGTCTGTCTGCAGACCCTAAAGCAAAACATAAATGGAGACTTCATAAGTCCAGAAAATGCTGGCCAGTCTAGTTGCCTCAGCTTTAGGCTGAAATTAGGTATTGTTCAGGTCTCTTTTATTTTATTTCATGTCAAATATTAAAAAGTAAAATGTCAGTAAACAATCTAATTTTTTTCAGGTACTATATTTTAGTCTAGTTACTAGCCACTAGCCACACTGAACGTTTATGAAGGGGACTGACAGGTGCTTCTCATTCGTCCACTAATGGATCTTAACTGACCTGTCCGTTAACATGTCTTCACAAACTAGCTTTACTGCAGACTTCTTGATAATGCAGAATAAGTTAGTTTTTCTTCAACCTAATTATACACATAGTACGTGGATTAAATGTGAGGATGCTAAGACAATTAATCACACTATTCATACCATTTGGCATGTGTGACTTCAGCAAAAACACAGGATCGACAACAACATTGTCAAGGTTAGCATAATTTATTTCATATACAGATTCATATCCACACGCTCCATGTGAACATTTAAAAGTGTTGTAAAGAAGTACTTATAGATGATTATATGTCACCATTACATTTGACAAAAACTAATTTGATCATATTTCTGATTGGTTGACTGCCATCTTTACTACAATCTGCTAGTCCACGTATCAAAGGAAATGTTATCTAAGGAATTAGTTTCTTATTACTCGTTTATGACATCCTGTCTGGGAATAATGTCGAGGTGTTTTGAATAAATATGCATATTGACTGAAATTATTTGAACTGAAATCAACACATGCGTGCAAACATGTGTTGAAAAAACATTGGTTGTCACTTTAAGCTCACTAGATCGTTCAGTTGGAGCTATGGACGTTTATCCCATCATGCCATCACTTCTATTTACAATCAACAGTTGTTGCTATTTCTAAAGCTTATTCGTATTTTACCTCAAATAACAATCTCATAAATATAAATCTTAATCATTTTATACGCCAATATCAACTACGAAAAACAAATAAAACACGTTTAAATGCAGAAGACAGTATCTCATGTTACCAGTCGGGAAAAGATGAATGAAGTAGTTCCGGCAACCGTTTTTCTGTAACAGCCAATCAAAAGCCAGAAAAATGTGTAACTCCCATGTGACTTACAAACACAATACTACCCTGTGTCTGTCCTCCCATATGGGTAATATTCGTTTATCCACGAGTGATCCACATCACTGAAATATAATTAACATCATATGTCCAGAGACCATTAACCTACATTTACCTTTTATAAAAATAAAGGACCTGTTTGCTCGTTTAATGACTTTCTTCAGTGACGACGCGCCAATGAATTAAAGTCAAAGAAGGTAAAATACGCAGATGGTATCTTTTATAAAGATTTTTTTCAATATTTTATGATTTGTTTTAACTTAAATGACAAACATTCTGTAAACATACGTTGCGATTATGCGATTTTAGCACTCATCGAGTTTAAAAAGAGATGGACATTGTGTCGATATCTTTACAAAACGTATGCTTATCAAATATATTAAAAAATGACTGTATCCGGAAACACTATTTTGTTTATGATTTTGTTGAAAATGTGCTATATAGTTTATGTTGCAGTGTAGTGAAGTAAATATGCTCTGCAGGAAAATTGTACACTCATGTTTACATCTTATCTACTTATAAATGATGCGGGATCAGGTTAACGTACTTTAATCCTCTCTATATCCCAGGAGACGCTTCGTTGCCTTTATCTGTTTGTTACGAGCTAACAAGTCTTTGATGTATGGGTGTCAGGGCGTACATCACACTGAGTATATCTTGACTTAGAGTTCCCTTAGTGACTTTTATATTGCATGTAAATTGTAGCAAGACTTTCTGCTTGAAGCAATCAATGAGCCAGAATATGTAGTTGAATATAATCAGCAAAACCATCATTAGCACTCAGTAAGTATCTTGGAAAGATGTTTTATATTGAATTCGTGAACATTGATACATTCATATTTCAATTCATTACTCATAAGCACTTTTGCACCTGAGCTTAACCAGTGTGGAGAATCTACGTCTGTAGGTAGGTCATGCTTAAAGACATTTCGGTAATTGGGAAATGAAACCGGAAGTATTTAGTGATAGTGATACAATTTTACCATGTGTACGGTGATAGGTGTACATGACGAGCCCTAGTTGCAAAAACATGTGCACTTTTTAATTAGAGTGTCTGGTGTATGCATATTGACGGGGAATTAAACGTTTCACTCATACATTTTGTAGGTTTGTGATGTGAAGTTCTGTAAAAGGTGACAGCAATTTAGAAATTAATGTTGACAAAATACTATCAAAATCTCTGTAGAACATACATGTACAATGCGCACACTTGGATAGGACATATTTACAGGTTTACTCTTAAACACTGTATATAAATAGCCTTACAGGAATGTGATGTGCCGAATGAAACAAACGAAAATGTAACATGTATGCAATCAAAACATATGTCTCTAAATAAAGTTGGAACAAGGGGTGCATGATATCAGATTCTCAGCTTTTTAGAAAAGAAAACACCAAAACAGGAATTGGAATATATGCTGACGCACTTGCATGACAACATGTGCAATAAGTTATATAAGAGTACGTTCGTGATGTTAATCTGATAATAAATTGTGTAGTTGAATAGGAACTTCGGGTCAAATATTGTAATACTAAATTGAGATGTGAAGAGGTATATTTTCATATATCGGATATGGGAAACAGGTTGTAGACTGACGCAGTAGGGAGGCAAGCTAAGTGATGAGTCCTAAACGAATAGATTAAAATGTACAAAAGATGTAAGAAAATGCCGTGTAAGCGAGTAGGGAAACTGATCTTATGAATAGGGAGAATGATTTACAAATTAATTGATAGAGTCAGCTTAAGTGACTTCTAATGTTTGACACCTAAATGTTACGACGTCATCAGCATCATAATATCCAATCATGATTACTCAAATTATCATGTAAAGGTACCCAAAGGGTAAAGTAGTTTTAGTTTCAATGAAGTAAATCTGCCGATAGCAAGGAGTGACGAATGTTTTTTATATGAAATATGTATAATATTAATATTCGATTGGATATACGGACACTTAAAGGGGCAGATGGACGAGACTTACATCAAACATTTGGGGGACGGTCTCTACAAACCACACCAAAATCACATGAGTGTACATTAACCTATTAACCTATTAACCGATTCTATGTATTATCTATTATTCACATACTTCCCACTTCAGGTTATCAATACTTTATATTGTCTGTCACGATCATACGTGTGTTCTCACCCCTGCCTCATATCCCATTATATAAATGATAAATTTAACACATCACTGTTTTGAACTGTGTAACAATCAAAGTGAAAAGACACTTGCATTCTGACACCATGGCGTCATGATACTTTTCAAAAGCATGTGGTGCGTCACTGCATGCGTCATCAAGTCTGTTAATACAGACATATTAAAAGTGACAACACTTTAAGCGCCCACAATCGTTAAACGTAATAAGTATGCATTTTGGAATGTACTGTCGATACAGCATAGTAAAATATCAATGCGTATGATGAATCGTGAAACAACCAAATACAGTATATACAAAAGTTTAATTTTTATATGGATGGTTCTTATTCTCCGAAAAATACCTTTAGATACAAAGATGACTAAGTGCAAAGGCAATGCATGAAGACGTTGCGTATGTTGAGTAATACTAATTTGAATATTAACCAAGAAGTGAATCCAGACGAATGACTTCCTGACAATATTTGATACATTTGACATACAAATATTCTTCTTTTTTTTAATTATAAAATTATATCTTCATTAATGTCTGGTGCACAACTTTATAACAGATGTGCATATAATGTACTGATGTATGTAATATTTAAGTTCAAGAAGTTTAAGAACATTCACCTATGTGTAGTAATGATATCTGGTTGCCTTGGCACCGAGCTGGTGTTGTCGGTACGGGATAAAACTGACACTTGCTGAGCCCCTGTGAATAAGCTTTTCTCTTAAATTCAATTAAACGTGTAATTTCGGTAAACTCTGAAGGATTATTTAAATCCTTTCACACTCAAGCTTGTTTTAGTACATATGTGTTCACACCTCATCAGTATTATTTAAGGATTATTAGTAAGGTGAGTAGACTGGATAGGATAATACATTTTATTAGTTGACCTTTTACCGTTCCCAATATCAAAATATACAATCTCACCCTAATCATATTTTATGCATGTATCACTTTATGAAAGTGATGCAATTTAAAAGAAAACATGTAATGATGCTGACTATGTAATAATTTGATTTGAATAACGTGTTATAATATCTTTAAGTTGAACAAACCTATAAAAAAAACTCCTTTAACTAAAGTCCCAAATATCCTAAATAAAATTCGTATAACAGTTTCGTGAATATATTTCCACTTCAATATATATTGTTATGACACCATCATACTTCATACTTCATCATTCTCTGCAAGCATCTGCCAAAATATTATTTTATTTCAGCACATTTCCGTTCTAAGTTACACGTTTGTGCTGATGCAGCAGTAATATAAACTCTTTCGATGTTTCTCAGTATCGGCCCATAGATTTACAAATCGTTAAAATTATCTCTCCTCCATATGTAATGTTTCAAATAAACGGTAGAAGGTTTCCGGTTTCGGATAACATGTTCCTAATCCCCATCGTTATTGTATGAGGTATATTGAAAACAGTCCATCAACTATAATTTAATAATTCTACATTGTGAATAACATTGAACTCGTTGTTCTCTCATTGAGGTGTATAAGTAAAGTATTCCTAATAACAACGCGGCATGTTGATGCGTCGTTACCGCATATTATGAAGAGCTTAGTCAATAGTGAAGATGTACATTTTGTAATTGAGACAACACAACTGGACCTCCGCTATAAGGCTGATATTCTTGAAGCTGCGTTTGAAAGTCTAGCCTATTTTCATGGAGGTCTTCATTAAGCGGGACAACGGCAATGGATGATAACGTTATCACATATATGATGTAAGCTTACCTTATCGGCAACAGGATACACTTGTCTGTAACACTAGACGTTGTCTTCTTACAGGGAATAGAACGAATTACGATAAGCAGTTACTTTACAAGGCTACTGATGCAGACACTGATAACATTGCATAATATACACTGTACAATGAAATATTTGTTTTATGCAACAGTGAACATAAGAAACAAACTCCAAATCATGTTTCATCTCCATAGAAATGTTCTTGATATCAAAACATTGTAGACTATGAGTTTACATTAATAAAGGGGAAAACCTTACCACGACTGACAATATATACACAAACACGCACAATGATCTGAACATGAATTTAGATATATAGGCAACGTTTTGATGAGCCATGTTGAGAGCTTGGTTACTCGTTTGTGGCCATGATTGTCAATGATCGGCCCCATTTGAGAACGGATGTAAGAACGTATGAGCCAGACGTGCAGCTTCGAGCTCTTTCATTGTTGTTACAGCCCATTGTATTTTAAAAAAGAATTGACAGTGTTTATCAATGGCCAACATGCCGTAACATGGATATGGTAATACAACAGTTACTATTTGCCGACTAAGCAATACATTTACATAGATGGAAGTCTTAGACTAAATACCCCCGTCCACCAAGCAGTGAATGTTTAACGTAACTCTTACCTTGTGCATAATGATGCGTCTATCAAGCAGTGAACAATAAATAAAATAAACTAGTGGGTATAAATACGAGATTTAGATTTAAGATAAGAAATGTCGTCAATATTGACATCCGACGACCGAGAAATAACACATTTGAACATTAGGGCTGGATATCTATTCTACACGAATATGGTATACATGTGTACAGTTTATGCGTTTAAAAAAAATAATAATAAGAACAATAATGATCATAATAATGTCTGCTTGTATACACTGTCGGCCAAAAGAAACGCCTACCATATATATGATCTAATGACGTAAAAACTATAATGCACTATAGCAATATTATAGCATTATGAAGTTGCACCATTTCTGCATAATATATTTAAATTTCAGAAGTTGGCATGTCACAAATGAATGGGGATTGTTAAAAAATGAGACAACAGCAATTCTTCAGTTTTCGATCAGTGCTTGATCAGAAAAAAACCAGAAACAGATTTTCATACAACCACGGGCAACAATACAGGCATGCACGCATTCGAATTAAAGTAGTAATGGCGCTACTGAAGTACGTGGTTACCGTGCGCAAGTGAATCAACCGGAAATAGCTGTCACCATTGGACGTGGTTTTCATGAATGTTATTGACTTGAATTAATGTTTTTTCCACGATTTCGATGAACTTTCATATTAATTAGTGTTTCAGCATATCGTGGAGATCACCATTTACTATATTTCAGAATTATTTGATTTTTCATTTTAAGGAAAATGAAGTAGGCGTTTCTTTTGGCCGACAGTGTAGCGCTTAAACTCCACGCACTGCATGCTCAAAGCGCTAACAGGTATCTGGGAAAAGGTGAGTTTTAAGTTTGCGTTTGAAAAGTTCACATGAAGACTTTGCAGCCACAGTTTTCAGTTTAAATGTGGGCACTTGGAATTGCAACTGGGCACTGGAACGCAGAGACCTCGTCGGGTTATACACACAAACAAGGTTCTGCAAGTAGTCTGGAGCTTTACCATACACACATCGATGGGTCAGTACAAGCACGTTAACTCAACTCGCTGTTTGACAGGTAGCCTGTGAAACTGTCTAAGTATTGGAGACGTGCGGGAGTCATTAGCCCGAACTACAATTCTTGCAACAATATACTGCATTTTCTGCAAGCGCTGTTTTTGTTTTCTGCTGATGTACCAATGAGAACACTGTTGCAGTAAGTGACGAAGCTGCTGATTCTGTGTCACGTGGCGGATGTTGCCAATACATCTGATGTGAAAAAAGCATTTCTGGACGATTTCGCTAACCTGTTTGTCCATATTAAGTGCAGAGTCAAAGTAAACACCTATATTTTTCCCCGCTGGCGAACACAAACTTGTGGAGCCAACCTGCAAATGATCTACATTCATTTGCTGAAGTCGTTTTTGAGGATCAAGGACCATTGATTCAGTTTTGTCATCATTTAAATTTATACAGTTTTCACCCGTCCATGACTTGACATCTTCAATGCAGGTCTCCATGTTTGTGATTGTATTGTGCTGGGAAAGTGCATCTGTCCAGCCATCCTGAAGTTGTGCATAGAGATAGTATGCAGTGCTATTGTGAGATATGACGCCTCCAAGTGGAGTGGTGAACATGGCGAATAATATTGTGCCCAGTACTGAGCAACCTCTGGATGGACGAATTTGAGTTTATGATGCTAACATACTGATGCCTATCTGTAAGTTATCCAATGGGCGGTTAAATTCCCTTTGATGTTTTTGAGACGATATATCATGTATCAAGAAAAGTGTGGTTGTATCTATGACGTCACTTATTTATCAGCCACAGTTATTTTAAACTCTCTGATAGGACGACCGTGGAGAAGCAGGCCGGTCGAAGGGCGGATCTACAGACACCTGGCTGACGACCTTAAGTAATTACAACATTGTTGCAAAATCAGATGACATCAAAGGGATATATGTCGCTCAATAGAAAACAAAACAAATGTCACTCAGTACTCTTTTAAAGATAAAAACAAATGATCAGCTGATTAGAAACTATAAAAGAAATCTAAAAAAACACCATTGTTTTTCAATCGTCACTGATTCAAACTAAGGCAATCAAGTCAGCGGGAAATAATGAACAGTCATTTGAGGGTGATAATTAATGTTCACTTGACAATGCTGTATGTTGATGTACATGTATGCAAGAAGAAATTTCACATGGTTCGGAAACATCAGCAGGAAAAGGGACCTGCGGGACTGGTTCCAAAGCCCGACTGACTTCCTGAATTGAAACGGGTAAACCGTCTCTAACAGCGGATTCCTCCAGACTGATTTTTAAGCGCGAAGACCATGCCACGTGACAGGCGCATATGTGTCGAACGTTGCCCATTGGATAAAACAGATACATGATTGACACAAGTGGGTGTATACAAAATATCATCTCGCTATCACTCACTCGGGGGCTCGGCCCCCTCGTGAGATGATAGCTCGATGATATTGTGTATACACCACTTGTGTCATCATGTATCTATTACATATGAAGCAAAGCAGTTTAGGAAATTTCCGCCTCAGCCAAACATATCCTGAAGGCGCTGAATCAGTGCTGAGTGGTCGATGGTGTCGAATGCGGATGATAATTCCAAAAGTGTCAGAACTGCAATTTGGTCACCATCAACACTGTTGCGAAGCTGATCAACAACACAGTTCAAAGCCGTCTCAGTACTGTGTGCTGACCTATAAACTAACTTATACCGTTTTAATAAGCATTTACAGTATATTTTTAATCACATATGACATTCCAGTATTCAGTATAGGCATTACCCAAAACAAATAAACTTCACATGAACAGGTTATGACATGTTGACCAGAATTTATAGAAAAGGCCAATGTTACACTCAACGACTGCTGTAATAGTCCTTTATTTCATTCTGAAAAGTTCGCAATGGTTGCATTCATTTGTTCAGTTTGCTTTTAAATATAAGATATTTTATCATCATGACTATGACTTTCAGAGGATCATTGTGCCTGTCCGGATAACCAATCATTACATGTTTCATTGTAATTTCTGTGTAGGCCTAACCGGGGATGTAGCTCAGTTGATAGAGCGTCTGCTCGTCACCCGGTAGGTCGGGGTTCGATTCCCGGCCGCGTCATACCAAAACACGTTAAAAGATGGGAGTTGTTGCTTCCTTGCTTGGCGCTCAGCATTATAAGGATAGAGCAACGCTTGAACTGGCGCTGTACTGTGGCTGCCGGGTGCCACTGGCACAAATCGAATTTCCGAATTCATTGTAATGAGGACAATAAAGTGTTATTATTATTATTATTAAGAGCCAGGTTTCTAGTTGTTGCCAGATTTGGTTAACCACGACCAAAAAGGATGGACTGGTGTCTCGATATCCTTGAAACAGAAACTACAATTTGGACTGTCAACATAACCTAATTTATACACGAAAACATTGGTTTGAAGTATATGCTGCCAAATTTGAAACCATTGACGTCTCTTGTGTCTTTTCTTGAATCGAAAAGGTATGGTATTGTAATGTTACCAGTTATCAAATGGGTAATCGTTAAAGACGTTTTGTTCCCATTTTGTGCTGTGTAGATTTTTTGTCATGATGGGTGTAAGCAGTATGTTATGAAAATACTTAGATCCTTTAACATATTTTATAATAATTTTGAGGCAGAATAGGGTTTTCCAATTTGTTCATATTTTTAGAATTCAGATTGTTTTTATCGAAATGGTTTTTAATGCTTGCGATTAGGCCATTATAGGTAAGGAAGTTTGTTTTTATTTCGAACGTTTTAGAAAATTCGTCGAACCTCATGAATCTCCCATCTGTATCAACAGGATCATTAAAGAGACGTACTCCCTTTTGATTCCAGCTATTGTAAATAAAACAGGTTTACGTCCAATAGATATATTAATGTTAAACCAAATATTTTCTAACATGATTATATTTGGATAACACTGCTGTCGATAGTACATTTTTTTTTACTTTTTCAGACCGAGTCCCATTCGAACCCACGCCCTCAGAGTAAGGCAACATTCGCCAGCATTGACTGTACCACACGACCATTTCGCCTCGATACCACATTAAAACCCGTACCTAAATTAGGGACAAATATTTTCTGCTAGCAAATCGTTTTCGTTACATTCTGTTCTAGTGTTGAAATCCCACCATGCAGTCAAAATGTCTTTATAGTAATTAATTGTTAGGTGTGAGCGAAAGCAGTTCTGGTCGCAAGTAATCACAGTTATGTTCCATTATACTAGTAATACCTAATTTAGGGAGGTTGAGGTTAAAAAGATAACACCATTTTGAATCTGAGATGAGTAAACGTGTTATCATCGATATTTTCTGAGCTTGGATTGTTGCTTTTATATTAGGGACATTAAGAGGATCGTGACAATTGCCCACGCACATCTCCAATTGTCAGATTTTCGCTCTTAGAAGTTAATAGCTTAGGTCCATATTTCATCAACAGTGTGTTGTGAGAAACATTAAAAATCAAATTACCTTTGGATACTAATGGATAAAGGTTATGGTATTATTGTTGTGTCAAATGGTTCATTTTTTATGGAAAAAGAATAAAGTCTACAACCTCATATAATGAATTATGTAATAAAAAATATACAACTTCCAGTGAAGAGTTATCTTCCTTTTTCAATACTTTTCACAAATATCCAACTTTAGCATCAAATTACTCAGAAAATAGGTCCGTCACATATACTTTCTATTTTCTATCTTTCTTCAGCGGTAAGTTTTCCACAAGTTTTATCATGTTTGAATTATTTTTCATTTAATTTTTATTCTTGAACAGGACTTTTGAAGTTATTTCTGCAGAATCCATTGTTGACATAGTATTTTATCAAATAAGGTTAATGAAAAAAAGCAACATACAACTTGCATAAATCACTTTTCTACTCTAATAACATTCCATTTATGAAAAAAAAACAATATAGCTCTGAATGATCATCATTATTTTTTTTTAAAAGTGACCCCAACAAATTGAAACAATTTTCCCATTTTGCAGAAAAAAGGTTCGTGAGACACACTTTTTCTTTTTGAATCTTCAATAATACATATTTAGCTTGATACATGCCAATTTACAGCAATTTTTCATTTATTTTGATTATTGTTTGGAACCTCTTTAAATCATCCATTCTTTTTGTCGCAATATATTTGATTTCCCTAAATATTGTCAGGTTTGTTTCTCCAGATGAATTTAAAACATTTTTAAAAATGCATTTATAACATCACTGTTTTGATCTGGTAATGAGCTAAAAAGGTGGTGTAACTTTGGAATAATTAAAGATTTTAAGACAACCTTTCAGTAACAGTAACAGTAAGGTCGTGTGTTGACCATATATACATTAAACGTTCACGCGATCTTATCTTATCTTTGTAGTTTGTTTCTTTCATATATTCAAGGTCATGAGTGAACGTTATATCTAAGAGGTCAAACTTATTTTGATCCCAGTTAAGATTAAGCTGAGGACAAAGCTTCATTTTTGATCGTTTCTTTGAGCCAATCCAGAGGAGACGCGTTTTTTCAATGTTAACTTTAAGCCATGAGAATCTGGTCAAAAAATGCAGTACACTTAACACAGAAAAAAGACATCGTTCAGATCCATCTAAGATGCACGTTGTATCGTCTGCAAATTGGTTGAGTAGAAATTATATATTGCCTATTGTTATCCCTTTGATGTTCTTATTAATATTTATCATTAAAGCAAGGATTTCAGCACATAAAATGTATATATAAGGAGAGCTTTGTAAATCGAACATAGGCGAGCCATAACCATTCACCAATACATTTGATTCCATTGCCCAATATTAAAGACAGCAAGTGTCTTATCTATAAATGACCAGTCGACTCTATCTAATGCTTTTTCGAAATCTATAAGGAGGTGGAGTCTAGGAATTTGGTGAGATTCGGTATGTTCCATAAGGTCATATATTAGTCTTGTTATCTCACCGACGTATCTTCCTGACATGAAACCTTTCTGATCTTTTCTTATTAAAGTAGAGAGCACAGCTTTTATTCTTTTCGATATTGCAAGGGAAGCTATCTTATAGAACACTGATAGGAGCGAGATTGATCTTCAATTTCTCAGAAACATCTTTGGTTTCTAAAATGTTGGTATGCAAGTAATTAGTCCTCTTTTTAAAGAAGTAGATAATTCACCTATATAGTATGATTGATTTATTGATCTTATTAAGAATTGATTTGTCTTGTTCCGAAAGAATTTTAAGAATTCAGACGTGAACCATCCGGCCCAGGGCTCTTATCTTTTTCAAACACTTTAGTGCTGCACATAATTCTTCATATTCAAGATTTCACTCCAATGATCATGACAAGATATTATCTAGCTTTGGTACATTGTAATCCCTTAATAACTGATCCAGACTGATGTCACTCACGTCGTTTTTCTAAACTTCCTCTTGTATTTGTTTTTGATTTGTCATGATATCTCCAGAATCGTTGTGGAAACATGAACAAGATTTATTTATGAAATTTCGGGATTCTAGACATAGGATATATTTTGTTGGCTTTTCCCCTTTTTCTAAAGCGGCTACCTCTGATCTTATCTTTACCCCCTGCGTTTTAATATTATTAATAATTTCTAGTTTTTCATTGAGCGCCTTAATTTCTTTTAGTAGATTCGATTTTACTTCAATGCCATTAGCCTCAATCATGTCTCTGTAATCTGATTTATCTTAGAAGTAAGTTCAGTTGCATCTTTTTCTCTTTGTCGCTTTTTCTATATTATAGTTTCATCTCTTATTTGTAGCAATAACATTTAAAAAAACATCTGGTCGTCGATGGTAAATTCGCCGCAGTGTCACTATCATTTGTATATTGTAAAATGGTTTCCGATATATCGTCTTTTTTACAAGTACGATATAGTCTTTGTTATTGAATTTCCAAAATCCTTTATGGTTTCACCAAGCAAGACGAACATTTAGCTTTGAACATTCCCATGATATGTTTATATTCACATCACACGTATAGCGTTATTGATTTGCTCACAAGGGAATATGTTTTGGCATCCAGGCTATAAATGATGTATCTGAAAGTGGCGTTGTTAAGGATAACAACTATTGATCTATGATTGGCTAGACACCCTCAAAATACAATTGATATCGGTGTTTGGATAAATGAAAGTGATATGAGTTCAGGAATTCTTATACCCCCATCACACCAAACCCGTTCTCACTACGTTCTTGTTTTTTTTGGAAAACGGGCTTGAACTGTGCTCGAACTGTGCACAAACGGAGTGGACGTAATGGCAACTGTTTACAAACTTTATGGACGGGCTCGAACTGGGTAAGAACGGAATGGTGCTCCAGAACGTTGAACATGTCCAACGTTCTCCCCGTTCTAAATTTGGACGGAGTAGGAACGTAGTAAAAACGGGATTGCCGTACTAAGAACGGAATTGCCGTATTGCGAACCTACTAAGGACGAGTAAGAACGTTGTGCAGTCGGGACGCGATTGCAATACGTTTGTGCACAGTTTCCACCCAGTCCATGACGTCCTCAGTCAGATCGAACTCGACCGCAGTACGACCATAGTCAGTTGCTCTAACGTCCAAATATGTGTAAATAAATTAAATTGTTTCGATTGAGTTCTTAGTACGTTCCTACACAGTTATAAAAGTTCGCATTAGGTTGTCATTGCGTTCTACTCGTTGTTAGTACGTTTGCGAAATCTCTACACAGTTCTTACGACGTTGGCAGTACGATGCGAATGAACTGGTATAAATACAGGCGTGTTAATACGTTTATCACTTTGGTTATATTAATGACCAGAGAACCATGAACAGAGTTACTGCTCTCAGTATGTTGAATGTAGGGTTTCTACAGTTTTTGATGGAAGCAGAACAACAGTGGAATTTGGTCTTTGCGCAAGAACAAAGAAAAAGAACAAGAACTTGCTGGGTGAGGACGTGGAACAGAAGACTCGGTCGCTATGACTTCTACAGGGGTTGAAGATATTGTATTTGGTTTTCTTTGAACCATCTTCTTCTGAATACACTTCTTCTTCCTGGGAGGCATGATGTTTTCACCTTGAAGTTCAGAACGGCAATGAGAACGGACAAGAACTTTCTGGGTATTTATAAAAAAACGAGACAGGACGTGACGAGCACGCACTGAGAACGGAATGAGGACGGAGTGAAAACGGAGAGAACTGTCTTAAAACGAGTTAGAACGGTATTGTGCGTATTAAGAACGAGATAGGTCTAGTCAAGAACGACTTAGAACGGAATTGGACTGGCTGAGAACGTTGTGAAATCGAGGTGAACGGTCAATATTATACAATCTAAACGTGGTACCAACTGTCTGAGAACGGCGTAAAGACTAGATGGACGTTCTGAGAACTGTTTGTGAAGGTACTGGGGTCGTTGTTTGATATACAGGAAACAAAAGTTGCTCGTTTCTATCCCGTTCGAGGCCGTTCTACAATATTTTTTGGACGGAGTAGAACGTAGTGAGAACTACCTTGGTGTGACTCAGGCATTAGACGATGTCAAGTTTACGGATATACTACTGTATAGAGAAGTTTGAAAAATGGTTTCAGGCAATTCAGTGCTCAGAATGTAAAAGATATCACAGTGACCAACGTAAACATAACGTGTTACTTCACGAAGTGGTTATAGCAATATTGCAATAGGTAAACTAACACTAACCATTTAACGAAAATGTCTGAATGCTAAGTGATACTGATAAGTAATAGTTACTGCCATACTTTCCAATTTGTATCGGGAAATAGCAGGACAGTTTGTCCGAGAGGACCATTTTCGAGGCCTTTATGTGGCCCCTTCTCTACTGTATGAATGAAATGCGTAGTACTACGGATGTTTCGCCTGACCGATTTTAGCACGTGATTCTCGAGTGTAAAATTAGACACACGAAATAAATGTTCAAAGATCGTGCAGGTTCGTGCAATTTACGAACATACGGGTAATTTGCGACGAAACTTAACAGTTTCTCAATTTCTAGATTGCTTTGGAAGAATGAGGTCGTCTTGTTAGCTTGGCTCTTAGACAATGGAGACTCAAGGTGACTTCTAAATATGAGTAAAATCGGTTGGATTTTCAATATTTAGGTTACATGAACACACTTATAATTTTATTTTTGTATATTTCCTTAATTGTATATTATTTTCCATGCTTCAAACTACTAAATTTATCATTCCTAACATAACTTTCTAAACGGTTGTTGTGCATTTATGGTAGAAAATATATCAAAGTCATGTTTATTTTTTTGGTCTATTCTTTCTAGTTCATTTTTTGGAAGAAGTCAATCAAATGATTCAAGTATTTTTACTCCCAACCGTATTGAGTACTACATCAAATAAATTAGTTTGTTTACGCCTTGATCTTAGTGAATCAAACGTTTAGCTCAATCGTTATGTTATTGGCGTTGATAAACTGTAACTTATTTTGTTTAAGATTGGTTTTTAAACTGTCCGTGTATGGACGAAACAGTCCTGATATCGATACTGAACAGGACATTTGTATGAATGGTTGCTACGGGCAACGAGGTCTAAGTGGGATGTAAGTATACTGACCATTTTTTATTGCAGATTGTCTGGTTTTCATTTAAATATATTTGTTATTATTTGTCACTTCACGATTGCGAAACTCTTTGTGGGATAATCGCATCAGAGTTTAGTTGCCTGTCAGTGAAAGAAGAACGTTAAGTTGTATGATTTATATATATTACTCATATGTATGCATTCCTACAAACATACACATACATACATGTTCACACGCATACACAAATTCATTAATACATACATTAATACATACATATTTTAAGACAAAAATATAGAAAATAATTATCATGTCAAATACATGACCCTAAAGTAATTGATTAATCATTTTGTTTTTGAAAGCAACTGGTAAACATTTGATGTTGTGATGAAATACATGCATAATCTGTTTATACGTAATAGGCGTGTCTCCCAGATGTTTTATGCATAGACACATTTACCTGTAAGAGGATATGGTTTAGTACAGGTTCATTAACAGTTTACTTGAAGTCAATGATGTTATCTAGAGGAAACATACATCAACCAATGTTAACATTTAATTATTTATCCCGTTTCATTGGACCAGACATGCTATATATTCAATAACATCTAAAACGTGTATAAGATTTTGAAATATATTTACGTAAGTAAAATGACATTAATGTGAAAGATCGAGGTCGCAGATTGTTTATATACTTGTATAACTTTAGTTAGTAGTAAGTCTTTTATATTATCCTACATACTATATATCTTCAAATTTTAACAATCATTTAACAACACTTTTCCCAAAACAATAACACCAGGCTTCTTCTGTTGTTTCTTGATTCTGTTCTTATTTGTCAACAAGATGATCAGCTATTGTGCATTTTGACATATCTCTATTTACCAGGTAAGTTGAGTTGACTTATTACTACAGGCGTTCACTTCAGACGGTTAAGATCTATGGTACACTGGCATCTGTAGTGATGTGGAACGTGTATATCTCTACACCTGGTTTCGATAGTGACTATTCACAAGGGACAACCATGCACTGGGTATGTGTGTGATTTCTGACAAGATATACTATATTTTGCTTGCAAAGAAACGGTTCATCCCATCCAAGATTTTGAAATTGTTAATGATGTAATATTCTCCCGATAGCAACCATGTCACTTCGCATTCTATAAATAGTGTGTTGTTGATTATTGGCTAATTTTCTATCCACTGTAAGTTTACATGTTTACTCTAGACATGCCGTTGTTTATATGCCAAATCATCTCACGCACTACGTCGTACAGGGACTAAGACGTTGAATATTTAAATAAACCAAACTTTTATGGATAACAACTTCTTTATTGTTCATATACACGAGTTTCGAGGAATATACTAACTCCACCTCGTGTATTGATTCCATCTAACGAACAAGTAAAATATAACAGAACATGAAGGTTTTCTTATATTGTTAGGGGTTAAGCACAGTGGTTAGCGCGTTCGGCGGTTAGGGACTAGATCGATAGATCCGGTCGACGCTCTCTGGCCTCTGTTCCATAACAGTGAGCGATTATAATCGCCCAATTGAGCGAATTGAGCGCTCATTCCCTCCTGAACGACACGGAGCGATGCCTCGAGGCTTGCTCCCTTTTTCTACACAGCGCTACATTGAGCAATCGCGCTCAAGAGAGGTTTAAAAGTATTCGCTCATTGAGCTTTACTTTAGAACCTCTCTTGAACGTGGTCCAGGTTTCACTGCCACATAGCTATGGTGTTGCTGACTTTCTGCCTGCAATAATACTAGCAGCCGTGATATAAGTGAAATACTTTTGAAAGCCTCAACTCACCTCATCTCTTTTGTATAGTGCAATAGAAGAATTATTCTCTCTTTCCCAATCAGATAAAAAGATTTTATTTTCTTGTGTTAAATTAGTGGACTCTAAATGTAGTTTTGCTTCATTGTTTCATTCACATTATCATAACGTTTAAAAATATCTTTGTTGAAAATTATTACTAAAAATAGTTTGGTATCCCGAAATATTTGTTGTTTAGTCCAAGTTGTAAATATCTTTCAAAATGACCATTATTCTCATGGCAGTCTCCATCTCACAAACGAAAAAGTGTAACCAGTTTGAACCATCCTCAATATCTTATTTGTATCGGGGAAATGTTGTGGTTTCAGTGTACTATCACTTATCTCTCGTTGACTGACGAAGTAGCAACTCAATATGTCCCTGTCTAGCATATGAAATAGTGTAATACATTTAATTGATAGTGCACTTATCAGAAGGATTCATGTATCTGGTTATTTTGGGGTAATCAGGTTTCCAAAATAACAGTGGTTCGCCTTACATTCATGTTTCTATTGCACGACAATTATATTATTCCACCATGAACATTATGAAGGCTTTGCTTTTGACACTTTTTGTTTATCACTATAGTCTACTTGTTGTTGAATAAGATAGAATTAAACAATAACCTAAACTGCACGAAACGACGCCATAGAGTCAAACACAAATTACGATAAATCAGGAAATAACAAGAGATTTGTTGATACGGAATACTTTTTTTCGAAACATATATTTGAAAAAGGTAAAGTGTGTACAATTATCTCAAACCGAAATGGCTTTGTCCAATTTGTACACAAAAAAATGAGATAGCGATAAAATCATGGATATCATCAGAAGATCGCCAACACACACAATAACAATGCAATACTGTTATTGTTAGTGTGACCAATCTGGTCTCGATTTGTCAAACAGATAACCATCACTTTATCCTATCTTTCCGATCAAATGCCCTTGCATGTTTCACGATAATCATCTAGACAGTTTTGCCTGTTGAGATATATGCTACATTGAGGGATGATGCAGCGTGTACATCTGTACATCTTGTCTAGGTTGTGACTAATCACTACAGGCAACCGTGCATACTGATTACTGACAAGATAGTCTGGCTATAAGATCCTCTACACACTGTGTTTCAGATAATTGGTAAGATATTCTAAATATTGCATCCATGCCAGTACACATTCTCTGAATACTGAGAGTGCATTGACCTTGAGGTTGTTGACTCGTGTGATCTTTTAAGAAATGGTTGGGAACGTACAACTATTTGTTGATAAGAACTTCAGTATTTCTATTTAAAAAGGTTAATGATTTTTAATTTAATTTATTACATTGATTTCGTTTAAAGTCTACATGTGACATTTTGCATATATTCAGCTGCTGAACAAAAGTTTGTTACATTCACAACACTCGTAACAATTGTTTCATTATTTTCCACAAAACTTATAAACGTAGTGTTTTCTTCTCATAATAAGGTAGTCAAATCATTGTAAATGCAAATGAAGTTAGGAAATTGTTGATATTATGCATATATTAAGTTATATTCTGGTTGCACTGAAATTAATGCTAAAGTTGCAAATATGAATACTGTAGGTATCATCAGTTCGTCGCGGTGAGTTCATTCTTGTTTTGCATATCAACTTTAAAATGTTTTGAAACATACTTATTGCATATTCATTCAACACATACATTGTTTTTGAATAGAGTATGTACATTATTAATCCAATGTGAAGTTTTAAAAATTTACACAGGTGCTGAAAAATGTTTCAAAACGTGTTGCCCGTTATCTCTAATAATTTATATTGCAAATGAATAATTAATCTGTTTTCATTGCCATAATTGTCTCAGACAACTGGTAATATAAATATATCATGCAGTGAAAATGTTAAAGTGACGAAATACGATTTTTAGTGAAATAACCTGGATTGCCACCGTCAGTCATACCGGACTGGAATGGATACCAGTTCAAAAGTAATGACCGAAATATACATGTGCAGGGTCAAAAATCATGGCGTGAAGAAGTTGCAGACTACGAAACACAACTAATGGAGAAGTGAGATTGACACGAAATCAGTGTATGAGTACAGAGCCTCAACTCTTAACATTCTGAGGGGTATTGTGCAGAAAAGGGTTGATTTGTGGATCAGCCACATGACTATCTCCGGGCATGTTCAACAATGTCGGTTTAAATGCTAGGTCCTCGTGCACAAAACTCATTTTGAATGACTGGAGAGAAAACTAAGAATAAATTGGAGAAGAGCACGCAGATTTTACTTGAGGCCAAATTGGAACCATGTTCCTTTCGCTGACAAATCTATTTACACATGTTTTAGTAATATTCGTAAGATGTAAGTAAGGCGTTTTCAAAGTATGAGATATAGAAGTTATTGCCCAACACCAATCCACAAGTCCATTTTTGGGGATATTTTCCGAAAATTGCTGCTGAAATCTTAAACGGTGGTTGGTATTCTGTAATTCCCAAAAATATCAGAATTGTATCATTAACGACTTAAAACATAATTAAAATGTCTTGTATTTTTTATTAAAAAATGAGATTTCTGCAAAATAAAATCCATTGCTCAATTTTATTTATTATTTTATTATTTGCGTATTAAGTCTCAAACGTCACGTAAACATATCAATGTAACATACTTTTGTTCAGCCACTGTATATATATATATATATATATATATATATATATATTGTATCCAAATTCTTCATTCATCAAATGTTCATTAAATTGTATATTTTTAACAGTTTAAAGGTGTGAAATTCTTTTAAATTACCGGAATTAAAGTGTGTGCTGTATATACCCCTAAGGGTATGGAGAACCACAGGTCAACTTATATCTCGATTGATCTTCCCAGCTGTCCATAAACAACAATAGCTGGGACTATCTACCTGTTTCATTGATCCAGTCTGGCTCAGATCCATATTTACACATCCATCTCTTTGTTGTCTAGTCACGCAACCAGGGAAGTAATCACATTCTATTTGTACTTTATCTGAGATACAACAAGATTAACTTCCATTGAAGACATCATGGTATTAACTGGCTCTTGTAATCCAGTAGAATAAATGTAGCTGGTTATGGCCTTGATAAACTAATTCCTCGGTGCAATTTCCTAAATGATCTCATTGACGATGTCCACGCTTTGAACTGGACTCTGTCTGCAACTAGTTGATTCATGTGTGTGTTTACTTATATGAGACTATAATGTTCCACTTGGTCTAAATATTTTGTGAAAACTGTTCATTGGAATGTGAAGGGTGGATGTAATGGAATATCTGATTATATATAATTTCTCCATCTTCATCCATCTCCAGATTGTAATTGTGTATGAACTGACCAATGTAGCACAACACTAATGTGTTAATGCTAGTTTCAGTGTCACCAGTATTGTCACCACTGGTTTCAACATTAGCATCTACACAACTGCAGTCAAAGTCTAGACAACACCTGTTCATATGTGAATAAATGTACTTACTAGGAATGAAGATTTATATGGGTATACTTAACCGACTCAGACATGTATTGAAAAACGTTTTGGAGAGGTCCATCTTTCGACTTGTATGACCATGTACCAAATTATTTAACTTCCGTTTCAGTATTTGACGTAAATACATGCATGGATGATAGTGTTTCTTGTATTGGTTAAGTTGGTTACATAATGAGCACCTGAAACGGAAGGTGTCAATAATCGCTGTGTTATTTATTTAGTTAAAGTCGTGACGTTGTGATGAATATGAGGAAATTGTAACATTCAATTGTTTACAAACGTATATTGATATATGTTAAATATTCAGTCGTTTTAGTTTAAAGTGTTGCAATACAAATGTGTCTGTGTTGACCTTACATAATAATTTCTAAATTATGTTTTGAACATTTTTTGCTTAACCTTTGTAATAGATAAATATCTCCCATCTTAATATTTTATTTTTTATCTTAATACCACTTCTGCTCTTGAAATGCATTGCGTTCCATTTCAAACCGAAAAATATACTTACTTGAAAATTGATTGAGTGATTGAGAACAGTGCATGCTTTTTAAAATTGATATGTTTACATCACTGACATTTTATGTCAAACATATTTTAAAGAAAAATATTAGGGTTTTTATGGTGCAGTCTTGGGTGGTCCAATAATACATTTTTTACCTTATTTTTCAAAACTTGCTGTGTATTTCCGTTCAGGTATGCACTCTGTACAAATTCGTCTGTACGAAACGAAAAAGGGAGTTCTGAAGAGTTGTTTTCAAAACAAGTCTAATTTTAACTTTCTAATTAAGGCAGTGTTATTTTTAAAAATTGTCTTCCTTTGTCATTTATGTAGATGTTACTTTCTTTATGAACAGAAAGGTTTTCCTGCTATACTTCACGCCGACCACATACTTTGAGTTGTGGGTCGCCCAGAATATAAATTGTGTATACATTTAAAGAAACAATGTTCCTCTCATACACATGCTCTAGTATAGACTTGCACTTTGTGTCAACATACAATTAAGTTTTGGCTAATTGGTAGCTCAAACAAAAGAACTTATCTAACTATAACTTTCACTATTCCATTCCCAGTGCTTATCCTTTTACTTCGTGTTTATTAAGGAAGGTAAAATCAGTTGATCGATCTCTGGAAGTAAAGGTATAGTCTTACTCCGACTAAATATCTGATGTTATTACACAGTATTAGAACATCCTTTACATGGCTATAATACAAAAAGAGAAAGGGCTCGAGGTGTTTCACAGGACAAAAAGTGGTAGAATCCACATGCCGGATCCTTCCGGATTCCGGGAAATTTGGGGGGAATCCGGAAGGATCCTGAAATCGGATTCCACCACTTTTTGTCCTGAGTTTGTGGTTGAATTATATTTCAACACTTCAGTCCCTGGTTATACTGTATTGTCAAATCGTCTTGAATTGACCTACTGTTAATTCTTATAAGTACAGTGTATAATGGTTACATCGACAAGATAAACAAAAAAGTATTTAAAAACCTGAGATTTAAAGTTATTGAATAACGTCATTAAAGCTGTGATTGGTCTTGGAACGGCTAAACACTTCAAACTCGAATTTCTGTAACCGTAGAATAACTTAATTATACCCCCGCTACGAAGTAGTCGGGGGTATATAGCGCTCAGCGCGTCCGTCCGTCCTTGCGTCCGTCCGTCCGTCCGTCCGGAACACTTTTGGTTCCGCTCATAACTCAAATACTACTTGTTCAATTGTTATGAAACTTTATACATGTACACTTTATGGTCCCTAGATGTTCCTTTTCTATGTTTCCCTCAGATTCCATGATTATTTTTTCAGATTTTCCACTTTTAAGCGTCTTTGTGTGCGCGTCTATGGTCACACTTTTGGTTCCGCTCATAACTCAAATACTACTTGTTCAATTGTTATGAAACTTTATACATGTACACTTTATGGTCCCTAGATGTGCCTTTTCTTTGTTTCCCTCAGATTCCATGATTATTTTTTCAGATTTTCCACTTTTAAGCGTCTTTGTGTGCGCGTCTATGGTCACACTTTTGGTTCCGCTCATAACTCAAATACTACTTGTTCAATTGTTATGAAACTTTATACATGTACACTTTATGGTCCCTAGATGTGCCTTTTCTATGTTTCACTCAGATTCCATGATTATTTTTTCAGATTTTCCACTTTTAAGCGTCTTTGTGTGCGCGTCTATGCTTACACTTTTGGTTCCGCTCATAACTCAAATACTACTTGTTCAATTGTTATGAAACTTTATGTATGTACACTTTATGGTCCCCACATGTGCCTTTTGTATGTTTCGTACTCTAATTTGCATAATTTATGCAAATTTTCTCCGTTTTTCGACTTTGCCATTCAGTTTTTGTTCCACTCATAACTCAAATACTAATTGTTCAAATGTCTTGTAACTTGATACATATAATCATCACGATGTGTACATCTGCCTTTTGTATGTTTCATACCCTCATTTGCATAATTTATGCAAATATTCTCCGTTTTCGACTTAACCATTCACACTTTTTGTTCCACTCATAACTCTGAAAGCATATGTCCAAATGTTAAGAAACTTGATATGTACAATCACCATGATGTGTACATCTGCCTTTTGTATGTTTCATACCCTCATTTGCATAATTTATGCAAATTTTCTCCGTTTTTCATCCTCGCCATTCACACTTTTTGTTCCACTCATAACTCAGACACTAATTGTTCAACTGTTACGAAACCACTGATGTGTACATCTGTCATTTTTATATTTCATACCCTCATTTACATATTTGTATGTTTCATACCCTCATTTGCATATTTAATGACATTTTTCAAATTTTTCGACTTTTACTTCTAAAACATGCTTACAAGTGTAATACTTACTCTGCTTTAATAATACTTATATATAATGGTCTGTTCATACAAAAGTTTAAACATTGATGCCCTTTTGCTATTTTCAAACATTTCTTTTTTACCAATGTTAAAAGCGGGGGTATCATGAGTGAGCTGTGCTCACTAATTCTCTTGTTGCTAGATGTATTATCTCTTTCAGAATATACCCCCTCCTATTGTGTATGAAACCAGTTCTTGATCAAATTTGCCACCAACATGTAATGTTCTGCATCTTCATGGATAAATAAACCATAAAGGAAATATACATTGATATCATCAATAACACTATCGTCACAAAAGTACTTACTGAGCCCTGGCTGTGTTGTATTGTATTGTGTTGTACAAGCTGTTATATTATATTATAAGTCCAACATTTAATTGATTTCACCGAAATAGTATTTCGTTTGTGAGCTTCGTTTTGCAGTGTTTTTAAAATGTATTTACCACCTGAATTAATACCAATATATCATTCAAAAAGTTCTTTGATAACACCTAATTATTAATATCCTGAAATAGTTGTTTGTTGAACACCAACTTGTAAAGTTCTTTCCTATTGGCCATCTTCCTCGTGGGTACTCCTATATCACAAATGATAAAATGTAGAACATTTTGTGTTTCCAGTGTAAAAGTACTCTTATATCTCGTTGAGTGACTGAGTAAAATTAAAATATTCACTTGCAAAAATAATCATCTACATTTTACAAGATAATGAAAATGATGATATTATTACAAAGTGTTCTTAAAGCAAAACAGGCACAACTATAATTCAAATATAATTACACCATGTAGTCAATCGGAAGTTCCACTACTCCAAATTTTATGAATGTAGTTTTGTTGAACAACACAAAACTAGCATGTGTGTTCTAAATGTGCCCTGCCTGGTTACCTTTCTGTTCCTATGATAACCTTCACTTTGTTTATTATTTACTAATCTTTACAAACAAATGCTCTTTTTTTTATTTCACTGGTATCGATTAGCATTAGCAGATAGATGCTGCACTGATAGCAGAAATAACATTTAGCCTGTACATTTAATGATAATATTGGATACCTATATCGCACACTTTCCCATGCATTTAATGCTTGCTCAAGGCGCAACACATATTATTACCCTGAAGGAAATTGTACTTTCGGTGGTGCTAATAAGCGCTCTGCGCGACCGCATAGATCCGTACTTCCCTTGTCCAGGTACTCATTTATGCAGCTGGGTGGACTGAGTGCAATGTGGATGAAGTGTCTTGCCAACGGACACAACACATCATGAGACCCAGGTCACAACCTTTTTGTTTCTCCACATGGATTCGAACCTGGGTCTCTGACGTGAGAAGCCAGCACGCTAACCAATACACCACTGCACCATCTGTACATCATGTCTAGGCTGTGACTAATCACAGTAGTCAACCGTGCACACTGTGGTTCTAATAATTTCTACATATTTGCATCAATGTCAGTTCACATTCCCTGAATACTGAGAGTGCATTGACCTTGAGGTTGTTGACTCGTGTGATCTTTCAACAAATGGAGATGCTTGGAACGCAGAACTATTTGTAGGTAAATAACCTACCAAGACATACTGTCTTTCACCCTCAACTATTATATTGCAACAGTCGTGAAAACAATATATGTCACATACATACTCCACCAGAAATATAACTCAAATGTATCAAAAGTCTTATGTTGGTCACCAAATTGTTTATATTAAATTTTAATCTCATAATGTCATAGTTTGTAGTTGACAATTGCTAAATTTTACAATATGACAAATACGGTGATATTCTTACAATGTTCACATTTTCCTTACTTATTAAGTTATATGTGTAACCTACATGATATACCGAATCTGAATGCCTAGTATTTGTTCTGCAGCCTTGAGATTTAATAAAATCTAGCTACAGATTTAAAGAAGATTTTAAAAGAATTTTATAGTTGGGGCCCATAAACAACAATAGCTGTTTCTACCTGTTAGATTGATCTCATACATCTCATCTGTCAAGTCAAGCAAACAGGGAGATAATTACATACTGTTTTATGTGTACCTAATCTGCGATAAAACTACGTTAGCTGTCATGAAACTAAGGTAAAATAGTAATAACTGGATCTTGGAGGAACAGTGGAACAGAAACTATACGGTCATATGGTTCAGATGAATTCCTTTGTGTAAAATGCTGACATTGAAGATGTTACACCTCATGAAGATAATGATAAATAATGACAGTTACAATAAAAAAGAGTATTTCCAAACATTCTGATTAAGTAAGTATTCTTGAAATTGAGGGGAGTACAGCTGTGTTACGAGATAACATAAATACATTGAGAATATCTCATGTTTCATTGACATAAACGAAAGACAACCAAAACAGTGTGTGTATATATATATATATATATATATATATATATATATATATATATATATATATAGTTTTGTCAATATCTTCAGGTATCTGTCCGCTCTAAATGATATATTCCACAACATCACTTGTTGAGATACCTGATGAAGTGATATATGGTTTCTATTGTGAATCTTCATTGACATGGCAGAACGAGCCAAAGTGTTTTGCACATATTATTAAATACATTGTGAGTATTAAAACTGAAAATGAACGAACAACGTAAATCTGAACTGTGTTTAACACATCTCTGCATGCATATTTTAACTAGTGTCTGCTATTTTCTGATTTGCAGTTACTCCTGTAACCTTTATGTCCAGAGTGAAGATGGTTAATTGCTGTACGGACTAATTATTTTCATGGCTTGAGATAGCCCTAAGTGCAATTACTTTGCCATGCTAACAGTATCAATTGGATGTCATCGAAATAGTAGTCACTGAGCTCATTCCATCGTTTTATTGTTAGCGGAAAATTGTGTCTATCTCAGCAAAGGTATCAGTGATATTCTGTAAGTAATTTCGAATCCAACCTTTTGAAAACTCTGACATACATGTGTTCGTTTTTGTTTATCGCCCAAAATATACAACAGAAACATAAAACCTGTTTGTTATACTGCGTTTTGAACATATACAGACGATATATCCTTTGTGGCATCCCAGGCATAACTCACCTTAAAACATTGAGTCATTTTAAATTAGGGTTTCATCATGGAGGTATCTCAGTTGATGTCACATAAAACATGTACAATGTATTAATTACACAACACAAAGTCAGTCATGAATTGTACAACAAAACGATATATTCATATTTTCAACATTTGTTTAGTTGGCGTGTGGTGGCAATACTATGTAAAACAATGCCGAGCAAGCAGCATCTTGTCAATGCACTGTGCAAGTTGAAGGAAAACCTAGTTCTATCTATGGTGAACTCTTTTCCTTTTTGCAGTCATATCAATACATAGGTTCTATAATCCAAAACTCGTTTTCCTGTGTTTGACATAATATCTTTTTGCAACTTTCAAACACAAACTTTCAAAAATTAACTTTTACAGACATTCAAACATTCTTAATTTACAGTTTTCTCCCTCACTGATTTATCTCTAAGGCAGGACTTGTCCTCCATTCCTGCGCCACCACAACATCATTAACCTCTGAACGTTCTAAGACTTCTCTCTGTCATCACAGCCAGTCGTTTGTTTTGTTTTTTGTTTATATTATATATTTTTACCCCTTAGTACACCCTCTCCATCAACATCTGACAACAGAACTCCTGAATAAGGTCGGTCGGATATGCACACATAGTGTTTCGTTGTGTATTTAACATTCATAAACAATATTAATAATACATTCCAATCGCATATCTCTATTCCCAAGCATGAGCATTAATTACCGTGAATGAATCGTACTATATATAATATATATAAATACACACATTTACATGTACATGGACTAAAACATTATAACAATCTAAACAACGCTTCGTGAATCATGAACTTTTACAATAAAATTATTTTAGTTTAAATCCCATAATAAAAATACTGTGAAATTATAACTTGTTTGATTTTTAGAATTGATGCACTGTATTCATACCTAATGGGTTTGTTTGTCCCTGAGGCCAGGTTCAGAAGATAGAACTTTCTTATTAATACCTAATCTAATAAAGTAAATTTTATTCAAATATATCATACAAAAGAGTAATCAATGCTATTTCTAAATCAAGTTCTCTAATGTTTTCAATTATGTGATACAAAGCTTATGGTCCATGTAGTTGAAGACAAATATACCAGGAATAAATACACAGACTTTGCTCCTGTCTAATAAATCACATCATCCAGCTGCAGATGCTTAAGAATTAGGAAAAACCAAGCACTAATGCTTCAGATTCTGACATACATATATTCCTGTAATGCTGTTTCTGAAATTCAAGAATAAAGAGACTCTAATTCTTTCAGGCAAATAACATTAATCACTTGTACTTTATAATAAAGGCATCTAATTTAAATTTTAATTTAAAAACATGTATATGCTGCAGTAGAATTCTTCAACCCTCGCGTTAGTTATGATATCCACCATCTGCAGTGACGTAGCAATTACCGTGACAACATGTTCAACTGTCAATTAAGTATTAACATGTACATGTATTAACTACTATGAGTGCCCCTTCTTACGTTTCTCAAGACTATCAGTTATCAACTTTAACGATCAATTGTCAGTCTGTCATTTGCAGTCTTTGAAGTAACACTAATTGCGATGATCAAGTTAATTCTGTAATTGAGAAGTCAATTAAAAAATAACTAATCTACACTCACACTAACCTTAGATCATTTAACTTAATTGATGTCTTACAAAATCTGTCAGACCTTCTGTCAGGTTTAAGTCAACCGTTTCTTCAATATGTTGACTAACACTAACATACAATTCCAGTTATATGAAATTTATCAAAAGCAATTATCATAAGTATAGTAACATACTTGAATTGATTATAATACTTCAAAAGGTAGTATCAATCTGCTGATTTAGAGGTAAAACAGCGTATCGTGATGCGACAACATGAAAAAACTTGTGGGTGCATTTTCAACAGCAATCACTGACTGGGGGATAGTAATTTGACTGCAGTATGAAATGTCCTACAACTGAGGAGACCATCTTGAGTTGCCCCAACTGTAACGGTCAAAGAGCCCATGATGAAATAATTAGTATTAGTATTAGTAATTAGGTTTGTTTGTTTGCCACATACTAGTTCTCCACGTCTATTTTACTCAGTCAATACAGTAAAATAAGGGCACTAAATATGGTTTTAAAGAATCACGATCATTTGTTATCTGCCAACACGTTTGAATAATAATAATAATCATATATCACCATCTTGATAAACGTCTGAACAATTATTATCATCGACCATACAGTAATTTAACAAATTCTAAAACGTTAATATGTGCAATAACTTTTATGCAGGTGACATGTTTATGATCATACAAGAACGTTAAAATAACAATGGAGCAAAACAGGTACTTTTATCAAGTTGAAAACAATTGTAGACAAAAATGTGAAATATTCTTTTATATTGTTTTTCGTGAAAAATCGAACTGGAGATTGCCTGTAAATGTGTCTTTATGGGTTTCTTTTGATAATATACATTTATATACAATAACAAATATTGGCACGAGAATGTATGAAAAAAGTAAAATTTAGTGTTCTATAGAGAATAAAAGTAAGCGCTGGTGTAAAGACAATCTTTAAAAGAAGATCCGCCTGGTGTAGGGTAATCACAGAATGTGTAGTGCTGCAGGATTTTTTTTCTCGTGAAAATTATGTGTAAGAAAATATTTTGTAAGATAAGCATAATTTGTGTGTTAGAGTTGCTGCAGGTCAAAAATGTTGGGTGGTCTATGTTTCATGTTGCAATTATGTTTTTAAAAAAACTTTCATTTGGGAAATACAATTTTTTTGTGAGGAACAAAGTATGTTTAGGAGGCAACTTTGTTTCTTCTTTTAATCGAATCCAATGTCTTTAGAACAAAGGCCATTGTGCCGAGTTAGTAACTTGTCAAAATTACGATTCTATACTATTTAATCCCTCTTGTACTGTCACACAAGCTATATTTTCTCCATTATCATCAATAGTTCTATGACCATTAAACTACATGAATTTGAAACTTAAGTGACTGCATTTTTTAAATATTCATGTCTTAAAAATGACTTAAGCAAATAACAGGCTAATTCGGACTCAATCCATGTCATTTGATCACATATTATCAATGGGAAAAGCTGAGAGATTTTGTCTTAACTTAATGTGTCAAACCTCCACTAAAAAGTTATCACAACGTCATTTTGCTGCTAACGTCTCATAAACTACCCAATGACAATGACAAACATATTTGCTTTATACCTCAATGCAGTATGGTAATTGGAAATGTCAAACTTAAAACTTCAGAAAAAGAGTTGCTTCCAAGCATTAAGGCATTGAAAAGAACATTAATGGATTTTAAGAGATTGCATAGTAATTATTTGAATGTTAACGGTAGCGTATAAACGTACACACCTTCTGAAAACAACTCACAGGACATTCACTTTTTGTCATTTCAAGCCTTAAAGGTCCCTGTTTCAAAAGGGATCTTCCGAACAGGGAAGGCAACAAAACTTATGTTTTAGACCACGAGACAATTACCCATGCATCTCTCGGGTATAAACTTTCCGAAGGGCTGCAGTGTCATGGAAAACTAATTGACACATTGATCATCGTCACAGGATTTAAGTTTGCTGTCTTTCAACATGCACCTGCTTTAGCATTAATTATCATTTATATATGATTGACAGTAAAGTCAATTATAATAATTGTAGACAAAAATCGGATTTTTTTTTTTTGATTTCTTAAATATATTTTTACATGAAAAAACTAACTGAGGTTTTATTTTGATGACAGATGTATAGAGCAGAGGCTACAATGTTGATCACAAAATACTAATGCATTCCTTTTTTTTTTGTATTTCTTAAATATATTTTTACATGAAAAAACTAACTGAGGTTACATGGAACATGGAACGCTTGTCAAAAGACTCTGCGATAGCTTTGGAATTACAGATTGGGCTCTCAGCTGGTTCACATCATACCTTTCAAATCGAAAGCAGGCTGTCTTGATCAACCAGGATAAATCCGAGAGTGCTGTCCTCTCTTGTGGTGTCCCACAGGGATCCGTTCTCGGACCAGTGCTTTTTGTCCTTTACACAAATAGCCTATCTCTGATTGTGGCACAGCACAATATGGATCACCACAGCTTTGCGGATGATGCCCAACTCATGGACAAGTTCCTGCCAAAGCAGATCTCCGAAGCCCTCTGCAGAACAACATCTTGCACAAAGGACATCAAATCATGGATGCAATCCAACAAATTGAAGTTGAATGACGAGAAAACGGAGGCAATGTGATTTGGCACAAAACACCAACTTAAGTCCATCACGCAGAAGCAAGTCACCATTGGCGAATCAGAAATCAATTTCTCTGATTCTGTCAAAAGCCTTGGTGTATACCTGGACTCTGGTCTCACCATGGAGAAGCAAGTAGAGCAACTCTGCCGTACATGCTACTTCCACCTCCGATGTATAGGCTAGATACGACATCTTATTACCACAGATGCCGCCAAACTCCTTGTTCAATCCCTTGTGATATCAAGGATTGACTATTGTAATAGCTTGCTTTATCTTGCCAACCAGGATCTTCTGCAAAAAGTTCAGCGAGTGCAAAACACGGCAGCCCGGATAGTCACCAGGACATCCAAATTTGCTCACATCACCCCCACCCTAAAAGCTCTCCACTGGCTCCCTGTAGAGGCACGCATCCAGTTCAAGATCATGTGTATCGTGTACCAGTGTGTCAGTGGTGACGCTCCGTCCTACCTGTCGGAGCTTATCTCGGTGTATGTGCCATCCCGACGGTTGCGCTCATCTGGTCAAAACATGCTAACTGTTCCCCGCTCAAACCTAAACAACTTTGGAAAACGTTCGTTCAGCTCAGCAGCCCCTCATCTCTGGAATAACCTGCCATTTCATATCAAGTCATCTGCATCACTGAACTCCTTCAAAACTCAGCTCAAAACTCATCTTTTCCATCAGTATTATATATGACTCTTCTGACACTGTACAGAGCGCTTAGAGCATGCTTAAATGGATGGACTTATGCGTTATATAAATATACATATTATACATATTATTATAATGCGGGCTAATAATATAAATAGAAATAGAAACTGAAGAGACACAAACAAACAAATGTTGCATATTTACAAGAACAAAAACATAGACAAGTAAAATATTGGGAATGAACAAAGAGTAATACTAACAATGATAGATCATATTAAGGGTTAAGGATCAAATCTTCCTGATAAAGGTTTGCGCTTTTGAACTGTCCTTAAAAAAGACAATCATCAAGTTGGACATACTTTACTTGATAAACTAATACATAGAGATAGAATGTCACGGTGACCTTACTTCGACACGTTAACACTAAGCTATTGCAAAATACACTCCTATCTGTGAAACTGATTTTACACTTTTACGTTATTTCCAGACTGGCTGTACTAAAAGAAGAATGAAAAAGCAATTACTTAGATAACACTCACCTGGGACAAGCAGACAGAACCTTAGTTCACAAGCAACTGCGATCATCCGACCAGATATGCGTGTTTTTACATCATTGTCGTTTCGATTAAAAGCGTTTGAGAGAATTCTTTCTTTAGATATAGTTTGAAGAAAAAAAAGATTGCTTTTTAAACTAATGATAACATACATACTTAAAATCAAATGAGTTAATATCAGGATGAACCATAATTGAATTATCTTCAAGTTTTTAGTCTTACACTCAGACTCTGAAAACAATATTTGAATCACTATTTTATTAATATTGAAAGGAACCATGCACATCCATAGCCCATTACTTATAGGCAAGGAGCCCAATTCAATATTTAATCAAATACATTTTTCAGAGTCTTTCAACAAAATAATGTGTAATGTAAGTATGTACGTGGAACATGTTAACATTAGTTTGAATGGCCCAGGAATGAAGATTAAATAACAGATACGGCTTTGAACAGGTCCAAGGTTATGTTAACCTGGTCACTGAGCAGCTTGGTTCTTTAACCTCAAGTTCACCTGGTCGTTAGTCTGGAGCGGTAGACAACCACACTATTACTTACTGACAAATAACTGTTAAAGGATATACGTTTCTTCATTCATGCATTCATATGTACAGCCCATACAATTAGCTAGTAGATGTAAGTGTATAGCTTAACCTGCAATAATCACTATTTTTTGTGATACACCAGAAGAATATTATTACAAAAGTGTTCAAATATATTCCTACTTGAATTCTGCGAACGGAGCTAGTACATGTACATCGGTTACCCTCCAAAACTCAGAAAGCTAAACGCAGATTTGCAATAATGCAGAAGTAATTGGTTGATGGTCAGACTGGTCATACCTGATGAGGTACTGGACCGGTCCACACACACCCGGTGAGTAGAGGGGCACAGTCAGAATGCTATATCTTTTAGTACGTTTGGAGTAGACCATTCATACTTAAACTAAAGTTTAATACTTTCCTCTCAAAAAAAATTAGGGAGATATAAACTGAAGTACAAAAGAAAGTACACACCTCAGTTGGTTTTATCATATGTATGATTTTCAATTACAAATATCTAAAGTTTTCGACGTCATACATATATAGTGGAGGCGTTTAGTCATAAGCCAAAGAATCCTTCTACGTTTTTCTCCTTGCAAAAATGATGTTTTGAGTTTACATTTTTTTCAAAAAATATTTTGGATAAAACACAACTGTTCATCGACATATAAGGCATCTTATTTGTGAACATCAATAAACGTGCCTCGTTCTGCAGACATTTACAACTTTTTAAGCAAGGTAGGGATCACATTGGTGTTAATTTAATGTCTTGCCTCTATCTACATTAAACAACATTATTCTAACTAACAATTAACAAGTCACCAATGTAGTTCATTAAAACTATTGCAGATATGTGTTATAGTATCATGCCATAATCAAATGCATCTTATATATTTTAAGTATAAAATTAATCGAAACCAACTGAGGTATGTACTTTCTTTTGTACTCCAGTTTATATACAGATTAAGTTTACACAATAACGTAGGTTGATGTGATATATTTATACAATAACGTAGTATCCTCCACAATGACTGATTTACGGAAAGTTGAGTATGTGTTTTCTCAGAAGGATGCTCCAAAAGCGTGACTTGATGGATACCTGTATGCGAAGAACAAGACGCTGTTTACTGGCGGTGTGGTAATAGATCATGCACTAGCAGGTGTACGACAGTCGCAGATTTCATAAAGGTCACGGCAGCACACAGCTATCCACCTAGTTATGACCCATATTTTCGAAGTTCTCTTAGTGCTAAGATAGTCGTAAATGCCATACATTAACATTGACTTACGACTATCTTAGCACTAAGACAGTTTCGAAAATATGGACCCAGGAGGTTTATGTGTACGCTGAAGAAGAGAGTAAGAGAAGAAACAATGCCAATACAGAAGATCTTCAACAACGCCATGAACAACCAAGAGGAAGATGTTCTGCCTCATTTGCCGTCTTTTCCCAGCGTGAGCAGTGCTATGTACCGCCACAACTGCCACAGCGTCAAAGGAAATGGATTCGCCGAGCTGCAAGTCTGCCAATGCTTCCACTTCTCCAGGTCCAGGATGCGTGACCGGATGCCATGAACCACTGCCCAGATATCTGCCAAGCTGATGTCCTCAATGACTACATCGTCGCGACGTGGGAAGAGGATGACGCCAGGTTCCATCCCCGACTTTGGAACCACCACGGAACACAAGAACCCCTCACCAACAACAACCTTAAAGGATGTCCTTGAGTCAGCAAGACACTGCAGTACAAACATCCCAATATCTACAGGTTCATCGAAAATGGAGAAAATACCAAGGTCATGCAGATTAGCTTTGGAGTTGCATCCCAAAGAAGAAGGCCATCTACAGGAGATGGAGAACCACATGACTCGACTGAAGGAGCAACTTTGCCGTGGCGAGAAGTCAGCCATGCAGTTACTGGACGCTCATGATGATGAAGTAGTGAATACAAAGACTCTAGTCACAAATGAAGAATGAAAATGTGCACTCTTGATACAGAATGTACAAATATGTATATATTGTAAATAAGGAACATACCTAATATATGCAAACATATATGCTGAACAAAAACAACAAGCATTTTGTTTTTATTCGATGAAATATATGCTTAACACAGGGTCCAATATAATTCATTTTTCTGCGTTATAGCTTTCTGCATTTTGGTTCTGTTTGGGATATTCCATTATCCTATGAAGGTTCAGGTGTGTGCAACCACCCATAAATGGTGTTATTTTAACACTTCAGCGTTTTAGCTCTCTGAATGTTGAGAGGTTACCTGTATATCGAAGGTTATTGCTTGGGGCGCTTACGCCCCAAGCAGTAATAAGGTGAATTTCTCCCTTTATACTGTTGGAATTTTCAAATAGAACCTTCAGCAAATGATATGCGTTGTCTTAGTATCTTTGAAATTCTATTGACCAATGACCAAAGCTGTAGCAAATTATGAACCACGTGACATTGTGGGTAATCCGAAATAATTGGCACATACAAATGTGGATTTTGATTATCAATATTTGTCACATAGATAGAATTTTTCTTCAATGTTTCATTAGAATCAATGATAAACTTGTAATCTGCAATTCAAATCAATATCACAAGTAACAGAGCGCATTTCTATAAGTTAAGTACATTATTTGGCATTCCAGAATCGGAAACTACGTTCCGTTTGGTTAATAGTTTTACTGGTTATGATTGATTCGGAATCCGGCGCAACACCCGGCATACGCCGCCGAAAATGGTGAAACCGGCGTACGCCTAAGGCGTAATCCGAATGCTTCGGTTTGAAATGACAGGCGAAGGTGGCGTATAATGGCTTACAAATGCTATCCATGCGACATTTAATAACTATATTTTCTTTGACTTTGGATTTGACAACTAGATACTTTGACGAAGTGATTTATTTAAGAATAATACTGGTTCTTTAAAACAATGCCTAACACGCTAATAAAATGTCAATTCATGTTTGGAAGTAATTTTTTAAAAGTTTTCTCATTTGAATGACATGTTAATTAATCTAGTTTGAGGGATGATGACGTCTTTCTGTTTGTACGCCGATACACTTGTTAACTTTAAGCCTGGCTTCAGAATGGTGCATGTACTCCGGTCACTTGGTCGGTGTTTATGCCGATGAAACGAATCAAACATAGCCACTGACCTACTTTTCCAAAATTGTGCTGATGTCGAGTTAGCGAAGGTAATGTAATAGAGTTGGTCTCCGTAGATTAAAATCTAAACATTAAAAGAATAATCGCCACACGGTAAATTGACATATATATATATATGTTTGAGAGCTTTACATTGATATGATAACACACAGTGTTGTGTTGTGTTGTGTTGTGCGTTGGTTGCTGTCTTGGAACTCCCGTTACATTTTGTCCTTAGGGTTAGAACAAGTCAGAATCCTTTCGGTGATACTTTTTTGGAATAATACATCCGATCGAGGTCTTTGTGATAATTGACTGTAAACATGTGATATTGCATTATTTATACAAAGCGTAGGATACAAAGGGTAATTCTAAGGAGAGAAAATAAATCATAAAATATATAAAAGTTTTAAAACAATTAAAATGCCAGTCTATAAATTTCTAACAAATAACACTTGATCTAGACATTAAGACAAATATATATATAACATTCAAATCCTATGTTAATAGTTAATTAGGCTCTAATTTTTTACAGAAAATTCTTCAAAATAAGATATATTGACATGTTATGATGTTTGGAGAGGACTATCGGACAACACCAATCAGGACTTCTTATGCAGACTTTCGAATTTTGTAAAATGGATATATTTACTTGTGCACTGACTTTCATTGAGAATGAGTGAGTAGAACTTATCTCAGGTAATACATGTGTATGCAAGCTTACGTCACCTGTTAGATGTTACACGAGTAGGTCTTACGCCAACCTTTGTAATGTCAAAAATAACTCAAAATGTAACGATATAGTTATGCGAGGAACTCTTATTAATGACAATATGAAATTAAATTTGCATATGTTACTTGAAGTGAAATTATTAAGATAAGGTTTCATACAGTTGTTACAAAACTAGCTAAACCGAAATATAGAATAGAATATAGAATTACTCCTTCAACTTTTCCTCACGCAATACTTCCTTCCTTAAGTGTATGTTCTTCCTCAACCCTTTCATCATATATTGTCGGACATCAATCCAGTCCATCCAGCACCCATATTCACCTGGAATCACCTCCCACTAACAAATCACCGCTTCACGTTCCATACACTCCATCTTCCCAGGTGCCCCAAGCTTGCCTTTTTAAAGGTTTTTCTTGTTGTAATCTAACCCCAATCCCGTCCTGAGATACGCTTGTGTTCCATTATCTATTTGATAAGAAGATCTGTGGTGTATGGGTATCAGATGCTTCACATATCAGGAGTTACGGCGCCCTCAGTGACTTCTATATTGCAAGATCTTTGTTCTGTCCATGCAACTGGTGTTTAAACTTTCTGATTGTAGTCAAAAGGTGACCTCATATTCATAGGTAGTAGTGGTACATGTTAGATATACATATTATGTAATAAGAGGGAAATATTACACATAAGATTTCATCAACTAACACATCAACGCTTAACGTACCCCAATGCCCCCTCTGTCCCTAGAGACGTGTCATTGTCTTTATCTATTCTTGTAAGAACTAGTAAATCTTTGATGTGTGGGGATCATGTCGTATATCACACCGAGTATATCCTGACTTAGATTTCCCTCAGTGCCTTCAGTATGTTCATGCAATTGGTAATGCAACTTTCTAGTTGCAGTCATAATATTGATTTACATTCAAAGTTTGTGACTATTCAATAATACACTGGTTAGTTGTCAGAGATGATTAAACGTAAACGTAGTTACTTTCTTACTCTACAACGCATGGGTGGCTGTCAATAATTCTTAATAAGATAGAAGATAATAATGAAACAGTATATTTGCACTTATTTCTCATAGTATCCATAAAAGCCTATTTAGAGAATGTATTTGTCTCCAAGAGAAGTAATGTTGATTTCAGACTTCTATATGACCAGAACTTTGGTAAGTCCAATTTAATACTAATAAGACACTTTTGTTGAAGTTACAATATTCTTTATGGTTTGTGTTCACACCTGAAATGAATCTTACATGAAATAAAATCCTATGTGTTCAGTTTCACGTAGTTGATGTTCTTCACAGATTTTTGTTCTAAGTTATTATATTTGAATTGCATATATTTCTGTAAATTAAAAAGATATATATAGCTATAGATATATTACATTTTCTTCCAAAATACAACCAATATGTATAAATTATATATATATATATTTATGATTGGAGTATTATATTAAACATCGAGAGTGTCTAATCCAAACTCTCAATAGAGAGGAGATCATTCCTCAGGATCGTGTTCCCAATTATTTCCCCCTGTAAAAACTTTTGTGTTTGTTCATTTCAAGTTTCAAATATGTATACCTATTATTTAAATGCATATTCAAATGCCAATTTAAATTTTAAATGTATCGATAAGTGAGGTTAGACAATGAATTATGCATTTATATTAAAACAGTATTTATATTTCTTTCAATACTTAAACCATTACTCACAGGATACCTTTTGGTTCCATTTAAACATTCTACAGTGTCAAACCGTTGGTCTAAATATGCAAATCCTAACGAGATATTCTAGTTGTAGACACATCCTTGAATCACTGTTTCGGGATCTGAATATTGTGGGGAGAATTATGTTGCTCAAGATGAATATATGTAACTACAAGTGATAGCCAAGATCGTCTGACGCCAGTAAAGGATCTCGGACGGCTTTGAAAGTGACTTTCAATTTTTTCCGAGTTTCATTTTTGTACTTTTCGTAATGACCATGAGAGTACACTACAACTACATCTCATAATGTTATTCACCATCCGTTGTTTTGCGTGTATTCAGGGATTTCCTAACCTATAGTTTGCTAACTTACGATGATGTTTGTAAAAAAAGTTTCATTTCATTTAACTTTAGCAGTATGAAGAGCAGATGTATTTGGTACTTTCAACTTATTGACACTGTGAAATCCATGATCATAGCACGATCAATCATATCATTCGTCATAAATCAAACATTAGTGTTTTTAACATAAGTAAACAAGTACATATCTATATATTAAGGGTCGACTTTGAAATTGACATTTTTGTCTGAGTTGAACTTTGTGAAATTTCTGTAAATGCTATGTACACACAATTTGGTTCAGCGTCTTTCACATTCAGATATTCATCCCATTTTACTACGTTAGTTTGTTAGGTTTTTGTGTACACAATGGTCTACGGTTTTGAGAACCATGATATTCATGTCACTGAAGTCTGAATAGGATGTATATGCTCCAAATCATCCTGGTATTGATAGGTGGAAGCAGGGTTGTTAAGAAGGCGATAGTCCAATATGTTATATGACAAGGTTTAGACAAATGAACATGGGCCACAGGAGACAGATGGAAGTGGATACAATTACGAACAAGCAGACATGACTCTCACTGAAGATGAAATAGGACGTCCATGCTGAAAGACATCTCGGCACTTGGGAAGTGCTACCAGAGGTGTTAAGTATGTTTGTGATACAGTATTTACCACGTGTGCGCTAATAGGTGTACATGATGAGATGTAGTTGAAAGAACACGTTCACTGTGTAATGAGACTATCTGCTTTGTGTTTATTTACGAGAATGAATAGTTCACTCACACGTTGTACAGAAACAAGCAATTATACATTCTATATAGAATTTTACTTTTGATATTTATGCGTCATTTTCTCTGATGAAGCATACGCTTGGATCCAAATGGTCAAGTATCATAATTGATATTCGTTTGTACATACATGTATTTTCCAAATACATCTTCATTTATGTCTGCTGCAAAAAGCGTTAATAACGTTGTTTATATAACGTGCTGTGAACCGTATGTACATGTCATGGATACAGTTTCAGTGCAACAAACGCAAATCGTTCAACTGGTTCTGCGGATACGTGGTGCAACTTTCTTAGGCCCAGCTCTCTTAAATGCAATTAAACGTATAATATGGGTAAACTCTAGAGGATCATTTAAATCTTTTTACACTTCCGTTTGTTTTAGTACATTTATATGTGATCACACCTTTTGTTAAGCAATATTAGATAATAAATTAAGGGAACACAAATTAGATTATTATATATTAGTTTAGAGGTTAAACCATTCTCAATATTAACCGTTCTCAAATCTTCATCTTTGACTGTAGTGCATATCATAACAACCTATGACTGGAAATAATCTACAAGATTTATGTGCAAACTGTTTTAAGTGCAAGAGATGTAGAAACAAACAACACCCTTGTTTACTTACATAACGTGATCCATCAAGTTCAAATGGCGTATTTTATAACCGCATATTTAAAGTATGGATTGTTACTAATACATCAATAGGCTGATGGGTAATTGGTAATTAAGCCAACAGACATAGTTGTTAAATGCACATTCGCTGAAATTGAAAGTAATGAATGTTTTGATGTCATGTGATACAATTAGTGTTGCGTTAAATAGAAAGAAAGAAAAGAAAGACCATCAGGAGAACATCATATCTATCATCCGATAATAACTTGTGATGATACCTTACTAACAAAGACTCCCTTCTTTGGTTCTGTTCTGCTAAAATACATTCAGGTGGTCTTGAAACATAGTAGCGGGGAGGTAATTTGAGAGAATTATGCACTTTGTGACCAGTTCTTGAAATTTTGCATGATGATAGGTATGGGTACAAGGTTTTCAGAAACCATCGCAAACAAGGTGAGATCGCCCTCTGGTGGCCTGTTTGCACAAATCCAAGATGGCCGCCACAAAAAAACTGAATGGTATATGCAACTGTTTTTGTAATCTTTTCAAATGTGTCATGTTATATATCAAATGAAAGCTCTAATTACAGGCTTTCTAAAACTGTTTAGTTTAATAGGGTTGAGTCCTTTCATAATTGTACTATTTTAAGAAAATGTTCCAAAATATATAAATATTGTTATCGACATCCAAATATTCATCTATGCTACAATTAGCATTGATTTACATTTATTAAATCAATGATTAATTGTTTTTAAAACTATAAGTTGTTATATATTTCTTTAAAAACTAAAATGAGAAAATGAGGTCCTTAAATTTATAATTGACTGGCATATGTCGTCCTCCAAGTAGAACAGGAAGTGCACTCGTGGCTCAAAAACAAGGTTACACATATGACGTAATTAATTTTGGTGATTTATGCAACATTTCGATGGAAATAAGGTTACTTCACGAAAATGATTTGTTTGATAATTGCAGTTTTAAGAGTACTGAGTTTGTAGGGTAGGGTCTTCCTTGCAAACTTCTGAAATGAGATAATACTTTCCAAATTACTGTTCTTACTTGCTACTCCAAAGTCAGACCAAGAGCAACAGTTTGGATTTTCCCTATCCTCTATGAGAAGGCATCGTCTATGGCCATGCTTGTAACCAAGAGGCAACTGACTTTATAAACCCTGATCAGGTTCCAGTGATTGTCGGAGATTGCCCCCATCTATATCCAGCAGAAGAAGTATCAATGGAAGTACCCAGATGAAGTTGATGAATCCAAAGGGGTGTGCCTTATGGATTTCCTCACATTGTGATGGCGCCCCAAGAGTGTGGGGGGAGCTATTGACTGATTCTGGATGGGAGCGGATGTTTTCCCTCACGAGAACCTCACGCCTGGGTTTCAACATCTCTTCTTGGTGGCAGACATGTCAAGCGTACACACTATGCATATCAGTTGACAATTGCCTGGCTTCATATACTCAAGGTACAAGCATATAATGAGTACTGCCAAGGTAGCTATGGGCCTCATGAATCAAGGGGTATGTGGGAGATTGTGAGAGAGCTCCTACCACCTGCTACTGGAGAACAATTCAAGATTACCTCCTAACCATATACTGCTTTGTTCGAGGCCACTTACTCTAAATGCCCGCACTGACTTGTGCCCATGTTTCATTGCTTTTGGACACACAAATTATTCACGTTGGATGCCTGTCTTCTTGAAAGACATGCCCTCCCTGCCAGAATTCCACCCAGCCAGAATTCCACCCAGCGTCACAGTGACAAGAAGTTCTCCCTCGTGGCACTTGAACAGAGCCAAGAGTATAGCATAAAATTCTTAAAGAGGGATAGTGGAACTAAGGGTCTCTATGGACAGCCAGAGGAGGAGGAGGTGACAAGTGCCGTGGGTCATTGAGGAATTATGAAAAAGGCATTCTCTTAACAACAAACAGAACAGAACAAGTTTTGCGAGACCTCAAAGCCCTTCTCAGTCTTGTCAATGACAGTTGGAAATCCCTAACATATGTACCAGATACCAGCCATGGATGCACACTGATACTCAACATTGGATGTTCGCTGTGGACCACTTAGTGTGAAGGAGGTCGCACAAACAATGTTGTGGCAACATGATCAGTACTAACAACATACACATAGCTGACTCATATTTGTATTTTAACCAGTGTATCTTGGACTAACAACAAACTTCCCCTTTAGATTTAGGTAGATAAAAAACTACAAAGTCAATGAGAGTTTTAAAATTTTAATTACTCAAACAAATCATTTGTAAGAAATAAAAATTGGAAAATTGAACAATTTGATTAATCATACGATATGGAGAAATGAGCATGGGGTCAAAATGTAGATTTCATGAAAATTATATATATCGATATTGGGGGCTTGACAATGCAGAATTGAGTCACTAATACCGAGTGTGACCACCTCTGGCATTGATACCGACAAAGACGCGTCGGGCTCAAGTAGTCATGCAAGCGTCTGATGACGGAAGCTGGGACACATCTCCATTCATAGATGAGAGTTTGAGCCATCTGCTGTCGGTTGATTGGAGGGTTTTGTCGACTCCGAATTAGCTTGTCAAGGTGGTCCCACCAATGTTCAATCGGTAAGGGGTCTGGAAATCGAGCTGGCCATGGCATGACGTTGACGTTGTTGAGTTTATGAACCATCCTCACAACATATGGTGGAGCATTATTGTGTTGGAAAGGACTCCATGTTGTTGCCGTTGCAGAAATGGTAGGACAACTGATCTCAGTACCTGGTCGATGTACACTCCAACCGGCAATTGGCCATTCTTCCACCTGCCTGCTTATAAATCCTCACTCTTCTATCTGCTCTTGATATAGCAAAACGACTTTCAACTGCCAACTGACTTAGCTGCCAACGTCGTGATTAAGTGGCCCAGGATAGTCCGTTCCCCAGTATGGATACCAAAGGCAAGGAGTCTTCCAGCAACTGTCCTTTGACTTATGGGATGAACCATTGCCGCTGATGACGTCATCGTCAGGAAGCGGTTCCTAACATGCAACGTCCTCAGGTACTGGTTTTCCCCGCTGTCATTATCCGGGGTCTGCTTGTCCGTGGTCTGTTTGAGGTCTGCCCTAATTGTTGAAAGTGTTGGTGAATATTCCAGACAGTTACAACAGAGCAACTGCACGAACCTTCTTGCAATTTGACCAGTTGTAGCTCCGAATTACAGCATTCGAATCGCCCTTTCTCCCTCTGCTGTCGTCAACCGTGGCATTCTTTTGTGTTGTTCTTGTACTGCAGGTGTCCTTCTTGTGTCTGCCACTGTTTTTATACCCTTCCTGCACGTGCATCCCCCGAAAATGTTAAATCACAAGCTTTTCGCAAAATACCCCAAAGAAGTTGTCTGATGTTGTATTTTGTCGTAAATGTACACCAGACACAATCCGTGCTCTTAATAATACTAGCCAAATAAAAAATACTTTTTTATTTTTGTCAAGTTGATGAAAAAAATATAAAGGAAAGTTTGTTTATGCCCATCAGTGTATATCCGTTATTATAAGACATATAACTGACTCATTTCAGTTTAGGTGCACATTACTATCTGATTGCTGGATTTATATTGAAGAAATAAGATTTCAATTTATCGCAAATTTGCAATTTTGTATATATTTTGTGTTAAATTAGTAATTCGTATACACTGAAATATTAAAATGAAAGTTTCGACCATATTCCCCTCTAAAATGCCCGAGAATATGACAACATACGCCAGTCAATTACAAATTTAAGGACCTCTAAGGAATTCTTCTTATTTTATTTAAAAACAAATAAAATATAACAAGTTACATGTATTGTTTTAAAAACAATTATTCATGGATTTAATAGATATATATCAATGCTAATCGTAGCATACATGAAGATTTGGATGTCGATAACGATTTTCATATATTTTTGAACATTTTCTTAAAATAGTACACATATGAAAGGGCTTAACCCTATTACATTATACATTTTTAGAAAGCCTGTAATTAGAGCTTTCATTTGATATATAACATGACACATTTGAAAAGATTACAAAAACAGTTGCATATACCATTCAGTTTTTTTGCGGCGGCCATCTTGGATTTGTGCAAACAGGCCACCAGAGGGCGATCTCACCTTGTTTGCGATGGTTTCTGAAAACCTTGTACCTATACCTATCATCATGCAAAATTTCAAGAACTGGTCACAAAGTGCACGATTCTGCATAATATTAATATATTCCTCCCCTGCTATAGTCTTTATGTCCAATTGTGTATGTTTAATTTCATGAAGGTCACGTAAATGCACTGTGAGATAAAGTTATCATTTACATGGTGTAACCTTACGTTATTGGAAACATGATATGCTGTCTGATTACAGGGGTTGGAAGGAATTAAGATAAGCAATCACATTAGATGGCGAGCGGTGCAGAAAATGATAAGAATGCACATACATCAACATAGAACGAAAGGCAGGTCAACCTAAAATATATTTTTAGAAAGGAATATCAAAATATTTTAGATGTTTTAAGTAAACAAATAAAACATTGTCTTTATACAAAGGACTTCAATTAGAATGTATCTTAAAGTAAAAACACACGTATATTTTCAAAATGCACATTACTTTTATGAGAGTTCTTTTTTTTATATTTTCATACATGTAGTTTACAACTGAAAAAAGACCTATGATAGTAACCATGTATATTACTATGACTATTTTATGTTGTAAATTGGATAGGGTCTATATGCGAACGGGTGCAAACACCTTTCAGTGAATATCTTTGGCAGCCTATATCCGAGTTGCTACGACCAATTTGCACTTACATAATAATTCAAAACTGTTCATACATGATCTTCAGATTGTCACATGAAGGTAAATACAAATTTCTTTTAGGTAGATAAACTGTAAGTAAAAATAAAAAAAGTGCCATGTAGTTTGAAATCCAATGACCACGGGAAAAATGTGTGTATATATATATATAATACATTATAAACAGGAGAATAGGATATTTATAGCAAACAAGACAATTGTCCTACATTAGAATCTCCCATGGATATTTCACTATTCACATCACACATTTTTCGTCATCGATTTGCTCACTGGGTAATATAATGGGGCACCTTGCCTGTTTATGAGGTGAATGAAACTGGCATAAAAAGTATATTGATCTTTATTGGCTAGACGCCCTCAAACACAATTGATATCACTATTTGGGTAAATGAAAGTGATTTGACTCCCAGTTTAGGTCAGATTATCAGATTACTTTGGATAATTTTAAAAATGGATTTCAATTACGTAAGTAAACGATGTAAACGTGTTATGTTACTCACTTATGTTATATCAATATAAAAGTTACAACTCTCACTAATCTTTTTTGGGATTGAATTTATTGTGTCATAAATTGATTTCGATCTTGTCTAGTGAAAATAACAGCCCCAGGTCTATTTGAAGGCATGAATAGAGTATATAACGCACCCTGTCAACGACATTATCCTTAATTAATCAATTTAATTAAGCTGTTTTTGCAAGTGGTTAACATGTGATGCCTTGATGAAATAAATCTGTAAAGTTGATGTGTCTTATACACGTGCCACCCATATGTTTCCCTCATGTACATATATTATTTTTAATATGATATGCTTTATGATAGCATCATTAACAGTTTACTGGAAGTAAATGATGGTATCTATATGAACTAAACATGACACACTTACATGAGGTAATGTTGGACGTTGACTTCTATACCCTGATTCACTGGATCAGACATTCTATATATTTAAAAACACTAAAAACATGTGTACGGTTTAGAAATTATGTGAGTAAAAGTGAGATTGGTGTGAATGATCAGGTGTAGTTGGAGGTTAGTTCTTACCATATAGGTAAGCTTTGAATCTTTTATACTTATCCTACATGATATTTGTCTTCAAATTAAAAAAATATATTAAACATTAACACCCAATGATATAACAAATCTACAAAACCTAAGTAAGCAACAGTAAACTCCTTCTGTTATTTATGTTGGTTGATTCAACAAAATAATTATCTTTTGTGCATTTTGACATGAGCCCCTTTACCAGAAAAGATGAGCCGACTTATTTATTCCACATGAGTATCTAGCCACTTCAGAGAGTTAATATCAATCTTACACTGGTAACAGCGGTGATGTGGAACTTGTAAATCTCTACATCTGGTTTGGATTGTGACTAATCACTACAGACAACCAAGGACTGCGTATGGGTGATGTCTGATATGCTACATGTATGTACATACCATCCAACATACCATTTCACGATGCGATATTCTACCTATTTCTTGTCCATTCACGTTCTGTAGACATTGCGTTGTTGATTATTGATTCTTCAGAATTACGTCAGTCAATGTTATTTGTACCTGTGCATGATTGGGACACGATGTTTTAATAATTTCAATCATGTTATTAATGTTACTTCAAAGACTGAATTTGTATTTAACCAAGGAGATATTCTACCTGTCTACCTATATAGCATGTCAGTATACACAAACTATAGTCTGTTTGCCATGAAACCGTTGAATTTCAGAAACTTTAACAGAAAATTAAATCAATTATCGTGAAGTATAAATTTCGAACCTTCATAGTTTTACATCGCCAAAAAGGCATTTAATCTTCAGACTTTTATCTAACTTGGGTAAACAATTTTTTAAGAAACGATAATAATTTGAAGTGGTTGTTATTGATGTGTATGGCAAGGGGGTATGCGTAGTGTCTGAAACACTAAGAACATATAGGGGCGGTTTCAAAATATTTGCTCATAATTGTAACCTTTAAATGTATGACCTTTAAATGTATGACTCCTCTTTAAACGAGAATTACATTTGGACATATTTACTATAAAACTGGTTTATCGATTGAGCTAATGACATAAATTCACTTGCTTCTTAGTGTTAAACGATTAAATAAATATCATAATAGATAAGCTATTGTATTGCATATGGTGTATTAACGAACTCGGAAGCTTATGCCCTGCATGTTCTCTTTTCAAAAGGTATATTTTGAGAAGCCAAACAGGATTACTGATTTAATTGAAATGTATTTAAAACTTGCAAATGTTGTGCGAATAAACTTGGGTTCCTTCTCTCCTTTAATCAGCGTACCGTCTGAAAGAAAACTCCTGAATAAGGTCGCCTTGGTCTGCGTCCATATGCACACATGGGGTTTCGTTGTACATTTAAAAGTCTGTGATTTAAGTGAAAAATTTGGATTATTAACTGATTGATTACCGTATTCAATTAGATTGTGTCTATGTTATAAACAATAAAATAACTTACATACAACAGTTTAATAATTGAGGCATGGTGATCACTACCTGATCATTATTGTCTGCTAGACAGGCTCAAAACCATTTCCAGAGTTTTGTATTTCATGTCCATATATCTAAATGATTACATGTATATGGACTAAACATTATACATTTCTAAGAACTTTTCGTAACTTGAACTTCTGATATAATTTATTTTTGGTTAAAATCACAACAACACAAAATTTATTGTGAATTTATAATTTTATTTAGAAATACCTTCAAAAGTAGACATTCTTTTACTGTTTCGCGCCGAGACCAATGCGAGATTCGAACCGACACCCTCAGAGTAAGGCAACTTTCACCAGCACTGACCGTACCAACAGCATACCACCCGACCATTTCGCCTCGATGTGATATTTGTCCACTATCTAAATGGCATGTATTTCTAATGTTACGTCTGTTGAAAATCTAAACTAGAATTTGTACTATTGAAGGTAGTGTTATCACATATATAACCATGCTAATTTATTACCATAACTTTATTGATTTTTAAGAATTGACACACTGTATTCATACTGATGTTTTTGTGTGTGCCTTAAACCAGGTTTGCATAAGAAACGTAAAATTGAAAACATTCTTAAATAACGCTTATCTCATGAAGTAATTATTATGATCCAGTGATTCTATAAGAATAAGTAATCAGGCAAATGAGTACTCAGTACTATGTCTAAATCAAGTTCTCTAATGTTTTCGTTTAAGTGATTTAAAGCTTATGGTCCATGTAGTTGAAAACAAATGCATAAGGAAGACATACACTGCCTTTGCTCCTGTCAGGTAAATCACATCATCCATCTACAGAGCTTAGAGATGAGGGAGAACTAAGCACTAATGTCTCTGATTCTGACATACATCACTTCCTGTAATGCTGTTCCTGGTGAAATTCAAATGTTGTGTTCTACCAGGATTATCTAAACAGGTTCTGAACCTCTCAGGCAAATCACATCAAACACTTGTACTTGATAATATATGCATCTAAATTATATGCTTAACATGTTCAAGTTCACATCTATGCTGAAGAATGTCCCAGTGGAATTGATAAAAAAACACATACAGTCTCTGCACTTGTCAGTTAAATGACATCCAACATCTGCAGTAACGTGGAAATGTCTTTGACCAAATGTTCAACTTTAACACATGTGTAGTGAATGTAAATTGAAGTCTTAGCATATAATCAATAACATGAGTAAGTGGATCCTGTGTATTCAAATAACAAGTGTTTTCACCAGGACTATCAGTTATCAACTTTAACGATCAATTGTCAATCTGTCATTAGCAGTCTTTGAAATAACTTTAATTGCGATGGTCAATTTAGTTTTGTAATTCACAAGACAATTCAAAATAACTAATTACCATAGACCATCAATCTTAATTGCTAACTTACAAAATCTGTTAGACCTTATGTCATGTTTATATCAAATGCCAATATTTTGACAAACACAAACATACAACTTTAGTCAAATGAATATTTGACTCTACGCCATTCCTGCGAAATAAATTTTATAATCATAATTGGTGTTATTTGTACACACAAATATCTCTCAGCATGTATATATATATGAGTCAATTTTAAAAAAGAATAAAGTTCATATCCCTGCTATATGCTGAGAAAGATAGTGTTACTCTATTAGTTCGTCAAACATAATAAAGACATAATTCCTCTACTCACTGAAATTCATCAAAGTTATTTTTATAAATAAACATTTTGTAGCAATTTTAAGTTCGAACAGCTAGCAAAAGTGCCTGTCCCAAATTTAAAAAATGACATTTTAAAGCGTTTTCGAAATTATAGATAAAATGAAAATGAAAGTCACATTTAAATGTTCTCATACAAGGTTAGGCAAACCAAGTGGAACATAGTCATCAAATTGAAATAATGTATCTATTTTTGTTATACTTTTCGTCTGTCCAAAGGTTTTATGTCAGTTCTGTTACCATGATGAATCATATGACAAAAATATTGTTCCCTTGATGCCAACAATGATACAACTTCATGTCATGCCATGAGCCCCCTCGTATCTGCCTTGCCATTGGATGGCAGTGTGACTGCACTGTTAGTACATGTAGTTTTAATTTCAACGTAGTACCACCCATGGTTCGCTAGTTCCAGCCGTTGCTCGCAGGTTTCACCGCAATGCATAGCCACATGGCGTTGCTGGCTTTCTCCCTGCAATAATACTAGCAGCCGTGATATAAGTGAAATATTCTTGAAAGCGGCGTTAAACCCTAACTCACTCACTCACTCACTCGCATGCAGTTTAATTGAGAACATTAACTTCAGTTAGGTAGCATTCGTTGTCTGTGAATTTTATTGTCAAATATGTTACAATGAACAAAACATATGTAACTTTCTATCAAGCTTGTAGTAATTCCACATTAAAGCAAATTAAGGCATCAGTTAAGTGAGCCATTTGCTATAGTTAAAACCAGGAGCAATATTTTTTTCAGAACTGATAAATGGGAAATAGTCAAAACGGTTACCGTCACTTCTGTTGCTGTTCAAACTGATAACAAATCGGACATCTCACTGCTTTTCACTCAAACTAAGGCTTAATTCATTATAATGTTCCCATGCTTATATATTCCCTTGATATTTTCTAAAGTGTTTTCATATTTGAACGTACATGTTGGTAAAACAATAAGTATATTTGAGGATATTTTGTTTTGGTAACAGTTTTGACATTTTGTGATATTGCAACACATAATTGTGAAAATGAAATTGTATCAAGTGGTCTGGTTATTAGCATGTAAGAGTTTGTCGATTTCTAATCATCTGCTAACAACAGTCATTATCATTGTATACAGATAATAGATAAAACAGTAAAAGATTAATGCAGACAGACAGAAGGTTTGTTCGTTTTATCGGCCTCATGGCCAATAATATAGTTACAAACTATAACAGATCATGCAACAGTGGTCATAATTTGTATTATCATCCAAAACTGGGTTCCACAGGAGATATCGCTTGTATGAGATCAAGCGATATCTCCTAGGATATATCGTTTTGACAGTAGATTTTGAACAATGCCCTGTTGGCGTCAGCTAAATGACATTACAATTGTTTTGCATCATCAAGTAATGACATCACAGTGCTATGACGTCATAATCATGATGACGTCACAATGCCATGACATCACGGCACTGGAAGCCAAATGGCAGTTTTGTGTTCAGATATGTTCATTTTTCATTAAAAACTAATGAAGAATGATTTTGGATGATAAATAGAATCTCACCCTCGTGTCTTCTGATATCAAATATATCAACAGGCAAGCCTCGGATATTTGTAACTTTTATCAACTCGTGTTGATATATTTGATATCAGAAGACACTTTGGTGAGATTCTCTATTTGTGATCTTACTCTGAAAACATAATACAGTAACAGTGCTGTGCAGTAAATAACTTGTGGGTTTTTGGATTGTAAAATTAATGTTAACGTTAGTGGGCCTCTGTAGACATGTTGTAGTTGTTTGAAGTAGTTGTCTCTGTGCAGATGGCATTTATGACATCGACAGAACACATGGTTTTCAGTTTCTGTTTCTGCGGCTTCACATAGCGTACACAAGTAGTTTGGGGAATCCTCTTTACGTCTAAACATGTTAACTTCAAAGTTGTTATTCGAAATTGTGCACGGATCAGGTGCTTATAATTTAGTTCTGTGATATAGGACTCAAGTTGAAGTTCATATTTAGACTGTGAATAATGGATGAAGAAAGTGGAACTGTTAATTACGATGTGCCAGGTTTGGAATGCTATATCCTTCAATCGTTGTTCGAAATTTACATGAATTGCTGCTCGTTTCCAACTCCGTGGTTTGACCAGACATGAGAAAATCCGTTTCTGAATAATAATGTTCTCTCATTTGATGCCAAGTTTGTTTTACCCATATCGTCAAATGTTTTAAGCATGTGTAGCTCTGAAATGGATAGCGTTGATTATTCATGCCGAGCATGTTAAACCACAACTTGATAACTCGAGTCTGGGTAAATACATCAATGGGGTAATTATACCGTCCAAGCTCTCCAAGTATGGCTTTATTTGAAGCATATTTTCCTATTTTCAGGAACCGTTTGAAGTACATTGTCTGAAACCTTTCAATTGCATCAGAATATTTGAAACCCCATATTTCCGAACCGTAAAAATGATATTGGCGCTATTTTTCAGTCAAATATAGTTTTTGCACTGGAATATGATAGTTCTTTATGTTTGTTAAAGAGCCTACACATAGAAAGGCAGGCTTTATTTGTCTGTTGGGCGAGTTTTTCACTGGCTCTAGTCCTAACAAGTCTAGATGAAAATAATATGCCGAGATATTTGTAACATGTTACCACCTTAAGTTGAATTTTACCAAAGGTCCATTTTTCAAAATGCTTCAGACTTCCTCCACTGCGAAACACTATTATATTTGTTTTTATTAAGATTCAGTTGCAATCCCCATTTGTCACAGAAAGATTCCTGAATACATAATTGACGCTGTAGATTTATTACACTGTTCGCTAAAAGAACAAAGTCATCAGCAAAGATTAGTAACAGTATATCTTGTATAATTCCAGTAAATGCAGTGTCGATATTCCGTCTGTTAGTATCCTTATCGAAACTGTTACCGGAAAGGCCACTAATGTATCTGAAGCAAACTATGATTTTTTTTTTATGAAAAACCTTCTTATTTCATTTAGTTTTTTTCATTACCTTAGCAAACCCATCTTTAGGAAGATGTGCAAAGAGAACACATACTTTTCATTTAGCAGTTGATTACACAAAAGCAAATACTAGACATCTGATTACGATTTGCTGAGTTCAGGTACTGTGAACATATTTTATGACATATTTTGTAAAGTTTTTTCCTATCTTGAAGCTACTACCCCTATATGCATTTTTCATTATACAAATCTGACTAGTAATTAAAATGATAGTTGTGTGTGGAAATGTATCAAAATCAAACTACCAAAATTATCGTAACATATTTCACTATTGATTCATCAATTGCTTGACAACAACATTAGAACCTACATGTATGTCGAAACGTCAGCTTCACAGAATAAAGAAGTTGTAAATAAAATATCTCTATTCTTCATCACCTCAACTTCTAGAATGCCATTCAAAGAAGTCATTCGTATTTATAAGCAGGTATAAAGTAAATTGTGTTATCATATCTCACTGTTCACTGTTCAATGTCTCGAACACACTTTTCTCTTTTGTTTTACTCAGTCAGTGCAGTAAAATAAGGACTTTAAATCCGGCAAAAGAAGCTCAAGAAGCAAGTTCATTTGTCATCAGTGAACAATTTTTAATAATCATAATCAGATATTAGCTTTACAAAGGTCTGAACAATTGTAAGCATCGACACTAGTAATTGTCTATTTGAATGGATGAATATGATTTAACTTAGAGTTGTTAAGTATAACAATTGTAGAGTGAGTGAGTGAGTGAGTTGGGGTTTAACGCCGCTTTCAAGAGTATTTCACTTATATCGCGGCTGCTAGTATTATGGCAGGGAGAAAGCCCGCAACGCCATGTGGCTATGCACTGCGGTGAAACCTGCGAGCAGCGGCTGGAACTAGCGAACCATGGGTGGTAAACAATTGTAGATAAAACCGCGAAATATCTTGTTCTTACTTGAATATCTTTATACATAAATAAAACGAACTGAAGCTTCCCTTGCTGTTTTGATAGCATAGTTATATAGAAATACAAAAAATGACACGTGAATTTGTGAAAAACATTATAATTCAGTATTCTGTAGAGAATAGAAGTAAATATTGATGTAAAGCCAGCCTTTACAAGACATTACATCGAATGTGTAGTGCTGTAGGATTATTACTATTTTTTCTCGTAAAAAGTATGTGTAAGCAAATATTATGTTTAGATAAGTAAAGCATGTTTCTTTGATGAAGTGCTGCAGGTCAAAATTGTTAAGTCGTGGGTGGTCTGTGTTTCAATTTGCAACTATGTTTTTTAAACAGTCTCTTCCTGACTTTTCCGACATTCATATTGTTCATAATTTTTAAGTTTGCTGCCTGTTTGAGACGTGTGGATCAATCATGGGGAATTACAAATGTATACACTTGGAAATAAATTAAGCAACACCCAATTTTTTTCAGCAAATTATTCCGATTTGAAAGAAGATAGTATTTTAGTTAGAACAATCATTTAGCAGTGTTGAAACGAAAGGTCACTCAAATAACGGTTCACTGTCTTTTGGATAATGGCAGTTACAATAATTTGGTATTGTTGTCACATTCCATGATGAAATGAAATGAAACTCAATATTTGTTGCTGTAATGTGATTCGAGTCATTCTTTCAAGTGAAGTGATTACACTTTACTAACTGACTGGTTAACTGTCATTCAGTAAAGCAGTATGTACCTTCGAACTAACACAATCATGAACATGTCAACTTTAATAAACTTGTCTTAATGAACAAATACGGTCAGTACTTACGGTATTGGCTTATCTTACGCAAACAGCAGTGTTTAATAAACAGACTGAACTCAAGTGATCTTAAATTCATTCGCAAATCAATGGTTGTAGGCATATTCTCAATTATCATCAAAACAGGGACTGGAAGTTGAATGTTTGTCTAGCTTCTTATCATGCATGATTTGGTGTGTGAATGTCAACTTGGTATCAGAAATGATGTTTACAATAAATCAATTCTAAAGTTTGAGGTGTAGGTTCTCTTCTAGGACAATAGGTCATTTAGATAAAAACTCACACATTCACTCTTCACATTCTTACTCGCATTTTACATATGGTGGAATATTTTCAGTGAATGAGTCGCTAAATAACCAATTGTTATGTCTGAGGTGAAAACATCGTTCATTTTATCTTAACAATCCCAGAACACAACTTTTTAGCTTACAAACTAGGGTGTTGCTTAATTAATTTCCAAGTATATGCATTTTACTGTGATTTCGTGTATGATGTGCTTATCTTTTTAAAATGTAGTTTGGTCAGTTTTTTCTTTTGATCGAATCCAATTTGTTTAGAAGTAATTATTTTTTCCAAATCAAATGATGATGACAATTGAGTTAAGATTCTAAACTATTAAATAGCTTTTTCACTGTGATACAAACAATATTTTCTACAATATCAATATCATGTTTTTATACTCAATGAAGTTGAAACTGAACTGGCTGCTATATTCAAATCTTTGTGTCTCATCCAAAGTCATCTTGAAGCATAATATGTAGAGGAACAGCTGAGAGGGTTTGCCTCGTAGTAAGCTTAGGGTTGATGTGTCAAATCTCTACCAACAAACGTTATCACAACGTTATTCTTTGTTGATGTTAACGTCTTATAAAGCGCCTTGTGGCAATGTTGATCTCTATGAAAAACATATTTGTTTCATACCTCCAAGCTGTATGGTAATTGCAAATGTCAAACTTAAAACTTCCAGAAAAGATTTGCTTACAAGAATTAAAAGCATTGTAAAAAAATCATGAACAGATTTAATGAACTTCTGAAAGTCAGGTTTTGTTGATCACGAATTAACCTCATAATGTAAACATTAGCGTAGTTGTGTCATTTCAAGCCTGAAATTGGAGTCTCGGCTTCAAAGGGGATCTTCGGAACAGGGAAGGTCAACTAAACGTAGTTTTCAGATCATGAAACAATTACCCATGCATCTCTCAGGTATAAACTTTCCAAGAACTGCAGTGTCAGAGAAACTGATGGACACATTGATCATCGTCACACGATGTTAGTTTGCTGTCTTCCAACGTGCACCTGCTTCAGCAGTAATATACATGTATATATGGTTTACAGTAACGTAAATGGTAAGACTAAGTAATTGGCAAACTGTTTTTATAACTATTATGTGTTAATGAACCATATTTCAATGCAAATAATAAATGTTCATTGTCATTCGTGAGTGATGTTTTACTAAAATAAATAGTGTTATAATAAACCATTGGGGATAGTATTTTATCTTCGAAACCATACATTTAGGGCTATCACACCGAGACCAAGAAGTTTGAAATAACTCAATGTTGACTAAATTAAACACACCCCTTTATAAAATAAATCTGCCATCATTCAAGTTATTTTAGTTAGCTTCAGATTTATGTAACGAATTCAACTAACTATCTTTTGCCCTTTAGGTGATACATGTATATAGAGGAGAACCTGCATCTCAAAATACCTCGATGTTACAGGATATTCAACGAATAAGATACTGAAGAGGAAAAACAAGTAAATGTGTGTAGGACTTAATATACTTGATAAACTATTAATTGGAGATATAATGTCATCCTGACCTTACTTCGACTCGTCAACACTCAGCTATTGAAACATACGCTACTATCTGTGAGACTGATTTTCACGTTTTATCCAGACTGGGTTTATTAGAAAAAGTATAAACAACAATTACTTAGATAACACTCATTTGTGACAAGGAAACATAATCATAATTCACAACTAACTGTGATCATCCATTTATTTTCATATATTATTTTCAATTAAAATCATTTAGACAATCATTTCTTTAGATATAATTTGAAGGGAAAAATGTTTGCCTTGTAAAATAACTATAAAATACATATTTAGAATCAAATGACTTAATATCAGGATAACCTATAATTTAAATATCTACATTTTCATTACTATCTACAATGAAGTATTAAAGTATTTATTTGTACATTTCCAGAGTCTAAGCGTTAAACTACATCGACAGATGCCAGTGAATCTATTTACAATTAATAATGTTTTGGGTAATGGTTAAGTGATTTTCTGTAAGTGGAACCTGTTAACATTAGTTTGAACGTCCCTGAAATGAAGATTAAAGAAAGATTAAAACAGGGTATGACTATCTCTAGGAATAATCTACGGTTATGTAAACGATGTCACTGAGCCACATGGTTCTTGAACCAGGTTTCAGGGGTGTTATTCAATAGTGTAAGGGAGATAACTCTTCCATGACTGAATTAAAGTAAAATACTATTGTGATTTAATTGAGAAATATTCGAGAACAGAACACGACTGCTATTTGTCTAATTTTGAAGTTGCGAGAGGATTTTACTTGATTTTACTTGATCAGCTGATGGCGAAAGAAGGACCGCATTATGACGACACTATCAATGAATAACTTGTTTTGGTTACTCAACACTCGTTGAATAAATTTCAACTGGTTACACAATACCTGTTTCAAATAGCCAAATATTTCTAATAAAGATGTTCAAAACGCTATGAAATAATATAGATATAAATTCTTTGTAATAAAAGGAAAATATTACACATGTGTTAAGACTTACATATCATAAAGCTTAACGTATCCCAATACCCCCTATGTCCCTAGAGACGCGTCATTGTCATTATCCATCTTGTAAGAACTAGTAAGCAACATTCTGGTTGTAGTCATATTATTGATTTTCATTCCAAGGTTGTAACTATTCACTAATATAATGGTTAGTTGTTAGAGTTGGTTAAACGTAAACGCATGGGTGGCGGTCAATACTTCTTAAATAGATAGATGGTGTATTTGTAATGCTAATGGACATCAACAATGGGGCAGTTTATTTGAACTTATTTCCTATAGTATCCATAAAAACCTAGCTATTTAGATAATGTATATGTATCCAAGAGAAGTACATGTAATGTAATGTAATGTAATGTTGATTTTTGTTCAATCTTAATACTAATGAGACACTTTTGTTGAGGAAACAATATTCTTTATGGTTTGTGTTCACACCTGAAATGAATCTTAAAAGAAAGAAGATCCTATGTTTTCAGTTTCACGTTGTTGATATACCTCAAAGATATTTGTATATATATTTCTGTAAATTAAAATTTATTTGAAAGATAAACAATATAGATATATTACATTTTCTTCCAAAATACAATATGTATATATGTATATATATATATATATATATATATATATATATATATATATATATATATATATATATATATATATATATATATATATATATATATATATATATATAACTATATCATATTTAGAGTATTCTATCAAACATTGAGAGTGTCCGGTTGAAACTATCAACAGAGAGAAGACCATTCCTCAGGATCGTGTTTCCAATTATTTCCCCTGTGAAAACGTTTTTGTTTGTTCATTTCAAGTTTCAAATATGTATTTCTATCATTTAAATGGTGACGCATATTCAAATGCCAATTTATACTTTAAATGGATCTATACCTGAGTTTAGACAATGAAACATTATTTATATTTCTTTCAATACTTAAACCATTACCCACAGGAGACGTTTTGGTTCCATTTAAACATTCTACAGTGTCAAACCGTTGGTCTAATTATGCAAATCCTAACGAGATATTCTAGTTGTAGACACATCCCTGAATCACTGTTTCGGGATCGGAATATTGTGGGGAGAGTTATGTTACTCAAGATGAATATATGCAACTACAAGTGATAGCCAAGGACATCTGACGCCAGTAAAGGATCGGGGACGGCTTTAAAATTGACTTTCAATTGTCCAAGTTTCGATTTGGTATTTTTCATAATGACCATTGAGAGTAAACATACAACTACATCTCATAATTGCATTCACCATCCATCGTTTTCCATGTATTCAGAGATTTATTTACCTCTAGTTTGCTATATTGATAATATACGTAATAAGTAGAATGATGAGCAGATGTATATGCTACTTTCAACTTATTGACACTGTGAAATCCATGATCATAGCACGATCAATCATAGCATTCGTCATTAATCCAACATTAGTGCTTTTAACAGAAAGAAACAAATACATATCCTGGCACAAATATATATTAAGGGACGGCTTTGAAAATGACATTTTCGTTTGAGTTTAACTTTGAAAATTTTTCCAAAAATGCCATGTACACACAGTTTGGTTCAGAGTCTTTCACATTCAGCTATTCATTCTAATTTACTACGTTAATTTGATAGGTTTCGGTACACTGATCTACGGTTTTGAGAACCATGATATTCATGTCACTGAAATCTCAATAGGAGCTACATGCTCAAAATAATCCTGGTAATGATAGGTGGAAGCAGGGATGTTAAGAAGGCTATAGTCCAATATGTAACATGACAGGGTTTAGACAAATGAACATTGGCCACAGGAGACAAACGGAAGTGGATATAATTACTAACAAGCAGACCTGACTCTCACTGAAGATGAAATAGGACGTCCATGCTGAAAGACATCTCGGAAGTAGAGAAGTGTAAGCAAAAGTGTTAAGTAGGTGTTAGTGATACAGTATTTACCACGTGAACGCTAATAGGTGTACTTGACGAGATGTAGTTGAAAGAACACGTTCACTGTCTAATGAGACTATCTGCTTTATGTTTATTAACGGGAATGAATAGTTCACACTCACGTTGTACAGAAACAAGCAATTATACATTCTATATAGAAGTTTACTTTTGACATCTGTGCTTTATTTTCTCTGATGCAGCACACATTTGGATCCAAATGACCGATTACCTAACAAAATAATTAATTTCCAAAAGTATCATAATTGATATTCTTTTCTTCATACATGTATTTGTCCAATTAGGTCTCCATGCTGCAAAAAACGTGATGAAATACTATAATGTGCTATGATATGTATGTACATGTCATGGATTCATGAACAGTTTCAGTGAAACAAACGCAAATCGTTCATCTGGTAGTGCTACCTGGTTGACTGAGTACTCAACAGGTTTTACGGATACATGGTGCAACTGGTACTTGCTTAGGCCCAGCTCTCTTAAATGCAATTAAACGTATAATATGGGTAAACTCTAGAGGATCATTTAAATCGTTTTACACTTCAGTTTGTTTTTGTACATCTGTGTTCACACCTTATGTTCAGCAATGTTAAATTGGAAAGGTAAGTAAACAAATTAGATTATTATTTCAAGATGATAAGCAAAATCAGTACAATTTATTATTTATTTAAGGTTATTTTAGATAAGATTAATAATAAACTTTAATCCTTTCTAAAAATTAACCTTCCTCAAATCTTCTTCTATGCATCTGCCTTTCGTGTAGCTGTTTGACATTAAGATTATGTGTTAAGATGACTGCTGTGTAACTAATTGGATTTGAATTATGTGTTTTAACCTCTGTGAAATTAAGCAGACACATTCTTATACCCGAGTTCACCAAGTTTGTTAACATTCGTTTATAATATCATAAATAACTTTTCTAATTCATAATGCTGTCATTTTGACACAATCATCCTTCTGTGCAGGCATCTACTAAAACAAGTATTTTAGTTTTAAAAATTTCCATTTAAAATAACAAGTCTGTGGAAATACTGAGGGTTATAGTGAAATTAGTAAAACAATGACCCTATTAATACACTTTAATAATATTCAAGTCAGTCCTGCAGGTATATCATATATCAGCGTTTCTCTGTATTGTCCCATGTGCCAACATAAATTAACCATATCTCTCTCATCATATGTAATGTTTCGAATACTGGGGAGAAGGTTTCCAATGTTGATAACATGTACCTTTTGTTATCATATTAATTGTGTTGAAAAAATATATAGAGATTATTACCCGAGCAAGTGTGTCATATGACTTTAACCAAACGAGTGTGAATTTTGTATTGCCCGAGTGAGAGCGAGGGTTATACACAAATTCGCACGAGTTTCGCAAAAGTCATATGGCACACTTTCGAGTGTAATAATTTCTTTATTACCCAATTATTCCATTTGATTAGCGTAAAAATAGTCAGGAAACGGCCCACTTCCCTTGCGAAGGCAAGCTATAGGGACGTCACGAATATTCGTTTTATGACGTCACAGGCGACGTAATACGGAAAGCCGCGGTGAAACAATCGTTGCTAGGCAAACGTGATATGTGCACATGTGCTCATATTACAACTTTTAACTCGGTTATTTTCAACCATATGGGTAATAAATAATAGTACGTTTTTTTTTATTAAACAACATTATTTATAGTCACCGTTGATAACTCACCGTGGCCATTGAGTCTCTCTCAATTAAACACTCGACCAAAAATAACACAGTTAAAATGAATAGAGTTACCTCCCTATACTCTTGGTCACTTCTTTCTCCTGGAGCCTCCTGGATACAGGTAGCTCTAAGACTCGGAGGAGGGGAGGCGGGATGGGTATAAAGACCAGTGAGTTATCAACGGGGGAGTGGTGACTGACTGAACACATCGTCCAGTTACTTAACGAACTGCACGTTGTGACGGTTTGAGTCACTCGAGTGAACAGCAACGGAGCTGACGATATCCCGAACGGGAGAACGTTGCGCTGGAAGTGGTGACATGACGGGACAAAAGACGTGAATACGGAACACCCGCTCCAGTATCTTGCACACAAACTCGTCCAGGCCCAACTGTCGCCAGTTGGCCGTGAATGGGGAGAGACAATTGTCTATGTCCGGTTGAGGGAGAACTGGAGGGCGCCACACGCCAGCCGGTTCGTCAACTCCTGCTCTTGCGCCTCCTGTCGCTGATGGAGGGCATCGCAAATCTCAGCACCGAACAGGTTGAAGATGGAGGAAGGAACTTTCCTCAAACGTGTCCAAATCTCGGCGGGTAAGTCTGTGCGGGATGTGGTGAGACCAGCTGAGATGCCCGCAGCGCTAAACATAACCTGCGCAACTCTTCCTGCCACTGAACCGAACCCCCGGTAATTCCCATTGGTTCCGTCCTCCATGCCAACCTTCTTGGCGAATGTTGTTATGGCCTGACACAGTGGGCGATTGAGTCCGACATCGCCAAAATGGACCTAGCCTCCTACCAAGGGTGCCGCCATCCGAAGGATGTCCTCGTACAAGACAGGAGGCGTCAGGGAAACCGGAGGAGATTATAGTGATGTTACGTTAGGGGGTCTAGGCCCGATGCCGTACGGTAAGGCGAGTGCCCCTGTCCGCTGCCACCCGATGGACCACGACTGGCGTCCATGAGTGACGACACCATGGCTTTGACCGAGCCCAGGATGGACAACTCCTTCTCCTCTTGCATGCTAGGCGGGTCTTGACGAGGCGTCCTCATCAATCACCAGTTCGGACTGCGAACAAACAGGAGAGGAGCCGGGAGAACCGGATGCTGTCCGCCCGACCTTCCACAAAGAGTAAGACACTCGCTCTGATCTTCTGAGGGCCAAACGGTACACCTTGTGCTGCGCTGGTGACAGTTGCAAGCACTCTGCGCATCGGTCCTCCTCCGTACAAGCTGTACAGTGAGAAAGCACTGAGTAACAAGTACACCCGCACATGCACGCACCAAAAGACGCAAGTCAACAACTAGAAAAAAGTCTAAGTCCCAGTCATACTGGATGTACAACGCTCAGCCATGCGGAGTAGCGTCCTCACGTAGCGATAACGAATCAAGTAGCCGTCGTTACGACTCGGCGTCGTTATGACTATACGCTCCGGTACCGGACAGGTAGCCTAATCAAGCGTAACGTCGTCGTCTTGAAGAGGCGTCGTCTCGAAAAGCTCCCTCCGCCTAAGCAACAAACGGAGTCCAAACACCAAGTGGTGTCTCGAAACGCTCCCTCAGCCTGCCTAACCGTCTGACGATAGAGGCCAACCTTACAAGGCGTCGTTACGAGACGCCGTCGGAGGAAAGGCGAGATGGATATTGAAAATGGCAAGCTATCATGTTTATGATGTGTCAATATAAATAATTTGGTTAACACTGAAGCATTTTTAGTTTGTTTATATTAATATATATATTATAATAATATTAATATTAACGAACGACCAGTAACTGTATTTTGCATATCATTACACCATACAAGTGGAGATAATCTTCAATATTTATGTGCAAACTGTGCAAAAGATATAGAAACAAACAATACTCTTGTTTACTAACATTACGTGATCCGTCAAGTTCAAACAGTTTTAAAATATGTTACACGAGTAAATATGCATTTAAAACTGTGTACTTTTCCTAAAACATGCATATTTGCTGAAATTGAAACTAAATAATGTTTCAAAATTTCACGTCACGTGATCTCATAAAAACATCTGAACAATAATGTGTTAAAATTATTGTTGCAGCAGATATTTCAGAAATAATTTGAAGACGATTAGATCTATCATCTAGTAATACTAGTGATGATACCTTACTGATTTCTGTACACTCCCTTGTTTTCTTAAAGTTCTGTTCTGCGGAAATACATTCAGTTGATCTTGAAACACACATCAGTATGTCTTGTTTCATTTCATGTAGGTCTCGTAAGACACTGAGATTAAGTTATCAAATAGATAATGTAAAGTTTCGTTATTGGAAACAGGATATGCAATAGCCGTTGTCTGCTTACGGAAGATGAAAGGAATTAAGATCAGAAAACACATTACATGACCAACAGTGCGGAAAAAACAGTCTTCATTATATATCAAAATAGAAAAACTACAGGTAAACCTAATTGGATTTTTAGATAGGAATATCAGAATGTTTTAGATCCCTGAAGTATACAAATATGACATTGTCTTACTAAAAAGGACTTCAATTAGAATATATCTTAATATAATAACTCACATACATTTTGAAAATGTATATAATTTTATGAGAGTTCTTATTGTATATTTTACATTATAACTGAAAAAATACTTTTAATTGTTACCTTGTATGTTACTGTTAACGGAATTTTATTTGTATTTTGTATTTTTCTCATTTAAGAGGTCTGTTTCACACGCAATCTTAGGCGCCACACTAGCGATTGACCGAGAGATAAATACTACCTTTGAACATAAATGCTAGATATTGATACTATACAAATATAACATGTTTATGGTTTATACACTATTAACAAAAGTATAGGATATTGTCGTACCAAACAAGACAAAAATCCTACAGTGAAATGTCCCATAGATATTGTCATATGCACTTAACACATTTCGTCTTATCGATTCACTCACTGGGAAGTATATTGTGGCACTTAACCTGTTTATGATATAAATGAAAGTGGCATAAAAAAGAACTAGAGATCTTTGTTGTCTAGACGCCCTCAAACACAATTGATATTGCTGTTTGGGTAAATAAAAGTGATTTGAGTCCCAGACGAGGTCAGAGTACCTGATGACTTTACGGATATAACATGCTTTGGATAATTATAAATAATGAGTTATGTATTAGCTTGTATGATGAAAACCAATACATTTCTCCTCCGAAAAGTATTATAGCAATGTAAATGTACAATTTACACTAATCGTTTCGGGGGATAAAATCATGAATATTTGTGAATCAAATTGATTTTGATGTTGTTAAGTGAAATACCAACCCCACATGTATATGGCGGCATAGACATAGAGTATGATTACAGTGCACCCTATCAAAGATATGATCATTAATTGATTAATTTTACCAAGTTGTTTTTGCAAGTGGTGAACATGTGATGCTGGGATGAAATAAATGTATAAAGTTGTTATGTCTTATACACGTGCCTCCCATGTGTTTTCCTCATGCCCGTATATTATCTATAATATGATATGGTTTATGATCGTTAACAGTTTACTTGAAGTCAATGATGTTATCTATATGAAATAAACATGACCCCATTACATGAGGTAATTTTGGACCATGCCTTCTTTACCGTGCTTCACTGGATCAGACATTCTATATGTTTAAAAACATTAAAAAACATTTTCGTTTATCATTTACTTGCGTAAAAATGAGATTAGTTTATAAGACCGAGTCATGAACATGTATACTTTAAGGTTAGTCGTTAGGTATGTTTTTATACTCATCCTACATTATGTTTGTCTTCACATTTTGAAATTGTATTAAACATTAACAATCAATTATCAACAAATTTGCAAAACCTGAGTAAGTAACATTAAACTCCCACTGTTCCTTATGGATGTTGATTCTTATTCATCAACAAAATAATTATCTGTTGTGCATTTTGACGTAGGCCCCGTTACCAGGAGAGATGAGCCGACTTATTTTTTTCTGAAGACGGGCGTGTACAACATGAGTATCTAGCCAGTTCAGAGAGTTAAGATCTGTAGTACACTTGAATCAGCGGTGATGTGGAACGTGTAAATCTCAACATCTGGTTTGGATTGCAGACAACCAAGCACTTGGTATGTGTGTGATTTCTGACACGATATGTTGCCAACATACCATCCAACAAACATTTCACGATGCGATATTATAACTATTGCAAACATGTCCATTCACGTTTTCAAGATCCTGCGTTGTTGATTATTGACTCTTAAATCTTACCATTAGAATCACGTAAATCCAGAGTATGTGTATACTGTGGGTGTATTTACCAACAAGGTAATCTAACTACATTGTATTGTAGCCATGTCATACCTACATGTATGTAACAATTGAAAAACGTCGATATAATTCACTAGATCATATGTATGGTATTACTTATACAGCCTCCATAATGTAACCATGACAGTTGGTATTATCTACACTATGTATGAGACTAATGATAGTGTACCTATTACAGCTTCGGTTAGGGTTTCTGTGACTTCAACTGCCGAGAGGAAATGCTCTGCAGACATGTTCACAATGTGATATACATCCAGGCCAAATATTCAAGGTGTTAGATTTTGTTCATTGGTTGATATGATGAATATCATTGTCAGTAGAAATACATGATAGCGGAAGGGGCCATTTCAAAGAGGCAAAACAAATAAATAGTATTATACCAGTCAACACTGTGAAAAGCACAGTTTACAATGTTAATCAATTTGAACTTTATTCAAAACTTACAAAACGTGTGCAAATAAACTTTTTACAATGATAAATTACAAGTAAAATACTCTTTAGAATTATTTGTTACTGATCCAGTCTGGTACAGATCCGTGTTTAAATTTTCATCGAAAATGGACGTAATTTATATAAACACCGTTAATGTTTGTGCATATACACACGATATACAAGATTAGTTACATAGGAAGCAGGAAGGTAATCCCAAGTCTTGTAGTTTAGGAGAACAAACACTTTCGATCAATTATGATTTGAAATAATTACTGTGCAGTGAACCCTTCTGGACAATATCATTGTAATCTGACAGAACACCGATAATTGTATGGTGTCTGAGAAACTCCATCTTTCTAAACCAACATGTTCAAATCACAAACTGCCCTGAAACTGTGTGTATAGACCCAATATGGTCTTCGTTGTCACGCGACAGGTTAAAACATCATTCCATTGTTTACCATGGGGGTCCACACAATGTTCATGTATTTGCCATATCATTACACACACGTGAGTTAAAACTCTTCAAAATATGTTGGTATCTATGGTATGTTAGATACTGCAAGCGATGTATCTGATTGGTCGCTAAACGGTGATGACTCAAGATCACGTAGACGGTACTGTTTCTGCTATTCACAAATGCATAAATACAGTAACTTCACGTGGTCACAAACTAAGGAAAACCTGTCATATTTTGTATGGAAATAACTAACAAGTCGAATTCGCTCGCCACACACAGCAGTTGACTCCCCGACTCTCTCCTGTCGTTCCATTTCCAAAGTGGAGATTCTCAATAAATGCGAGCATCAGTATCATTAATGTCTATGGTAATGATCCCAATGCAAATAGACTGCATCTGCGGTAGCGAGCACTAATATATGTAACTTTTCCTAGTTGTTGCGCTCGGATAATGTCTAAATGATTATGTGTGAATATGCGATGTAAGTGTTACTAAATAAATGACGATTTTATAGGCATGAACGCATTACACCAAGTACAAGATCCCCATGATTAATAAGTTATACATGAAATATATATGAGATATATATGAAAGATCATGTTTATGTGCGGCATTAAACACTCTTTACCGTTAGACAAGTTACTGACGTGAGATTGTAACTGTATTAATAAGGTGATTGTATTAGATAGATTGTATTACGTTGAAAATTAGTCAAATCATGTTGATTATCTGTGGAGCTTTCGCTCGTAAAATACGTTTAACAAGTAACTTGTCATGTCATCGTATACACAAAGAAAGGGCATGTCTTTCAAGGCAATTTAAAGTAAAACATTCTCGATAACAGTTCCCTTTAAGTGACCATACACCTTATGGAGGCTTACTCTTTCCTCTGGTGGATTTACATCATCGAATGAAACTTTAAGGAATACAATGCAACAATTTTGACGGGTTTTTTCCACTGGTAAGGGATTTTATCTGCATATACAGGATTAAGTTCTCTTTAAAGAAATCTACTAACTTATAACTTATTACATGGTATTAACTGAATCATTCTTACACATTAGGAAATCCATCTATTGTTTTTGTTTCATAAGATGATGTCCCGTATCTATTCTGAACCAAACAAAAGACGGTCTGCCATCGTTGTTATGTAACGGATCACTGTATACTTGAGAACTACTGATCACTACAACCATAACGTTGATAACTCTACAGAAAAAAACGAGGCAGTGCTTTTGACATATCATATTAAATACTTACAACTTACAGATGAGAGGCCTCGGTGTCAGCGTCTCTTAATCCTGATGGACCACGAATATCTGAACTGAACTGATAACAGGCGTTAGCGACTTGTAGTAGCTAGATGAGTTAGACATGCTGAATTTGATAATTTGCAAGTATAATGCAATCATTGGAATGACAGTTATTGTATATTAGTTTATATGTACTCTTAGAATTATTGAATTGTGGACACCAATACATAAGATATTCTACCAATCTGAGGCTCTGTAGTTATAATAATATATCTTCTAAATATTGCAAGAATGTCAGTACATATTCTACGGACACTATGTGTCCACTGACACTATGATGAAAGTTACAAATATCCGAGGCTTGCCGAGGATATTTTTACTTTTATCAACGAGTGTTGATATATTTGATATCAGAAGACACGAGGGTGAGATTCTATTTATCATCCAAAATCATTCTTATTACGTTTAAATGAAAATAGTGTACATCTCTGAGCACATCTCTGCCATTTTACTTCCAGCGCGGTGAGGTCATAGCATTGTGACGTCATCATGTTTATGACGTCATAGCATTGTGACGTCATTAATCGATGATGTAAAAGCATTGTGATGTCATGTAGTTGACGGCGACAGGGCATTGTGCAAAATCTACTGCCAAAGCAATATCTCCAAGGAGATATCGCTTGATCTCACACAAGCGATATCTCCTGTGGAACACAGTTTTGGATGATAAATGTAAATATTTCTAAAAAATGAAGGGGAATATATATGTTACTTGTGTAATACATTCAATCACAATTCCATATGTCTTGTATGTAGTTTTTTAAAAAAAAACTTGGAATTCGTTGAGATTACGCCACAGATTCAAAGTAGATATTATAGCCCGTGAGTACATAAAGGTACGCTAATGAACTTACACCGCGATCGATCCTCTCAGCAACACGAACTGAGACTATCAACATGCTACATTGATCCAGTCTGGCTCAGATCCATATTTAAACATCTCATCTGTCAAGTCACGCAACCAGGGAAATAATTACAAACTGTTTTATGTGTACTTTATCGGAGATAAAACAGGATTAGTTGTCGTGAAAGGTAACATAGTAATAACTCGGCCTTGTGGTACAGTAGGCCTTATGTATACGGTTCAGTTGGTTCAGTTGTAATGGTTCAGATGAATTATTTTCCTGGTGCAGATTTCACAGCGTTGAACTTGACTGTGTATTTCAGTACATTAAGTTGATGCATGTTTGTGTTCGTATCTACATTGTGAGACTGTAATAGTATACTTGATGGTGTAAATAAAAAATGAATACTGTAACTTGGTATGTGGAAAGTTCAATAATATCTAATTATATTTAATGTCTCTCCAGATTGGGGAAATTGCTGAAGGATGTCAAATAATACAGGCAACAGTACACGCAATGATCGATGCTAGTGTAAGTGTCACCAATATTATAAATATTGGTGTCGTTAACGAGTTTATGCACATACGCACTCAAGTGTATGTAACTAAATGTACTTCTGCGGAATGGTTAATTAAATGTTTGCAGACAACTAATTAACAAATGTCTTCAACACGGTTAAGGAAGGTCCACCTTTGAACTTGAATGCTTAATTACACACTTAATTTAATCTTTGTTTTGTTTCCCTTTCAGTATTATACTTCTTGTTGCCATGATCTGTTTTTTTAACCATACTATCTGAAAGCAATTTATTAATATTTGCAATTTAACAATGTAATTGGTGACTCCGGGAAGGATGATTTACATTCATGCATGCTTGCAATAATATATATACTTATTAAATTGATGTTTATGTGGCACACTTCCCCACTTTACTACGAACTTCTCGTGCTGAAGTACCCATGGCCATTCAAAGAGCTGGGTGGTCTGCATACATTGTGGATGAATTTCCTTGCACTGGCACACAATACAGTATGAGAATCAAGGTCTCTAATTTTGATTTCGAAAACGGGCCTTTAGTTAGTAAACTAACCAATACACCGCTGTGCTTCAATACTAATAATAATAATGTTGTTCACAGACAGTTGTCCTTTCATAAAATAAATAACACTGCTTTATAAAATAATTTCAAATCAAACATTAACGTTCGGCTTTTCGGATGACAACTATGAGTGTTTTGAGGTGTGGTTGACGTAGACCAATTATGTGGAGTCTTGGGTGGTCCAAAACAATTGCAACTCACTTTCACATTTAAAAAAAAAAACTTTCTTTGCCTCATAGCCACATTCTCTGCATGCACATATTTCCCACGTACAGACCTGCACTTTGTTTCGTTTAAGTGTTGTTTTATGACACAACAAGAGAGCAAAGTAAAGCTTAAAACTCCAGGCTTATGTTCAAGTTTAACATTTACAGTTTGTTCTGTTTAGTATTCATAATTGTGTTTCTTCGTCTTTTATGAAACTATTTTTAAACTGAAACAATCAACTGTTAAGGTTTAACTTGATTTAATTCAAGTCATTGGTGGTCCAGAGGAATGGAGGCAATGTTATTAGGAAATAAGTGTCAAAGATCTGTATCTGTAAAGCTGTATATGTAAAGTGGTGTATGGTACATGTAATGTAATTAGACAGTTTCCAACATTATGCAAGGCTGTACTGATCATGATATTATTAGTACATTTAAAGGAGCGAGGGCATGAGGTGCTATGGATTGATACTCCAAGACTGCTTGTATTATTTGCAGAGAGACAGCACTTCAGATTTCAGGCTACATGATACTGTCGAATTTGCTTGCATTGATTAGACATATTTTATAATGGTTTAGACGACGCATTTAAAAGTGAAAACAACAATACAGAAAATATGTTTTTCCAGACATGACATTTAACCTCATTGAATCAAGTCATGATTAAAACCTTTTAGTGCAAGTTGAACCCTTTCTCGGAGCAACCAGACACTTAAGGACTTTTATTGGAAGAAATTGGTTTTACTTGGTGGATTTACTTTAATCTCCTATACCCAAGGTCCGATCAGAGTTGGCTAAAGGGTAATTTGTCTGTCACCTAAAGCACTGTTGTGTGACCCTTTTACGTCAGTACTGGTATTGTCAAATTTGTGTCTCTCCTTCAGAAAATCCCCCATCCTCTTGCGTTTGAAACGATTTTCTACTCTTAATATAATGAATGCTCTTCATTATCATGGATAATACTTTGATATCATCACAAACTTAGTTCCTGAGCTCATATATGGTATGTTGACATGTGCAAGGTGTTATATATTATATTTCACTGAATTCATATAACCTCTTTTTGTCTTTTTGTATTGAAATATGTTACAGTGACAAACCTAAACTGAATTTATATATTTAAATGAATTGTTGACAGCAGTAGTAGATCATTCACGACAATATATTAACCAAGGCACAAATCATCTTAAAAACAACCAGTTAGTGTGACCTTTAGTGTTTCCGTTAGTTTTCAATATTCATTGGGACGCAATTGATGTCGCATGGACCAAGTAAAGATGAATGAATTACACTTCATAGAATCAGTCATCAGATTATAAAATGAAATATTTTTTAAATATTTAATTTATCTAAACGTCAACGTTTCATCACAAGTTTTGAGCTTGAGGGACTACCAAATATTATTTCTTACATCTCGCAATACATAAACGTAAGTTTTATTATCTATTTAAATTGCTTTTCGATGAACTTTGAAAAAAAGAATTTCACTTTGACAGACCATTTCTATATTCTTCAGCTTTCTCTTGGTCAAAACATTACCACGTACTCCAAAACCTGTGAGCCATTTTTGTTCTACCACACCGTTGTTATCTCCTAGAAGATATTGTATCTGTAGTCACAGCAAGTTGTGTGTTAAGACATCCTCTGTTTATATTACAGACTTTAACTAGTGTCTTCGTCTTCTACTCCTCATCAACAACTGACAACAGAGCTCCTAAGTCTACCCTGGTATACTTGTTTACATGCCCATTGTTCATATGAGACGTACCTTTTTATTATTTCATATACGTTAATACGTTCAATTGACGTTTTTAGAAATGTAAGGATATGCTTGTCGTAATACAATTACATTTTGATCGTATTGTATTATTACGCCAATATTATTGTTCTTTTTTTTGCTTTAAATTAGAATCAAATTGAGAACAGATGATTGTAAACAGAACATACAACAGTGTACTAACTATGTAGAAGGGTTTATCGTTTGCATCTTAACGAAAGTATTATATTGTGTACATTGTTTATAATGCATCCATTGTACCAAACCAAACTACTGGTATTGAAGTTTGTTGCACCTAAAATATATGTACCTCAAGAAAAATTATTTTTGTTAGAGTTTTGACATTGTTTCGTTCATGTGTATATGATGTTCTATCTAGACAAACAAACATATGCATGTACTGAAACTACATAACATATCACGTTTTATGACATTTAACCCGCACGATGTTTCCTGGGACTTGAGAATGTATAAATCGTTGTATTGGTTTACGAAAATATAGTCTCCATGTTTTCCTGCAAAACCCTGGAAAAAATGGTTATTTCTTACATTATATCAACAGTGAAATCTACATATTGATTTATGCTTTCCCAGGCCTCAGGCTCCCGGTCATCGATTTGGTTTTCTCAAAGTCATTAAAATGGTCAAAAAGACATGAAGTTTCATCTGGGAATTCAATGTTATTCAGATCAGGTGCATGGGGAAAACCAATCCTTTAAAACAGTTCTAGGATGATCTATCATCATATTGAATGAGCTACACGTAACCAGGAACAAATTTGTTTGTAAAGAGTTTCGTTTCGACGGTGAATTTACCCCAATATATGTATCTGTCGATTATATGGCATCAGAATCATAAATATGAATTAATAGTTGAAACCGAGTATACAACTAACAGTAAACTCGTTATTTATCTTGGGGTCATCTCCAACTACCTTTATGTTTTTAAAATTTTAATTTGTTTAATAGTGTGAGCTCAAACTATTAAATACTAAGTTGTAACCTTCGCCTTAGCAATCTCTTTCAACAGCAGAACTATGCCAAAACAATCAATTATCAATTATGTTCAGCTCATTGATATCCATCAGTTTTATTGCACTGCAGTAAGATCTAACCGTGACCCATGTACATTATGTTTAAAATTGGACTTGTGTTATTATTTGTTCACATTCAAACAGTCTTTTGTCAACATTTTGCATCATTACTTTGCATGTTTAAGGATTTGAATGTAATAATTCGATGTAAGATGGTCATATCGAAAACCAAGTTCAGCTCTTTACCCGAAATAACCGTGAATATATATATATATATATATATATATATATATATATATATGTTTAGTGTTAAATGGTGTTGAGTAGTACACCACTGGAGTCTTGCAAGTGTGCTTGGGCAGTAATTCATTGTTTTGTGTCTCATAGTTTGAAATACTTAGGTGAGAAAATGAGCAAACAAAAAATATCATTGTGAACATTAAGTCAATAATTCATATTTATACAAAATTGTCCAAAATGTTTACTTTCTAAGTGCCAAAGAAGATTGTTTCATCTTTTGATTTTTATTATTTAGTGTTTGATAAACCTGGCCTCCGAGCCCCGGAGAACCATTAATGTGCAGTGAAATTGAAATGCATCTTAAAAATAAGATGATTATTTTTAATTCACATAATAAATTATTTTCTTAAATTATAACTTGTTTTGTCTGGAAAGTTTTGGACGAAAATTCAGACTCATTTATGAAAATGCAGACACATGTTATCTAGTCTGTTCACCTCCATGAAGCATTGGGATCATTCTTAAATCGTTTTTCGCAAATGTTGAATGCATCAAAGGATTTCTCGGTACATCAGTATTTGTATAATAGGTTCTATAAAAAAAGCAGATTTACTAAAAATTCTTCTTTTGGTGAGTATATCATGTATATCATGTGTATTAGGCAAAAGTCTTATGCAACCCAATTTCTTCACCAGTTCCACCAATGTTTTCAAACCTTTCATACACGGCTTCCTGTTATGTTCTGCGTCGCTGAAAACAAGTGGCGAGTTTGTACCAGGAAGCAGTAAACAGACCTTGCATCCAGCTGCAGACGCTTGAGATGAGGGAGAACTAAGCACTAATGTTTCAGATTCTGATATATATATAACTTCCTGTAATGATGTTCCTTGTAGAATTCATGTGTCATGTCTGTACCAGGAAGGAATTAAGAGACTATAATCCTGTCAGGCAAATCACATCAAACACTTGTTCTTGATAATAAATATCTGTAAAGAATGTGTTACTTGCTCCCAAAAGTCCAACTTGGTGCATATATGCTGCAGACATTCCCAATGGAATACATCAAAGCACAAACAATCTCTGATCCTGTCAGTTAAATCACATCCAACTCCCGCAATGGCGTAGATGTGTCTTTTATAGAATGTGTACTTTTGTAACTGGCATTTGTGCATGGATGAGCATTCATGTTCCTTTGAATAAGGACCGATTATCAAAAGTAATTCATTCGAGGTCCAATGAGAGTTGCTTTCAATGTAACTCTTTGCCACCTTAGCAATGTCATAAAATGTCAATAGAAATATAGCCTCATCTCTTGTACTCAGTGAACTATTTGGCCCTGAATTAATATTTAACACATCGTAATCATTGGTGATTAAAATGATTTTTGGACAATCAACATCATGGGTCATCAGAAACATATACCACGAATCTATAACCGTAACACTCTTAATGACGGGACATTTAAACAGGTTTGACAAACATATATATACATTTGAATAATCATAGTCATGGGTCATCAGAAAAAACTTTCAAACAACCATTGGTCATCTGACTACTGAATAAGGCATAGTTATTTTGTGATATAAGTACATCAATCGCCATCATACAAAACATTGGTAATTTGAATGCCATCATATATATAGATATTTGTTATATAAATGCACTCATCGCCAATTCAGTCATACAATAATAACAATTGGTCATCTGGACAACTTCGATTGCAGAATGGTATTTAATTGATGTTGTGTGATGTTTCTATTGCACAGCGATGACAATTTATTACTAAAGTTGAAATCAGAATTGCGTGTGAATAGATGCTGATAATTTACTTTTGTAATATCCATGCTAATGTAGCGTGGAGATATAGTTATACATGTATGTTGTTTGTTTATGGATAAAAGGACGTAATTAAGCAAAACAAATGTCATTGACAAGTTGATTACAATTATAGACATAAAGGTGATAATTAAGGCCAGGTGCTGAATACTATACACATGTGGCAGATGGTAACTTAAAGGCGCTGTCGCACGTGTTTAGCATATCATGTTTCCTCAAATTTGCCATTTAGTATTAAAGTTTATACAGCATATTTGTAGGTTAATGGACGAAACTTGTTATTACACGACCCGATAAGCCGTATCCATAGAAAATGGTATCCGTCAGATCACTTGAACCAAATTCGAGCGGCCAATGTAATGTGAACACAATTAAATGGCCGCTCGATAGGAAATGGATTCGCATGGCTTAGCCGAACCATTTTCATACGTTCTGGCACTCGTATATTTGTATGAGGTCATTTTATTTCAGTAGGAAAACGGGCTATACCGCTTTTAAACATGTTTGGCTGGAAGTGTGGGTTTAAAAATTTCAATTAATTTCCAGAGCTTCAATATTATTGTCCCTCATGAAAATGTTGTGTAACAAATATTTGTGTATAATGAAGATAAAACTGTTTGTGTTAGAGTTGCATTAGGCTAAATATGTTAAACCGTGGGTGATCTAAGTTTAGAATTAATTTTGTGAGAATCTCTTTCCAATTGTTGATACCTCCATTATGTTAAACATATTAAACAGTCTATCCTCTTTTCAACGCGTCTTGTGTTTGTTACTGACTCGAATAACCAACACATGTACACTAATTGTAAATGTACAGTTTATATATGTTAGTGTCCTTGTTACGGATGAACATTCAATACTTGTCTAAGATGTAGGTCATTACACGTTGTTACTTTGACCTCTCTGCTTGAGGCGAGAACTGAGCTTGCATTTCAGTAAAGACTAATTACTACAATAGCATGTTCCAAGTTTCATTTCAAGCTGTCTGTGACCTGAAGGAAAGTTATTTGACCCCTTGGTTTTAGTCATGATCCCTTTTTGCATTAAAGGAGTTACATCAGTTTTAGACATTTGGTGAAGATTATCTGTTAGAAATTATTTGTCCATAAAGTTACAGATAAAGTGTATTTTTGACATTTTCAGAAATGCTAATACGATGTCCACTGTTACTTGCACTTACATGTGCCAAATATCTCCACTTGTGATACAATATTAGGCAAGGAATAATTGTTTGGTTACGTCATGAAAAAGTGACATCAGCTCAAAACTTGGTTCCGTAGTCTATCACACAACTGTTTCTTTTTGGCTGAAATTTATATTTTGTCCATGGGATATATAGAGATTATTACCCGAAGAAGTGTGTCATATGACTGTTACGAAATGAGTGAATTTTGTTACTGCCCGAGCGAGAGACAATACGGGAAGTCGCGTTGAAACAATGGTTGCTAGGCAAACTTGATATGTGCACATGTGCTCGTATCAAAATATTAAATCGGTTATTTTCAACCTTATGGGTATAATATTATGGTATACGACTCATTCTTATGTTTAGTCCTATTTCTAGCCACGTCATCAGGAGAATACTAAGCGAAGTTGTCATAACACCAGCACCAACTTCTTAATGCATCTCTATGGGATCATGTTATAACTCACTTTGAAAAGTTATAGGCGAGTATTTAAATGTCTCTTCTTTGCTGATAATCTTATGTTTAAACATATATTTTAGAATGCCAGATGTGAAAGTTGTTCAATTGTATCAAATCTGAATCATAGTGTTTCATTTGTTCTCATTTCTGAAATACTGTTTTATAAAACTTGCTAAACGAAGAAGGGAAAGGTGTTATTGATGATCAACTTCTTTATTAACAATAGCGACGTTTCGGTATAGATCCTCATACTGTTATCATGCATATTGGAGGGATGATAAAATCAGAGAATGCCTCTCAAAACGTTGAACTTGCTAAACGTATACAACAATACCTTCAGTCAAGTTGAATGTTTGTACGCTAAACTTTTGAATTAATTATACTTATTATAAGTATGTTACAGATTGAGTGAGCGATTTCAGTTAAATAAGTATAATTAAGAACAATACTATTCGTATCCCAAATGACCTTTCTATAAACCACAATAACTAACTGTGTCTTGCACAGATCCACCTTCCATAGATCCAACATCCCATCCTTCGTATCACGCAACCATGGAGACAATTACTGCCTTAGGGGTACCCTATCTGCAATTTGATGCAACCCGGTATTTTTTAAACAAATGTGTCACTAACAACCATCTGCAATACACATTTTAGATAGGGGAATTAGTTTGAATATGACGTTTATGAAACTAACGACGTGCCTATAACAACACTAGAGTATGATGCGTATCCAGATTATATTGTAGAAAGATACTTATAAATGTTAAACTCCCTCAGTTTTAAGATAAAACAGGTTTCTATGACAATCCTGAGGAATAATTGGCAGATCAGAATGAACGTTTATAATGATTCAGTCAATGATATATTTATTCAGTGAATGGTGCTTTTATGCCAGTTAAGGTAGCTCAAGGTAGTCACAAATAATGTGATTTTCAGTCAACCCTTCTTCTACATAACTAGTTGTCATTCAAGTCTAGTAAAATGCTCGTATGGATCAAGTACGAACATGTAAATAAATCTGTGCATATAGACTGACAGATCCATTCAATCATAAGAAGGTCCCTTAGAAGAGAGTTGCCAATTTTAAAGGAAGGAAGCAATGCCGTTTGTACTTTATAATGGCTTATATGAACCTAGATTTCACTGGGGAAATACACTGTGCACTTTGATGAATTATATAATCTGATATCAGCTAAAATAGGTAGAAAACTAAAAATATTACCATTTTGTTGCAACTCTTAATATCTTTTGAGATGACGCAGGTACAGGAACGTGTGTCCTACATTGGTAACTCTAGTCAGTTCCTCCAACGTAACTTCTGTTCAATATGTGTCATTATTTATGATGCCCAAATCAATCCACGGATTGTGTCATCACAGTGTATCAACTGAAATGTAATCCTACATTCACTACAACCGATTTACTTTAAAGGTCCGAGACTGCAAATGATAATTCTAATTAGAGTGTTTTATCTACTATGGCTTATAAATATAGACGATACAAATGAACTATTTCCAATTTTGTTTTCTTTTTGTATCAGCATATTTTTGGTTAAGTGTTTTTTCTCTCCAAATTCTACCAGTATACATCCAGGATAACAGATCCAAGGAGCATATGCGTACCCAACGCTTCTGTTCCCGAAAATAGCATTCTGAATTATCATTGGCAAATGTCACAAAAGCTTCGCATCGAAATTAACTCTGAATGCAACCAATCAGTATTCTCTATTTCTAGCCGAGAAAGAGCCACATCTACAACATAGGTTAGCCTGGAGGCAGCTGACTTGTGTAACATCTATGGTGAGAAAATGGCTAGTTCAGCCACGTCATGAACAATGTCCTTCAACAAATCTCAAATCTCAAAACTCATTGTCCCAAAAAGAAAACATTAAGTCATGATCAGAGGCGAGTTGGTTAAGATACATGCAAATATTTGCAAACCTTAAGACACATCACTCGTTCATTTTCCCTTTACCTTCTCTCTCTCTACCTGCGAATTTAGATAACGATAAGTTATAACTCCATATGAAGCTTCCACCAAGGTGAAACAGCACATGTTTGCTTCTCCCTCTTATCAATGTACAGCATCAATCATATATCACTGCATCGACCTTCTATCAAAAAGCTAATTCAAGTGTTCCTGTCTTTATAAGATAACAAAGCTGTTTCGACATCATTTGTTTATATTATGGATTTGTAAATAAGAAGCTTCTAAGTTATCAATCATCCAAAGATTAAATAACGTTTGTAGATAAGATGGTTAAGTTTACTCCATTCAAACAAAAGTCTGTTCAAAGCTTGGGCATATAGATATAATAAACGTTCTGAATAAAAAAAATGTTGGTCCGAGATCGTGGTTTCTGTTAACTAGAATTTTGTTAACAGCTTGATTACGTTAAGGAGGTGTGAATTTTTTTTTCGCAACAGACATGTTTTTTTTTTATAAGTTGCTGGACGTTAATCAGTTTATCTTCATCAATCCAGAAAAAATTAAACTTCTTAAAAGCTTGAATTACTCAAACCATATCTATGACATTAAGAAAAACATAGTATTTGCTAATTTAAAAATACATTTCTTGAACAATAACATTTAACAACTTTCCTCATATGTTCTGTCCTCGTTTTTCCTAAAAACAGTGTTTGAAAATAATACTTCAAAGGTGTTAATATGAAAAGGAAATTTTCTCCACTACCTTTATATGTATTAGTCAGGTTCACTATGTTAAGAAATATACTTTCGTTCAAAGTTTTTGGAGATTAGCAAAACTATACATTTTTGGAATCATCAAAGCATAGTGTATCCAAAAACCAATGTTGGCATTTGCACAGACATCGTTGATGGCGGCCATCTTGGATTTAAAAATGGCCGCCGTTAAAATACAAATTTTGCGATATATCGGCTTCTAGTCAACTTAGAAACTAAAATAAACATGCTAATTCTATGTTTTCCTGGTCTGGGATGTCAATGGTGGTAGCAACATAGAGATCAGAGTCATTGAAAAGTACAAACAATGGTACATGAGAACACTGTCTTTATCCAACTGCATCATATATACATTTTGGTGCAATCCTTTGAAGTTTTAGGTATAGATATGAAAGAAAATGGACATGCAATTCATGCTAGAGTATACTTTAAGTAATCTATATATATAACCTACCAGGTCTTTATCATTTAGATGAAATGTTCTACAGATCTTCATCACTGTCCTGAGTGTCATATTCGGTGTTACAGTCTGGGTAGTGTTCACAGTCGGTTCCACACAAACATAGGTCTGTGCAAGCCAAGTTGTGTCTCTGGCATGAACACCTTTGGGGTGTGCAAAGGGCTTTACACTGACATCTGACCAACTCTACAATGGCCTGTGGCGCAGGTGGAACCTTCGTGGTGGTAGGTAGTATATCGCCATGGTCTGCTTGATGATATTCATGGTTCACTGGATCCAACAGATGGTGCCACATCTCTGTGCTTTGAGACCACACCCTAGCCTGTACGTGTACACGCTCAATATGCTCCTCAAGGGCACCAGTTGTAGGAGGCAGCTTGGTGCTTTCTGCCAGATGTTTACAAAACAGATGCCACCTTAGGTCCGGAATACTTGTTATTTGGATGCCCTTTGGACAGTACAGTGAGCAAACAAATTTGCTGCCTTTTCTCTTCTCAGCGCACTCCAGATTGGCCCAATCTCCAAAATACCTGAGACCATCGATATTGCAGTGTTTTTGCAGAGCTTGTGGTAGTGTGCAACAGCTAAAACCAAGACGTCAGTATCTGGACTGAAGAAAACCATCCGTGCTTCAGGACATCACTGTGATGCAGCTGCTGCTAAGCAGACCATCAATGTATCGGCCTCCTCATGATTTGTTTCTTCAAACTGCATAGTGCGGTTGCTTCTTGTGTGGCCTGATGCTGATGTGATGACTAACTTTTGGGAGTTAAAATTTTTCTTCAATACTGCTTCAGCAAGGTATTCAGTTAAATCAGCTTTCGTTTTTTCGTGAGATAAAAACGTCCCATTGGTATGTGCTTGATGCTTGTGTCGTCTGTAATTTGGTATTGGATCGGTTCTTTGCCATGCCGTCGTTTTTCTTTTGTATTTTGCTTTAATGAATCAGCTTTGTAGGTGTCAAAGACCAAAATGACCTCATCAAATTCTTCTGTCAACGTTAGTAGCTTGTCATTGAAGTGCTGACCGAGATCTTAGACTGTGCTGATTGTTCTTGACTGCTTTGTCATCTGTTGGACGAGCACCATTCCATCAACAATGGCAATTCTTGGACTCCCAGATGCAGCCGTTGACGTATCCTGTTCAGCAACACCTTCAGCATAACCCTCAAATGATGTTTCTGGTTCAGCAATGGGTTCTACATCATCCTCAGACAATGGTATTTGAGCATTTTGTTCCAGTTCATTGGTTGTCTGCAGCGTTGTCAAGCAATGTATTTGTCAGTACATGGAAGGATGGATCCAGCTGGTGCTAACAATGCCCTTGGAGTCAGAGTAAACTCATAGTTCCTGATTGCGTTCTTCTGATTGATGTAGCGACTTGATTTGGCTAGAACCATCAACCGGGCATAAAGATCTTTTGTTTCCTTCAGATCCACTGATTGGTCACGGACTTTGACTGTTTGCATCTTGTTTCCTGACAGGAACATGGAGTTGTTCTGCTTCTTGACGGGTGCCCAAAGACTGACGTCTCCATTGATTCGTTCGGCAACATAATCTTCATACAGTCTCTGACCAACTTCATCGATGTTCAGAATCAGTGGAACACATTTTTGGGGAACATATGCGTGTGTCATGAAGTTGTAAAGCTGATCGCCCTCTGCTTCAAACGGATTTCCATGACACAGTATTGCAGCTTTGATCTTCTTGACAGCATCATGCTCTTTCCTGACAGCACTTGGTTGTACCTCGTGGTGTTCGTATGGTTTGTTAGCAGTAACACCGAATTGCCCTTTGAACTCTGTTGAAAGACGTGACATCTCTGGTGTGGCCAGAAAGAACCTCTGCCGTGCATTGGCATTATTGGAAATACCAATCAACCCAGAGTGAATCTTCATCATCCTGTTCACTTGTTCACATGCATGATCTGCTCCAATGGAAACGAAAGGTATCTCACTCCTTGTGACAGATATATTCCCTTTCTGAAGTTCCCGCCAGGTGTCAGGATGACTTCTCTCCAGTTCTTGCATGTCGGCCAGGTACCGTGGCCAAAGGCGTTTGTATTTTATTCGATCTATGGCAAAGAAGAGCTTGCTAAGTGCTTCTCAAGCTTGCAGGTGGAGATGTAGATCAGAGTTCCTTGAAGCTTCGACTTATTTTCAGCTGACTAAATACTTCTTCGTCGGTGAGGGTTGAAGCAAACGCTAATTGGCAACAGTGATGCACTCCTCATTCGTACTTCTGCCAGCCAACGTTCTTAGACAGGCTTCCTGGACTTCATTCACTGGCTTAGAGCAGATAGATTTAAGATGTGGTTTTTCTCGAGAAGAAGTTCATACAGAGACATGTACATATGGATGTGTGCACGAAGAGTTCTCTTGTAGTGAGTACATTTCAGGATCTGACGTGTTGTGGCAGAGCCATATACATCAGCCTCAATCCATGCATCATCTATCCCAGAGTTTTCAATTGACGTTCCTAATTCCCTCAATGCAGCCATCACAGTGTGTAGCTCACCAAGCCTTGGAAGAACCTTTCCCTTCAGATCGTCCCTTGCATCCATCAACTGCACTGCCTTCTCATATAAGGCCATGTCAAAGGTGATCACTGTCGTGTGTTCTTCACCAGTGACCAGACTCTTCAACGTTGATGCTTGTAGGATCACAGTCAACATTGTGGACCACTCATGAGCAACTTCAGGCAACAGTGGTAGTGCACCGACTTGGGTCAAAGACTGGCGAGATGACAAAAGAGACTTGAATCCAGCCCAACCCGTGATTTTACTCTCGTCTTCATCCTCATTCTCTCTAGAAAGCGTAGTCGCTATGATCCAGTCTAGGGTAGTCAGCTTATAGGAATGTGCAACCCCTGGAGTGCCAATTTTGAATTCGTGTGTTCTCTTGGTCACCCGAGACTTTGGTTTGCTGCATGGCTTGATGGGTACACTATATGGAGCAACTGTTATGTTTTTTTGCCTCACAGAGTTCTAAATTGGGTGCAATAACTTCCCCTTGAGCATTTTCTTTTTGATAAACTACTGTGATAGTTCCATGTGTCGTGTCTTTCCCATCTGCTGTGTCCTCGGCGAAGTCAGTATTGTCAACAGCAAAGAACACAAAAGTTCCTTTCTTGAGGAAGGGTGGGACATACAGACCATCGAAGTGTAGTGTGTTTTCTACAACAGCATTTGCTATTTCTGTTTCCAAGAGCAGTGACCGACCATATGATACACAAATGTTCTGTGAATGGAGAAGGTCTACTAGATTCTTATTCCTGGTGTCGTGATGAATGGTTAGTGCTAGGCCCAGAACCTGTGGATTTTCTCGGGCATGTTGTGTCCTGAATGTAGCTGTTGCTTGCTTGGGTCGGTGTTGTACCTGCCTTTTGGTTTTGAAAGCATACATTATGTTCTGACTAAGTGTAAGTGCTGACTGGTCAACTGTCCTGTGCCTCATTTCTGATTCAAACTCCTTTTCAGGTCCTATCAAAATCCAGCGCATAAGGCTGTACAATTCTGTTGTAACGTCTTCTGTAGTGCTCAGTACGGAAACCATGTCTGACTGTTTCTTTTCATCAGTGAAGTCCACAATGCTTTTGCGTATAAGATTGTCTGTCTGATATAACATTTTCGTGTTGTCCATTTCATTCTCGTAGATTTGCATCATAGAAGTGTGAAGCATATCTTCTTCGCAAACTTCAGGACAATAAAGAACTGATGGCTTTCTTCTGCCTTACAGAATTCAAATTAGGTAATTCTTGAAGGATCTTTTCCTTTAGCCATTGTCTTGTCAGCGTTGGTTTGTGCTTTCGGGCCTCCTCACTACCACCAAGCATGGATATGTATGTTGCCTCGATCGTGTCCATTGGGAGATATGCTTTGTTTTGGGTATGGAGGTCAACAAGGTTGATCAATTCTATCAAGCATGATACCTGCATGGGCAAGTCCGCCGTTGGTTGACATTGTCACTGGTATTATCCCGAAGGACATGAAACACATGTTGTGTCCAACACAGCTTGTGATATTTAATATCTATTGCATGGGCATCATTTGGTGATATTACATTGCCTAATCTTGTCATCAAAACGGGATCTTTGGAAATGTCTATTGCTTGTCTGAGGGCCTTCCCAGAGTTCATAGTTCTAACTGAGTAAAGTGGTTGATTGTTTTCTAATTGGCAGAAGAAGCACAGCTCTTTTGACAAAGGATCTGTTGCAGATCTTGTGAATGGCATTGATGTCTCTGCTGTATGTGCTTCCATTTCTGAGCTGGATCTTTTAAGGCCCCGCTTCTTTATGGCATAATGACCTGTGGTTACTGAATGTTCAAAGCGTTATGTGGCCCGCTGCATCTCTGTCTGGTTTGTGGCATAAGAATAACAACTCCGATGCCATTTTGCTTTACTGTCAACCAGCATGTCCTTGGTGTTTTCTTTGAGACGACTTTGAATTGCAACGTATTGTCCATCTAGTATACTGGCCCACTCTGCCACCACATCCAATAATTTCTGGTAAGAATCTGTCCTAGGATTCAGAACAACTGCTCCTGCACTCTCCTGACATAAGATACATAATCTCCAGTCGACAGTTTCCCTTGAGTTGTTGTCATCAGGGTTTTCATTCATCATGACTTCTGCTCTGAAATTTCGGATAATACTAAACACCAATGAAACGGTAATTATTAATGACTCTGATCTCTATTTTGCTACCACAATTGGCATCCCAGACCAGGAAAACATAGAATTAGCATGTTTATTTTAGTTTCTAAGTTGACTAGAAGCCAATATATCGCAAAATTTGTATTTTAACGGCGGCCATTTTGAAATCCAAGATGGCCGCCATCAACGATGTCTGTGCAAATGCCAACATTGGTTTTTGGATACACTATGCTTTGATGATTCTAAAAATATATAGTTTTGCTAATCTCCAAAAACTTTGAACAAAAATACATAGTGAACCTGACTATATATCAAAGCCTTTGAATGATGCCGAAATGTATTATGACATACTGATGTGTTAAGTGTTCTGAAAGTGACACTCATCCATGATTAGAGGGAAAACACAATCCTTTCAATTTGATATTTTCAGATTTCATCATTGAAGTTGTTTGTATTTTTGCCGGCTGAGTTATTTATAGTGTTAAAAGAATGCTATTCAAGTTTATTCCCACGTTACTGAATTAGCATGACAAAACGGAAATCGAACAACTCCAACAACCCAATCTAAAGCTTCTTAAAGGTCACTGGCCTTAGTACTACGAGTGACATAAATTGCAAGTGAGAAGTTTATTAATGAGATGTTTGTAACCACTGCTTCATTCCTGCGTTAATATATTAAAATGAGTTTTAAAGTGTTATGTCCAGTACATAGTTCAGAATTTACTCCACACTTCATTATTGATGTTTGTTGCCTGTATTTGCATATGAAAAACCAAGTGTGCATTGTTCTGTGAATATCTGCTCTTTGAATTGGAATCATTATAAGAAATGCCAAATATATTACATTTTGTCATGCCATTAGATATTTTATCGATGTGCACTTGACCTGCCTTTGCACTAAGTTTTCGATTTTGCAAATGATTGAGTTATTGTTCTGTGCACTTGAGCGAGGCTAAAGCCAAGAGCAGCGTGAAATTAAAGTTCAAAGATCGACAAAAATATATGCCCGTGAAATGTTACGACAGTAAAAAATAACCACATGAAAATTGACAAGTGAAACAGACCTAGATCCGAAATCTAAAAAATACAGACATGAAAACGAAATATTCCATAAAGTATAAATTCATCCATCAACAGTTTTACAAATATGTATCATATACAACGATATATTGAATAGCTTTCTAGTCCTCTTCAAAATATTCAAAGTTTACAGGTCGAACCAGTTTTCAGTCTGTGAATCCGTGAGTCTATTAGATAGCTAATTGAGTTATCTAACAATCACTCCCCCGGACATCCATTATACACATGGGTTAACATGATCTACGTGACAAAACGATAATGTCTGGAAGGTATCTATGTTTAAACATCTTCTCTGTCAGGTCACGTAATCATGGGGGATAATTAAATACTGATGTCGGTGTACTAAACCCAGTCACGCATAACAAATTGGGTGAACAGCTTCTTGTCTTATCGGAGGAAGGATCTAGTCTAAGGATCATGAGCAAATCTCAGCTACAAATATTCGTTTTATGGTTATAGGATATTGCTGACTGTGGATTTAAATGAACTAATTCTTTTAATGTAATACTCATTGCTATCTTCCCTGGATCTTTGTCCAATGGTGAATTCCACCTGAAATACTTTCTAGGTTCCAATAAATAATTAATAAACAAGAGATTTGCCATACCGTCCAGGTCACCTCGAATACATGTAGGTGAGGCTTTGAGTTAGCGAAGTTGGAGTTAGTATCTTAATTATACATACAAATTAAGTATATATATATATATATATATATATATATATATATATATATATATATATATATTAACTTAAAACATGATACATCAATTAACAGTTCATGTCAGATGAATCTATGAATTAATGGCTGTCCTGAGTTTTATTTTGAGCGTAACTAATACAGGGCAGCCTAATCAAAATTATCTTATATAAAATACTCCTGTATTTGCTTGTTGGCATGTTGGCCAGGAAAACGGTTGGTTTGAAAAATAAAGATATATTTGCCATTTAGATAGTGAAGAAATATAACATGGTTATATGTTATCCCAAATATAACCATGTTATATTTCTTCACTATCTAACTGGCAAGTATTTATATTTCATTATAATCTTCGCATGTGACGTACAATGTTGTCGAGGCGAAATGGTCGTGTGGTAAGCTGTTGGTATAGTCAATGCTGGCGATAGTTGCCTTACTCTGAGGGCGTGGGTTCGAATCCCGCATGGGACTCGGCCCGAAAACTACAATAATTTGTACTATTGAAGGTATTGTTATCCCAAATATAACCATGTTAGAAAGATACACCGATTTAACGTTGCAAGGTATTTCCTTCGAGATCCATGTTCATTTCTATACATATAGCTAACTCTAACTCTTTTCCCCCGAAATTATATACATGCATAAAATATTAATTAAACAGCAATGAAACTAAAATCGCCAGTCATGATAGAAGATTGTTTTAAAGAAATTTTAATTTCAACATATTTGTCCCCACTGCATTTTCTTAATTCATATAATATTCATATATATTCATATATATCTATATAGGTTCTTGATTGAAAAAGCATATACCATACTTGTTAATTAGGTTTGAGTAGTATATAACATTCTTCTATCATCTGTCTGATCTGATCATGTTTGTTAACAATCACTGATTCACCAACAAAAAGAATAATTAAAATAATAACATTCTTGGAAAAGAATTGACAAATTCACATGTAGGCTACATGTATGTCTAATAACTACCTTTAATAATATCACTCACCAATTAATCAACAGTTTTATTCATTCTTCACACGTGGATATTGAACGAGGAGAGCGTTTTCTATTTCCGAGCGACTGAAAGCGACGTGTTTGATTTACTGAAAAAAAATGTTTGCCTGATGCTGGTCAATATTATGTACAAGAAGGAGGGTATGCTAATTAAGAGAGTCAGTGGTCAAGTGTAAAATGAAGTTAAAATCTTTATTTCTTCAGCGATTTCAGTCAAGTTTGGATATTATAACCTCACCACGTCATATGTAAACAGTATATGATTGCAAACATCTTGATCTCGAATTGTGAAATTATTTTCCAAACATCGATTCGAACCACTGTGTGATGACACCCTTATAAAGAAATCGTCGTTTTTGGATTCTCCTAAATGAACGAGATAGGAGGATCGTGAGGATCTTTTGACTTGCTATACGAGGCCGTACAGTAATTAATGCTGTTTTTATCGTATCACAGTCAAAGTAGGCAATTTATATCGACAACGTTCGAGTAACCAACCGTAGTCCTACAGTCAATCTTACAAAATGGTAACAGATGGACGTACGATTGTTATGAAGGCTTAACATCCTTGTTTCCAGAAAATAGGTTTGTTGTCCGATGTTCCATGCATTGATTGTAACTTTAATTGTTTGCTAAATATATATATGTTGGATTTTATAACACGTTCACATGAAACTGTTGACGTAATGGAATCAAGCTTATGTTTACAGAGTCACACTGTCATTCTAAAAACATATGCGGGACACAGTTTGAAAAATGTTTTTCCACATTGTCAAGTACGTGGAGACACAGCCCATTTCAAATGGGAACAACTCCAAAAGAACGTTGATTGTGTCTGGGATAATTCCGAGCATGTTTGTAAGTGTAGATGTACAGGATACATGCATTTCCTTCAACCTGGCGCCTTTGAGTTAAGCTGTGAATTGCCTTTCAGAATTTCTTAATTACAAGCTATTTTAATAGAGTTTATGTCTAATCATTGTGTAGAACAAAGTAATAATAATGATAAGTCAAGTTTCAAAGAAATGTGAGGTTGATTTTGGTTAATCCGATCAAGTATTTAAGTGTTAAGTTATTTTTGAAACAAAATACATATATTTTCTTACAGACGGTGCCGTTAAACTTTGATGCAACTGGCAAGAATCAATATCATGAGATTTCCAGACAAAAGGAAACAATTGGGAAATTGAAACCAACACTGCCATTACAATTTGTCTAAGCCTTTATACAAATATCATTAGAAATTCAAACAATGATTAAACTAGTCAGCTTCAATAATTTCCTAGTGTACAAAATGCAGTAGAAATAAATGTTGACCAATGAAACTATGGATAATGTTTGCAACTTTTGTCTAAGGTTTGGTTTGTACTACGCTGATAATACTGGTTCTACTGGTTTAGCACCTTACATGTATGTCTAAGGCTTCTGAACAAACTACTGTTTGACTTTAAAAATATGTACGTTAAACGTTATTTTAAATCTCAATATCCTATTTTCTCAATTTTGAAATTATTTTATTGACATATAAGACACATTCTACGTGAAAATCAATAAATATGCCTCTTTCTGCACACAATTACAACAATTTAAACATGATACGGGTCACGTTAGTGTTAATTTAATTTCTAATCCCTGTCTACATTAAACGAATGTATTTCAACTGAAGATCATCCAGTCACCAATTCAATTTAAACACGTGCAACTGCGGAAAAGTATTATTGTAATGTGTCGTAATCAAATGCATCTCGTTCTTTTAAAATCTTGAATTAATCGAAGTCAACTAAGTTGTGTATTCTCTTGTACCTGATACTTATATAGTGTTTTTATTGCAAAGTTTCTAATGGATTTAATGACTTTAGGATAGACTTCGAAAATCAAGGTCGAAAATGTCCCGGTTGAGTACAGCAGATCGACATAATGCTATTGGTCGCATTGAGGCCGGACAAAGTTTTGGAACAGTTGCCCGTCATCTAAATGTCTATAGAACAACAATCTCCCGACTTTGGAATCGATATACACAGTTCCTTGCAACTGACGACCGTCCCAGGGGTTGTAGACTAGGAATCACTACACCGGCTCGGATCGCTACATCCGGGTCACCCACATACGTAATCGGCAGGCCAAATCAACCGTCACTGCAACACAGGTGCCTGGTTTGAGGAAATGTTGGCCCAAACCATCAAGAACCGTTTACTCGAGGTCAGTCTACGTGCACGAAGATCATTGGTCGGACCAACCCTGAGACGTCAACATCGACGCCAACATCTCAGGTGGTGCACTAACGTGAGGATATGGACTCTAAGAAACTGGAAACGAGTCTGTTTCAGCGACGAGTCCCGTTTCCTACGTCACCAGCATGGCGGAAGGCAACGTGTCTATAGACGATGAAATTAACGTTTTGCCCCGAACTGCGTTCGACAGGTCGACAGATTTGGTGGAGGAAGCGTCACGGGGAGCCATGTCATACAGCCAATGATCATATCTGATGATCATTACCGTCAATTTGAGGGCCAAACGTCCGTCCATCCATCCATCCATCCGTCCATTCGTGTGTCCGGGTTTGGTTTACAGACGATAACTTAAAAACTGTACGGCCTAGCTCAATTAAACTTGACATGTGGAACAGTCTTTAAGTGTACATATGCGTTGTGGGGTTTTCGACTTCTTGGGACTTATATTTTCAACTGTTTCTATGGAAACATACATTCATTTTTTGTTTCCGGACCAGAACTTAAAATCTGTACGGCCTAGCTCAATGAAACCCGTGGAACAGTCATCGTGTGCAGATGTGCCTTTTGGGGATGTCGACTTCTTTGGAATGTTAAATTTAGCAGTTTCCATGGAAACATAACATAGTGTTTCCTGTAAGACATACCTCAGTGAAACCTAGTGTTTGGAACAATCATGTGTAGATTTTATGTTGTTGTTTTTTCCACCTTTTTCAGACTTCTATTTTTAGCCATTTCCAATTTCTTTTTACAATTTCACTTCCAGAACATATCTTGAAAATGTTAGGTAGATATTAATACATTTGGGAAGTTAATATTATTGTGTAGCAAATTTTGCTGAATCCTTATTTTTATTATATCAAGATATTTGTCCGCAAGATTCAACCAAAACGGCTGAAGCAAATACAACCAAATTTTACATGCTGATAGCCCTTTATGTGGAATAGAACTGCGAAGCTTTTGGGCCCTTTCGGCACTGCCATAAGAGGTCCAGGTCGAATCCAAATGTCAATTTTTAACATGGGAAACATTTTCAAAATGCACTGAGAGACTTGAGACCTTTTTTAAAAGAGGCGCAATGGCAATGCAACTAAAAATGTAAATCATGGCGATTTCGTAAGTCACGTGGTTTAGCCGCCATATTGATTTTCCCACTTTTGAAAATTTCCCGACCCCATACACCTTTGACAATAATCTCCTCTGAAGATACCAGCATTAGAAAGCTGATATTTACACCTAATGTATCTGAAGCATTGTATATTATAGTTTGTTCATAGCAGCTGCCAACTGCTAATACTTTTTGCACAGTGTTCACTCAAAATCTGGCAATTTTTGAAAAATGCAAACTTCAATGGGACATAACTCAAATACCTACCCATCGAATTTTATGATTTTTTCAGGAGAGTTAGTTTTGGCTATGGTCATTATGAATCAATAATAAAATCGCTCGCGAACATTTCCGGTCATAAAAGAGAAAAAAATTAACTTGGGGGTATAGATAGGGACATGTTTGCAACTTGTAACATGTTTTAAAAGATGCGCAATAACATTATAAATATGTCATAATTCATCATATTTCAAATAATTGAATCATTTATACTCTGAATCCTTTTATCGTCACTTGTGACTATATTTAAGTTTTTAATACTTTGATATGTCTTGATTGTATTGCAAATAAGATTCATGAAAATGGAAGGATAGTCGGGTAGTCATTTTAATTGTAATATTTATCATACAATTATATACAAACCGCACTGTGATATAAAATAAACGTTCATGGTAACTTCCAAGGCCAAACATTCCAGTAATTGCAATTTCGGATGGGAGATTTTCTACATTAGAGATAGGAATTGAACAGTTTCTGTGTCGGCTGCGATAGGTCAAAGCGCACTGCTTAGGGGTGAGAGACAATTATCTTATGGGCAACTGAGAATGAACCTTTGGAACAGGAGATTAAAGATAATCTATTGTGAGAAGAAATCAATTTTGATCTAATGAAATACCAAAGGCGTTTGGTCGTTTTTGAACATAGTGCTAATCAGACTTTAATAAATTGGCTGTTAATTGAATGAATGAGTGAGTATAGTAGACTCCCATGATCTCGTGCATCTGTTCGTACTCAACACTGTTGGCATATACAAATAAATCAAATATATATAAATAATGTAAAGAGCTTTACTTCTTTAACATAGTAGGAGAGGAGGTCGTATGACAGAACCAGACTAGCTCTCTATTCCAACATGGATCCAATGACATGGCTTAAGGTGGCACACCATCATGTTATAATCAACTCAGAAAGGAACTGGGGAACTGGAGATTATTGTGAGTGCTATATTTCAGTTCAAATACAGACCACGGGCCTCTGGTCATTAATCATCCAAAATGGTGTTCCACAGGAGATATCGCTTGTGTAAGATCAAGGGATATATCCAGGACATATCGATATGGCGTTAGATTTTGCTACGGCGAACTGAATGACATCACAATGCTTTTTCATCTTCAGTAATGACATCACAATGCTATGACGTCAGAAGAAATGACGTCACAATGCTGTGATCAGAGATTCACATGTTTTTCATTAAAACATAATTTGATTTGGATGATAAAATCTCACCCTTGCTGTAAATGTTATGCTTTAGTCTGTTTATCATGAAATAAAAGTAACAAGAAATGGAAATTCAATAATAATTCAGTTCACTGGAGGTTTCATTTTAATATATTTTCGTTTTGCTAAAATTCACAAATGTGTTTCAATCAATGGTTCTAATCTAATCTAATCTAGGTATCTTCTGAAATGAAATATATTAACACACATTGACAAAATGTACAAGGTTTTCCAATTCTGGCGGGAAAATCAAGGGATAATAGAAGACACGATCCAAAATCATTCTTCCTTAAATTGTTCACATGAAAAACTACGGTAGGTTCATTAGACATGCAGATGTCGTCGTCCGGTTTATGTTTTCAGAACATTTTAAAGTCATCCGTGATTTGATGTCATAACATTAACACTAATGCATTCAATAACTGTGAATTTATTTACGTGATGATGACAGGGCAAAATCTTCTGTCCAAATTATGTTTCCAAGATAACAATCGATCCCATACAAACCTGTGGTACACAGTTTTTATTATGGTACATGATTCAATAATTATATCACTGCTCCTTATTGAAAGATAAGTAACTTTTTAAAATATTAAATACGTTACAGATTATTAATAATAACTATATTGAAATATAATCCATAGGGCATAAGTAACATTAACGCCTGTATTCTGATAGTATACGTACAGTCCACTATTCGATTATTGTTGCACAACTTTACAATGGATGCTGATTGTCACAATAAAACAATGACAAAGGCGGGCAACTAACAATATGTTTTACGTATTATTGGAATTCAGTCTATTTGATGTCTCCGCATAATAGTTCCATCCTATCTGTTTGTAGTGGCTTGTACGCCTATCAATGGAACTACTTAACGGAACTAGCGCCTGGTATCAAGAACACTTTCTTCACAAGATGAGGCAAACCGGGCTGTATATCATTCCTCTCATATGCCTGCTGTCAGGTTTATGTTGTGATATGTCAAATAAAATGTCTCGTTGCCTTTGTGGAAACATCCCAATGATTACTATGGTAATTATAATTTACAAATGGTTCTTTATTCTGTCCTAACACAATGGTAGCGTATGCACAGGACAAGCTACAGATAATAAAGTTAGTAAGTACGACACCATGCTGTATCACATGACATCATCATGCTGTATCACATGACATCATCATGTTGTGTCACATGACAGTGCCATGCTGCTTTGCAGTACGACACCATGCTGTATCACATGACATCATCATGCTGTATCACATGACATCATCATGTTGTGTCACATGACAGTGTCATGTTGCTTCAAGGTACGACATTATGCTGTATCACATGCCATTATAATGTTGTCTCACATAACAGTGTCATATTGCTTCACAGTAGGACACCATGCTGTATCACATGACATCACCATGCTGTCTCACATGACATCATCATTATGTTGCGTCACGTAACAGTGCCATGTTGCTTCACAGTACGACACACTGCTGTATCAAGTGTCAGCTTCATAGTGTGTCACATAACAGTGCCATGGTGCTTCACAATACGGAACCATGCTGTTTCATATGACAGTATTGAGTTGTATCACATGACAGTGCCATGGTGCTTCACAATACGACACCATGCTGTATCACATGACAGTATTGAGTTGTGTCACATGACAGTGCCATGGTGCTTCACAATACGACACCATGCTGTATCACATGACAGTATTGAGTTGTGTCACATGACAGAGCCATGGTGCTTCACATTACGACTCTATGCTGTCATCATGCTTTATCACATATCATCGTTATGCTGTATCACATGACAGTGCCATGTTGCCTCACAATACGACACCATGTTGTATCAAATGACATCATCATGTTGTGTCACACGACAGTGTCATGTTGCTTCACAGTATGACACCATGTTGTATCGCGTGTCAGCTTCATTGGGTTTCACATAACAGCCCCATATTGCTTCACAGTACAACACCATGCTGTATGACATGTCGGCTTCGTGGTATGTCACATGACAGTGACATATTGCTTCACAGTACGGCACCATGCTGCATCACATGTCAGCTTCATGTTGCGTCACATGACAGTACCATGTTGCTTCACAATACGACACCATGCTGTATCACATTGCAACATTGAGTTGTGTCACATGACAGTGTCATGGTGCTTCACAGTACGACACCATGCTGTATGACATGTCGGCTTCGTGGTATGTCACATGACAGTGACATATTGCTTCACAGTACGGCACCATGCTGCATCACATGTCAGCTTCATGTTGTGTCACATGACAGTACCATGTTGCTTCACAATACGACACCATGCTGTATCACATTGCAACATTGAGTTGTGTCACATGACAGTGTCATGGTGCTTCACAATACGACACCATGCTGTATCACATGACATCATTGAGTTGCGTCACATGACAGCATCAGACTGCTTTAGATTACACCACCACGATGCCTCGCATGACAACCTTATCACACATTGCGCAAACACGAATGAGGATACAATCTCTCAGAGGTAGCTTAATTGAGAGATAATATTTTTTTACATGGATCTGTGCCAGACAATGTAACAGCTTTCTACTGTTAACTACTGTTTTATTAACAGTCAGGAGGATTGATAGGAAGATAACTTAATTACATACACTTATTGACGTTGTGACAATATATAGCTTAATGGAAATGAAGTAGGTGACTTAAGGTATTGAGCAGGTTAACAATGCTAAACGTCTGATTACATATCTGTCTATGGTAACTCAGCGATTATCATGTTACAGCCAGTTTCTTTTATCTGGGATTTGGTACACATGAATCAATATGTAAGTATACACCAGATTGCGTGATCAGACAGGAGAGATGAACCACATGGATCAGTAACAGACCGTTTAAACTTAGCATGTATATACAATCAGCTCTTGAGGTTTGTGAATCGCCATGGTGATTGATTGTGAGATAACGTAAATAGTGTTATGTAAATCACTTTGACTTACTGAAAAATTCCCTACTGTCTGCAGGTGAATGGACATGAGTTCCAAAGCTTAAGGTATTTGGCAGTTTACATAGCAAACATGATTACATATTGCTAAGATGGCATTGAGAAGAGTCAATGTTTATCACAATGCCAGCCAACCTCGACACCACTTTGAAACAGAAATCCTGGATTCCTTCCCGTGAAAAGACTCGATACGCTCTTAATATAACTAACATTCACAGAAAACTCTATGGCATTTCTATAAATCCAATCAGCACTTTCTTTTTATAAACGCCAACCCCCTTGGATTGTACGTGGGCAAAAATGGCTGCCGTTCGTTATGATACCAAGGCTTCATTGTCAGTACATTACTGCATTTGTTCACAATTTTCTGTGTATATGTTGGATATCATATACGTATCATGAATCTGTTGCCAATCGGTTACAACACATTATGTTGTTCAACGTCTATCATGTTAATACGTAAAATATTGGTTGAAGATGTAGTATTAATGTATGAAAATGATTGAAAACATGTTTGTCATTGTCAGTACATGACAAAAATCTGACATTTCAAATCTCTCTTTTGAACGAGTGGACAGTATGGGCTGGAGTTCGAGGGTATACTGTAGCTCTTTCAATGCGAATAGTATAAACTACAATTTGAGGCAATTGTGCGGTACTAACACACAGCCTCAGCTTAAAGGTCATTGTTTAAATCATAATTTACTTCCTTTTGAGGTTACACAAAGGAATTTAGAAACACGTTTCGCCATATGTGTGTTACAATTACGAAAAGGGACTTTTCACCTTTGTGTGAACCCATCTTGTCGAGCCTTTTCAAGGGAAGGAAGGGTCAGTTTCAATGTGAAGCGAGCAAAACAATGTACCCTGGTTTCCAGGATATATGCCAGCGAGACTTGTTTATCTCAAATTAGGAATAATACTTCTTTATTATTCGGTAATTACTTATTGGCTTAAACCTTTATTTGTAGTAGGTATTTGACAATGCACGCTTACCTGTCATTATTAATGTGTATTAAAAATTGCGTAAATTTGAATATCTAAAATAGCTTAAATAGACACATTTTCCACGTTTTACATCTTGAAAGTCATAACGCTTCATTTTCCTTAAAGTTCTTTTGCATCTTGAGTGATGGCTTTCTGCTAGAGAGCCCCCAGCCATTTCATGAATGTTATATACGTTGTTGCTTATTTGACTTATGAAGTTAAGTAACCTCTGTAAAAAAAAAATATGTTTGAACATGATAACTTAACCGTGTATATGAGCCTTTATTTCACGCTGGCAACAGGTGCGCGATCGCGTTTTAACATACAGAGTATGTACTGACATTTTTGCAATATGTAAAATACTTAATCTGTTATCACACAGTATCTGACACATTTGCAATACGTGGAATATCTTGTGGGTAATCAACACAGAGTCTTACTAATCTATTCTGACATTGATGCAATTTGTAAGGTATATCTCACAAGTTATCACGAACACGGTGTCCAAAGAATGTGAATGAGTTGCAGTAGGTAGAAGATCAGTAATCAGTGAGCACGGTTGTCTGCAAGGATTAGTCGCAATTCAAACCAGATGTACGTATATACACAAAACATGCTTTTGCAGTTGCTGTGCAGCGTGTGACTTTCTGAAGTTTCAATGGAACCAGCTGTGCAGCTATACACGTTGTATGTTATTGCTGTTGCAAATGATACCTGCTGCTTTCTGATGTGTCTATACAACCAGATTTACAGATATACACCTAAATGTTATTGCTGTTGCCATTAAAGCATATTACATCCTGTATCGTCCAGTAAATCAGGTGTACAGCGATACACCCTACATGTTGTTGCTGGTACTGTGTTGCTAGTGACTTTCAGAAGTGTCTATGAAGCTAATATAGTTTTCGTGCCTTCGGTCAGTTCTATTGTCCAGGGCATTTGTTCCGAGAGTGGTTATCATGCTATTCGTCGATTCCGAATTTGGCCACAATTCATAGATTTATTTTATTATATCATTGATGATGCTATTAACGATCTTCACAATATTCAGTCTAGATAAGTATGTACAGATAGTTATAGTTATACATAATCAACATCCATAGTGTGTATGTTCACACTGACTAATGCAAACTAGTCCACTTTTGTAACACCACTTTTGCATATTCCGCTGGCAAACATATCGATAGGGTATATGTGTGTGTACATGTATGTACATGTATCACACGAGTAGAGGGTGTCAGTTGAATATAGGTTGATGAGAAAATATTTCGCAATACATTTAGTGAAGCTCAGACATGATCGCTAGTTCAATCCTTCTCCACTTCTTCTTTTATGACAAATGGCAAATTTGAGAAAACATAAAATGTGAAAACGTGCTACAGATATGCTTACGTTGTTTAACTTCAATCAGAAAACTCGACCGTTCCATGTTTTGCAATGCTTTTGTGTCAATGACATGGATCTTAAAATAAACAACATGTAAACGATTCACTAAATCCTGAAAAGATGTCATGATCTGGTAGAGATGCTGTTCTGTATTGTCTGTTAGTGTTTCATTACACTCGTGATCACTGATAAGGACAGATATAATTGCTGCAGCATGTGTAATGGTCAATAGTCTAGACTTTCAGTCATGTGTAATCGATGTCATGACATGTGTAGATTAGATACTCGACAATTGAAATTGGAAGTGAGAGAGGAAACCTTGAACTGCTGAGAGGCATTCTAGAATTTCGAGGTGTGAAGCATCCTCGATAATCCAGCGCTATTGTTCCGATAAATCTACACACAAGCGCTGGAAAACAGTAAGGGTATTTATCCTTAACCTAGTTACCTCCCTTCGCAATGACTCAGCGAAACGCTTGCTTTCTAACAACCAATGAGATCACTTGAAATCAAGTGTGAAATAACAAGCACTCTCGCGTCAGGATCTTGGCTTTCGCAGTAGCACAGCACAGCACAGGGGTTTTAATCATTTACGTCCACCCGTTTTGATGGACATGAATACACCCTTCTCACGTACAGACTTCTTAAAACTTTCTTTTGAGTTTCTGTCAGGTTTTCTACGCTGAATGTGTCACACATTTTATCGTAATCGAGTGAGTGAGCCATGTTTGTTTCTATAAACAACGGTAGTGATGCGTTTTGATTGGTCGAGTTGTTTACGCAGATAGTGTCTGCGTTTCGTTTCTGATTGGATAACATGGACCCAAGGGAGGTAACTAGGTTAGGGATAAATACCCTTACTGTTTTCCAGCGCTTGTGTGTAGATTTATCGGAACAATAGCGCTGGATTATCGAGGATGGGTGTGAAGGTGACGATCATGTTATGGAATGTAAGCTTCTTTGTCTTCACAGCGATATTGTGGTATTGACCTTCCACGGTATATGATTGAACAGAGTATAAGAGACTATTCAGAAAGATCACCCTTTCGAAAAAAAGTTTTATTGACGAATGGATTGTTGGATAGATCTTCAGCCATTACGATATGCAGTTAATCATCTTTACTACAGTACCTCATAACGACTGTAAAGGGGTGACGTATACTTTAGTGGTCGCAAAAAGTATTTAAAAAATTATTTATCTAAAGATCTTTCTTTAAAATATTATAAGCGATGATGGTATAACTGTATACATTTGTTCTTTCATTTCAGGATACCTCATGCAAAGATGATCAATATTGACGGTAAGACTTTCCTTCTCATTTTTGATAAAGTATTGAAAGAATACGAACAAGCGCTTATGCAGGTCCAAAGTGATTTCAAGGTGTATGGCCGGTATATTTCTCTCCATATTTGTTATATGGATGAATAGATTTATACATCATTGGAAAACATACGTGTATACATACATGGTCCATCAGGACGCTGACCTGTTACGCTGCATGGATATTCCAAAACTCAAATGGAATGTTCATATTGACATGCAAATCATTTCTTGACCAAAGCGGTATGAAACCGATCTTTGATGCGTATACCTGTTGACAATGTTGCTTGGTCTATATCACAATCAAGCATCGTCGATTTGATGAAGGTTTTGGTAGCCGAGCGTGACGCTGTCCACTTTCCACGTTCATTTATTACCAATACAGGTTAAACATGTACCAGTGCGTTTCACGTCAAACCAATTGCACACTAAAATGCTTATTTATTACCCATCTTTACCCATCTCACAGCCATGATGACTGGGAAACGTTTTGTATTTCCTCATCTTTGTCATCAAAACAATTGCACTTACGTTGACCGTTGCCCATCTTGATTTTAGTGGCACACTTTACATAATACAATGAGAAAAGTTCGGCTTCAAGAGGTCCGTGGTTCAAATCCTACACATCTCACATGGAAGAGTTCCACACCACTCTCACTTTATACGTCCAACCATATTTTACGAATACGTATAACTGCTTTACATGGATACGGTTTATCGGGTCTTGTAAGGAGAAGTTTTACCCATTACCATACCAATTTATTGTTACAATGAAAGCATTGACATAGGTGAGCTGAACATATGAACCGATCTTTTCCTTTTAACGATATATATATATGACCTCCTGTTGTCTCTAGCCATATTCATTATTGAAATGTACTTGAAGCCAAGGACTTCTCGTTTTGATGAAATGACATATATAAATTGTTGATGGATATATCTATTTTAGTTGAATATTGATCACTAAGAACACCTTTCTGCATATTCCATTTATTTCAAGAGTGTTCCAAGTATTCAAATATTTCTCACAGTGAATATTTTTTGGCTTTTTCAAGGAAATATTGATTTGTTTTCTAAACGAATACACAATTTAAAGAAATATTTAGAATAATCAATAACTTAGATAGAGAAAGAGAGAAAGATATGGAAAGCATTTGGAAGAATTATCACAGTAACATTTTACATTTGAGTTAATTTGGAGGAATTAGAGTATTAGAAAAGTTCATGAGAAATTGAGAAAACAAGTTTGCAAACTTCAACAGCCATTTACAAATATGCAATTGTTTCTTACAAATAGACAATATTAAGCATTACTCATACTGACACATCTACATTGTTTGTGAACACTCTGGTAACGTTTTCATGTCTAAACTGCTCGAAAGTAATGATGAAGTGAGTCCAGTACAAATTACAAGTAGGTCCATCTGAAAGATGTACGTCCAGTCGTTTTGGTTGAGAGTTGTATTTAGTCATTTGGTTTAAACATATTTTATTTTAATCAGAAAATGGATTGGTAAACAAGCTTTAAAAGCTTATATGAATACCGCTCAAAATTTAGTCATTTCATGGCATGCATGCATTAATCTAAGTTTTTATACAGCCTGTAGTGTATGTGAATACAGTGCGTACCGTAACACGTTCTTCTGTTGAAGGAATATATTGTGGAATCATACTGCAGTGTCTAACTTCGTTTGTAATGAAATTAAACTGGGACTCCATTACACATATTTATGCACACAGTCCCCCATCTAGCACCTTCAGCTGTACTAAGATGGGTTTTGGAAGTCATTTTGACAATACATTACACTGTTAATGCACACTTCCATTGATGTAACACCTGTGGCTGTGGAAATACTGAATGGGGACGTCAGTCCATTATTTAATCATGAGAGTAGACGAAATATATCCCGAGTTAGACAGACTAATCTAACAATACCATCATCAGTACCAGGGTCAGGGAGAAGTACTGGAGGTGACAGACAATTATATTTCTGGAAACTGGGAAGAGTTTCTCTCTTGGGTAACCAATGGTAGACAAGTTTGTCAATGTCGTGAGGTTGACAATTACATCTATTGGTATATCAGACCAGACAGATATTGTTGATTTCGTCTGGATCTGTTCATGAGCAGTTAGAAGAATGCTATATAGGACGTTGAAAAATGTTCATGTTACATAAAAATATCCCATTTCCTCTAGTAATAACGGATAAAATTTAAAGATCATGTTCCAAAAATCTTAGGTGAATTCGTGTGTTGTCACTCTTGAAGGCTTACTTTCAAAATCCATTTAAATATGGTAGAGACTCGACACAGAAGAATTATTTCAAGCATGACAGATATTCCTGTTATGAGTATGCGCCAACACGTTTATTGCATGAAACAAGGAATATAAATGATATTGTTCTGACAAAGGATGATGATGAAATGAGGTGATATGTTCTATTCAGGGCATACTTTCATGAGTAATACATGATGCCCAATATTGTCATGAATAGTCAAGTACAAGACGCAAACACAAATGTAAACGACAAGTGGACAATATATATCATATACATATGTTAAGAAAAGTTAATGTTTAATTATAAATGAATCGATGATATATTGTCATTAAAATAGCGAATTTTCTTTAAACTCACTAGTTTCAACTCATATGTTTGCAACATGACAATACATAATAATAATTGATAAGAATTTAAAGTGAGATTTATTGAACAATAACATATCTTTAAACATATTCGAGACTCGAAAAACAGTAACGACTGGAACTCGATTCGCAAAATATTGAGTCAATATAACTTGCTTTGAAACCATTTGTATACATTTATTCACATTATTCACAGATTTATCGACATCCCATGGAAATGAAACTACCAACATCTATCAATAGTGCAAATTGTAGATAATGGTTCTCTATTGTGTCGTAAACCATGCATATAGGAAGTTCCAAATGCTACACTGCCGTCCAAAAGAAACGCCCACATGAATCTTTAAGATGAATTATGTATAATAAATGATCGTATCAAGGTTATAATGAAACAATATTTGATATGACAATCCATTGGCCATGAATTGCACAACCACCCGTGACCACGCCCCCCAAAAACCTGCTACTTCCGGTTTTTGATTTGTACAATAAGTTTATTACCATGACCACATATGCAGAGTTATCACTTTGGTATTTTGTGGACAGGTGAACATTGTCAGGAGGACTTTGGTGGTATGGTCTTCGGATTTACAGAGTATGGTGCAGCAAAACTGTTTTTAAACCATGATCGAAAACTTAACAGTTACCATCTCTAATTTCCCCCCTACAACATGCAAATTTATGAAACTTCGATATTTTGTTCAAAAATGATGCAACTTCATACACTTTGGTTAACATGCTCCTGATACTTTTTCTGAAATCTCATAAAATATCTGGTGGGCGTTTCTTTTGGACGGCAGTATAGTTTTGGTTGAGAGGAGACTTATTGGCAAGTATTTATAACCAGATACACTGATGTATGTTATTTAAAATATGACATGTCAATAATCGTAGGTACCTCAGGTCAAGGCTGAACACTTTATAACATTAAAATATGAATTATGCAAACCATAAATGCTGAATAGGATAAGAAACGAATGGTACTTACATACATTCTGTAGCCGAGTAATGTTCATCGAATTGCAGTGTTTATCCCTTTCTGGTTTTTAAAAGTCAATAACCCTATATAAACCCATAGTTATGTTCTACAAAAACACACACCCCATACATTATGCTGTATATTCCATTCTATCCAGTTTGAATTGTGACATGAGAAAAGTATAACAACAATTATCATTACAATTACAGTACACTTATTCAATATCAAATCATCAAATGCATACAACCTTTAGAGTTGTGTCACTCTACATCTATCAGATGGGTACAGAACTACCGATTGGTGGACCTAGAATGTCTATAACAATGTTAAATTGTTGGTATCTTTAAGGGATATATAAGTTTTTGTGACAAATTGTCTACATAGTATAAACATGAAGCTCTTATTCTGTACATAGAATGACAGAGTAGACAATACTGTTCTATTACCCATGTTGTTTATCAGTCACCTCAATCACCTGTGCAATACAACAGGTAGACACTTACATCGTTACTTACTTGACAGTCAAGTTTGTTTATTCTGAGATGGGAACGGTGAAAACAGTATGTAATTATCCCCCTAGTTGCGTGATGAGACAGATGGGATGTTTAAACATGGATATGTGCCAGACAGGATCAATGTAGCAGGTATATATGGTTAGCTCTCGTGTTTTATAGATAGCCTGGAGATTGGACGGGGAATAACTTCATTAGTGTTGCACAGTGTACTTATTGACTTCCTTATTGACAACAGAGTATATACCCTTGTTCTTTACGTAGCCAGTAGGGTTGAGAATAAGTTTCTTCTTAAATGCAGGTCTCGACAATAATCTCACCAGCTTGTCTAAAAGTTAGTTTAAATGAGTTCAGAAATGTTCTAAGCGTACAGTAATGTTACTGGTAAATGCTACATATGATTAAAAGTAATATTATAATTGCCGACTTCTGTGTAGTGGTTAGGCTGGTCTCGATTGCCGAATGGCCTGGTTCGAATTCCAGTGGAGACACCAACACACCTTTGATCCATAGTAAATTTTGTCCCTTGGCAAGTCAGTTCATCCACATTGCACTCAGTGCACCGAGTTGTTAAAGTGGGTACCTGACTATGACCTGAAGTATGCATCCTTTTGGTCGCGTCGAGCCCTATGCATGGAAAGTACAATTCCTTCTGGGTAAAAATAAAATAAAATGGTATTTCGAAATGGCAATCATTCATAATAGTGTCCTGTTCATTATCGATATCAGGACTATATTTGGTGAAAGAGTCCTGATATCTGATACACGGACACTTTTCGAAAACTATTCCTAACAAGGTTAGATAAAACATTCATTTGCCAATTATATCGAAACATAAAACAGTTAATCAACATGTTGAATTTGGCAGATATGGCACTGGAAAGAAATGAATGAACAAATAAACAAAGGTTCTGATAAACTATGATCCGCAACATTCGCAATTTTAATAAATTAAATGTCCATCTAAAAGTTAATGAATAATAGTACATGTAATGCATATCAAATAAAGAAACAAGAATCACGGGAATGCATCCAGGGGATACGTTTCAAAGGGAAGTGAGCGAAACAATTTACCCTGGTTTGCAGGATGTATTATGGGAGGTTTTTCATTCCTTTGTATGTGTTTGATGAAACTCAGATTCCTTTTTAACAAATACATCATAACAAGCCATATCTCTATTTCAAGGATATACATGTCTTGATTGTTCTATCCATTGAGTTGATGTCGGAAAGGAAAAATCTGCTGTACTCCAAAAAAATAAATTAAGTGATAAAACAAGGATATACGATGTCTCCATAAATTGTTGGTTAGGGTTTCCCCTAGGTTTAATAAAGTAAAGAGCAACTTCCTTTTAGAAAACGACACATATGTAAGGATGTAGTCAATTATTTTAGTACAAGTACCTTTGAATTCATCAATCAATTGACAAATAACTAATATCCACTTAGCACAAAGGTGATTTAATTATTTAAAGTAAGTCCTACTATTCATGGAAACATTAGATTCATTGTACCTTTTAGATAATAACGGAGATTATTCAGCCACATTTACCTGCAGACAATAAGCCATTGCCAGTAATCCCCTTAATGCTCTTGTCTCTAGCTAAACATTTAGTCAGCAGATGTAAGAGCCATGAATCAGCCACTTTATTCTTAACTTTATATTTCTGCATCAATTGTATTGCAAAGATGGTAATCATGCGCATTTCACACATAATGCAAATTATTTCTTAGTAAAAATGATAAACAGCTTTGTACTTGAAATGCAAGTTATGAAAAATGCCGAAATAAAACTTCGGGCTATGATAACGACAGGGCGGTCAAGCAAACGAGCAAGACGGGAGAGACAAAGGACGGGGCGCTGCGTTAGTTTAGGAATCAAATGACGTTAGATGTGTAAATTGGCGAATACAGACAAGCAACCACATATATAATGATACTGCATCGTTTCATCTCATTGTCTTGCACCTCTTGAGATTTATCGTTGAAGAATAATTATATTATTTGAAGATGGTAGACTCAAAAAGCATATTTCATTTTGAAGGTAAATGTTAGTTTCCTAAAACATGTTTTAATTAGAACCCTTTGACAAAACCTGTCTTTCTCATATCTGCCCATAAGGAACAACAAACTACAATGAGATAAAATATATTCAGCAAAATATTGTTGTGATTTTAAATTATTTCAACGTATGCGGTCTTCTACATGATCTTGAGCCTTTTGAATTTTTTTTATGGCAAAACAATTATCTCATTTATAGATGGTCGATTCATATTTTTTTGGGTAAATAAAGTGCTAGTTTCATCAATTACCTGTATACATGGTTTAAAAGAGCATCATTTGACAAAACCTGTTTATTTAGGATCAATTAGAGAAGTATTAGGTGGTTGGGATTTTATGTTCAAGGGAAGTGTCAATTTCCTTTAATTTACTCAGAACAGTTTTGTGAAAGTACCATTTGACACCAATTTTTAAACTGTTTCCGTTTGGACTAAACGTCGTATTGACATCAGGGATGACTTCATGTTCAAGTGCGCTAATTGTCTGTTTTCCTAAACAAGCAGATCAAAAAACAGTTTAAGGTGTTATCCATGTGAATCCACATTAAACAATTATATGATTGTAATGTTTGTTTTTACTTGTCTTTGACCATAGCACAAACTTTTGACCACAAATGTTTTTCTCATTGAAAGTTAATAATATTACATAAAATATACGTTTCCTGAAATTTGTTTGTAATCTATTTTTTATGTTTTACATATATGGTATTCTACAATACGTGTTACTATTTACAATAGGTGAAAGCAAACATTTTAATTCTCTATGTATTCAGCAAACGCATTTATTCATTGTAAGTTTGAGTAAAATGTATTGAACGATTTTATCACCCCAGACACAACACTTGGTTATTTAGCGACTCCTTCACTGAAATACAAATCAGACAAATGTACAATTTATGAACTTGTGAGGGAAAATGTGATGGTACTGAATCTTTACCTAAAATAACTATTACCCTAGAAGAGAAACTACACTTCAAACTTTAGAATTGACTTATTGCAAACAACATTGTTGGTACTACACATTCACACACCGTTACATCTTGTATCATGCATGATAAGACAATAGTCAGACATCAACCTTCCAATACCTGTTTTAACGATAATTGAGAAAAAGCCTTTAACCATATGATCTGTGAATGAATTTTAGATTAGTTGAGTTCAATCTGTATATCAAACACTTCATCTCGCTTTAGATAAGCCAATATCGTAAGTAGTGACCGTATTTGTTCAGTAAGACAAAATTATTGAAAGTCATAGTTTCATGATTTTGTGAGTTTGAAGGTGCATGCTGCTTTAACAGTGACTTCTGTTAAAACGTCGCTTTGTAAAGCGTAATCATTTCACTTGATCAAAATGATGCTAATCACAATACAGCAACAACTATTGACTTTCATTTCATTTCATAATTCAACTTGGATTGTTACACAAAAATACCAAATTATTGCAACAGCCATTATCCAAAAGACAATGAACCGTTATTTGAGTGATATTTCATTTCAACACTTCAATGATTGTTCTACCTAAAATCACAAACTCTTTTCCTGACACATTGCATTCTTTCAAATCGAGAACGATTTTGCTATTTGCTATTTGCTATTTGCTATTTGCTGTCTATTCAAGTAAACTCTGGTTGTTGAAATCCATTTTTTCAAAAAGGTTTTTCGCCAGACGTTAGATAGTTAACTTTCAAATTCCTAAAAAGTAAGAATTCAATTAATAAAATATATTGTCGACATAATTGCCTTCTTTTGTCATAACTTTACGACATCATGATAGAAGCCCAAAACCTGTGTTTCTGAGATATGTTTTGAAATTTAAAATTTAGCTTCTGAAAACTTAATGTATATCTGTTTCAGTTGTGTTTATCACTAGTGCATTGAATTAGCTTCTATTTTGTAGGTGAAAGGTAGTTTCTTATGCCGTTGAGTGTAGTTTCATGTCAACACTTGTGATGTTATTAGAACTGTCGACTAGAATGATCGTGTAAACAGTTAATGATATTTATCCAAACGCCTAAGTGAATTTTAGAGACAATGCTAGATTCAATTACAAATAATCTCTTAACTTTGTGTGGTTTCTTATCCATTATCGTTGTTGGTGTATCAGGAACGAACCAAACGGCGCCATGAAAAGCGCAGTCGATGCATTCTGTCTACTTACACAACCATCCTTTTGCTTATCTGGGACGCAATCAGTTTGGTGTATAAGGGATGTTTACAAGTGCATGTCAATCTGTTATACATTATATGTATATCATGTTAGCAATATGTTAATATCATGTTACATCACTTCAAAATCACTGTTGAAGAACATACTTAATTGCTGCAAATGACTTTCTGTTGCAGTATATTGTTATAGAAAGGTGGTTTTAATGTAAACATACATTATAGATGCATCATCAGAATTGATGAATGTGTGAAAGTGATATCAGTACATGTTATCAGTTATCTATGTCCATACCTTAAATACATTTGAAACTGACTTCGACTGACTTACATCTTAAGTGTTTGGAATAAATTTACAATCTCAGTAATTAAATTGGCCAAATTATTCCAAACGCAGCAGTTAACTTCAAACTTAAATTTTCAATGAACAGTTTTATTATTATCTTAATTTAACTTGATTAATAAAAACCCTATAATTAAAAAAACTAATTCATTTCTACAGTTGTTTTGGATACTGATGCACAGTTGGTCAAAATAACTTTAAAAAACTGCACAAATCGCTGTTTCAATATGGTTTTTGACAGAATATGTAGCAAAGTGCACTTTATAACATATATTCCTCTTCAATCTAACTTCAGGTAGTCATATCCAGAAATCTTTCACATTTTGACGCTAATTGGCCAACTGGTGGTTCAACACTGTTGACTATTTGTCTGACTATGTCATTGCGACGGCGACCACAATAAGCAAAGCTTTCTATTCAATTATTAATCTTATACAATTGTTTTTGGAAAATTAAAATGGGCAACCTGTAACGACATAACCAACATTTGTCTGACCTCTCTACAACCTGATAAAATGGGATGAGAATTTGATAAGTATGCATTCTGTATAGTTCATGACTTTGAAATGTACACATATGCAGTAACTTTGACAACATTGGAACAACATCACATTGAGAATATACCACTCTTCACAATGTAAAACCGTAATCAAGATATGATATTTATAAAACAAATATTCTGTTTAAGCCACTACAGCAAAGTATTTAAACTTATCAGGGACTCCTTGAACCACAAAGTTTGCATAAGGAAACCTATAGTATAAAAAATGATGAGTGATCAGAGATGAGTTGATTAATATTCATGTATACATAGCTTCTATTTTTCTCTCTCTGTTACCCATGTGCAGCAACGAACATACGTCCCCGCATCGACCTTCCATCAGAACTCTTTCAAGTGGTCCTGCCTCTATAAAGATGACAAAGTAACAAAGTAAACTCTTTGTTTTGACATAATTTGTTTAGGATATGGACTTTTTTATAAGCACCTTACTTTATCAACAGAATAAAAGAGGTGTTCTTCATGCAATTCAAACAAATGTCTGTTCAAGTCTATGGGCATATAGCAGTATAAAAAATACACAATAAACTATATCCCGCAAAGGGAGACAAGTTTAAAACAAAGTGGATCCTTGACTTACAGTTTTCAAGATCGATTCTTGAAGTGAAATTGTAAAAAAGCATTTTGAGTTTTAAGATTTAAGATAAAGACGTTTGTTTTCTAGGGGAATAGCTTAAAATAAAAGTCCGAAAAGGGTGAAGAAAAAAACTTACAGCAACGAACATACATCACTAGATCGACCTTCTATCAAAATCTCTTTCAAGTGCTCCGGCCTCTATAAGATAATATAGCATGAAAGCGAACTCTCTATGTTTACATTGATCATTTGCGTAGGTAATGGACTTTTTATAAGAAGCTTATAAGACTTAGTTATCAATCATCATCAGATTAAATTATGTTTGAAGAAGAGATGGTGAAGTTCACGCAACTCAAACGCAAGTATGTTCATATCTGTGAGCATATAGAAGTATAAAATATGTGATTTGCTGAGAGATCGCGTTTTCTGTTCACTGGAATGTTTCAAACAAATTCTCCATTAATTAAGAGTCGGAACGTAAAGAAGATGTAAACTGTTTTTTTTATATACTGCGGGACTTCAATTAGTTAATCTTCTTAAATCATTCTGTTTTTATGTTTGCAGATATAATGTTTCAAACGTTTGAAAAGAAAACGCAAACTTGTCATTACTGGCTTTATATGTATATCAAAGACATTGAAATCACACTGACTTGTATCATTGAATTACTCAGATGTAATGCTTACTGAAAATAGATGTTATCACAAGGGAACAGCTTATCATTAATATTGAAATAAAGCGTCTTTGATATTTTCGACCATACAAAGTTCTTGACATTTTCCCAATATTCAGACTGCACATCTGATAGATTGGATCTTATATATAATTGGATTTGTTGACACGTTATCATACTTTCCTGAAGTAAAGCCTCATCAGCCAAGACCAGAGGAGCAAACACTTTTCTTCAAATTTGATATGTTAACACTATTTATCATCCAAAACTGGTTCCCACAGTAGATATCGCTTGTGTGAGATCAAGCGATATCTACATTGTAGATATCGCTACAATCAAATCATCATACTCCTATTACATCATCAGTTAATGACATCACAAAGCTTTGACATCACTGAGAATACTGCTAACAATGCTATGACGTCACAAAGTTTATGACGTAACAATGCTATGACGCCATAATGCTGATGACGTCACAATGCTATGACCTCACAGAGATTAATGCTGAAGAAGTTAAATGGCAGTTTTGTGTTCATTATTTTGCTAATAATGGTTGAAGAATGATTTTGAATGATAAATAAAATCTCACCCTCGTGTCTTCTGATATCAAATATACCGGAGAACCATGTGGCGGAGAACCATGATCGATCTTATGTTTGATTTCACTGACCTTAGTTCTAAGAAGGTGACATAAATGGTAAGAAATGTGTTTAGAAATGATGTGGATCTGTTATCGATGTCTTTGTGACATCTACTTCATTCCTGGGATAAACAATCACATGTCAAATGAGTTGAAACGAACTTGAAATCATTGGTGATAAAAGTGCAGCAGATATTCCATAGTACATAAACTTGACGCAATTCTTGATTATTGGGGTGTCTGTGACCTGTCGTCCTTGTGCTAAACCATTTTGAAACCAGTGTGCATTGTTCTGTAAATACCTGTTCTTCGAAGTGGAATCAATATAGTAAGTGCCACATATATTTCGTACATAGATGGTTTATCGATGTGTCTCTGACCTCCCTTTGCACTAAGGTTCACGTTTTGCAAATGACTGAGTTATTGTTTTGTGCACTTGCGCAATGTTAAAGCCAAAAGCAGTGTGAAATTAAAGTTCAAAGAATCGACAAAAATATACACCCATGAAATTTTAGAGAAATAAAATAAAATAAATAAAAAAAATAATAAAAGTAGCGGACAATTACCCACTGAATTTTTTTTAGCATGAACACTCCTTGGAACCAAATCTAAAACAATAGAGACATAAACCAATTAGATTGGGTATAAACCAGTTTAATCAACTCTTTGATTCCGATACAACGATATCAGAAATAGCGTTGTAGTGCTCTTCAGATTGTGTAACTCCGATCAGTTTTCAACAAAACATGTAGTTGTGTCTGTGAGACAATTAAATAACTAATTGAGTTTCTAACAATCACTCCTCCGGAAATCCAGTAAATACATGGTTAACATGTAAAACAATGACCCTGTCTGACAGATATATATGTTCAAACTTCTCCACTATCTGGTCACATAACTAGGTGTATAAATGCATACTGGTGTCAGTGTACTAAACCCTAAATTGGGTAAACAGATCTCTTGTCTTATTGGACTACGGGTGTGATCCAAGAATGAATCCGCTACAGATATTCGTTTTGATTTCAGTATCTTGCCGATTGTGGATTAAACAAAATCATGTTTGTGTGTAAAAATCACTGCCATATTTCCCGAGTCTTAGTTCAAAGGTGAATTTGAGCTCAAATACTTTCTTGATTCCACTGAATAAAACATATAAAAGGAGTTTCACGTTACCTCTAGGAAGTTTTGTTTTCGAGCAAGTGAGGTTTGTGTTAGTACAAGATTAATCAATGAGTTACGAGGATTATCTGTCCCGAGTTAATCACTGATGGACTGCGAGCTTAAGTGATGTATAGTGTAAACAGTGTCCCAGAATGAGAGAAGATAATGAAACTTTGAGCTAGAAATCGTTCAGTTGCAATGCAAAATATGAGTGTAATTATGTCCCTAAATGGTGGCATGGTTAATGCCGTTCTTAAGTCACGACGTCACGGTAGTGCAGTGGCCACTCGTGCATGTTGCTTTGCTTTGTAAGTTTAGTACTGTAAATATCTGAAGCATAGAGTGAATTTGATTTTTCTGCTCTTACATTGTTATGATATCGCAATAAAGTTGTTGATATAGTGTGAAAAACGGTGTACGGTCTAGTCGGTATGACTTTTGAGTTTTGCTTCAGTAGTTGGTAACCAGAACAAGGTGTGTTAAGTCAAAAATAGTTTCAATGTAAAATCCAAATTCACTACTAAAAGCACAGAAGGAATTGCAGTAGCGATATTATACGTAGTAAGTGAGGGAGAATTTCAGCAGAACTCCTAACACAACATAAGACGTCGCAGTTGGGATAATGTAAATACAAGTGCATGTGGATATTAGTATAACGTTTTGATTCACACCGAAAACGACAGCAGGTCTGGCAGTAGGGACAATGCAAATAATATGTGCAAGATGATCTCAGTAGGACTTTGTTCAGTATACAATTTCACAAAAGAAAAACGAGTTTTATGCACTTAAAACTTATTGCAAAATTGCATCTAAAAATTTATAAATGTCCCTTAAAGACGTCATAAGAATTCACAGCACACTATTTAAAGGAAGAAACACATTACATGTAATTCATTAGACTAAAATATTAATACTGTCAATTTGAATATCATCATCCAAATGAAAGAATGCATTTCCAATAAACTTACAATTGATTCAAACTGAAGAACAAGTTAAATGTTGATTAACCCAAATTGTCCTAATCTTTTTCTGTCTTTGACAAATAAGACGGCAAAACAATATTACCTAAGCACCTAAGCTAAATATGTTAACAAGATCAGTTCTTGCTGTAAACGTAATTATATAACTTCAATAGCCTTTAGGTTTAAGTCTGAGGTTTCAGCTCATCTAAACTACATGGAGTATCTTGTATACATGATTCAAATGTTTCAAGTTTAATCTTATACTTTATTTATGTAATGTCAGTAAGGGCATATTTCCTGTTTAATTATCGAACTTCCTGTTTAGAAGCAATGATATTTTATCTTTAAATGCAGATTCGTTTGCACATGAAGATGCACTGTATATGAGTAAATGTAATACATATATATAAATATATTAGATAATATACATTTCAAATGTAATAAACTACCCCACATTTATTACGAATGTTGTTGTTTTCAAATGTAGCATATGAACACATTTCCTTGCAAGTTCCTCAACCGAATGCGTAACTATAATATTTTTCAGGACTGAACATAAGTAAAATAGATGTATGTTCAGTTTAACTTGGAACTATTGGAGTTTCGTCTCAGTAGAAACCCAATAAAAGTGTTCAAACAACATATCTAGATCAATTCTTTCTATTTTGGTTTTAAGCGTCTCTTTATTGCTTTTTTCACAAATTCTTTAAGTGGTCTAAAACTATTTGAAACATTATACATACTTTTGGAATTTCCAGGAAGATATCTGAGCATATATTGTTTATTGGTGTTAGTGCCAAATCTGTACAAATGTTTACAAAGCTTGATATCTAACTTCTGTTCTGTGATTCGATATCAAACACGTTTCTTATTTCAGGGACATCAACGAGTTACACCTGATTACAGGTAACACTGAAACGCCTTCACAGACATTCCATATGATTGGTTGGACAATGTCAGAGCGTTGCCCATTAGATATTTATAACTCATCGTCAGAGCCATTGTCTCTTACTGATGTAAATCGAACACTTGTTTCATGAAATATTTACAGTTATTTACCTTAACAGTTCTTACGACTTTCGTGTTTTTACATTTAAATTTCATTTTCCTTAAAACCTACGATAATTCCGGTAACTAAATACATATATGATAAACTCATGTCAAAATAACATCACCAACAAGCAAACAATATGTAACGAATGTTACATCATGTCATTAGACAACGAATCTAAAGATCAGTTGTTTAAGTTTCTGAGGACACCTTGTAACATTTGTCCTTATGGACTCGCCTTATCTAAGTGATAAATAGGGTAAAAAAGAACGTTATTGTTTTACGATGTAATGCTATGTTAAAACGTCAACAAATGTAATTTATGTCGACATCGTTCCAATATTCAACAGTAGCCGCACAATAAATGTTAGCAAGAGAAGGTCGGACTATTGATATTAAGGCTTAACTTCTTATTTGAAGGAATTAAATTTAGTGTCCTGTATTTCATGAATTCATTGTTACTTTAATGAAATGGAAACAACTCTTAAAGAAAATTGATTGTGTCTGGGACAAATATACAGGATATATACATTTCACATTTCTTCGTTCAGCTGTGCCTGGCGAAAATGCGTTACAAGATGAGATCATTTTAATCTTGTTTATGTCTAAAACGATTGCGTATAACAAAGTTATAATAACTTTTCAATGTATTTTCACATTGTCATGTACACATAGACATAGTTCAACAGAAATGGGAACAACTTTAAGGAAATGTGTGTGTAGATTACTTAATCCGATCAAGTTTATAACTGTAAACTTCTTTCGTGGAAAAGATTATGCATTTCCTTAAACATGGCGGTCTTGAGTTCTGCATTGATACAACTGGTAAGACAAAATACATAGATTTTCTTAAAGATGATGCCGTTAGACTTGGATGCAACGGGCAAGAATCCATTTCAGGGGGATCCCAGACAAGACGAGACGAATGTGAAATTGAAACCAACACTGCCATTACAATTTGTCTGAGCCTTTATATAAAAATCATTAGGAATTCAAACATTGATTAAACTAGTAAGCTTCGTGATAAATGAAAATAAAAACAAAACTTTGTCCAGGGTTCTAGATGCCATTCAAATATGTGCATCGTTCTGCATACATTTACAACATTTTCCATATTCAAATGTATCTCATTTCTTTTAAAATATTGATAGAATCGGAACAACTGAAGTGTGTACTTTCTTTTGCCCGGAAGTTTATATAATGTTTTATTGAAGTTTCTTCATGGATTTCAGGACTTTAGGATAGACTGAGAAAGATATACTTTTCACATATTTTATCAACAGGTAATAAGAACCTTCCTGTGAGATTCATAACGCAGAAAGAAAATAGCACTGTTCTTCATAATTATAAGAACTATGGTTTTCTTTTCAAACTTGTTTAACTGAACATATATCAGTACATATAACAGACTTGAAATAGAAAACTATTTTAAACATGTCAGATATTCCTGTTATGAGTATGCACCAACATGTTTATTGCATGAAACAAAGAAAAGTATGAAGAAATGAGATGATGTGTCCTATTCAGGTCATACTTCCATTAGTTATACATGTGTCCAATATTTTCATGAATAGTCACGTATAAGACGCCAACTCAAATGTAAGTGAAAATGGTCAATATTTAAAAACATGTTCACAAAGTTAATGTTTCATTATAAATGTATCCATGACATTTTTCTTAAAACTCACTAATCTAAACACATATTTTAACCGAACAAGATAATACAGAATAATAATTGGTCGAAAGCATCAAAGATAGATCAGTTGAAAACAACTCTACGAACATATTCAAGACTCCAAAAACAGTAACAACCGGAACTCGATTTGCATAATAGTGAGTCAATATAACCTGCTTTGAAAACATTTGTATACATTTATTCACATGGAAATCGACATCCCATGGAAATGAAACTACCAACATCTAACAAAAGTACAGATTGTAGATAATGGTTCTCTCTTGCGTCGTAAACCATGCATATAGGAATTTCCAAATGATAGATTTGGTTTAGAGGAAAGTTATTGGCAAGCGTTTATAACCAGATACACTGGTGTATGTTATTCTAAAGATGACATGTCAATAAATCGTAGGTACGGGTCAAGGCTGAACACGTTTTACTATTTATATATCAATTATGGAAACCATAAATGCTGAATATGATACGAAACGAATGGTACTTAATTACATCCTGAAGCCGAGTAATGTTCATTGACTTGAAGTTGTTATCTCAGTAATAAGTCGATAAAACTTTATAAACCCAGGGTTGTGTGCCACAAAGACACGCATACATTACGAAACACGTCCCTTACGTTACGAAACACATTATGCTGTATATTCCATTTTATCCAGTATCAATTAAGACATGAGAAAAGCATAACAACCATGATATTCGTTTATACAAATATACATATCATAATAACTACTTAGATAAATAATTAATGCCTTTATCGTTATTGAATATTTAGATTGGACTGCAAGAATTTAGTAGCATACATATGTACATTTCTATATTTATTCCACAATTTGTTAAAGTGATGAACGAATGGCTAATTATATAAACTGTATACTTTGCACAGAAAGAAAATCTATAGACAGATATAGATTGTAATGATAATGATAGTGACATGAAAATAATCAAATATTGTTATCACAGTATATTACCGTTAAGATAATGACAATAATTTGTACTATTACAGTACATTTATTCAATATCAAATGCAGACAGCCGTTAGAGTTTTGTCACTCTACATCTATCAGATGGGTACAGAATTAACGATTGGTGGACCTACGATGTCTATAACAATGTTAAATTGTTGGTATTTTTTAGAGGAATATTTATACGTTTATGTCACAAATTGTCTACCAAGGATAACCATGTAGTTCTTATTTTCTATAAAAAATGACAGAGTAGACACTACTGTTCTATTACCCATGTTGTTTATCAGTCACCTCAATCACCCGTGCATTAAAACAGGTAAACTTTTATGAAATATGTGAATTTAGTGTCTATCCTACTCAATTTGCAATTACAAATTAATTATTTTTTTTATCTGAGATGGGAACAGCGAAAGCAGTATGTAATTATCTCCCTAGTTGCGTGATGAGACAGATGGGATGTTTAAACATAGATATGTGCCAGACAGGATCAATGTAGCAGGTATATATGGTTAGCTCTCGTGTTTTATAGATAGCCTGGGGATTGGACGGGGAATAACTTCATTAGTGTTGCGCAGTGTTCTTATTGACTTCCTTATTGACAACCGAGTATATAACCTTGTTCTTTACGTAGCCAGTAGGGTTGAGAATAAGATTGTTTTTAAATAGACGTCTCGACCATAACCTCACCAGTATGTCTATATTTTAGTTTAAATGATTTCAGAAAGTAACCAAGTTTACAGTAATGTTTGGTATTAGACCTGGTAAAATGTTTCATATGATTCAAAGTAATAATACACGTGTGTACATAAGTGAAGTGTTGAGTGATCTGGCTACTAATGCCAAATAGCCGTGCTCGAATTCCAGTGCAGATACCAAAATTTAACAACCTCGTTTTCATACTGTGTTGTGTCCCCGGGCAAGTCAGATCATTGACATTGCATCCGGTACACTCAATGGTTAGATGGTAACCAGAATACGGCCTGAAGTATGTACCCATTTGGTCGGGTAGGGGCATTGAGAATACAATTCCTTCTTGGTAATAATAAATAATGTGTATTTCGAGTATGCTCGTGCATGTGAATAGAAACATGCACACACACAATTGTTATTATTATACATAGTATTATTAATATTATAATATTTCATTGAAAAATAAAAGCAAACAACATTTTCTTTTTTTGAATCTGCCTTTGACATTAACAAACTTACAAATTCAAAATTGTTGTTTTGAAGATAACCTTTCATCTTCTGCCATTAACTTGACTGACTTTTACAAGGAATGCACCGTTATCTACAAATGGTACCAGCCATGTATTATCCTTTGTAATAATTAACACCGATATCTGGCATGTTCACCTCATTGCACACAGGACATTGAATTTCTCAAAATTGTTAGTGCAAATTCCGTTCATAATATTGTTACATAAAAGTACAAATATGTTAAAGTACGTTAATGTACACATATTTGACTCATAGTGTAAAGTATTTGGAAGACGTAATCCACGCTAGAATTATCTCTTCTTGGTAGTTACAATACAATTCTTCCTTGAATGGATGATGGCTACCAGACAAAATATATTTCTTAGAAGAAGATAAAGTAAATTATACGTAAATGTAAATGTGTTACACAGATCTTTTGCTTCATTCATAGCAGTGTTTATTTTTCGCTACCAATTTCCTGAAAATAATACAAAGTGTCATGCAGATACGTGGGTTTTTTTCAATTGATGTTTTTTCTCAGTCGTTTCACATTTTGAAGTTTATTCTTTTCTCCGAACTTTGAGTTATTGTATGCAAGGCTGGTTCAAAACTCCTGAATCATTCAGAGATAGTTTTACTGTTGTGTGCTTGTGTGCAAGTTGACGGACCTACCAGTGTTGACATTCGAGGCTAAAAGGAACATTCAGTACAAGTTGTTTGAGTCAAATTTGTAATGACGCTAAAATGGAAAATTACCGTTTTGTTGCTTGTGGAATCAGTATAGTGACAATTAAAAAGAATTTACTTGTGGTGTATTTCAATTATGTTAAGGTAAGCAATGTTCAAAGCCCTTTGAGATATGTTTTTGACAGAACAACTAGTTGTAGATGGTCGATTTGGAAAAATTTAATTTTTTTAAGAAAAGCGTTAGTGAACATTTTTAAATAAATGCCATTTGACAAAACCTGTTTCTTTAGAGTCAGGTATATAAGTCGTAGGTGGTCGGAATATTCAACTCGATTTTATTTTCAAAGGAAGTGTCAAGTAAACTTCGGGTTATTGACATCGCTTTTTCAAAACGTTTTTGGCCAGAATGTTAGACGCTCTTCATAAAAATCCTAGCATGTAGGAAACATGATTTCGACATAAAAAACCTTCTTGGACTTAAATTTATTGTTACTTTAGGACGTCATGAACAAAAAACAAAAAAGCGCCTTTTGACTCTCTTATCTCATCAAGAAGATTCGAAAACGCCGATTTCTGAATACATGTGATTTAAGATATGTTTTGAAAATTTAGAATTCAGTCTCTGGATTGAATCAACTTATATTTTGTATTCTGACGTTTCCTTTTGCGGTTGCATGTAGTTTCAAATCAACAGTTGCGATAGTATTACAAGGGGCGACTAGTATGATCGAGTAAATACTTAATGACAGTTATTTCAAATGTCTAAGCACATTTTAGAGACAATGTTATATTCAATTACAAATAATCTCTTAACTTTTTGTGGATTCTTATCTATTATCGTTGTTGGTGTATCAGGAACGAACCAAACGGCGCCATGAAAAGCACAGTCGATGCATTTTGTTTACTTACACTTACATAAGTGTGCTTATCTGGAACGCAATCATATTGGTGTACATGTAAAAGGGATGTTTACAAGTGTATGTCAATCTGTTATCTATTTTATGTAAATCTCTGTTGGCAGTATTTCACATTCATGTTATATCACATAAAAACAACTATTGAAGGAAATAATAAATCACTTCAAATCACTTTCGGTTGCAGTATATGAGAATAGAAAAGTATATTAAACTTACTGTGCAGATGCATCAACAGAATTGATGAATGTTGAAAGTGATAACGGTTCATGTTCATGTTCCCTTAAATAAAATGAAAACTGAAACTGACTTCGAGCGGACTTGCATCTTAAGTGCTTCGAATAATGTCATTGTTTGTTTTAGTTTAAGTTACAGTCTTAGTAGTTCAAGTGGTCAAATTATTTCAAAGTAACAGTTTATTTCAAAAATACATTTTCAATAAATTGAGGTGCCATTTCAAGATGGTATCAATCTATTTACATTGCGAGGATGGTTTGGACACCCCCGCTAACTCCCAAACCGAAAATGTAAGAGATGTTTTCATTGGTTGAGGTAACTCGCACCACGTCAACAACCATGCCGTATTCGCAAAATGTTGGACAAGCGGGAAGTTTGATCAGCTATCACTATTTTCGTTTTTTACCAAATCCCATGTAGCTTTTGACTATCAGAACGAAAAGATAAGCACATCTCATGTGTGGACAGTTTCATTCTCGTATAATCTCTCCTGTCTGGTTGTCAATTTATTTTTATCTGTTAAATGTTACAGTGGGGTAGCTTCGTCCACATGGACGAACCTACCCCATAGATTTCCCCTATTATGTGTGCGATTGTTTTAAAATTTCACAGACAAGGAAATTAATCAAAAGCCTTTGCTTTTGACATTTATAATTTTGTTCAATGCATATATACTATCTACTTCGGTATTACACCGTTAATGCCTATTCATTGAAAACGGGTTGCTTATTTACAAAAGTCTAATAATGGTCTATATTAAGTATTGCAGTTTCCGAAACGTTACTTTGTTCACATACTTGTAGTTAGGAGTGAATAGACTATAAACCCATGTTTTGTCAAACACATGGCAAAGACACATACATGACATACACGTACATTTGTGACACCTTCATAAACATTGCTATGATAACGAATCGTCGACGTATGATTGGTTAAGATTGTTTTCCACAACCATGCCTTCTCTTGAATGTCACTAATAAAATATAGAAACATTTTGTACCCTACCCCTTGTCCGAAGTATCCCTTCCAGTGGGGTACCATCGGACAATGTGGACATCTTTCAAAATCTGATACACTTATTTTATTATGAGAGGTAGCAGTCTAATTCAAGGCATATACATAGATAGGATGCTAAACTTTATTGAGGCATGTATCATGACTTTCATATCTTAGTATTTAATTGTCCAGGAAGATTTTCTGAAAATCGCTCGAACCATCCCCGCTCCCCCTCCTCGACAAAAACACAAACGATTCAGCTTCGGTTTCACTTCTTTGGATTTTCTTCCGGGCTAGCTTAAGATATTGTTATAACTTCATCTCTGATATAGTGTTTATATTTATATTCACTGTTACTGCAAGTTGTCATGTACAAATATCTTACAAGGTTTGACATTAAATGTTCGATTGGTATAGTTCCTACTACCCACGCTATTAACTTGTCTGACTATGATGTTGGTATGGCGGCTACCATTAGCAACACTTTGTGTTCAACAGTTGATGTAATACATTAGTTTGGAGAAAATCGAAATGGCCAATACGTCCAAATGCAGCATAAACCGACATTTTACTGAAATATCTCGCATGTTATTTAACTTCCAAACGCAAGGCATAACTCTTGCAAGTCTGCATTACTGACTGATTTAAGCTTTGCGGTATTTCCCTCGCTTGTTGTGCCTAGATAGTGAAACGCTGCACCAGAAATGCATAGTGGGCCTAGATTTCTAAGCACAGTTTTCTAAAGGAAATACTGCAGGGCCTAAATCAGCAAGGTATGGAGACTGGAAGAGTTATACCTTGCATTGGGAAGATGGTTATTTCACTAGTGATGGGATGGGATTGTGCGACTGTGATGTCTATGAACAAATTGATATGATGTTCATGCCTTAGAAATGTAAAAATGCTCCGAATTTGCAGCAAAACCACCTAGGAGCAAATATCATTCTAGATTATGTAAAACTGCAATGAAGATAATCCTATCCTTGAAAATTACCAATCCCACTCTTTGCATAGAGAAAGCTATAGTCCCAAAGCAAAGCAAAGCATTACCTATGATAAGAAACGAGTTTATGCAAGATGCATGCAAGCAAAGCTCGTTTTTCTTCTCCAGGTTACAAATGCACAGCTCAACAAACATATATCACAACATCGACCTTCTATCAAAAGCTCTTTCAAGTGCTCCTGCCTCTATAAGATAACAAAGCATCAAAGCAAACTCTCTGATTTGACACCATTTGTTTAGGTTAGGGATTTTTTTTATAAGAAGCTTATAGGTTATCAATCACAAGAAGATGAAATAATGTTCATTGAAAAGATGGCGAAGTTTATGACATTCAAGTAAATGTCTGTCTAAATCTTTGGGCATATAGAAGTTAAACAATGCATACCAAAATAATGTGATTTGGTAAGAGATTGTGGTTTCTGTTCTCCATAATATTTTACACAAATTCTCCATTGATAATGTGTTAGTAAATGAAGGCGAAACGAACTTCTGTCGTTGCAGACATGTTTTTTTTATATGTTGCCTGGCTGGAATCAGTTAATCTTCTTAAATCCTTAATCATTTAAACTTATTTTTTTTTAAAGTCAAACCAATAAAAATTGAAATGAAAGCATGTTCTTCTGTTTGAACATATAATATTTCAAACGTTTAAAAAGAAAATCGAAAATTGCCATCACTATCCTCAAGTGAGTATCAAAGGCGTTGAAACCATACACTTAGTCAAATGTAATGTTTTCTGAAAGTCAATGTTATCAGAAGGGAACAGCTTATCATTTATATTAAATAAGGCGTCTGTGATATTTCGACCGCACAAAGTTATTGACACTTTCCCAATATTCTGACTGCACATCTGAAAGATTGCATCTAATACAATTGGATTTGATGTCACATTATCATACTTCCCTTAAGTAACCCATCATCAGCCATGACCAGAGGAAAACATACATTTCTTCAAATTTTGATATTTTAGACTACATCTATGAATGATTGTTGGTTGGATTTGTGTTCACTGTATAAAGAACTAATGTTCAAGCACTGGAATAGCATGACAAAACCGGCAACTTCATTTGATAGAAGAGTGTTCTTATAAAGTTTATGATTCTGTGGGAGAACCCTAATCATCTTATATTTGATTTCAGTTCATTAGTTCGAAGAAGGTGACATTAAGGGCTAAGAAATGTATTAAGAAATGATGATGGATCCGTTATTGAAGTGTTTCACAATCTAATTAATTCCTGGGGTAAACAACCACTTGTCAAAAGCAATGAGCTTGAAATCATCGGCGATAAACGTTCAGCATAGATAACATATGAAATATACTTGACGCATTGTCTTGATTATTGGGGTGTATGTGACATTGTCAAAAAAGTTTGCATTGTTCTGTTAAGATCTGTTCTTCGAAATGGAATGAATATGATAAGTGCCACATATATTTTTGACATTAGATGGTTAGATGGTTTATTTATCGATGTGTCTCTGACCTGCCTTGCACTAAGGTTTACGTTTTGCAAATAACTGAGTTATAGTTGTGTGTACTCGAGCAAAATAACAGCCGAAAGCAGTGTGAAATTAAAGTACAATCGATAAAAAAAAGTTTGCGTGTGACATTTAGAGAAGTACTGGAGTTTTCCGCACGAAAATGGTCAGCGTGAACAATCCTAGGTAGCATACACTAAACGCCAAAAGAAACGTTACCCCACTTCTTTTGTTAATAACTTTTTAAGTATCAAAGATATTTAAGAAATGAATGATTCAAAAGAAAGCCGAATAACGTAGCTTTATGCTAATAACACGTTTACAATTCCTGGTAGATTCATATTGTGGTAAAATGCAGCTTGCTTAAGAAGATTAAAATTGTCCAGTTTTCGACCAGTCTGGTAGTAACAAATAGATGTGATTTAGATGTCCAGAATAGTTTGAAAGTAAACATTTACTTTTGTGACTAGACAAAAAGGTCGTATGCTTTACATCATAACCCCTAAACGATGAAAATACTGTTATTGAGTAGGTTTAAGTGTGAAACTTATGAAATATATTTTTCTGGTCATTAAATATCTTTTCTCGTAATTTACCTTCGTGAAAACGAGTTTACTGTGTTGTCAAGTGACTTAATAGTATTTAGGAACACAGTCGATTATTTATGTGAACATTTTTGCTTCAAAATGAATTTTTTAATTTTTTTTGTCTATCAGTCAAACGCATTATCACTCAAATGTAGCAAAATTCAAGCAGCATTTGCATGAACTGAATGCTTCTACAGAGTATAAAAGGTGCCTACTTTGCATGATATGTCACACATGTACGAAATCATGCAGCGATTGACCGGTGAAGAAAGAGAAAGAGCTATTCTATAGTTAAATCAATTCAACGATATAAATAATAACTTTGTAGTGCTCTTCACAACAGATTGTATAACACCAATCAGTTGTCCACAAAACATGTATTTGTGTCTGTGAGACAATACATAACTAATTAAGTTATCAAGCAACCAATCCTCCGAACATCGATTGGACACATGGTTAACATGATCAACTTGAAAAATTATCCTTTCAGGCAGATACCCAGGTTCAAACATCTCCTGTATCTGGTCATGTAACCAGGGTCGTAATTAGATGTTTGTTTCTGTGTACTAAACGCAGTCACGCATAACACATTTGTCAGGGAGGTTGTTCAAGTTGACGAAGTAGTATTGGTTACAATGGCAAATCTGTACAAATGTTTACAAAACTTTATATTCGACTTCATTCCCGTAATGTTCTGGAGAACACGTTTCTTATTTAAGGGACATCAGTGTTGTACACCTGATCGAAAGTAGCACAGAAATACCTTCATAGACATAACATATGATTAGTGTGACAATGTGGGAGCGTTAAGCGTTTTGGTATGTATCTCTCGTCAGAAGCATTGGCTCTTACTGATGTAAAGCAAACACGTCTTGTCATCAAATAGTTACAATGTTTTGGGTAACGCACATTATTTTGAACACTTGATTGGATGACGACCCGTTCGTATGGTGTGGTTTCTTTTTACAATCAGTAACTTGGCACGATATTTCATGCATGTACATCACAAATGCTCTTACGACTTTGGTGTTTGTACACTTAAAATTTATTTTCGTTAAACACTACGATGTTTCAAGCATCTCCATACATGTATTACATAATCATGGCAAAATAAACAATCAATAATTATGTTTTTAATTCACCTGTGATAATAACGACTGACACAAAGTTACATCATGTCATAAGCCAACGAATCTAAACATCATCTAAGATCATCAACTTTCTAAAAGGTTCTTTGGATTCGCCTGAACGAGGTGATAAAGGAGGATAAAAGAGGGTCTTCTTTCATTATGTCGTTCAGTAATCCGACGTTATTAAATTACAGCCCAAACAGTTAATCTATGTCGACACCGTTCCATAATCTAACCCTGGGTCTACACGAGATCATAGCAAACACTAAGAGGAAATCGTACAGAATTAACCTTTACATGTTTGCTGGTTATGTAAGTGTCTAGTTTTGTTTTTAAAAAGTTGTCATGCAATTGGTGACCAAACTAATCAAGTTTATGTCTACAAAGTCACAATGTCATTGTAAAAAGGTGCACCAAACAGTTCAGAAATAATTGTATTTGCATATTACCATGCACATGTAGACATTTTCCATCTGAAATGGGAACACCTTTAAATGAAAGTTGATTATGTCTGGTATAATCCGTAAGTGTAAGTGTACAGGATAACTACATTTCACATTGCTGTGTTCAGCTGGGAAAATGTGCCTGGGAAAAATGTGTTACAATATGAGATAATTTTAATCTAGTTCATGTCTAAAAAGAGTGTGTATAACAAAGTTATAATGATGGGTCGTTATACTTTTCAACGTATTTGCACATTGTCATGTATACGTGGATATGAAAACAACTTTTAAAAAATGTGTGTGTGGTTTACTTAATCCGATCAAGTTTATAACTGTAAACTTCTTTCGAGGACAAGATTATGCTTTTCCTTAAACATGGCGGTCTTGAGTTCTGCATTGATACAACTGGTAAGAAAAAATCATAGATTTTCTTAAAGATGGTGCCATTAAATGACAACTGGCAAGAATTCTTTTCAGGAGGTTTCCAGACAAGATGAGACGATTGTGAAATTGATACCAACACTGCCATTACAATTTGTCAAAACCTTTACATAAATTTAATTAACCATTTTAACATTGATTAAGCTACTGAGCTGCAACAATTTCTTCGTGTCCCAAATGAATTAAAACTATTACTATGTCCTTCAGTTCTAGCGGCAAACTTTTGTCTAAGTTTAGCTTTGTATTCCACAGATAATACTGTAAGTTCTGGTTTGGCAATTTATATCTTAAACTCTTGAACAGACGTCTGTTCGATTTTTGAAAACATCCAAACACTTTTATAAAGCTCATTATCATACTTTCTCAATTACAAAACAAACAGTTACATTTGACGTTTCTGAAGAGCATTAGAAGCGAAAACAAGAAGACAATGTGTTTTGGATAACAGTTTCCTTATTGTTAAAATACAATACGGTTAAAAAAATATTAATATTTTTTACCACACTGAATCATTAGGATGAAAATACATTGGTATGATATGCAATTGGAATTAAAATACATGAGTATGCTTTCAAATAGGTTGTTTTGTAAATACAAACATGAGACAATATAGTTTCATTATTAACATGTACAATATTCACATTTGAATTATTTACCACATGGTTTGTTTCTGTTCAAATGAAATTTACATTAAAAAATGCTTCCAAATTAATTGTGATAAACACAACAGTTCATTGACATATAAGACATTTTCTTTGTGAAAATCAATAAATGTGCATCGCTCTGCATACATTTACAACATTTTACACATGGTTGGTGTTAAGTTAATTTCTAACCCCTGTCTGAATTATAGAAAGATATTTCAACTAAAATGTAAACCAGTCGCCAGTTAATTAATTCACACTAAGGCAGATGAGTGTTATAGTATCATGCCATATTCATTTCTTTTAAAATATTGAATGAATCGAAACAACTGAGGTGTGTACTTTCTTTTGCCCGGAAGTTTATATAACGTTTTTATTGAAATGTTTCTTCATGGATTTCATGAATTTAGGATAGACTGAGAAAGATATAATTTTCACTTGTTTTTCAGCAGGTAATAAGAACCTTGCTGTGAGCTTTATGACGCAGAAAGAAAATAACACTGTTCTTCATAATTATCTACTGAAGAAGTACGCCATGGTTTCTTTTTAAAGAAAAGAAAAAAAGTATTAACAACAAATTCTACATGACTATCAAACTCAATTTGCAGACTTCCCACGACTGCGTAAAACAAATGATATCAGCCAAACTAAAAACGTGTACACACAGTTGTAATATTATTCTTGTTGTTAGCTATTACTGATGCTGGTGAATTTGGAAAAGCAACAAGACAACTAACATTTAAGTACTTGTGGATAGAGTTTAAAAAATGAGACATGTTTTTATGTAAACTTATGAGTATGTAATTATGGCACAGAGGCGAGAATAAGTGTAGGAATGATAGGATGTTATGTAGGATGTAATACAAAATTAAATGTTAATGATTGAGCCAGGGCTCAGACAATGTTGCAAACTCATTTTAAAATAATTATAAGATCTCAACATAGGCGGCAACTATTTACCGTCCATACAACGTAGCCAGTCCTGATATGTAGAAGCTGTTTATCATGCTCTGTAAATGTCAAAACAAACGTTTTGAATGTTAGAAATATTGTCTCCAATGAATAAAATAAATCTATACACACATTAAATGTTAGTTATGTTGTTATCAACTATCTATTATCTATCAAACCACCATTTATACTTTTAAGAGACGTTTCACACTATATACATTTTCTACTTTAATACTTATTTTGTTGTTGTTGCGATTAGATTCGTGAAATGTTTAGAGGGACTTGCAGTCGGATTTTATATCCTTTTTTATCATAAAATGGCATACACACTGTACCATGGTATACACAAATTAAAGGTAATGGTCAAATCCAAGGTCAAACATTCCTGTAATTGCAATTTCGGATGAGAGAGCTTCTACACTAGAGAAAGGCATTGAAAACTGTCTGTGTCGGATTTGATAGGTCAAATAGCACTGCTTAGGGTTACAGACAATTATCTTATGTGTTACCGAGAACGAACCTTTGGTACAGGGGATTTAAGATAATCTGTTGTGAGAAGAAATCAATTTTGATCTAATGAAATACCAAAGGCGTTTGGTCATTTTAGGATCATGGTACAAATCACACTTTAATCAATTGGCAGTTAATTGAATGAATGAGTAAGTATTCTATGCTCCAACGATCGGTTGCTTCTGCCAATGTCGACCTACAATCTCAAAACGAATGGTGCCAAGTCTTTTCAATCTAATGCTCATTGGAATTCTCTGCTGATTACAGACACATATGACCACAATAACTAATTTTATATATGTGTGTTATACTACGAAAAAATAATCCGAATTTAATTTAAAACAAATAGTAGATATTAATTCCATAGTAACTTCATAGGAATAGCAACGAGTGAGATAAAATACCAGTACACTCGATTGTATATTTATAGATGTACTTCTTCCAAAGCGATTCATAATAAAAGGAGGGAACATTTGGTTTACATTTTTAAGATAGGAAGTTGCAAGAAAAAAGGGATATTTATTGTATTATACTTGCTGTACATTTTTGTGTGAGATTTTAATGAATACGTAAGGTTGTTAACTAACCTATTTGTATCTTATGTTTCGGTAATTCCTTGTAGAAAGTGTCACATTCGTTGTTATGCCTATTCCTGCATCACTTCATTAAAACATAACATAACAACAAAATGACAACATAACATAACAAATAAGTTCCTAAACTAGTGTGAATGGTAGTGATGGTGATATGTTAAGGATGAGTTTACCATTTCTTTGTAAACCTTTGGCATCGATTATGATAGTTCAATGAAGAGCTTAAGTATTGACCTTTATGAGAAGCCAATTGATTTGAGTTTTGTACTTTGTTTAATTGTTCAATCAAATGAATATAAAATTGCTTATATTTTGGGATTGATAAGTTTTAATTGTAACAACTTTTAGTCATTACCTAGTAGAAGAGGACACGGAGACGGACTAACTCTCTATTCCACCACGGATCCAATGATATTGCTTTCGTAGGAGAATATTATTTATGGTGAACTGGGAAAATACCTGGAGAACTGGATATTAAAGTTAAGCTATTGTGAGAAGTCACATATTTCAGTCCAAATAACCACGGGGTTGTGGTCCTTTACTGACCATTGTCAACTTGATGTAAATGCTATGCTTTAGTCCGAGTGTCATAAAATACTCATCTCACGAAATGATAATTCAATAATTTAGGCTGGCATTACTAGGCATTTAATTTTAATACTATTTTAATTTTGCTTAACATATAAAATGTATTTTAACTTTAAATTATGAGATAAAACATTAATTACATGAACATTTACAGAATGCCCTCAAAACGATACCCCTAGGCATTTAGCAGGATGCAGTGCCCTATCCTTTTAAACATGCGCTTTGCTCTTTGTTTGTCCCTACCTGCCCTTTTCCTGATATCCCTGCCTTTTTCGTAAGCAATAACTTACTAAGTTACTAAGTTATTATAGTTTTACATACATGTTTTGTTTGTGTATGTTTGTCACTCTAAACCTTTCAGGTGTTCTATAATGATCAATGTTTCATTCCGAGATTGGCAGAGGGATTCATTGGTGACATGCAAACAGTAAAAACAAAGGTAAACAGCAAGAATCTGGCAAATAAATGTGAAATTCCACTCCAGACCAATTCTGACAATCAGTTGAACTATTCAATTAGCTTATATTCCTTAACATTGGTCTAGAAAATGGAGTTCATTATTGGCTCATTGGAAGTAGTCTTTAATGTACAAGGTTGTCCAATTCTGGTTGAAACAATGGATACTAGAAGACATGATCCAAAATCAATCGAATACCTCCTTAGTGTCATTAGACATGCAGCATTGAGCAGTTTAAAGTCATCGGTGTTTTGATGTTATAACATTGATAGTTTTCAATGTATCGCATTCAATATATCTACGTAATGATGACAGAGCATTTAGCAAAAGCTACTGTCAAAATTATGTTTCCCCGATACCGTTAAACCCAAAACAAACCGTTGGTACACATATTTTGATTATACATTAGGATTCAATATTATATCGCTGTTGAATAAGTTTTAAAAATATTAAATGAGCTACATACTTTATGAGATTATGATATTCAAATCTAGCATTAGTAATATTAACGCCTTTATTCTGATGGCGACTGGTCACAATTACTGAACACATATTTGAGAAGATAATATGTTTTACTTCTAATTGTAATTCAAGCTACTTGATTTCTCTGCATGATATTTCCATCCTATTTGTTTGTTGTGCTTTGTATGCTTATGAATGCAATGAAATTACTAAATGGAACTACTGCATGGTATCATGAACATAATATTCCCACGATGAAGCAAAACAGGCTATATATCATTCCATTCATATGCTAGTTGTCAGGTTTATGTAAGTTGTGCCACATAAACTGTCTGTTGTCTTTGTGGAAACATCCCGATGATTGCTATGCTAATTATTATTTACAAATGGTACTGTAATCTGTCTCAGCACAATGATAGCTTATTCACATGACAAGCTAAAGCTGATATGTAGTCATAGTAATTAGCGTTTACGAAAGTTTTTTAAATCTTTTTTGGAAAAATAGTAATTTTCTCACCTACGTTCACCGTGAAATCGCTGTCTGAAGTGGCTTATATACTCTCGTTACCAACGATACATGGGTGAAAACGAGTTTGGAATCAGCTACGTTTAATTGAAATTGTGTTTTGTTCAACACAAAATTTATGTGTGTAACCTATATGTATATGTAAACTATGGTGATCCCTGTCTGAAATGGTTACATACTCTCTCTAACAAAGATACATCGTTGAACAAAACTTTGAAATCAGCTTCCTTTAATTAAACCTTTATTTCGGTGTATTGTTCAATGCACAATATATATGTGTATGTATTGCTAGCTTACCACTGACATACAACACTTTGTGACAAACACATTCTATGTGAGTGTTGGGACACTGCACATATCAGGGAAACTTTTTATCCTTCTATTTCAATCAATCAAGTTTTTACTCATTTCGGTGAGCATCGTGTTTTAGATTTTTTGAAGGCTATACACCTTATTGACAAATTGTAAATTTTAACTTTTCACTATCAGCTTTTATTCAACTTGTGATAATACGCTGATGTTTTTACGGCCTTCGTGTCGTGTTCTGTTTTTCAATTGCAATTTTCATTTTTAAATTAGGCAAATAAATTAAATATCTCGCCGCTAATGGCTGCAATACGGCCGAAGCGGCGTTAAACAATAACTCACTCACTCACTCACTCACTCACTCACTTTGTGACACATTAATTTCAAAAAAAGAAAAATAACCTTTGCAAAGAATATTGAAAAATAAATTAACAACTAAAAGGGTTACGATGTGGGATTTCGTTTAAAACTAACAAAAGTGTACTCCTTGTAGTTTATAACATATTACATATAATATATAACATTCTTAATCGTAGAAAAAAGTATAAGTAGGACATACATATTTGTATAGATCAAGTCTATAAGTCTCTCCTTATGCATCCTCTCTATAAACAGTTTCAGAGATGGAATGATGGTGCTTACAGTTGTCACTGTTTTCATGTGACTGATTCATATATTTGTCTGTCGATTTGGATCATTTCTTATCACGAGAAAAAAGACTTATTAGTTTGGTTATTTAAAATTACTCTGCCATTAAAACGCTATTTATTTCAAAATTCCAAAAGAAATAACTAATGTGAACAATGTTGAAATATGCGTTTGTGCTACTCGACTGCAAGCTTCAGTTGAAGTGTTGCCTCACAGCATCATGTCGCTTCACATAACAGTACCATGTTGCGTCCCCTGACAATATCATTTTGCTTCACATTACATAAAAATGTTGCTTCACATGACATCATATTGTTGTTTCAAAATTGTGTTTATTTAAAATTGCGTAAACACGAATCAGAATGCAATACCAGTACTTGCTTGATGAAAGAGAGATGCGATGTTTTAACATGAATCGGTGCCAGACTGGATCAATATAACAGGTTTCTACTGTTAACTCTTGCGGTTTATAGAGAATCAGCAAGATTGATAGTAAGATAACTTTTTTCCCAATACACTTGATGACTTTGGGACAATCTACAGGTTAATGGATGAATTAGAAGACTTAAAGTACTGAGCAGTTAACATAGCTATGAGTTTGATTTTTACGTGGTAGTCAGTAAGGCTCAGTGATTAACACTTGGGTTAATTTTCAGCCTCTTTTTATCTGCGATTTGGTACACATGTATCAGTTAGTAAGTATATCCATGATTGCGTGATCGCACAGAAGATATGTACTACATGAATCAGTAGCAGACCATATCATTGTAACATGTATATACTAACAGCTCTTGAGGTTAATGGATTATCAGGATGATTGATTTATCCATCAGTGTTATGTTAATCACTGGTGGCACGTGGTCCTGTGCATAGTTCAGTAAACCGCTATCAGTGAAGTTCAACAACAGTGAGCGCGGCTTGCCGCATGGATGGGCTACCCGCTTCATTGCTGAATTAACTGGGAGTTGGCAGGGTGATTCCATGCCCCACAATGAGACATGAGTGGAAAGACTTATGGTGTCACCCTGGGTAAGTGACTTTATTCATCGTGTGCCTCTGTTTACCCAGCAGTAAGTTGGTACCTAATGTGAGATGTGGAGGTAGTGACCTTTGAGGGCTACGGCAGCCCAGGTTATAACAGGGTTATAATCATAATAATGTTGGAAGTGCCCTGAGTCCACAAGGTGGAGCTTTGTGCGTTATATAAAATCCATCCACATTGACCTAAAAGCTTCCCTAAAAACCGGTAGGTGAATGGACATGAAGTCCAAAGCTTACGGGTATTTGGCATTTAACATAGCTAAACGTTTGATTACATATTACATATTAGAAGATTCAATGTTTTTATCACTATGCTAGCGAGACTTATTTTTGTTATCTCAGATTGGGTACGAATAAAGCGTTATGTAATAATCAACCCAACTTCCAAACGCAAGGCATAACTCTTGCCAGTCTGCATTACTGGCTGATTTAACCCTTGCGGTATTTCCCTCGCTTTCTTGTGTCAAAATAGTGAATCGCTGCACTAGAAATGCATAGCGGGCCTGGATTTCTGAACACAAATTTCTTAAGGAAATACTGCAAGGCCTAAATCAGCCAGTAATTGAGACTGGCAAGAGTTATGCCTTGCATTGGGAAGTTGTAATCAACCTGGATGTGCAGAAGACCGGTGAAATGATAAACATGGAGACAGGATTAAAGTAATAGATTTAGATGCATATAAATACAACGTCTTTGTAATTTGGTAATACACTTAAACTTAGACTTAGACTCTGTTATCACTCACTGTATCTGATACATTTACAATACGTGCAATATAGTGTAGGTAATCAAGGCAGAGTACAGATAAACACACCTCCTGCTTTGCTATTGCTGTGCAGCGTGTGGCTTTCGGAATTTTCAATGGAACCAGATTTACAGATATACAATTGATATATATGTTGCCATGGAAGCATATGACTCTCTGCATTGTCTAGCAAATCAGATGTACAGTCATACATTCTACATGTTTTGCTGTGTTGCTAATGGGTTTCGTAAGTGTCTAATAAGCTAATATCATTTCCGTGCCTTCGGTCAGTTCTATAATCAAGGGCATTCGTTCTGAGAGTGATTATACACCATGCTATTCATCTATTCCGAATTTGACCTAACTACATAGAATGCATTTTATTACATTAATGATTATGCGAGTATCGATCATTACAATATTCTGTCTAGATAATTATGTACAGATATTTATGGTTATACATAATTAACATGATATTGTGAATGTACACACTAACTAAAGTAAAATAGTTATCTTATTGTAACATCACTATTGCACTCTCCGATAGCAAACATATTGATAGACTACATGTGCGTTTATATACGTGCATCAAAATAATATAGGATGACAGCCGAATTTAGGTGTATGGGAAAATACGTCAGCAATACATTTGCTTGATAACCAATGAACATTGAGGATTAAAAATGGTAAAAACCACTAGTTCAATCCGCGAAAAACCATTGAACAGAAATAAACAAATCGTTGAATTAAGTTGTTGTGACATGTATATATAGGCTGGTCACACATTTGACACACTTGTTGGGACAATATTTTTTATGTTAATTAATTTATCAATATAAAAAATGATGCCAAATAACGTTCTAGATATAATTTCTCACTAATATAAAAAAAAATCACGAACTAGAAATCAGTTACTTGAAAAAAACGAGATGAAATTGTTTTTGAGTCCGATCTTTAAAAGTGTATTCTTCCTTCTGTTGGCGAACAGATGTGCTTGCTTTGTTTTACTTCAATCAGAAAACTCGAACTTTTGTGTCAATGATATGGATAAAAGATATGACCTCAAAATAAACAAAAGGTGAACACATTTCTAAATTATATTATGCAGAAGTGGTCATGATCTGGTAGAGATGCTATTCTGTGGTGTCTGTTAGTGTTAGTGTTACACTCGAGTTCACTGACAAGGATAGATATAATTGCTGCAGCATGTGTAATGGTCAATAGTCTAGACGTTCAGTTATGTGTAATCAATGTCATGACATGTGAAGATTAGAGACTCAGAAATAGAAATTGGAAGTGAGAGAGGAAATCTTGAACTGCTGAGAAGCATTCTGGAAGTTGAAAATGTAAATTTGACGAGCATGTTATGGAAAGTAAGCTCCTTTATCTTCACAGCGATACTGTGGTATTGACCTTCCACGGTATATGTTTGAACAGAGTATAAGAGACTTTTTGTGAAAAACATAAAATGGTTGATAATTATTTCTGTAGATTTGGTTTGTTGGATATATCTTGTAGAAGCAATGTATGTCACAGCGGGCTGTACTAAGTAATCAAATCTATATTTAATGTTCTACATACCTATAAACGGATGATCGTATACTGTAGTTGGATCATTTTCCTCATGGATCATTTTAAAATCATTTATCCAAAAAAACCTTTTTCAAAATTCTAATTAATGATTTTAGAGCTGTATTTTTGGTTGTCATTTCAGGATACCTTATGCAAAGATGATAAATAATCAAGGTAAGATTTTCCGTATTATATTATGAAATATAATATATAACATTGATAGAACATTGAATACGAACAAGCACTTACGCGGGTCCAAATGACCCGGTTCGTCTCATTTCATAATTGGTACATGGATGAATGACACTTGGTCAATAGATTAACAAATTAAAGGTACATCACACTTCGTGTGATACCTCCTTTCCACACTTGGTCCATCAGGACTCAGGTCTGTTACGCTGCATCGATATTCAACAACTGAAATTACACTGTGTAAGACAAACAAATACTAAATCGCCGCAGCGCTTTGATTTAACCTTTGAGGAGCCTTGATGCTCATTTTGATTGGTCAATGTCAATTAAAGATTGGTGATTTTAGGTTTATTTTACGGCATGTCATAATATTGACGCTTTGGTGACCGAGTATGACCACGTCTGTTTAATATGCTTCTTTATAACCCATACGGTTAATCATGTATTGGTTTGTGTCAGTGTGAACATGTCACTATCGTTTAGCACTGTCTGAAAATGTGACTATCGTAGAGACAAACAGGTTTTCAGATTTCGTCGTCCATGACGCTAAAACAATTACATGTTAATATATTTATTTAGTGCCCACAATGTCTAACAATAACGATTTAATTTTTGTGCATATATCAATTTGTCAAGCAATCTACATGTTCTTGTTTTGTTCATTACATCCTGTATTTGTATAAATGGTAATATTAAATTGTTATCAATGAAAAAGAATTACAAGAATGAATACCTCATACCTCCTTCTATTGAGATGACCATTTCTTGGAGAGCAGAGTTAACTGAGCACATGAACTGATCTGTTCCTTAAGAGCTCCTTAATATAGGTTTTGTTTAACATATGCTCGTCATTTTTAATACTTCTAATAACATTCTATGAAAATGAAAAAAAAATAGACAAGGTTGTCAAGGATGAATATTTTTATTTTAGCCGATCATTCATCACCATGTCTTCATTTCTACACAAACCATTCATTTTAAGAGCTTTCAAAATATTCAAAACCTTTCTGACAGTGAATGTGTGTTTGCTTTTCAAGGAAATATTGCAATATTGTATAAACTAAATGAAATATTTAGAATAATTATTACCTTAAACAGTGAATAAGATTCTAGGGTTCGAATTCATCAAGGATTTGCAGATGTTATCACAATAGTATTTTGTACGATTATTTACGATTTATTACAAGTATGTCGATTTTAAAACTGTTATAATAAAACGCGTTCACATTGTCATTTTTGTACATTTGCATCCCATATGAGGAGATTCACGACAATGTTCAAACTCAAATTATAACATTGCTTGGATACATTTACATGAACCCTAGAACTAAATAAAACTGTACACTCTGTGATTAGAATATTAGGTTAATAAACTTTAATTTTAGTCAATTTCATTATCAACATGACATTAAAGAAGAAACAAAATTCGTATCCGTGCTACCGGCAAATATTGTCCCTACTGTAACATTTTCCTGTGCTGAAGGCGCATATTGCGAAATCATACTGACACGATGTAACACTCTTAATGTGCAGTGTCCTTACTGTAATTGAATTAGGAAGTCATATTGGGACTCCCTCGCACTTATTTATGCACACTGTCCCTAATCTAGCACCTTCATCTGTGTTAAGACTGGTTTGAGAAGTCATGTTGACATTATATTACACTGTTAATGCACACTTCCATTGATGTAACACCTCCGGCTGTGGAAAGACTGAATGTGGACGTCAGTCCAGTATTTAATCATGAGAGTAGACGAAAGATAACCCAAGTTAGACAGAGTAATCTAACAATACCAGCCTCAATACCAGGGTCAGGGGGAAGTGCTGGAGGTGACAGACAATTATCTTACTGGCAACTGGGAATAGTGCTTGTCAAAGTAGTGACGGTTGTCAATTACTAATATCTCAGACCACAAAGACATTCTGTTGCTTCTGTCTACATATGTACATTGGTAGTTTGTAGTCTATTTTAATAAAAGAAAATCGAAAAGTGTTTCTACATGATATACCGTTTACTTTGGCACGAAAGGATGAACATCATGGTCAAAACTCGATTGAGTATCTGGTTGTTATTGCTAATCTTCCCATATTACAAGATGTTTTGACTTAAACAGGTGTCTATTCTAGACGAGATGTGACATCTAACTATGAATATTTAACATATACAATTAAACTGTATTTGTATTATATTTGTATCTGGTCACTATTGAAACATATACCAGTATCTATCATGGTCAAAATAGCACCATTGTGTGAACAAGTTAGGAAGCATTGTCATTCTTGTCCCTAAAATATGTTTGATTATTTGACTATCAATTCATTCACATACATGTAGTCATGTGAACTTCAACAAAAACCACAAGTGTAAAAGACAGTTGGGCAACATCAGATTTCATGTTTAATTATTTGTGAGTCTTATGTGTTCTTTTTTGGGCTAACACAACGTTTTGTATAAGGAGTCATTAATTTCCAAATAGTGTACAATAATTAGGAATGTAAAGTAAATGTTCTGAACCAATATCATTGCAGTTGGAGAATACAGAATACCAAAATGAATGATTCGAAAAGCGTAACAATATAAACTCGATTCGGAAAGTACAAAGTAATGTAACTTGTTTTCAAACCATTTGTACACATTTATAGACATGGATACCGTCATCGCATGGAAATAATATCCCCAAATTCTAACAATAATGCAGATTGCATATAAAATTTCTCTCGTGGGTCGTAAACCAGTTTTAGATTATAGGTTTCGCTGTGGAAGAGACTTATTGGCCACCAGTTATAACCAGATACACTGATGTATGTTATTCAGAAGATAAATGACATATCAATACATCGTAGGTACCTCAGGTCAAGGCTGAATATTTTATACTATTCAAATATGTATTATGCAAAATATAAATGTTGAATATGATAGGAAACTAATGAACCATAACTACATGCTGTAGTCGCATGTTATCGCATTGTAGTGTTTATCCAATGAATTGTTGGTGTAGATCGATAACCGTTTATAAAACCCATGTGTATATGTCACACAGGAACACATCGCAAACATGCTGTATTAAATTGCAGTCTATTCAGTAGTAATTATGATTAAAGTCTAAACAACCATGAAATATTATTAGTCCAATGATCTCAATAACTAGATTAATAGATAGAGGACGAGTAGCAGTACATTATCGGGAGATAAATGTACGGGTTTGAGAGGGTTGAAGCTTTTATGATTTATTGAAATAAAATTAAATATTATTAGTAAAATCAACGAATTGCGAGGAATTATGAATTATCTGTCCCAAGTTATTATTATTAACACCAGAGACATATTATTCGTAATTCCGAGCAACGAGGTGGTTATTATTTTTCTTACCAAAGACCACTTTATACGTAAAAATCGAAAAACAAGACATGACATAACAGTTTGAATGTGAATTACAAGTTGTACTCTACTACTCCTACGTCATGCATAAACTTCATCACATCTACAGGATGCGCGCATCTAAAAAGCATTTGCTACTGAAGCTCTTTTTTCAGTAGGATTCTCATATAATTGTTGAAATGTATTACCAACAATAATTTCTGACACGATAAATAAATAACTCGTTTGAATTGTAAACATTATAGCAGAATGAGAGAAACGTAGTAAAACGTGACCTAGCAATCGCTCAGTTGCAATGCAAGATAGGAATGTAATTACCTCAATAAATGACGTCATGGTTAATGACGTCACAAACCTTTGACGTCACGGCAATTCAGTCGGCGCCTCTTGCATGCTGATTCGCCTTACAAATTTAGTACTGTAAATACGATCTCGGAAACATAGCTTGAACGTTATGTTCTGTTTTATATGCTTTACCGACGTTTGACTTCAAATAGATATGTTCGAAATTGTTTAATTGTGTGAGAGGAGAGCTAAGCTATTCATGAATGAGCTCAAAGTAGTTCCGCCAACCAATCAAAACACAAGTTATATTTAGAAAAAAACTAATTCCCATGACCATTATGAAAAATGTTAATACCCGGCATATCTGTGCCCGCTTAGGTAAGAATATTGGTTTAAATCTCCATCCTGTTTATAATCTCAATCACCTGTGAATTCAACAGGCAGACTGCTATGAAACAGGTGAACATAGTATCTGTTTTGCTCATTTTGCAATTTCATCGTTGCTTCACTTGAATTGTGCTTATCTTAGATTGGGAACAACTAAAACTACTTGCAATTATCCCCTAGTTGCGTGATGAGACAGATGGGATATTTTAACATGGATATGTGCCAGCCAGGATCAATGTAGCAGGTATATATCGTGTTTTATAGATAGCCCTGGGGGATTCGACTTAGGGTATGCCTAGCAGCATGAAATATAGCTGTAGTGATAGAACATGACATTGTAGACACTACTTTTAACATATACATATATTTACTTAACCATGGACAGCCAGCTGTTTCGGCCTTTAGGACCTCATCAGCATGGTGTGTTTGGAACATGATTGGGCTTTCAGCTATGAAGCGTTATCAACGAAACAAAGCAGTTTAAGAAATCCCACTCATTTGCAAAAGTGCTTAAACCGTATTTCTACAGTGGGCTAGCTCAAGGCCGTAACAAATGAGTGTACAAGGTTAGAGTGCTCAATCAGGCCAAATTAATGGTTTGAGAACTTACACATAACCATTGACAGCCAGCTGTTTCGGTCTTTAGGACCTTATCAGCATGGTGTGTGTGGAACATGGTTGAGCTTTCAGCTATGAAACGTTATCAACGAAATAAAGCAGTTTAAGAAAGTCCCACTCATTTGCATAAAGTACTCAAACCATATTTCTACAGTGGGCTAGCTCAAGGCCGTAACAAATGAGTGTACAAGGTTAGAGTGCTTAATCAGGCCAAATTAATGGTTTGAGAGCTACTGGATGTGTATTGTTCAATACATATCGAGTAGGTTTCATATATGCACCTTTCGACAAAAACATCATTAGCATATCTTTCTTATGATATTTACCTGGACAGGGAAGTACGTACAGACTTTAAGCTGCACAGAAGGTCACAATACAGATGATGTGCTTTGAGCATGTGCATTCATGGAACTGAACAAATGGACTACGACATTTATCTTATTATTGATTGAAAACTGAACGCAGACAACATTTTTCTCCTCACTTTCTTTCATGTACATTTACCAACATACAAATTGTTGGTTTTTACTACTGTAATTAACTTGACATAAATTTACAAGGAATTTTAATGACATCTCAAAATGGTTCCAGCCATGTGTTATCTTTTGTAACTAATTAGCACCGACACCCTGCATGTTCACGCCAATGCATAGGACATTCAACCTCCCGCAACATTGTCAGTGAACATCCTTTAGATGTTTTTGCGATTTGAGGTAAAACTGTTTTTGCCTACGTTAAACATTTGTACATAAAGAATAATGAAGTATATGGAACAGGAAAATCAACTTAGGGTTCCCTTCCTTGGTGTCGACAATGTTATACAAGATACAATAGAAGATGAGGAAGGAGTTACTGCAAAAGACGTATGAGATATGAATGTGTTACACAAATCATTTGCTTGCATTATAAGTACTGGTAATTTTTCACTACCTTATTCCTGTTATGCAAAATAATTTCATCAATTTATACATTTTAATTAAAACATAATGGTTTCTCACTGTGAAGTTTACAGTTTTTCCCGAACGTTGATTAATTAAGCGCACGATCATGTGATCGACGCTCCATGGTTCAAATCGTTTGAACTCTTCTAAATCGGTCAAAACGTTTTTGCGCTCGCTCGTGTGCAGTTGACGGAACCATCGACGTTAACATCAATATCTTAAAGGGACATTCACTATGTTTTTTGCGTCATACGTCAACTGTCATGTAGTGACTATATACAGGTAGCGGTGGTGATTTCTAATCGAAAACCGGATAGTGTACGACTACTGATTTATACTGCGTTCAACAGGTCATAGAACTACTGTGCATTTAAATGGACTACGTTTTTCTGTTTTTTGCACGGGTATAAGAATATTGCTCGAATTCAATTGGATATTCATTGAAATGTCATTGCGATTGGGGATGAATCTACAAGTCGAGTGACATTATGTGTGAACTTCATTGAGCTCATTGGCATGATTTAGATAAAACTTTGTGAAAAAGCATGAATGAATGAATTTATTTTTATGTGAAATATTTAATGTCACTTTTCTTTTTCTTTTTTTAAGAAGCATTTGTGTAGTTTGGTGATGTGTAGTACATTTCACCGATACAGTATCTATACATGTAAAGGTATAATACTCAACCGGCACAATACTCAAGACCACGTTGTGATTAGTCCTGATGAAAATAGTCTTTTTAGTATTTTGAAGCGTTCTCTTACAAACAAAACACAAAATGTACTTGAGGTTGACACCAAATGAAAATCCGCCTGACTTAAACACGATGTGTAATGTGTAGAGAATGTGTGGCAAGAGGCAGAATCCCCACGATAATGAGATGCATAGTATTCATAGAATGTCTTCAACATGTTTGCAATTAGTAGGATATGTTCTCAGTGATCACACTCGAAGCTTTCAGAGAATGTGTACATACATTCTAGCAATAGATAGAATACGTAGTTTATATCCGATGTACGGTTGTCTGCAGTGGTTAACTAATATTCGAAACAGATGTACACTGCTGGTATCAATGTAGCATAGATCAAACCTGTCTGAAGTGTCTAACGCCAAGCCACCTGGCCTTCACTGACTGGAGTCAGAAGCTTTGAGATGTGGCTGGTGGTGATAGGGAGGTGGTTGTATGAAACAAGTGGCTTTGTTTTAAAATATGTAATTGAGATAGAATACAAGTGATCATGATCAATGTTTTGATTGTAGTAATATGTTTTTACAACAGTATGCTTAACACTTACAAGTATAAAAACAGCACATAGTTGAAACAATCAAAACAATGCTTGCTCACTACGTTTCTGTCGGCGGCTGTTATATTATAAGTTGTATGCTTCTCACGAGGGTAATACGGTCTCATGTACCATCTTTGTACCAGTGTCGCCCGAACCTTTAGGCGAGAAATCTGTACACCGTGAGACTGACGGGATACATAGGAAAAATGTAACGACCATCAGCCAATCAGAAACTAGTATTTTACTGTAAGGAAAGATAAGAGTTTTTGTATTATATAGTTGAATTTCAAACTATAACTACAGACAGAGAGATGTTCCATGTATGCTAAACTCTCGTCCACGCACTCTGTATGAGCCCGCAGGACAGATAACCTTTATCACCCCGTCGTCAAGGGCAGATATAAAACCTGTGTCAGTCCGTCGTCAAAGGGTAAAATCCAGATCACCCCTCGACTTGAGCCCTAGATGACAATATGTAATAAACACAGTATACTATGGGTGTTTTCATACTACATCGTGTGGCAATCCTCCATCAATATACATGTAAGCCATCGTTCTTAAATCAGGTATTGGGGTCTCGGGCTGATAGAGAAAGTGAAAAGAAAGAGAAAAACACCCATACAGTGCGTACCGAAAGTGTGTTTACCTATATCATGAAATTTGGCATGTCTTTGAAGCATCATATCAATGAATCTGTTTTGAATTTGAATCTCGTAAACAGTGCTGTCATACTACAGATATGTACCCCTTATTGTATACGGTTATATACAATGTATTTCAATGTATGTGCTTGACAAGTTTCGAATTCTATTTTAACAAATAATATGCAATACAGTTTTTCCAAGCTGAATATATATCTGGAGATTCATATTTATACGATGTGTCCATATAATGGTGGGATCCTTGAATAAGAGGTACAAGGTGAACTAAACCAAATTTACAAAGTAAGATTATTTCGGAAATAACTAACTTCTAAATCATTTTCAAATGTAGTATTGCAAGAAATTTCACGATTTAGCGATAGGTTACAGTTTGCTTAGTTTAGCAAAATAAAAACGAAATTAATGTATATAAAAATCAAAAACCGACAAGCAACATGATATATGGAGCCATTAGTTTAGCAAAATAAAAACTAAATTAATGTACATAAAAATCAAAAACCGACAAGCAACATGATATATGGAGCCATTCATGTAACTAATTACTTCGGATTATAATTGATTGCCTAATTAAAACACATGCACATTATATCAGCAGTTTGATATGCTTGCACCACCTACTCAGAACGGTCTTATCTAATGATGATTAAGGAAATATTACACCTTTTTCTTTGAGTATTGTTTCATTCTCAAATGAACCAACAGCAATTGAAAACAAAGGATAAAACATATTCATACAAGATATAATTTAAGTGTTAAATTATGTTTACGTATATTTTCCCCAACAGGAGGGTGCAATTTTAAAATTAACTTAATTTTCTACGGCCGTTTTATTATTTTTTGGAAGACCAATCAATTATAGAATTTGTAGGTGGTCGACTCTAAATTTCTATTCCAGTTGTTCAAGAAAGTGTTACTTTCTTCAATGACCTTTGAACGCTTTTTAATAGGCATCATTTGACAAAACCTTATGACCAATTATAAGCAGTAGGTGGTCGGGATATTCAACTCGATTTTATTTTCAAAAGAAAGTGTAAATATTCCTCAATTTATTGATAAAAAGTTTTGGGAAACTTACATTTTATAAAAACGTTCAGTCGGCTTCCGTTTGCATATTTCATGACACCAACTGTTAAAAAAAGAAACAAAAAAGACAAACTTCCTTCAAGATATCTTCAAATGAAAACATGTCAAGAAATGATGATTGCAAAGCAATAAATTTCATCATGTTGCAATTTGATATGTCTTGAAGTTGTCACGTGATTGTTACAAAAACAATGTATTGTCTCCAACCGGAGTCCAACTAAACGCCCTATTGACATCAGTAAACTAAGAAACTAATGAAGTCACATTTCCAAGTGCATTGATAATTCCTAGTCCTAAACAATCGGATCAAAACATGTTATGATAACATTATTCATTTAAAAATTCCATAGTAAGTTAATTATATAACTCATTCATTGTATAACATATCCTAATTAATCAAACGAGATTGCCGACAGTGTGATGAAATTAAGACGTCCCCATGTCATGGACCATTGTAAAAGCGGTACAACCGTTTTGACGTCACAACTGCACACTATTTAGACACCATACTTGCATCGTCATTACACTAATGTAACATTGCCTTATACATATTACACTGTAAATTCCATGGGCGAGTAGTAAGCAGACTGTTTTGGATACTTGGTTACAGCACAGTAGCGACTTTTAGTTTTACATTCTGATTTAGTTTTCACTTTTGTAAATAAGCATAACAAATATTGCTTATTTGTGATAAAGAAGCCGAACACTCATAAAGAGAGCCATGTCCATAAATAGTTGGATAAACTGATTGAAAACGGCCATTGGTGAATAATGTTGTATATTATAGTCAGTCTTAGCTGTAGGTTCACTGTGGATTATTACAAGTGGCAACTAGGAGTAGTGTAAGTAGTTAATGACAAACATCCAAACGCTCTAGGAAATTTTTGAGACAATGCTAAATTCAATTACAAATTATCTCTTAAATGTTTGTGGTTTCTTATCCATAATCGTTGTTGGTGTATCAGGAAGGAACCAAACGGCGCCATGAAAAGGACAGTCGATGCATTCTGTCTACTTCCACTAACATACTTGGAATTATCTGAGAGGCAATCAGATTGGTGTATAAGTGCATGTAAATGTGTTACATTTTTTCTGTAAATCATTTTTAGCATTATGTTACTATCATATTATATCACCTCAAAATCGCCGTTGAAGAAAATAATAACACCACTGCAAATAATTTTGTTGTTGCGGAATATGAGAATAAAAAGGTAAATTTGTCAATTTATCAACATATACAAATGTCGAACGTGATGATAGTAAATGTCATCTATGCCCCTGCCTCAAATCTAATCAAAACTTCGAAATACAATCACTGTTTGCTTTTATGTCAAAACTTATATTTTATTGACCAATTCAGAGTTTTAGTAAGTCAATTGGCCGGGATATTTCACATCCTGCAGCAGTTGAGTTCCAGCTCAAACTTCCAAGGAGTTTAAGTGGCATCTCAAGATGGTTCCAATCTACATGCTTTAACATTGTATGTGATCGTTGACTTTTGTAGTCAATGCCAACACGGTGCATATACATATGAACAGCCTTTCAAGTAGGATATCTATCTACTGCGCTATTTTCGACGCAAATTCCGTTATTCTTATCTTATACTAGTGTTATATCATAGGTGACCAGGTTTACCTCGATGTTATATAGTATAAATGTAAGGTGCAAAGTTTTAAAAAAGTAGAAAAACTATATGTTAATTTTTTAATTTAATTCATTTCAGCAATTGTTTTCTGCATACAGATGCAAAAAACATCGTCTGTTTTAATATTGACAACATTGAATTTCTTAGTTTTTTTGAAAGAACACACATCAAATTTAGATATACATATTGTAATGTTTTGTTGGGCATTTGTAATCTCTGAATGACAATAATCAACTTTCAAGAACGTTTGTAACTATTACACTTTAACTAATTGAACATGCACGGTTCACAAACGGATGGATCAGCCTTTTACGTTCATCACATGGCTTGTATAATACAAACCGTGATTCAATATACCTCACAATTTGACGGTATTGTTCGGCTTCACCTTCAGCTAAACGGGTAGACGTGAGATATTTGACATTGACAGACATAATGGCTACAGCATGTGAATGCGTAATGGTCAGGGCTACAGCCACGTGTTATCTAGCAATATGTTCAGCCATGGGTATTGTACATACCTTCCGAAGATGGACAGTGATTTACTTTATTACTTAACAAACATTAATGGCTAAGTTTATGGATGATTCTTTCAAGACATTTTAGTGCGGTGATTAGCGCTTTCGATTTCGGATAAAAAGTTCCGGGTTTCTAATCTACCTTTGCTGCTGTAAATGTTTAAATTATATTTTTATCAGTCTATTTTATCCCAGATGGAAACAAGAGGATGTGTTACATATTTTGATAGTATATTGGATACTAGTACAAGAAAGAATATGGTGTGATTGAATGCATATGAATTAACATAAAGTAAATATAGAAAACGTTTATTATACATTGTTCTAGATACAAAAATACAATCTCCATATCAATTGAATGTAACAATAACCGAAACACAGTCAAATAAGTTTGATGTTGATAGCTTATCTCAGTACTGTATTATTCTCACATTCTTCTCACATTAAATCTTATGTTCCTTAATGTAATCCTCATATGATCCCTTGAGGCAAGGCTCCAGACTTGATGTTAACAGGTCATGTGGACCGTTGTCTGTTTATGGGACCACAACAATGTCAATGCTCAGTATAGCAAATAGTGATGGTTTGATATTTTGTTGTGAAGAATTTATATATACGATGGCCTCTTACATGTAGTTCATTAGTAGTATTCAGGCACTCTCTGAGATCGCCTTTAATGTCAAGTGACTGATGTTTTAAAAAGATTTCGAAATATTTCACATTGGTTACACCAGACTGAATTAATTTTCAGATATAAATGCATGCATGTTTTGATAGTTTAGGAAGTGATTTTGTCTGATGCTGTGACACAATCACAACATACATTGGTTAAATACTTGCTTTAAAGAAATAAATATATTATACCACATTTTGAATGAAACATCAATAAAATACGGTGATGTAAGTTGAGGAAGGGTTAGGTTAGATTAATCACAATTTTCACTTTTATATATATTACAGCGGCTATGCTTGATTAGAGAAAGTTCTGGTTACCTTTGTGACGTTTGAAGTTTTAAATGTGCGAGCACCGTAGGCTAGTGTCACTGCACTGAACAGCAGTGTGTCATTGTACCCAATCTGTACTGCTCTCTATATCAGATATGCAGAGCCCCTGGCAAAGTTCAAACCCCAGTCATATTGATCCGAAATTGAACATAAATTTACAAACCACTGCATTAAATGAAAAAAAGAACATTGTAAGTCAGAGACGTCTTTATAACTAAGCTAACGTCATAATATGCGTAATACATAATGCTGAAAGATGCAAAATTCCCTTCGATTAATATTTCAAACAAAGCCCTTTATCCTTATAAAACACATTAAATAATGACATCATCTAATGAAAATGCATCAACTTAAAGGCTTACAGACCGATGGCATAGCATACAGTAGCGTTATGTCATGGGTAGGATAAACTTTAAATAACAAATAACAAATGACAAGTAATAAATGGTCGAAAGGGATATGTTTGTAATAAGAATAAAAATGCGCAAATTCGAATGATAGAAAGCCACTGATAAAAACGTAGGTACTCGGCATCTGAACCAGGATGAATGAATGTTTATTCTGTATGGTTTATTTAGGATAGCGCTTTCTCCTTGAGGAGATAGTCGGCAAAGATTCCGTATATAACAAGTTCCAGCTGCTAAATTCTGTTCATAAGTGTTTGATCAGGAATCCTTGCCATGTTTAATCAATACCTTCAGATACAACATCGTATGCCACTTATCTCGGGGTCAAGGTTAAACGATCGATGGGTCGATAACTGTTTGCCAGCTAAAGCCAAACGTTATATAGACATGACATGATAAGCTAAGCTGGTATTTTCAAAGTATAACGTTTGTGAAAACACTTGATTACAGGAAGTTTGTTGAGACCAAGCACCGGATAATGAAGCGTAGTATTTTGCATTATTGTCCATGTTATATTATGGTGGAGAACCACATCATGAATGTGATAGAGATAATTATCATGTGAGCATATTTTTCAACCGATCTGGTTGATTGAGAGCCGATCCCATGACCGTCGACAGAAAAGCTTATTGACTCCAGCCGAACAAAAGCTGTATTGACTTGAGTGACGACAAACGATTGTTGCATGACGTCAAACGATTGTTACATGACATTATGCATGTTATCATGACGTCATGTGACCATAGGCCCAGCTGTTCAAACCAATTGCATTTGCTGACTGTATTTCATTGTTTTCCTTTCGTTTCGTGTTGGCTAGAAGGGTAGGACAGAAACGTTTTAATAAGCAATATAGTAACATTTCTATAGAAACTCAAATTCAATTCTACAGTTCTCCTTATTCAGAAACTGGACCCCACTTAATTTCGTCAAGGAGGTTATAAGCAATATTCACTGCTATTTCAAGGTCACAAAATCTAAGCTTTCCAAGACAAAAAGGCTTAAATCTCAGAGCAATTTATTTGTACATAAGCGGGTGAGGAACCTACACATAACCGACCTAATTTCTTGGTCAAGACAAACTGCAAAGGAACCGATACTGATCACGTATTCCAATTATCAAGGATGTATACTCTTAATATTCAACTCCCTGATCTTAACCCGTGTCAGAGAGAGAACAAACTTTAGCTGTAAGATGGTTTCCAGTTGCTGATGATGTTCTCGGTTAATGCATCATCTTATTCCACTTATTCCAGGAGTAAAGATAGATATCAACGAATGTTAAATTGTACTCAGTCCATTCTCTCCCCTCAAAGGTGATATAAGTCAAATATCCCACATCATTTATCATTGTACATATCGACGGTTTGATGGTCCAATACGTAAGAAAAGTTATTTGCAAATGTATTTTAAATTTGCTCCATACACGTTTCCTGTCAGGACAAGTGTGGCGACCCTTGTCCCATTGTAAATGTAAATGTCTTCACTAATGCACGTTTCATTCAGAGAATGACAAAATATTGTTTCACTGTAAGAAGCACTCAAATTATCAAGTATTATTGCAGTTTAATATTGTCAATGAAGATTTGAAAAATACACTGACGAGCAATAGAACCTTTACAAAAACAAAATATTCCTATCGGATAGAGTTGATTTTTAATGTCTTTGATAAGCAAAATTTTGTCAAGAACATCTTAGACTTACATTCCCATCCACCGATCGGAGTGATAATTTTAATGGTTTAACTGTTCGCAAACACATGGGTTGCTGAATAACTAAATTCATAATAGGTTTGTAACACAATTTTGGCATTTAAGATAAACAAAATGATTAAATATGGACGTTATGCCCTTAAATAATACTGTTGATGTTATTTACCCTCAAGGACGCATAAAAAAAAGTCGCATTTCACTTTCTGGTGTCGCTTAATTAACGACAATGTAAAACGAAGATTACAAAAATAATGTCCATCCATTAACATTGAGTTTAATTGGTTTTAATGCTATTTTGTAAGTATGTTTAAGTCGTTTTTCCTCATTTTTAGCTCATCAGGCCTGAAAAGCCCGATGGGAATGGCATGACGTCCGGAGTTCGCTTTTTCCTCTTCTTTTCAAGAGCTACAGACTCTACAGAACTGCAATAAAAAAAGGGGGTTCAATATTAAGTTCGTATTTGTTATATCCTGTGATGACTCCTAAGATAACATCTACGAAATAAATTATTATTTTATAGTATAAAATAAAGCACGTTATTATCATCCATCATATACCTGAATTTATAATATGTATATCGGTGTGATCACATCGTTTCTGGAGCATTTTACAATATGTACACCTCCTCATAACATGTAAATGTGCCTTTTGGGAGTTTTTAAATTTCATTTTTGTTCTGTTTTCGTGGCAACATTTTATACATTTGTCTTTAAGAAAGGTAATACGTTGAAGTGAATTTGGGGAAGGAGAAGACATCTGTTTTAACACCTCATAGTTTTTATTATATATTGATTATAGATTATTCAACTTATGTGGGACCGGGAGAATAAGCCTATATTAGCTCTTGTTGCTGAAGTGAGGGGTATCACCACACCACTCAATGTGAATACTTCAAGATTTTGGTAAAAATGTAATCGTTAATAGACAATAAGTTGGTCTTTACCTGTTAGAAAACGATGTTAATGGCAGCTGGTGTTGTAGAAAAGTTATATAAAATCATTCATCACTGTGTCATAGAACATGAATGTTCTAACTCATACATAACTCATACAATTGGCCTTTCCATTTCTCTTCCAAATCATCTCTTTAGGGTTTTTTTATTAAATAAATTCGAATTCTACATATTCATACTGGAAAACTAACCTGTATTTTGGAAAATTTAACTACATGCCGTCTTTGCAATACATGTTTAAAATAAGAATTACAGCTTCCACTTACTTCTACATTCCTCTATTCCATCCTTCTCAAGGGACGTGATGGCAACAATACTATGCTTGACTGATTTAATTCAAGAGTCATAGCGACTCTACATAACTTGAACAGTGTCGAAGCTGGCCATCGGTTTATGAATTTGACATCATCAAAGTCGATATGTTGTGTTTTGTGCTTGAATTGTTAGTTTCTACAATTCCTATATTCTGTATTTATTGTATTATAACCTTTTAATATTGTCACTATTTCTATGCAAAGATCAAGATATTTCTTAATGTGTGACTCAGGATAATTACTCATCATGATAGAATGGCTATAGATTGAGTTTTCATTTTAATCGTCTATAATGTGATCAAAGATTTGATATCCAATGATATCTACATGTCATTGATGTCATTATTGAGATAGGCCATCTGACGAAAGTTTACAGACATAAACAACCCTTCTCGCTCATGTACTTGAGATATACAGCCTGGTGAACACATGTTCCACCCTGTAATCATGGAAAGTTCTAAAACTGAGCATTGCGCGGCTATCAAGCTTCTCACGAAAGAAGGGGTGAATGCGACCGAAATTCATAAACGTATGTACAATGTGTATGGGGAAGAAGCCCCTCAATATTATACTCTTGCAAAATGGTCAGCTGAGTTAAAGCCATTACCGATGGTATGCGAGTCCTTGGCGTAATCATGTCCGATCGTGGAATAAAGGTGTTGCATTTCTCTTTGAAGTGTTTGCATTATAATTCGTTCATGTGTCTGCAAAATTGACGCCACAAAACCTAAATGCACAAGATCGACACCAGACAGTTGAATCCAGTCATGATCTCTTGGATATCTAATTTACAATGTTGATCCTGATAACGTCCATATCCCTCTGGTTACAGGGGATTAAACGTGGATTCATCACTGGCAACAATCCATGCAATGGAAGCATAAGTACTCTCCTGGAACCTCGGCCTTTTGCTGGCAAGATCATGACGACCATTTTCTGGGATTCAAGGGGCCTGATACTTATAGACTATACACCACCTTCAACTATGTTAAGAGGAGCTTATTATGCGATCAACCAGAAGAGGCACGGCATGTTGCTGGATTTATGCGCTCCAGTGCGCAAGAGTCGGTATTGTACATGCTGCAGTTTAATAATAACAACAACTAAACCATTCCCCTACAGTGCAGATCTGAACCGAAGCAAAATCTATATATTTCACAATTCGAAATCATATTTGCGTGTTACAAGATTTGGATATATAATGATGAACTCAAGGCAGCTACAGAGACATGGCTGAGGGGCCAGTCAGAAGATTTCTATCGCAAGGGACGGACAGCCTCAGAGCCACACGGGCAAAGTGCATCGGAATACAGGGAGATTATCTTAAAAATAAAATCAATATCACAACCATTGGCTTCGCCCCTATGTCCACTTCTATAAATTCATTGACATCCCTTCGTACACGCGAGGCGTCACGTTAAAAGTTTAACTTTTTTTATTATATCACCAAGTATCCGATCTATTTTGCACATAGCACATAGAATAAAATAAGCACAAATGAAGGTTTATCTCTTTCTGAACTGAAATATATCGCTTAATGATTAACATGTGATCGTCTCTTTATGCAATGCTTAAGATGACATATACAATCCTATGTACCGCCTGTTTAACTAACAAATCAACTTTAATTGCACGAATATTGCTTTGACAATGTCAATGCACAGGGTTTTTCTAACTACGACCGATATCATTACGAACTAAATCGTTACATTATGGTATCAACTGTTCCAACTTGGCGCCTACAGATACACAGAGGTGTCATGGTATTAGTAAGTTACCCCAATCTTCTATGGAATGCTATGTGTTTGTTTGTGATTGACATGTTAACATTATGCAATGCAATGCTTAACATGGGTTATACACTCTCAAATTGAATACATGCAAATCAGTGCTTAAGTAACTCCTTGTTGGCATGATAAGACAAATGATATATTCCATAAAAGAATCTACAAATTCAATACTATAAATTGTATTGTAATGAAAATGTTAAGTATCATGTGAAAAACAAAGAAACTTCGCTACAGCCATGTACACAAAGTCCAAAGAAACAAACTTCATAACAAATAAAGGAAAGAATGGTTGATGTCAAGGTGACAAAAGGAATACTAACGATGAAAGGGTGTCAAATGTCTTCAACATTTTAAAATCTTTAGAATATCTTCAACAATGAGCAAGACTTGTATTATTTGTTGGAAATAAATCAGTTCACATGTTATAAGGCTTTTTGGTGCCAAGCTTTCCGAGAATATTAAGCCTAATTCAAAGCAGCACGTATGCTGATTGTGAATGCTTAGAATTCTATGTGAGAAAGCCTTGTCTGCAAGGCTCATACATTTCCACATATTGTGGAAGTTGAGAGAAAGAATGAAAGACATTCCCAGTCATTGCAGATGGTAAATGAGATTAACTTGACAGGATCAAACTACGTTTATTTATTTATTGTTCAAACATGACACTTGTTGACCATGAAAAGAAACCAAGTGAATATGAATGAAAATATCTATGAACTTCTATGAATATCAAAACATCATTAAATTCACTGAATTCATCAACTTACTTATTATTAACTCACAATGGCCTATTGTTCTAGTTGTTCTAATTTATTGGTACTATTTACTTTTTCATTTAAAAAATCTTTTTGATGTTTAATTGCCTAATTCGAAAATAGTGAGAGAGCAAACATAGGTAATTACGATCACGAATCCATGGGTTCTTAGGATATATTTAAGTACACATATTGGAGTTTGATTGACATTTTGCTTATATGTCCTTTTCTGTGGAAGTGTTGCATACACATTGTAAAGTATGCTACAGATATATAACCTAGATGTTGTAATTATTTGTTTGTTCACACTCATTTTCACAACAGACTTTAATATGAACCATAAAACAATGTCAACATAAATAAACATTGCTGTATCACAAACAATTTTTTTGTATTTTTGTATATGCAAATTGACAGACATGAGCCAATAAATGCTTTAAGAGTTGGCTGCTCTCTTATAGACATTGGTCAAATGAATATGAACGGTTATCGATAAATCGAAAGTTTTATGTCGAAATAATTGCATAATTTGCCAAACTTAATGTAATTCCCTTGCTTCGTTGTAGGCTGAAATAGCTTAATAGATGTCTTACAGGCATTTCTGTGGACTTTGATCGAAAAACCTTATATCTTGCCGTTGTTGTCTATGACTTTGTGAACATAGCATAGATCTCATAAGTTTGTTCTGGACAGTTTTAGAGATATCGTCCCCACACAAAGACAGTTACGCATTTGCAATATGTTCAGCATACTCCCATATCATTAAACAAATAATAGAGCGATTTGAAATCATACGAAAAGGGATATAAGTAACTGTTTTGCCAATGAAAATGTTCATTCATGAGGTATTTCCTTCTGAAGTAAACCTATATACATCAGTAAACATTTTAGTTAGTATACCATTGTTCCAGTTTTCTTGGTTTGAATAATGAGACATTGAGAACACTTACAAATAAATAGTGTTAATCAGGCTTAATTTGTACTAAAGAAATATTTAACATCTCAAATGAAATGTTATGTAAGTTGTAGGTGCTATAAATGCTTTGAAAGCATTGTTCCCAAAGGTAAATTACAATATCTTCTTACCCCAGTGGGCCAAGATATGTCGCGTATTAAAGTTTTCATAATGGTCATGGGAATTACAGTTTTTCTTAACATAACTTGCGTTTTGATTGGTTGAGGGAACTACTTTGCGCTAATTCATGAATTGCTTAACTCCCCTGTTTAAGCTAAATCACATAATTGAACAATTTCAAGCATACCTGTTTGAAGTCACACGTCAGAAAAAAACATATGAAATATAAAATATTGTTTAAGCTATGTTTCCGAAACCGAATTATCTGTCCCTCGTTAATTAGTATGTCAAACTCCTCGCTAAAGCTCGGAGTTTATCACAATAATTAGCTCGGTACATATTATCCGTATTTCCTCTCAACTCGTTGATTATTCTTATAATATTCAAGTCAGCAAATATATCTATTTATTAGTTTTGAAAACTAAATGACAAATAATGATGGTTATTGAACTTATATCCAAGTAATTGAGAAATACATTTTGAATTTATTCTTAGATACAGTACATCAAACATGTTCAAACTGATGGTGATTGATAACTCGGAATAAATAAGTAGAAATCCACAATATACATTTACAAACATCAAAAGATATAGCTTCCAAAGCATGCCTTTTATGTTTAGGATGGATAATGAACCTGAAATTCGGAAAATGTTTAGTTTCTGTCTTCTTCTGGTCAATTTTGGAAACAGCAACAACACGAGATAGACCAGGTCATGAGTCCAACTAGACAATTGGTTGATAACTGATATATCATCGAGCTTGTCCACATTTCTTCAAGTTGAAGATGACTGAAAGCTATAAAGCTTCTGACTAAAGAACCCATAACTCAAAACATAGTATCAACATATCGCTAGTTCTCAGGTTTTCTTATCTTGTGGACATTAATCACAGTGGAGATAAGATATTTACCAACATAGTTTAACCTGGTATGGTTATTCTTTGACATAATACAATGAACGAAATGAATGAATTTGAATTTAATGAATTTAACAAAACTAAAATTATTGAAAACACTTCATGTGTTTTATGCTTGAATATAGTAAACATATATTCATTTGACTTATATATTTTTATGTTCAGTATAATGTCGTTCCTTTATGAAAATCCAACGATAAAACTATTTAAAACATAGCAGTTAACAAAAGAAATGCATTATTTGACTGCATATTTGTGTACTAACAAGAGTTTGTCCGTAATGAAATACTGTATGAAATATTTCCCAATATTGTTTGCAACTTATTGCAGATAAACTATCGCAAATGTCAAGACCTTTAATATTGCCACGAGTGTATACCAGCAATGTTTCAAGTTGGAGCGTTTGCATGTGTGATTTAAAGTGCGAGGATTTAGGAACCATTATTTGAATCGGTAACTTTAATGCTATATAGTTGCAAACATATATAGGTTTGTGTTGAAGATATGATCCTTTCTTTATAATATGCCTTTTATGGTGACTAAGTTGCTTTATATGATGTTTTGACATTTTCGTGTGTTCTTTAGAGCGCTTCAGGGCAGTTTTCTGGTTTTAGCGCTATAGTAATATTTTTAAGATGATGATGGTACATATATAGTTTGAATTTACCCTGAATGCACATAATTAGTTTGGTTGTGAAATGAAACAAATTATCATCATTATCATATAATCCAGGAAGACAGTATACAAGCCTTTGAATAACATGGACATTGGTTAAAAGGGAATTCGTTGTAAGGTCAATATATAAAAAATAGGATCATAATTGAATTAGATCATCAACTACACGACACGAGTTCTGGCTTTCCATAACAACTGGTCTTGATCTCTCATAGTATATCTTGATGAGTAAATTTGCATCATGATGTCATTATCTATGTGTTGTGCTATGAGACAGATCGACTTTTTTAATCATTGATATTTGCTGGAAGAAATCAATAATAACAATTTCATTGTATGTATTGTTCACCCGTGGGATCAGTGTGTTCATGACGACTTGCTCATCCTGAACATTAACATTCATTAACATGATTCTATGAACACTGAATAAGAGTGGAAACTTCGCTGCTAAAGATTTTAATTGATTTGATGTTGATAAAGTCGTTATCATACGTGAACAAAATTCATGAATAATGAACCACGTTCCTGTCCAAATATGCATATTGATTTCTCGTTAGGAAATGTAATCAATAATCCAAATTAGTACTGTTTTTGTTTGACCAATTGCATCGATCAAATGAGCATACTTTCTTGAAATGTGTATATTTCCCACAGAGAAATACAAATTGTCACTCAACACTGACAACTTTGTAAGTTTTATTTTGGTTTGTAGTATTTGTGTATTGCAAATTGATTCAAATGACCATCATGATCAAGTGAACTTCCCAATTGGAAAGTACATGTTTCTTGGGACTGCTAATGATAATAGTAAGCTCAGCATGGTTAATTTATTATTCAGTTTTATTTTTGGTAGTATCCTTTTTGGGGTTTGGTCACCAGTAATATGTAAAAAGAATTACTTAATAAGATTGGTATACCGTAAGATTTGCTATAACTATGAGCCGAGTTAAATGTAATTATTTTATTCATTTCTCCTCGTCATATACAAATGTAGATATCACCTAAAATTTCAAAATCTATAGTAACTGGTAAATTCATTGACAGCTGACATCACAGCTAATGTAATGGACATGAATAAAATTGCACTATTCTGATACCAGAAAAATGACAAAACTAAGGAGCGTTACATTTTTACGACAGTAGATTCAAAGAATATTAACAGAGACTGTCAGACACTTTAACATTTGTTAGTGGTTTAACTCTGAATGTAAATCAGTTGTTATTTTGAGAAACATTGTATGATAAGTTGTTCAACCTTTTAAGGATTCCTTATAGCAATATGCACTTATCTAAGGTAATTTATTACTCAACTGACGTGAGATCACTCATTAGATAACAATGAGCTGGTATCACACGTGTGTGATACCACCGCGTGCTGCGGTAACGTCATAATCGGCGCGTGACGTCATAGTCGTTTTTGTTGGACGTCACAATGTTAGCCGCGCGACTGCAATAGCGGGTGGCCTATTTGCAAGTAAGCGTAACTAAAAACGATTTTCTTGCAATTCAGCGCTATTTACATCATTGAAATATTAAAATACTAAACTCGGTTCCGTTTGATAACATGTTTATGAAACTCGTGAATGGCATCGGTATTTAACTCGCTTTCGCTCGTTGAAATACCAAACCTTCCACTCGTTTCATAAACATGTTATCAAACGGGACGTCGTTTAGTATTCTATATGTTTCATTTCCCGAAATGTCAAGTTATTCCAAATACATATATTGCAACCCGGTAATTTTAATTTCTAAAAACACTGTGTAAACCAACTCTTGCAAGAAATTCACTGCTGATGACATATGAACAATCCTTTAAAAAGCCAGTGAAAAGCCAAAAGTTATTGTACGTTTAAAATATAAATTCATTCACTGCTGATATTACTGATGGTGCAATATTTTGAAAATACAATTTCAAGTCTAATTAAAAGAAACACGTATGCTGTTTGTGGATACATAACATTCCATTTGAAAATTCCCCGTCAGTCTTCCTCATACTAAGCACATGTTGTGAAAGTTAAACATTCTAAGAAGTACATTTTTTGGCAAGTACAGATGATAAAAGTGATTTACCTGACAAGATCAGAGTCGGTTTATTTCTAACCGGCTCAAACAGAACATCTGTATTTTACTAACATTAGGACAGTACGCGAATAAAATAATACCTTTGCATATATGTAAGCACTATCTCAAGACTTGTTAATCTAGGTTTAGTCCATTATGCAGTTTGTTCATTCAATTAACTCAAAATCTATTTTCAGTCACCGGGTTTGTGGTTATGTTAGTACGAACATACTGGTTTTCATGAACGCGGATATGTGTATGTACACATTTCAGGATTTAATTAATTTCTGTATTTGTATATATGTACGTGACAATTACGAATTCATATGAATGAAACAAGAAATAGTTTTATCTGAAACATTATCTGTAGTTCTGCAACATCAATAATTGTGTGTGCAATAGTACATTAAGTCAACTCAATACTTTTTAAAATATTTTGTTTTTAAAAAAATTATTATCAGTTTGATTGTTACGATAATCTACGAATTTATCATGAACACAAATGAATCAATCAATTAATAAACTGCAATATTACTGAAAATATATGTAACTATACATGCCTCGGTTTTGATTGTAGACAAAGTCATCTTGAAAGAGACGGTTCATGCATTTGATCATGCTCAATAGGTACTAACCTTAAATGTCTATAATATACTAACATGCGATGTAATTGTACTAACGTATATTCATCTATGAGTGCATGCATACGAATACAAGACTGATTCGGTTAAATGTTTAAGTAGGGATTGATTGATAATGTTTTCTGTTTAGTATTAGTATTGGACGATATCTCTACAATAGTTTGCAAGTGGAAAGTCACCTGTACATGTATATATATATAGCTCAGTGTTTGTTCACTTTGGCAACAGAGCACCACATGAACCATACCATTTCATCAGCATAAACAAACAGTGATGTTATCAGAACCAGCCTGTCTATTTGTGGTGAATGCATTCTGTAGCATTTTAGTCTGGTGATGTCAAAACGTAATGAAGGTTTTTGGTAAACCTCTACTCTTAATATATGATAATAACGTTTTTAAATACGCAAGAGCTTGTTTCTCAACAGCATCATAATGTAGAAATTCTGATGTACATTTCCAATTAATAACATCGATACACAGAGACATATTTTGCATGTTCGTATTGCTCATGTGCTCACTCAACATTGACATCAAGGTCGGAATAGTTTGTACATGTATGTCAGTGTTCTGTGTCAATAAATTACACCTTGGAAATTGACTTGATGAACCTTTAAGTATCACACATACAACGCCAGTGGCCTATCTGACACTGATTGGTGTTTTGCAACTCTTCCGAATGATAAACATGTTCATCTCATTTAATTTTCAGAAAATAAACATTGAAATGCTTTGAATTTTGCTACTTTTTCTGTTGCCATATTTGCATTTTTGGCAGAATTGTACATGCATGTGTGTTTCATGCATGGACTCGGTGACGTGAACATACAAGTGTTTCATGTTTTGAGTTTAGTCTATTGATGTTGATAAGGTGGCACTGTGTTATAACAGCAATCATACATATACTTGTTCAAGAAATGCACGATTGAACTGAAATGAGTTCTGTTTTCTAATGAATTTTCTTTTATCTGTACTACACGTTGGTTTCAGTCATACTTAGAAGTGTATTTTATGACAGGATTATTATTATCATTTTTAAATCCAAACAAGACATTTTCAATAGAAAAATTAATTGTTATTTGTACGGTATGGAGCCATTCTGCTACTTCGTACCATATTCTTCTTACCTTTTCTCTTGCTTTTGGATTATTTTCATGTTTATAGTTATAAGGTCTAAATGTTGGTTTTATACTAAATTCCAATCACCACAAATGCATATTTCATCACTGTCATATAACTCGGGCGTTTTATCAGTAGGCCCGTAAACATAAATGTAACATCGTCTTTGATGACTTTTAAAGCTACATAGTTACCATTGTCATCGAATTTAGAATTCAGGAATCATTGAAACTAAAGTTATTATTGAAAAAATAGCGGTTCCACAAGCATTAGATGTTTAAGTACTTATATATCATTCATTGTAACCCCACTGTTCTTTTATCAGATTAACTTTTTCAGATGTAAAGTGCCTATCTTGTAAATATCTTGTATATATTGTCTTCTTTTTCAGGAAGTTGAAAACTTTTTCTTTTAGAATTTTTACCTAAACCTCTGCAGTTGTATGTAAGCACCTTTAAGTTTTCCATTTTACAACGATTATCCATCTGTTGATTTTGAAAAGTATGTGTATATATTAGACACAAAGCACTGTTGCCAGAAGTTCACTATTTTAATAGTGTAAGAGTATGACTGCGTTTGTTTATACTGCTGTCATTCCGATTACGATTTCCTGGTTTTGACCATCTTTGAACAAGCAAAAATAGAAACAGTAAAAAACAAAACATCAAATATCAAATTACTTCGGATTATAATTCATTGCCTAATTAAAACACATGCACATAATATCTGCAGTTTGATATGCTTGCACCACCAACTCAGAACGGTCTTATCTAATTATGATTCAAGAAATATTACACCTAGTATTGTTTCATTCTGAAATGAACCAACAACAGCTGAAAACATGGGATAAAACATATTCATACAAAATATAATTTAAGTGTTAAAATCTGTTTACGTATATTTTCCTCAACAGGAGGGTGCAATTTTAAAATTAACTTAATTTCCCACAGCCGTTTTATATTTTTTGGCAGACCAATCAATTATAGAAGTTGTAGGTGGTCGACTCTAAATTTCTATTCAAGTTTTTCTTCAATGACCTTTGAACGCTTTTTAATTAGCATCATTTGAACAAAACGTATGACCAATTATATAAGTGGTAGGTGGTCCGGATATTTAACTCGATTTTATTTTCAAAAGAAAGTGTAACTTTTCCTCAATTTATTGATAACAAGTTTTGGGAACTTACATTTTATAAAAACGTTCAGTCGGCTTCCGTTTGCATATTTCATGACACCAACTGTTAAAAAAAGAAACAAAAAAGACAAACTTCCTTCAAGATATCTTCAAATGAAAACATGTCAAGAAATGATGATTGCAAAGCAATAAATTTCATCATGTTGCAATTTGATATGTCTTGAAATTGTCACATGATCGTTAGGAAAAAAGTATTGTCTCCAACCGGAGTCCTACTAAAAGCCCTATTGACATCAGTAAACTAAGAAACTAATGAAGTCACATTTCCAAATGCATTGATAATTCCTAGTCCTAAACAATCGGATCAAATCATTTTATAATAATTTTCTTTTATTTAAAGAAACAGATCCATAGTAAGTTAATTATAAAACTCATTGATTGTATTACTTCTCCAGTGTCCACGTGTCATGTACCTTTGTAAAAGCGGTACAACCGTTTTGACGTCACGACTGCACACTTTTTCGACACCATACTTGCATGGTCATTACACTATTGTAATATTACTTTATGCATATTACACTGTATATTCCACTGGCGAGTAGTAAGGAGACTGTTATGGATACTTGTTTACAACACAGTAGCGACTTTTAGTTTTAAATTCTGATTTAGTGTTCACGTTTGTAAATAAGCATACTAAACATTGCTTTTTTGTGATAAAGAAGTTTAATATTCATAAAGAGAGTCATGTCCAGAAATATTTGAAAAGCGTCATTGATGAATAACGTTGTATATGTCAGTCAGTCTTAGCTGTAGGTTCATATCCACAGTTGCGATATGAGTGAATTATTATAAGTGGCAACTAGAAGGTTCGGGTAAGTTTTTAATGACATGTATCCAAATGCTTGAGGACATTTTGAGACAATGCTAAATTCAATTACAAATTATCTCTTAAATGTTTGTGATTTCTTATCCATTATCGTTGTTGGTGTATCAAGAATGAACCAAACGGCGCCATTAAAAGGGCAGTCAATGCATTTTGTCTACTTCCACTAACACACTTGGGCTTATCTGAGATTGATTGATTGATTGATATATAAGTGCATGTAAATGTGTTACATTTTTATCTGTAAATCATTTTTAGCATTATTTTACTATCATATCACATCACTTCAAAATCACCGTTGAAGAAAATAAGAACATCTGGAAAGGGCTTTTATAAGTTGGATAACTTGTGCCCAATCCCTTTCTTGACTGAATAAAATATGTTTCAATCAATAAGAACATCACTGCAAATACTTTTGTTGTTGCAGAATATGAGAATAAAAAGGTAAATTTTTAAATTTATCAACATATAAAAATGTCGAACGTGATGATAGTAGATGTTTTGTTATGGTGATGGTACCAATCTACATGCTTTAACATTGTGTGTGATCGTTCTTACTTTTGTAGTCAATGCCAACATGATGCATTTACATATGAACAGCCTTTCATTTAGGATATCTATCTACTGCGCTATTTTCGACGCAAATTCCGTTATTCTTATCTTATATTAGTGTTATATGATAGGTGTATAAATGTAAGGTGCAACGTTTTTAAAAAGTAGACAAACGATATGTTAGTTTTTTTAATTTATTCCATTTCTGCAATTGTTTTCTGCATACTGATGCAAAAAACATCGTCTGTTTTAATACTGACAACGTTGAATTTCTTAGTTATTATGACAGAACACAAATCAATTTGTAATGTTTTGTTGGGCATTTGTAATCTCTGAATGACAATTATCAACTTTCAAGAACGTTTGTTACTTTCAAACTTTAACCAATTGAACATGCAAAGTTCACAAACGGATGGATCAGCCTTTTACGTTCATCACATGGCTTGTATAATACAAACAGTGATTCAATATACCTCACAACTTGACTGTATTGTTTGGTGTCACCTTCAGCTAAACGTGAGAGGATTGACATGGACAGACATAATTGCTACAGCATGTGAATGCGTAATGGTCAGAGCTACAGCTACGTGTTATCTAGCAATATGTTCAGCCATGGGTATTGTACATAGCTTCCGAAGATGGACAGTGATTTCAGATAAAAAGTTCGGGGTTCTAATCTAACTTTGCTGCTGTACAGAACTGCTGCATTGACATTTGGCGCAATGTTACACTGAATTTCATTTCGTGGTTCACACGTCCCATGTGTTGCTCGCTGGGTTCACCAGAAGACAAATTCGAAATGATGTTTTTAGGGTTTCTCCGCGCACCATACTAGTATTCGTGATATAAGTAAAAAGGCCAACATATGGTAATGGTAATGTAAATGTTTCAATTCTTATCAGTCTATTATATCCCAGATGGAAACAAGAGGATGGGTTACATATTTTGTATATTGGATACTAGTACAAGAAAGAATATGGTGTGATTGAATGCATATGAATAAACATAAAGTAAATATGGAAAACGTTAACTATACATTGTTCATTGTACATTGTACATTGAATGAATCAATAACTGAAACACAATCAAATAAGTTGGATGTTGATAGCTTCTCTCAGTACTGTATTATTCTCACAATCTTCTCACATTCTATTTTATGTTCTTTAATTTAATCCTCATATGATCCCTTGAGGCAAGGCTCAAGACGACCGTTGCCTGTTTATGGGACCAAAACAATTGTCAATGATTCAAGCTGCTCTGTGTAGCAAATAGTGATGGTTTGATATGTTGTTTTAGATAACACTTGAAGAATTTATACATACGATTGCCTCTTAGTTCATTAGTAGTATTCAGGCACTCTCTCAGATCGCCTTTAATGTCAAGTGATTGATGTTTTAAAAGGTTTTCTAAATATTTCTAACATTGGTTACACCAGACTTAATTAATTTGCAGATATAAATGAATGCATGCATAGATAGTTTAAGGAAATAATTGTGTCTGATGCTGTGATATATTGGTTAAACACTTTTATTTTAAGAAATAAATATATTATACCGCATTTTGAATGAAACATCAATAAAATACGGTAATGTGAGTTGAGGAAGGGTCAGGTTAGATTAATCACCACTTTCACTTGTATATATATTACAGCGGCTATGATTGATAGGAGAAAGTTCGGGTCACCTTTGTGACGTTTGAAGTGTTAAATTTCCGAGCACCGATAGGAGCTCTAGTGTAACTGCAATAACCAACAGTGTATCATTGTACCCACACCGTACTGCTCTCTATAGCAGATAAAATTGCAGAGCCCCTGGCAGAGTTCAAACCAAGTCATATTGATCCGAAATTGATCATAAATGTACAAACCACTGCATTAAATGAATAAAGAACAATTATAAGTCAGAGACGTCTTTATAACCGAGCTGACGTCATAATATGCGTAATACATAATGCTGAAAGATGCAAAATTGCCTTCGATTAATATTTCAAACAAAGCGTTTTAGCCTAAATAAAAGACATTAAATAATGAAATCAGCTAATGAAAATGCATTTACATAAAGGCTTACAGATCGATGGCATATCATACAGCAACTTTATGGATAAACTGTAAATAACAAATAACAAATGACAAATAATAAATGTTCCAAAGGGATATGTTTGTAATAAGAAAAAAAATGCACAAATTCCAATGATAGAAAGCCACAGTTAAAACGTAGATACTCGGCATCGGAACCATAATGAATGAATGTTTATTCTGTATGGTTTATTTAGGATAGCGTTTTCTCCTTGAGGAGATAGTCGGCAAAGATTCCGTATATAACAAGTTCCAGCTGCTAAATTCTGTTCATAAGTGTTTGAAGAGGAATCCTTGCCATGTTTAATCAATACCTTCAGATACAACATCGTATGCCACTTAACTTGGGATCAAGGTTAAACGATCGATGGGTCGATAACTGTTTGCCAGCTAAAGCCAGAAGTTATATAGAGGGGACATGATAACCTAAGCTGGTTTTTTCAAAGTATAACGTTTGTGAAAACACTTGATGACAGGCAGTTTGTTGGGACAAAGCACCGGAAAATGAAGCGTAGTATTTTGCATTATTGTCCATGTTACATTATGGTGGAGAACCACATCATGAATGTGATAAAGATAATTATTATATGAGCATATCTTTTTTACCGATTTTATTGGTCGAGAGCCGATCCCATAACCGTCAACAGAAAAACGTATTGACTCAGCCGACCAAAAGCCGTAATGCCTTGAGTGACGTCAATCGATTGTTGCATGAGGTCAAACGAGTGTTGCATGACGTCAAACGATTGATGCATGACATCATGAATGTTATCATTACGTCATGTGACCATAGGCCAAGCTGTTCAAACCGAATTGCCTTTGCTGACTGTATTTCATTGTTTTCCTTTCGTTTCATGTTGGCTAGAAGGGTAGGACAGAAACGTTTTGATAAGCAATATAGTAACATGTCTATAGAAACTTAATTTTAATTCTACAGTTCTCATTTTTCATGAAAATTGACCCCACTTAATTTCAACAAGAACGTAATTAGCAATATTCACTGCTATTTCAAGGTCACAAAATATCAGCTTTCCAAGACAAAACAGCTTAAACCTCACATCAATTCATTTGTACATGTAAATACATGTAAATCAGTGCTTAAGTAACTCCTTTTTGGCGTGATAAGACAAATTATATATTCAATAAATGAATCTATAAATGCAATGCTATAAATTGTATCATGTATAATGTGAAAAACAGCCCTGTACAAAATGTCCAAAGAAACAAACTTCATAACAAATAAAGGAAAGAATGGTTGATGTCAAGGTGACAAAAGGAATACTAACGATGAAAGGGTATCAAATGTCTTCCATTTTTTAAATCTTTAAAAGATCTTCAACAATGAGCAAGACTTGTATTATTTGTCGGAAATAAATCAGTTCACATGTAAGAAGGCTTTTGGGTGCCAAGCTTTCTGGGAATATTAAGCCTAATTCAAAGCAGCACGTATGCTGATTGTGAATGCTTAGAATTCTATGTGAGAAAACCTTGTCTGCGATGCTCATACATATGAAAGATATTTCCTTTTGCATTGCAGATGGTGAATGAGATTAACTTGACAGGATCAAACTAAGTTTATTCATTTATTGTTCAAACATGACACTTGTGGACCATGAAAGGAAACCCAGTGAATGAAAAGGGGAAAATATCTATGAACTTGTATAAAATTCTTCTCAACTTTTTCTCTTTTCCCTCCATTTTCCAAACATCAGTCAGTTCATTAAATTCATCAACTTACTTAATATTTAATCACAATGACCTGTTTTAATTGTTCTAATTAATCGGTACTATTTACTTTTACTTTTTATTTACTTTTTTCGTTTTAAAAATTGGTTTGATGTTACAATTCGAAAACAGTGAGAAAGCATATATAGCTAAATTACGATCACGAATCAATTGGACTTCTTAGGATATATTCAACTACACATATTTGAGTTTGATTGACAATTTGCTTATTTGTCCATTTCTGTGTAAGTGTTAGTGTACAGTATGCTACAGATATATTTGAAAATAACCTGTACATAGATGTGGTAAGTATTTGGTTGTTCACACTCATGTTCACAACAGACTTCATTATGATCCACTTTGCTGAAATCTTAATGGATGTCTAACAGGCATTTCTGTGCAGCTTGATCAAAAGAACTTATAATATATCTTGCCGTTTTTGTCTGTAACTTAGATATAGAATATAGATATCTCATAAATTTGTTCTGAAAAATTTTAGAGATATCTTCACCATACAAAGATACGTATGCATGTGCAACAAATACAGCATACTCCCTTGTCATGAAACGAAATAGAGCGATTTGAAATCATACGAAAAGGGATACATGTATCTGTTTTGCCAATGAAAATGTTTCATTCATGCGATATTTCTTCAGAAGTAAACCTCTATACATCAGTAAAAATGTTAGTTAGTATACCATTGTTCCAGTTTTCTAAGTTTGAATAATAAGACATTGATAACAATTAAAAATAAATAATGTTAATCGGGCTTTGTACTGAAGAAATATTTAACATCTCAAATGAAATGCTATATAAGCTTTAGGGGCTATAATTGCTTTGAAAGCATTGTTCCCAAAGGTAAATTATAATATCATATTCATGTCAGCAAATATATCTATTTATTAGTTTTGACAACTAAATGACAAATAATGATGGTTATACAGAGTGAAAAGTATACTGACCCGAAAGGAAACTAGAAGCAATTGAACTTATATCCAAGTTGAAGTAATTGAGAAGTACATTTTGCACTTATTCTTAGCTTCAGTACATCAACCATGTTCAAACTGATGGTGATTGATAACTCGAGACTAATAAATAGAAATCCATAATATACATTTACAAACATCAAAAGATATAGCTGAACCTGAAATTCGGAAAATGTTCAGAGGAAGAGGAATAGTTCAGTTTCTGTCTTCTTCTGGCCAATTTTGGAAACAGGAAAACACGAGATAGACCAGGTCATGAGTACAACTAACTAACTGACATTATCATCGTGCTTGTCCATATTTCTTCAAGATAAAGATGACTGAAAATTATAAAGCTTCTGACTACAGAATCCATAACCCAAAAAATGTTATCAACATATCGCTCGTTCTTAGGTTGTGTTATCTTGTCGACATTGATCACAGTGGAGAAAAGATATTAACCAACATAGTGATGTATTTTATACTTGAAAATGGTTAACATATATTCATTTGACTTATATAGTTTTATGTTGAGAATAATGTCGTTCATTTATGAAAATCCAACGATAAAACTATATAAAAGACAACAGATAACAATTAACAAAAGAAATGCATTATTTTACTGCATAGTTATGTACTCACAAAAGCGATTCCGTAATGAAATACTGTAGTTGTGCGTTATTCCAATATTGCTTGCAACTTATTGCGGATAAACTATCGCAAATATCATGACCTTTAAAGTAATATTGCCACAAGTGTATAAAAACAATGTTTCAAATTGCAGCTCCTGCATGTAATATATACACCGATTCGTTTTGCGAGGATTGTAAGAACAATTATTTTTATCAGTTACGTCAATGCTATATAGTTGCAAAACATATATTAGTTTGTGTTGAAGATATGATCGTTTCGTTATAATATGCCTTTTGTGATGACTAAGTTGCTTCATAAGATAAGGTCAGTACATTAAAAATAGGATCATAATTGTATGAGTTCCTCAACTACAAGACTCGATTTCTTGCTTTCCATAACAACTGGTTTTGATTTATCTCATAGTACATATGTTAATGAGTATATGTGCATCATGATGTCATTATCTACGTGTTGTGTTATGAGACAGATGGGCGTTTTAAATCATTGATATGTGCTGGAAGAAATCAAGAAATCAATACTAACAATGTCATTTTATGTATTGTTGGCCCGTGGGATCAGTGTGTTCATGATCACTTGCTCATCCTGAACAATTTAAATTGATTCTATGAACAATGAATAAGAGTGGAAACTTCACAGCAAATGATTTTAATTGAATTGATGTTGAAAAAGTCGTTATCACACGTGAACAAAATTCATAAATAATGCACAAAGTTCCTTTCAAAAAAATTTGCATATTGATTTCTCGTTAGGACATGTAGTCAATTATCCAAATTAGAACTGTTTTTGTTTGACAAAGTGCTTCGATCAAATGAGTATACTTTCTGGAAATGTGTATATCTCCCACAGAGAAATATATATATATTGTCACTCAACACTGACAACTTTATAAGTTGTATTTTGATTGGTAGTATTTGTGTATTGCATAGAGTTGTGAATCATCATTGTTTGTATCGTTACTTTTGTATTTATGAAAATAAAGATGACAAAAGTGGTTTATTTGTATTCTGCAAACATTGCAAACAAGACTATCATTTTCAGCCAGCATTTCTGTAAAATTATGTTTTCTTGAAGTGACAATGACTGACAGATTCATAAATTATTATATGCATACATAAGTGTCTAAACATCTAACACATACATACAAATAATTTTTAACTAAAAACATAAAAACAGAATATTAAATGCACTGCATGCAATTCATTATATCACATAGTATATGAAATAAAATAAATAATAAAAAATAAATATGACATGTTTTATCTTCACCAAATCTCTAGCTTTGATTATTATGTAATTTGCATAGAAACTTTCTGTACAACTTACAATTTGCTGAAACATCTGGCCGGGTGATCGGTTTGGGAATAACGTTTACATAATTTAATAGCAATTGATCAAATAAATTATCATGTGGTAGCACAGTATACATCATGGCGAAATTAGATATTGGCGTCTGCTAAACATTCTGATTTTTTTTGTAAGGAAATACTTTTCACGTACACTCTCATGAGCATGTAACCTGTTGCAATTTAGCATCGTTTAGGGGGTGTTATAAAAAATTTGCTTACGAAATTTAAAATCATCGTGCATTAAGATATAAATAATTGCACATGTAATTTTCCTAGCTTTCACTATCGTAAGAATACCTTACCTACATAACCCATGAAAGATGAACTGCTAAATAAGTTTTGAAGAGGCTATGTCTTTACTCTCATCGCAAAAAGTTCCATTATAAATATGATACAGCCCCCAAAGTCACAGCCTCTGTGTCCTATTTGACCATCAAAATGACGGAATCGCTTAGCGAATGTGTGTTTAAGTCTGTCAGTTTGAGGGTTTTGCCTGTCACGACTAACTGAACGGTTGGTGTTACAGTTTAAAAATAGAAACTAATAGTATACTTTAATTTTAATTGTTTCCTGATCATTATCTGGGAGCTATCATGACTTTTATATTATGTCTGAAACAGCTCGACAAAGACAGCCCGAGTTTCATCAGCGAGTCGGGAACTAACAGGCTTCATTCTGACTTACTGATCGATCAGTGATGAACTGGCCCTTTGCTTTTGATTGGTATTTTTTATTCAAATCAATGTATTTGTGGAAAATTCAACATTATTAACGTACGTTTAAATTTTAAAAATAAAACATCAAGTCTAATTCAAAGCAACACGTATGCTCTTTGTGGATACATAACATTCCATGTGAATATTCCCCGTCAGTCTTCCTCATACTATGCATATGTTGTGAAAGTTAAACATTCTTGGAAGGACATTTCTATGCAAGTACAGATGATAAAAGTGATTTACCTGACACGATCAGAGTTGGTTTATTTCTAACTGGCTCAAACAGAACATCTGTATTTTACTAACATTAAGACGGTGTGCGAATAAGATAATACACTTGCATGTATATAAGCACTAACTCAAGACTTGTTAATCTAGTTTTAGTCCATTGTGTAGTTTGTTCATTCAATCAACTTAAAATCAATGTTCAGTCTCCGTTTTTTTTGTAATGTCTCAATAGTATGTATTTATTCCTTTACATAACTGGTTTTGTTTTATTGATATTGCCCATTTATTGTACAAACACTGCATTGAAAAGGCATATCAATATTCCTATTAATATTTACAAAGGTATGTAAGTACGAACATACAGGTTATCATGGCCTCGGATATGTGTAGGGTTTCAGGGTTTAATTAACTTCTACATCTGTATTTACGTGACAATCGCGAACTCATATGAATGAAACAAGAACGTTTTCTATCTGAGACGTTATCAGCAGTTCTGCAAAATAAATAATTGTGTGTGCAATAATACTTTCAGGCAACTTAATACTTTCCATCGTTTATTCTTTTACTTATTATCAGTTTCATTGCTACGGTAATCTAAGAATTTATCAAAAACAACAAAGATACTATGATAATATGTGTATTTATATTTTCAATCAATTAATAAACTTATATCTGCAATACTACAGAAAAAAAAAATATATATATAAATGTATGGGATTTGAATGAAGACAAAGTCATCTTGATAGAGATGGTTCATGCATTTGATCATGCCCAATAGGTACTAACATTAAATATCTATAATATACTGACATGCGATGTAATTGTACTAACCTACATTTATCTATTAGTGCATGCACACGAATACAAGACTTCACTCTGTTAAATGGATATTACCCATTGTTGAAATAATATGTATGAGCTGAATGTTCCTGTTCCTATGATTAATCGTGATATGTTTAAGTAGAGATTGATTGATGAGGTTTTCTGTTTAGTATTAGCATTGGACGATTTCTGTACAGTAGTGTGCAAGTGGAAAGTTACCTGCATATGTACATATATAGCTCAGTGTTTGTTCACTTTGGCAAGAGAGCACCACATGAACCATACCATTTCATCAGCGTAAACAAACAGTGATGTTATCAGAACCAGACTGTCTGTTTGTGGTGAATGCATTCTGTAGCATGTTGGTCTGGTGATGTCAAAACGTAAGGAAAGTTTTTGGTTTACCTGTACGTGTAACATATGATAATAACGTTTTTGTAATACGTAAGAGCTTGTTTCTAAACAGCATCATAATGTAGAACTTCTGATGTACATTTCCAATTAATAACATTGATACACAGGAGATATTTGCATATTCGCATTGCTCGTTTGCTCACTCGGAATAGTTTGTCCACGTATTTTGGGGTTACGTGTTAATAAATTACACCTTGAGAATTGACTTCCTGAACCTTTAAGAATGACAACATATAACGTGTGTGGGCCCATGCGACACTGTGCTGTTTTCAATTCTTCTGAGTTATAAACATGTTCATCTCTAGTGCATTTGATTTTCAGAAAATAAACATTGAAATGCTTTGATTTTTGCTACTTTTTTCTGTTTTCATATTTGCATTTTTGGCAGAATTGTACACCACAGGCACTTGCAGGTGTGTTTTGTGTAAGGAATCTGTGACCTGTTAATACAAGTGTTTTATGTTTTGAGTTCAGGGTATTGATGTTTATAAGCTGTCATTGTGTTTACAAGAGCAATCATACATACATGCAACATAAAAGTGCATTTTATGACAGCTGTATAAAGTTGTAATTGGAATAAACATAAATAAATATTGACAATTAATAATAGATTAATTTTAACAGACCAGATATTAAGAAAATTTCATTTTCTGGATACATTTTCTTAATTTTGAACACATCATGGCACCTTTTGATCTGCTATAATGAGGCAGGCTAATGAAGCACGTTGCAAGTGAACCAGGCATCGAATGCAAGGGATAGTATTTGGGCACCGTTAATTCGGGATGAATCATGTTATTGAATGGAAAGCGACAACTCTCTACTATTCAGGAGACGTCTATTTTATGAGGAGTGATACTCTGTGAAGTGCAATCCATTCCATTCACAAAGGATGAAATAGACCACTTGTGTAAAAACCTGTTTGCTCCTTGAAACTGCATGCACTGGAAATGCACTTGATGCAACGGATTTCCATTGAGGAACCAAAGCGTGTGGCAACCGATCATTATTGACTACAATCTTCACAATCTTTATACAAATATAAATGGTAAGGTTTTGGCATCATTTGTGTGTAAGACGTTTCTATCCTGCTCACAGTTTAGATAATGATCATATTATTAAGGCTGGTGAACCGTGCATCAAAACAATGTTCCATAAAACCTTAAATGGCACATCTGAATTAACAACAAACAGTTTCTACGTATTTTGATTTTTACTGAAGATCATTCACAATATGCACCCTAGATATGCCTCACTCGCTCAGCATACACAGTAGCAAAACATTGCAAACTCAAATACACCATATAATATATGACAACCTGTACGTACGTCAATCACCAAGATATATAGCTGTAGACAACATTTTGATTATTAACATGAAGAAACAGGTACACTAACACATTGGTCAATCACCAGAGAATCGGTCATCAAATACACGTCCACACACACTATGTAAATTGGTCTATTGTATGATGCATCATTAATCTGAATTACTTTCGCAAAACGAGTGTCCATGCACTCCTACATGTACATTTGCACAGACCAGGAAGTTTATCATTCAGTAAAAGGTCACTGCAAACCCATGCGTTCGTATAATTTGATTTAAATGACAGAAGCAGACAGGAAATGTTTTGATGGAAATGTCTGTCGTATATATACCTGCAGTTGGACATATGGATCGAAAGCATCATTCCTTAAATATATATTTTATGATGTGATTTGCCTGACAGGATCAGAGTTCGTTTATTCCTTCCTGATACAATTAAGACATTTGAATTCTACAAGGAACGAGTTTACAGGATGTTATGTCTGTAGGCTTCAGGGAGATTAGTACTTATTTCTCCCTCATTCTTTAAGTTTATCAGATAGGGGCAACGTCTGGTTTTTGGTTTTTATTCGAACACTACATGTGTGTCCCATGGAGCAGAACACAACAGGAAGCAATGTATCATTGTATTAGAAATATCAGAAAATTCGTTTAAGAAATAAATGCGTTATACACGTATGCATGTTATACTCACGGACGACCTTATAATTTGAAATAAAATATATTGATGTATCAATATTACCAAATTTAATTAGACTAGACTAGACCAGTTACCGAGACTCCGGGATCATTGAAACATTTCAGTACACTTTTTTTGGTTCAAATCTCGTTCATTGTGAACATAATCTTTCCTTTTTGTGTAAATCATTGCACTACAGATTTTTTATTTGGGGGTGAATATGATAAAAAAAAGAATATGAAATATAGTCACAAGTGATTGCATATCTTTTGAACAACGTTGCAAATCTCTATTATGTCTGTAGCATTATTGAGACCCAAATCTCCCATGTCAAAATGGCATAACTTTATATAAATAAAAATGGTGGCTAAACCACATGACCTACCAAAACACAATGATGTAATTTAGTGCTTGCATGGTTATTGCGCAAAATGTTACAACTCTCCATTTGCATTTTGAATGTTTTTCCATGTTAAAAATGCACTTCAAGTCTCTAAGTGCAAATGGAAAAATCACATATTAATAGATCCCTACATTATATTTCTCATGATTAAGATAAAACGGTTAACATTTTCATACTAAGGTGTAACATAGAAAATGTTGTGTTTTGGTATCCACTTAAGTAGATGTTATCATCATGTAGATTGCATACATTGTTAATGCGTTATTTTCTTCTGAATATTTAGGAAAATACTCCAAAATAGTTATTTTCGGACTGCATTTGTGATGTTTCAAGCTTAGCTGTAAACTTTTTGATGAAAGGATTTGCATGTTTTTTTTGCTAATGAGGCTCAATCCAAAAATTTCGGAATCCAGAAAAAAACGAGATAAAAATTTGAATACTGTGAAAAACGAAATTTAATCTTCTGCAATTTTAGTTCAAGGATTCCTTTATTTTGATTCAGTCATGTATTGTTGCGTTGCGTGTAATCTGCTGTATTCCGTGATAAATGACAAATATATTAGAATTGTGTAAATATTTCAAGAAAAACTTGTTGATTTTGTAATTTTAAAGGATTGTTTAAAGAAAATGTAATCTCTCTATTTTATCGATGTTTATACGTTTATTCATGTAGAAAATACTTTAAAGTAAACAGAACACGAAATATTATTTTGAAGCGTCACCTACTTACCAAGATATCGGGGTTCAAAGTGAGCAATATTGGCATGCGAATTATCTCATGCACTCTTCAAACACTTTCGCCTGGCCCGTTAAGTGGAGCCTTGCCTTCGTAAGCGATGTAAGAACATTTGTCGCAAGTATTGTATCATCTTAAATGTAATTAAGTTGTTTTATTCTGTGTCCTTCAACATTTTAATATTGCGAATTTGTTTTCTAAAATCGTAACACTGTCATTTACTCACGTTCAAAAATGGTAATGGCAAGTTCACAATACCTAACATTAAAAAATAGGGTGCTTGTGTTTGAATGGAAATGTTGAAATAACGCACGAATTAATTAGATTGCAGTCAGTTTGTACATAAAGATAAGAGGTTGTGAACACTATCTCAATAAGAATGATTCAACAATAGTACTTAATTAGTGAATATTATGTCTTGAAAGTAAAACATGTAATTTTTTTACAATAAACTGACCTCTTTGTTCATAAAAGATGACCAATGTTTTCGAAATTCTACCAACGTCTTAACAAATGTGTAAGTGATCAGCGAACAGTAAAAAATAGTACCGTAGAAGATCTGCCGCTTTCAGTCCCGTGTTTTTCTAGTGTAGGGGTACCTCCCCGTTGCCAAATCGGAACACCCGGGTGAAGCAACGTAACATATACCCGTTAAAAAGCTATAGAATTGACACTTCAAACTGACACAAAGAAAAGTCAATTGCGGTAGATTTACGCTTGGATCCACTTGGCATTATCTGAGATTAAACAATCTAAACCCATGTGTACAACAGCCAAAGTTAATTAACGACTTAACAGTATATGCCGACATTGTTTCTAATAGCTTTGATCACTTTGAGGATTTGACATGTGAAATCAGCGAAAAATACGTGGCGGCTATACGAATGTACAATGTAAACAATAACATAAGCCAGATACTCGTTAGGGCATGACTCCTGAGTAACGTTTTTTCTCCAATTTCGTGGTGGATTTTTAATCCAATACTTTTCTGTCTTTATTCATTACTGTTGTCAGAATCATTTCCGCGAAACGTATTGCAAATACCATCAACATTTATGAAACAATTTATATGCATTTATCTAAAAATAAATACTTGTTATATTCCAGTTTTTTAAGTGTTTGTACAGCATTTATCTCAAATCACAATATCAAAACCTATATAACATTTTGTTTATGTTATTCACTTTAATTTATTGCCTGTCATTGATTTAAACTAATTTCAAAATTCCATCATTTAAAAGCATCAAAAGTGTTGCATATGAGAGTTATTTACAAATAAATTTCAAATTGTATATGTGTCGTTGAATCATAGGATTAATGATTTTTATTTATGCAGTAATATCAGAGGTAAAATATGTATTTTTAGAATAGAATTACAATAATATATTTTTGTTCACTTTTGTTATATACGTTAAGATATAGAAAGTCAAAATACTTCATATGGGAAATGGGGATTTGACATCTTCCGATTTATTCTCTTTAGCCTTGTTGCAAGTATTCGTACGCGTGTTGTTATCCGATATATATATGATGTCAAGAAGCATCTTTATAACATCACCCTCGAGCCATCTTTCCAGATGTTTATCCCATTATAAGAATTATCATTGATGTTTCTCCTTCTGTCCAAACAACTTCCTGTTAAGTTCCATTTTGTAGGATACAAGTGTGGTGTTTATACCAGGAAGCAATAAACAGACATTCATCGCGTCAGATATCACCTCACACACCTGCTTTGAATGATGAATCCCTTTCTAGAACGTTTATATGTTGCAGTTATCTAACATAACCACTGACATGTTGGCGTCTAGCTTGGTAGTAGCTTTAAAGACTTCCAGTCAGGGATTGTATTACACCATTTATAACATATTTATATTTATATATCAGCCCTATTCCTGTCAGGTAAATGACATCAGATCCTCACTAGAACGCTTACTAGTATGATAATCAAGTTATATGGATCGTCAACAAAAGACTATGCATAAAACTTTCGTCTCTGCAACTTTCAAATACTTATAAAATTTTACTACCATTCCATGTCTGTTTCACGGATGTTTATGCTACTGTGTCATGGAACTATGTATTGAGAAACCTGATTGTTTAAAAACTTTTAAACTTGTTTACTTCTTTACTGTATATTGCTTTTGTTTCATTTTGCAATATTTTGCATTTTCTAAGTTCTACCAACCTCAATAAGCACCAAATCAAACTTGACCACAGTAGTACAATAGGAGCTGTAGGAACTTGGATACTTTCTGTTTATGTTGTGTTGCATATTATTTTTTGAAAACATACTGAAGCGGGTGTGTTCATACTTTTCTTTAAAATGGTCAACATGAAAAGCTTATCATATACTACAATGAACTTCAAATGATGACTTTCAAATTTACCAAATAACTTATCAAACAGAAGCAAACAACCTGTTCCCAGAATTACACATGGGGAATATTAGCTCTGTGAATAAACGCTGCGTGTGTAACGTAAGGTAAATCGTTCCATCTGAAAAAAGTTAAACATTTAAGTGAAGTTTGGTTACAAGGAAGTCAGTAGCAAATCACTCCTTTGCTCTTATTAAACACATGTGAGTGAGAACACTTCGAAATATTTTTGGTATCCAACGTATGTTAGATACTGCGAGAGACGCATCTGATTGGTCGTTTCATGGTGACGACCCAAGGTCACGAGGGCGAGACATCTTTTGCCATTCATAAGTTAACAAATTACTAAAGTTCGTAGGAATCACAAACTGAGCACAATCTGGGATATTATATGACACAACGACAAAGCTCGTCCTATCGAAACCTGTACTGTCACACACATCAGCTGCACATGTGAGTTGTCTCCCTTCAAGCGTCCCAACGTCGACTAGGTCAAGCTCGCCTCGCTGTTACTCGCTACTCACTCCATTTCGAAACGCTCCAATACATGAATACGGGAAACAATCACACAAACATCTTTGGTTATAATGATCCCAATGCAAAGCGACTTTGGTTTACTGATGGTGAGAACCGTACTAAGAACTGACGTTGGCTTGTCGTTGCCTAGTTTTTGCGCTCCTGTTCGGAAAATGGCGAACTGACAATGTTTCATGAGTAAATCGGAGTTCAAGATTTGAGTGAGTAAATAGAACGCTTTTATCAGTGTTATGTTTTCCTTTATACTCGTGAACACATTATTCAACATTTATTCAATTGATTCATAACTTTGCACGCCAATTAGCGCTTAAATCAAAGATTAAGTGTGTGTGCGGCATGACTGACTATTTACCGTACACATTGTGACGTCACTAACGTGAAAGCGAACTGTATAATCACGCGCTTCACCAGAAAGTCTAGAGGTGTTCGTTTAAAACTACTCAAATCATGTGTTTTATATGTGTGTAATAAATAAAATACCAAACTCAGTCCCTTTTGATACCGTATTTTTTACAACTCGTCACTTGTCAAACGTATTTAACTCGCTTTCGCTCGTTAAATACGTTGACAAGTAACTCGTTGTACTAAATACGGTATCCATAGGGAACTTGTTTGGTATTCTCTATATCTCCTTTGATGTCCTGACAACTAATGAACTGATGATTGGACGAAACAAGATCAAACATGCTGTTGTGTAGAAGAGTTATATAACAGTCGAGCTATTGTGGTTTGCACCGAATATGTCAGGTAAACTTGTGATCATCATTTTGGGTTGTATAACCTAAAATTCAAATCTACAAACAAAGTATTTCATGATCATAGTCTGACATTTTTCAAATGATTAACAGAAATTAAAAGTTCATAGGCGTAGGAACAGGGGGGGGCCGGGGGGGCCGGGCCCCCCCACTTCTGAAACTGGGGGGGCACGGCCCCCCCACTTTTCACCCACGAAAAAAAAAATTCGATGGCGCTTTCTAGGAGCAAATAGTACGTGTCAATTTTGAAGAAAATTTCTTTTCTCATAATATTTTTTCAGAAACAGATAATATGACGAGTCCTCACTCTATTGTTAACACTAATATGGATGTAAATTTTGATCCTACAGCATCCTACACACCAATTTTCAGACGAAATTGAAAAAAATTGTGTTCCTATAGCTGTGGTTGGTGGGAGGAGTGTGCTTTGATATGTTTTTAATACGTTTCAAAATCGGAAAGTGTGACCCCCCCAGCTTTTTTAAAAATTTAAAGCGTTTCCTGGGAGCAAATGGTACTTTTCACACCAAATTTGGAAAGATTTTTTAGCTCAAGTGTAGTAACATATATTCACACTCCAAATTGTCTTATTTCGATATGGCTAGCCTAAGAAGAGCAGAGTATATCCCATCCCAATCATGATGTTCAAGTGACTTCCTTACCAGTGACATTTGTGAACTGAAACAATATGTATAAATACAGTGTAACTTTGTCTGACACATACATTACCAGTGAAGTGGTGCGTACATGCAACACATATGTATATATTTGTTAGTTATTTAATTGGAAAACCCTATATCAGTATAGGTGGACAGAGAACTGAAGTATACACATTATCTATGACAAATAAAATCAAATTGTTATTATGTTCTCGCAAAGCTTTGCGGGAGACATACTGTTTTCGCGTCTGTGATTCCGTCCTTCCGTGATTCCAACCTTCCGTCCTTCCGAAATGCTTTCGTTTCCGGGCCATATCTAACTTAGTGCATATAGGAATAAGGAATAAGGAATAAGGAATAAGGAATAAGGAACCTTTTCCGACCTCCATCTCAAAATCATGAGTGAAAATTAATCCATGGTGATGACGTCACTCTATTGTGTTAACAGTGGATTATTTTTAAGAATCTACTGGTCATTGACTAATCCAGTCAGGAGGGGTGTTAGGTTTTGACATTTTCGTAATGGCTCACAAAGTAATTTGTTCCAGAATGATGTATTTTGTCTTAGTATATCTGATTAGAATCTTAAAATATCTGATTATTTTTGTAATGTCTGACCCGGGAATCGAACATGTAACCCTTCGTCTGTTACGCAGCGCCCTAACCTATTAGACTACCAGGCCTGCTGGTAATCATATGATTGTTTGTCAGTAAGATCCTTGCATTCTAAACAAGACTGGTAAAGTGTGAAACGCATGGGGATCGTGCTGAAACACATGAAATGCAGGAGTTCGGCTGTCAGTCAAATCGCTTTGCGTGGAAGATTTGCGCCATGCACGTGCGTGGAAGAATCCATTTTATAAGGATCGAAGCTACGTGTACCATATCCGATGAATGGGAACCGAAATTTGCAAAATAATATTTTTTAGGTTACATATTGAAATATATTGTCTATAATGCTAGATAATCACATATGTATGTTTCGTGACGTCATACATGGATTAAGATGGAGAATGCATTCGGAGCCGTGGATTCGTTAAAAATAATCAACTTGCCCCTTCGGGGCTCGTTGATTATTTTTACCGAATCCACGGCTCCTCATGCATTCTCCATTACATAATGTTGGATTGAAAGTTGGAGCGGGGGACATCACAGTGCATCACATGCACATATTTCTAGTTTCATGTCATTTGTCTTTTTTTACCAGTAATTACCGGTACTGAACCGTTGATTAAGTATTCTATCTTTTTGGAATTATGTCCTCTGTCTTCTTGGATCATACCACTATTCTAAAGGGGGAAACTCAATCACTGAACCATTAAATATTTGTTCTGTATTATGGGAAGGTACCGACCCCGTGGCCCCGTATAATCTCTTTTCATCTTCTCAAGAACGACAAGGCCAAGAAAGCTGAAATCTTGTGTACATACTTCTCAGCAAATGGGGATCTTAAATTGCAGAGTTTGTGGCCCTGGTGGTCCTCAGATGCCATGCCCCAAAAAACCTATTTTAGGCTTTTTCTCCAGAAGTAAGAACTAGAAAGTTGAAACATCGACTCCTAAGACATTTGGGATTGAAATTGTACATTTGGTGACCATGTGACCCCTAGTAAGGGCAACATTGGCCACTCCTGAAAACGTTTTTAGCTCATCAGACCTGACCTCAAAAACCTATTTCGTCTTTCTTCTCTAGAACCAGCTCCGTAGTGACTACAGACAGTTGGCATCTCGTGTACATACTCCTACTGTCACTCCTTAGATCATGGATATCTTGATTAATAAGGGCCCAAGGAACCACAGCATTAAAACCTATTTTCGTCTTATTCTCCAGAACCACTGATTCCAGAGAACTGGAATCATTAGTACATTTAGCTTGGCAAGCGGAGATTCTGATTCATATATTTGGTGACCTTTTGATCCCTAATAAGGTCCTCAGGGGCCACATACTCAAGGACTATATTTGTCTTTTTCTCCAGAACCAGTAACTCTAGAGAGTTGAAGTTCTGTGTACAGGCACCTTGGCAAGTGGGGATTATAATTTATTGATTTGGTAACTTTTGGGTGTCTTGGTTTTATGATCTTCTACAGAATGAAAAGTCTTTGTATTGGTCTCTTGGATTATGAATTGTAATTTTCCAAACAATATTTCTAGTGTTTATTTAAAACCGGATTTTCGACATCATTTTGGATGCTATTTCAGGATTAATTCTGATCGAACTGAGATATGAATGTTCTTTCTCAGGTTCTGGAACAAGTCCAACTTGTCGACTTTATTTCAATCCTATTTTATTTCCATTTTATCGTGACTTCCGTTGTCTTGTCTGCAAAGATCATACAGATCCCTTGCAATTACAACTATATGGTCCTGAGTACCCTAACACACGCACTCAAAAATTCCAAATTGTTGCCATTATGGACTTATCGTGGCCTAGTGTAAACGCAGCATATGCAGATTAATCATTTGTAATGATTATTATCCGAAATATTAAGAACAAAAGCACAAGGAATATGATACATGCTAACTTTCAACTTTCTCGCGAGTATAGGTCTCTGTCCCTTTCACAGCTAGGACATACTGTCCTTTCTCTCAAAATTAATGATTTCTATTATAATTATATTATAATATTTTTTAATTTCCGCCTTTAAAAATATGTTAACGGTGCTTATTCTATTCAGGTGCATGTTTCAGTTCAAACACATTTTCAAATGTTCATTTCTGATTTGATCTAGGTACAATTTGGTGTATTTTCTTGACATAAAATCGATTTTGTACTTTTTTGGGCCTCAAAAGAAAGGTCACGTGACATTTTTGGCTTCCAAAGCAAGGTTACGTGACATTTTTGGCTTCCAAAGCAAGGTCACGTGACTTTTTTGGGCCCCAAAGTAAGGTCACGTGTCTTTTTTTCGGCCCAAAGCAAGGTCACGTGATTTTAAATTTAAATAATCGGTGAAACACACTTTAAACCCCATCAAAAATGACTAAGATGTTCGTGACCAACCCCCCCCCCCACTCAGCACAGATGGGGTATTCTGACCCAAGCTCGATCCACCCCCCGCTCTCAAGAAAAAGATTTGGGCCCCCCCACCCCAAAAAACGTTCCTACGCCTATGAAGTTGTAGAAGTTCTTTCTTTAAAAGGTTGTATTAAAGAGTGAAAATTGTGTTATGAAGAGTTCTTTTTCAGTGCTTCAAGCCTTCTATTCATATATCAACATACCTCTTTCACTTTCAGAAAATTCAAATCACAACATTATGATTCGACATCCTACAGCAAACCATTTGTCGATTACCCAATTGGTTCCTATGTACAGTATTAGTATTTTCTAGACGATCTGAATATTATGCTTGTCTCGAGAATTGTCTGTTTAAGCCTTTGTTATCAATGTTATATTTGTCCACTCATGTGTACCCCGTTCCCCTCTGATAACGGGACCTCTTAAAATTTGGTTTGTCCTATTAGCTGTAGGTACAAGTGCTCTCACCTTTGGTTACACATTTTCAATTGTGTTTGCGTTGGTGGAAGCTATAGTATGGCTATCTGCGTAAGCAGATATGTTTAGATTACGTTTAAACCATGTCATCCTTCTAGTTTCACAGTTTTCTTCATTTCACCCTATATCACCCTATCCAGGACTTATACTCCATTCATGTTCAACCACAACATCTTTATCTTATGTCTGTCGCCACGTGAGTTATTTGTTTAGGGATGATCTGTTTGTGGTACGGATTTTGACTCGCATGTTCTGATCAATATAACCAGTCAATCAGTGATTGGCGTAAATATATACGTTAATGGACATGTATGTATGGGGAAAAGTTGTTGTGAACATTGACATTAAATATAAATCAATTTCGATTGGTCATTGACAATCAGATCGTATTCTGTAAAGCCTATTCCTCTCTATTACACATTCATTATAAAGTTATTTACACCTTTATTATACTTATTGGGAATAATATGTAATTCATTACACTCGGTCCTTGGTATTAACACTATAACATATCTAATATAAGATGTGTCTACTAATCATACACATCAGTATTATTATATATTACTATAACTAATATACCAAAAATCAATATATTGTCATCTGCAGAAATTCATGTGTATCTCTTACAATAGACATCAATGACAGTTCCCATTTGATGTCCTACTGTTTCGTACTGCAAGTCACACCTCACTGGTACAGTGATCTACAGAGGATTTCGCAGAGTGGGGAACAAGGTCATGAGATAAAGCATTTCAATTAACAGTGTTCAACGATATGTTTACCACATGTAAAGTGAACACCACCCGTGGACATAAATATCACAGTAATGAGTTTATCTTATGTGAACATATGCCAGAAGAAACACTTACAATTACTAAATCAGGTCCTCACAGCATTCAGTTTTGTTTAAATAGAATGGATATCATAATGTGATTATATGAATTTTACATGAGCCCTAGAACAGGATCTGCTTGTGATAAATGTACCCATCCTAATGACAGAAAGAGTTTCGAAGTATGAGTCTTAAAACCAATAAAATAAATAGGTTTCATTGACAGTTGCTGTTACTATTTCGGAATGTGAAAAGTATTATGAGAACATTGCTTAGGGTAATATTTTAAATTAATAGCTCAAGGAAATGGTTCTGAGTGGAACTAACCTTTTCTACATCATTTTCGCATAGAACTTCTGCTTACGAACCCCCTGGTATCATATTTAACACTACTCGGCTCAATTCGAGGAGACGTTTTTGAAACACCCGAGTACTTCATGTTCATGAGTTAAACGATTTATTTTAGGCATTCTGAATGAGCCATGTACTTAAACGCGAACCATGTACTTTCATGCAGATGGCGGAACACCAGCGACAGCTTATAAACATCATATGCCGTCCATAAACATATTAGCCTTACTTGCATACTAACTTACAGCCAAACATCTATCGTTAAATACCGTATACATCACTTCATAGACAAGCATTTACGAATGATAAAGCTTATAAATGAGAGTTGGAATATACAGAGCCAGTTTGACATCTTATAGACATAAATGAGGCAAACTATGACATATAGACGTAAGTGTGTGTGTGTGCCTTTTGTTTAATTTGGAAAACAATTATATGAAAGACAAATGTGGATTATTACCCAAGCATACCAATCTTATAAGGAAAAAACACAACATCAGATACGTTTGTTGGATGACAAATAGCTTTCTAGAGCAATACAAGTGTTTTTGTTTTAATAATGTAACTGTTAAACCCTTTCCAGTTATCCACATAAGACATGTCAGAACTTGAACATTCAGCAGAGTACACGCATGCAACATAATCAGACCTGTCCTAGAAATAGCTACTAATAGTAATGTTAGTACACAGCTAACGCGTACTTATCTTTTAAGTAGAAGACAGTACAACTTTGCTAGAGGTGTACAGCAACAAATAGGTAGAGTTATGGCCAATATTCACTGACAGGAACATACACACTGTCGAATGGTGGTATGCATGAATGTGAAGTCTTACAATATCAGGTTATAGACTTAGATAAACATTTATCAAACGCATCGATGGAATCGTAGAGCCAAAATTAAAATATTCTTGAATATGCCTCTGTCCTTTGTTGTGACCAGGTCGGGAGGTAGTGACAGAGCCTCTGTTTTTTTATACTTCCTATAGTTTATAGTGATTGATTTAAGTTTCTCTTTTCCCCTTTCGTTAACAAGCTAGACATATGATCACATCTAACTGCTGTTAGTCAAAGGGTATTTTCAAGTTCTTCTACGTCTTATGTTTAATGTTTAATGTTTAATAATACCCTAACAAATGAGCTTTCTAGATATCATTGTATCCTGTATTTTACAGATTATTAGTTATAGTAGTTATACCGTGTTCAAGTTGAACGCACTGTCTTACAAGCTGTGGTGTTATTGAAAAAAGAAGACCTTGCTGTCAATCCATTACACACTAATGTAAACAACGACCATTTCTTATCAAATTCCTTGTAACAACATGTCCAAACTATATTTGATAGTTATTCTGGGAGAAAACAGTTTACTCTTTTGTTATAATTAACTAGACAGGATCAAATCAGATTATGTTTTAAAGAACAAACACATCAACAAGATTTCAAATTCATGTGCATTATGTACTCAATCAACAATACCAAACATAGACTTAAGTGCTCACATAGTGCACACCGTACAACAATCGAAATGTTCACCATATATTCAGATGGTGAATCGTGTTGTATTCCAGTACAATTGTATACAGATCTAGACAAACAAACAATTTAAAGATGCATTTATTGTGTTTCATAAACCTTTATTTGGCTTTAATACGTTCAAACTCACCACATGTGCTGTCTACAATACAAATAAATTCACTTAGCTTGCATACTTATCCCCAATCGACAAATATATCATAATTACTAGTTTCCAATTAAAATCGAGTAACATCATTATGCATGTGCAGAAACTGAAACTGCACGTCCCATTTACATGCAAACTAGTTATGTGACCTATTAAACTTTATCAACTCAAATTTGTTTTTTTGTCTGTTATAAATAAAATTCCAAAATCACGGTTGACTCATTGACGCGCGCCACACGCTGTGCAATGTCCGGTTTTCGAGCAGACATCACTACCTTTGCATTCATATCGTCAATATGCTAAGTCTACTATCATTCAAACGGTAATTTTCGGTAACAGTCGGATACACCATTTATAACGTTTGCAATATGTGACCCCCAAAAACACAAATGATGTACCTTTAACAAACAAACTTGTTTCTGTCTATCTCTCGATGTTGGCATATTCATGCTTTTGCAAATGTTTTCAAGCTAAGAATGAGATACTAAAATACAAAATACCCAATCAGTTGATCGTAAAGAAATGCGATGATAGTCTGAAAACAATAATATACCTCTAATTATGAAAGCACAATGTACGCATGGGCCGACAGCGGCAAGGGGCCATTGTCCTGACTCTCTGGTGACGTCATCTTGTATTTTGGCAAGCACACTGTAACATGAAAAGCACACCTGGTTGTGATTATATTCCTGAGCAGTCATCTCCCACCACTGGAATAATAATCTTAAGGTCCATCTGATAGTAACATAATTCTATTCTCGTACATACACGCATCCTTATTATTCTATATTGAGACACCAATGACATCCATCCTTGACATTGGTGTGTTTCATACTGTAGTACAAATGTTACCTGAAATGTGATCAGTGTTCTCTCACAATATCTGGTAATACACCCTGACAAACAGGCGGAAGGTCATCTGATAACCCGGCCTTCATACTTTCTACAATAAACAGCATGATCTAAAACAGGAACTGCTAGTTTAAAGATCAAATATGATATTGAAATAGGACAAAATATTGATTCCATGTCATATATCATTGATCAAACAATTATTGCTATTTACGAAGCAGCAACTAGTTCCTCATGAAAACATCAATTCTAAACAGCTAATGACGTATCAATGTAAATCATTACTTAGCTGTCATAGTTTAAGCTACAGAATTGTCAACACACACATATAATTTTTAATTTTTATTTCTTTTAATTTTCGATTTTATTTGAGCTCTCGATTTGTATTTGTAGTTAAATTGTTTGTGCATGGTGACAATACTATGTTGTTAAAAACCACAAATTTTCCTTTGGTTTATATTATATGTGCTTTATCGCTATGTAAACAACAAATCCAAAAATGTGAAGCTCGCATAACTCGATAGCATGGTATGTAATAATTTTTGTAATGTAATTATTTTTCTAATTCTTTGTTGGCAAAGTATGTTAGAACGTTCAAGTATTGATAAGTCGCATGCCCTGAGCTGTACTTCAACAGAATGCATTAAAACGGATTCTTCAAATTATGGTTTCGTGAAAAATGAATTATACGTATGAGGAATCATTAAATTGAGTACACTGTTTACAGAGCTGATGGATATTTTGTTAGAAGCTTAACTCATTTCGGAAATTGTAGACTATGTAAACCTGGTCTGCCATAGGAACCCAGAGAACACATTTAGCACCCAGTGAAACAATTTTAGAATCTATAGGAAGATTTTCCTTCAGTTCGTTTAATGTCAACTCTATAATAGATTGCTGTGTGTGTTGTTCTGCCTTGTTGAACACACGTGTAATGTTCGTATAAAAAGCAATAAACATAGTTTGTTCATGTCTAGTAAATCACACCATCCAAATGCTTACACTTAGAACTGAGGGATAACTACCATGAATGTTTCTGACTCCAACAAACCTAACTTCATGTAACATTGTTCCTTGTAGAATTCTAATGTCTACTGAATCACATCAAACACTTGTACTTGATTATGAATGTTGCATTTGCTCAACATGTCAAACCGCACATAGAAAAAGTACAGAAATTCCCAAATCAAAACACGTATGATGTCTGCATCGGTAGGTTAAATCACATCATACAACTGCAAGGGTTGGCAATGGCTTTTACTGAGTTTCCTAGTTTGTACAAATTTATGAGAGCATGAGCAATAGGTTTGTGAATGTTATTCCAATCAGCGCTATCAACCAGAAACAAATTATCAGAAAGTAATGTAGCTTTTACCATTGTTGTTCTAGAAGTGTATGTTAAATAGATCACAGACTCTAAAAGGAGGATCAACACATTCTAAACTAGCATTGTATATCTCATCAGAAGAAACTATACGTTTAATGAAACTCAACAATATTATTTTAGTTCATTAAGTTAAATGCATTGTATTACAACATACATATCTTCGTTTTCCTTTGTTCTTTATCTCTATGCAAACCAGAAATGTTTAAACGTGAAGGTCTTTGCTGGTATGTTATGATTTTTGCAGAGTTTGTTGTCAAAGTAATTTAGTATAATTATAAGTAAAACATACTTAGAATGATATGTTTCAAACGACACGCCATACAAATGTGCATTCACTTTCTGTATAAAAAGTAGGTTATGAACGAGTTTATGACATTTTAAAGAGAGTGCTTTGAAGAGAAAACTTCAAAGACTTTTCTTCGAAAAGATGAATTAAAAAGGATTCGTCCAAATAATAATTTTGTGCAATATCACGTCATGTTTGAGAAATCATTTAACTGAAATACACTGTATGCAGAGCTGATTAAGGTTTTGTTGCAAGCTAAGCTCCTTGTCTGCCCTACAAACCGTGTGTAAACATCTAGAACGTTAAGTATCAACACATTCTAGCATCTCTCAAAGTATTTCCTTTGACATTTACTGAACTTTTTAAAACTATCAATATGTTTTCAGTTTGTAATTAAATTAGTATGACAAGTGTGTAAACAGATTTTCTTATTTGTCCATGCCTATGATACAATGCATCCCGTTATGGCCTGCCTTGTAGTGTAGTGCTTGTATACAACGCTGTAAACAGATTTTGACCCTGTCAGGTAAATCACATCATCCAGCTTCAGACACTTAGAAAAGATCGAGAACTAAGCACAAATGTTTCTGATGCAGACCCACATAACCTCCTGTAAAGTTGTTCCTTGTAAAACTCATATGTCATGTTTGTATCGGTAAGGAATAAACAGATTTTTATCTTGTCATCAACCATTGTAATTGACAATAAATCCATGTCATAGAAATGTTGATCTCCTTCCACATATCCGACTGCCTAGAGATTTGCTACAGAAATTCCAAAATCAAAACATATTTGGTGCCTTCTTGACATCATACGACTGCTTGGATTACAAATGGCTTTTACTGAATGTTAAACGTCCTGGATTGTAGAACTGTATGAGCGCATTGACAATCAGTTTGTGAATGTTATTCCAGTCAGTGTTCATGTTGCTTTGAATCAGGGCTGATAGCCATACATTATGCACCATGCAATATAGGAATGCACATGTTGTGTGTGAATAATTTATACAACGTTTCGTATTAAAAAATCTTCCATGTTGTCAAGTCTTATGATTATCTTATTCATAGAGTGTGTGTCTATATATAAATCAGAATCCATATTCAAACATAGCGACTGACTGTCGTTTATTCGGGGATGCGATACGGTTTTAAGGAAAATTGTTTTGAAGTCGATACACATTTACAACAATTAGAACATGGCAGCTTTACGATGATCATAATTGAAAACATACTGAACCAGTCTTGTCAAATGCCTATCATTTCAGATGTGTTCAAAATGTTTTAAGATGTTGTTAAAAACTGTAAATATTTTGTTAAAGTGTGGTATTTATGCTTGCGTTTCTCGAGGTATTATTTAGTAGCACTACATTGTAGTACATTTCCTGAGTAAAGATAATCACTATATAAAGCAAGCGAGCTATTCCGACATCGTTTGTGAATGATAAGGATATAGTTTCACTGCAACTTACTAAGAATGTCTGTTGCACTTGTTTAAAGACTGACATTTATTTTTGAAGAGCTTTAAAGGATGCCATGATATTTTACAAATATGAAAATAATGATCTAATATTAATCAAATGAATTGTCGTACAAAAACGTATGTCGTCCATCCGTTGCCCTCCATTAACCCTAATAATTCATCACAATTTTACTGAACACTATTCCAGGCAACAAATATCCAGCATACATGTACACTACCGGCCAAAGAAATGTATACATGATATGTTTATATCAAAAATTAAATTATTTCTAAAATTTATTATTTGGTGGTTTCTAAGTTATGCTGAAACAATTATTTATTTGACTCCTCATTGAAATCATGGAGAAAGTGCAACCTGCTTCATTTACATTCAAGAAAATTGATTTTAAAGAAAAGATCATGCAAACCATGCAAATCCTGTTGCACGTGCCATATTTGAGTATAAAAAGAGAACGAGCTGTCTCAGTAGACCCTTCTGATTTGAAATATGAACACGAAAATGCCAAGATTACCGCAGGTGGAGCGTGAGCGAGTAATTGCAATGCTGCAGCAGGGTGCGAATCAGGGCCATGTGGCAACAACCTTTAATTGTCATGATTCAACCATTACTAGACTAATGAGACGGCTTCGTGACACGGGTGAGACCTCCACTCGTGACCAAAACCAAGGAAGACCGCTACTACCGGTTAATTCATTTACGTAATCGGTTTCTCACTATGACGACATCTGCAGCGTTATCACTTGGGCACGCTGTGAGCAGGCAGACATTATCTAGACGACTTCGAAGATATGGTCTTCGGATGTACAGACCCTTCCGGGGCGTAACCTTGACCCAACGTCATCGACGTAACCGACTGAAAAGATCCCGTACTGTACTAAGTTGGTAAAACCAGATCTCGGCTCGTGTGATGTTCACAGACGAAAGCATGTTCAAGGTGTTAAAACCTGACGGGAGAGTGCGGGTGATGCGACGCTGCGGGGAGCGCTTCATGCGTCAATGTGTCCAAGAGGTGAGAGCATTTGGAGGTGGAGTGGTAATGGTCTGGGGAGGTATCTGTGGAGACAGAAAGACAGTTCTTGTGATTGTCAATGGTAATTCGAATGCCCAGGGGACCATATTTTACGACCCGTTGTGATACCATTCCTCAAGTAGAACCATGGGATACTAATGCAACAAGACAATGCGCCTATCCACTGCTCGTTGTAGAGCGAACTTGCAGGCTCAGAACGTGAACCCAATCCCATGGCCAGCTAATTCCCCTGACTTCAATCCCATTGATCACGTTTGCGATCACTTGAACAGACAAATTCGGAAACGAAAAATGCTAATTTTGTACAGAAATGAACTCATTCATGCCTTACAAGAAGAGTGTAGACGCATCACTTCTCCCTTTCATCCGACGTCTAACCACGCCAATGCGCCGACGAGTGCATGCCTGTATTGCTGTTCGTGGTGCCCACATCCGTTATTGAGCTGACATTTGTTTGTAAATCTCTTTTAGTACCATGTCTCTGATTAAACACTGATCGAATACTGAACAAGTTACCGTTGATTCATTTAAATAATCACTATTCTTTTGTAACAATAGCTGAAGTTCTGAAACTTTGCAGTATTGTGCAGAAGTGGTACGACTTCATCATACTATAATATTGTTAATATGTTTTTATAGTTTTCTATGAAATCCGATGAGAATTGAAATAGGCGTTTCTTTTGGCCGGTAGTGTAGTACAGATATTATTATTTCTATGAGTGCATCTATTTCAATTGTTGTAGCGAGTATACATGTATATGTACATTGTACTTGACCCTGACTCGCTATGAGGAGTACAAATCACCGTCAGGCTTGGATGATTTTGTCATATAGATATGTAAGAAGAGGAAGATTTTCTGATAACAACTTTTATGTGAAAATATCTCGTATATATCCGAAACGTTGTTATCCAGAAAATCTTCCTGTCCTTATGTATGCTACTTCTAAATGTTCTTGGAAGACTTATTCTGTATAGTTCGCAACCTTGTGCAATAGAAGAATACTTTCTGAAAGTTTATAAAACTACCAACAACAACATGGTTCTTGAAGTGTGTGGGAGAGTTCCCCTCCAATTTCAATATCTCTCTAGATCACTCAAATACTGGTGCAGATTGATGAACATGCCACGTTAAAGAATTCCTTATCAAGCATATCAAATGATGTAAACTTTGGATGAAAATGGTAAAACATCATGGGCTTCTCATATAAGCATGATATTATTAGCAGCTCCGACTAAGTCGGAGCTGCTTTTTTGTGCAGTTTCCGCCGCCGCCGCCGCGTTTTGTATTTGCTATAACATTTTTCCTAGAAGGTTTTGAGAACCCATATACATAACTTCTTACTTATGCTCCTGGGGAACTTTTTTGACATGTTCACATTCAAGGTCAAAGGTCAAGGTCACGAGTTCTGAAATCGCTAAAAAAAACTTGTAAACACGATAACTTGAAAAATATTTGTGCTATCAGGCTCTTATTTGGTGTATATCAACTATGGAGAAAGGCCAAAATTTGAAAAGGTTTTTGCTAACATCCGTCAAAGGTCAAGGTCATAGTGAGGTCACAACTTAAGCATGCTTTTGCGAAAATGTCTTATTTCAACTATTAACACTTTGAATCATTACATGATTTTGATACACAATTAACAGTGATCACTGATTTTGGGATCTTGAATTTTAAAGGTCAAGGTCACGAGATAGGGTCAAGGTCACCAGTTCTGAAAACACTAACTTTTTTTCCATGAAGGTATTAACACCTCATATATATAGCTTCTTTCTTGAACACCTGGGGAATTATTTTGACATGCTCACATTCAAGGTCAAAGATCAAGGTCATGAGTTCTGAAATCACTTCAAAAATCCTTGTAAACACGATAACTTCAACAACTTCTCTGCTATCAGGCCCTAAATTGGTATATATCAACTATGGAGAAAGACTAAGATTTGAATAGGTTTTCACTAAAATCTGTTCAAGGTCAAGGTCACAGCGAGGTCACAACTTAAGCATGCAGTTGCGAACATGCCTTATTTTAACTAATAACACTTTGAATCATTACATGATTGTTATACACAATGAAAAGTGATTATTGACTGTGTGACCTTGAAGATCAAAGGTCAAGGTCACGAGATATGGTCATGGTGACCAGTTCTGAAATCTATAAATAACTTTTTTCCAAGAAGGTATTAACACCTCATATACATAGCATCTTTCTTATAAATCTGTTGAATGATTTTGACATGATCACATTCAAGGTCAAAGGTCAAGGTCATGAGTTCTTAAATAACTACAATAATCCTTGTACACATGATAACTTTAAACATTTTGTGCTGTCAGGCTCTTATTTGATATATATCAGCTATGGAGAAAGTCCAAGATTTAAAACGTTTTCGCTCAAATCTGTCAAAGGTCAAGGTCACAGCAAGATCACAACTTAAGCATGCTATTGTGAATGCCTTATGTTAACAATGAACACTTTGAGTCATTGCATGATTGTTATACACAATGAAAAGTAACAATTGATGGTGTGACCTTGAAGGTCAAAGGTCAAGGTCATGAGGTATTGGTTAACGCCATGTTAATCCTTTGGTCCAATTTTGAAATCAGAAATAGGTTTTAAGAACAAACTTGTGAAAAGTGACCCCAGTGATGATTCAACTTGTTAGAATAACTTGAATAATCAAACAAAATTTATCCAAAAAAATTCCCATTTCATTTATGCTGAGGAGAAGGCGGAACAGGGAAAGGCGAGACCCAAAGTTTCGGAGCTGCTCTGCTTTTGCGGTGTCCCGCAAACGCTCATCTAGTTTCAATATGGAATCGGCTTCTTATGGATTTCAACTCTCGGTCCTATACTGTCAAAGTCTGAGCTCAGTGTCTGATATATTTTATGTATAGTTGCAAGTTGGCGATGCATTAACACAACTATATCTCGACAACTGCGTGCATACTTGTGTCCATTATTAGTTAATATATATGTGATAATTAGCTACTGAATAACATTCCGATAAATAAGCGAAGTAATTGTAGCATTGTCATTGAGTTAACCGAACTGGGTGCAAGATCCTACTGCTAAGAAAAGTTGCATGTTAGATACATTCATGAGAAGCATGTGCACTTTAGTTCAATGATGTGCAGTTGTTTTGTATACAATAACATACTTCACATTTCAAGAACACTCAAAAAGAAACTTATCTTCACTTGCTTCGTTATGTTTGGTTATAGTGCCCCAAAAAAATATTTTCTGAAATGATCAGGAGCAATTTGTGAACTACCTTATATAGATGACGTTTGCAAAAGTTTAGCAACTGTATAATCATCATGATAGATTTCTAGTTCGTTATTTTTTCACTGACATTACTTTCCTTTACAGTACTAAATAAGGTAACTGTGAGTTTAATTTACATGAACTATTGACATCGTTGTAATATTAGTATGTGTATACTACTGTACATGTGACATTGGACATATTCTGATGTCTCGCTCGTTTGTATGCATTTTGCTACTTTCTAAATCAGTCCATCAGGTTATAACTATATAATATGAATTCTACACATTAATCCATTTGAATTACTGACAGATAGCTTTGAAAATTCAACTACAGAGTCGATATGCAGTCTCTGTGTAGTTCATATTTCTTCTATTATTTGCTTCTACATTTCTCTAGTCCACCCTACTTCTCCAATGACGTGATTGCAACAATAGTATGCTTGACTCTTTCGCAATAGTTCTGTAGGAATACAATGTTAGTTATGACAAGAGATTACTGATGACAGCTGGCCATCAATTTATGAATTTGGCATCATCTCATTGTTCGAGGCTGTCCTGTGCATAAGTAACTCCTTGGTGGCGTGATGACAAATGAGATATTCTAACAATGAATATGTACAAAGACAAAAACAGTCAATTAATATTAACTGCATTATAGTGAACATTTAAAATAATATTTGTGAAAAACCACTTAATCACTTCAGCTCTGTAAAAAAAAGTTCAAAGAAACAAACTTTATATTGCATTAATGAAGGAATGGTTGATGTCAAGGTGACAAAAGAAATACTAAAGATGAAAGGGTATCAAATGTCTTTTAAATGTTTAAATCTTTAGAAGTTCTTCAACAACGAGCAAGAATCTTATTATATGTCAGAAATAAATCATCCCACATGTAATAAAGCTTTACGTGCCATGTTCTCTGAGGATATTAAGCCTAATTCTAAGAAACATGTATGCTGGTTGTGAAAACTTAGACTTCTCTGTGAGAAGGCCTCCCTGTGAGGTTACTACAAGTACACTGTTGTGAAAGTTGAGTGAAAGTATGAAAAACATTCCAAATCATTGCAGATGGTAAATGAGATTAACCTGACAGGATCAAAATCCGTGTATTTATTTATTATTCAAACATGACACTTTTGGACCATGAAAGGATAAAAGTTTGAGAACTTACATAAATTTCTGAACTTTTATCTTCTTTTCAGTCAGCTAAATGAATTTATTTGTTGTGCTATTTACTTTTTGTTTAGAAAAGTGGTTTAATGTGGTATTACCAAATTCGAAACAGTGTTGCAGTGAAAGTGTAAAGCAATGTTTTTTTTATTTATTGTTCTAAAAGGAGAATTATGATCACGCAATCTTTGGACATTTTAGGATATATGTAAGTAAACATACTGGAGTTTGATTGACATGTTGTGTATTTGTACGTTTCTATGTAAGTGTTATTGTACAGTATGTTACTGACATATATGAAAAGAGCCTGTACCTAGCTGGTGTAATTATGTGTTTGTTCACAATCATGTACACGGCAGATCTCGTCATGAACCATAACACAATGTCAGCATAATTAAACAATAATGTATCCCAAAAGAAATCGTATTTGTAGTGAGTGGAACCATTTCCGTTTGATGAGATAGAAAGCTTGATTTTATAAATACTTTAGGAATTGGCTGCTCTCTAAATATAGTTATAGACATAGGTAGATCTGTATACAACTCTAAAAAATTGCCCGTGTGTGTTTAATACCTTTATAGAAGATATACAAGCATTCCTGTGCTGTTTGATCATTTGAATTATACGATATCTTACTTTTGAATTTAAAGGGGCAGTAGCACGTTTTTCGCTTAAATAAGTTTATGAAATGTATTTGACAAATAATGTCACTAATAGTACAACACCCTTCTCTCTTCGGAAAACCAAGTTAAAAAATGAATGTACATGGTTCCGTAGAGCAATGGGATTCGTTTTTGTCATTCGAAATAATAAATGTGTTCACAATAAAATGGCCGCCATGCAATTTTTGCTTTATACGCAACACCGTTATTACCACTGTGGATAATTGGTTTATATAATAAGATGTTTTATCCTCTTCAGTAAATATAAATGACATAAACTATCATTATAAGTGGGAAATTTGAAAAAATAAAATTTACAAAAAACGTGCTACTGCCCCTTTAAATGTGTTCTAGACAGTTTTAGAGACATTTGGACCACTTAAGGTCAAGAAAACACATATGTTATGGATGATCAACTTCTTTATTAACAATGGCGACGTTTCGGTATAGATCCTTATACCTTTATCAAGCACATGGGAGTGCTGAAAACAACAGATTGTATATACATGATACAAGTTTGTATGATAATGAGATAACAAAAAATAACAAGATGAGATAACAATGAGAAGAAAGGTGTAAAAAGTAGGTTGTGGTAACATGGACAAAAATGCAAGGTAAGTTAATTAACTTGGAATGGGGGTACAAAGCAGCAGTAAGGGTGACCAATCAGTGGGGGATAATGATGGAAGGCAGATTAAGTAGAGTGGATTAATTATTTGTGGATTAATTGGTTGTAAGCTGATGGAATGAAATAGCCTTGATCGCTATTCAAAGAGGGGTTATGTCTTAAAATTTGTAATGTTTTAGATAAACGGCGGTGAGTGTAATCATGATTGTTGTTTGTGAGTGTCCCATTCAATCAATCAATCAATCAATCATCTTTATTACCATAAGTTTACATATACATGTAAAGCATCATGGGGTAGTTTACAAAAATATATACATTTGGGACTATGGCGTGTAACAATCCAGCAATGATGTTTGGTTAAAGTGATCATATAATAGTAGTAGACATAATAATGGATAGGAATTTACATAGATTCCGTAATTGTTGAACATTCTGCGTTTCAAATAGGGCAGACATATTATAATAGTTAGGCTTATTTACAAAATATCTTTTTTAATATACATTTCTAGTGTCTTCAAATTTGGTACAGTGGAATAGATAATGGAATTCATCTCCGACTTGCGAAGGGCATGATGGACAAAATCTTTCTTTTGAGTTAATATTTTCCCAGCGACCTGTTTCGATTGGTAATTTATGATTAGCGGTTTTAAATTTGATTAAAATATTACAAAGCTTGGTTCCTAGTTTACGTTGTAGTGAAGAAATATTGTAATGTGAGTTCATACAATCATAAATAAGTCCTTTAGAAGATAACGACATAGAGTTGTTAATCAATTTGAAAAATTGATCTGATATTCTAAGTTTAACGGAATATTTGAACCATGAAAAATAAACTATATCTTGAGATTGCCATATATTGGACATACCGATATTATCTAATGTTGTTTTGATGAAGTCGAGCCATCTATTATTATGGTTATTTTTCACGAAAGTTGTCAATGATATCTGATATAATGCTGTAATCGTAGAATTACATTTTCCTGATACTATTCTTGACCAGAAACATAACATGCGCAGTTTGATTTTATCAGCAAGTGGTAATCTTCCTGTTTCATGGTATAACATATATGTCGGGGTACTACGTCTTCGATTCAAAATATATCTTATGAAATCAGTTTGTAACCTTTCAATTGCTTTTACATTTTCAAATCCCCATATTTCGCTACCATAGAGCAATATTGGACAGATAGTACAGTCAAATAAATAAAGTTTACATTCAATGGACATGTCAATATTTCTCAAACGCTTATACAACAAGTGCATAGCTTTATTTGCTTGAGCAATATTAGATTTTCTGGAGTTAAGATAAGAGCGATTATCACTAAAAACAACACCAAGATATTTATTTTGATTTACTAGCTCAATGTTATCTTGACCAATCATAAAGTTGTAATCTGTCGTGAGATTCTTCTTTCCGAAGATTACTATTTTTGTCTTTTGAGTATTTGTTGTTAAGTTGTTTTTTAAACAATAGTCATAAAAACAATTTAGGGAATTCTGCAACTCTTTGGGGTCGTCTGATAATATGAGGGTATCGTCAGCATATAATAATACAAGGAGACGGACAAATATGTACATCTCATTATCATCAAGTGTTACGGTTACTCCTTCAATACTATTTCTACGAAGCGAATTTTCTAAATCATTTAAATACAATGCAAAAAAGTAAAGGAGACAAATTTCTCCTTGTCGCACACCATTTTTACACACAAAAAAACTGGGAGCGGTGACCATTTTGTTCCACACAAGATTTGATGCATTGATACATAGATTTGATTACATTAAATATATTACCGTTAATGTTGTAATTTAGGATTTTATTCCAAAGAATTGATCTGCTTACACTATCAAATGCCTTGCTGAAATCTACAAAGGCGCAGAATAGCTTGCGCTTGCGTTTCTGTAATAAATCCGATAAAGTTTGGAGTGTATATATATGATCAATGGTGGAAAACCCCTTCCTGAAGCCAGCTTGATTGTCTAGCAATACATGCGTGCTTTCTACAAAAGTGGTAAGTCTAGTATTAATAACAGATGTAAATAGCTTACTGATACAGCTTAAAATCGTTATGGGACGGTAATTCGATGGATCGTGTTTGTCACCTTTATTTTTGAATATTGGTTTTATGATGCCGACCAGCCACTTATCAGGAAATACACCCGACTGTAGAACAAGATTAAAAAGTTTTTCATATATGGGAACAAGTATACATTTTGAAGACTTGATATATTCATTATATATATCATCAGAGCCACAGGCTTTGTCATTTTTAAGATTGTCTATTGCTTTTAATATCTCTTCTTGTGTGATGGGGGTGTTGATTTCTTCAGTGATGTCGTCGATAGCTTCCTCTTCAACATCATCTTCAGGGCCGTCGTTAATGTCCTTGAAGTAAGCAAAAAGCTTGTCGAGAGTAATATGTTCATTTTGGGTTTTTTTTGGATAATGAATTGATAATTTTCCAAAAATCTGTTGGTCGTTGTGATTTCATTTGACTTAATCGGTTTCTAAAATGTTCATTTGATTTTCTTTTGTAAAATTTCAACGTTTTTCTGTATTCTTTTGCTGCATTTAACATTCTTGTTCTATTTGCAAAATGTCTATGTTCGTTATGCATTTTTCTAGCTAAATGGTAATTTTTTCTAGCCAGTTTACATCGGTATCCAAACCAAACAGTTTTTGAATTAATATTTGTTTTCACTTTTCTTTTAAATCCAAATGATCTGACAGCAGAGTCACTTAATAACGTGGGTAATTTGTCTGTTAGAGTATTAATAATATAAGTAGTACATGCCTCGGGAGAGAGACAGGCTGCTTCCTGGTCGAGGGCTGCAATAACCTGCCTGTCGAGGTTGGCTAGGAATGAGTGCTCACGGTCAGGCTGCCATCGTCTGGGTCGGTCTGGCTGTATCGGCAACTCGACTGGCGATGGGCAGTTGAAGGTGAACCACATCGACAGGGGGCAGTGTGCATCGGAGTAGAGAGGGGTGAAGTCGTCTACTTGAAAACTCTTTGCAACATTTAAAAGTTCAACACTGCATATAAAATAATCAACAACAGCAGAGTTTTTCGAAGTGAATATGCTAGATTGAGAGTCAGTGCCCAGTCGCCCATTAACAATGAATAATTATTAGCGATACACAGTTTGATAAGTTTATGACCATAGTTATTTGAAGTATTGTCACTGTTAACCCTGGTGAGCGGGATACCGGCTTGTTCCAGTGTGAGTGCTTGATTCATGTATAGATCAAGGTCTTCGTCCATCTCGGTTTGGTCGGGGGTATCATATGTTATATAGTCTGGTATTGTCTTAGTACGAGCATTAAAATCTCCAAAGATGCATATCGAATCAGAAACATTGCTAAAATCAGTTATCTCCTTTTCAAACGCGTTTATTTAGAATATTTAGAATTGTCTGGGGGTATGTATACCACGGCAAAATAAGCCTCTTGTGTATGTGTAAGGGTACTTCTCAACTTAAACCGCAGTGCGTATTCCGAGTCTGTGTCCAATACTTCGACGTGAGGGGAAAGTGTTTCTTTAACATAAAGTGCAAAACCTCCGGATTTGCACTTGTTTGTTTGAACTTTTCTGTTTTTCATGAAGACATTATATCCAGGAATATCTATTTGGTCAAAGTCGTCCAGTTTGGTTTCCTGTAACCCAATTAAGTCATGTTGTGATATTTTGTTAATAAACTCCGGACAGAGAAGCTTCGTTCTAAGACCACATACATTAAGTGATAAAAAAGAGAAATCTTTTTTTGTTTCCTTTTTGCTTTTTAATATTAATGGTGGTGACTGGATTGTAGGGCTGGAATATTATTGACCCCCTATTGCATTGGAGACGTGTTGTTCGCTGTTGTGGCTGGTTGTTTGTTTGTAGTAGACTCATTGTAAGGTTGTGAGTGTCCGTGAGTTGCATGTGTGAGCCATGGAGATCTCGTTCGACGCTGATAGGATGACGCATGAGAAAAGTGATTCTCGTTGGCTGGGTTTTGACGTGGGGTGTATTGATTGGTTGCTTTTACATTAATGGGTTGTGCCGTACACGGGTAGATGCGTTTACCTTCTATGAATAGCTTGTCGCCGATCATGCTACATTTTTTCCGTTCGGATTTTGCCGTCTTGAATAAGGGCATTAGAGATCCTACGTCTCTGTACTATTTCTTGGGGGTATTGGGGGTTCACACCGTAATGTAGACCTTTAAGGTTCAATGGAGCAGCTTTCCGTACAGTTTCACGGTCTTTGAAAAATGCAAACTTGGCTACTATTGGGCGTGGTTTGTCACCCTGTTTGTTTCTCAGTCTACCGATACGATGTGCTCTCTCAATCGGAATATCTTCCTCAATTTTTCAATTTTGTTTTCATGAAGTCTGTAATGGTTTCTTCACAGTTCTCTTGTTCATTTTCAACTAGGCCACTAAAGAGGAGGTTCATCTCCATACTTCTAGTTTTTTAATCAAGTAGCTGTTCATGTATGTGGTCAACGTTTTGTGCATTTTCCCCAATGTGATCAGCATTTTCAACAATAAACGTTTGCACGCCTGGTATGTTTGCTTGTTCATGTTTCGTGCACGTTTCCTGTATTTGTTGAATTTTGCTCTGAAATGTTTCGAGTTTCGAATTGATTGTGTCATACTTTTCACTCATAAATTGAACACTTTTTTCAATGTCTGACATTTTTGCTTCTGTTTCTTGAAATTTATGGTGCAAAATAGTTACTGTTGCATCTGTTGAGGTGACTGCTGCTTCTATTGCATCTAGCTTGTTGATTTTGCTACACATCACTTCTATATTGGACAGTCTTTGCATGATGTCAACATTGTGTACAAGCATATGATTACCCTGTGGGGCCCCAGTGTTACCTGGCGATGTCAACAATTGCATCTAACCCTGTGGTGTATCATCAAATGTGAGGTGTTGGGGTTGGAATTGGTGAGCCATCGGGCTGTATATCATCTGTAGACTACCACCGACAATCTCAGGTAACGTACAGTTCTCTACCTGCGCAGTGTTAGATAGTGTTGACGATACATGGCGTCCATTTTTCTCACCTGGGGTTGTAGTCGACTCGTTGATTTGTGTTCCCGATGTCTTGTTAGTCTTCTTTTCCTTATCCTTTCTCATAGCACTTCGAAGAGGGTTCGTTGTAGTTATTCGCCGCTAGTTAGAATCTTCATGTATGTACACATTATTGATAAATCTTTTAAAAAAGTGAGAGGTAAAAATACACGTCTCCACACCATAGCCTCGTTCTCGCCATTTGATGTGATGTTTGATTTGTTGTCTGCATTGATTGTGGATGTTTTGTGTTCTCTGATGCGTATGTTGAGTTATCTTGATGTTTCCCAAATATAGTTGCTACAACAGTTTCCCACACCCTAAGGTTGTATTACATACGAATTAAATACAATATACTCCCCTGTCATGAAATACATGTTAATGCGACTTGGATGATACGAACAGTTATAAAGGGTTTTTTGTTGACGATTGAAAAAATGAATCATTCAATATTTTACCCTAAAGTGAACATGCACAAGCTTCGGGGGGAGATAATAAGCCAGGTGTTGAAGTGCTCTAGAATTGACTGCGAGATTTTAAACTGACCTGTGCTTCCATAATATCGTATTCAAGTAATAAAATGTGTTTATAAATTAGGTTGACCAATAGTGATGGTTATTCAGAATGAATATACTGATCCGTTCTTAAAAGCAAAATAGAAGGAGTTGAATGTATGCCCGGGTTGCATTAATTGAGAAATACTAGTACATATGAGATTATTTCCAGCTCCAATACATCAACCTGTTCAGACTGATAGTGATTGATAACTCAAATAAAGTAAGTAGAAACCATATGTACATGTATACGCAAAACGATATAAACGATACATGTGTTTATTGAGTGCCTTCTATGATTGGATGTCATGAATCCTTTCATATGGGCGAACTAAGTGCCTTATTCGTTTAGAAAGTGTAATGCACTGGACATGAACATTTCACTGATTATCTGACTGCTCAGAATAAACACAGTAGTGTACTCCTATACTCATTTTGGGTTATGATAAACTATAGCTTTTTCGATTGGAAATGCTAAATTATTTCGGATAGATTACCCCATATATCATTATCATTAAATATATGATAAATAATTATAACGGCTATTGTGTAAAATACCCACTTTTTGCATAGTGCAAGCATGGTTGTAGGCATTTTTGTATTTATCAGTAGCCTTAATACCTTAAATATGACGGATGGGTGCAAGCAGGTTAACAATTTAAAAACCTTCAGGAGAGCTATTATACCATTTGCTTTCCAGAATAATAAAATTTACTAGTGATATGCAGAATTATGTTTAACGTCAAAGGATGCAAAGATTGTATCAGCAGACAGATGTATTTATTATTTGTGACAAGTAAATGACGTGTAATGGTTAGACAGAATCTAAGAATATTGATCCGTTCTTTAAAGTAAAGAAGAAACATGTCCTAGTTGAAGTAATTGAGAAATACTAGACTATATGGAGTTTATTCTCAGTTCAAATACACCAGCCGTCTGTAAAAGTAAGATGATTGATAACTCGAAACAAATAAGTAGAAATCCATATTATACATTAAAATACATCAAAAGATGCGGCTTGCAAAGAATGCCTCTTATGTTCAGGAATGATAATTTGCCTGATATAATGAGTGTATCAGCAGGAAAAGACGGCTAGTTCAGGAAATGCCGTAGTCAAATTTAGAAATAAATATCAGGAATAGACTGGTCATGACTCTAACCAGACAATTGTTTGAAAACTGAAAACTTTATCATCGTGTTTGTTCACGATTCTTTAACATGAAGAAGACTGGTGAATATAAAACTTCTGACTAATGAATCCATATGACCAATCAGAGAGGTCACTTTGAGGTTTTTATCATCTTCTTGAGAGTAATGGGATGGAATTACTTTTAGATAAAGATTACCTTGAGTGTGTAAACAAGAATGTGTTAACATGCAGCTGTTGTATTTCATAGATACATTGGTTCACGCTGACATGGTTGTATGAACTATGTTTTTATCAGTGACGTCAATCATCTCTATGATGCTATGCATTTGTATCTATAAGTTAATGTTAAACATATGATCGTTACTGTAATTTCTGTTACTTTTTTCCTATTTTCGTATTTGCATTTTTGGCAGAATTGTCCAATTTACCATATGTACTGTCAGGTGTGTGTCGTGCACGGACTTGGTGAACAGTAAATACTAGTGTTTTATGCTTTGAGTTAAATGTATGGATGTGGTGTTATTGTGTCTTCAACAACAAACATTTATATACTCATCCAACAAGGAATGCACGATTGAAATGAGTTTTGTTTGTACTGAAAAATATCTTATAGTTTGGTTTCAGTCATACAAGTGTATTTTATGACAATTGTATACTGTTTTAATTGCAATAAACATACATAAATGTTGCAAATGAAAACAAATATCTAAAATGTTTGTTTTCAACAGACCAAATATCAAGAAAACTGATTTATATAAAGTAATCATTGTACTATTTATCAAATAACATAATCTTTGTCTTAATTATCAAATTACATCAATGGAAAAAAATGATGATATTGTGAACTTTTGATCTGTAGTTACTTACACACATTGTACCTAAAGCAGCCATACAATGCCAGGTAAAAATTTGGCAATCACAGTCAATTTAGGATGAATCATGCAGTCGAATGGAAAGCACCAAATGGACCAAATACCCTACCATTCTGGAGAAGTCTTTTAGAGGATTGATCAGATTATGATATGGCCATTATTGTCATATTTGCGAAAAGCCATGTCGTTCTTCTTAGTTTTTGTCAATGAAATATGAACCTTTAAACAAGTGGAACTGAAATTCATGATTGATATCGTGTATGCTGTGAAGTTCAATCCGTTCCATTCACAGAGGATGAAACGTAGCACATGCTGTAAATAACTATAATTGTCTTGAAACTGACGGCTCTTGAAATTCACTAGAATTACCGGATTACTACTCATGGAGTGCAAGTGTGTGACAGCCATTTATAATCATTATTGACTTAATTTTCACAACATTTATTCTTTAACAACATTTCTTAAATGTTGAACCTATCTGAATTGCCATCATTTGTTTGCAAGACGTTTCAATTCCGCCCTCAGGTATGTTTTCAAGTATGGTCTACATTATGAAATGCCTGATGAACAGTGTATCAAAATAATGTTCCTTAAAACCTTAAATGGCGTACCTGAAAGAATGACAAACAGTTCTACGTATGATCACGTATTCTTTTGGATTTTTACTGAAGATCAATCACAATATGCAACATCATGTATGATCTAAAGCCACATTAACACTTATCTAAATTACATAGCAAAACGAGTGTCCACATTCTCTTACAATTGTACAAACTAAGAAGTTTAACTTTCAATAAAAGTCACGTCACATCCATACATTGGTATGATCTGATTTAAATGACATATCAGACCAAACTTTTTTGTAGCAAACTTGCCTTAAGTTGTACATGTAGAGCAAGAGCAACATTATTTTAACATATTCATCATCAAGTTAACGTAGTTGATGCTTTGAGTCTGTTTATTTCTTCCTGATACAAATAAGACATTTGCATTCTACATGAGACGGGTCTACAGGAAGTTACGTGTGTCGCCATCAGAAACATGAGTGCTTTGTTCTTCTTCAGTTCTTAGTGTCTGCAGCTGGATGATGTTATTTACCAGACAGGAGCAAAACAGTGCTTTACAGGAATGGTGCATACATATTCCACCAGGCAGAACACAACAGGATAAAATGTATCATAAAATTGGAAATATCAGAAAATTGGTTTTAGAAATAAATATGTTATATGAGTATGCATGTTACAACAATTAATGAACATATACCTAGGTACCTAATCTCCAGAGACATAAAAGAGTCTGCACATTTCTTTTTTGGTGGGAAATCTTGTTAATTGTGAATTTGAAATAACATAATGTTGCCTTTTTTTGTGTAAACCATTGCTTCATATTTTTTTAATTTTGGGAAAGAATATTAGTAATAGTAAATACATGTATGCAATAGATTAAGCAATAAATGTGTTCAGTAACCATCTTTAAGGCGCATCAACACACTGGGCTTTGTGAAAGTATGAATAACCTGACACACCACAGATGTTCATAAAATAATAGTTGCCTTTCTTCTTACCTTCGCAATATTGACATCGGAAACGTCAAGATGAAAAGTGGCAATTCAGTCATAGAGTTACATATTTTTGAATAAGTTTCCACAAAAGCTGTTGATGTTTTTATTTCACATGTTTACAGTCTCACTAGCATCACGTGTGCTCATCATAAGGTTTAGAGTTTTTTTGAGGTTTTGATATTGTTAAACATAAACATTTATCAACCGTGACCTTCAGATGATTTTGGCAGCCTATATCCAAAGGATAAACTACATGTACATATGAACACTGTTACCATATAGGCTGTGTGATACCTGCAGAAAATCGTACCATTGTAAACTTACAGAAGTGATAAACAAACGCTTCTCTACATGTCTGAGTCATGCAAATACTATTTTTAAAATATCACATTAAATAGAAGAAATGTTAAGATCATCGTTTGATTGACACAATAAATAAAACATTCATTTTCTCTTCGAACTTCATCTTACCACTTTGTCCTTCATCATCATTTGTATTTGAATCATTTTCTTGAACAATTAAGTATTATATTGATTTTTATTTTTAGTTGTAGTAGTAGTTCTTGTACATGTAGTATCATTATTTCACAGTACTTTAAAGAGTGTTTCATATATTCACAAAGTAATATCTCACTATCGACTACCTGGATATAGGCGCCTGCTATACTGGTAGAACCACACCATAAGTATACCTAATGTTGTCTACAAGGTTGTTTTATCTGGAGCCATCAACACCATTTCTTTCAAGATTATCTGTTCCCTCCAGAGAAACAAAGGTTACAAGAATTTGACCTATGTGCCGACTGAATGCAAAGAATTTCCCCAAAGAAGAGGAGGCACAAGGTCATCAGATAACACTTGTCAACCCTTGCCACAAATGGCACAAAGATAGAAAATGAAGTGTTTGTTTTAAACCACACTTTTAAATAAGAGAACTTTAAAATGTGGTAGATAATGCTAGAATGAAGGTACTCCAAATGTACTGTTATGAAATACATAATATTGTTAAAGTGACTGTATCGTTTTTTCTCTCAAATTTGTTTTAGCAGTTGTCAGTACACTTTGTAGAGGAATAGATTGTCTTTTATTCGAGATGATGTTGAAATGCGTATTGGCAGGTGAAAGATAGTTTGCGCTGTCTACTGCAGTTTTTTTTTTATAATTTAGCAGACATCACCAACTGTGTTATTAAAAAAATTGAAAAATTACTCTAGCCACAAATGAGTTGTTGAACGTTTAATGTTACTTTATGTTATGATGTTAACACTTCACATTTCAATATATCACCTACCACTTATTTGGAGTGCATTTTCATAAGTATAAGTTTCATTATATAAAAACATCACAATTGTTGCAGACGAGAGCTATTTACAAAACTATTTCCAATAAAACAATCCAAATGTGTCACTGAAGCACAGCATACATTATTTTTGTTCATGCATCTTGGTTGTATTTTATCTATCTTAGAGGTTCAAAGTGTAGTTACATAAGAATTAAAACAATACCAGCATATTTATATATAAACAATTTTTAATTCTAATGGGATAGAGACAGACAATACACTAGTTGTGGTATTTCAGCAATCGTTTGATTTATTCTGTTTAGCCTTGTTGCTAGTACTCTTGTTGTTATCCAATATCAATGTGGTGTGAAGCAGCATCTCCATAAAGTCACTCTCGAGTCATCTTTCCAGATGTGTATCCGATCTCAAGAACTATAATTGATTTTTATCCTTCTGTTCAAACAACTTCCTGTGAAGTTCTATTTTGTAGGATACAAGTGTGGCGTTTATACCAGGAAGCAATTAACAGGCACTCATTCTGTCAGCTAAACCACCTCCCACATCTGCATTGAATGATAACTCCCTTTCTAGAACGTTTATATTTTTCAGTTATCTCACTTAACCGCTGACATGCATGCTTCTGTCTTAGTAAGATTTAACACTTCCAGTCAGGGATATTTTTCTAACAGCCTCAGTTCCTTTCAGGTAAATCACATCTGATACCCTCTGTAACACTTACTTAGTATGAATTCAAGTTCTTTTCAAAATAATATCTCACCTTTACCCAGCTAATGGCTTACTGGCAGCATACTTAATACTCTTTGACTGATTCGAGAAGACATTTGAAGCACCCAGGTACTTCCTGTTCATGAGTTAAATGATATATGTAGGGAATCGGAACGAATGGTATACTTTCACGCAGATACAAGCCAAAGCACAAGCAACTACTTATTAAAAACATATGTTGTCCATAAACATTAGTCTTACTTACAGTATCGTCCGAAATACTGTATATATCACTTAATTAACTGGCATGAATCATGGAGTTTGACACATGAGGTTGGGAATATAAAGAGACAGTTTGAAATAGTGTCTGTATAACTGATGAGATGATAGACAGCGTTGATATTTTTTTTATTTAAATGTATGTGCATTTTGCTTAATTTCTAAAATAATTTGTAAGACAAATATGGATCATTACCCTCAGATGGTAATCCTATATATCAAAAAATGAAATTTGATTCTTCATCGGTTTCATCTATTCCTACAATGATATATCACTACTGTTGACTACTGGACACGATTAATCATTACTTTTATCAACATAATATACTTTCAAATTAATTACATATTTTCAACAATATTTATATCTAAACCGAAATTAGAGTAATATTGGCTATTCATATATTGAATAGTAAATGATGTTGAACCAATAACAGGAACTGGGTAGAGATGCTTCAGATGATCCATGCACATCCAGCTATATGTTCTCAATCAATGTAACTCAGACTGTAAACTAATTGCATGACCTAATTTCAGCGTTACTTCAACATGTGTTCATGTTTTGCTCTGCTCAGTAGAATGCAAGTGTCCTGTGTGTACCAGGAAGCCATAAACATACTTCCTTGCTTCAAAATAGATAGGGACAAACACTTTCAGTTGATAATAAACAACTCTTCAGAGTGATTCACTTCCCTACTTGTGCAACTGCAATGCATTTATGCTGAAGATTGTCATTTATTAAGATAGTAAAAATCTTTGTTTGATGGAGAACTGCAGCAAATCTAAAATTGTTTGGAAACCGTTACATTGCTTGGAGGTTAAATGTGTAGATATAAACTCAGATCTTATGATCAGAGTTGTTCAAGCAATGCAGCATGTGTTAGTCTATTAGCTTCACGTGGCTTTCGAAGTGCCTTCAACTGATGGTACAGAACCTCGAACAACTGTTGTGTGAACTGTGCAATTCGTTCTTTGTCACATCTGCACTTGGTTACAGTTGATATCCTTGATAATTGCCAAGACATAAACCTAGTTGTTGTTGTGGCGGGATTACTGAGCTCTTATGTTTCTATTTCTATAAGTTGTATGCTTTCCACGAGGGTAATACGGTCTCATGAAAATTCTCTGTACCGGTATCTCCTGAGATCGATAGAAAAGTATACAATGTATTTATCCATCATGTCAATAAGAATAGTACAGTGGATTTTAACCGATCAGCAGATATCACTTGAATGACCTTGACCCTAAACGTAAACAAAATGGCGTCATATCTCTAAAGCAAAAACTAATGCTTTTTTTTACCTGGACAATTCCAAGTTTACACATAATAACAAAAATGGAAAGTTTTATAAATAGTTTTTAAAAGGGGCAGGTTGGCAATTCGTTATTCTTTCGCAATATATATCTTAAACCATTCTCATAGATTTTAAAAGTATTATTTTTTTCAGTATTTTAAACGTTTCAAAAGTCATTAGCAACCAACAATTGAGACGATTCAACTTTTAAATGGTTTGGATTTTCATACTTTCACTTCTTTATATCTGGGATTACACCTTTGCAAAAATAAGCATTTTTGGGGGTATATTTTGCCATACTCCAATGGGGTTATCGAAAATGGAACACTGTTACATTATCTACATGTCATTTTATTATTGAACACAGTTCTTGATCATGTGTGTACCTCTCTCTTAAAAACAATTTAGAAATATCAACAACTACATTTATTTGAGAAACAGAAAACTAGAATTTTGAGTTGAAGCCAGAGCTTTTATCTTTTCACTGCTTCTGTTAGTGATTCACGAAGCTGTATTCCATTCCTCCACTACCACACTGTTGTTATCTCCAGGAAGATATAAGACTTCTGTCTGTCCTCACAGTCGGTTGTTTGTTTAGACATCTTCTGTTTATGTTATGGATTTTCACTCCTGAGTACATCCTCTCCATCAACATCTGACAACAGAACCTCTACATCAGCCCTTTATAAACACCAATGGCGTACATGTACATCTACTTGAGATTCTCATAATGAAATTTGGGTTTTGGAAGGGCCCAACAAATGTATATGCAATTTACATCAAAAGAGGAGGGTAGGCACCTTCTACAATAAGCTTCAGCTGATATTATATCTGAAATGTGTGGCTCACATTAGTGGATGTTAGTCAAAAGTACTTTCAAGTTCAGAAAATAACATGTTAAATTCATGCCACATTCCTGTTCATGATATCCTCATATCCTGTATTATTGAAAACATTTGGGAAATGTGCAAATCACTGACATTGTACCTGAAAATAGGTATTTTTATTGTCATTTAACCAGCAGCTTATGACACATATATGTATATACGATTCAAGGAAAATGACTGATTTCGAAAAACATTTTTTCAATATCTGTCGAAACTAATCTTCTGAATCAGATGATAAATAGATAAACGCCAAAAACATTATATTTCAATTTCTGTAAGTATTACAAAATTGCTATTTTATTTCATTTCGTTGGCTACAATGTGCAATTGATCACAATGCTTTGTGCTGTAACATAGACGAACAGACAGACATTATTTTTTATTTCGGAATACATCATGCAACAGTGGTCATAATTTGTATTGTGATCTTACTCTGAAAACATAATGCAGGAACAGTGCTGTGCAGTAATTAACTTGTGGGTTTTTGCATTGTAAAATTAATGTTAACGTTACTGGGCCTTTGCAGACATTTGTAGTTGTCTCTTTACAGCTGGTATTTATGACATCGAAAGAACACATTATTTTCAGTTTCTGTTTCTAAGGCTTCACATAGCGTACACAAGTAGTGTGTGTTTGGGGAATCCTCTTTAAGTCTAAACATGTTAACTTTAAAGTTGTTATTTGAAATTCGAAGCTTGATAAGTGCACGGATCAGGTGCTTATACTATAGTTCTGTGATAGTCGGGCTCCAGTTGAAGTTCATATTAAAACTGTGAGAAATGGTTGAGAAAAGTGGAACTGTTAATTACGATGTGCCAGGTTTGGAATGCTATATCCTTCAATCGTTGTTCGAAAATGTTCATGAATTGCTCCGCCGTTTGAGCAGACATGAGAAAATCCGTTTCTGAATAATAATAATGTTCTCACATTTGATGCCCAGTTTGCTTTACATATCATCAAATGTTTTAAGCAGTGTGTAGCTCTGAAATGGATAGCGTCGATTATTCATGCCGAGCATGTTAAACCACATCTTGATAACTCGAGTCTGGGTTAATTCATAGATGGGGTAACGTCCAAGCTCTCCAAGTATGGCTTTATTTAAAGCATATTTTCCAATTTTCAGGAACCGTTTGAAGTACATTGTCTGAACCCTTTCAATTGCATCAGAATATTTGAAACCTCATATTTCCGAACCGTATAATAATATTGGCACTATTTTTCGGTCAAATATAGTTCTTGCTCTGGAATATGATAGTACTTTATACTTGTTAACGAGCCTCAAAATAGAAAGGCAGGCTTTGCTTGCTTGTTGGGCGATTGTTTCACAGGCTCTAATCCACACGAGTCTAGATGAAAATAGTATGCCGAGATATTTATAATATGTTACCACCATAAGTGGATTTTTACAAAATGTCCATTTTTCAAAATGCTTCAGACTTTCTCTATTTGGAAACAATATTATATTTGTTTTATTAAGATTCATTTTCACTCCCCATTTGTCACAGAAAGTTTCCAGAATATATAATTGACGCTGTAGATTAATTACACTGTTCGCTAAATGAACGATGTCATCAGCAAACATTAGTAACAGTATATCTTGGGTATCTTGAGTAACAAAAACTACAGTGTTGCCTGATTGATAAAGAGCTGTTGCAAATTCATTAATAAAGAGAAGGAAGAGGAGGGGCTGAGAATACATCCTTGTCTCACTCCACGTGAAGTATCAAACATTTCAGTTATTGTGTCAGTATTCACTCTTACATTGGTTTTCACTGATGCGTACATACTTCTGAGCAGCATAGTGAACTTTTCATGACAGCTACGATGAATCAAAATGTATAACAACTTATCTCTATCTACAAAGTCAAAAGCGTTTTTAAAGTCAATGAATCTGCAGTGGAAACGGCCTTTAGATTTGCACAAGTATTTCGAACACAAAGCCTGGAGAGTGAATATGTGATGAGTAGTGGAATACTGTTGGCGGAATCCAGCTTGACTTTCCGATAATATACATGTATGTCGTTTAATTCAACCCACATCCGCAGTCTTTTCTCCATTATTGTGATAAACAGTTTTCCCATAGTGTTTAGAAGTGATATTCCTCTGTAATTCGAGGGATCTTTCTTGGATCCAGATTTAAACAGCGATATAATAATGCCTATATTCCAGCTGGTAGGAAATACACCCTCGTCCAAGACCTTATTGTACAACATCTTGAGATATGGAATAATAACATAATTTATCATACTCAACTGTTCTTTAAGCATATAGAAACGACATCATGATATTATAAAAATATACATAATGTTATCATTTAAGGCACATTTAAAGCATGAACTGAAAAAGTCATCTAATTTAATACTTTGCCTGTCTGCATTACATGATCAGTGACATCATCTGGTATTTATGGCATGTGAACTATAACATACAGAGCACACCTGGTTGTCGTTGTATTGCTTAGACATTCATCTCTCACCACTAGAATACTATTCTTAAGGTCCTTCTCATAGTTCAAATCTTATTTTCTCATCAATGACATTCCTCCTTGACATCGGACTGATTCGTACTGTTATACAAATGTTACCTGAAATGTGATATGAGTTCTCTCAAGGTCAAGGTCATAAAATAATCCATCTTCATACTTACCATAATAAACAGCTTGATCTAAATCAATATCAGATAGTATATAGGTCCAACCTTGATGCATAACCATCAATACAAATTACATAACCATCAAATACAATGAATTTAAATTGAACGAAAGTGACAGTTCCTTGTAGATCATAGTGATCAGAGACGAAACAAATTCAAATCACAATAGTGCATTAGATGCTGGTATGTTATGTTTTAAGTAGAGCTTTTTTGTAAAAATATGTAAGGACTTTATAGTATTAATATGACACATCTACTTAGATTGACTTGTTTTGAACGACACAACGATGGACTGCAAACACTACCTGAATACAATTTATCGATTGATAAATTACCAATACAATAGGTCATAAAATCGTGTATGGCTTTTTAAAGACAAATCTTCAAAGACTCATATTACGAAAAGATGCAATAAAAAGGATATTAATTAATAATTCTGTGAAATAATACGTCCTGCATGGGAATTCATTTAAATTTAATACACTATGTACAGAGCTGATAAAGGTTTTATTGCCAGCTAAGCTCCTTGTCTGTCATAAGAACCTTGAGCAAACATCTTCAACCAAACAATGTTAGCATCTCTCGTAGGAATTGCTTTTAAGTTTATTGAATTTTTTTCTACTCTCAATATGTTTTCTATATGTTATTCAATTAGTGTAACATACCTATGTGTGACAATAGTCCATACATATTTTATTATTTGTCCATGTCTATGACACAATGTATACTGTTAGACCTGTTATGGTCTGCCTTGTAGTGTAGTGCTTGTATACAACGCTGTAAAACTTTGACCATGTCAGGTAAATCACATCATCTAGTATTAGACACATAGAAAAAAGCAAGAACTGAGCTTTCTAATGAAGACATACACAACATCATGTAATGGTGTTCCCTGTAGAACTCAAGTGTCGTATTTGTACCAGGAAGGAATAAACAAACTTTGATCCTGTCAAGCAAATCACATCAATCAGTTGTAATTGATAATAAATCCATTTTAAAGGAAAGTTGTTCTTGTTCAACCTGTCCGACTGCCTAGAGATTTGCTACAGAAATTCCCAAATCAAAACATATTTGGTGCCTGCTTGACATCATACGACTGCTTGGATTACAAATGGCATTTAATGAATGTTAAACTTTCTGGATTGTAGAACTGTATGAGTGCATTGACAATCAGTTCGTGAATGTTATTCCAGTCAGTGTTCATGTTGTTTGTATAAGGGCTGATAGCCATACATAATGCACCATGCAATATAGGAATGCACATGTTGTGTGTGAACGTTTCGTATTAAAAATCTTCCATGTTGTCAAATCTTGTGTCTATATATAAAGAGGGATATTTGATGACAATTTTATATGTAAGCCAATGTTCTAGTGTGATTGTATATTTAGTTTCTTTCTGATTTCTAAATATAGTGTATATGGGGATGTTTGCCATACATATACATATAAGTTGTCATATATTGTATGGTGACCCTGTTTATTAAATATTCTCCATTTACGTATGTCGTCTGAATAATATCTCTGGTGGCTTGACATAATTGATGGTGCATCTTTTAAATAGTCATTGATATCAATTCAAATCAGGATCAATATTCAAACATAGCGACTGTCGTTCATTCAGGGACGCCTTAAGGTTTTTAAGGAATATTGATACACGTTTACCACCATTATAACATAATGACAGCTTTACTTTGATCATAATTAAAAACATACTGGAAGGAAGGGATAAGAACGTTTCACAATTTCAAATGACTACCATTCCAGGTTTGTTGAGCATGTTTTAAAATGTTGTTAAAATGTACATATTTTGTTAAACGTGCGGTCATCTATGCCTGCGTTTCCCGAGGTATTAGTATAAGTACATTTCCTGAGTATTCAGTTTCAAAAAGATTACCAGTATATAGAGCAAGCGAGCTATTTCGACATCCTCTGTGAATGATATGGATATCACTTCACTGCAAGTTACTAAGAATGTCTGTTGCACTTGTTTAAAGACTGACATTTCTTTTTAAAGAGATCTAAAGAATGCCAAAATATTTTACAAATATGGAAATAATGATCTAATAATAATCAAATCAATTCTCGCACAATAGCAGCGTATTTTGTCGATCGTTTGCTCTCCATTAACCCTGTTGATTCATCACAATATTACTGATCGCGAAAACTGTTCCAGGCATTCAATGCCTGGCAAAGAAGTAGTACAAATGATTTTATTTCTATGAGTACATCGATTTGAGTCTTGCATATGTTGTATCAAGTATACACGTATATGTACATTGTACTTGATCCTGAGATGTAAAAAGCACCGTCAGGCTTGAGTTATTTTGTCATTTAGATCTGTAAGAACAGAAAGATTTTCTGATAACAACTTTTGTGTGCAAAATACATGACGTTTCCGAGAATATACTCCGAACAGTTGTTATCCAGAAACTCTGTCCTTATGTATGTTATATTACGAAATGGTCGTGTGTAACCTTGTTATACTTCTAAATGAAATTGACATACATAGTTCTGTATAGTTCGAAAGCTTGTGCAGTAGACATTCATTTGTTCCATAAATGACCTCATTAACACCTACCCGTTAAGATGAATCTTTATTTCCTCCAGTATTTACCGAAAATTACATATGAAAATTCATTACATTATATAACAAAAATAGGCATGGATATAAACTTTTTTTTGCATATTTACAGATTTATATACAGCAGTAATGGACATCAAGTGTATTATGCATTGTAGCAGTTGACAAAGTGAGGTTTAAGTTCATATACGTTCAGTGAAAAGCTAAAAACAAAATATTTTCCCATAATACTGGATCAATTGTGTGATAAAAGTTAGTTTCTGCTCCAAACAGAAATGATAACATATCTTGTTCATCTTGCATTTCGAACATAACATAGGTTTCAACATCAAGTTTGTCAATTAGATATGCAAAGAAAGTATTTCGTTGGTGTAATAAAGTTTCACAGTGGAGAAGTACAGGCAAATCATAGTCAAACGTTTGTTTATTACAAAGAGTACACTCTCTTGATATTTTACCTCTTGATGATATTTTGACACAAAGTTGCAAGGGAGATTTATAATTTGGGTATTTATATGCTGGTTGCCATACATTGTAGAATATGATAAGAGAGTCTCGTATGAATTGATGCATAAAATGACATATTTGAACGATAGGAAGTTTGCAAACGCCACAATTGTTCTTCATAAGTATGTACAGTAGTATTTACAATGTTTCTCCATACATCTTTCCGAGCAAATGTGCCTTGTGCAATATATTTGTTAACATGTGCATTTAGATTATACTTTTTAGCTGTTGATAAAAGATCATCACATATATTATTGGATTTAACTGTACCTGTGATATCAGCACAAAATATATGATTTGCAAAGTTGTTACGCCCAGTCTTACATAGTCGACCAAGAAATAGAAGCTTACATTTATCGATACAAGCTATAAGCGACCATAACCCCAGGTTTGCAATGGTAGATATTGAAGATGATCTTTTATCAAGACCTTGTACAAGTCGAGCAAAATACCTTTGTGTTTGGGACAGATTTGAGAAAGGCAGAAGTGTTTCAGGGTAGGCCAGAACTAATTTATAACTCTCGATCCTATACTGTCAAAGTCTGAGCTCAGTTTCTGATATATATTATATATAGTTGCGACCCCTTAACACAACTATATGTCGACAACTGCTCACATATGTTATTGTGTTAATTATTGGTTTACATGTACTGTTACTGAGTACAATTTCGATATTGAGTTAACCGAACTGGGTGCAAGGTCTTACTGCTAAGAGTATTTGCATGTTAGACACTTTTAAGAGAAGCATGTACACTTTAGTTCGAGCATATGCAGGTGTTTTATGCACAAAAACATACTCATTTTGAGAACACTCAAAAATAAACTTATCTTAATATGCTGCGTTGTGTGTGGTTATGATGACACTAAACTGTAATTCTCAGAAATGTTCATGAACAATGTTTGAATTGAAATACAGTAAGTTCTTACAGACGTCTATTTTAAAATAGGCCAACCATACAATCAACATAATAGATGTCTATTTTCGTTATCATTTCACCGAAAATAATTTCCTTTGCAGTACTAAATAAGGTAACTGTGAGTTTAATTTACCTGAACACTTGACAACGTTGTAATACAATCCACGTGTAAACTACACGTGAACGATAGAAGATAGAAGATAATATATATTTAAGCTTTTTATATAATGTTATTGCTCGTTTATACTTTACTCTTTCTATTGGCTGTACCTTGAACCATTTCGGCATTACATAACCATTATTCAAACGATGGTTTAACCCTCATAATAGTTTATAAAAGGATATGTAACCAGTCAACAAATGTGTTGTTTGTGGATTTGCATGAACACACTCCTATTCTCTACTGACAGCTCCTGTGTTTTCAAATCTATATTAGGTGTCACACTATTCTTAAGAATCAGAGTGCCTGGTATAAAGGATACTGAACTCCCTTCCATGTAATGTCCCTTTTGTTACTTTAATCAAATCATGATGTGAACGTAATTCGCGAATCCCAATAAATATACGTTGATAATAAGAATTACTAGTTCCAATTGCTTGTACATTCCTCTGTTCCATCTTTCTTCTCAAGGGACTTGATTGCGACAATATTATGCTTGTATTTTTCAAAGGAATAAATTCAAGCAGCATATTGACTGTTGATAAATTATGAATAGTTTTGTAGGAATACACTGTTAGCTATGACATCAACTTGCTGATAACAACTGGCCATAATGAATGAATTTGGCATTATCTCAATGTTCGAGATTGTCCATTTGTTTTTAAAAAGTCAATATGTCATGTTTTGTGCTTCAACTATTGGTGTTTAAAATATCTTCTTTCTGTATTTATTGTATTATAAATCTCTAATATTATCAATGTTTCTATACTATGATCACGCTAAGATATTTCTATATAGATATATGGAACTCAGGATACTTACCCATCATGATAGAACGGCTACAACTTGATTGTCATGTTATTCAATTGTATTTGATACCAATGATTTCTGCAATCACGTTAAAAGTTTTACTTCTAATGATATCAACAGGAAGATATTTTGCAATCACATAGAATTAAAAACACAGTACACTTTGAGGTTTATCCTACTTAACTTTGCACGAATTATGTTTTGACAGTGACATTACACTTGGGTTTTTTTCTTACCACAACTGATATCATTGTGACATAAAGAGGACATTATGATACCAGGTTCCCACCTTGGCACCTAGAAATACACAGTGCTGCCATGGTTGTTATATTTATCAATTACCTCAACCTTCTACGGATTGCTTTGTAGTGTTTATTGATAAACATATTTTGTTTTCATAATGCTCTTAAAGATTATAGAATCTCTCTGTTCTTTTCGATGTTAATTCGTTTATTCATAAAGACAATACTTTAAAGTAAACGAAACACAAAAGATTATTTCGAACCGTCACCTACTCACCAAGATATGGCCATTCAAAGTGAGTAAAATTGGCCTCCGAAGTATCTTAGTCTGCCGGGTCGCCGTTAGCTTGCGTTAGGGATTCGACGTCATACACAGGAGTTGCTTAATGAAATCCTTAGGCGATGTGTCGAATTTCGTCGATAATTGGTTTAAAACATAATAAGAACGTTTTGACATTACAAGTTTTCGATAGAATAGGCATCTGTGCGTCCGTATGGAGTAATTTCGGAGTTTTTGGAGCATTTTTCGATATTCAATCGCTGATTTTAGATTTGTTCTTTTCCCAATCGGGTTGAGTGTTAGGTTATCTTATAGGCTACAATATGTTTTGAAATGAATAACTGACAATTCAAAAATATAAAAAGAACATGCAATTTTTTAAATTATAAACGTCATTATTAGTTAAATATTTTGATGTGCTTGATTTTGTGTTTGAATATCGTTTGTGTTTGAATATCGTTTCAAATCTACTGCATCATTATTTCTCTTGGGGACTTTATATAACTAATAGAATAGTTGCATTATAACTAAGAAAATCATATAATTTTCATCATTGTAACTGGTTTACACTTTTTAGAAACAAATATGCGGGCTTTCATTAAATCTATAGTCATGTACATTTACAATTACTTAGATTCAGTGTATTACCACTGACCTAACACAAACATTCATTAGATTATAGCATTGCATGAGCTTTACTATAAAAAAAACACCAGACTTTCTCATGTTCCTGGCATGATATAAAAAAAGCCTTGCATTTTATATTGCATGTATAATGGTTTGTCAATTCAATTGTTTTTGGAAATAAAATACCGTTTAAATCGCATCGAATACAAATATGGAAAATGTATATTTCCCTTTTTCGAATAAAATAATTGAAACTATAGAATTCTATCAACTCACCATGGCCTTGTGTTGTTTGGTTTGCAATTTAAAAAGGCTATAGTTCAGTCATGTAGATTTCCCCTCTTATTTCATATTTATCAAAGTTAGTGTCAATAAAGAAACTGAATCACTTATTACATATCCTTACATTGATAAACAAAAATATGGGAAAATATATTTTGTTATTTCGCAAATGGACGAATGTGAAAAAACAATTATTCACCATACTCATAAGTCAATGAATCAGGCGTGTGAACACCGTTATAATCCGTGTAATAGATTTATGTGACGTTTGAATATCTTCATCATATGACATGCATGACGCCGTCATATTGGGCAAGGATAAGAATTGTTCCAAAACACATTGCATAATTACGGGTCCAGCAATGGTCACATCCAGTATTAAACAGTGTTGACATCTACTGCCATTTGTAGTACGTTTTACGGGGCGTGTATATATGTAATTTCGTTGTATAAGGACAAAGGTAAATATGTTTTCAGGCAGTTATGTAAGGCTAATTTTAGTGGATTCTGTAAGTAGAGGCCAAGCGACTCCTGTGTATTACGTCACATGGCCTAGCACGCGGCATTCGCTCTTGGCTTAAGTTTTACAAGGCGTAATTGAGCGGCGTTCTTAAAAGGCGTTATAAAGGCGTTTATTGGTTGAATTGACATATATCAAGTAGAATCCTCGTCATCTTTGAATATGCTTGAATAAAAACCGAAAATTGATATGGTCGAGGTTTGTGGGTCTTCAAGTGCTTCACATAGGATAAAGACACCATGAAAGCATACATCGATTACACAAAAAACAGTGCATAGGTAACCTCCTGATGGCCTGATGAGACAAATGAGATATTCTAAACAAAAAAGCGTCTGTACGAAGACAACAATAATGGAATAATATTTACTGTATAAAAATGAACATTTTAAAAAACATTTGTGAAAAATCAAGTAAAATCCATTCAGCTTTGTTAAAGAGGTCAAGTAACAAACTTTATACTAAATAAATGAAAGAATGGTTGATGTCAAGTTGACAAGAGGAATACTAAAGATGAAAGAGTATCAAATGTCTTCCAATTTGTTAAAAATATGTAGAAACTTCTTCAACAACGAGCAAATCTGATTATGTGTCGGAAATATATCAATCCACATGTAATAAAGTTTTTGGGTGCCAAGTTTTCTGAGAATATTAAGCCTAATTCAAAGCAACACGTATGATGGTTGTGAATACTTAGAATTCTATGTGAGAAAACCATGTCGTGATGCTTTTACAAGTGCACGTGTTTTAAAGTTGAATGAAAGTATGAAAGACATTCCAAATCATTGCAGATGGTAAATGAGATTAACCTGACAGGATCAAAATCCGTTTATTTATTTATTGTTCAAACGTGACACCTTTGGACCACGAAAGGACAAAAGTTTGAGAACTTGTATAAAACAATTTTCTGAACTTTTATCTTTTTTTTTAGTCAGCTCAATGAATTTATCATCTTACTTTTTCATAAATCAAAATCACCTTTCTTATAATTTATTGATGCTATTTTCTTTTCGTTTAGTAAATTGGTTTATTGTGATATTACCCAATTCAAAACAATGTTGCAGTCAAAAAGCAAATTTATATTTCTATTTACTGTTTAACATTCTTGGGACTTCTTAGAATATACGTAGGTAAACATACTGGAGTTTCATTGACATTTTGTGTATGTGTGCGTTTCTGTGTTGAAACAGTATGTACAGTATGTTACTGCTATATATGACAAGAACCTGTACCTCTATGTTCTTATTATTTGTTTGTTCTCACTAACTTTCACAGCGGATCTCCACATGAACCATAACACAATGTCAGCGTAAATAAACAGTAATGTATCACAAGCAACACACATATTTGTAGAGAGTGGTATCTATGGCATTTCCGTTTGATGAGATAGAAAGCTTGATTTTATAAATACTTCAGGAATTGGATGCTATCTACATATGGTTTTAGACATAGGTCAAATGATCTGTATACAACTATGTTGAACATCCAAATCGTTGTAGTATCGTTGAAATATCTGTCCCTTGCCCGAGGGGGTTTAATACCTTTATGGAAGATAAACAAGCAATCCTGTGCTGTTTGATCATAGGAATTATACAATATCATGCTGCTGTTTGCTGTGTTTCGTGACTCATTTATAAAATATTTATGTCATACATTTTAATTTGTGGTGGACTGTTTGAGGGACTTTTGGACCACACTAAGGTGGTATTTCATACGCATTAAATACAATATACTGTCATTAAACAAATGTTATTGTGACTTGGCTGATACAAAAAGCTAGAAAGATTTTCTTGTTGTCGACAGGAAAAAGAGTCATTCAATATTTTACCCTGAAGTGAACCTTCACACCGGTAAGTAACATGCTTCATGGAAGATAGTAAGCCAGGTTTCCATAATGTAAATAAGTATCTCGAATTCAAATCATGAAATATATTTATTTATTAATTTTGACAACGAATTGACCAATAATTATGGTTAGGCAGAATTAATATACTGATCCGTTCTTAAAAGTAAAAAAGAAGGAATTAAATGTATGCCCGGGTTGCATTAATTGAGAAATACTAGTACATGTGAGATTATTTCCAGCTTCAATACATCTACCTGTTCAGACTGATAGTGATTTATCAAATAAAGTAAGTAGAAACCATATGTATACGCAAAACGATATAAATGATACATGTGTTTATTGAATGCCTTCTATGTTTGGATGTCATGAATCATTTCATATGATTGGGCGAACTAGATGCCAAATTCGTTCAGAAAGTGTAATACACTGGACATGAACTTTTCACTGATTATCTGACTGCTCAGAATAAATACAGTTGTGTATTCCTAATACTCATTTTGGCTTTTGAAAAACTATAGCTTTTTCGATTGCAAAACTTATTTCAGATAGATTACCCCATATATCATTATCATTAAATATATGATAAATAATGATAACTGCTATTGTGTTAAACCCCCAATTTTTGCATACTGCAAGCATGGTTGTGGGCATTTTTGTATTTATCAGTATCCTTAATACCTTAAATATGACGGATGGGTGCAAGCAGATTAACAATTTAAAAACCTTCAGCTATTATACCAGTTGCTTTCCAGAATAATAAACTTTACTAGTGATATGCAGAATTATGTTTAGGATGCAAGGATTGTATCAGCAGACGTATTTATTTATGTATTTATTATTTGTGACAAGTAAATGACGTATAATGATGGTTAGACAGAATCTAAGAATATTGATCCGTTCTTAAAAGTAAAGACGAAGCATGTCCTAGTTGAAGTAATTGAGAAATACTAGACTATATGGAGTTTATTCTCAGTTCAAATACACCAGCCGTCTTCAAAAGTTAGATGATTGATAACTCGAAATAAATAAGTAGAAATCCATATTATACATTAAAATACATCAAAAGATGCGACTTGCAAAGAATGCCTCTTATGTTCAGGAATGATAATGTGCCTGATATAATGAGTTTATCAGCAGGAACAGACGGCTAGTTCCGGAAATGCAGTAGTCAGATTTAGAAATAAATATCATGAATAGACTGGGTCATGACAATTGTTTGAGAACTGAAAACTTTATCATCGTGTTTGTTCACGATTCCTAAACATGAAGAAGACTGGTAAATATAAAGCTTCTGACTAAAGAACCCATTACCAAAACAAGCATCATCAAACAGAAAGCTCACTTTAAGTTGTATCATCTTGCGGACATATGTAATTGTTTTAAAAAAAATATTACCTTGAGTGTGTAAACAACAATGTTTTAACACACAGCTGTTGTATTTCACAGATTCATTGGTTCACAGTGACATGGATGTGTGATCAAGTGTATTTTTTTTATCAGCGATGTCAATTATCTCTATGCTGGTATACATTTGTATATATAATTTAATGTTAAACATATGGTCGTTTCATTATAAAAATGCAATTTGCAATGACTATGCCACTTTTATAATGCTATAATTTCGCTGGTTGTGTAATGAGAAAATTATATTTTTTAAGACCTAGAACCCCTTGGGACCATTTACAAGGTTTTGTATTACTGGGATGTCTGGATGTTGGTTTAGAGAGAATTCACTGTAAACTCATGATTTTAAACATTAAGTTAAACCTTCAAACCTTAATAACTCAAGAACTAATGAAGATGTTTTTTACAAAACTTTCACCAATATGTGGGTAACAACATTTCCCATCGATTAGGTCTTTAGCGTTTTTCGGCCGTAATAATAGATTTTTTTTTATTTTGAATAAACTGGAAATTTTGTGCAATTTCAAGATTTTGAGGGTATGCATCTTCAAAAATCTTCTCTTAAATAAGTGTAATACATAAAGTCATCTGAAAGCGAATTAAATTTAAAACAAATTGATTTCAGCTGATTTTTTAGGTTGAAGGGTCATAACTGCTTAACTTGCTATTGAAATGTTACTCAAACCTACATGTACGTCTCCACAATTTAAAGAAGAACACATTTTCTGTGTCTGCTTCATCAAAAAGTTAAGTTTAGCCTCGGACATCGCGAAAGTTGTCTCAGGGTCCAAATTTAAGCATTTTTGAGTATTTTCTTGAATATGCAGAACAACATAACGCATTACTTATGTAAACGATCTAAATGATTATTACATCTGCTTAAGTGGAAATTAAAGCACAAAATTTTATATGTCGCAACTTAGTATGAAAATATTAACCATTTTGTCTTAATTGTGAGAAAGGTCATGTAGGGGTCCATTAATAAACGATTGTTCCATTTTCAGAGGGTCATTGTCTTTGGAGAATTTTGTAATAAAACTACTGAAGTTAGAGACATGATTGATGTTTCGTTTTTAAGCAGAGAAACTGATGAATAACCGAGAGTCCAACATTGAGTTTAAGGTCAAGCAGAAACCTTGAAGACCTAATTATTGCCTGTGGCAATCCTAGTTTTATTTTAGATTGTATTTGCAGTTCTGAAGGATCAGATCAGAATATTTTGTGTGTAAACAGCCCGAGCTGACTTTGTACGGTTATAGACTGAATGCTATATGCGTCTTTAGTAAGTATTGGCAGCGTTTTTCTAGATTCTCCCGCAATTTGAAAATTGATGTGATATTTTAGCAACATATTTACTAATTTACAATTCCTTTGAAAATATTGCCAAATATTCTATTTAACATTTTTATGAAACTTAATACTACTTCGTAAATATAAGTAGTTATTTTGCAATATTTACATAATATTCAATGCCAAATTGTCACATTGACTTGAATTATTCCTCAAATGAAGGTTATAGGAGTTATAGATGCTTGAGGTTTCAATATTCATAATAAGTTAAGCTACAGTTCTCCTGTGTGTTTTGCTCTGACCAATTTAAACACAGTGTATGTGGTTACATGAACCCAGATATGGTATGTTCTGAATAAAGTTTGTTCCTTGAAGACAAATAGTTATGCAGACACGTGTTTAAGGTACGTCCATTGTGTTGATGGGGATCACATATTCCAAACATTATAAAATGTGTTACTTTATCGAGAAGTACCGACTTAGTGTATTGACGATATGAAGGTAAAAGTAGTGATTTCTGGTCAAAAACCGGACAATGCATCACGATTGACACGCGCCAATGAGTCAATTTTGGAATCTTATTTAAAACAGACAAAATAAAAAAAATTGTTTGATAATATTAATAGGTCGTATAACTACTGTGCATGTAAATGGGACGTGCAGTTTCGGTTTCTGCACATCCAAAGTGATGTTACTCGATTTTATTTGGAAATTACTAATTATGATGCATTTGGTGATTGTGGATGAATATGCAAGCTGGGTGAATTTGTTTGTATTGCAAACAACACATTTGGTGAGTTGGAACGTATTAAAGCCAAATAAATGTTTATTAAACACAATGGATGTACCTTTAAACTGAGGCTAGTTTACCTACCACAACTGATAACGATAATGAAATTACAAAGGACTGACACAAATCTAGTAGAGCTAGATTTTAAGTCATAATATATAGTGTACATATAAAGTTATTGAGGATACTTAAATTTGGTTGACAAAAGTATTACATTTATTTTATAATGACAATAGATATGAATAAACATCTCACGATTACATCATATTCATCATTGTATTAAATGGATGATGACTTTATAAACATTGATGATCTAATTACTGAATATATTAAAATAAAATCAAAACGATTGGCTTCAGGTCTCACACATATCCTGGTTTGAAGTGTGTGAGATGTTCCAAATGTGCTTGTTGATATACCATATAAATAGTTTACAGCTGTTGAAATTGGCATGATCATTCTGTAAATCAACAGTATCATGAAAGAAAATGTGTGCAATGTACATATCCAAAACCATCTTTGCATCCTCATCTGCAGTTACAAGGGACGCCGATATGAAGATAATTAAAGTATGTACACATGTTTTGAGGTTGTTAGTCATTAATACTATAATGTTATTAATTAAGTATTTCTGTATTGGCCCAGTTACAGGTCCGAGGTCCGTTGTATTGGCCCGAGACGAAGTCGAGGACCAATACAACGGACCGAGGACCTGTAACTCGGCCAATACGGAAATACTTAATTAATGACAATCTTATTAATTGACCTCTTTTCATTCTATTTGCACAACACTAAACATCTCATTAATATTGAAATAATAATTATAATCAAGATGAACAAGAAAATCTGGTGAACAGATATCATGGGTCAAAGTTCTGAAGCGACAGCTTCGGGCTTTCACCAAATGTGCGACTGCGCATGCTCAGACTCATATTGGCCTAGTTTGTCTCGTATTGGCCCAGTTTGTCTCGTATTGGCCCAGTTTGTCCGTATTGGTCCAGTTGTCGAATCATATGGTCTAGACCGTAAATACCGTATATGTGCCATAACATTGATAGTTAATTAATAACACCTGGTAATTGACTTGCTTCTGTAAATTAACAACATTAACAACAATGAAACACTGTTCTGGTGTACTTTTCCAATTAATCATAGCAATACACCGAGACATATATTCATGTTCGTACTGCTCACTCCAACATTCAGATCAAGGTTGGTACAGTTTGTACACGTTTTTCGGGGTTCCGTGTTAATGAATAACATATTAAGTATTGACTTCATGAACCTTTAAGTATCACAAAATATAACGCTGGTGGCCCAAATAACATTTAGTGCTCGTTTACATGTCTTCTCTAGTGCATTTAATTTCAAGAAAATATCCATTGAAATACTGATTGATTTCTGTTACTTTTTCTCTATTTTCGTATTTGCATTCTTGGCAGAATTGTGCAATGTACCACAAACACTTGCAGGTGTGTTTCGTGCAAGGACTTGGTAACCTGTAAATACAAATGTTTTATGTTTTGAGTTTAGTGTTTGGATGTGGTGTTATTGTATCTTCAAGAAGAAACATTCATATACTCATCCAACGATGAAAATGCGCGATTAAAATGAGTTTAGTTTGTAATGTAAAACTTCAATTTACTCATATATTGGTTTCAGTCATACAAGTGTGTTGTATGACAACAGTATACAGTGTTAATTGCAATGAACATAAACAAATATTGAAAAATGTAAATTAAAAAAAATCTAAACTAATTTTTGTCAACAGACCAAATATCAAGAAAACTTAATATAGTATATAGTCATTATTGTACTTGTTCTCACATAACAAAATTGTTGTCTTAATCATCAAATTACATCAGTGGAAAAAATTATGATCGCTATTGTCAACCTTTGATCTGTAGTGTGGTTAATTATGCACATCGTACGTAAACTAGATATCCAATGCCAGGGAAAGATTTGGCACAGTCAATTTAGAATGAATCATGCTGTCGAATTGAAAGCAACCAATGGACCAAATACCCTACCATAATGGAGACGTCTTTTGTCATGAGGACTGATTAGATTATGATATGGCCATTATTGTCATATTTGCGGAAGGCCATGCAATTTCTCTGAGCTTTTGTCAATGAAATGTGAGCCTTAAAACACGTGGAAATGACATTCTTGATTGATATCTTGTATGCTGTGAAGTTCAATCCATTCACAAAGAATGAAAGATAATGCATGCTGTAAATATCTGTTTTCGTCTTGAAACTTAATGCTCTGCAAATTCACTAGAATTACCGGATTACTGCTCGAGGAGTCTAGGTGTGTGAGAGCCAATTATTATCATTATTGAATACAATGTTCGCAACATTTATTGAACCTACCTGAAATGGCATCATTTGTTTGCAAGACGTATTCATTCCGCCTTCTTGTATGTTTTCAATTATGATCATATAAACAGTGTTCATAATGTTCTACATTATTACACGCCTGATAAAGAGTGTATCAAAATAATTTTCCTTAACACCATAAATGGCGAATCTGAGTAAATGACAAATAGGTCCGACGTATGAATATGAATTGTTATTGGATTTTTACTGACGATCAATATGCACCATCATGTACTTTAAGCAACTGGAGATATGCCTCCTTTAGATGGCATACATACCGGGAAAACATTGAACACTCAATTTCAACTTGTAATATATAACAATTTATATGTATATAAAGCATCCACATATACACATAATGTAGACAACAGATTATGATTGGAAAAGTGAAGAAATGGTCAAACACCAGAAAAGTTGTTATCAAATACACGTACACACAAACAACACGTAAATCGGCCTATTGTCAGATCATCACTCATAGCTATTAGCCCTTATTTAAGGCCACACGAACAATATCTAACATAAATTACAACACGAGTGTCCATGTTCTCTAACAAAACTGTTGTACATACTGGGAAGTTTAACATTCAATAAAAGTCATTTCACGCCCATAGTCATATGATCTGACTTAAATGACATAAGCAGGCCAAACGTTTTTCTGTGGCATATTTGCCTGAAGTTGGACATGTGGAGTAAGAGCATCATTCCTAAAACATATCCAGCACAAGTATTTGATGCTTTTTGCCCGACAAGATCAGAGTTTATTCCTTCCTGATACAAATAAGACATTTGATTTCTACAAGAAACGAGTTTACAGGAAGTGATGTTTCTTGGAGTCAGAAACATTTAGTGCTTAGTTCTTCCTCAGGACTTAAATGTCTGCAGCTGGATGATGGGATTTACCAGACAGGAGGAAAGTCTGTTTACACCACCTTACGGGAACTCTGCATTTGTATTCCACCAATTGGAAATATCATACACTTGGATTTAGAAATACATATGTTTAATGTGTATGCATGTTACACAAATTTATGAACATATAATCTGAAATAAAACATATTGATAGTTAACCTTTTTTAATTAGATTTAATATTAACAATCTAAAGAAAACAGTTACCTAGACTCCGGAGATTTAAAATAGTTTCCACCAAAGATAGACTTGTTGATGTTTTTATTTCACATGTTTACAGTCTCACTAGCATCACATATGCTCATAATAAGGTTTGGAGTTTTTTGAGGTTTTGATATTGTTTATCATAAACATAATTTTATCAACAGTTGCCTTCAGAGGATATTGGCAGCCTATATCCAAAATTAAACTACATGTACAACACTATTACCTTACAGGCTGAAACCTGAAGAAAATCCTACCACTTGTAAAGTTACGGAAGTCATAACCAACGCTTCTCTACATGTCTGAGCAATGGAAAGATTTTTAAAATTTTACATTAAATAGAAGACATGTTTAGATCATTGCTGGATGGACGCAATAAATAAAACATTAATTTTCGCTTCGATCTTCATCTTACTACTTTGTCCTTTATCATCATTTGTATTTGAATCATTTTCTTCGAAAATGAATATGTTCATTTGAAGGGTATTATCTTATTTTTTAGTTTTAGTAGTAGTAGCAGTTGTAGTACAGGTACATGCAGTATCATTATTTCACATTACTTTTTAGAGTACTGCTTGTTGAAATACCTTCTATACAACGTATTTACAACGTAATATGTATCACTAAAGTTTGGCTTCGTGTTGCTTCCATTTCTTCATAGAATAGCCATGAGCTGGTATTAGTACCTGGATATAGGCACATGTTATTCTGGTAGAACCACACCATAAGCATGCCTAATGTTGTCTACAAGGTTCTTTTATCTTGGGCCATCAACACAATTACTTTCAAGATTATCTGTTCCCTCGTGAGAAACAAAGGTTACAAGAATGTGACCTATGTGCCAACTAAATGCTGTGAATTTCCCCAAAGATGAGGAGGCACAAGGTCATCAGATAACACTTGTCAACACTTGCCGCAATACATGGCACAAAGATACGAAACGAAGTGTTTGTTTTAACCCACATAAGTTAGATAAGAGTACTTTAAAATGTGGTAGATAATGCTAGCATGAAGATACTAATAATACTGTTGTGACAAACATAATATTGTTAAAGTGACTGTATCATTTTTTCTCTCAAATCTAGATAAGGAGTTGTCAGTACACTTTGTAGAGGAATAGATTTTCTTTAATTCGAGTTTGTGCTGTCTACTTGTGTTACTTTTGAGATCACAATTCTTTAGATGTTATGATGTTAACACTTCACATATCAATATACTGCCTATCACTTATTTGGAGTGCATTTTCATAAGTATAAGTTTCATAATATAAAAACATCACAATTGTTGCAGACGAGAGCTATTTACAAAACTATTTCCAATAAAAAAAATTCTTATGTGTCGCTGAAGCACAGCATAAATGATTTTTGTTCATGCATCTTTGTTTTATCTTCTCGATCTGCAAGGATAGAAGTGTAGTTGTATAAGAATTAAAACAATATAAGCATATTCACATGTGCAATGTTTAATTCTAAAGGGGATAGAGACAGACAAGACAATGGTTGTGGTAAAGAAATTTCAGCAATCGTTTGATTTATTCTGTTTAGCCTTGTTGCAATTAGTCTTGTTGTTAACCAATATCAATGTGGTGTGAAGCAGCATCTCCATAACGTCACTCTCGAGTCATCTTTCCAGATGTGTATCCGATCTCAAGAACTATCATTGATGTTTCTCCTTCTGTTCCAACAACTTCCTGTGAAGTTCTATTTTGTAGGACGAAAGTGTGGTGTTTATACCAGAAATCAATAAATAGACGCTCATTTTGTCAGCTATACCACCTCCAACATCTGCATTGATTGATAAATCCATTTCAAGAACGTTTATATTTTTCAGTTATATCACTTAACCGCTGACATGGTTGCTTCTGTCTTAGTAAGGTTTAACACTTCCAGTCAGGGATAATTTTGTGATATGTTTTTTAAAGTATCAATATTAATGTACCAGTCTCACTTTCTTTCATGTAAATGACTTATGATACCCGCTGTAAGACTTACCTTGTATGAAAATCAAGTTCGATGATTAGTCAGCAAAATCATATCTCACCTTTTTCGCACATAACCCTGCTTATGACCAACTGGCATCATACTTTAAACACTCTTTGACTGCTTCGAGAAAACATTTTGAAGTACCAAGGTACTTCCTGTTCATGAGTTAACTGATATATGTAGGGAATCTTGACGAATGGTATACTTTCACGCAGATACATGCCACAGCACCAGCAACACCTTATTACAAAATATGTTGTCCATAAACATTAGTCTGAAATACCGTATATATCACTTAATAAACTGGCATAAATCGTAGAGTTTGACAAATGAGGTTGGAAACATACAGTCAGTCAGTTTGAAATAGTGTTTGTATAACTGATGAGATGAAAGGCAGAGTTTTTTAATTTAAATGCATGTGCATTTTGCTTAATTTGCTTAAAGTTGTAAGACATATGTGGATCATTACTCTCAGATTGTAATCCTATATATCAAAAACTGAAATTTGATTCGTCATCGTTTCCATATCTTCCTACAATAATATATAAATGCATATTTTCAACAATATTTATATCTAAACCGAAATTAGAATAATATTGCCTATTCATATATTGAATAGTAAATGATGTTGAACCACAAACAGGAACTTGGTAGAGATGCTTCAGATGGTCCATGCACATCCGTCTGTTTTCTCAATCAATGTAACTTTGGCTGTAAAAGTAATTGCATGACCTACTTTCAGCGTTACTTCAACATGTGTTCATGTTTTGTTCTGCTCAGTAGAATGCAAGTGTCCTGTGTGAACCAGGAAGCCATAAACATACTTCCTTGCTTCAAAATAAATAGGGACAAACATGTGCATTTGATAATAAACAACTCTTCAGAGTGATTCACTTCCCCACTTGTGCAACTGCAATGCATGTATGCTGAAAATTGTAGTTTATTAATGTAGTAACAATCTTTGTTTGTTGGAGTACTGCAGCAAATCTAAAATTGTTTGGAAACCGTTGCTTGGAGGTTAAATGTGTAGATATTGTATCAGACCCTTATATATCTTACATGTATAATCGTAGTTGTTCAAGCACTGCAGCATGTGTCAGTCTATTAGTTTCTTATGGCTTTCGAAGTCCTTTCAACTGATAGTTGGTACAGAACCCAAAACAACTGTTGTACGAACTATGCAATTCGTTCTTATTCACATCTGTACTTTGTTAATTATAGTTGATATTCATTAATGTTACCAAGCCATCAACTTAGTTGTTCAGTGTTAGTTGTTGTATATGTAGCGGGATTACTAGCTCGTATGTTTCTACTTCTATAATTTGTTTGCTTCTCACGAGGGTAATACGGTCTCATGTAACCTCTTTGTACCAGTGTCTCCTGAGATCGATGGGGAAGTATACTGTTATTCTCCGTCAATTCAATAAGATTCGTATTGCCAATTTTGACTGACCAGCTGTTATCGCTTGAATGACCATGACCCTAAACAAACGAAATAGCCTCATATCTCTACAGCAATAAAACAAATAAACAAATGAAGAAAATCCTAGAAGAAATTTTCATGTCCATGTTTTTAAAAAATATATTGCAGTTATCAGTTGTATACCCATTCATCACACGAGGCACCCAAAATTAATAATATGTTTCATACTTATAGATTTTCATACTATTCGCAAAAATAACATTTTGTTTATATATTTTCCCATGCTCCAATGGGATTGTCCAAAATGGAACACTGTTACATTATCTGCATGTAATGTTATTATTGAACACAGATCATCTGTGTACCTCTCACTTAAACAAGATTGAGAAAATAGCAACAACTACATTTATTTGAAAACAGAAAACTAGAATTTGGAGTTGAAGCCACAGCTTTTATCTTTTCACAGATTATGTTAATGATTCACGAAGCTGTATTCCATTCCTCCACTACCACACTGTTGTTATCTCCAGGAAGATCTGAGACTTCTGTCTGTCCGCACACTCAGTTGTTTGTTCAGACATCCTCTGTTTATGTTATATATTTTCACTCCTGAGTACAACCCTTCTATCAACAACTGACAACAGAACCAGTACATCAGCCCTATATAAACATCAATGGCGTACATGTACATCTACTTGAGATTCTCATATTGAAATTGGGGTTGGAGTAGGGTCCAACCAATTTTTATGCAATTTACATCAAAAGGGGAGGGGAGGGGACACTTTCTACAATAACCTTCCATTGATATTATATATGAAATGTGTGGCTCACATTAGTGGATGTTAGTCAAGTACTTTAAAAGTTTAGAATATGCCACATCTCCTGTTTATGATATCCTCGTATCCTGTATTTTATGGAATCGTATTCCTGTCTAGTTATACATCCCCAACTAACCGAACACCTTGCAGTTAAGTATTGCATACACATTATAACAACACACATTATACCAATGGCCATATCTTTTTCTATCAAATTGCTTGAAATAAAATGTCTAATGTATTTTGGATAGATATTCCAGAATTTATTTTACTCTTAAAACTGTTATTATTGAAGGCCCATCGAACGCATTAACTGACAAAGTCATGTATGCTTACACTTTAGCCTGACTACTTTGTGTGATCAGTGACATCATCTGGTATTTTATGGCATGTGAACTATAACCTACAGAGCACACCTGGTTGTCATTATATTCCCGATACATCCATCTCTCACCACTAGAATAATACTCCTCAGCTAATTCTGATAGTAACATAATTCTATTCTCTATACATACAAGCTTTCTGATTTCCTACCTTTAGACATCAATGACATTCCTCCTTGACATCGGACTGTTTTGTACTGTTATACAAATGTTACCTGAAATGTGATATGAGTTCTCCCAAAATACCGGAAATGCACTACGAGACGAACCGGGACAAGGTCATAAGATAACCCATCTTCATACTTACCACAATAAACTCTGATCTAAATCAATATCAGATAGTTTAAAGGTCAAACCTCATATAGAGTTGAATAAATAAAAATGCTTTTATATCAAGTACCTTATATCCAGATGCATCAATTATAAACAGGTAATGACCTACTAATGTATAGCTTAGATGGACATGAATAGTTAGCTGTGATAGTTTAAGCCTCCTGCATAACTGTATATGTACGTATACCCCGTGAGAATCTGCGTCAATAGTCTATTGATAGAGAGTTTTTTTGTATGATGTTTAATAGAGCACCAATATCCGCATATATATGTTTCCCATCACGAATGCCCTTAACCAGTTTCCAACTAACAATGAATCAAAGTGAATCAACCAGATGTCATTTTATATGATTTTCGATAAAAGCCTAGAATCAAATCGGTTCAATGTTTTTCAGATTGACCAAGGACATTGTGTTTCATCAGTGTACTGGTATCTACAAGGCTACTGTGAAACCCTCGTCAAGTATGCATCTTCCGTCTTCTATTGCGCTATGTATAACCACCAAAATACAATGAATTTAAATCAAACAACAGTTCCTGGATTAGAAGACCGATTAGAGATAATCAAATTTCAATTCACGACAATTCATTGGACGCTGGTATGATATGATTTATGTAGAATGTTAAAGTTTAAATAAGAACTTTAAAGAATAACCAAGACGCATGTTTTGAACGACACAACCTCGAACTGCAAACACTGTCTGTATACGATGTGTCAATTGATAAATGACCAATAAAATAGGTAATAAAAGTGTGTATGGCTTTTTAAAAAGAGTGCTTTGAAGAGAAATATTCAAAGATTTTTCTTCGAAAAGATGCATTAAAAAGGAATCGTCCAGTTAATAACTTCGTGAAATATAAACGTCCTGCACGGGAATTCACTTAAATTTAATACACTATGTACAGAGCTGATTACGGTTTCGTTGCAAGCTAAGCTCCTTGTCTGACATAATAACCTTGAGCAAACTTCAATCAAACAATGTTTGCATGTCTCGTTGAATTTCCTTTTAAGTTTTAAATGTTTCTTTTGTTATTATCAATATGTTTTCTTTAAGGATTATATGTTATTCACTGTGTAAAACGTGTTTGTTTTCATAGCGATGTTCTGCTTTATTCAATTCTTTGATACATTGTTTCTTGTTATTTTCTTCCTAGAACACAAATACAGTGCCTGTATAAAACCAGTAAAAATACTTTGATCCTGACGTTTAAATCACTTCATCCAGTTGCTGACACTTAGGGAGTGAGGGATAACTAAGCACGAATGTATCTGACTCCAACAAACATAACTTTCTGTAAACGTGTTCCTTGTAGAATTCTAATGTTGAGTTTGTACCGGAATAAACATAATCTGATCCTGTCAGGTAACACTTGTACTTGATAAACACTCCCTTAAAGAGTTTTCTTCTTCTTCAACATGTCCCACAGCCTACAGATCAACCATAGAAATCCCCAAATGAAAACACATTTGGTGTCTCTGTCTGTCATTTAAATCACATCATACGACGACATGGGACAGAAATGACTTTACTGAATGCTTCCTTGCTTGTGCAATTGTATGAGGATACGGATAATCAGTTTGTGAATGTTATTCCAATCAGTGTTCGTGTTGCTTTGGATCAGGCCTGTTAGCCATGTGCAATGCATCATGCAATAGACCAATGTACATGTTGTGTGCATTAACTCATTAACGCCTGGCTGCAGCGAGGCCAAATACGCTTCGTCACCTCTGATTTAGCGAGAGAGAGAGAACGCGGCATGTCATAGACGGGACTGATTGTTTGTTGTGTCTTGCATAACATTCAAAATTAGACAGGAGTGAGTGAGTTGGGGTTTAACGCCGCTTTCAAGAGTATTTCACTTATATCGCGGCTGCTAGTATTATGGCAGGGAGAAAGCCCGCCACGCCATGTGGCTATGCACTCCGGTGAAACCTGCGAGCAGCGGCTGGAACTAGCGAACCATGGGTGGTACTACGCTGAAATTCAGTGTAGCATCGCACCAAAACCATACTGCGTGTTGAACAGTTCTCTAATGCAGACACAGTTGCTGTGCCCCTGGCGGGATTCTCACCCTTGAACCCTTGATCCGAAGCCCCATCCCGCACTCTAGCAACAGATCATCGTCATTAAGTTGTAGTGCCTGTTAAAACATTATCTAACAGAAACTTTTAAAATGTGTGAACGGGTAACTCTCGTGCCCCTGGCGGGAAAGTAGACAGGAAATGGGTGGACGGAACAATTGTAAATTATGTAACATTAAGATATCAGATATTGAATGTCTATGCTGCTTGTTAGTGATATATTGTCAGATCTTACAGATAACACAGTTATGATATGTGCAGTGCTTTGATATCATAGTTTGTCAAATTTAAAATCTTGTAAGAAAAATATTTAATTAACAAACTAAAATCTTGTCAAATCATGTCAAATCTTGTGGTTATTCTCTTACCACATACTTACTCATGCATACTGTTTCTAGGTATTTATAAACGTTTATTTGAGGTTTGTTGTTGATTGGCCATATGTGTAAGCCAATGGTCTAACGTTCTTGTGCCTTCATGTTTTCAATGAACACTTGCTCTCTATATAACGTATCATTGTTCTCCGTTTGCGTATTTCCGGAATATATAACTATGCATGTACATGTATGTTCCTCTTGTTTAAAATAACTCAAACGAAGACCATAGTATTATACACTTATGGACAAACTGACCATATCAAAATCAAATTTTAATCAATTAATAGTAACGTATTTGGCCCATTGGTTTATATTCATTAACCCTAATGCCCCCCTAATGCTCCGAGATAGTATCTTTCTTAGAAATAATGTTATTTTTATAAAAAGTGCTTAATATTTAAAATCAATACTCAACATATATGTACATTGTATGGAATCATACCTTTCTGTGTGGGGTGAAAAAGCAGTTCACAGACAGGTGTTATGTTGTTATAACCCATTCTGTACAGTGCACTCGAGGAAGCCAACACATATGTTCAGTAAACGACCAGGTGGTTACCTCATAATACTTAAAACCTATGAGAGGACGACACGAGTCAAATATACCACAGAACAGAAAATGTGTTAGTTATTAGTTGATATATATGTCAATAACTAACAATTGAGTAAAATGTTTAAAATAAGCAATACAATTGGAGAACTGTCATTGTGTTTCCCGAAGTGGATGCACGATGAAATACTTATGTTAAGAGCATTTGCATGTTAGACACTTTTATGAGAAGCATGTGCACTCGAGTTCAAGGATACAGTAACATTCTCTACCTTGTAAGATCACTCGAAAAGAAATATTTCTTCATTAGCTTTGTTATGTTTGGCTGTGATGCAATGAAATTTCTCAGAAACTTAAAGAACAATTTTGGAATAATTGCTTTATGTGTTCTTGCAGATGTCTTTTGCAGAATATTACGGTCTGTATAATCAACATGATGGATTTCCTGGTTGGTTATCGTTTCGGTGAAATTTATCTCTCATTATCTATTGACAGTGTCAATTAAAGTCACTGTGGGTTTGATTTACATTTAGTATTTCCAAGGTTGTAAATATCGTTGTTTTGCTATGAATATCAACAATAGAACATGTGTTATAAACCAAAAAGGAAATTGGCAGGAATAGAAAGTCATATGTATAATTACGTTGAGGAAGAAACTGATAGAAGTCTCCTTTCAAACTTACACTTATAAATGGTCACCCCATTTTAGAATGCAATATGGAGTTGTTGAATTGTATTCACATTTTGCCATAGGCTAAGGTAAGAAATATTGTTCTCTTTGTTTTGCAAGCATATGTTATAAAGACGATACATATGGTAGCATATATTTAGCAATCTGATGTGTCCAGAGATAATTTCAGCGACCGAACGTTGTTTGGCCTGGTTCCCTGGTCCGTCTGATAGCCATGTTGACGATACCTTGTCCTCATTCAATATTATGTTCTAATCCAGTAAATACAAATCTAAATGAACACAGATGTATAGTGCCATTTACCTGAAATGTTCACATTCTTGCTATAATACATTACACAACCATGCTGTACGTGGCAGATAATATGTTGATAATCTACATTTATGTTTCTACATCCAGTTCTATGTGAATGATGACACTTCAAAATAAACAAGCAGGCATGTCCTTCAGGAAATATCCATCTCTAAGCTAGCTTGGTGATATTCCATATAAACAAAAGCAGCGTTTCATCTACTTTAATGCATTTTGTTTACTGTGATATATTTTGATAGACGTTAACCGTCCACAATATTTAATTTTGACTATTATGAAAATTTGGTTTCACTCAATAAAAATAAATTTGAAAAATACAACCACTTGCAATTTACTAATATGGAGAACATTTTGTAATTTTTAATCATATAGGTGTTTGTTCCATATACGATTTCCTAAGTGGAAAATATATCAGAAATATGATTGTGGAAATATACATCTTTAACAGATTATTAATGGATGTATGAACCTTCAAACTTGCATCTGAAAGTTGTAGTATTTGTGTATCCACATCGTCTTCACCATGTCACGGTCTCTGGAGGTAAACAAGAGAGTTATTTAAGGATGAGATGAGAATTGTTTTGCAAACACCACATTTGAAGGAGATGATCCGGGATTCAGCTGTCTCTTACCGTGTAAGATGAATTCCAGCAATGATGTACGTAGTTTACTATCGCTTTCAAGAGTATTTCACTTTTATCACGGCTGCTAGTATTACGACGAGGAGAAACCTGCGAGCATTGGCTGGAACTAGCGAACCATGGCTGGTATTACGCTGAAATTCAATGTAGCATTGCACCCAAACCTCACTGCGTGTACAAACAGTTCTCTAATGCAGACACAGTTGCCGTGCCCCTGGCGGGATTCTCACCCTTGAACCCTTGATCCGAAGTCCCATCCCGCACCCTAGCAACAGCTCATCGTCATTAAGTTGTAGTGTCTGTTAAAACATTATCTAACATAAATTGTTTCAAACTTTTAAAATGTGTGAACGGGTAACTCTCAATAAGTGTCCATTGTGTATTTTTATGAATGTGCACTGGGGTTTTCCTGTAAGTGTGAAATAATTAAACACCCATATCCTATCCTATTTCTGTACATACCAATCATCATATTTAGCAGAATGGTGTTAATGGTTATGCCCCTCTGTCGGGGATCATAAACATAAATTGTGGTGATGGCCACAATAGTTCTGTTATGAATCACCGGCATCACAGCTAACGGTAAAGAACTCCATACATACATACATACATACATACAACTGTTCATATAGCTAACTGTGCATCTTATCACCCGTTATTTTGCTTGAGGGGCATTATAAAAGGTTATTTTTTAATAGATTGTATGGTTGATCAATAGCTCTATTGCTGCACCCTCAGAATAAAGAGGTCCATAACACTTTTGTTTAATTTCATACTTTAACAACTGTCAAATGTACCAGACTAGTGTCCTAAAGAAACGTTGCCAACACAAATACAAGATAATTTAATCCACCAGTGATAATGCCGTCATTACGTGGTGCCTCCAGAAACCAACTAACCTAAATCGTCCTTTTTTTAAAACAAAACCTTGTTATGTTTCTGCGAAACACGCCCTTTAAAAAATCGTCGTTTTTGAATCTCCTTAACTAGGCGAGAATTGAGAGTAAAATTTCTTTTGTACTTGTTTTATGACCTCCTGCAGCAACGACGCGTCAATGGAGATGGACAATTATATCGGCAATATCTTTAATAAACTTGATTTCCATAACTCATACATTTCAAAATTAAATGCAAGCCACTCTGTCAAATAAAAGTATTCTAATTAGCACCCCATTGGTTTTTCAACGTGAGTAAAAAAGCGTCTGTCTATTCATGATAAATGACATTTTTAATTCTAAACATTAGTATCAAAGACATTAAAATTCGTTTTTGTTTGGTGGCATTAGTCAGACAAGTTTGGGATATGCCTGGTGTAACTACATACCTGTGTATCAACCGTCTCCAGGTACACAACGAGTTGGTATGTAGCTTGTTTGACAGTAGTTATTCATGCAGGCAGCCTGAGAATAACACTGTCATGTTTTTCATTTATACTTGTCTACCTACTAGATTATATCAAATACGTTTCGTTCCATACCGTTACGGTGTTCTCTATTTGAATATTATGTTATGAACTGACATTTGTGTCATAATCAGCGCATTCTATTTTCAAACAAAGTAGTGTTGGGCCACGCAGACATCTCTTAAAGAAGCAATTGTGAAACCTCTATTAAAGAAATAAAGTGGATATCAATGAACTAAACAACTTTAGACCGATTTCAAATTTAGTAATCTGTCACAAATCACTGAAGGAGCATCTTTCCTCCCATGATATCCTTGATAAGTTGCAGTCTGGATATAGACCATATCACTCTAAGGAATCAGTTATGCTATGCTGAGGCTTGTTAACGAGATCCGCTGCATCGTAGATTCAGGAGATTTGTCCTCGCTAATTCTTTCAGACCTTAGTGCCGCATTTATCATTGAATACTTCTGACCATATTGGAATTTCATATTGGCATCAGTCGAACCGCGCTAGAGTGGTTTTCAAGCTAACTATAAAACAGGACTCAAGCAGTTGTCATTAAAGGCCAGCGATCTCCACAAACTGTACTGACTTGTGGAGTTCCTTAAGGGTCCGTTCTGGGACCTGTGCTGTTGCGTATGTATGTAAATGAACATGAACTTAAACATGAACTAAATGAACAAGTTCACTCCATGGTAATGATTTGAGACATAATGCCCTAGAACTGTCGAAGAATGAAATGTAGGTGTTGTAGGTGTTAGAATCCGCTGATTCACAAGTGCTGTCAACATTGCTGGAATTAATAAACGATTTTAAAAGGTGAGTTTTCGCTGATTTTCGTGAGCGGGGAAATTGGCTTGAATTTGTAGTAGCGATTGTAGGACTGTCTTGTCGCATAATAATGAAATAATGATCGCATTGTGGCCATATATAGCCCCTTATGTAGGGAAATTATTTAACGTTTGTATCGACTGTGCCATAACACATGTGTTGATGCGAAATATGACTTTGAATGGTCATGGGATGGTTGCCTCGTTCATCCCCTTCCTTTTATATAGTAGGAGGGGAGGTCTATATACATATATGTCTTTCAAACGCTGTTTCTAAGCGATACACAACCACGTGCTTGCAATATTCGTACCGATATACGAAATATACGAAATGAATTCATGTATTAAAGAAGATTGATCCAGTCAAAACCATCTGATGTTTACTCTGTTATATATATGATTGATCCAGTCAAAACCATCTGATGTTTACTCTTTTCTATATATAACCTTACTTCACGTGAGAAGCAACTCATCTTATTTTTATATATATATATATATATATATATATATATATATATATATATATATATATATATATATATATATATATATATAGAAATATCACAAGAAATGTTCAAACTCTATGGTCACATATATCAAAATAAAAAAGATGAAGTTGAAATAAGTTTGGCTAACGTTTTCAATAGGTACATCATGTACCTACTTCTTCAGGCCGTTTAATGCAGTAACTGGCACACAGTACATAGCACTATGACGTCACACAGGAACCTATGACGTCATAATGTACTTTGACAACAATAGATGCTTATGATGTAAACACGATCATGTTTTGCCATTTAATTTTGGCGCATATTTATGAATGAAATGCGATTCTTTCAAAAATAAATCATTATCATTGTTGTAATTGAGTTTGTAAATCGGGAAAACTTTGAATTTGCCTTTACCACATTTATCTAAATGTTCACTGAGTGGGATAGTACGATTTCGGGGTTGATTAATGTGGGATCGATGTAGGTTCATTCTTCTTTTTAATTTTTGTTCTGTTTTCCCGATATACTTCTCATTACACCCAGAACACGTGATGACATAAATAACATTTTTCGTATCACAATTCATATTTTGTTTAACAACAAAATTATCTTTGGGTGAAATGTTAATGGAACTTCCTTCAACTATACTTTCACATGTGTGGCAACGAGAGTCTCCACATTTAGAGACTTTGGGAACAACATCAATTGAGTCAAATCTAGATGCAGTTAACATTTTGCGTAGGTTTTTGGGTTGCTTACGGCTGTTAATAAAGTTGTATTTATTAACAATCTTTTTCATTTTTTGACTCGGACTTAGAATAGAAAGATAGCGCTTGACAATAGACATAGTACTATCATGACTAGGATTGAAGGTAGATACAAGAGTGAGATTATTCTGAGTATTAATATTAATATATATATAATAAATACAATCTGTGTTGGTCAATCCAACATTGAATCTCAATCCCCCGTTAAGATCCTCGGTGTCATGTTTCATTTGGAACTTTCCATGGACTGTCAGGTCGATTCACTCTGCAAGACTTGTTACTTTCACTTGTGTGCAATTGGCCAAATCAGGAAGTACATCACCAAGGAAAGTGCTGCAGCTTTAGTTCGTCCACTTGTCCTATCAAGTCTGGACTATTGCAACGTGTTGGCATCACTCAAGACCAGGTGAATAGAATCCAGAAGGTGCAAAATACCGTTGCACGCATCAATTGCCTCTCTGCTACGAAAATCCACATCACACCAGTCTTAAAGTTGCTACACTGGCTGCCAGTCAAAGCAAGAAGTGACTATAAAATCCTATGCATTGTTTAACTGTCTTCACGACCGAGCACCAGGCTACCTCACTGAGCTTCTCACTGTCTATACTCCAGGACGTTCTCTCAGATCACAAGACCAGCAACTACTCTCCATCCCATCCCGCAATCTCCAGACTGGCACGAGAGCAGTTGACTACGCAGCAAGCAAACTGTGGAATCCTCTACCACTTGAACTAAATTCTTTCCAACTCTTGACAGTTTCAAAGCTCACCTCAAAATTCATCTCTTCAAATTAGTATATGACTGTTAATCCTCAATCAATCACAATTCATGTCTTCATGTTTTAATTTGTGCAGCGCACTGAGTACGCCTTTGTGTGTGGATAACTTGCGCGTTATAAATATCCATTATTATTGTTATTATTATAATTATTAGTATGTACATTAATAACAGAGTGTTTGTGACATTTTAAAGTAAATAGATCTCAATATAATTACTAATGGAAAACGCCAGCCTTATGCATATAAATATTCAAGGACAATTGGCTACCACGTGTGCGTGTCTGTCCTCGATTTATTATTCATCGACATTGTGTATTCCATCAAATATCAATTCTTTGCAGGGAAAAAAACATGGGGTGACATTGACATTAAGTAGCGTTTCGTATGACTTCCCGGCGTGTGTAATCAGGTATATTGTCACGTGTTACAGTACTCCAATAGTCAGTCGATAACATTGTAACGACTATTCATATTGTTGGTTTATGTGTAAATGAATATTAAGTATCGTTACCATTTATCTATCATTTATTAAGTATTTGAATAATGCCTCTGTGTGTATAGACAGTGGTATTGGAAGACACACACATAAACTAGGATTTACTTTGAATCTGTGTTGTATAATGTATTCAGAATTTACTTGAAATACCTCTTGATTCATCTTAGGCATTCATTAGACATTAGGTTTTCATATAGGCTTGTTATTTTCTGGATTACGACGCCCTATATCTACACCACTGTTTGACCGTTTCATGAACATTGAAAGTAGTATTAGATGTCAGAGACATGTACATGTTTCTGACTTGTTTTTCGATATACACGTAGTGTACATAAACAACTAAGGACATCATGATTGGCTACGTCGTGTTAAGGCTTACAACATGTACATTACCACGAATATGTGATGTACGAGTCGCTATTTATGAGCCTTTGAATCGCGTTGATGAATGAACGCATTTTTTTTACTGAAAGAGGTTCGAGGAAGCTCATTTTTAATGAGAAGGACTAGACTCATTTACGAATTTAAATATGCAGTTTTAGCCTATGCAAGAAACATAAAAGCTACTATTGTAAAATTACTCAATTGGTTAACATTGCACTAGTTTTTAATAGTTTTAGTGAATATATACAAGACATATTGATGTATGCTGGACAAACTATTACCAATAATGCTAACATTAATATTACATTTTGGGATTTCGTAACAGTACCTAGTTTACTCCTGTTTTGTTTTTGCATTCAATATCATGAGCATAAACACTTACCACACGATCATTTCGCCTCGATATGGTCGTTTGGTAAGCTGTTGGTACAGTCAATGCTGGCGATAGGTGCCTTACTCTGAGGGCGTGGATTCGAATATAACCAATATTCGAATAACTATGTTAAACTACACATATTATATAGTTGATCTATACATTAGTTAATAACATGAGTTGGTACATTTTATATCAATTCAGTAAAATTTAGATGAATAAGCTACATAATGTATAACTTTGTTAACTGAACTGGATGCAAGTTCCCATTGCTAAGAGCAGTTTAATGTAGACACTTTTAGGAAAAGCATGTGCACTTAGGCTCAAGAATGTGCAGGTCTCTTGTATACAATAACATGCTCTACACTCTAAACTCATCAAGAACACTCGGAAATCAACCGTTTTTTCATTCCTTTTTGTGCTTATCAACTATTTATCCTGTGGTTTTGGTAATAATCTGTCATCCTTTATTATGTTAGCATATCTTTTGGTAACCTTAATATTCCAGAGATCGGCATATCCGACATCACAGGTTGTTTTAAATGTACCCAATCATCACACGTTTTAATACAGTATACGGCATGTACATCAACACTTGTATTCCCTACTGTCATCACTCCTATTTTCGTATTCGCGAGTTCGGCATCATTATGACGATGTATTAATATTATGCCGCAATATGTGCAGCGGTAATTCATTATATTCCTTTCTGAAAGTTAATAATTACACTATAATATCTACCATAGACAATAAAGTAATACTATTCCTTATTGGTACAGTCATATCGGAGACATTCTATCCACGATTTATATTGTTTTATTCCAGACTGACATTGCTAAGCATATCCAGGTGTTTCATTTGATTTACCTGACAGGGTACCTAACAGAATGTTATGATTTTGTAATCCTGAAAAGACATGTCTAAGTGAGCACAGGTGTAAAGTGTTATTTACCTGAAATGATCACATTCTGGTTATTGCTTATGTACGCCAACATGGCACTTGTGTTTTTAAATCAATTACACTTACCACAATCATTCTAGACAAGAGCATTACGACAATAATATGTTGATAGTCTAGTCTACCTGCTCTCATGTTTCTACATCTCGTTCTATGTGAATGACGACATTTCAAAATAAACAAGCAATCATGTCCTTCAGGAAATAACCATCTCTGACTTAGCTTGGTGATAGTTACACAGATACACACAAGCATTGACTCTGTAATTTCCTTTCATCCATCTTGTTTTGGTGATTTATTTTCATCGGAGGTTATCGGTCTTCAATATAATTTGAAACTTTGGTGTCTTTCTTTAAAACTTATATTTTAAAAACAAAATAACACTTAACCAAAAAAGAGGAAATGGTAATCTTGAATGATAGTTTAAATGGTTTCTTAAATGATTTCCAGAATGGCAAATTGTTTGGGACATATGGTTGAAAAAATTTATATATGCATATGTAAGTTGAAGGGCTCAATCTACCAATCGCCAAACCTGCACCTGAAAGTTGAATTATTTGTGTTTTCACACCCACTTCACCATCTCAAAGTAAATAAGAGAGTTATTTATGATTGCGAGGTGTTGAGCTGAGAATTATTTTGTAAATACCACAAGTGGAGGAAATGATGAAGAATTCAGCTGTATGTTACAGTATAAGATACATTCAAGAAATGATGAAAGTAGTTTATCACCAGTTGGTAATCCTGATTAAGCTGTAGTATATGGTTAAACATTATCTAACATAAACTCTTGAATACATCTTAATGTACACTTAGTTTACGTATTCTCACACATTTGCAATAATTAAGCACCGTTATACTATTCTGTACATACCAATCATCATATTTAGATGAATGCTGTTAATGGTTATATAGTCCTACTATCCAGGATCATACGTATAAATTGTGTTAATGGCAATATTAGTTCGTTCATGAATCAGCGAAGTCATAAAACTAACTGCGTTAAACTTCATACATACACATACGTAAATAAATATAATATCCGGACATATAACCTATGGCTGCATGGGGGCCATGTTGATAGTCGGTAGTTTAGAGATTGTATGATGTATCAGTTTCTGTATTGTTGCACAATCAGAACAGCGAAGTGGTCATCCATAAATAATAATCCCTGTTTGATTTCCAAAATGCCATTCAAAGAAGTTCTCCATTCTGTTTTTGATTTTGTTTATGACTTATTGGTGTGTACAGACTTGAATAATGATACGTGTAAAGTACAAAGAACGTTGCCGTGTAAGAGTCAAGGACACTGTAATGTGGTTGACAGGTTTGTGTATTCATACTATTTGTTATTCCTGAATTGGAAGCAGCTGAATCTATCTAACATAATTGATGTTTGTATAGAGAATGATATTCGATAATACACACTTTCATTAACCAGGGTTTGTTTACGACTTAATATTATAATTATACTTGCATATTATGAGTAAATAGCGCGGATGTATAAAAGCTTTTTGCACACAACTAAGATTGGCGGAAGATTGGCGGCCGTCACCCTACACTAAAGTTGACTAGAAGTATGTAACAATATACCTTTATTATACCTTATTAATTTGTAACAATATCATTGTCCAGTTCACAACACGTGATCGAAAAATATGTGTGTACACATGTACATTGACCCGCGATTTCAGTGACGAGGTCAGTTTTGTGACAGAAATTTCTGTCAATGACCTGAGATATTGACTCGTCACGTGACTGTTTGTTTTTACGTATGCTTTCAAGATGTCATCAGCTGATAGGTTCCCTGATTTGACAAATAAGAAACAAACATATTATAGCCTGAAGAAAAAAAAAAAAAGAATTTCGGTCTCGGTCAGGTCATACCACCTCGTGAGTCAGGTCTCGAGTCCTTGTCTTTCACATACTGACCTCGCCATGAGTAATTAAGTGTATAATAGTCACCACCTATATCACAATCCAGTAAAGATGAAGGTAATGTCAGTCCTTCCCTCAAATAGGCTTCAAATAGTCATTACTACTTCTAGAATTCACGAGAAGCTTCTCTAGACTGCACAGTTGTTTACATCACATTTCCAACAACTTCTAGAACCTTCTTTAAAGTTCTTTATACGTCCGGAAGTGACGAAAGGGGAAGGGACGCAACTGTAAGCAACTGACTATTTGTAGACCCTTGCAACTAAACTTGTGTGACCCAAACATAATAAAACTAAGCTATTAAATGTTACATATATAAAAATACACTCGCCTAACAGTGGTCTTTAGTCTATTAAACCACTAACAATCGATATTTATAAAACCTGTAGTCTATTGATGTGCAATATAACCATTAATATAAATATAAACACGTGTTTCTTACTGCAATAAAGTGAGCTCAAGAAAAGTGTTAACAATGGCTGAATATTACTCCCAAATCAATAAAAAGAGTCCGAAAACGAATGAACATGTTTCGGTTACGCCATATGAGTCAATTTTCCATCAAGAGGCCATTTTATTGTGTTCACATTAAAAATAACTTAGAGTAGAGTTTTGAAAATGCTACAATGATGGAATGGTCACCCGTTGAGCTGTAAGAACTCTCATATTCTCATGAGACCAACACATCTACATCTACACACGAAGCACCATTTTCTTCGAATACAGATAACCGTTATCTGTTGATACGGCTTATCGGGTCGTGTAATGAGTTGTTTTATCCATTAATGTAACAAGTAATTGTATAAACTTAAATAATAATTGGCAAATTTGAGAAAACATAGTATGTAAAAAACGTGCCTTTAAAGGACTATCTAAATAATAAACCTTTCTTTTGCCCCCTTTTTCAACAATCAATCGTGAAAAAATAACCATTTTGTTGCATTACTTCAGTACAGACATATTTACTCGATTCGTACCAATGCAATGTAACACCAAAATAATCTATCCGAGACATGGTAATGACTTTCATGTGTTGTAGTCTGTTAGAACTAAGTCAAAAGAGCGAATCTATCTTCGAATGGAAAGAAGGTTTATTTAGATCAAATCATTAGTATGATGATGGTATATTTTAAGTTGATTTAACAAGACTAGGCAATTTAAACATGCATACATTTTCAAATTACGATTTCTGTTTGTCTGTACGTTAATATTAAGCATTATTTTTTACATAATAAATGGATACAGCACCACGGGTAGCGTTCTACTTGAGTGCTAAGAAATAAAAAAAAGTTTCCTTTGCAACGCCTGATAACGAATGAAAGTTCAATAAAACGACTTAAAATCTACGTTGTAAATGCAGCTACCTTTTTCTCGATTGGTTTGGTCAATTGTTACATGGAAACATAATCAGAAAAACCTTCCAATGCTCTACTTTGGTCCTGAGTTTAGGTTAGTAAAAACTGATCATATATCTAACAAATTTCAGCTACATATTGGCAACCTCCGTTAAAGAGAGTATGTCATTATTGCGCTTCAAATTGTGTAAATTACAAACTATTGCCGGATTCTGTCGGATCCAACCATTTTTGGGCGGATCCGGAGGAATCTTACACCACGTTTTGTCCTGTGCTTACATGTGTAAGTGAACTTCTTTGAAATATCTGGACAAATGGATATAACGACTCCAATGCACCAAATAATTAAGTTCACTATATCCACTGTTCGCTATTACGTTTGGCATCCTATATAGGGCTTTTGACGGGACTTATACATTTTCTCGCTATAACCGTTTGTCCGCTATATCCGTGTTCTACTGTATTGCATATTTTGTCCAAAACACATACATACGTGCATTACCAAAATAACACAATCCTTTTAAACTATACTTAAGACTATGACCGAGAATATAACCCTCTACTTCAAGATAACATGCCTATAGAACGACCAATATGAAAAAGTATGGTTAATTACTAGAATCTGTTATAATATTCCTTCATACACCGATTTACATTACTTAAAAGGCAAGTGGTGTCTTGCTCTTAGTAATACTTTATGTTAGGGCGTTAACGTTGTTTTTTGCGTACTGATCCAATAACAAAACCAGCTGTTCAAGATGGTTGTGCCATTTAAAGAACATCTGTTCCCCTCTATATTTTAAATGATAGAAATGCATGTAAACATCCTCGAATATGTGAAAATAAATGTTTCCCAAACCTTAACAATGAGCAAATAAATTTGTAAAAATTACTCCAAGTAGTTGGTTAATAACGAGTAAATTCGAGGTGAATCATTTTGCAGACTCTAGTCATGTTGCCATAACCTCTTGTGTACAGTACATAACCTTGTGCACTGGAGGAAACAAACACATATGTTCAGGGAATGACAGGTGGGGGTCTCGTTAACACATGTCGACCCCTTGAAGCGTGTGTAAGGACAAACGTTGTTAGCTGTGGTTACACTTCGAAGGAGGGCTTTTACGAACAACTTAAATAATGTTGGGCAATAAAATCTCGCCCAATGCTACTCTATGGTCTATCTGCTCTACCCTTTACTCCTTTGTCATTTAACTGGCACCAAAACTACAGAACCACATCTTAATATACTGGACAGAAACAGTGAGGGATATATGTTTATTTTGAAATCATAAAAAAGCGTTAATATATTCATTGACATACTAATAAAATATAAATTATTAAAGAATACAAGAAGAAATTACTTTATAGCACAATGTTGAAAACATTGCATTCAATAATCGTCAGTTCATACGAACAGGACGTAATGAATTTCCTGCGCATGTGTAGATCGTGAAGGATGAGATAACACGTGCGGTTCGTAAAGAGTGAGAATAACACGTGACAAAACTGACAATAAGTAACATGTGCAAGTCGTACATGAGAAACACCTGCTGAATGAAAGTACGAAAGATCGTAGTTGTCTTCAGTGTTCCTATGGCAGAGTGTCGAGGTCAAGGATTCTGAACAAACGAGTGTGGACTTGAACATGAAAGGACGCATAATTCCAATTTACAAAAATTGATCGGTGGAATAAAAAAAAGTCATAATTACGGTGGCCTGGTGGATGTTGATATAAGTATCATAGTCACAGTACAGGCAGATGTATTTCACAAGAAGCATCATCATCATTATTATCATTACGACCACCACTAAAATTCAATGTTCATATCAATCATTCTCCTGACCTCATCCGCTTATGGCTGCAACTTCCCATGCCATTGCTAAGAGCAGTTTCATGTTAGACACTTTTAGGAAAAGCATGTGCACTTATGCTCAAGAATGTGCAGGTGTCTTGTATACAATAACATGCTCTACACTCTAAACTCATCAAGAACACTCCGAAATCAACCGTTTTTCATTTCCTTTGGGTGCTTATCAACTATTTATCCTGTGATTTTGGTAATAATCTGTCATACTTTTATTAGGTTAGCATATCTTTTGGCAACCTTAATATTCCAGTGATCGGCATATTCGACATCCAAGGTTGTTTTAAATGTACCCAATCATCACACGTTTTAGTACAGTATACGGCATGTACATCAACACTTGTATTCCCTACTGTCATCACTCCTATTTTCGTATTCGCGAGTTCGGCATCATTATGACGATGTATTTATATTATGCCGCAATATGTGCCGCGGTAATTCATTATATTCCTTTCTGAAGGTTAATAATTACACAATGATATCTACCACAGACAAGACAAGTAATACTGTTCCTTTTTTGTACAGACATATCGGAGACATTCTATCCATGGTTTATATTGTTTTAATCCAGACTGACATTGCTAAATATATCCAGGTGTTTCATTTGATTTACCTGACAGGGTACCTAACAGAATGTTATGATTTTGTAATCCTGATAAGACATGTCTAAGTGAGCACAGGTGTAAAGTGTCATTTACCTAAAATGATCACATTCTGGTTATTACTTATGTGAAGTGTATCACCCGTTGGTAATCCTGATTAAGTGAGTGAGTTGGGGTTTAACACCGCTTTCAAGAGTATTTCACTTATATCGCGGCTGCTAGTATTATGGCAGGGAGAAAGCTCGCAACGCCATGTGGCTATGCATTGCGGTGAAACCTGCGAGCATCGGCTGGAACTAGCGAACCATGGGTGGTACTACGCTGAAATTCAGTGTAGCATTGCACCCAAACCTTACTGCGTGTAGAACAGTTCTCTACTGCAGACAAAGTTGCCGTGCCCCTGGCGGGATTCGCGACAGGACGTTATGAATTTCCTGCTCACGTGTAGATCGTGAAGAATGAGATAATACGTGCGGTTCGTGAAAAGTGAGAATAACACGTGCTGACAATACTGACAATAAGTAACATGTGCAGGTCGTGCAAAAACACCTGCTGAATGAAAGTACGAAAGATCGTAGTTTTCTTCAGTGTTCCTATGGCAGAGTGTCGAGGTCAAGGATTCTGAACAAACGAGTGTGGGCTTGAACATAAAAGGACGCATAATTCCAATTTACCAAAATCGATCGGTGGAATAAAAAAAAGTCATAATTACGGTGGCCTGGTGGATGTTGATATAATTATCATAGTCAAAGTCCAGGCAGATGTTTTTCACAAAAAGCAGCATCATTATTATCATTATGACCATCATTAAAATTCAATGTTCATATCAATAATTCTCCTGACATCCGCTAATGGGTGCGCTAATGCTGAAGTGGCGTTAAACAATAACTCATTCAGTCCAATTCGACCGAAATTTATTTAAACTTGTACCTGCATACGATGTCAAGAGTACATTTCTCCAAATACTGTCAAATACACCCTTTCTGATTACACTGTGTGGTTGTATATTAGTCCTACATGTAGGCGATGTCTGAGGGCAACTTGTTCCATGTATCAAGTATTTGTAATTAGATGAATATGTTTAAATGATTAAACCTTATACTAAACTCCCACCACGAACAACCCCTCTCACTTAAATTATTGGATGATGACACGTGACGTTATGGATAACTCTGATACTCGTTATAACTAAAATTGAGAAGCAACGGTTTATGACTTGATTATCTTTGAGTTTGAAGGGTTGAATTCTCGCATCAAAAAAATACAGGGTTTAGATAGCTGTGTTCGTTTCTTCCGTCTCACTTAAATACATCGTAGGTATAAAGGTAAGAAGGGATGAGCGGTCTTTAGGCAATGGGAGACTTCATTGTATTCGGTTTGTTTGACATACCAATAACTTGTAGCTTAAACTTTCACAGGCTTCAGGTTATCTGACTTAAACGACGAGGATTCCTTGGATTTTTTTTCTTAAAAAACGTTAAGGAGTAACCCTTTGGTCATGCATTTAGTTAAGTTAACATCATTTAATTCTCTTCTTTTTTTTTTTTACCTTTCTTACCTTTTACCCTCCGTGCAATGCCATTAAGTATTCCTTTTTTTTGTCTAATTACGTTAATGGAAATTGAAAATCTTTACCCCAGGGTTTGAAAGAAGTTAGCAAGTGTGATATAGGTTTTTATCTTTCTTTTCAGATGTGCCTAACGGAAAAGTTTGTGAAGCAAGTGAGTAACCGTTCGTTTCCAACCGCAAGATCCCTGACATGTTTGTAATACTGGTCTACAGATCTTGTAACGTGTGTATGTTGTAACGTGTGCAGTGTGCTCATAATGATATTATATACTATTTTTAATCACGATTGAAGAGTATGTATTAATTGAGCGTGAAGGTAAACTACGTTGGTTAACAATGTCACAGAGACATGTCTATCATGAGGACACTGCAGAACATATATACACACATGTATGTTCACGTAATTGATTGTTGAGTGGGAGATACTTTCAAACAGTAGTCGATAATGTGTATCCGAAAGTGACTCTGAGATACATTAAGGTATTTTTTCAAAGAGGTGCATGTAAACACCCTAATAGAGAAGCGCGCAGACATTTACCTAAGTATACCGTGTTCAAACGTGATCGCGTGTCCTGTGCGGAAGCTCCTTAATTCCGACTCATTTCCATGCACAGTGACGCTAATAGAAGTGAATTATGTGTGGGACTCTATCCATCACTACGGTAACAATAGCGTGATAGTCAGAAGCACCACATTTAATCTTTGGAGGACTTGGAAATTAGTTTTCCTTAATCGTCCACGTTCACTATCCATTGCTAACCTGTGTACCAGTGTCCGCCGCTGATCTTGCTCATCAGGATTTGAATACACCAGTTTGAGTTCATGTCAAGTTATACCACGACTATTTGAAAGAAAGGTTTGACCCTAGATTTGACTAATTATCAACTTGAAGCACACCGTACACATAACACAATTTCTAGAGTTCATGGTGAATGTAAATAAATTGTAGATGCAAAGTTATTAATGTACAATCTATCAATATACCCTAATTTGACGTGTACAGAGATATGAATATGTTTTTACTTTTGTCGAACCTTCACTTGCTCATTACTTTTTAGATTTAGATTTACATTTAGCAAAAAGAAATTGTCATGTTTTAATTCCCAATTGTTTATTTCCTTGGTGTATACTAATTATGTGCATGAATTTAACTGTTTTTATGAACAATTAAGACTATATGGAGGCTCTTAATGTGTTCTATTACATAGTCTTGTAGTAGATGTGGGGGTTTGTAAAGCAGCCTGTAGTACGTAGAGACAGAATGGAGCGGTGTGGAAGTGGGTCCAAGCCTATTGTTGCGTTTTTTATTTGGATAAGTTTGAAAATTGCAAGTTCCTTCAATGTGTAAGTTAATGTTATCACGCGCCCAAGCCTTGGGGTGAAGCGGAATTACAACATAAATAATCAAGTTAGGTCCCACTCTTCACTCTCACTTTCCCAAATCGCTGCCGGCTGAGGTCTCTTATACTTACATTATCACCATATTTCGTATCTCATATGTATAGTCAAATCAAGATACTCTCTAACCCGGCTATGCGGTTACTGTTTCACTTGAATAACCTCGATTTCATAGGTTCTGATAGGAATGAATTACAGTATTCCTAACATAATGTGTTCAAGGATTGTCGTTCAATATAATATATTACATACCATATACGAAAACAAGATTTTCTGGATCTGCTTTCTTCATCACTAGGTGGAAGGTAAATACACTACATGTACATAAATACATTAAAAAAGTGTTCAATGAAGAAGGAACGGTGTCCATACACACTCTCAGCAAATTCTCGATAAAACGTGTTTCTCTCCTCGAAGCTATAGTCATCAAATAATCAAGGCATGCAATGTGATATCTAGAATAATTCATACCCACGTTAGTTCATTATTCAAACACAAGTTATAACTCATTAATAACACACATGAGATGATTCACAACTTCATTATCGTGTTTGTCTTTGCGGGCACTGCCTATATATACTTGTATTGAATAAATAGTATATTATTATATTCATATATTCCATTTATATCGACACCGTAGGGATAAGCTCGCCCCACTACAATACGGACTTGTTCTATGTTTTACAAGTACTTCGTGTGTCATCATATGTAAGGAGAAACATAACATAATATATTGCTAATTGAGAGACACTTTAACCAAGGGTTGATAATATGTATATATACATGTGAATACAAATATCGCAACACTCTACTTTTAAAACTTAATGTTGATGCTGCATGGGGTATTGGTAGGACGATTTAAAACAAGATATAACTTGATTAAAAGTTGTTTTCCTGAGTATTTTTTGTTCTGCATAGTCTTTAAATCAGTTATAAGACATCAAGAAACATTTCTGGTAGATGCTGATAAATAATATATAAAAGGAATTAATGGATCATCCAAAACTGGCTCCCACAGTAGATATAGCTTGTGTGAGATCAAGCGATATCTACATTGTAGATATCGCAACAATCAAACCCTCACAATCATATTACATCACCAGTTAATTACATCACAAGGCTTTGACATCACTGAGAACACTGCTGACAATGTTATGACGTCAAAAAGTTGATGACGTAACAATGCTATGATGCCACAATACTATTGACGTAAAAATGATATGACCTCACTGAGCTCACTGCTGAAGTAGTGAAGTGGCAGTTTTGTGTTGCAGATATGTTCATTATTTTGTTAATAATTGTTGAAGATGGATTTTGAATGATAAATAAAATCTCACCATCGTGTCTTCTGATATCAAATATATCAACACATGTTGATTAAAGTAAAAATATCCTCGAAAAGCCTCGGATATTTGTAACTTTAATCAACTCGTGTTGATATATTTGATATCAGAAGACACTTGGGTGAGATTCTCAATATCTCCGGTTTTCAAAAATTATATTCCAAATATGTTAATCGTAAGTATGTGTGACTTCGATATGCTTATTGATTAGTTGTTGTCATCTATAGCTTGCTATAGTATGTTTACATGTGCCAGCAGCACGTGTGTCCTTGCACTCTTAATGGTTTGCTAAGCTCAAATACTTTTCTGACCTTGTATTTATAGTATAACCACGTTACCGAGACGGGAACGTTCACTCTATAATCTGTCCTTCCTACTATGGGAGTTGATTCTATTAGTCGACCTAAATCACCCTATATTCACCTCACTCGAACCCTGTTGCGCATAGATATGATAGACAACACACTGCTCCTGCGGTTTATAGCATTTTATGGCACAGTCATTGAATAGTTGTGATATTTATTTATGAATATACGAATTGAAAAACAAACCCTTCATGGTAATAGTTAACACTGGTCACATTTCGTCAAGACTGTAATGCAAATAATCCTGACGAAGCCAAATTGTGTAAATATACCAGTAAAATGCATATCAGTATTCATGACACTAACGTATTGACATTTTATGAATCTGAAATAAAAGATATAAATTTTCAATAACACTCGTATATTTCCAGACAAGAATAGGAAAAATATAGACTTCTTAAATGTATAATCAACACAAACTATGAATATGTGTAGATATGACCGAGTATGTAATTAATGAATCACTTTCAGGAAATAATTCACCTTCTATATATATACACATGTATATATATATATATATATATATATTCCTACACCTATATATATATTCCTGCCACACATATTAGCTGTACATTGTCGAAATGAAAACTCTTTATACAACATGGGAGAATCTGATGTATCAATTGGTTACGTATATATAGTCCTTCTAAATATACAACCCCTTTGTATCTAACAATGCCGTGTATATTGCCTTTAAAATAAACCTTTGAATCAAAATCAATATCCCATCATAAAGGAGAAGCAAATAGTTCCCTCCAGCTCTGAAAGCTTTCCTCCTTGTGCGTCATTCGGCCTACAGAGTCGGGTCACCTCGCACAAATATGGTCAATGACAATCATGCTTTGTCTCTGGTATCCTTTGTTGGATCAATAGGTCTGGGGTTCGGATCCCAACATGAGCACGGGATTTTGTCTGTTGTAGAGAACTGTTCTGCATGCAGTAACGTTTAGCTGGAATTTCACAGTGAATGTCAGCGTAGTGCCACCCATGGATCGCTAGTCCTTAACGATGCTCGCAGTTTTCACCGAATTGCATAGTCACAATGTAGTTGCGGGCTTTCTCTCTTCATAAATATTAGCAACCGTGATATGAGGGTAATACTTTTGAAAACGGCACTAAACCACAAATCATCTCATTTCATTTTTAAAAAACACATAATTACTATTGGTTTACGATAACTTCATAACTTAAATCGTCCATTTTTAAACATTCATTTCTTATGTTTAATCTTAGTGAAATATGGCTTTTTTACTTGTTTTATTACGTCAACGTGTCAACGAATTAAAGTCATCAACCTTGATTATTAACTTACACACTCTCTCTCTCTCTCTCTCTCTCTCTCTCTCTCTCTCTCTCTCTCTCTCTCTCTCTCTCTCTCTCTCTCTCTCTCTCTCTCTCTCTCTCTCTCTCTCTCTCTATTACGATTCGAAAATGTGACGTCAGTTGACAGGTAGATGTACGCTCTCACAGTGAAAAATAGAGAAACACTCATTGAACTTCAGATGGGAAGTCAGTTTTAGCAAAGTGAGGAAATAGAATAACTCCCGGAAAATGGAAAAAGCTATAAAAGTGTCAGAAATGTTTGTAGCAATTTCCGTCTATTGACTTCAAAGAATAATGATATCCTTTGAAGCACCAGTTTTGAAAACAACAACCAGTGAAGACTGCCAAATGCCAAATGCAATAAAACTTTAAGTAAAAGTATATAAATATATACATTAGTAACTGTCATCTTTTACTAATGGCTCACCACCTTGTCTCCAGTGTAACCATCTGAAAAATTATATCTAATTAATTTAAATAAAAATACGAGTGACTAAGAATGACAAATCAACATAATAGTTTTCTCTGTTATACGTTTTAAAATATACGCTTCATTTCGAAAATAAAAGTAAGATCACCAAGCTACAGCATAAACGGAATCTACTGCGTATTGCAGGGGACTACTATCGTGGGTCACTGACATCGTATTTGCAAACTAAGTAGAAAAATTCACATTTGTCAATATTTTTAGATATTTAAATTCATTATCAGGATTTGATGTAATTAAACGCTTCAATTGCCATCCACATGTGTATTTCATTTTAAAATAACGTAACAATAGCTGTAGCAATGAGCTTAAATATTTGGAAAGACGGCATGCTGTAGGAAGAAGTTCTCAAACCAGCAGAGACTAACAATAGATGGCGAAATTACATAAATGATAACCTGCATGTAAAGTTTGTTTCAATTTAGCTGACCTCATTTATTTGTAATAAGGACTTTGGGTAAAAATAACTTAGTTTAGTCGGGCTCAAATGTTTGTAACTCATCTGTTTATAACGTATTCCATGAAAACACCACACTACTCCATTATTTGATGTAACTGAACATGGGCTTTATTTCAGGTTAAGGATGTCAACTGCAAAATATTTTGTTTAATCACATATTGTTGATTGTTTGGTGCGCTTTAAAATAACAATTTATGTTTTGGGCATTTTAAAGTTATAAAGATAAAGGGAAATTGAGATCAATGGATAGTCAACATTTAAAGTTCAATAGATTAAAATGAATTCATTGCGAAAAAAAAGAAGTTCATTAGCCATAGAATTCGGTTGTGTGTCATACATGTATTTTTTTAGTATAAACTTATACGTCAGATAAATGTATGGTCATATCGAATCGATCAAACACAAATTCACAATGAAACTGTAGGTGGGCAATAGTGACGCAAGATTTTGAAATTGTCATGTGTGGAAATTACATTCTCCTCAACCGTCACTGGTAATGCTGCTTCTAAAGATGTTATGTTTCAAGTACTGTTTGAACTTTTAGAAATGGAAAACAATATCCGCATCTTGAGAGGCAACCAAATTGTTTCCCGCCAGCACTGAAAGCCTCTCTCCTTCAGCTAGACTGAGCTGACAGGCTGTAATAACGTTTCTGTCAGTCGGTCTCAACACAGAGTCAATCCAGTCAATTTGGAGACAGTAATTGTCGAACATTTTATTCTATATACACCCACATATTGTACCATTGGTATGTAAGTATCTACCATCTACAGACTTGAAATACATGATTCAAACTTTTCTCTTGTCAAGACAATAAATATGTATTAATTACAAACTACTCCACGTTAAGTCATCCATTTAAGCCAAAAATCGGAAGACAATATCCGCAACTTGAGAGAAAAGCGAACTGTGACTCTTCAGCTCCAACCACATCTGTACTTCAACAGAACCAAGTCGACATTCAGTAAACATATCACCAGAAAAGCAAGGATGTCTGCTTGACAACCAATAAACTTTAAATATTACCCAAGTAAAGGGATTACTTTCCGAAATGGCATATTTGATATAAAGTGAAAGTTATGTCTGGACTTAACAAGAAACGTATTTGGGTGCAAAAGTAATTTCGCACAATGATAGAATCCATTTAATATAATTGTAAATCCATAAATAGCTATATTGAAAAGAAAATCCGGCACATATTTCAACTTAATGGCAAAAGGTATTAAATGACATTCAATGAATGGAATAAAGGGAAACGACAGAATAATCTAACGAATGTAATAATGTAAAGCACTCTGGTTTCAATACAGTACGTATATTGTAAATGTTCCTGCCAATAAATTATATTCTATCAGAATACATGGAATTTTATACATGTACTTTTTTAATTCCGAGAAGGGATATATATTTATTATAGATGTGTTATTTGATGTTAGAAGTGAATATAGCCTTTTGGAATACAGGAACTAATATATGAATTTTCTATAAAAAAAACAACATTAGTCTAGGACTTATGTTCTGAATGTTATAATAACAATCGCGAAATAGCATATTTTTTTTATATACAATATGAAACAATATAGTAAAATGAAATACGTTTAAAAAGAAATTAAGACACTATACCGTGTAATAGACTATATATATATAAAAGCTTCATAACAGTGGTGTGAATGTCAAACGACCAGTCTCTATTCTATGGGGGCGGGATAGGGCAGTGGTTAGCGCGTTCGGCTTCGGATCAAGAGGTCCGGGGTTCGTAACCCGCCAGGGGCAAGGCAACTTTGTCTGTAGTAGAGAACTGTTCTACACGCAGTCAGGTTTGGGTGCAATGTTTCACTGAATTTCAGAGTAGTACCACCCATGATTCGCTAGTTCCAGCCGATGCTCGCAGGTTTCACCGCAATGCATAGCCACATGGCGTTGCGGGCTTTCTCCCTGCCATAATACTAGCAGCCGCGATATAAATGAAATACTCTTGAAAGCGGCGTTAAACCCCAACTCACCTCACCTCACCTCTATTCTATGTTTCTCTCCATTTCAACCTGAATGTACAATTGCTGGTCCATCGAAACCAGTACATAGTTAGGAATTATGTGTTACGTCTTGTCTTGTCTTGTGTTGAGTTTCATACATTATGATTTTAAAACATTTGCATTGTAAGGGTCGATGCAGTAAATAATGATTATAGTAGATTGAGAGATATCCAGAGGATATGAAATAATTTGTATTCAGTGGTTTTTTTCTCTCCCAAACACTGTTCTTTAAGATAAAGTCATGGATACTCCTTTACTGCAAGGAATGCTGATTGTATTTCTTCTCCGAATTGCTCTGTTGATTGGTGGACTTGATAGACGGTGTGACTTCTTTGAGAGGATATTTAGCAGGTGTCAAGATAAAGCAAAACCAAGATGTATTGATTGTCAACTTCTTTATCATCTAATTTAAATAACGCTCTAAAGATACAAACATCCGGAAATTCAGGTGATTAATTCATTGATTGAACATAGGTACGGTAATGATCTGTTGAGTATGTGAAGACGGTAACAGAATGCAATTAAAGGATTGATTAAATACTAGAAAAGTTCCTATATTGTATTTACGAACCATGTAAGGTGTTTCAATTTAGGTTTGTATCATTATGTTAATGAATACTGTTATTTGTATAGTTGTATCAACTTGTAAAGTATTTTCAACAGTCTATATGATGGAATCAAACAGTTTCAGTAGACGTTCATATGTATGAGTAACGACAACATTGCAACAAGGCCAAATTACACAAAACCTATTTCCCATTTTGCTTATAATTATATTACATATAATTTATGTTAGCAGGATAACCTTTGTATAATAATTCAATTCCAATCTCTCATATCCCTAAAGATATGTAACATATGTATTGTTATTCGGCACAGTAATCCAAAACAAGACTTTCCATTTCAATTAAAGTCCGCTCGAAAACTCCAATATGCTAACAAATACAGACGGGTCATGGTGACATTGTCGGCATTCACTCGCTATTGCTCTGTAAACAGATGGGATTGTGTATTGAATGTGAAATCAATACGCGGAACTCGCCATGAAAAGTGAGCTTTAAAACCGTTGTGACATACAGCTTTACATACATTACATCTACATTAAAATTTTCTTCTCAAATATGTATACGTATATACGTATTCCGGTGGATCAATACAATTTTGAATAATATTATGAAAATTGTCTAACGCTAACATTCTTCAAGGGCAAAATTCGTATAGTGGACGGGGTAAGGATCACGGGCAGAAACAAACCGATGCAGTCATTTTGTTCATTTGAAGGATTGCTGATGCATTTACAGGCAGCGATGTTTAATTATATCTCTTGAGTTCTAATGTTCTCTTAAGGTGAGGTGAAGTGATTCGGGGTTTAACCTCTCGAGTTTTGCACTTCTGCAGTGAGAAAACCATGACAACCATTGTTAAATGCAGTGCGGTTAAATCTGCGAGTATCTGTCTGAACCGGCGAACCTTGAGTGGGCACGGATCCTACTGCGATAAAAAAAAATCAGTGAGATCAGTTGATCCGAAGCCAAACACACAAACCACCACGCTATCCCACCCCTGTTACCTTTGCAATGCCTTAGTAGAGCGACGCAGGCATCACAACCATTAGCATACTAGGTAATATACCAGGCATGTATGAATCGAAAAACCGTCAACAATGATTAGATGTAAAACTGTAAGTTAAAAGACGTTTATACGCTCAAGTAAGTCGATGAAATATGTTTGAAAATGTCAGCAATAGTAAACACCCTTCTCTCTTCGGAAAACCAAGTTATAAATGACTGTACATGGTTCCTTAAAGCCATGGGAATCGTTTTTGTCATTCGGAATGATAAAAATGGCCATGCAATTTTTGCTTTATACTCAACACCGTTATTACCACTACGGATAATTGGTTTGTGTCATATTATGTTTTACCCTCTAAAGTTAATATAAATTACATAAAATTTCAAAAAACGTGCTACAGTGCCTTTAAATTTCACTTTGAAATGAACAACTTAAAACTATGTTTATCTAGATATTAAACAAGATAAATAATATATACATGCTATTTTAAATGTATGTTATCTCTGTGAATCAGCAGACTTCAATTAACATTCAAATTCTATTAGAGATGTAAATGTTTTCTTGGATTCATGAATTTATTGCAAAAAGTAATACGGTATTCATCGCAAAAATAAAGTGTTTAATAGGCACAGGATCCCTGTGGGAAACTGATAATGAGATTGATTAATGTATTGGCAACTTGCAAATAAAAACTTATAACGGATAAGAAGCATGCTACATTTCACAATGATCGGGGGTAAAACGTAAGAAACAGAACAGAAAATCGAACACCAGTGATTTTCTGATTAATTGATGGCGTGAAGGGATTTTATTTTAATCCGATAGGTTAACATGTAACCAGTTAACTGCCTTTGACACTGAATTACTGGTGTGTCAGTTGCAGTTTAAAATTCTAAGACAATATTTGCGTGATTTTAAATGGAGCGTTCACAAAGATTTGAGGTTAAAAAGTAACCTTAAAGCCACTGCACCAGAAAAAAGAATATCAGTGTTTTCCAGTTAATTGATAAAACGAGGTAATATCAGCATGGCAAGTCAAACCATGATTTTCTAATAAATTGGGTGCATAAGGGGATTTATTATATGCTAAACGGACGGAGCATCATTCCCTCTGTGATATTTCTTTTGCGAAAGTGATTTAAAACTTCAGTGGTGAGAACTTTTCTCAGACTGAGGAAACGAAGTCTCTCATCCTGTTTATGATATGCTTCTGTGATCAGATCTGTGCTCTTTTACATGTACAACTGCTTCAATTGAGCGAGGGTATATCACTGTTGCACTGTCACTTTCATGATGGCAGTAAATGCGAATATATACGAAGTAGGTGACCTTGAGCTCATCTTGTGAACTGTCTTTTATATTGTCATAGATGAAATTGTACATGCCGTGATGTATTGTCTGGATTTCGAAAGAAAAGTCGTAGCTTGTTGCTGATAAGCATTACAATGGCCATTTCCAACAATAGTATATGCTACATAAACATATAACACCATTGATAACGATTGGCATATGTGATTCCAAGAAAACGATCTCTGTCACTTTAAATACTCAAATATCTTCTTATGAGTCCAATGATCGAGCTGATATGTCAGAGTTTATTGCATACACTGACAGGAGAGTTCAACAAGTCATGTTCAACGAGTCATGTTATTGATTTGATGCTTCTACTTGGGGAATACCTACATGAAACTATACTATGAGGACATCTTTCATGACTGTTCAATGTTGATGCATAGTCTTCATACTGTATCTCTTCGGTCTCTGATAACATCAATGCTCGGGTAACACAGACATAAGGTTCAAACGGGGGTCATTTCCATCAAGTCCTGTTTGTTTAAGATGTTACTGGGCGGGATAGCGCAGTGGTTAGTGCGTTCGGCTTTGGATCAAGAGGTCCGGGGTTCGAATCCCGCCAGGGGCACGACAACTTTGTCTGCAGTAGAGAACTGTTGTACACGCAGTAAGGTTTTGGTGAAGTACTGCACTGAATTGCAGCGTAGTACCACCCACGGCTCGCTAGGTCCAGCCGATGCTCACAGGTTTCACCGCATGGCGTTGCGGGCTTTCTCCCTGCCATAATACTAGCAGCCGCGATATAAGCGAAATACTATTGTAAGCGGCGTTAAACCCAAACTCGCCTCACCCCATCTTCAAGATGTTACTACAAATTAATGTGTGATGCAAATATACCTCTCAGTTTAATCAGCTTATATATGTTAATAGATTAAACCTTTATTTTTAAAACTGAAATATGTAAAGAAGTACTCTCTTTAAAAGAAGCACACATTAGTTAACGCGTAATTCAGCGTTGCACAAGTAGAGTTCTATAGTCTTCATTATCAGCCACGTCGTACTTCGTAAAGGGGCTTCATAACAAACAAACAAGAACTTTGATTGGCTTACGATGTACTTTGACACTGCCTGGACTACTTTATTCATTCATAAAACGAACGTGAATTCATTCATGACATTACACGTATTTTACGACAACTCTTATAATCAATATTACTGTTACATTGTTCAGTTAATTCATGTACTCGTACTCAACGCAATGATTGATTTTAGCCAATATGTTTTCCATTTAACTACTCGATTTTAAATTTCTAAATTTCTGCCTGTAAATTATTTATATACGGCTTTTTAAAAAGGTGCCTAATTAAGTCTAGAATGAAAGTGGGCGGGCGTTGGTCACTGAAGCGTATCCTGCTGTGACGTACGTGGAGGAATCTCATTATGGCGGCTAATCATAATTTAACGCGTTTTCCAAACAGACAGAAATCTTCATCAAAACAACCCAAATTTTCGATAAATGGATTACTGAACTATTCAACTAGCGATTTCATATGGTTTCAACGGCCGGGCCCTTCTTAATTGGAGTGCATATTGCGCAAATGTATAGTATGTTTGTAGCAATTAACCGCGGGACTGCTGTCATAACACATAGATTTTGCGATGTACGGTTAGTTATGTACCTATATGACCTTATTCACACAAAGAACGCAATTCAGAAAATGACAGATATCACTTTCAATGTCTTCAAGCTCTGATTGCATCATTCAAGTGATGTGGTCGATGTCTTGCTTCCCTGTACGAACCAAATGCAAATGACAGTTCAAATGACATTGAAACTAAGGACTCCCATGGGAATGGGGGCGAAGAGAGATTAAGTAGCACCAATTGTTATGATTTTAGTGAGATAAATCATTTCCAATTCAGTTCCAATTTCAATATAGTTTATTTGTGTTACAAAACGAAGACCAGGATTACTCGAACAATTTACAGCAGAACAGCTGTTTGGCATTGTGCAAATTGTAGATATAGGAGATCGACTGACCGATTCCCCAGTGTTTGACATGATGAATAGTAAGCAGCTGTTTACATACAATTCCTTCACGTGCATAACTTCCGGTTACCGTCTAATCCTCTAAGCCCAGCCCCATTTTTCGATTGTCGCTGGCAGGTGAAAACCAGACGATTTAACGTCGCAATATTAGGAACTTTTACTCAGATGCTGAGACAGGGTTGATTCGTCTCCGCTGTTATAGGGACAACAGAAATATATTTTTAAACACAATACATCGTATGAAATACATGTTGGTAATAAATACGATACATAACTCGTTCACCTCAATATCAAGGATCGAGCCAAACCACAATTATTTCACTCGGGACATAAACTTGATATGAAAGGGGAAGCTCGTTAGATATCCTATAATTATGTGTTTGAAAAATACTTGTTCTACCTGTTTGCGTATATCTAGCATCACTGAAAAAAGTACACCTATTCATATGGTTTATGACAATGTAAGCTGAATCGCGCTAAGAAATATTATAGAATGACATGTTTTTGGCAAATGATTTAACCAGAAAAAACGTCAAAAGTGTGCCTTTATTATTTGATATAATGTAATTATGCTTGTGTATATATGGATTAGTTATATTGGAAGAATGTTCGACAATCAGGGATTGAGTCTGAAATCTCCAAATGTCCACGGTGCTGTCGGGCTCGAGACTTTTGTTAAGAGCAAGTTAGAAAATATTTTTCAGCAAGATTGGATGTCAACAATTGCAAGTAAATTTGACATCTGAACTCGCCATTCTCTTTAATCGTAAATGGGCAAACACTACCTCTAACGATATCATGATCGAAGCAAGGTTTTAACTCTCATAAATAGAAAACAATATTTTACCACGACAGAAATACTGTTTTCCTCGCCATCATAGAATGCTTCATTTGTAGATTTGATTTTGTACATTTTTTAATTTGTATACAGTGACATTGAACTGAAATTATTATGAGTTTAACTCAATCCCGTTTAACTCTAATGAACTGATAGCACTTTCCTCACCACGAGAGAAAAGCAAACTGATGTATGTCGGCTCTGAAAGCTTCTCTACTTCAACAAGTCCAAGTTGACATTCACCAACGAATTGTGAGTCATTCAGTCTTTATGCCTAGTGACCTTAGTCAATACCGTTGGCAGAAATGATGTCAAATTCGAAAAACCCACGCACATTTGTCGTAAATGAATATTGAAGATCATTCGTGACCTTTTTGCAATACAGCTGGCAGAAATGATGTCAAGTATGCATACACTCATGTATATTAATCATGATTTAAAAAGGAAGATCAATAAAAAAAAATTGACTTTTCCGTTCAACATCCCAATTATTATTGATTTATTGCATTGAAGGGATCTATGAGGGAAAATATAGACATGATAGACTGAGATATGGTCCTAGGATAAGTTAATGTAATTCACTTTCATTTGTCGTGCATAACGTTTTTTTCTGCTCAATTTGTTCATTTGCAACATCATGCTTAATATGTTCGTCAGATTTAACAAAAATGAAAGGATCCTTGTAAATGTGTTTGATTTACATTATCTATTTTGAAGTATTTTTTCTACATTTATTTTACAACGTGCTTCATCATATTTGTGTCGCCGTTGGCGCTGGCATCGACGTCGGCGTTCCCATTGTTTCCGGAGCATAACTCTAAAACTACTTGACCAGTATTCACCATATGTGGTATACAGCCTCCCAATGTCATGTCGATGAGCCTTTTGGGGTTTTGATTTTTTTTTAAAATCATTTTATATGTTGCCTTGCCCCTGGCGGGATTTGAACCCCGTACCCCTTGATCCAGCGCCGAATGTGCTAACCACTGAGCTATCCTAACCTCATTAACATTTGTGAATAATACACAGGTATTTCATTATACCAAGGTATACATAGGTGTGATTGTTAAAATTTCATTTTACATTTAACGAGCTACATTGTATGAATGTTACATGTACATATGACTTCTTTAATTATTGATTAAGAAAGACTAATTACCTGTCATTGTTATTTCTTGGATATAAACTACTACACTGCAGTAAAATGTGTGCATGCGATGGCAGTTTATATGCAATTTCCCAATGATTGGAAGTAAAAACTAGCATTTAATTTACTGTTGTATTTTCTATCCCGACAATCGAAAAGCAGTTTTTACCTAATTGATTGATGGTGTGGATTGGATTTTTTCATTTTCATACTTCCAAAGTGTTTTCTAATCTGAAAGACAATGCAAATAACTTCGTGAGAGAAGTGAAAACAAATAATTTTCACTTATAGAAAATTCTGATGATGTACGTAACGTTTGCGTGTAAGTTACAAGTATCTAAATAGTATCTAAATAGCGGTGACAATAAACACAACTTGCTCTATATAATTTTAAAGAAGTGAATAAAATCCTTATAGTGCAAGTGGATGTTTGAGTATAACACATACTGCGTAGAGAGGTACGTTTACCCAGCGTACCTTTTGAGTATGAGTAAGTTTAGGTGTAAAGCTGTACTGTTTTCAGTATTAAAACAAGGTGACATCGCGTTTGTAAGTATCTGTGTAACAGATAATACAATGGAGTTCTCTCTCTCTCTCCCCCCCCACCCCCCCCCCCCCCCCCCCCCCCCCCCCTCAAAGTCAAAAGATAAAACATGAATGATACATTTTGAGTAGTAAAAATCTATTTTTATTTACATAAATGCGCAACACCTCCCTATCAACTCCTTACATAAGGACTTCATGAACTCAACAATAGGTTCCAGAAAATCAGACAAAGTTGCTTTACTGTATCCCTTCTATGTGTCGCAAATAAAATATGTTTAAATATATTGATTTTGGCATTTGTACATTCAATATGTATTGGAATGAAAACTTCCGTTTAAGCAGTGAATTGTTAAAGGTTTTTTCTATTGATTGTTATATCTGGCATGAACATTATGTTATTATATTAACTGCACTGGAAATCAAGTGCATTCATGTTTGAATGTAGCTTGCAAATGTAATAATTGAGAAATCTGTTAAATATGGAGGTGCAGTCAATTGTTATGACATTGTGCTCTATTTACTGCCGCGATGATATTTTAAAATACTCAACCCAATTTATTAATTCTGCTCCAATCCAAGCATACAACTAAAGAGATGATTGGTAATAATTACTTCAAGTTTTACCACATACACAAACCCATTTTGTGTAAAGTAACTGTTAAAAAATGACATTAAAATATAAACAATTGTTCGGTTTTGGTAATAGATGAAAAAATATGAATAAACTGAGCTCCAAGAAAAATACTATAATGTGTATGCTTCGCACGAGAGTAATACGGTCTCATGTACGATCTTGAAGCTTGTACCAGTGTCCCCCGAGCCTTCAGGCGAGGGATGACACTGGCACAAAGATGGTACATGAGACCGTATTACCCGTGGGAGAATTATACAACGTATTTATCTTTCCGTCATGTCAATAAAATTAGTAGTAGTATCTTGATTGCATTTTGATTGGCGATGGCTGATCAGCTGATATCGCTTGTAAGACTTAACCTTAAACGTAAACAAAATGGCTCTCATCTGTGTCGCCTGACATGTTTAAGTATTACTTAAAGCTTTTTTATGTGTTAAAACGAGTTAATCTTAGTTAAACTGAGTGCGCAAGCAATGCAATATAACATTTGTTTCCAAACCAAGCAGCAAATACGGCGAAAATAAGTTTGTAATTATGAGACCCTGATGAAAAAAACTGATATTAAAACTCTGTACACGGCGTGCACCATTATGTAACGTTATCTGACCATTATGGGACACCTACTCGTGATTAAGATCTGTTACTATGGCAGCAGGGTTCATGGAATTTCGACATTGTGAGAATCACGGGTTTCATATGAAAAATGTATCGACCGTCAGCCAACAAAAACTAGTGTTTTACTGTAAGGAAAAATTGGATATTCATGTCTAAATGAAAGACTAATTAGGATACCACTATCAAGCCTCATAAAACATAGATACACTTGTGTGCATTGTTTCATTTGCAGCGTGATTAATACTGTATCATATTTCAAATGCAAATGCTATATATATATATATATATTAAACACACATATAATGTATTACAGAGAGGGATAATAGTTAAGAGATTTATCTATCAATAGTTATTACAGTGTAGACATATGAGAAATTATATGTACGGGGGTCATATTTAGGGATCATCTGATCTGTCTTTTCTGTTAAGAAGAGATATTTACAATGGTTCCTTGAGATTATGCCTTTTGATTAAAAAATAATAATCTGAAAAGCCATATATGTAGCTAGAACCATATTACAATCATGTTTTAATACTTCTTTTATGAGACGGAGGATGCATAGTGTAAAAAATCTGACATTATGAAAATAAAAAAAATCCCATAAAGGTAATTGAATTCTTTGACATAGTTCCATGCTTAGTAAAGCACGTTTACATAGTAATTTCAGTTATATGAGCTCAAAAATAAGATAACCATTTTGTAAAAACTGTTGTTGATTTATTTTCTTGCAATTATAATAACCAAGCCATCTGAAACCGACACAATGTTCTCATTAATGATTATCACATGGTCAAATATACCATCTATCTGGCAGAACTACGTTACGCACATAGGAAATTGAATTGATTGAAGAACTGGATCAGTGGGTTATTATCATATTCTGCATATAGGTGCACAATGTTTAGGTTAATGTTCCAAACTTTTGTGACCTATGCCTTTATTTCAAGGCCACAACGAGACTTTTAAATGTTACCCTTGTCAGCGGGGTATCTCAAGAACTGTTGACTGGATTATCCTCATATCTTACACTACTCTTCTCCTTGGGAACCTTGAGGTTCTTCTCAATGTCATTACAAAACTTTGAATATTTTGGCATACCAATTTCTATGGTACGCTGGTCAGCAGAGTATCTCAAGAACAACTTTAACTGTAGTCTCCTATCTTACACAGGGCCTCACCTGGTGAAGACAAAGAGCCGATTACTTTTGGGTCACCTTCAAGATCACAGTGAAACTTTTATCAACTGAATATTTTGCCATTTGAACTTGCATGTAATACTTCTCAGTGGGATATCCCAAGAACTGTTCACTTGATAAAAGCCTAATAAACTTAACACATACATGTACTTCAAAATTTACAGTTTGTAGTTTTGAAAATATTTAATTTAATCACTTCTAAAAATGTCCGAATTGACAGTCTAAACTTATTAAAGTTATAATTCCGAGTAACTCACTGCAAAAGCAGCACTATGGTAAAACATAATTGTTCTTTTTAACATTGTGCCATAAAACATCCAAGTTGAAACACATTGATGCCTAAGAAATTGATTGAATCAGCAAAAACAAGCTTCAGGGTGAGAAGGTAATCATTATTCATCCATTTGCTTAACAGATGTGAACGTTTAACGATCAAGTAATCAACAAAATGATTTTACCATGAAACCAGTGGGACATGGAATCTGGTTTCACATTTAAATAGATTTGCCAAGCCTTTGGATAGGAAAGGAAGAAGAATATATTTTTATGAGTAACGTTGAACTTGTGATAAACATCAGAGCCAAGTTATTAAGAAATAATGGATTCTGATTGATTATTTTCTTGAAGGAGATAAATGTGTGTGCTGACACGCAACAACTGATTGGACGTATAAAATGCATTTACTTTTAATTTCAACATAAAGAAGTCCTATTTTGTCAAGCTCTGTTTCTATCGAGTACTTAGCCAAGTATCGTATTCGAATCAGAAATTTATAGCTCTCATAGTAATACTTGTGTTACCAATAATTGAATCTGTTATTAATATCGACATGTTTGTGTGATATGTCTCAACTACACATTAATGAGTCATCTGAGTACTAGTGTAGAGAATCAAACAATAACGCATGCATCACTATCATTTTAATTAGGCATTAATGTTTATCAGATCTATAGCCGGGAAATTTGTAGAACAATCAGGACGAAGTGAAATATAAAGTAAACTGGTTAATGTATTAAAATAACAAATATTCATGATAAAGGGCTGCCTACTGAAATCACAGTGACGCCATTGCTTTTCTAACAAGCTTTGCTTATTTATTTTTTATACTATATGTATATATATTGAACAGGATATATGAAGTTTCAGACTCAGAGAAGTATATAAGAAAATGTAGATAAAACACTAAAGACGTATATTAACTTTATCTTCCAGTATTCATTCTTTAGGAAATATTTCGTCAACAGCTGTGTAGCCAGACATTTTGCATTGTCTAAGCACTGCACTATCCCACCCTCTAGGATATGATGCCATGGTGAAACAACACACACTTATTTATTTTAACTTCTGCAGTTTGAAATCAAAACCAGGAACGCATAATGAAACATGTGGTCAATGAAAACAACAAACATGTTATCATTACTATTACCATTTTATCCCTGTAAGACAGAAAATGTTTAAAAAATAGAAAATGGAATAACATATCTTGTAAATATATTCTGCAAATGTAACCGTTCATGTATATTATATCACTAAAAATATTAATTAGTTAATCAGTAGACCTTAATAAGTATTTAAATTGTCTCAAAGCTGCAAATGCTATTTTTGATTCCGCGTTTTATTGCAACCAAGAAAGTGTTTCCCCCCGGGGAAATGATAATGAAATTGATTAATGTATTGGCAACTTGCAAATTAATACTTGTATGCAGGGATACCTAGCACGCAACATTTCACAGTAATTGGGTTTATAACATTAGAAAACAGAACAGAAAATCGAACACCAGTGATTTTCTGATTAATTGATGGTGTGAAGGTATATTTTAATCCGATACGTTAAAAGGTAATCAGTAAACCAGGTTCGACACTGAATTATTTATGTGTCAGTTCCAGTTTTAAATGCCAAGACATTATTTGAGTGATTTTTAATTTGAGAGTTCACAAAACTTTGATGGTAAAAAGTAAACTTACATTCACTTCACTCGAAAAAACGAACATCAGTGATTCTCAATTATTGATTCCGTGGCAGGTCAAACCCAAAAAAACTAAGTTATTTTTAATTAATCGATAGCACAAGGCGATATCTTGCAAATGAAACAAGAACATTAAAGAAAGTGATTTTTCGATTAATTGATAATATAAGGTGATTATTTGCAAGTCAAACCGTTAACATGTGACCACATTTATTACCCATACGGCTAAAGATGAGAGGGTTAGTATTTTCGATACGAGCACATGTGCTGATATGACGTTTTCGAGGCAAACATTGTTAAGTGTGACTTTTCATATTTCATCGTCTGTGACGTAATAAAACAACTCAACGTGATGTCAATGTGGCTTGACAATGCTGGTTATATTAGGTGATGGAATAGAATATGTAATAACGAAATTATAACATTCGAAATTGCTCAATCTTACTTTTACTTATATATACTATCATATATATGTATGTTACTGAACTCGTGCAAATGTGTGTATAAAACTTGCTTACGCTCGGAAAATGCAAAGAAATCACACTTGTTTCGTAATGGCGATTTCCAACAACAGCAAATTCTGTTCAATAAAATAATACCATTGATAACCATTGGCATTTGTGATTCCAAGAAACGATCTCTGTCATTTAAATGTAATAGTCTCTTGTATATCTTCTTATGAGTCCACTGCTCGAGCTGATATGTCAAACTTTATTGCATACACTGACAGAACAATGGTTCATCTCGGAATTACTTTTTGATTTGATGCTTCTTCTTGGGGATTAACTACAAACATGAAACGGTACTATTGTGGCAGTTTTCATGACCTTTCAAGTTGATGCATAGTATCTGTCTCCTCGGACTCTGATAACATCAATGTTCGGGATAACACAGACATAAGGTTCAAACGGGGGTCGTTTTCCCATCAACTCCTGTTTGTTCAAGATGTTACCATAAATTAAAGTGTGATGCAAATAAACCTCTTTATCAATTTTTATACGTTAAAGATCTAAACCTAAAAATACAGTATTTTAAGTTTAAATATGCGTAGAATTAATAAGGAAGGCTCCGTAAAGCAGTACAAATTCGTTAGCACTTACTTCAGTGCTGCATTAGTGGGAGTAGAATAGTGGTGTACAACAGTAAGTATTCCTTCTATGAAATATATTTAAAAAGTATTTGACCTTTAAAGCAATGTTGTCATATCAAGTCAAGGTAGAACGGTTAATTTGTTAATGCATTAGTGTCATTTGCAAGTATTGAAAATACTTGGCATACCTGTTTTAAATGTCTATTTACCCTCAAATATTTAACATCACTACAGAAAGGTACACTTAAACATTTTGTGTATGAAGATTAAGTTGATTCATACATAGAAAAAGAATCGAAAGTCTTTGGTGTGAACCTTAAACCGGAAAAGCGTCAATAAGTCATCATAAATTGATATTCAATGATTTTAAATATTTGGAAAATGTATGTAAAATGTATAAATGTATGAACTATCTAGAATGTTCAACGATAAGGTATTGAGGTTCTTCTCTAAATCTCCGATATTCAAAATTGCTATAGGGCTGGGAACTGTTGTTAAATGTAAACTAGAACATATTTTTAGCAGACGTGGATGTCAACGTTTGAAAGAGTAAGTGGTGATTTTTAAAACCTGAATTCGCCATTTTCTTTAATAGTAAATGGGCAAACACTGTTTTGGCAGGTATTATGTTCGAAGCAAGGTATACGCTCTGAAAAAGGTCAATATTTAAGTATGAGAGACATATTGATTCCTCGCCAGCTCAGAAAACTTCTCTCATTCAGTTGACAATTTTGTACATTTGCTTTGACGTTAACTTATTCCTTTCAAAACTTTCGTCAATGTAAAACACTATATATCCTCATCAAACTTTTGTTTGGCCTCTGAAATCTTCTCAGCTTCACCAAGACTGAGTGGATACTCACTTACGACTTGTGTGTTATTCTGTCAAATTCGAAACACCCACGCACATTTATCGTTATTTAAAAATGAAGAGCAATTGTTGACCTTTTCTGTTCCAAATGCCAATTATCATTGATTTATTTCAGGGATCGAAAAGGGAATAGTTAATTCACTTTCATTCGACGTTGACAAGGTTTTGTATGCCAAATTTGTTCAATAGCTAAGTCATCCTTTGTAAATTATTTTGGTATTTTGAAGTATCTTTTTATCTACTTATATTTATATTACAACCTATTTCATCATATTTGTAACTGAAAATACTTAGTATACAAATGTGTCATATGTGCAGAGAAATAATGTGGTTAACAATCGTAATCCTTCAATACCCCAGAATTGGTGATAAAATGTTGTTTAAATTAAAGCCAAGATACTTAACTTTCTTATTACAATGAATGCGGAATAAAGGAGTTAACTACGCATACATATTGTTTTTCCTTTACACAGCACGTTATCAACTTCAACTTCTAAACTGCCTCTCAAAGAATATTGTTGATTGCGCGCATTTTAGTACTGACTTCTTTGGTTAATATTCAAAACATTCAAACAAGAACATATAACATCAATTTCACAACAGTCATGGTGATATTGTAAATAATACACAGGTATTTAATAATACTTAAGTTACACAAGTGTTATTAATAACATCCATTTAACAATAACGATATTATATTATTCACAGAGAAAGACTAACTACATGTCAGTGTTAACTCATGGGTATAAACTAGTTTTATTTACTGCAATCTAGAAATAACTCAATGTCACTAAACAAATCAGACTGTTTTATTTATTGTCATATTGCAATTTTTTTTTTACATGCGATGACAATTGATATGCAATTGCCCAATGATTGGAAGTAAAAACTGACATTTATTTTACTGCAGTTTTTACCGGAAAATTGATAGTGTGAAGTGTGTTCAATTCAAGTAGATACAGTTGGCATGTAATGGGCAAACCATGTTTGAAACTGTAGTCCTGACCTTATAGTTGCTACTATCCCGAGCCTTCATACGAGGAATGACAATGTACATCAGATGTTATTACCCCCGAGAGAAGCATACAACGTAATCATGTCTTTGTTATGTCTATTTAAAAAATGCATAATTATATTCATTTTATTTTGACTACCAATGAGCTGAACGACCTCGACCCTAAGGTAAACAAAATGCTGCCGTCCGTCTGGACTGAAATGATAAAAGCCGTGTAACGTCTTACTACTAGATGTCAAATGCCTTAAATTAGTTAATTAATTGTAGTTGAATTGAGTGTGAAAGCACTGCAAAATGACTTGTTTCCAACATAGCAGGAACAAAAATAGCACTCGAAAAATAAGTCTGTAATTAATAGTCCTGTAAGCAGCTGATGGAACTTTTCAAAACACAATAAATCGTTTTACAAAAAATATCTGACCATTGTGTGAGACATATTCTTGGATAAGAGACACCTTGAGACTGACCGACACATAAAGACAATTGTATCAACATTTGGACATTAAAAATAGTTAACTGTAAGAAAAGATGAATCTTTCTAATTTATAATAATGCAGGGCCATCATGACTTGTTTTTAAATTTGAATCAACCAGAAGTCATTTCCACATCAACAAAGGAATATATTGCTTGTATATTGAGTCTGGATTTTAGAATTACTACAATTAATAGAAATCCTGTGAAGTGCACTTCTCACCATGTGTCCCTTCGGAATCTGATAAGATCAATGTTTGGGTTTATTGTAGACATAAACATAAGGGTCAACCAGGGGTCTTTTCAACGTCATCTCCCATGAATCATTGGATATCTGGTTGTAGGCATTACTACAAGCATGAAACTATGGAATGGAGATTGCTTTCCTGGTTATTGAAGCATTTGCACATATCGCATACTGTGTCTCTCTGGGCTCCCTGATAACATCATTGTTATTGCTGTTTGCAAACACAGGCATCAAGTTCAACCTTGGGTCATTCCCGAACTGTGCAAGATGATTTATGACCTGAGCGTTAGCTCATTTGTGATACATGTGCGTTTTTAATGGTCTTCCAACCAATTTACACAGAAAAGATAATTGAAAGGAAATGAAAACATTAATTAATACTATTATCGGAAAGGTTATAAAGAGCTTATTTTAGATTCTTTCAACTGTGATTATCTCCTTTAAACATTTAATTACGTATACAAGTTTTCATTTTGGAATATCACTTTCAGGTTGCAGTAATGTGTCTTCTGGCGGAAATATTATGTTATTGAGTAATGAGTTGGTACTTAAAGTACACTACACTCAAATGCAATTCCTGTACGATGTTGTTTTTTCAAATTTAATTCTTTCCAAAAATATATGACATAAACCTCTTATCCAGCTCATAACAAATAGCAGATAATGGACTGTCAACTATTGTCACTTTTCTAAGGGGTTCTAAACAAATGATTTAATTCAAATTCTAATATTTTTTTTTATTTCTTTTATGTCATATACATGAAATTAACCTTAAAACCAACTCCTGTCATATGGAATTCATGGCTTTAAAAAAGGTTCAGAAAATTATATGATGGACAAATATGGCTGAAGATATAGATGTGTATATGAACTATTTATAGGAATCAACGTTTCTAGTAAAGCATTACACTGTTGAACCTTAACAAACTGTTCTGGTATTACGGTATTGTCGAAATACTGCACTGTAAAACCCTTTTAAGTGATGAAATTGAAAGCAATCTTGCGTGAACGTTGTGTTATTATATTAACTGCACTGGAAAACAAAATGCATTCGTGTTTGAATGTTGCTTACAAATGTTTTATTGAGAAATCTGTGAAATTTGGAGTGCAATCAACTGTATTGTGTTTATTTAGTTAATGGACCTTCAAATCCCCGGACAAGCATACGACTCTTGAAATATGATTTAAAAATAGTGAAATAAATAATTGATGATGATATTTCCTGTTCCAACAAGTACATATAATTTTGGAACCTGTTTTGTTTTAAAAACAAAGATTAACATGAAATGAATAAATTAACATGAAATGAGAAAATAACAAATCTCAAGTATAAAAAAAAGGTAATTGTTGGTAATGTTTCTTAATCCAATGATTCTGTTGTATAATACCAACCTTAAACGCCATTACTACATGTATTATTATATTACTAGCTTTGTATACTTCTTAATCAGATTAATGATACACGAATGCTAACATTGAGTCTATATTTAAAGCTGTGTGCTCTAGACGTCCCATTCAATCGGCCAATAGTGGCATAACTTTATCGTTTATCTATAAACATTTAATACTAATCAGGTATCAATTCCCTTTAATAGCAAACGAAGTTGAACCTTCATTATATACACAGTAAAAAAGTTAAGCACCCCCAAATTAAAAGTTGTATACCATTTTGGATTTTATGATAATGTTATTCAATTCGATAGACAGGCCAAATATGGTATTCTGGGTGGGAACTGGTGTGGTTTCTGTTATGGAACGGTTCTCACGAACGGAGCTATTGGCATGCATATCATCCAACCCATGATTTCAGCAAAATGTAGTTTCACCCTTTGACTTACCATTGCAAAGAACATATAACATCAATTTCACAACAGTCATGGTGATATTGTAAATAATACACAGGTATTTAATAATACATAAGTTACACAGGTGTTATTAATTACATCCATTTAACAATAACGATATTATATTATTCACAGAGAAAGACTAAATACATGTCAGTGTTATCTCATGGGTATAAACTAGTTTTATTTACTGCAATCTAGAAATAACTCAATGTCACTATACAAATCAGACTGTTTTATTTATTGTCATATTGCAAAAAAATGTACATGCGATGACAATTGATATGCAATTGCCCAATGATTGGAAGTAAAAACTGACATTTATTTTACTGCAGGTTTTACCGGAAAATTGATAGTGTGAAGTGTGTTCAATTCAAGTAGATACAGTTGGCATGTAATGGGCAAACCATGTTTGAAACTGTAGCCCTGACCTTATAGTTGCTACTATCCCGAGCCTTCATACGAGGAATGACAATGTACATCAGATGTTATTACCCCGAGAGAAGCATACAACCTAATCATCTCTTTGTTATGTCTATTTAAAAAATGCATAATTATATTCATTTTATTTTGACTACCAATGAGCTGAACGACCTCGACCCTAAGGTAAACAAAATGCTGCCGTCCGTCTGGACTGAAATGATAAAAGCCGTGTAACGTCTTACTACTAGATGTCAAATGCCTTAAAACGAGTTAATTGTAGTTGAATTGAGTGTGAAAGCACTGCAAAATTACTTGTTTCCAACATAGCAGGAACAAAAATAGCACTCGAAAAATAAGTCTGTAATTAATAGTCCTGTAAGCAGCTGATGGAACTTTTCAAAACACAATAAATCTTTTTACAAAAAATATCTGACCATTGTGTGAGACATATTCTTGGATAAGAGACACCTTGAGACTGACCGACACATAAAGACAATTGTATCAACATTTGGACAATAAAAATAGTTAACTGTAAGAAAAGATGAATCTTTCTAATTTATAATAATGCAGGGCCATCATGACTTGTTTTTAAATTTGAATCAACCAGAAGTCATTTCCACATCAACAAAGGAATATATTGCTTGTATATTGAGTCTGGATTTTAGAATTACTACAATTAATAGAAATCCTGTGAAGTGCACTTCTCACCATGTGTCCCTTCGGAATCTGATAAGATCAATGTTTGGGTTTATTGTAGACATAAACATAAGGGTCAACCAGGGGTCTTTTCAACATCATCTCCCAGGAATTATTGGATATATGTCTGGTTGTAGGCATTACTACAAGCATGAAACTATGGAATGGAGATTGCTTTCCTGGTTATTGAAGCATTTGCACATATCGCATACTGTGTCTCTCTGGGCTCCCTGATAACATCATTGTTATTGCTGTTTGCAAACACAGGCATCAAGTTCAACCTTGGGTCATTCCCGAACTGTGCAAGATGATTTATGACCTGAGCGTTAGCTCATTTGTGATACATGTGCGTATTTAATGGTCTTACAACCAATTTACACAGAAAAGATAATTGAAATGAAATGAAAACATTAATTAATACTATTATCGGAAAGGTAGTAAAGAGCTTAATTCAGATTCTTTCAACTGTGAATATCTCCTTTAAACATTTAATTACGTATACAAGTTTTCATTTTGGAATATCACTTTCAGGTTGCAGTAATGTGTCTTCTGGCGGAAATATTATGTTATTGAGTAATGAGTTGGTACTTGAAGTACACTACACTCAAATGCAATTCCTGTACGATGTTGTTTTTTTCAAATTTAATTCTTTCCAAATATATATGACATAAACCTCATATCCAGCTCATAACAAATAGCAGATAATGGACTGTCAACTATTGTCACTTTTCTAAGGGGTTCTAAACAAATGATTTAATTCAAATTCTAATAGTTTTATTTATTTTATGTCATATACATGAAATTAACCTTAAAACCAACTCCTGTCATATGGAATTCATGGCTTTAAAAAAGGTTCAGAAACTTATATGATGGACAAATATGGCTGAAGATATAGATGTGTATATGAACTATTTATAGGAATCAACGTTTCTAGTAAAGCATTACACTGTTGAACCTTAACAAACTGTTCTGGTATTACGGTATTGTCGAAATACTGCACTGTAAAACCCTTTTAAGTGATGAAATTGAAAGCAATCTTGCGTGAACATTGTGTTATTATATTAACTGCACTGGAAAAAAAATGCATTCGTGTTTGAATGTTTCTTACAACTGTTTTATTGAGAAATCTGTGAAATTTGGAGTGCAGTCAACTGTATTGTGTTTATTTAGTTAATGGACCTGCAAATCCCCGGACAAGCATACGACTTTTGAAATATGATTTAAAAATAGTGAAATAAATAATTGATGATGATATTTCCTGTTCCAACAAGTACATATAATTTTGGAACCTGTTTTGTTTTAAAAACAAAGATTAACATGAAATGAATAAATTAACATGAAATGAGAAAATAACAAATCTCAAGTATATGTAAAGTCATTTTTAAAAAAAGGTAATTGTTGGTAATGTTTCTTAATCCAATGATTCTGTTGTATAATACCAACCTTAAACGTCAATACTACATGTATTATTATATTACTAGCTTTGTATACTTCTTAATCAGATTAATGATACACGAATGCTAACATTGAGTCTATATTTAAAGCTTTGTGCTCTAGACGTCCCATTCAATAGGCCAATAGTGGCATAGCTTTTTCGTTTATCTATAAACATTTAATACTAATGAGGTATCAATTCCCTTTAATAGCAAACGATGTTGCACCTTTAAAGCTATGTTCATTATATACGTATCCATGACAACAAGACTAAGCAACATGTTAAAATGACATTATGAACTTTTTTATGTTGGTGATTGATTTCTGTAACTTCTCATGAAAGCATTATAAGAATGTGAAAGGGAATGCAACTATTTTGTCCAACCTTTCTTCATCGTTCTGACCATGTGCACGAATCATCTCTGAATGTTCTATTCTGAATAGACACTCGTAATGTAAACAAAACATAAATTCACTAAAGTGCTGCAATGTGTTTTAAATTTAACCCCAAAATACGATCCAAAACTAATTTTAAAAAATCAGCAGGTGTTGATAAATATACGCATATATTTAAACATAGCTTCATGCTTTGTCAAGCACGTGATAAAAAGTTTTCACCAAGACAGACTGCAACACACAGGTATAGAATATCACATTTCGTAAGATGTTATATATTTGTACTTTTCTTTTGAATGCGTAACTTGTTGCTTTATATAAAATAAGTAGTATACACAATTTAAAATGTTTAAGGATTACGTCCACTTTGTCATGCACTGAGATAAATGATGTAGTCCTGAAAACATCGGAATTTCAATGATACTTGACAGCGAGTTGTTTTATTTTCACAAACTTATATACTTTACTGTATGAATATTTCTGCAAGAAGACCATCCTTGTCACTTGACATATGTAGCCCTTTTTGGTGAGTCTTTTATAATGAGGTCGTTATATTTGATCTGTAGTACCTTACACTGACGAAAGAAGCATTTTGTGAATGTAACCATGGTCAGGACTGATATGTGTATTTAATGATAAGGGGTTTCGGATTTAGTAAATGTTTTATTTTGTAAATTTCACCGTGGCTCAGGAATCATTTTACCAAAGACTTCAGATACTTGACATGTGCATCCGTAGCTTAGGTCATTAGTTTTTATCATTTGTCCATGCAAGATCTCTTAACTTCATAATTTTAGACTTTAACTTGAATTTAAAATATGCTTTTATCAGTTTAACACTAAAATTCAGATACTAAAATATGTTAGAATTTGGTAAGTTTCGTGTGCATTTGTCATGTTTATAATTCAGTCATAGCATAATAAATTGAATATAAGCCATCCAGCTTTGAAGTTTCTATCTATTTTGATCATACTTTGCTTGCCTTTCGTTGAAAAAATTGAATGCATTTCAAGTTTTAGGTACTTGGATAAATAGGTCTACATTAGTTCTAAGAAAATTCAGAAATAATAAATAAAACGCTAATTTATTTAACATGTCCCTGTAATTCAAAATAAACAGTTTGTAGTTATAACGTTATTTAATTTAATCACTACTGCAAACTCTCCGAATTTACACTTTGTATAGCCTAAAGTCATTTACCATTACACTTCCGAGTAACTCGCTAGAACAACTATTGTCAAACATGGATTTGAGTACAATGAAATATCAAAGTATATATATATTAAGATTAATGGCTGAGAAATTGATTGAATCAGCAAAAACAAAATCAAGGTCAAGCGGCAATCATTATTCATTCTTTTGCTCAACAGATGTGAACGTTTAACGATCAAGTCATCACCAAAACGATTTTTACCATGAAACCAGTGGGACGTGGAATCTGGTTTCACATTTAGATAGATTTACCCAGCCTTTTGATGGGAAAGGAGGGGAAAATATACTTTGATGACTATCATTGAACTTTTGATAAACATAAGAGCCAACTCATTGAGAAATAATGAATTCTGATTGATTATTTTCTTGAAGAAAATAGCTGTGAGCGCTGACACGCAACAATTAATTGGATGTAACAAAATGCATTTACTTCCTGATCTTTCCCATAAATAAGTCCTAAAATTCAAAGTTATATTTATCATGGGCACGTATCCGATGTTGAAAGTCAATGTGAATCGAATCAAATATTTATAGATTTCTCCGGAATAATTATGTTAACAATAACTGAAACGTTTATTTACATTGACTCTGTGACCTTGTTTGTGATATTAAATAGTCATGTCTAATCACACATTAATTGTAAGTTACCTAACTACTTACATAGAGAATCAACAATACCGCATGCATCAGTGTCATTTAAACACTTACATGTTATTCAAGCATTACATTTTGTTCAAATCTAAATAAGGATAAGAATAAGGATAACCAGGATAAGTGACATTTAAAATACAACTTTTCATCGATTGAAATAAAAAAAAATTCATGTGAAGAATTTAAGAAATCATATATAAAGTTGTCAGGTACTGAAATTGTACCCATGACAACTATTTTCCTTGTTTTAAATGTTTCTTAGTATCATCCAGTTGTCTTCTGGAACGACCAATATCAATGTTTTGTAAAAACATCCAAAATGAGCGACACTTTATGTCATTGAAATGTTCGTTCACTCTTCTGTATGGTCGGTCTATCATGTCATATCATACAAGTTGTTTTCAGATACATTGTATTCATTATACTTGATCATGAACAACATTTTGTATATCTGTGATCAGCTTTTTAATAAGCTTCCGGATTACCTTTTTATGGAAATGGAAGCAGATGAATGAAGAGTGAAAACTATAATGAACAAGGATCAATGAATGTTTTTGCACCTTGCACCATTGGGGATACTTTACACGCAACACTTCACATTGATTGGAGATAAAATGTAACATTTCATTCACTTGTCGTTCTTCCGTTCCAGAAAATCGAATATATGTGATTCTTTGATTAATTGATGGCATGGTACGTTTTTTAAATGTCGATATCGTTAATGTTTAATCGATAAACCGCGTGTGATTTGAATTTCAGGCCTGGCAGTGAATCAGTTCCATTTAAAATTGCCAGTAAAGCTGTGAAGTTGTTTTATATGAACTTGTGTTCATTGAGCATTTTTGCTTGAACGACCAATTTAACATAGTATTTCACATAACAGGTGTATCTGATAATGAAATAACACGTTACTGATTGGTGAACAGTGGTCAAGCTCCAGAGTTCCAGAGTTTACGCCGTGAATCATGCACTACTATAATGAGCATATAATTAATGAGGTTATTGTTTCCCACATTCCTTTGTTTAAATAGCTTTTCAGCATTTTTCATTATATTTTATTTGGTTTTCACACGTGCCAAAAGACCACATGCGCCAGTGTCTGGATTCCGATCATAAAAGGCTACTTTAACATTGATATTGTCAATAAAGTGAAATAAATAGCATTGAATTGACAACTTTCAGCAATAATCTGTACTCGATAAAATACCACCATTTAAAACGTTTGACAATGTGTAACTCCAAAAACTTACTTAATGATCCTTTTTTAGCCGGAAACATCACAATTGAGTCAGTTATCAGCGAATGTTTAATAATAATAAAATAAATGTTTATTTCGTGAATTTTAGGCCTATTACGCAGATGTACATTTAAATCATACGTATACATAACACAAAGGTCCAGTCGTGTTTACTGTAGTTTACAAACTAATTACTCCTTTGTTCATACAAATGTCGTTATACATATAGAATACTAAACGAAGTCCCGTTTGATAACATGTTTATGAAACGAGTGGATGGTTTGGTATTTTAACGAGCGAAAGCGAGTTAAATACCGATGTCATTCACGAGTTTCATAAACATGTTTTCAAAGGGGACCGAGTTTAGTATTTAATTTATTACTAAATGATGTAAATAGCGCTGCATTGCAATAAAATCGTGTTTAGTGATGCTTACTTGCAAATAGGTCACCCGCTATTGCAGTCGCGCGGCTTACATTGTGACGTCAACCAAAAACGACTATGACGTCACGCGCCGATTATGACGTTGCGGCAGCACACGGTGGTTTCACACAACTCATTGTTATCTAAGGAGTGATCTCACCACGGTTGAGTAATAAATGTACATATCAAATAATTAATGTAATAGTATACTTACAACGAGTGTTAATCCGTTATACAAACTTACTCTTAACAATTTTACACACCAATTTTATGATAATGACTATATCTAATTTTGCTCCATCCATTGTTTTCAGAGTTGAAATGCTGAAATATATAGACGAACCCAGTTTCAAAGCCTGTTTTTCATCGTTACACCTTCTTGTGATTATTGAGATATTCAGGTACTGATTTTCGTTGTAGTATGTTTTTTCTGTAGTTATTATACAATGGGCAGCTTACTATGAAATGAATTTCACTCTCTATAATAAAATAATATCATGATTTACAGTATTCACAAGAATTTCCTCTTCTGGTGTATTGTCCCATCTTCCTGTTTCGATTATCCAATTATTGTTTCCACATCACAATTTGGATATATAATTCTTCAAATTCTTGACATTCAACAACTATTTATCAAGTTGCAATAACAATTTCTGCTGAGAATAACATTCAAGCTTGTGATTATTGCTGATGTTTGACTGCCAATTATGTAAGTGTATGTCTACAGTCGTTGGGTTAATATGGATAAAAACGTTTGAAGACACCCTCCTTGTAAAATGCAAACGTGACTAAATGAAAAGATAATATAACTCATGTTTCCAGCCCAGGTCTTCCTTCCAGCGTTATCGTGGGACATAAACATGTCATAACACTGTTTTGGGTGTCTGTCAAAACCAAAATTTGAGACATCGTTTAATATAAATCACTGCTAAAGGAATGCGTACAAGTTCATCTAACACAGTTGCGTTAGAAACCCAAAATCTGTTTGCAAAATTGATGATGAATCCGCTCGATACGTCCCTCATACTGAAAACCCCAAATTTCAGCGAATTCAAATCAGCAATGTTTTAGTATGTATACCTCAGAGTAAAACAGAACGATGAATGATAAATGATAAGACTAAGCATTCTCCTTGCTTGAACATAGCATTATTAATTGTGTGTAAGATCAGTTATTTTGAATCTGATTGTCTATTTTCAACGCTATTATTATATAAAATCCATATCTGACAATGTTTATCTTGCAATGCAAAGTGACAACACTTCATTCATGCTGTATATGTTCCAGCGATTGCAATCATAATATACATGCAAGGAACAACGAACACAACTTAAATTGAACGAGCATGAGTTGAATCAATAAACTTGTATGACTAAAAATTGGTCCATTGTATCTTTGTAATAGATCACGTAGTATCAGGAACATATCTTTCTGATAACTGGGCAAACAGGATATACTGCACAGCTATTACAATTTATTTCAACCAGCTATTCATGTAGCTAAAATAGATGTGTGCACCACAGGTTAACATCGGTTTGTGTAAGGCTGCGGAGCTTCGAAAAAAGTGACAAAGGAAACCATGCCTTAATGATTTTGAGTTACATTTCAAATAAAACATTGAATTCTGGAAGTTTATTTTTTATTGAATACAGTTTTGTAATTGCAATAGAATTGGACAAATCGGACACGCGCGTTATACTAATTGCATTTGGAAAACAAGCGCAGTTTCGCTGAAATGGATCTTGCAACTAAAACATTGGTAAATGGAGTGTGTTCAAAACAACAATAGATGTGTGGTGTAAATTGTAATGTGTTTATATCTATATAAATCTATGCTGACTTGCTGCTACGTGGTCTGTTTACTTTTGGAATAATATATTACACTACACTGATTATGTTGGCAAACTATGTTAATGGTATATTAAGAAAGTCTTGCAATTACCAAACCATGGCTAACATCAGAGAGAAGATCAAACCTTTGATCTCATGAACGAGTTTCAACATTAATAACGCCTTCATTTTGTTAAGTCAAAAAAGTCTGATTAACAGTCTGTCAACTCATTGATTAAAAATTGAAGTGTTTACCATTGAAAGTAAATTATTTGATTCGAATTAGATTAAAGGACGTGTTTTACATCCAGAAATTGCAATAAGTCCTTAGCAACATAATTTCTGAATGACGTGATAAACATTTCAGACTTACATACCATCACAATATATCAAAAACACTCAACATCAAAAGAAAAAATATGTTGTGAAATTAAATATAGCCAAAAAAGCAATCTTCTTATCATAAACAAGAAAGGTGAATCAGTTGTGTGATCTTATAAACTCATCATTGAGCATATAAAATAACTTCACATGAAACATGTTCACTATGGTTCCTATGTTTAATGCATTCAAAATCTACTTTCGTCAGCAGCAGTAATTCGTTTTCGGCAAGTACTTGAAACACACGTGCACTTTTGTCTCGTTGAAGACGTCTTTTCTCTGTCTAATGCCCTATTCTATCTTAACATGTGCGCTTAGAGCTTGTGCTGTACATGGATTCTGGACGTTATAAATGGACGATATTACATGAACCTGTCTATCATAAAGGTGTTGGATAATAATTTCTTACTTTGAAGTTTTCACGGATTCCCGAACGTTGGTTGGTTGAGAGCATGGTCATGTGATCCAAATTTCAAGGTTCATTATCCATGAACTCTTTGGAAATCGTTCATACTCGTGTGAACGCTTCCAGGTCGTGTGAACGTTCGATGGTACTGTAGCGTTCTTTCCTGGAGCGGGGTTTTGTTAGCAAATTTCCAACGGTTACCATTTACCGACTCATTTGATTAAATAACATAAACTCATTATCATACTACCTTCTCAATTGTTAAACGATATAAAACATTTCAATAAAAGATCGCGCATTACTGTTTGCTGTTGAGCTAGGCGAGTCACAAGGCCTATTCTAGAACCGAACGACTTTCACTGGGATTAGTCTATTGGAGGTGTCTGTGACTGTTGCAATTAATGCAGTGATAATTAGATAAATCATTGTATGTATTTAATCTTGCAATCGCAGGACGACACCAAATTTATATATAAAACATTTCTCCCAGAGGACTTAAATCAATTCTGTACATTTCGACAGAGATAAAGTATACAGCGATGTATACTCTCCAAGGAACTTGAATCACATCAGTCATAACAGATTGTCTGGTAATTCTCATAAGACTACATGCAAATGATCTCCGAGCAATCTCGTGAACCTAGCGATGAAGATCGCTGTGAACTTTAAGAAAAGAAGTTCTAACTAGTTGTGAAAGTGAATTGTCGACTTTGGTGTTAACAAAGCATTTCGTTTTGTTGTAAATGACGGATACCGTGTAATTTTATTTCACTGGCTGTCATATATTGTTCTTATTGTACCGCGTGTGCACATGTCTTTATTAGAATACCATTTACGAGCACGTGTTAGTGGTTAGGTTCATTATAATTTTACTATTTTTTTTATCTTATAGCTACTGCCTGAAAGTTGACTTTGTCTATTGTCGATGTCATCAGCAGCTGTGAACCCAAATGTATCCCTATCTATTGTGGATGTAATGAACAAACTTGTAACCAACATGTGTCCTTTGTCTGTTGTCGATGCAATTGTTTTGAACATTTGGGCTATGATCAAACTTCTGTAAAGAATAAATGCACATCATTGCATATATTATGGAAGTGACACTAATATAATGTATATATTACTCATACGGGTTAGGATACACAGATGATTTTTTTTGGTGATATTCGCACATGTACTCTTTAGTGATTCTCAACGCTGATTGGCCAATAGCCAGAGAATGACAAGACAATTGGTTGACAGTACCACTCTCTTGCTATATTGATAAATAGAACGTGCCTGAACTCGGTTATACGTCTCGATTTTTAAAATAAAAACAGAGATAAAGAATATAAAATATTTACGTTCTTTATAGAAATTACAATAAATGTATTGATCTACGTTGTCATTATTACTTTAATTGACGAGTTATTGACGATTATTTTTATTAATTTCAACGGCTTCACGTTGTCGTCGTTGTTTGTAAACAAACATGGATGCCAAGAGAGTAAAGTCTAAAGACATAACAGTTCAGGACACGAGAATAATTAGATCTGCCTAACCATCAATAAGATACAACAAACGTTGTGGATATACAGTCGACATGACGTGAGTTTAGATTGGTTGACCTTCTTGGCATACAAATCTGAATCTATGCATTTGTTGTAGATTCTTCTTGGGGTCATTACTACTTTAACCGTTGTCCTTTTTTAAAAAAATGGACAGGTTTTTCCAATTTTCGGTTCACCGCTATGCTGTTCAGTCACTCACACACGTCGGTCATACATGCTGTGGGTATTTAAGTAAGGCGTATTGATGTACTTATTAAAATCATTTCAGGTTGTATCGTAGATGTATTTTTAATGTAAATGTGCGTCATATATGACAACTACATGTATGTTATGGGTTATCCAAAAACAGTAATAATGTAGTATAACTATTTGATAGTGTTTGACCACTGGAGATGTTTGGTGTAACAAACGCATGAATACAAATCAGCTGATCAATGTCACATGTGCATTTAAATAGAATGTAATGGGAAATATATAGAATAACCAACTCGTCGAAATGATGTTCGGTCGCTCGCAAAGGCTGGCGACTGTGAATATCATTTCGACTCGTGCACAATGGTCCTATTAGTTTGTCATATACATGTATTACAATACATTAAACGTGTCTTCAATCAAATGCACACCAGTCTTATTTTTAATAAGATATCAATTATATATACACACACTAATCGGCTACATTTCTAACAACGAAAATTTAAGCTGCAATAAGGCTAATGTATAACAATCATTTCAAATCTTGGAAAAGTGGAGGGACAAATATAATCGAAAAGTTGTTAATTATATTTCGTCAAATACATTTTAGACATTGATTTTGGTATGAAATATTGAAGTGAACGGCAATACCAAAATCAAGAGATACATCTGAAATAAATTCAAAACTTTGATCTGACAGAAATGCTTCTCGTAAAGCAAATTAGGGTGTTGGTTCATTCTAAAACGAACTGCCTCAATAAGTGTTATGAATACACCAGCAATTATTACTCTCACTAAGACCTGGGAATAATTGAAATGAATGAATATATGAATTTGTCAGTTGTGAAAGAAATGAACTTAAACAGACTCATTGTGTATCAAAGATTAAACATCAAAGGAAATATAAAATTAACATGGATATAAAAGAAAAAAAGCTTCACAAGGAGTAATTAGAAATGGTGGATTCGGTTCAGTCCGAAAACTTTTCAAGTAATTTATCCTAACCCAAGCGTTTCCACTGAGTATTTTGTACTTGATGAAATATGTTCTTTGAGTTGTTCTTGATAATCAGCCGATAAGTGAATTTGTGTATGTCTTCAAAGAGAAAGCTATAATCAACAACACCTCAAAGATTGACCATCTATCCCCATTTCATAGATATCCTAATTTCACAATGTAATCATATGTTTCTAATTCTGATTCAGTTTTACTGAACTAATGGAATTGGAAGTCGTTTAGCTCTTCTTTAAAAACGATCCACATTATTAAGGAATCTTTAATCTACATGTTTCAATGCTTATCAGTGTTGAAAGGATAGGTTTTCAGGCACTGATATAATCTGAGATCCATGAGCCTAGATTTGTTAAATACGTTTTTTCGACTATCTTAGCACTTACTAAGTAACTCACGGCTTGATCCCTATGTAATAAGCACTGACCTGGTTGACATAGTGATTAGTTTATCTCTCGAATGCTTTCCTTCATTGTTAGTATTGCCAAATGACCGACAAAGGAGAAGCATGTGTGTTACGCTAAATGAAACAATTACAGAGGTTTACATTTATTTCGTTTGGAAATCGTTTTGGTCTCCTGGAGGACTTAGTTGATTCCTCCGCTATAGATTTGTGAGAGTCCGACAGCTTTTATCACCGGTGGAACGATTACAGTCAATGGTACAGGCACGGAGCTGGAGATACTGGGTAAGCTTAGAACCCTGCTGTGCAACTGTATAGTCCTTGATACGATTTTATATCAGAAAAGACCTTTAAAGGCGCTGTAGCACGTTTTTTCGCTCAAATAAGTCGACGAAATGTATTTGAAAAATAATGTCACCAATAGTAAAACACCCTTCTCTCTTCGAAAAGACAAGTTACAAATGAGTGTACATGGTTCCGTAAAGCCACGGGAATCGTTTTTGTCATTCGAAATAATAAAATGTGTTCACAATAAAATGGCCGCCATGCAATTTTTGCTTTATACGCAACACCGTTATTACCACTACGGATAATTGGTTTGTGTAATAAGATGTTTTACCCTCTGAAGTAAATATAAATGACATAAACTATCATTATAAATGGGAAATTTGAAAAAATAAAATTTGCAAAAAACGTGCTACAGCGCCTTTAACGTGTTGTGGGATTTATTTATGTAGTATTATCTCCTTCTTCATATGCTATTAAGAGAAAGACACCCTTAAAATATAATGGATAATTAGATAGGATACTTTCCTAAGCTATGTCAAAGGATTTCCAAAACCATTAGCAAAACATCTGCAGTGATTAAATCATTAATTACGTATTAACTATAAAGTATAAACCATGAAGTATTAACGCTCAATAGTACCTTAGGACACTTGTAAGTATAACGTACTCTTCCTTCGACTTGTTAATTACGTGATGTGTTTTTGTTATTATTAAAATAATATGCACTTGTTACATAATCAGAATCTGGGTGAGTGTCTGATCATTAATCACTCCTTATTGTGGCAGTTTCCCTAAACTGAAGCAATATTATAAACATATACCACGTGATAATTGAATAAAAGCGAAAGCCGCACAGGTAATTTTGGAGATTTTTTTTAATATATGAGTTATACTTGCTGCTCTACAATCTCCATGTTTAACCAGTGAATGACATTCACTATTATAAATCACATTTAATTATAATTCTCTCGTGGGATTTCCATTTCAACTCATTTACCTCTATTGCAGATGATTCGATAACACACCCCAACAATTCTAAAATTGAGTACACAATAGAAAAAGCACATGAAGTATGATTCAGACACGATGTTTCATATGATTCATTTTAGTAAACTTTCAATTGCTCTACTATGCAAGTACTGTAACAGTACTGTTTATTGACTGTGAAGGGGGTATATTTGAAACAAGTTATGTTTCATGATGCACATAATTGTTACTATAAGTGTACACTTAGTTCAATATATATACATGATCTAACGTACATTTATATATATCATTATGTTCATAATGGCATTTTAATAGTAAATCCTCATTTTTTCTTGACTATATTTGTGAACCATATTACATCCATTCCGATTTCAAAGAAAACTGTAAATATAGGAACTATACTCTTCGATCTCCCAAACCAATCTGTACTGTAAACGTATGCGATTATTATCAATCAGTCAGTGTCATCACAACCCTGTGTCACCACAACCCTGTGTCACTGCATTAGTCCCCGCATTAACCATTAATATTGACACCTTTCGTCACGGCATGAACATGATTTAGCTTTTCAATCTCTCTAAACATGTCCATTGAAGGAATGTATGTGGATTTCAAACCAAACTAACAAGACCACGTAATTCCTTAAAATATTATCCAATATGACTGTGTCCAAATGAGTCGAGGCGATTTGGAATTAAACACTGCTTTCAGTTATGACGAATAGTCTTTATGCAGTCAGAAAGCCCGTAGCAACCAATGAAGATATGCATTGTGTTAAAAGCAATCAGCATCGAGTGGAACAAGCATGGGTGATATTGCTCTGAAAATAAGTAAAGAATTTCACCGAAACCCGTACTGCAAGTAGAACTATTCCCTGTAGCAGTCACAGTTGCCATTGGCAGGGTCAGAACCAATAACAGCTTGATTCGAATACTCTTTTCCATTCTTTATTTGACCTCAACTACGCCTCAAAATAAAACTAGCTCCTAGTTAACAGGACCAATTATGTTACCCTTTCTTTAGATTAACAAACTCATTACTGTTTGTCAATGAAGAAGGTGAAAATCATTTGAAGCTCTAGGGAAGCTAATTGGTTTTGTCTGGTGTTGCGGATATTGTTTTCCATTCATCAGTTCTCCATCTTTGTAACAAGGTAAAACCAGCATGAAGCAAATTCTCTAGTTAAGGTGCGTTATTTTTATCCATGGCCTTCCTGTCAAATTTTAAAAGAAACTGGAATGACTCATTATATATTATCATTATAGTGAGGATACTCAATTAAAGTTTTCCAAAATAAAATTATTTCCAAAGCATTTAAAGCCCATTGTACAAATTCTGTTAAAACTGACAGTATGAGTCAATGCTTATTTCCACCTTAAGTAATTTCTGATTTAAAAAGAACCATGAAATACTAATGAACGAATTTAATTGCATAAAATACAGAAATTCTTCAGATGCTACAACAACATTAAGAGAGATAATTTAAAATAATTTACAATCTTAACACACATTAAATAACTGAATATAAAGACAATGAACTAAGCTTTTCAATTGTCGTAACAAGGGGGTGTGTTAGTCATATTTTGTTGACGATATTTGATTTGAGATCACAATAACTTGTTCACTGCAGAAATGAGTTATCTCATCCATTGCAGTTTACAAACATTACTGAATACTTCCTACACGAACACACCACAATGTACAATGTAGGAGAATCAAAGAAGCATATTAATCAATTTAATAAGCTTTCTGCAAGCAAATTTTTAAATTTCATTTCAATGGAAAAACTACCAGGAAATTAAAAATTAAGTTCTGGTCCAGAAACATAGGTTTCAAAAGAAAAAGGTGAAACTTCAAGGAATTTGAAAAACCCAAAGGCACATTTACGCGTGATGTTGTTTCCATATCAAATTTCATTGAACTAGGCCTTACAGTCTTTGCGTTCTGGTCTGGAAAAGAAACTTTAAGTTGTCTTTCCATTATAAACCGCTAAAATTAAACTTCCAAAATTATGAAAACCCCAAAAGGGCACATTTACATGTGATGATTGTTCCCCATACCATGTTTCATTGAGCTAGGCCTCGCATTCTTTGAGTTCTTGTCCGAAAACGAAACCCAGACACACGATATCGTGTAGATTAAAATAAAGATCGCATCGACGTCTGTATATCATTGACTGTCTAACAAACAAACAAACAATTAAACGTATGCAAGCAACATTCAACCGAATCATGAACTGCGTCACAAGAGGACCAGAATCTTAGGTAATATACCAATGTATAAACGATGTTATCATTAGGCCATATAATGAGGGGTAGGAGCATTGAAATACATTTGATTTCTCAAGTATGTGTATCAACTGATTCCCTAATTTGTCAACATCTACAGAATGTATTTTCAATAACATTACCAGTTTGTCCATTGTAATTGATTCTATACATTTGTTCTTCCTCTATGATTCCATGCTCGTTTACGATATGAGATACTTACATTGAGGTAACACTGTCCAACACAAACCAATAGATCATTTTCGCAATGTACATGTGAATGTTTTGTGTTTGGAATATATGTGTTGGTTTGATTTCATCTTTTTAATTTCCCGTTAATAACCGTATCCTTTGGTTGGTTACCTTATTCATAAATAACATAACCCCTCTCAGTGTTTCCGTTTATTTCCTTATCCGTGTGTTTTCTTATCCGTTGGTTATCTGATCCTTTAATCCTTTTGTTAGTATATATAGTTTAGTTACATGAATTTTGTTACCTAACCCGTTAATTACATTTTCCGTGGTATACATGTATCTTATCGGTAGTATATCATCTATCTACTTGCAACAGAGGTTTCTTTAATACACAATTTCAGCTATTTCAAACTTCATGTTACCTTGTCATGCACAGAAAATATACATTAGTGTTCCAAGCAGTTACTTGTAGGTTCGTCGCTGTGTTATGCAAGCTATTTTATGCTCGCAAACAAACTTTAGTCATGTACCTTTTGCAACTGATGTTTGTCAGGTTACCGTGACTAATGTACATTTTCAAGACATGAGTGTATGGTCCATTAAGTTTATTGCTACATGTCTAAAACATTTAAACAAAGCTCAAACAACGTAGGGAAAGTAAAGTCAACAGAGCATCCCGTTGCCTTTGTTTCCTCTCAGTTAACATCGCGTTAGCTGTAATCGAAATAACATATCAGGAGAAATACTTCTTCTCCTTAACACACTCAACATGTAGGATCGTGTGCTTACTCTGACATGATTGAATCTGATGTAGTAAACGTATTCCCCGAGAGTGTATGTCTGTTCACAATTAAACCATTCTTATCTATCGAGAATTCATACTTTTGTTATGTATTCAAATTTGAGTTTCTCTACACAGATTTGAATATACAACGTTTACATTTTTTGCGATTTCATTTTTTGAGGAATCACAAATTAATCAAAAGTGTCTTCCAATAAACACATTAAACACATGTTGAACTTTAGTCTTAGTTGCAGTAATTGGATCGCCATAGCTGTGAGTTCATAGTAGTTCCTCATGATTTAATGGGACACTTGCTGTCTGTCTTGTAGAGATGTTATAGGTATTGAAATGAGATTAGCAGGTCTGTTCACATATATAGCAGGTGCCACCACAACTTGAATGCTAGTATACATAAACGACGGGCATAACACTAATAGTTGAATACACTTACATACGAATGATTCAATAAATCCACAATGATGAATTGAATGATGAGTTTATTTTCAAAATACATAAAGTTTGTCAATATAACATTCAAACCCTAACTAATGTAGATTTGAAATAACATGCAAAAACTGTTAAAGGCACTTTAATTGAGTTCATTTGAGATACAACCGATTTGTGTTTTTCTAGCTTTCTTTACCAGAATAGATATATTAACTAATTTATTTTGGTTTGGGGTTTTTGTGATTTGTATACGTTTAAAGAGTACTTGCGTATATTAGTTTTTTCAAACACAATATTAGTTTTTCAAATCATATTTATGATATTAATTGCCAGAGATATGTTCTACAAAATGACCAATGTGAAGTAATTTTCATATCACGACAATCCAATGAAATTTGGCTTATACACCTACATGCACAACCTCGTTTAGCGCGAGTCACTGAGAATGTGATTTCATTTAACGGATTTCCCTTTATTACATTGTACGTATTAAAGTACGACAAGGCTGTCCGAGGCATGCAGACAGTTTCAAAGTCGTAATAGCACCTAACTGAAAGTGAATCTTCTCTACCATCATCTTCTTGCATATTAATCTTATTGTCTTATTACGAGTATTATATCAACATAAACTTATTTTATTTTTGTGATTATGCCAACTATGACACACACAGACAAACACACACATATTTATATACACGAGCTTGAAAATAATAAGTAGGAGATGAATTAAATTGAAATTGAAAAACATCTAAGTACTAAGTGGTGCGCGTTCTTAAGTGTATATATTTTAATGAAACATTTGTCAATTTTCTTTTATGTGCATCAACATACCCAAGAACTCTTTAAAAAAAGAAACTCATTGTGTGTTGTATCATATAATAATATATAATAATGCATAAAACCATTTTAGTTCTAATTTGCAATCAATGTTGATCAATCTTCTTACATCGATGTTGGGTTGAATTTATAGATTATTTAGCCATCCTGAAGGCTACAGTATTTGCCCCTAAAATATTATTCTGAAATAAATATCACTGTTGTATAAGACAATTAACTCAAGAGCAATACACCTATCATTCGAGAAGATCCCGATAGTGAAAGAAAGACCGACTTTTCTATAGGGAGCTGTTTCTCAAGAATAAAAAAAAAGTATTTATGATATAAGCTTACTATCATCAATGCAAGAATAACTGTACTAATGCTGCATGATGTCTATCTTTACATGTAAAGCACTATTAAGGAAGTGAGTTTTCAAGGCAACAAACAAGATAATGGATACTACTTTGATTTATAATCTTCTCAATATTCTTTTCAAACATTTTGCAAACTTCAAAGCAGAATAATTATCTATTTATGATCTGTCCTAACCCTACAAATTAATTCATAAATTGTATAATATCACGCAATATCCACCGACATGGCTTGATTAAATGTCAACAAGAATACATTAAAAGAATATAATTAATGAATATTTGAAAGTAAAAATTGCCAAAGCACCTGACGTGATTATACTTTCTAATTTCTGAACTTTTGTCACATACGTTTCCGACATTTGTAAAAAACAAATTAATATTTTATATTAACTAAAAATAGGTAATTCCATTAGCGCATCACATAACACATATACATGTATAATAACATCACGATTGCTTAAATCCTCAACTTTCCTATCATGACCGGGGTTTAGGGGTATCAAAAGAAACAATTTCTCCAACTGTGAAAAATTATGATTTATATCAAGTTAGATTTTTGTAATATGACATGGTTACATGCTACCTAATTTCCTTAAAATTCCATTTGATAATTTACTTTCTGAGAAGGATACATGCATGCACTTTTGAAAATTAATTTCATGGTTTGAAAACATTACACTATCAGATTACTGGTTGCTGAGGGAAAGAGTTCAAGTAAATATTATATGAACTGCGCCAAAATTCCATTTCATAATTATTTTCAAGGTATGAAATATTTGCGTAATATATATGACGAGACTTGATTCATATTACTTCTAATTAGTATGCATACAACATTGATAAGGGAATATGTTCAACCATACGCATAATAGAACATGAAACAATTTATCCAGCTCAATTTCTATCATACAGAAAGGACGCATTTACTAATATGATTAATCTAAAGGTATTTGTCTAAAATTAACATCAGTTAACCTGACTGCCGTTATCCATCTGCTATCAATGTGAAAATGTTGCATGGAAGCTTTTAGTCAACTTAGACACTGATTTATTGATTTATTTACTTTTAACATTTAATAATAATAGTGCATATTTTGTGTGTGTATATCCACGCTCAAAAGCATTGTATAGAAGTAATAGTCCATTATATTGCGCTATTTCCATTCCAAAAATGCACAGTTAGTGGTAAGCAAAAGCTTGTGGGAAGAGAAACGTTTCTAAAGGAACTTTTAAATGATGACTGGTAAAGATTCTCCTTGAAGAGTCTGCAGCACATCAATGTGATCCATGGCCATATCGGATAGTCTTTGTGTCGGGTACGAGAAGGTGAGAGTTCGTCTTGGATCTTAGTGGTCGAACTGGTTGCGAGATCTGAAGAGGATGGTGGAGATGGACTCTATCTAATCCGAACATACATTGTGAAGTGATGGACAGGAGGTTGAACCTGATGCGAAAATGAACAGAAATCCAGCGAAGAGTTCTTAGTACTGGGATGATGTGTGACATGAGCGGCGTTTGATATACAATCCATGTTTAGAACATGTTGGAGTCTATTTGTCAGAGATTTGCAAGCGCTAAACAAGGGCGTGTTACAATAATGAAATGAGACTGAGATGAGATGATGAAAGAGAAAACAGGGCTAGAACCATTGGTGTTCCTTCCTTTGCTTCATTCGCACTTACTTCCCACAAGTCAGACAAAGGTTCCTTTATTGGTAACACGGGAAATCAATGACATCAATACGAGTGAAGACTTGAGTAAAGAACACGTGATTTTATAGTATGTAGTACATTAGATTGCAAATGTGTCAGTATCAATACACAGAGGACAGTGACGGACAGACAAGAACCTGTTTCATCATGTGGTCCATGTTCAATTTTAACAACACTCGACACAAGATTGTATACATCAACAACAACAATCGGCCATGACCAATCCCGAAATAGAATTGTGTGATGAAACATTCTCTTTTAGTCGTATAACATAACACGACTGCATTGCAAAACTCTAACTTACATCTTATCTTGCGCTGACAAATGGATGTAATCCTTCTGCCAATAGGATGACATTAATAAAAGGGACATTATCTGTGAATGATTCACCAACTTCCCTTCTCTACACGCAACCGTATTATACTATCAACTTTTTTATATATTCAACACGTACAAGACTTGTCTTGTTTTGACGATGTATCTGGATGTCAGAGATGTAACACTGTAGACTGAATCGATGCTTCGTGATGCCTTTACTCTCCCATTCTTAATTTTGTTTCTGTTCGGAGTGACACAAAAGGGTTCGAATCCCGCCAGGGGCACGGCAACTGTGTCTGCAGTAGAGAACTGTTCTACACGCAGTAAGGTTTGGGTGCAATGCTACACAGAATTTCAGCGTAGTGCCACCCATGGTTCGCTAGGTCTAGCCAATGCTCGCAGGTTTCACCGCAATGCATAGCCACCTGGCGTTGCGGGCTTTCTTCCTGCCATAATACTAGCAGCCGCGATATGAGTGAAATACTCTTGAAAACGGCGTTATACCACAACTCACCCCACCTCACACAAAAGGGAACTGTCATAGAGTATTATGGAAATAATAAGCCAATACCTTTCACTTGAACGTTTGGTTACTAAAATATAGTCTTATTTTTGGCTTTCTTTCTATCTCTTCTGAGGATAAAATTTAAAAAAAGTATATGCTGCCAGTTTCCATGGTTCCTTTTTACTGTACAAATGTTATTTATCGTGTTATTGTTGTAGTGGTTATATCGTGTTACGTAAAACGTCATATAACGGGAAGGTAAAGTGACTAACGTTGATATTTTAGTAGGAAATTAAATCAAAGTATATATCCCACTTTGTATTCGAGGTTTCGAGGTTTTACTGCGGGAATTGGGTGTAACGTTGGTGAAGAGTGAGGTCACACTTTTGCAGGGAAACTGCAGAACAGCAATTAGAATGGATTTTAAAAATTATAAAATGAACATTTATATGGCGCACGTGTTCAACCATTAGAGTATTTAAGGCGCTGCCAATATTATTACCCTGGTCTAACTCTAGCTGGCATGCATTGATCGCTGAATGAACAGAGGCACATTTTGAAAGGTCACTTTCCCAGTGTGACACGTAAGTCTCTCAACTCACGTGTCAGTGTGGAGAAGGGGGTCAACCTTCAAACTCTCAATTCATCAAACATTGCATCCGGGATGCTCCACCCACTCTTGTTGAACTTCACCAACAGCTGATTGGTAGTATTACTTTTAGACATAGTATCGATCAATCATCAGGTCTCTGATTAATACCAAAGTTGCAGTTTCTATTCATGTGAATCAATTTTGATTGTATCCATGTAATTGACTTATACAATTTCAATGGAGCCATATTTTAAGAGTTATTCTCTCGTGTTGCTTGCGTCTAAATTTACTGCAACACTTTAAAATAGGATCAATACATTTCCACTTTGTATTTCACACATCTTCCCAATACCCAAACAAGGAAAGGTTTTCATTCCATTAATTGCGTAATTCTCATACTATCATTAATGTATGTTGTCGGTTTATTTTGTCAGCCATGTGACGGTTCAACGTTGTGACAGATGTATAAGTTATGACAATTACTCTGGAGATTGAATAGAGCCGATATGTGTTGTATCAAATGATCTACCAACGTCCGCCATAAGCCATTGCCTTATTGCATTTCGGTACCGTTTAGGTGCAGCACGTTGACAGGCAAAATCCACTGAAAAGAGGTCATACCAGATTTTATTTTTACAGGTTCAGGTAAATCAATCACTGAAACAGATACGTAGATGAAGTGAGACCATGCTTTTTGTGTGACAGAATGCGTTTGCTGACATCCAGATGTGCTTGAAGCTATAATTGTTTTGAATTTACGGTAATATATCCTTAACAATGATAGGGCTCCATCAGCGTTGGGGCGCTGACAAACAATATATCATTGTCGTCTTCATTATCATCAACTACTTGTAATCGTTGTGGTAGTGGTCAACAAAGAAGAATCTTCCGTAATAACTTGACCTATTGTATGATTCCTTATTTACAGAAGTGCATGTTCAAAAAATGAGGGGGCGGGATAGCGCAGTGGTTAGCGCGTTCGGCTTCGGATCAAGAGGTCCGGGGTTCGAATCCCGCCAGGGGCACGGCAACTTTGTCTGCAGTAGAGAACTGTTCTACACGCAGTAAGGTTTGGGTGCAATGCTACTTTGAGTAGTACCACCCATGGTTCGCTAGTTCCAGTCGTTGCTCGCAGGTTTCACCGCAATGCATAGCCACATGGCGTTGCGGGCTTTCTCCCTGCCGTAATACTAGCAGCCGCGATATAAGTGAAATACTCTTGAAAGCGGCGTTAAACCCCAACTCACCTCACCTCACCTCACCTCAAATAATGAGTTTGTGTTGGGTTTTTTAACTGAAACCTTTGTGGATGTGTATTTGCTAATCATGTCGTAACCGGCACATTGCCAATGACAAGCTAGCAGTCTGTAATATGTTGCACGTTGTCTACACGAAACATGTCTGGAACAAATGCAATAACACTGGTTCTTAACGTTGGTTAGAATGTGTCAAAACAGTGGCGTGACGAGAAAGTTAACATTCAGATTTTTTAATTCTCGGGAGGGCTAATTTTACAGACATTTAGGGAGGTTCCGCTGAGTGAAAAATACAGTGAATAATTTCCGGGAAGCTGTATCCATTTTGGGACTATATATGCATTTGTGAATATAAACACTATCGCAACTGTAGCTTGATAGACAGTTTATTTCATTGATAAATCCCCATTTGTCATATGATTATGAAAAGCAATTTGTCTCTCGTGAATTCATGGACAGAACATGTAAATTCTTCAATTTCAGGCTGGTTTGCAGTCATGATTGATTTCATATAAAAGTAGCTCTAATAACATCCTGACTAGGGTGTTATTATTGATATATAGATATCACATAGAGATAAAAGTCAAACAATTATTCATTAAGCCATTGCATCACAACTGGTGTACCATTAAAGCAGTTCTCATATATAGGAACCGGTGGAAAGTTCCCAGACAGTCTTCTCTGTTTGATGTATCTTCCGTTTCCTTGGAGAGTATAAATCATGATATAATCTATCTTTGTCAACACTTAAGGTGTCGATTCCAGTCTAGTGAGATATACGATATTGCTGACCTGCGCTGTTGTTGACTACTGGTAAACGGAATGAAATGTAATTACTTGGAATTATTGAAAATGTCAGAATGGTCAAAGGAAATCGTTCTGTAACCGCTGTTTATTGTGGATTAGGTGTAAAACAAATAAAGCAAATTAAAGGAATATTTAAATAACGTGGGGGCTATAGGCCGTGCATGTGTCAATTACTGTGAGTTTATCGGAGTGGTGACCCTAATCTATAAAAGACATTTAGAAGTGAAATGTGTAAGAAAAACATGACGTCTGGGTTTGAAATTATTTATGGATTCATTGATCCCGCTGGATAACCGGCCTTGTTGTTGATGGTACGTTTCAAATCTGACGGTGCGATACTTGCCTTTGACGAAAACTACGCGGAAGGAGATGGAATGTTGTGTCTTGAGTCTTGTGAAGATTCAGCAACCATTACAAAGTCACCCTTTTTGCAGTTTCAGATGTCAGTTATTACGTTGTCAACCCCCTCACTATTGATATTTGACTTGACCGGATTAGATTACAAAAACCCTCCTTTGTGAATATCGCCCAAGAATACATCATCAGGTTATGATTGATACTCAAGTGGTTCAAATCTTAATAAGTCATAAGTCAGTTTTATGTCACTGAAACATTGATTTGAAATCTGCCTGTTACATACATGTAAACGGTTGAACTGAGGTTGAACGTATATATAGACAATGAATAATTTTGTTTTCGCAACACAATTGGTTTCAAGTAAAACCGCTTAATATATATAGTTTGCATGAATTCGTACTTAATTCACTGTTCATTGGCGCAGCCATTTTTCGTATAAATAATTAAGTTACGGCTAAGAAAGGAATGTGGCAATGACATTAAGACAACGATCAGTTCGAAAATGCCCTGTTAATTACAAAAACTCAGTTATTGATTCCATTATCATCTGTTCAACAGGAGAATGGAGGAATAACGATTACTGTGTCCCAATGTACATTATATCACTGCCATTTAATCAGATTGCATTAGCAATGTGGTATTGCTGCAAGCATTGATTGGGTGGCATTAGACTTCATATGAAGTTCCGTATGACCCAACTTTGAGTTGAGGTGAGTTTAAAACTCCTTTCAAGAGTAATCCACTTTAAAATCACGGCTGCAAGTATTATTTCAGGGGAAACTCCAGTGTGACCATGCATTGGGATGAATATTGTATGCATCTGTGAACCATGGGTGGTACTGCGCTGAAATTCGAGTGCAATATTGCACTAAAACATGAACAAAGAACATGGTTCTACAGCAGACATAGTTGTCTTGCCCCTGGCGGGATTCGAACCCCAGACCTATTTATCCAAAGCCGAACGGGATGAGCACTGCGCTATTACTTTCCACAGAACTTTAAAAGGATACAGTTTCGATTACAATAAACTGAAAGTGGTGAGTTTGTTAAAAAGGAAATAAACAATGAAATAAAAACACACGAGTCTTTGCCCGACGGTTTCTTTTATTAATCGGGAGCTCAGGGTAATTTGTTGAATCGAAATAAACAATAAAATGAAAGTTGACCCCTCTTTGCCAGTGTATATTTTAAAACTTGTCAAATAGAATATATATGAATAATGTGTCCCCCTGTCCTCTCCCTATATAATATCAATGTTAACATTTATTGCATATTTACTCTAAACACCATGCCATATATATATCGCACATGTTGTACTATTGGCCACGTGAAATGAAATGAATTGATTGTAGACCAGTACGGTATATCGCGAAACTCTTATGAAAAACGAGGGTCATGGAACCCATGAGTTACATATGAGAAATATATACTGTATTCAATCTTACAATACAATGATTACAGTGATGGAATATTTACCTGGAACGGGGATCGGTATCTATCTTGAGAATCAAGCAGTTGCTCTATTCTTAATTTATACATGGAATATGTATATCACTAAGATAAAATAACGTGTCCATGCCTGAGATCTTAAAGAGGTTGTGCCATGTTGGGGTAAGATATGCTGATTGTATCCGTGATTGATATACCATTTAGTGTAGTGTATATGTTACGAACCATCTAGGGTGTATCACAATCTGCAGATTGTGAGCTCACAATCTAGGAATATTTCACTATTAATAGATTGTTTAAACAATCTGCAGATTACATGTATAATGTTAGTGATTCAAACATTAATATGAAAGATGATGCCGTGATCGTTCTCTTGTGTGTCAGTTGGATTATAACTATCATGTGCAAAAGTACAGGAATTGGGAAACTCAGATCAGAGACCCCATACGAGATAATGAAGCGGAAAAATAAAAACACGTGGAGATCTATAACAACACTGGTATAAGAGAGGCCATGATTTGTGCCAACCGTACGATCCGTCAGGACAGGTCGTGTGACTAACTAAACGGGTCTTACGGGTGACATTTACCTTAGATGGAATGTGGAAGTTAAACGGTTGCTCTACTCGAAATTTAAAAAAACAAACAGTACAGTGATTTCAAGTTATACACATTTAAAACAAAAATTATTTGCGTAAATAAATTAATTCAATAAAAGCATGTGTCTCTCTAGTATTCTTCAGGTAATAATAAATTTTAAATCAATTTGTTCTAGTCGCAGAGTTATCTCCCTTAATATATAGCGGTTAACTCTATGCATCGTTTACGCTGTTTCACGGTGTGCTGCGTTTTTATCAAATACGGAAATAGCTATATAGCCTACATATTTGATCGGAAATGAGTGAAATAAGTACAAATAATAGATCTAAAGATAAATACATTCGTTACACGGAGTTTTGGCAATATATACGGGACTGTAAGACCCTGGTATATTCGGTATTTCCTTCAACTGAGCTTAAGGAATATACAAGGGTCTTACAGTTCCTTACACCCTGTCAAACACCATGTAACTAATAGTATATATATAGTATCAACATCTATCGATCCAGTCTGAACAGAATCACTACTGGCATGCTGGTTAAGCCCCAAAACAAGACTTTCCTTTTTTTGCAAGTTGGACGTATTAGGAACTTCGATTGGATCTATTTACCGTATAATAGAGTGCGGAATAAAGGAGGGGAAAGAAGCAGCGTATTTGGTGAATCAATTACAGGGGATTTACTGCTAATGCGATTGGAAATCGTTGTCGTCTACTTAAGAAATTAGCCGAATCCGATTCTTTGGAGAGTCATCCTATTTCAGAGAGTGTTACAACTTTAAGCACTGGTAGGGGATTACGTTCAATTGTTCATGTGCTGAGATAAGGTGTAATCTTAGAACACAGCTGTGAAGAAGACGGAATCAGCCATAGCTGCTTAACGATATTTCTCCAAAAACATGTGCTTCTGTTTCTGTAGTCATGGATTCATTGGGTTTTTTTCAAATTGGGATTTTGAAAAGGAAGATGCATCATGAGGCAAAGTTAAGATACCCTTTGTGTACGACTGTTCTGAACCTTTAGACAACATTTAGAGTGAAGAAAACTCCCTTCTATATATAAATTTTTCAAAATGTATTTCGTCATCGTTTTCAACTACAAATTCCTTAAGCCTATTACAGGAATAGTGGAATTACTTGATTTGTTATTGCATCAACCTCTAGGATGCAAATTACCCCTGTAAAATAAAGACGTACATCTCTATAAACCTGTCTTCATTCTCCATCACCTCATTTTCTAGAACGCAATCAAGGCGGATGCAAGGGTAGCAACACGCACTATGAAGTCGAGGCTCTGTGCGCTGATACACTAGCACACACAGTTAGGGATATCCGCTCCTTCCTGTTGAACTTCAAAAATGAAATATGATTAAGTAAAAAAAAAATTCTCATTTTTATTTACTTCATGATATTCTACATCATCTACAAACTTTAAAAAAAAAATCAAATAAAGATAATGTGACTTTAGAACCTCTAAAAGGTGCTTAAAAAGCATAAATTTACATTTTGTGTCAAAGCTTAAAAAAAACCACACTACCATATATATTTTTTCATCGATTTCAGTAGGGTAACATGAACTTTGTAACATATCAAAAAAGGAAAAACAGATTTAATACTAGAAATGTAGTATTTTAAAGTTTTTAGCATTTCTTTTCTTCTAATTTTCCCATAGACTCCCATGTTAAAATTGTACTTCACCCACTATCTTACAGGCGTCATATCTCGAAAAAAGCCACACTAACCCCTATTTTTTTAATGTTGATTTTCCAATCATATACTTTGATCTTTTAAAAAATATAAGTTAGAAAAAAGTGTAATACTATACATTTTAGGAGCGAACATCCTTAAAGGAATGCAGCTATGCTTTAATTAGCCAGTGATGGGCGGTGGCATTGATAAATGCCATTAGTTAATTTTCCCTTTGAGTGACATTGCAACATTTCACATCAGGAAGGAATTAAAATATTACTTGCCCTCCTTATAATGCACATGTTTTCCTGTCATCAAGATCCAACAGCCGATTGAGCACAAATATTAGACCGTCTTGCAGCCCTTCTCTAAGTTCAGGAGGAGTGTAACGGATCTTGCAACCTGATCCTCACTTTCAAATCGGTTAATCTATTGGTTGAAACTTGAACGAAAAACTCCATGGGGAAATATCAAGTAATACTAATTACATTGCTTCATTAATTGGAAATTTCATTTGCTGCAAATTTGCCTCAAAGTGCTGATAATACGGTAATATTATGAGGTTATTTAATACATTGTAAATATGTTCATAGCATAATTTTGTTATTGGCTCATAATAAAGACTTCCCGGTGCTCTTTCGGAACTAATGTTGATTTGATGGTCATTATGTATTTAAAGTATTGGTTAAAACGGGTTTATGTAAATATGCTGCTTAAATGGCGTATACCAATATGTTTTTATGTTACGCGTTTTATATGTTCTTTTGAATATCAGTTTATTGTAATGGTACATATTTTTTCACTCATATAGTAAACAACACTCTAAACATCTAAATACATTAAGATATATTAACAGTATGGTTGACATCGTAGATCGTAAGTGCACACCATTCAAGAGTGAGCCATCAATTATTTTGATAATGCTTTCAAAATGCAATGTAATATATGGATATATCGTAAGTCAACCAACCAACCAAGTGTCAAAGAAAATTCTTCTTCCTACAGGTGTATTGATTACACGCCTTCCTGATCCAGTTATATCAGGTACGTGTTCTACATGTCGCAAACCTACGACTACACCTGCTCTCATTGTATTAACAATCTGATGTTATCCCTCCACGATTGCGATTTCGAACTCTCCTGAATAAGATGCATTAAGGGAAGGACTTATCTTATTTCCTGAATTGAAAAACGATTTCCAATCGCATTTCACTAAAGTCTGCTGTAATCGACCTTGCATAAATTTCTCTTCCTTATCGCCTTTCCCGGGACCTGAGAAAAGATCCAATGAACGTTCGTGGTGTAATGTACCTCCAATACAGGATGTTAAATGTTAACCATGACGTATGTATTACAGGGCTATTGCTTTAAATGTTTAATCAGTGTTTGATCAGTATTGACTTCCTTATTGCTTATACCTCTGGGAGCTATACTATCAATAGTTATTCAGATTCTGTAAATCATGAGACGTAAGCATACATGAATGTATAAACATGAAATGACAGCCACACATGTTCTACTTTGCTCTTAACAGAGTATATATGCACTTTGTGGGGCATTATACATTTTCTTTAACAATTGCTTTTCAGCAACACAAAAGCAGCATAACGGATACAATGAAAACTATTATTGAATATGTCTTACACACAGCACAGACCAGAAAGGGCAACAGGAGCCCAATGCTGTGTTGGCCTTTCACAGCACAGTTCCGGATTCGAATCCCGTTGGAGACACCAACATCTTGTGACCATGGTCTCACACTGTGTTGTGTCGCTGGCAAAGCACTTCGTCCATATTGCACTCAGTCCATCCAGCTGTCTAAATGGGTACCTCAACAAGGGATGTACAGACACTGCAAATATAATTCCTTACATATGTACACAAAGTACAATCACTGTACAACATTACGTTCGATATTAGGCTTTACCATCATACTTATTATTTCGTATTGATATAACTAGTAAATTCTATATCAGTGAATAATTCGCATAAAAGTTACTGCAAATGTGGAACAAAATGTGAATCGGTAAAAATTCAAGGTTATAGACATTGTAACTAAAATTATTTTTGCATTCTTTTAGCTCACACTTTCAATCTAGCCGTGCAAAATGTATGTATTGTCATAGAGATGACATGCTTTTTTTTCATCTCAGCAGATAGATTAAAATGCTTGTCCGCATTCTAGCAGAGGATTTCAAAGTTGGTAGACACAGTCAAGACAGCCCCTTACATGTATCTATAATGGAATTCTTACTTACACGCCAGCGACATTTCTCGTTTGATGTTAACACTAGTTTCAAACTTGCTTCGTTGCTACTAGGTTTAAGGAAGTCTATAATCCATAATGACTTAACATAATATACGTATACCTTGTTCGATTGCGACTTTGAACTTTACAAATATGTGATAATAACTTTAAATTAAAAAAAAACATCATTTTATTTACATTTTTTTAAAAAATATAGTCGACATCTTCGGCCATTTCTCAGTCACAAATAGATCTGAAATGATGTCTTACTTAAAGGAAACAACAAAGTGGTTTTGAAAACTGTTGAATCTGCTAACAAGCACTTAAACATATAGCTTGAAAATCAATTTATATTTACAGTCATTTTATCTCTATTCCACAGCAGTCAATGCATTAAGGCAGGCATGCAATCAATATGGGACGTCAATCAAACTGATGAAAAAAGAAATCTCCATCCCCTTTAAACTATTGCATTAAGCACTAACCAAACTATATTTAGTCAGAGCACGCACATTAGGGTACGCTAAATAGCTTGTCAATGGATCTTTAAGTGTTGTCAATGGATCTGAAAGTGTTGTCAAAGGATCTAAAAGTAGATCTACTGTCCCAACGTTTGATGTGAATCCTGGATGTGTCAAGAGCTCGATGTCTGTGTTGAGCTGATCACAAGCTTCGCTCTGGGTATTACTTCAGTGTCACTGCCGAACAGAGACTTACAGTTCTTAATCAAGAAACTTCATCCGTTTGAATGCCCGTTTAGCTGTTAGTATGTAATTTCAAATAAGTTAAAGGCGCTGTAGCACGATTTTCTTACTTAAATAGAGAGTTCTCTCATTAATATAAATATTTGTAACCAATGGCTAAATGATACTCCTGAATCAATTAAAAAGGTTCTAAAACGCATGGTTAAGCAATGCGAGTCCATTTCCCATTTTAAGGTGTTCACATCAAAATGTCCGCTCGAAGGCACTTCAAGTGACCAGACTAATGTAGCAATACCTAAACACTCAGAGTAGAGTTGATGGAAGGTCGCTTTATACGTCGCACCCGTTTCTCCAAATACTGATATGGACACGGCTTATCGAGTTGTGTAATGAGCTGTTTTACCCGTTAACGTAACAATACATTGTATACATTTTAGTATTAAATGGCAATTTTCAGAAAACATGATATGCCAAAAACGTGCAACAGCGTCTTTAACGGAGAAGATGTATCCTAGTTGTTGCTATATATTTATTTGATAATTATAAGTATACTGACATACTAATTTGTAAATGTTCTTGCGCCCGTTAGGTTATGGTAGCCTAAAATGTGTATCATATGATAATCATCAGAGATAAATATTCATCAGTACATCGTGAATGTCTCTCGGTTCTACTTTACTCTCTTTGTTCAACCGTCAAAAGTTGTGCAGATCTGACAATTTTATATATTTTAACAACTGATTTTGTAATATGCTGTTAATATTCCCCTTTTTCTGTTATACAATACAATAAATCATTGAGGTTGTAGTATTATATTGTGGCATTCAGAAATTACAGAAATTACAGGTCGATACGTTCCCTCTTCAGAATACACGAAATACTTTCGCGAAATTCCATACATCTATCAGAGACAAGGTAAAGTGGGCACAGATCACATACCCCCGCATGTAGTTGGGACCACTCATACAGTATTAAACATTGAAAAACACAATCTAGTCAATCATGAATAACAATAATTTGTTTTAGTAAATAATACTTCGAAAATTTTTTGAACCTTGGAGATGGAACCCCTTAAAGACAAAACATCACCACATAGGTTACTTCCATACTAAATATGAAGTTTCCGAATCATACATGTATAGTTCTTGAAATATGCTCAGGAAAGGACACATAGTCCAAATATCGGACCGGCTCTGGACAACATTTCACGAAGTATTCGAGCCTTGGAGTTGAAATCCATAAAAGATACAACAGCAACATATAGGTTACTTTCATACCAAATTTGAAGTTATGGTAGAATGCTTAATTATCACTTATATCCAAGCAGTTCACAACCATAAATTGCCGAGATATTGACCTTCACCTCGGTGTACTGTCAATTAGATTACCACGCAAAGCCGAGGTCAATAATTTCTCTTGTCAGGTTTGCCTCATACATGTACATCTAAGCCTTATTTTAAAAACGGCATTTTATGATAAGGTGTTTATTAACCTAGTTTGTTATCGTATTATTGGTATCATATATTTGGAATAACAACAAATAGTATTATGCTCGCACACACTTGGTTAATAATCTATATGAAGAACAAAGGCACGTGACGATTACTATACAATAATCACTATTGACTCATCGAAAATAACTTCCCAGAATGAGTCAAGATTACAAAGTAGATTGAACATGTCTTCCAGTCGGAGATAATAAATCAATTTGACCAAGGACTGGACATCGAGCTGTGATATTTATTCAGCTCCTCAAACAAACACTGCCCACAACCCAGTAATTTGTATTGAGCCCTAATTTACAATTGGTGCTTTCATTCGTCGAGTCAGAGACATGATTGCAGTATTTATTACTTATTAACTTGATGACTTCATTTAGCTGGATCTATCTCCCTGAGATCGCAGATCAAATTGGCGTCTCAATATACGACTACTTAACCAAAATGTGTGATAGATAACAGGCATGAAATTGAAGGTGATCAACTCATTACTGACTTATTATCATGTGAAACACGAACTTATAAGAAATGTTTTTGAATATTCAAAAAGTGTATTTTAACTTGTATTTTTGTTCAAAAGTGTACAGAACCAGAAATTATATTACGTTTTATATTATAAGTAGGTTTCAACAGTACTAACTGAAGACAGTTAATTTATATGTAGGTAACTTGAACTGTATGTTCGGTTTCCAAAGATCTTTCCCTGTATCACTGCACTTGTATGTTGCATCAACTGACATTATCATTATCTATGATAGACGAGTATTATCAGATTTCATTTGACAAATTTTTCCAAAGTCCTTTCAGGTTGAGAAGGATTTTAATTGACCTAAGTCATAGAAACATTGTCATTTTAGTGTTTCAATTTGATATAAAGTACATAATATACAATAATATAAGGTCGACCTTAGCGAAAACCACAACTGAAAATCCGGTCGGTCCTTGATATGCAGATATGAAATAATTAAGAAAGCATGTAGAGGAGAGGAGATGGTTCGGACAGCGGGATGGTTCAGACACCCCCGTTAACTACCAAACCGAAAATGTAACAGATGTTTTCATTGGTTGAGGAAACTCGCGAAACGTCAACAACCACGCCATATTCGCGAAAAGTTGGGCAAGTGGGAAGTTTGATCAGCCAAGACGATTTTCGTTTTTAACCAAATCAAATGTAAATTTTGACTATCAGAACGTAAGCGCTCACTGTCTTAAAATGCATAATTTTTTGAGGAATAGAATTTTGCTTTGCAGAGATAAGCACAACTCATGTGTGGACAGTTTCATTCTCGTATAATCTCCCCTGTCTGGTTGTCAATTTATATTTATCTGAAAAAAGTCCATATGGACGAACCTACCCCATACATGTCCCTTATTATGTGTGCGATTGTTTTAAATTTTCACAGACATGGAAATTAGTCATTTACCTTTGCTTTTGACATTTTTAATTTTGTTCAATGCATATTTACTATCTGTTTCAGTATTACACCGTTAATGCCTATTCATTGAAAACTGATTGCTTAATAAGTCCAATGAGAAATGGTCTATATTGCATCCTAAACGTTACTTTGTTGACATACTTGTTGTTAGAAGCGAATAGCCTTTAACACATGTTTGGTCAAATACGCATATATGACATACACGTTCATTTTTTACACCTTCATAAACATTCTACGATAAACGAATCTACATGATCGTCGACTTGTGATTGGTTAATATTGTTTTCCACAAACATGCCTTCTCTTGAATGTCACTAATTAAATATAGAAATATTTTACAATAAATTACATTGTTCTAAACGAGTTTAGTGAATTTGCAGAACGCGTTTTTCGAGTTTTTATGTATTTGAAAATTTGGTGACGAGTCTTTTGTTTGTCAATGTAGTTTCGGTTAAAACTGTACTTTGTTAACAAGTTGTTATACAAGGTACTATATTTCTCAACGACATATACATTAAACAATTTGAATTAATGTGTAATTATCGAAAACACATTCAAATGTGTTCTTCGACATAACACTTGCCTATGGATATGAATATGCCTATGAAGTGGAGTTAATAGGTTGCATATTATTTACAATAACTTTCTGCAATTTAGAACCATACTTACATGTAGGTACACATGTTAAAAAAGATTAACTTCAAAAGAAGAAGCAACGTATTATTTGAGATAAGTGAATACATAACTATGTAGAGACACACAAATGATTTCATTTCGCGGGACAATGGTAAACTCTTCCTTTGATTTCTAATCCTATTACAGAATAAACTGAACTACAAAGCTCTAAGATTACACCCTATGTCAGTACGTGAACCCTTGGATGTGGTTCCGTCACCAATGTGAAAAGTTGAAGCATTCTCTGAACCGAAAATATTTTCTCAATACCAGGAATCACTTTAATTCACAGAAGTGACGACAATAATTTACACGTTTTGAAGTACATCTATATTTGATGCGCCAAAATACTTAACGATGCTACTTTGATCTCTTTTCGTAAAACTGCAAATGCAAAATATTATTGTGTCCATTTTGTAAAAGATAATCTGTTCATTAACGTGCACTGTGTATTTTTGGTTAATATTTTATAGTGGATCAATCTGGAAATATTAATATCTCCGAATATTGACGATTACAAGGATGACAGAAACCGATTAGAAGATAATGGTAAAAATAATTACTATGATATATAAAACGATTTTACTCTTAGATAAAACAGGTGACACCAGAGGTTTCCAGTTAAATGGATCCCAACAAGAAAATTCGTTAGTAATGGCTTGAAATTGAACATCAACTACATGGGGTAAAGGCGATGGAGTATTCGTTATTCCTTTAATCCCATTGTGAACAAATATGATAGTTTCATAGTCGAGAAATCAATATCACAAATTTAATGATGAATCTTCACTCTCTAAACTGTAGAAAGGTGTTATAGATAACACTTGTAAGAATATTACATGACAGCAACACATATTTTAACATATTTCATTTCATAACTTGTACAGGCGTTCTGAAATCATAGAATATTGTTATAAGTCTGAATGCATTAGCAGTAGACGCGATTAATATAAGGAACACGTACAGGTATAATATTTTTGAATTTGGGTTTATACTCTATGCAATTTAGGTATAACTTGCATATATCTATAAAATGAAACTGCATTTCAAAACGAAATGAACATCAGTATTGATAATTTTAAATTGAATATAAAATGGAAGCATCCATGGCCATTATTTAGCTTTTACAAACTTTAACCTAAATAGCATCATTTAAATGACATATATTCGTACAAATCACATGTCCGGTCATAAAAAGGTGTTGTTATGAATAATTGGATAGTTTTTTAAATTGTCCAAACTGCTTAATTGTTTAAATATTTTATCTATTGTACTCATTTATTAATTATAATAATATGTATACTCTTATGTTTTTGTAGTTCATCTACGTTTACAAATAAGTGAACGGAGGGAATACTTCTCTAAGAAGTCAGGTTATCAATCAGTGGATACTCCCTAAGATTGCATTATTAAATTGAATCAGTTTCTATTTAAACTAATTATAATATATCTTTTAAGAATCATGAAGAAGCAATTAATGAAATGTGTGTCTTTTAGCATGTGTGTTATTATTGTACTTAATAGTTGGATCTAAAATACATATAAACAACTGAATGTAGAGTTCCATTTTCTTATCCACAGTTACTAATACTATTATGTGAAACCTATCTGCACTAAGATCAAATTTATACGATTCTATAATGTTTCTACTTTACATGAATGTCAACAGAATCGTTTATGCTATATATCAAATTTGTTTTTCTAGTTGCAAAGTGAAATAAACTACCCTAGAGGTTCCCATTACTGTAAACCTGAGCTTATCAAAAGTACTTGGACGGCAATGATGAAGAAGGAAAACTTGAGACCAATGATTGTTTTATTCGATTCCTTTGGACACACATTTCTTAATATTGCCTTTCGCTTTTGTCAATAGTCACGATAGAGACTTGATCTAATAAGGAGATGAAATGTATATCAGGATTTGTACACCACCAAAAAACCTGATCATACATCGATCGTGTAATATGAGAAATATAATCCCTAGCGTTCAATTCATACTGACCTTCTGAATAGGCAATAGGAACTATGACGGTATCATTTCCGGAATTGGACGATACGACTAAAAAGGTAGGATTAAATGGAATAAACAAAGAAGAAAGGCAGGATTTCCTGGACGATATCAATAAATGTATATATTAGATAATTACACATAATTCTAAATCTTCAAACCAATATTGTTTCAGCCATCATGACATTCCAAATTGCTACAAGGTTGATTTATCCTATTCGACATATAACGCATCCAGTAGTAAAGGTTAATTCAGATGCGGGCAATGTAAGCACCATCTGAAACAAATTTTAAGCAAATAAAAGTTTCTAAACACCACCGTCCTTCAAAAAGGTTACAGCAATATTAAGTTTCTCCTTCCCGGTATTTTGATTCTTTTGACTTTAAATCAATTAGTGCTGTTATTTTTCTGAGAAAAGTATGCATATTCATCTGATGAAACTTGTCAGTACAATCCAAATGTGTCGGTGGTATATGCCATACATTAACTCACCTAACTGTGTGGTTTCTAGGTTCATTTACATATAATGTCTGGTTCTGTTTACAAGCCTCTTCGTTTCAGGTGTTCTTGTAACACCCATCCATACTTTGGACTAATTATGTGTTAATGTGTACATTCACTTGTGCAACGGTTTTAGTGTAAAAGTGTATTTACAAGTAAATTCTAGTGTTTACTTTATATCAATTCAAAAAACACAGCGTGTGTGTTGAATGCTAACATAGAAATGATGTCTACTTGTGAGGCAGAGCATGCTCCTCCGTATAGTTTGCCACTCATAAATACATTGAACGAGTTATTTGGTAACGTACACGTATATATTTACTCATCTTCACAACGCCACAGGCGTAACGAAAAGATTTCCCCATCTTCTCCTTCCGCCCTTGACCTCAACCCTCGCATTTTCAGTGCTAAGATTTTAACATACTGCAGGCGAATCGGATAAGCCAATCAGAAGACAGTTGTATTGCCTCTGTGACTGTGTCGATCGTCGCTTATTTTGAATTGATTCCGAATGTAAACGGCGATTTCATTGGCCGTATGTTAGCAGATGGTAAGGGACGTAACTCGTGATCACAATAGGTGTCGCTGATTCGTTTCACCACTTCTGGCTAGGTTGAAGGCAAGATAAAAAAAAATGGAGAGATCTCGATACATTTTCACCTTGCCGTGGGAAGATGATATTTACTGGGACAAGGTTATCAATTTCGAAATGTACTCTATTTGTTATCAAAATTCATAAAAAATTTACCTTTATCATACTATTATGTTCAAAGATTATCTTTCAGCGTAGTACCACCCATGGTTCGCTAGTTCCAGCCGATGCTCGCAGGTTTCACCGCAGTGCATAGCCACAAGGCGTTGCGGGCTTTTCTCGCCACAATACTAGCAGCCGCGATTTAAGTGAAATACTCTTGAAAGCGGCAACTCACTCACTCACTCAAAGATTATCATAAATTTAAAACATATCGTAGACCCCCCTGGCGAACCTCCAACTGGATAATGTATACTACTTACCAAATAGTACATGTATGTTGTTAATTATCATAACATCCAGGAAAACTTTAGTTAAATACCTGCAAGACTCTTACCTACACAAGTGACCACTAAGGGACCGTAACTACTCAGACACATGCCTAGTGTGCAGCCAAAGCCAATAGGAACTAGTATGTGTTTATCGGCTTGAAAAGTATTTACTATTGAAGTCGACTTTGAAAGATATTGTGATCCAAACACAATCAGACAAATATAATAATGTCAATATCGCGCATCGACAATCTGATATCCAATATATGTAATCAAGAAAACATGATGTACAAAGACTCGAGCAAATTACGAAAACAATCAACCGGCATTAATAACAATGAATTGGCATTAATAACAGCAGGGCTCCAAAAACTGGCTCCTCACCCGAAGTTGACAGTTAGAAAACATGTTTAAGGATATTGTTGACAGGCGGCAGGCTTTGATGTTTCCGTTACTTAGCGCAGGGTAGATGCTAACATTAACAATAAAACTAGGATCGACCAATATCTACAGTGAAATGGAACACGATAATAAACTCAACATTACCATACCTAATTTATACTTATATATCTTTATACTTATAGACTATTACGAACGAATTGATACCAACATACATGATATTTTGCTCCTCATGAACAGTGTTGATATATCGGCAACTAAGTAACTATACTGCTTGCAATGTGCATTGCCAAAACGTGACAGATAATATCCGATAAAAGCAGGAGCAATATGAGCGGCATTTTGTCGGTTACCTGAACAAATTCAAGCCAGGGTAAAGTGAAAGATTTAGATGTAGTAGATGCCCATCACAGCGCTAGATATCATGTGTGTGGGACTGTTTGAATACGTAGCACTAATCATAAAAACACAGACGTTAGTATGGACCTATCTTTGTCGCATGTACAAACTTCTTCAATCATGAAGTCATCGCTCAAGTTAATAATTATGTAAATCAGTTAATGGTAATTTCATTTACTAACGTTTAGTTACTCAATCAATTTAGCAATAAACCATAACTAATGAACCATGTATTGGGAACCAACAAAGGCACTTAGACGCTATGTCTGCTTCACGTGGGTGAATGTTTTAAATGCTGTTATATGCATCAGGTAATGAGACGTACTGTAGCAAAGTAGTGTATACTTAAATATAGGTGCATCAGTTGCATTAGGAACAGGTAAAAGCTTTGACAGTGAACATTAAACAACTTACATCACAGAAGTAGCGGCTGTGTCTGCTTTGAAGAGTATGTAATTCCCTTTGCAAGACTGGGAGACACGAATTTTAAACTTGCATTGGTGGAAGATCAAAGTAATCTCCTGTTTAGAGTATAATAACTGTACATAAAACGCACGTCAACATGCATTACACATGTAAGCTAATGTAAAGAGAGACTTTGACATTAAAAGAACAAGCTACCATGCTCTTAAAATATCAAAACAAAAAGACAAACTTTGTGAAGGAGAATGAGTTAGCCATTGGCTCCTGATGTAGAGGATTAACAACTAAATTTAACAAGCTAAGTATTAAATAAACCTGTATTATAGGCGTATTGTGAAATTATGTAACTAATTTAGCATTGTGAAGGGAGTAACCTCTGTGGGACGAGAATGTACAGATACGTGCACACATGTAATATAGTTGCAGCATATTACTGAAGGTGTATAGTTATCATAGGTCGATCGATGACAATGCTCGCTCATCTTATCTTCCTTCGTCCTGGAGTTTCAAATATTTGGATTCAGAAACCAGAATAGATAATGGTTGCATATATGCATACAAAACCTATCGCTAACGCATATCAAGACATTATTGATCAAGTTTTATGATAAAACATTTGCTACTTTGTGGATATGCTCTAAAAATAGATGCATATTTTTAATGCTATTACAATAATGCTGAACGAAATTGACAGAGCCCTCTTTTTCTCTCTTAGATAGTTGATGGTATAAGATATGAATAGAATCCAGTGAACCTTTCTAGAAATATCATGCTGACGAGATCCCATGGTGAAAAAAGTTTCATTTTGACTTTGAAAATAGTGTAAAAGTCAGATGTCTGATGTCTTCTCTTGTAGAAGTGCGGTGTGAACTATGAATATAATTAAGTTAAGCGTTCATGAAGTATCATCCTGGCAAGATTAACGTGCAGTTGCCAATTCTGAAAAACTTGAAACTTCATGGTGATCTTGACTGACGCCTGTGTTTTTCCTATAATACGCTGAGTGAAATATGAGGAGGATTTAATAAATCTGTCTTTAATTATGGCACTAACAAGCTTAACCAAGCGAAAATCGACATAACCTTTCCCTAAATAATGTTTGTGGAATATATGAAATAGAATCCAGTAAAAGGGGTTTTGACAAGCGAAAACATGTTGAAGTTGTGCTGTGACCATGGAACGAAGGTCAAGACCAACAGTGTAATCAAGAGTGAAAGTAATTAAACAAAGTGTTAGCAAATAAACACTTTCATAATAAACACTTTCTACTTTTTTCCATTATCATTCCACATCAAACAATGTAAGTAGACCCAATTACCACTCATCAGATCTATTGTACAGTGGTTTCGCAACTCAATTACTTCAGCGTTTCACTGAATCTCAGAATGAAATAGCACAATGATTATTTCATTCGACTGAGGATAACAAAGTACAAAGTTCGAATCCCACTCTGCACGGCCCCTTTGTCTGCAATGCCTAATGGAATTAAGTAATGTGCTTTGATTGCTCGCATTCCCATGTATCACAGACACAATTATATTTCTCGGTTGTAAGCTGCATTAATTCTGTAAGTCATGACAAAGGAAAAACTGTTGAATCCTCGACGGCCATGGTAAGTCACAAGTAACTAAATGAGATATTGATATATTATATTTTAGCTTCTGAACATGCACAATATATAAATAGTTTCTGCGTAGGCACTTATTAAGTATCTTTTGCATTATGATTTTGAAACTCTAAAAGGTTGCAAGTCGCTAAGTGCATTTTGAAGATGTTTCCCATGTTAAAAATCGAAATTTAAACGAGCTGTTACACACAAAGAAAACCGGAAGTCACAATTTGTTTTCATCTGTATCAATTTCAGCCCAGAGGCTATCATCTCTGAAAGTGTCAGGGAATTCGCAAAAGTAGTTTCGTCTGTACATGTACATGTGACACAAAATTAACACAAATAATAAGTATAAGTATAATAAGAAGGAAAATCGGATACAAACCTTAGGTCGTCAATACTTGCGTCTGAAGACCTAATAATAATGTCACTTATAAATGAAAACGGCTGATTCAATATCACTGAAACCACAATATGTGACACTTTAATTTCCAGTTAATTTATCCAGATACGATCTTCTGTATCTCCTTATTAATATATCAAAATGTATTAGCAGAAATATGGACATCATTATCAAAGTTGGTCCGTATTATCCGTGGGAGAGTAAATAGCATGTTTAATGTATATACATGTTGAATCGGTTTAATATACTTATGTAATTTGAATACTCTCTCCTGTTTGAATGACATTGATTTTCAAGGACTAGGTTTCATCATTTTTCTAAAATGCGAAAGGTATTCTTACATGATTTTTTAATGGCATAATTATGGTTTATGATGCTTAAATGTGAAAATGATGTAAAGTATGAACTATAGTTGTACATGATGCCAGAAATAGGCCAAGTGCCTTGGTAGATTAGCAAGCTTTTGCATGATTTATCATACCTAAGATTTGAGACTAACATATCAAATTATAAGGTGTAGGGTAGTGGCCATGTGGTCTCTGATTTGGTTTGGACAAACACCAAATCTACAATTTATAATTTGCCTGCTGACAAAAACACTTTAACCACGGGTAACCACCTCTGACAAAACGACATATGCACTTGTCAGTCTCCATGTAAGAAAAGTCTTATTTGAAAATATTAGCTTTCTACCTGCATGTCATTTGATTTGGTAGAAGAATTAATCTAAAGGTCTTAAGGATAATCCTTGCCTGCGAACAATTGACTGACAACTGCCCCTGTAATAAGCCCATCTGACTACATCAGGAGGACAAATTGTAGTAAAACTTCGAACTTTTTGTACTGAACGTGTCATGTGATTGTTAACAATAGCACTTCGCAACAGACAGTTGCCGGTTATCATGGAAGCGGGTAATACTGTCCATTTCTCTACCTCAAAGGCTGGGGACATGGGCAAATGTAATTGACCAAACAAATAATAATAACATAATTTTACACGAAGGATATAAACGGGGAATACAAATTGCAACATGCCTTGAATAGGCACTTAGGATGACTGGTTAACTGGTAATAGAAGAGTTTCATACGAAGCTAATTCAAGTAAGTGAAAGTAGATTAAGCATGTAAACCTGTATAAATATAATTCATTCCTTCCTCTCGTGCAATTGTCCTTTGTATCATCAATGTTAAGATTTATTATAGTCCATGACAGCAGTTCAATTCTCTGATCACCTTCACTGTGATTAATATCATTTGAGATCTGATACCAGGGCCTCCTTTCACAAAGCACTAAGGTGATCATAAGTCACTAAGGTCACCTTAGTCCAATGTTAAAGAATGGGACTTAAGGTTAACCTTAGTGAAGGTTGCTTTGTGAAATGAGCCCCGGTCTTTCCATACTGCACAGTGAAAACTAAACTTTATAATATTGAACATGCAATGTCAATGTCGGTATCTTAAGACATTCAAAACCAAGTGTGATCAGATTGATACTTATTTGAATATGTATTTCCAAAGTGTCTGTAAATGATTTTCCAATTGTATATTGTATTTGTATATAGTGTTCAAATGCTTTACCCACATCATGAAACGACGTTGTTTTCAAGTCCCATAACATGACTTTCTATGTATTCTTTATTTTACATGCAGTTACATTGGATGTAGTTTAAATGTAATCGGGTGACACAGGGATACATAAGAAAAGACATAGTCATTAAATGGAGATCCTGGTGTAAAATGTCATTTTATTAGTTTTTCCCTATTGATGATTTTAGATAATTAATATTCTTAAAAAGAATATCTTGTTTCAGATAGTATTACATCTTAAGCATTTGGAGGCAGAGTAAAACACATTATTTTGTCCATGAGCTGATACACTGGTTCGTAAGGCTTTCTGTGTATGAGCAGATATTGATGAGACAGGGAATCATAAATGTGTTTATCACTATGCCTGCAGCTCTGTTTGTTTCATCATCAATTTGGTCTCATTGTAGATTGAATGTTGTCTGTCTCTGATAAGAGAATAACTATAATGCAGTAATTAAAGTCTATTACAGTCTATTAAGTCACTAATTTATTCACTTGCACTTTTAATATCTACTGAATTCAGTAACACTGTGTTACCAATTGTCCATTTTTATATTTGCTTAATTACTTCAATGTCAGTTCGATTTGGATCAAAATTACCATCCTTTAATGCCAATCGCATTGCATCAATGCAGTCAGATTGAAAAAAACACCAACTGCTACATACTCTTTCCCATGAACACAGCAACTGTAAAATATTTCGCAAGTTGTCATTCAGTAATGACTCTTCTGCTGCTGATACCCTTTCAATAATCCTCATAACAATTTAGTTTTTCATAAAAGTCATTTTCCAGGTAACAATTTTGAAATAAGGGTGCACAATTGGTTTATTAATTATCATTAAAAGAGTATTCTGAATGGTGTTCCGAGCCTCCTAAATTGATCACAAAACATAATTTATCTAAACATTCACATGTTATTAATATATTTAATTTGTATGTAAAATGTTAAAATATACCCTATTAACTCTGGCAACAGTCTACATTTTAAGTTAATACTTTACACCACACTTTGATAAGAGCTTTCATTTCACAATTCCTTACAAGACTGATCTTATATATTTGATCTGATGAAATTACATACTTAAAAAAAGTCGTGATGCCTTAAGACAATATGCACCGGCTTCGGGTGATATAAGTCTTTCATTTCTGCACCTGAATAAGTTCAAAAATGAAATTCACATCAATCATCCAACTGGTGTCTTGAGATAGAGAAAAGAAGTTGCCTAAAACTTCCCTTGCCAAAAAACATCCACGGTAGACCCTAGTTTTGCCTGAAAACATGTACGTGCATAATAAAACCTTTTGGATCTGTTTGTGTCCAAGTAAGAGAAAGTAAATAAATGAATGCAACATGTCACATCCATTTATATTTCTATCCTTTACGAACATGAAAGCGATATCCGAACACGCTGACGTGAATGCCTTTGGATTTGATGTGTTTCAAGTAAGAGGAAGTAAACAAATATATGCGACATGTCACATCCATATATAGTTTTATCATAATGGCAACATGAAAGCGATATCTAAAGAAACTGACGTGCGCTGAGTGCTAATTTATATTCAGTTCTTTCATATGTTGAGTCAGGCAAATGATTCTTCATAGCTCGCTATTTTTAGAACTATTCTCTGTTTGATTTCAGTTCATTGTTTAGATTATAGATTATGGATATATTTCTTTTTATCAAGGAAAATTGCATGTGCAATGATATACAATAACCTATAATCTTCAATCATGGAGGAAATAAATACAAGCTCTGTGAGTAAGTGCCAGTAACTAGTGATAAGTTCTGCTTTAATCCGACGATTCGGGACATGATTGCGGTGTTTGAAAGTCAAACTGAGCTGAAATGTAAAAGCCAAGTGTGTTTGAATAAGCAGTACTGTTTCTTGCAGTTATGGCATTTTGGGTGATTTTTGATATTTTTGGCATGAATAAAGACGGAAATAACAGGTAAAGTAGATTGAAATGTTGATTAAAATGAAGAGAAAAGAAGGACAGAATCAGCCAGAATTTATTTTTTAATTGGAGTAGAAAATGTCTCAAAGGCAAACGGTGTAAATAAGGACCTGATTAATGATTTTTACAGATGACATCAAACAAGTTCTGAATCTTTCGTTTAAAAAAAATGTTGAACAGTTAATCAAATAACACGCCTTAGCCGTAACGTTTTGACACTGTAATCCATCACCATCCACTTTTACTTTATGTAATTAGCATGCTTGTCCATGTCTTGTTTCCCCTTCTTACCTAGTCCCTCCTCTTTATTATTGAGCAGATTCTAAGTAAACTATGCTGCATTTAGTTAACTATGTTAAATGAGCATCCTGAAATATGATAAAACAGAGAGCTTGACTAACCATTAATTAACATGTCATTGAATTATTAATCTACTTAACTTGACTATCATGATAAAATGATATTCTCACAGTCCCGTTTTACTTTGCTCTTATATTTGAGATATTTGAATTAATATTAATATTCGTTGAATGCCTAGAAATCACCTTTCTGAAAACATGATATAGTGAAACACAGATTATGTTAAACTTAAGACTTTCTCTTTGTGCACGCTGAATATGTTGGCGGCTTCGATTATAACTTATTTCCCTGTAGAACAGTGTAGAAATGGAGAGTAAAGAATACGCTTCTTTGGCGAATCAATAACAGGTGATTTACTGCTGCCAATGAGATTTCAAATCGCTTTTAGCCTACTTAAGAAACTAGCTTGTTCCTGTTCTGACGAAATTCATCTTATTCTACAGAATGTTACAACAATCACGTCTGGTTGTTCATGTACTGGGATCAGGTCTCATCTTAGAGCGCTATATTGCAGAAGTAGTCGTCGTTGATTAGATTGTCGAAATCAGATTTTATGATAAGCCTACGGAGTGGTGTATTTCATCATTAATTAGCTCTTACCATGTGGGTCAATGAGTGTATGTGTATTTTGTTAACTCTGTAAATGTAGAAGCCTTTTAAAAATTGGGACAATTGTTTTATGTTTACATTTTGGGATACAGTCAATTTTTGGTAGCGTCGCAATGTTCTGTATATAGAATATAGAATATATGGAATTGTTAATGCGGAACATAACGCATTAAATACGAAATTGTTTGTGAGGGGTGTAGAAAAAGTATATATTAAAGAAACAGAAATTCAGGTGAATAAACGTGTGACTATCAATATACCATAAATCAAATTCCTACACAATAGTACGAAATTTACAAATCTGCAAAGACATCATTCTAATCTGAAATTATGAAGGAAGTTGAATACTGTAATTTCATTGACAACACTCCAACAAAACTATGAATTGATATTTTATTTGTGAACGTGAAATTTCATGTGTATAGCATTGATTTATCACAACTGATAATGCTCTATCACAACTCATACTCTTGAACGCGGCGTTAAACTCACCTCTATCACAACTGAAAGTGCAAAGCGGCTATTGATAACACTGGTAAGGATTCCAGTATTGCTCCCTTTTCCACACATGATTTCCTACTAAAGGCACAACTCTATCATTAACATGCTTAAACCCTGACATGCCATGCTTAATGTTTGAATCGGGGATAGTGAACAGAGAAATAAGCTTAAGTCGACTACGAAAGATAGGTCGACAGTTACAAATGCAGGTTGATATCTTATAGATATACTCATACTATTCCGAGTGTATCGAATGATACCCTATACTTTTTCCCGTGGGTCTCTTACGAGGCGGAATTGTCATCGCAGACGCACGTGTATCTTGCTTAAATGTACAGCTCATGTCATAAACAACATTGCTAATGTCAACATGGCCAAAGTTTAGAGAAACAGAATAATCTTTCAGTATGTTGAGATATTTCGCACCCAAAATTAAATAACATTCTTATATAAAGAGAAATACATAAATTTATTATATTATATCACGCATTATAAGAACCGTATTCATTTGGTCTTGAGCAAATGTAACAATTTTCAACTGGCTTCTTGGTGTAGTGGTGAATTCCTTCGACCAGAAAACAACAGAACACAGGTTCGATCCAAAGTGTCGTATGTGTTAATATATAACATTTTATTTTTAAGTATCATCACTAAGATTTGGATATTTAGAAAATTTACTCCATTGATTTTTCAGTTGTTAAAAAATGTAGGTTGATTAGAAAAGAGTAGCTATATCAGGAAAAGTGTAGGTATATCAGAAAAAGTATAGGTGTAACAAAAGAAAATAGGTGGAGTATAAGTTCCCTCTGCAGCAGCCCCATGTTTAGTAACACGAAATTTCTTGTTTCACTGTCCAAACTGTAGAAAGGTGTTAAAGAGAACAATATGACAATATCACAAATTCCAGAACAAAATTCACCCACGTCACCTAGGTTCTGAAATAGGATAAAGTGTTCTTCGTTGGTCAGTATATCAGATGACACAGGTATTGGCGTTTAATTGAGTCACTTTTCTGAACAGAAGTGAAACATTAACTACTCTGATTTGATTAAAAGTAATGCGCATGCATGGAATTTCTGAAATCACTTAATATCGTTATGAATCTGAATGTATAAGAAGTACGTGCAATTAAGATAAGGAACACACACAATGTATAATTCGGGATCACATTATATGTAATAGAATGTGTTCATTATGTGTACGATATGGCATTCATACAAATAAACCTGCATTGAGAAATCCTATGGTAATAATTATATTATAAAAATGCTTTTACAAACCAAATAAACGTCACTATAGGTCACTTTTAAATGAAATATACAAAGGAAGCATGTCATTATTTCAGCTTTACAAACGTTAACCTAATAATAACAAGATTACAATTACGGTAAAGTATACACATTAAGTAATGAACTCATACCTGTACTGAGTGTACTCATCTATTAACGGAGAGGCATTCATTCTACATTAAAAACAAAATTTCAGAAATAAAACACTTCTTTGAATTATTGTACAGTGGTGATTGAGCAAATATTATTCCTTTGATTGTTTTATAATCATAAGTGCTCATTTATTAATTCTAATGATTCTAATTTTTAGTAATTCCTCAATTGATCAACAATCGGATCAACACACAATGGGTGTTCAAGTTTTATTCAGATAGAAATGATTTGTATTAAATGATTAAAACTAATAAAAAAAAGATAACTATCTATGTTTTAGAATTATGTCAAACGATGTTTTATGAAATGCCTGTCTTGTATCAGGCATCAGTGCACTTCTTGCAGAATCTAAATTACACTGAATGCAGAATTCAGTTAATATTACTATTTCATTGGTTTGCTGCTAACTGTACTGACATACTCGATACATATAATGGCCGACTTATTAAAGACTGTCAACAGAATAGTTCATACTAAATATATCTCTATCTTGTCTCATCGAAAATAAAGTGCCTTATTGAGATATCGTTTACAGTTAACCTGAAATACTATTGGAAAGAAATGATGAAGAAGGAAAACTTAAGAGTGATTGTTGATTCCAGGGGACAAAACTTTCCTAATATTGCACTCCCCCTTTTGGCCATAGACACGATAGAGTAATACATTTACTGAGGAGATTATGTATTGTATTGATAACTTTCAAATTATAATATATCTAAGAAATTGTACACCACAAAAAACCTGAACAAACATCGATCGTGATATGACAAATATAATCCCTGGCTTTCAAGTCATACTGACATTCTGAATAGGCAATATGAAATATAAGGCGGTTTTCAAGTTAGGATTATGAAATAGAAAATAAGGGAGGCAGGATTTCCTGGCTGATATCAGGAATATATATACATTAGAGAATTACACATCATTCTTATTCTTTAAAAATATGTCCTTTAATAACGAAACCAATATTGTTTCAGCCGTCGTGACATTTCAAATCGCTGTAAGACGGATTTATGCTATTGTTCAAAAAGCGAAATATGGTTAGTTTAGGAATAATCACTCAAAACAGTAACTGAAAAAAAAAATCACATATGATGCCACTTGTGATGCAGAGCATGCTTTATTATCCACAATCATGGATTTATTCAACTATATCATATCAGCATTATCATTTTCGAAATGTACTGTTTATTAGCATTATTCATAAGAAGTTTACCTTTATCATCCATTTCTGTACAAAGGTTATCAAACATGTGGAAATGTGTCAACTCCTCCTCCCTTTCAAAATGTTAAATGTGTGAACCTCCAATTGGATAATTGAAACTGCTTTATCAAATAGTACATTTATGTTGTTAAAACCTCATTGTTTCACTCTTAGGAGTAATTATTTAGAATGCGTGGCAATTTAGTATGGACCAATCTTGGTCGAATTGATAATTATGTAAATTAGTTACTGGTAACTGGTAAACTATCAGATAAAAGCAGTAGCAATATGAGCGGTATATTATCGGTTACCTGAACAAATTCAAGCCAGGGTAATGTGAAAGACTTAGATGTCGTAGATGCCCATCACAGCGCAAGATACCATGTGTGTGGGACTGTTGGGATACGTGGCACTAATCATAAAAACACAGATTAGTTAGTATGGACCTATCTTTGTCTTTGTCCAACGTTTAGTTACTCAATCACTTTAGCATGAAACTATAATTAATGAACCATGTATTTGGAACCGACAAAGGCACTTAGAAGCTATGTCTACTTCACGTGGGTGAATGTTTAAATGCTGTGATATGCATCAGGAAATGAACCATACTGTAACAAAGTAGTGTAGACTTGAGTTTAGGTTTTCATCAGGTGTGTATTCATGTAACTGTCAAAAACGACGAATGCAGTGTCTATATGTATCGGTTCTACGTTTAACTCTTATCATACATTATAAAAAGAGATCAGTGAAGCCAATTTAAGTAAATATTATATCGATAGACAAATGTTCGGAAATTAGCAGTAACTTGTCCGTGAACTCCATACAACTATTGGACGGAGCGAAACCTATTTTCCGTATCCGTCCTGTATATTATTAATTAACTATCTATCGTATGGAATGTACACAGTCTTTACTGCCATGACGTTATGATTCGGCAACTTAGTTTATACGGCAAAACTTCGCTAAAACAGGAAAAAACAGGCAGAGCGAGACTGGGTTAATACAGGCATGAGCATACGCAGTAACCTCACAACCGTATTATATGTTCACCAATCCTCTTTATAATTTCATAATTTCAATTGAAATCAGATGTTTACCATTTTACAAATAGCGTGAACTGAGCTTAATTAATAAAAATTATCATTAATGAATTAATTCCTCATTAGCGGAGTTACAGGTCCTCGGTCCGTTGTATTGGCTCTGTACTTCATCCGCGAATACAACGGACCTCGGACCTGTAACTGGGCAAATATGGACATTATTATTAATAACATTATATGAAAAGGCCCAGAGTAAAAATATAAACTAGAGGAATCAGTGTATATAGTTTAACCAACAGCTAAGTCAATACATTCAGTGGTTATACTCAAACTCAAACTCTTTATTCTCGGACACCACTCTCGGTGGTACAAGAGATAAAGTTTATAATTATGATACATACAACATAAAAGCAAGATGGCAGGTTTTACTTATTCACACACAATATATAATATGTCATTTCAGAATACAGCTGAATTACAGTTGACACAACAACAATTATATGTCTTTTTCAGATTTTCATCAATACTATTATCTTATATGATATATATTAGTATATACTAATATCAGTAATTAAGTTTGGAAATGATACATATTTCTTAGGAATATAATTATTTCCTTGTTCTAGAAAAGCATGGCATTTGAATAAGTAATGGAATTCATGTGAGTGAGTAAATATTTAACGCTGAATGGGCAGTGTCACTTATTAGCAGAGAGCTACATGTATTTGATTTAATTAAAAATTTACAAATAAAATGCAAAAGAAAACAAAATCTGACACAAAGGACGTAAACACACCAGAAAATTATCACAGAGTGTTAGTTAAAAGCTGATTTAGGATATATAAATGTTATATGTTATAAATCTAATAATATCAACTAACAACAAGTTTAAAATTCTGTGTTCACCGAAGTGACTAAAAACTTGATGAATTGAAATATTTGGGTAAAAAGTTTCCCTGATATGAGAAGTGTCCCAACACTCACACAAAATGTGTTTCACTGTGCGGGGACACTGTCAGGGTATACAAACTGGGGGTCTTCCCCGTTAAAAGATAGGAATGTGTTAAATGGGTGTGTCCAATACGGCATCGTCGAAGGATACATGATTCCTGTCGGTAAAGAGGATATAAATTATACCCTATATGAGGTTGGATAATATGAAATTTATTGTGGTGTTGGTTGTCCAATTGGGACCTCCAACGCTGCTTAATGACATATTTTATTGCAGGTTTGGCATCCGTATAAGGAACTTAAGTAAGAGAACTAGTTTAACATTTTAAAGCTGATTTAGCTGCTGTATCATCTTGGTTTATATCCTCTTGTACTCATGTGGTCAGGTTCCTGAAGTCAGCAAACGACGATATTGCATTGTAGACAAGAGTCATGCAGTGTTAAAATACATGTTATAATGGGGTGATCAGTTTTACTTCTATACGAATTATACTATTCATCAAATGTCACTGAAACTACAATAAGTGGCATATTTCTACTAAATACTGTATATGTTTGTTATCAAAGTTATTCTTACATAATACACTCTTCAAAAAAAGAAACGCAAAACAAAATCTGAAAATTAAAATTGAAAATGTGTATGCATATGTCAAATCAATCACGTTTTAAGGATTAAATATTGTTGTTGGCATGTTTAAGCATACAATTCCTGAACGAACGCAATCCAAAATGATTTTTAATGTATTTATCTATTATGATAGTGGCAATTTCTGATTTCCACGTGCACACGATGAGTTCAACACTTGACTATAAAACACCCAGGTGCACCTCGCCATTTCACCCAAGATTTAAGAGAGTACTGAACCTGAAGATGAGACGTCTAAATACCGCCAACAGAAATAACAGAAATAACGCAATTGGAAGATGCCAAGCTGAAGAAATAAAGAGTGCCATTACGAGGACCTTCAGCGCCCATCCAACTATAGCTCGTTTGTGGGATCGTTTTCAACAATCAAATACGACAAATGACCGTCCAAGATCACCAATCCGGATTACCCATCTACGACACTGTCATTGTTCCGCACTGCACAAGAACTGTTTGGAGCTCTGACAGTGTTCAATCAGACAATGTGGAACTGTCTCCGCCAGGCAGGATTACGTGTCAGACCTCCAAAAGTTGCCCCATCTCTTACACGACTACATTGGCTTCGACGACGCAGGTGGTGCAGAGCATTCCGGCATGGGACCTTAGAAACTGGAGGCGCATATGGTTCAGTGATGAATCACATTATCTGCTTATGATACGTGATGGAAGGCGACGTGATTACAGACGACGGAATGAACGTTTTGCACCAAAAGGCATCAGAGATGTCGACATATTTGGTGGGGGTGGTCTTATGGTGTTGGAAGCGATCTCATACAACCGCAGATCAGAGTTAGTGATTGTCCAACGCAATCTGACGGCAAATCATATCGACCAGAATCTCTGTCCCCATGTAAATCTCCCTCGACCATCAGAGGGAGCTGTTCCACCAGAACAATGTCAGGTCTCACACAGCACGTGCTACAGTGGCCAATACCAACATCAATGTCCTCCCCTGGCCCTTCAAATCTCCAGATCTGAACCCAATTGAACACCTTTGGGATCAGCTAAATAATTGTATTCGTCGACGCCCTAATCCATCATTTAACCTTCAACAGTTGATCCACATGCTACTGGAACAGGACTTAGATTAATTCAATCAATTCCGAGTAGATGTCAAGCAGTGCAAGGAGCAAGAGGTGGTCACACACGATACTAACTATAACGCCACCAAGTGGACAACAGTTATGACTATGTTGACTGTTATTTTGCTGGCATGTGCACAGGATAGCAATATGTTGATGTACCAGGTTTCAGTACTGTATCAACGTTTTGTATATAATTGAAACCAAATTTCCATTGCTATTTGGCTTAATCATACCTAAGATTTGAGACTAACATATCAAATTATAAGGTGTAGGGTAGCGGCTATGTGGTCTCTGATTTGGTTTGGACTAAAACTGCAATATGACATTTACACTGATCAAGATATTCTAGAATTCTTTTCGTTCTAGAAATACTTTTAACACTATGTCTATGACACTTGCACATACACCGTAAACAAGGGCAACCTTCTCTTACAAAACGACATATGCAATCTTCAGTCTCAATGTAACAAAAGTCTTATTTGAAAATATTAGTATGTCATTTGTTTCGTAGAAGTATTTGTCTAGAGGTCTTAAGGATAACTCCTGCTGCTCTTGAGAATAAGTAGAATTTCTAAAAACGGACGGACAGCTGCGCATGTAATAAACCAATCTGACTACCCTAGCAAGGAAAACAGTACCTATAACTGTATATAGTGACTAACAATTTGCTGATGGAACGGTGTTCGAACTTATCGTACTGAAAGTGTTTTGTGATTGTTAACAATAGTGCTTGTCGACATTGGTTGGTTATCATGGAAGCAGGTAATATTTTGTCCATTTCTCTACCCCCAAGGCTGGTATCATGGAAACATGTTATTGGCCAACAAAATAATAATAAACATTATTTTACGTAAAGGAATATTAACAAGGAATACAAATTAACTGACTAGTTAACTGGTAATAGGAGAGTTCCATACGAATCTAATTCAACTTAGTGAAAGGAGATTGGAGATGTAAAGCCTGTATAAATATAATTCATTGCTTCCTCTCGTGCAATTGTCCTTTGTATCATCAATGTTAAGATTTATTATTGTCAATGACAGCAGTTCAACCGAGGTTAATTCTCTGATCACCTTTACAGTGCTTAATCTGCTTTGAGATCTGATACCAGGTCTTCTTCTAGTGCACAATGGAAACTTTGAGCTTTGGAATATGGAACATGCATTATCAATTCAGGTTTGTCAAGACGGGTAGTTAGTAGGTTTACTTGTAATCATAATACATATAAATATGATGATAAAAACGGATATGAAATTTAAAAAAATATGGATCCCGTGGTAAATAATGGCCCACGACAACTAATATTATAAATCATTCCTTGAGAATTATTTGAATATGATTGTTCAAGTGTCTGTAAATGATTTTTAATGTTTATTTTCCTATAATGTCACATATAATGAGCTAAATGGCCTTAATTGGAAAAGTGAATATAATTATAAAGCAACATCAAAAGTGTATTTTTAAAATGACTCTCAGTTAACAAGGGGAGTACATATGAGGTAACAGGGTCGGAATAGACACAAGTATTCTCACCTTCACTAAACTACTAAATAATCGTTTGTATTGAAATCTATAGTATCTGTAGGAGCTGTATAACAGTAATTGATGACCACATTTTTTTTTATCTCCCCACACTATAGACTGCAAAATCCCTCTCTGCTGTATTAAAAGAACTAAAGATAGATCCGACATGTGTCGATCCAGTCTGAATAGAAGAGTAACTGACATTCTTATTACGCTCCATGTGTTCGATGCGACACACTACACAGTTACATTGAATGAAGCGTAAATGTAGTAGGTTGAAAAGTGACATATTTGAAAAACATATGATACAGTTATTGCTGTAAATGTAAGTTGATTATATTTTGCATATGGATGAATTTAGCTAATTACTATTCTCAAGGAAGTCATCTTGTTTCAGAGAGTTTTACATCTTTAGGCACTTTAGGGCGGGATAACATACACATGTATGATGTTCATGAACTGATATAGTAGTTCTGAAGTGCTTATGTGTGTGAGCAGTGATGGATAAGACACTAGGAATCATAAATGTGTTGATCACTATGTCTGCAGTGTTGTTGGTTTCGTCAGCAATTTTGTCTCCTCGATGTATTGAATGTTTTTACACTTGTGTCTTTAGTTAGATATTTGAATACTGAAACAATTCCTCATAATTATATCACGTGTCCAGCCCCTATTTGAACTTCTGTTTTCCTTGGGTGAACAACTTTAATTCAGTAATTCAATCAAAGGTAGATTTAGATATCAGTAATTCGAAGAATGTAATTATTATGAAAATATGAAGGACGAATGCTGACTACGTCGAAAACATCTCTTCAGCTTACAGCTATATTTTCATCGTTTTCATCTGTTTATAATTTGAGTTCACCTGGTTATTCCATAAACAAATTTAACAACCTTAAGGTGAACAACAAATTTATTTCAAAATTGGGAGAACACACCAGACTATAATCCACTAAATGTCTAACCGATGCTTGATACAATATTCCATTACACCTACATATCCTATCTAATATAATCTATTCATCATGTATATTGCTGACCTTTGCAGGTTAACTGTTTACTTGGCTGTGAGATATACACAGCGTAAACATATTATATACATACTGGATTCGTGTTATGATGGTCAGGGTCTATCTTGAAAATATAAACTGTTTATTGTATCTGAATTGTTGATGGAGTGTCCCACATCTTGGTGTCTTCGGGAAGAGCATTCCAGAGAGAAGCTGTTGCCAATCTGTAGCTGACTCATTGTGAGACTTTTGGAGAAGGTGTGCGACTTGTTATGTCTGAACAAGGGCTTTGATATGAGAAGGAACACAAACTGTGTTGAGACATAGGCAAGCAATGAGTAGATTTTGACCTTCATTCTGCTGGACACTAGGGGAAAGGAACAATTTCAGTACAGGAAAGATACATTGTTGTATGTTGGTCCTGGTGATAAAACTGGTTGCTGTGTTTCGAGGAGCTTATGAAAGATTCTACCATGACATTTTAAAATTTAAAAATGTTTTTGATTGGCTTATTTTATCGTCGAATGGATGTTCGAAAACAATTTTTGTGAAAGGCGATTTACCGCGTTTCGATACATGTTGACGTAACATTATAGGCCAAACTGTCATTGAAATAAACATGGGTGAATCTTCGCATTTTGATTTCCATTATGTTTTCCTTCTACATGTACGCAATTTAATCTGTGTTTCTGTTTGGGAAATAATTAATAGACCCGTACTAAAAGTAAAACTGTAGAGTCAACATGGTCTCTGAGACTGTTGTTCGGGGTCGCTTCAAACAGTTAGACACGAGTAGAATGGAGGCGAACCAGAATGCCAAATCACAAGTTTGTGAAGGAGTGTTTATGATATATCAGATAACTGAAAATCTAGTCTAGAATAATAGTTGCATCCTAGGTGTCTGTGGAGGTACCCTATCCTATGGATATTGAAACGACTTGTTTTACAAACTGCTGCTTCCTAATTCTTCACATACATGAAATGAGCACAACGCCCAGATCGCGAACCATCTTCCCAACACAATGCATAACTCTTGCCAGTCTCCACCACTGACTGATTTAAGTCTTGCAGTATTTCCCTCGTTTTACCGTGCTAGGATAATGGATAGCTGTACCTGAAATGCATAGTGGGCTCCGATGTCCTAGCAGGGGAACCTTAAGGAAATACTGCAAGGCTTAAATCATCCAGTAATGGAGACTCGCAAGAGTTATAAGAGTTATATTTAGTAGTTGTTGACGTGACGTTGAATACAATTCCGTTTATTCTCATTCAGTCTAATACAGTCACTATCTATCTACTATCACTATCTACTAAGTTCAGTCACGATGATGTTTTGCCATATGCACAGCTAGCAATGTGATACCGAGTATCCTTTTTTATATTTACTGAATTACTTCAAGTCACTTCAGGTTGGATTTAAACTACTACCCTTCAACACCAATCAACGCAAACTGAAAACTGCTCAAAACCAACATAATCTTTCTCATGAACACAGCAACTGAAAGCAAGAAAGAAAGAAAGAAAGAACCGTTTACTTTTTAAAATTTAATGTAAGTAATTAAAAAAAATATTGAAATGACATTGGTTCACATTAAATGTATTAATTATCATAAAATAAATAGCCTCCAAAAATGATTAAAACATTTTTATTTATTTACATGAACATGTTATTAATACATCTAATTTCATGTAAAATGTTAAATTTATTCCACATTAACTATGCCATTAGTCTACACTTTAGGCTAACCCTTTTCACTCTACTTTTATAACCTCTTTCATTTCACAATTTCTTAGAAGACTAATCTGATATATTTGATCCGAGGAAGTTACATACTTCACATGCAAAATGTTCAGTTGTTATTACAGACATCACATGATGATGCCTTAAGATCTACATCAATGACATGCAATTTTCAGTTTCTATTAAAGGGTTTACATCATAATGTGTATTTCATTTATGCATCTGCATCAGTTCACCAGCCTACGTCAAAAATTCAGATCAATTATCTAACTTGTGTTTTGAGATCTGAGAAAAGAAGCTGTGTGAAAATGCCGTCACATCAATATATAGTTCTTTTATTAAAGAAACATTAAATTGGTCTCCGTAACGCACTGACTTGTGCTGAGTGCTAATTCATATTCGCTTCTTTCATCTGTCGAGTAACTGACATGATTCCTCATAGCTTAATAATGTTGGGAATAGTCTGTTTAATTTTAGTTCATTGTATATATTGTTCATTATGGATATATTTATTTTTGTCAGGTAAGTGCTTTATCTTTGCATGTGTAATCATATACAATAATCTGTATTTTAAATCATTGAGGAAATAAACACAAGCTCAGTGAGTGAGTGATAACTAGTGACAATTTCTGCTTTCATCTGACATTTCGGAGACATGATTGTAGTGTTTTAAAGTCAAACTGAGCTGAAATGTTACAGATAAGTGTGTTTGAATAGTGTGTCATCTTAAGCAGTACTGTTTCCTACACTGAGTGATATCTGATATTATCTTTTCATCTGTTATTTCTTTCATGAATAAAAAAGGGAAACAGCAGGTAAAGTCAATTGAAATATTGAATAAAATAAAGGAGAAAGAAGGACAGAATAAATTTAATTATTTTTAGCTGAAAAACAAACAGTTTTCTTGTTTCTTGTGACGTCTGTTTTGAATAATAACTGAGTAAATTAATGTAGAAAAAGTCACTCAAAGGCAAACCGTGCAAATAAGAATCTGATTAATGATTTGACAGATGACATCAAACAAGTTTTAAAAATCCCAAATGTTCATCACACCTGTATAACACACCTGTAAGGCTGTAAGGTTATGTCACTGTAATCTATCACCATCCATTTTTATTTTATTAATTAACAAGTTGGTCTAAACATACTGCCAATGTTCCTCTTCTTACTTTGCCCCTTCTCTATGTTATTGAGCAGAGGCTAATTAAACTATGCTGCCTTCTTATGTTAACTTTCTTACGTAAGCTTCAGGAAAAGAGCCACTTCACTTATATGAACAAGATGACACATCTCCATGCAAGGATTGTAGTCCCTGAGTCAAGTTTAACTGGGATTAATTTATCAATTCAACTGTGAATGATCCGATACGCTGCACTGTGAGGAACATAACAGTCAAAGTGCTGAGCATTCATTATGGTAAAGCATTCTAAGTCAATATATAACTTATACAGAAGCTGGTATACGTTCTCTCGATTTGTGAAACCATTTAAATGTGTGTTTGTATTCATGACCTCAAGAACTTTACTGTAAAGGATGACAATATTGAAATATTTGTTCATTTGTTGACCTTAGAACAGAATGATGGTCTCAGAACTGTTCTACACGCAGTAAGGTTTGGGTGCAATACTACGCAGAATTTCAGCGGAGTACCACCCATGGTTCGCTAGTTCAAGCTGTTGCTCTCAGATTTCACCGCAAAGCATAGCCACATGGCATTGCGGGCTTTCTCCCTGCCATACTACTAGCATCCGCGATATAGGTGAAAATACTCTTGAAAGCGGCGTTAAACCCCATCTCACCTCACCCAATCTTGGTATCAGGGGCAGTGCACTTGACTGGTTCAGACCGTACATGACAAACAGATGTGATTGAAGATGAGGTATCCGAGAGAAGAAACAGACTGTTAGGTTCCGCAAGGGTCCGTGCTTGGACCCTTGTTATTTATGATATAAATCAACGAACTCTGACATGGTAGAGAGAAAAATAGGTATCTTCAGTACCAATTAAGCATGTTCAACTTGGCCCTTCATTTGTTGACGTCTCAAACAAAGTAAAAGACCTTGTTTTTTCTAAGCTGTCATTGGATCAACACGTAGACTACCTGTTGCATTGGTCAAGTCCGTATACGATAATTGCTGAATGTGCAAGCACACTGGTCAGACGTTTAATCTGACTACTGCGATAGCCTCTCTTTCGGAATAACTCAAGATCAATAAAACGATAACAAAGAATTCAAAATACAGCTCCAAGAATCATCTCTCTCACATCTAAACATCAGTCTATCACTTCAGTCATGAAATCCTTACACTGTTTGCCTATAGCCGATAACATTGTTTTAAAGATAGTATTAATAGCTTACACTGCCTAAATTAGCTAGCCTCATCATGTCTAGAAGACCTCGTCACAGAGTACAGGCCCACCAGAAAACAACGTTCACAAGATCAACAATTTCTAACTTCTAACCTAAATCCAAGCTTAAATATTATCACACAGAACGTTTGAACATTCTGCAATACTAAACAATTGACTATCTCAAATCCAGATTGAAGACATGTACCGCTTTCAGTCTTACAGTTGTTATTGCTTAAAGGATTACCTTATCGATTTAGCATTTTATAAGTCATCATTATCATGACTATCACACTGATACAATAACTTAACTGTTTTATTCTTGCAATGAGTCACGTTTTATGTTGTGTTTATAAATAAAATATTGGAAATACAGTTCGTTTAAACCCCAAAAATCAGCTTTTTGAAAACATGCAATACTGAAATAAAGGTTATGCCAAATACCTGATATTCTCTTTATGCAAGCTGAACATGTTCGTAGCTTCGATTATATTTTATTTCCCTGTAGAACAGTGTAGAAATGGAGCGTAAAGAAGAGGCTTCTTTTCCGAATCAAGTACAGGTGATTTACTGCTGCTAATGCGATTTCAAATCGCTTTCCACCTACTTTAACTAGCCGGTTCCTGTTATGGAGAAATTCATCTTATTCTACAGAGTGTTACAACATGAATCACTCTTGGAACAATCACATCTGGTTGTTCATGCGCTATGATCATGTCTAATCATAAAGCTCTGTTGTGCAAAAGTAGTCCTTGATTAGACTGGAAATCAGAACAGTTTTATCGATAAACCTGCAGAGAAGTGTATTTCATCGTTAATTGCAACTCACCTTGTGAGTTAATTAGTAAATTTAAGTGCCTTTTGTTAATTCTGTAAATGTGAATTCTTTTTAAAAGTGGGCGCAAGTGTTTCACGTTTACATTTGAGGATACAATCAAACTGAATCAATGTTTGGTAGCATGGTGATTTGCTCTATATAACATATACACTATATGCAATAGTTTTTTGCGGAACGTGAAGTGTTAAATATGAAATTCTATATGAGGATTGTATCAAAAATACATATTAGAGAAACAGAAATCCAGAGGAATGAATGTGTGTATGTTAATAGATCATAAATCGCATTCCTTCACCACAGAATGGTTTCCTCTGTTATTCAAATGATGCTCTATGACAGCTGAAAGCGCAAATCGGTTGCCAATAATACTGATGAGGAGTTAAATATTGCTCCACATAGTTTCATACCAAAGGCACAACTCAATCGTCAAGATGGTTTAACCCGAGCTGCAATGCATGCTGCTTGAATCTGACTTCCACATAACATTACAAATGAACCCAGTTCATTGCTTGGTGAACAGAGGAGTAATCTGAATACGTCTCTAAGGTGAAACCCAAACTACCTCAACTCATGTCTCAGTGTGAGTAAGTAATTATTAATTGGGTCAGCATCCATTGTTACTGAACTTCACTAATGGAGGTCAACTGAGTTTTGCAAATGACTACATGCTCCAGTGAGGAAGGAATCAACACTTCATCTATTCAGTTATTATTGCTTTTTTTACGCACACTCAAGAGGGAAATAGCGACCATTGTTACTGGACTTGCATGAAGCTTTGAAATCGACCACTTGTCAGCACTGTAGCAGTTAATGAAGAAGTTATAGCAGTTCTCTTTTAATATCTATGTTCTGATAACCTGAATGAAGAAAACTTGTATTTGACTACATGCACTTGCACTATATGGTAGACGCTGAAATGCAATAATCTGATCACGACACCTGCCCGTGATTTTGTTTATGCCACCATAGTGCTATTCTAAATAATCGATTAATTAGTTAATCACATGCATTTTAAAACTTGTTTCAATGAAAACGAGTGTGGGTAGTGACAAAGTTTCAAGATTCTATCTTGTACATAGTAATTAAGCATACTACAAGTATTAGGCTATTTGTCAACTCCTAAAAGCGAAATCTTCCCACTCTGAGTAAAGTCATGGTATATATAACTCATCAGACTTAAAGCACAATGTATCATTTAACGTTGAGGAGTTACACACATACTTTAAGCCTTTGCGAAGGTCCAACACAATTTACTCAGTATATTGCCCCTGAAGCCGATTGTGGGGTCAGTTGAGTACTAAATTGATCATTTATAATTCCCGTTTGTCAAGATGCCTGTCACGATATTTCAGTTTTCCTCGGCCTTTAACTATGGAGAAGTCATAAAAGACTTTGTTGCAGAATGGTCAAATCTTCCTTTAGCCAAGGAACATACACACGATTTCAGCCATAATTTGTTATTATCATTTCAATGGATATGACTTAATTCAGTTGGTTCCTCAAAGGCAATGCAGCTGAGTTAATATCAACAACAAGATTAAAATGAAGAATGGCTGTAACGATTTAAACATGATGAAAGCAGATTAAAGTCAATTAAATACCAGATTAGCTGGAGAAGATTTACAACAATGTCAACGCATTGTTTGAACTTTGATGAAGGATAAAAATATGGATCACTTGAATGGATATATTCCTTTTGAAGTAAAACTAAGCCAGCCGAACATGATCAAACATATTTATACAATACAAATATTGCAGTTCATCAACAACATTATTCATCCCAACTAATACCTCTATTTCACTGAGCTAAGTATAAATGCTGTATGTATTGTTGTTAAAGTCTGCAAATCCTGTTATTTCCACCTACGGAGCATCAGAAACTCCCTGACTACAACACATGCTCGTGTGAGATCTCTGGTTCTGTCCACGGTCGACTACTGCAATGCAATCTTCTATGGCCTTTCTGGAAAACTACTGGTTAAGCTTCAAAAAGTACAAAATTCTGCTGCCCGACTTGTCAACAAAGTTCCCTCCAGAGTTCACATGATGTCAGTTCTTCAAGCGCTACACTGGCTACAGATAAGAGCTAGAGTTGAATTCAAGGTTCTCAGTTTGGCCTTCCAGTTTTGCTCCAGATTACTTGTTGAGCTAATCACCAAGCACATGCTATGATGAACACCTTCTCATCATTCCCAGGCAAAAACTCAGAGCTTTTGGAGTTCGCTCCTTCATCTATGGTGCTCCATAGCTGTGGAACCAACTGCCCATTGAACTAAAACTGTCACTCTCAATTGGCTCATTTAAAGGTTCCTTGAAAACCCACCTGTTCAGAAAGTATCACAATGCAGATCGATAAATTACAATTTATGGTATCATTGACTCTCATTCTACCAAGAACTTTGTACATATTGCTTTTATATATGTTATTTATGTAGCGCTTTTGGCAGATTTCATTGTCTGGAATTCAGAGCTTTATAAAAACACATATTATTATTATTATTACCATCAAAACCATAAAAGTTCACAGACTTTTCTTTTTTGTCCAAAATAGCAAATGTCTATTGACTTCTATATGCATTTTGGTGAACGTTTTGTGAAATTATCTGAAATAGTTTTCGAGATATTGAGGTTTGAAGTTTAGATGATGTAAGTTTTGTCACAGGCTACAAACCCTGAAGGTTTCAGAAAATAAATGCTTCAGACATTACTCGAGAGCTATTTATAAAACAAAAATCGGTATAAATGATAATAACGATCTGGATAAAAACAATAGATCCTCAGACATTCGTCTTGAAGACCTTATTAAGCTAATACTGTTCACTTTACTTTTGATAAGAGCTTTTATTTCACAATTCCTTATAAGACTGTTCTTACATATTGGATCGTGTGTAGTTCCATACTTCAAATGCATTACGTTCAGGTTTTATACAGACTTCAAATCATGATACTTAATGACAATCTACATCAATTACATGCATAATTTTTAGTTTCTATAACAGGCTTCAGATGGCAATACGTATTTTATTTCGGCCTATGCATCAGTTTAGCAGCCGAGATCCACATCAATCGTCCAACCAATGTCATGAGATCTGAAGAAAAGAAGCAAAAATCATCAAAGGCGGACCCCAGTTTTGCCTAAAACATTTATGAGCATGCTTCTTATACCTTATTATATACATCGATTCATGAATAATTTACATTTTCGATTTGATATATTGGAAGTAAGAGACAGTAGATACATGTATATAAATATGACCTGACAAATCAATGTAGAGATTGTGAAGGGTTTTCAAATAGTTTTTCTATCTTAATTACAGATTAAATTAAACTACATGGGTCGATTCCCAGATTGTGAGGAACTTCAATCTCGTTTCTTTACTTATCTAACGACCCCTAGATTGTCAAGGGTTATGGTGTTTCAGCTAAGGAATAAAGCGGTCGATTCCTAGATTGTGAGGAGCTTTCAACTCTTTTCTCTTCCTTATCTAACGACTTTTGGGGCGATTCCTACATTGTGAAGGGTTAAGATATTTCATCTAACGACTACAGGGGTCGATTCCTAGATTTATGAGCTTGCTTCTTATACCTTATTATATACATCGATTCATGAATAATTTACATTTTCGATTTGATATATTGGAAGTAAGAGACAGTAGATATATAAATATGACCTGACAAATCAATGTAGAGATTGTGAAGCTCCAATCCATGAATCGACCCCTGTAGCCTGTTGATAAGAAGAAAAAACTATTTAAGATGCCTACACAATCTAGGAATCAACCCCTGTAGTCGTTAGATGAAATATCATAACCCTTCATTATCTAAGAATCGACCCGTCTAGTATATAGATAAAATAGAAAAAACTATTTGAGAAGCCTTCACTGTCTAGGAATCGACCCCGGTAGTCGGTAGATAAGATAGAAAAACTATTTGAGATTCCTTCACAATCTAGGAATCGACCCCTGTAGTCGTAAGATGAAATATCATAAGCCTCCACAATCTAGGAATCGACCCCTATAGTATGTAGATAAAATAGAAAAACTATTTGAGAAGCCTTCACAATCTAGGAATCGACCCCTCTAGTATATAGATAAAATTGAAAAACTATTCGAGATGCCTTCACAATCGGAATCGACCCCTGTAGTCGTTAGATGAAATATCATTACCCTTCACAATCTAGGAATCGACCCCTATAGTATGTAGATAAAATAGAAAAAACTATTTGAGAAGCCTTCACAATCTAGGAATCGACCCCGATAGCCGGTAGATAAGATGGAGATACGAGTTGCAAGCTCCTCACAATCTAGGAATCGATCCCTGTAGCCTGTTGATAAGATAGAAACACTATTTGAGAACCCTTCACAATCTAGGATTCGAACACTTATATTCGGTAGATGTATCAACCAATACAGTCGGTAGATAAAACAGAAGATATGCTCACAATCTACAACATACAACTGCAAGGAAACACATTCCTAGATTGTGATCATTCTTAGATTGTTCAGGTCTCACAATCTGCATATTGTTTAAACAATCTAGGAATGGTAAAACATTCCTAGATTGTTCGAACAATCTGCAGATTGTGATGATTCCTAGATTGCACGGAACATATCTACTTCGTCATAGCTCACGAGTGTTAACATTTTTAATTATTAATTTATTAACTTCAGTCCATTGTATAGATTATAGATTATTGATATATGTCTTTTTGCCAAGGAAATGATATGTCTGTGCATGTGCAACGTTATTAAATAATCTGTAATCTTCTTCTGTAAATAAACACAAGCTCAGTGAGAAAGTGCCAGTAACTAGTGATACTCTTTGCTTTCATCTGATAATTCAAGGACATGATTGCTGTGTTTAAAAGTCAAAGTAAGCTAAACTGTTAAAGCTAATTATAAGCGTGTTTGAATAATGTTTATTAAGCAGTACTGTTTCATGCAGTGTTGGCACTTTAAGTGATATCTGATATTTTCTTTTCATCTGTTATTTATTTCGTGAATAAAGACGGAAATATGAAATATGAAATAATAAGTGAAATAAAGGAAAAGGAAGGACAGAATAAACTTTTCTTCTGACGTCTGTTTGGAATAATAACTGAGTTAATTGGATTTGAAAATTCACTCAAAGGCAAACTGTGTAAATACAGATCTATTTAATGATTTGACAGATGACATCAAACGAGTTCTTTTTTTTTAGAAAATTCCCAACTGTTCATCCAAAAACAATTCTGAGCCGTAACGTTATGACACTGTAATCTATCATCATCCACTTTTACTTTATGTAATGAGCAACTTTGTCTAAAAATACTGTCTTTGTTCCTCTTGTTACTTTGTCCCTTCTCTATGTTACTGAGCAGCGTCTAAGTAAACAATACTTTCTTAAACTTTCTTACATGAGCTTCAGGAAAAGAGCCACTTCACATATCCATGCAAGTATTGATTGCAGTCCATAACCATAAATTAAACTGGGGTTAAGTCCTTCATTAAATCAACTGTGATTGATCTGACTCGAAATAATAGGTAATAATTGTAAGGTGTCCTTCATACCACACGGTATAATGAAAATATAGGTCATAGTGCTGAACGTTCAATATGGTTAAGCATTATCGCCTATATAAACTTTCGCATCTGGACCATATCTCCTTTTGCTTGTGGATGTAGCTCTGGCGATGAGTTTATACACCGAGGACAAAACACCAAGTGTCTCTCACATCCATATTTATACAAGAATCATCTTATACAGGTGAGACGTGAACTTGAGAGCAAGCTCGCCCAAAGAAGACTCAGTGCTTCGCATATATTTAGTCTACATTTACATTTACATGTCCTAGAATTTCCATTGGTTACTCGTATTTATGATGCTAGAAATATATTTCTAGCGACTTATCTTTTCCGACTGATTCCCTTATACCGTAATGCTTCACTTAGTGGTAGGTGGTGTCTGCATAGGACGTGGACCTTCTAACTTTTAGTGAAAATGATCAGGTCTACATCATGACATTTTTGGAGTTCAGCAATTAACAACGGATTATAGTGAACAATAGATAATCCTTTGATGATCCGATAATCCGGATGAGTCAGGCGAAGGTACAGAGGACGGATATGTCGACCTTTAATTAACACAAAATACGACTAAACATTAAATTTAAATTTCTGACACATTCTTTAGTATGCTTAATATTTTAGCATCTAAATCACCGTAGCACATGATTCTGAGGAACATAAAAATACAATGCACAAAATAATATAATGCATATAACTAAATCACAAAACTACAACTTTACAATCTACACAGAAATATAGTTGGCAGATATCATGGCTCTGTTGTCATCACTCCATCTCCATCTCTAACCCTGGCAACTAAGGTTCAAGTGATGTTGCAGCTTTCCTCTTCATGTTGATGAGAGTTTCTGTGACCTAAACAGAGAGAAATATCATTAGTTTTTGTCATGACTTAGGAAGTTTCATTCAAAACAGAAAATTGCATGTTTAAATATTTACGCAAGAACCATTACAAACAACTTAAATTGTTGATATAAAAATATATATACCGTAATCTCTGTCTGAACTATTGTGACGATGTCATTGATGGAGGCGTCAGTGGCATTTTTAAAGATATTTTTATATAGATAATAATCGATTTCAGTGAAAAGTGTTACTTATCATCTATCTGAAATGGTGAACTTTTTCTCACTGAAAAATAGTCAGCAGTCACTAGCCACGCTCTCAACAGATTATCAGATAACTCTGCCACTTTTGGGCATCAATATCAATATATCTTTGTTTAAACTGTTCTTTGAAATATTATACGTTATTAACCCCTTGATCAAGCCAAACGTTTCCATATCCATAATCAAACAATAATGTCTTTACACCTAACGCCCAACAACCGATATCTTTCGAAGTCAATATACGTTGATAATTATAAACATGTTTCAATATTACATGTTCTTCCTGAGACAATATCTTTAACCAATATTTTTATCCCACCGGTATGTAATACCGTGGGATATAGTCATCGCCCCGTCCCGTCTGTCCGTCCGTCCGTCCGTCCGTCCGTCCGTAATAATTTCGTTTCCGGAGCAGAACTCGAAAACCGTTCATGATATCTTTCTGAAACTTTGCATGTGTATTACCCACTAACTGAAGTGGTGCCTTTTGATATTTTCAGATTTCTGAAATTTTTTATATTTTTTCGTTTCCATAGAAACATGTTGAAGTTGGACTTTGTTCAGAGACAGGTTCGTTTCCGGAGCACAGCTCCAAAACCGTTCATCATATCTTCCTGAAACTTTGCATGTGTATTACCCATTGACTGAAGTGGTACCTTTTGATATTATCAGATTTTTTCTGAAAAATTTATTTTTTTCTGTTTCCATAGAAACATGAAAGGGATGTTGGTTGTTGTTGATTTTGACTGCTTCTGGAGCAGAAGTCTAAAACCCTTAACATTCCTGAAACTCTGTAATACCCACTAACTGAAGTACGGTAGTAAATACACAAGTATCTGTAAAAGATGTGTTTTACAAATGTTGTGGAACCGGTGGGATATGTCATCTTCTGATGACTCTTGTATAATTTTAACATACTGATAAACCTTTTAATACTATTATAAAGCCTAGAAATGACTTTTCTGAAAACATGAAATAGTGAAATCCAGGTTGTGTCAAACACCTGACATTCTCTTTGTGCTAGCTGAACATGTTCGCGGCTTCGATTATATCTTATTTCCCTGTAGAACAGTGTAGAAATGGAGAGTAAAGTGGACGCTTCTTTGGCGAATCAATTACGGGTGATTTACCGCTGCTAATGTGATTTCAAATCGCTTTCCGCCTACTTAAGAAACTAGCTGGTTCCTGTTCTAAAGAAATCCATCTTATTCTACAAGTTGACACTCTCGAGGAACACTCGCATCTGGTTGTCCATGCACTGAGAGAAGGTCTACTGTTGGAAACATAGATAGCATGCCAAATAAGAGTGGGTGTAGATGGAAAGAATAGTAGAAGCTAAGTTGGTGAATTAACTGTAATTTACTGCAAATGCGATTTCAAATCGCTTTCTGACTACTTGAAAAATTCGCTGGTTCCTATTCTTATTTGTGTAACAACTTGACTCTCTCATGGAACAATCACATCTGGTTGTCCATGCCCTGAGAGAAGTTCTACTGTTAGAACTATGCTGTGCAGAAGAAGTTCTTGATTAGATTGGAAATCAGAAAAGAGTTTACCGACAATATGCCTGCAGAGTAGTGTATTACATCGTCAATTAGCTCTCATCTTGTGGGTTAGTGAATTTGTGTGTCTTTTGTTAATGTTTTACTTGTAGATTCCTCTTAAAAGTTGGGACAGATGTTTCGAGTTTACACTTGAGGAAACAATCAATATTTGATTGCATAGTAATGTCCTCTATATAACATACAGAACTTGGAATTATGAGATCTGAAATTCTAAATGAGGGTTGTTGGGAAAATACATATCAAAGAATCAGAAATCCAGAGGAATGAATGTGTGTTTGTTAATAGATGATCAGTCGCATTCCTTGACAACAGAAATACACCTAATGGTTTCCTTTGTTAAGAATTTATTCAATCCTGAAAGTCTGAAGAAAACTAAATACAGCAATTTCATTGACAACTCTCCATCAAAGCTGTGAATTGATATTCTATTGGTGATAGTTCCATTTAATGTGCATGGCATTTATTTATCTGCTCTGTAATTTTTATAACGTCACAGAACCTTTTGGGACCAGATGATGCTTTATGACAGCTGGAAGCGCAAATCTGTTGCTAATAATAATGATGAGGAATTTAATATTGCCCCCTTTCCCACACACGATTTGATACTGAAGGCACAAATCTATCATCATGACGTTTTAACCCGAACCGTAATGCATACGACTTGAATCGAACTTTCAAAATATTCACAATGTACCCAGTTCATTGCTTGCTGAAATAAAAACTCTCTCAACTCATGTCTTAGTGTGGGAAGAGTTTATAATTGGACCAACCTCCATTATTTAATACACGATGAACAGAAGAGTTATCTGAACAAACAAGAAAACCTATAAAAAAGCATGATTGGAGGCATATTGTTAAGGATTGAAAATAGTATTTACATTATATGTATGTCATTTGCACATATAGCAACACGGATACTTAATTGTGGCCATTGGGGGGATACACGCTTCGATTATATTACTAATAAAATAATAAGTTGTTAAATCTAAAATTTTAGTATATATAATCTATCATTTGAAAATAAAAGTGAAATCAATTAAACTTCCCCTATTTAATGTAACATATTTTGAAGCAAACCTAAATTATGAATTTAATCAAAACGTTGTTGAGACTTTTGTCATTGCTAGCATCCACCAATAAGAATATGTCAGCCTATTTATCCAGAAACATGAGGTCAACCATTTGATAAAAGTTTGCTAATTAAATACATACCAATTCGATTGATTATCAAGCATATTTCGATTTGTCTGTGAAAGGAACGAAGACATATGGATCTATGTTTGGTCCAAGGATAATGACCCGGTATCCCCATGCTTGTTGCTTTCAGTATGGACATACATATGGTTCTATCCAATATGTATTTAAAACCGTATATGCTTCATTGTCATGTATACATTATCAGTGCATTGAGCACAATTATGCAAGTCTCTTTGGCATTGAAAAAATTAATTACTGAGTGAGTGTCAAGAAATGTATTCAATTGAAGTATGTAGGCCATAGGCCCAATTACCGAGTGGAAGGTTTGCGTGTTGATTGACCGCTAATGGTATCGACTTGTAGATGATATCATTTGCCTGTCAAGTTTTTTTGATTTTCCGAAACTGCAGTGCGAAATTATGCACTGAATTGGTACATGTACATGTCTACTCATTCAGGTGTAAAATGGTTTGAATTGAAAAATAGTATGTTTACTAACGTTCAGATTAAATATAACACAACAGTTGTTTAAATTTGAGATGATAAAACCAAATCTCTTTTCGCAGTGAAAGGGGATTATTATTTCGGATAATCCACATGGTTACGTGGTTAGAAAAAAGTATACAGCTGTGTTCATTGGTCATATAATTTTTTCAAAATATGAAGAGGCCAAGCATATTTGGTTGTAGGTTTATTTTATAGGGTCAACTGCCAACTGTGTGTACAGGTCGGAGGTGTCTGCGCCTCAAACCAATGAGGTATCCACCGTTAAAACAAAACTCCCTAAACCCATGTCTTAGTGTGGGGAAGGAATTACTAATTGGGTCAGCATCCATTGTTACTGAACTTGACTAATGGGGATCAACTGAACTTTGCAATTGATCACCTGCAGAGAGAAATAGCGATCATTGTAACTGGAATGGGCCTGTCAGCGCTATAAAAGTATAACCTCAGAGAAGAAGAATTGTTTTGACAACAAGCATTTATACATGGTAGACATTGAAATGAAATACTTTGATCGCCATATCTTCCCGTGATTTTGTTTATGCCACGATAGTGCTGTTCCTTATGTTTGATTAATTAGTTAACCACGAGTATTGTAAAACCTGTTTCAATTAAAACGAGTGTGGGTAGTGACAATATTTCAAGATATTGAGTTATTCATAGTTACTACAATTAATGGACAATTTATCAACTCTTAATGCCATATCTTCTCATTCAAAAAGCATGTGCATTAAATAACGTTGAAGAGTTACCACATACTTTAATGAAACCCTTTACCGGAGTCCAACACAATTTTCTCAACATTTTGCCCTTGAAGCCCATTGTGGGATCAGTGGAGTACTAAACTGGTCATTTATAATTCCCGTTTGTCAATATGCCTTTCATGGTATTTCAGTTTCCATGGGCCTTTAATTATTGAGAGGTCAAATAAGACATGTATTACATGGTCGCAGAATGTTCAAATCTCCCTTTGGCCAATGAACCTACACACCATATCAGCTATATTTTGTTCTATTCAATGGATATCATTTAATTCAGTTGGTTCCTCAAAGGCAGTGTAACTAATTTAATATTAACACAAGGATTAAAAGGAAGAAACACTATAACGATTTAAACTGGATGAAAGCAGATTTAAATTCCATAAACTTGTGAAACAATGCTGAATTGGATTTACAGACATTCTAAAAGAATAGCTGATAATCAAACATAAATATTCTACGAGTATGCTGTTGTAGAGTTTACCATGCACAAATTGTAAGTTCTAATTATGAATACAGTCATCAAAGTATAATATCTAAAAGTACAATATCAAAAGGAATATAACAACTCAAGTGATCCAACTTAGAAACACTGCCTTTGAGGTCCAAATGAATAGAAAAAACATTTTCATGAATAAAGAAGTTGATTATCCATAAAATAAGTACTAGAAACTCCTAGAATGTTCAAACAGTTCATATCGTTAAAGATGAAATACTTATATGTGAATATTCTTTAATTTAAGAACAGGATGATTTTCTGGATAACAACTTCTTTAATGTGAAAGTACACGACGTTTCGGAGTACATACTCACTCCGAAACGTCGTGTATTTTCACATTAAAGAAGTTGTTATCCAGAAAATCTTCCTGTTCTTATGTATACCACTTCTAAATGCCATTTAAAGACCTAATCTGTAATCTCATTTCTCATCTACCTTTATTTGTATTTTCCAGAGAGGTTTTGGTTATAGATCTGTGTATTACGTCAACCAATTTTCAAAACAAAAAGACCACACTAGATTAACTTTTCTTAATTATTTTTAAACTTTGTATTTCGAATTGAGATTGTTAAGAACAAGTATGATGATAGTATAATACGTCAGGTGGTGTACAGTAAATGTCATTCAACATTATTGATACATATTTATCTGTCAATGAACTGAGATGTGATGTCATACTAGAGGTATACTGTCTGAGAATGGTAAATCAGGTTCTTGGTAAAGACCGTAGTGCTGTGAGGTGTTGTGAAGTTAATCAACAAATGGCCTTCCCGTAAGATGGAACTGATTGTATGTATTTACGTTGAGCTCTAACAATCTGTTTTCAAACGTAAATATTTACCAAGCTATTCACACACTATTTTGATTCACTATATATATATATACTTGTGTACTCATTTGAAAAAAAAATATATTCATCGAGGGTAAAAACTTTTGTTTTCATAATCAGAAGGCATATTCCAAATTCTGCTTATACAAGTAAACCATAGAGGAAATAGTTCTTTCACTGTGGACCGACCCTCTACAAAGAAACCTACGAAAACAGACTGTAGCAAATATTCCAGGAATGACGTCACCAATCGTTAATTTCTTCGTTTGATAACCTGAGAGTCAGTTAAGTTTTTTTTAAACGTACACATCGTAAAACCAAATGATTTTAAAAAGATTGCAGCTAAAGCAGTATTTCCTGTGAACAAGAGAGCTGTTTCACCAAAAGGCTTAATGTTGAATCCTCTGTTTGATCTTGGGAAACAAAGTGGTTCATGCACACTCCGGAAATTTCAGTAGAATAGAGCTGAAACCCAGTTCTGAAGTGTCTATTGGAGACTTTCCTTGTCAACTATCTTCACCAGAAAGGTCATTAATTTTTTTTCAAACATGAGCATTTGTCTTAAATGTGATGTGAATTTCAAATCACAATAAGGAAATTGTGCTCTTTTACATGAAGTTATTGCAATGAAAACATAGATTATTTTCAAATTTGAAATTGATAGAATAACACAGTGTCACGAATGTAAGTATTAACTCTTCTCTCGCCTCACATGAAATGCACAATCGTCTCATGCAATTGTTATTTATTGAGTTATAGGCAGAACAATATCTTCTTTCATTGCATATGTAAGTTGTCCATTTATTTATCATCATTTGCCGACGCTCATGTATTACAACTGCTCATGCGTTCTCATTTTATATCATACCATAATAATGCTTTGATGTCGGTGTTGTATATATAGAATACTAAACTCGGTCCCGTTTGATAACATGTTTATGAAACGAGTGAATGGTTTTGTATTTAAACGGGCGAAAGCGAGTTAAATACCGATGTTATTCACGAGTTTCATAAACATGTTATTATACGGGATCGAGTTTAGTATTTTATTTATTACTCAATAATGTAAATAGCGCTAAATTGCAAAACAATCGTTGTAGGTGACGGTCACTTGTAAATAGGTCACCCGTTATTGCAGTCGTGCCGCTAACATTGTGACGTCAGCCAAAAACGACTATGACGTCACGCGTCGATTAATTCATTGTTACATTATCTTATGAGTGATCTCACCACGGTTGAGTAATAAATATAAATGTGTACTTCTAAGGATGATTGCGATCCTTACATTGATATACCAGTAGTTTATGTTCCTCTAATAGCTAAGCTAGAGCCATATGTACATATAAACACGTTGCATGATCAATACCCTCATCTAATCAATTAGTTTTCGATTTTAGTTTAATAAGCTTACATCTCTTGGTTATTTTACTTAATCACTTAAGAAGTGATCTTTGTAAAGTCAAATTCCTTAGGACAATGTACAATGTACAATGTAATTGAAATGTCACTAGAGTATTTTCACTCAAAAAGTGAATATACATAATTACCCCTCGTCAGTCCTACACAAGTGTCCTGACGTAAATACCTTTTTTTTAAATATCTAATTCATTGTTCTTCTTTGTTGAACTCGTGTTAGACTGGGAATTAGCTACTGTTTCTGTATGTATAGATTGTCTGTTATCTTAACTGATTAGTAACACCATACATTGTACCTGGCTTGAATTCTTGGATGAGTGTCCTCACTTTTGGTAACAATTGATTACTGATTCTATGATAAACATTGTTTTTATTTTTTATTAAATTGTCATGGCATCCATATTCTTAGAGTTGGTTCACTTCAATTGAATGCTTGTGCCCCGTGATACGTTGTTCTACATTTCCAAACATTCTTTCTGTGAATGTGAAAAAGGTATTCACTACTTTGGTGAAAGTTTCAATTCCAGTTTCATTTAACAAATCCTCAAGAAAGTCTTTTTTTTAGTATTTAACCCACAAGTACTGATATTCTTATGATATACTTGGTCACAATAAGTTTATATTTCCTCATATGGGTCAATTAAAAAAAACCAAAACATCATCCACCATCCATCACTGTAATGCATCAACTATTGGAATTATGTGACCGTTGAACTGAGACCAGCTACTTCCCACCACAAACTTTTTACATACTTCAAATCACAAAAATAGTTTATATTCCAGCATCCATTCAAACGCTTTACAAACGAACATCACTCATTACTAAGTACTGCTAATGCATCAGTTTTGTTGAACTCTGTGACAGTTGAACTCAGATACGTAACTTCCCTGAAAACATTAACGATTCATGTTTTATTACATACATCAAGACTTAATAAATGCATCAATTCAAATGTCTACCTAAATAGCATCATCTATCACCAATCACTGCTAATGCATCAGCTTTGGGAAACTCGGTGACAGTTGAAGTCATATCAGTACGTTCCCTGGACACCATCACGGACCAACTGAAAATGTATAATTATTGGAAAATTCACCAATAAGGAACATTTTGAATATAACGTTTGTTTCAGTAAGTACATACCCGAGGCACCGACACAGAGATCTATTATTGACAAAAGACCATCAACAAGTGGGCATGATAGTACAGCGACTTGCTAATTTACATTTGCTGCTTTCATCTCTCGAGTCATGATTGATCGCATCACACTATTTTAAGCGATGGAACCCTGTGGGCTTTCTGTTTTCATTGGTTGGCTTTTATAAGTATGTTTCTTGAATTTATCATTTGATGTCCATGGATGATGTCATTCAATATTCTATTATCTTTAATCTTACGGGCAATAACGACAATATCAGTATCACATATACATGTATCAGTAGAGTATGCCGCGTGTATTTTTCAAATTGAGGGTTTCATCTGTTGACCCAATGGAATGATTAGTTTGTTTTCCAGTTATTAAGTTGATCAGTTCATAATGCTATACTTACCTTTAATCACAACGAAAAATTCAAATGGGAATACTTCGTAATTCACACAAAACAACAAGTTATTAGGTGTCAAGCTTGAGACATACTGACAAAGTGTCCTGTTTGTTCAATGGATGATTGAATGCACAGGACTTACATGTACTTGGCATTAGCATTTGATAACGTAAATGGTAGTTTCTAGGATTTCACATGTTACAAGTAAGAATGTGCAAATTGGAACGATAGTGTCATTGCTTCCTGATAAATAAATTGATGACTTCATTGGGTCCAAAGGAGACCAGTCATACTAAACTTATTACATGAAATGAATTTGAGGTTAATGATAATGTACGAACTCGATGTTTATCAGTCAAATGCATAGTATTTCGTTATAATAATTGTACCAAGTTAATTTTCTCTGGAACAGGCCACCACTGAAGTTATGGTATCTCAAGCAGAATTGATTAAAATGGACCCTGTTCCGAGGAATTAAATCTGCAAAATAGTTCATGTTTGGATACGAACTGGTTCTATAGATTCCTCACGACAAGGTATGGGGACACCCCGCATATGGGCGTGTTCCGTATCAGTTCAGCGCAAACAGAGCCCAGTCAAATAGCTGACCAATCATATCATATCGCCGTTTTGAAATTATTCGGAACAGACGAAATGAAAGCTGTTTGAAGTTATCTGCCCGTAGCTTCTCCCATCAAAAGCTTTTGTTGGAGGTCCTGTGATTGGTTAATCGAATTGCGTCAGAACATGGGAGTCTACGGGCTGTTATCAGACGGTTTTGCGAGGAAATCTCAGAACGAGTTCGTATCCGTTAAATGTGCTTTTTTGCAACCTTTATTCCTCTGAACTCTGTCTATTTTAATCAGATTGAGCAGAAACAGCTTCTATAATCGGATATGTTCTTGTTATTGGTTATTTCTTTCGTTAATCATGTTTTCGCCATTGACAGACATTGTAGATACGCGAAATAAACAGATAGAATAATATTAATCTCGTTTGCATTTCGTTCAATAATTCTCTTTATTCTCCTTTCTTGTGACATCTGTTTTGAATAATAGTTTAGTTAATTGAAGTAGAAAAAGTCGCTCACAAGGAGATTGTTGTAACAAGGAGCTGATTAATGAGTTGACAAAACACATCAAACCACGTTTGACCACTTTAGAAGATGTGATTTATTTCATGAATGGATCCCAGTTTTCAATCGTCATGATGTAAGTGAATATACATTATAACATATCAGTTTCTCACCAACAGATTGTATTTGAAGGTAAATTACCAGTGAACAATATATATATATATTAATATTTATAGTTTTCAATATCCGTCCTTCCGATAAATGTATTTGACCGATACCTTCTGGGTATCTTTCACAAATTATTAATATGGTGTGGCAGAAAGTGCGGGAGAGGGAAAGATCAGGTATACCACGTATTAACGTCATTGATACATGAATCTGCCTCTGGAAAGAATTGTCTCAATTTATCTGAGGTATCTGCATGTATGCGATCTCATTCGAGTACACATGATGCTATTACGTTTTTACAGGCTTCATCGTGGATCAAATCACACTTTAATTTGCTTTAAAGCTCAACATAATTGAAGGTAAGTTACTAAAATACCTAGAAATCGGTTCCTTCTGAAAAGACGATTTAGTAATTAATTTCACCACACGCCTTTTCTTTTGGCAAGCTGAATTTATTGGAAACATAGATAGCATGCCAAATAAGAGTGGGTGTAGATGGAAAGAACAGTAGAAGCAAAGTTGGTGAATTAGCTGCAGGTAATTTGCTGCAAATGCGATTTCAAATCGCTTTCTGACTACTTGACAAATTCGCTGGTTCCTGTTCTTATTTGTGTAACAACTTGACTCTCTCATGGAACAATCACATCTGGTTGTTCAGGCAGTGAGATCAGGTCTAATCTTAGAGCTCTGCTGTGCAGAAGTAGTCCTTGATTAGATTGGAAATCAGAAGAGTTCATCGATACGGCTGCAGAGTAGTGTATTTCACCGTTAATAAGATTGGTGAATCTTTGATAAGCGGGTTTTGTTAACTCTATGAGAGGCATTCTAGATTTTTGGGAGAATACAGATGCCACCATCTTTTTAAAAGATAATCAACTGCTTTGTTATCCGCGCGACGCTAGTATCTACAATTCGATAACATTAGCGGTCAATCAACACGCCAACCTTCCACTCGATCAGTAAACAAATGTCCAATGCCAATATAACTTTCTTATGTATTGTACTCAATGTACTGATAATGTATTCTTGAATTATGTACATGTATAAACACATATTTGGAGAAAAAAAAAATATTTATGTCCAAACTAAAAGCACAAAGCATGGGGATACCTGCCAGGTCTTTATCGTTAGAATAAAGAAGATTCATTTGTCTTCCGTCTACAGATAAACAGAAATATGCTTCATAATCCATCGAATTGGTATATTTTAAATTAGCAAACTTTTAACAAATGGTTGACTACTTTTACAGAGAAAATAGGTCTACATCTTCTTATTGCTGGAATCTAGCAATAGCAAAACTCTCAACAACGTTTTGGTTAAATTCGTTTTATAGGCCCACATAAAAACATGTTAAAATTATGGGGAAAGTTCAATATTCACTTTATTACTCGCCCGTGTAAGATCATGCAATGTAATATTTAGACGGCATTATTAAATCCCCGCCCGTAAGTTTGCGGTTTTGACGTCATAATGATGAAGATATACATCTATATATGTATATGGCTTATTCTTTCACACGAATTCATGCTTAAGAAACTACTCACGTAAACCAGGTTAATCCATGATTTTACGCGCACGCTACTTCCAACTTAACATCATATGTACCAGTATGCAAACTGTGTCATCATTAGGAAAAGGTATTTTGATCCATGGTGAACCAAACATTTTGTCTCAACTTATTATAACAAATTGAATCATCACTTGGGTCACTTTTCACAAGTTTGTTCTTAAGACCTGTTTCTGATTTCAAAATTGGATCAAAGGATTAACATGGCATTAACCAATATCTCATGACCTTGACCTTTGACCTTCAAGGTCACACAATCAGTGATCACTTTTCATTGTGTATCACAATCATGTAATGATTCAAAGTGTTAATAGTTGAAATAAGACATTTTCGCAAAATCATGCTTAAGTTGTGACCTCGCTATGACCTTGACCTTTGACGGATGTTAGCGAAAACCTTTTCAAATCTTGGCCTTTCTCCATAGTTGATGTACACCAAAAAGAGCCTGATAGCACAAATATTTTTCAAGTTATCGTGTTTACAAGGATTTTTTTTTTAGCGATTTCAGAACTCGTGACCTTGACCTTTGACCCACGGGCATAAGTAAGAAGTTATGTATATGAGTTCTCAAAACCTTCTACGAAAAAAGTTATAGCGAGTACAAAACGCGGCGGCGGCAACGGAAACTGCGCAAAAACTGATAGCAGCTCCGACTAAGTCGTAGCTGCTAATAATGTTACGTTAGAGGGCAAAGCATCTCATTTCACAACCCAATAAGCCATATCCATAGAAAATGGTAATTAGCACTGGAAGAAAATTGTGCAACATATAAAGCGACAATTGTATGGAACTCTTCAGTGTGAGAGGTAGATTTGCAGGCCTGTTGCGAATTTGAGAGTTCAAACAGCAAGATGAATGACCATTCCATCATGGTGCCATAATCAACATTTAATTTAATTTATTTTTAGTGATTAGGTATCGCTACATCAGTCAAAACACATTAAAATGGACTGCTCGAAGTGAAATGGACTCTCGTGGCTTAAGTCATCTTCACAACGTCACATGCGTAACGAAATATTTCATTAACTTCTCCTTCCCCCCTTAACCTTAACCCTCGCATTTTCAGTGCTTGGATTTGAACGTTCTGCAGTCTCATCGGATAAGCCAATCAGAAAATAGTTGTATTGCCTCTGTGACTGTGACGATTGCCGCTTATTTTGAATTGGTTACGAATGTTAACGGCGATTTCATTGGCTGTATGTTAGCAGTTGGTAAGTGACGTAACTCGTGATCACGACAGGTGTCGCTGATTCGTTTCACCACTTCTGGCTAGATTGAAGGCAAGGTAAAAAATGGAGAGATCTCGATACATTTTCACCTTGCCGTGGGAAGAAGGACCATGTACATTCGTTTTAGAACTCTCTTTATTGATGGAGGAGTATTATCTAGTCATTGATAACACTTATTTACCTTTTCGTGTGATTACTTTTTTTCAGTAAGCAGAACGTTCTACAGCGCCTTTAAATGCAGTTATTTTATCACCGCAACTGTCGGTTATTTGTTATGCCAAGATTATTGTAGTTTTCAGCGTAATAATTCCTGAAAGGCAAGATGAGTCTCACGGCATATCCGTCCAGTTATGTTATCACCATAACTGTTGGTTATTTGTTATGCCAAGATTATTGTAGTTTTCAGCGTAATTATCCTGAAAGGCCAGATGAGTCTCACGGCATATCCGTCCAGTTATTTGATCACCGCAACTGTCTGTTAGTTGTTATGCCAAGATTATTATAGTTTTCAGCGTAATTATCCTGAAAGGCCAGATGAGTCTCACGGCATATCGGTCCAGTTATTTGATCACCGCAACTGTCTGTTAGTTGTTATGCCAAGATTATTGTAGTTTTCAGCGTAATAATCCTGAAAGGCCAGATGAGTCTCACGGCATATCCGTCCAGTTATTTGATCACCGCAACTGTCTGTTAGTTGTTATGCCAAGATTATTGTAGTTTTCAGCGTAATAATCCTGAAAGGCCAGATGAGTCTCACGGCATATCCGTCCAGTTATTTGATCACCGCAACTGTCTGTTAGTTGTTATGCCAAGATTATTGTAGTTTTCAGCGTAATAATCCTGAAAGGCCAGATGAGTCTCACGGCATAGCTGTCTTCCGTCTACATCCACCCCCCATGTGTAAATACATTTACGAAACTAAATATTAATCTTGGATGATATTTAAATTATTCTAATTTATAATCCGCATTGGACGAGGGACGGGTATCTTTCGGTTCCAAGAGCTCTTTATTCTGGATGGGAAGTAAAAAAACGTTTGTTTCAACATTTTGCCCCTGGAGCCCTAAAGAGAGAAAAGAAGAATGCCATATTGTATTTCTCAAAAAAATAATCAATAAGCTTTTAATGCATGGTCACATAATCTTGAAATCCCCTTTGGCCAAGTGACCTACACACGATTTCAGCTTTCAGTGGTTTTCATGTCAATGGAGATGGCATTTCTTTCTTTGATTCCTCAGAGGCAGTGTAGTTCAGGTAATCATTACACAAGAATTAAAATGAAGATATCCGAAAAACGATAATTATCCGATGAAAGCAGATTACAAAGTCCATCAACAACTAAACGTCATACAGCCAGCAGGTATTTAAAGTTAATCCACTGTTTGAACCTTAATGAATGGACACCAACTGGAGATTGGACATTCCTTTCGCAGTAGAATTGTTTTTCAAAGCATATGAAACATTAGACAACGATATGATGAACGAAATACAAACTAATTCATGAGATCTTAAAACTCGTTTGCATTGTAGATTTGTAAGAATAACATGGTATCACTCAAAATCGCAAGCCATTTCTATACTAACTACGAGTTTCATATTGAGAGAAGTCTGTAACATTTAATTAAAGAAAACATAATAGTAAGATAGTGAGATATGTAAATTGGATAACCTCTACGTAAAATCGAATAAGAAAATGTATTCTTTAAAACAGTTTATTATCAATACTAAACAAGCAGACAGAGTCGTCCATATACCCCGCCTTTGGTAAAATTTATTGAAGAATAGTTGTTGAATAACAGTGACTAAGAACCTTTTTTCAACTAACCAGTGCCCAGTTATAAGCAATCTACATTGGTCATAATTTAATCTTACTCTCCTGCAGATTGTAACATTTCAACTTGAGCCCAAAGTATCTTACATAATTGAATGAGATGAGTTTCTAACTTCATAACATACACAAGAGTTCTTACCATGAGAATCTAGTGTAAGGTGGCCCAGATGTGATGGTCTGCGTAAGGCACTGGGAATGAATGGCATCCACGAGGGAAAGGGAGTCTTGCAGTTATACCCAATATTTAAATCATGATCATCCTGCTATATCAGGTTATTTGTATCAGTGTTAGGCTAATACAATCTCCTTATAGCCTGATGTAGCAGGATGGATGATGATATGTTTCATTTGTTGGCTCAGCAGGGCAGAGATGCCAATCCCTGTAAGGTTTGTCACATATCAAAACAACCTTAGCCAACCCAATATAAGGTTTATTGCAACTGATGGTTATTGTTTGCTGATGATCAAGATGAAAATAGGTTTTTTGTGGGTTGTGAGCAAAGCCAAGGAGTTTGCACACAAAACTTCAGCTCCTTAGACCAAGTGGTTCTGAAGAAGAAGACAAAATGCGAAAAGTTTCATACGGACGGACGCCGGACACCGTGCCATGCCATAAGCCAAATTAGCTAAAAATACATCCATGGCAGTGTTTGAGTTCTGCTCCGGAAATGAATTATTAAGTTATGTATCCATGGAAATGGTAAAAATTAAACAAATTAAAAATTGTGAAGAGGTTGAAAACCCCAAAAGGCACATCTACACATGATGATTGTTCCACACACCGAGTTTCGATGAGCTATGTCTTACAGTTTTCGAGTTCTGCTTAGGAAACGAAATTCTAAGTTACGTTTCAATGGAAACGGTAAAAAAAATACCTCGAAGAAGTTAAAACCCCAATAGGCACATCTACACATGATGATTGTTCCACACACCAAGTTTCGTTGAGCTATGTCTTATAGTTTTCGAGTTCTGCTCCGGAAACAAAATCGGGACGGACGGACGGAGCCCATTTGCCATCAGCAAAGCAAATGTTTACATAAATCAGTAAATCTTAAATGTGTGATATAAGGACATGTAGACATTTCACCATGGTAAACCATTCATGAATAGTACTATGTAGATGTTCATTTCTATCTTTTTAAGACTCATTTCTTGCCAGCTGTCGTCTCTGTTTTATATAAATCGCCTATGAAAATAATAACTACCAGCCTCTAGATCTCGTTCCATATCCTTTTGCCTATGACTAATGAATGAAATATGTTTAAACTAACCACGTCATTGAAACGTATCAATAGTGTTAATTAGAATAGACCTATAGTCGTTTAAGGTACCAAGTAAAAATGTTTCAAAGGTCCAATGAATAAACCCTTTGATACCAACAATATAGTAATCACAAGAAGTAGTCAGGGGATTTGCAACATGCGATTACCTGTTTGTTAAGCATGTCATGATTCATCTATTAAAAGCCACTAGAAAAAAACATCATAGGGAAGTTGTCGATTTCACAACATCAATTGATGAAACATGAACAATTGGGTTACAGCATAAACTAGCATAAGGTTTAAGAGATGGGAGACGTGACACTCTCATTAGAACTGTGTATCATCACATCGATCAAATGCAGTGCAGCGGTTGGAAATAGATTTACAACTGAATTTACTGAATTCCCGTGTTAGGTAAGGTGTGCAACATGTTGAAAACATCTCTCCTTTTCTATTTTCGTTATATCTAAATGATCTTGAGGAACACCTCTCTGACAGTTGGTAATAACTTAAAACATGATTCTCAAGCTGTCAACGTTAACCTCAAGTCTTAATGTCTCATTTAATAATCATAAACGTGAAGTAAAAGAAAAATGAAGAGGGACCGTTAAATCGTGGTTATAAATACCTTCGAATCAAATCGCCCAGAAATGGGTGATTTTTCCAAGCAATTTAAGCGTTTAAAGAAAGCATAAACTGTTTTATGTGAAACCATTTTTATAGGAAATTATCTAGTAGCTCAATAGTTATCCTCCAAGCTGTATGACATTCTTAAATAATGACAAAGAGACAATGAAATCCATCAATGCTTTGTTTATGATAAGTTGGCTGTCGGCAGTCTTGACGAGAACGTTTTATGTTTAATGCACTGTTATAACTCCGATGAACAAAAACAATATCTAATCACGAGAGAAAAGCAAATTTGTTTCCCGCCAGCTCTGAACGCTCCTCTCCTTCAGAAGCACAAGTTGACACGCGGCAACAACTCGTCTGACAGTAAGTCTCAAAATGTATTCGATTAATCTTAACAGTTCGTAAATTGCTGTCTGACGTTGCAACATAAAAGGGTTAAAATAATATTAGTTTCAACTTTAATCATTTCTGAGCATTGTTTGTGTGTGCAGAAACCTGTGCAGTGCATTTGTTTCTTTTTCATGATTATACATTCTACTCTTACTGTCATACTGCCATTGAACGTTTTTGTGAGAGTTGTTGATTTGATAAATGTCATTGTAAATTATATTTATCTAACGCTTGGATGACGAATAAGAAAAGATGTCAAAGAGATTTACTTTAAAAGAATACATTTATATTTTTCAAATTCACAATTCGCAAAATGCAGTCACCATGGAATACATGTTCTCAGGTGACGGGTTTTCATAGATCGTTCATGAGGATGATCATTGCAAGATACTTCAACAGCTCCTCCGTTGTGACATATAATTCCGAAAGCTAATTTACAATTGATGCTTTCATCTAGCTACGTGATTGTAATGTTTCCTATTCATTACGTTGATTACTTCATTATGCTGGACTTGCCTCAATGAGATCACAGATCAATAGGTGCCTAAACATACAGAGCATCGACTGCTTTACCAGAACGGACAGTTTTAATGCTTTCGTTAGCACGTGGTAACCATGTGACAGACATCAATACAAGACGCTTTTACATGAAGAAGTGTTGAGAAGACTGTTAGTTTATTATGAGAGACTATCGATTACTGAGCCACAGCTGTCAGCTGTAGTGCTCTTATCAATGCATCAGTACCATTAGATAGATACATACATCAATAGCAGAAGGTGAATCATTACCAAGTGTCCCAGCTGTCATCATCTAGAAAAAAAGAGCCTAAGAATGAATTATTTAAAAAAAATGTAATGCTAAAGAGAAGATGACAATAATGTTTTAAGGCCTGTTTGCCGTTGGATAATCACTAAATATACAATGTATGACCCCTCTGTCCAAGGAACTTTTACAAACTCAGCTTCTCACATCTCAGATTTAATGAAATGAACACAAAACGAAAATACATGTTTGAGATCTGTATTACTTGGTAGGTAGGAAAAAGACTATAAGTTTGTGTCCATTCTGCGCTAGGTGAGGTTGGTGAGGTGAGTTGGGTTTTAACGCCGCTTTCAAGAATGTTTCACTTATATCGCGGCTGCTAGTATTTCTGCGCTAACGACATGTCTTTTTTGAGGTATGAGGGTCACCAAATCTACCATGAGCAAAGTTTGTACACAATTATCAGGAAACAAATGATCCCAGTGACTCTTATTCAGGGAACGTTGTACAGGATCACCATCATGTGCAGTTTATTATCCAGTCGACCAAATAGTTTGTTTTAGCTCTTTCGACTTCTTTGTTCTTTGTTGTGCAGAATCTAAATCTTCTTACGGTATCATATTAGGGGTCATATGTTCACCTAACATTTCGCTTTCTAATTCATTCGGTGAAAAGAGTTTGTACCCATAAACGCTAAACGCGAAATCTTATTACGGGTGGGCGAATGAAAACCTATCGGACCTTTTAGATCTGATGACCTAAAATGTTCCCATAGTAAATTTTCCTCATTGTTCATTTTAATCACCTTTCCGATAGCTTGCATGTTTTGTATGTCCAATACATGTCTCTGTCACTCAATTATGAATATAACATCGGTTATCGCACGATATATTTTATCCACATTTTCTCCTATGCACCACATGCTACAAAAGAACAGTAATGGCCTAACATGACTGATGTGTCTTCCATCTCTGGTTCCATCTTCAAAGTGAAACAGGAACTCAATTTCTCCAGAGCTTGTTGTAGCAATCAAAGAACGCCTGCATTCGATTAAATCCTATATCTTCATTCAAGTGTGTTTTTACTCACAAAGAAATGCTAACTGCCTCACTTTGATTGAGAGCTTGCGGCTGGTCTGATTAGGGGTAACTCTTGTTCACATTTCATTATGCTTTCGTTAGTGTAACAGGCTGATATATTGAACTCCAAACTGCCACTTTCCCATCCAATTCTCTTGTCTTAGCTGTGAATAGCTCCAGCGGAGATGCCACTTTACGAATCTCCCTATCTAATTGGCGTTGTCTAGCACTCGGGCAGATGAAAGTACCCCTGCCTCACTCACACGCTCTTGAGAAGTGCACAGCCGGACCACAAGCCCAACACACTGGTACATCAGGCAGACTCGTCTCCGCTGATCGACCAGGGAGAGAGCTGGTCACAGTAGATTTTACTGGCGGACTACTCTCAAAGTCTCTAGAGAATGATAGGGATAAGGAACAGTGGGAGAGGAGGAAGGGGGGACGGAGTTGAAGGATTATACGACGGAGAAATGAATAAAATGAAAGAGAAAGGAAAATAGAGTTGTTTACTTTTACCAACTAGTGCTGATTTGTTTTATATTAGAAGACACAATGTACAAGCCATTAAACATGTTCATCTCTGAACGGTATTACACTGTGATAACGTCATGACAATATGGTGGCCCTAGGGTTTTGACGTCACAGCATCTATGAGTCTTTATTTGATGACGTCTACTTTCAAGACGATATCTCAAAAGATATATAGTTTGATCTCACATAGGCGATGTCTCCTGTTGGGCATTGTTTTAGATATTAAAATGAAACTAGGGTGAGATAACATGTAAGAGAGAGAGGAAATAACACCTTGGGGACAACAATTTTAACATGAAGGTTAGCCTTGGGTGGAATGTGCACCTGATGAGAGCAAACAAGACCGACAGAGAGGAAGAAGACAGGGAAGGGAGGGGATAGTGGGACATAGCATGAACGTAAAATGGAGAGTGACAAGGTATAGCAAGAAAGACTTAAAGAAATATAGAGAGACACAGAACGAAGGACGGAACGTAGTATCTAGATTTAGAAAATAGTATATAAGAACGTGATATTCGTATTGATATGAGTGTTAGTGAGAAAACTAGATGTATGATCAGATAGCTTTAAACAAACGGGATATGTCTCGAATATGAACTGCACAACTGTAAAATCAGAATTTCGAGCAAGCCATAGAGAGAGGTGAATCAACGCAAGACAATTTAAGGGACGAGGAATAGGCAACTGTCAGGGAAGTTATCAATATGATTTAATGACAAGCTCTGTTTCCTGCCTTACCTGTTATTAATGCTTTTTCGTGGATCGATTGTACCGCTCCTATCGACAATTCGCACAATCACACTAAAATACGATTGAACGTAACACTCTTAACTTGTTCGTTGATCGGAGTAATAACCCGTGAAGGTCATGTCAGCTGACCTGTACTGTGACCTTTTATCTTCAATAAAATAAGCCAATCGGAGGCCTTTTTAGATATGTCATTTGATATGGTTTTTCGATGTCGATGCGATGGTTTTCTCGCCTCTTCCCTGATTGGTCGGAGCAAAAGGTCACCTGACTTGACCCTGTGAAGCAGTACTCAGATCAGAAACGCAGCCAGGACGGAGTATACGATCTGATTTAAATGAGATTCAAATCCGCCATTCGCAACTAATATATAGCTAATGAAAAGACCTTACTGTGGGTAGTTATGAAGTGTAAGATAGATAGACATGATAGATATCCAATCCATAACAAATACACACTGCAAGAATTTGGTTTTTCTCGCTCCATGTGTGTACAGGGCATATTTGCTATCACTGCACACCTCACGCTCGAAACGAGAGCGTAAAGTAACAACGTTAACACTGAAAAAACGCATACAATTTTGATTTTCTTAATAAAATATGTTTCATTTCATCTAGTGCGTGATTCCATTTGATGGAACGGGAATGCAAACTAACCTGCAACTTGCCTCAAGATAATGTTTTATTTAACATGTTTATGAGACTGCTATGACACAGTAGAATCCGTTCATGGTGTTAAACTCTTAATTACAAAGTTCCGAAGTATCATATAATGCTGAAAAAACGCCTGTGCGTTGGATAATCTAAAGCGACAACAAAATGTTTTGTGTCCGGTGATAATGTCATTTGCAATATTTTCAATTAATGACAATTTTATGGAAAGACAAACATTTCTCCGTAGCAATTGCTGCTGGTATCGAATGGCTATTATGGCTAGGTTGAAAAGAGAAATATTACGTAATTAATATTTCCCTCGCAGTGATATGAGCATTATTGTTGCATGAAACGTTTACATCGTTTGCATTATGCACATTTGCATAGACATCAGTGTAAATTGATATCATAAATTGTCTGATTTTTTGCCTTTTGGTTGCAATTCACCCGTGTAGGATATTATAAAGTGCATATAATGCATATGAGTTAATACTAATATCCAGATATTGCATGGATAATGTACTGGAAAATGTACGTTATGCCTGACGTCATACGATGCACTTGATTTGATGAAAGCCATGGCAGAGGTGTGAATCTTTTATTGAATGTGGCTATCAATAAAAGGCGTTTTATCTGTCTGTTTTCATTAAGGATAGCAATAACACCATTGGTACGTGCCTATTTAGTAGCCAGCACAGCACAACATCCACACGCAACCAGACCATAGAGACAAGTGTCTCACGTGTTGATAACAGGGCGCTAAATCCCACATCGAACCCCTGCGGTCATATCAGTCGTTCGGAGAACATATACGGTTCAACAAAACAATATCACATGTTATAAATAGACGTTTCATGTGGTTAAACATACGCAATTTGATATTGTCACGCGTTTGATTTTGGACTACACCTTGTCCACACGATATTGAACCGTTATCTCCCGGGATAAACCACTGTTAACTGAGACCAAGGCTTATTTCTAGCTACAATTCTGGTACTCCAACTGCGAAATAGTCTTTCATCATTGGCACATCATAAAGTGCTGAAGACTATAACGAGGAAAACACGTCACAGAAAGATGTTGGTGTAAAGGAAGTGGGGGCTCTAGTGACTGGAAGTGGTCTTTGCTGGCTCGCGGGTATTTCCGACAACACTGTTGGAATCAGATCAGCTTTGTCGTTAGCAAGTGGTTTCTTTTTTTTATAAATTCATTTTCACAAGATAATGTTTCACTTTGCGATCAGATCTGAATGATCAGCAAAAAATATGACTTTTTAATAAATCCTTCTTTGAATAAAATAATTTTCTCAAAATGAATGCTTTCAATTTGCAAACAGACTACAATTCCCAAGTGGGAAATTAACCAAAAAAATGCTAAAATGATATTTCCGTTTTTGCACCAGATATGAATTATCGTTAGAATGTGTTAGTTTTCAATAAAATAAACATCTAAAAAATAAGTTTTCAATTGTGTAAATGAAAACTTTGCTAGTGCGAGGATCTTGACACAGTAGCACAAATGAGAGACGTTATGTCAACTGTTTCAGAACCCTTTGTAAATAAATTGAGTTTGCAATCTACTTAAAACTGTAATTTTACACTCAACGTACCGCAACAGCTTGGATGATGAACACATCGTTATCCTTTTCGTGGGCGGAAAGCTCTTGTCCGGCGATTCTTGCTTCAAAAAGAAGTGCCCGATTCATTTAGCATTAAATCAAGTTTTGGGGGCATAAGAAAGTGAGGAAATGGCTTGTAAAATGCAATTTCCTTATGCGAAGCAGCCAGAAAATAGAATTTATGGCTCTTAGCCGGAGGTTTCAAGTCGGAGTTGCCTCCCGTTTGTATTCTCTTGGCACGGAGGTGATTTTATCAATTCTGGGTCCTTATGCGGAAAGGGCAGTGAAAGAGACATTGGGCAGAATTCGATAATGTCTTTTAAAGTTGCTTGTAAGCAGGGGACCCAGGGGAGCTATCTATTCCTCCCAGTCACCCTTGCTTCTATCTGAGGAATTGAACTGGGATCAATCTTAATAAATAACCCTCAAGAGCCGGATCGATTAAGCAGAGACTGTGCGTACAGAAATGTCATACATTGTGTATCTGTCGTTATATAAATAACGTTACGCTGAGTTTGTTACGCCCCTTCCTTTGCTCATAGTAAATGGAATCTGTGCTTGTCCATATTCTGGGACGGGGCTTGTGTCCGGGAACTCGGTGTAACTGGCTTGATTGTCCCAAGAAGAGGTGAAGAATTACGAGTGATTGCGCCCGTATCAGGATATATATCACACAGATGAAGTTCATGAAGAGGCATCGGCTGTATAGTCCGGGTGACGTCAACTACTACCTTCAAACCCCGGTCTGTGACGTCAGAGCTGCACGGCGACGTCACTGCATGAGGAGTGATGGTTAAGGGTCCCATTAGCTAGGGATTTTTCTTCTCTGTGGCACTCTTTCATTGATTTATCACCGGCGGCTTAATTAAGGAAACTGTCGAATCGCTTTCTCTCGCTTTCTGCAGAAATAATGGCACTGTAAGGGACGCGTGATCTTTTTAGAGTTAATTTCATGACTCCTGTAATTCTATTAAACGTTTCATTTGTCTTCATTTTAGTTTTAACAGTGCCAACATTCACAAAGGGTGTGATCGTATTTGACGAGAGACTTTCACTAAGTAAACAAAAAGATGTTAACGGATCTAAGCGTGACAAATGAAGTAATTGTATGCAAATGTACAAGGAAATCCAACTTCACTCAAACATCAAATCGATTGATTATTCTTTTCAAAGGAAACGTGAATGCTTAAGTGCGCATGCACTTTCCTGAAACCGGTTTCCCTGGAAATTGAAACACAACGTTCCCTATTCTCAACGCTCGGGCCATTCATCCGATGAGTTATAAGCCGATAACACACCTCCCTTCTATTAACGTCGAGCACCTGCCTCTAATCTGTCCGTATTCGGAAAATGCACTTTTCTTTAATCCGCCTCTGTTCGGACTTTAGGAACCTCGACTTGAATCCCATGTCGATACACGTCCGATATCCCTTCACATATATTCTTGTGAACCAGGAATCCCTTTGAGAAAAAGATCCCAGTATCGAGTGGGCTTTGTGGCAAAAAGAGGATACTAATAAATTCAATGTGACGGAATTGTGAATGACGAGGGATAAGGCAAGATTTATTTTGGTTCTAGCGTTCTATCTGGGCTGGCTGAGAGAGCTGGAATTCTTTGAAGATATCAGCTGGATATCCCTTGGGTACTGTGTCGGAGTTCACAAGCACACGATTGATTCGCCTTCAACACCACACAACAGCACATCGGTTACACACTTGTAGCTCGGTGTAGTACCATGCACATCATCTCCCCTAGCTTTGCATTTTCACAACAACTGTACATGTACGTGACAACCACAGGGAAAGTGCTTTACATTATATTCGTACATGTTTCTTAGTTACAATTTTATGTGACAATTTCATTGAAAATGATAAAAGATTTTAAGTTACAGCGAATTTCAGAAAATACATGTACTTTCTAGTGCATTTACCGTAACAGTACTTACAACCATGCACTAAACCTTTCCGCAAATACACGTATTTACTGATTTCCCTGATTTACTGTAACTGCTTATACCAATAAAGTTATACTGGTAATCACGAAAGTCTTACGTAAGTTTCCTATAACAACTTGTTTTAACTATAACTATTCTGTCATATCCGACCGTCTCTATTCTCACACGATGAAGACATTGTGACAAGAATATGGCAGTACAGACCCCTAGACGATATTGTTTCTTTCCTAAGTGCTTTTGGGTTTTGTCACAGCCCTTAAACAAGATACATGTTATGTATAGATGAAAACTACTTTCTGACACTGTGGGAATGTGTGTGATCCAAAGGTTCATGGTGACCCATTCTCTTCCCATAGAGATTAACCCCTTCAGTTTGTTTCAAGTGTTACTTCTGTTACACATGGGCTATATTCGAATTTTCTCGCATAATTCCTTGGCGTTGGAAGTTTGCAACACTGGTCACATCCCAGCTTTTGTCCAACCAATCACCGTTCTACATCTGCGTCCGGATTCTGTATTTTAAACAATATGTTATGAGCATTGCATAAATGAGACAACGCTTCTCATTTTAACAGTTACGTAATGGTCAGGTAAGAATAACGCCACTGATTGCACAACTAACTTCTGATGCAACCTATCAGGATTCTCTATTTCTCTTCCAGGAAGTGCTCGACATTTATATAAATATTAGATTATTAGTGTTTCTGAGACATGGAGCACTCTGGAACTAAGGAAAGATGACTTGATGTTCAGAAACGGTCTTAGAGTATTGACAACTTTGGAACAATAGTCTGTTGTATTCTATCTCAGATTGATGCATTCGCATATATGTGCAAAATGCATCGAATGTCGTTGCATTGTAATTGAGATCTTGATATGCTGAACTTGTAGGTCAGATTATCGCAGAACAAGATTGTGTAGACCCAGGTGTTCTAAGGTGACGTATTACATGAATTGTTCAAGGCCTAATGTCTGTTAGAAACCTCAAGTTTCCAGTGGTGTATCTGTATGCCGTTTCCTATAATTTGCCTTTGGGCGATAAGCGTTGATATAGTGAGATGAGATGTAAGATGATATAGTGACTTTATTGAGTACTACTTATTTCATTAACAAGTTGAGGTCCCAGTATTATTCACAAATCTGTATTACTGACTTAAGTTTAAGTTGAGTGTAATTACAGATGAACAATACAGCCATAGCCATGTTTCTTAATGTGGCCCAAAACGGAAGGCATATCCGTTCTTGTCGATTTACAAACTTAACGTATGACTTGTCGCAGTTTAAGCTATTTCGAGGCTAGCTTGGAGAGCTCCTATCGGCGATTTTTAATTGACGTTTAAATGAAATGTGTTACTTACCAACGAGACATGTACTTTCGCTTTCTTCCCGTAATGGCGTGCAATGACGTTTTAAGAAAATAAAATACTTCAGCAGTAGTGAGATTTATCGTTTGATTTATTTGTTTGAAACAAAATCTTGGATTGGAACATGCCTTCTATTATAAACCAAGTGTCCTGTGACTAAAACTGTTGCGAGGGAGAAATGGAAGCTTGTCACTCGACTTGTCAAGAGCAGGATTTATAAAAAAAAATAAAAAATCAACGTGAAGTTCAAAACTGCGGATCACGAAATTAATTCTGAAGTTTCGAATAACATTTGTTAAAGTATGTTTATGATTTATGTTCGGATTGCCTGAACATCAAATCTGCTTTCAACCTTTATTTTCTACCAGAAATTCGTTAATAGGCCTTTTGACACATGTTCATGTTGCTTTCTATAATATTTCATTTGACATAAAATACATGTCAGGAGTTTAACTTGCAAGTGTTGGGTTGTATAAGTGAAACATCAGTGAGGTTGTCATTTCTTATCATACAGCTGAACGTAAAGCACTTGCAAATTACTGCGTATATAAAAACGCTGAATTACATTTTCTGTCATGCTTAGGGATACAAACTCCTGACGTTCCTGACGTCATCCTTGGTAAGTGCATGTGTTCTGGGTCGATTACAATCAGATTGCGTAGATCACACCAGCAACAAATTGTCGATAAATGTAAAGGGACAACACAGGTTTTCCGTGTGTAATCCAGGGAATTATCAATGAATTCAACTTACAAATCAAATTATCTGAAAGAGTTGCCATTATGCAAGCGTTTGATTCACACATAAAAGTTCATGATTTTATCACTTTATTACGCACTGTCGCAGACTATGAGAACAAAATGGTAGATTATTATTAGGTGGTTACGCCAACATTCTTTATACAGCGACTACACTGCTGAGCGTACGCGGGCCAAACTATAAAGGATATTCAGTAGAATCAAACAGCTTAGTTTCTGTTTGGATCGCACAGTTTAATATGAGTGCTCAATCTGAGATTGCTCCCTGCAGTGCCGCTTAAGTATCGTGGAATCTCAAGAGAGAGATTCCAACGCGAGATGTCAGAAAACCGCTCCAGTCTGCACAAAGACTCATCGGAAGAGATCATTAATTTTTTATATTTCCCACAAATTTAATATTCTTTATTTTTGTTTTTCCTTCAATCGATGAAGAACCAGTAAGCTTTTCAGTTATTTCCCCTCAGGGTGCTTTTCAGCCCAACTCGTAAAATGGCACAAACGTTCCAGATGAAAATCACTTCCACAATCACAGGAACACCACGCCATAGTTCTCATTGTAATGAACGTGTTTCTGTCTTGATTGTTGTACACTGGCGCGATTAATCTCCTAATTGCAGCACTAAGTGAACACATGCAAAGCTTAACTTGCATCCGCAGGCTATTACTGGACAACCTGTCGCATGTTTATATCTGCAGTAAATGAGCAAAGCAGCGGGAACTCTATGATTACAGTTACGAACCATGTTTTGCATTGAAAACTGCTGTCTTGAATTATTCATGAACTTTGATAATTTTATTAACCTTTACGACGCAAGAAAAGAGTTACATGTAACCGGTTACTTTGTTTTTGTAAACGTCTGATTATTTTACTCCCAAAACTTGTAAATTGTTGTTTTTATATAAAAGTTTTAATTATATTCCAGAGGATGCAGTCGTGCCGAAGTAGTGTGATCTCCATACACACGAATGAGGCATGCAGCCGTTAGATGAGCGGTGAGTAGTATATATATTTGTTTTATTGTGTAATGATGGATGCATTAATATTCGAGTTTCTGAATATCATTGCATCTCGTACAGTTGTTACGAACTTTCTACGGTATATCATAACCTGCAGATTATGAGCTCCCTATGTGTTGATTGTAATCATTACTAGACTGCGCGAAACAACATTACAAACCATATGTTCTCTCTGAAAGAAGGCTCATCAATGACAGTCGTGTTTCCCATCCTTTGACTCTTTGTTAAACGTGCTTGGAGATGTCTGTATTAGGGGGTGCATAAATGTATATATACACACTGACCTCATTCTAAACTAAAGGGGTTAATAGACAATTCGTTACATCATTTTATAAAACAAGTGAATGATTTGGGTTACAATAAAGGAAAGTGAACTGGATACTATAACGTGGTGGCACGTAAAGTGTTTTGTTCATTATTTGACAAAATACGTACATATCCGCGGTATCATTGAGCATACAATTATGATACCAAGATGCCCCTGTCATTATATATTTTATTTAAATATATATAAAAAAAACTTCACAATCGAATTTTGAAAGAGATATACTATATCAGGAATCAGGTATTGGGATTCTGATTTATGTTTTAAGATATAGGTGAGAATAACTTTGAAAACCTCGCCCGTCTGAATTTGAAGCGATAATCAAAGCGGGTTATAAATATATAATACTTGTAATAATAGTTGATAGTAAGTGTATATTGTCTCGATTTTATGCCCATTTGGTTCCGATATGTAATGTACATAGAGATAATAATCGTTCATTGACTTTAATGGTAGTAACACCGGATATAACAGAAGCCGACTTTTGCTGGTTGGTGCAACACGTACAGTAGTTATTGATATAACATGGACAACATGGTACTGTATGTGCGACACAAACCGCTCCTATGTAATAAACACCTTAAATTAACACTTGCCTTTGTATTGTCGCGAGTGTTTCATAAGTGACGTTTGTCATTTATATGTATTATTTTCGTCGTGTTTTAACCATGCTGTAAATTATTGTTCTTACATGAGCTCTCGTTATTTGTATAACTTATCGATTGGTCAGACGATGCTTAATAAGTATTTATGGTATCTATTATATTCACTAATTTGACTCATTTTATGTAACTGCTCGTTAATTAATTCCTTGAAGGGCATTTAGAAGTGGAATACATAAGAAAACAATATTTTTGTGGCAACAACTTCCACTTTATTTTAAACTTCTAAAATTGTATTTTATCGGCTGTTAATAAGTTCGTTGTTGTACTGTGGCATTTAAATTGACAATTAAGGGTTAACTCCCATGTTGATTTCTTAAAATGTATTTACGGATTGGACTGCAACAGATAAAGATAATCACATGGAACGTTCTTTCACTCAGTTAATGCAGGTTTACCAGGATGTCATGTGTACATAAGTTTATCATCCAAAACTGTGTTCCACAGGAGATATCGCTTGTGTGAGATCAAGCGATATCTCCTAGGAGATATCGTTTTGGCAGTAGATTTTGCACACTGCCCTGTCACCGTCAACTACATGACATCACAATGCTTTTACATCATCCAACAATGTCATCACAATGATATGACGTCATAAACATGATGACGTAACAATGCTATGACATCACCGCATTGGAAGTCAAATGGCAGAACTGTGCTCAGAGATGTACACTATTTTCATTGAAACGTAATAATAATGATTTTGGATGATAAATGGAATCTCACCCTTGTGTCTTCTGATATCAAATATATCAACACTCGTTGATAAAAGTAAAAATATCGTCGGCAAGCCTCGGATATTTGTAACTTTTATCAAATCGTGTTGATATATTTGATATCAGAAGACACTTGGGTGAGATTCTCTATGTATCATTTTAGAGAAAAAGTAGTTTGTATGTCCTGTGGCATGTTATTACTATAATAGATGTGCCCTCATACTAAGAACTTCGGTTCAGAAATAGTGAATCCCGCCTATATTACACAGCATACGAAGATTATCAACAGACGAACAGAGAACAATGTTCTTGACTAAGGCGATAATAAATGGCCTCTGACGCATTTGTATTACTCATTATAGGAAACGTGTACACCTGTAGTTAGTAAACCTAATATGTTGCAAACAAATCACCACATTAACATTCTTTTTTTTAATATAATCCTACGGTTATACATAGAAAATGCTATCAGTTCTATATAGGTCAGCGTATTACAAACTAATTGCAGCTACGCGGGGGCGCCACTGTTCCACTCGTAATAGCTTCCTCAGTTTTAGTTAGGCTTGTAATCCTCTTGTCAATGAGGAATTAGGGGTTCATTAAAGACCATCTTTAGTTAGATCTCCCATCAGAATGGTTAGAGAATGCTAATGCAGCGATCAGTGACCTTTTTAATTTGCTTGTCCGTCGATAGAAAATACTCATTCCTGAGGCATATTATGTCAAATCCATATAACTTCCATTTTACTGTAGAAAATCAGACGTGGTGTACCAATATCTGACCGCTAATGAAGGCAATATTGGCCAAGCATCGCTATACAATGTCTCACTCGCTAATGTCTGTAGGTCTTTTTGCCGCGTTTCGTCAGAATATAAATATGTATAATGTAATCAAGGTATTTTCTAGTAAACTGAGGATTTGACCTCAAGTCCCAGATTATTATATGAACTCAATAAAATAGTATTAAATGAATCAATAATGTAAAGACCATAAATATTAATTGAATACGATGCGAATATGTCAAAGGACAATTATATCTTTAAACACTTATAGTTCACGTATTCTTATTTAAAACTGAAATCACAGATTGCAATAGCAGAAACAAAAGCGTTAAGGTAAGGTCTACAAGACATTTGTATATCTACGAAATATTTCATATCATAACCGATTATGTCTTATAATGTGGAAACTAATAACTCAATATGATTCACGTCGCAAGGCAAGACAAGGTGACACAATCTCCATGAGCAAACAGCCATCCTCTCCCTGGACAGATATTGATTATACTGTATGTTTTTGACCGGGTTAATATGGATTTGCGGTCAGGATGAAAATATGGATATCGTGCAGTTATTACTATTACATATACAAACCAATCCATACTATTGATATATAAATGACAAGTCATTGTCGGGTGAAACAGCGACCTGTACCTTATGCTTGTAAAAAGCATCTTTCATCTGGACTTGTAAATAAATATGCCTACGAATATGATACATTGTAGGACAATGATGCTATTTTGTTTGTCAGTGTCAGATAAAGGATGTTGATTAAAAGTTGATAGGCGAGGAACTGGCTGTTGTCGGGGCATGATAAAGATAAAACGATTCTTCCAATGCTCCTAGTGTTGTTACTTAACAAAACAACTACCACGATAGCTATATCTTCATAAATCATTCAGACTCCATGTAATTAGATGATTATTCCCAGAGCTCTCTCCAGTGTTTATATAGCGAGGATACCTTCCTCAATTATTCTGCTACTACACTATGCACGCTCCAATAAAACATCCGTTTTATTCCGTGACATGACAATGGTCGTGCACTTATCCCCAATCGCCAATTATATCATAATTACTAGTTTCCAATTAAAATTGTGTAACATCAGTAGCATGTGCAGAAACCGAAACTGCACGTCCAATTTACATGCACAGAAGTTATGTGACCTATTAAACAGTATCAACTCTAACTTGTCTTCATGTCTGTTATAAATAATATTCCAAACTTACGTTTGACTCATTGACGCGCGCCACACGCTGTGCATTGTCCGGTTTTCGATCATGAATCACCGTGCTAAGTCTACTTTCATCAAAATGATAGTTTTCGGTACCAGTCGGTACTTCTTGATAAAGTAACACCATTTTTAACGTTTGCAATATGTGACACACCGTCCTAGTTCAACAGTTTTGTATATTTTCCAACAACTTAAACACCGTTGACTCTAACGACTAGTGTAATATTTTTGTGACTCAGGCCGTTTCAATGTTTGGTTAATTGTGAAGAATGATAAGTATTTTATTGCATGGATAAGGACATACAGTGGGTGCTCGTGAACCCATGTCCACTTGTCCCGTCAGCTATAATTTAAACGAATGATAAGATACACATATTGATATTAAATATTGAATGTTTTCTTTTTAAATAGAGCATATATTAGAGTCTTAATATTTTATTTTCAATATGCTATTTTTGAACCATGAGATTTTCGCGTTTGCTTCTGGGGTTACTGCACAGGGTTAGATTTTGCTTATATCAGGTTGTTTAAAGCATTTTGAAGTTTCGTTTCTCATTGTATATCAACTTTAACAGTTTCAGTATTCTAAGCTAGTAAGTCTTTTGATCAATAAAATGTCTTCTATTGAATACGATCTATACTACCTGGGTCTTTTGGAGCTATTTGGGATCACATTGCAGGGATCTGTAATAGTACAAATTAGTGTCGAGTTCCTTCTGTGATTCGAACCCACACCGTAAACGTCAGGCGCCATTCGCCAGCACTGACTGTTTCAAGAGCTTACTCACTGAGACCTCGGCAGATATTTTGTCTTTGGAAGAGGGTACTTTATGTACCGTCAAGCTAATATCTATATCTAAATATCTATTATCATTATTATCATCACCATCGTCGTTGTTGGTATATTATGATGGAGTGTGATGACAACCATTCGATGATAATGAGAACAGAAAGGTAGACACTCACTGGTGTATGTCTTCTAATATTAAAACTTTAATGTTAATCGCTATTCTGTGAAGAGGCAGACAATTAGACAGTTGTTCAACATGATATTCTCTTGGGGCAAGCTGTTTACTTATTGAATATTTATAAAGTTATTCTTACAAATACAGCGTTAGCACCATTTCTCACAGTTTTCCACTCCAGGAGCAATGCTGCAGATGTTTAAGATATTAAGAAAACAAAGGTGCAGGACTAGTGTTTAATAATCAATAACTATAAAGGTTTGAAAAACATTTTCTATTCATTCTGCTCACAAGACAGTAGAAATCAAATGAATGTGTATGTTTTAAGGATTGTACGAACAGATAATTGAATATTTTAGCGGGTTTTAAAAGATGTAAACAATTCAGGGAAATACTGCAATTGTTTTATCCGTACTTTTACGAAAATGTATATTTATATGCTAGTTTAGAATTGTGCTTGTTTGATGTTTTGCTCTTCTGTTATCTGTGTTACCACATTTACAAATTAAATTATGCTTAAGGTTTTCAAGGTAATGTAAACATGTACTTTGAGACTGTAAGTGGTGTCTGGTTCAAGTGATACAATAGGAAGTATTATTCAATGAGTTTGAAACAATAATGGAGTGCTTGAGTATTTTTCTGAAACAAAAATATGTGTTATCTGTTGATGACCCTTAATGATACACTTACTTGGTAAGATACTCTCAATTAATCCTTAATTCAACATATGCCAAACGTCACTGATAAGTAATAAGGTTATGCAAGAGTGATTTGAAGTTTAAACCTTTTTCATTTAAATCACGAGTATGGGAATAATTGCATTTGTTAGAGGGATGATATATTTATGTAAGGCCATCCTTTTGCTCAAATGCTGTTGTTATTGACGACATGGGACACCATCTTTTATACTGAGAGTGTAAAGTTTGAAAGTAAACATGCATATATGTCCTGCTTTGCCATGAATTTATAACAGAACTGTGTTTGTATTAAATATCGATAGAGTTTATGACACGACTTATTTCACCAATTTAAAGAAATGACAATCTGAAAGTTCTTTACACTCTGCTATGCTTTTGTTGTCTCTCCTTAATGTTCATAAAGTTTTGTGGAGTTCGACGTCACAGACAGGAAATAAAGGTGATAGAATGTGTGAAGTTTGTCCCATTTAGTTACAGAAAAGGTCATTAGTAACTGTTAATTTGAAACATTGGAAGAACATTTTCAAGTAACACTGTTTATTCTTTATACTATATAAAATTATAAATGAGATGTATTTCAAAATAGTGTCAAAAGAAAATATCAACATAAATAGTGAGTCCCGACCATTGTACACATAATATGAAGATTATTAACAGGCGAACAGAGAACAATATGATTGATTGAGGCAATAATAATTTGCCTCTATCGCAGATGTATTTCTCATTTAAAGGAATTGGGTACATCAATAATCGATAAACCTGATATTTGGCAAACAAATCGCCACATTAACATTTAAGTTTTATATATTATTCTATGATTATCCATAGAAAATGCTATCAGTTCTACGTAAGTCAACGTAGTACAAAATAATTGCAGCTCTGCGGGGGCGTCGCTGTTCCACTCGTAATAGCTTCCTCAGTTTTAGTTAGGCTCTGATAAGCCTCTTGTCAATGAGGAATTAGGGGTTCATTAAAGACCATCTTCAGTTAGACTTCCTATCAGAATGGTTAGAGAATGCGTAGATGAATGCGACCAGTGACTTGTTAGTATGCTGGTCAGTCGATGGAAAATACACAAATCTCCTGAAGCATATGTCAAATCAATATAATGTCCATATTATTGTAGAAAATCAGACATGGTGTACCAATATCTGACTGCTTATGGTGGCAATATTGGCCATGCGTCACTACACGTTAGCTCACTCACTAATATATATTTGCGGCTTTTCCTCAGAAAATATCATATATTTTGTAATACAGGTAATTTCTAGTCAAATCAGGTTTTGACCTCAAGTGCCATATTTGAATTGTGATGAATTATATGAGCTCATTAATAATAATAGTATTGAATTAATTAATAGTTCAACATAGATATTTATTGAATGATATTCGAATATGTGAACTGACTATATGTTTTTTTAAATGCTTATATTAAAAGTATTCATAAAATTCTGTACAATCACATATTTAAATTCCCTTAAATAAGCATCATAGCTCTACCAAGCAAAATGATCGTGAATAAATTCACATATCTACGAATTACATAAATGATTAAGTTTTAAAATCATCTAAAGAGGTCCGTAACAATTGCCCACGCACATCTCCAATTGTCAAATTTTCGCTCTCAGATGTTTATAGCTTAGGTCCATTATTCATCAACAGTGTGTTGTGAGAACATTAAAAATCAAATTCCCTTTGAATACTAATAAAGAAAGGTATTGGTATTATGGTTGTGTAAAATAGTTTCTTTTGTGGTAAAATATTATCTGCTCTTCAACCATATATAAATGAATTTTTTTCAGTGAAGAGTGATCTCTCTTTGTCAATACTTTTCATATATATACAACTTCAGCATCAAATTACTCAGAAAATAGGTCCGTGGCATATATATTTTTTATTTTCTATTATTCTTCATCTGTAAGTTTTTCTAAAGTTTGATCATGTTTGAATTATTTTTCATTTCTTTTGAAGTTATTTCTGCAGAATCCTAAAGGTTAATCATTTTTCTATACTAATAACATTCCATTTATGAAAGAAAACAACAATATAGCTGAATGATTATCATTATTTTTGAAAAAGTGACTTTAACAAAATAAAACACGTTTGCCATTTTTTTAGACATTACCAACAAAAACATCATTTTGCAGAAAAAAAAGGTTTGTGGCAAGCACTTTTTCATTTCGAATCTCGAATAATACATATTCAGCTTGCATCATCCTTTATTTTTTATTATTGATGGGAACCTCTTTAAGAATCACTTAATACGAATGAATGTTAAGTCCACGTCGCAAGGCAGACATAACAAGGTGACGGAGTCGCTATGAGCAGGAAGGCATCCCCTCCAAGGACATATACATACATGTACATACATGATATCGTGCAGTAATTACTATTACATGTAATTTATTACACCAATTCCGTATTCGGGGGAAACAGCAAGCACTATATTTATGTGTAGCGTCCCTTATGTTTGTGAAAAACATAAAAATAAGAACACATTTAATCTGGATTTGTGTACGAATATGAATAAATGCATTTTAAGGAAAAGATTGTGCGGTGTCAGATAAAATTAAAAAATGATAGGCGGGGGACTTAGTGGATGGTGTCGGGGCATGGTAAAGATAAAACGTTTCTTCCAATTCTCCTAGTTTTGTTACTTAACAAAACAACTACCACAATAGCTATACGTTCATAAATCATTCAGACTCCATGTAATTAGATGTCGTATTCCCAAAGCTATCTAGAGTGTTAACATAACAAAGATAGGTTCCTCAATTATTCTGCTAACTACACTAAGCATGTTCCTATAAAATATCGTTTTATTGATTGAATTGGTTCAACACGAGAAAGATAAATGGTATGCTGGTTTCTTAGGTTATTCCCGTCCCTTTCAGAAACATGGCGTTTTTTGGTATAAAGTATTTAGTGCATAAACACACCCACACAAACACATGACCACCATTGATCCTGGAGAAAACCTGGTTTATATTTTTTATTGAGTATTGTATACTCTCTCATAACAATTCATGGGTTATTCTTGATCATTGTTTAAGCGTTTTGTATTATATGTTATGCCAAAGAGGCGATGCTTTGATAAACATCTCTCGGTCTTGTTCGTGTCGGTGGTAGATAAATTATAATGTACATGGCTCAGTAAGGCCATGGGAATCGATTTTGTCATTCGAAAAAATAAATTGTGTTCACAATAAAATGGTCGCAATGCATTTTTTGCTTTATACGCAACACCTTTATTACTACTACGAATAATTGGGTTTGGGTGATAAGGTGTTTTACTCTCTAAAGTTAATTTAAATGACACAAATTATCATTATAAACAGGAAATTAAAAAAAAAATGTTTTAAAAAAACGTGCTACTGTCCCTTTAAAGTGTTACATTCATTCAATTTCTTCCTAATGGGGGATCCTTCTGACCAACAGTAAATAATGGACATTATCACATACTCTTGACGAATAGAGACAATTCGATGGATATACAACTTCTGAAACTTTGAAACCAGAGTTTACACATCGATCCTAGTGTCGATGTCAAAAGCAAGTGATGATGCCAACAGCGATATTAGAGTCTGTCGAAACGCCTTCAAATAATAAATAAGTTGTATAGGCATTAAATTGTCTCTATTCGTCGACACCTCAATTTCTACAATGTCTATCAAAGTCACACATACTGTTGATTCCGAAAAATGTAAAAAAAGATGTATTAATTATTGGTTCAACCTGATGAAGTGTTTCTTATTGCATCATGTCAATCAGATGCAAAATAGAGCAGACATATCTTTTTACACAACAAGCAAAATACTAAACTAGCAAAATACACGAGTATACATGTTTATTTCTGTGTGTCACTACAGATATCGGTATTATTGAAACACAATTGGAAAGCAATTTCAAGTACGAATAAAGCAGCGACCATCATTGCAATATGTCCCTGAACTGTTCACGTCATTTGCAACCCTCTATAAAATTCAATTATTTGTCTGTACAATACTTTAAAGGAATACACGTTAAAATGATTTATACAGAGGCAGAGTGAATAGGGATTGTTTCTCAAACCTTTATAAGTATGAATTAGTAATGGCTGGTCCTGCACCTTTGTTTCATAATATCTAAAACATCAAACGCACTTCTCAAACGAATGGAGCAGAGAAATGTTGACCTATTGTGGTAACACTACATTTAAAAGAAAATCTTGATAAATATTCAATGAGTAAATACGTTTCCCCGAGAGAAATGCATGTTCACGGATTAACGAGTAACATTAAACTTTGAATATTAGCAGATATAAACCAGTGAGTGTCTTCCTTCCATTGTAATAGTCATTGAATGGTTGTCATCACACTCAATGGCACTAATATAACAGCAACGGCGGGGATTGTGATTCTAATGATGTATGAGTATATACATAACACGCCCACTTCTCGTTCTAAAGCTTGACATTACACAGAGTACCCATTTCCATGACAAACTACCGATGTCTCGGTGGCTGAATGAATAAGCTCTTGGTAGAGTCAGTGCAGGCGAATGGCACCTGACGTTTACGGTGTGGGTTCGAATCACCAAAGGACCTCGACCGGAAAGAACACCTAAAAGTGTGCAATAATTTGTACTTTTGCAGATAGTGTGATCCCCAATATCACGTTGTAACATACATTTAGTTAGAAATACTTGCCATTTAGATAGTGAACAAATTTAACATAGTTATATTTGGGATAACTCTACCTTCAATAGTAAAAATTATTGTACCTTTTCGGGCCGAGTCCCACGCCGGATTTGAACCCATACCCTCAGAGTAAGGTAACTATCGCCAGCATTGACTGTACCAACAGCTTACCATACGACCATTTCGACATGTTATGTATTATGAAAAAAATCAAAATGCCACAAAGAGCCTTGACATAAGCAGAATATAACCGTATGCAATGACCCTAGCAATTTGTATTGTACCTGTGTTGTAGTTCATGCAGATATCATGGGACGTTGCAATAATAACTTCTGGGCTTAACAAATTAACATTAATATCTGAAAAGGTACATATTTATTACAATATTTATCTTTGTAATTTTCATTTTTCAATTTAGTACTTACGATGTGCACATTTCGATTATATATAATCATAGTAATGCACTATTTCTGGGAAGCTTGGCCTTCAATATTGTGAGTAAAGATTATCAGAACACGGGAAATTTGTCACCTCTATCCACACAAATCAAACAATAATGTATTTGTATGTGAGAGGTATGTCCGTAGAGATAACATTGATCGATCAAGTTCGATAAATGTCATCTTGACAAGACTCTCATGACAGTTGTACCATAGGGACAATTGCTGACATGATAAGTGAGGTAGATTGCCCTTGAGATCAACATGGTCCTCAGGGTTGATCGACAATTAGCCCTGGGTTCACAGGTCAGTATTGGTCCGAATGTTGATAATCAAAGTAGATACAGCTGTAACTAAACGTTTTTAAATGAAACCATTATCTAACCAATGACGGGATAAGTTGTGATAGTCTATAAAATGTATTCCGAAGTTCTAAAGTTTTGAGTCTGAGATGCAGGGTTGATATACGCTAATGCCTAGTAAAGCAACAGTGTGGGAAGTAATACTTCACGGTCAGTGTTAATGAAGGTGATGAGTTTGCATTCAGATAAAAAAATTCAATCAATCTTTGAGAGGTGTCAGCTAAAAAGACATGTACAGATGTAACGCTGAACCTACTTCAGCAATTGAGTTTCATGTTAGACCTAGTTCATCGACAGTGGATTGTGTTGGAAAGCACATGTCAACATTAATTTTTTCCCTAATTGGAGGTAAATACTTTTTTGGGACTTTATATTGATATACTGAACTGAGTGTTTGCAAGCTTAAGATTAGGCATGTAAATAGCTTTCAATTATATTGAACTAATTTCCGGACATTTAAACAAAAATGTCACTTTAATTAACAAGTGTAGAAGCGAGCACAGCTCACATACACCCGCTTCCAAATATAGTTTGACATAATTGAAAATAGGAAAGGCACATCTATGGCAATGCATAACCTGTGTTAAGTTGAAAGAATATGAAAAGAACAGTTACAGAGATAACTGTTAAGCCAAAAATAAAATTAAGAAATAGGTCTAACCGTCAAAAGGCACATATCGACATCATGGTTGACATGAGTATTTCCATGGAAACCGCCTAAAATAAATTCAGAAATCCGTCTAAACCTGAAAAGGCTAGAGTTCATGGCTAACATGTGTAGCAAGTTTGGTGAAGCTAGCATGAACAGTTTTAGAAATATATCCGCACAAAATGACCTCCTTACAGAGTCACTGTTTCGGTCATATTTCCATGGAAAAACCAAAAATAAATTCAGAACTCGGTCTAACCCTCAAAAGGGACAACTAGAGATCATGGCTAACATGTATACCAGGTTTGGTGAAGCTAGCATGTACATTTTTAGAAATATGCTCTGCACAAAACTTTGTATCGGACGGACAGGCGGACGGACAGACAGTCAGACATACATTTTGTACAGACAAACAGACTGACCAACGGACAGACATACAAACGGTCAGACAGACAGAATGGACTGTATATACCCCCGCTTACGCTGTAAGGCGCGGGTATAATAAACAAAAATAAGCATAAACACATTCTTAATGGTGTTTTCGAGTCTCAATATTAATCAAGATTAATACTTTCAAGCACAAATCATTGTTCTTTACTCGCACATCGTAAACAAACAAACGAAACAGAATATATTTTGTTTGCGTTATTTATTTATTTACCATTTGATTCAGTATTGTAATTTCTACAAACCGTGAACGAACTGTTTTACCCAACTAGGTATTTTGTTTCGAATTGTAAAATCAATGATAACATAAAGATATTCGAAAACTAGATGAGCGTTTGCGTGACACATCAAAAGCAGAGCAGCCCTAAAACGTAAGAGTCTTGCCTTTACCTGTTCCGCCTTCTCCACAGCCACAATAAAATTGGCAAATCTTTTAGCAAAAATGTGTTCATCACTGAATCATCACTTGGGTCACTTTTATACGTGTTTGTTCTTAAAACCTATTTTTGATTCTAAAATTTCATTAAAAGGTTAAAATTACTTTAACCCATAGCTCGTGACATTGAACTTTCCAGAACAATCATGCAAACCATGATCGTAAAATAATCAAGAGACAGTCTCTCCATTGCTATCAGCAACTAGACATATGTTAATAAAATACTAAAACAAAGAATGACATTAACTAATTAACGTGTAAGTTTTTCCTGACCATTGATGTCATGAAAATTCGTTAATTTTGTCATCAATGCGGCTACGGGGGAAATTACAGTAAAGTAGTTAGTTAGTTAAAATCAAAGACATCTTTATGACAGTTCTGGATTGTCAAATGTGGCGACGAGCTGCTGGATTGTTTCAGGAGCTGACATTGTCCTATGCTTCTCATTTCATTCAGCTCTGTCCCAAGGCAGTTGGAAATTATACTTACATTAGACAGTGTACTTTCTTTCCAAATGCCGATAATCAGTCAAGACCTGATCATTTTCCACAATGTGTTACTAATATTTATTCTAAAGATGAGTTTTAATTCTTGTGAAATCCTAGTTTAGAGTACAAGAGCCACACTGTCTGAAGATGTATTTCTTACCACAATCACAACCAATCAGAAAGATGTATTGCGGCTTTTCAACAAAAGGTCTCATTTTCTTCTTTTTCAATATATCTTGATTCCGATAGGGAAACACATTTTTCGATTCACCAATCACCCACGAGCTTCCCCTTTCGTATTAAGTGTTACCGAGTGAAATAATTTTACTTTGTCTCGAGCTTTCACATATGTGTCATAATAGAATGTTATGAGTCCCTTTTACGAAGTACCACGTCGTTTATTAAAACAATACATTATTTGTGGTTGGACAAAGATTCATATATGTAGGAATTCACTTTGTTAGTATATACTCACAAGAATTAAAACATCAAATGAAACTCAAATGATTGGTTCGCACTTGACGCTAATGTGATAATGAGCATTTGTGTCGGTGTTAACGATGTAAATATATTTCAAAATAATCATTTGAGTGTCATTTGATGTTTTAATTCTTATGAGTAGTTTCCGGACCGAATAACAGTGGAAATGAACAAATGTAAGGTTGTTGCAGTGATATTTCTACTTTGATAGGTTTTCATATAAGAAATCATTTGTAGTTGCTTAGAGAAATGTGGGCATGTCTATTTTGCTAATGAGGTTTCGTTAACACGGACACAAATGCTCTTTTTTAAGCTTGTGTAAACAGATACTTTAGGGAATATTTCATTAATTTGAAACAATAATGCATTTATTTTATATTGTTTAGAAGAAAAGAAAATGAAATTTTCTAATGTTGCTTCAGGGTAAAACCGAATTGAATAAATGCAGAACTTCAAGATATGTGAAGAGTAACGTTAAGTAAACGTGTTTTGAGGGTTGGAGAAGAAGTATGTATATCATATTGTGAGTAAGTAATCATTGAGCGATGATAATCTTAAGTTATGCAATATTGTTGTTCACATGCAGAACTGTGTGTCATTCCGAAAAAATACAGTATCTTTAAACTATACTGAGTTAGAGACACTTGCAAGTTAACACGCAAATATGCTGTGTTTTCTCATGCATTAAAATAGAACTGTGCAGATATGTTTTACTACAGGTGTTACCATGCCCTTCCGAGAAGGCTCACAGCATGACAAAAGTCAATTATAAGGCAACGTTTTTTCACAACATTTCACTCTTTATAATCTGTTTTCTTTATAGGATTCAATTTCAATTGATTTTTGACACTAGCTGGATCTCCAATTTAAGGAAATAGCAATTTGAAAGTACTTGACACTCTGCTCTGCTCTTGTTGTCTGTCATTAACGGCAGCAGGACTCGCTCATACAGCAGTATGGAGTTGGACGTCATAGGCAGGGAAATTAACTGAAAGAAGGACTTAGCGTCGCTGCCGTGTTCAATTTAAGTACTCTCTCCTTAATATGAAAGGATTATCAGCCATCACGCAGCAGCAAAACACGCTTGCATTGCTCTGTCACAAACATCTCTCAGGAAGAAAATGAAATTTAAAATGAGCAAACACATAAGATGCTAAGTCCACTGCACATCAACGTCGTGCACGAAGTCGGGCTGTAACACGACTATATTCCATTAGCACACTGCTCCCGCAACCCATAGGAACTTAAGTCAATATTTGTTCTAAAGTATTGGCAGACGAAAGTGAAAGGACTGAAGTTGGTTTGAGCATTTAAACAGATTATAGCCTTGGCTTTGCACGGCGAAGGAACACTACATAAAAGTTACACACTCAAAGATGGGTGAATCGAAAAATATGTTTCCCTATCGGAATCAAGATATAATGAAAAAGAAGAAAATGAGACCTTTTGTTGAAAAGCCGCAATACATCTTTCTGATTGGTTGTGATTGTGGTGATAAATACCACTTCAGACAGTGTGGCTCTTGTACTCTAAACTAGGATTTCACAAGAATTTAAACTCATCTATAGAAGAAATATTGGTAACACATTGTGGAAAATGATCAGGTCTTGACTGATTATTGGCATTTGGAAAAAAGTTCACTGTCTAATGTAAGTACAATTTCCAACTGCCTTGGGACAGAGCTGAATGAAATGAGAAGCATAGGACAATGTCAGCTCCTGAAACAATCCAGCAGCTCGTCGCCACATTTGACAATCCAGAACTGTCATAAAGATGTCCTTGGTTTTAACTAACTAACTACTTTACTGTAGTTCCCCCGTAGCCGCATTGATGACAAAATTAACGAATTGTCATGACATCAATGGTCAGGAAAAACTTACACGTTAATTAATTAATGTCATTCTTTGTTTAAGTATTTTATTAACAGATGTCTAGTTGCTGATAGCAATGGAGAGACTGTCTCTTGAATATTTTACGATCATGGTTTGCATGATGCAATGCGTATCTTGAAGTAACAGCAGCAATGTTCAAATATAAGATGACCTACCCATCTTTACTTTCTTCATTTCTTTATTGTTCTGGAAAGTTCAAGGTCACGAGATATGGGTTAACGTAATTTTAACCCTTTCATGAAACTTTTAAATCAGAAATAGGTGTTAAGAACAAACACGAATAAAACAGACCCAAGTGATGGTTCAGTGATGAACACATTTTTGCTAAAAGATTTGCCCATTTTAGTGTGGCTGTGGAGAAGGCGGAACAGGTAAAAGCAAGACTCAATTTGCTGTGTCCCGCAAACGCTAATCTAGTTTTATCAAATATCTTCATGTTATCATTGATTTTACAATTCGAAACAAAATACCTAGTAGGGTAAAACAGTTCGTTCATAGGAATTTGCTTGTAGGAATTACAATACTGAATCAAATGGTAAATAAATAACACAAACAAAAATAATTCTGTTTCGCTTGTTTGTTTACAGTGTGCGAGTAAAGAACAATGATTTGTGCTTGAAAGTATTAATCTTGATTAATATTGAGATTTGAAAACACCATTAAGAATTTGTTTATGCTTATTTGTGTTTATTATACCCACGCCTTACAGCGTAAGCGGGGGTATATAGAGTCCATTCTGTCTGTCTGTCTGAATGTATGTATGTATGTCTGTCTGTCCGTCCGTCCGTCCGTATGTCTGTCTGTACAAAATGTATGTCTGTCCGTCCGCCACAAAACTTTGTGTAGAGCATATTTCTAAAAATATACATGCTAGCTTAACCAAACTTGGCATACATGTTAGCCATGACCCCTAGTTGCCCCTTTTGAGGGTTAGACGCAGTTCTGAATTTTATGTTTGCTGTTTCCATGGAAATATGACCAAAACAGTGACTCTGTAAAGAAGTAATTTGTGCGGAGCATATTTCTTAAACTATTCATGCTAGCTTCACCAAACGTGATACACATGTTAGCCATGAACTCTAGTTATCCCTTTGCAGGTTTACACGGATTTCTGAATTTACTTTGGATGGTTTCCATGGAAATACTCATGTCAACCATGATGTCGAGATGTGCTTTTTGAGGATTAGACCTATTTTTGAATTTTATTTTTGACTTAACAGTTATCTCTGTAACTGTTCATTTCATATTCATTCAACTTTACACACAGGTTATTCATTGCCATAGATGTGCCTTTCCTATTTTCAAGTATGTCAAACTATATTTGGAAGCGGGGGTATGTGAGCTGTGCTCGCTTCTACACTTATTAATTAAAGTGAGATTTGTTTTAAATGTCCCGAATTTATTTCAATATAATTGAAGGCTATTAACATGCCTAATCTTAAACTTGCAAACATATAGTTCAATATATCAATATAAAGTCCCAAATAAGTATTTACCTCCAATTAGGGACAAATGGTGACACGTACTTTCCAACACAATCCACTGTCGATGAACTAGGTCTAACATGAAACTCTATTTGCTGCAGTAGGTTCACCGTTACACCTGTTGACGTTTTCATCTTGGTCTTTTCAGCTGACACCTCTCAAACATTGTTTGACATTTCTATCTGAATGCAAACTCATCACCTTCATTAACACAGTAACACTGACCGTGAACTCACACTTCTCCACAATGTTGCTTTACAAGGCATTAGCGTATATCAACCCTGCATCTCAAACTATGAAAACTTTAGAACTTCGGGATACATTTTTACAGACTATCACAACTTATCCCGTCATTTGTTAGATAATGGTTTCATTTAAAAACGTTTAGTTATCTACTTTGAGTGTCAACATTCAGACCAAGACTGACCTGTGAAACCAGGGCTAATAGTCGATCAACCCTGAGGACCATGTTGATCTCAAGGGCAATCTACCTCACTTATCATGACAGCAATGGTCCCACTGGTAAAATTGTCATGAGGGTCTTGTCAAGATGACATTTAGCGAACTTTGATCGATCAATGTTATCTCTACGGACATACATGTACCTCTCACATACAAACACATTATTGTTTGATTTGTGTGGATAGAGGTGACAAATTTTCCTTGTTCTTATAATCTTTACTTACAATATTGAAGGCCAAGCTTCCCAGAAATAGTGCATTACTATGATTATATATAATCGAAATGTGCACATCGTAAGTACTAAATAGAAAAATGAAAATTACAAAGATAAATATTGTAATCAATATGTACCTTTTCAGATATTAATGCTAATTTTTTAAGCCCAGAAGTTATTATTGCAACGTCCCATGATATCTGCATGAACTACAACACAGGTACAATACAAATTGCTAGGGTCATTGCATACGGTTATATTCTGCTTATGTCAAGGCTCTTTGTGGCATTTTGATTTTTTTCATAATACATAACATGGCGAAATGGTCGTATGGTAAGCTGTTGGTACAGTCAATGCTGGCGATAGTTACCTTACTCTGAGGGTATGGGTTCAAATCCGGCATGGGACTCGGCCCGAAAAGGAAACAATAATTTTTACTATTGAAATATAACCATGTTAAATTTGTTCACTATCTAAATGGCAAGTATTTCGAACTAAATGTATGTTACAACGTGATATTGGGGATCACACTATCTGCAAAAGTACAAATTATTGCACTCTTTTAGGTCGAGTTCTTTCCGGTCGAGTTCCTTTGGTGATTCGAACCCACACCGTAAACGTCAGGTGCCATTCGCCTGCACTGACTCTACCAAGAGCTTATTCATTCAGCCACCGAGACATCGGTAGTTTGTCATGGAAATGGGTACTCTGTGTAATGTCAAGCTTTAGAACGAGACGTGGGCGTGTTATGTATATACTCATACATCATTAGAATCACAATCCCCGTCGTTGCTGTTATATTAGTGCCATTGAGTGCGATGACAACCATTCAATGACTATTACAATGGAAGGAAGACACTCACTGGTTTATATCTTCTAATATTCAAAGTTTAATGTTACTCGTTAATCCGTGAACATGCATTTCTCTCGGGGAAACGTATTTACTCATTGAATATTTATCAAGATTTTCTTTTAAATGTAGTGTTACCACAATAGGTCAACAGTTCTCTGCTTCATTCGTTTGAGAAGTGCGTTTGATGTTTTAGGTATTATGAAACAAAGGTGCAGGACCAGCCATTACTAATTCATACTTATAAAGGTTTGAGAAACATTCCCTATTCACTCTGCCTCTGTATACATCATTTTAACGTGTATTCCTTTAAAGTATTGTACAGACAAATAATTGAATATTATAGAGGGTTGCAAATGACGTGAACAGTTCAGGGACATATATATTACAATGGTGGTCGCTGCTTTATTCGTACCTGAAATTGCTTTCCAAATGTGTTTCAATAGACATTGTAGACCAATATATGTAGTGACACAAAGAAATAAACATGTATACTCGTGTATTTTACTAGTTAGTATTTTGCGTGTTGTGTAAAAATATATGTCATGATGCAATAAGAAACACTTCATCAGGTTGAACCAATAATTAATAAATCTTTTTTTACATTTTTCGGAATCAACTGTATGTGTGACTTTGATTGACATTGTAGAAGTTGAGGTGTCGACGAATAGAGACCATTTAATGGCTATACAACTTCTTTATTATTTGAAAGCGTTTCGACAGACTCTTATGTCGCTGTTGACATCATCACTTGCTTGACATCGACACTGGGATCGATGTGTATACTCTGGCTTCAAAGAAAAAATAAGTTGTATACCCATCGAATTGTCTCTATTCGTCAACAGTATTTGATAATGTCCATTATTTACATTTATTTTTTAAATTCCTGTTTATAATGATAGTTTGTGTCATTTAAATTAACTTTAGAGAGTAAAACACCTTATCACACAAACCCAATTATTCGTAGTAGTAGTAGTAATAAAGGTGTTGCGTATAAATCAAAATAATGCACTGCGGCCATTTTATTGTGAACACAATTTATTATTTCGAATGACAAAATCGATTCCCATGGCCTTACTGAGCCATGTACATTCATTTTTATATTGATTTTCAGAAGAGATAAGGGTGTAAAATTATTTCTCAAATACATTTCATCGACTTAATTGAGCGAAAAAACGTGCTACTGCCCCTTTAAAGTGGAGATATGTTTTACTTTCAGTATCCACATGCCCTCCCGGAAAAACTCAGACCATGACAAAAATGAGTTATATGGAAACGTTTCTTCACAATATTTCGCTCTTTAGTATCTGCTTTTTCAATCGAATTCAATTACAATTGATTATTGACATTTAAGAAACTTTTCAATCTGAAAGTACTTGAGTGAGTGATTTTGGGGTTAAACGCCTCTTTCAAGAGTGTTTAACTTATATCGCGGCTGCTAGTATTATGGCAGGTAGAAAGCCCGCAACGCCATGTGGCTATGCACTGCGGTGAAACCTGCGAGCAGCGGCTGGAACTAGCAACCATGGGTGGTACTACGCTGAAATTCAGTGTAGCATTGCACCAAAACCTTACTGCGTGTAAAACAGTTCTATACTGCAGACAAAGTTGCTGTGCCCCTGGCGGGATTCGAACCCCGGACCTCTTGGTCCGAAGCTGAACGCGCTAACATTGCGCTATCCCGCCCCTGAAGTACTTAAACAGCAGGACTTGTTCGTATCATTGTGTACAGTTGGACGTCGTGGGCAGGGAAGGAAGGACTTAGCGTCTTTGCACTATTCCACCTTACTACTCTCGGCCAAAATATACAGCTGGATCGTAGCTTTTAACACAACAAATGTTGCCTGATGGTAATAAAATAGACAAAGTTTCAGAAAAAAAGCAATTGTATTTTATGTTTACTAGAATCATCATCTAACAAGTTTAAAGGCATTCAGATAACATTTGAGTACTTCTGGATATCTTGCAATTATAAAATTGGTATTTTGGTATTTTGGTGTTCACAAACATTTAACTATATTCAGAAATGAGAGTCAATATTGGTTGTTTCCATGTCGGAACATCCATTCTGTCAAGTGAACTGACCATAATTTCAGTATATAGTTCTAACTTTTACCAAAAGTCACTGTTACAGCGGTATGAACCTTTAAAATCACAAATTTGGGAAAACGATTTTTAAGTAAAAGTTATTTTATTTTTCAATATTAACTGTAATGATAATTCTAAACCAAAGAAAAGTGTTTCATTAACGGATTGAACCCATATAAATTTAATTGATATTTCTTGATCGTATTATTGGAACCTTTCTGTCAAAATAATTTTGAATGAATTAAGGGATCACATTTCAGCAACCGGTTAGTTTTCTATTTGGCAAAAGGCAAAAGTAGTCGTGAATGTCAACTTGGCAACAGTACTGCTGTTACTGACAACAAGTTATTTTTCGTACAAAAAGGTGCCATTAAAATTTCAATCGTAATTTCTTCAAATATTAACATGTAATAATGTTGATAATATTGGTCACAAAGTCGACGTACTATATGCTGGCAGGTGTATGTAGAAGGATTATCTTCCTACACGCAGCAGCAAAATACATGCTTGCGTTGCTCTATCATATAAACTTGGAAACATCTTCAGAAAGAAATGGAAATTGAAATGAGCACATGAGATGTGTATTCGACCACATCAACGTTGTGCACGAAAGCGGGCTGTAACATGACCATATTCCATTAGCACGCTGTTCCCACAACCCATAGGAACTGAAAGTCAATATTTGTTCTCAAGCATTGGCAAACGAAAGTCAAATGACAGGATTTGGCTTCAACATTTAAACTGATTATAGCATTTGCCTTGCACAGTGTAGGAATTCTAGATAACCGTTACCCACAACCACTGATAAATCGAAAAGTGTACTTTCCTATCGGAATTAAGATATGACGAAAAAGGAGAGAACGAGGCCTTTTGATTAAAAATGACAATAACTTTTTTCATGGTTGTGATTGCGTGAAGAGACTCCATTGACAATGGTCACGTGTTGACCGTTTTGATGATGTGCTTATGAATTTGGAAATGAACTCAATCGCCTGATATCAATATAATTTCAAACTGCCTTGGGACAGAGCTGAATGAAATGATAAGCATAGGACAATGTCAGCTCCTGAACTAATCCACTAGCCTGTCGTCCTATGATGGCATTCCAGAATTGCCATGAACCTATCTTTTGATTTTATACCTATTTTACTGTTATGTTCCACGTGGTTGCTGTGACATTGTACAGTATAATATTATAGTTTCATAATTATCATTGACACGTTCATATATGACATGTGTCATGGTCTTATGTTTTAACATGTTATAAACGTATACTCACGTGCAAAAAAACGTTCCAACATTTCCAAAACAGTAAAAAATTAAATATAGATATCGGAGAAATTTATTAAAACGTGTGTTTCTCAGTTTTATATTTAGATAATATTTAGTATTGATGTGTTCCAAAGTCATGATGTAATGATTGAAATATCTTGTATTTTGTATGGGGACGTTCTTTTGAACGTGAGTTTATGTATAGCTACTAACAGCAATGCATTATCTTGATTACTTGTTGCATTATGCAAGGGGTATCTCTCTGACAGATTTCAAATATTGACACTATGCTTGATGTTAGACGTCCCACCGATGGCTACGTTCTTCATTTCGTTATTGCTCATTATTGAATAGTCCATAATATGATCCATGTTGTAGTTGAATATCGAAAAATCTAGTTCCATTAACTTTATCTTGGAAAATATTGATTTGAAGAGCCATCGAGTATGTAAGTAATTGTTTTCATGTCCCTTACTGGAAAAAATACTTAATCAGATACCCTCAATTACTTCTAAAGTATTTCACTTAAATCACGAGTATATAGAAATACTTACATTTGTTAGAGGGGTGATAGATGTGTGTAAGGCCATCGTTTGGCTCTAATGCATAGCTGCCTTTCTTGACGAAATGAGACTTGTAGTGATGTGCTGCTTTGTCATGAATTAATTAGAGAACTGTAATTGAATTAAATAAACATATATTTATTACACGACTTACTACACTAATTTAATGAACATTGCAATCTGAAAGTACTGGACACACTTTCAATTAGTTTTCTGTTATTTATGTTCAGAGGTATGGAGTTCAACGACATATTTTGTAGGCAGGCAATGTAAGTAAAAGGATGTGTAGTTTTGTGCCATTATAGGCACTGTAGCGTGATTATCTGACGAAAATGAAGTGCTCTCACAAAGATATAAATAAGCGTTACCAATATTTACATAATACTCATAAATCAATAAAAAGAGTTATAAAACGAATGTACATGGTTCGGTGAAGCCATGCGAGTCCATTTCCCATCTCCACATTAAAATAACCGCTCGACGGTAGTCCAAGTGGTCTGAGGGATTAAGCTTACCTAAACACTCAGAGAAGAGTATTAAATATTGTGCAATGATGGAATGGACAGCCATCATCTTGCTGTCAGATTTCCCCAATTCTTATGAGACCTACAAATCTACCTCTCCCACTGAAGAGTACCACACCACTGTCACTTTATACGTCGAACCTTTTTGTTTGAATAAGGATATTAACCATTTTCTATTCATACGGCTTATCAGGTATTTTCATGAGTTGTTTTACCCATTAACATAGCGATATATTGTAAAAACTATGTAAATAAATGGCACATAACGTAATATGCAAAAATACATGCTACAGCGCCTTTAAGTTACAGAAAAGGCCATTAGAAACTGATAATTTCAAAAGTTGGAAGAACATTTTCAATTCACGCTGTTTAGACATCTTATAATGTGATGTACTTTAACGTATTGTCAAACAAAATATCAACACAGTACAGTGGCTGTCACAGAAATATTCGTACATCTAAAATTGATAGGTTTAGATATAAACTTGCACAGAGACATTGATGTCTTAACGCTGGTATTGTTCTGGTTAAGTTGCTATTAGTTCGTTATCACAGTTACAAATAAACTTATGATATTGTGTAAACATGTAATTCTCGCTTCTCTTGGCATCTGGTTGACGTGATGCAATATGAAACATTGCTTTATCTTGAACCAATAATATATTCAAAGGAACTTCCTTTAGTGATAAACTGAATCGTGCAAAACATCATAGTTGAGATATGCTTTACTTTCGGTGTTGACATGCACTCCTGGGATACATCAGAGTAAAACAAATTTGCCAAGTGGTATCTGCAACAATCCATCAGTCTGTCGCCATGTTTGTCATTCCAGAATCGCCATGAAAATGCATTGTACTTTCAATTGGCTATTGTTCCTTTATTGTGTATGTAGCGTAATTTATGCCTTGATGGCATAATGATACGTAAGCAATTTCAAAACATTTATATTCATGGTAAGTTTATACTTAACATATGTTATTTATTTCTGTCATTGTCTAGTGTTTGTGGTTTGTGAACGGATTTTCCTTTGATACTTATTGTGATATAATTGAGTATTTTTTCGTTGACGGTTTGTATTATCTAAAGAGTATATTAATATGACAATAGCAATGGTCAAATATGTCCGCTGTTAGATTATTATTATTATTATTATTTCTATTAGATGACTCACCCACATACTTTCTTCAAAGTTCATTATTGAAACATTTACAATAAGCTCAATGTCATAGTTAAAACTAATTCTTAAAGATTAATTAATTTTCATTAAATTGTATTGTTATCTGTAGTAGATTCACCTGTTGAAATCTAATATATAGCTGACGTTTCATTAACTTTAATCAAAAAATGATATCTCAATGATATATCAATTATTGAGTCTGGAGGACCACCTATGATCTCAATCACTTCATATTGTTGCGTCTCCGAGCGTACGCCGACATCTGCATTTGAACTGCATTCACAATTACATAGAGATGAGAATCAGTGGAGATTTTGAAATACCAGGTTTATCTTTTCATCGTTAATCATTTGTAAAGTTGATATTTCATGAGTGCACGACCACCTGTTTAATATCAACTTTACCCATGTCACTAAATGAAATATACGATGTATATAAACAACGCGTTTAAGTTTCATTTCAGTTTATAATTTTAACAATAAGTATGTATAAACATTGTGACTGTCAACCATTTATTTTACTGATAAACCATGGTGGTGCATTGCCTAGTTTTTTTTTATGAATCTAGTTATTCCAAATTAAGAAATTTCGTATTAGCAAGATACTTATTCAGCTTACATTTTTCTCATGATCCCCGGGTCATGTACGTGAATACAATGCGAGTTCAACCGAACAATCTGATATCAGGATTTGTTCAGTACCTGTCATGGAGTTAGATTAAGTACGAGTGTCTTTAGAAGAAGTGGGTGTGTCTTTAGAAGAAGAGGATGTGACTTTAGAAGAAGAGGATGTGTCTTTAGAAGAAGTGGGTGTGTCTTAAGAAGACGAGAGTGTGTCTTTAGAAGAAGTGGGTGTCTTTAGAAGAGGATGTGTCTTTAGAAGAAGAGAGTTATCACGGGTAACGGCAAGAGTTCGTGCGAAGCATGAATTCGTTATGATATGCTTTTAGCGTTTGTATTATCATCTTTGTCTTTGTTCCTATATTAGTTGTATTACCATGGCGAATGACGACACGCATTCAATGACTATATCTGGTTTATGTCTCTTCATGTTCAAAGTTTAACGTTCATCGCTATTTCATGAATATACAGACAATGTAACAGTTGCTCAACACGCAATTCTCTTGGGGAAACTTTGTTTTTAAGTACAGTGATAGAACACATTGTGAAAGGTTCTCCGCTCCATTTATTTGAGTAGTAATTTGTATATTTAAAGTTTTATGAAACCAGGTTTCAGAAAATGTCATTTGTAAGGTTGAGCAGCATTTTCTTTCCATTTATACCTCTTATGCTTATGTAGAAATACTGTACATGTGATATCGTTTAAGTAACCAAAATAAATGTGTATATGCATGTAGATATGTTGATTAAAGATGACAATGGGCGGTGCAGTTATATTCATACTTAAAAAATAATAGTGTTTTTGTTTATAATAGTGTCAATAATTGAAAAGAGAAATCAATAAATGAACGTATTATGCAGTTTAGGTAGTTTGCAATATGTTATTACGTTTCAACAGATACAAACGCTCTTTTTCTTGGTTGTGCAAACAAATATTTTTGGGCTTTGGAGACAGCCGGTTCAAATAATGCAATAGGAAGTATTTAATTAAATTGAAACAAAAATAAAGTACTATAATACATGTTTAGAAACAAAAGGTCTTGAAATTTAATGATAATCGTTTTGGTAACAAATAATTTGAAATTTGAATAAGAAAGACCCTCAATTAGTGCAAGATGAAATAAATACAAGTGTTTGCCACTAACATGGCAATGTCCCCCGCCGTTAACATTGAGTTTAGCAAGACATATCATTTGGTCAAGTGTCTTAGTCACCTTGAAAATAAGGTCAAGGTCACCAAAATCGACTGGTGTCTGCGTCATCCCCAAATCTAAACTGACACCAACTTTGACAACTTTGGGGGCTTGGGTTCATGAGATATTGCGTTAACAAGAGTTTGAAAAGTGGTCGAAGCATTGTGGTGACCTTGACAATAAGGTAAATGTCATCAGAATCGCCTTGTGTCTGCGTAAACCGCCAATATAGCCTGTCAGAAAATATTAAGACATTATAGCTAAACTGGATGGACTTATCATGAAACCGCCCTCTTGTTATCAGAAATGAGCGGGCCGCTGCGAATGATAACGGCCCTCTCAACGCCGACGACGGGCCATTATCACTTCGTTTCTAAGTGACGTCACTTTAGAATCTCCTCTTACAATTGTACGCGACCAAATGAGCGTATCGACATGTCTTTCTTTCAAACGAGGACACATAATTTTGCCAACTTATAACAATTATATCATAAAAACGATGAGACAATACAACCGCACTGTTTTTAAGTGTTTTAAACAAAATAAAGAAGAATATCTTTCTCAGTCACCTCCGGTAGACCTTCAATGTTAGATTTAGGTAGCCTAAGTACGCATTCATTCTAAACTTGCCAAATATATAATTGATTCGTAGATTTTCATTATTTTACTGAATGGTTATATAATAAAAACACGACTATGCATTAGTATGATAATCATTAGGTATATATACTGCTTTCGTTTTCCCGATCAACGGCTGACATTCCGTTCGGGTTTGAAACAACCGTGAAAGGCAAGCGACTATGACGTCATTCTTCACTTGTGACGTCACAGTGGTTCTCGGTGGTAGCACGATGCGGTTTTTGCTGTTTTATACAACTGTAATTAAAACTTGAAGGAGAATTCGGGTACAACAGAACAAATTCCATCTATTTGAGCTATAATAGGGGTAACGTTGTTTTTCAGGGCATTATCATTTCCAGAAGCCCTCCTTCGTCGGGCAGTTAATTGAAGACCTCGGGCTTTTGCAAATGATAATGCCCTGAAAAACAACGTTACCCCTATATTATATCTAACCGGTCATGAGATATCACGTTAACAAGAGACAATAAAGTGGTCGAAGTGTCGTGGTGACCTTGAAAATATGGTCATGGTTACCAAAATCCACTGGTGTCCGCGTCATCCCCCAATGTAGCCTGGCACCAAATTTGAAGACTTTGGGTCCATCCAGTCATGATCGAAAAGTGGTCAAAGTGTTGTGGTGACCTTGAAAATAAGGTCAAGGTCACCAAAATCGACTGGTGTATGCGTCTTCCCCCAATGTAGGCAGACACCAAATTTGAAACCTCATGATGCACCGCTTCATGAGATATCGCGTTAACAAGAGTTTGAAAAGTGGTAAAAGTGTTGTGGTGACCTTGAAAATAAGGTCAAGATCACCAAAATCAAACCGGTGTATGCGTCTTCCCACAATGTAGGCTGAAACCAAATTTGAAGACTTTGGATAAAATGCTTCATGAGATATCGCATTGACAAGAAATGTGACGTACGGACGGACGCCGCTGAATACATACAGTCCCCCGTTCCGCGTTGCGGCGGGGGACAAAAACACTTCAAAGGCGATGGACGCCGTTCAGCAAGAGTGTTTTAAGGATTCAAACCTCTTTCAAAAGTATTTCAATTGCATTAGGAATATCGTTATCGTCGACATAGAGAGATGGTGTTAAAATACTTTGATTTACATCCATAATTAAAGTAAATAAGGTTCTTGTTTCAATGAGACAGCATCCTTAAACTATACGTGTTAAATTTGTGATGCATAGAAAGATAACACCAAATCTTAACGTGGCCTCGAAGTAAACATGCACACGTATATGCCCTGCTGTGTCATGAAATTATAATAGAACTGTGCTGACTAGGTGTTGACACTTACAGAGGCTGACAAAAGTCAATTATGTTGCAACGTTTCTTCACAACATGTCCCTCTTTAGAACCTGCATTTTCAATTGCATGCCAATCCAATTGATTTTTTATAACGAGTTGGTCATCCACTTTAACGAAAATGGCAATCTTAAAGTACTCTCAAACTGCTCTGCTCTTGCTGTCCGTCATTAATCCCAGCAGCACACTCGCTCATATCGCTGTGTAGAGCTGGGTTATTAAATGAAAAAGGACTTAGCGTCGTTTCGCTATTCCATTCAGGTACATTTGTCTTAATATGAAAGGGTTATCATCAAACACTCAGCAGCAAAATATATGCTTAGATGATTTTATATAAACTGTGTAAAATATTTCAGGAAGAAACTGAAATACAAATGTTCACCATATTTATCAACGTTGTGCAGTTAACCGACCATATTCGATTAGCGCGAAGCTCCCACAACCCATAGGAACTCAAGTCAATATTTGTTTTAAAGCATTGGCAAACGAAAGTGAAAAAGGACTGGATTCTCCTTGAGAAGTTCTACAGATTTTATCTTTCGCCTTGTAGGGTGAAGAAACATTACATTGATATTACGCGAATCGAAAATTTATTTTCCTGTCGAAATTAAACTTTAATAAAAACAGAGATGAAAATACCCTTTTGGTGAAAAGCTGCAATACTTCCTTCTGATTGAGTGTGATGTTGTTAGGCTACATTACTTCAGACAGTGTGGCTCTTGCACTTCAACATTTGAGGAAATCAGGTTGTGCCCGTGCAAGATTTAAAACTTAATTAGTGAAATCATATCATATCGATGACACATCATTTATAATCATCCGGTGTTAACTATTTTGAATATGCTTTTGGATTTGGAAACACTGCACCATCAAATATCAATATAATTACCAACCGTCTGGACAGAATATAATGATAAGTACAGGACAATGTCGGCATCTAAATTAATCCACCAGCCTGTCGCCTTGTTTGGAATTTTACTACTGTCATGAATATTTCTTTTAAATGTAAGGGGATACGTTTTCATTATCCAGTCACCACTGCATCACGAGTTCTGATATCTAACAAGTCGCAGTGGACCCAGCATAAACAGTGATTCTAACATGACACTATATTTAGAATGAAAATACTGCTTTCTGATTGGTTCCTCGTATCAATTTTGGAGTAATTATTTTACCGATAATCACCTCTAAATATTTGCGACCGATTCACATTGCGAAAATCACGGGGCACAGAAATCAACAGTCGCTCGCTTCATACAACAGCGATTCATCCAATGAACAGAAGCGGCGTTATTCCTCTATTTTGCAAAATTCTTCCACTGCCTCCAGTTCACAATCCCGAATGACCCCATTTCCTTCCAAGATGTCCTCAACCATGACACAATAAAGCGTTCTTGTCAGGCTTTCTTCAAGTCTCAAACTCTTCGCTTGTAGTGAATAACTCGCAAGCTCGGTTTGAAATTAAATTTAGGGGTAAAAAATGCACAACATACAACCCCAAAATATAAAACAGATTGGATTTATCTCCTAACTATCACAACAAATCTCATCTTGGTTAAATCATAAATAATAATTGTTCCATTCAAAAAGTTAATTTTCTACTTTGATGATCGGCAGTTGTGACCAAGACTGACCTGTGAACCCAGGGATGATTGTTAATAAACCCGCGGGACGATGTTGACCTATCTGGCAATCTGTCTACCATATCAATAAAGCGATGGTCCCTCTGGTAAAATTGTCATTTGAGACTTGTGGAAATGACATACAGCAAACTTGGGTATTGATCGATGTTATCTCGGTGGAAAAACGTTTAACATACCAAGACAACAATGTTTATTGTTTGATTTGTTTGTATCGGGACGCATAATTCCCCTAGTTTAAATTTGAAGGAATTGGAGAAACATTACTTACAATTCGATGAAAAGAACATGTTTTAAGTTTTAAGACCGTTTTTTTTTTTAGACGATGACAGAACCAGACGATGTGAGATGTGCCAGTTCTGAGGTGTTCATCAGTTGCCAGACGATGAGACCTAACCCAGTTCTGACGTGTTTGTTAATTTCACGACAGTGAGAGAACTTGTGCCGTAGTCATTAATTCCCAGTCGACCTGCGCTTTAAGGAGAGATGGGACGATGAAACAAAATATTTTAGAATTCGTTTATTTTTTCAAAATAGCAGGTTTATTGTGTCTTTTATCCAAAAATTTACGAAAATTTGGGGGTTACCGAACGATTAAAAGAATTATCGGCATTAATAATAATACTCCCGTCGGCAAATTACGCCATTTTTGTCTGATTTGATGTATTTAGATGAAGCGCTCGCTTTCAACGAATAAGCTCAGAATCTTTTCAAATACATTTCAGTTAAATACGGGAATGCATAGCAAGTCTATATTTTGAAAATTAATGACACTGGAAAGAGAAACAAAATTAAATTAAGCACTTTTTAAATTAAAAACGGCATTTTTCTCATCGTTTTTCGCATATTGAACAGGATTTCTCACTGACACACATATTTTAGATATTGCTAAAAATGCAATATAATGTGCACATTTGAATAAACAAACGAATTCAGAAATAAAAATAGGGGGTCACCGGAGGTTTTTCATCACTTTAACGTCATTTTTTAATATACCTTCATAAACGTAAAAACCTAACGTCACGGCAATTTTGATGGTTTCAAGTGTAACTTTGACGGCCTGCCGTGTAATCATTATTGAACATACTATCAATCTAGGAGTACATGATGGAAGAATAACTATCAGTTGATAATACCAGGCGATTTAAATTCGTCAGTAACTAAAGATACGTATGTAATTCGAATAACACACACAGTAACATATTTACCGCGAATATAGGTGACGATAACGTTATGCGGCAGGTCGTAAAATGACCGTTAAAAAGGCGTTACGGAAAATTTAAGCACTTTCCGTTAGTGTATGGATAAGCGTATGCCCCAAACAACGTAATCCATATATTTTTAGACTTATTCACTACAATGATTTGTTGTCGCAAAATGTTACCGTAAGCGAGTTCGATTTCTGGGTCCCATCTCTCCTTAACTAATAATACAACATAATACATCGCAATACATGCCATTTCTGAGGTGGCCGCTCTCTGACATATGATGAACTAACCCCTATGCCTTGATGAGATTAATTGATAACAGAATCTCGCAATTTATACAAGCGAAGCTTTGACCCGACGCTTTGAATTTATAAACTGTAGATGTAAAAATGCCACTTTGGTTTTGAGCGACTATGCACATTGTATCTTACTAAACTAACAATTACTTTCTTTTTTTTTTCTTTTTTTTTTGGCCAGGGGCACGGCAACTTTGTCTGCAGTAGAGAACTGTTCTACACGCAGTCAGGTTTCGGTGCAATGCTACACTGAATTTCAGTGCAGTACCACCCATGGTTCGCTAGTTCCAGCCGATGCTCGCAGGTTTCACCGCAATGCAAAGCCACATGACGTTGCGGGCTTTCTCCCTGCCATAATACTAGCAGCCGCGATATAAGTGAAATACTCTTGAAAGCGGCGTTAAACCCCAACTCTCCTCACCTCACCTATTTTTTTGTAATTTCACAACAATATGATGAAATAATATATTGTGTTATATTTGAAATATAAACAAACTAGATGAGCGTTTGCGGGACACCGCAAAAGCAGACCAGCCCCGAAACTTAGGGTCTCGCCTTTCCCCGTTCCGCCTTCTCGTCAGCATCAATAAAATGGGATTTTTTAAACAAAATTCTTTTCATTATTCGAGTTATTACTAATAAGTTGAATCATCACTGGGGTCACTTTTCACAAGTTTGTTCTTAAAACCTATTTCTGAGATCAATTTGATCAAAGGATTAACGTGGCCATAACCAATATATCATGACCTTCAACTTTGACCTTCAAGATCACACCATTATTGATCACTTTTCATTGTGCATAACATATGTATATGAGGTGTTATTACCTTCTTTGAAAAAAAGTTATTTAGTGATTTCAGAACTGGTGACCTTTTTCATGACTTTGACCTTTAAAATTCAAGGTCACACAATCAGTGATCACTCTTCATTGTGTATAACAATCATCTAATGATTAAAAGTGTTAATAGTTGAAACAAGACATTTTCGCAAAAACATGCTTAAGTCGTGCCCTCGCTGTGACCTTGACCGTTGACGGATGTTAGCGAAAACCTTTTTCAAATCTTTGCCTTTCCCCATAGTTGATATACACCAAATAAGAGCCTGATAGCACAAATATTTTTCAAGTTATCGTGTTCACAAGGATTTGTTTAGCGATTTCAAAACTCGTGACCTTGACCTTTGACCTTGAATGTGAACATGTCCAAAAAAAAAGTCCCCAGGGGTATAAGTAAGAAGTTATGTATATGAGTTCTCAAAACCTTCTAGGAAAAAAGTTATAGCCAATACAAAACGCGGCGGCGGCGGCGGAAACTGCACAAAAACTGTTAGTAGCTCCGACTAAGTCGGGACTGGTAAATATCAAGTTGCAATTTAAAACAATGGAAATGATAGATATTTTGAATATACTCATAACATAACATTTGGAGGCAGGGGATGTAGTATATCAAAATGATATTTAATTGGTATGTGTAAATGTATGAACACGGGTTGACATTAAAGGTACAAGTATTAATTTCGTCACAAAAGGGCAGGGGTTGTGGGTCTGTTTTTCAAGTTGGTCTATGTAGAAGTTGCAAAGCAACACGTTGTTGAATGTTATTTGAATAGAATAAACCGCTTCAAACTCAAGGTTTCTGAGTGAAGTAGGTAGTAAAAGGCATATCATCTCAATTGATAATAAACCCACAAGCAGGAAAATACATTTATCAAATAATTGTTTTATAACTTTTTATTTCATTTCTGAATTTTGACTGAATTCTGCCTAGCCATTTCTTTGATAGGATGAAGGAACTGCATAACAGTTTCCAGCGCAAAGACATATGACTCGAAACTGTATTTTCCTATCAGAAATAAGATATAATTTTTTTTTAAATGAGATCTTGTGTTGAAAAGCTGCAGTACTTTCTTCTGATTAGTTGTGAATTTGCGAGGAGATATCAATTCCACATTTAAAGTTAAATCAGTTTTTTTCAACTGAGAATTAATCATACATCATGGAAAACTGCCAGGTGACTGTTTTTATTATGTGCTCAAGGATTTGAAATAACGCCGCCAACCAATATTAATTGGTTGATTGGAGATAGAAAATAACCAAAATGATAAGCAAAGAACAATGAAACTATCCATCAGCCCGTCGCCATGTTTGACATTCCAATATCGACATGAAGATGTCATTTGATTTTTAACTAATGACTATCCTCGCTTTCTAAATGTTACATATTCAGCATGGCTGATGACAAGTATTCAACAATGTTAGTAACAGCAATTTCAAACATAATGATTTGATGATTTTACGTATTTCTAGTTATTAAGTTTGTGGAGATTTATTATTGGTTGGTTATACAAGGAGTATCTAGTGACATTAGTTTTGTCGAAATATTGACGTAAAATGTCTGGAATCCCTGACCGTTTTCACACTATGTAGCGAACATCAAAGGAGCGTTTTTCAATACCAGGTTTATATTTATTGAATGTCATTGGTAAATATGATATTTCATGACTAGCCACATGTACTATATCAACCAATCACCAATGTCACTAGATGCAATAAACGAGGTATTTTAAAACTCGATTAGTGTATTGTCACCGCCTACAAGTCACGTCGCTGATTAATCCAGTATTTCATTGCTCAGTATATGATTACTCAATGTGGAGCACGCCGGCGACCCGGGTTCGAATCCCGATGGAGACACCAAAGATTTGTAACTTGGGTCGAATACTGTGTTGTGTCCTTGGGCAAGGCACTTAATCCACATTGCACTCTGTCTTACCAGCTGTACAAATGAATACGGGAAGTACTGATGAAGCGCTTAGTAGCAATTCCTTCAGGGTAATAATTGTAGCGCTTTGAGCATACCTTGTGTGGAAAAGGCGCAATATAAGTATGCAATTATTGTTATTATTCCAATGTTTGTTTAAAGTAGAATAAACAAGATACATATCATACTGAGCTAATATTCATGTAAGTGAATCCAACTGAATGACCTGATAGTAGCATTGGTTGAATATCCCCCATGGAGTTGACATTAAAGACAATATTCGTCTTTTGAAAAGTTCTGTCAATGGTACCCTGAAGTGTAATCTAGAATTCGTTATAATAAGCTATTAGCATTATTATAATCATCGTTGTCGTTGTTATATTAGTGTAATAAGTTACAAACATGCAATGATTATTAAAAAGGAAAGTAGACGCTAACTGGTATATATCTCCTAATGCTCAAAGTTTAATGTTAATCCTTAGTCCATGAACTTACAGCCACAGTGCCACAGTGCCAAAGTGCAGTTCTCTTGGGTCAGCGTGTTACTGATAGAATATGTATCAACCTCGTTTTTGAATAAAGGCTTGTCGACGGTTCTCTACTCCGTTCGTTGGAGAAATACGTGTGATGTTTAAAGTATATATTATTAAGACATGTCGCAGGACAAATCATAGGTAATCAATAGTTTGAGACGTTTGAGAAACATTGACAATTCATTCAGCTTATATTTCTGTTGAAAACATAACACATTTTTCTGTTAAAGTAGTTATATATATATACATATAATGTGTGTGTATCTATTATTGAAATGAGTTTTAAAAGACTAACTAACTCCGATTTCCTCCTACATGTTCGTTTTACTCTTCAGGGAGGTTTACATTTCAGTGATTATGACGTCACGTTTCTTTGACGTTGCAATAATACACTGACTAAGACGTCACTGCTCTATGACGTCACTGGCGCGGCTTTCAGCTGTAAGTGGCTCAGCTGTTTAGGGATGGACACAGTGTTTTAATAAAATGTTCTTCTTTTATCGTACGCATTATTGTACTTGTGTCTGCCATTTTATAAAATGGAAAGGTTGTAAACCCTATAAACGCTAAATTACTTTCACAACCATGTCCTACAAGGAGAATCCATGTTAAATCGTTGCTACATTTTCTATATTTCACGCAAACACATGATTATTAATTCAGTAATTCTCAAATAGCCATAGTCTGTTCCTGATGAATCCAGCACCAGCTGCAGTTAATGTCTGCCATTTAATTACTGGCTCTTGAGTCTTGGTGTCATTCCATTAGCTGATGTCACAATTTTTACGACAATGAAAGACGTTCGACATTCAGGATATTGCAATATGTTAGGTTAATTAATAAGGCCAAGGCATCACATAGAAATATGTTATTGTTTCAATAGTTAGAGCAATGTTAGAGGAATGTTATGCATTATTTTGACTTACATGTATTACTGCTTTTCTTTACGAATCTTTATACTATACTGAGTTTGTGATACTTATGCTGTTAAACACGTGTGCAATATTACTCATATTTAAAATAACAAACGTATGTTTTAGCAAATTTGCTATCAGGATGTGTAAAAACGTATTTGCAGAAATGTAAATTATAATTCCTTTTAGCTTTGGTATCAGCTCTTTAGCGTGTGCATGCCAACAAGGCTTTAGACACGTTAATATTCATATACTCATGCGGCTCATAAGTAAACATGCACATATGGCGTGCTCTACTATGCATTCATAAAATAACTGTGCAGATATGTTTTACTACAGGTGTTGACATGCCCTCCCGAGAAGCCACACAGCATGACAAAAGTCAATTAGGAGGCAACGTTTCTTCACAAAACTTCGCTCTTTATAATCTGGTTTCTTTATAGAATTCAATTTCAATTGATTTCTGACACGAGCTGGTTCTCCGATTTAAGAAAATGGCAATCTAAAAGTACTTGACACTCTGCTCTGCTCTTGTTGTCTGTCATTTATGCCAGCAGGACTCGCTCATACAGCTGTGTGGAGTTTGACGAAAGAAGGACTCAGCGCCTTTGCACTATACCATTTAAATACTCTTGTCTTTCTAAGAGAGGAATACCATTCCCAACGCAGCAGCAAAACATACGCTTGCATTGCTCTTTTATATAAACTCTAAAACATCTTTCAGAAAGAAAAACAAGTTTAATGAGCAAGTACATGAGATGCTTAGTCCATTGCATGTAAATGTAAACGTCACCCACGACGTCGACGACGACCACACTCCTTCAGGACGACGCTACCATAATCAATACGAACTCTAGTCAATATTTGTTCTAAAACATTGTCAAACGTAAGTGAAAGGATTGAATTCGGCTTGATAATTTCAACTGATTACAGCCTTGGCCTTAACAGGTTGGGTTGGCAACATAAAAGTTACCCGCACAATTACTGATATATTGGAAAATTAATTAAGTTATTTTGCTGAAAAGCTGATATTTGTTTTTGCTACTTCAGACAGTGTGGTTTGTGTCCTTTCACGGTTTATATATAAAAAAACATGTTTTACCTGAAGTAAGTGTTTTCGCAAGAATCACCACGTTTCTGTTGAATTAATGCTATATTGATAACACCTAATGATAATGTGTTTATGGATTTTGAAACAACTCAATCAATAATTATCAATATAATTTCTAACTACAGGGGGACAGAACTGAACCTCATTATAAGAACAGGACAATGCCAGTTTCTCAATCAATCCACAAGCCTGTCGCCATGTTTGACATTCCAGAATTGCCATTGCCAATTCCCATTTTTTTATTTCGCCTATCTATGTTTCTTTATCTTATATTTAGCGTAGTTGATGACATCTATACTACGATCTATGTTTATAATGGCAAATCCAAAAGATTAATGGCCATGCTACGTTTATACATTAATACATATCATTTATTGTTATTGCCATTGGATATCTCACTTTTAATCGTCAGGGAATTTTCTTAATTATTTTTCTCGATGACAGTTTGCATTATGCAAGATGTAAGTGACAAAATTAGTTTCCAAATACTGACATTCTTAAAATGTGTCTACTTTTAGGCAACTACATGTACCTCATCGTTAGGTTCTTCATAGTGTATTATTTAATGGTTATATGAAGTTCCAAGTTAAAGTTAAATATTGACAAGTCGACATCAATAATAAGGCAGTAAGTTGTACTATTATCTGAAGTACATTCGACAGTTTACTTGTCGTTAGGCTTTTGTAACTATGACATCTTACAGTCGACAAATGTTATCACAATGCAAACTTTTTTTCACTGAAATCATTGAGCGTTAGCATTACTGTAACGCTACCAATGACCTCATTTTGGTCCCATCCGTGACCTAAAATAATAATATATTTACAGACTATCACAACTAATCCCATATTTGGTAAGGTAGAGGTTTCATTTAAAATGTTTAGTTATCTATCAGCATTCGAGACCAAGGACGACCTGTGAACCCAGGGCTAATAGTCGATCAACTCTAGGGACAGCGGGACCTTACTGGCAATTTGTCTCACATATCAGGACAGCGATTCTCCCTCTGGTAAGTTGTCATCAAAGTTTTGTCGAGATGACATTTGGCGACATTTGATTGATCAATGTTATCTCAATGGAAATATATTTCACACACCAAGACAGCGATGGTTTATTGTATTCCTAGGTTTAATGCAGAAGAATGGGAGAAAGATTCGTTAGTGAGCGTTTTTGTCTGACACTACAAAATATTACAATGCAAAATGTTGTTCATCAGTTGCCAGCGGATGAGAGCTCGACCATTTTTGAGGTGGTCGTTAATTTTCGGACAGTCAGAGAACTGCGCCATAACGTTCACATCCGAGCTACACGTAATTCTGAGGAAGCCATTACCTACGTAGTACATAGCAATACAATGTAATGCATTGTGCCAGTTCTGTGATTATATGTCTAATAATAATAATAATAATAATAATAATATTATATGTCTAACCATATGTACAGATAAGTTTTGCATTACAAAAACGAAATTGAAAAAGTTTGTTTTGAGTGGCTATACTCTGTTTAATGTTACTACTCTAATAATAACAACAGTGTATACATTTATACAAACATTATGATGAAATTGGACACATATTTATATCATATTTGTACACACAACGAAAGTATTGTATTAAGATGTAATTCATATGAATATAAATGATAAGCTACTCTATATTGATATCAAATATTGGATATTTATGTAAATTAAAAAGTACTGATATTTTACGCCCAAAAACATGGAATAAAGGCTTCCTGTTTCCTGAAAGCAAGACTTTGAAATATTTACTTACATGTTGAATCTAGTATTGCACTGATACTAGATGTTATAGACATTACCAGTATTAATTTCGTTACAAAGGGACAATGAATGTGGGTTTGTTCTACAAAGTTTACAAAGCATCCCGTTGCAACAATCTAACTGGGACAGAATCAATTCATTCGAACTTAAGTAAGAGTGTTTATATTTTATGTTCAGTATGCTGTATTGGAACCAAGAGAGTTCCACACTATCAAAGTATTGAAATGTTTTTTTTTTCAAAATTTACAAGGTAGTTTTTTTTATTATCAATGGATTCACTGAGTTCAATTTGTCATGTTTTAATACGTTAACACTAACGAAATTGCCTTGATTATCGAACAAGTCGATATATGAAACTTTTATATGATTTTTTTCATAATCGATCATTTTTCGGCCTATTTATATATTATCATTTTGCCAAAGGGCTGAAATTAGATATAATTTGAAATGTGCACATTCGCGAATTAAACCCAATATTTCCCGTGTTTTTTTTATGAAGTTTACCTTGTAAAAGTTTCTGTATTTTGGAATAAAATTAAAGCTAGTTGATCTTTTGATCAACCAATTTTCTACGAATGAATAAGACTGATAATATTTGGGGTTCTAATTCAGACTTGTTGAGGATACTTCGTGATAGTAGATCCATTAAATCAATGTTACAATCTTATATTTGGGATCCCACTAGCTGCAATAGTAAACATTCTTGTACTCTTTTCGGGATTAGAACGCACATTCGAAAACGTCAAGCACCAAACACTAGCACTGACATTCCAAACGGCTAACCCAATTTAGCCCACCAAGACCTCGACATATAGTTTGTCTTTGGGAGAGGATCATTAGTGTAACGTCAAGTATTTGTGCGAGAGATGAGCATATTTATGTAAAGCTCTTATTATCATTATTATAATCATCCTCGTCATTGCTGTTATATTGATATCACGTCCTGTGAAGGAAGGTAGAGATTCACTGGAATATATCCCCTTATGTTCAAAGTTTAATGTTCACCTTGACGATACAAACACATAAACATTTGCTAAACGTGCAATTCTACATATTTAATATTTATCAAGTTTGCGTTCGAATACAAGGTTAGCGATTCATTTGAGTAGTACGTTTGATGTTTTAAGTATAAAGAAAACAAGTTGCAGGACTCCTGTCACTTGTTATCAACAATTGCAATGGTTAGTAAACATTTTCTATTCATTGTTCTTGTATGTATAATATCAACTAATTTGATTATTGTTATTGCCTAAACAAATGACCAAATGGTACTCTGGGTCACAATAGACGGGGGTAATCCAATGACATATTGCAATGGCGGGCGCAGTTATCGTGTTTGACAATTTATATGTTTCCCTATGTAATATTATCGATTGCACAGATAAAACAATATGTTAACGTGTTTATTTTGCTTGTTATGTATTTTGCTGTTTGTTATTTCGTTACCACGGAAACAAATTGTATTTTCAAGGTTGTGTTAACACATACTTTAGCGTTGGCATGTGATGTGATGTGGTAGAACGTAGTTTATACATTGAAATAAAAATGGATTAATTTGATAATTATTTTTCAGAAACAAACGGACTTCTGGTGACACTTCTAGGCCAAATACGTGGGGTAAAAAGACCCTCAAATCGTGCAAAATTAAATAAATGCCAATTTTCATACACGAGGGGCAGGGGTCTGTAAAAGTGGTTTGAGGTTTAAAGGCTATGCACTTTTTGGCCCACGTGAATAACTGCCGAAATGAGACAGTATCTTAATTACAGAGTTGGATTCTGCAAGTAAACATGCATATTATCACAATACAAAATGTGAGATTATCCACAAGTGACTTAATCAGAGTTACAGCATGTCCCCAGAAGCCAACTTAATTAAGAATTATAAAACAGTATATATTTAGACAAGCATTTAAAGAAATCGTTGTTTGATTTTTTAGAATTTTTACAGTAATGCCGCGTCAATAAATAGTAGTCAAAGAAGGTTATTTATGTCTGCAACATCTTTTACTAATTCATTATTACATTTGATACGTTTGTACTTAAATGCCAAAGCTCCTTGCCAAATACAACTGTTGATGTATGAAATTGAGAGTATGTCTTTAAACATGTGCGTATCAAAGACATTCAAAATCGATTTTCACTGACAGAAGTATTTTATGTTTTACTCTGTTGAAAAAATTAGGTGACGTTTTTTTTCAGTTGAGTGCTTGCATTGCTCTGTCATAAAAACTGCAAAAGGACGAAAATGGAATTTAAATGAGCAAACACATGAGATGCTAAGTCCACCGTACATCAACGTCGTCCCGGGTTGTAACACGATCATATTCCATTAGCACAATGCTCCAACAACACATATCGACTCAAGTCAATATTTGTTCTAAAGCATTGACAAACGAAAGTGAAAGGAATGAATTTGGCTTGAGCATTTAAACTGATTATAGCCTTGGCCTTAATAGGGTAGACGAACGCAACATAAATATTACAATAAGACAACTGATAAATCGAAAAACGTATTTTCCAATCGGTGTAAATATATGAACACAAGGAAGAAATAGATAATTTGTTTGAAACCGCTCCCTTCTGATTGGCTGAGATTTTCGAAGTGGTTTATGAGACAATCAACCAGTCTGTCACCATCTTTGACATACCGGAATCGGTTTTTGATGTCCACTGTGTCCATTCTGTTCATTGAGCTCATGATTGTTCAATTTTAACTTTACACCTGTCACTAGATACAATAAAAAGGTATGTGAAAACTCAATTACACTATTGGCACCGGAGACAGTTTATTCCACTGATTAAATTCAAATTTATTCCAAATCAAAAAATATAAATTAGAACGACACTAACATACTTAGCTTTCATTTATTGTCAGTAAATGCAATGGGAATTCAATGTGCATTCAATGCGAAGTCAAACGAACGACCTGATAGTAATTTTAGTTGACTGCCCTTCATGGAGTTGAGGTTAAATACAAAACTTCTCTTTAGAAGAGGGTAAGCTTCAGTGCGAGGTATGGATCTTAATCTTAATCTTTGTCTTTATTACCATAGGGTGTGACGATAACATCCAATCAATGACTATTAAAAAGAAAGGGTAGACACTTACTGCTTTATATCTCCTTGTGTTCAAAGTTTAATGTTAATCGCTATTCCATGAAGATGCAGACAATGAAAGAGTTACTCAACATGCAATTCTCTTGGGGCTACCTGGTATTGATTGAAGATAACATTGAATACAAGGTTAGAACCAATTGTGAACAGTTCTCACTCCATTCGTCAGAGTTTGATATTGAAGTATTATGAAAACACGTTGCAGGACAATTCATAATTTATTAATAGTTTGAGACGTTTGAGAAACATTGCCAATCCACTCTGCTCTATAGAATCGTGTTACATCTTCATTTTTGTTGTGCATGGTTGGTTTAGAAAATTAAATAGTTCAGGACAGATTGAAACAATCGTACTTGATAATTTATACGTTCCCATATATATTCATATTCAACGAATTCAGTGATATGTGTATCGGATAAATCAGTGAAAGCCATCGACGGAACATCGAGTAAAAATCTTCCGAGAGTGGGCGGGGCACCAAGCAATACACGTGGTTCAATGTTATTGTTTACACCCGGAAGTGCGAGTAGTCAAGGAAGGGAGACCACTCCAAACCCAACTGGTCCTGTGCAAACTGCTTGATGTGTTGGCCGAGGTCAAAATACACAACGATTACATATCCTTTCGTGGAATATTGAAGGTCTGTACAAATATTTATGTGATGATAATATAAAGGTATTTTTATCCAGTTATGACATTGTCGGTCTCTGTGAAACCTTTGTCAAAAAAACTAAAGATTTCACTTCATACTTAGATTCTTTCACAACTTTTAACTGTGTACGAGCTAAACGAAAGAAATTAGGTCGTTACAGTGGAGGCATAACAGTGTTTGTGAGAAATTCTCTAATTATCGATGAAAACATATTCCGAGTGTTTGAAGATTTTGAAGATACATTGGTGCTTTACATCAGATCAGTGAAGATGGGATTACCTAAAGATATTATACTGTTATTTGTATACCTCTCACCAGAAAGTTCCCCTGTGTACGTTAACAGAACAGATGATGGTATATCATTGCTTGACTCTTACTTAGAACAGATAACTAGTTTATATCCTGATGCGCTGATACATCTTGCTGGAGATTTTAATGCACGAATGTCAACATTTCTTGATTATATACCAAACGACACACTTGACCATATTATTGATGACGATGTTTCATATCCCGGTGATACTTTTGATATGCCACGTAGCACAAGGGATTCTGAACTTTCTAATAACTATGGAAAGGATCTTGCAAAGTTATGCTGTACATATACTATTCATTCCCTAAACGGGCGACTATTCAATGATCAAAGGGGGGATTTCACTTGCATCACGCACAACGGGGCAAGTGTAGTGGACTACATGCTCGCCAGTACTGAACTCTTTGAACACTTCACTGATTTTGGTATACTTGAAAGAGACGAATCGATTCATTTTCCATTATATTGTTCCATAAATATTAAAACAGAGAATAACATTGACAAAAGTGATCAAGTTCAGGACGAGGAGGGAGAAGCGCTCATAAAATATGTCAAATACCCATGGGATGCGTCCAAATCGAAAACATTTCTTTGTAATTTCCAAACTGAATTTTTATCAAGATGTGATGAACTGAATACATTGATTGAAATACATATTGAGGATGCGATGAATACTCTCATAAATATTTATCAAACTGCTGCGAGCTTTTTAAAATCCGAGGGCAGGGGAAAGGGACCCACAATAAAGTCACAGCCTCCTTGGTGGGACAACGAACTTGAAGACATTAAACATCATAAATATAGAGCTCTGAGAGCACACCGAGATTACGGTATGGACCTAAATCAGTACCGCTTTTACAGGAGATTGTTAAAAAAAACCTTTTCATACAAAAAACAGAAATACCACGAAAACCAGAGGAAGAAACTTGTTGACTGTAGAACTAACCCCAAACTATTTTGGAACACTGTGAAGGAAAACAGATCAGCGTCGTGCATTTCTAAAAATATATCATCTCAGCAATGGTATGAACATTTCTCGACACTATTACACACGGATGTTGATCCTTCCAATGACACCCTGAGTGAGGCTATCTGTGAAAGTGATCTTGAGATAAACAAACCATTCTCAAATGAGGAAATTAGGAAAGGATTGGTAAATCTGAAAATAAATAAGTCTCCTGGAGAAGACGGAATTGCAAGTGAGTTTCTTAAAGCAACAGAACCATATGTGACTGAAACTCTAACAAAACTCTTCAATAAACTATTTCTATCAGGAACTTTTCCTTTGGAATGGGGAAAGAGTATCATATGTCCATTGTTCAAATCTGGCAGCAAAGATCTTGTTGGAAATTATAGAGGTATTTCGTTAATAAACACTGTTTGTAAAGTTTTTACATCAGTAATAAATACAAGACTTCAAACCTGGTGTGATGAAGAACAGATCATTGATGAAACTCAAGCCGGTTTCAGACCAGGCTACTCTACTGTTGACCATATTTTTACGCTTCAAGCAATGGCCCAAAAATATCTTTCTAAAAGAAATGGGCGGTTCTACTGTTTATTTATAGATTTTAGTAAAGCTTTTGATTGTATTAATCATGATATTCTGCTTGGAACGTTGAAAAAAGTTGGATTGAAAGGCAACATATTAAATATTTTAATTTCAATGTACAAGAACCTCAGTGCATGTGTGAGAACTGAAGGAGGCCTCTCAAAATATTTCAGCTGTAACATGGGTACCAGGCAAGGGTGTGTACTGAGTCCACAACTCTTCATAATCTTCATCAACGAACTCGTCTCTATGATGAACAGAGCAGGAGGAAGGGGAATATTCATCACAACGGAAATACCGGATATATATGCCTTGCTTTTCGCTGATGATGTATCATCTGTCGCCGATTCTACTGCGCAGCTACAACGAAAGATAACTGTTTTAGAGGAATTTTGTGACAAAACTGGGATGAAGCTAAACTTGAGTAAAACCAAAATAATAGTCTTTCGAAATGGTGGACCTTTACGGAGTTACGAAAAATGGTATTTCAAGGGTGATAAGATTGAAACAGTTAAGCGTTATAGATATCTTGGAATCGTTTTTTCACCAAAACTATCATGGAGTAAGGCCCAAACTACTCTTGCGGCACAAGCACAGAAGGCCATACTAGCCATATACCGATACCAGCGAAAGTTTGGAAACTTTCCACATTGTGATATGTTCAAGCTGTATGAAAGCATGGTGGTACCAATACTATGTTACGGCGCCGAGATTTGGGGAACATCATACAGCAAAATAATAGAAGCCGTTCACACATCATTCTGCAAACGTTTTCTCGGTGTGTCCAAGTCTACCCCTACGAATATGGTTCTCGGAGAGTGTGGACAAACCCATATTCAGAATGTGTATATGACAAGGGCTATTGTGTACTGGTGCCGTATCATCCATCTGCATCCATCTCGGTTACCACACCAAGCTTATCTTATGTTAAAAGACGCTGCAGATGCTGAAAGAAAGACTTGGGCAACAGACATTAAATCAATATTATATAAACTCGGTTTTGGAATTGTTTGGATACAACAAGAAATAGGCAATACTGACATCTTCATATCAACCTTCAAACAACGACTAAAGGACACTTTAACTCAAGACTGGCACTCCTCCCTCCTTTCAAGCAGCAAGTGTTCAACCTACAGACAGTTCAAATCCATGCTAAATGTAGAAACTTATCTGACCTTCGATTTGCCTTTTCGATATCGTAAAATTCTAGCCAAATTCCGGTGCTCCAACTTTCCTTTAGCAATAGAACTTGGTCGCCATAAGAAAATTCCAAAGGAAGAAAGACTGTGTAAAAGTTGTAAGAAACATAACATTTCTATAATTGAAGATGAATTCCACGTACTCCTGAAATGCCCATCTTACAATGAACTGAGGAACATGTACTTGGAAGCACAGTATATCCAGCACCCAACTATGAACATTTTAAAAGTTTTATTACAATCAACCAAAAAAACTACCTTACACAACTTAAGCAATTATCTATTAAAAGTACGGTCCGCATTGCAAAAACATATTACTTAAAGCATGCTGTATAATATATTCATGTTTGATTTTGTATTTTTGGCCGATGGCCTTATACTGTAATAAATCTGTCTGTCTGTCTGTCTGTCTGTCTATATTCATATCGGTATTTGCACAACGGTATCAATGTGGAAGTGTTTATTTTGCTAGTTAGGGATTTTGTAATAAATTGTAACATTACCACGGAAACAAGTTCACTGGTGTTTTAACAGTAATGTGCTTTTGGCATTTTTTGACGCCTGGTTGGACTCATTAGATGTATTTCCTCAACTTAAGTATTACATTTTTCAGAAACAATTTGATTTGTAATCTTCTGTGAATGCTTGTTGGTAAAATGATTGTCCATCCCTAAACATCTTCAATTAGTGCAAACTGGTATAGTTGACAAAATGCATATGTGAAGGGCATCTTTCAGCTAGAATTGGTGTTAAACTTCTCTTTCAAAAGTATGTTTTATTTAGATTTAAATATAAGAATCAATGATGGAAGAAAGCCTGCAATACCCTAATGACCATGTGTTCTGAAACAAACGGCTAGTGATGTCAGGAAATAGCAAACTATTAGTGTTTCTGAAAGTGATTTTAAAATGTAATTTCTTCAAAATCTTATTAGTATGGAACTAGTTTTTACAATAGCCAAAATTGCTGATCAATAACAAGAACATTACTTCAAAACGTTCATGACAAACGTTCTCAACTCAAATGATTATCTCTTCTTGTTATGTAAAGATTAATGGATTTCGTTTAACGGAAGGTACCAAACATTGCTTAGTATGAGATTAAACTGCCACTTGATTTTCAAAATATGTATGAAATAGTCAGTATTTCTATTCAGGCACTTGATAATATGTCAGTGTTTGTAGATATAAACGAGACAAATCATCGCATTATTTTAAATGTATCACCTCACGTGGCACTCCAAAATAAGGAATTTGAAATATTGGAAATAAAGGTCATGTGTATATAGTATAATATGAATATGATATTTGACATTTTATGGCATTTTTACAACCATGTCCTACAAAGAGTGTCCCTGTTGAATCGTTGTTAAAATATATATATAATAAATTATTGATATCTCACGCAAATTAAAGAAATGCAAACAAATCAAGTTAAGATTATGCCATTCCAATAGCTGTCATCACAACGTTTACGAAGAAGAAAGTCGTTTGACAATCCCGATATTGCTAAATGTTTAGGTTAAATATTGAGGGTAAGACAACACATATAGACATGTTATTGTTGTAATAATAAGAACGATTTAGGTGAGGATTAAACAATAGTTTAACTCGCATGCTTAACGTGTTTCTTTACGAAAGAGACAGCATCTAAACTATACTGAGTTTGTGTCACCTAGAAACGTTAATATCGTATTCGCAGGTGGCTTGCACGTACATATGCAAATATGCTCTGATTTGTCATGCATTTAGAATAGAACTGTGCTGATATGTTTTACTACAGGTGTTGACATGCCCTCCGAAGAAGCCACGCAGCATGACAAAAGTCAATTATGAGGCAACGTGTCTTCACAACAGTCCCCCTTTATAATCTGGTTTCTTTATCAATTATTTTCTTTCTCAATTGAATTCAATTGACACGAGCTCAAATTGCGTATTTCCATTTTGTAGTTAAGAAAATGACAATCTGAAAGTACTTGACCCTCTCTTGTCCTCTTGTTATCTGTCCTTAAAGCCAGCAGGATTCGCTCATACAGATCCATGGAGTTGGACGTCATAGGCATGGAGATTAAGTGAAAGAAGGACTTAGCGCCTTTCCACTATTCCATTTAAATACTCTTATACCTCTTAATAAGAGAGCATTACCATCCCACACGCAGCAGCAAAAGACACGTTTGCGTTTTTTCTATCATATAAACTGTAAAACATCTCTCAGGAAGAAAATGAGAAACACATGAGATGCTAAGTCCACTGCACATCAACGTTGTGCACGAAGTCGGGCTGTAACGCAACCATATTCCATTAGCACGCTGCTCCAATATGAACTGAAGTCAATATTTATTCTGAAGCATTGGCAAACGAAAGTGAAAGGACTGAATCCGGCTTCAGCATTTAAACTGATTACAGCCTTGGCCTTAACAGGGTGAAGGAACGCAACATAAAAAATATTCTCACAGAATTAATTAAGTTATATTTACAGATTTATTAATTTCCCTATCGGAATTAAGATATATTTAACAAGAAGAAAATAGTATTTTCCTTTCTCAACGGTTTTGATGTTTGAAGAGATTTTATACATAAACTTTAGTGTGCTCTTCGTGTGCTTCAACAGTTTATGTAAATCCAGGTTTTTGTCTGAATTGTTGAATTAATGCTATATTGATAATACATTATGGAACATAAGGTGTTCATTGTTTTTATTGTGTGTGTATGGATTTTGAAATAACTCAACAAACAAATACAAAAATGAGTTCTAACTGCTTGAGGACAGAACTGAACGTAATGATAAGTACAGGACAATGACAGTATCACAATCAATCCCCCAGCCTGTCGCCATGTTTGACATTCCATAGTCGCCATGAAGATGTCTTTTGATTTTAACTGTCATCGGTTTCTAAATTTCAATTTCAGCAATGTTGATGGCAAAACTTATTAGACGTAATGACAAACTTGTTCTTATAGAAAGTGTGCACGTGTGTGTTTATCATTTATTTCTGGCACATTATTGACATGAGTTAGTAGACTTGTGCCTTACGACTGCCCATTTGTTTAACATGATCAGAAATCATTGAGGGATACCACCAATATCGGCACATCTTTGAAATGAATCAATTTCAAAATTGCTGCCCTTGATCGTATGAAAAGTCACTTTACTGAAACGTTAGTATCAGACGTCATCTTTTAAGGTAAAATCGAAATGAATTATTTAAACAATAATCAATGCTGGTTCATTTGCATAAATGCAGTTGATTCTATGATCGAAATGAGTTCATATTATATAAATTGTTTGTTTCGTAACATCTCTGAAGGGTATATATATAGGACGGGTTTATAATTAAAGTTGGTGCAATTGTGCCGTTGATGTCTTTATCATAAATCTTACAAAGTTGGCATAAGTAGCATTTGAACAATGGCATCAGCTTTCAAACATAGGTTCTGGACGTTACTGATTATGAATTTATAAAATCACTTTGGGCTAAAGCGTTGCTGCTTTCATATTTCAACGTTTCGAAAGCTAAACACATCTAGAAAACCTATGAAGGAAATGTGTATGGAATATTGAGAAATTAGGGGAAATGTATTGTGATTATTCTAGTAGTTCTTCAAAATATATTTTATCTTGAATTAAGGAGTTCTAATCTGTCTCAGGCAGGCTAATGTGATCATGTTCAAATGTGATATATATTGTGCTTCGCAAATTTAATTATTGTCCAAATAATCGCATCTATGTACAACTGATAATCAACCTGTTAACGTTGTTGTCAAAGAAGTTCTCATTTTGCACACTTTCTTTGGTCAAATTTAATATTCGCGAAACTATGAGAAAGTTTAACCCGGCACGAATCATGGTATATAGCAATGGGCTGTGTACAACTGTAAGTACTACGAACATCGCAAGAACTAATCATTGGATTCTGTCAGAGATTGCATACATGTTCATCACATTGAGAAAAAAATATGTCCATAGATTTGTGTGATCCCCACCTTAAAAGGGCCATGGTCAGGATCAAGGTCACCATGGAAGTTTGACATGTTCCCCTTTCAGTGGGATATCTAAAAGGCGCTGTAGCACGTTTTTCGCTGAAATAAGTCGATGAAATGTATTTGAAAAATAATATCAACAAAAGTAAAACACCCTTCTCTCTTCGGAAAAGCAAGTTGCAAATGAGTGTACATGGTTCCGTAAAGCCATGGTAATTTTTTTTGTCATTCGAATATAATAAAATGTGTTCACAATAAAATGGCCGCCATGCAATTTTGGCTTTATGCGCAACACCGTTATTACCACTACGGGTCATTGGTTTGTCTAATAAGATGTTTTACCCTCTAAAGTAAATATAAATGACATAAATAATCATTATAAATGAGAAATTTGAAAAAATAAAATTTGCAAAAAACGTGCTACAGCGCCTTTAAGAACCAGTCACTGGTTGGAACCTGTCGCATGTATTACGAAGGCTTCTACTGGAATAAGAGCAGATTTAGGGTTGTGTATAATTTATGTTGATGACCTTGATATTGCTTTGTTTATACTATTTATCCACATTACGTTTTTCGATACCGATGAGCCATTACATAACTTATGTCCAAATTCCCATCGAGCCGTTATTAACCATTGACCTTCAACTTACGAAAGTTGATACATCTATCGTAACCATGGTTTCAGATAACGCTTTCGCATAAAATTAACAGACTAACGCAGGGAAACCTATACCTAATCAAATATTGATCCGTTAAACCAAAGATGTTAGTCGAGCAGCTCGGGGGACGAGTGTGACCTTACCGCAATTACTGTGGTTCAGAACCCCACCCTCATTGACATCATTAGCATTAATTACAGCTTTTAATCTGGTTCTATATTACTTAATATTAGTGTTGATAAAAAGATACCACGGTCATTTCACGCCATACCGCATGACGTTACCGTCACCTATATTCGCGGTAAATATGTTACTCCGTGTATTACTCATATTACATACCTATATCTCAAGATAGTGATGAATTTTAATTGCCTTGTATGATTAACTGATATGTGTTCTTCCAATAAGCACTCTTACATTGATAGTGTATTCAATAATAATAACATGATAGGCCGTCAAAGGTACCCTTGTATTGATCAAAACTGTCGTTACGTCGGTTTTTTACGTTCATGTATGTAATTTAAAAAATAACGTTAAAGTGATGAAAAACGGTCGGTGATCCCCTATCATTATTTCTGAATTAGCTTCTTTATGCAACTACGCATATCATATTACAATTTTAGCAATATTTAAAATATGTGTGTCAGTGAAAAACGATTATAAAATTGCCTTTTTCTTTTAAAGAGTGCTTAATTTAATTTTGTTTTCTTTAGCAGTGACATTAATTTTCAAAAAAATTATAAATCTGCTATCTATTCACGTATTTGATTAAATTGTATCTGAAAGGATTCGGAGTTTATACGTTGAAAGCGCTCGCTTCATTTAAGTTAGTGAAATCCGTCAAAAGTAGAGCAAATTGGTGACAGGGGTATTATCATTAATGCCGATAACTCTTTAAATCATTCGGTGACCCCCACATTTTTTTTCATTTATGAATAAAAGACAAAATACTAGTATTTTGAAAAAATAAGCGAATTCTAAAATATTTATTTCATCGCCCATCTCTCCTTAAACACGTGAATACGTGACTGCAGAGACCAGTCGGTATGTTTAATTACGATATCTGGCTATCAAACAGTTGAGAATTATTCAATATGTTATACTTTGTTATAAAGTGAAAAGACAAGAATATGTATCCGGTTACTAAACTCGTGTCCAAAAGAAACGATACCATTTATTTTTTTAAATATCTTTTTACAAATTGATGTTCTTCGTATGAACACATGGTTTTGCCTATCCCACATCCCAAATGCAGTGTATTCAATCGAAAATACCGAGAACATTTTATCACATCCGAAGAAATGGCGCACTTTGTGAGAATGATATTATTTTAGGTAGCATAGTTTGCAACTGCAGATAAAGTGTATACAACGGCTGACCATACACGTTGGTATCAAAGCAACAAAAAGCACACAAGATTAACCAGGTTAACGTAACGGTTACGTGATAGAGATCGAACATCATGCAGATCGAGAAGAAGGTGATTACGCTTATTGAAGACCGCCACATTTCATCTCATCTCCGAAACCCATTCATCAGTATGACTTTAACGTCAAAGACGTCACCGAGACACGTGATTAGCAGACAAACTTGGTAAAAGAGATTGAAGACTCATGATATCTGAGCACGTCGTCCATACCACAAAACTCTCCTGAGGCGTTAACAACGAGTAAACAAACAGACGAATTCAACGTTGGCAACGTTCAAGAACGATGGTAGACAGCGTGTGTACCGAAGAATTAGTGACCTTTATGCTCTGACTTGCGTCCATCAAGTCAGCCCATTGACTCCTTGATGAATGACAAAGCTTATCTTCTGACGTCATCGGACGTCTGACGTCATCAACCCATAGACGTATACTTGCCTGTTCTGACGCTCGGGATGGACATACCGAATACAAATGTGACTTAGTGACGCCTCTTTTGACATTTTCAACATTTGTCTCAGTCATTTGTGTGAATGAAATGTTCATGTTCAGATCCCTCACGTCAATACAGACCTGTACAAATGAATGCAAAGTACTGATTGAAATGAATTTTGTACACATGTTAAATGAACGAAATCTCAAAAGAATAATACCAATTCTAGATGTCTGTGTCGTTACGTTTTCCTGTAATGGCCGCTCAAAGACGTGGTATCGTTTCTTTTGGACACTATTATATGAATTCATTTTATCATTGAAATATTTATCCTTTGAATCGATTTGGCTTGTCAAACAGAAACGAACAAACGCTACCTTTAACATTTGTTTAATAGAATCACAAGACTGAATTTGTTTAAAACATTTGATATCGATTATTATCAGTCTGGTATTTCTCTTAAGGAATGTTAAAAGAACTTGTTTGTTGGGTTTCTTAAAGGTTAAAGGACGCAGCTGAAGAGGATATCCTTATTGCCATGGACTACAACTATATACATAACGATTCAGTCTCCCTGCTGCTGCATAATCTCCACAAGTTTTATTTCATAAAAATATATATACATGTATATGTTTATTCGTCCTCCAAGGTACATTAGAGTTGGGTGAAATTAATAGAAATATATATTACAGGGAATGGTACAGTAGAATGTAGATGCACACTATTTACAACTTGGAATATTAAATGTCATTGGAATAATGTTCATAAGTTTCCTTTCATAAAATACTTGGGTGATGTTTCTCGAGAATATTGGAATGTCTTCAAACTAGATGTAAACGTAGCATTTGAATGGTAGATATAGTATGTGTGTCGCTGTACAATGTAAATCCGTTTTGTCTCTGGGCTCCAGGCAGCCACAGTACTATAATGTACAATCTCTCTGGTTTGATGCGACCGGGAATCGAACCCCTGTCTTCCTCAGCTCTACCAACATAACTGCAACCTCGGGTACCTCCATACGGATTGCGCATCACAGTATTGGAAACCTGGATGTTCTTGATTAACAAGAGTGTGTTTATTATTTTGCTATTTTAAGCGAATGCCTAATGACACTTTCCAAATCAGGAATGGAGATGGAGACTAATCTCCATATCCATACGGGTGTGACGTGGACTCACTTTTTGCGTATGTGTTTACTTACGCGCGATTAAAATGTCCCCTGCGAAAATGTCTTTCACAATAAAATAGATTGTGCTTTTAGTTGAAATTTTTGTAATTTTATCCATTACTATCAATCCATGATTATACAATATAAGTTATTGCAACATTCACAGCAAGAGGTTTGCGAAACTCAAAAGCTAGTCGACTCAAACCGAAACCCCTGTGACGTCACAATCGACACTGTCACGTCATAACCGCTCGCGTCATTGCTTCGAACGATCGCCTTTGCTCTTGAAGCTTTCCGTGGTTATATAGGCAATCAGTAATCCCTGGTTTCTTTAATTTTCGGACAATTATATTGCTTCCTTTGACATTTGATGTCAGAAAACGCTAATTTCAACTACGGGAAACAAATAAAACAAGTTTGCATGCAGAAGACAGTTACTCATGTCACCAGGCGGGAAATTTAGATAAAGATAAATGAAGTAGACTCGGCAGCCAATGAAAGCCTATGTTTTCTGTTACAACGAATCAAAATCCAGAAAAATGTTTCACTCCCTTAAGTTACCAGAAAACATACTACCCTGTGTTCGTCTTCCGATATGGGTAACTGATATGAGAGAAGCATTATCGTCCATTTCAGGAAAGCAAATCTCATTCAGATAACGTTTCACTTCTTTGTGATATTTGCATTCATAAAATTATGCTAGTTTTCATGTACAGGAACAAGTATTGTTACACTGGAAAATGAAAGTCAATATGTAATAGTTACCGCCTGAGACCGAGGTGTTCAAGTTATGTTATGAAATACCTGGCAGTGACTTTCGGCGTAGAGGCCACCGTGTAACTAATAGTGTACGTGGGAAGTTATGACTTAATAATTGCAGATTGTTGGTTTTGTACGTTTTGTCGTTTGCACCTGGATGCCCGATCGTTAAATTTTTAATACATAACATTAGATGTTGGAAATCAGTTCAGTCAGAGAAGGTTAGCATGGAGACGAGTCCTCTGTGACAACTGAATGATGTATCAATAATAAAAGAATAACCATAATCGTTTACATGAGAGATGGCATTGCATTTCCAGTATCACTGGAGTGTATTTTGCCCGTCTGTTAAAACGTTGTACATGTAGATGTATATAACAAATATTGCGTTTCTGAAAACCCGCGGTGTTTGGGTGGGTGTATTACCAATGATGAATGCCTACGGCAGGTTGCGAAATAAAAGGGCTGATTGTATTTGTCAAAACCTTTCAACTATTAGCTAAATTGCCTGCTTTGTTTAAAACTAACATACAGCTGCATACCGAAAGTTTGTTCACCTACTTGTCAATCTCTTTAAAAATACAATTTTTATTTCCTTCTGTGAAATATTAATGTTGGTCAGTGATCAACTTGGTCTAACATGCATCATACATTTGCTCTTAAACCTATGCAATGTAAGTGTGATGTATTTGTTATGATCATGATTTAGTCAATATTGAAACTTTATTCGGAAATTAATGAAATTTGTATTTTCTAAATTTGACCCCTTCTGTCTATTTCACAATGCCAAATTTCATAAACATGCACCAATGATGTGATGATCACGGAAAACGTTTGAGAATGATTATTTAACACATGGGTATATGATGATTCAATGTCAATGTATGTGCTTCAATTGTATTGACGTTACAATGAACGTCAATTTACTTGATATTTGCAAGATGCACATGTCGGTGAACATACTTTCGGTACGCAGCTGTAAATGTCATATTAGGACTTGACACTAAAAGCTTAAGGCCCAAGGAATTTTGCACTTAGAACATAACGGTCAGCAAATGTTACACAGGCGGATGGTAGGGTTTCATCGTCTTAAAGTATCAATATTGTTGTTGATGATTTATAAATTATGTTTTACAATACAGTTATTGATCTAATCAAAAGGGATGAGGATGTTCATCTCCAATATCTACCGATGTATATTCTCTGTGCATTTTTGTACATCCACTAACACACGAACAACTTTTTTATTTTATGACTGATTATGTATAGGTAAATGTTTACCATGTTCGATAAACCAAATCAGTACACGTAATTATGGTTTAATATTTCAAAATGACATTCAATGTTATTAATACGTCATCTACCACATTATTGATTCAGAAAGTCAAATAAGCCACAATAGTTTGTCATAAACCTATATTAATGATCACATGAATAATGGCCACGCTACTTGTAGATGGATACTCTAAACTTGTTTGTTGAAATTCATTATTAATTCGACCTTTAAACTATATTAATTTACCCAATGTCATTATGACCTTGATGAAAATAATGAAATCGTATGAACTCACTCTAAAAAGCTTATGCGTCATGGAAATAGTTAAAAGTACTTACGGCTCAATTTCAACTCCAATCTACGTCACTATCAGCTAAGAATATATTTTAACATGATAAGAAAAACTACATGTAAAATATTCAAACGGATCGGCGCGAGATTGACATCAGTGATGGAGTGACGACCGCAAAACGCCTGCCCATGTTGCAATATCCGTCAATCTCACCTGCTCCGCTGGAGGTGTCCACCGCTTGTGTGGTTTATAGCTGAAAACGCGTGGAACAATTAGAGCTAATAAGCAGCACAGAGCTTCAGTAGAGCTGTTAACAGTACCATTCATCGTCATTACACACCACAGAGCCAGTCCGGCTTATGTATCATACGCCAAAAGTCGATTTCCTCTGTCAATCAAAAAACCCCTTCCAACACGGCAATTGTTTATCGTCGGTATCTCAATTAAACATCGTTTCTGACGTCTTGACTCGTAATTTTTACACTTTCAACTTGAAGACTTCAGTTTCACGTATTCAAGAATTTGGTTTTGATTATAGCTTCGTTTGCTGACGAAAGGTAACTTGAAAAAATTTACCTCAAACCCTGTCATGTTATGTTTTGTCTAACTTTATTAAGTTTAGTTTAGTTTAGTCTTCATAATCTTTATTGGGCCTAATTAACGCCTAAACACATAACAGAATCAGCACATGTAGTTTGTCCAATGTCTCTGAAGCCTTCAAGAAGACGTTTTATGATGTTAACATATCCATGTGGTTAATGGCCGCTGATGACAGTAGCATTCTTAGAAACATTTGAAATGTGTTCAATTATTCACGAAATTGGCATGTGAGCATCGACTTCATTTCAAATGTGTTTGTGTGGGTTGAGTCCACAACCACTTTGGATACAATTTGAAATGTTCTGGTTAACAGCTTAACTAAAATCTTAATATAAATTTTACCTGATTGTTATTACGAAGTTAAAGGTACATCCATTGTGTTGTTGGGGTCAAATATACCAAACGTTATAAATGGTCTTACTTTATCGAGAAGTACCAACTGTTACCGAAAACTACCATTTTAATGATATTCGACTTAGTATATTGACGATATGAAGGTAAAAGTATCAATTTCTGATCGAAAACCGGACAATGCACCGCGTGTGGCGCGCGCCAATGAGTCAAACGTAATTTTGGAATCTGTTTTAAACCAGACAGAATATCAAATTTGGGTTGATAATGTTCAATAGGTCATATAACTACTGTGCATGTAAACGAAACGTGTAGTTTCGGTTTCTGCACATGCATAATGATGTTGCTCGATTTTAATTGGAAACTAGTAATTATTATATTTTTGGCAATAGGGGATGAATATGCAAGTCGAATGAAATCATTTGAACTGATATCAGCACATATTGTATGTTGGCATGTATTAAAGGCAAATAAAATGTTATGAAACCGAATGGATGTACCTTTAATGTCATAAAATGCATCAGTCAGAATCAATTACAAATCTGAAATCAACGTTATTGAATCTTTTGATTACATGTACATTGTTGACAGACATATCATCGGAAACATTTTGAAATGTGTTGCATCGCCACAGCGATGTATATTGCCCCTGCACCAAAATGAGTAATCTTGAAAACTCAAATCACATTTGAAAGTAAATTGAATGCAACATCAGTGTATGTAATTGGTTTGAGCTGTGTGAATAGAACATATCCACACGGGCCTATAAATGGTGCAGTTAATATAACGCTTGAGAGCACAGAGCCTTAGTAATTTAACAAATTGGAATCTGATAAAAAGCGCAGAACTTTGTTTCTGATAATAACTTCACAAATCAAAAGTGGGTTGTTCTTGATTTGTTGCTTTTATTATGCCTGATTTGCCGGCTCTGACGTATGTTGGATCGCTTTACAGTGCCAGCACCGCGCTGTTTAATTATTCAGTGATCAAATCAACATCGCTTCTAGTTTCACACGGGACCCGGGAATCCTATCTCTCTGTCAGGCCTGTCGTCCTACTCCATGTGTTGTTAAATAATTCAAAATTAATATTTCTCAATCATCAACGATCGATTCTCTCTCCAGAAACAATTTGACTTGCTCCATTTTGTCCTGTCGCGGTTCAATGGTAGACAGCGAGTGCATCAAAACTTCACTCGATTCCGCCGAGGGACGGAAGTGGCCGGATAGGTACTTAGAACCTTAAGTGATGGAATCTTCGCCAAGGACAGACTCAGAAATTGCCCGTTGAAATATCATCTAAATTTGATTCCTGAAGAGCCTAGAAAAGTATCCGGCCAACCTATCCATGTTGAAAGTTGTGGATCAATAGCGAGAGGCCTCCTAGTGTCAGACAGAGAAGGAAGACTTTCACATGACGCACGACACGCGCATTCTCTCCTGTGAGTTGGTACCACGTAGACACCCGTCTCAGTCTCCATCAACCATACACGCTCTTGCGAACACGTGCATGTGCGCAGCCTACACGGAACTACAACAAGTTGCAAGTAACCTGGACGGGACGATGGCAGAGCAGTATCGAACCGTTCACTAGACGATGCGGGCTTGCTCACACCGGCCTGTGTGTTCTGTGCGGGACGCATCGCCCAACTAGACGCAGTGTGCGCGTGCGTGTGTTCTATGGATAAACAGTGATGGGTGATTGTGTGTACATGTGAGTTAAAGATCGGGACTGACAAGCGGACAGTGGAAAGATGAGCATGCATTGTAAGCGTTTCGGCACGTGCTCTCGTGTTTCCTATCGCGGGATAAACGTATGGAAAATCCTTCTGCAAGCGACCAAGATAACCTAGGCTTCTCCACATCATGGTGAGTGATTTGTATGATCTTCTCTAACGAAATAGTGTAAAGAACATGTGTTTGTCTTCTTTAAACACGTGTATCTCGTTTGTTTGTGGACTGGAAATAATACTCCGTTCTAAGCCTTATAGTTGTACTTGAAACTTAATAGCGTGGTTTAGATATTAGCTATTTTATTTACTTTAGCTCTTATTAAACTTTTGTGGAAGAACTAGTTTTGAGGAAACTATAACTAAAATAGTTTTAAAGTTTATGTAAATAATATTGCCTTGCTCAGGAGAACATCTTCAACTTGCAATTTGAGGTGCTAAAATCGTTATCATATTTGCATGAATATCATATTTCACAGGACCAACGCGTGTTCCTTTTTACTTGGATAATTCTTACTTAAGGCATCCTGTATAAAAAAAAAGTTCACTCGGCGATTTGTAATCTCAACTCAAAACTTTGGTTTCAAATGTTCATTATCTAATCGGAGTTAACCTTAAAATTCTTAGTGCAAGTAACACTTCTGCTTATTGAATATCGTATAACACGGTGTTCTAATCCCAGCTTGAGGTTCCGAAACCTTTATTGCCTGGCAAGGTTAGCTCTTCTTCTGGGTTGCTATGGACCAAAACGTGTTATTCCTAATGAATGAACACCATTCTACTTTATTACATATTGGATAAGCTAACAGAGGCCACGACAGCTTGAGTTTCTGAAACCTTAATTGTCGTGCAGTTTGAGCTCTTATTTAGGATCGCTCCGGACCTGAGGCACGGTTGCACGATCATTTAGGTGACCTAAGACATCCTCAATGCCATGTTAATGTATGGCACTAATTTAAACCTTAGCGTTAAGGTTAAATTGTACAACAACTCCCTGAACGTGTTATTCTTTGCCCTGCAACTGCAGCTCTTCGTCAGGGTCAGATAAGCTAACAGAGGGCATGACAATATATTAATCACAATTGGTGCAATTAGTGCGAATACAAATTCTGCCGTATTGAATCTATAAGATAACAGCTGCAGCGAGGACGACACTGTTCTACCTCAAACTTCAAGGTTGGGTTTATCCAACTTGTATTGTCCTGTCTCTATGGACCAAGACGTGTTATCCCTGGTGCATGGACCGACTCTGCCTTTTGACATATGGAATAAAATTACCCTGAAATTAATCCCAAATTGAAGCTAGAGTTCCTAAACCATTCTTGAATATTTAAGTGTAGCTCTTCTTAAAGGTTTTCAAGGACGGAAATGTGTAGTGTTGTAGTTACGAAGATAACGCTATACCAATGCATGTATCGGACAGTTTCCTTATCAATCAATCAATGACTTTATGCACGTCTGTAACTTAAACGAAAGAAAACAATGGTTTTGTAAGCTACTATTGAGGACAAAGCGTAGTTCGTATCAAATGTGAAAGACGTAACATCTTTTTATTAGATAATTAGGATTAAAGGGACAGTAGCACGTTTTTTTCACTGAAATATGTCGATGAAATATATTTGAAAAATAATGTCACCAATAAACACCCATCTCTCTTCTGAAAATCAAGTTAAAAAATGAGTGTAATTGGTTCCGTAAAACCATGGGAATCATATTTGTCTTTCGAAATACTAAAATGTGTTCACAATAAAATGGCCGCCATGCAATTTTTGCTTAATAGACAACACTTTTATAACGACTACGGATAATTGGTTTGTGTAATAAGATGATGTACTCTCTAAAGTAAATATAAATGACATAAACTGTCATTATGAATGGGAAATTTGAAAAATAAAATTTGCAAAAAACGTGCTTCTTCCCTTTTAAAATATAATCACGTCACATTCTGCGCCACGTTGACATAAATCCACATCACTAAACAGATATTGTTATTTTATCGATGAAAACATTTGCACAATTATTGTTTTTAAAAAATAAATTTTAAAAGTGATGAAACTTCACTATAGTAAATTATAGTGGGATATATTCTGTAAGAGAACATCCGGGTTTTCAGCCGAAGAGAAATATCAAGTAACATTTCGGAAAATTCATTTTGAAATTTGATCGATTTTTCTTGAAGAGTTGCTTCATTCATAATTCAAGAGGATATTTGCTTGACTTCAACCATAATATTGCAAGTGAACTTCTTTCCAGCTGAATAAAACGTGAAGTCCTTGTGGAATACTGATAAAGCTTCATTGGTTAAAGATATTGTTTTACAATGTATTTTAGGCTTATCTTGATCAAATAGTACTGGCGTTCCGGCTCATAGAAACGATAGACATTTAAGTCATTTTATTTATAATTAATCCGATTTAACATAACTTACTTCAAGCTTAATAGTTCATTGAACTCCTTAGTGAAATTCGGATAAAGATCTGTTCTTGGTTAACAATTATTGTTTTTCACTGTATTTCAGGGCTTATCTTGATCCCATAATTGTCTTTTCTGCTCATAGAAATGATACGCATTTAAGCTGTTGTAGTTTCTATTTAAGCTGATTAACTGAATTTGTTAAAAGCGAATTCATGGTTGATATCATACTACACATAATGCTTCAACGTGTGTGGATTGGTTTAAGGACACTGTGACCGATGTATCGTCAGGTTCTCTGTCGTCATATAATGACTTCCCTTGTCATGAGCGGATGCTGATATCTCTCAGATTATTCTCATATACGATGAGAAAGAATTAATTATATTCAGTATATTCCTTCATTTTCAAATAAAACACTAAATCTTTAATGGTTTCATTTTATATAAAATCCCTATTTATCTCGTTCACGAATGTTCTAGAAATTTGAAATATGATTGTCGTTTTAGGTGAAAAGGTCATCATTTAAAGTTGACTAACTTTATCATCCGACATATTTATATCTTGATATTGTGTTCGTTATTTCTATACATTTATAGCAGTGTTTTCGTTTAAACTCCACTAAGAACAATACACGTCCATTAACGCCTCATTTCCTATATCTAGGTGATAATAAGTGTGGTAATCAGAAACCATTGTTTGATATATATCCAACAGGCATTTAGTCAAGAAATGATCATCATTGAGGTATGTTCAATACCTTTTCAACGTGATAACTTAGTTACAGGTTCATTTCACTCATATACAATTATGGGACATAAAGGAACTCGATTCTATGGGTTTTCTGCACATTTATCTATCTACTTTAGTTTAGGATTCTTTTTTCACAAAGTGATACCAAATTTAGCTATGTCTTGAACGCTATATTGTTTATGCCTTTTGAAATTGTAGTGTATCAATAAGCAATCATTATATGTTAGATTACTTCATCAAGTGACGAAATGGTTCGATATAAAGTTCACTATTCCATTACAATTGTTTCTACAACATCCACCTGGATATACTATTTCTTTTTCATGAAATGTCATTGGCTAAATCAAGTGACAATACAGTTGATACCGACTTATTTTTCTATATCAATCTTGAAGATATGATATCATTCTACGTCTGTTCTATTAAAGGAGCAGTAGCACGTTTTTTGCAAAATTTATTTTTTCAAATTTCCTATTTATAATGATAGTTTGTGCCATTAAAATTTACTTCAGAGGGTAAAGCATCCTATTACACAAACCAAGTATCCGTAGTAGTGATAACGGTGTTGGGTATAAAGCAAAAATTGCATGGCGGCCATTTTATTGTGAACACAATTTATTCTTTCGAATGACAAAAACGATCCCCATTGCTTTACGGAACCATGTACACCCATTTTTAACTTGATTTTCCAAAGACAGAAGGGTGTTTTATGATTTGTGAAATTACATTTCATCGACTTATTTGAGCGAAAAAACGTGCGAAAAAACGTGCTACTGCCCCTTTAACACGTGACGTCACAGCAGACGGTATCCTTTATGAAGAGACATTGTAACAGATTCAAAATTCAATGTTGAGTGTTGATTTAAACATTATATAAAATAGGGGTTCTATTCTGAACATCAGGTGGTTCTTAGATTTTTAGACGTATATATGGAACTATATTACGGACAAGAGTTCGTATGATTTATAGACGAGAATATATGGAACTCTATTACGGACAAAACCTTGTATGATTTATCACACTAAGTACGTGTTTTTATAAACAGAATTATTGGATTTTGATATTTAGTTGCCGTTTAATGCATGTTATGTCACCGATAGTGGTAGAACGTATATCAATGTCGCTTTATGAGCATGTAAAAGTTTTTAGATCAACTTAATTCCACTGTCAACGTGTAACTATACAGCAATGACTATGGACAACACATTGATAATTACTTATTAGATTTTTAACGTTATTTTATTGTATAATGATGGTCATTTTGGTCATATTAATCCACAGTCAAGTACGTTATGAAATGCATATTCATTAAGACAAGAGCAAATTGTAAGCTGTAATTAGATTATATTAGGCGGAGTACATACTTCATAGTTCTCATATATGGTCTGACGATGTTCTTGTTTGATTTTCAAAATATCATGAAATATAAAGAAGCGATATTGGAATGTTGATTTGTGTAAATTGTTCAGTGTCAAATAGGACAACATGTTTGTCAAATGAAATCACAAGTCATCAAATATTTTGTGTAACGACTCATTTAAGCAATTGACAAGAGGTTGATTCCAAGCCATCACTATATACATGTATACAGCACAGATGACAATGTTATGACAACATAAGTCATAAAAAGTAGTATATGTCCTCTAACTCAGTTGATTCAAGGTCATCATACAGATGTGTTTTGAAATCATAAGTCCTAAAAACGTTTTGTATCTCGACAGCAGTTGATTGATGGTGAGTCACCAATATGTATCTAGCGGGTTATGTTGTTTGTAGTATCAGCTGTCACAGTGACAAGATAGAATTGTCTATCATGAGTATCGCAGTACATCGTGTCAATCACCATGATCAATAATACCCTTTTCACAGCTGTTAACAATGCAAACACTTTACTTATGTCATGTCATAATGATGGGGAGTGACATGCCTCATCCCTATCTAAAACATTGAACACGAACAGGATACTGCTGATCTGCTTTAGAACGGGTTACATTACATATCCTTATGAAGGTGAGACTTTGGATACTTTTATTTCTTTTAACATCTATTTTTTTTAATAATTCGACATTACTTGATTTATATTTTTAATAACACGGAGATATCCAATTCATATGAACCTGGTTAAATTGTTAATGTTTTCATAGGAGAAGAGAAGTTTACCAAGTATTTCTATAGACGATTTTACGTTGTTCATCATGCCATTCCTCAGTTACGGAAACTGTCATAGTTATTTCCTATCCTTATAGAATAAAAAAAGGGTAGCCCCACTTGTAGCAAATGTGTTGGAGATAGATGCCAGGATATATTGACTACGGTTGGAGATAAATACCACGATACATTCACTACGGTTGGAGATAAATACCACGATATATTCACTACTGTTGGAGATAAATATCACGATATATTCACTACGGTTGGAGATAAATATCACGATATATTCACAACGGTTGAAGATAAATACCACGATATATTCACTACGGTTGGAGATAAATACCATGATATATTCACTACGGTTGGAGATAAATACCACGATATATTCATTAAGGTTGGAGATAAATATCACGATATATTCACTACGGTTGGAGATAAAAACCACGATATATTCACTACGGTTGGAGATAAATACCACGATGTAGTCACTACGGTTGGAGATAAATACCACGATGTATTCACTACGTACGGTTGAAGATAAGTACCATGATACATTCTCTACGGTTGGAGATGAATACAGGAAAGCGGCAATCACGAATTTAAGATGCAATGCAATCAATATTATATAAAGAACTCCAGTAATGATAATGAAATAATAGGTTAACAGAACATTAAGCAAAATGTGATCATTTCTTTTGAGAAAACTAAAGGAGAAAGACAAGCATTTGATGTACGGACTCGTGATCGTTACGTCCATAAATCCAATTAGTGTGACATATGTTCAGCGTTTTTATTAAGAGATGAAAGCCAATTTCGCATTGGAACGTCCACTCTCCTGAAAGCACAGGACTGAAAACGTGATCGTAGCTATTTTATGCATTGGCATACATGATAGGATGTGTATTTATAATTACACTCTTCATAGAATCAAGAATCTTGAATTGATTGGATGTTAGCTTCACTGCTCATAATTGAATCCTTTCTTGTAGGTTAAGTATTGTTTAGCAAGGACATATATACCGCCTCTGCAACCTGTTGTTAAATCAGTGAGGTACATATATAACATCTCATAGAAAGCGTAATACTCTGTCTATGTAGTGCAAACACATGAATGAATTGATCCGATGCGTAATCGTAATTTTCCCTCTTCATTTAGTCTTTATTTAGTGAAATTAGACTTAATCGGCAGCAATATGTGTGAAGTGTACTCTAGTTTTCATATCTTTGAACATACATGTAGTTTACAATATTTAAAATTTAATTCCATATGAAAACATTTATGAAAAAGGCGCATTCCATGTAAATGAGTACACATAGCATCGTATAAGCAAACCAATAAACAAAAATGGCATAATATACATTGAGTTACATAGTGAAGCGGGATAAGTCGTACAACAACGTGGACATATCGTAAGACAAATCAAAATTGTTCCAGAGCTGATGATCTTACATTCCATTTCCATTGAACGAATACATATTGATACTCGTTCTAATCTTTGAACACACTTTACCAAATCTGTTATGGTGGGGATACAATAATAGGTTTCAACTCGATTTAGGCGTGAGTAAGAAATATGTTTCAACTTGACTTAATGTGATTATAGTATGATGACATTCAGCGCGGTTTTTTTACTCTTTGGTATGACATTCAATTCCACATCTCATGAGTGCTGAATAATGGGGAATTTGTTGTGTGCGAGGACAATTTCAACTTAACTTTCTTACAGAACTTACAAGTAAGTCCAATCCGAATATACTGCATTATTACGTACATATTTTCGTCCATACGCCTGTTCAATTAAATATGATTTAAGTTGACCGAACACGCAAAACTAAGAATACAATGTATCCTATCATCTTAATGGAACTGTGGATGTGATGGCTGAATATACCTTGTTTATGTCTACCTACCAGCACATCCTATCAATATTTTATGATATAATTAGGTTTTACTGTCAGACGCTGCCATATGAAAAGATCGAACTATATCAAAACGAGTTGTGTAAAGGACAAGGGTCACTCTCGCTGAGTAAGATATACATAGAATACTATACGACGTCACGACTGATATTATATTTATAAAACTAGAGAATAGTTTAGTATTTACCGAGCGAAAGCGAGTTAGACACCAATATCATGCACGATTTTCAAACAAACATATGGTAATAAACGAGTTAAGTATAAAATGTATTACTCGCTGATTTACATCAAACTAAATTGCACAAAAAAACGACGATAGGCTTACACAAACAGGCGCCATCACGAATTGAACGTGAATAACGTCATGTCAGCATGATTATTACACAACAGTATGGCACAATGTGTAATAACACTGTAAATTTATGAAACAGCCATATCGTGAAGTTGTGGTTAAGACATGAAAATATATGCATGTTAGTTGGATAGTGTTGGTTAGAATTCTTCCGAATTTTCGTCTTGAAAGAAAAAGAATGGATAAACCAATCAAATTTGTGATATTACATGTCAAATATTTTAATGTTACATATACTTTTTAGAATTCAGCCAAGTATAGAAATAAGTCATTCTTTAATCTAAAATGTGCAAAATGCAATTGCTGCACGATGACTTGGTTTATATTTGTTTCATGAACCCGATTTAAAATAGTCCGGTATAAAGCAATCCCATGCATAAGCACGTTGCCTATCTTACCGGAACTGTTAATACATATTCAATGATTGTACTATGCACATGCGCATTTTTTATGTCCGTCCTTCAACCCTGTTTAACAACGTTCAATTAGTCTAGTACTTCAGAATCGTCAGATATTGCGACGTGATGCTCAACTAGTGATTAGGTATTTATAGTCCGTTTGAGTCCGTTTGCAACGGATTTGTAATATTCAATGATGCTTTGATGTACGTATGTATTGCCTTATGTCTGCTCTTTAAACACGAATGAACACAGGTCTCTTTTTCGGTATTGTAGAATCGTTAGACATGTTCATCCTAGTGCTGAAACGAATGGTTGGTATTTAAAAATATCTGTATGCAAAAGGATTGTTAATAATGGACGAGTGTATGATGGGTGTTGCCAAATGCTTCGAACACGATGTGACACCATTATTATACCCCCGACCTAAAAAGGTCGGGGGTATATAGTAATACCAATGATTCCGTCTGTCCGTCCTTCCGTCCGAAGACATTTTTAGTCCGATCGATTACAGAACAACTATTCATCTCATCCTTTTCAAAGTTGGCACATGTCTTCTTCACCACTAGGAGAGGTGCAGTGTGAAGTTTAAACCGAATTGGTGAATTATTTAATTTTTTGCGATTTTTTAAATTTTTTTAACTTAGTCATATTCTGAGCATTTTGTGTCCGATCGATTACAGAAAAACTATTCATCTCATCCTTTTTAAAATTGGCACATGTCTTCTTCACCACTAGGAGAGGCGCACTGCAAAATGAAACACGATTTGGTGAATTTTGATTTTTTGGCGATTTTTAAAATGTTTTTACTTCATCATATTCGGAGCTAGAATAAATGAAGCTACTTCTGTGTTGTGATTTGTTGACTTTATCATTTTCTTTTTCATGTAACTTTCATCAAAAGCTACTTCTGTTTTCTTGTTCATTTCACTATTTTATATTTCCACTGGTTATATTATGGAAACAGTTAAATTTTCTTTCCTTTCAACTGCTGTATATCCCTCACTGTGCCTCCATGTACCTGTTGTTTCAAGTCACTTGAGTGAATCATTATGATGGATTAATTTCCAAAATAAAGTTGAAATAGTGTATTATGTTACTCATACCTTTTCAAGTTACTATTATTCCTACTTTTACTTAAACCACCTTTTTTTACATGAATAGACTTGTCCTACACTTTTCACAAAGAGTTTAATCTTAGCAATTATATTTCATTATAGCTTATCGATCCTTAGGTGTGCAGACACCTCTCTCTTGAAGTAAAATAAAAATGTCAAACTTTAACAGTCGGGGGTATTAATGAGCCACGCTCACTTTTTTGCTTGTTTTTATTCTGGTTCGACAAAATCGTTGGACCTGAAACCAATGATTGTACGATACATATGTATATTGCCTAATCTATTCGCTACAAATATGATGTAACTCCGTAACTCCGTCTTATTTCCGGTCCTGAAAAGTCAGATATATTAAGAAGATGCCTGATATACACAAGATGGTATCTAATCCGAAAGGATCAAACTTCCATGAGAGTGGTACATGTATATACCACAAGCTGTCTGTCAGGTTTAGAATACGTTTCGTGTTCAAACTAATTTATACATGTTTTGTTGTAGTTAGTTGAAAGAAAAACAAGGTAAATGGTTAATCAACTTCGTTATTGCAATGGATGCATTATAAATAAGTTTACTATCAGAAGAGCTTGATTTCCAATAACAAATGTCGGTATTACCCTATCGTTTTATGTGTTTCATTCTGATGCAATATGCCGGGCAAAAACTGAGTTGCATATTCCTGATGAAATTTTCCCTATTCAGTCATGTATTTCTGTCCTGATGCTAGGTAAGTGTCTGATATGTGAGGTTACTTTTCAAGCCGAATTCTTTAATATTCCATGATTGTTCAAAGCAGTATCATATTCCTTCACTTTCAAACTTGATTTAAAGCTATCTTCTTTGTTATTTGTTATTTCGTTGTTAGAGACACATTTTTTTCTTTTTGATGCTGAAATAAGGGTTACTGAATCCAAAGTCGATATTTTCCGAAATAAGATGACGCACGAGGGGACATAATGGAATTGAAAGAGTGTCAGTTATTTTTTTCAAAGGCAGACGGAATTAATAACAGTTCTTACACAAGCGTTTGCCAAACGTTTCCAAATGTTCAGATTGAAATTGCATTTGTTTGATGTATGGGAAAGATTTTTTTTTAACGATTTACGAAAACCATTTTCTTTCCTTTACAGAGTCTGGTACATCAATCTGTAACTAATCATGATCACTCTTTTTGCCTGTTTATTTTTTCTAATCTGACATGGCCATTGTGGTTCTGCTTGTTTTTGTATAATACGTCTTACACACCATTTACCGTTCAACCGTGGGCACTCCTCCTGATTATTCTGAAGTCACACATAGGTTGTACTGTAAGGATGATGAATAGCATTTATTCAAAGCAGTTGAAAATGAATCATTAGCAGTCCCGACTTAGTTCCCAAGAAGGTATTAACACCTCAAATAAATAGCTTCTTTCTTATAAACCTGGTGAATGATTTTGACATGTTCACATTCAAGGTCAAAGGTCAAGGTCACGAGTTCTGAAATCGCTAAAAAAAATCCTTGTAAACACGATAACTTGAAAAATATGTGTGCTATCAGGCTCTTATTTGGTGTATATCAACTATGGAGATATTTGAAAAGGTTGTCGCTAACATCCGTCAAAGGTCAAGGTCACAGCGAGGGCACGACTTAAGCATGCTTTTGCGAAAATGTCATATTTCAACTATTAACACTTTGAATCATTGACAATGAAAAGTGATTATCGATTGTGTGACCGTGAAGGTCAAAAGTCAAGATTATAAGATATTGCTTAAGGCCATGTTAACCCTTTGATTACATTTTGAAATCTGAAATAGGTTTTAAGATCAAACTTGTGAAAAGTAACCCCAGTGATGATTCAACTTGTTAGTAATAACAAGAACAATGAAAAAAAATGTTAACAAAAATTCCCATTGTATTGATGCTGACGAGAAGGCGGAAAAGGGAAAGGCGAGACCCTAAGTTTCGGGGCTGCTATGCTTTTGCGGTGTCCCATAAACGCTCATCTAGTTTCAATTTTAAATCCGGGATATCCGTGGCATATTTATTTAACTTCAAACTAGAAAGTAGATATATGATCTTTTTCTGACAAAAGTCAAGCTTGCTGGAGGTCCATTACAGTAAATCTTTGTTCTGGCATAACATCATTAAATTGCAACGGCTGTTCAGATAAATCGCAGGGAAGCGAATGACTGTATCACATATAACATGAAATGACAGTTTGAAATCAATATCACCTTTTATTTTTACCTTTATATCTCTCTCACCTGTCACACCTGAGATAATTCAAGCGCTAATATAAACATACATGTATGTACTTTTTCTATGTACGCTTTGACACTTTTTTGCAAATAAAAGGCCTCATTACACCTTAACTAATAATTATGATATAGTGGACCATTGTGAGTTACAACTATTATACAACCCGGGTTACGGTACATGTGTGTACACTCGTACATACTCGTGCACAAGACCAGATAAGAAAACTTGGTTCGTTGATAATCATAACAAATATAAAATCATATATTAAATATGTTAAACTACAAGCTCTTCCTAATCTCGGTAAAATGACCGTAGACTTACTGTACAATCTATAATGAATAGTGTACAATCTCTTATGAATTACTGTAAATCTATGATGATTTTGGTAGAATTTCTAAAGAATTATTGTAAATATATAATAATATTTTGTACAATCTCTAATGAATTATTGTAAATATCTAATGAATCTTATTACACCTTACATTACAAACTTATTTATAATCACTAATATATTGTCAGACTATTATTGTATATTATCTATTAAAACAATATTGAGTAATATCTATAAACAATTATTGAAAAAAATTTATGCATTACTGGACTATATCTAATGAATTATTGTGCTTTATTTTATTTAAAATCTCTTATGAATTGCTGAATAATATTCATTTAAATTACAATCTCAAATGAATTATGGTGCAATATCCAATGAATTGCTGGACAATCTCAAATAATTACAATACACTCACTAAGGAATTATAGCGCAATATTTAATGAATTACTGGATTATCTCTGTACTGAATTACCATACCGTGTTTCAGGGACATCTACATACACTTTACAGCATGTCACCAGCTCCATCTGTGGAGCGAGACACACCGATTCCCCTGCGACGGGCAGTTGACATGAAATATAGATAGGCATGTAGACTGATATATCCCAATACATACACGCATCCCAGGACGCAACGAGTGCACTATCATCGACGTGCTGTAATCAATTAACGATGATTTGTGCACATCTAAAGACTGCACTCTTCAAACTGGTTGATTACGTCTGTTAATAACAACTCAAGCGCGAGACTGAACGTAATTGAACAGGTCGCACTGTGATCTGATGTGTGAGCTCGTGAAATACGTCTACATACAGTAGTGGTGGACACCGGGATTAAGTCAACAAGTAAAACGAGTCCAAGTTCTTCAATGCAGAGTGAACTTGGTTATTGGACACTGTGCATGAAATATATGATCTGATTTCATTGTACATAACATCATTTAAATGTCCGACTGTCGCGAAATATTACCTCAGATAAACGAATAGAATGCACACGGTTCTTCATGCATTTTACTCGAAATATATAAACTTGTGCTGTCGCACACTAGTACTGTTTTTTAAGGATTCAGCCATAAGGCTGAATCCTTATTGTTATTGGCGTGTTTTTTTTGTTTTTTTTTATTATTCCACCGATTTTGTGACGGCGGTACTGAACTAACGGCATGACCGATTTCTCTGAAACTTTCAGGGATCGTAGCCTGTGACCAAACTTAGATCTAGTTTTTTTACTTTTTGGATTTTCGACTTCTTTCGTGAGTTATCCCCCCTGGAAGTTAAAACTTCAAACCTTAATAGCTCGAAAACTTATCAAGATATTTGCACAAAACTTTCACCAAAATGTGCGCAACAACAATCCTCATCGATTAGACCTATAGGGGTTTTCGGCCGTAATAATAGATTTTTTGCTATTTCGAAAAAACTGAATTCTATGTGTACTTTTTCGGTTTTGAGGGTACGCGTCTTCAAAAATCTTCTTCTAAATCCCGGCAACACATACAGCTATGTGTGATAGCTCATTTGAAAGCTGGATAAACGTGTAAAAAAGTTATCGAGACAGAATTTTGAATTTTGGCTTAGAATTCGAGTTATCTGCCCTTGTATTTGGACCTTTTCGAAAAGTGCGATTTTCGGTTGCATGTTCAAAGTGGCATAACTCTATAACCAATTACTTTATGTCAAAGTTAATTATTTCAATCTCTTTATAATAATTTGTTTAACAATTCCATAGCATATCATGATCATGTAAAAGATGATAGATTAGGCACAATTTAGACATACGCCCCCAAAAGTTAAATTTTGTGATTTTGAGACCTTTCGAGGGGAACCTACTTTGGAGAATTTTCCTTCGTAAACCACTCAAGATACAATAATATTTTATGGATCACTGTGAAGTAGACATGTCTCTCATGAAGAATAATAAATTTCAATTGCGTATCTGTCATACTTTATGTGTGACAAGTCACAGAAGATTGTCATTTTTCAAAAATCGCCATTTTCAGCAAAGTTCACAGGATCATGACTGCTTAACCAATTATGCTATTGCACTTTCATTCACACCTGCGAATAGACAATTGCAAGCATAAAAACTTTTATGTTGAACCCTTTCATCAAAATGTTAATAGTTTAGCTTTGAACATCGGAAAAGTGGTATAGGGGTCCGAAAATAAGCATTTTTTATTATTTTCCTGAATATTCAAAAGAACATTACGCATTAACCATGTATGCAATCTAAATTATGACTACATCAACCTAAGTGGAAATTACGAAAAATGAAATAAGTACGGTAGTGGTGTTCATAACCAATGAGTTACGGGTATTTTAAGTTGGACAGTTTCTGCCTTCTTTCTAAATTGACAATCGCCACGTTTGTAGTGTATCTTTGTTAGTGCAAGTTCAACAATGCAAAATCATAGCAAGTTGTTTGATACCTCGTTGAAATGGGAAAGGATTACTCTATATGGGGAAAACATTATTAGTTTGATAATAAACATAATCAATGAGATATAAGCATTTTATCTTGATCAATTGCGACTTTATTTTGAACTGTTAACAAAGGGGGTAAATCCTACTTTCGTTTTACATGATGGACAGGGATAGGTTGCTGTAGCTTAACACATTTCCACATAATCGTGTAACTTTCAGGAATGACTGCTGATATAATGTACCTAATAGGAAATGAATCATATATATGCTGAATCCGTTTAATGTCGCTTGCGACTATATTTTGTATTTGTTATTCATTCCTCCTGTCTGTCTCTCAGTCCTAACTCTCTCTCTCCCTCCCCCCCTCTCTCTCTCCCGCTCTCCCTCCCTCCCCCCCCCCCCCTCTCTCTCTCTCTCTCTCTCTCTCTCTCTCTCTCTCTCTCTCTCTCTCTCTCTCTCTCTCTCTCTCTCTCTTCTCTCTATTCTCTCCCTGTGTGCCTCCAGTCTGTCTCTTTCATCAACAGACCAGATCATCAGCGTATGATAATGAACGTGATCTAAGGCTGGACATCAAAGGATCTGGTGCTCAAACGAGTGTAGTTAACTCAACGTCCGATCATAATCAAAATGTCTACGTTCGAACCTCAAGAGATTATGTAAACACTAGGGCTAGGTAGTGCGAGGTGGGCTGCACATGGGAATATAAGACAGAGTGTTATGCGACTCAATGGTTTTATAATAAGAGATATAATTATAAATATCTCTAAGATCTTCGTCACTAACGTTATTTCCACGTATGCGGGACATCATGGCATGAACCTGTAGATTTGAAGCTAGAACGTAATTGATTATGGCGCATATTGTACTATGGTAACTTGGAAGATTGCAGAATCCTATAATCGGAGAACCTAGCATTTTCATGTTCAGTCAACCAAACTCATTCTCTGCTTTTCCTTTGTTCAGTTAACTGAACTAATTACAAATATTCCCAAACATTCATATCCGGGTCATGTGACCGTTTAGTCGTTGCATGCTGCACTGCGTAGTCTGCATGTAATTTACAGAGCACTTCCTGTTAGATGCGTTACTTAAGCCTATGGTTTGAAGCGCTGTGATCACCATTAATCTTAATGGACTTGTTACTCAGGTACGCTGTATAAGCTTTATTGATCAGGGGTTTCACAACATTGGTTTAGAACAGGGAAACGCCGGACACATGTTGGAAGATGAAAACTTTCATAGGGGAGTGAAGCGCCATGTTGTCGGACTGGTTAATGGATCTTCATGATCTCTCCTCGTACATCAACAGTATCGCATCAAAGAGAAACACGAACCTGTCAAAGTTCTACACGTGCTACGTGTATGCTAATTTGTATATGGAGATTAGTTTCGAAACAATGTTGCTCACTTTTAAGTGGTCAATTAAGACGTAAGAGGTCATTTAGAGAAAAGTAATTATTTTCGGAGTTACTACTTTTAAATTATGTAGCTTATACATAGATGGAATCATCATGAAAATGTCCTATAGTGATCAGAAAGTAGCGAGCCGCTGGAAATGACTATCTCAATCGTAACGACCGGCCGCTTCGTATCTTTGTAACGTCATTTTAAAGTTTCGCATCGAACTTAAACAAATATGGCGACTGAATATAACTTAAAGCGTATCGCATTGGAGCACTTTACAACTAATATCCGAAACACGACGTGTCTACATAGTCGCAATGTTATTTTGAAGTTTTAAACAAAATGAAATGCGCCGTCTCATCCGCCTCCAGTAAGAATTCAATATTAGATTCACATAGTCGATGTAAGCGCATTGCCTTCACTTGTATCCTATGTGGGTGTACATCGATGCATTGATTTTGACAATGTTTTGACGAGTTATATGATAGAAAACGGTGTCGTATAGTATTTAATTGAAGGTCTTGGGCTTATCTAATAGTTATGCCGTGACAAACGTTAAATTTACGGAAATCGTTTTTTAAATGTAGTTTTTTACATTGGCATATCCTAAGAGGTTACATTAATACAGAATTTTATTCATTTATTTCATGTCTTTAAGATGTATACTCCTCGCGGCATGTAGGGACATTCGTCTTGTAAATATTGACATATTTGATATTGTGTTGAGATTCTTAAAACCGATTCTTTTTACAAATCCTTCGGCTTGGTTATTTGTTTGAGACATGTTTATTTGTTATCATGATATTATTTATGAAAGGGGTTTCAACTCCTAATGGTTATTGCTATTTAGAAAATGCTACTATTTATTTTAAAGATCTGATGAAATGCATTTTTCTCAAGAATGACAGATGATTACCTCTACGTATATTGTACATCGGAATCAATTGAGCATAAAATCGAGACAATATACACTTGCAATTGATAATTAAAACGATTTTAATACACCCATTTTAACACAAGCGCAATCAGTGTGACGATTCATTTTGTAAATGCTCACTGAGACGTCACTGTGATAAGCGACAGAAGGGTCCGGCTAGACAGGTACTCCGCCGAGTCTAGTTAATTAATAATGATGATAATATTATCACTGCCGCTAAATACATTTATGAGGTGTATTACATCGCCAAAAAGACATGTTTATGTAATACTTGTGTAATTGTCATTTGCGGAATTACCTAGTTAGATATCTAAACATTCGATATATGGGAAATTTAAGTTTGTTTATTTCTTTCTTTCTTTGTGAAATTAACAATCAAATTGTTGCGAAATTTCGTTGAATTATGACTATCGCCGAAAATCAGATTCCTGCTGATACGTCACAGAAGTCATCCCTTCAGGGGCCACACCCCCGCAGACTTTCATTCTGGTCGCCGGGGCTAAATAAGGCGGTTTTTTAAAAAGCCGTATATAAGTAATTAATGGACCGATTTCAGAAATTTTAAATCGAGCAATTGTCAAATTGACATCCCATTTTAATGAATCCGATTTTGACCATATGTCATTTCATCTATCCTTTAAAATATGTTTTGATCAATTATGTTATTAAGATAACTCTCACGGGCGATCAGAACACGTCCTTAAATCATGTTATCATTGGTGAGCATGTCCCAGTAGATCATGTAAGTTAAGCAACGATGACAGCGCTTTATCATCGGATTGGTGACTGCCTCTCTGCCGGGAGACCTGCTGTTGTGTAGGCTTGAGTTCCTGCCCTACAGCAAGACATGCTTGTTAGACTTGATTTTTTAACATGAAGATGTGACTTGATTCACATTTGCCTTAAGCTGCCATTGGCTGAATAGAAATCGAAGGCAATGTAAAACAAATAACCTTAAACTGTCTTACATGACTGCTAGGTTGAAAACACACCGGGAGCTTATATTGAAAAGGAAATGGTGTTGGTCCTTACATATGTATAATAATAAATGAACTGCGCCTTGAGCATGCATTATGTTTGAACAAGTTCGACATAGACAATATCTACGATAGTATTATCATTATGTGTTACGTTTAACATATCTTATCGAGAATTGCCAAATCGAATGGCAACATGAAGACTTATTTGACCTTCAATAACCCTGCTTCATCGCGGTATATCCTCAATTCCCTGGTAATCTTAGCGACTACATGCGCGATCTCTCGTACAATGTCGGTTGCTTTATCTATATATATTGCATATGTTTTGCCAGCCAACGAAATGTCGTGGTTTGAAATTTGACTCCGATATTTATTGGCTGGTCAACACAAAGTCTTTGAACTTCTTAGGCAAGCAGGGGGTTGACGGAGCCGTGCGTATATGAATACCCTGGTGGAGCGGAATGAAATGCATTCAATTTGTATTATGATAACATACATATATAACATACATAAAATGTTTACAAGGAATAGAAAGAATATATTTTATATGTCTGATACTATATGCCATATTATATGCCGCAAACGAGAGTGCTGATATTAACTTTTTACCTCACAAAATGGCATTAACATGGCGTGTGACATGAGAAGACAATTTACTGTTCATGATACGATATTGACCTCATTAAACGTCCTAGAATTGTATCATTGATATCAGGGCATTGTTGTTCGATTGTAAGTTTTAGTAGTGCCTGATAAGATGGTTGACCATTCCATCATTGTACCGCATTCGAAACTCTATTTTGAGTGTTGAGGTATGGCTACATCAGTCAGATCACTTGAACTGCCTTCGAACTGTCATTTTAAGGTGAACATATTAAAATGGCCGCTCTATGGGAAATGGACTAAACCAACCATGTACATTCGTTTTAAAACCCAATTTATTGATTCATGTGTATTATTAGCCAGTGGTAACACTTATTTACCTTTTTATGAGAGCGCTTTATTTCAGTTAGTAGAACGTGCTACAGTGCCTTTAACGTTGGCATACGACTAACTTAGCATTAAGAGAGCTTCGAAAATATGGGCCAAGAGTCCACGCTTGCCATGAACCAATCACACGTGTGTGTCGGTCTTATTATGGGACTGTGTATTCTAACAGCACATACTTAATTAAGTGGTGAAATATCGCCATATGGTTCACTCTTGTGATCCAACCACTTGTCATTTATGAGGGATCGCTGAAGTAGAAATAAACTGTAACCAAACATATATGATTGAGTATTGCAGACTAACGCCACACGACTACCTTGCACCAGATGTATGTCTCTTGCATAATTAGTCGTCTGGATACGTGATATAGCTCGTCATTGTTTTCATCAACACGGATAATGAGACTGTTCTTTATAATAACCATCCTGAGTTGGTCCGCTCGATTAAATCAAAAGATTGTTGGGTCGATGTGTCCTTTGACACGTGGAATGCAAACACTGAGTCCAGTCTCCTTCTGTGGAGCATATTTTCCCATGTCGCACTTTATATCAGTTATACGAGTTTTTATGTATTTTGTGTATTTATATATTGACTATGTCAACATAAACTAGATGCCTGCTTTTGATGTGTATTGTGGTATAATCGTGCACTTCCTGTGCTTTCTCAGGACAGTCTTCTCTGTTGTGGATTTCATTGTATTAAATCAACACATGTATACTGGGTTGTATGCTTTTTGAGCTACGAGTGTTGCATCTTCCTGAGTTTCATTAATATGTTCTCTCTCCCTGTATGTCGAAGAAACCCTTTGATAAATATAATGTAAACATTATCCCGTTATTTGTCATAAGACCATGCCAATGACCTTAAATAAGACAACTTCCAGCAGTGGTATACGTATCGTCTCGCTAGCTTCGCAAATGTCACAAACGAAGCTATTATCTGAATGAATACTTTATGGATACAATAAATAACAATTTGATTTATACGATACATGCGATTTTTTAAAAGTTTTCAAATATATTGTGATTGGACTTTGTGTTAGCTCAAACAATCTAGAAACGTAGACCATGGGAGATCTTACAAGATAAGAAAGTAGTGGTGTGGATGCATTACGTAATTTCGGGTCATATTCCTTGTTCTGTCAATGGAATAAATAATAAATTTGATTTATTGTCTAGCAGATGTTTATGGTAAACATTGCGATATTGATTATCCGGGGGATGAACGAGGTTTGCTAACTTCGTTTCACAAGATTAGGTCCTTAAATGCGCGACATTGCGCCATGTCACAGGGGTCAGGGACGTGACAGAGAAGATCATCTATCTACATGGCCGATTCAAGAACCATCCCCGTATGGCATTAGTCAAGAAAGGATAGATAGATTATATGTATTATTCCAAATCATTCCTTATTACCAAATGTAAAAATATAAACTGAGTAATACCGTTGTACTTGTCACTCAGCCCTGTCATTGTGGTGTTGTGATTAATAGTGATGCCATCAAGACGTATATAATGCAGAAATAGCGAAGTTTATAGCGAGAAGCATGCTTTAAAAATATTGCAAAAGACTGTAACTGTATTTCGACGACCTTTATATGGTACATGTTATGAAATGCAGCTCAGTTGAGTTCGTTTCAAGTAAACTCCCTTTTTGATAGGATACATGTACCTGTTTTATCGTTAAGTCGATCAAAGTCTGAATTGCAAACGGATGAACAGATGAATTTATGACATGGGAATAAAGAGTAGAGGGAAATCATACAGCATAAAAACATACAGCATACAGCATACAGCACGGCAAGGTGTGTGTTGCTGTATCGTCGATACTATAGGAATAAAGTAACTGGTTATTGGCCATATTTCACTAAATTCATCAAGTCAGGGTACTTTATAAAGTTCGAGTTATTGTTTGTGAAATCTAGGGAAACGTTTATTCATTATAATAGTGCCATGAAAATTGATACACATTAAAGAGATTTGATCAATCGCCCTAAACCTTATTAAAACAATACCGTACCAAACCTTACATGCATCTCGCCTCCTTACGATTTGAATACTGCTCTATTACGTCACGCCTCGTTGCCCTTTCTGTGAGTTCAGATCCTCATGCATGTGATACGTCCCTACGGTTGTCTGCCTTGTCGCTGATTGGCGCTCGTGCAAGATACACGACTCTAACCGAACAATGTAGAAGTTCGAGTCCTGAAACACGGTGTCCTTGCAAGTAGCAATATGCACAGGTGATTTGGTCTTCAGTATAATGGAATCCTACAATATCAAAGAAGTATTGCAATAATTATTGCAACATGTACCCATCAGAGTGAGAAGTATAAACAAATCTATGGATATAACCAAATTGTCACAAGCATCGAAAACATATGAGAGTGATTGACTTTTCATTAGGATGAAATCCACGAATATTGCTGAGATATTTCACGTGGCAAAGCCTATTGTTCATATTTGAATTATCTGTAACTTTACAATTTGTTAAGCTTACGAATATCGTCAAATTCAAGCTCCAGGAAGCATAGTATTGATGACGTGAATGCTGCTAGGTCAAACAATCCATATATCACTGTATCCAAACGTGTATCATCGTATTCTGATACTGTATATTTAAGTTAAAGCTTGCGTTTCAGTTGAATATTCTAAGGATATTACCAACTTCTTCCAACATGGTACTCGTATAACCGTGAGTTATTTATTTAGTTTTGCAATACAAGATTTTCTGGACATCAAGTTCTTTAATGTAAAAATACACGACGTTTTGGAGTATACCCTGTGGAATGAAGGAGTGAGTTTATACTTCGAAATGTCGTATATTCCACCTTAAAGAAGTTATCGAGAAAATGTTCCTGTTCTTATGGAATTTATAAATGAGTATGATTCCATTGATGAATGAAATCATCATATATCACTTATATTAGGCAAGCCTTTACATAGTCAGTTTACTTCAGTTTTTCAATTTGCAAAATGAAAGGTTCTCACAGACATATTTTAACTAATGGTAAATGTATTTGGATAATTCATAATTCTGAAAATGTTGTGAGTTTTGTAATGCATTGTTATTTTTCAAGTTTGCACAATGTCAATATATCAACGAATTCTCATTGGTGCCAAGGGATTCCATATTTGGCCGAGACGTGTAGCTAGGTAACTGATTTTAATTGTGTGTTCCTGTGTACCAGACGTGTATGGCACGAGTCTACAGACACTCAACATACTAAATGAGTGTGCCAATGGAACTTGATTGTATCCAGAAAGGAGAGGAAATGAACCTCATCAACTTGTAACTCACCCACGCTTAAATGTCACGCATTGTTAATCGACGGCGACAATCCACAACATGTATATGAATGTCTTTTAGTCTCTCGGGAATATATATTGGGTAATTCAGTGCACTTAGTTCTGAAATAACCATTTTAATTTTGAGATATTTTATTTTGTTACATTATTTGAACCATTGGTTTGTGTTCCCAAACCATCGCTGTTGGTGCCTGTTCATATTAACGTTTTATAAATCAAATTGAAATTATATACTTCAAGTTGCATGTTAAAGGCGCTGTAGCACGTTTTTTTCAAATTTTATTTTTTCAAATTTCTCATTTATAATGATAGTTTATGTCATTTATATTTACTTTAGATGGTAAAACATCCTATTAAAGAAACCAATAGTCCGTAGTAGTAATAATGGTGATGCGTATAACGCAAAAATTGCATGGCGGCCATTTTATTGTGAATACAATTTATTATTTCGAATGACAAAAACGATTTCTATGGCTTTACTGAGCCATGTACACTCATTTTTAACTTAATTTTCCGAAGAGCGAAGGGTGTTTTACTTTTGGTGACATTATTCTTAAAATACGTTTCATCGACTTATTTCAGCGAAAAAACGTGCTACTGCCCCTTTAAATTCAGCACCAGGAATAACCATGATACTATTTTCTGAATAGAGATCATCGGAAATAATAATAATTAACTCACGTGCAAAAGAAAAGTCGCCATGAAAATTAAAGTATGATTTATATATATTTCAATCCACGAGCGTTACGTATAAGTGAAAAGGAGTTACGTCAAGTCTTCAACGCCTAAAAAAGGAAATTGAAATATTCAAAACATGATTTGTCCATATATTGCTCTAACGTTGTGTATTTGCCCAGTGAGACATTCATTTATAATCGTGGTTCGATTTAAATTCAGGCTTAACAGCTTTTCTTCAAAGAATAAGAATTTTAGGAAACTTGGCATTAATTGACTTTTATTTCCCAGTTGAGTGGATTATTTTATAAACTTTTTGTTCTTATTATTTGTTTTTCCTTACGAAAATTCAAATACCAATTAGTCGAATCCATTTTTACATAAACCTGAAATTACTTTTCTTGAAATTGCACATTTTCCACCTTAATCAATTTATGCTGATCACGAACCAGACAGAAATAGTCAATTCATCTCGGTGTCTCATAAAGTGAAATTAATTGACTCTTGTCTGCGTTATTTTACGTCAATATTTTTTAAAAAAAAAACATCCTCAAATTTGAAAATGACGTAAAAAAATGTTAGCGGCGGCGTTTCCTGTCAAGCTGTCATCGTTCCAACACATGCAATTATTCCCTACTGTCTGTGAAGACTCTACAGCCTGGCTGGAGGCTCCATGCTAACTGTACGCGTTGAGCAAACATTCTTCAGGAAATTATACACAGTGTTCGCAATCAAAATGTCACGAAATATCACACAACGTTTGAAATGATGAGTTAAATACTGATACGTTGACTGAACTTCATTTAAAATTTAAATGTCTCAAAGGAAAAGAGAGACTCTTTTCTGTATGAACCTTTGAAGCACGAAGCAGACTTCGTTAACCTTTGAAGCATGAAGCATACTACATCAACCTTTTGTCATGTCATTCACCCTTGAATAGGAACGAAATCAATAACATTGGTAATGCTTCTAAACAATAACAGAGAATATATAGATATAGAAATAGATATAGATAAACATGTTCAGGTAATGCCACATTTGTACGAGTGACTTCCGGGTTAGAATGATTCGGCGACTGGTGTAAACTGGTGATGGAGCTAGAGAAAGACATCATACATCTATATATAATCTCAACTATTTCAATGATACATGTACATTACTCACGTATGCTGAAAAACTACTACTCTCGTTCATACACTGTGCTGCTTCGCTGGCACAGAAAAGTTGAATGCTTCAACGCTTAAATTAGTATGGATACTTGCGGAGAAAGGATACACATAACATACGCATTTCTCAGATAATCAAAAGATACATTTGTCTCGAATACATGAGAGGTACATGAGGGGGGCCATGTGGATACATGATTTGCTGACAATATCGGATACACAATGGATACATTTAATACACTAAAATATGCTAAAGCTCCTGTGCACGCTGTTGCAGACAAATGCTACATCAAATAAAACATAGCTAATACAAATAACTGTTATATTTCTATTACATTCAGGGGATACATTTTTCTAAGATTGTGATATCAATTAATTCAAGATACACTACTACCAGATACCCTGGAGATACACAACCCTCACGCACAGAGTCGGTACACAACCCTCACGTACAAAGGGGATACACACCTCTCATATACAAAGAGAATACACAACTCTCCGACAAAGGGGATACACAACTCTCATATACAAAGTGGGCACAACTCTCCAATACCTTCGGATGCGCTGGCAAAATCTGCGCGTGTAGTATGATAAGTGACTTGTTCTCAGACGAACATTAGAAGTGAGATGTACTCGCAGATACACAGGTGATACACTATTCTCGAATACACGTGTACACGAGGGATACACATCCACGATAAACAGTCCTGGACCTGACTGTCCGTCTTTAGTCACTGTCAGCATGGTGTTCCTCGTGTCTCTTATTCTGAGTTGCTTCCATTTTAAAGAACCGGAATTCTCTTCCTGATGTAAGTGCTTTCAGTTTGACGACTTCAAGTGTTGAAATAAGTCCAAAGGAATAATCAATTGAATGACTGAGCTGCGAATAAAAGCACCAGTGAGGATGTAATTTAGCACGTTGAAAAATGTTAAGTGTCGAGAACGAAGTTATTAGTGGTAGGGGAAGTATCATTTGCAAGATTCCCACTGTCTGATGGTCCCGCAAGCACGGAACAAATGTTGAGAAATGTCTGTCGTCACGAACGCAGTAGTGATGGATACCATTAGAAAGAGATCGGGGTAATTCGGTAATCTCCGGAGTAAGATTGCCACTGTGTTGGAAACCTGAGATTTCAAAGTGTCTGGTCTTGCGAGCGCGATTGTAAAGAGTAATTGTTTGGGAAAAAGGATCTTAGACTTCACTTGTATTCATTTCTGTGAGCACCGAATGACTTTCCCATGTGAGTAAATCATCTATGAATCGTTCATTTGCTATTCGATCTGTCCCAATGGTGAAAAGAAATCTAGACAACATTGTTTGTGGGGATTTAGAAACATTTCAACAACAACATATTTAACATAACGTTTTTCGTGCACTCTCAGCGAATGAGTTGACTGTTGACTTTCTGTATAAGGATACCTAGCTATAGCCAATGTCTTAAATGCTGAGACTGTTTTATCTCATAAACTCACGTGCAAAAGAAACGTCCCCATACAAAATACAAGATATTTCAATCGACGGGCGATAAATGCGACTGAAACAGCATTACATCATGTCTTCAGAACCCAACAATACTAAATATGAACTTTCAAAAAATTATCTATTCATAACTCTGAGAAACAGAAGTTTTAAATAATGGTCGTTTTGGAATCTCCTTAAATAGACGAGATAGAAGCCTCAAAATGCCAGTTTTGGCTTGTTTTGTGACGTCCTACAGTAATGACGCGTCAACAAATTTAAATCAAAGAAGGTTATTTATGTCGAGGATATCTTTAATTAATTATATTTCTACTTTTTCAATGTTTTAAACTTAAATACCAAATATTGTGGGCCAAAAACATCTTTAAAAAGCGATTTTAGCACCCCATGTGTATTTGAACAGATGTAAAAAAAATAAACGAAGCATACTCTGATGTATGAAATTGTGAATACTTCTATACAAAACATGTGGCTACCAAATACAGTCAAAATCTACTTTCTCCGACATCAATATTTCATTTTATACTGTTTTCAAAATGTGGGGACGTTTCTTTTGCACGTGAGTTTATATACAATAGTATTATTCCTGTTTCACTTCTGTGTTTCCTGTTTCTTTTACTTTCAAACAACATATTTCATTACATTAATTTCAGAAACTGATTAAGCAGTTGGCGAACTAGTCGTGTTCCTCAACTCAAATCAACAATGAAGTTGAGGCATGCTGGTTTTAATAAGGCATGGATGTAAGTTGGCTTATTACTAGTGAATATTGCGCTATATAAATGCACCTTTATTATTATTATTATTGCGAGATTTTTAATTATTTGTAAAGCTAGTTCAGCATGAGTAAGTAAGAACAAACAGGAAATTAAAAAACAAAAACAACACTGCCTTTCCTTCAGATAGTAATACAATATGGAAAGATCTCTAACGATAACGCTGAAGTAAAATTGACAATACCATAAAATAAGACAATTGAAAAAGCTGACATCGCAGAAATTGTCGCAAAAAGTAATTACATATAATGAGAGTCAACACGTGAGTTTAATTGTCAACATGGGTATTAACACGCATACACTCGAATTCCAAGAACGGTTTGCGCAGTTGGATGTCATGAATATTTTGTCAGTTCATGGAAATGTAAACACAAATCGCCTGTGCGTGACTGTCCAGCTGAGATATAGTCTTGAACAATACGTCACCTTTCATTACAGTTACTAGCTGCCCTATGATCATCATTGTAAAGTTACTAATGGATATAGGGAAACCTAACTTGCGGGAATTGAATTTTGTCAAGGCAGCTTTTTATTCATCCATTATTTGTATAAAATGTACCTTACCTTGTACGTTATATTCATTATTTACGATCTACACGATACCTGTAGTGCGTTTTAAATAAGATAATATAACAACGATTACTACTACTAATAATAATACTTTACTGCCTTTTACAGGAATTCGGTTTACATCAACACCGCGACCGGTTATTTTAAACTTGCTGCATTTGGTGAACTGTTCTGTGCTAGCAGGGTAGCAGCTAGAACTCTGAAGTTTATGTTCATCACACCGCTGTATTAGCACGGCTACAGATATGTTTAGGACAAACAATTCATGAGTAGGACAACTTTATATAGTAATTTGAATAGTTCGCGAGTACCCTGAAATTTAAGAATCCATGGCTTCATGTTTTGCAAATAAGATTTGACAGTGACTTTGAATAAAATTTGAGCGAATAATTATGAAAAATAGTTTTATCCCCCCCCCCCCCCCCCCCCCCGTCTTCAGCACGAAGCGGGGAATATAGTATTCGGCTGCGTCCCGTCCGTCCGTCCGTCCGTATGAAATGGATTAACTCAAATACTATTTACTAGATTCTTTTCATATTTTGCATATAACGTCACCAGAGGGAGAGTAATGTTCCCACAGAGTTGAGTGACCTTGACCTTTATTTCAAGGTCACAACAAGACTTTGTCATTTTACCCTTGTCAACGGGATATCTCAAGAACCATTCACTGGATTGTCTTCATATCTTACACCTAACGTCGTCAAGGGAAGACAAAGGGCTGAACAGGTTTTGGGGAATCGATATCACAAGAACTGTTCATTGAATTATCATCATTATCTTACACTAATGGTTCTTTAAGGGAAGATTTAGGGTTCAGTCGATTTTGCTGATCTTGACATTATTGTAAATTTTTAAGTAATAATTTTCGGCGGGGATCATGTCACCTTAGTGACAACTGCTTGTTATAACCATAACTCACCCCCGGTATATAAGCTGTATCATATTTCGCATGCTCTTCATTTAAATGAAAACGAAACATAGATACCGGTATGCTATTTATCAACGCCTTTAGTAATAGCCTGCGACGTGTCGGTAAATATTCAAATTGTGTTCAAGTCGGTGTGAAAAAAGAAGTTGACTATCCGTACGATATGGTTGTTATAGTAGAAATCAGGACCCGATACCTGTTGTGGTGTAACATTCCCTGTGCATAGCTCAGTTGACTGATATCAGTTCAGCAACAACTGGCGCTGCTCGTTTCATTGCTGGATTAACTGACAGTTTGAAGGGTAATTTTTTGCCAACCACTGAAACATGACTTGAGGGCCTTACCGTGTCACCCTGTGTAAACGACTTTATTCAAAATGTACCTCTGGTCATTAAGCAGTACAAATGGGTACCTGGTAATGGTTGTGTTGAGGGTGAACTTTATAGTGTCATATATGTTAGCGTGTAAAAGACCAGGGTTACAATCTGAGTAGTGTCTTGAGCATGTGATTTGGTAAAAACGTGTTAATATTCACATTATAAACTAGTTTAACTTCAACTGTATCTATCCGGTCAGGAACACTGAACATAGCCAACTTATCCACAGCAACTGCCAGGTGCGCGTGGACATTATACATGTAGTTTATGCATCGACTTCAAGCAAGGACTTTTCTGAAGTAGCCAATGCCACAATGGAATACAGAGGCCGTTGTAACAAGACGTAATTATGAAGACAAAGGATGCCTCGTAATAAAGCTAAGATCGCAAATTACCTTTCTTGGGACCACTAGCCCTTGGGACAACCATAATGCATAGTAATAGCTTTAAGTGAACCTTATATGGAGCTGTAGGTTTGAGTGATGGAAAGCCATCAAGTTGACCGTGACATTGGTGGGAGCTGGGAATATTCTCTTAGAAACTTCAGGGGGTTGCAGTCTGGTGGAGCACCTGCTAAACTTCATTTATTTCTTTCGATGGTTGCCAATTAAACCCCTGAAAATGTGATCCCGCATACAAGCACTGGCGAAATATAGAAATGACTCACGTTTTTCCCTGTGGTAGGTACTTGTTTTGGATGTCCGCCTTCAAGTCTTTCTATTTCTCTACATCTGTCCCTGTTAGAAAACACATCCCTCTGACTGTTACAGAAACGTTTACACAATCCAGTTATGAATCACTTGTTAAATATCGGTGATTAGGGATTACAAGGTATTCATATGAGTGCGCCTCTATGTAATAAAGATTTCCGTTTCACGGTTATATATGTAACGTAATTTTAGGGACAGTTAATCACATTTCAAATGAAGTTTGATTTATGGTTCGGTTCTTTCATTTCTGCTGGCGTGAATACAGCAAGCCTGTTGAGAATTGTTCTAAGTACATGTGTTGTTCGTGTTTAAGTCGTTGTTGATGTTTATGAAATAACCAATCTACAAACCCTTTCATTCTACTTATACGGCGCAGCAATTTCTCAATGACAATTTATTAAAATGTGTGTATATTTCAAAAACTATTTGAAAAATTTCATTAAAAATAATGTTTTCCCTATTTCCTAATGAAAATTTTTGCCGTGTGTAAGAGTTGTTTGGCACAAATCTAAACACATTTGTTGAGCCGTGTTGCATTGTAAAATGTGTGTTGATGTTTGATGTACGGTATTACATCCTGTCCATTTGGCTCGCCCTTTTACTCTCTCATTCTCGATACGTATCACTTGATGCCAAGAAAACTGCTGTTAGCCCCGAAGAACTCTTTCCATATGTATTGCAATTAGCCGCAGGTAATAAAAATCTTTTCAGCAGTTGATTGCGATCCATTTGGCTAAATGTGACGACGGTGACAATGTTGCCTGGCAATAGAATGACCTATGCATTGTTGTAAATTACCTCTGTATTGATTAAACCACTTATGTACGTGTCCATCCATTATCAATAGTTATACCTGTCATTTTTTCTTTCACAAGCGAGTGATAATATAGGGAAAATGGCCCTTCCAAACACTCACATGTAATTAAGGTCGAAAATCAACACAATCATGGTCATTGATATCTGATACTATTCCAAATATAATGGAATCATTGCAAAACACCATTTAAATGTCATGTAACTTACATTGTGATAAGTAGAGCTACGTGTACCTGTGTTGACAGACCCGTATGTGATGTTTGTCGGGCAATGCTGACTGCATTCCGGCTCTCTGGAGACATGCTCATCTTCCTAGGGAACAGCTTTTCCATTCGGGTTACATTATACAATGTCATTATTATTACCATTTATTGCCCCTATGGTTGAAAATAACCGAGTTGATATTATTGATATGAGCACATGTGTACATAACACGTTTACCTAGCAACCATTGTTTCACCGCGACTTGCCGTATTTTGCTGTCTGTGACGTCATAAAACGATTGTTCGTGACGTCACTGTAGCTTACCGTCGCTAGAGAACCAGACTTGTTCGTGGCTATTTTTACGTGAATCAAATGGTATACAATGGGTGATAAAGAAATTATTGCACTCGAAAGTGTGGCATATGATTTTTATAAATCTCGTTCAAATGAATGTATAACCCTCGCTCTCGCTCTCGCTCACGCAATAAAAAATTCACACTCGTTCCGTTTCATATAACACACTTCCTCAAGTAATAATATATATATATATATATATATATATATATATATATATATATATATATATATATATATAAGGCAGTTATATTGTACACTTACTATTTTACGACATTATAGGTACGACACGCAACACCGGTACAGCAGGACATGTTCAATGTGTCAAGAACTTGTGTTCAGCGATCAATCATGGTGTTATGGTTATGTTACCGTATGACAAAAGGATATACTAGCTACCATTGGGGTTAGTGTTCGTGCAATTGTTCTGTCAGACAGTCTACGTCGGTTGTGGCAATATCTACATGAGGGTGTGGTTTGCATAAAGAAAAATCAGAGTTTCTGCTCTCTTATGACGAATCATCTTTAATAATTCCCAGATATAATCAACTTTCGATTTGGTGTTAAAAAATGCAGAGCAAGTAAACATTACTACGTTAATCAGAATGCACAATTAATCAGAAGATTCAAATTCGCTTGGGAAAATTTTTTAAGCCCTCAAATTGGAGTCCGTTTGTCAGAAACAAATTTTAGTCTTGGCCATAACTTCTTATTAGTTCGTAATATGTCTTTGACATTTTAGATGTCAGATGAAGACATTGAATTTTACAAGTGCATCCAATGTCATGAGACCCTTCAGATTTCGGATGAAGATATTACATTTTACAAGTCCATCCGATGTCATGAGACCCTTCAGATGAAGACATTACATTATACAAGTGCATCCAATGTCATGGGACCCTTCAGATGAAGACATTGCATTATACAAGTGCATCCAATGTCATGAGACCCTTCAGATGAAGACATTACATTATACAAGTGCATCCAATGTCATGAGACCCTTCAGATGAAGACATTGAATTTTACAAGTGCATCCAATGTCATGAGACCCTTCAGATTTCAGATGAAGACATTACATTATACAAGTGAATCCGATGTCATGAGACCCTTCAGATGAAGACATTACATTATACAAGTGCATCCAATGTCATGAGACCCTTCAGATGAAGACATTGAATTATACAAGTGCGTCCAATGTCATGAGACCTTTCAGATTTCAGATGAAGATATTACATTTTACAAGTGCATCCGATGTCATGAAACCTTTCAGTTGAAGACATAACATTTTACCCTTTTCAAAAAATGTTAACCTTGCCACTGCTATTGATTGATCAAAAATAGTTAAGCTGAAGTACTTGATCGGATCATTCACATGAGAGAGTATTGTTTTTTTTAATTTATTTTGTGAACTGTTTGATATTTTAATCCAAAGTAAGGTGATAGCCGGGGGCAATAATCAAACCCTGTTTGAACCCTTGTTAATTGATTCTTTAAGAGTATGTAGTCGTTAACTTCAGAATATAATACAGGTGAGATGTTCCAAGATGCGTTTGCTCCTACCTTATCGGATATATTTATCTAATATAATTCTTCACAATGAAGATCTTCTGATGACTTGACGTGTTTTACAACAGTCCACACTTATCTTTTCTCTCTTATCCTTTCCCATTGCATCGTTAGTTGACTTAAACACAATCCATTTCCTTAGTTCTCCATTCTAACTCTACCGCAAACTTTTTCAACGAAAAATATTCAATTTATCATCATTGAGTGAGCGTGTCGTTTCGCAGTTGTTAAATTTGTATTTTTTTTAAATCAGCCGATGAAACTAGCATATAATTTACACTAGGCTTCCATGTTTGGTATCTCAAAGTCTGTAATCTCGTCAAGGTCTCGTTTCTCCTCGTTATCTCACGATCAATAAATCCCAGCTCAGTTCTCCCCGCATTTGCCTGATCGAATTTGGGCGACTTTATTGGCGTTCTTCTGCCAACTGAGTGCTGCGTGTTGGACGGTAGGCAAAAGATGCTATCAGGCCTCTGGTCCATTCGGAATCAGTGTCCCAGGTCCGTTATTTCCCTGACCAAACTAATGGGAAGGAAAGAGCGCCCAAACACGAAATAAAAAGATCCATAGTCTTCACTTATGGTTAAGACAACACTATTCTTGATGTTACGTTCCACAAAATAAAAGCATAGACTTTGGATTGAACAATTTGGATTTTGTAAATACAATATAACAATTTGAAACTGTGAGTATTACACAATGTGAACATAAACATTACAATTTGGAAGTATCAATTTCAAACAATACATATACACGTAATTATTAGTATACCCATTATTTATATACGTCTGTCATATTTGTATGCATTACCCAATTAGTTGAAAATTACCGAGTTAATATATTCGATATGAGCACATATGCGCAATCACCTTTGCCTAGGTAACATTGTTTCACCTCCAGTTCCCATGTCTCTTCGTCTGCGACGTTATTACGCAATTATTCGTGACGTCATTGTAGATTAGCCGCCTCAATAGACGTGGGTCGTTTTCTTGTTATTTTTACGAGATTTAAATGGAAAAAATGAGTAATAAATAAGTTACTACACAGCTTTACGAAATTTGCAAATGTTCGTATATCCCTCATCAGTAAATTTCGTAACAGTATCAACGACTTAACAAAACAAAAGGAGAAATTAGTTTGCAATATTTTATCTATCTTTTATGTAAAATAATGAACATGTCCCATGGTCATGTGATCAGTAAATAACACGTCGCCTCTTTCTCTGTCTTTCTCTTTGTCCGCCGTCTCTCTGAAGATGTGTCTCTGTCTGCTAATAGGCCTTCTGTCAATCTATGACCTTACATCTATCTCTCCGAATACCAGTATGTCTCCCACCAATCTATCTCCCCGGACATTTATACTTTTATGTTGTTACATATGCAGACACACTTTATATATAATATATATGCATGATTCGTTCATCATCATTATTCTGCCCTTCTAGCATATATGGTAACTATGCATCAGGTACCTGGTGTTTACCGCCCGTGGGATGGTAAAACATAATGAAAATGAACCATACAACGCCAACATACCTTCTATATGATAATGTGGACACCGTCGAGTGATTCTGTTGTATGTCAATAACAACCTGTATTGCGTGACATCATCACAGGCTGAAAATGCGTCGTGTGTCAGTTATTAGATGTCGATGCATCGCGTGACTGGATTTCTATGTAAATATATGGTTTATTAGAAATAAACCATCAGTGGGCGATACCAAAACACTTCCCGGATTCACATTGTCCGTGATCGTCGGTGATACTTGGAAATGAATGTTGATGTAGTGTTACATCGTACTCTCGATGTACTGTGCTGTGTGTCAATCAAGCATCTAGAAAAGTAAGTCAGTTCATAGTCATATAGTTATGTTTCATGATATTTAAATTGAAGGATTACCTCATTGCACTGTGACAGTCAGTGGTTACTACTATATCAATAATAATGTATATGGTTTACTTACACATTTATTTCATATTTCATGTTTCGTTTTTTAAAATAAACGCATTTAAATATAATGTTATGTGTCAATTGAGTTACATTGAGAACATTTATACAGAAGCTTGTGAATTATATAATAAGTATAACGTTTTATTTATTATAATCTTAAGCTTTCAGTGAATTAATTATAGGACGCTATGATGGGAACATAAAGCTGTAATTTGCAATATAATTGTATATATATTTGTTAAATAACGGTTTGAATTGAATTAACCCTGAGACTATGCTGCAGGAAACAGAAAGTTATGATTTAATTATGAATACTAATTCTTAGTTTGACTTGATAAGTTTAGGTCATGTAAACATGAAATTATGATTAATTTATGAATATTTATATATACCTTATTATGTTTTTTATCAATTAAATTTGCTCTTAGAATTGAATATGAAAAGCAAAACTGATTTATATGCAATGAAATGTCCATTATATTAGACGATGATACGATTTTTAGCTCATATAACAGATGGAAAAGCATCCGTTCCTTGATAATTGCAGGTAGAAAAGGAAGATAAGGCACGTATTTGACGATGGTGGATACAATTTTGAAAGTGTTTCGTTTGTTGTTTTTTCGTTTATTTTGTGGCGAATACCGACTACGACGACTGATACAGAGAGAATTTTGGAGACCATGCATTCGTGATTTTCCTGTCATCTGGTTAAAAAAGAGTCGTTTATTAATAATAAAAAAAAACATAATCGATATTATAACATAATAAAATACTTCCATTTAATGAGAACCATAAGGGATGACTTTTCACAAAAGATTTCGAGAAAACTTTTTCTCTGATTCGGTGAACTATGGTGTTGATTGGGAAGCAATCAAGTGTTGAATATTGCCGGTCAGCGTGTAATTAACCCCGAGGGAAGGGATTATTCCGAGTAAGTGAGAGGGTACTATATCACACAATGAATGATTCTCGTGTCTAACAACGGTGATCAGCTTGGACAATGCTTAACAAAGATGTTCTTTGATTCTCTACTAGATCGATCAACAAGTGGATCTACTTGGGCCGTCACTGGTCACTTGCCGACCTCACTCCTTGTTTATATCGCTGTCTTTTTATCGGCTACATTAATGCTAGCGGGCTCTACAGTCCTCCATTGGGGACGTGTTTGATGGGGAAAGCAATCATGGGTAATTTGCCGTCGATACTGAAGGTAGACGTTGTGGCGAAACCATGCCGCGGACTCAGCAAGTTTAGCACGATTTGGTGATAAAAACCCTCTCCTGTCTCTCAGGGGCTCGCCTCTCGGGATAGAAGTGACTCCGAGTCTTAAAGAAGTCTTTTCTTCCGAAAATGAATAACGATATTCTCATGAATCGGACTTCACGACAAATGAAAGAGTATCTTGTGTTAACATCAGAAGTGCTATCTTTTTGGATCTGATAATTTACTTTTAGCTGAAAAGAACTTTGAATTACGCCGTTAGCTTCTCCTGTGGTGTTTACGGATCTGATAATTCAATACGACGTCTGCAATCAAAACCTATTCTTCAACAGTCTATCGCTGATTGTTTGCTCTGATATGGATGAACAACTCTACAAATTGCATCATTGAAACCAACTTTCGTGTAAGCTGGATCAATTGTTGATGAAAGTGGAATCTTCTGTTCAATTTCGTATATTTATTTTGTCTGAAATGTAGTTACGTACACGATAATCACCATCACTTTACTTTAACTGCTGGTTCCAATACGTACATTATAAGTACGCACTGACAGCAAATGCACGGGAACAGTACAGTAACAGTAGTAATATGGAAGAAATAGTACCGTTCATGTTGACAACTGTTATCTCCTGCCTTGCGAAACTTTACACATGGTTTTCCTTTGCATTAGTGATAGGCATTTTGAAAGTTTGGAATGATTTGGGAAATTATTGTAGAGTTTTAATGTTATGGCCTTAGCTATTGACATTCCCATTTCATACTACCGGCATCTGTACTTACCTTGTAAATCAACTTCTGCCACATTATATCAATCATTTCGAAACGTTTCACGTGATTTGAAGTTTGGATATAAATCATTGCATATCGATATGTCCAGGCAAACGGTCACGTACTTTTACAGTTATGTTCCTTGCCAAAGAGCGCTTGACTTCCTCATACAAACTTACATTACCTGTTTTGCTAGATCAACTCGAAAATATTTCTTAAACCTGGATAATGTCATGGATGCATATTGTACACGTTGAGAAGATGGTAATTTCGTGACGTCTGGCTCTTTGATAACAGCTATTTCAATTTAAACCTGAGAGTAATCTGAAGTTCTAACCTTTGATTGTACAGACATACGCTTTCACTCTTAATATGTGTAACCCCATTATGACCAAATAAGGTAATATGTTTTTACCTTCTGACATTGACGTTGGCGGATGATGCATTTCCTAAGACATTGACCATGGCATTACTGTTGCTCGGTCAGTGATAATACTTGATAATCATATATGTTCCTTATCACAAAAACATTTAAATGATGACATATATGTTGACCTTGTGACCTTGGCTCCTGTGTTGAATACCTTTTTGCTGAAAATGTAAGAATAGCCATAATTTCTAATTGGTTGTCTCTTGTCTCCAGACTATCAAGGCGAGGTAATTTCAAATTGACCATCTCATCTCAAATGAAGATCGTTGTTACAAGATCTGATTATTCGTATATTATTTACCCTTACATTTTCAATGCTTATTTAAATGATCGATTGCACACCAAAAGGGCACGTGGCGGGATTGCGGTGCGCTTAGGGAACTCTTATTTAAAATAAGTTACAAAAGGGAATAGCCTTCACATAGGGTGTGGTTTTTCATGGGATCATTTATTTTGAAAATTATAGATGTTAAAGTCAACACATTACAAATCAGTCAGTGCATTGCACTGGTGCTCTCTTCCGATCGTCCGAACCTTGAACTATTTTAATATGTGTAAGAATTTAATAAAAGAACGCACTGACATGTGCCTGCATTTTGTATTAACCAATGTTGGTGTTCAGCAGATGTTACTCTTTCTCACATTTTGTTTTACGGCCGCCTGTCCTCTGTGTGCGACCCACTACCCTGTTAGTTCGAAAATAGATATTTATTTAGAAAAGATTTATTTAGTATATTCATGACATTTTCGATCAAAGATATTTGCTGTTCACTATATTGATTGCATGGGTGTGACTTACGAAGAAAGAGAGATGTGAATTTCTAAATATATACAGAGACCATCAACTTATGCAGTTTCCAATGTGGGTTTCTGTCCATACTTTAACAAAATATCAAATGAGCGAAACATCCCCAGTACGCATGTAGTCAACGCCAAAAACGTTAACATGTCAGCGGGTTCCTTATGAATAGTTATGGTTTAAACATAGTTTTATTCCTGAAATGAATTGGGATTGGCGAACAAGCTGTGTAGCTTATATTAACACCGCTCCCATACAACATATGATACAGAATGAAATAAATAACAGAATGTATACATGCTCCAATTAGGTTAACAGTAATATTATCTTGTAATCAATCATAGACAATTGTGTTTTGAATGGTTTATCAACCCATCTGAAGAAATACAAAGATTTAATGATATTATAGTAGAAATACATAGCTACGGTTCAGTGTGTCCAACGTCCCATATGCAGAACTAGAAAGCAAAAAATAACGTGAATGTTAAAATTTAATTATATATATAAATCATTGTGTTTTGGTGATGAAACTGTGAACTGAATCAACTAATTGTTCATTTTGATTATGCGAAAGTTCTTTGTTTCCGTACAAAATGGTCTCCAGGCTATAACCTGTGATATAAAAGTACATACTATGTCTTAGGTGATCATAATTACTGCATGTGAAAAAATAGTGTAGGGCGTTTTCAGTCTGATATCCACATGAGCGGCAAGAACTTTCCAATATATGTCGGTTATATTTGTCGGAATTGAGATCGCTACAACCGAGTCTGAGGCGGCAGTGAGCAATTTGGCAAAATCGTGTGCCGTAGTTTATATTAAAATAAATCTTGTTTTCAGTTTTAGCGATTAATGTTTTGAATTATGGCAAAGTGCAAGACTCTTTCGAATTTGGAAGAGTATTCCATATATTTATTGTGTCAGGTAAAAATGATCTTGCGTAAAACTAAATTACATAGATAATCTGGGAGTTGGCCGTTGTACAGTTTAAAGAAAACGGTTAATTGTTGACAGTATCTTATCATATCACTGAGAGTAAAAAAGTTAATTACCTACAATCTATATCAGACTTTATTATATTCATCTGTACATGTTATTAGGTCAAAGAAATTACGTCTGTTTGTATTATCTGAGAAACGTGCTTAGTGTTCTGTGTGGTTAATCCTGCATGAATTATTATGAACGATAAACGAGTTCGTTTTACAGTGTTTTCCTGTATAAAAGTATGGCGTCACTTTACAAATTAACGCTTCGACATTGTCGTTATAACGTGACAATGCAAAAACGGTATGACGTCGCAAGATATCACTAAAGTAGGTCAGTTTTGAACGTTCAACAGCAGATTTCTAATCACAGAAGCATATCACACATCCTTGAAAATAAGGGGTTTACTAACTGTGAGATTAAGTGATATCCACTGAAAGCACAAAACATCCTCTAATTACACAAGTCTGAGACGATGGGTGGTAATGACACAGGACGGAATAGCTCGTGTTAATGACACGCATTGGTTGCATTGTAGTCACGTTGGTAAGTGGTCTATAATAGCGATTGTACTGTACTGTTGTTTTTAATTAACAGTTTGTCATTGTAACGTCAAAACACTTTGTTCCTGCAGAGTAATCTATGCATGTGTATATACACACCTGTCCAACACGTGTGGTGATCACATCACAACAGCTGTCCGGGAAGTGTATCTCTCATGTTTGCTTGGTGTGATATAATTTTGTAAAATCCTGGAACGTAAGTGTTGGTTGAAAGTTGATAGGGTGTATATCCTGTTTCATGTCTGCTGGGTCGTGTTTGCTGCAGTGACAGGACAAACCAAGGGTCAACAGTGTTGATTAAATATCAATGGTTTAAACTTACTTTCATTTATGATAATTCCCTGTCAATATTGGAAAGCTCATGTTTCTATTATTCGTGGGAAACCTCTGATGCAGTTTGCATTTATAGAATATCAAGATTTTAGACCTTCCAGTGTAATTGATGGTACAGCCCGTCCCTTTGGAACTGTGGGCAATTTGGCTGTGTTCGGTGACGTAATATTTGACCTTTTGCAAGTAACAATCTCAATTCGGTTGCCCAATGTCGTTACGTCATTACAAAATCAGTTTAAATGTCTTAATTGTAAATAGAGGGTATACATCTGCATCACCACATACCTACCTTTCTACGTCTCGTACGAGTTTCTACATTGCATCCATGCCATACACATGAGGTGAACTGGCACAACGTCTCCCAGCTGTATCAGTTTGCGTAATGCTTAGTAGACATTAGACAACATTATTGTAGTTTGGTTGATTATTTATTAATGACCACATACAAATAGATTTGAAAAAGCGTAAGTGGGAACTCCCCTTTATCCTGTGTTAGATTTGTGAATGGATAAAGCTTTTGCGCTTTTGACTTTTGATCGAAAAGTCCAGTTTCAAATACACAGTCACATTGCTGCAGTGTTGGCACGAGCTACAGCCACCGTCAACACATACACGCTTGATTTCCGTGTTAGTTTCAAACTTCACTCGTCACAAATGGAAGGCCTTATCTGGCTAAGCAGCATGTTGGAATGTTGTTAACGATTTACCACAGGCGTCTGGTCCACCAGAAGATGGAAAGATAGCATTTAACAGACCTGGAGTAGAATACCTTGTTTACATGGGTCTTGTATGAGAGACAAAGAGACACGTACTAATGATAGAGACCTCTCAGGTGGAAGAATCCGTGGTATACGTGGTGTTTACATACTGACTGTCTCGGGTTAACAAGGCCAGTTTAATGTGTTTACAGCCCCTGGTTCCTGTACTGTCCTTATCAGTTTCACGCTACTGCCAGCTTGGTCTTCCCATTATCAGTTTAGTTAAATGTGGGAATTTGTTGTACAATAATGTGTAGCTGCTGAACAGTACATTCTATTACTATTTATTAATTAAAATGCCAAGCTACATTTCATTCTTTAATCTCCCTTTTGAATATTGAAATACGTATGCCCGTTTACAGGAAATGTGATGCAGCTCATATTATGACTGAAAGATTGTGAACAATATTTTGCACACGTCTTTCTTTCTTCAGATTTCGATTTTAACCATAGGCCTATCCTTGAATATATTATGCGAAGCAACATGTGTTATTAATGACAGAGTACATGTTCATATATTACAACCATTAAAAGATTTAAGTTGGATAGTCGGTTCTTATCAACTCCGAGAATTTTTGCTATTTCATATCACAGTTTAACACATGTTTGTTGACCGCCAAATCTAATATGTTAGTATACTAAAAATGTCATTAAAATCGCGGTGACACTTGAATCAGTAGGACTGTTGATACGTCATGTTAATGGAAATCCCCGCTATGTATGATGTCATACTGTAGCGGTAGATTAGTGTGCCATGCTAAGTTGTTAAATATTTCAGTAAATTAACTACTTACATGAAGCTCCACACATTAAAGGTTCAATTGCATTTGCAACTCAATCAAATGGTCCCTCGTAAATAATAACTCGTCACCATTACTGGCATATTTACTCTTGCTACAGAGACCGACGCAAGGTATTATTTATCAGGGATGCTGCACCATTAATTTAAGAGTTGATTCTGAAATAAAATCACATCTCACGTCTCATTCTTGGACACTCGTCATTGATGGCATTACACAACAGTTACTGTTCTCGAAAACAAGAACCCTATCGCCACATGCATGTTGTCCTCACAGGAGGTAGAAGACAAGACAGACCTTGTTTTAAATTGGAGCCATTATCAGCAGACTGATGTTAACAGGATGTTGTGACCAGAGTTGCCAGTTTCAGTTAGAGCTTGTTAAGTCCTTGTGTCCAGTGGTGCCATTATCGCTTTCATGCTTACAGGCTGCAGTTTCCCATCTTGTAATTATCAGCCCAGGTGTGAAAGTGACCGCTTGAACCGGAGATTATCAGGGATTATCTGCGTCTAACAATGATAAGCTACTCGGAGAGACAGATAGCAGCGGAAAGCACAACAACTGGCGCGAAGATTGTCCAGAAGAGTAATTTGTGCAGGATAAATACTGGCTTGTGCTACAATAGGATGATATATCAAACAAATAATACACTTATACTGACGGCCTAATTGGCTATTAGGACTTGAGTGGTCAACCTATCGTTGCTGACCATCATTTGTCCAACTGACCGGAAGTGTTTTTGAGAAAGTGCTTCTGATTGTTCGTTGATTACCTTTAATTGTGCAACCTATGTTCATCTCAGCGAAAAGATAGCCGTTGCCTGTTTGTTCACAGTGCTATTGGTAGTTCTAGAGGTAGAGTGCCTATTAATGTTTTGGTCCCATTGATACATGTATGTACCCTTCAGCCAATGAAAACCATTGGCATAATATTTGGACATGTTTGTAAGTGATTTTTAAATCTTCATTTCCATACAGGCATTTGCATTCATGTTTGCTACACGCCTGTTCTCAAAAGAAAATAATCTTGCATAAAGGTCAACTTTGCGTTTCTGTTATGAGGGTTCGTCCAGCTAGAGTCCCGACTGACGATAATGCTGCTCCATAGCATGAATATCACAGTGTCAACTTATTTTAAAGGTTCCAGGCATCGTTATTCAAGTTTAAAGACTGAAATCTATCTAATTCTTCTGAAGACTTGCTTATCTCCTTGGGGGTATAAAATAAAATCCTGCCAAGTTAGGAGCGAAATGGTTATCAAGCACAAATCATCACGACTAACCTCACTGATAACTGATTAATGTAAAGGACCATTGTTGCAAACTCATTAATTGTTTCGCTAGAATATAAAATTGAGAATATATCATAAGTTAAGATTCCATTAAATCCAGCTTTATTTCTCGTTGTATCAATCAATTCCACAGAACGCGGTACAATTACACTAGCTCAGGGTTAGTTGTATGTTTTAGCTATGCCATTCAATCGACTCCCGAGACTGGCAAACGGAGAGGATGGCGCAATCGTTTGAAGTAATTGTTAAATCAACAGAGGTAAGCCAGAATTGGAAGCACCATCACAATGCAAGAGGAGATTCCCAATAGCATTTACAGTCAGTCTTCAGTTGATGTATTACACGGGAATGACTTTATTGAGTGGAAAATGTGCGGACGTATTTTCTCGATTCCCCACTTACCTCATAACCGTAAATCAAAGCAATTTCTCCCCGCTACGGTCTCCATTCTTCATTCTTAACTTTCCCAGTTATCTTTCATTATTTGGCCATTGCAATTAATTCTTGTAATTTCCATTTATCGCAAAGCTTTTGCTGAGAATGCAATTACGTTTGAACTAAAAGGTCATAGGTAAAAACCTTTCTGACTTTTACAATTATTGATGATGACCAAGTTAGTTTTTTTCCTAAGAAACAAAAATTGAATTTAAATTTGCGCCTCTAACAATTTTTTAAAAGTTTACTATGCAACTTCAAGTCTGGAAAAACAGTGCATATTCAAGTTTGAAAAATAAATCATGATTTATAAAATCGGTTGTTTCACATTGTTAGGTAACTGCGATTAATTCTTTACATTCAAACTACCACGTCTTAAGTATTGCAACCCTGCCATGTTTAACAATTTGCTGTAATTACTGAAGTAAAACGCCTAGGGGAGAAATATTTTCGAAATTAACGAAATGAAGCCTGGACTCAACTGATACAGTTAATGCTCTTCCTAGTTCGTAATAACAATGTAAAACGACTCCGACCGGGCACCGGATTGCGTCTGCACTGGTTTGAGAACTCACTTCATTGCGACCAGACGGATTAGGGATATATGTAAGTACTTTTATGATCGTTACCTGATGCCAATAACTATTAACTTAATAAAGTCGCTCTGAGGGATTTCCCGTCAGAGTGCAAGTATATGCCAGACACCGAACTGGAACAGTAATATGCTACAGTGCTACATTGATTTCCATGTCCGACGAAATATTGTGATTACGAACCGTCCAATTACATACACGATCCTATTGCACGGCGAGAGGGTTTGATGACGAAGAGTCTTGTCTTGAATTCATCTATACGAAATCTGCGTTGGCATCAGACTATTTTACGAGTAAAGTTTTTATGTTTCCCATCAATATGCTTTGCGGATATGTGTTGTTATATGCGCTGTGTTTCATATTTGTAATCATTTTCATTTATTTGGATTTTCTCTAGATCATAAAATGACAAATAAGTACACGTACATTATCATGTATTGTACTCTAGATGTCTCGATGCAGTGACTTGATCCAGAAATGAGACATGAATCCAGCAATTATCTATGTGCTTCGCGTTGCATGGTATTGTCTGTCTCGAATCGTCATACATATCGGCGTTTGTTTTACGGAAAGATAAGAAACAAAGAAACTGTTGTTGACTTCCAATGTTCGACAATGACAGCTGCACAATTCGTCGAAACGTTATAGACATATCGGATACGACTAACTATACCGGTCATTCCGTCCGTCCGCCCATTCAGCCAGGTTTCTCAATAAACGCTAGGCGTACATCCAACAACACTTTTATATTTGTTAACCATTTAAATTGTTTTTGAATTGTTTGTCATATCCATAGAGACGTCGCTTGTTGGACTTAGTTATATCATGTTCAATAGGGACGAGTTTTCTCAGATACTATGAACATATATATGAATTATGTACATGTAAGTGGAGAAAATTGTGCATACTAGCACTCCTGAAGATAATCTTGATCATGTTTTGAGACAATTCCGATTTAATATTTTTACAAAAAATCATAAAATAAGCCAGAAGACAATATACACTCTTTAGGCTCAATGACATTCCAAAACACAACTTAAGTTTAGTTGGTTTTTAGAGAAGCGTTGTAAATCTGTTTCAGATGTGTTCATCACTCGTTGATTAAAATATATTGCGTTGTTGTACCTATAGTGCCCCTTAATGTATACTAATCAAATGCTGAGACAACCTATGCTTTGTTCCTATCACGCATAAACATCATGCATTGTCTATTTGGTTCTCTGATGAACAATAGGAGCAACATATATAGTCCAGAGTTCCCATTTGGCATGTATAGTAAGATGGAAATCCTGAATAGAGGAAATTGACGTGCACAAGTTTCATCGATAAAATCAAATGCATCAGCACGGTTAGAGAAAGGAATAATGTTGCCAATATCACATACAGGTGTAGTAAAACATATACGTCAGCTGTTTTACTTTTACAGATAACAAATTGTGGAATTTATTGCAAAACCAGCATCAAATAATGTATATCTCGGAAAGACCACTTGTTATAATACTTCACATTTAGGACCTTCACCTCGATTTTCCAATATCAGAGAAAACCCACACCAGTTGTGATGGCGTGTTACTATTTTTAGCCCATCAGGCCTGAAAGGCCCGATGGGCTTATTGCATGGCATGGTGTCCTGCGTCCGTCCATCCGTCCACCCGTCCGTAAACCTTTCGCTTTTTCGACTTCTTCTCCAGAACCAATGACTCCACAGAGCTGAAATTTTATGTGCAGACTCCTTGGCCAATGGGGATTCTAAATTGTAGATTTCGTGACCCCATTACCCCAAATGGGATCACAGGGGTCACATCCTTAAAAACCTATTTTCATCTTCTTCTCCAGTTCCAAAAGGTCTAGAGAGCTGAAAAGTTGTGTGCAGACTCCTTGGCCAATGGGGATTCTAAATTGTAGATTTCGTGACCCCATGACACCAAATGGGGTCACAGGGGTCACATGCTTAAACACCTATATTCATCTTCTTCTCAAGTTCCAAAAGGTCTAGAGAGCTGAAAGGTTTTGTGCAGACTCCATGGCCAATGGGGATTATAAATTGTAGATTTCGTGACCCCGTGACCCCAAATGGGGTCACAGGGGTCACATCTCTTCAAAACCCATTTTCATCTTCTTCTCCAGTTTCAAAATGTCTAGAGAGCTGAAAGTTGTGTGCAGACTCCTTGGCCAATGGGGATTCTACATTGTAGATTTCGTGACCCCGTGACCTCAAATGGGGTATTACGGGTCACATCCTTAAAAATCTATTTTCATCTTCTTCTCCAGTTCCAAAAGGTTTAGAGAGATGAATAGTTGTGTTCAGACTCCTTGGCCAATGGAGATTCTAATTGTAGATTGTGTGACCCTGTGACCCCAATCTAGGTCACGGGTCACAACCCAAAAACCTATTTTCATCTTTATCTCAAGTATGTAGTATTGAAGTTCTAGAAAGGTGAACTGTTGTGTAGAGACTCTTTGGTCAAAGGTGATTCTTAGTTGTAGGATTGGTGACCCTGTTACTCCAAATGTGGGTCACAGGGGTCATGCTTGTTAACAATATATTACTTGAGATAACTTAGATATTCAACCTTACATAATAAATCAATGAAATCCTGATGAGCTACGGAGCCCATGGCTCTATTATTTTATATACGTACCATACATTCGGAATCCAGTATGCCACAAGCTTAAATAATTTCATATTAGTTTCATATTGAGGAATTTTTCTACATTGTCTACTCACGGGGGAAAGCATAAAAAACAAGAACAGATGTTGTAATCCACGAGTTGTTAGTACGACTCATACGAGAAGCCTACGAAACTAGTTATTTATTGAGTGGTACCATTGGATTTGTTAGCATATACACGGAAGGACTCACTTCTGCAATGAATAGAATTCATACAATTCTTTCCCATTCATCTTACCATCAACACAATGCCACCTTAAGTAAAAATACAATTGTTTTTAATTTTTTGGTCAATTGTCAATGTTATTCCGCCATTAGGTTAATTACAGGAAGATCACGTCATCTTATATATATAACATCTCAAATGTGTAGTTCTTATTCATAGTTGTTTAACAAATTATTTAGCAATGTAGCCAAAGCTTAATCTTGAACTAAAACATAACCAACATTGCCAAAACCCAGTCTCTAATTTCAAATATCCAACTTGCTGCAAATCCCCAATTTTCAACTCGTCCTTTACACGGGTTCGGTTTGAAATGGCCACGATTAAGCCTATTCCAAATCAAAATATCAAAGTAAAGGGGCTAACATTTGTACAATATCTTCACAAACATTTTTGTCAGTGGCTTTAGCGTTTAAGGTCACATGTAACAGAGTTTCAGTGGCTTCGATATTGTTTCCGCTGCTTGGTAATTTTACCAGAGTAAACTAAAAATAAACCGGGAACCGATATGCAAGTGTCCCTAAGATTTCGAGGATATATATTAACTGATACTTACATGGTATCATCTTCTTATGTCCTGCACACAATATGTTGTCCCTTCCGCGGATGTCACTGCCGTCCCCGCCTGATGTCTGACATGAACAGGGAAGACACAAGCGCATTAAACTGATTGTGCCGTTATGGTGAGACACGCGTTTATGCATGAGGGGCAAATATAGCATCGCTCATCCGTCTTGTTATTTTAACAATTCCCTAACTCATGTTTGTTGTCTACCCTCAATATTGAGCTTCGAATTAATTGATTGTCGAACGTCTTGCTGCTACGCATTCTTACACCTCTTGAAATATTTGACATTAAACAATATGAAATGCCAACATGACACTATCACTTTTAATCGGACGATTAGCTAACAAATGTAGTTATCATCATCACTGTTCACTTTTCTCCACGGCAGTATAGCTTCACATTGTTTCGACACTGACGTCCCCTTGGTCTGTCAATATCTATGTAATCAATAGATGGCAAACATGATTCTTCACAAAGACATACATTTCCCTATAAAGTGTTTGTCTGGCGTAGAGAATACTTTATTCCAAAATTTTCATTTGTTCCAATATTGCAAATTGGCGTTTATATCTCCAGTCGCCCCCTGTGGTCGTCTCTATTCATCAATTCCGATGTGATAGCGTTCTCATAAACATTCATATTTATGACGAGAGAAATTTATCTGAAGTGGAGTAATTATTGAAATTTCCTTATTCTAAATGTTTTCATAAGGGAAAAGATAAAGGCTTAAAGCTAGTGTGGGGGTTCAGCCACCAAATCGCTTAAGCTCGCGTGATTTGATTTTAACGTATTTAATGCAAATATGAAGATGATACGAATCTAGTTATCTAACATAAAGGACGGCCCCTGTATCACTGCATTCATGATATTCAGTCGGTCCAGTCCCTGCATACAGACGTAATTGATCGAGATTGTTTGGTGGTCTTATCATAATGCAAGTATGCCAACACTATCCCTTTCATAAAGAATTTCCTTTAATCTTTAATTCAAAAAGAATTAGATCAACTATAAAATGAATAATGGTTTAGCCTTCTAATGTACATCAGCAATAGAATCAAACGCTTGAAAAAACACTCTGGAATGAAATTTAAAGCATACGAAATACATTGTAAAATATAAATGGTAGACTATAAGAAGCATCATTAACGTAACTGTCCAGTTTTAGTATTAATCTATACTCTCCATATCTGCCAACTCTCTATTATACAACAGACGTATATGTTCCATCAAGTCAGACATACGAAGCCAAATATAGACAAATTAACCATAATATCGAAATATTGTAATATGTGAATGTGAATAAAAAATAACCACGGAATGTTCCTTGTTTGGGTTCTTAAATACATATTACCATATCTAAAAGCATTCGATCTACTACTACAACGAGACACGGTTTTGTAAGTGTATTTATATATAGCTTACGCGCTGGGAAGGTTTTATAAGTGCATTAAATATATAGCTTACGCGCTTTGAATATCGCTCTGTCAAAAATCTACTACTGATGCGTTGGGACACCAGTGTAGCTTGTTTCTTATCCAATTATCTAGAATTGAATTCAAAGGAAAGAGTATTCTCGTGCTTTGATTAATATGTAGTTTAGGATTACCCATTACAATCAGATGGGAACAGATTTCTGCTCTTGCAATTGAATAATATTAGTTTTAAACCCCGAGGTTGATCAAATGAGTGCCTTTTCTTTTGACATATAATCATATTAAAAATAACGTAATTTAACTTCAATTTTAATAATTAAGAATGAGCGGAATTCAATGGATATTTTTATTCTCATTCTTTAAATTTGCCACAGACAGCCTTCGATCAGAATAAATGTTATCGGTGTTCCGGAGAATTGCACCGGCTGTACGCCCCGTTTGAGGCAAGGATACTGATTGTGTTGACATATAAAGATTCTTGAATAATCCTGGATCTTGTTTTAATACATTTTCAGTGTTTTAAAAAAAACTTTTATATCGTTATGATTGTTTAGCTCATCAGGCCTGAAAGGCTCGATGGACTTGCATGGCGTCCGGCGTCCGTCCTTCTCCAGAACCAATGACTCCACAGAGCTGAAGTTTTGTGTGCAGACTCCTTGGCCAATGGGGATTATAAATTGTAGATTTCTTGACCCCATGACCCCATGACCCCAAATGAGGTCACAGGGGTCACATCCTTAAAAACCTATTTTCATTTTCTTCTCCAGTTACAAAAGGTCTAGAGAGCTGAAAAGTTGTGTGCAAACTCCTTGACCAATCGGGATTCTAAGTTGTACATTTCGTGACCCCATGACCCCGAATGGGGTGACCCTGTGACCCCAATCTAGGTCACGGGTCATAACCCCAAAAGCTGTTTTCATGTTTATCACAAGTATTTAAAGCTCTAGAAAGGTGAAATGTTGTGTAGAGACTCTTTGGTCAAAGGTGATTCTTAATTGTAGGATTGGTGACCCTGTGACTCCAAATGTGAGTCACAGGGGTCATGATCTAAAAACCTATTTTATGCTTGTTAACAATGAATTACTTGAGATAACTTAGATATTCAACCTTGGATAATAAATCAATGAAATCCTGATGAGCTAAAAAAATGTATTATACCATTAACAACTAGATTATGTTACGTTTCCTTAATAACCAATTGTTGCTAGCCCCTTACGTTTGTGTTCTCATTTAACATTTAACCTAATGCCTTGTTAACTTTATTTTAGTACAATTACAGTGATTGGAATTCTACAGAATCTGACATGTGTGTTGTCCTGTTTGATCAAGATGACAATTACCCTCAATTTAACATATAGATGTAAACGTACAAAGTAACATAAGATTTGATTATATTCATTTGGCCTGAAATAACACTAGTTATAACGCCATTTTGGAGATATATAACTTTATTTACAAGTGATCATGTCTGAAAGAGTATCCTGCAGACTATATACTTATGTAGTTATCACAATTCAAATGGGTGTTCCTTGTTTGATTTAGTGGCCGATTTCCCTCATATTTACCATAAATAAGTTAAGTTCATAATTTGAAGTTATTAGTTGTCATCTTTCCCCGAAAAGCACGCATTAGCACCATATTTGAAGAGTAAGTCAGTATGTGTATACAATCTTGCATAAGAATAAGAGTACATGTGTTGGACACTTCCTCACCGAATGCCTTCTCTCATTATAACCTTGTGTAACGAGCTACGTCGTTCAGTTGCTCAGAATGTGAAGAGTGCTAGTCTAACACTTAGACTCTGACAAACTTGAAAAAACAATATTGAAATGTACCCTATTTTTCATTTCTTACAGTCTCCTTTTCAATATTTGATGAAATGGTCATAATTTGAGAATAAATATTATTTTCAGAGTCTGAGTTTAAGGCTAGAGCAGAGCCAATGACCTAATGTGCGTCATACGTTTCACAACTCCTGTCTCAGGACAGCAAACCAACAATTCAAACTCACTGGTTAGCCAGTCGGTCACCCACTCGGGGATAGGCCGCGCCAAGTGTTGCTGAACTTCACTGAGCAACGACGATGAACAATTCTCGGTATTCTAATTATATTGAGAGAGCTGCTCGGGATCTTGATACTAAGTCAACTTGTTTACTGTTTCGGTACAAGCCTTACTTCCTCTTTGATTTAGTCAGCATTGCCCTCAAGTTTTAGAAATGGGTTATGGTCTGAATTAGATTCCATTGATCTTCCCTTGAATACTACTAGTTAGGCTCCGATTTGGAGATGGCGGTTGTCAGTAATTTTCAAACGCAAATTGGATCAAGAGCCTTTACTCCAATAAAAGACAGCAAAATTATCTGATTTTTCAAATTGGAACCATTTGGCATCGATGCAAACAGTCAATTCCGGTCAGACTGGTTCTCATAAGCAAATAAATAAAATTTATCTTTGAGTATGGTTCATTTGGGATATAATAGAGATACAACTGTCAGATGAACGAAGGGAAATTAGTTTTTGTCCCATACAAGCGGCTATTAAGATGCGTACAAGTTGTGTAATGCAATAATAACTGATATTATCGCATGCTGATATGGATCAGCAAGCTTGGTAACTTGGTATAATTGACTAATTCAATTGCTAGTGTTTTCATGATCACTTAAGGACAATGAAAATAGTGAATTTTCTCTCTTTTGCCAAATCTTTATGATGCATTTTGTCACATCGGAAAGTTTCGGCTGATATGTAAATGTATTCATGGTATTTTGTCCATTTAAAAGAGGTTAACTTTACGAAGATTGTCAAATTTTGATGGCGAACATTTTCTGTCAATTGGCATGTGTTTATTGGTTTAATAGTTTCTGGTAAATCCTTTAAGACATGCAATACCATATAATCCTTCGTATGGTCCTTGGTAATGATCTCTACTGGTGAAAAGGGACCTTTTCAAAAGCGATAATCAGACTATAAACATAAAGGTTTGAATATATTTTAAAAATATGTTATAAATGAATGATTAATGAATGAGAAGCCATTTCATATTTTATGTCTCTTGTAACGTAACACGCTGTCTATCTATCACTGTTGCTCACGTGCAAACAACACTTTTCAGAGAGCAACCATTGACGATTGCTTAGATTTTATCTTTCTTCATCAAACACTTTTTGACGTGTGATTTTGAATTGGAACATTTGTATGTATGGTGGCCAGGTTTCCGTTATTCTTAGATTTGCCATTCGACTTGATCGATTTTCGTTAAATTATTTTATACCTTTTAATACTTTTTGAAAAGCACTGTTAGTGTAAACTACAAAGGTGAATATTGCTTGATTATAAAACACATTTATATAATCATTATGCAATGGGAAGGTAAATATTATCCTGTGAACTGTCCGTGACGGAATAAAACATTAGAAATAATAATCTATCAGAATAAGCTACAACTTCAATTGTCCACATCGTGTCGTTCGGTGATATATACTTCAGCCATGTCGGGACCTTTTATTCGCTGTTGATATAATTTTTAAAAAGTAAAGTCGGTATGTAACGTGTATTTACTGCATCGCACGCGGTATTTGACGAAAGAAGAGTGGTTTACATTTATGAAACGAGTCAGCAACTTCAATAAATTCATCTAAGGAATTAGGAATAAAACTTAATCAGCGAAAATCGATGAACGCTTTCCGAAGTGCGCTGAGGCAAATTGAAGAGGAGTTCAAAGAAAGTTATTTACTGTCAGCTCCTGTGTATTAATATCAGAAATAGATTCACAAATGGCGTCACTGCGACGAGAGAACATCTCTATATATAGAACGAGACGGTATCTGGTCCCAAACGCTCGCTTTATGGTAAATTTACGACTTCTATGAGAAGAATACGTTATTGATTCCTATAGAAGGGACTGGAGACCGGACAGTAGCATTCTGACCCGCATATTTACTTTAATTCTGTACAAGTTAGTTCTACATATTAGTATACTGTAGCTTTGTAGACGGACTAATTGGTATACTAGAGATATGTAAATAATATGTATACAGTAAAGTTGGTTATTGATTCCAATAAGAGCCAGATTAGAAAAGAAAGATACATTCTGTCCTGCACATACATCTGAACGTTAGTTCTACGTGTTAATCCACAATATTGAAGGACATTTAAAGCAGAACACATAGGAAAATATGAGTTTCTGGAAAACAACTTATTATTGCGAACATGCGCCACGTTTCATAGTATCTGCTTATTCCTGCGTCATCGTCTGCTTTACATACATGTGGGTCTAAACAGGATATTTGCAATATGTCCATTATATATACCTAACCAATATGTAAGTTAGATTTGCATACCGGTTTAATCAGTTGCATTCAACAATTTTATCAGTTTTCAAATCCCCTTTAATTACGATTATGATTTCGATGGAGAGGCACATACACACAGACAGACAAGCAGAGTAGCCTCTCAACGTGACTGTTATTTATAGTCATTGTACGTTTCATTTAATGGGAAACTGTAGCTACACATTATACATGTATTTAGTCAAAGTAGCCAAGGCTCTCGATCTCCTATTTGCAGAGTTGTGTACACAGTAATTATCATTCTATAGTATTGGTCCCCCGAGAAGCCAATGCAAATATAATCGTCCTGCATATATACCTCCTCTATGTACAAGTTAATTTCACGATGTGGATATTGATATTTTCGAGCTGTTTATGTGGACATGTTATAGAAAGGACTTTGCCCCTTACCTGTAGACGATAATTAAACAATCATTATGATTCCATTTAAACTGTTTCCCAGAGGAGCAAGAACATCCTGTAAATACCCTTTTTAGCTAAGTTATAGTAAGTTTTAAGCGAGTTATAAATTTGTAGCTATAGAAAATACTGTACGACTAAGGATCAACAGCGCAGTATATACAAACAGTCATTATGACTCCATTTAAACTGTTCCCATAGGAGCAACAATTGACAACATCGTCCTGTGTAAAAGTGTGTTCTAGATTTAATTAGTTCCTTATATATTTAATTAATAGACATAATGTAGCTGTGATTTTGATAAACGATTTACGGCGTCTTCCAGAGTATAGCAGTAGTTATGCAACCATTCATTATGATTCTACTTGTACTTGGTCCCAGAGGAACACGTGTCAGCCTGGGATGAGGGAGTAAACATATACTCCGAGATGCCTGTCCTTTCACAATTAAGAAGTTGTTATCCAGAAACCTTGTAATATTCGTACGTATATTGACAAACGGTTTTTCTCCGTATTTACAATAGCTTACGGACATTATGATTATACCATTATTGTTCCCCAGAGGATTGAGTGCAGACAGTGTATATATACTAGTTCTACTTGTATGTACCAAGTTGATAACGATCTCTCTAGGTACGATACCTCCTATATAATTAATTTCCGACAAAGGCAGTTTAGGTAATATATATATAGTTCCTTTACAATTATCAATAATTATTGTTAGCTATGAATATGTTGATACATACATAAAATATATGATGGCTATATATTGAAGCTATCTTTGTTACATTTGGGATAACACTACCTTCAATAGTACAAATTCGGGAACCTTTTCGGACCGAGTCCCGTGAGGGAACCCACATTCTAGCCTCAGAGTGAGGCAAATATCGCCAGGACTGACCGTACTAACAGCATGAACAGCTTACCACACGATCCCGGGGCCTCGACAAACTTCGAGGTTCAACAATTGATAGTTAATATATTTGTACATTCAGTACCCCTCTGATAGATGTCAAATTTATATTGAAGCACAAAGGTTACAAGCAAAATGTTAAGCAAATTGTGTCCCCTGTAGGGGTCTTGCCAGAATAAGAAACAAGTGAAGCCCCTGACTGTTTGACACGATGATAGACATGGGAGTCTTGTCTATACGGGAATCAAGAACAAACATTCTGAAGTATACCGCAGCGATGGTCAAAGGTCATGGAGGCACGGCTATGGTTTCATGCACTGTCTACTGTATCGTGTGCTAAATAACACCCCTTACAGTCTGTGGATAGTAAACATACTTTACAATTTTAAGGTATTTTTAAAAACATGATTTTTTCCACATTGAAGTGGGTTCTTATAGTAGAATGAAGAAACGGAACGGGCCTAACATTGCTGCGTATAGATACATGTCCTAAAATCTAGATCTGATGTATAGGTTAAACGTTATTGCTAGTAGGCGTCAAAGTTACACTTAATTAAAACTGTGAATTACAGAAGATCAAGTATTACACCCATGCTATAATGTACACATAACGTACTATGTTTATGGTTTACTTGTTCTGACGCATGGCATATATAAAGCATGGAACATGTATAGAATGATGTAAATGTTCTTCTGTATCAGATGCTCGTTATAACGTCTGTACACATGTACATGGTTTTCTAATGGTTTAATTGCTATAGTGCCCGGAATACATGTTATTCAGTATTAATGATACCTATAATGTTTTATACACGGTACGGTGTATTGCTATAATGTTTTATACACGGTACGGTGTATTGCTATAATGTTTTATACATGGAACGGTGTATTTCTGATGTTTTATACATGGTATGGTGTATCGCTAATGTTTTATACATGGTACAGTGTATTGTTATAATGTTTAATACATGGTACAGTGTATTGTTATAATGTTTTATACATGGTACGGTGTATTTCTGATGTTTTATACATGGTACGGTGTATTGTTATAATGTTTTACACATGGTACGGAGTATTGCTATAATGTTTAATACATGGTACAGTGTATTGCTATACTGTTTAATACATGGTACAGTGTATTGTTATAATGTTTTATACATGGTACGGTGTATTGCTATTATGTTTTATACATGGTACATTGTATTGTTATAATGTTTTATACATGGAACGGTGTATCGCTAATGTTTAATACATTGTACAGTGTATTGCTATAATGTTTAATACATGGTACAGTGTATTGTTATAATGTTGTATACATGGTGCGGTGTATCGCTAATGTTTTATACATGGTACGGTGTATTGCTATAGTGTTTTATACATGGTACATTGTATTGTTATAATGTTTTATACATGGTACGGTGTGTCGCTAATGTTTAATACATGGTACAGTGTATTGCTATAATGATTAATACATGGTACAGTGTATTGTTATAATGTTTTATACATGGTACGGTGTATCGCTAATGTTTTATACATGGTACGGTGTATTGCTTTAATGTTTAATACATGGTACAGTGTATTGTTATAATGTTTTATACATGGTACGGTGTATCGCTAATGTTTTATACATGGTACGGTGAATGTTGTATGTCAATATGTTATTTGATCATGAACAAAACGTTTAACTACTTTGTGAACTCTGGTTGTAATTTGCTAGAGATTTCGAATTCGCTTGGTTTGAATTATATGTCCATGTACTTTATATAAATAATGCAAGGTGACATTAAAATCCAATGAAGGATCCCTATTCAAAAGGTGAGATAGCTCTTTCAATACGGATAGAAGCAAACGACATGCCGAAAGAGCATTTGAAACTGTGCATGATTTCATGATCAGCCTGAATTGTATAGTTTCCATAGATCAAATCCTACATCGTATTAACAAGCTTTCATCACCGGTGTTCAAGGGAGAAAAATCAATTGAAACCATCATTAGCGAATGTGACTCATAGACTATTACCTGCTGTCGAGAGATTGTGGTGTGGACCGGCGGAGCACATAACATTAGCCATAACGCGATCTCCCACCCGCCCATAAAGGCAGCAGTGCACGACTGCTAATGAGGTTATTCCGTGAGTTTAGTACCAGATAAAAGCGCCGCTCTCCTGTAACGGGCTTTTTCTCGCTTCCTTCTTATTAGTCGTCATGTAGTGTTCTACGCTTGCATATTTGGTGCATAGAAATTAATTACCCGCCAAATGTTGGCCACTAACGGCCATGTTTAGCCTTTATAATAGGAAATGCAAGTTTTCAATCAATGTCACCTTGCCGTCTCTGGGGTGCTATCACTCTGTGATCCATCGATGATGTGGACCGATGGGCTGTGGTCGTTTGATTGACATGAAGTGTTCGTATAGTCGCCGTGTAGTCGCCGTGTAGTCGCTGACTAGTTGCCGTGTAGTACCACAGCCCACGTTTCAAATACTGTAGTTAGTGGAGGGTTCGTACTCGTTGGGAACATAGTCCTCTGAAGTTAATTAACTATTTATATGCAGCGTGGTAGCGTAGTGTAACGGCTATGTATATGCCTCTTGAAGTTACGCTTATTGAGGGTTCTGATATAAATGAAGTCATAAGCAGTTTAAGTATTACCTTATTTAATCATATCTTTTTTATTCTTTTATTTTTCCTACATGTATATATTTTACTTATGTTTCTCGTGTATTCTGTTTGCTTTGCATAAAGTGATATTAATTATTGTTGGTGATATTTAATTTTGCTTTCATTCGTGCCAAAATACCACATGATTGGATTGTGTTGATTTGATGTCAAATAAATTCACTTGACTTGTAATAATCCATGACTTATCGTCAACTATATGATAATTATTTGATTCCAATGAAAACTGAGCAACACCATGAGCGAAACTTGCAGGATACTTGCACATGAGTATAGTTTTTAACGAATCAATGTCACCCTTATACTACATGAGTAGTGTGACTGCGTAGTGTAACTGCAGTTACCGCTTACATGTACATCAGTGTTATGACCTATTAAACATTATCAGCCCACATCTGTCTTTTGTCTGTTATATGAATTTTTCACAATTACAATCGACCAATTGGCGCGCAGTACATTGCCCGGTTTTCGATCATAAATCGCGACTATCACCTCTATATTGTCATTCTACTGAATGAACTTAGCATTTTTAGCAACCATCAGTACTTCTCAATAAAATGACATCATGAACAATGTTTGACATAATGCGACTCAAACCAGATTAGGTATGCCCCTTTAAGTATTCCACTTGTAGATGTTCTAAAACGATTTTGTATTTCGAAAGTTTTATATATAATCATTGATTTTGTCTCCCGCGTGAGTGATTTATGAAACCGATTATACAGTTGATTTCAGAAATGAACCAAAAAAAGCAACTGCTTACGACACCAGGTCGTAGGTAGGACGACACATTTGACATAATTACAACCATATGCTTTTAAATTAAAATGATATTTGAGGTTTAACTTACGATGTTTGAATAGTAATATGTAAACCCACTTTGAGACATATTGAACGATGATCTATTTACCAACTCCTATAGACCTACAATTCTCTTGTAATCATTTTAGTGAGAATACTTATTATTGCGGATATGTGTCTTATTCTGGTATGTGCTAAGAAGAGCTATTAAAGGCTTTTCATGGAAAGGTTAGGGAGAAACGGACTGTACGTGGTTGGTGACAGATTCAATAGTAAATACCCAGTTAAGCCGGACAATGATAGATCTACTCTCTTATACTCTTATACTTATCCTTAAGATTGAGTCTAACCCATCGATCACCGACTAGGTCGAGAAGAAGTGTCTACAGACGCGGCTTGACGCTAAAGAATCTCGCATTAGACTGTAATTGTACTAAGATGGCGCTATAGTGCTTCGACACTATAGGATCGGTCGGCCAATGGCGGGAAAGTGTGTTGTGCAAATTAGCTCTCTTCAGCCGAATGACAATGTTTATTTTTAAGGCTCGGCAATACTTACGGTATATCAATGTGTACCGGTACAAAAAGTGCAATTTGAATACTGGAATTGAAAAAACATATCGTTAAAATACACATATTTTATTCACTTCGTCTCTAGACATAAACACAGATTTGTTGCGTCTCCTTCAACTACTTGTATTCGAGGTATATATCATACAATAAGAAAATACGTTAAATGTTGTTATTCTTTCTCACTTGTGTTAACCTTGTGAATGAATAAACATAGTTCACGGTATGCCTTTCGTTTTTTTTAACAATGTTGGACAATTCTATGGTGATACTTGCAATGTTCTCTTTGCAATGTTTTCTTACATACATGTATAGTATAGTATTGAAAATAATATATATTGCAATACGTATGCAGTTCTAATATTTATATCAGTGCATTAAGGCACATTAAAGGGAAATATTGCAACACGCTTTTAACATTTTAGGTTTATATTCATTTAAAACATAGCAAAAACTTGTTCTTTTTTAATATTCATATTTTTCCATATTTCTATCTTGATTAATACTTTTGAGTCATTTGAAGTACATGTATACATGTTTTGAAACATTTGGTTTCCTGTTCACATTTTGTTGTGATATACGTGTCGTTCATTTCATAAAGCACAAACTTGATTTGAAATGTCTTTTCACCCAGTGAACATTCCTTATCCTATGTAACAGTCATTTCATATTTACAATTTATAACATGCTCACGGCTGTGGTTTCAGTTCTAGAAGTGTAAAAAAAAATGAAAACAAATTTCAGAATTCACATATCGCACTTAAAAAGTGGATGACTGATGACAAATCATTGAAGCTATTTGTCACATAAACGAGCTTGAAGTATCACAATTTCACCCCTATGCCCTTTCCATCAGTTATGATGCACGAGGGAACACCTCATCCATCAACACCTCTTCTGGTTACATCAGCGATTGGTTTTATGTTAAATATGTGAACATCTTTCAAATTATGGCAGCTATCCGTGTTAACGCAACGTTCAAATGAAATTCACCGTCGCCTGAGCAAATAATTCAATCATATTTATTTTGGATGTTCAAGGAAGTTGTTGGATCAATTGCTAATCTTCTTCAATTGCAGATATTGTCCTGTAGTCTGAATTAATAGCATTTACCCTTGTATGTTCCAGGGAGACGTAGCCGGGACTATGCGAAACTACGCCGATGTAAATTGGCCTTTCCACCTGCATCTTAGGATAACAGCCCCAGAGTGAACGACAGCAGGAAACATAGGAAGTCGGAGGTGGCAGTCTGCCTTTAAAGACTTGGATACTCACTAAGAACCTTTGAACCACTACCCGTGTGTTACGTCTTTCATCTTAGTGACCCTCAAGCATGTTTACTATGGAAAACTCCACCGAAGAACTTCCTTATAACCACACGTTTGTGTACATCTTTGACAACCAGACAAACGGAACCGCGGATGAGATCCGGTATACAACCCACGAACCCAAGTATGACGAGAGTACTATGGTCATCATCAGTCTTATTCTAGGCTCGATGATCCTTGCTACAATCTTGGGGAACGTGTTTGTCATCACCGCTATCCTGGTTGAGAAGAGTCTGCAGGGTGTGTCAAATTATCTCATCCTCTCGCTGGGAGTCACCGATCTCATGGTGGCAGTCCTGGTCATGCCCCTAGCTTTGGTCAGTGACCTCAGTGTCCACTGGTACCTCGGCCGTGCTGTGTGTGATATGTTCGTCTCCATGGACGTGTTGTGTTGCACTGCTTCTATACTCCATCTCGTGGCAATCAGCTTTGACCGGTTCTGGGCTGTGTCTAACATAGACTACATCAGAAGACGGTGTGCACGACAGATTCTCATCATGGTGTTAGTGGTGTGGTTGGTGTCCGTGAGTATTTCTATCCCACCTTTGTTCGGATGGCGGAACGAAGGCGATCCGGATATCACTGGCGCGTGTTTGATAAGCCAGGACAAAGCTTATACGATATTTTCAACACTTGGTGCATTTTATTGTCCCATGGCGTTAATGCTTGTTTTGAATTTTAAAATATATAAAGCGGCGAGATCGAGAATCCGGAAAAAGAAGTTTGGCGGGAGGCCCCGGCCCGCTCCTCTTCCTGTGGTGCAAGTAGAAAATACCCAGAATGCTTCACGGAACTCTTCCGGTAGTGACGTGAGCCAGGATGGGTTCAGTATGTACAACGGCTCATGTGTAAATATGAACGAGATTTCTCGGATAGAGAATAGTACGGTGGAACACGAGGAAGTTCAGAACGGAAACGGCCTGCAAACAAACAATGGCCTATTGGGAACCAACTGTAACTTGGCGCCCAACTTCGGTACTTCGCTAACTGTGCCTGGGAATGTGTATGTGCTTACCAAAAATAGGTCCAACAACAACAGCAAGAGAGCTAGAAACAGAGAGAAAGAGAAACTCCGGAAGGAGAAAATTGAAATGAGACGAGAGCGGAAAGCAGCCCGCGTTTTAGGAATTATTACTGGTGCTTTTGTGGTGTGTTGGCTTCCCTTCTTCATCATAGCCTTGATTGCTCCCTTCTGTGAACAGGCGTGCGTGTTCCACCCCATCATGATGTCATTCTTCCTCTGGCTGGGCTATTTCAACAGTCTACTGAACCCCATCATATATACGATCTTCAACCCAAGTTTCCGTACAGCCTTCAGGAAAATTTTCATTCGGAAATTAAGACTGGTGAAAAGGTGAAGCGGAATTTCAATTCTGTTATTGATGTGATTATATTTATATGATGTTACCAATGATCTGTATATTTATATGGAAAATCCTTAATATCTTTGACACTCGTCTTGAAAAAGGTGCCATACTACGATAAAGAGTTTTTCTCGCATTCTGCTTGATTCATCAGCATAGCTTTCAGGATTCAATGTCCATGCGTGATCCTTGCTGACCCCTGTGGAACAACTGATTTTATAAATGTTCCCTATTGGCAAAATGTAAATTCCAATTTTAGAATTTATCCATTTTGCAGTTAGGAACGTTTCCAGGATTTGCACCTGCAAAACCTGTGATCAGTTCTTTCATACGATCACGCTTTGACATTATGTCCACACGCCATGACAAAAAAACGTTCTCAACACCCATTTGGATAAGTTGCAATTGTCATAATCGCCATTGTCTAATAGCAATTTCACTCACATACATGTCCGCATTTTATGTTCTCATGTTGAATTCCATTTGGTAAACAGCTGTGCTCGTTATTCCTGATTTGTACTACTTTCAGAATATAACTGCGAATCAAATATATTTTGTATATAGCATACTACGTATTTACAATAATAGCCATTTTATATTTCATATATTTCACCCAGAAGTTATTTTTACTGTTGCTTAATGGTTTATCCCTCTAAATTTATGTCTGATTTGTCAACGTCAATGGCAAATTCGGAAACCTCTTGGGTATATTCTGAATCTCTCGGGCATAATTGGAAACCCTCGGGTATTTTCGGATGCCCTCGGCACATTCGTGTAGGTCATAGAAGGAGATGCATACTATGTTACATTCCGACTTGCCATTGACAACGTGTCTCGATATCGTAAATGTCTGGTGCATACTTCATATATGCAAATTCATAACATCTGGATGCATCTTAATGCAAATAAAATCATATACTCAAACGCATGATTCTTGTTTTCTTTAAGACAAGACCAAGGACTTATTGGTTGACCTCTTGTGTTTGAAAGTCACAATGTTGATATCGATATCTGATACAGTAGAACACGGATATAACGAACTCAAAGGGACCAAATAATTCAGTTCCGCTGTTCGCTATTCGCGTTTACACATATGTCTTTGAAGGGAATTTAGAAGTAGTTTACATAAGAACAGGAATATTTTCTAGATAACAACTTCTTTAACGTGAAAATACATGACGTTTCCTCACCATTGTTTTGTTTGTTATATAAATGTATCACGTTTTGTTATTTCCTAACATTCCACCTGATGACGGAGTGAACGAAAACGACGTATATTTTCACAATAAAAAGGCTGTTGTTCAGAAAATGTCTGTTCTTTACACATAGTATAACATTGTTAACCTATTGTCTTGTTCTCAAGGGTACACAATATTTCTAGTAGTGTTTTTTTCAAGGTCATGAGTTCTGCAATCACTACAACAATCCTTGTAAACACGATAACGTCAAACAGTTTTTGTGCTATCAGGCTCTTATTTGGTATATATCAACTATGGAGAAAGACCAAGATATGAAAAAGGTTTTCTAAAATCTGTCAAAGGTCAAGGTCACATCGAGGTCACAACTTAAGCATGCTTTTGTGAATATGCCTTATTTCAGCTATGAACAGTTTGAGTCAGTGCATGATTGTTATGCACAATGGAAAGTGATCATTGATGGTGTGACCTTGACTTTGAAGGTCAAAGTTCAAGGTCATGAAAAAATGGTTATGGTCACCTTTGATCCAATTTTGAAATCAGAAATAGGTTTTAAGAACAAACTTGTGAAAAGTGACCCCAGTATTCAACTTGTTAGTAATAACTCGAATTATTATAACAATTTGTTTAAAAAATTCCCATTTTATTGATGCTGACTAGAAGACGGAACAGGGAAAGTCGAGATCCTAAGTTTCGGGGCTGCTCTGCTTTTACGGTGTCCCGCAAACGCTCATCTAGTTTGTTTAAAGATGCATGATCAATTTTGCATGATATTTTATTTGGTTTTAAAATGTACCAAATTACAAAAGGTGCTGGTTTAGATTATATCTTCTTACTCGACTTTGACATGTATGAAACCAAGGAACAATGAAAACCAAGGAACGGTCTAATGCATTTGTAGTAGCCGACAATTATGTAAAGTATGTTCTCGTTATAAGACCTGTTAAACGCTATAGAAGCGATTCGGTTTACCTTTCTACTTTAATAAAGGTTCCAAAACTACGTTTGACTTAGTTTCTGCAGCAAGCCCAGGTCCATTGTCCGGTTTCGATCATGATCACGACTTTGAATGGTTGTATTTTCGTTTTACTGAACTGACTGACCTTAAACTGGTTATGTTCGGTTAAAGTTCATAATTATTAATTAAATAACAAAAAAATAACAATGGACCTGTATGTGACCTCACCAACATGATAATGTCCCTTTAAATAATGATCAAAATACTTGAAAACGTAAAGAATAAAATTTATCCTGAGCATTCCATTAACACGATGTTTATATTTTAACAACTGAGTGGCAAAAACATCTGCTTTCAGGGAGCAATGACTCAAATAAAAAAAAGATCGGAAAATCATAGAAATTGTAAATAAAACATTCTCTCCCCAAAGATGTAAGTCAAGTAAGTTCACTCCATGTTCATATTTCTCTGTTCTAGTGAAATCCCTTAGCGTCACAAAGCGTACCGCGGGTTATCTTTCGTTTTTATCCAATGAAATGTCTTACATTGACTACATCGACCGGATTATTTCAGAGGTCTTTGCCAGTGGTATTTCTATGTGTACATGATACAAACAAAGCATGCTCCGTTTTTGTCTCGGATTTGGTATTATTTATTTAAGCATGTTCATGGTCATTTTTTGTTCCCAAATTCAAATAGCAGAGGCCTATATCCATGATAACACGTTTAATGGGAAAACGTTTATGCGCAATTTCTTTTTTCCACAGATAGCATTATGAATTGTCATTGCCAAATATCGTCTTTACAACTACATTTGTAACTTTCAGTGCAACCAATCAGGATTCTCTATTTCTAGCCGAGAAAGAGTCACTATTGCAACATGAAGTGGTGTGATTAACCAGTGTGTGAGACAACGGAGATCAGGTTGCAGTGATAATTTAAATCTAAAACGGCCCCAACAGTGATTAAGAAAGAACATTTCAATATGATCATTATGCCTGATGAACTACAGCGCATATTGGCTCTATGTTCATCGCATTAACTTTGATTGGTACACTAGTTTGATAATATCATTACACGAGTCAAATATTAAAAAGTGTAAATTTCGTGAAAATACTAAATGCACATTTCTTCTATTCACAAAAATCAATTAATCAATAATATTTTCATAAATTAAGGTTTTGTAGCATGTTTAAGTACGAAAAAGCAAAAGTGTCTGTCCCAAAGTAAAAACTGACGTTTTGTAGCATGCTTGAAATGATAAAGAATTCATAGTTTCTAATGTTTTCATACAAGCTAACAGACATACATGTACCAACTGGAACATAATCACCACAACTTTGTATTCACATTTTCGTCTGTCCCAATGTTTTATGTCAGTTCTGTTACCGTGAATAATCACATGCAAAACTGATATCTCCCTTGATGCCAAAAATGGCACAACTACCTGTCAAGGGCCTCCATGTACCAGCTTGACTGCACTGTTAGAAGTTTAATTGAGAAACTCAACTTCAGTGTGGTAGCATACGTTGTCTTTTAATTTTATTGTTACTATGTTTAAAACATATGTACATAAGAGCTCCTTATCAAAACAAAAGTCATTCCAAATAAAAGCAAATTAAGGCATCAGTCAAGTGAGTCGTATATTTGGTTAAAAACGGGAGCAATCATTGCTATTCAAACTGGTAACAGATTTGAGGTAACAATTCTGACAAGTCACTGCTTTTTACTCAAACGAAGGCTAAATTCTTTATAATTTTCCCTTACTAACATATTTCCTTGATATCCTTAAAAGTGTTTACATGTTTGAACGTACACTTCGGTAAAACACTGAGGATATTTGATGATAATTACGTTGGTAAAACTTTTGATAAAATGAAGTAATTTCGACATTTTTGACATAATTGTCCCAAAATAAAATTCCATCAAGTGCTGTGGTTCTAAGCAAGTAATAGTTTGTCTTTTTCTAATCATATGTTAACAAAACTCGACAATTTTGAACATTATTATTGCGTATAAATATATTGAAATTCGGATTGGACACAGCCGGTAACAGTTCTTACATCTCACTGTTTTTTATTCAAACAAAGGCTTCATTCTTGTTAATGAACTTATGATCTTTCACTTACATCTTCTCTTGACATTAACGCACTTGTTCCAATGTATTTCTAAGTAAAGATTTGTAAAGCAATGGTATATTGGATGCTAAAATATTTGGGGTAATAGTTTTGACATAAAATGTCAAAAGTGTTCCAAATTATTTTCACAGTTATACCCAAGTGTTTAACCTTTTTCTTCATGATAATAATTAAAACAAATTGTATGTTAATGTAGGATATTGCCCACTGTCCCATCTAAAATAGCAATTCCAAATTCTAATACCATATGAAATGTTTAATCAGCTTGTTACCATTTTACACACATGTAACAGTTCTGAAGGACCAATGCCACCACTATTTGTTATATGTCCATGCTAAATGGAAAATATTAAGATTAAGTGAATATGCAAGTTTGAGGAAGTGTTTAATGCCCAAAAAAGTTACACAAGATAGGTGCAGCGATATTCTGAGGACCAATTACAACAGTTTTAATTAATGTCAATAATGTTACCAGAAATGTCATTTCTGTTACTGACAATATGGCAACATACCCACATATCTATCTATAAACACAACTATACATATAGAATGAGTATTTCGTAATATAATATTCGAGGATGAATAGTTAAACGTCACCAAGAAATATTTGAGAATTCATTTATGTCATGTTCATGCAAAAACAGTGTAGATTTTCCTGTTACTGCCATTGTCCTGTTACTGTTACTGTTATTGGTTAAGGTCACTAGTGTTAACTATGATTATTAAATCAAACATATTTTTTTATTTCATTTAGGTTTTAGATAACCTTGACAAGCCAATCTTCAGGAAGATGTGTTAGGAGAACATACACCTTTCTTTCAGCAGTTAGTTTAAATATATCAAATACTAGACTTCTGATTTTGTTTGTTGTTGAGTTCAGGCACTGTTAACATATTTTATGACATATTTTCTAAAGTTTTGTTCTATTTTGAAGCTACCACCCCAATGTGTATGCATGTTTCACGATACAAATCTGATCTAGTGAATAAAATTATATTTTTTATTTTAAAAAAAACGTCTAAGAAAATTGGTAACAGAAGTGACATGGTCACAGCCAATTATCGCTGTAATCGTTAATAGAGCATTCATTAACCAAGATTACTAAAGACCCTTCAGAAGTGAGAGCAAATGTTATTTGGAATTTCTCTCCTTGAAATTAACACTTTTTAAAAAAAAGATTTACTCATACATATTTGTAGTGAATATTTAAATATTTCTTGTTGTCAAATAAACTATAGTATTGGTCCCGGGAATACAATGCATGTGATTTTTAAAAGACCGTATCATAAAACACCTAATTATACCACAGCCTCATTTCGAAGCTTTTGTACAAATCATATATCATAGTTTATTAAAGATTAAATCGATTATTACTTAAGATGGTTTAAACAATCTAGGGTGTTGAGATATTGCAACATTCTCCAAGTATCATCATCATTTATTCTCAAAGATCTATCATCGTCGGTACATGAGATATATACAACTCAAATTATATAATAAATATCAAAATGGCAAGAATGTACATAGGAATATGATATCATAACAATATACATTCATAAATATTCTAAATTGTTTGAAGTGAAAAGTTTTTTAATTTCAAGCTTTCTGAAAACATGTTTATATACTTAGCTAGTTTGCGTAAGAAAGTGGCATTCTGGTGACATTGATTAAAAAAAGTAATATTTATTTAGATAAACGATGAATGGAAAGCGAACCTGCATAATATCATACCATGCCCAGAAATCTACATTCAACGCTACGGTACAACGAATTGAAGCGGGCATAAAATCTGACAAAACTCAATCACATTCGACATCACAGTCTCCCAAAATAATCTGATATTCCTCCAACATGAGCCTAGCTATATAGGCGAAATTCTATTGCATACACATAATTTTGAAAAATAAAATTGCTCAATAAAAACAAGTTTGTACATTTACATTTTGTAAATTATAAATGTTTGTACATTTACATTTTGTAAACCAGAAAAGTGATTCCCTTTTTAAACAGCTCATTATCTGCCAGTTTAAAAAAAGCAAATTTCATTGAGATAAAATTTCACGACTAAGTATATACTAGTATAAGTATAAGTATAATAACTCCATTATTTCAACTCGACTGGTAAATCTTAAGTAAGTACGTTTTAAGAAGAAGTCACTAGATATAGCATTATGAACTTCCAATAAGAATTTCTGGGAAAGAAACATCTGAAAAAATACTCATTACGAAATCCGGTCTGTAATAGTCTTATGACACCTTTAAATCATAGAGAAGTGTTTGATTAAGGGATTGAACATATAGAGATCTCTGGTTAATTCCAAAATCGACTGATTATAACCTTTTTGACGCAAAGTGTCAACATTGTTGAACGAATGAGATACATTCTCAGGGGCCAGTTACTTCCACATTTTGCAGTATATAAGACGTTTGAAAGTCATTCAACTTCAGTCGTAAAAATAAGTTTGTTCTTAAAATGTCAACATGAATACAATTTCTTTGACGAACTTAGTCTTTATGTTGTTAGTATTTAATTCAATCGACTTATTTTAACATTGCCAAAGCGTCACATTTTAGGTTTGGATGTAGAAGGTGCAAGACTATTTTACTGTGTATATATAACCCATGAATTACTTATTATCAATGCCCATGTCCTCAACAATAATATATAAGTAGTCACATACAATGACAAAAACTTTCGTATATTACGATATTTATACGACGTATATTTCATAAATATAACTACAGCTTTAGAATAACATTCACAGATTGAAAAAGTTAGACTGAGACCACGTACATCTGCAACGTCATAACCACGTCACCGCTAGTGCGCTCCTGCAGCTGTGCTGTTGCTCGTCATCACTAATGCGTTCCTGTAGTGTTGCTCGTCGCCGTTTGTGCGCTCCTGTAGTGATGCTCGTCACCGCTAGTGCGTTGCTGTGGTGTTGCTCGTCACCGCTAGTGCGCTCCTGTAATGTTGCTCGTCATTACTAGTTCGTTCCCGTAGTGATTGTCGTCATTGCAATGCGTTCCTGTAGTGTTGTTCGTCGTTGCCAGTGCGTTCCTGTAGTGTTGCTCGTCATTGCTAGTGCGTTCCTGTAATGTTGTTCGTCCATGCTAGTGCGCCCTTTTAAGTGTTGCTCGTCATTGCAATGCGTTCCTGTAGTGTTGCTCGTCAATACTAGTTCGATCCTGTAGTATTGCTCGTCATTGCAATGCGTTCCTGTAGTGTTGCTCGTCATTGCTAGTGCGTACCTTTAGTGTTGTTCGTCATTGCTAGTGCGTTCCTGTAGTGTTGCTCGTCATCTCTAGTGCGTTCCTGTAATGTTGCTCGTCATCTCTAGTGCGTTCCTGTAGTGTTGCTCGTCATTGCTAGTGCGTTCCTGTAGTGTTGCTCGTCATTGCTAGTGCGTTCCTGTAGTGTTGCTCGTCATTGCTACTGCGTTCCTGTAGTGTTGCTCGTCATTGCTAGTGCGTTCCTGTAGTGTTGCTCGTCATTACTAGTTCGATCCTGTAGTGTTGCTCGTCATCTCTAGTGCGTTCCTGTAATGTTGCTCGTCATCTCTAGTGCGTTCCTGTAGTGTTGCTCGTCATTGCTAGTGCGTTCCTGTAGTGTTGCTCGTCATTGCTAGTGCGTTCCTGTAGTGTTGCTCGTCATTGCTACTGCGTTCCTGTAGTGTTGCTCGTCATTGCTACTGCGTTAATGTAATGTTGCTCGTCATTGCTAGTGCGTTCCTGTAGTGTTGCACGTCATTGCTAGTGCGTTCCTGTAGTGTTGCTCGTCATTGCTACTGCGTTCCTGTAGTGTTGCTCGTCATTCCTAGTGCGTTCCTGTAGTGTTGCTCGTCATTACTAGTTCGATCCTGTAGTGATGCTCGTCATTGCAATGCGTTCATGTAGTGTTGCTCGTCATTGCTACTGCGTTAATGTAATGTTGCTCGTCATTACTAGTTCGATCCTGTAGTGTTGCTCGTCATCTCTAGTGCGTTCCTGTAGTGTTGCTCGTCATTGCTACTGCGTTCCTGTAGTGTTGCTCGTCATTACTAGTTCGATCCTGTAGTGTTGCTCGTCATCTCTAGTGCGTTCCTGTAATGTTGCTCGTCATCTCTAGTGCGTTCCTGTAGTGTTGCTCGTCATTCCTAGTGCGTTCCTGTAGTGTTGCTCGTCATTACTAGTTCGATCCTGTAGTGATGCTCGTCATTGCAATGCGTTCATGTAGTGTTGCTCGTCATTGCTACTGCGTTAATGTAATGTTGCTCGTCATTACTAGTTCGATCCTGTAGTGTTGCTCGTCATCTCTAGTGCGTTCCTGTAGTGTTGCTCGTCATTGCTACTGCGTTCCTGTAGTGTTGCTCGTCATTACTAGTTCGATCCTGTAGTGTTGCTCGTCATCTCTAGTGCGTTCCTGTAATGTTGCTCGTCATCTCTAGTGCGTTCCTGTAGTGTTGCACGTCATTGCTAGTGCGTTCCTGTAGTGTTGCTCGTCATTGCTACTGCGTTCCTGTAGTGTTGCTCGTCATTGCTACTGCGTTACTGTAATGTTGCTCGTCATTGCTACTGCGTTACTGTAATGTTGCTCGTCATTGCTAGTGCGCTCCTGTAGTGTTGCACGTCATTGCTAGTGCGTTCCTGTAGTGTTGCTCGTCATTGCTACTGCGCTCCTGTAGTGTTGCTCGTCATTGCTACTGCGTTACTGTAATGTTGCTCGTCATTCCTAGTGCGTTCCTGTAGTGTTGCTCGTCATTACTAGTTCGATCCTGTAGTGTTGCTCGTCATCGCTAGAGCGCTCCTGTAGTGTTGCTCGTCATTACTAGTGCGCTCCTGTAGTTTTGCTCGCCATCGCTAGTGCGTTCCTGTAGTATTGCTCGTCATTGCAATGCGCTCCTGTAGTGTTGCTCGTCATTGCTAGTGCGTTGGTAGTGTTGCTCGTCATTGCTAGTGCGTTCCTGTAGTATTGCTCGTCATTGCAATGCGTTCCTGTAGTGTTGCTCGTCATTGCAATGCGTTCATGTAGTGTTGCTCGTCATTGCTACTTCGTTCCTGTAGTGTTGCTCGTCATTGCTACTGCGTTCCTGTAGTGTTGCTCGTCATTACTAGTTCGATCCTGTAGTGTTGCTCGTCATCTCTAGTGCGGTCCTGTAATGTTGCTCGTCATCTCTAGTGCGTTCCTGTAGTGTTGCTCGTCATTGCTACTGCGTTCCTGTAGTGTTGCTCGTCATTACTAGTTCGATCCTGTAGTGTTGCTCGTCATCTCTAGTGCGTTCCTGTAATGTTGCTCGTCATCTCTAGTGCGTTCCTGTAGTGTTGCTCGTCATCTCTAGTGCGCTCCTGTAGTGTTGCTCGTCATTGCTACTGCGTTCCTGTAGTATTGCTCGTCATTGCTACTGCGTTACTGTAATGTTGCTCGTCATTGCTACTGCGTTACTGTAATGTTGCTCGTCATTGCTAGTGCGCTCCTGTAGTGTTGCACGTCATTGCTAGTGCGTTCCTGTAGTGTTGCTCGTCATTGCTACTGCGCTCCTGTAGTGTTGCTCGTCATTGCTACTGCGTTACTGTAATGTTGCTCGTCATTCCTAGTGCGTTCCTGTAGTGTTGCTCGTCATTACTAGTTCGATCCTGTAGTGTTGCTCGTCATCGCTAGAGCGCTCCTGTAGTGTTGCTCGTCATTACTAGTGCGCTCCTGTAGTTTTGCTCGCCATCGCTAGTGCGTTCCTGTAGTATTGCTCGTCATTGCAATGCGCTCCTGTAGTGTTGCTCGTCATTGCTAGTGCGTTGGTAGTGTTGCTCGTCATTGCTAGTGCGTTCCTGTAGTATTGCTCGTCATTGCAATGCGTTCCTGTAGTGTTGCTCGTCATTGCAATGCGTTCATGTAGTGTTGCTCGTCATTGCTACTTCGTTCCTGTAGTGTTGCTCGTCATTGCTACTGCGTTCCTGTAGTGTTGCTCGTCATTACTAGTTCGATCCTGTAGTGTTGCTCGTCATCTCTAGTGCGGTCCTGTAATGTTGCTCGTCATCTCTAGTGCGTTCCTGTAGTGTTGCTCGTCATTGCTACTGCGTTCCTGTAGTGTTGCTCGTCATTACTAGTTCGATCCTGTAGTGTTGCTCGTCATCTCTAGTGCGTTCCTGTAATGTTGCTCGTCATCTCTAGTGCGTTCCTGTAGTGTTGCTCGTCATCTCTAGTGCGCTCCTGTAGTGTTGCTCGTCATTGCTACTGCGTTCCTGTAGTATTGCTCGTCATTGCTACTGCGTTCCTGTAGTGTTGCTCGTCATTACTAGTTCGATCCTGTAGTGTTGCTCGTCATCTCTAGTGCGTTCCTGTAATGTTGCTCGTCATCTCTAGTGCGTTCCTGTAGTGTTGCTCGTCATTGCTAGTGCGTTCCTGTAGTGTTGCTCGTCATTGCTACTGCGTTACTGTAATGTTGCTCGTCATTGCTAGTGCGTTCCTGTACTGTTGCTCGTCATCTCTAGTGCGCTCCTGTAGCGTTGCTCGTCATTACTAGTGCGCTCCTGTAGTTTTGCTCGCCATCGCTAGTGCGTTCCTGTAGTATTGCTCGTCATTGCAATGCGCTCCTGTAGTGTTGCTCGTCATTGCTAGTGCGTTGGTAGTGTTGCTCGTCATTGCTAGTGCGTTCCTGTAGTATTGCTCGTCATTGCAATGCGTTCCTGTAGTGTTGCTCGTCATTGCAATGCGTTCATGTAGTGTTGCTCGTCATTGCTACTTCGTTCCTGTAGTGTTGCTCGTCATTGCTACTGCGTTCCTGTAGTGTTGCTCGTCATTACTAGTTCGATCCTGTAGTGTTGCTCGTCATCTCTAGTGCGGTCCTGTAATGTTGCTCGTCATCTCTAGTGCGTTCCTGTAGTGTTGCTCGTCATTGCTACTGCGTTCCTGTAGTGTTGCTCGTCATTACTAGTTCGATCCTGTAGTGTTGCTCGTCATCTCTAGTGCGTTCCTGTAATGTTGCTCGTCATCTCTAGTGCGTTCCTGTAGTGTTGCTCGTCATCTCTAGTGCGCTCCTGTAGTGTTGCTCGTCATTGCTACTGCGTTCCTGTAGTATTGCTCGTCATTGCTACTGCGTTCCTGTAGTGTTGCTCGTCATTACTAGTTCGATCCTGTAGTGTTGCTCGTCATCTCTAGTGCGTTCCTGTAATGTTGCTCGTCATCTCTAGTGCGTTCCTGTAGTGTTGCTCGTCATTGCTAGTGCGTTCCTGTAGTGTTGCTCGTCATTGCTACTGCGTTACTGTAATGTTGCTCGTCATTGCTAGTGCGTTCCTGTACTGTTGCTCGTCATCTCTAGTGCGCTCCTGTAGCGTTGCTCGTCATTGCTACTGCGCTCCTGTAGTATTGCTCGTCATTGCTACTGCGTTACTGTAATGTTGCTCGTCATTGCTACTGCGTTCCTGTAGTGTTGCACGTCATTGCTAGTGCGTTCCTGTAGTGTTGCTCGTCATTGCTACTGCGTTCCTGTAGTGTTGCTCGTCATTGCTACTGCGTTACTGTAATGTTGCTCGTCATTGCTAGTGCGTTCCTGTAGTGTTGCTCGTCATTACTAGTGCGTTCCTGTAGTTTTGCTCGCCATCGCTAGCGCGTTCCTGTAGTATTGCTCGTCATTGCAATGCGCTCCTGTAGTGTTGCTCGTCATTGCTAGTGCGTTGGTAGTGTTGCTCGTCATTGCTAGTGCGTTCCTGTAGTATTGCTCGTCATTGCAATGCGTTCCTGTAGTGTTGCTTGTCATTGCTAGTGCGTTTCTTTAGTGTTGTTCGTCATTGCTAGTGCGTTCCTGTAGTGTTGCTCGTCATTGCTAGTGCATTGGTAGTGTTGCTCGTCATTACTAGTTCGTTCCTGTAGTGATGCTCGTCATTGCAATGCGTTCATGTTGTGTTGCTCGTCATTGCTACTTCGCTCCTGTAATGTTGCTCGTCATCGCTAGTGCGTTCCTGTAATGTTGCTCGTCATCGCTAGTGCGTTCCTGTAGTGTTGCTCGTCATTGCTACTGCGTTCCTGTAGTGTTGCACGTCATTGCTAGTGCGTTCCTGTAAAGTTGCTCGTCATTGCTAGTGCGTTCCTGTAGTGTTGCTCGTCATTACTAGTTCGATCCTGTAGTGTTGCTCGTCATCGCTAGTGCGCTCCTTAAGTGTTGCTCGTCATTACTAGTGCGCTTCTGTAGTTTTGCTCGCCATCGCTAGTGCGTTCCTGTAGTGTTGCTCGTCATTGCAATGCGTTCCTGTAGTGTTGCTCGTCATTGCTAGTGCGTTGGTAGTGTTGCTCGTCATTGCTAGTGCGTTCCTGTAGTGTTGCTCGTCATTGCAATGCGTTCCTGTAGTGTTGCTCGTCATTACTAGTTCGTTCCTGTAGAATTGCTCGTCATTGCAATGCGTTCCTGTAGTGTTGTTCGGCATTGCTAGTGCGTTCCTGTAATGTTGCTCGTCATCGCTAGTGCGTTCCTGTAGTGTTGCTCGCCATTGCTAGTGCGCTCCTGTAGTGTTGCTCGTCATCGCTAGTGCGTTCCTGTAGTGTTGCTCGTCATTGCATGTGCGTTCCTTTGGTTTTGCTCGTGATTGTTCGTTTCTCTGATTAAACACTGATTATGATCGAATACTGAACAATTACACATGTCTCATTTAAACAATCGTCATTACTTTTTAACAAGTCCTAAAAGCTCTAACTGTTATGCATCAATGGTGCAACTTCATAATGCTCTAGTGTTGCTAGCATGTTCTTTATAGTTTCAAGTAGGCGTTTCTTGTACCCGGTAGTGTGCGGAGTATGTTACCTTTGTACCAGTCGTATCTAACATATATAGAATCGTATCCATAATTTACAACAAGAGGCTTGTGCGTCAACAAGCTGGCAATATATTACACCTCAATGACTCTCCACGAACTTTTTCTTTCAACACTAAGGAATTGTACTTTTGCATAATGCAATACCCTTGCTACGATATATGCAACTTTTGAAGGCGATATCAATTGTTGAGAAATCAGTATGCATATCCAAGTATAGAACACGTCAATAACGGATGAGTTAATTAACCTTTAGACTGCTGGATTGTTTCAGGTTTTTGCAGAGACCAAAAACAAAAATTGTGACCATTACGTCACATGGGTACCCTTCATTTAAAGCTTTTCTCTCCTTAGTACTTTACATATTTTAAAAATAATTAAAATAAATATCTGAGTCACATTTTGTTCTAACTTATTATTATAATGTAAAATGTTTAATTAATGTAACAGTTTTCATATATCAATTATTTTTAGAATTGTATATGGAAAGACAAAAATAATACAGTAGTTCTCGAATTGTTTTGTCAATTATTTATGGAGCCCAATTTTACATCATTTTGTTAAGAAGTCAATTTTATACCAGAAAAAAAATTAATGTGATGATATGTGTTTTTCTTTCAGAAAGCAAAAGCCTGTAATAAACTATCTCCGTTGTATTTATAAAATTTCGACGTAATTTGTAACAATGGGTTTTCTTCAATGAACAATGCATTTACTTCCGTGTGAAATATTTGTAAAATAATGCATCAATCGTAATAAAATTTACACAAAAGGTTAAAATATCCATTCACTTTTCTGTGTTCCACATATAAGCATATGGAATTGCATTTTTGATATATTCCAACGTCAAACATTCATCGATATCGCGAAACCTGACTATCAACAAACACTCGTCACTCGCCATTGTTATGCATTTCCTTCGCCGATTACAGATTTTTACACATCAACAAATCTAATAATCTGACTCACTTTGTAAATATACAGTTTAAACCCAAATTAGAACACATTTTTCCAATTGTCTGTTGAATATTAATGTAAACATGGTCTTGAAAAGTTGAACAATACAATCACAATTTCGGTCGAATGGCGTTGTCGTATTTGTAAAGAATGTCACGTGATAAGCTCGACTGTACAAAATGGATCATGTGATCACTACAAATGTACGTATCGTTTGTCACTACACTGTAAACTCGCCGATTAAAACACTAGTCATACACATGTATTCCTTGAAATGTATGTTATTGTCATTCTTGTTATGTTCATGGATGAATTAAATATATCAAAACAAATAATCTGTGGCGGAGCCGAGGCGACACAATAGCATCCATTTGCAATGAATTCGAACGGGCGTGTCTTTCTATGATTTCGTTTGAAAACGGGTATACTTTCTATCAAATTCCAAATGAAAACTTTAAAGGAATGAACATTATTTTATCAATTGTATTCATACAATGAATTCACATAGACGAGACTTGGTAATTCGTTATTTACTTTTTAGCGAGATAGGGTTACTGCTAGGTTTCACGGCTGACTTTCAACTTGTGAAATCGCAGATCGGAAAGTCGGTCCATGTCATGTCAAATTTCGTACTTCGAATGTCAACTCATACATGATCATATTTTGTGATAATGATAGGATATGACATTTATTTTTCATATATGTATAAATTATAATGAAAATTCAAATTTACTCACAATGATTTTAATCCAAACAATATCTTTACATCCGAGGGGCTGGGTTGACATATGCAGATGTATCGGGTCAAGAACACTGACTTTACGAACTGATGAAATAATTAGTACAACCTCATTTTTTTGTTTTTGATCGATTTTTATAAAACAATATCGTTTTTAGTGTCAATTTGTTTAATTTTAACATTTTATAACATTCTATGGTTAGTTCGAAGACCATCTCAAAAGATACAAGAAGCCGCGACTTAACATTCGGAATCATTTGCATAACGTCAGATACAGCGGGAAGTTTTCCATGGGGTGACTTGAAAAAATGGCCTACATGGCACTGCTGTTGACAAATGCAAACAATGCACTGATACATGTTTATTTATTTTTGGAAGATTGTGAGATTCTAAAAAGTGTAAGTGAAATTTCTTTTTTTTTTTCACGGATTTTACAAAATGTAATCGATTGATGTTTTCATTTGCCGTTATTTTCTCAAATTTACCATCATTTTCTAACAAGTGTATATTCGATGTCTATTTTTCCTAATAAGCTAGATGACCATGTTCTGTACATGATGATGTCAAACTTATACATATCGCATGCACTTATTCGGGCATTACTTTCTAAGTCATGAATTTCAACCCTTTGAATCGAATATGTAATATTGTTATTACGGCGTCAACACGCACCTGCAGGCAATTTTGTGATTGAAAAAACATTCAAGATATTTAATTAGTCATTTATCAATAAAATACAACTTTACAGATATACTAGTTACATCACATGAAAGCCCATCGATTTCCAATTCGGAAAATGTGAACTTTTTCATGAATCACAGAATTTTTGTCGTATGCATGTCAAAGGGTCAAACGTCAATGACGTGTCAATACATGGAAACCACATGGGCCACAGTTGTGGCCTATAGCAAGCAGGATCTTTTAAATCATGTCAGCCCTGTGGGTGTATTGAACAACTTGAATCGAAAGTTTGCCAACCCAGGCTAATCATGAGTCACTAATCAGAAAGCCAACGAGTCTTCAAGCAAATTATGCTGACTGTAGCGTAAGAACAGTATCCTGCTTGTGTTTGTATGGTCGAAATTTACGCTTATTAGGAGTGAAAATTATATTATATATTCGTTTAGACGAACTGTGTGCATGATTCATCTGGTATTTGACTCTGGCATTATATATTATCACCCGAGTTGAAGTATCCCTATTCTCGTTCAAGACAGTCACCAACCTATCACAGGACAAGTCTAGAGAAAGTAGATCTGTATATTGAGTAGACTCTAATCTCCCATAGTTCCCGTAAACGCTTGAAACATCCGGTATTGGTATCAACTCAATGCATGGGAAACACTTCACTGTGGGAATGTGACTTTATAAATCCATTTTATCAGGATATCGAGGAAAGGATTTATGTGAAAAGAATGTCTGTATTTGATTAACGGTATCCTTAAGCGTGAAATTATCATTACGGTACTGGTGTCAATACTCAGAGTCCAAATTAATCCGCTTTCACAGGGGTGCTAACAGCTAGTTTGAGATGGAACACATCGTTTAAGTTTTCTGATTTGGATTTATTTACAGGGATAGTGACATAGAAACCCAACAAAGCCTGGGTGATGGATTGGTTTACTCATAGCTCGATAAGCCTTGTTTACATCGACTAAATATGAGTCTTATTGGAGCAAAATTTGATCAATGGTTTGCTATGCTGGGTCTTTGATCGGTTTGTTTCCCAGAACAGTTCCATACGTGTGATATTCCCCTTATATGAACATCTAAATAAAACAAATACGCGTATACCAGTCTCACTCATCTACACAGGACAAAGGGGTGTGTTGATTAGGTTCTCTAAAACCAATTAATACATTAACCACTTCAGAATTCAGAATGGCGTAGACGGTGAAAAGCTTATATACGGTTTTATAAGATTCTTTATTAATTGCACTGAAAACAATTACACTATTGAAGACCAAATCTAATTTGAACTGAGAGACTTATTCAATAATCATTTTGGAAATCCATATTGGTATAATTTACTGCAGAGTTCAGATGAACTCTAGGTAGGTCAATATACGTCGTTTCACGTAGGCAAGATTGACTTAAAACAACAATAACTGGTATCGAATTGAAATAACCGAAGTGATTAACTCTGGGGGTAAACGACGAATATTGATGATTGCGTTCATTCTTCTTCATTCTTTAATTCAAATTCAAATCTATACTACCACACTGAACTTCATTGTAGGACATAGGAATTGGTAGAGCATTTGCAGGTTGAGACCCGTTCCTTCTTGTCAATTCACATGTGATGACAGCAAAACTGATAGATTCATAGATAGATAGATAGAGAGAAAGATATATATATATATATATATATACATACATAGATAAATAAAAATATAGATTTATATATAGATAGATAGATAGATAGATATATATATATACACCACGTGGTGTGGTTATCAGGTCAATATCAGAGGTAGTTATTTTTAGATAACCGACCTCCAAGCAACCGAGAGGTCGGTTATCAAGAGGTTGGTTATCAGATAACCAACCTCGTGATAACCGACCTCTCGGTTCGATATGGTGAACATGTCTCGGCTTCGCCTCGCCATATTCACCATATCGCACCTCGAAAAACAACTTACCCTCGGCTTGCGGGTCTAAATGACCCTTTGCCTCGATTTGTGGCTTTCGACATTCTTTTCATCATTTTTTTCTGTCAGTTTGTCATGCCAATATTTTCATTTAGTTTGCACAAAATACGACAAATAAGCTGATTTAAAGAATATCAAAGATCGCAAATACGTGTAAATGAAAGAAAACATGAGACAGAATCCACATTATTTATTAACCATCATTTTAATTTGTTTAATGTTCACACACATATTCTTGTTATCCGTTTTATAAGTACGATGAAATAAGTCACTTAGTTTGTTAATATCCCGTAATTCAGCGCACACTATAGATGGTGGTCCTTGATGCTGTCTTTTCTTAATGGCGACCCCAGCTAAATTCGTTTGGTTATCCCTGAAAAAAAAAGCAAAAGTGACACATAAGTAACAGAATCGTGATGAATTGTTGGGGGGGGGGGGGGGCGGGTGTATTTCTGATGTCTCATCTTGTATTAGTTTTGTAGACTTGTGTATGTGTGATATAGGCTACTTCCTTTTACTTTACTTAAAGGTGCATCCATTGCGCCGTTTGGGGTCACATATGCAAAATGTTATAAATGGTGTTATTTTATCTGGAAGTACTGGCTGTTGCCGAAAATTGCCATGTTGGTGATAATCGACTCAAAACATCAGCACAAATCATGGTTGATAATGTTGAATAGGTCATGGCTATTGTACATGAAAATGGGACGTGTAGAGTCGGTTTCTACACATGTATAATGACGTTGCTCGATTTAAATTGGAAACTATTAGTTATGATATATTTTACGATTGGGGATGGGTATGCAAGTTGAGTGAAACTATTTGAACTTAAATCCGCCCTTATGCCAGTTATGCCACGTATAAAAGTCAAATAACATATTATGAAACAATACTAGATGAATCTTTAATAGCAGAATATTTACGAAATATCTAAATGATAAAATTAAAAATTTTGATAGCAAGAAAATCAACGACATCAATTTAACACTCGATATTGATTACCGATAAAGAGCTTTTCATTTTTTAAGTCAATAGTATACGAGACGGTAATGTCAAAATGGTAAAGACAATCATCCCATGCCCTGGTGAAAATCATTATTACGATTTGTCAAGCAAAGCTGTATGATATTGTGAACGAAACACTATCGTGAACATGTTTATATTTCGTTTGGTCACTCGAAAACGCCCTATTACATGAGCTAAAATGTCAAATACGGTTGAACAGCAAATGAATTAGTGTCAAATACAATGTAACTCACCTTCATTTCGCTCCGAACAGACCTTGAAACTCTTATTATGTGTACTATTGTTTGAAACATCAGACCACTCCATTTTGGCCACTTCCTCGCTACCACGCGCTTTTGATTGTGTGCAGCACGTGAAGTTAGAAACGTAGCTTGACAAAAGGACATTCATGATGTCCGTGCATCAAAAGATGCAATTAACAACGTCCGTGCAGCCACGGTGTTCGCTTAACGCCAGTAGATAGTTGGTCATGGACTGAATGGCTTGTTAAAACAGAATAATATGTTGTCAAAAACAATCTTATAAATGTTTGTTTTATTTATGAAAAAATCATCTTTATTGCATATATATTCAAAGAAAAGGTGATGTAGTTTCTGTAGTAAAATAAACAGTTGGTTACTTGCTAGGAATTTCTGTTTGACAACAATGAATGTACACGACTCGATTTGCACGTGAATTTCGAGCAGTGTACACGTGATGTTGAAGCAATGTTTCGAGTAGAATTCACTCAAGCATTACAACATTACAACTATTTCAAAACGTTCAATAAAAGTAACTCTTTCGTATTTAAATTAATGAAAATAAAAACGACTTGTCACTTTGTCAATCATAACCATGTGGTGTATGTGAAATAATGACCTCGACCTCGTGAATATCTGTGATAACCATCTCGCGTACCGCTCGATGGTTATCACAGATATTCACTCGGTCTGCGGTCATTATTTCAACCATACACACATAGATAAATAAAAATATATATTTATAGATAGATAGATAGATAGATAGATAGATAGATAGATAGATAGATAGATAGATAGATAGATATAATGCCACACAGGGTTAAATGATTTTCTTAATCGGTTTTGTTCGGGCATTACTTTCTAAGTCAGTAAACCTAGAGGACAGGCATGTTAAAGGTGCTGTAGCCCTCCCTACAGACTGAAATATATTGCTCTCACGAAAAGGCAAATAATTGTTAAATGTGACTTAATAAAACTCCTGAATTAATAAAATGAGTCCATTTCTCATCCAGCTGCTATTTTAAGGTATTCACATTAAAATGCCCGCTCGAGGGTAGTTCAAGTGATCTGACTGATGTAACGATACCAAACACACAGAGTATAGTATTAAGTATGGTACAATAATAGAATGGTAACTACTTTTGCTGTCTGAACTCGCAAAATCGCATGAAACCTACAAATCTACCTCTCACATTGAAGAGTTCCAAACTTGTCGCTTTGTACGTAGAACCATTTTCTTCCAATATGGATAACAGTGTTCTATGGAAATGGTATATCGAGCCGTGTAATGAAATATTTCACCCTCTAACAAAACAATATATTGTATAAACTTTTTATCAAACGAGCTGCAAGGCAAGTTTGGTAAAACGGAGCAAGGGTCTTATAATTTGCTATGTCAACAGACAATGAATGTTATAACGAATTAATCTTACCGAATGTCGAAACTTATTATTGCAAAAACATGGTCAAATGGACAAATATCATTTATTCAAAGCAATAACAAATCTGGGTCAAAATCCAAACATCCTAGTTCAGGTGTTTCATCTTAGGGGTCGGGTCAGGTCAGGGATTAGATTTCAGGTCTTTTGTTTTGTGAAAAAAATTACGTCTTTAATGGTACAGTTTTGACAAACTGGTCCACACATTGTTGATAAATCGGTAGACAAATTGTCCGAGTCGCTCCTTATGTTTAACAAACCTTTAAGGCCACGGAGCAGCATCAATTCGAAGGGGGCGCAATGTAACTCACTTATCATCAGTGGTATTAGTAGCGGCAGCAGTATAAGAAACAGTATAAGTAACAACAGCCGCATAAGTAGCAGCAGTGTTAGTAGCAGCAGTAGTAGTAGTAGTAGTAGTAGTAGTAGTAGTAGTAGTGATGGTGGTAGTAGTAATAGTGGTAGTAGTAGTAGTAGTAGTAGTAATGGTAGTAGTAGTAGTAGTGGTAGTAATAGTAGTAGTAGTAGTAGTAGTAGTGGTGGTAGTAGTAATAGTGGTAGTAGTAGTGGTAGTTGTAGTAGTAGTAGCAGCAGTAATAGTGGTAGTAGTAGTAGTAGTAGTAGTAGTAGTAGTGGTGGTGGTAGTAGTACTAGTGGTAGTAGTGGTAGTAGTAGTAGTGGTGGTAGTAGTAGTAGTAGTAGTGGTAGTAGTAGTAGTAGTAGTAGTGACAAGTAACAGCAGTAGTCTAAGTCTGTATAAATGTGACATTTAGATAACATATACAGGTGTAATAAATGTAAGGAAATTTATCATGCACAACTTCAGCGTTTGAGACAATAAACTGTTTCAATTTTGATATTTTAATATTTTCTTGTGGACAACAGTGTAGATGATGACAGTAAGGCTATTGTAAATCGAGTTGACAGGGTATGATTGGGTAAGAAGCAAAAACAAACGAGGATAATGAAGGACTGGACTCTCAATATCTACAATGAAGGATCAAATTCTTTGTCTGAAAACTCCATGTTGAGAACTAATTTGTCATGAGATCGGGTTATTGTTTCCATCTCACAGAGATCTCACATGTTTTGTGGCTCACCACATCTTTATTGGTGCAAATTACACAAAATCTATCAACTTAAATGGTATTTTATCCAAGCTGTTTCGTCACACTTTACATACCCCAAATAAAATTCTTTTAGAGAGGTGTCTGAGAGTGGCATTAAAACCAGTTCGTTTACCTCATAGAACGTGTTATCCATATCGGATGTTTCTCTAGCTGATTGGAACTAAGTGATATGAACTACGTGACAAAATAGCATTAGCTTCAAGAAGACAAGTATTCTAACACGACTGAATCATTTACCAACACTTCTCTTAAGATAAGAATGTTTTTGACACCAAATATCCCCAATCCGGGGGTTTTAGTGGCCCCTTATGGGGTGTTTCCAACCAGATTTTGATTTGAGGACATAGGACATACTGATGTCAGTGCACATTTTCCTACCTAATAATAGCAATTAAAAATAGAATTAAAATATTGAAAGCGGAAGCCTAAATCTACTAAACTATAACTTACATTGAAAAAAGTAATATTCTCTTGATAATAGCTTTCCTTGTTAGCAAGTCTCATGTTTGGGTCCTGCTGAACTCGAGTTGGTGATAATGGTGATTAGCACCATGAAACGTATATTATTGGTATTTGAAAGTGTTTCAAAGACGCCAAGATGGTTCAGAGGACTTTTCGAGGAACTGGAACGATTACAATATTGGATTTGGAACATTGGAGGCAGAGTTATGGCTAGGTATCCTATTAGATTAGTGAATTAGATATTAATAAATAAATAGCAATTGCTTTGCATGAATCTGATTCGCTGTACACTCTCACAGAGATTCAGTTCATACCTGCATGAACTTAATTTCGTGACGTCATATAACATTTAGCCACGCCCCTATGACGTCAGGTTCATGGCTAGTTGCGTTGTGCATTTTCATTGGCTGATGAACACATTGTAGGCGGGGCTAATATTTGGTGTCTTCATACGCGTAAATAGTACAGCTCTAATTGTTGCAAATTTGTATATTTGTAGCCATGAAACCTTTTCAAAACATCAGGTTTGAATATATTTATTTATAAGAATTGACGCGGATTTACACAGATTGCACAGCGTTTTTTAAGTTTATACCTCCATGAACTTAATAAATTGTGAAGTCAATTCTGAACTAAAGAAACAAAGGAGGCCTAATTGGATATACATGGAGAAAACGCAAAAGCATTTTGTCCCTTTGACGAAAATGGTACAAGCATAAAACATTTCCAGGTTCATGTACTATTGGAGGAAATGTAAAAACACAGTAAAAAAAGTTAAGCACCCCCTTCTTTTTTTTGATAGGGGTATGTTTCAGAGACCCATTATAGCAAAACTAAACACCCCACAGGGGAAAAACGAATTTCAGGAGCAAGTGTAACTAATTGTTTTTTTCGTTGACATTTTTGTGTAATCTTCAGAGATTTCAAATGACCAAAAACAGGAAACAAAAATTGACTGGAAAATGGTGAAAAACACAGATCGTAAATGTATTGTCATTTCAAGTTTGACGGCTGAACATGATGAAGAAATCATACTGAATAACCCGTGCCATGGTCTTAGGAACGATTTGGTGTCAATATCTGTACTGCCACCGCATGCCTGAAGTACTGCTGCCAGTCTTCTGGGCATACCCCTGACAAGGTTCTTTAATTCTTCCATGGGGATTTGCTGCGACTCATCGTGAAGTGCGGCCTCCAGTTATATTAGATTGTGTGGAGCAGGGTTCCTTCTCTGTAGACGTCAACCAATCATTTCCCAGACATGCTCGGTGGGATCCAAATCTGGAGACAATGCTGGCCAGGGGATACGAGAAACAGCATTGTTCTCCAGATGTTGAGTCACAGCTCGTGAACGTTGAGGCCGGACATTATCATCCATGAACAGGGGTCGAGTTGCAAGTCTGTGATCATCAAAATGGTCAATCACAACTGGATCCAACACTTCTGCAATGTAGCGGGCGCCGGTAACTGTGCCTTGTAGTGCATCAAATCCAACTTGCAATCAAAAGAAAAGCAACCCCACACCATAACGGATCCTCCACCATATGGAACCCTTGGAAGAATGTTCCTTGGTGTGTATCGACTGTTCTTGACTCTCCAAACTCTGATTCGCCCGTCAACGGTATGGAGGAGGAAGCGACTTTCGTCTGACCAGTGGATACGTCTCCATGACCTCAGGTTCCAACGCTGCCGGTCACCACACCACATCCTACGATCCCGTTTTTGGCGATTAGTAAGGTTTGGACGTCTGATGACACGTCGAGACCTTAAACCTGCTGCTTTGAGGCGGTTCCTCACCGTCTGATTGCTGATACGTCTATAGGTAGCCAGGCTTGTTTCAAGACGGTACTTGAAGCAAACGGTTGACGTCGTTGATGACGCAATATGTTCCTGTCCTCTTGCAATGTTGTAGCTCGAGGCCTTCCGGAACGTGGTCGATGGAGAACATGGTTAGTTTGGGCATGTTTCCTCACTAAACGACTGATGACCGAATAGTTGTAACCAGTTCTTCTTCCAATTCTTTGTACGAGAAACCTGCTAAATGCTGTTCAATAATTTGCCACCTCGTAGCCTCGGACAATCTCCTTCGTGGCATTGTTCATGAATTGTGTGTATTGAACTGACATTCAAGCCGTAAAAGGCGTTTATTTAGCCATGGTAAGTCGAAGGGTGAAACTGCATTTTGCTGAAAGCATGGGTTGCATGATATGCATGCCAATAGCTCCGTTCGTGGGAACCGTTCCATAACAGAAACCACACCAGTTCCCATCCAGAATACCATATTTGGCCTGTCTATCGAATTGAATAACATGATCGTAAAATCCAAAATGGTATACCACTTTTAATTTGGGGGTGCTTAACTTTTTTTACTGTGTATATATTAACAAAGAGTGATTCAAAACTTATCAAAAGCTACACAATGTAGTAATTGTAGTAATCTATATTGCCAGGCAATGACAACATACATCGTTTGACTAGCACAGACAAGCAGTCCATTGGAGGGTCGCCTTAGGGGACCATGAGGGCCAATCACGTTACGCCACGTATTTCTCTTTCCGAGTTGAAAACGAGACTAGTAACTATCGTCTTACAGTTTCTGGTTCCAGTGGGGATGCGGGTATGATTGTCTAAAGTTCATTGTATATGTATGTGTGACTCTAGCTACTGAACTATACATGAAAATCACCGACTGTAACTGTTATTGATCGTAGCAAAACACTTGCATGTTCAGTGAAAGCTTTAATTTATATTCCCCCAAAAAGTTTTTGGAAACTATTTGGCGATGATCTGTTTTGAAAAGAACAAGTAATTTCTAAATGTAGTCGAGTTTGCTTCTGTAACTGTGCTTCAGTGGTTTTTATTACTCCTCGATATAAACAAAGCATTGTTATTGACGTCGTTTCGTTTATCCAATTGCTTAGCTTGTAAGCTCAGTCCCTACCGCGAAGGTTTCGGGTGTGTTTGCAGAAAAATAAATACCATAAAATGGTTTTTTTTCTGTGGTTTGTAAAATACATTACATAAATTTGCTCTTGAAATGATCTAAGATATACCTACCAAAGAAAATGTTTGATGTCTCATTTTGACGACTTTTTTTTAAAATGTTTATTTATTTTTTAATCTCTATCCTTACAGTTCATTTAAACAGTTCAATACATACACATGTTAAATACATATACTATAAAGGTATATGCATGTTGACGACTTGACGATAGCTCTTCTTGAGTGAGTGAGTGAGTGAGTTATTGCTTAACGCCGCTTCGGCAGTATCGCAGCCATTTGCGGCAAGAAATTGAAGTTAATTGCCAAATTTAAAAAAAAATATTTGCAAAAGCAAGCATGATACGACACGAAGGTGGTAAAAACACCAGCAAATTATCACAAGATTGGTAAAAGCTGTTTTAGAGAAGGTTAAAAATTAAAGTCTATCAAAGAGATTAATTTCCTTTATAAAATCTAAAACGCGAAGTTCACCGAAGTGAGTAAAAAGTTGAGAAATGGAAATATTAGGGTAAAATGTTTCCCTGATATGAGCCCAACACTCACATAACATTTGCTTATCGGTGAGGAGACATTGGCAGGGGATACACGACGGGGGATCTTCCCCCTTTAAAAGATATGAGTGTGTTAAATGAGTATGTCCAATACGACATCGTCGTAGGACAGAAGCTTCCTGTCGGGTAAAAGAGGATAGAAATATGTAATCTAAATGAGGTCGATTAGTGTGAAGTTTGTTTTGATGTTGTTGGTCCCATTGGGACTTCCAACGCTACTTAATATACTATTTAATAGCAGGTTTAGAATTTGTACTTGGAACTTTAGTTGGAGAAATATGATTGAGGTTTAAGGCTGATTTATCTACTGAGTCGATCAGCTTTGTTATTACCTCTTATACCCATATGGCTTGGAAGCCAGCAAAAGACGATGTCGCATTGGAGCCAAGAATTATGAAGTAATACAATATCCCTGATAATTGGGTGATCACTCTTACAGTTAAACTGAGATTTACCCGAGGCTTGACCAACTGCCATGGTGGAGAGACAAGTAGACCATGTTCTGATATTGTTGAGAGGTCGATATCTGGATCTTCAACATGTTGTTGAAGGCGGATACCGAGAGGTGGACTTGTTTTAGGTTTTGAGTTATACAACTGCTGGTATTCTGGATTGAATACGCAGTTGCATGCAGGATTAGAAGGGTTTGATTTGAGTTTTGTGATATATTGAAGTGCTAGTTTGATGCGCCGATCTTCAAGATGGGTCATCAGCTTCAACGTAGATACTTTCAACAGGTGAAGTTCTGAAGACAAAGCCTGAGACCCTGGTGGTGGATTGTATCTAGCATTTTGATATAAGAGGGGCGGGCAGATCAATAGATTACGGATCCATAATCCAGTTTGCAGCAGATGAATGATCGATATAGATGAAAAAGAGTTTCTTCATCTCCACCCCATTTATTATTTGATACGACCTTTAATATTTAGCTTTTAGATTTTTAAGATGAGGAATAAAAGAAAGTTTACTGTCAAAAGTGAGACCAAGAAACCTGGCCTGAGGAACGACTTTGATTGGAGGTTTATCCAGAAAAAGTCCTGGATCTTTGGGCACACACGATGTTTTAGCTTCAGAAAATTTTAAGCCGTTTTCCAACGACCATTTATGAAATTTATTGAGGCAGAGCTGCAATCGGCTCTCTATTGATGGCATAGTTTTGCTTCTGCAGGAAACTCCAAAATCGTATATATATATATATATATATATATATATATATAAAATGATGGAGTCAGACGTAGTAAACATCCATTTTATGGCTAGCGCTTTCAGCTGTACTCAGCTTCTTCAGGCCATTACATAACGGATAAAACGTTGTCAGGCAACGTCGTCGTGTACAGTGTGACGTCATAGTCACTGTGACGGCATTATGACGTCATATATATTGTGACGTCATTATGACGTCATGATACTATGACGTCACAATGTACACGACGACGTTGCCTGACAACGTTTTATCCGTTATGTAATGGCCTGAAGAAGCTGAGTACAGCTGAAAGCGCTAGCCATGAAATGGATTTTTTACTACTTCTGACTCCATCATTTTATATATATTTCATGCCTGAGAGTTTGACAATCTTCTGATTGTGAACTTTGTGTATATATATATATACATATATATATATATATATATATATATATATATATATATATATATATATATATATATGTGCGCGCGTGTGTGTGTGTGTGTGTGTGTGTATGTGGGTGTGGGTGTGGGTGTGGGTGTGTGTGTATTTGTATATTTGTAATATTATTTATCTAATTGGATAGGGAAACTCTTCACTCACATCACAGACCATTATTCCCAAACTGTACCAAACTGCAAACTGTTGAAGACAACAACTCCTTTGTCAATTGATTTAGTTGCCACGTGATTAATGGTCCACACTGTACAAGATCGTCTTAGCGACATGCTCCACAAGCCTTTCAATATATTATTAGGAAGGCGGAATTCAGTTGTACCCTGATGGGTGGAAACAGTGGTTTGCAATGTTACGGTTATGGTTTTCGTTTTGCAATTCAAATGATGATCTCGCCTTTCTTCTGGTAATTCTTTTATTTTTATTTTGCATTAACTTCATATTGTATAATAAGTATCAGTTTTAAACATGTTTTCTTTTCTTCACACCTTCAAGTGTAAATTACTACATGTTGCCTTGACATATGTTTATTTTCCTTTTTTCATGTCAATACTGAAATATAACAAATAGTGAAAGTAAGCATTTTACTTAGAGGTAAGTTGTTATTGACGTAATGCAGTCAATACCCGGTGTAAGATTCAGATTCAGGACATAATTGTTAAAAACATTCGAAAAACATATTGAGAATTATTGAAGTGTGATGTAATTTCTGAAATTGGAATATAATATTAATGATGTTGATAATGAATGAAAATCTATTTGTATAAGACACTATGTGAAATTCGATAACATGATGCTTGCATATTGTGAATGTGTTTCAATCAATATCGCTTTGTTCAGACGTTACGAAGAAAAGGCAGTACTCTGAACATGAATATTCAACAAAGAATAATTGTTACTTTTGTTGAAAACGCAAGAAGTGGTTCAGTGCTTTAGGAAACACTCAACAAACAATTTGTTTTAGGTTGAATGTATTAGAATTACACGCAGTTTAGATAGTGAACAGAGTTCAGTTTTGTATATTTGAGATGTAATAGTGAAGTTAAAATTTAGTAGTTGTATTAATGCAAATGGCATACAGTGAAACCTGGTTTAACGGAACACGTTTATCTGGAAACCAGGTCATCCGCAGGCTAGTATTTTAAATCTTCTCTATGCATTCCTATTCAAATAATGATTAACTTAACCGCACTTAACCGTCTTGCTAACTGGACGAGTTTAAACTGTAACCAAATCGTGCGGATAAACGCGGCCTGACTGTATGTGTGTGGGGGTTGATAACACATCCGTACAATATCAACAAACCAATGTTCATGAACATGCAAGGATACATTTTGCCTTTTTCATAAATATATTTCATTTCATTGAAGTAATTTATCATTTTAAAAAGTTGAAGATAGTTTATATTTTTTACCTGCAGAAATGATTAATTAAACGCATATAATACCAGTTAATACTTATTTTCGAAGTATTTATTCAAAATTCAAGATTTTCTCTATGGTTCAGAATTTATGGGTGATTTCGTAAATGAACTAATATAGAGACTGTTCATAATACTGTTTATTGATTGATGAAGATTCCACTTCTAATGTCATATAAACTACCGGGCAAAAGAGACGCGTATCTGATATTGTTTTTAGATTTAAAGAAATGCTGAACAATAATAAATATGACAGCCCATGCTTGAAGTGTGATTCGAGTCACAAGAAAACCACGCCCAATGAAGACCGCTACTATCGGTTGATGCACAGTGACCAAATACACCTGCAGCGTCATCACATCACATAGTGATCGAATACACCTGCAGCGTCATCACATCACATAGTGATCGAATACACCTGCAGCGTCATCACATCACATAGTGATCGAATACTGAACAGTTCAACATGTCTCATTTAAACAATCGTCATTATTTGTAACAAGTCCTGGAACTTCGACTTTATGAATGAATCATGTACCTTCACAATGTTAAAACTTTGCTAAGATGTTCTGTATAGTTTTTACGAAATCTGATAATAGCTGTAAGACTTTTTTAATGCCCGGTAGTATAACAGACAGACGTCATAACAAACCCCAATGATTCCCAGCAAGGTATTGTTCAACAACAAGGCATTGCATCCTTACATAATGCAATACCCTAGCTACGAGAGAGGGGAGCTTCTTAAGCCGATATCATTTGTTGAGTAATCAGTATGTATGTCCCAGTGTAGGACACTTCAGTTTACTACTGAGTTTACTAATCAGGTAAGCTCGGTGGATATATTAGCATGGACAACATGTATGAACGTTTGCCCACTGAGGCAAATTATGAATCATTAATCGAAAAGGCAATATTGTTTGAAGATGGAACCAAACGTCTGCAGTTGGTTTGAACATTTTGAAATATAAATTGGTATGTACATGTACATACAAATTGTATTTTCTTATGTGTTAGTGTAACTAAAATTCATTCAGTATTTATTTAAGTTACCTTGTGTTTTTCAGTATACACACAATTAGAAAATCTAAAAAGAATATGATAACTATAACTTAGGAAATATATTCTGATTGTGATAGTATGGTCGACATTCGCGCTTTACTAGGTGTGAACATTACATTTTCGTTAAGCCACAATTACGTACGTGCAGTGTGCATACTTCTTAATTATCTGGTACAGCAGGGGATATCATCACCTGATTTGAAGTATCCCTATCCTCCTTCACGACAGTCACCAACCTATCACAGGACATGTCTGTAGACAGTTCTGTATATTCAGTAGATCCTAATCTCCCATAGTTCCCGCAAACGCTTGAAACATCCGGTATTGGAATCAACTCAATGCATGGGAAACCTCACCATGGGAATATGTCATAATAAAACCATTTTATTAGATTTTAAGTTGTGAAATTAAAAAAAGTTGTAAAATAAAATCTGTATTTTCATTGGGTGAAATAACATGTTATTCTACTCAGTGAAATAACACTTTCAATCATATGACGTCATAGTAACAATAGGATGACGTCACAAAATGACCGCAGTAAAGCAAGGTAAACATGGATGCTTCATTCATAAAGTTAACGTCATCTACAACTTTGCAAAATTTGTTCGATCTAATAAATCTCGAGAAGTAGAAATCATATATTCTAACATGACACTATATTTAGAATGAAAATACTGCTTTCTGATTGGTTCCTCGTATCAATTTTGGAGTAATTATTTTACCGATAATCACCTCTAAATATTTGCGACCGATTCACATTGCTCCGCGGACGTATACAAAAAAGCACTCGGCGTTATTCCTGTATTTTGCAAAATTCTTCCACTGCCTCCAGTTCACAATCCCAAATGACCCCATTTCCTTCCACGATGTCCTCAACCATGACACAAAAAGCGTTCTTGTCAGGCTTTCTTCAAGTCTCAAACTCTTCGTTTGTAGTGAATAACTACATTCAGAGTAGCGCCCCTTGAATGGGATTGGTCCTTGTCGGCCTTGTAGGGGAGATAGGTCGGACTATGTATTTACTTGAAAATCGCTTCTGTGAGTCTGATGACTTCCAACATGGGTTTTCTGTTGATATTATCATCAATTGAATAAAGATAAGCTACATTGAAATAAGTTTTAGTGTTTGTTTTGATATTTTGATTGAAGCATGTCCTTTGAAAAGTGAACTGCACCGAAGGGTCGCGGGCGAGTGAAACCGGTCTGTACTGGTTTGACCCAAGCACAGCGCTTTGGCGCAAGACGAAAGAGTTCCTCATTATTTTCCTAATTAGTCATGTTAGAATGGAGATAAATCCATTCTGTTTTATATTTTGGGGTTGTATGTTGTGCATTTTTTACCCCTAAATAAACATTTCAAACCTCGCAAGCTCGGTTTGAAATTAAATTTAGGGGTAAAAAATGCACAACATACAACCCCAAAATATAAAACAGAATGGATTTATCTCCTAATTTACATTCGGGGCTGCGTCACAGTGAAAATAGAAATTTCTACTTCACTCGATGAATTATACATGGTATTCGACGAGAAATGTCAAATATCCTCTATTTATAAGAAAATCTGGGAAATGATTTATGTAAAAAGGATATCTTTATTTGATTTACGGTATCCTTAACCGTGACGCTATCATGAGGGTATTGTTGTCAAATTCAGTGTCCAAATCAATCCACTATCACATTGATAGGTGCAGCTACTCAGAGATTAAACACATCTTTAATTAACCTGATTTGGTATTATTCACAGGGATAGAGACATAGAAACCCATCAAATAACGTAGAGCTCTTGGATGACGGCTTAGTCTATCAATGATTCGATATTCCATGTTTACAGTGACTAAATTTGAGTCTTATTACAGTATATATATATATATATATATATATATATATATATATATATATATATATATATATATATATATATATATATATATCAGGCTCATTCTACACATGATAAAGGATTTTGCTCATTATTACTCTTAAATAAATTAAGAACTTAAAAGAGTGTTAATATTTTCTCAAGGACAACAGAATGGTGTCAATTGTGAGAGGTGAGGTGAGGTGAGTTGGGGTTTAACGCCGCTTTCAAGAGTGTTTCACTTTTATCGCGGCTGCTACTATTATGGCAGGGAGAAAGCCCGCAACGACATGTGGCTATGATTTGCGGTGAAACCTGCGGGCATCGGCTGGAACTAGCTAACCATGGGTGGTACTACGCTGAAATTCAGGGTAGCATTGTACCCAAACCTTACTGCGTGTAGAACAGTTCTCTTCTGCAGACAAAATTGCCGTGCCCCTGGCGGGATTCGAACCTCATGATCCGAGGCCGAACGCGCTAACCACTGTGCTGTCCACTGTGCTATCCCGCCCCCTCAATTGTGAAATTCATTATCCAGTACAGTAAATAATCACATTATTAAACGTCAGATGTAATTTGAACTGAGAGACTTATTCAATAATTATTTTGGAAACTTATATGGGTATAATTTATGCTCGAGTAGTTTCAGGAAGTTCTAAACTAGACATCATCACTGTAACTCCGCATTTGACTTCTAAATGAACATCTATGAACATGTTTCAGTATTCTAGAGTTGTTAGCAAATATATGTATGAGTTTAAGGATGAAAAGAGTATTTAATTTCTATAACGGTGTGTCCCAATAGATTAGATGTTTGCCGTTTTCAATCTATGTCTTTATTGAAAAATAACAAAAGTTGTTCATCAATAAATTGTGGTCATTATGTTTACGTTGTCTGTACTCTCCAATGACAAGTAAACCTTAAATAGTGCATGGTTTGTATCCTCCAATGTGCAGTTCATTGGGTTTGTGTATCTAGAGATAAGACTTGAAGGTATGCAAATGACACAATGTTTCAACACATGAGACAGTCCTTTGTTAACTGTTATTGAGTTTGTTATTGTGCAAATGTTGTATACACAATCTCACGCACTAGGAGGCGTGTCATTTGTGTCATCAAGTATCTATTATCAATAACAGATAGTATACTTCTTTCAATTCACGAAGTGAAATTACACAGACTGATTAGGATTTACTCTGGAAAGGATGTCTCCAGTTAATGTAATATGGGTTGTCATGCTGTGGTTATGTTGTCCAAGGTGTGGAAGTGAATGTATTTCAAATAAATTCGGCAAGAAAATTTCTTTTCTGAATTCTACAATTACTGAACTCTCCATTAGTACGGAATCGGGATTAAAATCTGTAGAAGAATGTTCCGCTCTCTGTTATCGAGAGAAAGAGTGTGTCTCCTTCTTCTACAACACACATAGTGGTATGTGTACTGCCCACACCGTCCAGTTCTACTCGACCGAGGCAAGAATTGCAGACGAGGGGTCCGTGTACTACACAATGAATATTGGTGAGTGGAAGGAGATGGTGAACATTCCATACCTTTGTCATAGGTACCGTATTCAAAGCCAAGCATGTTCGCCTCCGTGTACACTAATTGGTAATGAAATTATTTCAAGACACTGTGCATAAATATGTTGATAAACAGAGGCATTCTCTCATAATAAATGGGCAAGTTCTAATGGTAACCTGGACTTTTGACAGCGTTTTAATAGTTATTAACATATTAGCAACACAATGTAACTATCACACTCTGTGATTATGCATGTCATACCGCAATTACAGTAGACAAATTGTTGTATGATAGACTGACTGCATTGTTATAATTCACTATGATTTGGACAAATACATTGTAGGAAAATTACAATACTTTAATTAATGGGACAGCAACATTAAATGCGCTGTGGGACATTATTCGCATATTATTGGCATAGATTTCCAATTTACTTTTAAAGGGTTTACAATATATAGTTATGAAAACACCTCATTACACGACCCGATACGCCATATCACTAGAAAAAGGTTTTCTGTATATGAAAATAATGGTGCAACGTGCAAAGCGACACTTCTTTGGAAATCTTCAGTGTGAGAGGTGAGTTAGTAGGTCTTATGAGTTTTTAGAGTCAGCAAGATGGTTGATCATTCCATCTGTGGGTTTTATTTAAAACTCTACTCGGAATATTTAGGCACCAACACCTTAATATGGCCACTTGAAGGAAAATGGCTTAAAATATCTTCACCGTATCATGTACATTGTACATTCGATTTAGAGCTCTGTTTTATTGATTCGGGAGTATTATTTAGCCATTGTAACACTTATTTACAGTTTTAGTGAGAGCTCTTTATGTCAGTAAGAACTCCGTGCTGCAACGCCTTTATTCAGTTACGACAATAAAATGATTTTAGAATTTAGGCGTTTCATATCTGGGTCCATCACATATATTAGAGACAACAGAAATACTTAAAATGGTCTCCGGTTTATCTTTTGAAATCCGGTCGAGTCCGAAATTTGTCACTACAATAAGTGTCGTGACTAACATTTTTTACAAAAAAATATTTCATTATTAAAATGCCTTACATAAGTTCTTTGAAATTTTTAGGCTAAAATTATCTTTTTCAATTTTTGAATTTTTTTTCCAAGTGAATATTTTTGTCCAATGGAATTTTTAAAAATTATTTTTGAATGAAATGTTGATTTGGAAAACATATATTGAGTTAGATGAAATTTTTATTTTGAAAAAGATACCACTTTGGTGGATTGTTGACTTTGGAAAAAATATAATGTTTGTGAAATGTTGACTCTGGAAAAAATATAATGTTTGTGAAATGTTGACTTTGGAAAAAATATAATGTTTGTGAAATGTTGATTTTGGAAATATTTTTTGATTTTGGCCGAAGTTTTACTTTGATAAAATATTGACTTTGGTGACATGTTAACTTTTAAAATATATTTTGAGTTACGTGAATTGTTGACTTTGATCAAGTATTGACTTTGGTGAAATGTTGACTTTGAAAATATTTATTGACTTTTGTGAAAGTTTAACTTTAATAAAATGTTGACTTTGGTGATATGTTGACTTTTAAAAATAGTTTGAGTTAAGTGAATTGTTGACATTGGAAATATTTATGGACTTTTGTGAAGTTTGCTTATATCATGAACTATCAATATTTCTATTTTTTTTTACTTTGGTGAAGGTTGAAAATGTTGACTTTGATAATATATATTGACTTTGGTGAAATGTTGATTTTGAAATATTTATTGACTTTAATAACATAGTTTTACTTTAATAACATATTGACTTCGGTGACACGTTGACTATGAAAAGATATCTCGAGTTTGATGACATTTTGACTTTGGAAATATTGGTTGACTTTGGTAAAAGTTTATCTTTAATGATATGTTAACTTTGGTGACATATTCTTCCAATCTTTTCCACATATTTTCATTGAAAACAATAATTGTTTACCTAAATATTTCTAAAGAACTTATATAAGGCATTTCAATAATGAAATATGTTTGTAAAGAAATGTTAGTCGCTACACTTTTATTGGCGCATCAAACTTTGGACTCGACCAGATTTCCAAAGATAAACCGGAGACCATTCTTCCCTTGTTATATTAGATTACACAATACATATAACAAGTAATAATACATATCCAGTACTTTATATCAAGTTACTAATTCTAAACACTAAGTATTTAGATCAAGCTATTTCGATAATAAATACAAATCATTGCAACATAAAGTTATTAATAATGTTACATATACATGTTTTCTTTTTAAAAGACCATTAGTGATGTCAAGATGTGAGTGAGTGAGTGAGTTATTGTTTAACGCCGTTTCGGCAGTGTTGCAACCATTAGGGGCAAGATATTTAATTTATTTGCCTAATTTAAAAAGGTTTGCAAAAGCAAAAAGAGTACGACGCGAAAGCAGTAAAAACACCAGCAAATTATCACAAATGTGTAAAAGCTGATTTTGAATGTATAAAATATGTCTAAAATTCTATGCTCACCGTAGTGAATAAAAAGTTGAGAAATAGAAATGTTGGGGTAAAAAATTCCCTAATATGTGCAGTGTCCCAACACTCACATAAAATGTGATGAACAGTGAGGGGACACTGGCAGGGAAAACAACCTGGAGGATCTTCCCCCTTTAAAGGAAAAGAATGTGTTAAATGCGTGTGTTCAATACGACATCGTCGTTGGACACAAGCTTCCTGCCAGGTAAAAGAAGATAGAGATTTGTCACCTAAATGAGGTTGAATAGTTTGAAGTTTGTTATGCTGTTGTTGGTCCCTTTGAGACTTCCAACGTTGTTTAATGTAAGATTTAATAGCAGGTTTAGAATCTGGGTGATCACTCTTACAGTGTTTAATTGCTTGTAGGCAAGAAAATCAATCAGAAAATAATAATGTAATTACTTGGAGTTGAGTTTTTAAAGTTATGGACGGCCTTAAGGATGGCCTTATCTTCTACAGTAAAGATGCTGCTGCCATCATGCAGCCTTGAAGCATATGTTGTTGAAGGAGTCACAGTTGCTGCTGGGTCCATTCTTAGAACCGTCAGCGTAAATTGGTTTATAATCTGCGAAAAAATCACGTAGTTAAAAAAATGAAATATTAATTGGTTTGATTTTTTATTAGGAGATAGAGAGAGGTTGAAAACGGGGCCTGACTACCTGCCATGGCGGAGTGGCAAGTAATTCGTGCTCTGCTATTGTTGTTAGGTCGATATCAGAATCTTCAACATGTTGTTGAAGTCTGATACCGAGTGGTTGAATTGCTTTAGGTTTTGAGTTATACAACTGCTGATATTCTGGATAGAATACGCAGTTGTATGTAGGATGAGAAGGGTTGGATTTTAATTTGGTTATATATTGTAGTGCAAGCTTGATGCGCCGATCTCCAAGAGATGGCTCATCAGCTTCAACGTAAAGGCTTTTAACAGGTAAAGTCCTGAAGGCCCAAAGACAAAGCCTGATACCCTGGTGGTGGATAGTATCTAGCATTTTGATATAAGAGGGGCGGGCAGATCCATAGATAGAGAGACAGAGCTGCAATTAGCGTTCAATTGATGGCATATTTTGCCTCTGCAAGAACTCCAAAATCGTCCACAAAAAATGAACCATCTGTATGGTCATTTAAGACATTAGCTAAGCTGTTGAGTTTTTAGCTCATCAGGCCTGAAAGGCCCGATGGGCTTATGGCATGGCATGGCGTCCGGCGTCCGTCCATCCGTCCGTAAACTTTTCACTTTTTCGACTTCTTCTCCAGAACCAATAACTCCACAGAGCTGAAAATTTATGTGCAGACTCCTTGGCCAATGGGGATTCTAAATTGTAGATTTCGTGACTCCATGACCCCAAATGGGGTCACAGGGGTCACATCCTTAAAAAATTATTTTCATCTTCTTCTCCAGTTCCAACAGGTCTAGAGAGCTGAAGAGTTGTGTGCAGACTCCTTGGCCAATGGGGATTCTAAATTGTAGATTTCGTGACCCCATGACCCCAAATGGGGTCACAGGGGTCACATGTTTAAAAACCTATTTTCATCTTCTTCTCCAGTTCCAAAAGGTCTAGAGAGCTGAAAAGTTGTGTGCAGACTCCTTGACCAATGGGGATTCTTAATTGTAGATTTCGTGACCCTGTGACCCCAATCTAGGTCACGGGTCATGACCCAAAAACTTCTTCTTCAGTTTATATGTTCTAGAAAGCTCTAGAAAGGTGAAATGTTGTGTAGAGATTATTTGGTCAAAGGTGATTCTTAATTGTAGGATTGGTGACCCTGTGACTCCAAATGTGGGTCATGATCTAAAACCCATATTATTTTACTTGTTAACAATGTATTACTTGAGATAACTTAGATATTCAACCTTAGATAATAAATCAATGAAATACTGATGAGCTACAGAGCCCATGGCTCTATTTTTATGCTAAATAATGTGACAGATAAAATGCTACCTTGTGGGACACCCATTTCTTGATCAAAGAAATCAGAAGGGGGGAACCCACTCGCACTTTAAATTGGCGGTCATGTACAAAATTAGATATAAAATGAGACATACGACCTCGTGTAGTGTCGTAAGCTTTTTCTAAATCGAAAGAGACAGACACAGCATGTTGTTTGTTAATAAATGCATCACAAATAAATGAACAAGATGATCAGTGGTACTGCGTTGTTTGCGGAAACCACATTGAATATCAGTAAGTAGTTTAATAGTTTCCAATTACCAAACTACAATCAATGATCATCCGTTCCATAGTTTTACATACGCAACCTGTTAAGGCTATAGGACGTTAGTTGGAAGGATCTGTATGATCCTTCCCAGGTTTTGGGATAGGCACAATAGTTGCATTGTGCCAACAAGATGGAAAATCACCTGTTTCCCATATATGATTAAATACCTGAAGTGAACCTCAATTGATTCTTGTAGGTCGTTTGAGCTTGCGCTTAGCTTTTTTACGTACTTTAATGGCAGTATCGCAGGTTTCGTTAAACCATGGCTTGTGAATGCGATTGATTTGAGGTTTTACGGATATTTTCAGTTGCTATATCAATGAGACCTTTAGAAAAGGCCTCAACAGGATCAGTTGCATTGATTATTGTATCATATATAATATTTTCACGGCAGAGGGTAGAAAACGTACCCGAATCAGCCTTGGAAAATTTCCAACGAAGATTGTCAGTTACTGAAAAGTCTATAGCTGTATATGATCCTGTAGCAGGATGTAGATATGTGTTTGTGCCATCATTAAATAGGCATTTTGAGTGAGGAAACTTTCAAGTCTTTTACCCCTAGAATCTAGGTTATTATTACAGCAGAGGGGATTGTGACCGTTGAAGTCACCCATGATAATAAAAGGTTTAGGTAATTGGGTAACAACTTGATCAAGATCTTTTATAGTAAGATCTTGAGATGGTGGAATATATAAAGAACAGAGTTAAAAGTTTTAAATAATGATAAGCTGACAGCAACAGCTTGTAATTGTGTTTTTAATGGAATTACTCTGTGGATAATTCCATTACGTATTAAAATTGATGCACCCCCCTTTGCCCTATCAGCAGAAGGGGAGAATGAATTATAAAAAGTTAATGGTTTCATAGCAACTTGATCAGATTCTTTAAGATGAGTTTCTTGAAGGCAAATAGCTTGGGGATTGTATTGTTGGACCAACAAGCCCAATTCGTTAAAATTTACCTTAAAGCCTTGAAGGTTCCACTGGAGAATCGCCATAGATTCTAGGATAAAATAAATTATTAAAAGCCTCATGATGGATGTTTTACTTGAGAAAGCCGACGGTCCAAGGACCGAACCCTGTGCACACTTTTGGGACATCGCTGGATGGCTTTCATCCTCGAGTTTGCCACAGCGAGGACAAACACGGTCATCATCTCTGCAAGAGTTGCTTTCATGGCCGAGCTTCTGGCAACGGTAGCAACGAAGGGGGTTAAGGATGTAGAGTTCAGCTTTGAGTTTGTAGTATCCGGCATTAATTGTTTTTGGAGCTTGGGGAAGAGAGAAGGTTAGAAGATAGGTATGAGTTTGGATGATTTTGCCATCCCTCTTAATGGTGAAGCGCTTAACTGCTGTCACCACCTGGTTCCTGAGGTTGTCATGGAGCTATTGCTCGGTGGCATCCTCGAGACATTGATCATTGTCTCGGATGATGGCTTTGCTGCTGTTTAATGTTGTGTGTGGAGAAACCTTGACAGGTTTGTCCACAATGAGTTTTAATATTTGCAATGATTTTGCCTGTTGCGGTGATGAGCATTCAGCAAATAGGTACCCATTCCTGATTTTTTTTTAACGTCCTTAACATCACCCGCAAGACCTTGGATGGTCTTGGCAGTGGCGAATTGATTTAGGCGCAATGGTTTGTCATTAGAAGACAAAATAACTAGAAATCTAGGCCAGTTTGATTTGGCAATATTTCAGATATTCGATGAAGTTGACTCTTTGTCAGAAGAGTGACTTGCATCCTTTAAACGAGTTCGCCTTTTTTTTACCTGATTGACCCATGTTAGGTTTTTATAAAATTTCATCGGCCTGGATCCCCACCCACCTGGATCCCCACCCACCATAGAGCACCAACAAGGGCAATGTTATATGTCAGCGGGTCTCCTGCCGACAGCACCGGGGATACCAGGGTGATAAACTCCATTTAAGAGTGGCCAATTCTTCACTGGATTGACCCATTGGCCACAGTTATCTTGGAAGCTGAGTAAAGTTGATGAATGAGTGTTGAGAGCACTAATAATACAATAGCAAGCAGAACGTAAATATAAGTACATCAGGAAGGATAGCGTTGTGAAAAGGTGGTGACGGCATGCAAGAGAACATCATAAAAGAACAGAAAATAATTGCAAAGACAGAGGTAGCAGCGTAAGAAGAAGGATAGAAAAGATGTGCACAGCCAAGTGCTTGGCACGACCAGTCGATTGACCAGACCGGGCCAATCTGGCCACCTGTCTAGATGAAGTCGGGGCCGAAGCAGTGTATTGGTCAGTGTTATATTCAAGCTAAACACATCCCTCAACCACCAGGCATCCTTCCTCCAACCGTACAGGTCACAGCCCACAGCAAACGGACTGCCCCCTTTTAGTCGCCTCTTACGACAAGCAGGAGGAACTGAGGGCCTATTCTAACACGGGCACCCCACGGGGGGATGTCAAGATGAAGATATCATAAATTAAAAAAAACCTACAAAGCATTTATCATAATGGTTATAATAGAAGGTGATTACAGGTACAAATATATATTTCCCTTCCCTCACATACAGATTGTGCTGAGATTCTGGATTAAATGTACCTTCAATGTTCTGGATTGACAATAATAGGTAAGCGTTTCATTTGACATTTTCTTCCCAGATAAACGGGACTGTGCTGATATACTAAACAACGACCCTGACTCTCCTGACGGAGTGTACATCATCAACTCTGTGGACGGTATAGGTCCTGCCAGAGTCTACTGTGACATGAGTACAGGTGGAGGTGGATGGGCGGTGATACAAGACTGTGCTGAGATACTGAGCAACGACCCGGATTCTCCAAGTGGAGTCTACTTCATTAACCCTGCAGATGGTGTCGGACACTTCAGAGTCTACTGTGACATGACCACTGATGGAGGCGAATGGACGGTACAGTAATAATTATCAAATATACATAAAGAACTTAATCAAACACCACCTCATATTTTCAGATTTGTGTGACGATGCCCAACCACTGTGAAAATCTTGTGAAATTAATCGAAGAAATGCTGTTATTTTATGAAAGTGCATTATCTTAGCTAAACAAAATGACACTGAATACAATGTGTAACATGTATCTCATTATATTGCCAGATGAACATGAACAGTGGTTTTACTTGAAAACTCACTCCTGTACAACTATTGTTCTGTGCACTTAAAAAACGGTGAAAATTTTGTTAAGCAGTTGGACAATGTTCTTTGTTGTCTTAAGGAAACAAATGACCATCATGTTATCAATAACGGGTGTATCCGCCACGTGCCCGGATGATTGCTTCAACCATCCTCCACGTCATTGTGGTGAGTCTCTTGATTCGCTGGCAGAGGTAACATCTGCCACTCATTATGTATAGCTGCTTCTAAACCAACTAAATCCTGTACTGGTGGGTCCATGGCTTGCACTCGGCGTCCAATCATGACCCAGATGTGTTCCAGTGGATTGATATGGGCTCATGGCAGGCCATGGAAGTTTGAATACTGCATTGTTCTTTAGAAAATCAATCACAAGTCGTGAACAGTGAGGCCGAGCGTTATCATTCATGAATACAGGACAAGTGGCCAATGGACAGGCTGCAGGATTTCCCAGATGTAACAATCGCAATTGAGATTACCTCTCAAAGTCACCAAATCGACTTTACAACCGAGGGATGCACGCCCAGACCATTACAGATCCACCAACAAATGGGACTGATGCTTGGATGTTCTTTGTTGCTTATGCTGTGGTTTGACGATATTTCTGGACAACACAGCCTGTCACAGTATGGTGAATGTCCAACTGTCGTCCAATAGCTCTACAAGACATTCCGGTGGAACTCATTCCAATAAATTGCCATCTTTTTGCTTCAGTGAGTCTCCTTCGAGCCATGTTCAGAGGTAATGACACAATCATTTGAAAATTTCAAGAACGATTTACAAACTTCAATTTCAGAAATTCGTGGGTGGTGTGCTTCACATGCATTGTGGGGTGTGTTTATGCGATTAACCTCACAGAAAACCCGAACACTGTTGAGAGGAAATGCAGTTCCATACCAATTACCATCTAACAATACTTATCATATAATGGATAATTTCGGAATCCGCTGGGGTCATATACGGATAAAGATGCAAATTACACAGGTCAAATGACGGAACTTCTTTTGAAAATGACGTCACATTAACATTTCGAATGCCTGTAATAACCGTAACAGCGTAATAGCTTCATGTAAATATACATACTTCATTTCATATAGATCTATATGAATTTGAGAAATAACAAAACAAACATAGTGCAATGCATTTTAAGGAAAAATTAGTATAATCAAGCAGTGCCAAAACTACCGAGTGAACACTTTAAAAATACTCACAGGTAACAAAGGCAGTTTGAGTCACATATGTATTTATAGAACGTCAATCTTCAGTGTTCCATAATGTGACGTTTGTAAAGGGGATTTTAGAATTCGTTGCCTAACATTCAGTTTAGCTCTCCATGTGATATGCAGTGAGTCGCCATGTGAGTCGCCGGGCGGAAGGGAAGCAACTCTCGCCCCTTCAAGATGGGCTCCCCTACACTCATGATTACACAAAAGCGATAGGACGTGAGTTCGAATTCGCTGTCCTCACGTTTAATATTTTTCAATTGAAAAACGTATTTTAGACGTATTACAACATTGAAAAATTAAGATCATGCCAAAAATAACAATTATTTTAACTGAGATAATAATTAAGGAGGCTTTATTTTGTGTCATTATACTGTAAGAATAGCACGCGGTTCATTTGCATATATCAATACGCGTAGTTACAGTGAAGTTCAACTTTGAAATAAATGTTTTCATGCTGTTGTGCGCAAAATGAATGAAGAATGACATTTTATGATAAAGAAGTTAGCATGCTCTTGTGTTTTGGACGGTAAAATATCCTGCATAAGGAATAAAAAAACATTGTATTTAGCTCGCCAAGACCCGCAAAATACAATGTTTATTCCTAATGTAGGATATTGACCATCCCAAACACACTCTCAGGATAACCTCTATATATTCGTTACTATGTATATTTGTCTGAAAATTTCACTGAAAATATTAGGTGGTGCTGAATTAAATTCTTGGTGAATATGTTAAATAATACAGCCTTTTTTAACAACAACCTTCAGATTTTTTCTTAAAGTCCATCATTGGCATTTTCAGGTGTTTCAAAGACGCCAAGATGGTTCTGAAGACTTTTTCAGGAACTGGGACGATTACAAGATTGGATTTGGAACAATGGCGGCAGAGGTCTGGCTAGGTAAGATATTCGATTTATGAATTATATATTTGTACATAACCTTTATTATTTCAATGTTAGAGCTTAATTAATAAAAACGTTAGCATGAGATTTAATGTGTGATATATTCCTAACGATATACGTAAATATATATATATATATATATATATATATATATATATATATATATATAGAGAGAGAGAGAGAGAGAGAGAGAGAGAGAGAGAGAGAGAGAGAGAGAGAGAGAGATGATGTTTATTAAAGTCTCACTTTCTGTACAAAGTCAATAAATTAAAACACAGTTTTACATGGAATAAAAGTACAGAAACCACCGGGTAGGTTATGAGAGACTAAATAAAAATAAGAAACTATTCAAACATTGTACACATACATTGCATTACATACATAATATTAAACGAATAAGGATTAATTAACAATGGAGTATAAACCAACATACATTCATACAATCACACTTAAAGCGTACATATAACAACCTTTCATTCATACAAACAGAAATACATTCATATACATACACACAAAAATATAAACCACATAATACATAATACCACATGAGCTACCAAATTAGGAGGCTATCATATCTGTTCACATAAGGAGACCAATATGAATATTGAAAACACCAAAACGTTTGGTCCATTATATGTAATATAATAGGCAATGTACATTCACACAGAGTGGTTCATTAATCGTCTAAAGCTATTCACATGCAATATGTGGCTGTGAATCTTATTAATATTTTCATGTTTTCATATTGCCAGGTAATGACAACATCAATCGTTTGACGACAATTCGAGCAAACCAACTGAGGGTCGACTTAGGGGACCACGAGGGCCAATCACGTTTTGCCAAGTACTCCTCTTTCCGAGTTGAAAACGAGGCCAGTAACTATCGTCTTACAGTTTCTGGTTACAGTGGGGATGCGGGTATGATTGTCTAAAGTTCATTGTATATGTATGTGAGACTCTAGCTGCTCAACTATGCATGAAAATCACCGACTGTAACTGTGATTGATCGCAGCAAAACACTTGCATGTTCAGTTTAAGCTTTAATTTATTTACCCCCAAAACTTTTTTGGAAACTATTTGGTGAACACATTTTTTTAAAAGAACAAGTTCATTAACAAGTCGAGTTTGCTTCTGTAACATTGCTTCAGTGGTATGTATTACTCCTGGATATAAACAAAGCATTGTTATTGACGTCCTTTCTTTTATCCAATAGCTTAGCTTCTTATCTTCTTTCATTCATTGGTTGTGGGTAGACGTCTGTTTCTTGTCTTTCCCATAATAAAGATACTAGACATGTCTGTTGGTGTGATTAATTCAAATAACTTCCAGGTGCAATCTTGATTTATACAAAATTTATACGTTAACATGTACATTGTGTCTTTCATCCAAATTGTGTATATTTGTTCAGGCACTATGCTTGTTCTTTCATCTTTCAAATTGATAGATGGACACAATGATTTATGAATTCCATGGCCCAACTCCAAAAACTTAAGGCGGAACAGAGATGCATTTTAAAGTGATGTCTCAAGAATACTAGGATAAATTTGTCTATAATCATACTGATCTTGTACACAGCTGTAGCTTAGGGGCCCAGTAAGTTTGCACTGGTAAAGCACAATACACGGCTCAGCTGCCAAGCAATCACTAAAAGAGTGGAATTTATCAAACCAGTTTGTATCCCGTTAGATGCACTATTCCTTGGAATATGTAATTATAATCAAACTAACTTGCCTTAAAAACAATTAAAACAGTGAGCAACCATATGGATTGAAATTATGCGCTTTATAAATCAACTATTATTATTATATTATTATTAAATAAAACTTAAGAGGTGATCTTTTGTCGCCAAGTGTTACCAAGACAGTAGTGTGACAGACGTTTTGCCTTCGAGACACTTCAATAAGAATGTTTGGCATTTAATTTATTGCATCGGATAGAGTTGTTCATGTCACCTGCATTTGCCAGATCACTTGTAAGGCAATGTGGTTAGTTTGCTGGCTACTCACGCCAAAGGCCCTGGTTCGAATGACGGTGGAGGCACCAAATATGTGTTATCTGGATCTCATGCTATGGGTGTCCTTTAGCAAGGCATAGTCAGTCCACTCAATGCACTCGAACACGATATGGTCGTTAGGGGCGCTACTAAGCGACATCAAAGTACAACTTAAATCGGGGTACTATCATAACTATAACTATCATCATTGTTATTATGATTATTAGTAAAATAATGACTTTACACACAAAGCTTAATTTGACAAAAATATGAATGATCTAAAATGTTTGATGAATTCAAATGTCTACACCTTCATGTTGGGAAAATTTCTATACAATGTTTTTCGTGTACGAGGAGAATTCCTTTGACACGCATGTGTATATATTTTCTTGTATATGTCTAATGTATTATGGGTCAACTGGCCTTGAAACAATAAACGATTGAATTGAATTGAATTAATTTGATGATCAATTTATCATTGCAGGGGATGCCTTGTGGTTGAATGATGAAATGCAGTTTACAACCAAGGACCGGGACAATGACCTAGACGAGGGTAACTGTGCAGTCAATTTCATAGGTGCCTGGTGGTATAGTGCGTGCCATGAAGCATGCCTCAACGGCAAGTACGGTGACAATAGCTTTGGCAGAGGAATCGTGTGGTACCCTTGGCGTGGACACGAATACTCCTTGAAGTGGGCGGAGATGAAATTGAAACCTATTTGAAGGCATCGTCCCAGACATGGGTGATATCTGCATGCCCATTGTGCATGGACTATGTTGTTTCTATTTGTTTAGACTCGATGATTTGAAATGTGATGCCGGAATAACTCCACAACACATACATTTAATTTTCTTTTTTTTTACTTTTAAAGAAATCTTGTATTACATTTAAATTGTTTTGTCGAAGTAGCTTGTTAATTTGTGGATGCAGAATGCATATATAAATATATTACATAGTATAATTATTCAAATACCTATCCGTTAATTGGACCTTCTTTGCCTTGCCTCCTCAGACAGGGTGCTAATCTAAACCTATCACAAACGAAACTTCGAAAAGAAAGCAGGGATGGTAAAATCCTTACCCAGGGGCTAGTTGTGCTTTTGTTAGTCTCGACTTTTAGCCTTTTGTTGCTGATTTTCCGATATATTTCGATGTTCATTATTGGATGACAGTCACCTAAGTGTGTCGCGTCCATCTCTTTCTGGGTGAGTTGACTTCAGCTCTCACTAGTGGTTTCGACCTTCATCCTCTGAAAGCTTTAGACGTTCGCTATCAGACGGCCCTAACCATAAAGTGTTCCCAGTCTCTTGCTTGGTGAATAGGCTTCACCTCTCACTAGTGGTTCGAGCTTCATCCTATGATAGCATTCGACATCTTGCTATCAGACGACAGCGTGTTTCGCCGTCTTGTGCTTCGTGAGTTGGTTTCACTTATCACTAGTGAGTAACCCTTCACCCTTTGATAGCTTCAGACGTTCGGTCTCGGACGACCCTCCATATAGCGCATCTGCACAGTCCAAGTGAATTGTACGATATTATTGGACGGTTTTTGTTTTAACACGTGCATGAGCCGCCTAGCTATCTCGCTCGTCTGTGGCTTGGCTGTTGTACCTATGTCTCGCTCCCTACGACATTCACCCCTCTCTGGTGAGTTGCTCTGCGGCCTTTTCAATGTTGCTATTGGACGGCCCTTTGCTTAAGTGTGTATGCACCCTCCACTAGTGAGTTGTCGTAAGACATTCCCTATCAGACAGATCTCACTATAGCATGTGCAAGTACCTCTTAGTCATTCGCTCACTCACTTTGCTTGTCTGCGGGTCGGCTGATGTGCATCAGTCTCACTCCTTTCAACATATGCTTCTGTAGCGAGTATCGGACGGCCCTCGCTATAGCGCATCTACACCCTCTTCTAGTGAGTTGTCTTAAGACATTCGCTATCATAACGATCTTGATATAGCATGTGCACGTGCAGCTAGGGTCACTCGTTCACTCACTTCATTCATCTGTGGATCTGCTGGTGAGTAACCCTTCGGCCCAAGATTCCGACATTTGCTATCCTTCGGCTCTCGGTTAAGGAGTGGGCTTCACCTTATAATACATGATTGATTAATTAAGTTAATATTCATTATATCATGTTGATGTACCGTGTACCAAAACGAAAGCAAAATACTGCAGTTTAACTACTGTAGTTGTGGACCGTTTCACCATTATTCGTTAGCGTATGACTCTCATCTCTTGACTTCGGCGTTCGCCCCGCCATATTCACAGTATTTTGTACCAACTGTGGTGGCGGGAAGTCAGGGCGGAGGGATCCAATTTTCCTATGCAGGGAATGTAATGTGATGTATGGGGACGCCTGCTTAAGGTCCGCCAGTCGCCCCTCCCACCCCTCGGCCACCTCGGTCTTTAATGAGGTTCTATTTGCGGAGGTTTCGCTCAACGAACAGAGGTTTCTCACCATTGATATCAATATTTTTCCTCAGTAAATACTTTCAGAAAAAATAATAGACATAACTCTTATATCAAGTCTTGTTTCTTTATCGCTTCTGTTGAAACTTGAATTATAATTGCATATTGATCTAAACAAATACTCAGGAAACAATCAAGTAAAGTCTACTGCTGTTGGATAAGGACTTTATCATGAAATGGATGGTGTTCTCGGCAGGATTAAGGAAACGGATATTTTCGATATCCGTTGGGGTAATATACGGATGAAAATATTTGAGGTCAAATGACGAAACCTCTTTTGAAAATTACGACACACGTGTAAACATTTCGAAAGGCATGTTGTAGCGTAAATTTTAAACAGTTAACAATTGTAATTGCGTAACGGCTTCAATAAACATTATTAATATCATATACATTGTAAAAATTAATTTGAAAAAGACAAATCCAAAAATCGTGCAATGCATAATGCGGCTTTAGTTATTATGATCAAGCAGTGCCAAAAAATGTTTATCGGGAGTTGAAATCTACCAAGCAAACTCTTTTAAATACTCACAGTTAACAAAGGCAGTTTGAGTCACATTGATTTACCGAAAGTCACACTTCACTGATCCATAATGTGGTTTGTTTAAAGGGTTTAGAATTAGCTGTTTATTATTCAGTTTAGCTCTCATCGTGATATGTGAGTCGTCTTATGCCCTTCGCAAGATGGACTCGCCCACAGTCATGATCGTCAAGGCTCGCAAAAAACAATGTTTATTCCTAATGCAGGATATTGACCGTCCCAAACCACCCTCTCATGATAACCTCTATTTATTGGTGTCTTCTTTTTCTTTTATGTGATTTACTTCAAAGGCTGCTGCAGCTAAAACGCCTTAACACATGTCCTATCAACTGATAGCACTGAATCATCTTATTATCACTTCAGTTATGACTATATGTCTATGTCATTGATAACTGTCACTTATTAGAAACAGCCTTACGGGAATCACATCTTTATTAATCCTCAACTTCAAACTGTTGTACAGTAACATATTACAAATCCCGCCAGGGGCACGGCAACTTCGTCTGCAGTAGAGAACTGTTGTACACGCAGTAAGGTTTGGGTGCAATACTACACTGTATCTCAGTGCAGTACCACCCATGGTTCCAGCCGTTGCTCGCAGGTTTCACCGCAATGCATAGCCACATGGCGTTGCGGGCTTTCTCCCTGCAATAATACTAGCAGCCGTGATATAAGTGAAATACTCTTGAAAGCGGCGATAAACCCCAACTCACCTCACCTCACCTCATATAACAGAAGATTCATATAACAGCATGTTAAAATCAATCATACCACACACTATCATACATACAATAACACTTCTTCAATGAAGTCGCCTATAAGTGATTGTTTGCAGAAGGTGCTTCAAGAGATCCTACAGTTTTTTTTATGAACTCCTTAATTTATTGATTTTCTATTGGATACGATTTTTCCGACGCAGTGTTTTGGTTGCTTCTCAACTGAGCGTTTTTGGCTGAACAAATATGTAATCACATCACAATGTAATGTAATTTATTCAAATCTTGTCATAAGTATTTAATAGGTCAATAGAATGACATCAATGTTGTTTAAGAATGTGTATATCTGAAGATTTAATACAGAATAACAAGGACATATCTTACAATAAAGCTACCATAAGTTTGACAGCTTCAAACAGAAATACCGCTATTTTGAACATTATGAATGAGTTGTAAATCAATTAGGAGATAAACATACTGTGTTTGGAAATCAACGGCATATAACGGAATAAGTATAGCTCTTAATTTAATTTAAAGTTGAACGCATAGCGTGATGCTTTAAATGGATAATTTAGAGCTATAATAATTCCGTTTTATGCCGCTGATTTTCAAACACAGTATGCCTATCTCCATTCTACCAATTCAACGATTTAGTATTGAACTATATTCAGACGCATTGAATCGGCAGTGATTTGTCATCGACACCGTGCAGACATTCCAAGGCCCGACATTTACAAAGATATGACCCATTTGGTAATCTCGAATGACGTAGCTTTTTATAAATCTTCGCAAAAAAAGCGAAAGTTTCCGAATGCATTAAAGGGAGGTAACTCTATTCTGTAGACGATAACGTTTTGAAACCTGCGTCAGCGTTCGGGATAATTCCTGCAGTACTTTCCAAATTGACATAGTTGTTATTGCGTCAATTTTATAAAAAAAAGTTTTAGGTAAGTTTATTCTACATTCTGATAGTTTCCGGGTGATATACTGTCCGGTTATAACCCTTGTGTCATCCGTATTGAGTTTATTCAGGAACGTTTCTGCAACGCCGAGTTGTTGAATGATAGATTTTTCGAAATGCATTGTTAACTTTCGCCGTTTCGGGTTTCATTTTGATCGGTTTCAGATTTATTATCAAACTTATGTATTTATGTCATTTTGTACCAAGCAAAGCTCATTTAAAAATATTCGAGATGCATTCGCTATTGTTGCCTGGCAACTAACGTATTCTTGCGCAAAAGACAAACTAAACAGAGCACTGTATAACCAATTTTTCATAGTAGCCAATCAGAAACGACTATTTCGCAAAGTTATGGTAGAATGTGAATTCATCTTTGCGATTTTGTCTTAACTGTTTTTATCCATATATCTTAAGTAGGTGTACATTATACAAGTGTCTTTGATCAGCACAGTTCGCACACTGATGACGTAGCGCATATAACATATCGACAAAATGTATTAATCGTTATATACACAAAGAAAAATTAAGCACCCCCTGATATTTTTTATATAGCTGAATGTCAGAAACAAGTAAGCTCTACTTTGACCCTAAACTAGTCTGAGATTATTTTTTTACAGATAGAACAGCCATCTGGCAAGACAGAAACGCAAAACTATGTATCTGTTATCATTATTTAATAGCGATGACGTCATGTTTACACAGGTACTGTTTTTACCATGAAACAATGTCCACAAAGGTATGGAGCTGCAAGTCAAACAAAACACTTTTGCATTGGTATTGTCACTTCTAAATGTTCTTTGTAGACCCTAGTGTACATGTTCAATAATAATAATCAGTATCTGGTAGGACCGCCACGTACCCGGATGACACACTACGTTTCTTGCCTCCAGTCAGACGTCGGATCTGTTCTTGTGTCAATGACATCCACTTAGCGTCAAGAGCTGCCTCCAACTCATGTCAATTCTGTATTTGGGGGTTTCGAGCCTGGAGTCGCCGCCCTAGAATATCCCACACATGCTCCAGAGGATCCAGGTCAGTAATCGACAACGGCACGTGATCGGTGACGCCGGGCGTTGTCATCCATGTACTGTGGTCGTGTTGCAAGAGCATGGTTATCGAAATGAGGAACAACGAGCGGCTGAAGCCGGATGTATTGAGCTCCCATTAAGTTGCCCCTAATTGTGACCAAATCCAGCTTGCAGTCATGAGAAAGGCATCCCGATACCGTAACAGAGCTACCTCCATATGCAACAGTTGGCTGAATGTTCCTGGGGTATAAGCTGTATTCATCTGTCTCCAAACACGTGCATGCTCATCAGTAACATTGATTTTCACAACATGGATTTTCCGCCAGGTCCTCCGATTCCAGTGTTGTCTGTCCAAACACCATGCAAAACGTGCATGTTTATGATGGTCTTTCAACAAAGGACGTTTAATAACCCTTCTTGCCTTTAGTCCTGCCGATTTGAGGAGATTTCTGACGGTTCTGGTGCTGATGTTTCGATCTGGTAAACACAAACGTTTCAGCTGAGGACTTGTCAGGAAGGGTTCTCGGCGTACATGTCGAAGAAGGTGCACGTCCTCTCGAGGTGTAGTGACAGTAGGTCTTTCAGACATTGGACAGTCCATTGCACTTCCTATCTGCGCATGATTCCGGACTAAACGACTAAGAACAGTGTAATGGTAGTCCAGATTCCGTCCTATCGCCTTAAAGAGTGCATACCAATAATTTGATTTCTGAGATCCATTGACAATCGTTTATTGTTCAATAGATATGCCCGAATGTGTAGGCGCGACTGTCACACATCACTGTTTGGAACCTTGTTAACTATTTTAAATATCCTCGAAATGATATCACAAATATCAGGGGGTGTTTAACCTTTTTCTTTGTGTATATCTGGAAACATTGACAAAAGAAGGCAAAGCATTGTTTCACATGCAATAATTAATTTTCAACTTTAAGTACATCCTTGACAATTTTTACAACACCTCCTATTAGATTAGAGCTGTGTATTGTGGTCAGTGTGCCGATAGGATATATCACGATATCAGTTTTACCTAGCAATACCATTATATATTTAGCAAGTATTGATAAGCAACATGCGAGACGATACATATCCTGATTATCCAGTTTATTAGTTTGAAATACAAGTGAATTCGCCTAAAAGGTTAAACTAAACACAGAATGTGCAAATATTATCAATGAAAAACTGAATCAGTTGATGCACTTGTTTATTCAACTCAGAAAGAAGACATTTAATGGATTTGTTTACCTACATGCAATTCATTTGTTTTCATTATTTATGGTAAGAAAATGTTTGATGGCGATACATTGGCCAACATTCCCGATACTGATAATCATGATATATTGTCTAGAATATGTTTGTATCGATACTTAATATTGCCAGTGTCACGATGTCAATATCACACTACTGTTATAAGAATGTATTTTATCTTATATATCATTTATTAACTTAGTTTAATTATTTTTGGGTCACACCATTTCAGTTGTAAGGGTCACTAAGGTTTTGGACCCTAAACGCTGACAACAGTAATTAGGGTCTAAAAACAAACAACTTAATTAGAGTTACTTCCCTTCCCCTCACTTCAGTACATTCTGGGGGCGGGTTAGCGCAGTGGTTAGCGCGTTCGGCTTCGGATCAAGAAGTCCGGGGTTCAAATCCCGCCAAGGGCACGGCAAAGTTGTCTGTAGTTGAGAACTGTTCTACACGCAGTAAGATTTGGGAGCAATGCTACGGTGAATTTCAGCATAGTACCACCCATGGTTCGCTAGTTCCAGCAGTTGCTCGCAGGTTTCACCGCAATGCATAGCCGCATGGCGTTGTTGGCTTTCTCCCTGTCATAATACAAGAACCGCGATATAAGTGAAATACTCCGGTACATTCTACAAAGCCTGATGTCAACGATTATTTCAATGAGAGTCTTCTCTAATGTTCTGGAGGCCGTTCCGCTATACAAAGCTTGTTTGAAGGGGGCACTGATACATTTCTAAACGTGGATATTATTATCCACGTTGTACTTCGTAAAGGGGTTTCATAACAGACTATTATGACACATATGTGTCATAACACCTTCAAGTAATTTGATTGGATAACGATGAACTTTGACACTGCCTGGACTACTTTATTCATTCATAAAACGAACGTGAATTCATTCGTGAAATTATCTCATTGTTCAGTTAATTCAGGAAATCGTACTCACCGCAATGTTTGATTTTAATGAATAATTAACAAATACCCCTTGACTAGAACAGAGCTAATAGACACAAAGTTTAGAATGCAGCAAGTTTTTGCTCTCAAACTTACCGTTGGGAATGACATTGCACCGAACGCTATCGAGTTTACACTCACAAGGCAAAAATAACCGAAAGGAAAGCATTTCAACGGCAATAATCATCTAAAACGTATATTTAATGAGGTTGTTTTAGCTTGTTTACACATTTCGACGACGAGAAACATGGGAATGGCGTCCGCTATGACATGACGTAATTCAAAGGACAGATAACTCTCATATCATGTCATGTCCTCAAGCGGGGAGATGTTAATTACGTACGCTTCCTTCAGCATGACTATCACGGATTATATAAATTAAATGGTTTAATTTTAAAAGCTTGAATATTTAACATCGCAATATTATGAACTTATATATGCTGTGACACGGTTGATATTACTCCGCTGTCCCGTTCCTTTATAGGGACAACATAAATATATTTTAAAACACAATAAATCGCCAAGGCTCGAGACAAAGCACAATTATTTCACTCGGGACATAAACTTGATATGAAAGGGGAAGCTCGTTAGATATCCTATAAATATGCAATATAGGACTCTGCCATCACTTTGATGTACTGCCTCTCCACCGATCATTTTACATTCAATATGTCTGTGTTGTGTGGTGACTATTGACTGACATTGATAACTGTTCTTACATTGTGACCCTATCATTATCCTATTATATATCTATTGTATTTTCATTCAACTGATTGTCTGTTTTTAATACAATTTTAACAATTATCTGACTGGTTTGTTTTTATTTGCTGGTTTCCTCTGGGGACTTTTTTAGTTACTCACAAATTGTAACATTACCACAATGTATTGTACACCTCTACCTTCTATGGTTAATTTATTCTGTTTAATACTCCCGATTTGAATATGTTTGGGTTTATAGGATGACGTGTGATGCCAATAGATTAACTGACCTGTTGCAAAATAGAATATCGAGATCCGAAAAGATAATATCAGACTGTATAAAATGACTGATCATGAACCTTTCAATTTTCCTCAATCTTGCAAAGTGGATGAATGGTAGGGATATTTGAATGTGCTCCTCGGATATTTCCTCCTACACGAGATACAAATTCTAGATAAGTGAATCCCAAGCACATGGTAGGAAGATGCAGTGATCACGGTTTAGTGCAGGCTGTTCCCTTCGAATGTCAATTGCTTCTTTGTTTCCTTTGGCTCCAGTTGTTGTTGGTAGACAGGGCTTCAGGTAGCTTCCCAATCGATGATGTGATGCTCATATAGGGCGTATTACTGCCATTAGCGTTGAGTAGTTGCTCGAATGTGAATGTTACATTATGATGGCTTTGTTCTTTATGAGGCGGGCGATCTTGTGGCTGAGGGAACCGATGTAGGGAATTGTTACCCGAATTGGCGATGGTTCAGGCTTGTGGGTGGTGTCTCTAAAGGTGAGTGTTTTGTTGACAGTCTTAGTGACTAGGCCTGCAGGATATCCATTGAGTGAGGTGAATGTGTTCTTCAGATGTAGATTAAGGGCGTTGGGATGACAAGTGGATTTGGCACGTCTTGTGGGTGTGTCTTTAATCCTTGTAGATTTTGTCATCGAAGGTAAAGTAGGAAGTTTCGAAGGAGGTTGATGATACTGTTGATAGTTAACTTTGTGTCGAGCTGGTCAATGCAGTTGTGAAGCATGGATCGGAGTACTTCTAAGGCTTCATGTAGAGGGATGTTGGTGAAGAGGTCGTAGCTGACCATGGTTCCTGTGAGATTTACTTCCTTGAGCTGGTTGACGAAAGATGAAGAGTCGCTGATGTAGGACTTATCTTCTTTACCTGAGGGTGCTAAGAGACGGGAAAGGAACTGGGCGGTTAATTCTCTTGAGCAAACTAGGATCCTTGCCTTTGGTGGGTTTTTGTGTCACTTGATTGTGGCTCATGCCTATGGGGCTTGGGAATTGATGGTGTTGAGCTGGTTGAACATGATGTCATTTATCTCATCGTTGTTAATAAATACATCCCATGTTTTCTTAAAACATCCCGTGTTTTCTTAAAACTTGCAATAGATATGCCGTCCGCTAACCTGAGCTTCATCGTTCGACATTCGTCAACTTGATGTGATCTACACAATATTGTTTGTCATGTCCACAATTTTAAACTAAGTGATTCTTATTGATGAAATTGTAGAATTTACAATCCGTATTAACATTTCAAGGCAAAGATTGTCCCTCTAAGACAATGGGACAAGTTTGACCATGTAGTTTTCTTCTGCATGTTAACCACTGTACTAACTGTTGCTGTCATCTTCTTCTTTCTCATCGATTACCATGCAGGTTCAAGCCGTTTATCGTGTTGACAGCTCTCCTAACTGGCAGCAAACGAACAGAACTAGCTAGTTAACCTAGGTTGCTTCACACTTGACACATCGGCATCTTCTAGAACTCTGGCTGGTTCTCTCAATATGTTGTATCTCGTAACCGAATATCTGTACAACTAGTAAATACTCTTTAGTGTGCGACGATATTCTACAAACTCTTAAGAAACTTGGTACAACAGCTGAAGCGAGAGCCACTGGGTGAGCGACACATTGTACATGCACAATAAAATTATCCTGTATTTTATTAATGCCTTTTTTGGTGAATAGGTGCGCACTTTAGTATATTCACTCTGTCCTTTTGGGGAAACACAATGTGTTTCTGTGAGTGCAGAAGGATAGCTTATCCAGCAACATGTCCAACGGTAGTTTACTTTGTGTTTTTATTTTCAAATGGTTATTCCATCTAATTTTTGAACAGCAAGATTTGAGGAGATCATATGTGACATGGAATGGATATTAACCCAGATGAACTAGTACCTTAATGGCTGATCTGGACTACTATATATGATCAGTTCAATACTGTGTGTCATCTATAGATAAAAAAAATGTTGTACTTTGGTCACACTTGTCACAATCCGCTAAGGGGGATTAGTATATCCGATATACACCCAGTATTCATATAAGCTCATAGCATGTTTACCAATCCAATTCTTCATGAAATAAGATATGTTTAAACCACACCCAATACCCTCCCAACTCCATTGTTATGTTGTATGTTGGTATTTAAATAGTTGCTTACCCTCTCCCAGAAACATTAGTTCTACTAAAATAGTTCTCTATCTGTAGTTAATTTAATGTACATGTATACATATTCTGAAGTAGTGCACATTAAGTACACACACAATCGATGTTCTCGTCTGAGTGAATAGCAATAAGAGAATCGGTGATAATAGTTAGTGTTTTTACACTATTTTCGATCTTTTTTGAAGAATGAAAGAAAGACTAATACGACTTTCTGATATGCGTTTAAATGAGCACCATTTGCATCAATCTGCTAAATGATATATGAATGAAAGTTCTGGATGAAGAATCAATATGCAAATTACCAGCTATTTACATCAATCATTATTTTGTGCTTGCAAAATCCTTACAAGCTCAAGGAGAAGTCATTGCAGAGGTCTACGTTACTTCAAAGACACTGATGGATGTCACCGTAAGCTATACATGGATAGGAAGGGAGGATTTGGCTATAATGGAAGATAATCATGCACGCTTTCCTGACTGATGAACATAAAAATGCCACTAAGTAAAAACATCAATTCTAGTTTTTTTATTGCATTATCCTGCATTGAAGAAGGCATATTTCTTTTCGAGACGTATGGTTTACAAACTATATGACATCACAATGATTTTACATCATCGAGTAATAACATCACAATTGTATGACGTCATAATTATGATGACGTCACTGTCACAATCAAGTCTAGTAAACCCGATAGTCCAGGCGAGAGCGGGCGAACGGTTGTGTGTGAGCGTCGGCTGCTGGTCGAGAATTGTGTGTTGCACGTGCGCGAAGGCATTATAAGCTCTAGTTAGGGTTAATTCGGTGCACTGCGATTTTTGAGAGTTACACTGTCAGAGGTGTTTTCTGTGTCCGCCGTATTTGGTCGTTTGGACGTAAGTACAGTTTTTCATTTGAATTGATTATGAGTGCTTTATTTTGTGGGATAATTTATAGCCATGTTCCGTGAAATAGTTGTAGATTTATGTCAAGTTTCCTAGTTCTATATTAGGATGTGTAATTGTTCTTCTTTACAGGGAACGTAGGTATGATTTTTTAAAGATGTTGTTTGTTATAGATTGTAGGCTTTGTGTATGGAGTGTATATGATTGTTCGGTAATTGTATGACGGGTGTAAATTGCGTAAGTTTATGAATTGTTATGTTCATGAATGAAATATGTATTTACATTGTGCGCTGGAGTGATAGTTAGGAATAGTTTATGCAATGTAGATGTGTGTAGTAAATAGAGGATACTAAACGACCTATTTAATACCATTTTTATTAAACGAGTTAATGATTTTGTATAAAACGAGCGAAAGCGAGTTTGATACCAATCATTCACGAGTTTAATAAAAATGGTATTAAATAGAAGGAAGTTTAGTAATCTGTTTATTACTCGCCCACCAATAATCCAGCAAAATAGCCGACATGGCTCTCAAAACTGATTCCCACAAGCCCGATGCCATTGTGACGACGTTACTCAGTCTCATTGTGACGTCATAACCACAAACTATTGTGACGTCATATGTGCGGCGGTATTACACTAGTTTAATATTGCCGTATAAATATTACACTGCAGTATCTTACACGGGCGAGTAATAATAATCATGTATATGCTTTGCAGTGTTTGACTGTATGTTTTAGAGTTGTTTATTTAGGATAGTCAACTTGATGACAGAAAAGCGGTAATATGTGTGTTACTAAATGACACCAGTAGTTATGATTCACTTCATGTTACAGCAAAAACCAGGTACAAACCAGCTACCCAGATGCAGTGATGCTAGAGACGGTAGCGGTAGTGACGTCATCAGACGTTGTGATGTACCGACACAGCAGCAGTGTTGGGACTGAGTGGACGGTATCCCTGGGAGTGACCTTGGAGTACGTCATGTGTGTGTACCCTAGGATGACCCGAACCGGTTGACCACCGGTGAATAAGGCGTGTGTGAGCTCATTGCACTTGTGAGCGTGTACTAGTATCAGTATCAGGACTGAGAGGACTCAAGAGTTGTACGAGGCTGAGTGGAGACTCAAGCCCGACCTTGACATTCGTGTGACCTCCGTGTGTGCGACATGAGCAGGACCGAGTGATAAGTTAACATCAAAGACTGAACATTTTAATCAGTTCTATTCTTCCTTCTATGTAATGTTATAAATTACTCTAGTTGTGTGAATTAGTAGTTTATTTGCATGTTTTGTGGAGTGTTTTGATTAAGTGTTTTGATATATATAGTGAAGTATAGTTTGATAGTATAATAATTCGATCTAGTAATTAAAGTATAAATAGTGACGTGGTAATTTGAAATAAGGATTAATTTACTTGTAGTTAATATTAGTACTAGATAGCAATATTTATGTAGTATGTAGTGTGATACTTGATGGTGTGAGCATGTAAATGAGTTGATGCAAGATACGTGTGACTAGAGATGGTTGTGAGATGGAGTTTGATCGTGTGTGGATGTTTATCCGAATTATTAACCGTGTTCTGAATGGATGAATGAAACAGTTAGTGATTTGTTAATTCTTGTGCATAAACTTATATTAGTATTCTCAATCTGCGTTGTGTTGTGATGTTGATGTAGACACTGTAGGGCTATTCCGTGACCGTCACAATGTTATGACATCATCGCACAGAAAGTGATGTGATAAGAGGTGTACAATTTTCATTGAAACGTAATGAAGAATGATTTTGATGATACATAGAATCCTTACAAACCCTGGATAAATTTAACTTTTATCAACTCGTGTTGATATATTTGATATCAGAAGACACTTGGGTGATATTCTCTATAACCTCATAATAGCTAAAATTTATAACTGCATCACAAAGGGCTCGCAAAATCATTCTGCTGTCGAGAACAGTTCTGTATGCAGGAACGTTTTGGTGCAATGCTACACTGAATTTCAGCGTAGTACCAGCGTAGTTCCACCAATGGTTCGCTAGTTTTCCGAGAAGCTCGCAGGTTTTAATACAATGCATGACCACAATGGTCTTAACGGCTTTCTACCTAGCAGCTCCAAAAATGTTTTCCATTGGCTGGTATGGGAAACAAATTGTGGACCCCCCTTTTCAATTGGTTCCAGCGGTTGCTCGCAGGTTTCACCGCAATGCATAGCCACATGGCGTTGCGGGCTTTCTCCCTGCCATAATACTAGCAGCCGTGATATAAGTGAAATACTCTTGAAAGCGGCGTTAAACCCCAACTCACCCATTCACTCCTTGAATGAAAACTATTCGCGGAAATGCAACATGAAATAGACATGTTCTTGATGCTGCACATGTTGAGACGCACGTGCTTGCTTCACTTAGAATGTTTGGAGCAGTCGTCTTTGTGGAGGCTTTCTCTCAACTGTTTTGTTTAACTTAAAACATGATTTACTTCATAGGTCGTTGAGGGAGATTTCATGTAGATGATTTGATCTAAACTGTTTTACTGGCATTTTCGTAGAGCATTTCGTGTTTTTGAAAGATTCACGCATTCGGTGATTCTGATATATATTTTTGAATACTTAAGGGTTCAAGCTATCAGTTCCTCTATTGTATGTATTGTCATATTCGGACACACTTTCGTAATATTGTATAAGGTCGTTTTGTAGTCATTTTCATATATATACATTATATATATATATATATATAAACTACATTTCTTGTAATAACCTCAAACTTAGAGGTGAGGTGAGGTGAGTTGGGGTTTAACGCCGCTTTCAAGAGTATTTCACTTATATCGCGGCTGCTAGTATTATGGCAGGGAGAAAGCCCGCAACGCCATGTGGCTATGCATTGCGGTGAAACCTGCGAGCATCGGCTGGAACTAGCGAACCATGGGTGGTACTGCACTGAAATCCAGTGTAGCATTGCACCCAAACCTTACTGCGTGTAGAACAGTTCTCTACTGCAGACAAAGTTGCCGTGCCCCTGGCGGGTTTCGAACCCCGGACCTCTTGATCCGAAGCCGAACGCGCTAACCACTGCGCTATCCCGCCCCCTCAAACTTAGATCACGAGGGCTTGAAACACGGACACGATTGCTTTCAAATTCGTATTTAAAATCCCGCCAGGGGCACGGCAACTTCGTCTGCAATAGAGAACTGTTCAACACGCAGTAAGGTTTAGGTGCAATGCTACACTGAATTTCTGCGTAGTACCACCCATGGTTTGCTAGTTCAATGCGATGCTCGCAGGTTTCACCGCAATGCAGAGCCACATGGCGTTGCGGGCTTTCTCACTGCCATAATAATAGCAGCCGTGATATAATTGAAATACTCCTGAAAGCGGCGTTAAACCCCAACTCACCTCACCTCGATTCCTGCCAGGGGCGGCAACGAACTGTTTTTCATGCAGTAAGATAGTAGTAAGTAAGGAATTTCATCGCAGAAACAAACATGATTCGCTAGGCCCAGTTGATTCTCGCAAGTGTCACGGCAATATATAGCCAAAATTATGGAGAGATACGAGCAGCCATGATATAAATGAAATACACTTGAACGTGGCGTTAAACCCAAATTTACCTCGCCCAGTTTATACGTGCTTGCTTCTGCTACAGATATAAATAGAAATATGCTTCGTGAGTCAGAGCTATGAAAGAGCAAATTTTGTGGTTTACTTGTAAACAAAACTTAGTGTAAAATGTGTAAGGTTGGCATATTGTAACGCCTTAAGTGCATACATCTCTGAATCTATATATTCTCACATCCTGTTTGTGTATCAGCCTAATCTCAGATTTTATTTATTTGAGGTTGTAATGTTACCCTTCAGATTACCCAGGCATAGCTAACGACCCATAGTGCCTTCAAGCACCGGTAACATCCGGTATTGCCATTTATCCTAAGCATATTTGATATCTTTCATCAGTGAAACATGCATTCATGACTAAATCGTCCTCTCCCAGGATAATATAACCCCAAGAGGATTTCTGTGTTTAATTTAAGATATCTTTACGTGGGAAATTATCATGAATGTATTGTCCTAAACACTCAGGGAACAAGGCTTTGCGCTTCCTTGCAGATAATTACCGCAAAATTGAGATATAATACTTTGTCCAAGCTATCTGATTTGGTGCAATTTACACGAATATTGACATAAAATCCTCGCAAACGATGCTGGCAAATCTGGAAATCGTTTAGGTGCGATGACAATGAAAGTTTACTGCATTATTAATATGGAAGCAGTAATGTGCAGTACATGTGGATGTTTAGAATGTTTCCCAGGAATATCGTCCGTGGCCATTGCCTTTGTACCGCTAGCATGTACACTTCAATCCAACAAAAAAGGCGACGTCTGGTTTTTCAAATGGTCAACGACCGGCTTTTAATACTTACATTCACAATAATCAAGTCCTCTAGATACACATTATCCTGGACATCCATGGTGACATCTCACATGGGCATATGTCCAGGCTGTGTTCTAGCAGACCTCCGGTGGGACCTCACCAGCCCCCTCTGCTCCTGTGGGTTCACATGTCTCTCCAGGCCGAGTCAATTCCCTCCCTCCAGTCTGGGTCCGGCCTCTATATAGCCAACCATGAAACAGTTGCCACACAAACATCACGATTCGCAACATAGGAACCACTAGCAACCAATCAGCCCAGGGATTATCCCAAGGATATAGATCACTGTTTATTAAGACAGTCACACATGACTGTGTCACACCTTAAACAAAAACTATATTTTAAATACAAAAGAAACATGCTGATAATTTATCAAAATAATTAGTAACTTAACACAAGGCAATCAGGAATTATTGATAACAACCTCGCTGACGCGAAAAGGAAACAACACGTATTCAACAGAGCTCAACATGGTAGCTGCCAGAGAGAGAAGAGTTTGAATGTCTGTGATAGACATAGACATATTTTACAAAGATGTACTCTCGATCTGATACTGTCTGATACTTTTATTTTTATGTCAGTTCAAATGCACTTCGCATTTCAAAATGGTCTTGGCCAGAAAGTTTGGCATAATAGTTTTAAAAAACTATCAAATGTAGAATTGTAATTGATAAAAAATATATTACAGAATCATTAGGACATCGTAGGACAAAACAAGTGTATAACACAGTAAAAAAAAAAAAAGCCAAAATCCCCTTTTGACTCTCGTCTGTCGTCCACAGCTGCAGCGACCACTCGCACTATGACCATACTAATTTCGTATTGCAAATTCTCATGTCTGTGTAACACATTCATCTACTTGTATTTTCTGTGATTGGGTATCCTTACCATTGTTAAACATTGTTACTTGCTACATTCATCATTGGAACATGCATTCATCAAACACTTTTCTCAAGTAATTCCCCTCATACAGGTTAAAGCTTCCCTCAAAAGGATTTCTGTGTTCGATATAATATATCCTTAAGCGTGATATCATCATTACTGCATTGTGGCAAAGGTTCACTATCCAAGGAAATCCACATCAATGCGGATAATTACATCTCGTTTGAGATCGAATACACTTGTCACTTCATCTGATGATTTGGTCAATATACACTATACTGGCAACGATGTCCTGAACCGGTGTCAGACATGTGTACTGATCTCACAGCCAATCAGCAGCTTGACGACAGGCATAGTTTGTACCGACTAAACATGATTGTAACTTGAAGGGCATGTACAACAATGTGGAATATGGGGTTGTCTCAATTGATTTCAACGATGTGTTTTTATCCATTTAAGTATTAGGTAATACCAACCATGAACAGTTTAACGTGGAACACGGAGCGTACTGCGAGCATCAAATACAAATTTGATAAAGACATAGCTGACTTGTCTTGTGAACGTTTCATATGTACCTATATGATCATTGCTTTGAGATATTGCTTTAAATAGTATATTATATTGATAAGTGACATCAAAGGATGTTTATTGAATGAAAGCTATCATTCAGAAGAGTTATATAATTAAATAAACATTCTTTAGGGTATACAATTTGTTTGATGATACGATCTCTTCTTTTTATGCAAATGTATTTGTCATATTTTAACTGTTACTAATTACTAATATGTTAAGACATGTATCTCATCGTACATCCTAGTTCACGTTTATACATGTCAACAAAACAAGCAATCTAAATAAGCTTGACATATACGAACTCTAAATTTAAGCACAATTTCAAGTACAACATATTTTATGTTGCATCTTCTTATCATAAGCAGACAGAGTCGTCTATATCCCCCGCCAAGTGGGAACAGTTTAAAACATGTTGAACAATGATTATGAAGCTTTATTCTTTACAGACACTGTAGCACGTTTTGTTCATAGCGTTTGCCATTTATTATTAAAGTTTATACAGTTTAACGTAACGTTAGAGAGTAAAACATCTCACTACACGAGCCGTATCCATAGACAACGGTTTTCCGTATTGGTAGAAAATGGTCCGACACATAAAGCAACAATTTTAATACTCTACATCACTCAGATCACATTAACAACATTCGGGTGGCCATTTTAATGTGAACCCTTTATAATGGATGCCCGATCGGAGATGGACTCCCATGGTATAACAGAACCGTGTACATACGTTTAAGAACTCTTTTTATTGATTTATGAGCATTCTGTAGCCATTGGTAACACATATTGACTTTTTATGTGAGCGCACTGTATTTAAGAAATACATTTCGCTGTACCCCAATGTGTTTTGTAATAAAGTATAGTTTTGTGTTGGAGGTCAAGATAAAGTATTGAAGACCTAAGTATTTACTCGTAAATTTGAAATAATTTCCTGCTTAAATAGTGTTGATTTCTAACGTCTCGCTTTGAGTACTTCCAAAAGCCCCATGTTTCCTAACTGAAAAGTGCCATGCCATTCGCATAGTTTATATCACAAACGAGTAGCTAAACATGAATTAAAATATGTGATTGCGATCATTTGAAGGAATACCGATCACGTTTATCTTGCAAGATAAATATAGTTCATATATTTAACACTACTAAAATCATTGGCTTATCTCAGATAACTTATTTCAGTTTAAAAACATACAACATAAGCTTTGTAAAGATAAGTATAAATCGTGAGACCTAAACCCCTATGAATCCGCCACTGGTATGACGATGTATGAATACAAAATCAATTATGTCAAATTTCTAGTTAAAAAACTTGATGTGATGGGATGCCCATTAATAGAAAAATAATGGAGCGACAGAACAAAAGGTTGACGTTACAAGTGTAATTTAAGGGATAAATAGTCCATTGACCTGACGGCTCTGACAGGCCTTGAATCAGCATTATGGAACACCAATAATCAATGAAAGTCCACTTCCAGGGAATTGTGATAATGTTCTATGTACAAAAGAATTCAAAATGATTGAACTAAAGGGGAGGTCACATCAGCAAACTAACCTGAAAAATAATCATACTTTCGTTAATCTTTAAAATAACCTTCGTGGTTAGATATGGACAAATTTGGGCTCAACGGAGTTCAACGTTGTTTTATCTCAATATGTAATACCGTGGGATATAGTCGTCGCCCTATCCGTCTGTCATTTCGTTTCCGGGGCAGAATTCCAAACTCTTTCATCACATTCTCATGAATACGCTTGGGTATAAATCACCAACTGAAGTGTTTCCTTTCTGAAAATGTTGTTTGTTTTCGTTTCATAGAATTTTTTCGGATTTTGACGTTGTTCAGGGATGGGTTCGTTTCCGGAGCAGAACTACAAAACCCTTCATCATATTTTCCTAAAATGTGTATTACCCACCTACTGAAATTGTACTTTAAAAATATACAATTATCTTTCAAAGGTATATTTTACAAATTATGTTGGCCCCGTGGGATATGTCATCTTCCGATGACTCTTCTATTAACCATTGGTAATATGGAGTATAAGAAGCAGCTGCTTGATACACACATGGAATGTTGTCTTTTACATTAGAAAAATCATTTGAAGTCGGGAAATAATTAATATATGATGAAGTTGTTTTGTCAAATGTTTAACTTATACAGTGCCTACAAGGAGATTAACTTGAATATTTAAGGTGAATTTTATGAAAATGGATTTTTTCCCAATAAAAATCTGTTTATAACAGCATAAAATTCCCTTTTCATGCTACGGATATATTTACTTCTCGTTCAATTGGTACGCTTATCCATCATCAAAGATAAAACTGCCTTTAATAATACGGATATATAAAAACAAATCTTTAATATTTGAAATGTCATTGGAGTGATCACTAGTGAGAACTGATTACTCTTTTAAAGTTTATTGAGGCCTATTTACCCTATTTAAAAACCAACCATTTCAATCATACAGTTCTTACAGATTTTAAAACAACGCACGGTGGTACATAGAACACATTCATTTAATGAGAAGGTGAGTGATTTATTGTTTAACGCCATTTGGGCAATATTGAAGCCATTAGCGACGAGAAATTTAATTTAATTGGCTATTGTAAGAAAAGCAAACGCAAAAAAATAGGCATGGAGGCCGTAAAGCCATTAGCAAATTATCACAATGTTATTAAAAGCTCATCATAATAATTTATCAATAAGATTTATTATTTTTCAAAAGTCGATTTGGATAAAAAGTTTCCTTTCCCTGTGTACAGTGTCTCAATATTCACCTAATGTGAGGGGACACCGTCGGGGCACATGCAAACAAGAGGGTCCCTCTTTAAAAGATACGAATGAGTGTCCAAACAAGCTTCCTGTCGGGTAATAGAGGCAAGAGATTGATAGCCTAAATGACTTTCCGTGCTTATAAATATCATGGGTTGAGCATAACTGATGTATTTATAGTTCGTAACGTTTGAAGAACTACTCTTTTAAAATACATTTAAACAAACAAGATATTAGCCAGATAAATCAATAATGAAGTTCATCACTGATCCACAGATGACAAAATGGACAAGCATTAGACATATTATCTTTGCTAAAAATGTTGACAAATATAATTAATTTAAGATAAAAGAGGTGGATATATCTAAATATCAATGATTACAATGATACAATGATTTCAAGACAGCAAGTTTCAATATTTGTTCAGTAAGTGATACAAGTGTTTAAAGCACTCTGTCATTAGATATTTCTAAAGTACATTGTTTACTAGTAATATACAGTCTGCGTTTGTATAAAAATATATTTTAGAACTGATGTGAAAAAAAATAATTTTTTAACGAAAAATTGTTTCATCAAAGATTTTGTTTTTACTTTACGCGAGCAGCGGCTGGAACTAGCCAACCAGGGGTGGTACTACACTGAAATTTAAGTGTAGCATTGCACCCAAACCTTACTGTGTGTAGAACAGACAAGTTGCTGTAACTCTGGCGGGATTTGAACCCGGACCCCTTGATCTGAAGCAGAACGCGCTAAACTCGACACTATCCCGCCCCAGATGTTCTTGAAGTGACATAACAGAAGACCCCCAAGGCTTCGACTTGAACACGTATGTAAGGAGTGCCAGGAGGCAGAGGGGTTACTTATGAGACGGGTGGAGTTGAGGTGAGCGGAGGTGTCCAGGTAGCTTTGAGAGCTACGTTTCTACCTCCTCTCGCAACAACTGCTGAAGTGATTGTAACCAGTACAGTTCCCACTTTTGTAAGCCCAAGGTAAGTTTTACTTAGCCTAGATTTCGATACCTAAAAACTGTCCTAAATGATGTATTAACTCTTTCAAACCTACACGCCTGAAAGTATACAGGTATACATATTTGTTATTGGTTCTTGAATAACACCTGAGATAACTGAATTGACCTCTCAATCCAACTCCCAAAGTCATCCAGCAAAGATGATATTCTGAAAAGTTTTCCTTTGACTTGAAATCTAATAATGTACATGTTTCCAATGAGTATTCTACCGGTTTAAGAGAGAGTCAACCATATTGACCTGGTGATGGCAACAAGAACTTGATCTACATGACAGGATATATGTATATATGCATAAATAACTAACATCATGCTTTGAAAGTTAATCTCTGAAACCGGCAACAAATACAAAGATGAATACAAATTACACTTGTTTAGAATTTTCTGCTATTTTCACACATGATTCACAAGTTTCACAAGTAAGCAGCTTTTGACACAGAGCACAGGACAATGTGCCTCTGCATGTTATGGATTTTCTCAACCAATGCACACTTTCCATCAATGCGCTGAACTGGAAGCAGTGTCGCTGGCCAATCATTTTGAATTTTGCATGACCAGACTGAGACAGGATTAACGTAAGCTAACTGTTTGAATGTCGAAACCAGTCAACACAAGCGAACATGTTTCACAGATGTTGTTGTTGAGAGATTTAGACTGTGAATAATGAAGTTATTTATCTTGGCAGGCCGTAGGGTAGAGGATGTGGATATCTTCGTGTCGTTATCAGTCCACATAGCACATACAATACCATTTGCATATAAAACATGGGACTTCCCAACTGAGGATGTATTATTCCAGTTAACACTTAACACTTTTTGAGCAACACATGACAGTGCCTCACGGGAATGCCGTCTTGGTATAGATGACTGGACACACTGAAGAGGCCTTTCAGTTCAGAAGTACAAGAAAGTTTAAGTGATGCCAAGTTTACCGATGTTGCAATAGAAGCGTGGAAAAGTTCCAATGTAGATACGGACACAGATTTCTTTGACGTCATTTCTTAGAGTTTGAGATATTCATCTTGAAATAGTTCATTAACTGAATCTAAATGGAAAGTCGAAATCATATTAAATTTTCGCATCAGCTGCACTGGCAAATCTTTCATGTTCGTTGGCATGTCTGAAAGCAGTCCGTTGTATCTCTCAAAACTAAACAGCCAAAAGCCATAAACTGAGCCAAAGTTCTCAATATGCAATAGATTCCTGTATGTGGCAATGCAGGTGCATGTTGGCTGTGATGAAGTATTTGCCATATTGCCTCATGACCTCTACGCTGAATTTTTTCATGAATCTACTACCAATATCCAAATTAACTCTGTTTATCACTGGCTGACAGAAATGTCTACATGCTAACACAAAGTTGTGCCAAATTCTAGGATGAATTGAGTCTAAAATGCCATTGAGACAAATCAGCGAATATATATGGACTATATATATGGAATATATATGGACCCAGTGTTTCCACTCTTTTGCTGTCATTTATATTTGTTGGACTCCGACCAATGTTGCTCGGGATTTTTTTTTTGTGAATGCGTGTAGAAAGAGTACTTAGGTCACACTCGGCTAAAATTCCTTGCTTTCACCCAGTAAGCGAACATCTTCTTTGCGGTCCCCAGGAAGAGGTTATGCATCGGGTCAATCGCAGTCATCGTGCTTGGATTGAAGTATGGCAGTCGCAGAAATGGTGTGAATCTATATCTAAAAAAGAACATTAAAATCCTTAATGACATTCAAACAATCTTATTTTTAAAGTAACGCCTTTTGTAGGTTTCTCTAATGACATTATCCTTTGATATAATTGAGGATGAGATATAGCACCCATTACTAAATACCAGCCAGTCAGCTTTCAGTTCTCAATTACAGAAACCAATTACCTGGTAAACAAACCAAGACTTATTATGTGCAAGCTTAAAATATCAACTCATTACTGAGTTTTTACCAAAATGTTTGAGTACTTGCACACAATAGATCACACAGACATGGGATTTTCTCAAAAAATATTAGGTAAATGTAAGTAATGTACCCAAATACGCAGCGTGTCTGTAGCTCTGAATGTCCCAAGTAATTTAATTCTATTACATATGTTTACAAGGAATATTAAACCAAAACAATAGCTCTACAAACACTTACAGCATCTTGCCATGAACCAGCCAACAACTTCAAACACCCTCCCTGTCAATATTATGTAACACACCTGACTGGCTGCAGAGGAATACATGACTCCCTTAATTACCACTAGACATTCCCAATACACGAGGTATTAACATATGCAGGTTGAAAAGTGAATGTCCATGACAGTAGATTCTAAATGTCCAGTGAATTATTTCAGTGGCAATATTTTGCTTTCTAAAACTGACTCCAGCCTCAATGATTAAGAAGTTAACTTAATGCTTGGCAAACATAGTGTGAAATTTTCGGAAACTGGGATATTGGCTGAGCGCATGCTGAACAGTTTGAAAGGACTGTTAATTTGCTCATGGAACAACTTGGTACCGAAAAAGAATGCAATACCTTGAAGTTTTACCAAAATGAGAACTATATATATACTACAATTGATAATTCTCACTGGCTTAGGAATCTGTACAGCTTTCTATGGCTTTCCGTAGTGTAGAAGACGATGAAAACAGGGTAACCATAAGCCAATCAAGCCTTTCAAGGTACTGCACTATTCATTATCTCAAGTCTAGAGTATTTTTAAGATTGATCCAGTTCATATCCCAAGAGTTTAAGCTAGATTTGCATAACGACAATTATGATGTTTTTGGAATAAAACTGAATGCATATTTTTAAAAACCTCTGGATGAGCAATACCAAAAAAAGGCTTGAAAATATACAAAGAATTATTTTCAACTAGAAGAAACGAAACCTAACTTTGATAGGGAAAATAACAGTTATCAAATATTTGGCTTTATCTACTATTGTTCATATCCTCTCTTCTCTCTCGAATCCTCCTACAAATTTTGTAACGAACTTGAACAAAATATGTTCATATGGAATGGCAAAAGGGACACAATAAAACGAACTAGTCTAATGCGAAAGTACGAAGACAGTGAAGTGGTCTTAGGATTGTTTATGTGAAAACTTTTATTGAATCATTGAAAATTTCTTGTTTAAAGAGATATGTTTCTAAATCAAATGGTTATAGTTTAGCTGGCTTTCCTATAAAGCACATTCTCTAGGAGCGAATATTAACAAACAATACAAACTTGTGAATCCATTTTGGAAAGATGCACTGGGTGCTTAGCATAGATATATTAAAGCTTATGTATCGAAATATATCAACATAAATGAAATACGTATGCAACCACTCTGGTTAATAAATCACCAGTATTACAATCCAGACTTGATCATCAACAATATTGGCTCAAACGAGGAATAATTAATGTTATGGATATATGCAATGATAACGGGTTTCTTTCGTTTGATGAACAAAATACGATATTATGGGGACAGTTCTGGATCAGAACCGTGTCATTCTTAGTATTCCCAAGAAGTGGAGAGATGCTATTCGAATATTCAGCCTCTCGACCATAACAACTTTGCCAAAAAATATCCCTTGGAATGATCTTATTAAACCTTGAAAGGGCACAAGACTATTTTACGATAATCTCATATCTGAAGCTCCGTGCAACTTTCTAAAAATATGTTATTAATGGGAGAGCGAACTAAATGAACAAATCAGTTGGAGAGACATATGTTTTAATTATAGAAAATGCAGGAAAGACACAAAGCTATTGAAATTTCGAATACAAATTTATACATAGAGCTATCTATACTAAGAGAGAGTTGTTGAAAATGAAATTAGTTGATAATGGCTTATGTTCATGTGGTTCAAGCGAGAATATTTATTATATATATGTTGAGTGTCCTAGCATTAGAATCTTTTGGGCAGAATTCGCAAATTTTATTAATCGAGCCTTAAAGGGATACTGCGTCGAGGATAAAAATGAGATCACTTTTATCTACCTAAGAGTATGTTGATAAGCGTGCCTGCAAATGAGTTACGCTCCGCTTCACTGTCTACATGCAATAGTTTGGGTTACTAATTACTTGAATTGTCTTAATGTGGGGTCTGTGACTCTTTACCAGACATGTTTATCAACATAGGTAGATACATCTGATTTCACATTTCCATGCCCATGCATCATTAACGACTGGATCGTCATGGTCTGTCCATTTACTCTTGTTCCCACTAGTGATAGTAAAACTATATGTCAACTGTCATGTTGTATACTATGAAACAATGATTGTATCCAACTGGAGTGAATAAAAAAAACTTTAAAAAGATTGATCCAGTTTATAATCAATCGTTCAAATTACTTTAACAGTGTTTTCTTTAAAGCATCATATTGTACAATTTCCAATTTTTAGCATATAAAAGGTAATTATTTTATTAAGTTTTAATCACGCTGTTACCATTTATTATTTTAGCCTACATATTCTCTTACCGTATCATTACATTTTACTGTCTAGTTTCTATTGAACCAGAAGAGGTAAACAAGTTCATCAATCATAGTCTGATGTTAATAACACATTTTCCACAAACAAATTTAAGTTTACCTTCCCAATATCTTTCTTTCTTGTCACTGTTTCTGCTGCATCAACCATTTTCGCCCACTTGATGTGATCTTCCCTGGATCTTGCAAGGCCACTTGTCCAAGTCCGTAAGTCCGAAATCTCTGCCATCTTTGCTCCACATGGGTTTCGAACAATGAGAACAACCTTGTATGGCACCATGACCAAGGTATCCACAGAGCTTCCGAGCAGCTGGAATATCAGCTGCAGCACACATCAAAGCCATCCTCACAGTCACTGGGTCTGACAAACCAGGTACAAACACTGGAACACCATTCCATAGAGCTTTTAATTCACTTACTAAAGGTTTAAGAAAAGAGGCAAGGCTTTCCGGCTCTTTGGAGAGTGGAGCACACAATTTTTCTTCTTGAATCTCTCCTCCCTTGGCAAATTTCGGAAAACCAAATATATTGCTCCTACCGACTTATCAGACCTCCCACTACTGCTGGTCAACATTGATCATACAACCAAAGTCATGAGGCATGTTTAAGAAATCTGAATTAGCAAAATTCATAAAGTTCTTCCAAATATTATCAAAATTGTCTGGGTCAATATTAAGGAGTTTTCGGGCAGAATACAACGTTCTTGGTATAATGTTGGCAAAAAGTTTGCAGATATTAGAAAATGGAGACAGGACTGAAACTATTTTACTCAACAGCAACAACAATTTTGTAATACATGAGCCACTGAGATTGGGGGACAACTGAATGGATAATAGTGATGCTATGACCCAGGAGACAATATTCAGGCCAGAAGGTGTTGTTCCTGTGTTTGAGTCATCAATGTCATATTCACTGTGATCTTCAGGTGGTAGTTGATCCGTTCCAAGTGACTAAGGGAAAGGGAAAAAAACATTAGAAACAATCATTGATGATTTACTACTGAGAGTCAAGGCAAGCAGGAATCCGAGTAATATCCAGATTTATTTTTCTTACATCTTGGAGGGACAGCATGAATTGGAGACAAAACTCAATGGGACATTGTTGGTTTATGTAAAAAGAAAACTGAAACAGTATCCAGTTGATATTTGTCACTAAGGGTTTTAATTGGTGACAAATTGAGTCGAGAACAAATAATTTTCATAGGTAGGATTTGCGTCCGATCCCATTCTCATTTATCAAGTTTATGAGAAATCGTCTTGGCTGCAAATTATGTGTAATTTTCCTTTTTCTTTCAAGATAATGACAGTATTTTATATCCTTTAGTTTTAAAACATTTAACATGGCGATCTATGGGAAACGATTTTATATAATGTACAAATGAAAGTAAATCGAATGAATAAAACTTTGTGACGACAATTTAACTTATGTACTTCAAGGTTTTTTTAATTTATGATATCTTCATCTTGATATCCCCCCGTGGGGTGCCCGGGTTAGAATAGGCACTCAGTTCCTCCTGCTTGGCCCCGTGGGGTGCCCGGGTTAGAATAGGCCCTCAGTTCCTCCTGCTTGTCGTAAGAGGCGACTACAAGGGGGCAGTCTGTTTGCCATGGGCTGCGACCTGTAAGGGTGGAGGAAGGATGCCTGGTGGTTGAGGGATGTGTTTAGTTTAAAGCTAACACTGAACAATACACTGCTTCGGCCCCAACTTCATCTAGACAGGTGGCCAGATGGGCCCGGTCTGGTCAATCGGCTGGTCATGCCAAGCACTTGGTTGCGCACATCTTTTCTATCCTTCTTCTTACGCTGCTACCTTTCTCTTTACAATTAGTTTCTCTACTTTCTCGGTGCTCTCTTGCATACCTTCACTACCTTTCCACAATTCTTTCCTTCCTGATGATGTACTATCCCTACTCTCGGCACTCTCTCTCAGTGCTCTCTTGCACACATTCATCAACTTTACTCAGCTTCCAAGATAGCGGTGGCCAATGGGCCAATCCAGTGAAACATTGGCAACGTTTTAGTGGAGTATATCATCCTGGTATCCCCGGTGCTGTCAGCAGGAGACCCGCTGACACAGCATTGCCCTTGTTGGTGCTCCGTGGTGGGTGGGGATCCAGTTTGACGAAATGCTTACCAACCGAACATGAATCGTTCAGTTAAAAACAAGCGAAATTTGTCAACAGATGATTGTCCCTCTTCTGAGGAAGAGGCAACATCATCAAAATCATCTAAAATTTCAAAATCATCCAAATCAAAACCTTCAACTTCAATTTTTACTTCTAATCCAACTTCAAGCACCTTTCCGCGATTTCTGGTCATTTCATCCACTGATGATAAACCTCTCCGTCTCAATCCTTTCGCCACCGCCAAGACCATTCAAGGTCTGGCCGGTGATGTAAAGGAAGTAAAGAAGATAAGGAATGGGTACCTTCTTGTGGAAGTTAAATCAAAACAACAAGCAGCATCTCTACTAACCTTGCAGGCCATTATTGATAAACCTGTTAAGGTTACTCCTCATACATCGCTAAACAGCAGCAAAGCCATCATCCGGGATAAGGATCGCTGTCTTGATGATTCATCCGAACAGGAGCTTCTTGACAACCTGAAGAGCCAGGGAGTGACTGCTGTTAAGCGTTTCACTATCAAGAAGGAGGATAACATCATCAAGACGCGAACTTATCTCCTAACATTTTCAACTCCACAGGCTCCAAAAACTGTGTATGCAGGATATTACAAACTCCCAACAGAACTGTATATCCCTAACCCACTCCGTTGCTACCGGTGCCAGAAGTTTGGCCATGGAAGCAATTCCTGCAAGGCGGATGAGCGTGTTTGTCCACAGTGTGGCAAACCCGACGATGAAAGCCATCCAGAGAAGTGCAAGGAGTTGCTGAAATGCGCCAACTGTGCTGGTGAACATCTGGCTTCCTCCAAGGAGTGCCCACGGTGGCAACAGGAATCCAAAATACTCAAACTTAAATTCACCCAGAATATATCTTTCCCCGAAGCTAAACGGCTGGTTCTTGAGGGTCCTAAACCCTCATACTCAACCATAGTATCATCAGCAACTGCCACTAAATGCTCTGTATCAACCCAGACAGACATTCAGTGGGTGAGTGATCCCCCAACTCAATACAAACTCCGCAATTCAACCTCTTCCACAATAGGTACCATGACATTCCCTCTTCTGTCCCTTACAGAGCCTGTCAAACCGACAGGATCTAAAATACCTCCAACTACAAACATAAATCCAAAACCATCATCCTCAAAACAAAATTCTAAAAATTCAAAATCCAAATCCAAATCAGCAAACCGCACTCCCAAAGGCCAGAGGAGTGCGGTTGAGGTCTACAACAAATATGGATCTCTTGACCATGAGTCTGATGACGTCCTTATGGACGCATCAGACACAGCCTCTCTTAACAACTCCCCCAAAAAGGGGCACAGGGCTCGGTCCAAGGACCGTCGACTTTCTCCTGTAAAACCTCCATCATGAGGCTTTTAATATTTTATTTTATCCTAGCATCCATGGCGATTCTCCAGTGGAATTGTCGAGGCTTTAAGGTTAATTTTAATGAATTGGGCTTGTTGGCCCAACAATACAATCCCCAAGCTATTTGCCTTCAAGAAACTCATCTTAAACAATCTGATACAGTTGCAATAAGACCATTCACTTTTTATAACTCTTTCTCCCCTTCTGCTGATAGGGCAAAAGGGGGTGCATCAATTTTAGTACGTGATGGAATTATCCACAGAGAAATTCCATTAAAAACACAATTACAAGCTGTAGCTGTCAGCTTATCATTATTTAAAACTTTAACTCTCTGCTCATTATATATTCCACCATCTCAAGATCTTACTATAAAAGATCTTGATCAACTTATTACCCAATTACCTAAACCTTATATCATCATGGGTGACTTCAACGGTCACAATCCCCTCTGGGGTAGTAATACCCTAGACTCTAGGGGTAAAATACTCGAAAGTTTCCTTACCCAAAATGATTTATGTCTATTCAATGATGGTTCAAACACATATCTACATCCTGCTACAGGATCATATACAGCTATAGATTTATCAGTAACTGATGCATCCCTTTTACATGACTTTTCATGGTCAGTCCATGAGGATACATGTGGAAGTGACCACTTCCCCATTGTATTAGAACCCTCATCACCTATTCCCGAGGAGCACAATCCTCGTTGGAAATTTTCCAAAGCTGATTGGGGTACATTTTCTACCCTCTGCCGTGAACATATTATATATGATGAAATAATCAATGCAACTGATCCTGTTGAGGCCTTTTCTAAAGGTCTCATTGATATAGCAACTGAAACTATCCCTAAAACCTCGGCAAATCCACGCATTCACAAGCCATGGTTTAATGAAACCTGCGATACTGCCATAAAGGCACGTAAAAAAGCTGAACGCAAGCTCAGTAAACGACCTACAAGAATTAATTTAGATAACTGTCGCAAGGCTCGAGCTAAAGCTCGACGCACAGTCAACCAACAAAAACGTGAATCTTGGAGAGGCTATGTCTCTAAGATCAATTCCAGAACACCTATCAGCAAAGTCTGGAATATGATTAGTAGAATTAAAGGCAAAGGTTCCAAATCTACAATAAAACATCTTAAGGTCAATGATGACCTTCTCACCTCAAAATCTGACATTGCCAATAAGTTGGCTGAAACAATCTCTAAAAATTCTTCATCTGCAAATTATGTCCCTGCTTTCCAAAAGTACCAAAAGGTACAGGAAAAACGACCACTTAATTTCAAATCTGACAATGGAGAAGATTATAATGAACACTTCTCCTTGTCAGAGCTCAAAACTGCACTTTCTAAAGCTCATGATACAGCAACCGGCCCTGATGAAATCCATTATCAGCTTCTAAAACATTTACCGGAACCTTGCCTTGAGGTTCTACTCCAGGTATTTAATCATATATGGGAAACGGGTGAATTTCCATCTTGTTGGCACAACGCTACTATTGTGCCAATCCCAAAACCTGGGAAGGATCATACAGACCCTTCCAACTACCGTCCTATAGCCTTAACAAGTTGCGTATGTAAAACTATGGAACGGATGATCAATGATCGTCTAGTTTGGTACTTGGAAAAAAATAAATTACTAACAGATATTCAATGTGGTTTCCGCAAACAACGCAGTACCACTGATCATCTAGTTCGTTTAGAATCATTTATTCGTGATGCATTTATTAATAAACAACATGCTGTGTCTATCTTTTTCGATTTAGAAAAAGCTTATGACACTACATGGAAGCATGGCATCCTAAAAGATTTATTTGAATTTGGCTTGCGAGGTCGTATGCCTCATTTTATATCTAATTTTTTACATGACCGCCAATTTAAAGTGTGCGTGGGTTCCACCCTTTCTGATTTCTTTGATCAAGAAATGGGTGTCCCACAAGGCAGCATTTTATCTGTCACATTATTTAGCATCAAAATTAACAGCTTGGCTAAAGTCTTAAATGACCATACAGATGGTTCACTTTTTGTGGACGATTTTGGAGTTTCCTGCAGAGGCAAAAATATGCCATCAATCGAGCGCCAATTGCAACTCTGCCTCAATAAAATCCATCAATGGTCGTTGGAAAACGGCTTCAAATTTTCCAAAGCTAAAACATCTTGTGTGCATTTTTGCAATATGCGCAAAATGCACAAAGATCCAGAACTCTTTCTGGATAAAACTCCAATCAAAGTCGTTCCTGAGGCCAAGTTTCTTGGTCTCACATTTGATAGTAAATTATCATTTATCCCACACATTAAAAACCTTAAAGCTAAATGCTTAAAGGCATTAGACCTTTTAAAGGTCGTTTCAAATAATAAATGGGGTGGAGATGAAGAAACTCTTCTTCATCTCTATCGATCACTCATCCGCTCCAAACTAGATTATGGATCCATAATATATGGATCTGCTCGCCCCTCTTATATTAAAATGCTAGACACAATCCATCACCAGGGTCTCAGGCTTTGTCTTGGGGCCTTCAGAACTTCACATGTTGAAAGCCTTTACGTTGAAGCTGATGAGCCATCTCTTGAAGATCGGCGCATCAAGCTAGCACTTCAATATATAACCAAACTAAAATCAAACCCTTCAAAGCCTGCGTACAACTGCGTATTCAATCCTGAATACCAGCAGTTGTATAACTCAAAACCTAAAGCAATTCCACCACTCGGTATCAGACTTCAACAACATGTTGAAGATTCTGATATCGACCTAACAACAATAGCAGAGCACGGTTTGCTTGCCACTCCGCCATGGCAGGTGGTCAGGCCCCGTGTCAACCTCTCACTATCTACTCATAAAAAAGCAAATACAGACCAATTAATATTTCAACAGGCATTTTTTGAACTACGTGATTTTTTCGCAGATTATAAACCAATTTACACAGACGGCTCTAAGGATGGACCCACAGTTGCAGCAGCAACTGTGACTCCTTCAACAACATATGTTTCAAGGCTGCATGATGGCAGCAGCATCTTTACTGCCGAAGCTAAGGCCATCCTTAAGGCCGTCCATCACATTAAAAATTCAACTCCAAATAATTACATTATTTTTTCTGATTCACTTTCTTGCCTACAAGCAATTAAAAACTGTAAGAGTGATCACCCAATTATCAGGGATATTTTATTACTTCATAATTCTTGTCTGCAATGCGACATCGTCTTCTGCTGGCTTCCTAGCCATATGGGCATAAGAGGTAATAACAAAGCTGACTCAGCTGCTAAATCCGCATTAAACCTCAAAAATATTTCTCCTACCAAAGTTCCATATACGGATTCCAAACCTGCTATTAAATCTTACATTAAACAACGTTGGAAGTCCCAATGGGACCAACAACACCATAACAAACTTCACACTATTCAACCTCATTTAGGTTACAAATCTCTATCCTCTTTTACCCGGCAGGAAGCTTGTGTCCTACGACGATGTCGTATTGGACACTCTCATCTTACTCACTCATATCTTTTAAAGGGGGAAGATCCCCCAGTATGTATACCCTGTCAGTGTCCTCTCACAATCAAACACATTCTATGTGAGTGTTGGGACACTGCACATATCAGGGAAACTTTTTATCCTTCTATTTCAATCAATCAAGTTTTTACTCATTTCGGTGAGCATCGTGTTTTAGATTTTTTGAAGGCTATACACCTTATCGACAAATTGTAAATTTTAACTTTTCATTATCAGCTTTTATTCAACTTGTGATAATACGCTGATGTTTTTACGGCCTTCATGTCGTGTTCTGTTTTTCAATTGCAATTTTCATTTTTAAATTAGGCAAATAAATTAAATATCTCGCCGCTAATGGCTGCAATACTGCCGAAGCGGCGTTAAACAATAACTCACTCACTCACTCCTCCTGCTTGTCGTAAGAGGCGACTAAAGGGGACAGTCCGTTTGCTGTGGGCTGCGACCTCTACGGGTGGATTACAAGGATGGTTCTAACGATGGACCTACAGTTGCAGCAGCAACTGTGACTCCTTCAACAACATATGCTTCAAGACTGCATTATTCAAAACTTTAACTCTTTGTTCTTTATATATTCCACCATCTCAAGATCTTACTATAAAAGATCTTGATCAACTTGTTACCCAATTACCTAAACCTTTTATTATCATGGGTGACTTCAACGGTCACAATCCCCTCTGGGGTAGTAATACCCTAGACTCTAGGTAAAATACTCGAAAGTTTCCTCACCCAAAATTATTTATGTCTATTCAATGATGGTTCAAACACATATCTACATCCTGCTACAGGATCATATACAGCTATAGATTTATCAGTAACTGATGCATCCCTTTTACATGACTTTTCATGGTCAGTCCATGAGGATACATGTGGGAGCGACCACTTCCCCATTGTATTAGAACCCTCATCACCTATTTCTGAGGAGCACAATCCTCGTTGGAAATTTTCCAAGGCTGATTGGGGTACATTTTCTACCCTCTGCCGTGAACATATTATATATGATGAAATAATCAATGCAACTGAACCTGTTGAGGCCTTTTCTAAAGGTCTCATTGATATAGCAACTGAAACTATTCCTAAAACCTCGGCAAATCCACGCATTCACAAGCCATGGTTTAATGAAACCTGCGATACTGCCATTAAGGCACGTAAAAAAGCTGAACGCAAGCTCAGTAAACGACCTACAAGAATTAACTTAGATAACTGTCGCAAGGTACGAGCTAAAGCTCGACGGACAGTCAACCAACAAAAACGCGAATCTTGGAGAGGCTATGTCTCTAAGATCAATTCCAGAACACCTATCAGCAAAGTCTGGAATATGATTAGTAGAATTAAAGGTAAAGGTTCCAAATCTACAATAAAACATCTTAAGGTCAATGATGACCTTCTTACATCAAAATCTGACATTGCCAATAAGTTGGCTGAAACAATCTCTAAAAATTCTTCATCTGCAAATTATGTCCCTGCTTTCCAAAAGTACCAAAAGGTACAGGAAAAACGACCACTTAATTTCAAATCTGACAATGGAGAAGATTATAATGAACACTTCTCCTTGTCAGAGCTCAAAACTGCACTTTCTAAAGCTCATGATACAGCAACTGGCCCTGATGAAATCCATTATCAGCTTTTAAAACATTTACCGGAACCTTGCCTTGAGGTTCTACTTCAGGTATTTAATCATATTTGGGAAACAGGTGAATTTCCATCTTGTTGGCACAATGCTACTATTGTGCCAATCCCAAAACCTGGGAAGGATCATACAGACCCTTCCAACTACCGTCCTATAGCCTTAACAAGTTGTGTATGTAAAACTATGGAACGGATGATCAATGATCGTCTAGTTTGGTACTTGGAAACTAATAAATTACTAACTGATATTCAATGTGGTTTCCGCAAACAACGTAGTACCACTGATCATCTTGTTCGTTTAGAATCATTTATTCGTGATGCGTTTATTAACAAACAACATGCTGTGTCTATCTTTTTCGACTTAGAAAAAGCTTACGACACTACATGGAAGCATGGCATCCTAAAAGATTTATTTGAATTTGGCTTGCGAGGTCGTATGCCTCATTTTATTTCCAATTTTTTACATGATCGCCAATTTAAAGTGCGCGTGGGCTCCACCCTTTCTGATTTCTTTGATCAAGAAATGGGTGTCCCACAAGGTAGCATTTTATCTGTCACATTATTTAGCATCAAAATCAACAGCTTGGCTAAAGTCTTAAATGACCATACAGATGGTTCACTTTTTGTTGACGATTTTGGAGTTTCCTGCAGAGGCAAAAATATGCCATCAATCGAGCGCCAATTGCAACTCTGCCTCAATAAAATCCATCAATGGTCGTTGGAAAACGGCTTCAAATTTTCCAAAGCTAAAACATCTTGTGTGCATTTTTGCAATATGCGCAAAATGCACAAAGATCCAGAACTTTTTCTGGATAAAATTCCAATCAAAGTCGTTCCTGAGGCCAAGTTTCTTGGTCTTACTTTTGACAGCAAATTATCATTTATCCCTCATATTAAAAACCTAAAAGCTAAATGCTTAAAGGCATTAGACCTTTTAAAGGTCGTTTCAAATAATAAATGGGGTGGAGATGAAGAAACTCTTCTTCATCTCTACCGATCACTCATCCGCTCCAAACTGGATTATGGATCCATAATATATGGATCTGCCCGCCCCTCATATATCAAAATGCTAAATACAATCCACCACCAGGGTCTCAGACTTTGTCTTGGGGCCTTCAGAACTTCACCTGTTGAAAGCCTTTACGTTGAAGCTGATGAACCATCTCTTGAAGATCGGCGCATCAAGCTAGCACTTCAATATATAACCAAATTAAAATCAAACCCTTCAAATCCTGCATACAACTGCGTATTCAATCCTGAATACCAGCAGTTGTTTAACTCAAAACCCAAAGCAATTCCACCACTCGGTATCAGACTTCAACAACATGTTGAAGATTCTGATATCGACCTAACAACAATAGCAGAGCACGGTTTGCTTGCCACTCCGCCATGGCAGGTGGTCAGGCCCCGTGTCAACCTCTCTTTATCTACTCATAAAAAAGCAAATACAGACCAATTAGTATTTCAACAGGCATTTTTTGAACTACGTGATTTTTTCGCAGATTATAAACCAATTTACACTGACGGTTCTAAGGATGGACTCACAGTTGCAGCGGCAACTGTGACACCTTCAACAACATATGCTTCAAGGCTGCATGATGGCAGCAGCATCTTTACTGCCGAAGCTAAGGCCATCCTTAAGGCCGTCCATCACATTAAAAATTCAACTCCAAATAATTACATCATCTTTTCTGATTCACTTTCTTGCCTACAAGCAATTACAAACTGTAAGAGTGATCACCCAATTATCAGGGATATTTTATTACTTCATAATTCTTGTCTCCAATGCGACATCGTCTTCTGCTGGCTTCCTAGCCATATGGGTATAAGAGGTAATAACAAAGCTGACTCAGCTGCTAAATCAGCATTAAACCTCAAACATATTTCTCCTACCAAAGTTCCATATACGGATTCCAAACCTGCTATTAAATCTTACATTAAACAACGTTGGAAGTCCCAATGGGACCAACAACACCATAACAAACTTCACACTATTCAACCTCATTTAGGTTACAAATCTCTATCCTCTTTTACCCGGCAGGAAGCTTGTGTCCTACGACGATGTCGTATTGGACACTCTCATCTTACTCATATCTTTTAAAGGGGGAAGATCCTCCGGTATGTATACCCTGTCAGTGTCCTCTCACAATCAAACACATTCTATGTGAGTGTTGGGACACTGCACATATCAGGGAAACTTTTTATCCTTCTATTTCAATCAATCAAGTTTTTACTCATTTCGGTGAGCATCGTGTTTTGACTTTTTGAAGGCTATACACCTTATTGACAAATTGTAAATTTTAACTTTTCACTATCAGCTTTTATTCAACTTGTGATAATACGCTGATGTTTTTACGGCCTTCGTGCCATGTTCTGTTTTTCAATTGCAATTTTCTTTTTAAAATTAGGCTAATAAATTAAATATCTCGCCGCTAATGGCTGCAATACTGCCGAAGCGGCGTTAAACAATAACTCACTCACTCACTCAAGACTGCATGATGGCAGCAGCATCTTTACTGCAGAAGCTAAGGCCATACTTAAGGCCGTCCATCACATTAAAAACTCAACTCCCAACAATTACATTATCTTTTCTGATTCACTTTCTTGCCTACCGCCAGGGGCACGGCAACTTTGTCTGCAGTAGAGAACTGTTCTACACGCAGTAAGGTTTGGGTGCAATGCTACACTGAATTTCAGTGCAGTACCACCCATGGTTAGCTAGTTCCAGCCGTTGCTCGCAGGTTTCAACGCAATGCATAGCAACATGGTGTTGCAGGCTTTCTCCCTGCACTCATACTAGCAGCCGTGATATAAGTGAAATACTCTTGAAAGCGGCGTTGCTCGAATTGGGGACGGTTCAGGCTTGTGGGTGGTATTTCTTATGGTGAGTGTTTTCATGATAGGCTTGGTGGATATCCATTGAGTGATGGAATGTGTGTCCTTTCGATGTTTTAGTTCTTTATTGAGGGCATCAGTTGACAGATTGATTTAATCACATCTTATGAGTATGGCTATGCTTGATAAGTGGATGTTAACATGAATTGTATTGGGTATGCTGGTCAGTTTGTGTGTTGGCTTGCGATATACAGATGTTCTCAGTCATTGCCCAGTAGCTTGCAAGGAGACATCTGAGATGGGAGTCAGTTTCTGGTTCCATTGTCAACCTGGTTCTTGAAAGGATGTCATGAAAATCTCTGTCATTAGGGAAGATAGTTGTATGTCCATTCGAAATCCGTGGATCTTGTCAGTGAAGATAAAATAGAAGTAGACCATTGCAAAGCAGCTGATGGTTAACTTGGTGTCTAGCTGTTCAATGCTTGGGTTTTGCAGACAAAGTCGGAAGCTAAACCAAGAACGAAGTATAAGGAACAAAACAACAGACAAAGAGCAAACGATCCGAGCCTAAGTTTATTCCAAGGAGCATCGTAAGACAAAGGGGACCAACCATTGTGGCTGAGACTGCTCGGATCTCATGCGGGTCGGAACGCGATGATTGCATCGATGACTGCCGACCTCAGGTATACCCCCAACGCTCGCTTGTCCAGCTCTTGTTTGGCTTCTCGGCCATTTCTCAGCCTGCGGGTACGTTGCACTTACACCATCACTCCAGAGCAGATCTCTCCGTGGATGAATCGGAAAAGGTTCCTGATGACAACGCTGCTGGAGAGGAACGAACCACGGTCGGGCTGGCCACCAGTGGGGCGACCAGAAGAAGTCAAAGGACTCAAGTTGTTCCCATCTTGGCTACCACTCGGGAAGCTGTCCATCTCCTCCCACCCTAACGAGAGCGCGTCTAAGCCCATTGCGGGGGCGGGAAAGCGCAGTGGTTAGCGCGTTCGGCTTTGGATCAAGAGGTCCAGAGTTCGAATCTGCTGAATGAGCTGCCATTTTTCGAGTTCCTTTTGGGTACGAAAAACACTGGGGAGTAAAATCCCGGAGTTAGATGCGGGGTCAGGACCTCCTGCACCGCCCCCTTGGAGATTAAGATCTCCACCTGTTCCAAGGTAGGTAGGGAGCCGGTCCTGTGACAAGCGACGCTCCCATGGAGGACAGGTACGAGGAGGAGACAAGACGGGAATGCGGAAGCCCTGACCCAGTATCCGACAAACGGACAGGTCTAACCCTAACAGCTCTCAGTTGCTGACAAAGCACTGAAGCCGGCCCCCAGCGACCCCTCCGCAGCAAATGTCTGACAGCAACAGGGTTATGTTGACAATCATCCAATTTTAGAATCGTAGAGTGTCAGTCCGTCCTTCAAATATGCATCACCAGTGAAACAGCTAATGTATTTTCGAATTTTCCGGAAGATATGGAAAGAGAGGTAACTGAATGCATGACAACTGACTGTTGTCAGTCCCTTTTCTGTCGTCAGTGTCAGGGTTCAAAACCTAGTGACCCTTAAACTTTTTGAACCCATAATACCTAAAATTAGGTAAATAAATATATGATGAAAATGGCATAATCATAACACATTAATTTGTACATTTAAACTTTATATGATGTGTTTGTTCATTGGCTTATAAACAGTTTGAAAAGTGCAACTTAAACTGGTATAGATGTATGTATACCGATCAGAAGATAGCATATCTCTAAAATGTCTAGGTCTGAGTTAATGATATATTCCATTATTCTATTTGTCAGAGAAGAAGCACTTACACATAATTACAGGTGTTTAAGATATTATTAAAAGGAATTAGTATCAATTTAATATGATATTCTATATTTTGTAAATATATTTACACATATTAAGTATCCTCTGTTAAGCAAAAATTCCATTTTACATGCTTAAATGAATTTGTCAATTTTACATGTAAATGTGTCTTTTTGCAATATGTTATTTGTCATCGTAGAAGCTATTATTAATTGAGGACAATTAATTATAACGTTATCCGTCAGTTGCCATAACTTACATACTTTATTATGAAAATCAATTAATCACCATTTGGTAGCCAGTCGATGGATTTTAGGGCCACCTTCATCAGTCAGACACAGAAAGTAAACACTGAATTTTGGGAATTGGTACAGATACTCTCAGAACAGCCATGCTCTATGTTTAAGTATCTGGTCTTTTTCACACCCAATTCGTTTAAAACCTAAACATCACACAAGCCAGGAGCCCAAGAAGGATGTTTATATGTGCCATGGAATCAATATATCGACATCCCGCCACCTACTATATCAACAATCACACTCTGAAGACCGTATTGACAACATATTAGATCAAGCTCCATTTTGGTACTGCCCTTATAATGTCGATGATGTCAGTGTCGTTGTTATTCAGGGTGAATACACCAACTGTTTGTTCACACAGAATCCTGACAATAAATACACATTATGTGATGCTGATTACAGCTTTAGATTCATGCAAACCTTTGAATGTTTATAACATGTGTTCATTACGAAACCCAGACAAATTAATCATATATTACTTGTGTCGTATTTGTTCACACATCAATATAAATAGATTCACAATGTAACGATGATACTTTAAAAAACACAAGGTCTTCATTTTTGTATTGAGAAAGTCGGTATATGGAGACTGTTTTGTATTGTTTTGTCGAATATCATTTCTAACTCATCGAGTTGACTGAGAAAGTGATATGTTCACGAGTGGCGCAGTGAAAATGACATTCCACACTCCACGAGACACCAGTACGCGAGTATAAAATAAACATACATGTAGCATGGCAGGGGCATGTGAAGTTAATTTATTTCTTGATAAAATTGAGAAAAATATTTCAAAAATTATTTCCAAACTTAGAGTTGCTAATCCTCATTGTTTCATTTACAAAGCAACGTATAAATGAACTACGTACGACAGCAATGTGCGTGACGTCATATGATCCCGACGAAGTGATACGTTTCCCTTTTTTACTTTATTATAATTATATACCTTCAGATTTGGCATTTGTTAATGTTAACATCGCTACCAGCAATAATCTAGATATCTATATGTACAGATACATACGGATGCAGAATACCTATGGTCTTCTACAGTATTAGGCAGGCAATTATTTTGGATATTCAACTCCTTTATTACACAATATCAACATTTCACTGTAGATCCTATATTTTCAAGAGTATCCATGTATTTTCTGCAAATTGTACAAGTATCTACACCCGATTATAACTATTGTGTATCAAAACAAGATTGGTAAACATAAAAAAGACTAGTCATACATATGTTTATGTTCTAGAGTACACACATATCGTTACTTTCGCATTGAATAACCATTTGGCACGATTGCTGAACACACTTGCTTTAACACCTGTCCAAAGTTGTTTTTTCTGTAATTACTTTTCGGAAAAATAAAAGAAGGAATACAAGGCGATGTGGTTATGTGACATGAAACTAATTTATTCATATTCAGTGAGTCAGTGAGTGACTAAGTTGTTGTTTAACAGCAACATACATTCATTAGCGGATATATATATATATATGTATATATATAATTATGTTTAATTTCATATTTGCAAATGCAAACAATAAACTATGCGAAGGCTGTAAACCTCAACAAAGTATCACAGAATGTTTCTGTTATAAGCTTATAAATTAAATATAAAAATAATAACATGTCATGTGTAGCTTTTAGATAGTCTAAAATTCAATGTGTAATCTCATTCATTCACCAGCATCAACGTCGAACCCTTTACACACATTGAGAAGTCGCAAATCGATAGGTAAAATTCAACGAGGTGCCTTTTGGCAGCTAATCTACCTCATACATAGCTAACATCATCCTTGACGCATGCTACGTAAACAAGCAAAGGTTTGAGGGCAAATACTGACGTTCTCTTGTTTGTATGGGAGAACTGCTAACGAAGGAAATCATCGATATGTTGGTAAAATATTTTTTTTCTCGTGAAAACATAATAAAATAAATATCTTTTTTTCTAGTCTACTTTCTTCACGAGTCATAATTTGCGCCAGTCACGGTCACCGACTTCATTTCGATAACTTTTCTGTATCAGCGCACTTAATAGCGGAGAAACGTTATTGAAATACAACAAGGTTTAAAGGGGCAGTAGCACGTTTTTTGCAAAATTTATTTTTTTCAAATAACCTATTTATAATGATAGTTTGTGCCATTTAAGTTTACTTTAGAGGGTAAACATCTTATTACACAAACCAATTATCCGTAGTAGTAATAACGGTGTTGCGTATAAAGCAACAATTGCACACACACATTTAATTATTTGGTATGACAAAAACGATTCCCATGGCTTTACTGAGCCATATACACTCATTTTTAGCTTGATTTTTCGAAAAGAGAAGGGTGTTTTACTTTGGTGAAATTATTTTTCGAATACATTTCATCGACTTATTTTAGCAAAAACACGTGCTACTGCCCCCTTAAAGGCTCTGTAGCACGTGTTTTTGTATATTGTTCTCATAGTTGCCATGTATTATTAAAGTTTATACAATATATTGATACGTTAATGGGTAAAGCGATTCGTTACATGGCCCGATCAGCCATAGAAAAAGGTTATCCGTATTCGAAGAAAATGATGCAACGTATAAAGCGACAGTCGTGTTGAACTCTTCAGTGTAGATTTGTAAGTTTCATGAAATTTGAGAGTTGTGAGAACACTTTATTTCATTAAGAAGATCGTGCTACAGTGCCTTTAAATTAACCAGTTCTAGAGAGTGGCGCGAGTTACGACTTGAGAGGGAAATTGTTTTCTAGTTTGGGTACAGTAACATTTTATTGTTTTAAATATGTTTGTTTATATTTGACATGTACTGTACTAACAAAGTACTTGAAAGGAATTGTGTAGAGTGCTTCAAACCGAACTTAATTTTAAAAACATAATTATATATAGAAAGTCCTCAAGTTCATTAAGCATTTGTGCATTTAATTGCCGGAAAGCTATTTGAGACTACTTAACAATCTATTACAGAGCGCATGTCATTTGTCAAACAAACTCAAGATATATATTCATATTTGTAAATTGTTTTGGCAAGGTAATTATAACAAGTGTTTGCCACTAACATGGCAATGTCCCCCGCCGGTGACATTGAGTTAGTAAGACACATCATATGAGCTGCTTTATATATTGCATTACTGGTAAAAAGTGACATGATGATCAGCACATTTTAGGACTTTGGGTGCTTGGGTTCATGATATATTCATTTTTGTGTTAATAAGAGTTCTAAAAGTGGTCAAAGTGTTGTGGTGACCTTGAAAATAAGGTCAAGGTCACCAAAATGTACTGATGTGTGTGTCATCACCCAATGTAGGCTGACACCAAATTTGAAGACTTTGGATGCAACATCTCATGAGATATCATGTTAACAAGAGGTCAAAAAGTAGTCAAAAGTGTAGAGGAGACCTTGAAAATAAGGTCAAGGTCATCAAATCGACTGGTGTCTGCGTCATTCTCCAATGTAGACTGACACCAAATTTGAAACATTTGGTCCAACCGGTCATGATATATCGCGTAAACAAGAGTTTGAAAAATGGTCAAAGTGTCGCAGTAACCTTTAAAAAAGGTGAAGAACATGACTACATGATGCAAATGATATGGACAAGTTCATATTAAATACACACGCATGTGCATTTAATTCTTAAAGTATACGTTAAATGACAATTTGGCAGCCATATTTCTCAGGAGAGCTGCCGTCATCCGCCAGAGGTTACTTAATGTTCCCGTGTCTGTTAGTGTAATGGATGTTCACATGCTCGTGTTAGACATACATGCATGTAGATGTAGATCTAAACATAGTGTTACACGACCCAGGAGAAGTAATAAGAGACAATTTGACAGGCAATCAGTGAATAATTGAATTCACACAACATGTACAAGTAACGTCTAAGTCTACTAGGCAAGCTGGTATACACGATTGAACCCGAAGAAGCTATTAGAATGGTGTAGTCAGGTAATGCCTACACATTGACCATAAGTCATTAGACACACGTGGTAGTAAATGATGAAATGATCATTACAATAGTGTAGGGAAGTATGTCATCCACGCTGTGTTTACTACTGGTGTAAGTCTTTCAGCGGCAATTAGAACTGGAATACATAAGAGACCAATAATTTCTGGTTAACAACTACTTCATAAAGTAGATTCGAGGCCTATCTGATTAGAGGCTCCCCCTATCATTCCACCAGATGGAGTGAGCATATAACCTGAAACGTCGTGTATCTACACAGTGAAGTTGTTATCCAGAACATCTTGTCTTAGTACACCTGATTTGTTATGGCATGTATTTCGCCTTCATTGAACCCCGATGAATAAATAAAGTAAGGATATAAAGGGATATGATTATATGTCATGAAATAAATATATTGTTATACGGTCACTGACATATCACAGAAAAACCCTCGCCACTGTTTGTAAATATTTCGAGAAACGATATTACTCAATTCCAGTGTCAATAGATTCGCATAAAATAAAGGTGGAGATTTGCTTTACCTCGATGTTTGCACAGATTGATCAACAACTACAGTTACAACATTATTCACTACCAATAAATACTTTGAAACACTTGCATCAGCAAATGAAAGAATATACTGTAGTGTTTTACATGAGTGGATACCAATTGCAACAGTTAATATCCAACCTTAATGCTATACAAGTGACAATTTTCAATCTTTCTCTGAGACCAAATTAAATAATGGACCTATGTATGTATGTTATATGTACTTCAGTTATCGTTGAAAATAATTATCTATATATATATATATTACTCACTAAAAATGTCTTCATTCAGTAAAACTGATGAGGTGATTTGAGGTTTAACGCTGCTTTCAAGAGTGTTTCACATATATCTCGGCTGGTGGTATTATGGCAGGGAGAAATCCCACCATTTGGCTATGCATCGCGGAGAAACCTGCGAGCATTAGCTGGTACTAGCGAACCATGAATTGTACTATGCTAAACTTCAGTGTAAATTTCACCCAAACCTTACTGCGGGTAGAACAGTTCTCGTCTGCCTCTGGTGGGATTCGAACCTCTGACCTCTAGATGAATTTAGTTAGTATTCTGGTGACTGATCTGTTTTATGTATATATTTTAGACGAAATTGTATAAATGCATAGATAAGTAAAGCGGTGTCTGAACGAAATTAAAATGATCTTTGGTACAAATATGGTAACGAAAGTGAGATTATTGAAATCAGAAAGATTGTGTATACCGTAGATTAAGGGACTGGCGCAGACCTGAGAATATTTTAATTTTGTATTTATAAAAGCAACAGAAGAATTAATAAGGTTTGTCTCATGGGATGTACATTTGTAAGATACATTGACGAATAATAAGGTCTATTTTAGTTTTTAATAATTTCGTTTACATTATGTGTCGCCAAATACAAAGTAGCTTGGATATCACATGTGATTTTCTCTGATAAGTTAAATTTGGGCCAATATTGGTGTTTTTTAGCTGTTCATTGTAAGATGTGTATTTATTACCAGAACATCCAGAGGTATAGTTTTTATTTTCCTATAACTTTGATATACATTTTAGAATTTTCAAATAATCATAACTTAAATTGCATTTACGTCAATTGAAGTCATTAATGAAATCCATGTACAGAATTAAAACAATAAAGTTCTGCTTAAATGCATAAGAATTCATATGTTGGATACATTGATAAAATCTGGCATATAGATGGTCCACGAAATGTATTTGTCAACTAATCATACATTTACTAGAATATCACCATTTTGAAAGCAGCCTTTCGGTTGAAAAAAGCGTTTAAGAACTTCTATTTTATTGATTTATCAATTTACATTAATGTATATAGATTAATGAAGATGTGTTAATGCGTTATTGCTTTTTTGTAACTATATACCACGAAGGTGACAACACAAGGTAGAGTTAGCTGCAATGCTCCGCTCCATATTCATTGGCATCTAAACGAAGCAGAGCCACACTGTGTTGGACGCTGAAGTGGAAATATTACCATAAAAGTATTTTTAGCGCAAGATGTCATTAACGATAGGCAAGAAACATCGGCCGATTCACAGTGAAATACATAAAAATGAATAATGGCCCAAGGCCAATCCAATTTTTCCACTTTATTACAGATGTGCAAGCAAGCTTAAAATTGAGCTCTGTCTTAAAAGCGAGAAATGATAAATCAACCCGAAATGATGAATGCATACGAATGAATGTAAAATAACAAACTATTGTCCATGTTTCGTATCTGTATTATAATATGACTTTTCTCAAAACATTTATATAAAAAATCAATTTTACATGACTACTTGTTCTCCCAGCACGTTACTCTGACAGAAATTCATTTTAGTAACCTGTGGGGAGAGAGTGAAATAACTAACGAGATTGGATAATGCTATTAATGGGACATGAATTTGAAATGATTATAATTAATTTTGTGCAAATAATGCTTATGAGTAAATAGTAGATTCGGTATGAATGAGAAATACATAATAAAGCATAAAATATGTTTCAAATTATTAAAAGCGATAGTTATCTTCAAGTGTTTAGTCAACAATAGCTAGTAGTCTATATATAATCTTGAAATATATATGTTTTATTAACAGCCACTACATTGTATAGTATTGAGTATCATTTCATTAGGAGTTCAAGTATTTGCGGGGATGCCTGTTTGAAACGGTTCAAAATGTTGTTTTGGTAAAGGAGTAATTAGAAGGAAGGGAGGGATTGAGGTTTCATTCTCCTTCCACAAAAGCAGCCAATAAGGTCAATATGCACAGAAAGGGAATCCGTCATGCCAACAGTAAAGTTATTTTAGTCAGTAAAGTTGGTTACCAGGGCATGACACAATTCACAAGAAAAGCACTAAATAGAATTGTGTACGAGCTCCACGCACGAACAAAGTACAGTTCATCGCACTTTTAGTGCCGAACCAATCGCTGAGGACTGCACTATCAGAAGAATTAGTCAGGCGAGATAAAGGAGTTATAGCCATTCGTGAAAAACGTCAGCCAACCCTTCTCTTTGACAATGAAAATCAATTGATTTATTTCTTTGTATCTTTAAGAAAAAAAGAAAAAAATTCAAATAAAAATAGAGAATAATACATTAACATTTTAATTTATATATATATATATATATATATATATATATATATATATATATATATATATATTAAATGTCATTGATTTCAAACCTCTAAAGACGTCGACGTTGTGTAAATTATTATGAGGAAAGCAAGCTCTCTCTCTCTCTCTCTCTCTCTCTCTCTCTCTCTCTCTCTCTCTCTCTCTCTCTCTCTCTCTCTCTCTCTCTCTCTCGACACACACACAATGGAGATGATACCATTTTATGCTTCAGTTGAGTGATTCTAAAATTGAAACTTGAGATAAAAAGCATTTCAGAATAATCAAACAAGATGTGACATTTGATCATATAAGATCAGTTAAGCTAAATGCATCAAAAACGTGACGGAGTAAATCCAAGTGGATTTCATTATAATGGGAATTTTCACAGATGAATTGGTGTACGAAATTGAAGCTATTGAGAATGACGGTTTTTGATGAATTTCTTAAGTGAGAAAATTTGACATACATATTTATTAATACTTGATGCTGCTAGGAATTTTACAGATTAATTAAATAATTAATTGGAATAATAGTATATAGATCACATCTCAATGTTCAATTATTATGTCGTCATTTATTTTACAAGATGACTAAAAGCCTTTCGTCAACAGTACATTGCATTTTGTTATAGTTGAACATTGGATATATTTAAATATTACCCATACGGGTGAGAAGACACAGGTGATTATTTTTGTGATATTTGCACATGTGCTTTCAAGTGATTCTCAACGTTGATTGGTCGGTTACCCGGAGAAAGAATGTCTATGACGTCATAAAACAATGGTCTGACAAGACGAATTATCTTATGACGTCACACTGTTACTGTGGCGACGGGTCCTTCACAGCGGCCGCCCAACATGAAAATGTTATAAGCAAGCGTATTTTGGTCAATTTAATTGCATAATGGGTAATATATAAAATAACCAACTCGGTACGAGTGATTACGGGAAATATCCACTCGTCTAAATAATGTTAAGAGCCACTCGCTAAAGCTCGTGGCTGAACATTATTTAGACTCATGGATATTTCCCGTAATCACTCGTACCGAGTTGGTTATTTTCTAAGTATGTTATAGGAATAGTGCATCCACTGGAGACATTGCCATACACCAATATCGATTAAGCTGTTTGTAATGTCATATATACAGACTATTTCCTTTGTTTTTGCCGAATATCCTTTCTTTCTCACTCCATTTTTGAGATAGAAAAGATATTCGGCAAAATCAAAGGAAATAGTCTATTTATTATAAACTTTTTATCTGCATAATACAATTAAAAACGTTATATTGAAAGGTTGGAGTAGTCTTGATTGACATTATCCTAACTCGCCTAATAATTGCGCTTACAGTTCACGGTAGTGGAGTCCCTTAGTGTCAAAATTGCACAAATCTGGCTTAAAGTATGAAACTTGGCATGAATGATCATTAGACATGCAGGTATTTATTTTGCCTAGGATCCACACTATCTGACCGCGGGAACCTGGTCACTTGACCTAATCCAAAATGCCCGCCAAATGTTCGTTAAAATCAGTTGTAAGCCAAATAAATAATAATGTGCATGAATTTAGTAATATGTTTTATTGTACATGAATGTTTACAGATTACATGTACATCAGCTACAGTCAAAAATCTAAAAATCTTAAATTTTGACTTTTTAATCTACAAAATATGCAATAAAATAAACCAAAAACAGGAAAACACTAATGCATCTATTTTATCTCATAATACTTCTAATAACAAATGACTACCATGTATCAATGACATGTCGATGAAGACAGGAAACTATGATGTATGGTTGTATTAATCATTGGTCAATAGTGATGAGGGTAAATATAACGTCAGGAATAGCCGTATAAATCTCTTTATTAAACGTGGCATTGAAATATTAAAACATCACCAAAGGGTAGATTATATAAGATCATTAAACCTGATACTTACACTGATTTTTATTTACAACATGAACCTTACAAATGTATTTTCTATATATTACATTTTAATATGTCAAATCATGTTCTCCCTGTTGAAACAGCAAGACGGTCTAATATCAGGCCTACCAAACGAAACGTTCCCCCTGTGCAGAAAAAAAAGAAAAGCTTTCATTCATCTTGGAAATAGCAACCTAAATATAATACCGCGACACATAAACATTAAAAGCTGCAACACAATATATAACTCAAGGCACACACAAAACGCGCATGCGTATTCGACCTGACCTAGAAAGTCTATTCGCCTCACCTACATAAATGGGCTTTAAATGCTAAAATAAACTACCGGCCAAAAGAAAGGACTCACCTAAGTTTGTTTCTATTAATTCAATATTTAAAAGAAATCAGATGTATTTGACTATGGCACGATACAATAATACTTATCTGCAGTATTTTGGATGACTTTGTTGGTGACTGTGGTTAATTTTTAGTTCAAATATCTTTTTGTAATGAAGACAGGGTTAAGAATTAAATTTACACCAACATGACCCCTACCCTGTTTTAAATGTTGTAAATGTGTGCAGAATCAGGCACAATTATTTATTTTCACATAGGATATGTCTTATATGTCGGTGAACAATTGTGTATCATCAAAAATAATTTAAAAACAAAATTAGATTTAAAATTTCATTTTAAAATTTAAAAAAAACAAAACATGTAGAAGTATTCTTTGACTGCTAACTAAACACCTGTACTTATCAGTTTTGGATTATGACATCGAAAACTTGAGATATTTGCAATTGAAAATCATACATATGATAAAATCAACTGAGGTGAGTCCTTTCTTTTGCCCGATAGTTTAATACAGTGAAAATTAAGAAAGTGCGCCCACATAGAAATTACAAATAACGTAATAGAAATGAATTGAATGAGAAAGTATAAGAACGAAGATTTGGTCCATTCCCACAAATGTAAACACATATGGTAGAGACAGAACCTTCAATGTGCGAATTTGCGCGGTTATCGTTCGCGGAGTTTTCAACTGCATGATGATAGTTTAACTTTCACCTTTCACTGTTTCTGTGGCGGTGTTATATTTAAGTTGCCATTTCCACGATTATATGATTTTCCAAGTTTTTTTCTGCACGGTGGTTAGGTTTTCTTTGGTAGGCCTGAACATTGTTTACGAATACAAATTGCCAAACAAGTCAGCGTGGCTCACCAATACCCATGACCTTTCAAGTGCTTTTTCTTTAATTCTGCATGTGAGCAGATGCCTGAAGAACATTCCTATGGATCATTCAAAATAAAATACTTTGGCTAGCTTTCGTAAAGCTTCAGTAGATAAATACATTTGAATAATGTTTTATGTTATAAAAAGTGTCCAATCTAAAATGATATGTCCCCTATCGTATTAAATAAAAATAATATTTCCAGAAAAAAAAACATTGGTTGTAATTCTGCACTGCACCTTTCCCGGTATAAAATTTTACAAACCTTAAAAAGAATTGGTTAAATAGTGGGTCTGCATTTGGTCGGACGAATTCAGATCTTAGAAAAGGACAAAGTACAAAATATAAAATTGTATAACAAAAATAATAATAAATTCACAAAACCTCTTCACAAAACCTAATTTGGTACTGCATCTTTCCTTGAAGTGTTTACGATCTGTGCACACTTTGAAAGGAATCCGAATAATAGTTTCTCTTCCAAATGGTCTGACAAATATGATCCATATTTGTCTTGATGAAGACAGTTTTTTTCTCTAAATATTGGAATTGTAAACACGCAACAACACTTAAAATTGTCAACTTTAAAATGTCTACAGCTGCTGAACAAATTTTTTTTAACTGTTTCCCGAACTCAGTGCAAATATCATGTAATTCTGTGTTCATTTAAGTTTGATAAATTCCTTAAATATGCCCGCAAAAGTTACGAATTTTGGTTTATACGTAAGAAAAACATTTCTGTATCATATACTGAAAGATGATACTAATATTTCTACAAGATCAAATATGGCAAGGATTTATATAACACCGGGGTACAAAAATCCCAAACTAAAAAAAATTATATTTTTTTTTATAAAATTGTTTATTTTAATCATTTAGGGACAAAACATAAATTCGTATCATCTCATTGACCAATATTTTCTATTACTGTCGAAATTTTACCGACATTATGTTCAATTAATATTTTATTGCAGAAACAATGAAATCTAAATTTTCTAATGTTGACCCCTTGTCTCTTTTGATGTCACCAAAATTGTTTCTGGCATGTTACATATCTGTCCCTTGTATATGTAGTGTAAACATGACTTCTTTACATCTTGTCCAAAAATATAATCTATAATGTGTTCTGTTAAGAAATAGTGCCTAATTGAAGTTTACGAAAAATGATCATTTTACTTAGGAAATCTTGCATAGTTAAACAAACTTTTGTTCAGCAGCTGTACACGGAGAAACTTGAGACATTTTACGACGCTTCAATAGTGAACGCGTGAATAGTGAAGTCTGAATGTTCGGTTTTTCATGTAGGAGACGGGATTACATACTTATATGCCTGTGTTTACATGTAAATGCTTGATTTCACTTACTAAATACATCCGATGATGAGATTTCAACAAATTAGAATGATTTTCATGGATGTTATTTAAAGCATTCGCAAAATAATAAAATTTCAATTTTACTTTAAATTATGACCACTTCGATATCAATCCTTATTGGAAAAGATCCTAACGTAGAACTCGCGCTTTAATCGGACAATTCACAAAATATTGCATTTGATAGAAAATCAGAGGGAAGAATCAAAGGTTTGAAATATCATGATGTTTTTTTAGTATTCCAAATGATATATTTGAATTGTTTCATTAGCGTGTATTAGAGCACAGTCAAATGCTTTCGTCCAATCATATGATTGTATTGTGGTCATGTGGAGTACATTTATATCCCGATAGATGTACGGTTGTCTGGTTGCGCTCGGGTATCATGCTCATTAAACCACAGGGGCGTGTATTGCTGAAAACAAACAGTTCCTAGGTTCAATACTACAAGGGCGGATCCAGGATTTTTGAAAGGAGGGGGTCCCAAAAAAGGTTTTTTTCCACTCAGTGGGGGGGGGGGGGGGGGGGGGGGGGGGAACCGGTTTTGGTACGAACTGATCCGGAACCTTGGAGGAAATGACCTACATGTGCATGTAGTTACTAAAAAGTTGCAAAAAGTTTACAGTACAACTAATTTTCACTCAACTTGCATATTCATCCATATATATTATAATGACTAGTTTCCAATTGAAAATGAGCAAGATCATTATAAATGTTCAGAAACCGAAAGTACACGTCCCATTAACATGCATGGTCGTTTAAAAAAGTGTCGTGAGTCAATTAATCGCGTTGCATTGTCCGGACTTCGATCAGAAATAAGTTTTGCCTTCATGATATCGCCAAGATACTAAGTCGACTATCATCAAAATGGTAGTTTTCGGTAGCAGTCAATACTCGGTAAATTACACCATTTATAACCCAACCCCAGCCCTTAGCTATCGACGAGAATCCCTTACATTGTGTGGTGCCAAGTCTTCCATCCAGCGACATACATCGCAGCATTCGACTGCCTGATACAGGAACCCCATCACATACCATAACTAGCCAAAGTTAACGTTCATGTATGGGTTCTCCACTTACCTCCTCTTTCGCTGATTCTCTCTCTGCCCACAGATGGGCCTGCATCTTGAATCATCTCTTCATTGAATCTAGTTCTTTCTTCGAGTTGTAATAACAATCTAAAAAAATAATTCGTTCAGATACAATTTTTGCGCCTAATCTAATTTTAAAACATTTCAATATCGACGAAGTTAAGATATGGTGACTCGTAACCTAATGAGTCACTGTGCTATATATTTGTATCTGCATTGGTGATATGTATCATGTGACAATGTTTGAATGTGATATAAATGTAAGCATTTGACACCGGAACAAAATAGTGTTATAAAAAATGCCGATTTCAATATCTAGAAAAATAGTGTTATAAATAATGCCGATTTTAATATCTAGAAAAATACATATTCTCATGTGACACTTTTCTGTGTTTAATTTAAAAGTACTCTCCAAATAGCGTTGCGGGCTTTCTCCCTGCCATAATACTAGCAGCCGCGATATAAGTGAAATAATCTAGAAAAATACATATTCTCATGCATGTGACACTTTTCTGTGTCTAATTTAAAAGTACTCTCCAAATAGCGTTGCGGGCTTTCTCCCTGCCATAATACTAGCAGCCGCGATATAAGTGAAATAATCTTGAAAGCGGCGTTAAACCCCAACTCACCTCACCTCACCTCAACAGTACCATCTGATCTAAAGTCCCAGGACTGGAAATTAACACAATTTAGATCTAGTACTTAAATATTTACAAAATAGGACAAAAAACGAGATGTTACCGAGTACATGACCACATATTACCGTGTATATATATTGTTATATAAAAAAAACAATTTCTGTATGTGACTGATGTGATAATTCAATGCCCGGTTAATTTGTTTGTAAAAGACTTGCAGTTTGCTGTCTAAATAAACTATTTCTGGCTGTAATGTTAAACTTATATATTTGTGTTTCAGATTCATGTCATTATTCACGTCATACTCTTGAAACACTCACCTATACCAAACAACAAAGTGCATGGTATGCAGTGTATAAAATAGTTCCAAAATGTTGCCAGTCCAAGGACTGGTTGACCCATGAGCTTGTTAGTCCTAAACAAATATTGCCAGTCCCAGAAACTAGATCTGACATGTGTGAGGTAGGTAGACTGGAATTATTGGCATAACTGTGAACATGTATATGTATACACTAAAAAACAAAGTCACAACGCTTTAGTTTCTACCTTCGTCTACTAATGCCTACATATAATAAAAGCTACAGGGAATGATAGCTACACGGTTTGTTGTTACAGTGATACGTTTACCTGCACACAAGTGAACTGTTCCAATTAGGGTGCATTAGTGTGTCTAGTACGGTCGAAACAATCCCGCCAGGGGCACGGCAACTTTGTCTGCAGTAGAGAACTGTTCATGCAGTAAGGTTTGGGTGCAATGCTACACTGAATTTTAGTGCAGTATCACCCATGGTTCGCTAGTTGCAGCCAATGCACGCAGGTTTCACCGCAATGTATAGCCACATGGCGTTGCGGGCTTTCTCCCTGCCATAATACTAGCAGCCGCGATATAAGTGAAATACTCTTGAAAGCGGCGTTGAACTCCAAATCACCTCAGCTCACCTCACGGTCGAAACATATCCACACAACCCAAGAGATATGAGAATTAAGGAGCAATCTTAGCTAATCCTGGACGTTGACTGAGACACTTTAAAGAATAAGGATCAATCACATTAGAATCGGGGACACACATGAATACTGTGTTTATAATGTGACTAATTTATACAGTGAAATAAGCAGCGAATAACAATTAAGTTTCCCATTTATCAGTTAGATATGTGACTTTGAATAAAACTAGGTGTTATATAGCTCCAACATGTGTCGCCTGGGGAATCAATATTTCTTAAGTTTGACAAGAATGGTTAAGTTACGAATGAGTACGTCAGTATGAATTGAAATAAAAATTCATTGAATGTCTATTCATATACTTTAGATGTTGGGAACATATGCAACAGGGCTGTACAGTAATTGCATCACACCTGAAGCCAATATTTAATATATTAATATCATAACGGTTAAGTTATTGTCAAATTTTAAACATATTGAATTCGTCCGTGTAAATTAAATAAACATTTTATTGAGTATTTAGTTCATATACTAAACAGTCTATAGACCTTACGGACATATCTTAAATTGATATGACTTTATTAAATGAAACTGGAACGCATTATAATTTATATATAATGATCACATGAGTCAGAAAGTCATAGCAACTATTGAGACTCAGAAGTTGTCCTTCACCGTTTCAACAACAACGTAAGTAAACCGCTAAAAAAATATGTAAATATTGATAACTGTACGTATTACGTATGGTAATTATTTTAAAGTTCTCTATATAATGTTTCTGATTTTCTGACATTTGTAAGGATAGATTTGATCTCAAATGGACAATTACAGGCCCGATGTCAACAGTTTAAAGTAGATAGAAAAAAGCGAGCGGTGAAAAGAGGTTTTGCTGTTAAATGTTCACCAGACGTGTCAATTACACAGCAACATTTAATTTCAAATGACATTATAACTACTTCGTAGCCTGTTTGTGATTTGCAATAGATACACGTATATCTCATATTAAGGAGAAGGTGAAAGCGAATATATAAAACCATAAGAAATACATAATAAAACAATATTTTCGGGATAACAACTCCTTTATCAGGGGAGATAATATTCCACCTGATGAGGGACTTTGTGAGAACTATTTCCATACAGAAAAACATCAAAATGTTAAGCAGAGATCATTTTCTAACTTCACAGTCATATTGACGCTGCTACCAAGTTGTAATCCGTGTAATCCTTCACCGTTTACATGATTTAATTAACGTTTATGCACTCATTACAACACGTGTATGCTTACACCAGTCCCAATCGTACATTTACTTTAATAACTGAAGAAGACTGCAGCACAATAAGCCTTACTATAGTATATAGCATGCCAGTAAATGTGTTTCGTCTACAATCACCGTTTTATAAGAAAGCATGATATTCGATGTGGAAAAAGGGAAATATATCAGAAGATTTCAGAATATTACAATGTGTTCTAAATGTATTGTAAAAACCGGTTTTCAATAAGCATATCGCAATACGTATCGATTTCATCTTTGAACCGGTTAATACCGGTAAACAGCCGATGCTCGCAAGTTTCACCGCAAGGCATAACCACATGGCGATGCGGGCTTTCTCCCTACCATAATACTAGCAGCCGCGATATGAGTGAAATACTCTTGAAAGCGGCGTTAAACCCCAACTCACTCACTCACTTGTGTCAATAACATCCACTCTGCGTACAGAGCTGCCTCCAACTCATGTAAATTCTGTACTGGAGTGTTCAGAGCCTGCAGTCACCGCCCTAGCATATCCCACAATTGCTCCAGAGGGTTCAGATCTGGGCTTTACTGCTGGCTAGGGTAAAGTTGTCACTGCGTTGGCTCACATGTAATCAACAACGGCATTTGATCGGTGAGGCTGGGCATTGTCAATGTACTGTGGTCGTGTAGCAAGTGCATGGTTATCGAAATGAGGAACAACGACCGGTTGTAGCACGTCCCGGATGTATAGAGCTCCCGTTAAGTTGTCCCTGATGGTGACCAAATCCAGCTTGCAATCATGAGACACGCATCCCCATGCCATAACAGAGCCACCTCCATATGTAACAGTTGGTTCGATGTTCCTGGGGGTATAAGCTGTATTATTCTGTCTCCAAACACGAGCACACCCATCAGTAACATGGAGCAAGAATCGAACTTGTGTCAGACTAATGGATTTTCTGCCAAGTCCTCCGATTCCAGTGTTGTCTGTCCAAACACCATGCCAAACGTGCACGTAAATGATGGTCTCTCAACAAAGGACGTTTAATTACCCTTCTTGTCTTTAGTCCTGCCGATTTGAGACGATTTATGACTGTTCTGGTGCTGATGTTTCGATTTGGTAACAACAGACGTTTCAACTGAGGACTTGTCAGGAAGGGTTCTCGGCATACATGTCGAAGAAGGTGCCGGTCCTCTCGAGGACAGTATGTCTTCCAAACCTTGGACGGTCCATTGTACTTTCCTGTCTGCGGCTGCTTCCGGACTAAACGTCTAACAACAGTAATGGTTGTCCAGATTTTGTCCTATCGCCTTAGGACGTTCTTGCAGAGTGCATACCAATAATTTGATTTCTGAGATCCATTGACAATCGTCTTCGTGCCATGTTCAATAGATATGCTTGAATGGCTATGGAAAGCAACGTTACATACCACCAAATGCACTTGGGCCATACTGCTTTGTGTGATCCATGTGCATGCCCCGAACGTGTAGGCGCGACTGTCACGCATCACTATTTTTAAAAAAACTTGTTTTCTTTGTGAATAATATCATGAGCAACTGTCTTAGCGTAGTTTCAGCAGTAGGCTGCTACATTTCTGTTGTTTGTAGACTGCATGAAATCAGAATGTACGTGACTTACCAATTATGTGCATTAGAACGCATTGCATTTAATGTATAATGTATATAATGTATTGATAAACAGTCAAATCGTATATAGGGGCGGGATAAGGCAGTGGTTAGCGCGTTCGGCTTCGGATCAAGAGGTCTGGGGTTCGAATCCTGCCAGGAGCACGCCAACTTTGTCAGCAGTAGAGGACTGTTCTACAACTGTTACAAATGTAAACAACTTAAAAGTTTAGCTATCTATTTGAAAAGAAAAATGTATGTATGAAATTAAGCTCGCACACCCAGATGTACATGTATAGCAATATTTGTATTTTGTACACTATTTTTGTATTTGCATGTGGCCTCCAATGCTGAATAAAATCTCTCTCTCCAAATTTCTCTTAAAAAACAAAAATAAAACTCTAATGGTCTTCTCTCAAAATTAAGTTTGAATGTCTGAAGGCTGGCTATTTCTTAAATAGACAGTCATGGTGTGGAACGAAAGCTGCTCAACATCAATATGGGACAGACTTACGCATTTAATATTTTCTTTCAAAACTGGTTTTTCTTGTCTGGATACCTTTATACATCTCGAACTAATGTAACTTAGTCATTTGCTTTTGAAAAATTGAAAGTATGATTCAATAGAACATCAAAGCATGTTTGATATCTAGCTCTATAGTGAAAGACTTGACATGCGATTGCCTTGGAGCAAATCAGAGGAAATCTCTCTAGTCGAGCGCTGCTTTCATCCTTGAGAGCTCATCAACAAAAAGGGTCTCCTCTCAAAATGTAACATGCAATATGCTTTTTACATGCACAAATATACACATGTAAGTATATAAACACCTTGAGTATATTGGCGTGGGGCGTAATATATATGAACTGTGAGTTTACATGAGGCAAAAGAGGGGGTAAGTATTACAGATTTGGAAATAGTTGTCATTAATATTATACATGTGGAACAATTATTAACAGTAAAGCGACGAAGAGACTTTCCTGTTTTAGCTCATCAAGTCGTCCGTTCATCTTTTAAGTATTTTTCATCAAGAACCACTTGCTTTAGAAAGCTGAAATCTTTGGACAGAGTCCTTTGCCAAGGGGGGTAGATATGTCGATTCTGTGGGCACCAACTAGATATAATGTTCATCCAATTCTCTGGATCCGAGAGCCCTTGACAGATGAAATTTGTTTCCTAGGCAATTGGTAATGTAAAATTGTAGTTTTTTTATGATTTGGTTGACCCAAATATTGTGATACACCCTAAAGACTATTTTCATCTTCATCTTCAGAACTAAAAGCCCCAGAAAGCTGAACTCTCATGTCCGTACTCTTTGGCCACTGGTTATTACGAACAAAAGTGAGCATGGCTCAGATCTCCCTAGTTAAATAACTCAGTGAACTTTCAAATTTTGAAACTTACTTTCGAACTTGACGAAGAGTGTCATCACCCTAGGGGGGCGTTCCCACTGGGATGGTGGGTAACTCCCGTGTTGTTTTTTCTGTGTATAATAAAGGGTTACGGTGAGTGGCAATGGTCGACGGTAAGCACAAATAATTTATTCAAAAACGTAATACCGGTATAGTTGTTATTTATGTATATGGGTTTAAACTTTGATCTGGATGCCTACAGATATCTGACATCAAGCAATTAAATATAACATATAGCCGCTAATGGCTACAACACTGCGCAATTGGTATTAACAAATGGTTCACCCAATTACTTGATAAAATAGCTACCAATGTTAAAAAGTTTTATTTAAACTAATCATCGTGTGGTTAGTTATGTTGATGCTATTGATTTCGTTTATATTTTGTTTGGTAGGCAATCGAACCTGAAGATTCAACATGGCGGCAGTAGCTCTTGTTTGTCTCGCTGTATTTCTGTACATGTGTTATGTGTACCTGAAACCAAAGAAGAGAAAACTACCACCTGGACCTAAGGGTGTACCTATATTCGGGAATGCTCTCCAGTTCAAGAAGGAAACATGTACAATTCAGATAGCTGAACTTGGCAGAGATTACGGCGACGCCTTTTCACTCAAACTGTTCAATACAGAGTTAATAATTTTAAATTCATACGACTTGATCAAAGAAGCTTTAACCTCAACCAAATATGCTACTGCATTCAGTGGAAGACCACGCACGTTTGTAGGAGAATACTTGTTCCAAAGCGATGAAATATTTACCACATATTCAGAAGAATGGGCTGCGTTACGGAAACTTGTGTTCCGAGGTTTAAAAACCTATGGAAGCAATATGGAGGACGTTGAGGAGCTCGTGCAGGGAGAGATCAAACAGTTGATACGCAGGATCCAGTACGAGACTGGGACGTCCATGGATCCAGTTGTTTTTGTTAGTGGATATCTCACAAGTGTCATATCTATGCTGGTAAGTTCTAGCTATTTTGATTTCCATGCTGATAACAAATGTGTCTCTTTAGCTAATCAGGCAGGAAATCCGTTCAACCGACTTCGACTAGGACAGATTATGGGTAAGATGAAATCAAGAGGCATTTGTTTTAGAAGGAGTTGGTATCCAGCCTATCTGACCTATTTAAAGGGTCTGATTACGAAAACATAGGATACCAAGCCGAAAAAGTGTGTTTGACCCTCAAAATTGAAAAACAAAATGGTCGCCACAATTTCACAAATAATGGCAGGTGATCACATTGTTTCATTTATTACTGAATCTCTATATGTTAACATTTGTAAAAAGTGTATTATAAGACATTCAAAAGGATACTGATCATGATTTGGTTGGAAACCAATTTAAAATATATATATCAGATGGTATTAGTTGTGAATGTTACTGTCTTACCATCTGTCCATCCGAAAATATCTCGTTTTTTCTACTTTTCCCCAGAGCTATTCTAGAAAATTTAAATCTTACAGGCCATAACCATAACATCTATTCTTGTCTTCCTCTTCAGAACAAACATTCCTGAGAAAGCTGAAATATTGCCCACTGAGTAATTAACCAATAAGGATTATACAATGTAGATATGGTGACTATATGGTCAAACTAAGGGTCACAGGGGCCACACCTAAAATCCTATGTTTTGGTCTTTTTCTCAAGAATGAAAAATCATAGACAGTTGACATGTTGCATAAAGATTTCCCAGCTAATACGGTTTATAAATAGGGACAACAGTGGCCACGACCTAAAATACGTATTTACAAACTATGGTGGCTGAATGGTGCTACCATTAAAAACCGGTTTTATCCACCCGGCATATAATGGTGGGTGATATAGTCGTTGACTCCGTCTGTTCATCCGTCCGTCTGTCTATCCGTCTATACACGTGTCTGTCCATGATCAAATCGTTTCCGGAGCAAAACTCAAACGTCTTTAGCTCCTGCCCGACAAACAAGTATGCTAGTATGTTGAATAACCATCACATGTAGCTGTGCCTTTCTTGGTTTTATCGTTTTGGTTGTTTCCACCGAAACGCAACAGACAAATATGTTTCCGAAAGAAAACTCGAAAACTGTAAGGCCTAACTCTGATATTTATTTTCTCGTGAAAAGTCCCCTCTACGGTTCCATACAAATTTGCCATTTGATATGTTCAAGTTGTTGGCTGTTTTAAAACAAATACTATTCTTTGATCGTTTTAGTAACAGCAACATGAGTCAATAATATGAAAACGACTATTGATCAAGTTGAGTTTTCATATTGATATTATGTTTACAAACTGAGATTTCTACTTTATTCAAGCGCGGACTTAAATTGTAATTCAAGTCCGTGATTCAAGCTACTGTTCCAGCTGCACAACACCCAGGGAAAATGTAACCATTTATTAATTTAAAAAAAGGCTACGAAGACAGGTCATCTGTAAATGACTCCTGTTCGTCATAGTATTATCATGATTATTAAAAACAATTAAACATTACAACATTATTCACACAATCATTTTCAATAATATACTGCTAAACCCCATCATTCAACGTATGTTGGGTTGGAGGATAAGCCATCTCCTCTGCTGGCTCTTATTTCTAGGTCTACTTCGTCGGAATTAAGAGCGTAAAAATCAAAAGAGTAAGTACAGACGCCTTGGCTAATATGATTATTATATGTTTTAGAGTTTTTGACTCAACTAAACACTGATGAGCTAGAAAGTTAATTGCTCTTGTTAATGTTTCAAAATGTGGAAATATTCAGCTGTAAGTGTTTTGTAATCCTCAGTAATGTATAATGGTGTTGTTATTGATCCATCAGCTTTTAGTAGTTTATCAGAACTCAGACTATATAATACCCCATTGAGTAATACAATTTTGAATATCGTTTATTTCACAGTCTGTGGTTACGGTTTCTAACCATTATAAAATACTGTTTTTACTATAAAAAAAACTAACTATATAGATAGCTTATGCCCTTGTAAAGTACTAACATTCAAATGACCGAAAATATAACCTGCCGTATTAGAATGCAGAATACAGAAACTTTTTTCTTTTGTATTCCGCTACTAAATACCCTTCAAAGGCCTTGTAATTTTGTTATTCAAGATAACCGGACGACACCTGGAACAAGACCATCCACAGCTTAAATTGCTTGCCAAGATAACCTATGACATCGACCACATACTTGATCCTGCGACTGCGCAGCTTCTCACCTGGTTGCCATGGATACGACTTCTACCGATAGGCTGCGGGAAGTTGTATCAAGACATACAACAGGATGTTTCAGAAATGAACAAACATATTGCAGAAGATAGACTGGTACTGTAGTAATAATTTATTATATATATATTAAACCTTGAAGGGAAAATGTTCACTCTTGACCTCTTTTTCATGTAAGTAACGTTTTTCACTAGGGTGTGTCTTATGTGTTCTTTGATCTTGTTATTATTTGCGTTTCCTAACAGTCTTTCAAGAAGATGAAGGGACTTCGTGTTAGGAAAATAAATTCATTATATTCATGATATCCATTATGCATATTCACGTTCAATGAACATATGTTTTTCGAAAATTTTATATTGCAACTTAACGTATTTCCATCCTTTTTTCCTGTGAACAAAACTATTTACACATTTTGAGAAGGCGGGATAGCACTATGTTTAGAGCATTCGGCTTCGGACCAAGGGGTCCGGGGTTTCAGGCCACGGCAACTTTGTCTGCAGTTCTACACCTAGTAGTAAGGTTTGGTTGTTACACTGAGTTTCATTGTAGTACCACCAATTGTTCGCCAGTTCCAGCCGCAGCTAGCAGGTTTCACCGCAATGCAAAGCCACATGTGCATCCAGGCTTTCGCCCTGCCTTAAGTCTAGCAGCCGTGATGTAAGTGAAATACTCTTGAAAGCGGCCTTAAACCCCAATTCTACCATGACATTATAAAATCCTTGCTTTTGATTGGTATATTTTATCGATAGGCGATTTACTGTGTTTGAAAACATTATGATGTAACATTCAAACCAAACTATGTCATTGAAATAAACATGCGTAGGCCCATATCAGTTATCTTCGCCTTGCTGTTCCCATCATGTTTTCCGTGTACTCAATTTAATCTGTGTATCTACTTGGAAAATAATTCTAATGTGGACCAATGTTTTAAACAGTGAAACTACAGTCGCCGATCACGACAGGAGTCAACGTGTCTCTGTTTGAAAGTCGCTTCATACAGTTACATACGGGTAGAACATCGAAACTAATGGTCTACTTGCTTCACAAGCTTTTACAATCCTCTACTACATGTAATTTATGTGACCTGATCGCATCCTTATTATGCTTGTTCTGTCAAAGAAAACATACTGATCTCAAACGGCACACTCTATAACTGCATGACAACGATAAGCTGACAGCGAACCGTTTTACGTTCGAATACAATGACGCACAACCAATTATGACGTCACAGGAAATAGTCGCTTCAATGCATTAAACAAGTGGTGGAGGACAGAATTTCAAGGTGGTGAAACGATTCCCCAACCTATGAGTTCTATTTGATTAAAATTTGATATTATCACTCAATCATCATATTTTGATATGAATGAATTTTTAATTTCACTATTTATTCAATTTCTTCCGTATCGAAAACAACGGAATACATGACGAAAAATGGATTCAACCCATTAGCGCAACACTTAGTTCACTTCCGCAGTGTCAAAGAAACACATTTAAAATACGCTGATAACTCGTCATGGTAGGATGGATGTGTTTTTAACTTTATGTGAATTTAATGGAGATTTGATACCATGACTTGGCTATTCATTTCCTGCGCTTAACACAAGATCCATAAGGTAAAGCTTAACGAAAGGTTGAAAGGTAAGCACGTGCCTTTGGGGTATTTTCCCGTGTTTTTTGTTTGAATGGAATCGTAACTATCGGGTATAGGGTAATGTAATAAATATATAAACAACACCTATCTTCTAACCTCTTCTCTTGCACAAGCTCCAAAACCAATAATTGTCAGCTCTTAGGGAGAGATGGGACGATGAAATAAAATATTTTAGAATTCGTTGATTTTTTTCAAAATAGCAAGTTTATTATGTCTTTTATCCAAAATGTAAGAAAATTTGGGGGTCACCGAACGATTTAAAGAGTAAATAAATAATAATGCACCCGTCGGCAAATTACGTCATTTTTTACTGATTTGGTGTATTTAACTTAAGCGCTCGCTTTCAACGAATAAACTCCAATCATTTCAGATACATTTTAATGACATACGGGAATGTATAGCAAATCTTTATTTTGAAAATTAATGACGCTGGAAAGAGAAACAAAATTAAATTAAGCACTTTTTAATTTAAAACGGCATTTTTATCATCGTGTTTCGCATGTTCAACAGGATATGTCAGTAACACACGTATTTTAGATATTGCTAAAACTTTAATATGATGTGCGCAGTTCACTGAACAAACGAATTCAGAAATAATAATAGGGGGTCACCGAACGTTTTTCATCACTTTAACGTCATTTTTTAAATTACCTACATAAACGTAAAAACCTGATGTCACGGCAGTTTGACGGCCTACTGTGTAATCATTATTGAACATATTATCAATCTAAGAGTGCACGGTGAAAGAATAACTATCAGTTGATTATACCAGGCTATTTACATTCGTCACGAACTTGAGATACGCATGTAATTCGAATAACACACGTACATGTAGTAACATATTTACCGCGAATATAGGTGACGGTAACAGTATGCGGCATGTCGTAAAATGACCGTTATAAAGACGTTACGGTAAATGTAAGCACTCCCAGTGTACAGATAAGCCTATGACCAAAACAACGTAATCCATATATTGAGACTTATTCACAACAATAAATTGTTGTCGCAAAATATTGCCGTAAGCGAGTTCGATTTCTGGGTCCCATCTCTCCTTAAAAGCTCTCTGAACTCGACCCGCCTTCATTGCTATCGATGGCAGACATGAAGTGCAATGGACCGTCCAAGGTCTGGAAGACTTACTGTCACTACACCTCGCGATGACCGGCCCATCTGCGACATGTGCGCCGAGACCCCTTCCTGACAAGTCCTCACCTGAAACGTCTGTGGTTACCAAATCGAAACATCAGCACCAGAACAGTCAGAAATCGCCTCAAATCGGCAGGACTAAAGGCAAGAATGGTAATTAAACGTCCCTTGTTGAAAGACCATCATAAACGTGCACGTTTGGCATAGTGTTTGGACAGACAACACCATTGGTCTGACGAGAGTAGATTCTTGCTCAATGTAACTGATGGGCGTGCACGTGTTTGGAGACAAACAAATAAAGCTTATACCCCCAGAAACATCGAGCAAACTGTTGCGTATGGAGGTGGCTCTGTTATGGTATGGGGATGCCTGTTTCATGACTGCAAGCTGGATTTGATCACCATCAGGGGCAACTTAACGGGAGCTCAATACACCCAGGACGTGCTACAACCAGTCGTTGTTCCTCATTTCGATAACCATGCACCAGCTACACGATCACAGTACATGGACGACAACGCCCGGCCCCACCGATCACCCGCCGTTGTCTATTACATTCGAGCCAACGCAGTGACAACTTTACCCTGGCCAGCAGTAAGCCAGATCTGAAACCTCTGGAGCATGAGTGGGATATTCTAGGGCGGCGACCTCAGGCTCGGAACCCTCCAGTAGTTGGAGGCAGCTCTTGACGCTAAGTGGATGTCATTGACACAAGAACAGCCCGACGTCTGACTGGAGGCAAGAGACGTAGTGTGTCATCCGGGTACGTGGCGGTCCTACCAGATACGATCATTCTTATTGAACATGTACACTAGTGACAATACCAATGCGAATGTGTTTTGTTTCACTTGCAGCTCCATACTTTTGTGGACATTGTTTCATGGTAAAAGCAGTTCCTGTGTAAAGATGACGTCATCGCAATTAAATAATGATAACAGCTACATAATGTTGCGTTTCTGTCTTGCCAGATGGCTGTTCTTTCTGAGAGAAAAAAATAATCTCAGACTAATTTAGGGTCATAGCAGAGGTTACTTGTTTCTGACATTAGCTATGTGAAAATATCAGGGGGTGTTTAACTTTTTTCTTTGTGTATAGATGTTATTTTTAAACTTGATCATGATAGAAACTTCAGTGGTTAGATCCAGATATATTAAAAGCTTGGGATCAAGCTGAAGCGTGATAAACTTCAGAAATGTAGAAAGGACGTTTCCTTTCTTGGACATGTGATGACTGACTGATGACTGATCCACAGAAGATAAAAGCAGTTGTTGACATGCCCGAACCAAAGAGTGATGAAAATGTACAGTGTTTCGGCTGTTTCCCAAGGTTTGTAAACTACCTTGAACAGTATCTTCCAGGGATTAACTGGCATCATGCAGCCTATCTGGGGTCTCATATACAGTGATGCCGACTGTAAATGGCCAGTTACCACCAAGGAAGAGAATGCCTTCAGGAGAATAAAGAAACTTATACAGCAACTGAAGCACTTGTTCTTGCATACTACAATGAAGCAGAAGAACTGACTGTGCAACGAGGTGCACGTTCATCATAGAGAAACTCTACAGAAGTTAAATAAGTTGTACTCAACGGATGGTCGGATATTAAAGAAGCATTGGCATTTGAATTGCTCCCACACTTCAAGGATGAAATCACACTACAAAATAGTCTTGTATTTTGAAGAGAAAGGTTGACAATTCCTCAGAGTCCCCAAACTACATTGAAAACAAGGATTCACTCGTCACATTTGGGAATAGACAAGCACGAGAAAGCTTATAATAAACCTCAGATGTCAGACGACAGCAATACATTATCTCATGTGAAACATACTGCAAGTTTCAGGCAGTACAGCAGAAGACAGTACTGCCGATAGACCAAGGCAAAAATGGACAACAGATGTGTTGGGAGAGAGTATCTCATCAGGGTTGATTACTACAGCAATTTCTGGGAAACTGACCATGTGTCAGATACAAAGTTAAGTGCAGTGCTTGGTGAAGTGAAATCATAATTTTGAGGTACGGAATACCAGATCAAAAGTGAGTGACAATGCACTTCAGACACTTGAAAACATTTCAGAAAATATCTGGCCTAAAGGCTAACAGCGAGGCTAATGAAAAAGCTGAGTCTGCAGTGAAAACAGCGGAAAAACTGTTATGGATAGCTAAGAGGATTAAGGTGACTTATAGGCGAAATAGGATCATTTAAAGAAGACTGCAGAACAGGGCTGTGATCTCAAAAGATCTGTCTGGAATATGATCAGTAGAATTAAAGGCGAAGGTTCTTCATCAACAATAAAACTTCTTTATTGCACGAGTGTGACGTTTCGGTGTAGATTTTAACACAGTTATCAAGCAAATGATTAAAGATACAGGAACAACATCCACTTTATTTCAAATCTTACATTGGAGAAGATTATAATGAACACTTCTCCCTGAAAGAAGTTTAAACTGTACTTGCTAAAGCACATTATACACCATTCAGCCCTGATGAAAGCCATTATCAACTAGTGAAACATTTACCAAAACCTTGCCTTGAGGTTTTGCTCAGGTATTTAATCATACATGGGAACAAGTAAATGTCCATCTTTTTGGCACAATGTTTCTATTATGCCTACCCCTTGGAGTGCCCGGATTAGAATAGGCATTCAGTTCCTCCTGCTTGTAAGAGTTGACTAAAAGAGGGCAGTCTGTTTGCCGTGGCCTGCGACCTGTACGGGTGGAGATAGGATGCCTGGTGGTGGGGGAATCTGTTAAGCACAAAGCTAACACTGGCCAATACACTGCTTCGTCCCCGACTTCATCTAGATCACTACGTTTCTCGACCTTGGATCTGATGTGGACGCTCCAGACACAGCATCTCTTAACAAATCGCCAAGGAAGGGGCAGAGGGGTCGGTCTTCAGACGGACGCCTTTCTCCCATAAAACGTTCAACATGAGGCTTTTCATATTTTATTATTTTATCCTCTCATTTATGGCGATTCTCCAGTTGATTCTCCAATGGAATTGTCGAGGCTTTAATGTCAATTTCAACGAATTGGGCTTGTTAGCCAAAAAGTACAATCCCCAAGCTATTTGCCTTCAAGAAACTCATCTTAAAGAATCTGATAAGGTCGCAATGATACCATACACTATTTATACTTCTTTCTCCCCTTGTGCCTATAGTGCAAAAGGGGGTGTATCAATTTTAGTGTGTGGTGGAATTATCCACAGGGAAATTCCATTAACAACCTATATACAAGCTGTCGCTGTCAGCTTATAATTATTAAAAATTCTAACTATCTGTTCTTTATTTGTTCCATCATCTCAAGATCACCCCTTTAACATGACTTTTCATGGTCAGTTCATGAGGATACATGTGGAAGTGACCAATTCCTTCATCACCAAATCTCAAGGAGCACAATCCTCGTTGACAATTTTCCAAGGCTGATTTGGGTACATTTTATGCCCTTTGCTGTGAGCGTATTATATATGATGAAATAGTTAATGCAACTGATCCTGCTGAGGCCTTTTCTAAAGGTCTTATTGATATTGCAACTGGACTATTCCTAAGACCTCGGCAAATCAATGTTTTCACAAGCCATTGTTTAACGAAACCTGCGATACTGCCATTAAAGCATCTAATCTAAGAATTCAGTCTGTGTAATCGCCGTTTAACTGCTCTTGAATATCTGATACAAATCAATTAATTTACCAACTAGCTTTCAATGAATTATGTAATCAATTCTAGCATTACACAGCAATGTATACGATGGTTCAAAGGAGGATTCAGCAGTTGCCGTAGCAACTGTCACACCTTTCAACAACTTACATTTCAAGGCTGCATGATTTAAGCGTCAAACAGTGTAATGTGAAAAGAGTTTCACTAAACTGCCCATAAGCCAAAGATGATGTACTTCATAAAATGTCAGATTATATATAAACATGTAAGACATTTACAAAGGCTTCATTTCACACCTGGGATCGAACCGGTTTCCTGCTGCTTGCTGGCCGAAGGAACTAATCATTAGACCACGAGGCCAGTTGAATAAGGTGTTTATAATGCGTGATATAATATCAAAAATTGTGTTTTTCTTTTTATATATTTATATCATTTAATCTCGGGTGCAAAATGTCTTAACATACTGAAACTTGCTTCTGTTTTCTCTATTAGAACATTGGCCATATTGACATTAGCCATGCAGTCTATGGCGTTAACTGTTAATTTCAGCGTCATTTGGCCTTATCAATTAGATTCCGAGCCCGAACGTACCTGGGAATTGTCACAGATGAGGCCGTATTTAGGTTGTGCGTTTCATATACAAGCTTCTTCATAGCTGTATATGTTTTGAAATAATATGAAATAGTATCCGTTTACACTTGACCGTAATTTGGGTACAACAAGATATCATTCGATACACTCGGAAAATTATGGTGTATCTCTCACGTAGATCACTTAGCTTTATTTTTTTTTTATACAGCTTAAATACTTTCACGTGCCTTACTAAGCTTATCCACAGGTAGTCCTTTGCTGAGCAATCTAGTTCTAGTAAACATGTCAATGGACCAATAGTCTTATCTTCTGCCATTGGCACCCCAATTTCATCACAAAATTCCAAGAATAAGTTGAGCTGAGTTTGACAGATTTTCTTATCTCTTGCAACTATCAGGAAGTCACCTGCAATGTGCAGCATGTTTTTGTTTGATATCTAATTTCTGCTTCATAAATTTACGTCACGACAGCTAAATCTGCTATGGCTATATTACGCCTATGCAGAATTCGTTTAAAGACTTTTAAATTGTAAATTTGTATTTAATGCAGAAATCAATTGATATCACAAAGAAAAAAGCCTGCTTCTTGGATTTCATGCATCAGGAGAAGGAGAAAGGCAATATATCAGAAGAAAACGTATCAGGAGTGATGCTTGATCTACTTTCAGCAGGTCAGTTTTTCCTTGAATTCTTAAACCTCCATCCACTATTGATTTCTAGGGACTCTATTCTCTGTGTCCTTTCCAGAACGGCAATAAGTCCAAAAATGTAACTTCCAGTCAAACAAACAAGTAGTTGTCATTTAGGTGACATGATCCCCCGCCGTAAAGGACTAGCCACCAACATCGACTGGGCCCTGATTATTCCCAAGAAAATCATTGATGTAAGATAATGATCAGAATCCATTGACCATCTCTTGAGATATCCTGCTAACAAGATTAACATGCATGTTCACATGCAACTTCCAAACGCAAGGCATAACTCTTGCCAGTAATGCATTAATGAAGACTGGTAAGAGTTGTGCCTTGCATTCAGGAATATCAGTTCTGCATATCCTTCCATTTATGTCAGCACTTTGTGCATTTTCTCCTGTCGAGGTGGAATTCAGCTCTCTATAAATAGTATTATTATGTATTCATTAACACATATTTTCAAAAAACACATCTTTCAGAAATAAAGATTCACTTGTAACAATAGCAAGTTCAGCTGGTATTAGAAGAAACTTATTTTTAAAAAATAGGACGTTATGTACGTGAGTGAGTTATTGTTTAACGCCGCTTTGGCAGTATTGCAGCCATTAGCGGCGCGTTATGTACGTACCTCCTTATGTTTTTCTTATGTCAGCACACATATTGACATTAATAGTAGCTGGATTTGACCTGTGCACATTGCTATGTTGAACTTTAACAGCTGAATATCATTTTAAAGACGCTCAAAAGCACATTGGTTGTGATAATTATCAGAAGCTGTGTCTTATCATACAATTTCATCCTTTCAATATTGAACAAGCATGGCTCACTAATACCCAAGACTGTTAAAGTTTGACATTTTCATTTTACTTGACAGAGGTGTATATTATTGGTGATAAATTATAAGCAGTGGAAATGTAAAAATGTAAAATCAACAAGAACACAGAAGTAGCTTTTGAAGAGAGTTACGTGAAAAAGAATATGATGAAGTCAACAAATGACAAGAGATAAGTAGCTTTAAATGAAAATTACATGAGAAACAAAAAAACTCAGAAAATTCACAAAATCGTGTTTAATTTCGCTCTGCACCTCTCCTGATGTGCCAAATTATTTGAAAACGATGAGATAAAGAGTTTGCAATCTGTCGGACATTTTAGCCCAAAATATGACTAAGTGTAAAGGATTAAAAAAATCGTCACAAATTAAAAAATCCATCAAATCAGGATAAATTTCGCACATGCGCCAAATTTGAATCGGAAAAAAAATTTCTTCAGACCGAAGGACGTTGGTAGATATATTGGTATATACCCCCAAACATTGGTCGGGGGTATAAAAAATATATATAGTTTTTAATCATCAAATGTTGTCATCATTCTCAACGTATGTTTGATCATCTTCAGGAACAGCCACTACTCGCACATCCTTGTACTCCATGTTCCTGGTCCTGGCATCACGACCGGATATCCAGAGAAGAATCCAGGAGGAGATTGACGAGGTTGTTGGGAGGAGTCGCCTCCCTTGCCACAGTGACAAGAGCTCCATGCCCTACACACAGGCTGTAGTGTGGGAGACGTTCAGGCTCTATCCTGCAACACTATTGACAATGCGATGTACTATGGAAGATGTCTACATCAGGGACTATGTCCTACCTAAAGATACACAGGTTAAACAAGACGTTTCGTAAAGACAGAATAATTAGATGAAGTTGTATAAAGATTAATCAAAATTTACAAATAAGTGTTCAATTTATATATACGTTCAAAAATGCACCTAATTCGAAACAACTCACTATATATGTATTGGTCTCGTCTCACTCTTAAAGGCGCTGTAGCACGTTTTTTGCAAAATTTATTTTTTCAAATTTCCCATTTATAATGATAGTTTATGTCATTTAAATTAACTTTAGAGGGTAAAACGTCTTATAACACAAACAAATTATCTGTAGTGGTAAAAACTATGTTGCGTATAAAGCAAAAATTGCATGGCGGCCATTTTATTGTGAACACAATTTATTATTTTGTATTACAAAAACGATTCCCATGGCTTAACCAAAACATGTACACTCGTTTTAAACTTTATTTTCCGAGGAGAAAAGGATGTTTTACTATTGGTGAAATTATTTTTCAAATACATTTCATCAACTTATTTGAGCGAAAAAACGTGCTACAGCATATTATCTCAATACATTGCTTCGCAAAGAACGCGCTCTTGACTTTTGGAAAAGAGGAAAACGCACTCCATTCCTTTTCAAAAGAACTGGGCTTGCATCAATCAAGCGCTTATGCGATCACAAAGGTTGCCTGGTGAAAGATGAAAGGTAAAAGTACAGGAGCCACCAACGGGACATAGCGCACTTAACTCCAGAGCAGGGCATTGTGGCCATTTCTCAACTATCAAGAAATACCATAGAAAAGTATTAGGGCACGTCAGTAACTGCATAACGTTTTGTTTGATCTTCTATTTTCATGCTTGTTACCTCATGAAGAGTTCATTGATATGCATTTACGTTTTATTTCAGGTCTTCTACAATATCTGGCTCGTTCTTCATGATGAGCAATTCTGGAAGGACCCGTATGTGTTCAATCCTTCTCGTTTCCTTGACGACACAGGACACCTTCTACCGCCTGAACATGAGAAGAGACACAGGTTTGACATTACCAGGGACAGTGGTATCAGGGTACATTTGTGGACACGAAATGCGGGAAAATACTCGTATATGATTGATATGACTATATATCCTACGAATATTGACTGTTTCACATCACGATCGTCTCTATAGTCCCTTGAGTAGTTCAATAAACCTAATCTTATATCGAATTAGCTAACAATCTATTTGATGATAAAGGGGCATGGATTAATATTAATAAGTCCATTTCCAATGCGCCATTCACTAGGTGAATGCTCAGGCTTGGTATTTGTCAAACCGGTCGAGGGTGTGCTGTAAAAGTTGTTAAACAAAAAGGTCTTAGATGTCCTTTGAAAACAGCAAAGATTTTCAATGTTCTTCACTTCAACAGGCAATTCATTCCACAATGTTTTTGCATTGAAGGAAAATTATCTTCTGCCAAACCAACTAGTTTTGATTTCGGCACACAGGAGACGCAGTTCTGCAGATCGAAATTTTTGTGTCCGTTGATAGTGGATTGTGCGTTCTGACAGGTAGCCGGTAGCAGAATTGTGGGATCATTGTTGCAACCTCTTGAGGTGTTCGTTTGGTATGTGGGCCAAGTTGTGATAACACAAGGGAGCGCACAAGGGCTTGGGCAGCATTTGTTGGAAGAAGGTGTCTGATAGCGCCAATGTTTCGTATTTGGTAGTGACATGGACTGATTGTCTGACTTGATGTTAGCTTCCATGGAGAGTTGGCTGTCATACACCGAGATTCTTCACTTTTTCCGAAAACCAAATGTCCGACTTCTCACCGCGAATCTGAGTTTTGTTCCCTTTGGCAAGATCAGCACCAACAAATAAGGCTTACGTTTTACTGTCATCCAGCGTGAGAATGTTTGAGTTCATCAGATGTTATTTTTTTATGTTATCGGTGCAGTTCCCCATAGCATGCAGATAGGGTCGAGAGTTCAGTGAGCGAAACATCTGTTGAGTGTCATCTGCATAAAAGTGTTGTCTTACATCATTGACTGCAATCATGTGATCGAGCTCAGAGAGTAAAGCGAATGGGGCCCAGGACTCATTGTGAAACCCCCTATTTGAGGACAGTCGGATATGATGGCTGACCCTTGACAATCACATATTGTTTTCGGTTGGAAGTGAGGTGAGGTGGGTTGGGGTTTAACGCCACTTTCAAGAGTATTTCAAGCACACAAGGCCATGTGACTATGCATTGCGGTGGAATCTGCGAGCATCGGCTGGAACTAGCGAACCATGGGTGGTACTACGCTGAAATTCAGTGTAGCATTGCACGCAAACCTTACTGAGTGGAGAACAGTTCTCTACTGCAGACAAAGTTACCGTACCCCTGGCGGGATTCCAACCCCAAACCTCTTGATCCGAAGCCAAACGCGCTAACCACTGCGCTATGCCGCCCCCCTCTTCGGTTGGACAAATACGATTCAATCTAGCCCAGGGCGGTTCCAGTCACACCAATGTTAGTCTCCATTGTTTTAAGCAGTCGTCATCTGTCGTGTCAAACGCTGACGATAGGTCAAGAAGATCTAGTTGTCCAGCATGTCCATTGTCGACAGCAACTTGCAAATAACTGAGAACATAGATTAGTGCAGTTTCACAACTATGACCATTTCTGTATGTAGACTGAAATTTGCCCAACAAATAATTTCTTCATTCTCAGTCAGCGAGCAAAGTTTAATACATAAATATCACCCAGTCGCATCAGCAGGTTGTATTTGTCATAACACTGATGAATGTTTATTTCAGAATGATCGCGTTCGGAGTTGGCAAGCGCCTATGTATAGGAGAGACTCTGGCTCGACTGAGGATATTCCTGGCTCTCGTCTCTGTTCTCCAGAATTTTAACTTGGTGCCTGACCCGAAGCATCCATTGCCAAACACAGACCCGAGACACTTTATTGCTGGAATCCTACTCCATGCTCCAAAATACAAGCTATTTTTTGAACGGAGGGGCCAGGAATGACTTTATAAGAATACCCCATGGCGTCATCTCCTTTTTTCAATTTCATAGTTGAAATAAATTATTATATATAAGCCGGATAGCCATTTCATAGAATGGTCAAAACTATAGTTAAACTTTAGTGGTTGTGTCATATTACAAATATATTAGTATTGACTTTTCATGTAGAAATATTTGTTCACAAGCATGTATAACATTGGTTTAAGGCGCAACCAAAACACTTGCCCCTGTGAATAAGATGACGTATAAATTTTCAAATTTGAATGTTGATGTTTATACGAAAATATTGATCTATTGATGTTGTAATACAAACTACTGTAAATATGTGTTGGGAATAGCATACAGACTTTCCGCAAATACTGTACTGGATGAAATGGGAAGAATGAGGATGTATGAACATGGTGTAATGAAGGTTATAAATTGAGGAGAAATTTAAGAAGGGTCAATTATATAGATGTTCGAATTATTTTAATATTCATAGACGTAGAATACCCAACTATGTGTAGAAGGGGCGAAAGATTATTATCTTTCCTTACAGTGAAATACTCGATTTTGATTGGCTAACGGTCGTTACATTTTTTCTTATGTACCTCGTCAGTCTCACGGTGTACACATTTTATGTACCCCGCTGTCATAGTACCAGCTCCTAGCTAGGAGTAGGTGTCGCATCATGGTCAGATGACGTTATAAAATGACGCATGCGGTGTACGGAGTTTTGAACAGTTCGATCAGCTGTTTACCAGTCTATTAATTACAAATTCATTTTCGCCTTATTTGCTGCTTGGTTTGGAAACAAATCTTATTTTGCATTGCTTGCACATTCAATTAAACTAATATTAACTCGTTTGAAGGCATGTAAAGCTTGCAGTAATACGTTATACGACTTTTAACATTTCAGTCGAGACGGATGACGCCATTTTGTTTACGTTTAGGGTCAAGGTCATTCAAGCGATATCAGCTGATCAGTCACTCGCAGTCAAAACGCAATATCTATAAAAAATACTAATTTTATTGACATGACGGAAAGAAAAATACGTTGTATACTTCACCCTCGCGTAATACGGTCTCATGTACCATCTTTGTACCAGTGTCACCCCTCGCCTGAAGCCTCGGGCGACACTGGTACAAAGATGGTACACGAAGCCATATTACCCTCTTGAGAAGCATACAACTTATAGTATCGTGTCTTGTTGATATGTCCCTTTTATCAACACGTCCGGTTAAGGTATTTTCCAATGTACTATTATAAATACTCAGGTCTGCTCAAGTTTATATCTCTTATTATTACACAAAATGATGAATTGTTAGTTCTTTTATTGTGAAAACAATATTTAGATTGAGAAACTCTTTAAAGCACTAAGTGCTCTCATTCACATTTTCTCATAAACAATATGACTACTGAACTGTTGGTCTTATGACCAAATATAAAAATAAGTAATGTTCTGTTCTTCTAAAGAAGTGTCTTTGTTCAGCTATACAGATCAAATATTTTTATCTTGCTCAAGATAGAAAAACCTAACAGAAATATTTGAGATAAGGATATATAATTTTAAAGCAATATTTAAGCAAAATGTTTTGTCTGTTGGTATTCTTCAAAATAACTTTCAACATCTGAAAGAAATGTCAACGTTTTTATTTTTAAAATGTGAAGCATAGATATTTGGGACTGGAGAGAAGAGAATATGTTTCTGCAGGAAATCAATCCAAACAAAATTAGAAACCAGCTCACATTGTTCTTTCTCTGGGAATTTGAATTCTGAAAGGTTAATGGTTCGTTGCTTTCATGCCTATTAGAATTGCTCATTTTTATTCAGAGAAAGTGTCTTAGTCTAACCTTGATATGAATTTGACAGTCTTTGTGTGCTTAATTTGGTTACATCTTACACTGTTCGGATGATTAACAGCTTTTGTTTTCTATCAATCAAAGATTTAATCATGCGTCGTGTTTGTGAAGGAATATATGTATATGTGTTCCAATCGGATATCGAAATTCTTATACATTTGATGTAGGATATTCCTGTGTCCCCAATGAAACCCATATTCATTAATAAACATCAATGAGAATAAAGCCATTCATACATTCATACCTTGTTGATATTATGATAAGCGATTTATTGATATTCTAGCTGCATACTATATTCAGCTGCATACCGGAAAATTCACCTACCTGTGTATTTCAGTGCAAATATCATGTATCTAGGTATGTCTTTGAACCATCGTATTACGCAAAAACTAAACCGATCACTTTGCATAGAGGACAGTTGAGTGTTCCATAACAAAATATAATGTGATGCCTCTAATTTTGATGTAACTCTTTTCAAATCTACATCATATATCATATAATTCATCTTCCATATATACTCATTCAATGTATTTGTGGTGAAATTGTTCTCATTCAGTCGATTAAGTTGAATTTCGGAAATTATTTTTTTATATTTTTCTCAAAATTTTAAGCCCTTCCGTCTTTTTCGTTATGCCCAATTTCATCAACATGCACCACTGACACTGATGACAGGATACGTTTGAGAATTAGTATTTAATCATGATGATTCATTGTCATTGTATGCACTTTTATTGACGTTACAATAAACGTCAATTTGCATGGTATTTTCACTTAGATACACATGTAGGTGAACGAACTTTCGGTATGAAGCTGTATAAATATAAGTAATTACATACTTAGTATTAAAATACTTTAAAGTGAGTATGTCCCTGCATCTCAACTACATGCATGATACGCGAACATGATATAAGTGCTAATCATGTGAGAATCACAGACAGATAACAGTTCGTCAATCGGAAGTTGTTAGTCCAAGACATTAGAATGAAAAAATTAATTAAGAAAATCAACTATGTGCACAATTCTTTCTCGGAAAAAGGAGAGCTTCACACGTTCCTCTCTCGCAATTGAAAATATGAACATCAAGAGGCCAAAAGCAAATATGAAATACATAATGCAAAATAAAGATATGTTCTGCGAATTGAAAAGAATCAACATATATTGCCAATGGAGATTGTGTGAATTGTAATATGCAATACATGAGATGTGATTGGTGAAAACAGAAGTACACACAGACTTGCTGACCCAATTGACATGACGTTATCTAGTTATCTGTGGTTATGAAGTTCAAGAGATTCTTCTTTCCTTTACAAATCACAGCATATCTCATAAACAACCGTCAGTTAAATAATTTGGTGTTAACTGACAAGATACAAATGATTAATCACATACAATGGAAAGCTGAGAGAATTTGAATGTACCTATTGTTCATTTAATACTAAATAAAATGGATTTAACATGCAGCTAGTTTTCTATTCTTTATAAATTCACATTTAAACAAATTGAAAATCAACAGACACTTTCGAAAATTAGATTATGACGTCATACTGGCGGTAGTCTTACAAACGTGTTTTATCACGGCACGCAAGGTACAAGGTCTTATTATATGACGAGCAACGAAATGCTGGGTTTTATCAGTGAAATAAACTGTCTATCAAGCCACAGTGAAAATATATTTTATGTTCACTAGACCAGTGACTGATATGATATATGACTGCTCAAAGGTTAAAGTTAAACAAACGTCTAACGAACGAAGTCTCTTTACGACGTCACCTTGTTACTTCTTCCTAGCGGCCTCTCAACAAAAAAAACCCATGGATAACAAGGATAACATCGTATAATAAATAGAATGTCTGTCAATTCTTTACAAATACCATGTTTATCTCATCTCGTGAAGTAGAAAAGTTATTTATTTTCAATCGTGGCTGTGCCAGTCGTGAAAATGTACACTTTCAAAATCACTCGATGAGATAAACATGGTATTAGTCCAAAAAGAAAGATCAATCCTCTATGTACCTATGTATAAATATAGGCTAAAAGTAGTTTCTACAATGTTCTATCACTACAGCTCTGTTTCATATATATATATATATATATATATATATATATATATATATGTGTGTGTGTGTGTGTGTGTGTGTGCGTGTGTGTGTGTGTGGGAGTGTGTGTGTGTGTGTGTGTGTGTGTGTGTGTGTGTGTGTGTGTATTTTTATATTCGAGTTGCGTGAACTAAGGTTATATATAGAAAAGATTAAACATCATCAGATGGTTTTGACTGGATTTCACTCTCGAACTCATTTCGACCAATGTATCAGTCCTCTCAAGTACTTTTCATACTAATACAAAGTACGATAAAACTGTCGTCTGCGGTCCGCTCCGTGGAGCCTCATTAATTAATTAATGATGATTATCACTGCCGCTAAATGAATTTATGAGGTGTGTTTAATCGCCAAAACACATGTGCAATAATTATGTACTTGTCATCTGCGAAATTACCAAGATGGATATCTAAACATTCGGTATATGAAAAATATTAGTTGTTTTGATGAAGATTTGATTATGAAATTAACAATCAAAATGTTGCGAAATTACGTTGAATTATGACTATCGACGATGAGAGTACCCCAGTGACGTCACAGGAGTCATCGTATGCAGAAGTTATAAAGAACGACATAAAACATGTTAAGAAAATTATATTAAACTGTTAACCGTTTTTGAGTGTTGAGGATGGAGGCTGCATTGTCGTCTCACTGAAACCCCTGTATCGTAACACAGCGTCCAAGCGATGTCCAGTGCGACGTTGCATTATAAATCCTTTCCCATAGACGGTTTGAGTACAATTTCGTCGCTGCAGTAACCTGAAATAATTTATGTGTAATATTTTATTAGCATATGTAACAATCGATATTACAACTTGTTAATTGATAAATACAGCTCAACAAACAACTTATAATTAAATGATGGAAAAATATTTGAAAGACAAAAATTTCATGAAATTAGTATTGAATTTTTAAAATAGTACTTTAAAAAAGTAAGGAGCAAACATGTAAAGTTACCTTTCCTGAATGAATGATGTTCTTGTCCTTCGACTGTCCATGATGAAGCCATTGTGTGAACTGATTCATTCAAAATGGCAATGAAATATATAAGTGCTCAATATTTCTGAAAAAAGCGTGCTTTTCATGATCGTGATTCAAGCACTAGACTCGTGCGTTTTATATAAAATTACGCCTCATGCACCTCGGACAATTTAAGAAATTCAATCAATGTCCCTAACATTTGCATATGAAAATGAAATATGTCAATGTTTGTTCGAGAGAATGTTTCCCAAATTTGATCACAACATATTTGAAATATATACATTTTAAGACATATGTTTTACGACTCTAGCAGTTGACAGTGCTCTAAGATAGATAGAGAACTCGTAGCAGTACATTATCCGGAGATAATGTACGGGTTTCAGAGGGCTAGGTTCGGCTGGCGCCCAATCCTCCCAAATCCGTACATTTATCTCCCGATAATGTACTGCTACTCGTCCTCTATCTGTTACTAAAAGTAAGGTTTCAGGTGTTATCTTACATAAATGTTGTTTATTTTCTCTCAGATATAAACTGGACTTTGATTAACATACACAGAGTAGGGCGTGATATAAAATATCTGCACTGTCCTGTATCAGCATGAAACAGAAATAGTCACAATACAGACATGAGACAACAAAATATGGGGTGCTAACGTCACGTAAGTATATTTCAAAATACTTTTTATGAAATTTCAAGTTCATATCGTCTTATTGCATTGCATATTCACTCCCTTATGCTAGATATAAGGCATTTGGTTCAATGAAAATCGCGCAACGGCCGTACACAAGTGCAGAAATACATTCTCAATCTCATTTACATGTTAACTAGTATAATGACCTATTCAACACTAACACGTGCGTTTCTTGTGGGTTTTCCAATGGATTCTTACCTTGTTGCTATGTTGAAATGTTGTTTAATGCATTACACTGCTGCACCTACTTTCCTTGTTTGGTGTTATCTTGTTACTTGTGACTTTGTCAGTATCAAACATCTATATATGAATCATGCATTAGAAAGTTTTAAATACAAAACAATAAAAAATGATAATAACGGCATCATTTGAATACATATTTTAGAAAGTGTTTATGAATTACAATACATTCACAACGAATGGTAATTTTATAATATCTAGGTGAGAACACACATTGAACGTATTACGAACTTGTTAACGTCCTAACACCGCCTTGAACGTATTAACAGCAACTTGAATGTAGTGTTATCGCAATGTACGTATACACGTAGAATGAGCGACAACAACATGTAAATACGATGTGATAGACGTATAGCACCAGCGTAGGACCGGTAGAGGCGCGTAATAAAAATCAAATCAACGTAAAACAGTATCCAGAAACAATAAGTACGTTTCTATATCGTTCAAAAACGCTCCTCCTGCGTTTTCAATACGTTCAATGAGTTTGTGTTGCGTTGCCACGGCATCTACATGTACATAGCGTTCTCCCGTTCCCCTCGTCAGAACCCATAATCTCAGCGTTTGTTTTGAACATGTTCCCAACAAACGCAGAGGTTCGGGGCTCAAGGTCGTTCTTGAAGGTCCCAGTGGGTCCTTGTATATCAAGTACCTTGACAGTTTCCACTGCGACACTAACACATTCTACGAAATCTTACTGGGCGTATCTCGTGGTTTGCCGGGAGAACGCATGGGATGTGACATGGGGTTAGATACGTTTAGAATTACGTTTGGTTATTTGCCGCGCGCCAGACGTGGTTCATTGTCACGACTTTGCACCTTTCTAGTGTCACTCTTCTGATCCGGTTAGCATTTAACAGATAAGTTTCAGCAGCAATCAACACTTCTCTATAATATAACATCACTGATAGCGCTGTACATACACATGTGAATTTCTGAGTGTATGTATATATGTATGCTGGAAATGATTACCAAAGTTGGATAATGTTTACCTAATTTCTGTCTTCATTGAATAAAATAATTTTTAATTCAATCTGTTTTCAATGATCATCAAACATGTTAATAAATTAGGATTCCATTGACATCTCAAAGTTAGTGCCATCACAGAAAATATATTGTAAAAAAACAATCGTCGAAGGCATAATCAAAACCCATGTGTTTAGGCTCATCATCAGATATGTTGCCAAGGGTTAAGATAAATTTGACGCAGCCGTCGACCTACTGAACTACCTATCAAAATGCTGAGTTTCAAAGTCAGCTTAACCCTGATAATGATAAATGTGGACTACCTTTCAAGACACCTGCTCTTACATTTCAGACTCGCTCCTAATATTCAACATGATTGCTGTAGCATTGGTGTGTTTCGGAGTATTTCTGTACTTGTGTTTTGTATATATGTATCCGAGAAAAAATGGAAAGCTTCCAAATGGACCAAAGGGTATTCCTATATTTGGAAATCTTCTCCAGTTTAACAAGAAACGGCTAATGGTGGATATGGCAGAAATGGGAAACAATTTTGACGATGCCTTTACTCTCAAACTGTTCAACCAATACACAGTTGTATTAAATTCCTTTGAATGTATCACAGAGGCACTGATGTCCGAGAAATACGCTGTTGCATTCAGTGGAAGACCACGATCATTTGGTGGCACATACATCTTCAAAGGCGACTTAGTTTTCAAAACATATTCAGAAGAATGGTCAGCATTACGAAAGGTTGTATTCCGCGGTCTTAAAATGTATGGAAGCAATATGGCGGACGTTGAGGAGCTCGTGCAGGGAGAGATCCACCATCTGCTGGGGAGAATCCAGAACGGGGCTGGGACATCTGTGGATCCACTAGACTACGTCAATGGATACGTCACAAGTATCATTTCCATGTTGGTAAGTGTTCTGAACATTACACTTAAGTGTCGCCCGTCCCAGTACGACTTGTGTCGACTGTTAGTTTTTGTTTGGACCATTGGCACATTTGGTATCACTATCTATATGGCATGTATTTGTAATTTGATTGGACATGTAAAACACTGATGTACCCTTTATGTAATATCAATGAAAATGAGCTACTGTTAACCTTGGCAAATGGTGTTTGTGTGTTTTCTCTACACGTAAATATTTATATTTCCACAATTTACTATACCCCAAAGGTCATAATAAATCGATCGTTTAAGAAGTTTGAAAGCATCAAAACTATTTTTAGATAAATCTTATAAAAGATTCAAAGATCTTAAATTGATTGTATCGTAAGATTGATTATAAAGATATTTCATTAAACGTTTCATAAACTTATTTGAGATATTATAGACACATAGAAGAACTCAGACATGTTAAAGTCGTGTAAACCCTTCTACGATCAGCAGGCCAAGTTTACCAACAGTAAAATGACATATCAATGACTCAGGTTCTGCTCCTTTGATTTACACGGTATCCTTTTCACGATGAATACGATAGATACCTATTTGTAGGTACAGTAACGTGCAGTATCGTTGGAAAAAACTGTGGCTGTGTGTCCTAGTCCACCCAACTATGAATGGGTACCTCTTAAGGACGACCACGCTGCTTAACTTGGTGCGCCAAATGGCTGCAAAAGTACATACTTCAAATGGAGCTGAGATTGACAAAGAGTGTCGTTAAGAGTGATGTTGGCGCTGTACAAATGTTTATATGAATGAATGAGTGAAGACGGTAGAAGAAAGGGAGACTGATGGGTTGCTTCAATGTACTTATCGCTCCCAATTATTATCAATTACAGATCACTGGTCGGCACTTGAAACAGGAACATGAACAACTGAAATTACTCGGACACATAATCGACGATATTGATCAAATATTTGATCCAGGAACATTCCAACTGTTGACAATGTTTCCATGGTTACGCCATATTCCGTTTGGTTGTGGAAAGTTCTATCAAAGATTGATGCAGAACATTTTGCAACTGGAAACGCATATTGCAGAGGATCGGCTGGTCAGAATTTTAATTACTTTAATTACTCATGTAAAGAAACAAAAGCGATGTAATGCGTATCATATGCACGTGTATTGCTTAGAATGAGTTAGAGATACATGTTTGCTATAGACTCTACTCTACTACTTTATCTTTAAAGGCGCTGTAGCACGTATTTTGCGTATTATGTTTTCTCAAATGCTTATAAAGTGGTGTGGAACTCGTCAGTGTGAGAAGTAGATTTGAAGATATCATGAGAATTTTAGAGTTCAGACATCAAGATGGTGGAATTGACCATTCCATTATTGTGCCATATTTAAAACTCTACTCAGAGTGATTAGGTATCGCTACATTAGTCAGATCACTTGCACTAACTTGGGAACTGGACGCGCGTGGTTTAACCGAACCATGTACATTAGTTTTAGAACTCTTTTTGATTGATTCATGAGTACTATTTAGTCATTGGTAACACTTATTTATATCTTTGAGTGATTCATTTATTTCTGTCGTGCTACAGCTCCTATAATACAGTATTTTTAGAGTACATAGACATTTATTATTCACCTGTTGAAAATAGCACTGTTTAAAGGTGCATCGATTGTGTTTCATAAAATTGTATTTGCCTTTAATACATGCCAACATACAATGTGTTGATATCAGTTCAAATAATTTCACTCAACTTGCATATTCATCCCCAATCGCCAAATGTATAATGATTACTAGTTTCCAATTAAAAACGAGCAACATCATAATACTTGTGCAGAAACCGAATCTACACGTTCCATTAACATGCACAGTAGTTATAAGATCTATTAAACATTACCAACCTAAAGTTTTCTTTTAGACTGTTTTACATACGTTTCCAAAATTACGTTTGACTAATTGACGCGCGCCACACGCAGTGCATTGTCCGGTTTTCCATCAGAAATCGATACTTTTACCATTGTATCGTCGGTTTACTGAGCCGACTAAGACCTAAATTACAATTTTCGGCAACAGTCAGTACTTCTCGATAAAATAACACAATTTATTACCTTTAGCATATGTCACCCCAAACAACACAATGGATGAACTCTTAAATCTACAATGTTATTGCCGCTGCGTAACTATTTGCACTCGGTCTGTTGATGTAAAAAATCTGAGCTTTCTGGCCATAAAGGTATCTGGTAGAAGCACATATTTTCAAAATTAATTTACAGGTTTTAAGGTTGTTTCTAACAATATTTCTTTCTTCAGAATAGAACCGCAGATGTTAACAGAAAACAATGCTTTTTGGATTTTATGCATGAAGAGGTTGAGAAATGTCACATTACGAAGGAGAACGTTACTGGAGTCATGTTGGATTTACTTGTTGCTGGTAATGTATATTTCAATTATTCAAAACAAACATTTTACGGTAATATGTCCTCGTTTATGAATGCATGCACTCTCTTCCCATAGATATAACACGATTCATTTCTTTTCACTTTGGCTTCTGTTGAATGTGACCATATTTCTAGATTCTAGCAAAAGCCCCTAGCGGCAATGGATTCTCGTTTCTACTTTCTATCAATGAAATCACGTCTTACATCGAAAGCACCTGAATTACTTCAAATACTTTGACTGTATATGTATTTAGAAAATGCCTGGTGTATATGATATAAATAAACTATTTTAAGTTTTATAAGCCAAAACGTGTAGCATACATTGGGGATCACACATTAAACGATTAAAGTGTGATCCTTAATTTACTGTCTCAAAACATACCATTATAACATTTCGTTGGCAAATGGTAACCGTTTTGCGATGGTGTCGTCAAATAACCTTGATGCAGCCAATCTAGTCCAGAAAACGTTCCGTATGCAACAAAGGATACTCTGAAAGAATATGACTTGAGTAACATATCTGAAGAAAGAATGATATGCATGTTGAATATTGCAAAATTATAAAGTGGGATTTACTATATGAGTAAGCGTATTGCTAACCATAGGTCACAACGTGTTTTGTTGTCAATTTGGTAAACATGTATGTTGTCCCTCAAGATTAGCATTCAGTTGACGATCACGATTTTTATACGTTGAGATTAAGTATGACAAATGGTTTGATGACATCATGTTGAATGTTACACTTTCATCCATTTCATTGTTGCAGGGACAGGAACTTCGCGGTCTGCACTATATTCTCTGTGTCTGATTCTGACCGCCAGACCTGATGTTCAGAGGAAAATCCAAAACGAAATTGACGAAGTTATTGGTAGGAGTCGTCTCCCTTGCTCCAGAGACAAGAGTTCTCTCCCCTTTACTCAAGCCGTATTATGGGAGTATTTCCGCCTGTACCCACCAATTGTCTTGCCCTTGCCCCGTTCTACGACAATGGATGTGGAAATAAAGGGATATGTAATACCGAGAGACACAACAGTGAGTAGAGTTATTCACTTCATCGTTGCTATCATGACGTATATAAAGTTAAACATTAAAATATTATATATTTTAAGAAAACTGTCTTTGCGTGACTGGAAACCTCGTGCATTCGTTTAAATGGTTAAATGTCACAGCGCATCCATTTCCAAACGAACTATCCAATCGCACTGTTGAGTGAACCAATTTTTAAAACAAGTTCGAAAGGGGAAAAAAACAGTGATATTGCTTATCCTTTCCGATTTTTGAGACTCGAAGCGTAGATGAAAGGATTGTTTTAAGTATGCAAAAGATGCAAGTTCATTTAAATCAAAATGACATCCGATACGATCATTGCAAGTTTGTGGGCAAAATTATGTTTTAGAATTTGCCTTTTTGTGCATGTTTTGCCAATAGTAAATCGCTGAACACACAGTTCATTCGAAGAGAGTTAATCGCATAATATATGAACACATGGAATTTTATTCGTTATTATTCTCCACAAAAACCCTGTTCTATATACCCTATTCGGTTGTGATTTAAATGCAACTCTATTTTACAACGAACTTGATATTAGCCATGTTGCGTATATGAATCATTGCAGTCGTATACTAATTTAGACTGGGCGACAGCTTTAAACAAAACATACATGTAAACTGTGAATAAATAGGAACGTGACTGATACGACCATGTGCAATATATGTGAACTGTGGTAATAGCCTTTCTAGATGTTAGTCATATGGAATTGACAATACCATTAAACAGTTTCATAAAATACCAGCCTACGCTTGTAAAAGATGGAAGGAAACATTCCTAGAAGTTCCTCGTACTCAAATGAAACCCATGACTTACTATTTTATCATCACATTTACTAAATATGTATATTTTGTATAGATATTCTACAACATCTGGTTAGTACACCATGATGGCAACTTCTGGAAGGACCCGTATGTGTTCAACCCGGCTCGTTTCTTGGACGACACAGGAAACCTCCTGCCACCTGAACACGAGAATAGACACAGGTTGGACTTGTTAGGGTGCTATCCGCCATTTTGATTTATGCAGTACGTTAAAAGGAAAAAACGTAGCATTTTCAGGGGATGTTGTCATTATGGCGATTGCCTGTTTGTTTCCATGTGTTGGTTTCGCTGACGTTCTCCTGTATTTTTTTCTTACGGTAGCTTCATTGAATGAGGTATTTTGACACTTTTGTTTTCATCTTGTTATTCTTCTAGTTCCAAATTTATAATGCTATTTTATACAAAGTGCTCATCATATGAAGCAAGAAAGTATCATTTGGTTGTGCAGATAATAGGTTTATTTCAGAATTATACATTCTCTACGAAGTAAGCTGGGTATGTAGTGTTATTATCCATAAAGAAATATCGACATAGGGTAGTGTTTATTCTGTTAGTCCCGTGGGAGTTACAGGTTTGCTTTCATTTCAACTTCTTCGCATGTTTTTCTCCCGTTTCCATGAAAAGGCGACTTGCACTTGGACTTTCGTTTTCGAAGCAGAACTCAAAAACTGTCAGGCATGGCTCAACAGAAGTCAGTGTGTGGAGCAATCATCATGCATATGACTTGTTTGCCTTTTCGTATTGTATTATGACTTTTTTGCAGTTTTTCCCGACTCAACGGAAACTCAACTTCAACTTTCCTCTCTGGAACAGAAATATAAATGGTCTTTTGAACGACCATCATGTGTCTGTTGTGGTATTTGTTCCATGGTTTTCGTATCCATGTTTCCAAGGAATCAAAAACTGTTACGATTATCAAATTAGATACAGTTCAAGGGGGAAACCAGCAAATGGAAACAAACAACACCCAAATTATATTTCATAAAACACAAAATAAATCAGATTAATAATACCGGTTCATACAGTAAGTAATACAGTAAGCTACAAATGTCTATAGTATTTCAGTCACCATGAATGTTGTTGATGAGTGAGTATATCCGATGAAGTCAGTGTTGACATTTGGGATGGCAAAAAGGTAGAATCCAATAAAATGGTATCCAGATTCTGGAATCTGAACTAAAACAGTACTATTTATAAAATGGGGACATGTCAAGTCCTTTTGGAACTATTATACCAAGATGAACTCCTGATGATAATCCTGCTGAATTTCCATAACCTTATTTTCTGCAGAGTGATGGTCCTTAAACGTGTTATTGAACTTGGTAAGAATAATGGCGTTGATGCTCCAAGGGCAGCAATTGTTATTGAAAACTCTTAAACCTATCCAATATGGATTATATTGTCTAGGTTAATATAATGATTCAGGTTGACTATTTAGAATATTTAGAGAATAGATACCTCCACTATTTTAGGGCAAAGGTACCTTCATGGCATTATATGTACCGTAAGACATACATGTTGAATTGTATAAAAGTCTTACTGAATATATAAACTTAACCAAACTGAAGCACAAAAGAAACGTCACCCCTCATATGTATAATTTTCAATGTCAAATTTCTCTAGTTTTCGACGTCGTATTAAAAAACTGAATTGTTTGGGAAATTAGTCCAAAATATTAAATCAAAGAATTCTTCTAGGGTTGTTTTTTTTTTAAATTAAAATTTTGAAATTTAAAATTCCGAAAAAATTAATTTTGATAAAACACAACTCTTCATGGACATATAACACATACTCTGTGTGAAAATCAATAAATTTGCCTCTTCTTGCACACATTTACAACATTTTAAACAAGGTAGGGGTCATGTTGGTGTAAATTTCATTTCTTACCCCTGTCTAGTTTAATAATTGATATTGTAATAAAAAAATAAAACAGTCACCAATTAAATCATTAAAACTACTGCCAAATGGTGTTATTGCATCGTGCCATAATCAAATACATCTCATTTCTTTAAAATATTGAATAAATCGAAACCAACTGAGGCGTGAAGTTTCTTTTGTGCTTCAGTTTTATTTACCACAAGGTCATTTGTTTCAGGATGATTGCCTTCGGACTTGGGAAAAGACATTGTATTGGAGAAACAATTGGTAGACTGAGGATATTTCTGTTTCTAGTCTCTGTCCTCCAGAGCTTTACCTTGCTTCCTGATCCGAACCATCCATTACCAGACACTGACCCGCGGACATTTAATGCCGGCGGTCAGATATCAGCACCGCAGTACAAGATTATCTTTGAGCAAAGATGTCCCTAATGCTAATGCTTTGTAATGAAGCCCCTGTGAAGTATCATATGTTATAATATTATGTAATTTGGACAAGATTAAAAAAAGGACAAAGACGTTCATGATAGTGGTCATTGCACTGTGTGATGCAATGAAATGCATATTAAGGAAGGGAGGACTTGAAGCCAATGGCATCTGTACTGTTTCAGATTCTCCAAAATTTAGTTTCTTTAGATAATTATTCATTATTTATCGATTTATCTTGGTAGCATAATGTTAAGTGTGTATATTTTAAAATTGTATCACACACTGTTTCAGATTAAGTTGTCAGTTAATGAATGTTAGCTTATGTTATATGGTTGAATGGTTAACTGTGGACAGAAACCCATAATCGTTATCCTGTCAATCATCATATGTTCACTATTGCAATACATCCTAAATGAATTGATATTTGTTATTATTAGGATATTTATATAGCGCACATATCCATCCACTAGTGGTTGCTCAAGGTGCTTACATTGTTTCCCCTGGTCAATGGCATTCTTTCACCGTCCAATCATTTTTTCCAATTCAACTCCCTGGGGAGTATTCAACCAGCAGCCATATGTGGCGCTCAGTTTAGGGACCATTCTATGCCTCACAGGGTACCCATTTACAGCTGGGTGAACTGAGACACATAGTCACAGCAGTTTGTCCAACACTGCTGAACGCTGATAACCGACAGCTCGGCGTATGCACGTGTTCATGTATCCACCATTCAGCCACTGACATGAATTCGTGGGATCTTTTAAGTGCGTACACACTAGGGCTCCAGGGTGACACTTATAGAGTTCTAACAGAGGTGAACTCTAGGTTTTTACACCTTGGCCTGGATGGGATTCGAACCCCGGACCTCAGCAACGTGAGACCGGCGCTCTTGCCGACTGAGCTATCCCGTATTTGTAATTATTTGAGAACCAGAGCCAGAACTTATGCACATGCATGTTTCTTTTAAAATGTAAATCTCGCTTACATACTTCTACCATGTCATTATTGATGCAAATGTATATACATGCAATGGCGAAAAACAACAACCACATTGTCAAAAAAAAATTAAATAGTGCTGCCTGAGAAAGTCCATTTTGAATGCCTATGATTTGTACATGTTGTAAAGAAGTACTCACCTTTACTCATACATCAGTATCAAGTATCGAGTATCAAACTTGTATATGTCTGTCTGTCCATTTGGGGTCCTAAAATCGATTTGTTTGTTCACAATTGTTTTTAGCCAGAGTGTTTTGCATTTGAGCGTTTATTAAGTGTAAAACTTACGAAATTGTCTATGGAAATAACCTGCTTGGACTTTGATGATACATCATTACTGAAGGCAGACATATAACAATGTCAAATGGCCATTTTTAACAATCCTATCTCGCCTAGATTTCTTATTATGATATATTGTTAATTTAAAGCTTCTTATATTAAATCATATAAATTTAAAACAATTGCCTATGTATTGAATAATTCGAGTGTAAAGGCGTCGCCTTCTTTTTCTGCAAAGTTCTTAAGCATACGCGTTCCCTGTCACCAAGCAGTTCAAATGGGGACCTGGTTAAGGTTGTGTTGGAGGTGACCTTCTAGCGGCATGTGTGTCAGCTTCGATTAGACCGGGGACCAGAGCGCCATGAGCACTCATTGGCGGGTTACACAGTGCGCCCTGTAAATATAAATATTATTATTAAGAAGTGATTGCTTCGAATATCTGTTTGAATGCCATTAATCTGAGAAACATGTGGTGTGCTGCTTTCCCTGGACCACTTCACTTCATTATCAACATGTAATCGTGACGTTGAATTGTAGTTCTCGCCTTGTCGCTATGACCCAGATTGGGTAAGTAGTTGAACTGCACACTAAAACAGTCTATCTCCTGTTCACATTACTAAAGCGTTCGGTTGACCGATCGCGAGCTACTGTTGGCCTACATTAAGTAATACTATGTAAAGAAGGTGACTAGGACAAGGTCGCCTGTCGTGTCTAGTTCAACACAACAGTAGCAGTTATATAGTATATAAGCCTAGTCACGGAACGAAGATAGACAAACAGTTGACGAATGTGCTGATGATGCAGTATTGAGTTTCATATTGAGTTTCTTCTATACTCAGACTGACTGAACTATTCAACATGGCGGTTGTAGCTCTTGTTTGTCTCGCTGTATTGCTGTACATGTGTTATGTGTACCTAAAACCAAAGAAGGGAAAACTTCCACCTGGACCTAAGGGTGTACCTATATTCGGGAATGCTCTCCAGTTCACGAAAGAAAGATTCGTAATAGACATGGCAGAACTTGGAAGGAAATATACAGATGCATATACTGTCAAACTGTTCAGTGAAAATTGCGTTGTGCTAAATTCATTTGATATCATAAAAGAAGCTTTGATTTCACAAAAGTTTGCTGCTGTATTCAGTGGCAGGCCACCGACGTTTGCAGATGAGTACCTGGTTAAAGGTGGAGAGATTTTAGCAACGTATTCAGAAGAATGGTCAGCATTACGGAAGATTGTATTCCGCGGTCTTAAGACTTATGGAAGCAATATGGCGGACGTTGAGGAGCTCGTGCAGGGAGAGATCAAACATTTGCTGGACAAGATCCAGAACGAGGCTGATACATCTGTTGATCCGTGGGTGTACATCAGTGGTTACCTCACAAGTGTTATCTCCATGCTGGTGGGTAGGTTGGCACTTTTGTATTTGGTCTCCAAAAATAATTTATATATTGGTTACATTAACATGAACTGTTCAAATAATATTGAAAATAGTGGCTGATATAATAGGTGTAAATGTAAATGATGTTTGAAAATATTCTGTTGCAATATTTTTGAAATAACAGTAGCGTTCTTAAAACAATCACAGGGTTCGTGTCAAGATAGCACCACAAATAAGACGCGTGAGATCAACGAGTCTATCTCTATCCATCTATAACTGAACATTGGTGTGCATTTTGTGAGTGGCATTTAGAAGATGGATTGACAACAGATGTACATTCACGATATCCTAGATGATGATTCATCCTAAGATTCTTAAGATCTTATGGTTTACACATATGATGCTTACAGATAACTGGGCGACACTTGAAACACGACGATGAACATCTAAAACTCCTCGCGAAACTGACAGGCAAAATTAATTATCTATTGAGCCCTTCAACGTCACAATTGATGACGTCATTGCCATATTTACGTCACATCCCTATTGGCTGTGGCAAAGTCTATCAAGATTTACAAAAGGAAATACAACTACTGAAGAGCAGCATATTCAAGGACCGACTGGTGAGATAAATTCACATAATTTAAATCGAATGATATAATTTCAATGGATTATTAGTATTTTACATTAAAATATGATTAAAAGGACAACAACAATGTGCTGAGGTATTGCAAACATATGTTAAGGAATATTTTAAAACGATGTACAAAGATCTCCATTTTCATGAATCAACGTTTTCAAAATAATTTTAATCACCATCTTATTCATGGTATGTCCCATACCATAATTCACTAGCTATCTGAGAGGTGACTGATTTGACTGCATTTTTCACCTTACACCATGCTTCTTCTAGAAACCTGTAGAAGAAACGGGAAGAAAACCTTGCTTTTTGGACTTCATGCTTTCAGAAGAGGAGAAGGGGCGTGTTACAAAAGAAAATGTTTCCTCTGTCATGCTAGATTTGCTTACTGGTGGTAAGTGTTTCGTTTAATGTTATTGGATATTATTATTTATGTACGAGTATCATGAAAAGTTTTCCTTTCCAATCTCAGATCAGTGATAGTGTATTGAGATAAAAATTCAAAAGTAAGTTATAACAGGTGGATGTTAAGGTGAACGTTGATACTGTCAAAGTCGTTGGTTTGATTTCCTCTCGTACCCATTTGATTTATGAAAGTTAAGTTATCTTTGCATTTTATATCATCTCCAGGAACAGCCACGTCTCGCACCTCCTTGTACTCCATGTTCCTGGTCCTGGCATCACGACCGGACATCCAGAGAAGAATTCAGGAGGAGATTGACGAGGTTGTTGGGAGGAGTCGCCTCCCTTGCCACAGTGACAAGATCTCCATGCCCTACACACAGGCTGTGTTGTGGGAGACGTTCAGACTCTACCCTGCAGCGCCCACTGCCCTACCTCGTTATACGATGAAGGACGTACATCTTAGAGGGTACTGGCTCCCTAAAGATACGGTGGTAAGTAAATCTGGATTCATGTCAAGCTTGTCATGAGAGGGTTCCTATTTTAATTCACAATCGTATATAGAGGGACATGGAGAGAGTCTTAACTCCATGTCGTATAGACATCACCGCGAATTGATAAACATTGTTGTCAGCATGTGTATTACGTAAATGTAGATATGTTATATCAAAAGCTATATTTACCTCTTGTCAAAGAATTGCAATGTCAAGTACATGATGATGTCAGTCCATTGTGAAAAATCAATTGTTAAATGATATTCACTAGAATGTATCGCATGATCTCACATAAGCAAAATCTACAGCTGAACACAGTTTGGAAAGATGGATACATAACACGGAGACATCTGCATGATACTTTCTTTTTAAATACAGTTTAACTGAATAATATTGTGTGTTTTCATTAGATAAATATATAGATAAAAGACCAAGAAAGGATTAAAAAACAATACCGTTCTGTCGTATCTCCCTTTTTGCAGGTGTTCTACAACATCTGGCTGATTCTCCATGACGAGAAGTTCTGGAAGGACCCGTATGTGTTCAACCCGGCTCGTTTCCTTGACGATACGGGAAACCTCCTGCCACCTGAACACGAGAATAGACACAGGTTAGAGTTAAGTCTTGTTGTCCAGTAGGCGGTTTATTTTCCTTTGATCTTTTCGCAATGATAAATTCTGTATAACGAAAGGGTGCCTGAATCAGTGACGTCATTAAAATAATACCAGTTGTTTTCTTAAAGGCGGAGCTAGACTCCAAAGCGGATACATGTGGTATGTTGCTACATAGATAGGTTTCTTTTGATGTCCATAGAGAGGCACAAAACATTCGATACAACAGGTACATGAATGATACAAGTGTCATCATGTATCTATTACAATGTCATATTTGTTAAATACAACATGATGAAACATCATGATCATAAAAAAGATGCTGCGAATATCTCATCATGTCAACTTCTGCGTGCTTGACAAATGTTATGATAGAAGTTTTTAAAATGGTATACTTGAGCCAAACATATTTCACATTTTATTATAATTCTATTATATCAGTATAGTATGCGAACGAAACCAGAATCAACGCCATGAGAGGAATGAAGGATATATAGAGATTCTCATTCGTTGATGTGTGTCATACGATTTTTGCGAAACGAGCGTGAACTTTTATATTGCCCGATCAAGAGTAAGGGCTCTACACAAATTTACATAAGTTTCGTGAAAGTCATGTGGCACATATTTGCTCTTATCCTGAATAGTAAGTCGATTATTTTAAACCATATGGGTAAAAAATAGAGATAATTACCCGAGGAAGTGTGTTATAATTTTTCGAAACGAGTGTGGGTATATTTGTATTTGCAAGTGCGAGGGTTATACAGAAATTTGCACGAGTTTTGTAAAAGTCATATGACACGCTTTCGAGTGTAACAATTTCTTAATTACCAATTCTATTCTATTTTAATCTCGTAAAAATAGTCTCGCGACGGCCCGATTCTCTTGCGATGGCCACTTCTCTTGCGATGGCAAGTTTCAGCGATGTCACGAAAAAATTGACAGATGACCAAATACGTCACGGGAAACAATGGTATTTGCACATGAGCTCGTATCGAAAATAATAACTCGGTTATTTTCAAACATATGGGTAATAAATGTCACTACCAAGCAAGCAAAATGAGTTCATGATTACTTTGGAAAATTTGATAATTTGCACCCTTCCTCTTGCCCTTGCCCTTGTCTCATTTAAACAATCGTCATTAATTTGTAACAAATTCTGGGACTTTGAAATATTGTGCAGAAATGGTGATGCTTTAATATTTCTAAAATATTCATCATTGTGTTTCCGAAATCTGATAAGATACATGTATATTGTAGGCGTTTCTTCTTTCCGGTTGCGTATATTAGTATGAAGAAAGTTATATGCTGTCTTGCATTTTTTTCAGAATGATTGCGTTTGGAGTTGGAGAGAGGATGTGTATTGGGGAGACTCTGGCCAGATTGAGAATATTCCTTGCAGTTGTTTCAATACTTCAACACTTCACTCTACTTCCGGATTCTGACGGGTCACTTCCTGATGTAGATCCAAGGACATTTCTCGCCAGTAGTCTGCTGTTCGCTCCGTCGTACAATGTCTGCTTTAAACCAAGGCAGTAGCATCAGTTAGTTGTTTTACTCAAGTTTGTTAAAAGATTAATTACACAAGGTGGAGCGACATGCAAGCGCATTTAAGTGACGTTACTGCATTCCTATATTGTACTGCAGCTGAGGTGCGGCAAGTTCAAGTTTTTATTAATGGTCTCCTATATTGCGATACTATTTAAAGTACAACGACCAGTGTGTTATGTTAGAAACAGTTATGTATTGACCTTAGTTATATATATATAGTTGCTGATTCAGTAAATCAAGTCACAGGTCCATTTTTAAATACATAATTTTACATTTAAAAGATATTCGACGAGTGGATTTATCAATGCATTCACAAGTAAATAATATCCGAGACCACGACTTAGTCAAAGTAGAGTGTGAGTGGCGAATTATAAACATGTAGATACGCGCTCAGAGATCATAGAGTTTTGTAGAGCGTACATTGTATACTCATGGTAATAATGGTTGTCACCCCCACACATATGGCGAAATTTGTCAAAGTAACAACAGAAAAATGATTGTGACAGCATGGTGTTACCGTTAAACAGTGCATAGTATCAACAGACATTTTAAAATGTTATTTAGAAAGTATTATTTTCATAAAGAGGCATAAAACTTGATCACTGATCAATAAGCACACATTTTATTCTGAGAAAGTATTAGCAGAAAATTGTCAATACAGAACCTGACATGAAATGAAACAACAAGGTACTCAACAGATGCAGTGTCAGTAACGGGTTGCACCCCCTCTGGCATCAACAAGGGCGGTAATCCGTCTTGGCATACTGTCGATCAACTTGTTGACGTCTTGCACCGCCATATTGTTCCATATTCTAATCAAGCACTGTCCCAATTCGTCGAGATTTTGTGGTAAGGGATCTATCTTCCTCAATTCTCTGTCCAATCTGTCCCAAGTGTTCTCTATCGGGTTCATATCGGGGCTTTTGGCAGGCCATACAAGACGGTCCACGCCCTCTTGCAACAGGAAGTTGTCGATAGATCTTGCTCGGTGGGGTCGGGCGTTGTCGTCTTGTAGCAAGAAGTTGTTACCATACACTAGGCGAGCATGTGGCAGTAACGTGTGCTCCAACACGCGGCGGTTTGTCCGTTGATTGACGTTTTCCTGCAGCAGCAAAAGATCGGTTTTACCATTGTAATGGATGCCACCCCACACAAGGACTGAACCCCCTCCACCAGCAACAACTCCGTCTACACAATCATCCTTGAACCTCTCCCCTTCTAATCTGCGCACACGCACCCGCCCATCAACGCGATGAAGTAAGAAACGGGATTCATCAGTAAAGATGACGTGACGCCAATGTTGTAGTCTGACGTTGCGATGTTGTACCGCCCACTGCCGACGTAAACGCTTGTGCTCCTGTGTTAGGAGGGGTCGTCGAATAGCTCTTCTCGCTCTATAACCACGTTTCAAGAGCCTCTTGTTCACGGTTTCCCTTGAAACCCGAACGTTAATCAGTTGCCCCCCCCCCACCGGTCACGGAGTGATCTTGATGACAAACGTCGATGCCGTTGCACTAGGCGCCATAGTAGACGGTCTTCATGTACAGTGGTCTTGCGTGGTCTACCAGGGCTTTTCTTTGGAGTGATATCACGGTTTATCCTGTGTAAGTTTTTAATCCGTTGAACAGTTCTCTTACAGACACGCATCTGCCGTGCAATGACGTCATTTGTTGCCCCCGCAAGCACCATTCCGATGATTTGGTTGGGATGTTTAATGAAGTTGGTCTCGGCATCGTTAAAAGACTTCAGTGTTCGCATCTGGTAATCATATGCCAATGGACAACATCGTCTGTCGTCACTTTCTACTACGACTCATTTTTGTCAATTTCTGCACGTGCATTACATGCCATGCCTTTTGCAGATTATTCATATGATATGTGTGATTTATCTCTTACATGTTGTGTTTTGGTAATATGTTTCATTGGTGAAAACACTCATGAATCAATCAGAGATGGTTTACATTTTAAGTCCGAAAATACATGTGTACCTGGGGGGTGACAACCATTATTACCATGAGTATATGAGTAGAATTTGTATTGTGCAGTCAGATAGGATCGTGAACCTCGATTGTTACGGATGAACACGATCGTGGGTAGGAAACTCAATAACTGCTATGTCGTGTAATTCGGTGCTCGGATTTACGTGTTGTCTGTCACTCGTGAATTATGGTGGCAAACTGACTCTGGACAGATAATCGGTAATTTCTCGTTAATGATGATCACCAGCTAGTGTGAGAGTCAAACAATGGTCTTATGATGTTCTAACTAGTATCGAGCACTGGTAACACAACTATGGTCCCCAATGTAGCGAGGCTACATGTCATCACTAAAGAAACGTGCGATAATAGGATATTTAATGACGTCGCGTTACCAGCACATCAGTTCACATCTCATATCGATATTATCTCAACGTGTTTGCCCTGTCAGTTATAAATTGGGATATTTCTATTAAATATTGTCGTATATAAATTAGCAAAGTATGTTACTGAGTGAAATTAACCATTAAAAAAACAATCATTGGTAGTAAACTTGTAGGATATCTAATGAGCTTCTTCGTTCATTTCAAGTCACGAGTTGAATAATTTTGCTTTGTCTCGAAAGACTATTGTATCCTATTCGTGACCAAATTGAATTATATACTTGCTTAAAATATATCCTGTATCAGCCCGCAGCGCAGATATCCTGTATTAGCCCGTTGTCAACGGCAGATAACTTGTAGCAGTCCGTCAAAAGTCATTATCAAAAATCGTCTTGAAGCTGAAACTAAATGATAAACATATTATGATATGGGCGTTTTATATCACTTCCTGTATCAACCCTCGACCAATATTAGCCCTGGGAAACAGCTCTCTTGTCCATATAGGGGACTCGGACAGATACTGATTATTATTACAACACCCATATAATACTATCTATGTATTTCATACGATAAAGTATGTTTTAAAATATGTTTTGTTGTCAACTAAGTCACATGACCAGGGTTAATAATATTGCGACGGTAAATAATCAGTTATTAATCACACTTCAAATCCTTCTATAATTCGTGGTGTTCGGTATGATGAAAGCATGCAGATGCACCAATCATCGTGAAAGAAGCGTTCATAAAATACCATCGCACTCCTCGACGTCAGGGGATTGGCAACTTAACGTCATGTCATGACGGCCACCATTTGAATGTTTATTTTCAATCATATTATTTTTAAACATGTTGAAATGTGATAGTTTTATATTATTCATTAAAAACACTAGATGTGGTGGATACGGTTTTATTAGGAAACTGGAACTGTCAGAGACCGAGATAAGTAGAAGTCTTGTTGGACATACATGATTGGATTCACGTTCGTTTTAAAAATTAATAAAGTACTCCAAGCAATGTTCATCGTTAGCCAATCATTACTTGAAGATGTTATGACACATGTGTGGGTGAAAAATATGTATCCACGAATAAAAATACATGTACGTTTTGAGAAGAATGTTATTGCGATGAATCACCAGCAAAAAAGATAATGAAGCGACCATAAAATGAAACTCATGAAGACAAAAGGTTCTTAATCGTAGATATTGAGAATGATATTAAAGAATAAATCATCCTCGGTTACCCGGGGTTTTGTATATGCTCCGTTACTCTCCGATATATCACCCCTGGGATATTCCATCAGATAAATCTCTACTCAAATTACCCGCTATTGGCCATTCTCCACTTCCTGTCTATTGTAAAAACGCAATGTAAATAAACTTAATTCATTGATAATCACGTTGTACATCAACCAACTTAATTGTAAACAGATATCCCGTGTATAAATAACGCATTTTAATTGTCTAAAACTAGTTCGTGAAACCAGACATTTTAGACATTTCTTAACGTCTCCAGAGTTGCAAAAATACATATTGCTCTACATAAACAAAAACCGATATATTATGTAACAAGTGCAAAATCACACGTAATTGCGTCCACTTTTGAATAGGACGCCCATTGGAAAAACAATAATACAGATCATGCAATGTACAATATCAACTGAGAATATATGTCAGTGATGCTACCCATACATTTAACGTTTCTTTAATAACTAATATCAAATAACCAAATATAGATTTAATTGAACAAAACATGTAGTAAACATTTTCAGAGGAAAATTAATTTTAAAAAATATTTTTATAACTTCATAAAGGAACTTGAAATTTAACAGGGTATACAACAATATGTGTACAGACAGCAAATTCGGTTAAATAAATACTTAATACACTCTAGGGGTTTGGTACGGGTCTGCTGGTAATACAGTAACATGTGACTTGTCTCTACCTATTGTGTCTCTGATATGATCTTTGTGGTGGTAACATGACCGATAACTGGTAACATCACTGACAGGATAGGTGACAATACTGCCATCATAAGTATTATTACATCATTGCATCATAATGTTATAGCATCAATGTAACTTTTCGTTTGATTAATTTTAAGATTGTCAAATGTTAATTGATTGACGTTTGATGGGATTTTGATAATAGTTTTATACACCATCAATAGAGGGTTGATTGTCAGATATCAAAGATTGATATTTTGGTTCGACCGAATATTGACTTACTAACAGTCTATTATATGACTAAAATTGCATATTGTACTTACTTGCATGCTTACTTGCTTGTTTTTTTTTTACTTACTTACTTACTTACTTGCATGATTATTTGCTTGTTTGCTTGCTTACTTGCTTCCTTGCTTACTTGTTAACTTATTTGCTTCATTACTTACTTGCTTGCATTTTACTTTCAATTTACTTGCTTACTTACTTACTAACTTGTTTACTTACTTGCATATTTTCTTAACAACTCACTAACTTGTTTACTTTCTTGTTTACTTTCCTGCTTATTCATTTACTTAGTTACTTATTTGCTTTCTTTTTTACATACTTGCTTTCATGCTTGCTTTCTTATTAACTTACTTGCTTACTTACTTACATGCTTACTTGTTTACAAGCTTGTTTACCTATTTACTTACGTACTTGCTTACTTGATAACTTAGTTTCTTACTTAATTGGTTATTTGTTTGCTTATTTGTTTACTTTCTTACTGGCCTTCGTACTTTCTTACTTACTTCCTTACTCTTTTTCTGACTTAATTACTTGTATATTGAATATTACCTATGGTGGCAATTATATATATATATATGAAGGTTCTATTCTTATAAAAAATTATGTTTTCATTCTCAAAATACCTTGTCGACTTCCAATCATAGTTCATATCCACGATTTTATTGTGACAACTAAACCAAATTACAAAAAAAAAACACAACTAGAATAGTGTTTGCGGAACAACGCAAAAGCAGAGCAGCCCCGAAACTGAGGGTCTTGCCTTTCCCTGTTCCGCCTTCTGCACAGCCACAATAAAATGGGCACATATTGTAACAAAAATCTGTTCATCAGTTGAGTTATCACTAACAAGTTGAATAATAACTGGGGTCACTTTACACAAGTTGTTCTTAAAACCTATTTCTGATTTCCAAATTGGATCAAAGGGTTAACATGGCCTTAACCAATATCTCATGACCTTGACTTTTGACATTTGACCTTCAAGGTCACACAATCAATACCTCTCTATAGAAAAGGTACATTTATTTGCTTGCAAAAAAATTCTTGGGGTAAAGATGAACACATCAAATGTTATGGTGTATGGGGAATGTGGCCGATACCCTCTCATTATATCGTCACAAATCAGAATGATTAAATATTGGTTAAGGCTATTAAATATGCCATCCTATCGTTTGCCAAAAATGTGCTATAATATGATGCTACTTTATGACAAAGAAGGTAAAAGGAGTTGGGTATCAGATGTTAAACACCTACTGTCTTCAACTGGATTTAATCATATATGGGATGAACAAAAGGTGGAATTCTCGTCATGGTTTCTGAACACGTTTACTCAAAGATTAAAAGATATTTATCAACAAAACTGGTTTGAAAAAATGTCATTATCTACAAAATGTAATTATTACTCTAACATCAAAACGCATTTTTATACAGAACGTTATTTATCATGTGTCAATGTTAAGAAATTTAGAGTATGTTTAGCTCGTTCCCGTTGTTCATCACATGATCTGTTAATCGAAAAAGGTAGATTTTTTAATATCAAGAGAGAAAATAGAATATGTAGAAACTGTAATTATAATAGTATTGAAGATGAATATCATTTTCTTCTTGTATGTCCAGCTTATGATAATATACGTAAAAAATAGAGCCATGGGCTCTGTAGCTCATCAGGATTTCATTGATTTACTATCTAAAGTTGAAAATTTAAGTTATTTAAGTTATTGTTTACAAGCAAAAGATAGGTTCTTAGATCATGACCACTGTGACCCCATTTGGGGTCACGGGGTCACATAATCTTCAATTTAGAATCCCCATTGGCCAAGGAGTCTGCACACAACTTTTCAGCTCTCTAGACTTTTTGGAACTGGTAAAGAAGATGAAAATAGGATTTTTAAGGATGTGACCCCTGTGACCCCATTTGGGGTCATGGGGTCACGGAATCTACAATTTAGAATCCCCATTGGCCAATGAGTCTGCACACAACTTTTCAGCTCTCTAGACCTTTTGGAACTTGAGAAGAAGATGAAAATAGGTTTTTAAGGATGTGACCCCTTTGACCCCATTTGGGGTCATGGGGTCACGAAATCTACAATTTAGAATCCCCATTGGCCAAGGAGTCTGCACACAACTTTTCAGCTCTCTTGACCTGTTGGAACTGAAGAAGAAGATGAAAATAGGTTTTTAAGGATGTGACCCCTGTGACCCCATTTGGGGTCATGGGGTCACGAAATCTAAAATTTAGAATCAACATTGGCCAAGGAGTCTGCACATAAAATTTCAGCTCTGTGGAATGATTGGTTCTGGAGAAGAAGTCGAAAAAGCGAAAAGTTTACGGATGGACGGATGGACGGATGGACGGATGGACGGATGGACGGACGGATGGACGGACGCCGGACACCATGCCATGCCATAAGCCCATCGGGCCTTTCAGGCCTGATGAGCTAAAAATATATTAAAGAATTCTATTTTGTCCCTCCATCAATTGATAAATTTTCTTCTTTATTGAATTGTTCAAATGTAATTAAAAATGTTACAGTTTTTCTCCACAAAGCTCTAATGTTACGCAGTGCATACATGTGAAATGTACTATAGGCCTGTGGCCTTCTAAGTACCGAAATAAAGATTGATTGACCTCTCTCGTACTTGACGGAAATGAAAAGTCTCTTCAGCATACCCTTAACATCTTAAATGAATTCGCATCATTTTCTGGTCTTAAAATAAATACAACTAAGACCCAAGTCATATGGACAGTCAGTGGTCAGACAGCAAGATGAATTCCATTATGGTGCCAAAGCGACTCAGAATGTTTAGATGTCACTATATTAGGCAGATCACTTGAACTACCTTCGAGCGGCCATTTTAGTGTGAACACCTTAAAGGGGCAGCAGCGCGTTTTTCGCTCAAATAAGTCGATGAAATGTATTTGAAAAATAATGTCACCAATAGTAAAACACCCTTCTCTCTTCGGAAACTGAACTTAAAAATGAGTGTTCATGGATCAAGCCATAGGAATCGTTTTTTTGTAATTCGAAATAATAAAATGTGTTCACAATAAAATAGCCGCCATGCAATTTCTGCTTTATACACAACACAAGTATTACTACTACGGATAATTGGTTTGTGTAATAAGATGGTTTACCTTCTAAATTAAATTCAAATTGCTCAAGCTATCATTATAAATAGGAAATTTGAAAAAGTAAATTTTGCAAAAAACGTGCTACTGCCCCTTTAAAATGACTGCTCAAAGGAAAATTGATAGGCATATATATTGACCGAACCATGCACATCCACTTAGAACTCTTTTTATTGATTGAGGAGTACTTCATTTCAGTAAGAATGACGTGTTACAGTGTCTGTAAAACATGAAACACTTTGAAACATCATCAACAGCAACAATAAGACATGTACCAAATGCAGTATTATAAATCGCCTATGAAAAACCCTTGTGCTACAGCAAAGAACAACAGCATCACGCCAATCAAATTCAACAACAACAAACACGCCACTAAAACAGCATCCCTGAGAACTGCAGCACGAACACCCATGTCTTCAACATCCGCAGTTAAATTGCTTATATAAATACAACTTCTACAACGTTAACAACAATAGTCTATAGCTCATGTCTGCTTCTCGGGACTACGGTCTATATACAATGTCTCACAGGAAGGAGGAATGTCTCAGTGGACTAACGTCTCTAAGATATTAATGATCCCGTTAATGAAATACCATCAGAAAGCAAGAAGCAAGTAACATTGCATCTAGTTCTATACGCCTATCGATCGCTTATTAGGATCTTAGATTAACCCCCTCGTAGCCGGGATCACGCTAAGTGGCCAGTGTGGATATTGGGGATATATTTGCTCATGCGCTGCGTTACACCAGCCCGAGGAAGGCGGGAGGGATTATGTGACATGACGGTCCTGTTATCGCCATACCTTACCATGTGGGTAGTCAAATACTCAGATTGGAGATAAACACATACAGTCTGGATTAGTAATGTCGGGCGGACTCCCGCTAGAAACAATACACAGAGGCATTGTATTGAACTCTGACAAGTGACTTTATGAGGTGTGTAAAGTGATTGTTTTGAAGTTAAATGACCTGTCTGATAACGAATTGAATTATAGTTTACGTCAATGAGTTGGATGTGTCAGATAGTTTTGTGATTTGGCTTTCAATGAGTCTACATTGAATGGTGACTTGGATTCAAACCCAGACAGTCCGGGGATTTTATGCAAACTGGTACGTAAGTACATACACCATTGTTATAATTTTATTTAACAGGAAGGATAGAGGATAATTGCATTTTTTTTAAATTGTATACAGATATAATATGTGATTTCAACTGAATCACGGAGAAGTCCCTGTAGTTTTGTCGTTTACGTTTTGAGTGTTCTAGAGCCTTGTGTTATGAATCTTGCAAGTTGATATTGACATGACGTATAGTTGTATATATTTAAGCGTTCAATAAACACCGTGCTGCAATATTTACAACTCTATCTTAAGTGGTTTAGCGTGGAACAGTCTAACATTTTACTCACATCGAACCCGTTTGTCCGGGTTCATGAATATTATTTATATGTTTGCACAATCCATGTGTTTGGTTAACTTATTTACAAACCCTAACAAACAAGCCAACAAGAGATATTTAAAACTTTGAAATAAAATATGACATAGGAAATGTATTGCAATACGAAATGAGTATCATCTATAATGACAATTTCAAATCTTGGAAAAGTAGATTATATCATAAAAAATGGCAACGTGTCATTCTCCAACAAACATTATTTCGATCACCATGGTGGATGTTTAACAAACCAGTAGGACGATTGTGAAGGACACGAAGCCGACTTCATGCTTCTTTTGTTAATAAACAACTCCTCTCTGTTTATCTTTAACGATGTAAGTATTTACTTATACACTTACATTCTGAAGAAGTTTGGTTGAGTGCTATCGATCAGCTATGTTTGTTCAATCATGTAGTTCACTGAGATGGTTCGTTTTCTCACGTTTTTTATGTGTTCTTAATTGTTTTGTATAAACAACACGCATTAGTAAAGCGAGACCGTCTTATAAAGCTCACTATACAGTCTTGACAACAGGTGTAAATATCAAGGATTTTCCTTCCGTCATATACTAGGGGACATGAGGGTTTTAACAGAATACACTTTCCTTGTCTTGACTTTCAAATATGACCGTGATGATACATTCAAACATAGGCTCCTTATTATCATATGTATATCCACAGTTATAGAACAACCTTCTACGGTTAATGTATGTAAGGGAAACAACGATATGCCTTCGCAGGTTTACCTTTTATTTAATTACATTTCAGTTTACTCGTCTAATCTCAATCTTGTCCCGTTCCTCCAAGTATCTCTTGATCTACCAAACTGTTCCATACCATCCTTCATTTGATTGTCTGCAATCAATTCAATTATATTGTCCTATGGGTATGAATTACTGTCTTGAGTTTTTCCAGTAATTTTCCCCTTTTCTGCGCTTTTGTAGCGTAAGTTTATATGCAAAATGAATGTCCATGTTATGCAATAGCGGGAAAACGAACGTTAGACCCTTAGATATACATGGTATCATGACGACAACGTAACGGAAGCGACAATGTTTCAAAACTTTTGAAAAACTACATGTACGTTTCCTGGCAAATATATATCATGCATCTGCTACAATGACAGCATTGATCCTTGCTTGAGTGAAGGAATAATTGGAGAATGTGAATAATTTAATATCTGGTTGAATATTTCGTTGAATAACTGGTTGATTACCTGGTTGAATCTCGGTGACTGCTTGTTCAGTGAAGTATGTTTGATCTATCAGGACTGTGTTGACAGAATACCGATTAATTAGTGCTTAGACATTGATAACAACTTTAAAACAAATTTGGTTCATTATTTGTATGATTGGTTGTTAAACCTTCAATGACTGTTTCAATGTCATAATACATCTCATTGACTGGTTGGCTTGTTCAATATTTCAAATAAACGCCTTGGTCTGCGTAAATGTTTTACAAAAATACTTAGTTTTCATGATGAGTGTTTTATGCGACTCCCCTGATTGTTGTCCACCTGGATATTAATTTCCGTGTATCCGTCTACTATCTAACTACTCGTAGTCTGTGAATGATATCACTATCAAACAATAGATACGATCGATTCGTGGCCACTTCAACACGACTCAATGTATCCGCTGACAGAGTTTGCGAAAAGTTGAAAATCGATGGGTGAAGAATTATTTTCCCTCCTTTCCCGTGTACTCCATTTCCACATGTCAAGTTTCGATGACGTCATTATCAAACAATAGATATAGGGTCGATAAGACGCCACCTCAACGAAGCCTCGATTTATTTGTTAACTGCAGATATTGACTTCTAGAGCTGCACGTTACCGCTATTGACTACTTGGAGTCGGTCTGAAGACAACTATTGATTATGTGTCGGTGTCGTGTTTGTTTTATTATACTTGCCGTATATTGCATGCACTGTCCTTCACTGTATGTATTGTGTGTAGGGATACGTTGTTATGTTATGTGTTTACCTATCAACACACATAGATAGATTTTTTAAATTATATTTTCACTTCTATTTTCGTAAAACGTGAATATACGGAGGAAAACACAGCATACAGTTAAGGAATGACGAGTAATAATCATGATCTGTCAAAAGAACTGAATCACTGATATTGATTTAAATGAACTCATTCAACTAAAAGTATTAATCACATTAAGATCACACCTGAGTAAAATATGTCATTCTACAAAGTATTTTAAGTTTTATTTGTCTATATTATATGAGTGATCGATGTTATGTTTATGATGTGTCTATTAGCCGATGTCAATGTATCACGTCTATAGTTGAACATAAACTTTCAGCAAGATGTAGATACTACTTCTATAGTCGCCATACATAATACCAGACAAGTCAATATACGAGTGATAAACTCGACTGAAACAGAAATGCATCATGTCTCCAGACTTCATCTGAACTAACTTGGAAATTTCCAAACAATATCTCTTCAAAGTTGTGGAATGCACACGTTTTAAGAATCATCGTTTTCGAGTACCCTTAACTGGACGAGACGGGAGAGTCAAAAAGGGCTCCTTGGCTTGTTATCTGACGTCCTATAGTAAAGACGTGTCAACACATTTACTTCCAAGAAGGTTATTTATGTGGACACCATCTATTATCAATTAATGTTCAACACTGTATTAATTTTCAAATTAAACATTCTAGCCAAAAACAATTGTGATGTATGAAATTAGCTGTACCTCTTTACCAATCATGTCCCAATACAAATCATTCGAAATCGGCTTTCTCAGGCACCGATATTTCGTTTTTTAAGATGTGGTGACGTTTCTTGTGCGATTGAGTGTATGTTACTTTACTATTAACATGCCTTCAACTGTGTCAAACTAAAGTACAGCTATCGGATAAATTCAACCTCAAAAGTATTTGATAAGGATATGTTTTGTCAAGAAATAAACACAACTTCATTTATCGGATCATGATGTTTTTATTTTCAATGTCTGTTCAATACATATGGGATGCTGCACTCGCTATTTACAAATGATTATGAGACAGAATGCTTGGCATTTCAGTTAGAAAATGATAAAAGATGGAAATTAAATTAATAAAACATAAGGAACTGTCTTAGGCTATACATTCGTTGACGAATTACCGCTGTAGGACATCACAAAAAAAACACCTTTCACTCTTCTAGAATATCACGCATAGTTAAGGAAAATACCAAAACAACGATGTTAAAGGCGTAATTTTCAGAAATATACAAAACATATTTGTTGTGGCTACCACAGACATGATGCTTAAGGGCGGATGAGAGCTATTTGTGTCATCAAGTACAACACGTATCTAGACTGTACTGACAAGACAATGCTAGCATCAAAACTAAGCGACGTACTGTCCGCGTTGATACCTTAGTGTATTTAGTTAAGTTAAGTCGAGATAGATTTAAATCTCGTGGCCATAACTTGCTTGACAACGCCATTAGAATATATTTCAAAACGTCGTCTACAAAGAATAAAGAAGTTATACATCTATTAAACATGACAAATACAATTATACAATTGTAGACGACAGTCAATGGAAGCACATGATATTCGGTTTACACTTAGCAGAAAACTAGAGTTAACAATTAGTATCATATGCAATATAATGCGATTACTCTACAACGTATACATCTACTACTTGAGTGCCACTATTACACTTTGTTTAGGACATGAGTGATTCTAGTTGATTTAACCAAACATTTAGCACGTTGTTCGTTCACATATATAGTATGGGTACTAACTGTAAGTTGTATAGGTTATGTTATTTTGATTTAGATATCACAAACGACTACATGTTTGGTAACACCGGTAACTTAGGCAATGCAAGTAAAACAGTGAACATAGGTAGTATAGCTAATGGAGGTATTACTGGTCAAATAGGTACACGACTTACATGTAATAGGTAATAAGGGAACGTTATACAGGTAATATACATACAGGTAATACTGAAGTACATGTAATACAGGTAATACCTTCAATTATAGGTAATGAAGAATCATGAGATAATACATGAAAAAATGTTATACAGGTAATACAGGCATTGCAGGTACTACAGGTAATATAGGTAATGTAGGTATTACGGGTCATATAGGTTATATTGGGAACATCATTAATACAAGTTACAGTGGCATTACGTGTAATATTGGTAAATCGGCAATGCAGTTAATAGGTAATAAAGGTAGGTAATACAGGTAACATAGATACATGCAATACAGGGAATGCATTAAATGCATATAATACAGACAATGCTTGTTATATAGGTAATATAGGTTGCATCATGTGTTTCAAATGTTTCCTCAGATAATAGTTTGTCAAAAGTAAGGAAATGAATATCTGTTATTGGTCCAAGTTGTAAAAGTATTATTCATCATAGACAACCTATAAGGTTTAAATTAAGACGCAGTCGCCGCGGGCATTATACTATTATGTCATTATCATTCACTCTGGCGTTATAATCATTGTAATATCGCTAGGCAGAATGCTGTAGGATCATATGATACAGTAACTGTGCAGCTTCATAGGAGATTTCTATATGATTTTGATAATGACTCTGTGACCTTTAAACATGTCTGCAGCATTTGATACTTTGCTGACAGTCGCCTCACGTGTCTGGTTCCAATATATATAATTATATATGTGAAGATAACAATACATTCATGTATAGATATTGCGCTGACGCCATAATGAATGAACAAGATGCACCGGGTCAGCCTGTTGTTAAAACAACGCTGCTTTCATAACTTATTGCATGTTATATTATCGATTCATCTCGACGTGTTTTAGTGTTATTCATGTTATAATAATTCCTACACAAAATCCATAACTCTGTATGTGAATATTACGTTGTTTTACAAATTATCAGAAGCAATCATACCTCTAGCTATCCTTGATCCATATACAAGATTATGTTTCATTATCAAATAATTCATGGTAAGATAAACCCGTTTATTGTACTAATGCTAATTCCAAAACTTGATGCAGGAAGATAATATTGTTATATAAAGCATTATTACAGTCTGGCAGTCAACAATATCATGTAGGCTTAGTGCTGACTTAAACATCTTATTCAAGGCTAATCCGGATATACACGTTCATATACATTGGAAATATCGCATTAACCTCTTGTTAACATTCAACTGTTTCGCGTTGGGATCCAATCCGAGCGTGTAATTGTACGCCTGGGCCGGTCTATATTGATTTATAACACATAGTAGGCGATAAAGGTAAAATATTTACCAACAGTTGAGAAGACAATACCGACAGTCTATTGTCACTCCATTTCTTTGATATATAATTTGAGAGTAAGTCATAAATCAATAAGAGTCTCATTGATCCGCTCATGGCTGGTTTATCCTCTTAAGCCGAGTCCCTCGTGAGATGCACCTTGCACTTAAGAGTAGAATATCATCCACTCACCAAATACATTATCACTCGTACGATATTGGACATGTTGTTATAACTGAGGTGTTTGATGTAATATTGTACAGGTAGATCAGATGTCGATGCTTTACAATGTATGGGTCAGAAACCAACCATAGAAACTAACCATAGAAAACAACGTTACGATACAGGTATCAACATTATACATCTTTATCACTTATCAGGTAAATCATATCATATTTTTCATACGATGCCCTGGGGAAAATATCACCATGTCACGTCGACATGATGACTCAATGTTATGACGTCACGCTTCGTCTTGACGATGCGTTTAAATGCGGCGACGGCGGATAGTCAGTATATAGGTTATACCTTGAAAGTAGATTTTAGTTTTAGTGCATTTTCTCTACTTTTACGAATTAATAAGAAACCATTATATTATAGTATTTGTAAAAAATGACTATTTTTCCACACAAGTACATGAATATCGGTATATTATCTCCTCGCTCGGAGAACATTAATATTCAGGCACTCGTGTTGTAACTTAGTATTGCATAGACACTCATATACCGGTAATATCCTCTATTTAAGTCGTTTGAGATACCATTCTCTCATTACAGCGATGGTACATGTGCTCTTATTTCAAACCAGGAGATCGTGTTCAGAATAAGTAACCATTATATGTAGTTCAATATAATGATAATAATATAACGTACAGAAGAATCGTAGTTATTTAGTGTTCGTTAATGTTTTTTAGGATACTCTCATGCCTGCAATTGATGAAACGAAATGAATAAATATATGCGTGTTATTCTTCTGTATCCATTATATATACATATATAATACCACAAGCAGTCTGAAAGTCTGTGACTTCAGATAGCTGCCAACTTGACGCCGTGAATAATTGACACGTAATCACAAAGAGTGTCCGTGCTGACCATGATACAGGCCACGTTCCACACATCGTGACCCAGTCACACCCTGATCATGTGTGTATAGGGCACGTACCTGATAATCAATGTGAATTTGGTTTTATTTACCTTTACAGCGACTTGTGAAGGTAAGTGAAATGGATGTCCTTTACTTTAACTTGTCAGCTCACTAGTATACTGTAAATGAAATTTATTGTATAACTTCATAATAAAATAAGCATATACTATTGTGAAACGGGTACAATTGACATAATGCAATAAGAAACTAGTTAGGCGTGTGATATTTTATCCAGGAAAGAGTATTGATTATGACGTTGTCTCAAGGAAAGAGTATTGAATATGACATTGCCTCTTAGAAAGAATATTGCGTGTGAAATAGTATCCATAAAAGAGTATTGGGCATGACATTGTACCAAGGAAAGAGTACTAAATATTGCACTGTCTATCTCTGGGAAAGAAGTTTGAGTAATATATTGTATCCAGGAAAGAGTATTGAGTAATATATTGTATCCAGGAAAGAGTATTGAGTAATACATTGTATCCAGGAAACGGTATTGAGTGATACGTCGTATCCAGGAAAGAGTATTGAGTAATACATTGTATCCAGGAAACGGTATTGATTGATGCGTCGTATCCAGGAAACAGTATTGACTAATACATCGTGTCCAGGAAAGAGTATTGAGTAATACGTTGTATCCAGGAAAGAGTATATTTAGTAATACATTGTATCCAGGAAAGAGTATTGAGTAATACGTTGTATCCAGGAAAGAGTATTGAGTAATACGTTGTATCCAGGAAAGAGTATTGAGTAATACGTTGTATCCAGGAAAGAGGATTAAATATTACATTGTCTCTAGGAAAGATGTTACAATGTGACAGTGTAACCAGTAAAGAATATGACATTAAGGCCAAGAGAGACACTGTCTCCATGAAAGATGTTCAAGTATGACTTTTATCTAGTAAATAGCATTGAGTAATATAGTATGAGGGAAAAAGTATCGAATATGAAATTATATCTTGGAATGAGTATTGAGTATGACATGATCTAATGCAGAGTATCGAGTATGGCATGGTTTTAAGGAGATTTTATCAAATGTAAAACTTCCAGTAAAGAGTATTCACATCAAGGCAAACGTATCGAGTATGACATTGTACCCAGACAAGCGTATTAAGTATGACTTACACACCTTGGGAAGTTATCTCTTTTGTTTGAGAGGTCGTAGGACAAAATCCCTAATGGACAAAATCCCCAAGGACATAAACCCCAAGGACAAAATCCCCAGTGGACATAATCCCCAAAAGGGTAGGACAAAATCCCCAAGATGAAAAATATAACAGAGCAAGGAAGTAATAACAGGTAATCTTATTCATACAAGCAAGCAGTAACAATCCCGGTCTCGCATTTTACATAGCACTTTCAAACAGTATAGTTTCAGTGAAACCTTATAGAGTGACCTATGCTTTTCAAAAAGCCTGGCAATGTCATTCTTCCATCGCGATATGCAAGGCAGAGGTTTCTGAGTTTATCCTGGTTGTTGTCACGGCGACGATTCCGACGTTTTGCTTGTCGGATGCCTCTTACTTTTACTGATCAAAGAACAAAATTATAATGTTATCAAAACAATAATTCTCAATAAACTACTACTTGTGATCAAAGACAAAGTTGATTAGGTTATAAAAACAACAATTTACAAAAGTTCATTCTCAGTAAACTAATACTTGTGATCAAAGAAAACATTTGTCAAAACAACAATTTCTCAAACTTCTCAGTAACTAATACCTTTGATTAAAGACAAAGTTGATTAGGTTATAAAAACAACAATTTACCAAAGTTCATTGTCAGTAAAGAAAACAAAACATTTTTAATCACCTTAGGGATTTTGTCCATTTTGTTGTTATAGGGCTTGGGGATTTTGTCCTTGGAGTTTTTGTCCTTGGGGATTTTGTCCATTGGGGATTTTGTCCGTTCACCGTTTGAGATGCAGCTTATATGCCATTACCCCCATATGCTCAAGTTGGTTATCTCATAACCACCATGGTCGGTTATTAGATATTCAACCTACGGAAACAAATGGACTTGTAAAATTTGGCCATTTCGTCAAATTAGAAACGAAAACTTGGTAAATAACGGAATGTATCGAACCCTCGACCTCTATATCGTCGAGCAACGCCTTTACCAATGCAGTCTGATTAAAATCGACGGTTTTCCGTGGAATAAAAAATGCAAAATAGTGCATCTACCGGGATACGAACTCGTTCGTGGGTTTCCACGCCAAACCGTCTGAAAGCACCCCGTACACTAGCGTGTTCGGGCGCAATTCAGCTAGCCAATCAAAAGATGCCCAACAAATGCTTTCGGTGCGAGAAACAGGGGCAGATAACTCCAAACAGCTATCCTTTTGTCTGTTCCGAATGCTTTCAAAACCGCAACCGTTTAAATACTATGATGTGATTGGTCAGCTATTTGACTGGGTTTAGGCTGCGCTAAACTGGTTCTGAACACACGCCTATACGGGATGTTCTCAGACCTTGTGGCGAGGAATCTACAGAACCTGTTCGTATCCCGGCAGATGCAAAATTTTGCAAATTTTATTCCTCGGAACAAGGTCGATTTTAATCAGACTGTTACCAATGGAGCTACCGAGGATCCATACCGATGGGTGTTCATTCTAGATCTGTTGTGTCATGGCTGTATTGATATGTTTTCTAGTATTATCTATACATATGTATGTATAGGTACCAATTTATGTTAACTTTGTGTATGGAATGAAGGATTAAATTTGAAACCTTCCTTTCGAGTCAGTGATGAGTGTATTGGGAATATTTCACTGATATATGTTGGCCATGTCGTATAAATCAATAACATATCCCTTTAAAAGGCATATATCAAATTATTTTAGAAATAGAGCGTTCCGCGGGAGTGTAAGGAAATAATGACCCGATTGCCTCGCGTTATGGCGATAAACTCTGTTCGGGCTGTCGCCCTCTCGAGCGAGTTTATATGCCATAACTGGGTCATTATTTACTACATATTATCAAAGAAAGAGCATAACGTAACACATTGTATCCAGACTGTACCCAAAACAAAATTATTAACTATGGCATTGTATATATAGGAAATAATTTTAGGTATGACATTGTATCCAGTAAAGAGTTTTAAGTATGACATAGTACCAGTATAGTATCCAGCATTTATATGGAAGACGACATTGTATCCAGGAAATAGCATCGAGTATGACATAGTTTCCCGGAAATATATCGATTATTACATTGTTTCCATGAGAGAGTATTGAATATGATATTGTCTCCTGGATACCTGTTTAAGTAGGACATTGTATTCATTAAAGGCTATTGAATATGGCATTTAATCCAGGAAAGAGTACAAGTATTGTGTTTGGCATTCTATTCAGGAAATATTATTGAGAAGGACATTCTATTCGGTAAAAGTATTAAGTATGACAAGTATCTAGGCAAGAGTAGTATGTATGACATGTATCCGGTAAAGAGATTTGAGTAGAACATTGTTACCAGAAAAGGGTCATGTCCGTGAAAGCATAATACACCAACATAATAGCATTAATATGTCATATAGTTCATAAACGTATTTTTCGCTTAAGTTTAATAAACATATGTATCAAAAATCAGTTTCAAAGGCAAAACAGTATTTCGTATTTGTTATTTTGGAACCGTTTGTCTGCCTATATGTGTAGCTTGATAAATACGTGTTTGTCTTGGCGTGTATTTCCTGCACTCAAGTCTTTGCTGGTGGTTGTTTTAGATATCAAATGGTATCAAGGATGATCGAGTTACTTCCCTTTTATAGATCGCTGGTTGATTGGTTTGAATCCTGACACCTTGGCTAGATTATCAATTACGTCTGAGATAAAGAAAGCTTCTCCTTATTGCCCTTATCAGTTACTGTATCGATCAACATTGTAACAAACTGTCTAATTATATACCATTAGCTGCAGAATAAGCTGCGCCCAATCCTATTGTTATATCTCTGTCATAGACACTATGTCCATTATACCAACAGTGTAAGATAAGTATCATATACAGTATTTCATATATCAGCGGCTAAACAGTTAATCACTATTTCTTAGTTGAGGACTTTTAAATAGTTTTCTCTTGGATAAGAATTAACGGTAACGACTTGTTCTCAGGATACGTTTTATAGTTGTTACTTGTTATTAATATTTAGTATCTATATGATCTGTATGTAACTCGGTTGATGAGTTGATAGTTCACTCACGTGCAAAAGAAACGTCACCTTGCAAAATACAAAACATCGTAATCAACGAGTGATACATACGACTAGAGTGTTTTCGGAGCCAACTTAGCTAAATTTTAAATTTCAAAACATTATCTGTTCATATCTATGAGAAACACCCGTTTTGAGAAATCGTCGTTTGGAAATCCCCTCAACACGAGGAGAGTATATTAAAAAAAAGTTAGTTCGCTTGTCCTACAGAAATGATAAGTTGATTATATGTCGACAAGATTCTATTAATCAAGTACCAGCATTGTATAGATTTTTAACTTAAATACCAAACATTCTCGTCAAAAGCCAAATTCAGTTTCAGCACTCCAAGTGTATTTGAATATTAGACATATATATTTAAATGTATAATGAATGGCATTGTGAGTACTTCTTTGCTAAACATGTGTCCAGTCAATACTTTCGATATCTATACTTTCTCCAAAAGCATTTTTTCATTTTATACTCTCTCAAAATGACTGCTGACGTGCAAAAGAAAGTATAACACTCAATTGTATTTATCATACGAGTATGTATAATTTTCAATGTCAAATTTCTCGAGTTTTCGACGTCGTATTCAAAAAGTGAATAGTTTTAGAAAATAAGCCCAAAATATTAAATCAATCAAATAATACTTCTACTTGCTTTAAAAAGAAATAAATTAAACATTTAAATTTTAAATTCTAAAATTTCCCCAAATTAAATTTGATAACACGCAACTGTTCATCGGCATATAACACATACTATATGTAAAAATCAATAAATGGGCCTCAGCATACATTTACAACATTTTAAACATGGTAGGGGTCATGTTGGTTTAAATTTGATTTCTTACCCCTGTCTACTTTTTAAAAAATGGTATTTTAATAAATTGATAAATTGATATATCGATATTCATGCACGAGTGTCGTAGACATAGTATGACAAAGACACGAATATAATGATCTGTTAATGTCAAATTGTTGTATCTTGCCATGATCAAATATCTTTAAAATAGTAAATTAAACGAAAAACACGTTTGTGTTACACTTTCTTTTGCTCGTTAGTTTATATGTTGCACCTACAAATTGCAAGGTGAGAAAGGGATCATGTCTGCAACAACAAAGTAAAGTTACTCATAAACTTATATCGTAATCGTTTTTATTACTTGTTGGTTAAGATATATATGATGTTTGTGTGTATAATTTCTTGTGCCTGTCAATTTACTTTTGATTTCATGATCTCTTCTTATAGTGTGTAAGATGACTAAAAGGTCTACTTTATCGATTTATGTAGGTGTTTTGTGTAAATTTTATTTAAAGAGTAAACAGAAACGCATATGTTTATCTGAATGTCATCTATATGCGAGTTTATAGAAAGTCTCATTTCTCTTTAAATACTTAGGTGATTTGAAACTTTTGAAAGTAGAAACTAATTTAGACCGTGCTTTCTTTACAGGAACCATTTAGCGAGGGAGGAATGTGAAAGCCGATTGCCTCTAATGACAGATTACGTCACTTTGAAAATGGATCCGAGGGTTTTGAAAATCGAAGGGAGAGCTGGTCCAATAATTGATTAGTTTCGGTGAGATCGGAGCAAGATTAACTGTGACAAACGAGACGTGTTGAACATTGACACTCGATAATCCTGAGAAAGTAGCCCTGGGCGAATAAACCCTTGGTAGGCTGATCAGTGACTACTAGATAACATATCTTCTCAGTCGAGAATTTCTACACCGCCCAAATACGAAGGCCGAGCGCCATTGACAAGACAAATGTTCTGGGTGGTTAGAGAGCCCATTCATTATACAATGAGTGACACTTGGATAATACAAGCCCCACGTTTGTGTGTACAATTAATGGCTTCCCCGACGGCTAGTGTAAGCAATGGTATGCTGTGTTACTCCGAGCTATAGTCTGAATACAACAGGAGAACCGTGTTTGTGTACCAACGAGACGCTTTCACTCGCTCAATGGCCAAAGTGTATCGTTTAAAGGTGAACTCTCAATGAAAGAGGTCTGGCGTTGACAATAACGACTATGGTTGATGTCTATACAAGTCAATAACTATAGAGGAATAACTTAATAACAGCCTGACAATGCGATCTAAAACGGGTATTCCGCCTCGCCTGGCGAGCACCCGGGACGTAGCGGGTAGATATTCCAACTCGCCCTACCCTCAATGGATGAAGACATTGGAAAGCAAGTACCAGAGACTCCACACGAAGATCATGCAGAGCACCAGTGTGGCTAGTAGACAGGGGTCGCTAGTCAGGACGAGGCGGGCAGAGGCATGCGTCTCTAGACTCAGTAGTAGGACCCGCAAGACTCCTCTACCCACATCCTCGGCCATTCAGAGCTCATCTGATATTGGACTAGGGCGCGGAACCCCTCAAACGCCGGCTGTAGGGGGTGAGGAAGATGCGGATAGGGGTGAGGGGGATAACGTTCAGGCTGTCGGAGGCGGTGAGGATGATAAAGGAGATCATCTGGTGCTAAACAATACTAGTGCATCGCAAAATTATTTGAAAGACCATGACCCGGAAGTTCAACTTCAGGAGGAGGATTCCGAGTTCAGGAGTAGGAGATCTGGTCAAGGACATGAGAAAGTTGGTCAAGCAGATAGAGACATCAGTTGTGAAATTGATATCAAAATTGAGAATGAAGAAGGTGAAGTGGATAAACACCTTGAAGAGGACTCGAAAGCCGCTCAATCACTGGGTTGTTTACACACACCGCGGAATGTGACAACATCTGTGAGTCGGACGAGCCACAAGACGTCTCGGTCGTGTCCGGCCGTGATCCAGACGCCTCGGGATATCCCTCCCGCCCCAAGTGTACCCCTTTCTATGGAGCGTAGTCGCAGACCGTCCAGACGGAAACACCTGAAACTCTTCTCTCGGATGTCCAGTGAGGCACAACATGCCGTAAACGAGACACTGATCGAGATGGGTGCCGACGGGACTAGTCTCAAACAGGAAGCCTCTTTTGTGACACAGGACACTTTAAACATTGCGCCTTCTTCGTACAACGATAACAGGAACTATATAACGAGTGAACGACTTAGCCCGACTGAAGTTCGGGAGAGTTCATTAAGCAGTGCAAGAAGTTGTGCGTCAAGTAGTACATATATGTCGGAATTAGCTAACCTCGGAGACAGGAGAGCACAAAGGCGAAGTGATTGCCTCTTTCCCGATATAACTCCCAGATCGGGTTTACTTCCAAAATCGACCTCTATCGAGACATTAAACAAGACGGAAGAGTTGCGGATACCAGGGGTGGGACGTTACAACGTGCTCCGGTATAAACGGGAGAGGACCTTCCAGATCACTTTCGGGGACTTTGATATCAGATACAGGGATATCATTGACCGACAGGGGTCGGAAACACCTCCTGCAGAGATTCGAGAGAGAGCCATTGCCAAGTGCAACGAGTGGCTGGCAAAGTATACACCGAGATAGCAGAGTGTTACATGTAGGTCTTTATATAAGCAGTATTAGCGTGATTTAGAGCGCCCATTGTGTCAAGACAGGGAAATCTCTGCCTCTAGGTAAACACTTAAAGCTTTAGAAATGTAATGTACCGAATGCAATTGTACAAGTAGTCACTGAACTTCGTGTTTAGAAAGGAACGTAAAAACTGACAGTGTATTTTCTTTTGGTATCAAATACATGTTTATAAAAGTTCGCTTATTCACCTTTGTGATCTAAAGACATATTGGAAAGCTTCCAGATATATATTGAGCTATACTAAAGTAACTGTTCAGCCGATTGACGTCAATAGTGTTACATGGACGGGGTATTAACATTACAAAACAGTCAAATGTAGTCCTTACAAAGTTAAGTACATCTGATTATTCAACCTTGTACTGAAGTTACCTTATGTCATATACTTTCAACATACATTCTTCATTGTTTGTATATGGCGGGCCTTATTCTTGTTTGTATTGGAGAGGCTCCACAGCCGTCCTCAATAGAAAGCAGTGAGTGTTCAATGTTAGGATGAAAGGGGTATAGATTCTTGTAGGGCCAATTTTCTTTTGACATCCCCCAAACAACCCCGTAACCACCGTCCCCCACCTGAGTCTGAAGGAGAAATTTACAATTATCTAATACATTCATTTAAGTTTGTAAATTCATTCGCTTTCATAGTGTATGCCAGATACAGTTCCTTGATATGTGTGCATAATGACTGTGAACCACGGAGACCTTAAGTCAAAGGAATGACAGAAACGGTATTTGTAAGATATTTTATTTGGACTTAATGGAGTATCCATAAAAATGTCATAGATGAAATGCAGTATAATCGTAGGTACTGTTTCAGTGATCCGTGAGTACACTGGATAAACCGTACGTTGATCGTGCACTTCATTTCGCCACACAGATGAACCTATACATATACGGTGACATCCTGTACAGTCTTAATACAAATGCTAATAGGCAATCCAGATGTTGGAGCATCCTTTTCACTTCACTGTATCACTATTGTATGGACTGTATCATTACAACATTTTTATAATATGAATATTTTGGTATAGCTCATAAAACCATTTTCAATATGTACATTTGAGTATAAATCATTACACGATTATCAACGTGATTATGCCCAAACCCTGAAATTCTGAAGATGGTCATTCATAGATAATCGCCATTCCAATATATTTTAATGATAACTATTGTGAAGATTACATTTATTTCTGAACATTTTACATCTACAATGTATGTTCAATTTCCTCCTCAGTGATCAATTTCACCAAAAAATGTGAATTCATGATATAGCATATACGATACACCCAGAGAAAATAACTATAATCTGTAAATTGGTTGTCGTGTTCAAATTTATGTTTGAAAGACATATTGTGACTTAATATTAATTCAACTGAAAATATTGTAACTGCATGCAGATTACGTCAACTGAAAATATTGTGATCGAAAATTATGTCAACTTGAAATATTGTGACCGAACATTAATTATGTTAACTGGAAATATTGTGACGATAGATTATATTAACTGGAAATATTGCGACTGCATATTATATTAACGGGATATATTGTGATCGAAGATTTATTATGTTAACTAGAAATATTGTGACTGAAGATTATTTCAATTGAAACTATTGTGACTGCAGATTATGTCAACTGAAAATATTGTGATCGAAAATTATGTTAACTGAAAATATTAAGACTGAATATTTTGATAACTGGAATTGTTTTGACTGTAGATTATATCAACTGGAAATACTGCGACTACAGATTATATTAACTGGAAATAGTGTGGCCGAAGATTAATTATGTTAGCTGGAAATATTGTGGCTGGAGGTTATTTTGATTGGAAATACTGTGACCGAAGATTATTTTAAGTCGAACTATTGTGACTAAATGGTACAATGTGTGAACGAGTCAGATATAGGTTATATATTTCCCATGGAGTTGAGTAGACAAGGAATGCTCAACAATTATTTTTATCAGTGTAAAATATCCTCATATATATCTGGACGCATTATATGCACCACACAAGTCACAATACCATTGTCATATCTACATAGATATACATTCTCAAATAGCCTGACTGCTCGGCGCCCATATCCAAGTATTAACTATCTACCATTTGACTTCTGCATATAGAGGCTATTTGTACACGAGAAAATATGTTCACTGTTTATGGAAGTATTTTCGTATTTTAGTTGAATGGTTGTGATTTTCTATTGAAATCATTTTAAAAAAATATTTTGTTCACATGTTTATCGGGTGTAAATGTCATACATTTCTGTCAACCAGCAATACTTAAATAAACAAACAAAACCACATCGGTTGCTGTTGAAGACACACCTGTTTGATTTTATGACTCCATTAAACCCACTAACGGCCCTTTCAGCCAAAGGTAATGTTCTCACGTGGAAACTTCAATCTATTCACAGGTAATGTACACTTCTTTATTAGCTGCAGACAAAGGAGCATGTTCCAGGAGCTAATTGAAATGGGTCGACCGATGGTGATAAGTGAATTGGTCTTTGAACTGTTACTTCTATATGGACGTTCTTGCTTCAAATGTTTACATACATTCAAACATACACAGTTATTTAATAAGAGACACTCGGTCCTACATACACAAAATTCAGGTTAACACAAACTGTCCCTATTCATACATACAATAGCATAAACTAATTCAAATACATGATACATATAAATATGTAGTTTATGCCCATGTAAAATTAAGCTAGAAATACAGGCGTGCAATAGGTTTCCGTGGTCGATTTTCGTATTGCACGATGAATTGCGTATTGCACGACTGACGATTCTACTTTCTAAAAAGTCGGCACTTCCCTGAATTTTCTTTACCAAACAATGTTTGCCCAATTCAATCTTCGGAATATATGTTTGATAACACTGCTAGTAACGTTGCAATTGATAAACGTATTATCTTGGATAAAAACAATTAACACAAGTAGGTGAGGAGTCACTCAAATTAGCATTACGAGGCAGAAAAGAACCATGCAGAGTTTACAATTGTGACGTCAAATACAGTTTAACGTCATTCGCAAGAAGCCCGACGGACGGAAGCCTGAATAGGATGAAGGAAAGTTACATTACATTTAATATAGTTAAAAAACATGCATATAAACAGTATATACTTCTGTTAATTGATCATAAACAAATCATTCCAAATATTTTCCATTAAAGTAATATATATATGCTATTTAGAACAAATGATTTCCGAAACCTGTTTGTTCTACAAGACGACACAGGCAGTCTGTGCCTAGGCGGCAATGAAGAATATTACAAAAAAAAGTTTATTAGTTTTGTCATTTAAATTTTTATTTGTTTTTTTGGAAAGTTGCTAATCTTAAAAATTGCCAATACTTTCAATTTAATTGCTAAGCCGTATTGACAATTTTAGAGAGTTAATTTTTTATTTTGAACAGACAAGTTTCCGTACAAATTCAAAAAATAACGGTAACCACACTTTGAATGACAGTCGGGAAAAATAACTTCAAAATAGTTTGTTTTATTTTATAATGTTTCACAAAATGCAAGCGTTGCTGTTTCAAGAAAGGTTCACATCTAGGACAGTACCAAAATGTTGTTTCTCATTTTCAGTTCTTTGTATTTAAATGATCATAAGCAATTTTTGTGTTTAATTTGTGCTAAGACATTTCACTTAAAGCTCTACTGGGCTGATAAATGAGAAATAAAGACATTATTTAGAATAATAGAGATATAATATCATTAGTCGAGCTGGTCAAACAACGATATGTGTATCAATACGCAGCACGTCGTCCAAGTGAATCGATGTAACTTTATTTGTTTTACCATTGTATAAAGTGAATATAGAACATCATGCTTGTGCATTTGGATCGTTTGTATTGAACTCGAAGCTGTCCTAGAAGCGTAGGAACAACTCTTTATTCGAACTCGTTGTCCCTCCGCCCTCCATGACATTTTCTCGTTACCTACAAACGATCCAAATGCGCAAGTATGATGTTCAATATATGTTTTCATGAAACCGGTAATAAAGTTTCACATAATTAAACTATTCGCTTGGATTGAGACATAATAATGTTCTTATAAAAAGAAAGAATCACTATCAGAACAATATGTTGTTATCTTAACATAAATGAGTAGACATGTTCAAACATTAGTACATTAGCTCGGTATACAGACACTATATAGTGAACATGGATCAGTGTTCTTCAGTGCTAACCTGATAAGGGGCTCCAAATACTATTAATATTCAAATTATGCATAGCAAGCAGTATGCCTAAGGCTAAATGAACATAGAGCATTTGGCTCTCTAGCTCATCTGTTTGAAAATGTAAGTTTTCCAGGAGACTTTATAACAGATATAACAGATTTGAAGTACTTGAGAAAAAGATGAACGTATTCTGGAGAAAAAGACGAAAAAGTGAAAAGTTTACAGACTGAATAGAATAATTGTTATCACGTGTTGGCAATAGGGAACGTTCGTTTTCATTTTAAATTAAACCTATGCAACATATATGTTTGCTCTGGACAACTCTGAGAACTTAAAACAGCTTTTCAATCTAACTGTGTAATACAGAAATGGTTTTTGAGAAGGTGCCATTAGGTTAACACACGACAATGAAACTTTTTCTTTTGATCGATTCTTATCTTGAATATGCTCTTTCTCAATAGCAACACTATATTATTTTGAGACGATACAAAATGAGAATAACTTGAAAATGTAGACACATAAGGAGACAGAGATGAACATCCAAAGGATATAGAGATAAGAGTTGAGTGGCATAGTGGGCGATACGATAGGAGGGAAAGAAAGAGTCACACAGAGACACACACATTTAATAAAATAAATAAATATACCCCTTTTGAACCCTAAGCAGAGAGCATTGTTGCGTAGCTTATCTTAGCTGTCATCAACACTACACTTGACAAATTGCTGTCAACAATAGCTCAGGTGTGTGAAAGTTAAAACTATCCCTACCTTTGATCCCTGGAGCGATTTATGTACGTTTGAAAGCAGATAATTCGCAATTGAGCCTCACATTTGTGATAAAGATATCTTGACGTTACAATCCTTTTCCCACATGTACGACCTAGCTTTCTATATGGTTTTAAATTTACGTTGTTTGTTTAAATATTACAAGTCCTGAATACTAACCAGCTATTCACAACCATACTCAATCATAAATTGACTCACATCACTTTCGCACAATTATAATCACAGCTACTGTTACTGTTGCTTCTATTTTACTGCTCTTATTACAACTGAAACAACTGCTACATGTACTTCTATTTGTAATGTATACCACATATGTTACCATATATGGATAACAAACTATATATATATATATATATATATATAGGCTGAAATGATCAATCTTCTTTCATACACAAAATCTGTCGTTGTCGGGAGTGAGGCGGGGATGCATGGTCGGAGATTTCCAATCTATGCCTGCTGTCATGTCATACAAAATATATATATATACTATATATTATATATATGCTAGAATTTCAGCGTAGTACCACCCATAGTTCGCTAGTTCAAGCCGTTGCTCGCAGGTTTCACCGCAATGCATAGCCACGTGGCGTTCCGGACTTTCTCCCTGCCGTAATACTAGCAGCCGCGATATAAGTGAAATACTCTTTAAATATGCATTAAGCCCCAACTCACCTCACCTCATATATACTACTACTGCTACTACTACAACTACTACTTCTGCTGTTGTTACTACTACTATTGCTACTACAACTACTACCACAGCTTCTCCTACTACAAGTACTAACACTACTGCACGAACAACTACTACTACAAGTACTACTTCTACTACTGCAACAACAACTACTAGTACAACTGCTACTGAAATTATTACTTCTCCTACTGCTACTACTACTTCTACCACTACCGTTGCTGCTACTACCACAACTACAACTTTGACTACGTATTCTACCCGCTATTCGGTCTTAGTACACAAGGAGGTACTAGGTTATCATGCTACAAACATGACACCGGGACTTGATATTCAGTGATATAATGTTTACCTACAGTGTTGCAGAAATACCGCACATTTCTATACACATTAGAACAATAGTGTGAGATCAGTTACATCAACTGGATACTCCCTGCTGAGTGTATCTCAGCTAGTCTTCCGGAACACTGTACTCTACACATAATGTTAACTAGTACACGCGACTAGTGGCTCACATTACCTTTCTACAGACCAAGACCGGTGGTTATTATTTCTTACCATGTTGGTTTAATAGGTATGCTTAGCTAAATCGATTGTTCTGGGTGATATTAGATGCCTTACTTAGGACGATTAAACTTTTATTTCACAATATCGTAAGACTTATCTGGACTAATTCTAGAATACTTGACTTAGTTTCATAATGTACTAAGATGACCGTACGTCACTAAGGTAACCTTAGCCGAATGTTAAAGAATACGACTTGACCATACTGATGGTTGATTTTGTGAACGGAGCCTCAGGTATATGGACAGTGAACGGAGTGTATGGACACAAGATATCCTAGACATACGGTATCTGTTCATTCATAGTTGTATACTCGTTGATTGCTTTTGGTGCTACAATCTATTTCAAGCTACCATATAAACATTTGAACTTTGATCTATGTGTATTTTTACAGGGTATTCAAGACACATAATCCATGTAAGTTAAATAAACTAGACTGTCAAGTCAGTAACCAATAGCGTATCTTCCCACGTGTGTAGAGGCTGACTTCCCCGTGACACACACTCATTTAGGTCTCTAATAGAAGAACATGAATTGTTGATAGACCTACGATAGATGACCACATGGTAATCTCTCATCTAATGGTTGATTATTGACGGTAAAGAATGATCTACTTCAGTCTACATTAATTAATTACTTAATTAATTACTTAATTAATTGCACGTGTAATTGTAATAGACGACCGATAAGGAATATCGAAAAAGGGAGACAATTTGCAATGAAACGCGTAAATCATAATAAGGGTGAGAGAGACAGGCAGACATATATATGTATTAATGTCTCACAGTATATTCAATTATAAAAGCTTAATTTAAAAAAATCCACAATAAAAGGAAATATGCAACTCAAGTTAAAACATAAACCACAGAATACGACCTTAAGTTTCCAAACTCTTTAATTACGTCCTCAATTTGATTTCAGATCCGGATGACCGATTGTATAACTGACATTGTCTATTTACATACTGTTTATTGGGTTGGACGCGACATGGAATAGTTGTTTGTGTAATGAAAAGAAATAAACAATGCTTTATCTGCATAGTTAATGGTTATTACTGTCAGGTTAACGTTATACATTGTTGTATAACGTCGCTACAGAAATTCATAGATTGTTTATATACAATTTGGCATACATGTAGTATCTTAAGTCAATATTGTTGTATGGTCTTGTTTGAATTGAAACACAATTCGCTTTGAAATAAACATTGCCTAACTAGATTACGCACAAAATACATCGGTTTTTGCTGGACGATTATGATATTATGTTGTAATGATAAAACATACTGATACCAATTAAAAGTATTCAAATTTAGGGGAAAACGGGTACTTTTTTCGTTATTTAGAAAATACAAACCATTAAATAAAAAAAATTAAACACAACTGAACATACGCCTATGACTTAACATTAATTTCCATAGGTTCGATAAAAGTTCTCTAGCATGAAAATTCGTGTTATTTTGATAATAATTTTCGACTGCCACCTGTTTTCATGTTCTCAGGACATGTGCTATAACCAAGCAATAAGATACCAATTCTTATAACAGTCATGTATGTACTTATGCAGAAAGAAAGCCACGTTTGCTCTTCCTCAATACTGAGCGCAAAACACAAAACCTTACGATTTGCTCCATGAAATGTTAAGCTAACATTCAACTGATTGGTAACTGCCCGTTGGTTGAATCAGCGAGTGAGTTTAGATGGTAACCTAGCACAGAGTACTTAACCTTTAGAAGTTTGTTCTTCACTCTAATCTTATCTTCACTTCAGATTCAAGAACGTTTGAAAGGGGGTTTGATGTCTATTGTCCGTAACGCTCTTAACCATTGAGAGAGGTTTTGCCCTGTCAGTATTTACAAATAGGAAATGGGATTGAAGCAGATAACATAAGTATTTATATAAGTAGTGAAATGGGTTTGGGTGACTGAGTTACGGGATTACTTAAGCCCGGCTATGTAATTCAAAGAAAACGAAAGGAGATAGCATGAGTGAGCAGGTTGCCATAACAAATTCCTGTACATGTACTTGTAGTTTGGCAATCAACAGTATCTTATAGCACCATGTTTGACAAACTTGGTTACTTATTTTAATTGATTTTGAAAACGCCTCCGACACAGTATCAACGGTTTTTAAACAATTCAGTGCTCAATAAATTTGGTTTCGGTCCTCAAATTATCCGCTGGATGAATGTACTTACATGAGTCATTTCTAAAAAAAACAAGTGGACAATTCCGGACACAAACATTTGAAAAAAATTACGCAATTTTCTTTAGAATTTTCTTTTCACAAATATGAAGACATATCAATAACATATGAGAACAATATAAACGCGAGGCTGAATGAGATATATTAAGTCTGTGGCCAATTAATTTAATTAGTTAGTGTGACCATCAGTTTCTTTCCTGTAACAGTTACACAAAGTATAGTTTATGGTAAAAATGTTTTAATATAGTGATTATTTCAAATTATTCAAATGAATGTTAAAACCTTGTCTTTTAAGAAGTAGGTATATCACAAATTATGATAATAATGTACTAAGAAAACAGAAAGCTGGAGTAAATTTTCAAAATCTAGATTCCAAAATAATTGACAGATAATAACATATTTTACTGACATTGTCAAATACATATTAATGTATTCTTTCAGGATATTGTCAACATTATATTATTAATATGTACGGAACTAGTACTAATTAAGAAATAAACGGTGTTACAGAAAAGACAACACTGTTATTGTAAATATATCCTACATGTATGTTACTTGACAGACAAACAGGACTATCCAAGAATTCGACTGGTCTCTCATTGCCAAATGTTATTGGTTGAGACACATACAGTATTAAAGGAATTACTCACAATACTACTCTTAGTAATGTGACTTTAACGACTTCAATTATATTAAAAATAATGGTACAGTAAAAACATAAAATGTTACGGGAAAAGATTACGGTTACGGTTTGGATTGGTCATTCAGATCAAGCCAATCAAAAACGATAAATTTCAATCATAGTTCACCTCTACAATGTTCTACTAGTTCATGACACGTTGTATTTATTTTCGGTATTGATCACATTTCAATGTTGTGTTACAGTAAAGACAAATCGGTGTTACTGGAAAGACATTATAGAACAAATTTGAAAGTTATTGTGGAAAGACTTACTAGAAGTTTAAATGTAACTGACGCTATGGTTAAATTGACACCTGGATAACGTTTTCACTTGAATATAGATATTCGCAGAGTGCATTATCAACACAATTGACCGGGTAGAGGCACATTATATAGATAGTTGCCCGAGGAAATTAGTTTGTATCAGAAAAAGTGTTCCCGAAGAAGAATAGAGTGCCGTCACCAGATATAATGTAAATGAACATATTAGAAGCAAATACTGAGACTTGTTAAAGATCACAGTGTGCCATGATCTATTCACTACAAGGTTGTCTATGAAGTTTAACCTAAATTGCGGACACATTATATAAAATAGGTAAAAACTGTCCCCACCTACCAGCAGTCAACATTGATAGATAGACAATCAATATACATTGTGTCACCAACCCTACCTGTATATATCGTGCGGGCACCTGTCAACATCCAGGTATTTCTTAACAGGGGGGATTTGATTTTCTATACTCGAGTCAATGTCAATCAATAAAACTAGGAAACCATTGTCGATTTAACATAACGAGAGACATTAAGCCAGGAGCAAATATTGATTCAATTATATAATTAATCACATTCACATGAAAACAATCGAACATACTATTGCAAGCAGTAAAGAGGTAGATTAAATTGTGCTTTATTCAATGGTTGTTTTCCTCTCAATTTCTTAGTTTCGACTTCAGAATCGACGATAAATAGGTAGACATATCCGTTTGGCCTATACAGGCAGAACAAATCAGTCCCACAAATCTTTTCCTATTGTATTCCCTACCTGTATGATTATGTTATTGTGAAACTGTTGTTGTAAAAATTTAATGTATTTATGTGTAATGATCTTCGGATCGCAATCTGGGGGAAATAAAGATATTCAATCATTCATTCATTCATATTAGTTTATTTTGCTTATTGGTTATATCAGTTTGATTGTTTACAGTTTTTAATTTTTAATATCCTCTTTTTAATACATGTGTATATATTTAAGTTGCTCTATGAATGCTGTATATAAAGGTGTCATTTTGAGACTTAATTTATTTTTCTACATGACTTTTAAATAGACTTTATGTACTATTTAGAAATTGAAATTATTTTACCATTGTTTTACATTCATGGGTTTGATCCGATATTGAGAGAGTCTCAAATCTATTACAATTTCAATTAAGCAAGTTGGCCTCTCGTTTATCATTTGTATGTATTTGCCTACAGGCCATTGTTTATTCACCATTCAAGTACATACTCCCCTCATGTTTGCATTGCCAATTCTCATTGTATACCATTCTCATCTTTTAAATCCCTCCCTCATTTTTGTATTACAAATCCCCATTGTATACCATTCCCCTGCATGTTAATTTCCCTGATTGAGATTCCTCACCATTGTTTTGTTTGCTATATAAATGTATAACATTTTCTTATATATATATTTTTATATTTCTTTACATTCCCCCTGATGAAGGAGTGATCAACGGTCTTCCCAGCTACCCGCCCTTTTGTTTCTTGGTAGATGAATCAGTAAAGCGGTACACTCCTTTAAAACGACAGGTGTTGGGTCAAATTTGATACCCATGAAATAAAGACGAGGTATTTTAGCTTCACTTTTAATTTCGACTAGGTCAAGATACTGTTCGCATGACACCTGGCAACTTTGATACCGTCTTTGGAAAGTGTCCAGAGCACCGTCAAGTTGTCGGTATTTCTTCTTCCTTGGGAGAGCTCGGTCACCATGGTTTAACTGGAGTGAGTGAGTGAGTGAGTTAGGGTTTAACGCAGCTTTCAAGAGTATTTCACTTATATCACGGCTACTAGTATTATTGCAGGGAGAAAGCCCGCAACGCCATGTGGTTATGCATTGCGGTGAAACCTGTGAACAACGGCTTGAACTAGCGAACCATGGGTGGTACTATGCTGAAATTCAGTGGAGCATTGCAGCCAAACCTTACTGCGTGTAGAACAGTTCTCTACTGAAGACAAAGTTACCGTGCCCCTGGTGGGATTCGAACCCTGGACCTCTTGATCCAGAGCCGAACGCGCTAACCACTGCGCTATCCCGCCCCGGTTTAGCTGGATGATACAGGCCTCGGTGTATGCCTGTTCTTGCTCGAAGAGGCAGATGGTTTTGAAGAGGTTGGGATGGCACTCAGGTGTTACAGTCGTCAGTTTTCTGTGCCACCCCTCAACATGGTTAATCCTTCTGGGACCGACGCTGTTGTAGTGTTTCCACATTTCACGACCATGGTCTCATTCGACCCAGTAGCTTGTCACATAGTCCTTGGATCGTGATGTCAATGGATCTTCAGGCAATGATTCAAGGGCGTACAGCCACATAACACTGAATTTCTCCAGAGGCACAAGGGGGAGGCAATAGCCTGACGTGACACTGGGGTTGTCTGCAAACTGCTGAGCAAGTCCATGTTTCTGAACATTTTTTCCAAATAGCCTGACTGTAATGAAAAACAGCCCTTCAAGGTTGTACCTGGAAACACAATGGTCACTGCATTTTGTGCTGCTACTTCACGAAGGTCAGCAATGAGCGTTTCTGCAGAGATATTGCTTTCATCTGGTTGGTGGTTCTGCTTGTTGGGGTATGTGGTCACAATACCATTTTTCGTGTTGATCGTCCCTCGACAGTCTTTTTTACTTTTTTGAATAGAAGAAGGTTTTCTAGTTTTAATACTCAGTTAATCCCATATGAATCACATTGTGCCCTCCTCGCCCATATGCAACAATACAATGATTTTTTAACAAAATTAATGTATAATACTTAAAGGTATTCGTGTACTTATGATAAATTGTTTTGAAACAAATACCATTTCATAACTGGTTCAATTTACTCAATTGTCAACGCAAGATGTCAGATTTTATAAAACGATTTCGTGGATTTAAGATTTCATGGATATAATTTCGGCGGTCACATTTTCTCCCTTCACCCAGACTGGCCATCCTAATCCTAATCCCTAGTAGATAGGATTAATTAATCTTAGGGCTGGGCAGCTGGGAATAACCCAAAATACAAGACGTTTCGGAGTATATGCTCACTGGGTAAACGTCTTGTATTTTAAGAAAAAGTTGTTATCCAGAAAATCTTCCTGTTCTTATATATATCACTTTTAAATGCTCTTCAAAGACCTAACAAATAATTTACATCATCATTGTTCTTTGTTATTGAAGATATGATGTAAGCCTATCTTAAACTGATCTTCGCTCTCACATATACCTCATTGGGTCCAGCATTACTCTAAGAATGTGATTATAATAAGCCAAATTAGAATAGCATTCCCATTGAGCCATCGCATTACTAAATAGTTGGCGTATTCAATTCCTTTGTTTTAAAGAAAACGTACACACTCCTAATATAAAATTGTCTTCAGACGTATAGGTTTTCTTTACAGCAACAACCTATCTTGTTATTAAAAAAATTATAACAAAACAACAACCTATCTTGTTACAACCTATTATAATTGACCTTAACAGTCATTGACAGTATTTTTGTCAATATCATGTTTTTCAGTCACTAATAAAAACCTCAACATAAGCATTTGCTTTAGAACATGAACACATTTAGAGCACCCAATTGGATTTCATGTTGCATGCAAGGTATCATGTCTTTGAGTTCAGGCCCTCAGTCTGGTCACTCTCCACGAATTCATTGATCCAAGATTCATTTTACTGTAGGCACTTTGCTGCTTGAATAATAATAGTCCCATTGTCGGAAATCAACGCCATAACCCTCCGATGTCTTCTACATAAACTATTCTACCTGATAGAGGATTTTATAAAGTTCAAGTCAGTGCGTGGACACTAACACAATGGCATGATTGGTAGGATAAGTCATGCCCCTTTGGTACAGATAATGTTTCCTGATGTGAATGTGTACAACTTCATCCATGAATGTGCCGTTACAAAGGTATTTTTACAGATGACAGCGAGGGTTCTCAAAGGTACCCAAGACCACCACACAAGGGCCTGGCTCCTTCTAATTCCCCACACTTTAATAAGACAAATGTTCTCAAAAGCTTTGGGCCCACATCATGTCACACTAAGGCTCGGTCGAAGGCTGTTTAAATTTCTAGAATTTCATACAAAATTATTTAATGGATGCTCTTAAATGACATCCAACGCATACAGAATACAAAAAATCGATCTACTCCTAACAGATTAACTAACCAATGTAATATTGAGTTCATTTCTAATTGATAGCGTCATAAAAAGAACTATGTCAAACATTTTAATTTATAATATATATTTAAACAGATAATGCAATGTTGTATATGTACATGTATATCACGAAACAATATGTTCATCTTTTCAACTCTGTATCGGCATCTTGTTGTTTGAAGTAAACATCCAAATCCTCAATTTGATGTAGGCATATAATATGACCTTCCATTTGGATAGTTATATTCCTGGGAAAAGGGTGATGCTTATTTGCATTAATCCTATCGTAGGCAAGATGAGGTGCAGTCCAAATTAGGACAGGTCGCCTTAATAGAAGTTGCATTTATCTTTGTAATTCGTACAGCAAACGAGTTTCAAAACTCATTACAATGGTCATATTCGATATCATCATATTTTGTAATGATCTATTACAGGAAATGATTCCTTATTGTACAATTCTAACCTTTTTTGTAAAACAATTAATCTCTTAATTGATAACACTTGTCTATTAACATAAGTATCAGTGACATTACAAACACATTTATACACAACAAAATAGTTGGTGAGACAAATGAACCTTTTGTGTTGTTAATGTTTGTATTGTTCCTTTATCGTCAATGGTAAACCCGGTCGAACTGAAGATATTATGAACAACCTTTGTCAACAGACAGATTTCCACCCGAAAGGTTCCAGCATTCAAATGTTGGTACCCAATTGTTCTCCAACATTATTGGCTACTGATAAACCGTCTGGCTTCAACTGAAATGTTAGAAGTCATCCATAAGATATGAGTTTCCATACTTGATCTTTCATGTACGACAAACAAGAGTTCTTGTTAGTGTTCTCAAAAGTTTTTGTCTGAAATTCTGTTTGTAAGCAAAGTCATAAATACTTAATGTGAACCAAAAGGTTTGAACTTATATACTTGAAGTTAAAGTCATTGCAACTGAAATATATAACTGGATATGTACAGTTGGCATCTGAACGCTTAGCATATATTTTTTTGGAGGAATTTCCAAACTTGTCATTCGAATAATGTTATCCCCCCGTTTTATCTAATGTTATGTTCATAATTATTTTATATGTTTTATAGCAGTAGTAATTTAGGTTATGGTTTTATGCTTCTTTGGATAAGGGTTAAGGTAGATATGGTAGAGGATTAATGGTTAAAGTAGATGGATAAGGGTTAATGTAGCTTTGGTTATGGTAGATGTGGTTAAGGTAGATTTGATAAGAATAACGGGTTAAGGGCATTTATTATACGATAATTGATTAAATGGTACATTGAACAAAGAATATTATTAAACATACATTTTACTGACTGAAATGAGGTAATAATTAAATGATTGTGTTTACCATCTATTATTTAACAGAAAACGCCTATTGAACATCATTCATATCTTAATTCATTAAAATGGTACGTTTTTGATTAAATGTTGTTATTATTATACTTATCCGTTTACTTGACATACAGGGTGCTAATCCAACCTTAACGCAAACAAAACTTCCAAAGAAGTGCCCCGGAGGGTAAAATCCCTCCACAAGGACAGTAACCCTGCGGTCTCATGACGTCACTTCCATGACCCTTCACTCTCCGAACAGGCCCAAAGGCAGACGATAGCGTCTAGTCAACAGGTAAGTGTTCATAATTATGTTTAATAAAAAAACGTACCATTATTTAAATACCTATCTGTTGACAAGACCTACTATGCCCTGAATCCAACTGAAAGAAGACGGGTCAGTGTATACAGGGGAGAGACGAGGTGGGGAGACTAGCTCGGGGTGTAAGCAAACCTATAAGTCCTCCGACACCTCACAGGTGAGAACAAGATAAAGCCCGGCTGACACTATCTCTACCAGCTAAGCGGATCGAAGAGACTCCACCCTCAGACCCCAACGCGGAGAGGGAGGCATAACAGAAACAATAAAACACAACAAAAACAACGATCCGATCCGAAGTCCTTAAGCGAAGGCATTGGAGAGAAAAAGAGTCCGACTTCCTGAGAGCACTGTCCCCCTTACACAACAGCGACGAAGCAAGCCTAAGACACCGACTGACTGATCGGATGACATGACGGTTGGAGTGAGACGGAGGAACACACCTAACGCTCGCTGTCTTACTCCTAGGAGCTCATCGGGGAGAGACAAGACGAGAGACCAGCCCTGAGTGTGAGCTGTCTGTTAGCTGTTTGAGGTGTCTACGAACAGGTGTGTCGAAAGGGATAGGCGAAGAGGAAGAGCTATGGCGAGTCAACAACGATCCTCCCTGAATAGGGGGTTTAGGAAAAGCTGTAACGGGCAGAGGATTAACATCACTCTGAGCCCACGTGAGCAACCCAAAAACCGTCTGCCACTGCCGTAAAGAGAGCGACTCAACAAGGGTGCGATCCAGGCACCGCTCATATTGGGCCATTCAACTCCTCTAGATTCAGTAGCCACGTGCACCCTAGATGGCGAAAGGCCTAAGGTGAAGCTCAGCTGAGCCTCAAGTACTCAGCCACTGCACTGCGAATTCGTGGAGGTATTGGACAATAGGCTAGGCCACGGGTGTGACACTGCGGAGGATAGGAATGTGCAGGAAGGTGTCCTGGAGGTTGAGAGACCGCAAGAGTATTTCACTTATATCGCGGCTGCTAGTATTATGGCAGGGAGAAAGCCCACAGCGCCATGTGGCTATGCATTGCGGTGAAACCTGCGAGCATCGGCTGGAACTAGCGAACCATGAGTGGTGCTGCACTTAAATTCAGTGTAGCATTGCACACAAACCTGACTGCATATCATGGAGGGAAACGTCAAGAGATGAAAATATCTCGACTGAACGAGGCAGGATTGGTAGATAAACCTTCAAGTCGTGAATCATCGCCAACCTTCCGAATCCATCGGCTGAATCCCGAAGGCTGGGGTGAAAAAACTGGAGTCATGGCTTAGGACCCCTGCACCGCTCCCTAGGAGATTAGAATCTCCACCTGTTCCAAGGTTAGTAGGAGCAAGTCACACTACAGGGGACGCTCCCTGAAGTTGATTCCAGTTGTCTACAAACAGCTACAGACGGCGGAGGTGGAAGACCCGGGGGTGACAATGCGTCACATCCTTTGCTTCCCCTTCAGAGGGGTACGCGGCTCGGGGCCTGGTCGAGGGGAGTTAAATGATACTCACTCATTGTTCCTCGGCCACGCCCTCCATAACGAAAGGCCGTCTTGGCCCCATTAGGCATATACGGACCCTGCCAAGAGCCAACAGGAATCTAGGGGTATTTGGAGACCGAGCCAGGGGCTGAAGCAGACGGCTGGACTTGCGTTTATTACCACCTGCTCCATATCCTCGCCAACATCCAAAAGGTCTATGAAGCGGCAGAGCGAGACGAGCGGAAGAGGTTCTGAATCGCAGCAGAAGGAAGCCCTCCTATCAGCCGAGGGACGACGTCCTGATAACTACCATGACTTGACGGTCCGGGTTGTGAGGTGGACGCAAGCCTAAAACCGACAAGGAGCCCCCTTCAATCACTGACGCGAGTGGTCAGGGCTGGCCATCAGGCCCAGAGGAATGACCGACGGTAGCGTTGAGAATGACTCCAATGGGCGTCCCCAGACACAATGGAGATCTCATAGGTGAAATCATTCACTTGCGATGACCAGAAACCTGCCAAAAGGGAACAGTCTCTGTTGTGGTGAATTTGCGAATGCTTAAAATTGTTCTGAGATGTAGATAACAGATTAATTAAACAGTAATTTGTGAGTAATTTGTGAGTCCATAGAGAGGTTACAGTGTGAAATGTACATTCATACATCTTTCACATATTTTGGTAGGTGGATGGCTGATGAATCAATATTGACCTCTGACACATTGGCTTTCACAAGATTCCTGTTGCTCCCAACTATGATTAACTCAGTCTTGTCGGAGTTCAGGAAAGCAAATCTGAATCTGTGTCAGGTTGTAACTCAAAGTTCCATGTCAAAGAGGTTGGATCAGCTGTGAATCATCAAGAGTTGTGGCAGCTGGGTCCATGAGGGCGAAGGGAGGTAATTGACATACCGAGGACAGAGAATGGGTCCCAGGACTGAGTCTTGTGGTACCCCACACGACAGCTCGATATCTTCTGATTGTTGTTCCAGAATCGTTACGCACTGAGATCTTCCCAGCTGAATGACATATCATCCCTTTGAGAATAACCAGGAGGATTTTATGGTAAAGGGTATCAAACACTGAACTTTTAACATCACAAGTGCAGCCATGTTACGAGAGTCGTTTATCACCCTGGTTAAAAGTGATTACATTGGAATTTGTTCAGAATTGCATTGTCTGACAAATGATCCATGACTCGTTTTGCAACAGCTCTGTCAATCAGCTTCTATAGAAATGAGAGAAACAGGCCTAAATGCACGATATCATTATGATCATATGTTAATAGTAAATTAATAAGTTATAGTTCTCTGCACTAAAGTATTATAAATGTTACCATAAATAAAGTTACTAGATAGCAGTCAGCTAACAACATGGTTAAGTGGTTACGTTATTGGACTGCTAATCCATTATACCGTAACATTCTTACTCAAACGTATATCACATGACATTTTCAAAAGCACATGGTATTAAAAGCATGCTCATAACACCAGACCACACCAGACACCTCATCTCACTGTATAGTCATTGGTATATCAAGGAACAAACGAAAGTTCTTCTTGTCTGTTCGAGTTTTATTGTAAATATATCCTTTTCGTAATGGATCTACAAGTGTAATTTGTAATGTTATGAAATATACTGTTGCTTGCTGATTCTTAGTTTAACTCCACATAAAGGTACGTTTATGTGCATAACTGTTGAACTGCTACATAGCGGTTTTGTATGTGCATTATAGCTGTTGTACCGCGTCTAGTCGCAACACTTGAATGAGTTTAACCATCGTAACGCATCAAGGTATCAACTGAACTCGTTTACCCGCACCGAAACGTATCAACGCATCAAAGTCCGTGGTCAGAACAAATCGTCCAGTTTTCGACAATACAAGTCCCTTTGATCATCACTTGAACTGATGAAGTTGCTCTTCATGTGTTGTCTTCAGTCGACTGTCCCTGTAAATTATTGATGCACGAAGTTTGTTTTGGGCTGGTGTCGGTCATTCAGGTACGCTAAGGTTGGAAAGTCCTTGTTAACTTCCAGGGTAGTTCCGATAATTGTCCACTCACTGTCTTCATTCATCTACGTCTGATAAGCTTCGCCTCTTAAAGTAGCCAATCAACGGCAGACATGTCTCAACAACCAAGCTTCACAATTGCTGTACAGAAACTACATTGCCTTGCGGTACTGATTGAAAAAACAGACAGAGTTTGTACATCTGGTATTCTTGTCTAACTTTAGAACTCTGGTTATGTTATCCTTGCTATTCATCTTTGAAGAATGGAAGTCAAAATTTTTTCATCTGATTTTAGCATTTGTTTTCACATATTATTTCGATTGTTGCAATTGTAAATGCACCAACACTCAACAAGGATTTAACAAGAAGATTGTGTCGAACACTACCATCACTGAACTTTCAATTTGGTCCAAATCTGGAGTGGAATCCCCAACTGCATGTGCAAATGACTGTGGTAGAGATAAGCGCTGTGTCTCCTTCTTCTACAACACACAGAGTGGTGTGTGTACTGCCCACGTTGTCCAGTTCTACTCATCAGAGTCCAGCATTGCAGATGAAGAATCTCTTTACTATACCCTTCCAGTTGGTGAGTTCCATTGAGAGTTTAGATTTCTAGAATTCTGGGTTTTGGGTTTTCTTAAAAAATATATTTTTCTCAATAAAATATATTTATCCCATCAACTAAAAGATTTTATCAAAATAATTTTTCATTAAAGTATTTTTCTTCATCAAAGTATTTTTTAATCTTAGTTATTTATTTCATCAAAGTCATTTTAGCAGCAGAGTTTTTATTTTTTCCCTCAAAGTCTGCTTTCCAATTTTAGATTAGGATAGCCATTAGAGCTATACCATCTCAAGATGGGAAATACCCGTACTTGGGACACAGCAGAAGTCGCAATATGTGTTTCAGGTTGTGGCGCCTGTGGCTCCATCTAGAGCCCCTATTGGCCAAACAATCTCTACACTGGGCTTCCTAAGCAAACGCAAATCGTTTCGAGGTTGTTACCCCTATGGTCCTTAGTTGGGTTCAGCCGGTCATACTATTTAATGTTCATGTTGTTACAATCCTCGAAACATTTAGGCTAGGTTTGATTTGGGGACATGAGTGTCAAGTTTGAGTCAACACTCGAGTCGTGTTATAAGACACGTCAAAGCGCATGCGTGAAGTCAACCCTCGTGATAAATCAATTGAATAAATCAATTAGGCCTCATGGTGTCTCACCGTCATGCGTCGTTAACGCGCACGTGTTAGAGTCTTTTTTTCACATATTTTCACTTGTTGCCTAATTCTTTTAAATGTTTGTTAGTGTCCTCTATCACATCTTCTCTTTACCAAATTAATATTTCGATTGAGTTTGAGGTTGATACACGTATATACATTCTCCTCTGTGAATATCGATTATTTCTTCTATCCAGTTTTCCTGTCATATCAACAATTTTGTTCAATAAATAGCACGTCCATGTTCAAACACACAAGGGGTGTTAACATCGCTGTATCAACAGGTGTTGTACTGTATCTCTCCTGCATACATACAACCTATAATTAAGTCAAGTACTTTTATTGAGTTTTATCCTGGGAGAAGAACGGGTGGGAATGATAATGAACACCGTGTGTCTTTTTGCTCTCGAAAGTAACACATTACTGCAAATGAGTCCAAATTCAACTTCCGTAGCAGATTATAATAAGTTATTCAATTATCAACAAATAAAACTTAGTTTCACGGTGAATTATTTATCTACTTTTCTACAAACTAAAATGGTTCAAAATGGTTTACCTGCATGTTGAAACAGTTTCTTTGTACAGTTATATAGGACTGATGTTAACGTCTAGACTAATCTGAAGTTAAGCTCAGATATGTCTCGCATCTTAGGATGCACAGCTATTAGTATCGTTTTAAATGGATTTCATTGGAAACTTTGTTATATAAATTGTACTGATGCAGTTAAGATGTGCTAATGTCATGTTGTAAACAATACTTACAGGTACATCCATTGTGTTGTTTGGGGTCACATATTGCAAACGTTATAAATGGTTTTACTTTATCGAGAGGTACCAACTGTTACCGAAAATGACCATTTTGATGATAGTAGACTTAACATATTGACGATATGAAGGTAAAAGTACTGATTTCTGATCGACAACCGGACAATGCACAGCGTGTGGCGCGCGTCAATGAGTCAAACGTAATTCTGGAATCTTATTTATAACAGTCAAAGAGACAAAATGTTTAATAGGTCACATAACTACTGTGCATGTAAATGGGAGGTGCAGTTTCGGTTTCTGCACATGCATAATGATGTTACTAAATTTAATTGATATATTTATGATTTATGATATATTTGGCGATTGGGGATAAATATGCAAGCTGAGTGAATTTATTTGTATTGTAGACGGCACATGTGGTGAGTTGATTATTGAAATAGTTTATTCAGTATAAGGCCACAGGCCCATGTACAATATACAAATCATCTTGATGAAATTAACAGATTAGGTGCAATAACTGAAACATCATAACATTTGTGTACAGTTTTTACGTGATATATACATACAATGTTCAATAGTGAACAACGTAACATATAAGCATCTTTGATATAGTGTAAATTATTGATATTTTCCCTTTGCAACAGAGTAGCTAGACATGTTTTAGTTTTACATTTCAAGTCTAACATATATTTACCTCTTAATTCGTTATCTCTATTTGCAGTAATATGGGACAATTATTTTTGATTACCCACATGGTCACGTGGTAAAACATTTGCTACAGCTGTGTTCATTGGTCATATATTTTTCCATAATATGAAGATACAAAGCATGATTTGTTTTGTTTTACTGCTGGTGATGAAGACGGATTTCATGCTTTTGACATATTTGGTTCACTGAGTCATTGTATGTAACTAACATTGATATAATATCATCCTTAGGCTTACTCTACTTGTTGCTAGTGCTATTGCTGCTTGCGTATTTTAATAGAACACATTGCATGACTACTACGAAAAGTAAACCTCATTATGTATTGTACCAGATTTCCTTCTTTTCGGAACTGTGACTGGCCACTGTGTTTTACTAAATTAGTTTTACTTTTTTTGTAACAAATTGTTACAAGCTAAACACAACAGAAAAGAATTCTAGTACACTTTATACAAATATTCCGCGAAAGGACAACACTCAATAGATACAAACTAATGTACAGTTCTTCTCTCAAAATGACAAGATTGAATACGTACATACATTGCTCTCAACACGTTCTTTACTTTTATTAAGTTTAACAGCAGAACTAATTTTTTTAAATATTTTACTCAAATGTCAGAAGTCTAAGGAGTAGCATTTTACTTAAATACTCAAAATCACACTTACTCAATGGTAACCGAAACATTATCTAGAGCAGTGCATGCTATCAAGTAGGTATGACAATTTCATATGGTATTTTAAAATCTCTTTGTCCTAAAGTGTCAGGAATAATGTTAAAGTTTCAGATATTATTTTACATCGTATTCCGTTTTATTGCTAATTGTCCGTTTTATGTCCTTTCCTAGTACATATTTTGTACTTGATTCCATGCCTCTTCCTTTGAACCATGTGTTTGATCCGTGAACCAATATCGTCTAAATCTGATCCTATGTTCAATGTATGTGTGTGAAACTGTTGGAATTAACAGCCGTCAATTCGAATCAAAACATAATAGTTTCTTCTATTCAAAACACTCTTTACAGGCCAAATCCATTATCCTACGATATATTTTTTTTTAAATATTTGATACCAAAATTAACCTAATTCTTTTGTATGGAGCTAAAAGATGTGAACGGAAACTGTACATATGTTTCGTTGTAAATGGCTTATAAATGTAAAACTATTCACTTCCAATCATGTAGTCAGGGGAGAATGTGGATGTTATCCGATGTATATTTGTACATATAAAACAAGCTGTTAAATTCTTATATATGTATGTAAATATGCCAGATTCTAGATTTTCAAAACAAATGCTACAATATGCTTTGCAATAACTGTGGATTCTTTAAATATTAAAGATTAAACTTAAGAACATTCTCCACTCTTTTGGATTCGGTTTTATTTGGGAACGACAGCAAAATGTATATAATGTTGATAAATTGATATCAAAATTTGTTTTTAGACTGAACATTAATTATGAGCAGGACCGACACATATCACCTATATATAGTTTTCACTGTATTCTTGTTTTAAAATCACCTTGTGTGTTACATTGAAAATAAATCAATTTGAAAATTTTTAATAACCCTTGCTTAATTCAAATTGAAATTGGTAGAGATATATTAACCAGCCCAGATCAATTATATTAAGTATTGTATGCAAAGGCATCCTTATTGAAAATAAGTTCAATTGTATGCTGGTATGTAAATGTTATATACTTTATTATAACCCCGCTACGAAGGGTATATAGCGGTCGGCATGACCGTGCGTCCGTCCGTCCGTGCGTCCTTGCGTCTGGTTATTGTTCCGGTGATAATTCTAAAACCAGTTGCTCAAATTTTACGAAACTTGATATGTACAATCACCATGATGTGTACATCTGCCTTTTGTATGTTTCATGTCTTCATTTGCATAATTTATGCGAAGTTTCTCCTTTTTCGACTTCGCCATTGACACTTTTTATTACACTCATAACCCTGTCACCAGTTGTTCAAATTTTACGAAATTCGATATGTACAATCACCACGATGTGTACATCTGCTTTTTGTACATGTTTGTTTCATACCCTGAATTGCATAATTTATGAAAATTTTCTCCGTTTTTCGACTTCGCCATTGACACTTTTTGTTCCACTCATAACCCTGACACAAGTTGTTCAAATTTAACGAAACTTGATATGTACAATCACCACGATGTGTACATCTGCTTTTTGTATGTTTCATACCCTCATTTGCATAATTTATGCAAATCTTCTCCGTTTTTCGACTTCACCATTGACACTTTTTGTTCCACTCATAACACGACATGTTCAAATGTTACAAAACTTGATACTTATAACCACGGATGTGTACATCTGTCATTTGTATATTTCATCTACAGACTACATGGGTCGATTCCGAGATTGTGAAGGGTTATGGTATTTCATCTATCGACTGTAGGGGTCGATTCCGACATTATGAAGTGTTATGCTATTTCATCTACAGATACCGACTGTAGGGGCCGATTCCTAGATTCTGAAGGTTTATGAAATTTCATCTACCGACTGTAGGGGTCGATTCCTAGATTGTGAACGGTTATGATATGGCATCTACCGACTGTAGGGGTTAATTCCTAGATTGTGAAGGGTTATGATATTTCATCTACAGACTACATGTACATTGGTCAATTCCTAGATTGTGCCGGGTTATGATATTTCATTTACCAACTGTATAGGGGTCGATTCCTAGATTGAGAAGGATTATGATATTTCATCTACAGACTACATGTACATGGGTTGATTCTGAGATTGTGAAGGGTTGTAATATTTCTTCTACAGACTACATGGGTCGATTTCGAGATTTTGAAGGGTTATGATATGTCATCTACCGACTGTATAGGGGTCGATTCCTAGATTGTGAAGGGTATGATATTTCATCTGCAGACTACATGGGTCGACACCTAGATTGTGAAGGGTTATAATATTTCCTCTACAGACTACATGGGTCGATTCCTAGATTGTGAAGGGTTATGATATTTCATCTACAGACTACATGGGTCGATTCCGAGATTGTGAAGGGTTATGATATTCCATCTACAGACTACATGTACATGGGTCGATTCCTAGATTGTGCCGGGTTATGATATTTCATTTACCGACTGTATATGGGTCGATTCCTAGATTGTTATAAGGAGAAACCATGATACCGAGGATATGGTCAGGTTATGGACCCTTCGCATCCTCGGGTTTTTCCTTCCTATCAGCGTCCACAACCTTACCATGTCCGAGGTAGAATGGTTTCTCAATATTATCAACCGTTTTTAAGTGTAAAACAGGCTTTTTACTTGTTATCGCGTTATATTGAGGATCCCTGGCTGATGTCAGCCGAGATTGTGAAGGGTTATGATATTTCATCTACAGATACCAACTGTAGGGGGCCGATTCCTAGATTCTGAAGGTTTATGAAATTTCATCTACCGACTGTAGGGGTCGATTCCTAGATTGTGAACGGTTATGATATGGCATCTACCGACTGTAGGGGTTAATTCCTAGATTGTGCCGGGTTATGATATTTCATCTACAGACTACATGTACATTGGTCGATTCCTAGATTGTGCCGGGTTATGATATTTCATCTACCGACTGTATAGGAGTCGATTCCTAGATTGTGTCGGGTTATGATATTTCATCTACAGACTACATGGGTCGATTCCTAGATTGTGCCGGGTTATGATATTTCATCTACCGACTGTATAGGGGTCGATTCCTAGATTGTGAAGGGTTATGATATTTCATCTACAGACTACATGGGTCGATTCCTAGATTGTGACAGGTTATGATATTTCATCCACCGACTGTATAGGGGTCGATTATGAGATTGTGAAGGGTTATGATATTTCATCTACAGACTACATGGGTCGATTCCTAGATTGTGACAGGTTATGATATTTCATCTACCGACTGTATAGGGGTCGATTATGAGATTGTGAAGGGTTATGATATTTCATCTACAGACTACATGGGTCGATTCCTAGATTGTGAAGTTTTAAAATATTTCATCTACAGACTACATGGGTCGAATCCGAGATTGTGAAGGGTTATGATATGTCATCAACCGACTATAGGGGTCGATTCCTAGATTGTGAAGGGTTATGATATTTCATCTACAGACTACATGTACATGGGTCGATTCCTAGATTGTGCCGGGTTATGATATTTCATCTACCGACTGTATAGGAGTCGATTCCTAGATTGTGCCGGGTTATGATATTTCATCTACAGACTACACGGGCCGATTCCTAGATTGTGAGGGTAATGATATTTTATTTACCGACTGTATAGGGGTCGAATACTAGATTGTGAAGGTTTATGATATTTCAACTGCAGATTACAAGGGTCGATTCCTACATTGTGCCGGGTTTTGATATTTCATTTACCGACTGTATATGGGTCGATTCCTAGATTGTGAACGGTTATGATATTTCATCTACAGACTACATGGGTCGATTCCTAGATTGTGCGGGGTTATGATATTTCATCTACCGACTGTATAGGGGTCGATTTCTAGATTGTGAAGGTTTATGATATTTCATCTACAGACTACATGGGTCGATTCCTAGATTGTGCGGGGTTATGATATTTCATTTACCGACTGCATAGGGGTAGATTCCTAGATTGTGAAGGGTTGTGATATTTCATCTACAGACTACAATGGTCGATTCCTAGATTGTGCAGGGTTATGGTATTTCATCTACCGACTGTATAGGAGTCGATTCCTAGATTGTGCCGGGTTATGATATTTCATCTACAGACTACATGGGTGGATTCCTAGATTGTGCCGGGTTATGATATTTCATCTACAGACTACATGGGTGGATTCCTAGATTGTGCCTGGTTTTGATATTTCATTTACCGACTGTATATGGGTCGATTCCTAGATTGTGAAGGGTTATGATATTTCATCTACAGTCTACATGGGTGGATTTCGAGATTGTGAAGAGTTATAATATTTCATCTACAGACTACATGGGTCGATTCCTATATTGTGAATGGTTATAATATTTCATCTACAGACTACATGGGTCGATTCCTAGATTGTGAAGGGTTATGATATTTCATCTACAGACTACATGGGTCGATTTCGAGATTGTGAAGGGTTATGATATGTCATCTACCGACTGTATAGGGGTCGATTCCTAGATTGTGAAGGGTTATGATATTTCATCTACAGACTACATGGGTCGATTCCTAGATTGTGAAGGTTCATGATATTTCATCTACAGACTAAATGGGTGGATTCCTAAATTGTGAAGGGTTATAATATTTCATCTACAGACTACATGGGTCGACACCTAGATTGTGAAGGGTTATGATATTTCATCTACAGACTACATTGGTCGATTCCGAGATTGTGAAGGGTTATGATATGTCATCTACCGACTATAGGGGTCGATTCCTAGATTGTGAAGGGTAATGATATTCCATCTACAGACTACATGTACATGGGTCGATTCCTAGATTGTGAAGGGTTATGATATTTCATCTACAGACTACATGGGTCGATTCCTAGATTGTGACAGGTTATGATATTTCATCTACCGACTGTATAGGGGTCGATTATGAGATTGTGAAGGGTTATGATATTTCATCTACAGACTACATGGGTCGATTCCTAGATTGTGAAGGTTTATAATATTTCATCTACAGACTACATGGGTCGAATCCGAGATTGTGAAGGGTTATGATATGTCATCAACCGACTATAGGGGTCGATTCCTAGATTGTGAAGGGTTATGATATTTCATCTACAGACTACATGTAGATGGGTCGATTCCTAGATTGTGACGGGTTATGATATTTCATCTACAGACTACACGGGCCGATTCCTAGATTGTGAGGGTTATGATATTTTATTTACCGACTGTATAGGGGTCGAATACTAGATTGTGAAGGTTTATGATATTTCAACTGCAAATTACAAGGGTCGATTCCTACATTGTGCCGGGTTTTGATATTTCATTTACCGACTGTATATGGGTCGATTCCTAGATTGTGAACGGTTATGATATTTCATCTACAGACTACATGGGTCGATTCCTAGATTGTGCCGGGTTATGATATTTCATCTACCGACTGTATAGGGGTCGATTTCTAGATTGTGAAGGTTTATGATATTTCATCTACAGACTACATGGGTCGATTCCTAGATTGTGCGGGGTTATGATATTTCATTTACCGACTGCATAGGGGTAGATTCCTAGATTGTGAAGGGTTGTGATATTTCATCTACAGACTACAATGGTCGATTCCTAGATTGTGCCGGGTTATGGTATTTCATCTACCGACTGTATAGGAGTCGATTCCTAGATTGTGCCGGGTTATTATATTTCTTCTACAGACTACATGGGTGGATTCCTAGATTGTGCCGGGTTATGATATTTCATATACAGACTACATGGGTGGATTCCTAGATTGTGAAGGGTTATGATATTTCATCTACAGTCTACATGGGTGGATTTCGAGATTGTGAAGGGTTATAATATTTCATCTACAGACTACATGGGTCGATTCCTATATTGTGAATGGTTATAATATTTCATCTACAGACTACATGGGTCGATTCCTAGATTGTGAAGGGTTATGCATATGATATTTCATCTACAGACTACATGGGTCGATTTCGAGATTGTGAAGGGTTATGATATGTCATCTACCGACTGTATAGGGGTCGATTCCTAGATTGTGAAGGGTTATGATATTTCATCTACAGACTACATGGGTCGATTCCTAGATTGTGAAGGTTCATGATATTTCATCTACAGACTACATGGGTGGATTCCTAAATTGTGAAGGGTTATAATATTTCTTCTACAGACTACATGGGTCGACACCTAGATTGTGAAGGGTTATGATATTTCATCTACAGACTACATTGGTCGATTCCGAGATTGTGAAGGGTTATGATATTCCATCTACAGACTACATGTACATGGGGCGATTCCTAGATTGTGCCGGGTTATGATATTTCATTTACCGACTGTATAGGGGTCGATTCCTAGATTGTTATAAGGAGAAACCATGATACCGAGGATATGGTAAGGTTGTGGACCCTTTGCATCCTTGGGTTTTTCCTTCCTATCAGCGTCCACAACCTTACCATATCCGAGGTAGAATGGTTTCTCAATATTATCAACCGTTTTTAAGTGTAAAACAGGCTTTTTACTTGTTATCGCGTTATATTGAGGATCCCTGGCTGATGTCAGCCGAGATTGTGAAGGGTTATGATATTTCATTTACCGACTGTATGGGGGTCGATTCCTAGATTGTGAAGGGTTATACTATTTCATCTACAGACTACATGGGTCGATTCCTAGATTGTGAAGGGTTATGATATTTCATCTACAGACTACATGTACATGTCGATTCCGAGATTGTGAAGGTTTATGATATTTCATCTACAGACTACATGGATCAATTACTAGATCGTGAATGGTCATTATAGTTCATCTATAGACTACATGGGTCGATTCCGAGATTGTGAAGGGTTATGGTATTTCATCTACCGACTGTAGGGGTCGATTCCTAGATTGTGAAGCGTTATGATATTTCACATACAGACCACATGGGTCGATTCCTAGATAGTGTTATCGATCGATAGCCATCTGATAAACTTGGTTCGATAAATATGTAAAACAGGTCAAAGGCCAAATGCGACTCCTTAAACCGTTTATCTATCATGGGTTATTGCATCGTGACTTCACAGGGATATTTCTGCTCCAGTGAATTCGAAAGGAACTATTTAAAATAGGCCCCTACAGTGCCTTTAATGTTAAGCAAGGCCAGGGTAACTTACAGGCATCCAAACGAAAGTTCCAGTACAAAAATATATTGTGGTAGACAGTTAACTTTTGACGCTAGGACCAATCGTATTAACAGTAACAATAACAGTAACAATTTAACAGTTCTTTCGGTGATGAATATACGTTATATGTACCTTAATAAATCCAACACAAACCCAGTATTCAACCTCACCTCACAAATAATTACAGTTTAGTATTGCAATACAATGCAATGCAGCTTTGAATCTAGAGTTTCTTCTCTTTCTCAAGGCGTCTCATGTGCATTATGCTTTATGAGTTTTTAATCATTAAATAACTTGGAACTTAGTGACAATTTTCTCATGAACTGATAATCAGGGATGTATTGTCATTTGTTTAACATATATGGCGTTTGTAAAATGCTTCATTAATTATTTAAGGCAGTTCACCACCACATATTGCGGACATAGTGACCTTCAGTTTGGTTTACTGTCAATGAAAGTACTCCACAAAACTAGGTAACTTTTCTTGTAAGATATGCCTCATTAGTCTTCACATGATAAAGCAGTTATTTTCCTCCGAATCATTAAATGCGCTGTACACACCGTTCTTCCTGAAATACAGTGCTCTCACGAAAATGTAAATAAGTGTTACCAATGGCTAAATAATACTCCTGAATAAGTATAAAAAGAGATTTTTAAACGAATGTACATGATTCGGGTAAGCCATGCGAATCGTTTTCCCTCCGAGGGGTCATTTAAAGGTGTTCACATTTAAATGGCGGCTCTTAGGTAGTTCAAGTTATCTTACTGATGTAGCCATACCTAAACACTCAGAATAGAATTTTAAATATGGCATCATGATGGATCGATAAACTATCTTACTGAACTCTCAAAATTGTTTGAGACCTACAAATCTACGTCTCACACTAGAGTTCGACAACACAGTCGCTGTATTAGTCGCACCATTGTTTTTCAATATCGATAACCGTTTTCTATTGATATCGTTAATCAGGTCGTGTAATGCTATTTACCCTCGAACATCACATAATATTGTATGAAATTTAATAATAAATGGCAAATTTTGGAGAAAATAATATCCCCAAAAAACGTGCTATTACGCCTTCTACATCATATACATTCTGGAAAGAGGAATACTTTGATACAGGTTGATTTGCAGATGAGAAAAACCTATTACAGTATTGTACCACAAAAAGGAATTATCTATTTTGTGGAATATGGCTCTATATTTGCTAATCTTGATTTAGATATGATTATGGGTTGATTTGCCTTTTCTTTCAAGACAAGCGTGACTGTGCTGAGGTACTGAACAGCGACCCTGATTCTCCAGACGGAGTTTACATCATCAACCCTGATGACGATATAGGTCCTGCCAGAGTCTACTGTGATATGAGTACAGGTGGAGGTGGATGGGCGGTAGTTCACGACTGTGCTGAGATACTGAGCAACGATCCGGATTCTCCAAGTGGAGTCTACTTCATCAACCCTGGAGATGGTGTCGGACACTTCAGAGTCTACTGTGACATGACCACTGATGGTGGCGGATGGACGGTAAGCTAGATGTAAAACTAAAATTGAAAATCTAAATTAAATGATAATGCAAATGTTGTGGACACAAATAATTTAATCAAGCACAACCTCATATTTTCAGATTTGTGTGACGATGCCCAACCACTGTGTAAATCTTGTGAAATAAATCGAAGAAATGCTGTTATTTTATTAAAGTGCATCATCTTAGATAAACAAAAAGACAACACTGAATACAATGTGTAACATTTATCTAATTATATTGCCAGATGAACATGAACAGTGGTTTTACTTGAAAACTCACTCCTGTACAGCTATTGCTCTGTGAACTTCAAAAACGGTGAAAATGTTGTTAAGCAGTTGGAAAATGTTCTTTGTTGTCTCAAGGAAACAAATGACCATCACGTTATCAATAACGGGTGTATCCGTCATGTGCCCGGAGGACTGCTTCAACCCTCCTCATCACGCTTGTGGCGCGTCTCCTTATTCGCTGCAGAGGTAACTGCTGCCACTCACGATGTATAGCTGCTTCTAAACCGACTAAATCCTGTACTGGTGGGTCCATGGCTTGTACTCGGCGTTCTATCGTATCCCAAATGTGTTCAAGTGGATTGATATCCGGGCTCATGGCAGGCCATTGAAGTTTGGATACTGCATTGTTCTGTAGAAAATCAATCACAAGTCGAGAACGGTGAGGCCGAGCGTTATCATCCATGAATACAGGACGAGTGGCCAATGGATGATTGTCAAAATATGGCACAAGAACAGGCTGCAGAATTTCCCGAATGTAACAATCGCCATTGAGATTACCTCTCACTGTCACCAAATCAAGCTTACAATCATGAGAGAGGCATCGCCAGACCATTACAGATCCACCACCGAATGGGACTGATGCTTGGATGTTCTTTGGTGCATATGCTGTGTTCTTAGTTCTCCAAACACGCTGGTGTCCGTCTGTGACGTGTAGCAGAAAGCGACTTTCATCCGACCAATGAATCCTCCTCCAAGACGCAAGATTCCAGTAATGTCTGGTTACACACCATTCCAAACGAGCTCTTTTATGGAGATTAGCCAAACATGGCCTCTTAATCACTCTTCTTGCCTTTAGTCCTATTGACTTTAATCGATTTCGCACTGTTCTGATGCAAACACGTCGGTTGGGCAGTCATAACCGCTTCAACACACCACTGGCGTGCTAAGCCACGGTCCTCAACTCAAGAAGTTTTCCGTGGTTGACTTGGTCTTGGGCGATCCCCCACAACGTTGGTTTGCCGATATTTTTGGACAAGGCGGCTTATCACAGAGTGGTGAATGTCCAACTGTCGTCCAATAGCTCTACAAGACATTCCGGTGGAATTCATTCCAATAATTTGCCATCTTTTTGTTTCAGTGAATCTCCTTCGACCCATGTTCTCCTGGTCCTTCATGTCGATTCTCACAATCGTTTGAAAATTTCCAAAATTTATACTGATTTCAAGAACGATTTAAAAGTGAAAATACAGAAATTCGTGGGTGGTTTGCTTCACGTGCATTTTGTGTTTGTGCGATTGACCTCACAGAAAACCTGAACACTGTTGTGAGGAAATGCAGTTCCATACCAATAACCATCTAACAATACATATTCGTTATTATGTATATTTGTATCACTGAAAATATTAGGTGGTGCTTAATTAAGTTCTTTGTGTATATATTGATATGGCAGACAAAAAAGTATAGAAGGAAAATGTAGAAATGAAGGTTATATTTGACATTGGTGAGATGATCTGACGACAATTGGTGCACATGTTACATATCAAACACATATCACGGATTTATCATAAATTAATCACATGGTAAATTTTCCCAGCAAATGCATCCTTCACCGAGGTAAATGTCATAGGTTATGTGACATGGAAAACATATGTCAAGTATCAAATGGCTACGGTGACAAATTAAAACTTATGTCCAAGATTAACCTTAAGGTTAAAGAATGTGACTTTACTTAAATGGTCTCAGATCAAGGGAAACAGATACCACGTTTCAAAAGACAAATCAAAATCCTAGCGTGCTTACAGTTTTATGTTAAGTCTGAAATAGAAACGTTAATGGCTATCGTCCAAGAGCAATATCTCTCATATATTCATCCGATTCCCTCAATTTAACAACACATCCGTATCACCGGTGTATATTCTAAAGCATGTTTAAAGTTAAACCTTCGGGGAGTTGATATCAGAACATAGATACTGTCAGTCTGAAATAGAAAAGTCGAACGCTGAAAAACCAAAGGCCATAAGCTCTCAAAATATTCATTTAATATGCCCCAAAAAAGCATATGCTCATGACCAATATCTTTTCAATGCACGTGGAAGGTTTCAGATGATTGATAAAGAAAACTAAGGGATGAGTTGATGTAGAACAAATGTAGCCTATTCGGGTTGGAACGACATAGGAACTGTGCCATGACATGAGTCCCCTTCCGGTTCATCCAAGGGTTGAATATCGATAATCGCTTTGCGTCCAATAGTCAAAATAAGTATTAAATCGACGTTTGCCTATATACAGACTTGTTAAAGGTTTTGAACCAAAAGCTCGGAATTTGCCTTCTGTTTGAATGCGCAAGCCAAATATCATATTTGCCAAGTTTGTCAATACTCGTCCTTTGATGCATTGATCCACTTGATACATTATATCATAATTACACTTGCAGGCAATACTGTATTAGTGCAATACAAGTCATAGTTAAGTAATGACGTGATATCAACAGGTGTTCCAGAGACGCCAGGACGGCAGTGTGGACTTCTACAAGTACTGGGATGATTACAAGGCTGGGTTCGGACAAGTTGGTGCTGAATTCTGGCTGGGTGAGTTACTAATGAGTTTGGAATATTGTGACCAGGACATATCATTGATAGAATAAGTAAGTCTTATTCACAATGGGGAGCGTTGTCCATTCTTACAATATCATTATCACTATGAAAAAGCAATTATTTTCTCTGTTATGCATATTTTAAATCACGGCATGACCGACATCCCCCTTCATACGAATCAAAAGTGATGATTGTTGATCACGATAATGCTGGTGATGTTGATGATCATCTTGTATTTCGAAACGGGCATTTCACTTGATAAACATCAACACTGTCTTCGTTCGTTAGGATAGGGAAAAATATGAGTGTTCCATGTCATTGATAATATACAGCTGCATGCTTTATTTATCCATTTAATTCTTAAATTTAGGTTTTGACTATATTCTCCGCATAATTGCTGACCGTGCTGCTAAGCTGAGAATCGACATGAAGGACCAGGAGAACCAAACAGGATATGCCAAGTACAACAGATTCGATATTGGAGACGAAGCTAGCAAGTTCCGCCTCACGGCAACGGGATTCACGGGAGACAGAGGTAAAACATTGAAATATTTTCAAAATAGATAGTTATAACGACAATGCAATCTAGTTTAAACTTACATCCAGCGACCTATGACCAGCGATGGTTCATAGTGAACGGAATTAGCCTTCATAAACAGGATACCTGTTAGAGGTAGCCTGGTGATATGCGGTCATTCATTAAGTGTTCTAAATTATGTGAAGATGAGCAAAACAAAAATGATTATTTGTCTTAGGACACTAAAATTGTAATTATTTTGTAAATATCATAATGGTTTCCAAATGATGCTTTCATAAACAATTAACTAAAATCAATCATTATGTCATTGCCATCTATATTATATGGTATAAAAACTACATGTATATATCTATTGCAATAAGCATTATTAACTTGTGAAGGCAAATGATTTGTGAGATCGATTTTCAACATTGTCAAAATTAAAGAAAGGCCTTTCGAGCTCACTTACGGTAACATTTTGCGACAACAACATATAGTGGTAAATAAGTTTCAAAACATGTGCATGACGTTTTTAGGAGTTGAGGCATATCCGTAAATCGCGGTAAATATATTACTCTAGGTATTATTCCATTTACATACATATCTCAAACTAATGAACTCATTTACGGTAACATTTTGCGACAGTTGTAAATATGTCTCACAATATGTGCATAAGGTTTTTAGTAGTAGAGGCTTATCCGTAAACTGACGGAAATCGCTTAAAGTTACCGTAAAACCTTTTTAACGGTCATTTTACTACATGCTGCATTACGTTACCGTCACCTATATTCGTGGTAAATATATTACTCCGTGTATTATTCCAATTACATGTACATATCTCAAGCTAGTGATGAGTTTAAATTGCCTTGTTTGATTAACTGATACTTGTTCTTCCAATGTGCACTTATAAAATTCCCGTTTTTATTTTAAAAGTACTTAATTTAATTTTGTTTCCCTAAGCAGTGTCATTATTTTTTCAAAATAAAGACCAACATATAGACCTGCTATGTATTCGTGTATGTGATTAAATTGTAGCTGAAAAGAGTCGTAGCTTATTCGTTGAAAACGCGTGTTCATTTAAGTAGGTGAAATCGGTCAAAATTAGCTCAATCTGGTCACACGGGGTATTACTGCAAATAACTCTTTAAATCATCAGGTGACCCACAATTTTCTTCATTTCTTAGATAAAAGACATAATAAATTTGCTATTTCGAAAAAATTAGGAATTCTAAAATATTTTATTTCATCCTCCCATCTCTCCTTGAAGTTAATATGAAAAACGTTCAATGACCACCTAGCCTATTATTATTTATGAATTCAGTTGTTCGTCAATTGAGCACATATTGCATTGTTATCAATATGTTAAATATGTGTGTCAGTGTAATTTCATGTTGAATACGTCTAACTTGTTATACATCCTCTTAAGTAATTAAAATTTATCTGAAAGGATTCGGGGTTTATTCATCGAAAGCGCCATCTTCACATAGGCAGGCTTCATCGGTCAAAAATAGCGTAATCTGCCGATGGCAGTATATCATTGTTAATATCGATAACCCTTCAAATAGTTCGGTTACCCCCAAATGTTCGTACATTTTTTGATAAAAGACATAATAAACTTGATATGATGAAAATATAAACGAATTCTCATATATTCCAATATAGTTCATCCTCCCATTTCCCATAACATATCAATCATATCACTGGTAGATTATTGTTCCCAAAATTCACATTAGTTTGGAATACGGCTTACAATCATCATTTTTTTTAAAAAGAACCTCTACTTGAGAATAGAAATATATTCATTTTAGTTGGGTTTTTTAAAGCCATCATTTTGAAATATCTCGTTTTCATACGCCTGTTAATGGTCGTTTTCAAAAGAATAGTTATTTATGTATAAACTTTTTAATATTAGTGAAAATACAATTAAATAATGTCTGACACAACGCTTAATCTTAAAACGTTACATTGTTTATGGGTGGACGGTATTATTATAAACTAACATAATGGGCGATTTTCATAAAAAGTGCAGTATTCAAGTTGAATTGCATATTTTAATAAATGAAGTATTATAGTATGGCTCCGTCTAAATGTAATACATCTACATGATATCACATCAACAGTTGAGCGATACTACTCAGACCTACTATTGGTAAAAACACATTCATTTAACGAAATTGATTCCTGAGGTTCGAAATATATTTACAGCTTTGATGTAACTTTAACATTCACCAATTCATATCGGTATCATTTGCTCATTTGATCGAGAGGACGCATGTGTCTATTTTCAAAAAATGTTTTATTCATTATGTGATTTGCATTAAAAACTATAATTGCCGTCAACTATTCGACTGCAACTGACGTTTATCAACCTTCAAGTGTACGGAAGATATATTACAGTAAATCCGTGAAATAAGGAAATGTATGTATTTACTAATCCTGCTAGTAAATATCTGTAATTACTGTTTGATCCAGTTGATTCGCTTATAAAGTAAAACGACGTGGAAAAAGTTTTTTTCATAACTGAAATAGAAGGCCATTAAAGATACAGACGCAATAAACTAATCAATATTCAATAATATCACTGTGCGAAGCTTTGTTATGATTATTGAATTCACCAGGGCTCCGTTCTATAACAGTGAGCGTTTATAATCGCTCATTGAGCGTCAATGTAGCGCTCATTCTGAACGGACACTGCGATTCCTCGAGGTTTACCCGCTTTGATACGTAGCGCTACGTTGAGCAATCGCGTCCAAGAGAGGTTTGAAAGTAATTTAGAGACTACTTTTAAACCTCTCTTGAAAATGGCCCAAATCATCCAAAGCAATCGGAATTTACATCGAGGTTCACAAGAACGTCTAAAACATCCACTTGCTAAGTCGCCTCACGAGTTGAGCAAGGTCTGTAGTAATCGGTTGATTTCCGCTCTTACGCGACACAGAACAGGTGGGTAAGGCACATGATGTAATGACGGACTTAATGGAAGTATAACATTACAGCTAGTTTTAACTAGATTGACTTTAATCAAGCCTCTTCATTGTGAATTGTGAAGAAAAACCCGCCTTCATTCATCTGAATATGTGTAAAGTATTTTATCATTCCGCCTTGTGTTGCGGACGATCACACAGATAATGCAGGCGGATAAAAGTATAAGATATACAGTCACAAGTAACGATAAACGCGGCCGAAAGAGACGCTACAATATTTACAACTGGGTCAAAAACAAAATACTGCTGCTGTACAAAGTCAATCTTGAATGTCTTGAAAGTTTCGTAAAGAAGTACTGAACATTTCACTGATCATGGTATGATACTTTAATTTTGTAGGCCTGTTCAAACAGCGATGGATCAAATCGCTATTTCAAGAGGGTTTTTTGGACACAATTGTTTACATTTTAAATTGAATTTACAATATATGAAATTATGTTAATAAAAGATGTTGTCGACATTATTTACCACCTTGGACTATAATTCGTTGACGCTTGGTTGCTGTAGGACGTCATAAATCAACATTTCACTCTCCTATCTCGCCTAGTAACATTCACTTCCCACAGAGTTTACTCCCTTCAGATTTCCGATCCTACCCTCTGTTGTTTTTCGCTTGAAATCGAGAGCAGAACCAAAGTCCCCTAGCGGTGGAAAGCGAAATTTCATACCATATCCCCGCTTCTTAACCAATGAGAACTCATCTTTCAGTGGCCATGTTGACCGAGTGACTTCAAAGATCTAGGCATTTTACTCCGAAGGGTTTTGCTCATTAGCATATGTCATTCGAATATGTCTGATGTAAATAACGCTAATGAACTGTTTTTGGTATTTGTCTCTGATTTGGTCTTCTTTATTTATAAGCATGTTTATGATCAATAGTTTTTACAAAATCAAATAGCATATTTCGAGGAAAAGACATGAAACGAGAAAACGTTTGTCTTACGTTTATTTTATAATTATGACGTGTCATTTGCAAATGTCACTTTTACAACGGCGTCGCTGATTGCACAACTAGATTCAATTGCAACCAATCAGGACACTCCCTTTCTGCCCCCGATTTCAAGCGTAAAACAACAGAGGGTAGGATCGGAAATCTGAAGCGAGTAACCTCTGTGGGAAGAGAATGGCCTAGTTAGGGAGATTCCGAAACGACATTTTTTTTAAAGGCGTGTTTCTCATAAACATAATACGATAATGTTTCAAAAACGGAATATTAAGGTTTTCTGGCTTCTGAACACAAGATATAACTATGTTTCAGTCGTATAAATCATTCTCTAATAAGCGCCGGGTCTAAACCATTAGATTAATGCTTCCTTACTAAACTTCAATATTCTATTAAATAAATAAGCGCCGGGTCTCTAATAACTGTCGGGCCTCTAATAAGCGCCTGGGGTCAAGGGGTGCTGAAAAAAATAAGCGACCAGGCGCTTATTGGAGGAAATACGGTAAGCACTTTTAATTAAAAACGGCATTTTTATCAGCGTGTTTCGCATGTTCAACAGGATTTGTCACGAACACACATATTTTAGATATTGCTAAAACTTTAATATGATGTGCGCACTTAACTGAACAAACGAATTAAAAAATAATAGTTGGGGGTCACCGAACGTTTTTCATCATTTTAACGTAATTTTTTGACTTACCTACATAAACGTAAAAACTTGACGTCATGGCACATATGATGATTTCAATCTAAGATTGCACAGTAAAAGAATAACTATCAGCTGATTATACCAGGCTATTTAAATTCGTCACTCATAATAAATATAAATAATAATGCATAGTTCTTCTATAGCGCAGTTCTCCTCTAAGATGACTGTGCGCTTTTCTGACTCTGACAACAATGAATGTTGAGATGTTACAAAAAGGCTTCCTTAAAAAGATGCGTTTTGAATTCTGATTTAAATTGTTTTATCGTTGAAATATTTCTGAGAACAGACGGCAGTGAGTTCCAGACAGCAGGTCCAGCACATTTGAAGGCACGTGCACCTGCAGATTTTAGTTTGAACTTTGGTGTACAGATCTAGAGTAATGAATTTTTAGCTGATCGCAGGTTGCGTTTTGGATCGTTCTTTGAGAGTTCATTTGAAATGTAAGGCGAAAGTCTGCCATCAAAATATTTGTACAAAATCGTTGCAACCTTGTACATCACTCTGAACTTGGGATACGCATGTCATTTGAAAAACATACGTAGTAACATATTTACCGCGAATATAGGTGATGGTAACGTTATGCGGCATGTCGTAAAATGACCGCTATAAAGCCATTTCGGTAAATTCAAGCGCTCCCCGTTAATGTACAGATAAGCCTATTCCCAAATCAACCAGTCTGATTAAAATCGACCTTGTCCTGAGGAACAAAATTTGCAAAATTATGCATCAACCGGGATACGAACAGGTTCTGTAGATTCCGCTCCACAAGGTCTGAGAACACCCCGTATAGGCGCATTTTCCGAACCAATTTAGCACAGCCAAAGCCCAGTCAAATAGCTGACCAATCACAACGTAGTTTTTAAACGGTCACTATTTTGAAACCATTCAGAACAGACCAAAGGATAGCTGTTTAGAATTATCTGCCCCTAGCTTCTCGCACACCGAAAGCATTTGTTGCAAAATGTTGCCCTAAGCGAGTTCGATTTCTGGGTCCCATCCCTCAACGGCTCTTTTGGCCGCGAGTTTATGTGTTCTTACGGGTGCATTGGTCACTGTTATATCGATTGTAATAGATTGAGGACATTTACACTCAAACCGAGATATGGACAATTTAATGTCAAACTTGATTGTGAATTGAAATGACTTTTCACGAGCGATTTTATTATTGATTCATAACACAGGACAAAAAGTGGTGGAATCCGCTCGTTGGATCCCTCCGGATTCTTTCGAATTCTTAAGGATCCGCCAAAATTTGGGAAAATCCGGAAGGATCCGGCAAATGAGTTCCAACACTTTTTGTCCTGTGTAAGAACATGGTCTTCTCTAACTCTCCTAAAATAATCATGAAATTCGTTGGTTAGATGTTTATGTTATCGATTCTGGAAGTTAAACACTTACCTTACTTTGAATGCTCACTGTGAACAAAAGTATCGCAAATTCTAGAATTACTCTGAAGTCTGCAATGTTTCACCTACATAATGTGTAGTATTCTCAAACTAATGCGAGTATGTACGGAATTCTGGAAGTTAAACACTTACCTTACTTTGAATGCTCACTGTGAACAAAAGTATCGCAAATTCTAGAATTACTCTGAAGTCTGCAATGTTTCACCTACATAATGTGTAGTATTCTCAAACTAATGCGAGTATGTACGGAATTCTGGAAGTTAAACACTTACCTTACTTTGAATGCTCACTGTGAACAAAAGTATCGCAAATTCTAGAATTACTCTGAAGTCTGCAATGTTTCACCTACATAATGTGTAGTATTCTCAAACTAATGCGAGTATGTACGGAATTCTGGAAATTAAACACAGGGGTCGGAAAAAGTACAAAATAGTTCATAATCAAGAAACCACTTGATCAACAAAGTCTTCATGACTTACTTTTGTTATTGTGCATCTTTTGAAAAAAATGCACGGGTAAAAATGCATTGTAAAAATATTTCCCATGTTTAAAGTCGAAAAAAACGGAAATCGGTCATACTGGGCCTTTAATGCCTGGGCCTGTCGGGCCCAAAAGCTTCACTGCAAAACTACGTAGTAAGGGCTATCAGCCTGTAGACTGTAGTTTCAGTAGCTGCAATCATTCGTGTCAAAGTCGTGTTTACAGGATTCGTGGAGTAATAGAACACGTCAAAAACATAATAAGAATAATTTATAACCCCTTTCTGATGTCGTTCCGTTGTTTGTCGTCGTACCGTATCTCATATATCATTAATATCAACATTACCATGGACATATGGTCGAGAAGAGACCAATAGTTAAATAAGGTCCTATTTATTTAAGACCAAAATGAAGCCCTAATTACATTTACGATTGAAGTCATACAACGGTGTTCCTCAATCATGTTCATGACTTGCTATAATTAAACAATTTGTCCATACTTGTTTGGGCTCAAAACTAGAAGAATCTATTTATGAAGGTCGACACAAAACCCTTAACCAATGGAAGTATCAAGGCAAGATTTACTATGACGTCATCCGATTGTTACATGACATGTAAGGATAATCAGTTGAATATCATGTTCTTTCACTTGGTGAAACAAAGCTTTTTTTTTACCTTAAATTTAAACTTTGATAATATGATGGAAATGTTTATTATTACAGGGGATTCACTCGCCAACCACGATGAAAAGAAGTTCACCACCCGACTCAAGGACTACGATCACTGGGATTCAGGCAACTGTGCAGAACAATATAGGGGTGCCTGGTGGTTCTCTAACTGTATGCACTCGCAACTGAACGGTGTGTATGGCGAGATGAGCCGTTCCGGGATACTGTGGAATGAATGGCATGGTGATAAATACTCTTTGAAGTGGGTTGAAATGAAACTTAAAACTACATATAGTCGCAAGCGACGATAAACGGATTGGGCTTTCAAATGTTATTGCACATCGTTTAAAAGAAGTTGCCAATCTCTAGCATTTCTGCAGGATTATTGAGACCCAAATTTCACATGTAAAAATCGAACAATTGTAAAGAAAATCAATATGGCGCCTAAACCATGTGACCTACGAATTTATTGTGATTTATACTTTGCTCGTATTGTTATTGGACATCTTTTAAAAACATTCCAGTCTCCAGGACCATTTTGAAAATGTTTCCCCGTGTTAAAAAATTGAAATTCAGATTCGAAGTAGAACTCTAATGGCTTGGTCGATTGGGTCAAAAAAGTTTACAACGTGACCTCATAATATCGGCTATCAGTACCTTGATTTTCAGATTATAACTCCTATAGTTTTGCTTGAAACCGAGTGCATGCACAGGCTATAGCACGTAACCGGCACATTTGACAAAATTGTAACATGAGTGCACATGGAAGAGTAAGACTACATTAACAACTTTAAGAATGACTGTAATCAGCCGTTCATGGTTTAACTATTTACGAAGGATGTTCACTATAACGTGATATTGAAACAAAGTGTCTTTTCGTCTAAAAATTCGGTTGATAACATAAATCATTCAACCTAGGATATGGAAAGGTTGTAGACCCTGAAAGTCCATCATGGTTCCTCGTTATATAGATATATCCGTATTATACATAAGAACTTCACGTAAGCTGACATGACATAATGTTCATATACGTATATAAACAAAACTTACATGCAGCTTGAAAATAAGTTGACTTTATAATATATTTTCTTCAGGTATATGACTTTTGTTTATTTGTCCATTGTAAGTTCTTGATGTATGTCGATATATATGGTAGGTGGAAGTCAATATGTTCAAGGTAAAGGTTACTTTATATGTATACACACCTCGGGTCGATATGTGCCCATTCCCTTAACATTGGTTCATTGTCATATCAACCTCTTATGACGTCATCATCAGTTGTTTTTCCATATCCCCCCGAGAGCATTATCAGATATCACTGAAGGGATGTTAAAGGTGCTTCTCCTCGGTTATTCATATTCTCCCTCCTAAAAAACGACATCGGTAATTCTTGAATGTTTCTCTTGACTTCGTCTCGAGAAACATTCAAGAAATACCTCTGTAAAAATCACAAATATGAACAAATTTACTTTTTATTCCCTTTTCAGAACATCATTAATTACACAGTTAGTTGCAACAGTTGAGCCGAAAGAAGCAGACGCGGCAGTCTTCTCCTTTGCTTGTGTTTCAGGAACACCTGACGTAGACGCCTCTGCAGTTGGAACTTCTGTTCCGTTCAGTATCGAGCTGACACCCTCTTTTTGCTCTTCTGATGTTCGTTTATACGTCCTGACGCCTGTAAATAGAATGAGAGGTCATGTAATTGTAAACATTCTGCCTTGAATGTTAATGAATGTTTTAACAAAGATGAAATGTCAAAAGTTAACTTTTAAAAAAATAATACACTAAATTATAAGAGATATACTATATCAATTCATGTGCAATTCATAATCTCTCGAATGTTTTATTTACAAATTTGGTAAATTTACTTATTTTAAAGGGGCTGTATCACGTTTATGTTCAAAATGTATCAAAACATCCATTCATAATGACAGTTTGTCATTTATAGTTACTTTAGAGTGAGTGAGTTTAACGTCGCTTTCAAGAGTATTTGGGGGCGGGATAGCGCAGTGGTTAGCGCGTTCGGCTTCGGATGAAGAGGTCCGGGGTTCGAATCCCGCCAGGGGCACGGCAACTTTGTCTGCAGTAGAGAACTGTTCTACACGCAGTCAGGTTTGGGTGCAATGCTACACTGAATTTCAGTGCAGTACCACCCATGGTTCGCTAGTTCCAGCCGTTGCTCGCATGTTTCACCGCAATGCATAGCCACATGGCGTTGCGCGGGCTTTCTCCCTGCCATAATACTAGCAGCCGTGATATAAGTGAAATACTCTTGAAAGCGGCGTTACACCCTAACTCACTAAAATGACGCCGTTTTGAAACACATTGACAAACGTGTGATAACCAAATAGCTATCATTTCAATTGTATGTCGACACCACATCTGTGCTGAACTCTCTTCATCTTGTACCAGCCGCCATTTCTACTCGCCTAGGTGTCGCTGCATATGAAAATAGGGGGGAAATTATATCACACTGTAATAAGAACACCACAGACGATCACATCTTGTAAAGTATATATGTTTCCGATAAAGTGATGAATAGTTATTTTACATACTTTTGGTTTCAAGTGTCAAAAACACGATTGTTACGCTTCATTACCATCACATGTTCCTTCTCATTTAACTGAATTAAGAGTTCCATGTCATTCAGTTTGTAGAATCCGGAAGTAAATCAACATTAGAAGTTAATTTATAAAAGCAGGCCACTAGAAAATTAGGACCTTTCTTTTAAACTACAAAAAACAACAAAAAAAAACATTGATTATAATGTACACAAGGAATCCTTTTTGGCCGACGTTTCTGCTTCCACGAAAATAAAATAAAATATAAACTTAAATATTGCTAATTAATGCAAACAAGATGAAAAGTTAGGACATGAAATCCGGAGAATTCAATATCTCCGTAAACAAATGATGAAGTAAAAACGTTATTGAGTCACCTGTCACGTGATACAAGTTCTTCAATTCGGAGTAGTACATCGTGAGAGAAGGCAGGTTTGACTTGGCGAGGTCTCTACTAATGTCAGAGTAATAAGGGAATTCAGTGTTGTGTATTTCGTCAGGTCCCAGGACAGCACTTAGGGCCTCAATCTCCTGACTAGCGGCGACAATTTCTTCGTCCGACTCAGTCGACATCGTGGTTTCAAATTAAAAATCCACTTGCTCATCGTGGTGCAGATCACGTGCTGCGAGTCATGCCATGCACGTGCACTTTACAGAAGACGATCCCATCTTGTGTTGAGAGGTGTTAACTGGTTCATTGTGAGGTAAAGTTCCCTGGCATTATATCTTGATATTACAAAACAATAATGTATTTGTTTGAAAAGTACTTTCGAATCATTTTTGGTAAATTTAACATAATCGGCGTGTATTGCAAATAGCAACCCTTGCGGAGGTTGCTATTTACTATATAATATATAGTGTGCATGCATAGGCTGTACAAGTGGCCGACAACCGACAGCCGATACTCGGTCACTAGAAAGTCAATAAAAAGGATTTTCAAATTAAAAAGAACAATTTATACCGTTCGGCAAGATACGCCAATCAAATAGTGTATGTGCTATCGCAAAATCAGCATAGCATTAAACTGTAAACTAAAATCTTTTGATATGCTTTAACTATAAATCGTGCTTGACAAATAGCACATTACAAATACCATCGCTGTTCCTCTTTCCAAATAGAAACCTTTCTTTGTTTTACAATTGTTTAATGTTTTTAATAGTTTAATAAAAATTATAAAATGACAAAACAATGATGCGTCCCCATTTGTTTCATTTGTCAGAATAATTTGATATTTTAGTATTTCTTTCAAATATTGTTTAAGAGTTCTAATTGTTTTAGTGTTAATTTAGCTTTGTTAATACTTTACCTGTTCAGATCCTCACCATCTGAATGAGTAGGTTAACCCCCCTGTTCCACCGAGCATACGACGCTGCCGCCACAAATGTTTGTCTCACGGTAACACACACTCTTACTTACTCTCACTGAGATCGTGTTGAAATATTTGGAGATCGCCAGATCGCGCTCAGAAATGATATCCCTTCCTTGCCGTTGGTCACAGGGGAGCTTGAGAGTGTGTGTCATTGTTCCAAAATCTCCCACAACTTCTGCGACCGATGCTACCAATGACTTGCCAGCAAATTCGGCCCTGGTGCCCTCTCATTGATCTCAGTGTTGTCATATGGTACAGTCTTATTATCACTCGCAACTCGAGCATGTCACCTCGCATTGGACTCGCGCTATTCTGTTACTTGTGACCAAAAGTGCATTCAGTGATCAGCGCACAACAACCCCAGGTCGAGGGATATAAAGAAACATGGGTTGGATTACGACCCCACCGCGACCACATTACGACTATTGAGACCGAAATACTATCTATAACAGGCTCCGTAAATAGTGCCTTCTTCTGATCACCTAAATGTGGTCCTACCCTTTCCAAAATTGGCATCATTATGTAGTTCTTTAAAAGATCCGGATTACCCTACTTCAACGTCTGGACAATATTGTGCTACTGTGTTTTTGTCCCTCAAAAGGGGCGAGCCACTCTCCGATCCACATAATATTGCGTCATTGCATTACCTTTCTCTTCTTCGTTGACGATGCCGAACCATAACCAAGATGCAGTCACCAATATACTGTATCTGTTGTTGTGTTACAAAATAACAAGGCAACGACAAGCGCTTTCGTTGTCCATCCTCACCATAATTATGTATGTGTTATCAGTATGCTGGTCAGACTCAGAATGACCATTCTCTTTCCACAGTATACACGTACCTATTTGACGCCATATTATGTCAATAGTCAAGCTGTTTTTGTTTGTTCATTATTTTTTTTCCTTTCCTAGTTAGATTTTAACATAATACATGTTATATGCCATGTCACTCCTACAACTACCTTAAACGTACTGTGGTAATAATAATAATAGACTTGATTTTCAAGGTCACTGCGTCACTTTGACCTCTTTTCAAATGTGTATATAACATGATATCTGATATATCTGTTCAAATTTGCTGACAGTCTACGAAGGAGGATTATGCAAACGTCAGTCACCTGTTGTGACCTTGACATTATTTTTAAGGTCATACATTTATGAAACGATATCACGTGAACGACCGATTGTACCCAATGTCTTCAACTATGGGTTAAAAAATGTGACAATGTATATTTATGGATTATACACACATCAGTCATCAGTGACCTTGACCTTATTTGCAAGGCGACGCTGTTGTTAACGCGATACAAGTATAAGCCTTAACACCCAATCTTCAAAGTTGGTTACTTCGCAGACGCAAGTTACCTTTAGTAACCTTCACTTATTTTCAACGTCACCACGACACTTTCAAGCTCTTCTTAATGCTAAACCTTAAGACATAGCACCGAATGATGATCATTGTGACACTCTTTATTAGTAATACAATATATGAAAACCCAAATTTTACTAACTGATAAAATCTAGTAAATATGTCCTTCTTGCCTCAATGATAACGGCGGAGGGCATTCCTCTGTTATTGGCAAGCCCTATATACTTTGTTAGCCTGCCAGATTATATCTGTGTCCTCAAGTATTGAACAGTTGAAGCTCATTCTAACTTTTTATTAAAATCATTTTTAATTTATAAAATTGTTGTGTGAATATCCTTTAATATATGTTTTATGTGAATGTATGTATATATGTATTTGGTGTAACTTTGAACTTATTGTAGTAATAGATTAACTGTGAGCATTGTTCTTTTATCTTATATTTAGCTTGTATCTTTAAATGTATTTATGTAACTTGGGTATTAATTGTCTGCTTTATAGTATGCACTTGTTAGCTTTATAAGGGAAATCTCTGGATAAGGAACTAGCTGTTGGTGTAAATGTTAATTTTTACAACATTTTGATGAAACCTAAGTCTTTGATTATGATTTATTATTGTTAAGCTCTGTATATTTTGTTAGCCTGTCATATTATATTGGTGTATTTATTTATCAGTTGCATTAAGCACTTGTGTGATAAGCTCATTCTACTTTTTAATAAAATCGCTTTTAAATTTTAAAATTGTTGTGTGATATATTGTCAAATACTTGTGATGTAGTAGCTTTGGGGTTTTCGCATTAGACCTTTCTTCCATCTGAAACATAACAATTGGAAGCTCGTCCATTTATGGCATTGCATGGCGTCCGTCGGTCCGTTCGTCCATCAATCCTTAATTATAAACTGTAGATCCGATGACGTCACACAGGTCACGACCTAAAAGACCTATAAAACTGGAATGTTGTGTACATACTTATCAGCCAATGGGTATTATAAACTATAGATTGGTAACCACGTGAACCCAAATAAGGGTTACGGGACAACCTATTATAACCTCTACGTTATTACATTTGGGATAACCTACCTTCAATAGTACAGATTCTTGTACTTGTTCGGGTAGAGTCCTTTGCGGGATTCTAGCCAACATCCTCACATTCTGGCAACTATCGCCAGGGCTGACTGTACCAACAACTTACCACACATTACCCACACTTTAGAGTCGGCTTTAAAAAGTCTACTCGAAAATTCATGAGTATGGCTTTAACTAGGCTAGTACGTGCTGACCATAAATTCTGACAGATCAGTGATCATCGTTTGATCTTTGACTTTTCTTTCCATTGTTCCCAGATCATAATAATTTTCAAGCTGATTAGAGACCATCTCTGTTAGATGCAGACCAAAATGATAAGATCTGATCTTTCGAAAGTTACCCTAACATTTTAAATGCTTGTTTAGAGAAAAGACATTCATCAATAGGACAAACTACGTGGGTAGTTGTGACTCGGAGCACTCATGTTTTAGTAATACTAGCATCGGATTAATGTTCGTTTGCATTTGCCTTCCCGTCGTTTGTTTAAAAAATACATGTCCATATGATCATTACTTGAACTAATGAGATACGACTGCGAATGTCTACTGCTGTGCAACAGACATTTTGCCTTTCATTTGTTAATTTTAGTCGTCTATTCCTGTTAATCTTTCATACACGAATTAAGTTTGGGCTTTTTTTTAGTTACGTCTTACGTATTCGTTCTGGTATAAGCATCCGTCTTAATCTCCGGGGTATACGTTTTGATAAAGTCCGACTCATTCCGAAGATTCATCTCAATCTGATAAGCTCCGCCTTCACACAGTAGCCAATCAACTGCAGATACGATTTAACAACCAAACGTCACAGTCTCTGTGCAGAGTCTCATTTGCCTTGCAGCACAGTTTGTAGATCTGGTATTCTGGTCTGAGTTCTCTGGTCATGTAGACGTTGCTTTTCAATTTTGAAGAATGGAATTGAAATTTTGTTATGGATTCTTTCATCTGTTTATAGCATTTATTATTACATATTATTTGGATTTTTGCAACTGCAAATGCACGAAAAAACAACTGATTAACAACAAGAATTTATCGAACACTACTTTCACTGAACTTTCACTTTGGTCGAAATCTGGAGTGGAATCCCCAGCTGCATGTGCCAGTGAATGTGGAAGAGATAAGCAATGTGTCTCCTTCTTCTACAACACACAGAGTGGTGTGTGTACTGCCCACACCGTCAGGTTTTACTCCAAAAAGAACAGCATTGTAGATGAAGGGTCTCTGTACTACACACTTCCAGTTGGTGAGTTCCATTGAGAGTTTAATTATTATTAATTTAACACAATGCTATAGGATGATCCACTGATACATGATGTTGGAATTAATATTCTGAATCACAAGAAGGTAAACAAACTTTCGGGATGAAGCTGTATAGGACTTACTAAAATGCTTCAGCAACAGTCAGTACTTTTCGATAGAATAACACCATTCAAAACTCCCAACAACACCATCAATTCCCCTAAAATAGTTCTTATTGCGCCTGCAATACAACGCTTTCAAGCATTCCATCTAGGATATTTGCTTTTATTTCATATCATGATACATGCCACTCAAACCCTGGCTTTCTTTCCAGACAAGCGTCTTGAAATCTTGATTGAAATATGAATAATATGAAATATTTTTTCTTCCCAGACAAGCGTGACTGTTCTGAGGTACTGAACAACGAACCTGACTCTCCAGACGGAGTGTACATCATCAACCCTGATGACGGTATAGGTCCTGCCAGAGTCTACTGTGACATGAGTACAGGTGGGAGTGGATGGACGGTGATACAAGACTGTGCTGAGATACTGAGCAACGACCCGGATTCTCCAAGTGGAGTCTACTTCATTAACCCTGCAGATGGTGTCGGACACTTCAAAGTCTACTGTGATATGACCACGGATGGTGGCGGATGGACGGTAAGCTGGATAAGCGAACATTGATGTATTGATTGTATGCTAAAATACAATAATTCGAATTTGAACGTGGTAGTGTTGGTAATTTTATTCAAATTTAGTGGATTCCTACAGGACAATTTTGGAACCATTTCAGAGTTAATTACCACTCATTTGGGTTTCTTATTCAGCAGCCCCCACTAAGTTTCCATCGCCGCCGCCGCCGCCGCCGCCGCCGCGTTTTGTATTTGCTCTTACTTTTTTCCTAGAAGGTTTTGAGAACTCATATACATAACTTCTTACTTATGCCCCTGGGGAATTTTTTTGACATGTTCATATTCAAGGTCAAAGGTCAAGGTTACTTTTGCATGCTTTTGCGAAAATGTCTTATTTTAACTAACTTTGAACACTTTGAATCATTACATGATTGTGATACACAATGAAAAGTGATCACTGATTGTGTGACCTTGCATTTTAAAGGTCAAGGTCACGAGATAGGGTCATTGTCACCAGTTCTGAATTCACTAAATATCTTTTTCCAAGGAGGTATCAACACCTAATGTACATAGCTTCTTTCTTATACACCTTGGGAATTATTTTGACATGCTCACATTCAAGGTCAAAGGTCAAGGTTATGAGTTCTGAAATCACTACAAAAATCCTTGTAAACACGATAACTTCAAAAACGTTTGTGCTATCAGGCTCTTACTTGGTACATATCAACTATGGAGAAAGACCAAGATTTGAAAACGTTTTTGCTAAAATCTGTCAACGGTCAAGGTCACAGTGAGGTCACAACTTAAGCATGCTATTGTGAATATGCCTTTTGTTAACTATGAACACTTTGAGTAATTGCATAATTGTTATACACAATGAAAAGTAATCATTGATGGTGTGACCTTGAAGGTCAAAGGTCAAGGTCATGAGATATTGGTTAAGGCCATGTTAATCCTTTGATCCAATTTTGAAATCAGAAATAGGTTTTAAGAACAAACTTGTGAAAAGTGACCCCAATGATGATTCAACTTGTTAGAATGACTTGAATAATGAACATATTTTTTTCAAAAAAGATTCCCATTTTATTTATGCTGACGAGAAGGCGGAACAGGGAAAGGCGAGACACAAAGTTTCGGGGCTGCTCTGCTTTTGCGGGTGTCCCGCAAACGCTCATCTAGTTTATTTCTATGATCGAAATGTATGCAACATTTAAGAAACAAATGATACCGTCCTTTTAGTTGCTTTTATTTCCGTGTAATCATATTTTTTCCCTTAGCATATGTCGCATACACATTGATCAAGTTGTAAAATAGCTAAGATAATTCTACGATTCTAAGAAAAATGTTTTTCACCAATTCCCTTGAAATTAACGCTTTTGCTTGTCCTTGTTAAAACCAGTGTACTTGTCTGGTTCTCTCTTATATTTATATCATTCCAAGTCTCACGCTGATATAAATGTGTATCGACTCTAATATTAGACTACATTAGAATCACAAAAAGGTTTTTGAAGAACACTAGGTGTGTCACCATTCTACGAGTTTTCACTTTATTTTCACCGTGTTTCTCTGACATCGCGGAAGTAAGCTGAGAGATGCAGTGATTGGTTAATTCAGTTTTCCTACGGTATGATGCGCCGCATTCCGTTGTTCGTTGTTCTTCAGTGATAAAATATGTATTAATCAAACAGAACCAATAAGTTGGGAAATAGAAACGTTTAACCGCCTTTTAATTCTGTCCTTCATCACTTGCCGATTTGACATGATAAATTTCCCGTGAAGTCGTTTGAGCTTGAGCTAATGACGTCAACGTATTCAAAGGTAAACATGTAGTTTCATTGTTGCATATATCGGTCTAAATTAGAATAACTCCCCAAACATGATGCAAACCGCAAACCGCAGATGACTGATTTATGCATGTTTAATCCAATATCATAGTTTGGACTAGAATGCTGGTATGTTACCTCCTCATGTATTCAAAAATGTATTCAAATAATTCGCCTTTCACAAAAAACACATTCGAATAGTAAGGTTTACTAATGCCTACAGAGAATAATAGCCACATAATGTGACAGTGATACAGTTACCGGCACACAAGTGAACTGTTCCGAATAGTATTCACTAATGCCTACAGTAGAAAGGTAATAACACAAGCTTAGGGATTAGGAGTAAACAGATAAACGTTATAGTTAGGAAACCGGTATTAAACAAATTATTTTCTGTTTTCTCATATTTTATTTCCATCATAAATTATGTATCACAGAATGATAAAACGATACGTTTAATAGATCCCGGGATCATAGATGAACATATCACAGCAATATTATGAAAACAGAGCATGTGTGTCTTCATAGTATGTATGTCTCCATAGATACACTTGAAAGAGTGCTTTAGAAGAAAAGTCGCAAAACTGAGAATATTTACATGGAATATAAAAATGAGGGGTATGAAATATACAAAAGGCAGGTGAACAGACCAGTAATTTTGTGTATCAAGTTATGCAACAAAGGAATAACCTTGATATCAACAGGTGTTCCAGAGACGCCAGGACGGAAGTGTGGACTTCTACAAGTACTGGGATGATTACAAGGTTGGGTTCGGACAAGTTGATGCTGAATTCTGGCTTGGTAAGATGCTAGTTTAACAAAACATTTGTATATAATGTAATACAACATACAAGAATATCATTGGTATAAAAGATGCGTGAATTCAAAACAGAGGGCGCTGAATACATTATCATAATTTCCTTATTCCAGGAAATGATTATATCAATCGACTGACTTCTCAAGGATCTTACAAACTGAGAATCGACATGAGGGACCAGGATGACCAATCAGGATACGCCACGTACTCCACATTCCATGTTGGAAACGAATCTAACAACTACCGTCTTAAAGCTAAGGGTTACGCTGGAAACGCAGGTGAATTATGGAAAGATAAAAATAATAATAAACAAATTGTACAAATGGATTGTAATTGTTTGAAAGTAAAGGGAACGTGTTAATTAAAGAATAAAAGTTGACATTGAAATTCATGAAATCATTAAATTATTTGGTTGTCGATTTGCACTGATATTATGTAATATTACTTTTTGATGTCATACCTGGTAACAATCGATTAAGTCTGATGATTTTAAAGTAGGAATGCCTTATCAAGAAAATAATTAATATGAGATATGACAAGCATCGAATGGAGAGTTTTTTAGATACTCCGCTGACAATGTCTTGTTGTTGTAATCCTGAAAGCAAGGTTAATGTCGAACAACTCTAACAATGTATGCTTATGTAAAAGAAACCAATGAATAATTGGTAATTCCATTTCATATATCCGTAAATGCACAGGGGCGTGTATCGCTTAGAAACAGTGTTTAAAAGATATATACCTACATGTATATTGACCCTACCCTATTACTATATAAAAGGAAAGGGATGTAACGACGAAACCACCCATGCTCATTCAAAGTCATATTTAGCATCACAATTTTTTTTACGGCACAGTCGATGACTACGATACGAAAGCTAAATGACTTCCAAACAAAATGAGATATAAATGGTTACAATCGGATCATTATTGCAAAAGGTATGCGACGAGGTATCGCTACCTCCAATATATTAAGCCAATGGAATTTCCCGTCTCACGAAAATCATCGAAAAGTCACCTTTTAAAATCGTTTATTAATTCCAGCAATGTTGACAGCACATATGAATCGGCAGATTCGAACCGCAGAGTGAAACTACAGAAATAAAAACATATCACAACACCTACATATCATTTCTCCGACTGTACTACGGTATTTTGTCTCAAATCATCGCCAATGCAGTGGCGATGCAGATCTTGTCAGCCATTAATGACCTTGACATTCAGTTGACCCAGAGTGTCCCATATCCAGGTTACAGGGCCTCTAGCGAGAACGAAGACACTGTAACATGGATATGGGACACTCTGAGTCAACTGAATGTGGAATGCATCAGCCATTGGAGTAGTATTCAATCCTTTACTGGGAGAAAGTGTCCGGGGAAAACATCGCTGACCACGATTCCAGGATCAAAAGAGGAAAATGTAACTGGGAATAAATTTATAAGATAGATAGTTGCTTTTGTTAAATTTCAGGAATCCATTTAAAACCGATGGCCTAAGTGAGGATAAATTATTGGTTAAAACAACGGTACGTGTACATAAGAATCTTATTGGGGGTATATAGTAATACCAATGATTCCGTCCGTACGTCCGTCCTTCTGTCCCTCCGTCCGTCCAAAGACATTTTTTGTTCGATCGATTACAGAAAAACTATTCATCTCCTCCTTCTCAAATTTGGCACATGTCTTCTTCACCTTTCACTTTAAAGAATTGGTGATTTTTTAAAGTCATATTTTGAGAATGTGTTGTCCGATTGATTACAGCTAAATTATTTATCTCACCCTTTTTTACATTTTGCACATGTCTTCATCACTACTAGGACAGGTCCAGTGCGAGATTTAAACCGATTTTTAAAAAATTTTGGCGAGTTTTTGTAGTTTGTAACTTAGTCATATTTTGATCATTTTTTGTCTGATTGATTACATGTAAATTATTCATCTCATCCTTTTTCACATTTTGCACATGTCTTCTTCACCACTAGGAGAGGTGCAGTGCGAAACGTAACATGAATTGGTGAAATTTTGGCGAATTTTTGCATTTTTTTTACTTTGTCATATTCGGAGCCAGAATTAATGGAGCTTCTTCTGTTTTGTCATTTGTTGACTTTTGTTTTATGTAACTTTCATTAAAAGCTACTTATTCCACTGGTTATATTTTAGAAAAAGTTAAATTTTCTTTCCTTTCAGCCATACACTGATGTATATCCCTCACTGTGCTTACAGAGGTGTTCTTCCATGTACTTGTTGTTTCAAGTCACTCGAATGAATCATTATGATGAATTTATTTCCCAAAAAAAGTTGAAATCGGTGGTAGTGTATTATGTCATCCCTACCTTTTCAAGTTAGTCTTACTCCTACTTTCCAAAAATCACTTATTTAACATGAACAAGATTTGTCCTACCCTTTTCACAAACACTTTAATCTTAACAATTACATTTCATAGCTTATGCAGACACCCCTCTCTATAAGTAAAATAAAAATGTCAAACTTTAACAGTCGGGGGTATTAGTGAGCCACGCTAACTTGTTTGCTTGTTATATAATGCGATGGAGATACATTGTAAATGTGCATTAACAGTGGTCACTATCACCATATGAATTCATAAAATAGAGAATTAATATGGGAATAATATTGTCTACAATGTGATCTGTGTTCACTTATACACTTAGTTCAATGACAAAAGTAAACCATCCAATATTTCAAGTAGTTTTATATTTGCACCTTTAAGAATGCGATACGATTGTTTCAGTGGATGGACTCAGATGGCACAATGGTAAAATGTTCTCTGCCGGAACCCGCGACAACGACACGTGGCTTAAAGGTGACTGCGCTAGAAGAAACAAGAGTGGCTGGTGGTTTGCGAAATGCTATGTTATAAACCTAAACGGGGTGTATGGAGACGGTATCATCTTGACAAGAACGCAAAACGTCACTTTGGAATGGGTGGAGATGAAACTTAAACATATTTAACGGTTGTAATTTAATGAGACACTTTACCATCTAGTGGATAACTCTAGCTTATATGTTAATTCCGTTCCTCAGAGATGGACCTTTTTAATGGATGGACAGTTCTAAGCTGTTAAAAGTGCATCCATTGTGTTTCATAAAATGTTATTAGGCTTTGATACGTCCCGACTCACCGTATGTGCTGTTTACAGTGCAGATACATTTACTCGGCTTGCATATTCATCCTGAATCACCAAATATATCATAATTACTAATTTCCAATTAAAGGCGCTGTAGCACGTTTTTTGCAAATTTTATTTTTTCAAATTTCTCATTTATAATGATTGTTTATGTCATTTATATTTACATTAGAGGGTAAAACATCTTATTACACAGACCAATGATCCGTAGTGGTAATAACGGTGTTGCGTATAAAGCCAAAATTGCATGGCGGCCATTTTATTGTGAACACATTTTATTATATTCGAATGACAAAAAAAATTCCCATGGCTTTACGGAACCATGTACACTCATTTGCAACTTGATTTTCCGAAGAGAGAAGGGTGTTTTACTATTGTTGACATTATTTTTCAAATACATTTCATCGACTTATTTCAGCAAAAAAACGTGCTACAGCGCCTTTAAAATAGAGTAACATCATTATGCATGTGCAGAAACCGAAACTACACGTCCCATTTACATGCACAGTAGTTATATAACCTATTAAACGTCATCAACCCAAATTTATTAGTTTGTCTGTTATAAATAAGATTCCAAAATTACGTTTGACACATTGGTTCGCGTCACACGCATTGTCCGGTTTTTAATCAGAAATAACTACTTTTACCTTCATATCGCCATTATACTAAGTCGACTTAGATCAAAATGGCAATTTTCGTCAACAGTCAGTACTTCCCGATAACACAATTTATAACGTGTAGCATATGCGACCCCAAATAACACAATGGATGCACCTTTAAAAGCTGTAAAATGGTACACGTAATATCAGTGAAATGATGTAGAACTGGTTTAGAAGGTTAATGAGTTCCCATCGAGGGCATATGTCCAGAAGTTTGTGAATTACTGGAATTTCATCGGAGTTATTATGTGTAGGATTGTTGCGTTTGACAGATAGTGTTCGTCAGAGGCGGTTCCGGGAGATATTTACTAGTTGAGGCATTTCATGATGGTCGACACATTTTTAGAGGAGCGTCACTCACAGGAACCCGATAATGTAATTAAAATGATGGAATAGTGTTGCTGTTTGAACTTTCATAATCGCATGAGACCTACAAATCTACCGTTCACATTGAAGACTTCCACAAAATTATTACTTTATAAGTCGCACCTTTTTATTCCAATTTTAATAACCATTTTCTATTTATATGACTTTTGATTTTGATACGACCCCCTTAGCATGGTAGAACATACTGTTTTGGCAGATTTTGCAGGCATTGCCATTCAACCTTTTTCTTATTTAAGGGGTATTTTAGGTATTAACGTGTTATTAATAAATCGTAGTTTTGGAAACTGTTAATTCTTAAGCCCCGAATATTATGTTTAGCCTGCCAGATTTATTGTGGGTATAAAGTGTACCCATTTCTTTATACCATTTGCATTGTAAGTGTAATATATGTTTTCAATAAATCACTTTTAATGTCAAACAATCTTTTGTAATTTATGTTTAAATACCTTGTATAAATTAAAATATACGTGTCAGTGGTTTTTCCATTGAATACTCAATCCGGCAAAACGATACCACTAGAGTGGACTCGTGTCGGGGAATCACACACTACACTTTTCTACCAAATTCAAACCAAGTCTATCTATTCCATCTTGACTCAGCGTCATAGGGAGATTGAAATACGCTGTGAAACTGTGGTACTATTTTTTGTGATCTTGGCAATACAAAACAAGTGTCAAGGCTATACGACACAATTCAATCAATTATTTCTCGAGTATCCTTGCTGACAATATACGTACACACTTAAGTGACGATATTCAGGCGGAGCTTAAACAATACCCCCAATTTTAATGTTTTGGGGTAAAAAGCAAGAGTTTTTAAATAATGAAATTTAGTGGGGTTCATCTCAAATCCTTAAATGTAACAATTTTTCTTTATGGAGAATCATTGCTTATCAATTTTCCTTACATTTTATATTGCCTGTAAGTTTTAGCGGTCAATTCATGTGTTTTTGGAAATAAAATACTGTTTTAATCACATCGATAAAATATGGAATATGTATCTTTCCCATTTTCAAATGAAAGAATTGGAACTGTAGAACTTTGATCAACTCACCATGGCCTTGTGTGTCCGTTTAACACGGGTACAATTCCGAATGTGCATTTTTTCATATATATAGCATCACTAAAGATAGTTAAGGCCCTCCGTCGGTTTGTTCGACGTCTAAACAGAAAATACAGTGGCGGTAGATTTATGCTTTGGTCCACTAGACATTATCGGAGATTAAACAATCTAAACCAATGTGAACAACAACCAAAGTTAATTAACGTCTGAGCAGAATATGCTGACATTGTTTTAATAGTTTTGATGCTGTTTTGACAAGTACAATCATTCTCAAATTTCTTCTTGTGTGTCCCATCCACTATACAATCTGAAGTAAATATATCAAAAACAAATATCATGTAAATTTATTATTACTAACCACATCGAACAGAATTTAAAAATCTTTCCATGTATATGTTACAGTCAATATGTCAAATCAGTGACAGTCAGTCATTTGACAAAATGACTAATTTTCCTAGGCATTTAGCTAAATGAATGAAAAATAACACCAGGCATTTTACTAAATGACAAAATGAGAAGAAAAAAAAATTTTCAACGAAATTTTAACACAAATGAAACACAGTTCACAGTCAGAGTTGAAGCATAGTTCACACTGGCACATACATTCAGACTTGTACCACAGTTCACATGACTATTTATAACAATAGTTAACACTCCAAAATTAGTCATTTTGTCAAATGACTGACCGTCACAGTCATTTGACAAAATGCCTGAAACATTTAAGCATTTGGCCAAATGGCTGATTGACATATTGACTGTAACATTTATATTTTATATTTTATATATTTTAAGCAAGATACTGGTAAGGGCATTGACTCCTGAGTAACACTTCACGCCTCTCGCTAGCAGCTGATTGGCTAATGAAACGTTTGGCGTCTGTATAAATGAATTACTTTTTAAAAACGTGTTTTCTACTATTTTGAGGTGGATTTGAACCCAATACTTTTGTATGTGCATTCTTTTCTGTTGTCAGAATCATTTCCGCGAAACGTACCCCCTGTGATTATGTGAGCTTTAGAAAGACCCTCAAATTTCATAAAATTAATTGATTATTCGAAAAACAAGAGTCGTCCGTAATGTAAGACCGTGACTTTAAGAGAACTCACGAAACCTACTTCAATCACCTCAGCCGCAGTGATACAGTCACATAACATCTATCGCTTCCTCAACAATCTATTTAAATAGTGTGTTAAATAAAATATTGTATTATACGCTCATACATTTTTGCAAAACATTAATATTCCTGTGAATGGGTATTTTGGATCTTCTTTGCATTTGTCTTGCATTACTCTCAGTGCATTAAAATCGAGCTGAATACATGTATGTGATCATTTCTGAAAGTGTCTTGCTTGTGACAGTCATCTGTCCTCTGTGGCGAAATTCCTGGCAATAGAGAATGATAAGACAGGTAGAACGAATAGGCAGTACAATCAGAATGCAATGTAAAGGCTATAGCAAATTTGGCCTAAAATGCTTATGATAATTTCTGAAAGTGTCTTGCTTGTGACAGTCATCTGTCCTCTGGAAATTCCTGGCAATAGAGAATGATAATACAGTTAGAACGAATAGGCAGTATAATCAGAATGCAATGTAAAAGGCTATAGCAAATTTGGCCTTAATTGCTTGTAAAATACCACATACAAATCTCATCAAATACAGCATCAAAATTCAGCCCCTAACTTGTTCTGACTCCAGAATCGACTATCAATGCAGAATGCATGTTTCAGTACAAACCTCTCAGATGTACACACATGATATAAGATCAATTTGTCTATTGATTAATTCAATTTCATTCACTATATTGAAATCGTTTGATTATTCTTATATCCTCTTCTTAATACATCTGTAGTTTTTATCGAAGCTAATCCGTTAATTTTATGATTTAAAAAATAACATATTTCCTCTTTGACAGTGAAATACACCGATCATTGCAAGACGTTCCCTTTCAAAGCTAAATGTATATTAAATTGTATGTTTTTATTTTGAAAAAGATGTTTGTATCTTTTACCATAAACCATTAAGTTTACATTTGATATCTCAACTTTATAAATGGAATGGGTTTAGACTAGTTGCTCTACGGCTCTACGTGGCCTTCTCATAATCAAACTGTATCTTCTATTTTGAAGGTGAACTTCTATTTTCTTTGTTTCTTTCATGGGTTTGATCTGATATTGAGCGAGTCTGACATCTTTGTGTTGACTTATTATATTAGCAGGAACTTGTCTTTTACAAAGACTCTTGTCAACTTCTTGTAACTTAGTCACATATCTGTACAATGTGTATCAACATATATTGATAAAGCTTTATTGACTCCCTCTTGGTTTCATTTAGTGTAAGGAGTTGAGTCACACTATTATTCTCTTAAACAGACTTCACACACTGATTCTTTGATTCAGATCCCATATCTGACTGAAAACTACCAGCCCACGATGTTGTGTGTTCCATAACTCTGCCAATGCTTGTACCATCTCCTACCTTTTGCAGACTTGAATCGATATGTATTTATTAACCTAAAGACGTGACGTGAACTTACAGTGAACAGTAATAAATAAACGCCTTCCATTGTGCTTTGCAAATTAAGCAATTTCCTGATTATTATGATGTAAGCCTATTTCAAATAGATAATCGGTTTTCACATTTCACTCATACTCCCAGAATGTGATGGGTTATAACTTGGAATAGTCCTCTAATAAAGTCGTCACATAGCTGGCCTAATAATAGTTTTAAGAAAACCTACACACTCATAACATAAAATTGTATTAAGATAAATAACTTTTCCTGTACAAATATTTTGGATCTCAACAGTTCATGTTCATGTCTTTTCAGTCGCTAATGAAAACCTCAACGATCATAGTCATTTGGTTTACAAAAAGAACACATTGGAGCACCAAGTTCATGTTTCATGCAAGTTATCATGTCTTTGAGTTCAGGTACTAATAAGTCTAGCACGACCTGGATACATACTTCACTGCTTCACTGATCCAAGATATACAGTTTGATGTAGGCACTTTGCTGCTTGAATAGTTTATTATCATTGTCGAAAATCAATGCCATGCCTCAATGTGGCATACATATTGGCTTCATATGTTTACAAAGGTCTGAATTACAAGACCTTATAACCTCATCTACCTTATTGAAGACTCGATATAGTTCAAGCTAGTGTTTGAAGAACATGATGTCACGCTTTGTAGGAAAAGACTCGGCAATGGGTTACACAGCATATTTCATTATGTGAGTGTACATCTTTCCATAAATTTGCCGTCACAAAGCCATTTTCACAAAACATCAGATGCCTCAGGTCCTCGAAGGCACTACAGACCATCCACCAAGACTACATCTAGTTTCCCAGACTTTAGTAGATCTTGACAAAACTTCTCGAACGCATTGGGCCCACATCTTGTCACACCAGGACTCGGTTGTCCGTTATTTGCCTACATAATTATACAATGAATGCTGTAATTGAATTACATCTAACGCCCATATATAAAAGATCGTGCCACTCCTAACATAACCTAAGGATATTATTTTCCTTACTAATTGACAATGCCATCAAAAGTGTGACAACTCACGCAAAACATTTCAAGTTGTTTGATTTATAATATTTTAGATAAATAATTGAATGTTGATTTGATTATATCTTTGTATTTCAAATAAAAATATGCTATTTTTTTCAACTCTTTATCTGCATCCCGATGTTTGTAGTTAACTTCAAAAACCTCTTTTTAATCAATTGATTTGGACCATACTTTATTTTATGTTTTATCTTATGTTCCTAGAAAAGGATTATGCTAATTGGCATTAAGTTTATCGTAGGCAGAATGAAGTGTCACCAAAATGATAATGATAAAGTTGTATGTATCTGTGTAACTCATATAACAAATGACTTTTATAACTTATTAAAATGTTCGTTTTTGGATATCATCATATTTTGTAATGATCTATTACTGAAAATGGCTTCTTAATGTAAAAGTCTAACTGAAGTATAAATGTATAATCGTTGTCTGACATCAACAGTCCATAGACTGAGTCAGAGCATGGTGAACTAATGTTCTGATATTCTTCCTACTGTCTCCCATACGTTTATTTCTGGATACCTGTACTTCATAACCTATTGTACCTGATAAAAGACTCGATAAAGTTCAGGCCAGTACTTTGAAGATAGCATTATGCCACGCTTGGTAGGATAAGTCTTGGCACTGGGTTATACATAATAAATATGTACATCATTTCTATTACTGAAAATGTCTCCTTATTCTAACTTCAGTGTAAATGAATAATCAATAAATTAATAAAAGCACGTGTTTCTATGTTTAAGAACAACCACAAAAAAAATATTTATACAAAACCTAATATAGTGAAGTGTTCATTAAAATATACCTTTTCTGCTGTTAATGTTGCTATTGTTTCTCTATCGCCAATGATTTTGCCTGTTTAGAATAATGAACTGAATCCATTTTAAACAGCATTTATGTACTGAAAGAATTCCACTCGAAAAGTTCTAGCATTTAAATGTTGGAAACCAATTGTTCCTTCATTATTGAACTAACTTTTCAACAATATTGTCTACTGATAAATCCTCTGACTTCAACTGAACAGTTAAAAGTCATTCGTAAAGGGATTCATCTTCACAGCGTTACGGCCGTAACGAATAGAGTTAATCCCGATACGTTTTCACCTTGCCGTGGGAAGATGAAATTGCATAAGATATGAGTTTCCATATTTGATCTCTCATTTAATGCAGGCATGATTTCATTTTAGTGTACTCAAAATTGTGTCTGATATTCTGATTACAACGTTAAAAATACAAGAATTAAAAATACTACGCCACATTGCGTTTAGACTAGCTAGAAGTTAGTAATTACAATTACAATTACAATATATACTTCGTATATCTACATTTTCCATCTAAACGCTAGTAAGCATATGTTCTGTTTTGGAGCGATTTTAGAATTTGTCATTCCGAAAATGTAATGTTTCCGTTCGATTGTTTACCCATGTAAACTTAAGATAGTAATACATGAGTGCAATACGGTGTCCATGGGTGATTTCCGTATTGCACAATGAATTCAGTATCACACGGCTGACAGTTTTACTATCTGTAAACTTCGGCACTTCATCACACTTGCAATAACCTTTCAAATAATTAGATTATTAACTTGGATATAGACATGACATTGAGAACACACGTAGGGAAATAGAAACCCATATATAAACTTTAATAACGCAAAAACGCCATGTCCAGGGAATCGGAAGGCATTTTCCGAAGGCTTCCCTAACGATGTTGCGTCATTGTGACGTCACAAACCTGTACGACTGTCACGTCCATTCACTGGTTACCTCATTCGAAAGAAACACGACGGGCGGAATTCTGAATGGTGTTTCTATTTTTTAATTTCTTTGGAATTAAATTATTTTAGAAAACTGTTTTCATACTGTTAACGCAATTGACAAAAGTTCACTTAAAGCTTTAAATTGAGCAAATATAACTATTTCTCAGATATGAAATCAACAGTCGGGCTCGTTGAACAACCGTCGGTGTGTCAATGCACGGTACGTCGTTAATTTGAGCAACTAATTTGTTTTTTAAATGTTGCCTAAAAAGAGTTTCTAATTATAATTAATTATAAAGCATCATACTTGCATTTGTGCATTTTGACCGTTTTTTCGAAGATATCATGGAAACGGAGAAAACTCGAATGCATTGTTCCTCCGCTTCCATGGCATGTTTCTCGTTCAATACAAACGATCCAAATGCACAAGTATGACCTTCTACATATTTATCTAATATCATGTTCATAAAACGATGTCATGTGAATATTGTACACATGTTCAGTTGGTTGTCCTTCTCCTACCTGTCGTTTTAAAATATGAAAAACATTTTTAAAAAGAAATTTCAACGTTATAAACATTTACTAATCAAACACGAATAGCATATGTATATATTATATATGTATATTACCATGACATAGCACTACTATATGTTTGTAATTAATGGAATAAAAGCGACGTGAATACCATGTAATTCTAGTGCAAACTCTGGTAATAAATGTCATATGTGACGTTAATATGTTTTACCATGAATATACAGTGATTTCTTTCTATATTTAGTGTTATGCAAGTGAAGCCAATGGGTATTACCATGTAACAAAGCTATCTGTTTGTAATTAATGGTATGGGAATGACGTCAATATATATTACTATATAAACTGAGCAAGAATGAAAACTTGACACTAGGTTTTTTTCTGGCACAAACATTTTAATATTTGTTTTAAATGAATTATTGCATTCGTATGTTGTGCAAAGATCAATTGGGTATGATCAAAAGACAGAAACACATAATCACGTTTGTCTTTAACGTCGATAACGTTAATGACGTCTTAAAACCCTACCACACAACGTCTCCTCGTGGATCTTAGAAACGTTAGTGAACACTGCCCGAGGAAGACGCCGGCATTGAGGACCTTGCAACGTCTGGTGGATTAACTTGTTGAGGAACAACTTCACGTACGCAAATTTGAGCGTGGCGTTCACCTTGTCTGCGGTATACAGACAGACAGACAGACAGAGAGACAGATTATTTATTTAAGTCTCACCTCACATGTATAATACAGGAGTAAATATATACATATAAAAGTACAAGTTAAAACGTGAGCCACCCAAATAGGGTTACGAGTGACTATAATTTAAGAACAAAGACTTATAAAAACTATAGAATACAGCACACACAAACATATAGTAGGATTAGTAAAATACGAAATAGTAAACAGTACATATCAAGTGGTAAAACAATCATTGATTAAACAGCAAATGATTGCGCGCTTTAATAATACATTTGCACGTTTTGGCAGTAAAATTAACAATATCAGAATTAGACATAACAAAGACCATTTTTTGTGCATCATCAAAATTAATAAAAACATTGCTAACAGTATCACAACGAGTATAAAGGTCTAAACGATAAGAAGTATATAAAGGGCGGTGTAATAAAACGTGACATTCATCCTCAACTATCTCTGTGCAATGGAAACAGGTCCTCTCATGGATAGGTGTGTTGGTATATCTTCCGGTTTCTATCCGAAACTCCACATCGAAATTTACAAAAGCTTTTCTGTCGTTTCTGGATAGTTTATCTGTTAAGAAGGTTTCCGTGGCAAAAGTTGATTTGAAAGTTCGATAAAAACGAAGTTTATTTCCACCGCTACTTGTTTTCCTTGTTTATCTTGATAGATCTGTTCTCTAAGTTTCTAAAAACCTCTCCCACATTTTAGCGTTTACCCTTTAGTTATGAAGGAATCATTAAAAGTGTTGTTAGGCGGTATACAATGGGGTAAGCATATATTTGTTAGCTTTCTGTGTACTCTTCTGTTCCACTTAGTCTTCTTGCTCTCAGCTTTCTGATTCGCCCATCGGAATACCTTTGATAAAAGTCGATCTTGTGAGATGTGTATGAGGCGGTTGTAAAACTTCATGACTGAGTCCAATTGTCGTACACAAGGTGGAGTCCAGCTCATATCTCCCGCCACAACTGCGTTAGGTGCGTACTTGTAGAGTCCGATGAAGAATCTCATGGCTCGATTCTGTATGGCATTGACCGCTGGTATCGCATATGTACCCCAGATTGCTACTCCATATGATATTGTAGACCAGGCCATGCTATCGTAAAGTTTTGTGAAAGTCTTGTATTCCATTCCCCCTAGAAGCTTCTATTTGGAGATAAGTAGTCCGAGTGCCCGACTGGCTGCGTTAGCTGCAACTCGGCCCATTCTGTTGTAGTCTAAAAACTCTGTTAGCAGGAGGCCGAGGTATGTGTACGATTCCGAGATCTCAAGCTCTGTCGATCCACAGATGAAAGTCCTTGTGGTTCTGGGTACACTATGTCTTCTAAAATGAACTATTTTTTACTTATTTGGGTTAACAGTCATACTATTACGATTGCACCAATTGTTCAAACACTGCAGCATAATGTTCAGATCACTTTTACTTTCGGCTAGTAAAACGATATCATCAGCGTAAGCTAGAATACTTACGACTACGTCATCTACAAATGGGCCCTGACGTCGGCAAATCTCAAGGTGAATCGAGATTCGTCACTAAAAACAATGGAATTCCACTGTCGTTGAGTTAACCTTAATTAAGTGCCTTGTGGCCCACGCAAGACGGTTACGGCGATGAAGAGGTAGGTCCTCTATAGGGTCGATTTCATAAATTTACCCGTGTCAAGTTTTCAATTTAGCTACATTTGTAAGTATATATGAAATAACATTACTTTATTTTTGTTATAGAAGTAGTGTTTTCTGTTTGCAATTGCAGAAATATCAATGATGTCAGTATATTAACCATGACGTTACAGTCAACATGTTTTGTCATGTAATACCACTACAGTGCTATCTTTGTTTGTAACTAATGTTATGTTGTGATGCAACATATGTTCAATTATGTGAGCTGAAGCAGGGAAAGTGTTTCGACTTTCACGATTGTTTAAAACTGTAATATTCCTACATCGGAATTCTAGAACAGAACAGCACAGATGTATCGAAAGCGTTGTAGATGAATTCGTAACACTATTAATGTTACCACAAAAGTGGGTTCTCGTTTATAGTACAAGTGCACTAAGTTTTGTGAGTATGACTTTCGTGGTAGGGTTTCATCGCATCCCATCCAGCAATATATAAAGGTTGTCCTTTGCGACTGTTTCGGATGACACAATACTTCTAACATGTTGGACATTGTATTTTACATTCGTGAGTTGTTATTATACCTTCGAATTCCGTCCGGTAAATTTTCTCAAAAACCATCAAATGTACATCAACCAAACTTCGTTTGTTGTTTCCATGGAAATGTCACATTTTGGACTTAGTTTTATTGTGTTCAATCCGTAAAACTTGGAAACTGTTAAAACTAGGTGAGTGAAATTTGTATTGTGAGTTCTCATGACCATACTCTTTATCGAGTTCGAAACAAGTTCTGAAATATTATTGTTTACGGAATCATGGTCCTTGAATCCGAAATTGATCTAAGTACCAAAATCGCTGTGATGCACCAATGGGGGTAAGTTTTCTCGGAAATTATTACATGTAGGTTAATGAAATTTAACGTGTAGGTAGTCCAGATGATACCCTTCATCGTGTTCAGTTCCGAAATATTATTTCTGACGGAGTTATTGCCCTTTGCAATTGAACTTGGTACAACTTATCGCTGTGATGCTCTAATGGGAACAATTGAGTTACCTGAATAATGTTACATCTGGGTGAATGACATTTTGTAATAACAAAGCAAGTTTCCAAAACTATTTCGGAAAATATTATGATGCTTGAATCTGAATCTGTGTGTACATAGTACCCTTGACATTTATAATGCTTAATGGACGGATAGCGGATGGCGGGGGTATGTGAGCCATGATCTCTTTTTTCTTGTTAATTAACCGTTATTAAGACTAGTATTAAAAGCCTTAAACAGAGGACCTCTTCTCCTTTTGGATACCATCAGCATGCCGTGTATGAGCCTTTAAAGCCTTTAAAGGATAGATGAAATGACATATGGTCCAAATCGGATTCATTAAAATGGGATGTCAATTTGACAATTGCTCGATTTTAAATTTCTGAAATCGGTCCATAAAATACTTATATAAGGCTTTTTAAAAAAACGCCTGATTTAGCCCCGGCGACCAGAATGAAAGTCTGCAGGGGTGTGACCCGTGAAGGGATGACTTCTGTGACGTATGGGGAGGAATTTGATTTTCGGCGATAATTTAACGTAATTTCGCAACATTTTGATTGTTAATTTCACAAAGAAACCTTCAATAAACCAACTTTAATTTCCCATATATCGAATGTTTAGATATCCAACTAGGTAATTCCGCAGATGACAATTACACAATTATTACATAAACATGTCGTTTTGGCGATGTAATACATCTCATAAATTCATTTAGCGGCAGTGATAATATTATCATCATTAATTAATTAACGAGACACCGGCGGATTAGCTATCTAGCCGCCCCGCTTGTCGCTTATCACAGTCACGCCTCGGTGAGCATTTTCAAAATGATTCGCCGAACAAATTGCTGTAGTGTTAAAATGGGTGAATTAAAATCGTCTTAATTATCAATTGCAAGTGTATACTGTCTCGAGTTTATGCTCAATTGATTCCGATATACAATATACATGGGGGTAATCATCTGTCATTCTTGAGAAAAATGCATTTCATCTATCCTTTAAACAGAGGACCTCTTCTCCTGTTGGATACCATCAGCATGCCGTGTATGAAACTTTGTTCGGCTTTCATCTATGCAACCTTATCAACGCAACAAAGCAGTTTAAGAAAGTCCAACTCATTTGTATAAATGGTCAAATCATATTTCTGCAGTGGGAACTGCAAGGCCGTAGCAAATGAGTGTACCATGCTCACTCTTCAGGATATAACCCACATAAGGATCCTACCATTTATAAGTTTCTATTTTAACCATACAGTTAATTGTTCCAATTTCATGAATAATCTTAATTCAAAAGTTTTGTCTAACAAACACTAAAGACAGGGTTTATGTGTTAAACATTTAATTTAAAATACATGAAAACATAATATCCGATGACTCTGTTTTTAAACATCCGTATGATAAGTGTTAAATTGTTTTGTTCTATGCTGTAGACCCGACACAATATTGCATTCGTATCAAAACATGCATGATATTATCTTCTTTTCACATTGTTGTATTTAGTTAATTCCTAAGAATACGCTATGTTATAGTTTAACTTTTCCCATATCTTCGTGTTAAACTGGGATTACATTTGTTGTCAGGGGAAACTCAAGTAATTAAGCATCAAGTCAAGAGAAAAAATATATATTCCCCGGACGCTCATGTCTTTAACAAAAGTAGGAACTGTGTGACCTCGGGTTCAAGAAGGACACAAGGCAGCGATATGTCTTAGATCAATAGTGAGGTGTATATGCTTGACAAGGACTCGACCCGTGCCCGTATCTTGCAAACTTGCTCATGCATGTGCTCATATACACGAGGCTTCACTAATTTACATCATATTTCTGAAGATTTGTTGGTAGGCCCCTGCATGTTAGGGATCATAGATCATAGATCATAGATCATAGGATCATATTCGGTCCTGACCCCATCAAATGTTATCCCTAAACCGTAAATACTTCCTCTTTGTCGACTTTTTCAATGGAACAAAACATTTCAAGTGTTGGTTATTTGTTATACTTTTACTAAAGTGTTGCAGGGAGGATTTAACGAAGTGCATCCATTTAAAGGTTATGATATTAAAGGTACATCCATTGTGATGTTGGGGGTCAAATATGACAGACGTTATAAATGGTCTTATTTTATCGAGAAGTACCAATTGTTACCGAAAACAACCATTTTAATGATACTCGACTTAGTATATTGACAATATGAAGGTAAAAGTAGTGATTTATGATCGAAAACCGGACAATGCACCGCGTGTGGTGCGCGCCAATGAGTCAAACGTAATTTTGGTATCTTATTTACACCAGACAAAATAACAAATTTGGGTTGATAATGTTCAATAGGTCATATAACTACTGTGCATGTGAATAGGACGTGCACTTTCGGTTTCTGCACATGCATAATGATGTTAGTCAATTTTAATTGGAAACTAGTAATTATGATATGTTTGGCGATTGGGATGAATATGCAAGCGAAGTGAATTTGTTTGTATTGTAAACAGCACACATGGTGTGTTGGAACGTATTAAAGCTAAATAAAAGTTTATGAAACACAATGGATGCACCTTTAAGTTCAATGCAACCTTACTGGTTTGGTAGTTGAGCTGAAAGTCAACCAATGGTTATGGGCTGTGACGCATATAATTGCGGCTTGACATGGTCCGGTGAGTCGAGCGTATGATTGACGGTACGTGACCAGCTATCTCATGACTGAATGAACACAACTACTGTGACAACTCAAGCAAATAACAAGGAAGACAGGAATGCATAGTCATTTTCTTTAATTTAATTTTTAATAGAGGATAAAGGATCGGGTAGTGGGCTTTCTCTCGACTGAAAGCCCGAGGGTTAGGTTTTTTCTTTCCTGTATATTAAGATTTTTATAAATGGCCTAACTAGCCTCCACAAAAAAGCCAAAAGAGGCGGCGGTAAAATATCACTATGAATCATGTCAGTCGCAGGCCTAAAAGAACCTACGAAGCACGTTGCCAGTCAAGTATACTGGTAAAATCTATGAGCTTAGTTTGCAGAAGTATGAAGGATTCGAGTTCGAGACTGTCTCTCGTCAGATTTGTACTTGAAATGAGGGTTGTTTTTCTATTGAATCTATTGAGTCATACTACAAATACTATTATTTTATAGCAACCAGGTATCTCATCTTATAACTGTACTACTATTTATCTGCGAAAATGAATCTAAATCTGTAACTTACAATAGGAAAATATATGATTATGAATTAACCGATATCGAAGCTCTTACTGATGAACTTAGTTGTTTTGATTGGGATGAAATATTTTCTTCCCGCTACGTTAATCTAACAACATGTCTACTGAATAATACTCTAATAAATATGTGCGACAAACATTTGCCTACCAAAACAGTCACTATCAGACCAAAATATGCTCCGTGGATGGAGAGTGAAACTCGGAGGTTGATCCGCAAGCGTAATCGCTGTCACGCAATTACTAAACGGCGAAATTCACCTTCCGACTGGGTGAATTCAGACTATAAATTTAAAGGAATAAATAAAGACTATTTCATTGTGTTTGCCGAATATCATTTCCATCTCCACTCAAAGAGATAGAAATGATATTCGGCAAAAACCATGAAATAGTCTTATTATAATATAACTTTAATCTGCATAAAAACAATTAAAACGTGACATTGAAAGATTAGAGCAGTCTTGATTGTCATAACAACTCCCCGCTATAGTTTACGGTAAGTGCAGTGAGAAAATAATTCGACTAAAAATAAGTCGATATAAAACAGGACAATGTTTTACAAAAATAAATCTGTTGTGAATGTGTATAAATTTAAGGCCAATTATGTTTTACGGTACCATCAAGTCAAGTGAATATTACTAAGACATTGAAGAACGCAAGTTTTGTCGTTATTTCAACACGAAGTGATACAAAGAGTAACGTTCCCTTTGTCTGTCACATTCTTCTAGCCTCACCAAGTTTTTCACGAATAAAAGAACTACTATGCAACATATCAAGAATAAATGAATATCATAATATCATGTAATATGGGATATGATATCAACACCACAAAAGGTCAAGTCATTGACTGAAACAGCAAAACATTGGCGTTCACCGTAACACGTGGACAGCAGTCGAGGTAAACACTTTTCAAAGGGAGATAATTTTATTTCAAAGGGAGACAATCATGAAAAGTAATTCCGGCCACACGTTAGTCACTGCAGTGAAAATATGACTTACATTTTCACTGCAGTAAGAATATGACTTTCTACTGCCTATGTGCAAATATGAATTATATTTCCATCATATAATAGTACGTTTTTGATTAAACGTAATTATTTATACTTACCTGTTGACTAGACCTACTTTGCCTTACCTCCTATGGGTAATGCTATTTCAACCTTTACACAGACGAACTTGAAGAGTGGAGAAGGGGTGCGTAAAATCCCTTATCCAAGGGCCGGTAAGTCTAGGTGGTCTCGTGACGTCACTACCTGTTCATATCACTCTCCGAAAGTCCCAAAGGCAAGACAGACCAAGTGGGGAGGATGGGAGGGCCTAGAGCGTAGGTCTAGTCAACAGGTAAGTATAAATAATTATGTTTAATCAAAAACGTACTATTATTTAAATACCTATCTGTTGACTAGACCTACTTTGCCTAGAATCCCACCGCAAGGAGGCGGGTCAGTAGATACATGGTAGTGACGAGACCAGCGACTAGCCCTGAGTGTAAGCTAACCTACGAGTCCTCCACCCTGTGGTGAGGACAAGGCACAGCCCGGGAGATACCATCTCTACCGCTAAGCGGATCGAAGAGACAACCCTGCCACTCAACTTCCGATCATGGTTTACATTGCTAGCTCTCGTGTCTGTTGTTTTTTTTCTTTAACTTCGCTTTAACACCCCCCTCCCTGTTGGGGTTTGGGGGTTTGGGGGGCGTTAAAGCGAAGTTAAAGAAAAAAACCAACAGACACGAGAGCTAGCAATGTAAATCATGTTTATTTACAATAAGTCTCAAAAGCGTCTAAGAAGGATGACCCCTTCTTGGTCTGGTTGGGGGGACCACCTTCGTCTGCGCGAAGACCTGTGGACCCAGCCTAGAGATGCCTTCAAGATCAGCTGTGGAGACATCTCGTAGGTAATGGTTGGCGAAGACCTCTGATGAACGCCAAAAACACCCTGCCATGACATCCGAAACCGCGATGTTGCAGTGATACGCCATCGTGGCTGAAACTGCGCGGATCTCATGAGGATTGGAACGCGACGGCGGAGGCAAATCAGCGGCCTTGTATGCATCAATTACCGCCGATCTTAGATAAACCCCCAACGCTAGCTTGTCTAGTTCCTTCATGCTCCTGGGTGAGTGAGGCAAGAACAGACGACGCCTGCCATCCCTCAGCCTGTGGGTACGCTGCGTGTACACCCTCAAGGCTCTTACTGGACACAGAGAGAGATCCACCTCACCTGAGTCAGGACCCAGAGCTGGGATAGAGAACGTACGTCCCGCTTCATCCGCTGCCTGGTTCTTACAGACAAAATCAGGAGCCAACCCCAGCGAGGCGGAGCCCCCCTCCCTGACCTCAAAACGTAGTAGGTCCGCCTGCAACGCATGGATTTCTGAAATCCGCGCTGCGGAGGCCATGGCCACCAGAAAATGACCTTGATGGTGAGAGGGAGGAGAGGCACGTCGGAGAGCGGTTCATACTTATCGGAGCGCAGGTGGTTGAGCACAATAGCTAAGTCCCATTCAGGTGGGCGAAGCCTGGACCTGCCGTCCACCGAACGGAAGGTTTTAATGAGGCCCTTGAGGACCGACACATCCAAGCCTGGCGATCTCTTCCTGAGAACCGACAGGATAGCCGACATGTTGGTGTTAATTGACGACGCCTTAAGATGTCTAGTGTTGCGAAGGTACACCAAGTACTCCGCAACCTGAGGCACTGAAGCCTCTGCCGGAATGAAATCCCTCTGAGCACAGAAAGAGGCGAAGGCCTGCCACTGGAAATCATAGAGCTTCCTAGTGGTTTTCCTATGCGAGGTAGCTATTGCGTTGGCGACGCACTTAGAGTATCAACTACTCCTTAACCCTCTTTTAATACAAGCCAAGCGTGAAGGGAGAACACCTGAGGGTTCTCGTGTAACCTTCCGCTTGGCCTGCTGATGAGCAGATCCCTCCGTATCTGAATCGGAAACGGTTCCTGCTGACAGAGCCGACGGAGAGGAACGAATGATGGCCGGGCTGGCCACCAAGGGGCGACCAGCAGGAGACGAAGAATCCGAGTTTCCCCTATCTTGGCTACAACTTGGGAGAGGATGGCCGGCGGTGGAAAAGCATAGGCGTCCATCCCCTCCCACCCTAACGAGAGCGCGTCTAAGCTCATCGCTAGCGGGTCTGGCACTGGGGAGATGTAGGTTGGCAATTGGTGGTTGAGACACGTCGTGAACAGATCTATCAGCGGGGTGCCGAACTGGAGACACAACCCCCTGAAAACCACCGGATTCAGTTGCCACTCCGTTGGGGGAGGGGCATCTGGACGTGACAACGCGTCCGCCAAGATGTTCTTGGCACCCGGAATGTGGACTGCTCGAATGTCCAGGTCCACCTCGTCCACCAACTCGAAGAGCTGGAGTGACACGCGTAGCAGAGACTCCGCCTTGGTGGACCCCTGCTTGTTTATCGACCAAGCAGCCGCCGAACTGTCCGTGTGTACTAGCAGGCACTGGCCCCTCAAGGGGACCTGCCAGTGCTGAATGGCAAGACGTACTGCGTCCAACTCGAGGACGTTGATGTGTAGGTTCCGCTCTGATGGGGACCAAACTCCCGCCACCTGCTCGTGACTCAAGTGCGCCCCCCACCCTTTGGTGGAGGCGTCTACAAACAGGTGAGCTGAGGGGGGGCGAGGACGAAGTGGAACGCCTGCGAACACACTCTCGTCTACCCGCCACCAAGCTAGGAACCGATGTAGGCCTGGGGTTAAGACTATGTCGTGACGACAACGCGTCTCCCTGATGTGGGGATTCAGGAACACCTGTAACGGGCGAAGGAACAACCTCCCCCTGCGGGTCAGGTCCTGAGCTGATGTTAATAACCCCAACACTCTTTGCCACTGACGTAGGGAGAGCGATGCGTCGAGCGCGCGATCCATAAGGCGATCGTGACGAGCCATCCGCTCCCTCGTGACGAACCCGCGGAACAGCCGGGTGTCTAGGATAGCCCCTAGGAACTTCAGACGAGTTGCCGGAACCAAGTCCGACTTCTCTAAGTTTACTAGCCACCCCAGACGACGGAACAGGTCTATCGTGAACCTGAGCTGCGCCTCGAGAACGACAGGGGAGCGGTCGTGAGCGATCCCATCGTCCAAGTACATTAGGAACTGAATGTCGCATTGGTGAAGGAATTGGACGATGGGCTGAGTCACCCGTGTGAATAACCAGGGGGCGGACGAGATCCCGAACGGGAGCACGCACCACTGAAAATGTCTCCCGTCCAGGATGAAGCGGACGTACCTGCGGTCCCGATAGTGAATCGGAACGTGCAGGTACGCATCCTGTAGATCGAGAGACACCATGCAGTCTGAGAGCTCATAGGACCGCATCACTGAGGGAAGCGTCAAGAGTCGAAAATATGGTGGCCGAACAAGGAAGGAGCGGTTGAACACCTTCAAATCGTGAATAAGCCGCCATTTTTTCGAGTTCCTTTTGGGTATTACGAACACTGGGGAGTAAAACCCCGGCGTTAGATGTGGGGTCAGGACATCCTGCATCGCCCGTTTGGAGATTAATATCTCCACCTGTTCCAATGTCAATTTGAGCCGGTCCCCTGCTAAGGGACGCTCCATTGGAGTACAGGTGAGGGGCGGCGGAGATGAGACGGGAATGCGGAATCCCTGACCCAGACACACGTAAGGGTCTAACCCTAACTGTACCCAGTTGCTGACAAAATCTTGGAGCCGACCCCCCACCAAGCCCTCCGATACCGGGACGAGTGGAGGGGGGAGCAGAGGGGGTGACCACGAGTCACTTCCTCCGCTTCTTTTGCGGGGTACGACCTCCGGCGCCAGGCCGGGGGGACTTGGGGGACTGACCCGTGGATCCACGGCCACGACCTCCCCGCCGAAAGTCCGTTTTCGCTTTCAAGGTTGGCCACTGCCCTGGCCTTGCCCCTGACGAAAATTGGTCTGCGGACGCTTCGGTGTCGTTTGCCTCTGCGTGACGAGCCGATTGGTGAGGTCTTGCTGTTGGGCCTCCTGTCGTGCTCTCAAAACCTCCGGTAGAGGAAGTTGTCTCTGCGAAGTACTGTTATACTCGATGAAATTCGCGACGCTGACAACATGATCTGCGCAAGGTCCGCAGCCACATCACCAAACGCTTTGAACAACACCGGGTCCCCCGCCTCCATGCCCGCCTGCTTAGCACAAGCCAGCATCGCCTGACATGTGAAAGCCACGTTGTTTCCCAAGCCTAACACCGAACGCGCCTCCCTGTCAAGATGAGAGAACTGTGCCTCAGACACGCGGTGAAGCAGGTTGGTGGTAAACAACCGAGACGCACCCTGATCAAGGGGAGGCGGAACAAGTTGAAAAGGCACTGGATACAAGGGCAGTTGCCGTCTGCGCTTGTCTGGCATGACCAAAGGCGGAAGCAGACGATTGGGCATCACAGATGATACGATTTGCTCCATATCCTCGGTGGCCTCCAACAGGAGCCTATGAGGTGGAAGGGCAAGACGCGCGGGAGGTACCTCGCCATCAGGGCAAAAGGAAACCCTCCTGGCCGCCGACGTGCGTGGACCAGTCACGCTGACTTGGCTAAGTGGAACGTCCGCGAAAGAAGCCACTTCGGATAGCATAGCGATTGTGTCAACCACTGGCGGATCCTCCGACAACCCCGTACCCTCCGCCTCCATTTCTATACTGATGAACGGAGGGTTCGACACGTCCACGTAGCGGGTGTCACGCTCCGGTGAGTCCGGCGAGGACTTACGTAAGGGTGACAGCACCGTGACACGCCGCGTAGGGGTGCGAGGGGTACGCGAAGGAGTCGCGGATGCGGAGGCCCAAGCGGACGAGGAACGCACACCCTGAGGTACGTCATCCGCATAGGGCTCACACGGTTGCGTAGTCGTAGTGTGAGTGGGTAAGGTCCGCGGACCCAAACGCGCATCGAGCAAGGAAGAGACCATATCCTTGACGGATGCCAGAGGGAGGGACGGATCGACCTTGTCAAACCTAGCCTTCTTGGACTTCTTCTTCTCGCTCTTGGGCGTAGTGGGTCCGCCCACCTTAAGTCTAAGCTGAGACAACCGCTTGTCTGGCGAAGGAGGGGACAACGGGTGAGTCCGCGAACAAGAACCGGAACACGACGGCGGAGGGGGGGAGCGTAAATCCTTCGACCCCCTAGCGGGTTCGGACAGGACCGATTCCCTGTCGAATTCATCCGCCCCTTCAGTGAGGACAATGTCTACATCCTCCTCCGGAGACGGATGACGAACGGGAGACCTCTCCCTACGTTGAGCTGACGACGCACGCTTCTGAAACGCAGCCCTATCGGCCACCGACTTGCGTATGGCGGAAATGTACGCGTGGAACTCCGATTCGGAGAGAGTAGCGCACTCGTCGCAACGGTAATCCTCTTCGCAAAGGTCCTTGCACTTTCTACATAACAAGTGCGGATCCTTAGAGGCGGACTTCCTGCCTCCGCAGTTCGTGCAGAAGGCGGAGTACACGGCGAACGATAAACGATAAAACGCGTAACGTAAGCGAAGGTAGAGACAGTCGAGTCACCTACACGGCGTAGCAAAAACACAAGACACTCGCTCGCGTAGCGTAGACGAGGTGAATCCCTACAGAAAGACACCTAAGTAGCGTAGCGTAGACGAGGTGAGTCACACACGTGAAACACCCAAGCGGCGGAGCAAAAGCACAACAACTCTGACGATATGCAATCAAGAGAGTTGAAGCAAAAACTCTGAACTCGAAGAGCACAAAGTCAAAATAAAGTAACGACCCGCCAAGGTAAACAAAGACGAACAAGCCAGACAAAAACTAGGCTAAACACTTACAAGATAATTCAATCTTTATTTCACATAACACTCGTGCGTGTACCAAACCGTAAGTGACTGGCGTAGCGAGTCACTTGAACCAAAGTGATTCACCCTAAGGATGAGTCTCGTAGAATCGACCTAAGGCGAAGCCAAAGGCGAATGGTAGGCGAAAGCTAGCAACGGGCAACGCGTGTCACTGACGAGGAGTGTATCCACTGCTCCTTAACCAAGCTAGTCACCCACCTTAGGCGAACAACTAGCGAAGCCAGTGACAGGCGAGGCGAGAAGCCAAGCGAGACGCGAAGCACTTGAGTACGGACCGCAGGCGTATGACAAGCGAAAGCGAATGACAAGCGAAGCAAGCCAAACGCGTAGGAGAGATTCCACTGCTCCTTTACCCTACGCAAGTCAACAACCCACAGTTAGCCCTAGAGTACAGACCGAAAGGCGTATGACAAGCTAAAGCGAATGACAAACGAAGCAAGCCAAACGATTAGGAGAGATACCACTACTCCTCTACCATACGCAAGACAAACACCTAACAGTTAGGACTAGAGTACAGACCGACAGCCGTATGACAAGCGAAAGCGAATGACAAGCGAAGCAAGTCAAACACGTAGGAGAGATTCCACTGCTCCTTTACCCTACGCAAGTCAACAACCCACAGTTAGCACTAGAGTACGGACCGAAAAGCGTATGACAAGCGAAAGCGAATGGCAAGCGAAGCAAGTCAAACGATTAGGAGAGATACCACTACTCCTCTACCATACGCAAGACAAACACCTAACAGTTAGCACTAGAAAACGGACCGAAAGGTGTATGAAAAGCGAAAGCGGATGACAAGCGAAGCAAGTCACCCGCGTAGGAGAGATACCACTGCTCCTTTACCCTACGCAAGTCAAACACCCAACAGTCAGGTGAGAGAAAACAAAGAATCACGAGCTGCACGTGCGGCGCATGCAACCCACCTACTCCGGGCGGTCGCTAGCTAGCACATGTCAACAAGGCCCCATGAAAACTAACACCTACTTGAAACAGATTGCAACCACAACCTGCACTACCGAAGATTAAAGTTGAGGGTATCTCTTGAACAAACAAGAGAAAATAGCAAGTTAGCAACACAAGCCGCTAAATACCCAGTCACAGAACAAAAACAAAACACGTCTGCCTTGCTCTGCAACTTTTAGGAGAGTGATATGAACAGGTAGTGACGTCACGAGACCACCTAGACTTACCGGCCCTTGGATAAGGGATTTTACGCACCCCTTCTCCACTCTTCAAGTTCGTCTGTGTTAAGGTTGAAATAGCATTACCCATAGGAGGTAAGGCAAAGTAGGTCTAGTCAACAGATAGGTATTTAAATAATCACATATTTCATTGCTAGTTATATAATAAAGTTACATCTTCAGTAAGAACTGTAAAACAGCTGTATGCAGACAAAATTGATAAAGTAATTAATGATAAAAATGGTAAAAAAATCTTGTGGGACCTTATTAAAAATTTCACCAAAAGCAAAAATTCATTAGGATTCTTTCCACCCATTCTCCATGATGATACACTGTATGATGATAGCACTGAATACTTCACAAATCAAACCAAAGTTACGTATCCCGACAAACAAATAGAAGAAGTTATTCCTAATGTTGCTAATCCTCTAAGCGGTGTACAATCCGATACAGTGCAAACCGGATATAGTTCGCTGTACACTCGTTCATTCATTCATAGCTATGTTGACACGGGTTGCTTTTTCTCGTTTCCAATTTTTGTGTGTATAATTAACGCACACAAATTTGCATAATACTTCTTCTTATACATATACACAAGAATTCACTGCGATATTCAATAATGACCCTCTGAAAACTTTCTCATATCAAAAACGCATTGTCGATCTTGCTCCTTCGCTTAGCACACCACATATAATGTCGAAATGTTATCATATTATGTACGTTGTGGATACAACCTGATAATATATGAAATATATGATTTTTAAACTTACAGATGATCTTCAACATAGTTAATATAGATCATTAGTTTTTTGACACGAGAGCAAAACGTCACTCACCTATGTGCCATTACCATACAGTTTGATAGCCACCAATACAGTTGGTTTATAGCACTTCCAACAGAAATCACTGTATGGTTTATACTTCCAGTATGTAAGTGCATGGTTGCTTTTTCGATTATAAACAGACACTCTTACTTAATATTTTGGGTTATTTTGTTACAGGTGTATCCATTGTTTCATATGTTTTTTTGTTTTTTTTATATAGTTACTAGTTTACAATTAAAATGGAGAAAAATCAGTATACATGTGCAGTAACCGAAACTACACGTTCGATTTACATGCTAGGTAGTTATATCAATTATTTAACATAAGTAACCCAAATTTGTCTTTTTATCTGTTGTAAATAAGTTTCCAAAATTATGTTTGACTGTTTGATACGAGTCAGTCGCGGTGCATTGTCCGTTTTTCGATCAGAAATCACTACTTTTACAATTATATCGTCAGTATACTGAGTCGACCAACATAAAAATGTCAATTTTCGGCAACAGTCAGTACTCCTCGATAAAATAACGTCATTATTAACGTTTGGTATATGTGACCTTGAATTCAATTCCGTCTGCTGCTATTGTGACTTTCAAACAGGGAATGAGAAAGTCTCTTTCACACAAATGATTTCAAAATCATCATTAACCATTGGCCTTCTAGAACAGGGGTTAGGTTCTGAAGGGAGTAATCTCTGTGGGAAGATAATTACGAATCAGAGACTTCCCCGACAATTGTGATCTCTTTGTGAGAGCTTAGATTTGGATATCATGACAGAACTGATGCTTTCAGATGTTTTACATAACTTAAAACAAGTTGGGCAGGATATATTTCTGAAATGATCAACACTGGTCATTTTCAATGCATTCCCATTAGATAATATTACTTACATGCCGTTTTCCAAAGTCGTATATTGGTTTTCGCTCCACAATTGCAACACCGTCCAGATGACATACAGTGATGTTACGTTTTTGGAGAGTTGGTTGTTTTTTTTAAAAATCATCTCTAGCACGAAAAATAACTGCAGCAGTGTCAGAAGGAAACTTCCAAAGGTGAATGTACGTTCCAACTGATTCTCAAATAAACTTTCTATAAATTCTTTGAATTCTGTATGTATATAAGAATAATCAAAGAGTTGCTAGGAATTATACGGTTTATCTGCCCCGTGTTAATTATTTTGATAAACCCCGAGCTTTAGCGGGGAGTTTGTCATACAAATTCACGAGCGAAAATAATTCGTAATTTCGAGCACCGAGTTGGTTATTATTTTTCTTAGCCAAGATCATTTTAATGCCTAAAAATCGAAAAACTAGACTTATAATTTAGACTGTAAAATACAAATTGTACGCCTACCCCATTCATAAACTTCTCACACCTTCAAGATGTGGGCATCTAAATAGTTAAAATATAAACATAAATGCTACTTACGCTCTTTTTTGCAGTAAGATTATTATGTAATTGTTGAATTTTATTCCAAAAATGAATCTTAAATAATAAGAATAAAAACTTGTTTATATTGTAAATATTATCGCAGAATGAGAAACATATTAGCAAATAGTGAACCGGCAATCGAGCAGTTGCAAGATAGGAATGTTATTACGTCATAATAAACGATGTCACAAATTAATGAAGTTACGACAGTCGCGATGAACTCATGCATGCCGCTTCCCCCAGCGTATTTAGTACTGTAAATACCGTCTCGGAAACATGGATTGAACATGGTTATCTATTTATTATGTATTTCTGACATCTGACTTAAAATATATATGTTCAGAATTGATCCTCTATGAGATTGATCTAAAATAGTACAGCTAAGCAATTGCTAAATGGGTGAAAAATACGTCCTTCAACCAATGAAAGTGCAAGTTATACTTAGAACAAACTGTAATTCCCAAGACTATTATGACAACTTTAATTCCCGTCATATCTCTGCTCAGAACATTGATATAACTCGTCATGATGTGTGATATCTCTTGAACATATGCTGGGACAACATATTAACACGTTAAATGTTGGTTAATATGTCAATAATGACACCTTTTAAACAAAATCAGATTTCATAACGTTATTGAATTACGGGCTATATTCCATACAGCGATACACTACGCTTCGGCTATGAACCAGTACAGTGATGTTGCATTGTTGCTGCTAAACTCTTTGATATCTTCATATGTAGAGAACTTTGAAACTTGAAATTCTACACATACATGGTAAGATCTATTAGGAAGTCAATATTTAGATACATTTTGAGCAGCATGATTGTATACGTGAATAAAATCGAAAACGCACGGGCTTGTCAAATTTGGCTCGATGCGTTCTTTACGAAAACAATGTGTTTTCATCAACATACAACTATTTCTCAAGAACTTATTTACTGTACTTTTATGCATGTCACAAATTGATGAACCGAAGCCTATTTGCATACGTTGTAAAGCTGTTTAATGACTTAAAATTACTTATTTGATCCAACGAACAACAAACACTTGACATAGCTATGAACATCTGAACGAGCGTACAGCGAACTATATCCGGTTAGCACTGTATAGGATTATACACTGTGAAAAGCAACTGGTCCTGACGGCATAAGCAATAAGTTCCTTAAAATGAACGCCGGATTATTGGCTGCCTCCTCTCAGAAATATTTAACTTATCGCTTACTGAAAAAACTTTTTCGCAAATTTGGTAAGAAGCCTCTGCTGTTCCTATTCACAAGAAAGGTAGCGTTAATGATTGTTCTAATTACAGACCCGTTGCACTAACAAGTTGGCTGGCAAAGGTTTTTGAAAAATGTATTTTTAAACATGTTTTTAACTATTTCAGGGATAATGAAATATTCTCTAACCTTCAGCCAGGTTTCATACCAGGAGACTCTACTTTAAATCAGTTGACGTATTTACAATGTATATGATTTCATAGCTGGAGAAGTAGATAAAGGTACAGAGCTGTTTTTGTGATGTCAGTAAAGCATTCGACAGAGTTTGGCACAAAGGCCAAAACATAAATTGCTAAGATATAATAGATATGGTATAAAGGATAATTTGTTAAAGTGGTTCGAAAGCTATCTTGACAATAGAAAACAATGTGTGGTAATGGATTCCGATCTGGTAAAAGAGCTGCCTTTGCAGGTGTACCCAAGGGTTCAGTTTTGGGACCGCTCTTATTTATTGTATACATAAATGATATAGTTGAGGGTATAAATAGTAATATATCGCTTTACCCGCAATAAAACAACCAATGCAAATGCCAGATTTAACCATTACCATGGTAATATTATTCGGTTATCTACACCTTCATGACGTCACATTGTTGCGACAGGCTTATTCTGGAGCTGACTTAACGTAAATACATGTCGATTTCGGTGATTTGGTCATATAATAAATAGAAAATTTGTCTTTTCTCTCGTGAGATAGAAAATTTAAATATTATCAATCGTGGCTGCGCCACTCGTGATAATATAAACTTTCTACCTCACTCGATGAGATAAACATGGTATTTGTCAAAAAAAGCCAATTATCCTCTATATATTATCACTGCGACCAGTGACTGATATAAGTTGACGTCATAAAACAATAGTCTGACGCCGCGAATTAGCTTATGACGTCACAGTGTTACTGTGGTGACGGCTGTTCCCAGCGGCCGCTCGGCTTGAAAACGACCCTTTTCGGACGTAATTACAAGGATAACATCATATAATAAAAAGAATATCCGTCAATTCTTGACAAATACCATGTTTATCACACCTTGTGAGGTAGAAAAGTTATATATTTCACTCGTGGTTGCGAAATAAATAGTGTAGTGTCCAAAAGAAACGATACCACGTCTTTGAGCGGCCATTACAGGAAAACTTACACAAACATTTAGAATTGGTATAATTCTTTTGAGATTTCATTCATTTAACAAGTGTACAACATCCATTGCAATCAGTACTTAGCATTCATTGGTACAGGTAAATTTCATTCACACAAATGACTGAGACAAATGTTGAAAATGTCAAAAGAGGCGTCACGAAGTCACATTTGTATTCGGTATGTCCATCCACAGCGTCAGTACGGGCTAGTACACGTCTACGGGTTGATGGCGTCAGAAGATATGTAAGCTTTGTCATTCATCAAGGAGGCAATGGACGCAATTCAGAGCAAAAATGTCACTAATCCTTCGGTACACACTCTGTCTATCATTGAAGATGCAAAATCTGCTCCCATATGAGAGCATGACCAGAGGCCTGTTAAGAACCGCGCCTGTACCCGCTTCTGAACGATTTCGCGCATACTCGCGAATACACGCGTGAACATTTTGGAGTACTCTCGCCAAGCGAGTATTAACAATCCAAAATGGAGTCGGGTGTCACAAAATTTGATTACCTCATTTTTCTTTCTTTGATTACCCCCTCAATTGAAATTTTGTCAATTGCTATGTGCAAGGCATCTATTTTTTCCAAAATGGTGGTGATATTCCGAAATTATCTCGGGAAGTTCAGCAGCTGTTCGCGGTTAAGCGTGTACACGCCAAGGGAGTACTCGTGGTCCTGAACACGCCTCAGTGCTCTGTCTCGCTGTTGAACGTCTGTCTGTTTACTCGTTGTTGAGGCCTCGGGAACGTTTTGTGGTATGGACGACGTGTTCAGATATTATGAGTCTTCAATCTCTTTTACCAAGTTTGTCTCTTAATCACGTGTCTCAGTCACGTATTTGACGTTAACGTCGTAATGATGGATGGGTTTCGGAGATGAAATACCCGGATGTGGCGGTCTTCAATAAGCGTAATCACCTTCTTCTCGACCTGCATGTTGTCCGATCTCTTTCACGTAACCGTTGCGTTAACCTGGTGACTGCTGTGTGCGCGCAACCGAACCTTCTGGCGTCCTCGGCGTGTGAGACTCGCTATGTGACTATTCCAACGGCTTTCTCACTCTCAATGGCTGTCAAACCCGATATGTTCTTGTGTGCTTCTTGTTGATGTGATACCAACGTGTGTGTTCAGGCGTTTTATAGACTATCTCTGCAAACTATGCCACCTAAAATAATGTTATTTTCACAAAGTGCACCATTTCTCCGGATGTAATGAAATGTTCTCGGTATTTTCGATTGAATACACTGCATTTGGGATGTGGGATACGCAAAACCATGTATTCATACGAAGAAAATCACTTTGTAAAAACATATTTTAAAAAATAGATGGTATCGTTTCTTTTGGACACTAGTTTAGCATATCCGTAAATTCTTGACAAATACAATGTTTATCTCATCTCGCGAGTTAGACAAGTTATATATATTCACGGTTGTGTGATACCCGTATAAACATTCGTTTAATGAAAATAGGGGGTTGTAAAAATCTATAACAATTTGTAAAAATTTACTGAACAACTAGTGTCATTTCTTATGTTGGTTCTGTTCAGTTCAGAGCTAACCAACAACAATCTAAGTAAAGAAATAGCTTTAACATAATATTAACACAATATGCACAAATAAGGACGAAACAAATACGGATAAATCACTAATGTGTAACGAAATATCGTAAACTATTCGTACATAAAAAGTGATAACGTATCTTATTCGTAGAAATCCGTAGCATATTCTTACTGTGTCTTATTTAGTTCTTATAATTGGTAGATAAATGGTACATGTTTCAATGATTGTAAGTATGACGTGCTACGGATTTTCGTAAACGTTTTGTACAAGTGTAATTGCTATTCACGAAATTTGTCGAATGTTCACGAATATTCACGAATTTAAACAATCACCTATTCGTTCGGATTCAGGATAATTCAGGTCGTAGTTATAATGGGGCATTGCCAAGTACCATCTATGAAAATGCTTTGGCATTACTCGTTCGGTAACACACTAAATATCAAACACTTTCGCTTAGATTCCAGTGATTAGTTAGGTTTCAGTTTCATCTCAACCCACGTCAAAGAGTATCTAGGACCATGCCAATTATACCAGGTTATCCCATCTGCATATTCTGTCTCATTGTACACCCCGTTCAGATGTGATTCCGTACAGTCACCGTACCACCAGCCACCCCTCCTCCTTTCTGCACAGTTGCCTCCGCCCCAGGCATCGTGATCTCGGAGGCGGGTGGTGAACATCTCACCATTGTGGTAGGCGAGTGAATCGCCTGGAATAATAAACATTTCCATCATATTATCAAAGACAAGCATGACATTTGCAGTGTAAAATAAAGTTGTGCTATACTGTGAAAGAGTGAAAATATGAACGTAAGTATTTGACGTCAGCTTATGATACTTAAGAAATAACCAAGATAACACCTGAAGGTGGATACTCTGAATTTATAAACCATACACAAACAGGTTGCTTGGCATGAGATTGAGCATAATAGCCAATTGACTGTCTGAAAATACACATACTGAGCTAAACCCATAGATCACAAGCATAATTATCTGGTCACGATTAACCAAAGCTGAAAGTAGATCGCCATTTCCATTTTTCCCGCAAGTCAAATCAACGTAGTTAATAGTGTCCTTGAGTATTTGCTATTTCTCCACTTGTACTTTAAAATACCAAAGAAAGAGGAATATAATAAAACTGAAATTTATTCAAAAGAATTCATTCCTTGTGTCATGAGATATTGGCATTGGTATATTGTTACAGTGTTTGAGTGTTCTCATTTTGGTTCTAATAAATAATGAAAAGTTGCATCTGGAAAAAAAATTCTACTGAACCCAAATATATACAAAATTTTTCATGGAGTCTCATTCGCACACAATACATACATGGCAAGTATAATATAGTTAACATTATGTGTTTGTGCCATTTAATTTCGAAAATACCATAATATCAAACAATATTAATTATCCATTCTTTTAATTTGCTAAAATCCATTTTCTCTTTAGGGGTGTCAACCATTTTTACCATGAGTTTATTTATCATTTAAACTGACGAGAAACGTCTCCTCATTTGCAAAAGAGTAAAAATGATATTGCTTATGCGACTTTGAATATCTTTGATAGATATACGTACTTACAATATGAGTATGATACATCTTAAATATATATGTATATATTCCTATGTCTGTTCATATACATTTTGGGTGCTTAAATCGCTTTTTCAAAATGTTTAGCCAATATGTTTGGCATTTAAGTTAAAAAATATGAAATGTGAAAATTAAATTAATAAAACATTTCATCGTCATAAATAACCATCTCTGACTTTGGTTATTTAGTATTATTTAACGACAACACATTCTCATAACAACATAAATATAACTCCTTGCGCTATTCTGTGTTATAGGCGCTCAAAATGTTAAAGAGTATGTTGATTTTCCAAAACGGTTCTGTCAATTGATCTCTGCAATTTGCATCAGCATCTGCATATGAGCCCAAGGGTATATATCTGTTGTCTTTATCTTGCTGAGAACACCGTCCATCATATGATAAATCATGATACTTTTCCTCATCCTTATCCTAATATTTATATTTCTCACCCAAGCAAAGATATGACTGGAATTAAATTGTTCATACTGATCATGAGAATTAAAGTTTTTTCTAAATATAACTTGCATTTTGATTGTTTGACGGAACTACTTTACGCCTATTCATTAATTGCTAAGCTGTCATTTAGATGAACAATTTCGAACATACTTAATTGAAGTCATACGTCAGAAATCGTAAATACAATACTAAATTTTCTAGGCGAAAGATCAAAAGTGACCAGCTGCACTCTCGGGACGTCATTGCTTTGTGACGTCATTAAACATGACATCATTTAGTGGCTTAATTACACTCATATCTTGCCCTGCAACTTCGTGTTTACAACATAAAAGAGTTGTTTATTATGTCACACATTCGTTTTGGGCAATACAATTCAATAGTTACTTAAGAATATTTTTAGATATAAGAGTGCAAATAGCAAAATATTAAGATGCGCTCATACTAAAAGTGTGAACGAGTTTTATGAGTACAGTTTGTATTTTACATTTTAATCGTAATATCGTAAATTCGCGTCTTGTTTTCTGTTTTTTTTACGCATAGAAATGATCTTGGTTGAGGAAACAATAACCAACTCGATGCTCAGAATGATTATGTTAAATATTAACTCGGGACAGATAATCCGTAATTCGTCGCAACTCGTTAATTATTCTTATATTCCGATCTGAAAATATTTCATTGTTTTTACCTCTGTCTCCAGTGTAATCCGTTACAGTGAGACGGTAGTTGTCAGCCTCGTTTTCTACGTTGAATGTGGAGTACGTGGCGTATCCTGATTGGTCCTCCTGGTCCTTCATGTCGATTCTCAGTTTGTAAGAGCCTTGTGAAGTCAGTCTATTGATATAATCATTTCCTGAAACAAATAAGATAATTTATGATGATTTTCATTAAAAGTCATGCTTCACTGAAATGCATGCACAATCATCATCGTCATCGTCATCACCATCATCATCCATTTTACTTATGTCGGCCATAGACTCCCTAAAATATATATAAGAATACTTGAAATAGTATAAAGACTTGTTGTGAAAGAAATATGGTCTAGTAGTAACAGTATCTCGTTGTCTAATTTAAAATATCCTACTCCATCGAGATACTTTTAAACATGAAGCTCCTCCAATCCCTTGATTTTCTTCTCTACAATTGTCGAAAAGACGCACCGGCTGGTTTATCATTACAGTATGTAAAGCATGTCAGTTAATGAATATCATAATTTTGAAATGTGATTGGTCTCAAGCACTATTACTTGACAGTGTCATTTCATTAACTAGTTATTTATTTTGATCCGATGGAAATGTTGAGGAGGTAATCATGGGATTTTCAGGATCCTTGCAAATAAACAAAATACTCTGAGGGATCAGGATGACACATACGATAACATCAATTCAGTTCATGCTATTGGTTTTATCAGCATGGACAACACGTTCTATTGTGATTTAAACTTATTTATAATGGCAACACTCACCCAACCAGAATTCAGCATCAACTTGTCCGAACCCAGCTTTGTAATCAGCCCAGTACTTGTAGAAGTCCACACTTCCGTCCTGGCGTCTCTGGAACACCTGTTGATGTAACGTTATTACTATACTTATAACTATAACTTGCATTGCACTGATACAGTATTAACTGCCTATATACCTATTATATAATATATCACGTGGAACAAGCCAGAAAAAAACAGGAATAGTAACTTGGGAAATACGACATTGAGCATGTTTTTCATTTTTAAAAAGGAAGAACCATCTTAGAATACTGTCATGTTATCGTGAAACAACTTGATAAGTTCTACAGACATCCTACTTTCACCAGAATGACCCACAGTGGCTCTCTGTTGACCGTGTCGAACGTCTTTGTCAGATCTATGAAGACAGTGTAGGGATTCATGTTCTGCTCGGGCCTCTTCTCTTGTAATTGCTGTTCGGTGAAAATAATGTCAGTGGTGACCCTTCTAGGATGAAAACCACACTGGGACTCTGGAAGGTTCTGTTCAGAGATTGAAGCAATGAGCCTGTTCAGGATGATAAGAGAGGAGAGAGATGCCTCTGTAATTACCACTTCATGGACATTCTGAAGCGACTCGTTGTCAAGCACCTTGTTTTCCAGAAGCCTTGCCACAGTTCATTTGTTTGATGGCTTTCTCAGTCTCTGCCATAGTTGGAGAGTCTTCTAGTTCGAATCGACTTGGCTGTTGGGATATCTGTTCAAGAGCACACTGCACAACTGATGATTGGTGATTAAGCAGCTGCCTGAAGTGTACCTTCCAGCGGTTTATGATGCCAGCCTTGTCCTTGTTCCATGTCGATTGTTGCTGGGGGTGTGCATAGCTTCAGTAGCCTCTCACTGATCACTGTAGTTAAATCTGGAAGTTGCTTCAGCAAGCTTTTCTTATAGCTGATGATTGCTTGAGGGCTGCTCAGACGCTCTGGATGCTGCCGGGTTTCCCTGCTGCCATAGGTTCAGTGAAGAACGACCTCCTGTTCTAGGGCCGCCTATATGTATGTGCAGGATAATGACCTGGTGCTTTGCCACTCCCACTTCGCCGCAGGACTTGAAAGATGAAAACCACAACGTAAACTGTGTGTGGATGTTTTTAAAGTAGGGAGACCTGTGCACGAAGACAGACCGACTGTCAATCTCAGAAACCTGGGTCGAGTTTCATGAGGGATCATTACGGCTGTAGTCTTCTTTGACCACAGTGTTGGATTGACTTCTCATCCGATGAATCACAAGGATTTCCTCCGCAGTCATGACATATTGGGATGAGCAGATCACAAAGGGTTTGAGACCCGAGGGCTACCCTCACCATGTTCAGGCTGACCTGACAAATTCGTTGACCAGGTTGTGTCCGCTGCACATGGTACAGCTACGTGGGAGCCACTGGTGAGAGTTGAATGCCATATAGCATATACATAACATACCACACACCCAATGGACATTCTTCATATTTTGGAATGTTCAGACTTTATTGGTTCCAACGCATGTTGGATTAGCCATGCAGATGCTAAGAATAACATTTCTGAAGAAAGATATGCACATTACGATAGCATATACAACCGCAGACATGCTAGTATCAGCAGTGTAACTAACAATGTTAGATGCGGCACAGTTTTTCTCTATAAAAGGACATCCAATACATTGATATTGAAGTGCTAGATAAAGAGTATTGTGACTCCTTGTGGGTTAAAGTTACCAGTAGTTCGCTGAAGATCTCAATATATATTATAATCCGATTATATATATCTCATCAGAAAACCTAAGAATCTGAAACAAGAAAGATGGTTGAACCGTGGGGGCAAAACCTTGGAATTTAATATCATAACACTGTAATGGATCTAGTACAGTAGATTATGTTGTACGAAAAATATAAAGCATATAACCAATTCAACTATGTGAAAGTGTTACCCTTCATCACTGTGTGTCTGACCACTGTGCACTCCAGGCTAGTATTATCTATGAAGTTCAACGGAAGCTAAAGAAAAAGGGATAAAATAATATAACCTCCAACAAAGTCATGAAAATATCTAAATTTCTAAAGTCAAGAAAATTTGAACTGAAATATATAAACTGTCTTCTATCTTCTCAGTGTAAAACTCTTGCTGATAGCTTGACAATAAACCCTCTTTAAATATTTCTAAGACGAGATTGATGGTATGACAATTTGACAACCCATTTTACCAATAGCATCTTCCCTGCAGCAAATGGTTCTGTAAAACTAGTGCACATGAAACGTTTTTAAAAAAAAGAAAATAATGTTCAGTGTAAGGATTTGAATATACTTTTTTAATTTTTTACAAAGCTCGTAAAAACTTTCAACCCATCAACTGACTCAGAGTATAACTTTCTTAATGGAACTTGTTGCCTAGGTAGTGATGAAAGCTGTACAAGCAAATGAAAAGTAGGAGGCCGAGCGGTCCCGACCTGATATTCAGTGAGATGATATCTGCTTTTTCATCTTTCCTATAGATCATTACCTGAAATTATTTTGGGTGTACATAAAATAGTATTCCTATCAACATGAAAGGGGAGTTTAATGACGTCAACACCTACAGAGGAATTGATCTTGAAAGTTGCCTTGCTGAATTATTTCTCTGAATTCAAAATTCGAGAATAACTTCATATATGGAAATGTATTATCTTTTTTCTCCAAGACAATCAAGCTTTCGATCTGAACACAGGACAACTAACAAGATATTTATCTTCAGAACTTTGATTAAAATGGGTGTTTTCTGTGCAAATATAAATAATCTCATCTTATCTATCTGTGGAAAAATGTTTTATTGACATAGAATGAAACCCCATTGTCTATGCAACAGATTTCATCGAAATTATCCATATTATTGGTATAAATACAATTTAATTGATATATTAATTTTTTAGAACAACGTCACTAATGTAAATCTTCAATTTCCAAAAAGATATAGTTTAAATTGCTTTTTTTAATTAAATATGATATTTACAAAAAAAGAAACCATTTAATTGAATTTTTTACATTTTAAATTCTCATACTTTTTAAGATGTGCTTATATTTACATTTTGTTTATTCATTTGTTTCATTTATTCAAGTGTTTGATTATAAATATTCAAGATCAACACTGGAGACAGAAAATGAAAAAGCTTCGACAAAGCAAGCAGATTCTCATTCGAAAAAAAATTAATGGAAATCAAGACCAACCAGTTAAAACTTTCATTTGATTTTGTTAATATATCTTTTACAGCAGAGCGTATTTGACTTGGCAGAATAACTATTCACCCGAGTCTGTTCATACGTTGTCTATGTCTTATATACATTTTATTTGCGGCTAGCAAAGACTCGCTTAAAAATTCATGTTCGAAGGAACAGACATTTTTTTATCATTTGCTTTATGCATCAATTGTGTAAGAAATAGTATATTCACTTATTATTTGTGGGTTCTATTGTTAGTTGTTGCACAGTCTCATGCAACGTTGTTGAAGTCTGACTCACTGTCACTGTTATTGGCAATATCCTTATGATGCAAGTGTTGATATTAACTAAGAGTTCTTGTATATGCTTACCTTATCTACAAAAACATAGAAATGCGTGTTGGCCAATGATCACTCATGTATGTTTGTACAATGCCAAGCACTTGTATTGAACTTCAGTAGGAAGTTATAAACTTTTGGATGAGTCTTGGAATCAAATTTCCTGTATGGATTTACTAATTTCAACCAGTGAATTGACGGCAATTTTATGTCCAGCGTTTTCCTTTCACAAATCACTACGGTAAACTACGTTCAATGTAGTTATTAATCTTATTCACACTATTCTTTCGGGGCTATTTTTATTTTCATAAAATTCTTGAATTTGTAATGGTTTGCCTTATGTCAAAGGAAACATTCAGTTGTACATTTTTCATCCAATTTGCTTCGTCTGCCATGTCAACACTTCAAGCAATTCACAATATCTTTAGATTATTTTTAATCTAGCTTACCGTCCAACCGCCCCCATCATTGGTCATGTCACAGTAGACTCTGAAATGTCCGACACCATCTGCAGGGTTAATGAAGTAGACTCCACTTGGAGAATCCGGGTCGTTGCTCAGTATCTCAGCACAGTCTTGTACCACCGTCCATCCACCTCCACCTGGGCTCATGTCACAGTACACTCTGGCAGGACCTATACCGTCATCAGGGTTGATGACGTACACTCCGTCTGGAGAATCATGGTCGTTGCTCAGTACCTCAGAACAGTCACGCTTGTCTGGAAAGAAACCCGGGCCTTGAGTTGCATGTATCATGATATGAAATAAAAGATGGAATGCTAGCAAGCGTTGTATTGCAGGCACAATAAGAACTATTGAAGAGTAATTGAGTATGTTGTTGGAGTCACATTAAGTCAAACGTTATAAATGTTGTTAATTTATTTGGCTGCAAATTTAATGCAGTTAATTCGGTATAGTGAATATATAAAGTCGAAATTCATGATCGAAAACCGAATGATGATATGCGTCATTTGGCCAATCGTAATTTGGGAAAATTTACCTATAACAGACAAAAAGACAGATGTGGGTTTGTAATGTTAAATGAGTCATAAAACTACTGTGCAATTACATGAGAGGTGTTGTCTTTAATACATGCTAGAGCTGAGAATACTTTAAAGGTGCTGTACTGAAATAAAGTGATCTCACGAAAAAGTAAATAAGTGTTACCAATGGCGAATTAATACTCCTGAATCAATAAAACGAATGCAATTTTTTCGGTTCAGCCATGCGAATCCACTTCCCTTCGAGCGGCCATTTTAATGTGTTTACATTAAAATGACCACTCGAAGGTAGTTCAAGTGATCTGACCACTGTAGCGAAAACTAAACATTCAAAGTAGAGTTTTGAATATGGTACCATGATAAAATGGTCAGTTACCTTGCTGTCTGAACTCTCAAATTCGCATGAGACCTACACATCTCCCTCCAAACTGAAGAGTTCGACACCACTGTCACTTTATACGTCGTTCCATTTTCTTTCAATAGATAACCGTTTTCTGGGGATACAGCTTATCGGGTGGTGTAATGAGATGTTTTACCATCTAACATAAACATACATTTTATCAACTTTAATGATAAAATGCAAATTTGAGAAAACAAAATATGCAAAAAAACATGCTACAGCGCCTTTAGTGGAATTACTTTAGCTCTTTGGATATTTGACATTTGAAAACAATGATATACAACTATTTACATCATTTTCAGAAACGTTGTAACTCATCATTTCCTTTAAAAATGCATTAAGATGTGTACTTTGGAAGTTATTTATTTTGTAATGGTTTATGCGATTGCCATCATTTGCTGATTTTCGTTATTTAGTAACAATCATGATTCGTTGTTAAATTATCACCCTCCCCAAATTGATAAACGTGTAAACTAGCAACTCAATCTTTACACAAAGGTAACTTTGAATTCAACTCCTGAAATCACTAATGTCATCTGTCGTTTGTACCTACTCAACTTCTGGCTATCTATTGGTGTCATGTCTGTATTAGTTGGCATAGTATTCCATGATAGAGTCAGACATTATGAAATGAATAAAATACAATTTTATGTTTTAAAAACATTACTAAAGCCAAACAAGCATGGATACTACTGTCATAACTCGGAACACTTCTTATAGTCAAAAGGCATCTGATTTGCATTTGGTTCATTTGTATGAAATGTAGATCTTCAACCACTGTTTAATGTTATGGAAACGAATAGGAAGGTGGATGGCGGATATAGTTACAACTGTAACGGTGTAAGTTGTTATAATCGCGGTAAAATATAATAACTGCGTCTCTTTGATGCGAATTCACATTTAAAAGGTTTAGGGGTAGTCCAATCTATAATAATAATAATAATAATAATAATAATATACACTTGGAAACTAATTAAGCAACACCCGAGGTTGAAACTGAAATGTGGTGCTCTGGAATTGTTAGGATAATTTGAACGATGTTAACACCCCAGACAAATGGTTATTTAGCCACTCATTCACTGAAATAAAATTCCACCATATGCAAACTTGCAACATGTGAGCGAAAATGTGGTGGTACTCAATTTTTATCTAAATTAAGTATTGTCCTAGAAGAGAAACCACTCTTCAAACTTTAGAATTGATTTATTGTAAATAACAATTATTATTTAACCAAATTGATATTCACACACCAAAACATCTTTTATCATGTATGATAAGAAGCTTGACATACATTTAACGTCCAGTCCATTTTTTTAGTAAGCTTTACATTGACTTTGTTCCGTTTTCAACAATGAAATTTATGGATATATCCATAATTTTATTTCGGAGAAATGTCAGATATATGTATTTATCAACTATTTAGTTTTTCATAATTATACCCACGACCAATGGTTGGGGCTATATAGTAATGGCAACGATTCCTTCCCTCCCTCCTTCCATCTGTCTGAAGACATTTATTGTCCGATCGATTACAGAAAAAGTATTCCTCTCATCCTTTTCAAATTTGGCACATGTCTTCTTCACAATAGGGAGAGGTACAGTGCGAAATTAAAACCAAATTGGTGAATTTTGAATTGTTGGCGATTTTTTGTATTTTGTTACTTAGTCATATTCAGAGGTAGAGTGTCAGACCGATTACAGAAAACTATTTATCTCATCCTTTTCAAATTTAACACATCTCTTCTTCACCACTTGAAGACGTGCAGAGCGAAATTAAACACGATTTTAGGCTAAAATTTCTCATGAAACTTTCATTAAAAGCTACTTCTGTGTTGTTATTTGTTGACTTTATCATTTTCCTTTTCATGTAACGTTTACCAAAAGCTACTTCTGTGTTCTTGTTGATTTTACTTTTTTATATTTCCACTGCTTATATTTTGTAAAAGTAAAATTTTCTTTTCTTTCAGCCACACACTGCTGCATATTCCCCACTGTGCTTACAGGGGGTGTGTTTCCATGTACCTTGTTGTTGTTTCAGATCAATCGAATGAATCATTATGATTACTTAATTTCCAAAATGAAGTTGAAATCGGTGATAATGGCAGTAGTGTATTATGTTACCCCTTCCTTTTCAAGTTTTTCTTACTCCTATTTTTCCAAAACCACTTTTTTTACATGAAGAGATTTGTCCTACCCTTTTCACAAACACTTTAATCTTAGCAATTACATTTCATAGCTTATCAATCCTTAGGTGTGATGACACCCCTCTTTATAAGTAAAATAAAAATGTCAAACTTTAGGAGTCGGGGGTATGAGTGAGCCACGCTCACATGTTTGCTTGTTAAAAGATAATTTAGCTTTCTTTGCCGGACTCCCACCGAATATTAAGATTTAGTCGTCATGATATTAACGTGCAAACTAGCAAAATAATAATGTCTGCTCTAATGACGAGCAACGAACATAGTAGATGTTCAATGTTTTCTGTCACTGTTTAATCATTGTTTATTTCCAGAACAAAATTTTAAGTGACTCCGTCAGATCATTGAACAGAGGGAAATGTTCTGATCAAATGATGGAGGGTCTAGTAGCAACAGAGATTTCAATTAAATATTTATGTATTACGGATATAGATATTTGGTTTATAGATTTATATTTAATGAACAAAGTTGATATTCACGCAAACCTGTAACTATAAATCGATCTTTCTCTTTGTTTAAAATATCTTTTTCTTACCATGAAAAAACAAACATGCATATCAATGAAAATATTCAATAGACGAGATTTTTTTAATATATTTTGTATATGAAATCAAGAAGACATGCAGTAAGTTGTTGATTTAGATTAATACAAGCTTGTAATAGCCTTGTTTAAACATTTAATCAGGTCAGAGTTAAAGTATCAGTATAAAACCATTACCCATTCTCAATAAAATAGAAATAATGACCTTATCAATAAACGAAAATAGATTGCTAATTTGTATGATATTCATATCATTGTACGTCAGAAATAAAACTAGTAACTAAAAAAAAAAATTATCAAAGAAAACCACAAATGAAAGTGATATTTGTAGTTAGAAACATATGTTTTAACATTGTGTAAACCTTTGAAAATTCAGAACCCCGGAAATGATACACGTTACATATTTCTATTTTGTTAAAATAAGAAAATAGCATACAGAAAATATATTGAACTTTTCTTTTAATGAACATCTTAAAGGTTTTTTAACACGTTAAATGACAGTTGATTCTTCTGCAGAATATATACTTAGAAATATTAGATTATTAAGTTATTGGCAGACTGGAATAATCTCAAAGTGTACAACATATTATTACAAGTACCAGAAGATACCTAGAATTGACAGTCATAGTAGAATCGTCAAAGATAAAGGTAGGGTTACTACTTTTACCGCTTATTATGTTATAATTTCCCGCACATTTTAGTAACATTTTACCGCACCCCCTTATCGCTATTAACCGCACTAATATTTACTACATTTTATCCCGTTTTTATTACCGCACTTGTATTACAATTTACTACAGTTATTACATTTAACCCTCTTGAAACATAAACTCAGTCGGAGCTAGATTCGCAAGTTCATGTACTTTATCAGCTCTGCTCATTGATTCAACTTCTTGAAGCGTCGCCAATCTGATAATGATGCAGTTGATCATTCATAAAGTTATCCGCATCTCTTTACTTCAGATGTAAAGGATGCCACTAAAAAACTAAATATGTTGGCTTGTTTTCCTGTGTACAGCTCAGTTAATCGGTTTCAGTGGAGCTCAGCAATAATCAGAGTGACTCGCTGTATCGCCTCATGGAAAATGTGAGAGTTTGTAGTGTCTATTCCAAACACAGATACATGAGTTGTAAAACGTGTGCTTCTCTCTGTTCATCCGAAAGTACAATTAGCTAACTGTTTTAGAAGTAAATTCATTGTGACAGATAATCTAAAAAACTCCTAATGTTAGAGAGACACCAATTCTGACTTCTTTTTCAAACGAAACATTCTAGAAATCAAAACTCTCAATGGAACTCACCAACTATAAGTGTGTAGTACAGAGATCCCTCATCTGCAATGGTTGGTTCTGTTGAGTAGAACTGGACGGTGTGGGCAGTACACACACCACTCTGTGTGTTCAAGAAGAAGGAGACACAGTACTTATCTCTACCACAATCAATGGCACATGCAGCTGGGGATTCGACTCCAGATTTGGACCAAAGTGAAAGTTCAGTGACAGTAGTGTTCGACAAATCCTTTTTGTTAATCAACGTTTGATGTTTCGTACATATACAGTTTCCAATTTCGAAATAATATGTGAAAAAAATTACTATAAAAAGTCCATCGAAAATATTCACTTCCATTTCTTTCAAGTTGACTACATAAAGAGAGCTATATCCATTGAGACGACCACAAAAACAAACTCTCTCTGGTTCTTCATTGCAAATCTAGATTAACGGCCGACTCCCGGCACGGAACTGTCAAAGTTTGATGTACAAATCTGATTGACTACTGCGAGGAGGCAAAGGCAAAGACAGTAGTTCAGTAGCAGGTAGTATGTAGCATGTAGCACGATGTAGCATCCAGAGTATCAATAGTACGGACGAGATTCACTGAACATTTCAACCTGAACGAACCTGAAAGACAAAACGAGACGATAGAAAAAGTACAAGATGCAATGCATCAACCATATTGAATGCCTTCGAAAACTTCAAAACTGATGACGAATTTAAAGACAATGAAAACAACAACATTGGCAGCAGCAAATGTTTAGTTTGTTTATGTGTCATTTCGAATAACGACTGGAAATGTAGAGATTAAACATGAGAAGTATTTTAGACAAACCACTTATTAATCCCTACACTCACGAAAAACAATTGATTTAACAAACCACATAAATATATAACCTTACGCTCACGAATATCTGTAACGTTATGAAACGGGGTATATACCTCACCCTCACGAATATCGATTACTTTGCATTCACCAATCAGTCCCCTGTCCACATCGATTAGTTTCCTTCAAGAATAAAGAACTTCCGAAATTATTTTTTATTCATTTTCTATGTTGTTAACAAATAATTACAACTTTGCTCAAAGAGTGATTAGCAAAGTATTCTTTTATTCCCATCGTTTCCTTATGAAAAGCTAACACAGCATTTAAACAAAACATCCCTTATACCAATTATAATCAATTCATATTAAAAATGCTTTTATGCAGGGGTTGTTGTTATGCACTGAGAAAACAGATAGAATACAAAGTTTCTTTGTATTTTACATCAAATCAATATATATTTAACAAGACTGTTTAAAATCGAACTCATATTGTAATATATATCTCCTTTTCTGACATACTATTTACAAAGCGCTGTAGAGGTCACTAACATACATATGCAACATGTACATATGATTACATATGATTACATATGTATTAGAGCGTATTTACCAACATAAGTATATTGTACATTTTTTGAGATTACTTACATACAGCAGTCAATAACTCACAGTGTAAACAATAGAACAAACCTAAGCTATAATCAAAACAAAACTGGGAGGCAGTTGCAGCGGCGGCGGCAGAGGCGGCAGTGGCGGCGGAAATTGCACAAAAACTGGTAGCAGCCTTGGGATAAATTTTCAGCAACTGCCGCACGGGTCCCTAGAATATTTGACGCACAATTAAGTTCACACACAAAGCAAAAAAAGGTTTTTGATTGTGTTGTCATGTGTGAAACTGTAATGTTTATACATATTTTCTAGTTTTTGCCCTGGTCATTTAAAAGAATGCAAGAGTTTACAATGAAAATGTAAAAGTGTCCGAACCATTAAGCGTCTGTCAACAAACGTGACAAGAAACCCATCCTACTCTGAAAACAATGATCACATCTACGATCTGGAGGCTACCAAAGTCCTGTCCACCACACCTCACGCAAAAGAAAACTCCAAGAAGCGATTGACATTCGAAGGGAACAGCCTGTCATGAACCATGATCAAGGCATATTCCAATCATGTGCTTAGGATCAACATATCTAGTATTTTTATCTCCCGTCGGAGGCAAATCCGAGGTGCACCAAACCAAATCAATTGTTCATTCACACTGCCATGCATTCATTCCTGTTGGAGATCATCCGAGTAGTCTCTACCAATCAACACCTGAACTAGCGGCCAAAATAAACGCTACAGCATTTTCAACAGAGTCAAAAACCAAATACTGCTACCCTACAAAGTCAATTTCGAATGTCTTTCATAAGTATAAGTTTTGTAAAGAAGTATTGAACATTTCACTCATCATAGTATGATACTTAACGACAGCGGGTGCTAAATTCGCTATTTCAAGCTTTCTGTTGGACAAAGCGTTTTACATTTAAGTTGATAATTATAACATATATAAATTAAATTGATAAAAGATGTTCACAACACGTTATGCATCGTTACTGTAGGATGGCATAAAAAAAAGCAAAATAGACCTATTTCACTCTCACCTAGTTAAGGAGATTCAAGAACGACGATATTTTAAATGCATGTTTTTCGTAAATGAAATAATAAGGTTTTTTTACCATGTAACAACATGTAACTTCAGTGTATGTTTCAGTCGTATTTATTATTTGTGGATTAAACAATCTAGCTTTTTTTGTTGTTAGCGTTTCGTTGTGCTGCTAGTTATCAGCTCCAATCACCATCCAACCACTTCAACGTCATCTGCATAAACCATAAGCCTCTCTTACAATTTCACTACAGCTTATTGACCTCCCTCGGTTATCAATCTGTATAACTTGTATCTTCAATAAAGCCTACAGGCCACTGTTTATTCACCAATCAAGTATTTACTCCCCTCATAGTTGTATTACAAATCCTCAATGTATACCATTCTCATGCATTCTAATCTCCCTGATTGAGTTTCCTCACCATTGGTTTGTTTGTTATAAATGTATCTCATTTTGTTATTTCCTTACATTGCGTATGAGGAAGGAATAAGTATATACTCCTAAATGTCGTGTATTTTCACATAAAGGAGTTGTTATTCAGAAATATTCCTGTTCTTACAAGATTTACAGTTTCCAAACTACAATTTATACATGATGAAGGATATCTCAATTTTAGGAATACATTAAGCTACGTTTATACCTAAAATACCCCTTAAAAAAGATACAAGCTAAATGAAAATGCCTACAGAATATACCAAAACAGTATGCTAAATACTGCTAAGGGGATAAGAACAATATGCAAACCTCCTCGGGCCTTTAATTTAATGTTTTCTTTTATATGAAATATGTTGTAAATAAATAAATAAATAATAAATAAAAGTAAAATACAAAATCACAAAATAATGAAACTTGATTATAATAAAATGTCTACTTGAATGTCATTGAAAAATGTATGTGTGTATAATTATAAGAAGAATATGTGATGCAAACATATTTAATATCATCCTGTATAGCTAAAACGAATGGACATACCATCCTCTTGTAACAAAAAATGAGCGGACCTCTGCAAATAAAAACACGCAGACAGAGTCGGACATATCCCACAACAAATGGGAACAGACTTACGTATATTTATCAATGATTACAGAGCTTCATTTTAAATAAATCCTTAATAAATTCACACTATGAAATAATATTGTTCTACTTTCCAAGCTGAAATTATCTCAGTCCTATTGTTCTGGCCCTCGAGAATTCGTATAAACTGCCAGGCAAAAGAAAGTCCTCACTGGTATCGATTGATTCAATATTTATATGAATTCACATGCAATTGGTTATGGCAAGATACTTATCGGCAGTAGTTGAATGAATAAATTGGTGAATGTGGTTGAATTTTTAATAAAATATTTTTGTTGAACGAAGACAGGAGTCAGAAATGAAATGCCATTTTTATAATGTAGATGTGTGCGGAATGAGGCCCATTTATCAATGTTTACATAAATATGTCTTATATGTAAATGAACAGTTGTGTATCATCAAACATATTTTATAAGAAATCTAAAATTTAACATTTCATTGTAAAAGAAAATGTAGAAGTATTATATGACTGCTGGCTAAACACTTGTAATTTTCAGTTTTAGATTATGACATCGAAATCTTGAGATATTTGCAATTGAAAATCATACATATGATAAAATCAACTTAGGTGAGTTCTTTCTTTTGCCTGGTAGTTTATATATATGTACTCATGACCTATTTGGTCAATGAAATATGACAATACCTATGATGGCAATGCGCTCTACGTTGTTGTAATCAGAGTTACTAGTCGATATATTCTATTGTTCACCATGTGAGTTATTGACTACTCGGCGCTTTGTAAATAATATGTCAGAAATGAAATATATGATACAATATGAGGTCTATTATAAACTTTTCCTGCAGCCATGTTAAGCAGATATTGATTTGTTGTAAAATACAAAGAAACTGTGTATTCTATCTGTTCTCTCAGTGCATAACAACAACCCCTTCAGAAAATCATTTTGTAAATACAATTGATTACAAACAAGGACGAATTGTTATAAAGGAGGTTGTGTTTATATGCTGTATTAGCTTCTCATGAACAAACGATGGGGAAAGTAGACAACTTTGCTAATCACTAGTTGAGTAAATGTTTGATTGTTTGTTAACTTCAAATGAAAGAACATAAATAATCATTAAAAATGAAATTTGGAAGTTATTTATTCTGGAAGGATGAAGGAATCGATGAAGACAGGGGAGTTATTGGTAAATACAAAGTGATCGATATTCGTGAAGGTGAGATATATAATCGCTTTGTTAAAGTTATCGTGAGCATAGGGGTATATCTGTATGTTCTTTGTTAAATCAACTGTTATTTACGAGTGTAGGGACATACAAATGGTTTGCTAAAATACTTCTCATCATTTGTAATCTCTACATTTCCAGTCGTGATTCGAAATGGCACATTAACAAACTACACATTTGCAGCTGACAATGTTGTTGTTTTTAATTTTCTTAAACTTCATCATCTGTTTTGGAGACTGCAACGGTAGTTGTTTTTCGAAGGGATTCAATATGATCGATGCATTCCAAGATACTGCAATATTGGATCTGAAACTTTGGTCGAAATCTGGAGTCGAAGTCCAAGCTGCATGTGCCAGTGATTGTGGTAGAGATAAGCACTGTGTCTCCTTCTTCTACAACACACAGAGTGGTGTGTGTACTGCCCACACCGTCCAGTTCTACTCAACAGAACCAACCACTGCAGATGAAGGATCTCTCTACTACACACTTCTAATGGGTGAGTTCCATTAAAAGTTTAGATTTCTATGTCGCGTTCGGAAAAGAAGTAAACACTGGTGTCTCTGTAAAATTTAGGAGCCTTTTAGTTTATTTGTCACATTGCCTTCACTTCTAAACCATTTATCTAATTGAACTTCCAGGTGAACAGAGAGAATCTCACGTTTTACAACTCATGTATCTGTGTTGGGCAGGGAATGACCATCTAAACCCTCACGTTTTCCAGTCATGAATAGGGTCATTCTTACAGTTAGTCACCCTGATTGTTGCTGAGCTTCACTGATAGCGATCAACTGAGCTATACAAAGGAAAACAAGCCACTGTTTATTTAGCATAAAAGTTTAAGTTTTTAGAGGCATCCTTTACATTCGAAGTAAAGAGATGCAGATAACTTAATGGATGATATAGCACTGCCCTTGTTGGTGCTCCATGGTGGGTGGGGATCCAGGTTGATGAACATTTTCCCGCCTAACATTACTCGTACAGGTAATAAACGACCTTTATCAATGAATGATAATCCCTCTTCTGATGAGGAGGTAACTTCATCACAATCAAATAAATCTTCAAAAACTGCAACAAAATTTTCTACAAATTTAAAAACATCTCCAAAACTCAACTAAAACTTGAACAGATTCAACCACTTGGCTTTCGTTCTTGGTTATATCGTCCATTGATGATGAACCACTACGCCTTAATCCTTTCGCCCCTGCCAAGACCATTCAAGGTCTTGCTGGTGATGTGAAGGATGTGAAGAAGATCAGGAATGGCTATCAACTTGTGGAAGTAAAATCAAAACAAACAAGAAAAAGGAAAGCTTGGGGCACCTGGGTAGATGTAGTGTATGGAACGTGAGGCGGTGATTTGTTAGTGGGAGGTGATTCCAGGTGAATATGGGTGCTGGATATGGACTGGATGGATGTCTGACAATGTATGATGAAAGGGTTGAGGAAGAACATACAATTAAGGGAGGAAGTATTGCGTGAGGAAAAGCTGAAGGAGTAATTCTTTATTCTATTCTATATTTCGGTTTAGCTAGTTTTGTATTGGAACCTTCAACAACTGTATGAAACCGTATCTTAATAATTTCACTTCAAGTAACATATGCAAATTTAATTTAATATTGTCATAAATAAGAGTTCCTCGCATAACTATATCGTTACATTTTGAGTTATTTTTGACATAACAAAGGTTGGCGTTAGACCTACTAGTGTAACATCTAACAGGTGACGTATGCTTGCATACACATGTATTACCTGAGATAAGTTTTACTCACCCATTCTCAATGAAAATGCACAAGTAAATATATCCATTTTACAAAATTCGAAAGTCTGCATAAGAAGTCCTGATTGGTGTTGTCCGATGGTCCTCTCCAAACATCATAACATGTCAATATATCTTATTTTGAAGAATTTTCTGTAACAAATTAGAGCCTTATTAACTATTAACATAGGATTTGAATGTTATATATATTTGTCTTAATGTCTAGATCAAGTGTTATTTGTTAGAAATTTATAGACTGGCATTTCAATTGTTTTAATTATGTTTTATGATTTATTTTCTCTCCTTAGAATTTGTATCCTACGCTTTGTATAAATAATGCAATATCACATGTTTACAGTCAATTATCACAAAGACCTCAATCGGATGCATTATTCCAAAAAAAGTATCACCGAAAGGATTCGGACTTGTTGTAACCCTAAGGACAAAATGTAACGGGAGTTCAAAGACAGCACCCAACGCACAACACAATTCAAAACCGTGTGTTATCATATCAATGTAAAGCTCTCAAATAAATATATCAAGTTACCGTGTGGCGATTATTCTTTTAATTTTTAGATTTTAATCTATGGAGACCAACTCTATTACATTGCCTTCGCTAACTCGACATCAGCAAAATTTTTGAAAAGTAGGTCAGTGGCTATGTTTGATTCGTTTCATCGGCATATACACCGACCAAGTGACCGGAGTACATGCACCGTTCTGAAGCCAGGCTTAAAGTTAACAAGTGTATCGGCGTACAAACAGAAAGACGTCATCATCCCTCAAACTAGCTTAAATTAACATGTCATTTAAATGAGAAAACTTTTTAAAAAATTACTTCCAAACATGAATTGACATTTTATTAGAGTGTTAGCCATTGTTTTAAAGAACCAGTATTATTCTTAAATAAATCACTTCGTCAAAGTATCTAGTTGTCAAATGCAAAGTCAAAGAAAATATAGTTATTAAATGTCGCATGGATAGCATTTGTAAGCCATTATACGCCACCTTCGCCTGTCATTTCAAACCGAAGCATTCGAATTACGCCTTAGGCGTACGCCGGTTTCAACATTTTCGGCGGCGTATGCCGGGTGTTGCGCCGGGTCCCGAATCAATCATAACCAGTAAAACTGTTAACCAAACGGAACGTAGTTTCCGATTCTGGAATGCCAAATAATGTACTTAACTTATAGAAAAGCACTTTGTTACTTGTGATATTGATTTGAATTGCAGATTACAAGTTTATCATTGATTCTAATGAAACATTGAAGAACAATTCTATCTATATGACAAATATTGATAATCAAAATCCACATTTGTTTGTGCCAATTATTTCGGATTACCCACAATGTCACTAGGTTCATAATTTGCTACAGCTTTGGTCATTGGTCAATAGAATTTCAAAGATACTAAGACAACGCATATCATTGGCTGAAGGTTCTATTTGAAAATTCCAACAGTATAAAGGGAGAAATTCACCTTATTACTGCTTGGGGCGTATGCGCCCCAAGCAATATACCTGTTAAGGATATTCCTCACACATCTCTAAATAACAGCAAAGCCATCATCTGGGACATCGCTGTCTCGAGGAATCATCTATCAAGGAGGAGGGCAACATCATCAAGACCTACACCTATCTCTTGACATTCTCAACTCCAAAAGCTCCAAAAACAGTTTATGCAGGGTAATACAAACTCTCCACCGAACTATATATCCCTTACCCTCTCCGTTGCTAGAAGTTTGGCCATGGAAGCAACACTTGCAGAGCTGATCATCGATGACCATGTTTGTCCTCGCTGTGGCGAAAGCCGTCCAGACGTCTGCAAGGAGTTGCCGAAATGCTGTGGTTTGAGTGCCCGCGGTGGCAACAGGAGTCTAAAATACTCAAAGTGAAATTAACTCAAAATATATCTTTTCTGGAAGCAAAACGCCTGGTTCTTGAGGGTCCCAAACCCTCATACTCAGTATCCTCAGCACGTGTAACTAAATTCTCTGTGTCAACTCAGACGGACATTGAGTGGGTGAGTGATCCCCAAATTCAACACACCCTTTGCAATGCAACATCTTAAACAAGGTACCATGGTACTTCTGTACTTTAAAGCGCCTGTAAAGTTGACAGGATCTAAAATACCTCCAAAAATAACCCAAAAGTCAAATCAACTCCAGGCAATCAACCTCAAAAACTAATAACTCTATAAAATCTAACCGCACTCACGAATGCCAAAGGAACGCGGTCGAGATCCACAGCAAGTTTGGATCTCTCCACCTTGGATCTGATGATGTTCTTATGGACGCTTCAGACACAACATCTCTTAACAACTCCCCCAAGAAGGGGCAGAGGGGTTGGTCCTCAGATGGACACCTTTCTCCAATAAAACTCATGTGTAATTGTTGATGATTTAATGTCAATTTTAATGACTTGGGCCAGTTAGCCCAAAAGTATAACCCCTAAGCTATTTGCCTTCAGGAAACGCATCTTAAAGAATCTGATAAGATCGCAATGAGACCATTCACTATTTACAATTCTTTCTCCCCTTCTGCTGATAGGGCAACATTTTGGTACGAGATTGAATTTTCCACAGGGAAGTTTCTTTAAAAACTCATTTACAAGCTGTTGTCGTCAGCTTATCATTATTTAAAACTTTAACTCTCAGCTCTTTAAACATTCCACCATCTCAAGAACTTACTTTAAAGATCTTGATCAACTTGTTAATGAATTACCGAAACATGTTATTATTATTAGTGACTTCAACAGTCACAATGCGATCCCCTAGAAGTAAAAGACTCGAAAGTTTCATTACTCAAAATAACTTATGTCTACTTAATGATAGCTCAGACACATATCTACATCTTGCTACAGGATCACATATAGCTATAGATTTATCAGTAACTGATGCATCCCTTTTTCATGACTTTTCATGATCCGTCCATGAGGATACAAGTGGAAATGATCACTTCCCCATTGTATAAGAACTCTAATCACCTTACCCCGAGGAGCAGAATCCACATTGGAGATTTTCTAAGGCTGTGCTGATTAGGGTACATTTCTACCCTATGCTGTGAGCGTATTATATATGATGTAATACTTTATGCAATTGATCCTGTTGTTCTCTAAAGGTCTCATCGATGTTGCAACTGAAACTATCCCTAAAACCTCGGCAAATCCATGCATTCACAAGCCATAGTTTAACAAAATCTGTGATACTGCCATTAAGGCACGTAAAAACGCTGTGTTACATAACTGTCTCTAAGATCAATTCCAGAACACCTATAATCACAGTCTGGAATATGATTAGTAGAATTAAAGGCAAAGGTTCCAAAACTACATTAAACATCTCAAGGTCAACGATGACCTTCTGACATTGCCAATAAGTTGGCTGAAACAATTTCTAAACATTCTACAAATTATGTCAAAATTACAGAAATACCAAAAGGTACAGGAAAAACAACCACTTAACTTCAAATCCGACAATGGAGAACACTTCACCTTGTCAGAGCTTAAAACTGCACTTTTTAAAGCTCATAATACAGCAACTGGCCCTAATGAAATCCATTATTCATAATCAGCTTCTAAACCATTTACCAGAACCTTGCCTTGAGGTATTTAAACATATATTGGAATAGGGTGAATTTCCATCATGTAGGCACAATGCTACAATTGTGCCTATTCCAAAACCCAGGAAGAATCATACAGATCCTTCCAACTGTCGTCCTATAGCTTTAATAAGATGTGTTTGTAAAACTATGGAACGGATGATCAATGATCATCTAGTATGGTACTTAAAAACTAATAAATTACTTGCTAATATACACAATGCTTTGTCTATCTTTTTCGATTTAGAAAAAGCTTTCTACCTTGAAGCATGGCATCCTAAAAGATTTATTTGAATTTGGTTTGCGAGGTCGTATGCCTAATTTTATATCTTTTCTTATATTTTATTTAACTTTCTACATGACCGCCAAGTTAAAGAGTGCGTGGGATCCTCCTTTCGGTTTTCTTTGATCAAGAAATGGGTGTCCCACAAGGTAGCATTTTATCTGTCACACTATTTAGCATCAAAATTAATAGCTTGGCTTTTTAAGTTTTAAATGATCATATAGATGGTTCACTTTTTGTGGATATCGGAGTTTCCAAATATAAGCATTAATCGACGTCAGTTACAGCTCTGCCTCAACAAAATACATAAATGGTCGTTGGAAAACGGCTTGAAATTTTCAAAGGCCAAGTTTCTTGGTCTAACTTTTGATAATTAATTATCTTTTATCCCACACATTGAAAAACTTAAAGCTAAATGCTTAAAGGAATTAGACCTATTAACGGTCATATCAAATTATAAATGGGATGGAGATGAATATACTCTTCTTCATCTCTACAACTGCGTATTCATTCCTGAATATCAGCAGTTGTATGCCTTAAATCCTTGAGCAATTCCACCCCTCGGAAACCGTCTTCAACAACATGTTGAACTTTCGGATATCAAACTCACAAAAATAGCAGAGCACGGTTTGCTTACCAATCCACTATGGCAGTTGGTCAAGCCCTGTGTCAATCTCTCTTTAACTGTAGATAAAAACAATCAAATACAATTCAATTAAAATGCTTTCATTGAAATTCGTAATCAATTCTTTGATTACAAAGCAATATATACTGCTGGTTCAAAGGATGGGTCGATTGTTGCATAAGTAACTGTCATACCTTCAACAACATTATGCTTCCCGGCTGCATGACAGCACCAGCATCTTTACTGCAGAAGCTAAGGTCCTCCTTAAGGCTGTCCATCACATAAAAAATCGAAACTTTTTAAATATATCATCTTCTCAGACTCACTTTCCTGTCTAAAATCAATTTAAAAATTGCAAATTACCCCATTATCAGGGATATTTTAACACTTCATAACACTTGTGTCCAATGCGACATCGTCTTTTGCTGGCTTCCTAGCCACATGGGTATAATAAGTAATAACAAAGATGATGCAACAGTTACAATGTACATCAACTTTAAATTTCAAAAATATTTCTCCTGTTAAAGTTCCTTATACAGATTCCAAACTTGCAATACAATATTTCATTAAGCAACGTTGGGGTCGCAATGGGACCAACAACAATACAATAGACTGCATACTATACAACCTTTTTTAGGTTATAAATCTCTCGCCTCAATTACCAGACAGGAAGCCTGTGTCCTGTGACGATGTCGTATTTGACACACTCACATCACTCATTCCTATCTTTTAAAAGGCGAGGTTTCCCACGTTGTATTCCCTGCCAATGTGCCCCCACTTTTAAACACATTCTATGTGAGTGCAGGGAGACTGCACAATTCAGGGAAACATTTTACCCTAAAATCTCAATAGATAAAGTTTTTATTCACTTCGGGGAACACCGTGTTTTAGACTTTTTAAAGACAATACATCTTTTTGATGAATTTCAATATTTCTAAATCTGCTTTTATTAAAACTTGCTATTAATAATTAAAAATTTGCTGATGTTTTAACGACCTTCGTATCATTTATTTATTACTCAATGAAATCAAATAAATTGCCGCTAATTGCTGCAATACTGTTAAATTAAATTGTTAAACAATAACTCACTCACTCATTTTCTCACTCTGTGTGTCCCACTCACATTTTCTCACTTTCGGTGGCTTTCTCTCATTCAGTTCACTTAATGCTCTCTCTTTCGCTTTGTCTTTGTCTCATTTTCGCACTCTGTAATACTCTCTCTCTCTCATTCCGTCACTTTGTGTATCGTCCTCTCATCTATTGCTCTCTCTCTCTCTCTCTCTCTCTCTCTCTCTCTCTCTCTCTCTCTCTCTCTCTCTCTCTCTCTCTCTCTCTCTCTCTTTTTAGTGTTCACTGGCAGGAAATCTACCTAGAGTAGTGAGAGTAAGGAAACTGATACAAATGTATGGAAAAGGAAGCAGTCTTGCAATGGAACTAAAGGGAAAGTTTGGAAAAAAGTGGATAAATTACATGATGTTCATTAAAAGAAAGTTCAATATATTTTATGTATGTAATTTTCTTATTTTAAAAAGATAACCGTATAGTTAATCATTTCCGGGGTTCTGAATTGTCAAAGGTTTAAACAGTGTTTAAACATATGTGTCTAACTTGTTACAAATATTATTTTCATAAGTTGCTTTCTTGGATAAGAGTTCTTTTTAGTCAAAAGTTTTAATTCTCATGTAATTTGAGATCAGGACTGTTATACAAAACAGCAATCTTTATTTTCGTTTATAGATAAGGTTATTATTTTATTTTCCGTTAAAACTGGGTAATGGTTCTATATTGACTCTGACTTGGTATAATGATTAAAACAAGGCTAGTTTTAAGCTTGTATGAATATAAATCAACATTGTACTGCATTTCTGATCAGCCTTCTGATTTCTTAATAATTATAGTATCTATTATTTTGTAAAAAACATATTGTTAAATAAATATTTCATTGAGTTGTCTGTATGCATTTTTGATGGTTAGAAAATGATCTTTTAAACTAAGTGATAGATCGATTTCTAGTTACATGGTTGAAACGTCTTTTGGGTGAATATCAACTTCTTCAATACACAGTTGAAGCATACTCAAGGGGAAAGGCTACATACTAAATATCTATATTCGTATTTCATCAATTTGTAATGCATGATATTGAAATCTCAGTTGCTACTAGACTCTTCATTACTTCATCAGAACATTCCCTCTGATCAATGCTTTGACAGAATCACTAACAAAATAAATTATTGTCGTGGAAATACACCATGATAAAATGGTGACACAAAAGATATAACATTTATGTTGCCTATCATTGGAGGAGACAATTTATTCGTTTGCTATGATTAACAGTGGGGAAAAACTCTCACTCTTCCTTAATGACCGCCTAATGTGGTTTATTACCATATCTCTTTCAAAAACTGGTTGCTAGAGAACGATGTCAGATATGTATATGTATGTGTATATATGTTAATGTCATATGTTAAAATCTTAATATTCGGTTGGGTCGTGCACAGAAAACTAAATTGTCTTTAACTCTCACGAATATAAACGTGATTGAAAACTTACATTTAAAATGCCTATGTTGTCGTTTTGGCATAAACGTACTGTAAACTGAAAGGAAATTTTAACACTGTCACAAATCCTGTATAGATGTGTTTTATGAAACACCAACAGTATTCAAATGAAGTTCCATGGTTATGCTGCATTCACAACCAATATTGGATTAACTTAATTATGTGTTAATCCCTCCCTTAATTCTACACACTGGCTGGTCTTTGAAGCAGGACTGTTACTGATCAGTTTTAAAAAGTTTGTTGTTTAAGTTGTTAAAGATCTTGGTGTATCTCATGATCCTGAACTTTCTTTCGATCAACACATTACTACTACTAACAATAATAATTTACATAAAAAAAACCTTGCATAGCACCCAACTTCCAACCAGGTGGCTGCTCACTGATGCGCTTTACAAGTTACCAATTGCTAAGTAGTGGGAGTCATGAAATAACAAATCGTTGTGTTGTTCTCTGGCTACTGACCAATCAGCGTTGAGAATCACTAAAGAGCACATGTGCGAATATCACAAAAATAATCACCTGTGTATCCTAAACCGTATGGTTAATATCATGATATATGCCACTCAAACATCAGGTTTCTTTCCAGACAAGCGTGACTGTGCTGAGATACTGAGCAACAACCCGGATTCTCCAAGTGGAGTCTACTTAATCAACCCTACAGACGGTGTCGGACACTTCAGAGTCTACTGTGACATGACCACTGATGGGGGCGGTTGGACGGTAAGCTAGATATGAAACTTAAATTTAAATAACCTGAATATATTTTGAATTGTTTGAAGTTATGTTGACATGACAGACGAAATAAATTGGATGTAAAATGTACAATTGAATGTTTCATTTGACATTAGCGAAACCGTTACAAATTCAAGGTAGCTTATGAAAATCAAAATAGCTTCTGAGTACCGTGAATATGTCATGACAGTCCACAGGTCACATGGAAAAAATGGAAGGTAATCCAGAAAACATTCCTTTTCTTAAGGTGATATTGGACGATGAAACAAAATAGTTTAGACCTTGCTTATTTTTTTCAAAAAAGCAAGAATATCATGTCTTTAATCCAAAAATATGGGGGTCACCGAATGATTTTAGCAGTTATTGGTATTACTATTAACACCAATTTGACCAATGTAACCTATTTAAATGAAGCATGCACTTTCAACAATTAAACTCAGAAACCTTTCAGATACAATTTTATCACATACGCGGACACATAGCAAGTTTATATTTTATGACATTGTTAACGGAAATAAAATAAAATTAATCAGGTTTTTTTAAAAAAGGCATTTGTTCATCGATTTTCGCATGTTCAACAGAATTTTTCAGTGACACACATATTTTAGATATTGCTAAAACTGTAATATGATGAGCGCAGTTGAATAAACAAACGAATTCAGAAATAATATAAGGGGGTCACCGAACGTCACCCTAAACGTCATTTTTTAAATTACCTCCATAAACGTAATGTCACGGCTGTATTGGTCAATTCAAGGGTAACTTTGACGGCCTTTCATGTAATTATAATATCGTACTAAGAGTGCTTGGTGGAAGATTAACTATCAGTTAATTACACAAGGCGATTATTATTCATCACTTACTGGCGAAAACACACATAGTAACATATTTACCGCGAATACAGATGTCGGTAATGACATGCAGCATGTTGTAAAATGGTCACTAAAAAGGCATTTGAGTAATTTTAAGTGATTTCCGTTAGTTTATTAATACATCTATGCTTCAAACAATGTAATGCATATATTTTGAGACGTATTCACAAAAATAAACTGTTGTCGCAAAATGTTCCTGTAAGTGAGTTCGATTTCTTTCTCCTATCACTCCTTAAGAAATTAAGAGTAATTGCAACTCCCTTTCATTAACATTGAACATACGTTAGGAGACCGCAGGCATTGATTTGCCATCAATTAATTGTTCCGAATGAGTGGATCCATAAAGATTTCCGTCTAAGACCAATAAATGACCTCCTATTAAAGAGCCATCAAGGATGTTGATGGATATATCGAAAGATTGCCAAAAATCTTAAATATATACACTAAATTTTTCATAAAATTTTCGAACCAAAATAAGCCAAGAAACTGCACTAATTAGTAAAGGTATTTTCCAGTCTAAATATAGATCTAGTCTTGTTATTACTTTCAAGCGCAAATCATTGTGGTCTTGCTCGCACAGTGTATACAATGACACGAAAGAAAATAAAGTTTGTGAGCAAAGAAAGAAATCGAAATATATAATTTTTGGCGGTTATTTATTTACCATTTCATTTAATTATGTATTTTCTACAGATATTGGAATAAAAAATTTACCCAACTAGGTATTTTGCTTGAATTTTATAATCAATGAGAATATATTTGTCATAATTTGCGGTCTTAGCTCAATAAAAAAAAAGAATTTGTATGTTTTCATTAAATTTAGAATCATTGTTTATAAAACAATCGTCACATTCAGTAATGTGTGACATTGGTAGCCTAACTTCCAAGAGAAGCACGTGCAGCCCGTGGGTTTCTATGGCGACTTGCGCTAAAGACGAGCCTTCATGCTTCGGAAAGGCATGCTACTGTGTAGTACGTTTTATGCAATAAAGGGAATTCTGTTTATATGACGTCAGATACCCTTGGCGCGCGCTACTCGAAGGGGAACCTATCTTTGAAACAAAATGTCATTACATTGTCGTGATATGAACATTATTTATCACATGTCATTTTGTAGATAAAAGATTTCTCTAGCGAGTGTATATATATATAGTGTATATTTTCCACAAATAAGTTTGTATTTGAAACACTAACATCCTTGATGGTTCTTTAAGATATTATGAACGGCTGTCTTGCAAATATACTAGTGACTGGAATTTAACACTGGGAGAAATCAAGGGCCCAATGAATGAACAGGAACCAGTAGGTCAGTGTATATTGAAGTTATTTATGTCTATTGTAAAAGTATATTGTGAAATATGAAAACTGTTTATTTATGTCCAAATCATTTTTATTAGGACACTTAAAATATATTTATATATAATTGTTTGTAAGAAGTTTTGTTTGGACCATGTATGCTAAATGTTGTATTTCCCAAGGAAAAATCCCGCTAATGCTGTTGTATGGATCAGAGGAATGGAGATTTAAAAGTGACAAGAATATAGAAAAAGTACATACTAAATTGTTTAAATTCGTTTTAAAATCCGCATATAAAGTTTCTAATAGATTATCCTGGCTGAATGTGGACGTTTCCCTTTATTCATCAATGCTCGTTGTCGGGCAATATCAATCTAGTTAAGATTAATAGGACAACCACATGGTAGAATATCCAGAAACAGTGACGACCTTTTAAAGAAATTGGATGACACGGGAGATAGAAATTGGGCCTCATATGTACGTGAACTATTGTTTCAATGTGGACTTTGGCCACGTCTGGATATGTTTGAGATAGGGATTCCCTTTTAAAACTGCTTAAGCAAAGCTGTAAAGATATATACCAGCCATCCTCGGTTACCCATGGTTTTATTTATGCTCCGTTACTCTCCACTATATCACCCATGGGAAACCTTATCAGGGGAATCTGTTCTCAAATTACCCTCCCTTGACGAAGTCAGTAACCAAAGAAAATGCTCAATGGGTTAAGACGGAAATGGCCAAGGGAGAAAACCGGTGACGGATGGCTAACACAATGACCTCGCTTGCTTTGAAACGTCATGAACTGTCATTGGCTCGCGGGTCAAAGCTGCGAAGCGGTTTTATTGGCTCACGCCAGCCAAGGGTGGGTAATTTAGATTTCTCTGATGAAATTTCCCATGGGTGATATAGTGGATTGTAACTGAGCATATATAAAACCATGGGTAACCGAGGATGTATACCAGCAAGAACGGTTCCAACTTCCATGATGTTTGTTCGTCAAGTAGTATTAGTAAGTATGCATATATACATGTATACATGTACGCAGAATTAAACTATGTGTAATGGACATAACTTTAAGGTTAAAACTGCACGATTTTCTAAACAGTCACATAATGAAATTACCACATGCAGCTACTGTAACCTCACAGAGGATGAATACTGTACTGTTGGAATGTCCACAATATTCAGGTTTAAGATGTAAATATTTACCTCTTTATTAATATAAGTACCCAACAGAAGAAAAGTTTAGTGCCTTTTAACAACGAACGACGTACAACTACTGTACAAATTAGTCCTATTACTTTACCATATAAACCTCAACAGAGCAAGTCTACAATAACTTATCATATATTTTGTTATGTCCATTGTCATTGTGCTATTTGGTACTACATTGTAGCGCTGCAACTGTATTATATGTATATACATTGTACTATTGGTCTCCGGGCCACATATACTAATGAACTGTCTGTCTGAAAAATGATTATATAGACAGTCAATACTGTATTAGTGCAATATGCTCATCAGGAATATTTATACAACGCACGTAGAAGGTTTCAGAAGATTTATAAAAAATACTACCGGATGAGTTGATTTCAGAACAAATGTACCCTATTCGGGTCGGATCGACATAGGAGCTGCGCCACCACATGAGCCCTTCCGTTTCACCCAATGAGTGAATATCGATAATCACTTATACAAAATGTATGTGCGTCCAATAGTTTAAATCAGTATATAATTGACGTTTGACTTAATAACGACTTGTTAAAGGTTTTGAAGCAAAAGCTCGGAATTTGCCTTTTGTTTGACTACGCATGCCAAATGTAGTATTTGCCAAATTTGTCAATACTTCGCCCATTTGCAGGTAATGCTGTATTAGTGCAATTGAAGTCACAGTTAAGTGGTAACGTTACATCAACAGGTGTTCCAGAGACGCCAGGACGGCAGTGTTGACTTCTACAAGTACTGGGATGATTACAAGGATGGGTTCGGACAAGTTGATGCTGAATTCTGGTTGGGTGAGTTGATAATGAGTTTGATATAATTCTGAAGAGGAAATATTATTGCTATTATGAATAAGTTTAAATTAAAATAGAAAGTGTTGTCCATGCTGATAAACTGAATTGATATTATCTTATTATGCCTTTGACCTCATCCTGATCCATCAGAGTGTGTTGATTATTCCAAGGATCCTGAAAATCCATTCCAACATTCCATCGGATCAACATAAATAACCAGCCAATGAAATTACACAGTCACGTTATATTGTCCGAGCATAGATAAGAAGACCAATGAGTGACAATCACATTTCAAAATCATGATATTCATTGACTAACATGCATTACATGCAATCAGGGAATTGGAAAATTTAATTTTAATTTAAAATTATCCGATTGACCATGCTGTTTGAAAATAAGAAACACTACTACTAGACCATATTTCTTTCACAACAACTCACTATTCCTGTATATATATTGTTGGGAGTGTATGGTCGATATAAGAACAATTGATGATGATGATGATGATGATGATGATGATGATGATGATGATAACAATGATGATTGTACATGCATTTCAGTGAAGAGAAAACGTGCATTACGTTTTAAGAAAATCATCATAATTTATTTTTTTTATTTCAGGAAATGACTTTATCAATCGATTGACTTCTCAACTTTCATACAAACTGAGAATCGACATGAGGGACCAGGAGGACCAATCAGGGTACGCCACGTACTCCACATTTCATGTTGGAAACGAGGCTAACAACTACCGTCTCACGGCAACTGGATACACTGGAGACAAAGGTAAAACAATGAAATAATTTTAAAAGAGATAGTCATATCGGAATATAAGAATAATAAATGAATTGCAAGGAATTACGGATTATCTGTGCCTAGTTGATTATGATGATACACTTCCTCCTAGATTTAGCGAGGAGTTTGAGCATCGAGTTAGTTATTGTTTTTCTCACCCAAGATAAACACAACGAGAATTAACAATCTTAGATTAGACTGTAAAATACAAATTGTACTCATACGCCATTCATAATATGAGCACATTTAAATTCTAATAGTTCGCTATTTGCGCTCTTTTTTTAAACTGTTGAATTGTATTCTCCAAAAAGAATGTCTGACATAATTAAAAAAAACTCATTTATGTTGAAAACAATGTCGCAGAATGAAAAAAATTACTAAAACGTGAAGTTGCAATGCAAGATAGGAGTGTAATAAGTACTAATTACGTCACTAAATGACGTTATGGTTAATGACGTCACAAAGTCATGACGTCACGGTAGTGCAGTCGGTGTCTTTTGCATGATGCTTCGCCTTGAAAGTTTATAAAGGTAAATACGGTCTCGGCATCACAAATTGGTCTGTTGTTTATGTTTAACTGAGGTGTGATTTGAAGGGGTAAGCTATGAAATTGCTCGAATTGTTCAACTATGTGATTAAGCCAATATAGGACAGCTTTACAAGTAATGAATGGGCGTAGTAGTTCCGTCAATCCATCAAAATACAATTGATTTTTAGAAAAAAAACTGTTATTCCCATTAACAATGTGAACATTTCAACACCAGGCATATCTTCGTCAGCTTGGAGAAGAAATATAAATATTAAGATTAGGATGAGGTTTCTGAGGTGAAAAAGTATCAAGATTTATCATATGATGGACGGTGTTCTCAGCAGGATAAAGCTAACATATGTACCGTTGGGCTCATATGCAGCTGCTGGTGCAAATTGTAGAGGTTAAGTGACAGAACCATTTTTAGCTCATCATGTCTAAAAGGCCCGATGGCATCCGTCTGGCATCCGTCCATTCGTCCAACCATCTGTAAACATAATCTGCTAACATATTCCTTGGTCAGATGGGGATTCTAAACTGTAAACTTGGTGAAACTCTGGCCCAAAATAGGGTCACAGGGGTGACGACCATAACAACCTAATATCATCTTCTTTTCTAGTACCAAAAGATCTAGAAAGCTGAAATGTTGTGTGCAGACTCCGTGACCACTGGGGATTCTAAATTTTAGTTTTGGTGACCCCGTGACCTCAAATCTAGATCAAAGGGCTCATAACCTAAAAACTTATAATTATCTTTTTCTCAAGTACGAAAGGCTCTAGAAAACTGAAAGGTTGTGTAGAGACTCTGTGACCAAAGGGTATTCTATACTGTAGATTTAGTGACCCTGTGACCCCAAATGTGGATCAGCAGAGCCAGATCATGACCTAAACCCTCTTTTTCTTGTTAACAATGCATTACTTGAGATAACTTAGATCTTCAACCTCAGATAATAAATCACTGAAGTCCTGATGAGCTACTGAACGCTGATAATGTTGTCGCGTATTTCAGTCAATCATGTAGTTGAAATGATCTTGTTAATTAATGGTCGCTCTGGGCGGAAGTTAATAACTGCTCCCTGCCCCAAGGCATCTTCATCCTCGATAATCCAGCGCTATTGTTCCGATAAATCTACACACAAGCGCTGGAAAACAGTAAGGGTATTTATCCCTAACCTAGTTACCTCCTCTTGGGTCCATGTTATCCAATCAGAAACGAAACGCAGACACTATCTGCGTAAACAACTCGACCAATCAAAACGCATCACTACCGTTGTTTATAGAAACAAACATGGCGGCGGCCGACTCACTCGATTACGATAACGTTTGTAACAAATTCAGCGTAGAAAACCTGACAGAAACTCAAAAGAAAGTTTTAAGAAGTCTGTACGAGAAGAAGGGTGTATTCATGTCCACCAAAACGGGTGGAGGAAAATGATTAAAATCCCTGTGCTACCAGGCGTTCCTGACACGAGAGTGCTTGTTATTTCACCCTTGATTTCAAGTGATCTCATTGGTTGTTGGAAAGCAAGCGTTTCGCTGAGTCATTGCGAAGGGAGGTAACTAGGTTAAGGATAAATACCCTTACTGTTTTCCAGCGCTTGTGTGTAGATTTATCGGAACAATAGCGCTGGATTATCGAGGATGAGGCATCTTGGGACGATCTGTCATGGCCGAAAGGCAGGTTTTGTTTTAGGAAGATAAAAAGTCTGTGAACCCGATACACCACACACAGGATAGCTCAAGGATTTATATTAATGTTGTTATGAGAATGTGTTTTTTGTTACATAATATTGAAAAACTAATTTTTTAGTTTGGGTCACTATGAACTAAACTTGAATTTAAATTCGCCGCATGGAGTTAGCTCCCTTCCCTTCTCGGACCTTTTTTTCAGGGAGTTTCTCATCCTCCATGCAGGCGGTCTGCGCACCTCAGACTTCCTCCTTCGTAGTGCTTAGAGACCCTGCCACTTACCGTTCCCTCCACCTGCTAAAATTTAGCAGAAATTTTAGGAGATACGAGAAAGATCGAGTGCAGTGCTGTTATTTTAAGTTTGTTTATAAATTTAGATCTTTCAAAATATAACAACTTCAGTAAATATAAGGTGAACAAATTTTCCAAACCTTACGATTATAGTTGGTGTTATTTTGTACAGCGTTAGCGTTCGTTGCCAAGTAGTTCATCGATTTGCTTGTCAACGCTGTACACAAAAATTTGCATGTGTAGAAAAGTATGAATCGTTAAAATTTTACAAACGCAAATATTTATATTTAGATATGAACTGATGTTGTTGCATTTAAACAACGGAAAGAAAAGATCTCATGAAAAACTTCTTTTTTTTCCCAAAATTATTTATTTCAAAGAGGTACCACGATTTTACAATATTTTTGCGATACCACGTGGTGGAGGCATCGCATGTCATTCTTCTAGGAAAATGTTAGGTACAAAACTTAATTTTGCAATATAAAGGAATTATAATGGGAAAAAAGAGAGGGTGTAAAATATATGAGAGAGAAGTTAGAGATAGAGATACAGATATAGATAGAGATAGAGGGAAAGAGGGATACGAGAGAGTGAGATAGTAGATTATGTTGAGAAGCACCCGGACCATTTTCTAATAAAAGTTTCATCGTTTTACCAAATATATATCTTTCTATGTTGTAATGATATTGTATTACCTGAAGTGAGTGATCAAAATTTAAGTATACAAGTGCATATTTACATTTGTATATGTACTTCTTAAGAATAGTAAACAGGTGGTTTATTAAAATGCTTCCATTGGGGTCTCCAAGTAGAAAGGATGAGAAGTTAGCATCAATTTGTGAGTAGTCTCATTTTCAAACCATTGAAGGAAATTATTGATTAGATTTTTTTACTTTGGAGCATTCGAAAAATAAGTGTTCGAGAGTTTCAATTTCCGTTTCGCAAAAAGAACAATATTAATCATCGCTAAGTCCAATCTTATAGAGGAAGGATTTTGTTGATGTTATACGGTGAAGTAATCTGTATTGAAAATTTCGAGTTGGATTATTAGTAGTTGATTTCTGATTGATTGCAAAGCATTTAGATAAATGATCCTGCGTAATATTACAATTTATCTTATTTTCCCATTTATTGCACAAACTTTCCAGTGAAATCTGATTTTGTTCAAGTAGTAATTTGTAAATAAATTTACAATCATCTGAATTGAGTATACACAGTAATAGATCGCAGTGTTTTGAGTTTGTAATAAGGGGATAATTAAGGATTCAGCATTTATGCTGAATCCTTATTGTTATTGGCGTGTTTTTAATTATTATTTGCACCGATTTTGTGAGTGGCACTTTGGCAAGAAGGATTGCAGCTATTACAAACCAAACTTTACCTGCTGATAGCCCTTACTATGAAGTTGATCCTCGCAGCATTTTGGCCCAATCATTTCAGACATTAAAGGTCCAGTTCGAATCCAAATTCCGATTTTTAACATGGGATTTTTTTTCAAAATGCACCTAGAGACTTAAACCTTTTCCAAAATATCTGCAATGAACTTGCGAGCAATAAAATAAATCAAGACGAAGCCGTCAGTCACGTGGTTAAGCCGCCATCTTGAATTTTAAAACTTTTTCAAATTTTCGGACCCTATGTACTTTTGCGGAAACACCACTCCAAAGATATTTGCGCCTTAGAGCTGAAACTTGGTTTATATATAGCTGAAACATTTGGGAATAACAAGTTTGTTTGTGCGAATTCCTAATACTTTTTTCACAGTGACCTTTCAAAGTCAGGCAAATTTTGAAAACCGCGAACTTTCATGGGCGATAATTCAAAAACCTACCTATCGAATTGAACGATTTTTTCAGGAGAGTAAGACAGGACTATGGTCTTTATGATCCAATAATAAAATCGCTCGCGTACAGTCATTTCCGGTCATAATAAAGAGAAACTTTAACATGGCGAAATTTTAAAATATCCACCTAGAGACTTGAAACTTTTTGTAAAAGATGCGCAAGAACAATACAAGCAAAAAACTGAATCGTGACGAATTCGTAGGTCACGTGGTTTAGCCGCCATTTTGATTTTCTTTAAGTTTTTCTGATTTTGACATGTTATTTCGCTCTAAATAACCCCAGAGAGATACTAGAGACTCGCAACTTGTTTTAAAAGATGCTTAATAACTAGACAAGCAAAATATGTTACCATTGCGGTGTCGTAGGTCAAGTGGTTTGGACGCCATATTTAAATTTCAACGTTTTCAAATGTTTTAACCCTGTGCATTTTTTGCGGAAACACCACGCCGAAGTCATTTGCACCTGACAGCTGAAACTTAGATGTATAAGCAGCTGAAGTATTGGGGAAAAACAAGTTTCATATCTTATTAGCGAAATCCTATTAACTTTTTCACAATTATCTCTCAAAGTATGATAACTTTGAATGTTTACCTAGGTTCTTAAACAAATCGAATTTTCGTATTCTCCAAAGATATTCAATTTACAGAGCAATAATTTATTTTATTTCGAGTTAAAATCTATTCTACGCGTAATATGAGGTAACCCCTGTTCGAAAGTCATATGATATTTATACAATAGTCGATTTAGAAGAATTTGCAAGTGTTAAGAATCATGCTAAGACACGAATAACCGGACAACAGTCTAAACACTGTCTGGTTCATCGTGGCCTTACTGGAATTCTTTAAAATTCTTATTTCTCAAAAGATACACATGCTATTAAGCTTTAAGTCATGCCAGTTCGAGTGGAAATGTATTCTACGCGAACTGAGATATACATACTGGAAGGAATTCATATGATATTTACACACTAGTTGAATTAGATGATTTTCAAGTGGAAAAGACTCATACTTAAACTCGAATAACCGGACAACAGTATCGACAATGTCCGGTTTATCGTGGCCTCCCGGAAACCTTCAAAATTCTAATTTCTCCACAGATATACAAGTTACTAGGGGTGACCATTGACCCAAAGAAACTATTGCGATAGCGATAGCCTATTGCCACTTACTATTGCGATACCGATAGACTATTGTAACTCACTATTGCAATAACTATTGCAATAGGGTTTTTTGTACAAATACGCAATAATCAGCTAGATTTCTTATAGGTTTTAGTAGAAATGTTTAATTGATGCAAGGACTATGGAACCAAAATCAGTAAAGAAATTATAAATGAAAATACTTTTTGTCATTTTGCTATTTCCTATCTTTAGTTCTTCCCTTTTGACTTTCTAAAATGAACAATCTTGAATTAAATGCAGTGAGGCTTGTGTAAATCATTCATAATTAAGGGAAATTTAAAAGTTTCGATAGTATCGATATTTAGCCTTACTATTGCGATAGCGATAGTGTTTTTGTATATACTATCGATATAGTACTATTGCCAAGCCAACTATTGCGATGCATCGATAGTTTGATGTATTGTTACACCCCTACATGCTACTATGTACTTAATCATACCAGTTCGAGTGAAAAGCTATTCCGCGCGAACTGAGAGATACATCTTTGAAAACACTCATATGATATTGACACTGTAGTCGATTTAGATACACCAAGTCACAAGTCAAGCTCAGAAACCGGCTCCAGATCTCACCTTTTCAGTTAAGCTAAACTGTGACGTCAGTAATACGGCTCGAAACAGCAAAGTTTTCCTTAAGTGAAATTGGTGGTTTTGGATCCTTTTTTTATAGTTTTTTTTCAAATGTTTCAGTTGACGCCGTGGGGGTGTTCTGTTTGGGGTATACCATCACCCCCCAGTCCCCACCCCGACCCCCCAAGCCATGTCGCTTCACTTCTTAGCTTTACTATCATTTAATATTTAGAGGATATTTGGCTTTTTTTTTACTAATACCATGTTTATCTCATCAAGTGAGGTAGAAAGGTTTTATATATATATATATATATATATAAATATATAACTTTTCTACCTCACGAGATGGATATACATGGTATTTGTCAAGAAAAGACAACTTTTCTATTTATTATATGACCAAATCTTTGCATATTCACCGAAATAGACTTGCATATACGTTAAGTCGGCTCCAGAATAAGCTTGTCGCCTCAGCAACAATGAATGAATTAATGAATGTCTTTATTTCCTCCGATATGGCGAAGATCACAAGGATGTATTTACATGGTCATAAACAAGGCATAGAAACAGGATTCATAAAACAAAATAGATATCAGAAACTGTACAAAAGAGATGATTTCAATGAATGAAAGTACAAAGCAAAATGCAATATGACATTGTTTCTGTCTGATGTAGTTATTTCAGGTATGATATTTGCTCCACATAAAAAAGCTATTAAATCATCATCATCATCAATCATTTCAATACGAACATACAAGTCAATATCAAGTGTATCAATTAGAAAACTATAAAATGCGTTACGTTGCTTCATATAAGTTTCACAATGTAGAATGACATGACAGTCGTGATCAAAACATTGGGTTTTACAATTTATACATTCCCGTGAGGTTTTCCCTCGTGACATTACCTGTATTAAAAGTTGTATATAGGCTCTATAATCTGGATAGTTGTACATTAAGCTATATAAACTATGCATACGTAGTTGTTTGTGTACTTTAGCATATCTAACCATATCATGTCTGACAGATAGAGTCGATTTCCACTGAATTTCCTCTGAGAATGCGATGGCTTTAATAACAATATTGCGCCATGTTGATTTTGGGGGGAAATAACCACAATGTACATAATCAATAATAAAATTTAGTAAATCATATTTTCTTGCCGTGCTTAAAAGACAGGTGCATATGTTTCGTGAGTTATTCAATAATTTAATATTCAATGAAATGAATGCACAAAATAACATCTTTGTTGCTGAGTGGCATTGATTGTTGCACAGACGACCAAGAAAGAGTAATCTGCATTTATCAATATAACCTATCATTGTCCAAAGACCCAAATTAGCTATGACAGAACATGAAGAACTTCTTCTGTTAAGACCTTGAATACATCTTGCAAAAAATCGTTGAGTGGATTCAATTAAATCAATATCTTTGCCATGCAATTCAGGCAAAATTTCACATCCATAAAAACTGGTTGGTAATATCATCCGCTTCCATATGTTAAGTGAAGTAAGTGGATGTAGATCGCTGTCATTTAAACCAAGTGATCTTAATGAATTTACAGTTTGTCTAGCCTTTTGACAACTAGTAAAGATTCTATCTTTACATGACATATCTGAGGAGATAAGGATACCACCATACTTAATAGAGTCAGTACTGGTTATAGCATTTTCGCCAAAGGAAAGTTCTAAATTTGGACATGGTTGTCTCCCTTTGCGAAATATGATTATTGCGCTCTTGGAGGCATTATATGTTAAATGCCATCTTGAAGCATAATTTAGAACGACATTCAAAGAATCTTGAAGGCCGCATGGCGTGGTACTAATAATGGTAGTATCATCCGCTAATAAAACTGAGGGTACATCAACACCATACACACAAATACCATTGTTTGCGAGCCTTAGCTCAGTTAAGAGATCGTTAATAAATATCAAGAAAAAAATGAGGATAATACTCTGCCTTGACCCACGCCTTGTTTGATAGGAAATAGGTCAGATGAGGTACCGTTATATTGTACAAAAGCTGAGCTGCATGTATAATTGTGATAAAGTAATTTCCACATTTTTCCAGAAATGCCATGACTGTGCAGTTTTACAAATAATCCGTCGTGCCAAATACGGTCAAAGGCCTTTTCATTATCTAGAAAGGCAGTAAAGACCTGTGATCCTCGTTCTATGTAATATGAAATAGATTCAAGAAGCATTAACACAGTCATTATTGCGCCATGTTCTTTCCGAAAACCAAATTGTAATGAATCGGGAAAGTTTCTATCAGCAGAAGCATAAAGTTCTAAACGTGTGAGAATTAATTTTTCAAAAAGTTTTCCCACACAAGATGTAAGTGTTATGCCTCGGTAATTTTTTGGGTCTCTTTTAGAGCCCTTACCCTTGTACATTGGAACAATCATACCCAGCCTGTACACCCGTGGGAAATAGACTGTCTGCATGATGACATTAAATAATATACACAACTTATCCACTAAAATATCACCGCCATGAATAAGATGCTCATTATTAACGGAATCGGGACCAGGAGCCTTGTTACATTTGAGATTATGAATAGTGTGTTTTACCTCTTGCGGTTCTATGTTAGTATATAAAACATTATCTTCAGCTGTACAATCAGATGAATGAGCAATGATATCTTCTAACTTTGATTCCACAGAACATTTGAAATCGTTGTTAAAACTTTCAGATTCATAAGGTTTAGCAAGATCAGCATAGTAATTGACCCACACTTTACTGATACTTTCTGGTGTGTTAGCATTGACGTTGTTGTAAACCAGTTCAGTTATATTTGATTTGAGGCGTCGTATTTTGCGAACGGCCTTAAAAAAATGTATTTATAACAGTTTCTGAGGATTTTTCCAAGTCATGCTACGTTTCTTTACGTTGCTCACGTTTTGAGATACAATGTTTCCGCCGAAACTCGCGCTTAGCATCTTTATATACATTGTAAGATAAGTCGTTATCACCTCGGGGTTTGTTATCTGCGAGCCAATTTCTACGTGCAACGCGCATATTATAATGTACATCATTTAAGCCATCACGCTTCCAGTATGGCTTGAGGTGTGGTCTAAACGTCCCAGATGGAATACATTTATTGCTAGCATTAAGGAGTGCATTACTAAGCTGCTCATTAAATAATTCAACATCATCAGGTTGTACATCATACTGACATGGTATATGTATCTGAGATACACTTGTCTCAACCTCTCGTGCGTAACCACTTAATTCTACTGTTTCAGCTTTATGCCATTTCGGAATATGGCAATCATATAATAATAAAAACATTCTTGCTGTCTTTTGGACTTAAACATTTAATTTACTCACCACCCTTTTTATATTTTTTATGGAGTTGTACTTACACTTTGAAATTATCTGTTTTTATGTTTTATAGCTTTCAGCGTAAGTATGTATACTTCCCAATCTGCGAAATCACCAATGGTGGAAGCAGACGTTAAACTCCTATCCAACAACAACAGCTTCTTGCATTGTAGCCTACTCTTTGTCGATGGGGGTGGTTCCCGATGGCAGGTGGGGTGAGGATGTAGTGTCCTCATGCAAATGTTGGTCTATCGCTTCCAAGTCAGACATCGTAAGCGAAATGGATTTGTCTGTACTGGTTGAGTGAATAGTACATTCCATACGGGTATTTGCTGGTGGTTCACTCCAAATGGGAGAATCATAATTATTTCGCTAATATACTTAAACAAAGCGTTACACCAGTTTGAGGATATTTGCATCTAAGCGCTACAACTTAGATTTATATGCAGCTGAAGCATTGGGGAATAACAAGCTATTTTATTAAAGAACTCCTAATGCCCTTTTCTCAATTACGTTTCAAAGTATGGTGACTTTGAACATGTGAACAAGTTGGATATGATGACGATTTTATTGAAGCGTCATGTGGAAGAGTTGCTTCCCCTTGACCACCCTACGATGCTGATGTGAGAATACCTCTTCAGAGAGACACAATATCGCCCTAACTAGACAAAGGGCCATTAGCACAATAATTTATATGACTAATGAGTTTTAAATATAAGTTCAACAAATTTGACTTTCATTTTTACACTAATAATTATTATTCACAGGAAATTCACATTTTTGTTTGGCTTACATTGTGTTGTTGCGGGTAAGGCCTGTTATATATGGTGCTATTGTATCGAGAAGTACTGAATTTTACCGAAAATGACCAATTTGAAGACAGTCGACCCAGTATACTGACGATAGATATGTAAAAGTAGTTCTGGTCGAAAACCGGACACTGCATCACGATTAACGCACATCTATCAGCCAAAGAAATATACAAATCTAGATTGATTATGCTTGAAAGATCTGTGCATGTATATCGGACTGTAGTTTCGGTTGTTCAAATATTTTATATGATTCACATTGAGCGTAATGCACAAAGACATTGGTATGCAATTTGTTATCTTTACATAATAGAGAATTATTAAGGAACATAGAACGAGTCAATGAATTTCCACATCATTCATTCATATAACAAGATTTTACTATTGTCATAGTACGCTAATTCCATATAAGGCATGGTGTTTTTTTCATGAGCCAAAAGAGTTCCGTGTCCATCATTCATATATTACTCATGTGACAATTGATCAACAAACTCATCAATGAAACTACGATCGTTTAAAGCAAGTCTTTCACACAGTATACATAATGTAACCATTCAATGATTTCGTTGTATCCTTGATTCTGATTGGTTGATTTGCCTATGTTGAATGACAATGAATACCCGCAAATTAGTTGAGGCGAGTCACCGCGAACATATACATCATGTTCAAAAGATCCGGCCCGACTCAAAATTTTATTTTTCTATTTCTCTTAATTTGTGCCACTTACTCAAATTTGACAGGTGGCATTGTCATTTTCTAACCTGTGTATAGCAGTATAGGCAACAAATAACTCTCAAAATTAATTAATTTCAAGTAACTCAAATGTTTTCAACTAGTAAGATTTGTCCAAGTTTTACGCCTTCTTCCATGTGGTTGTGTTTACCGAATGCCGTTGCCATGGCATGACGTCATAGTGATCAACCGTTTTGACGTCAAAATGCTAGCGTCTTTGTCACAGTGGGTTAGGGCAAGTTTAAGATTTTTGTTCCTAGGTATTTTACTGTGTTGATGTCGTAGATAAATGTCTATCTAAAATGTCGCCATCTAAAAGGATACGTGAATATTGTGAAGTGAACAGACTTGAGTGACACTATTTGAGCTTATGTGTAAATTGTTGCTAATGTAAATATTACGCCGAGCATTTACATTTGTTTTGACCTGACCACACCTCTTACAAAAATGGAACAGTCGCAAAGTCCTTTCCACTCATAGATAGGTACGCAAAAAGAGAGTTCGTTTCAAAACGCCTAATAACTAACGGTCATGTTACAATATCGATAAATAGTTGCGTTTGTAAAATTTCCGGGATTCATTGCTATTCAACATCCGCAAATTTCAGCGTTTAAAACCTCCGGCTAACGCCGTCGATTTTAAACTAAATTTGCGGGTGTTGAATAGCAATGCATCCCGGAAATTTTACAAACGCAACTATTCAACTTATAATTCTAAAACCAGCCAAGGGTAACGCATTTGAGACATCATTGTCAGACATATATTCTGCCGTTTCTAACACTTGTTTCTAACTAGTTACTAGCTCTGTTCTTCATCTTCATTGTCTTTTCATTTCTAAACTATATCAATTCTATTCGTTCTCTATTCCTTTTATTCAAACATTATTATCAAATCATATTCTACCTAACCAGTACGTCAATTGCTCCCTTTTGAAAATAGGTCTGAAACAACCACTTCCGGTCTATTCATTTACGTAAGTACAAGCCCACACCATTGTATATAGTCACACAATTGTTCGATTTTAACATGTAAACTTTCGGTCTCAATACTCCTAGAGATATGCTAGAGACTTGAAACTTGTTTTAAAAAAATACGCAGCAACATAGTACAGATGTCTTAATTAAAACAATTGAAACGCTGAATCCGCATTTTCGTCGCTTGCGACTATATTTTTGGTTAAGATTTGTGATAACCAAAAGCCATTCTTGTGGAAGATGCTTGAGCAACTTGAAATAAAGAAGGTATGTATCACGTATTTTGAATTCACATTTTAAGTCTTTATAATCTTTTATTTTACCTCTTTTTGTAAAGATTTGGTAGACGTGTGTTAATCCTTTTTCATGCCATCGAAAAAATAACCGTATGTCTTTTTCAGGAATAAAATTCATTAATGGCATTTGAAGGAATTCACTGGGGTTAGTTATATTATCATTTTGTAAGTCTACATAGCTTGAAATTACATCTCTCCAAAATAAGTTGTTAGTGTTTTTGCTGGTTTTAGCTAAAGCTCTTTTTTTAAAGTTAAATACAGAAAGATCGTTACACGGATATAAACACAATTTTGATAGCGTTTGCCAGATGCCTTCTGTTGATAGTCGTTTGATCCACTTAAGTTTGATATATTTGTTAAAATTACGGAAGTCGGTCATTTTAAGCCCTCAATTTTGGTAATCGTTAATAAGCATTTTTCGCTTTATTTTGTCTCGTTTACCCGACCAGATAAATTTGTAAATCAAAGTATCGAATCGTTTGAAAAACGCGTCATCGGGGTCTGGAAGGGATGTGAATAAATGTGTAAAAAGCGGGAGTATTTGAGATTTGATAATCGTCACCTTTCCTCTAAGAGTTAGTATTCGTGTGGACCATGAAAATAACAATTTTCTAGCTTTTTCAAATTGTTTTTCGAAATGTGTGTCAGTCATTTTACGCAGATCGAGGTTGAAGATGATGCCGAGTATTTTAAAGGGCTCTTTGGAATGTGTGGACAAAGTTGTTCAATACTATTCTTTTTAGATCCTATTCATATCATCATGCTTTTATCATAATTAATATTTAGACCTGAGCATGCAGCACATTTTCTGAGAATATCAATCAGTTCCGATAAACTTGTTTCCGAGCCATCAAGCATGAAATTCGTGTCGTCTGCATATTGGAAAATGCAATATTCTACTCCTTTGATGTCTATTCCTCTTATTTTTATTATTTTTCTTGATACAAGTGGAAAGTAATTCGGCACAAATGATAACAATATATGGGGACACTGGATGCCCTTGTCTACAGCCTCTTCCCAACTTAAAGTAGTCAGAAACACTGCCTGAATTTATTACTGCACTTGTACTACATGTATTATGTTGAAAAAGTTTGATCCATTTTCTGAAAGATTCGCCAAAATTAAATGTTTCTAATGCTTTGTCAATAAAATTCCATTCAATGGTAACGAACGCTTTTTCAAAATCTACAGTAACCAATAAACCTGGTATTTTATTTACTTCACAGTGATGGATTAAATCATACACTAGTCTAGTATTTTCTTAAATAGATCTATTTTTTAGAAATCCTGTTTGGGTTTCACTAATGATATCTGGTAGAACATGTTTCATTCTATTAGCTATAACTCCTGATATTATCTTATAGTCGACATTAAGAAGCGTAATAGGACGCCAATTTTTTAAATATCTACGATCACGGTCGTATTTAGGTACACAAGTGATTATACCTTGCCTTTGAAATTCCGAAAAGGATTCATGTCCATATGCATATTGAATTGAACGCAACAAGGGCGATTTTATATCTTTCCAGAAGAATTTATAGAACTCAGCAGTGAATCCATCTGATCCAGGGCTCTTTTTATTTTCCATGTTTTTCAATACCGCCAGACATTCATCTGAGGTTACATTTCCTTCACATAATTCTCTCTGGTCATCAGACAGCTTTGTGTCTATATCTGTAAAATTGTGGAGATCGTCAGCCCAATTTGGGTGATGATTTGTGGAATAGAGTCGTTGATAGAGTCTCGCCGATTCCTTTAAAATGTCTTCTTTAGAGGTTAAAATTGCATTGCTTTCAACTATAAGCTCTGACATATTTTTATTCATGTAATTTCGTTTCTCAAGAAAATATTCTGTATTTTTTTCTTTCCATCTTCTGACCATTTCGCCTTACTTCTGAATGTTATTCCCTTTATTTTTTCAGTTCTGAGGTTTTCTAGGATGTCTTTACTAGATTCTAATTTATTTTTTTCCTCAATATTTAAGATATGAGATTAGAATTCTAATTCGTGAATACATTTTTCGAGAGCTTTTGCTTTTATATTCTCCTTATTTCTTTTAATTGAGTATGTTATGGTTTCTCCCCGAATTTTCATCTTCAATAATTCAAAAAACGATTGGTCGTTTATTGTAAATTTAGTATTTTCTAAATCTGATGGATCTCCAGAGTCATAACATTCATCAACAGTGTCAACGATTGTATCTTTAACTATTTGTACATATTGGGTATCATGTAAAAGTGAAGAATTAAATTTCCAGTAGCCCGGCCCTCGTTCCATAGGTTTGAAAGATAATTCAAGCGATATACGAGTGGTCAGATTTATAACTTATTCCTATACTACTTTTTTTAACTATTTGTAAAAGATCTTCTGATACAAGAAAATAGTCTAGTCTACTTTGTTTAATAGGGGATTTTTGTCTCCATGTGAACTGAACTTTATCCGGGTTATGGAATCTCCATTGATCAATTAGTTCTAATGTATTTTTCAATTGTTTAATGGCAGTGTGCGCTTGTAAATTATTTCTATGTTTGTAATTGAATGTAACAAGTTCATAATTTTGGACAACGTTCCAGTCCCCAGCGAGGATTGGGCTTCCTAGAAGTTGGACCAATTCTGAGACGTGGTGTGTAAAGAATTCGGTGTGTCGGGATTCGGACCATAAAGATTTACGATAGATACGCGCATACCTTCAATGTCGATGTCTAAAATAATAAAGCGGCCGTTTTCATCCTTTATTATTTCGTGCACGTGATACTCGAAACAATTTTGTTATTAATATCATAACGCCGGTACTATTACTTGTACCAAGTGAAAAGTACGCGCGAAATCCCCATTCTGCCGCCCATGTTTGTTCATTATTAATTGTGCTGTGAGTTTCTTGTAAAAATATTATGGAGGATCTCTTATTTTTAAGGAAATTAAATAAGTCTCTTCTTTTCAGCGCATCCGACTGGAGACCCCGAGCATTCATTGAAATAATTGCAAAATCAGCCATATTTATCAGAAGTATATATTATATTAACACTGAGAAATGTGTATGCAGTGGTAGTGTAATGTAAATAAGTAAAATTGTAGTATGGATAATAGAGGGTGCGAGAAATGGGAGAGAGAGAAGAAAAGAAATTAAAAAGGAAAATTAAGTAATCGGTTTGTCAATATAACTCATAAAAAAAGAGAGGTAGCAGACTTTGCTTACATATTACTAATAAATCAAAAAGTAAACATAAAGGAAGCGTACTTGTAGTGAATCATGTAAACAGGATTCATGATAACCTGAAGCATTCGTAAATTGCATTAGGAAAAGTTGACAAGTTACTTAAGATTAGAATAAAAAATAAATCTATAAAAGGTGGTTTTTAAATAAACTTCCAAGAACTAAAAAGTTGCAGACAACAAAATATCATACACAAACAAATTAAAAGGCAGTCTAGAGCGTAAGGTTTGAGAGTTGGGAACCTTCAGTCAGTGTATCTAGGATTTAGGACCTAAGTGACCATTGCCATCTCTCATAATGCAAAAATAGATGCAAGAAATTAGCCGATTTGTCCATCATCTCCAAATGTAAACAAATTCACTAGATCTTCACAAACTAAATAGGCGGGTTTTTAAAAGAAAAAAATAATTTTAAAAAAACAGTGGGTATTGATTCCGAGGGTGGTCATGTATTCTTGCTAACTGTGACATCGTACAGAGTACAGATTACATAGAAATGATAAGGAGATATACTGTAGCATCACATTATAGAGTAGTTGTAGAGTTAGAATTAACACAGATATGATAACCACTCATATCTCTGCCTTGCACATTCTCAAGTCTCATTTTGAGTAGGGTATGTACAGCTGAGTTAACATGCATTCGCATTAACTGTCCATCTAATAAATAGGAGTGTTTGAGATTGAGACCATCACTTCTTCGTTATCGCTTAAGAACGGCGTCTATGTCGTCGTAGGGATAGAACTTAAACTTTTTCCCCTGATTGTTTTGACCGTACACCCTGCCGTTGTAGATTGGTGGGATATGCCCCACTATGCCAGTTTCTTTGTTAGGGGATTAATTAAGAATTAACGAGGCAACACGTGCGGATTAATTAAGGGACTGCCAGTGGATTAAAATACAGTTCACTGAAAGACAGTTCGATTCAATATTTTATTTAGTTGTACATTCATACATATTATATATAAATACATTTTATATATCAGTAATCAGTCAGTAATAAACATTTTCATGTAAAATATACATCATTTTCCATACTTTTTCATGGATTATTTATTAAAACATTAGACCAGTGGAACAATTTTGTCGTGTACAGATGCATGGATGGTGTACATCTGGTAGAAGAGTGATGGGTATGTGCTGAAAGTACCATCACATAGGTAGGTGCCTGCTGCAGCAAGATGTCTCAGGTTGTCCAACGTTGCAAAGATCATGAATTTGTTGTCGAATTTGGACAGTGGTCCCATATATACGTAGTTTCCAATGAAAGGAGTTCACCATTTATATTAGTTTTAATAATAAATTGGTTAGTATAAAAGTTCACATGCCATATGATGAACACAGTTCACATATCACCTGGCACCAACTGGCACACTTAATTAAGCCAATCAGTGTCGTTAATTATAATCCGATATTCGTTAACTAGTCAGGGATTAGAAACTGGCATATCGGGGCGACCCCGCCGTTGTAATACCATGCGCTATCGATAAGTGGATGCCCATTGAGTCTGTTAATGAGCAAAACATTTGCTTTGGTAACGTCATCAGAGAGACGAAATGAATGGTTTCCTCAATTGCTTCCTGGCCCTCATAAACCTCATTTTCACAGCTGTTGAGGATAATTTCACTAGCACAGGTTTAATGATAGTTTTGTCTCTGGGGTCGATCCTGTGGATAGCAAGGATGTCAGTTTCACATTGAATAACTCCTCCTTTATCTTTCATAGTTGTGATGAAAGTTTCTGATAAATTATCATCCTTACTTTCTGGTAGGTTAAACAGCTTGATGTTGTTTTTTCGGGAGAATTGTTCGTTTTGGTTAGCCAGACTGAAGGATGATATGGCTATTTTGGATGAGTTGTCTAGTTTGGCTTTCAACTCGTCAATTTGCTTGGTCTTAGTTTTCAACTCGCTGAATAACTTCGAATTGTCTTGTTTTAAGGAGAAGAGTTCATTTGACATTTTGTCCACATCGAGTTCATGGCAAATCTCTTTTTTAATTTCTTCTTTGAGGGTCTGGCGAAGAGAGTCAATTATCGTCTGAACGGCATCTTTAATGTAATCTTCTAATTCAGACCTCTTAGTCATTTCTAAAAGCATTTTTTGAATTTCAGCCAATTCTGTACTGTTATCCTTTTTTGGGCCAATGTTAAAGGTTTAAAAGAAACTTACAACGTGGTGAAGTAAAAAACAGTAGCAGCAGCGGTTGATTGACACTTGCACGGAAAGCACGGGTTGACCCTTGACCTCAGCGACTGAAGTATCGTGCAGTGAAAAAATTCGGGCGGCGTTTATAAAGTCAATGTTTATAACAGATAATGTTGTAAATATGTTGCATGTGCTATCAACTTACATCAGTAGTTAGCACTTTCAGTAAGTCGTCTTAATTCTCGACTTATTGAACATTTCTGGAGAGCTCGATGTCAACACGTCTCACATGTCGCCAACCAAGGGAGGCAATCTCATGAAAAACTATCTGCATTAATTCAGTCGTCTCGGAGCCGCCATATTGTTTACATCCTAGGTGAAGGACATCGAACGCTGAACAGTCAAAGGGCAAAGGTCAAAGGCAAATGACTTAACGGCAGGAGTGTGTAAGCCTGATTCAACATGCGCACACCGTTGCTTGGAGGATGAGAGTTTCTACCTACCTGTAAACAATGTTATGGAACGATCTGGACGACTCTGTCAGTGTCTATTACGTTCTAGAGGCAGTGTGTGTATACATACTGCTGGTTTTTTAAAAGACCTTCACTTTATACTTGGATTTCTCTCATGTCTTGGATTAACTGTCAACACTGACACAAGCTTACTTGCCAACATCATTCGGACACTTCACAATCTAGACTTCTAGTTGACTACCGGTATATTATAGACATTTGAAGATCTTTATTATTTGTGACCCAAATATATATCTATGTAATTAATAAGCCTCGGATATATGTAACTTTTATCAGCTCGTGTTGATATATTTGAAATAAGAAGACACTTGGGTGAGATTCTCTATATTTCCTCTATTCAGACGCTTATTTTTTAAAATATTTTCAAACAATATCTATTTGTGTTTCTAAAAAAGATGCCTTTTAAGAAATCATCTTTTAGAAAAAGTTTTTAACTTGACGAGATAGGAAACTATAAAAAGTCTTTGGGTTGTTTTACGGGATGCTATATTAATGATTCATTAACAAATTAAAGTCAGGGAAGTTTATTTATTATGATAACATATTATTACATATTTTATTATTGAATATTGAGAGAGAAAAAATGACCTAGGTTATTTGATACAGGAGTTCTACGAAAACTGTGTATAAGGGGTGATAACTCTTCAAAGTCAACTCAAGTTAACTTTTAATTTTTATCTAAGGTTACGGATAATAGAGCAAATACTTTTTCGTCATAAAACAATACTCATTACATACAATTTTAATACCGTCTTCTTTCTTATTGTGTTTATCGACACACTGTTTATGAAAACTGAACGGGAAGCTATAATTCTTAAATAATAATAATAATAATGGATATTTTTAGTGCGCAATTTCCCACCAACTAGTACATGCTCAAGGCGCTACATAAAATTATGGAAATAATACATACAAATGATAAAAGAAAAAAGTAAAATATGTACACATTGAAATGATATGAGAAGTAGATTTTCGTTAGAGAAAGGCTTTTGTGAAAAAGAAAGTTTTGAGGTTTGTTTTGAAACTTTCAAGTGTGGAGGATTGTTTGATATGGAGAGGGCGGGAGTTCCATAGAGTAGGACCTGCGTACTGGAAGGACCTCTTGCCAAATGATGAAAGGAGCACTTAAGGAGGTGTTGATCTTAGACAGTTTAAGGGATAATTGTGACAACAGACTTGATTGGTCAAATCGAACTCACATTATAGTCTCTATATATACATAAGATATTCACATCCCGGGATCACCCAGGACTTCATGTTTACATAGTATACATCACGCCAATATCACACCTCTTAAGGTTCTATTCTTACCCAAGTGGGCACAGATATGCCGGGTATTACAGTTTTCGTAATGGTCATGTGAATTACAGTTTTTCTTAATTTAACTTGCATTTTGATTGGTTGACGGAACTACTTTGCGCTAATTCGTGAATTGCTAAGTTCTCCTGTTCAAGCTAAATCACATAATTGAACAATTTCAAGCATACCTAATTGAAGTCACACGTCAGTAAAACATATTAAATATAAAATCATGTTCAACCTATGTTTCCTAGACCTTATTTACAGTACTAAACTTGCAAGGCGTAGCAGCATGCAAGAGTCGTCGACTGCACTGCCGTGACGTCATTGGTGACGTAAATACACTCCTGTCTTGCATTCCAACAGAGCGATTATCAATTCACGTTTTCAAAAAATTTCTCTCATTTTGCGACATTGTTTACGATATTAATGAGTTTACTACGTCAGTAAACCATTTTGGGAATAAAATCAACAGTTACTTTAGAATCTCTCTGGAAAAAAGAGCGCAAAGTGTAAACTATTTAGATGGGCGCATCTTGAAGGTGTGAGTGAGTTTATGAATGGTGTATGAGTACAATTCGTATTTTGCAGTCTTATCAAAGATCGTGAATTCGCGTCTTGTTTTTCGATTTTTATGCATTAAAATGATCTTGGGTAAGAACAAGAATAACCAACTCGGTGCTCGGAACTACGAATTATCTGTCCCTCGTGAATTATTATGTCAAACTCCTCGCTAAAGCTCGGTGTTTATCACAATACTTAACTCGGGACAGATAATCCGTAATTCCTCGCAACTCTTTGATTATTTTTATTATATTAACTCAACTGTCATTAATGTCTCCAAAAGAGTGTTTTCCGTCGATTGGACCTGGAAATGGACAAATGAAATGGCGACCTACTTTCAGCTTTGGTTAATCGTGACCAGAGTATTATGCTTGTGATATATAGTTTTAGCTCAGTATGTGTATTTTCAGAAAGTCAATTGGCTGTTATACTTATTATATCTCATGCCCAGCAACCTATGTCAATATTCATTGCGTATGGTTTCAAAATTCAGAGGATTCATCTTCTGTACGTGTTCTCCTGGTATTTCGTAAGTAACGTGTAAGCTGACGTCATACTATTGGGTAGATTATCATATTTGTTTTCATTTCATTTAATCTTTTCTAATATTGTATTTTACAAATGTCTTGATAATATGATGGACATGTTTATTATTCCAGGGGATTCACTCACCTACCACAGTGGTGAGATGTTCACCACCCGCCTCCGAGATCACGATACATGGGGTGCAGGCAACTGTGGAGAATTGAGGAAGGCTGGATGGTGGTACGGTGATTGTACGAATTCGCATCTGAACGGGGTGTACAACGAGACGGAATATGGAAATGGGATAACCTGGTATAGTTGGCATGGTCCTGAATACTCTTTGAAGTGGGTTGAGATGAAACTGAAACCTAATTAATCACTGGAATCTAAGAACAGTGTTTGACATGTAGCGTGTTACAAAACGATTAATGTCAATGTATTTTCTGAGATGATACATCGTAATGCCCCTATTTCAATATTATCCAAGATCACAGGAGATTGTTTTAAATTCGTGAATGTTCGTGAACATTCGGCAAACTTCGTGAATATCAGTTACAGTTGTACGATAAGTTTACTAAAATTGTAGCTTTCCATGCTGTAAACCTTCGAAACATGTAAGAATTATCTATGAATTAAATCTAAGAAATAAATAAGACACAGTTAAGCATATACTACGGATTTCCACGACTTAGCATCCTTTTCATTTCTTTTACATTTCATATTACTACGTTGCAAATTAACCGGGGCGCGGTCTTTTTGTTAGCTTAGCCATCCATCACCGGTTATCTCCCTTGACCATTTCAGTCTTATCCTATCGAGCATTTTCTTTGGTTACTCCTTTCGTCAAGCCGGCCAAGGATGGATAATTTGAGTACAGATTCCCCTGATGGAGTGTCCCAGAGGTGATAAAGCGGAGAGTATGGGAGCATATATACAACCCTCGGTAACCGAGGATGACGAATAAGATACAATATCATCATGTACACAGAGTTTATGATAGTTCGCGACACTTTGGTGATTTATCTGTACTTGTTTCGTCCTTAATTATGCTAATTGTGTTAATGTTATGACAACGCTTCTTCTTTGTTGATGGTTAGCTATGAACTGATCAGAAAGCATATTCACTCTATAAAATACATAATAATACATAACTCATGGACTAAATGAGATGAGATATTAACATGGCATCTCCATTTGTGCCTGAACTGAAGTCCCTTAAGTTCAAGTCAAATGGGAATACAGAACAACTACAATAGAAGCATATCCATGATGTAGACAACGTTAAATCTTGAGGGTGAAAAGTTCCTGTATTGAAGATAGCAGCACGTCAGATATGTAACCACGAAGGGACGTTAATTCTAGCGATTATAAAACAACTGAAAAAAAATGTCCAGAAAAGCAAATGCAACAACATTGGGAAACCACTTTAAAGTCCAATATGTCGGTGTTGTTCGTGTAGTGTGCTACGACTGTCGGGCTTTCATCTCTTTGACTCTGTGCAGTTTTCGTTTCAATAAAAAGTAGTGCCATGTTGTTCATATTTTCTCATTCTACGTCCCAGAGTTGTTAACCTACTTTCACGACAGCTACCGGTAGTGATGCATTAACCATACCGGAGTGAGTTCATTTGACCATGGCATAAAAGAAAAAAACATATTTCAAGATAAGTTTAATTAATTTAAAAGTTCTGTTATTAGTGCAGAAACGAATAAATGAGAAGTATGTGTTTAACAAACGAGATCAGCAAAATGGAGAGATATTCAATGTTGGTACTTTGGTCTTTGGATGTCACTGTATGACCATCATTAGGCCTATCGTGCCTATCAGGCCTATCAGCGGTGACTCCGGAGTCGTAAAATGGTCATACAGTGACATCCAAAGACATTGGCAACATCATTGTTTTCGATCCAAGCTGCAACATCCCCAGAGCTCTTTCTCGTTCTCCACTGGTAAATCGCGGCATGATTTCGTACATGTGTTCCATATAATGCAAAGAAGGCACCTTTTATACCATGTAGAAGCATTCAGTTCATGCAAATGCTGCTTGAATTTTGCTACATTTGAGTGATAATGCGTTTGGGTGATGGACACAAAAATTAAAAGTTTTCATTTTCAAGCGAAAATGTTCGCATAAATAATCGTCCGTGTTCCTAAATACTATTAAGTCATTTGACAACACAGTAAACTCGTTTTCACTAAGGTAAATTACGAGAAAAGGTATTTAATGACTAGAAAACTATATTTCATAATTTTCACACTTAAACTTACTCAATAACAGTATGTTCATCGTTAATGGATTATGATGTAAAGCATACAACCTTTTTGTCTAGTCACAAACGTAAAAGTTTACTTTCAACTTCTTCAGGACATCTAAATCACATTTATTGGTTACCACCAGCCTGGTCGAAAACCGGACAATTTTAAACTTCTTAAAAAAGCTGCATTTTGCCACAATATGAATCCATCAGGATTTTTAAACGTGTTATTAGCATAAAGCTACGTTATTCAGCTTTATTTTGAACCATTCATTTCTCAAATATCTTTGATACTTAAAAAGTTATTAAAAAAAGAAATGAGGTAACGTTTCTTTTGGCGTTTAGTGTATAAGAACAGAACAGAACAGAGTTTATTTCGTATATTTGGCCATTATACCAAAAGTACAGTGGTCGTAATGTTTATAATGTCAATTAAATGAGAGCGCTTATCGTTTTACAGAGTTTCTTAATCTGAAAAAAAAATTTCACAGAAAAGAGCTAGCTTAAATAACAATTAATTATTTTGAGTAGCAATCAGAGATATAAACTTTAACATTGATGGGTACTTATAATAATATACAGGTAAATATTTTATACGCAGTTGTTGATAATATGGACATATTAGCAAAATATGAAATTCATCTTCCTCCCCTTCTGTACATAATTTGCATGAACGTCATTAAAATTTAGACCATTGGGTAATCTACATCTTTTAATTGTAAAATTATTGGAACATCTAAATTTCGTTAGAGGCCTTCTTAAATTTGATGATGGAATTGAACTTAGATATTTCTCTGGTTGAAGGAGAGATTAAAAAGTAGAATACATACTTAAATTGGATGAAACAGAAATAGACATACACCAATTTTGGGTAAAAACATCCCTTAATCTCAATTTAAATGTATTTATAAATATGCTATCATCCCAAATGTCCTGCATTAGCGAACTGCTTCCAAATCCATAACTAAAAAGTATATATCTAGCAAAAGAAACCCAATTATTATATCCTTATTCATCATATTTACAAGGCATTAAATAACAATGTCTTGGATGTTTGCCCACTGGCATTCTTAGCAGTCTAATGCAAAAGTGTATAACCTTGATTACAGCATGTTCATACATTCTCATTCTTCCCATTATACCCAGTACAGTATGATCTATATGCTATTCTCAACACATATTTACAATATTTTGTATGTACAACTTCAATAGATTTCCTTATTTCAGTACACCACATTTCAGCGCCATATAGTAGTATATGTAAAATTTTACAATCAAATATTTTCATATAAACATCAACATTCAAATTGGGAAATGTGTACATCAAACGTCTATAATATACATACTAAAGATGTTTTAGAAGTGGACGAAGAAGAACAACTTGTAACTATGTTTTGTATTGAATACAACAACTGTCAAACATCAATATTAATTATTTTATTTTTGATATAATTTTTCACAAACTTTATTCATTTATTGAATTAATTTGTTTTTAAATCATTTTTGTGGCCACTGTATCCGATAAACTCATTGACTCCGCATGGTTAACAGATAAATCGAGGTCAAAAAGTCAAATAAATAGACATCAAGTTGATTTGTCATTGCAGATGCTAAAACTTTATAGTGAAATAATCCATATACTTATTGTAATTTCAAACTTCATATTATATTAATAATCTAATACACCCGATCCGATCTTATGATGGGAAGTCCAAATTTGGGACGTACCAGGTCCTGAGTTTGAATGATACATAATAAAATTTACCTTTTTAGGATTTTAGAAAACTCCATAGTTTATTAGACCTATTCTGATGAATCTGTGTGTGTAAAGTACTTCATAATCTTGATGTTCATATCATTTATGTCGTATATTTGAATGTTTATAAATACTAATATTGTGATTTTCTAGAACAATATTAAATCCTATTTCCAAGACCCTATCACAATTTTAACAACATGGTTCTCTCTCTTGACTTAAATTCTTCGAGTGTCGTAGTTGATCGGCTCGTAAAACAAATAGTACGTTTTTAAAGGTAATTATTTATACTTACCTGTTGACTAGACCTACTATGCCTACCTCCTCTCTAGGTATGCTAATTCAACCTTAACACAGACGAAACTTGAACAGTGGAGTAGGGGATGCGTAAAATCCCTATCCAAGGGCGGTAAGTCTGCATGGTCTCGTGACGTCACCTACCGGAAACCTCACTCTCCGAACAGTCCCAACAAGGCAAGACAGACCAAGCGGGGAGGATGGGAGGGCCTAGCGCGTAGGTCTAGTCAACAGGTAAGTATAAATAATTATGTTCAATCAAAAACGTACTATTATCTAAATACCTATCTGTTGACTAGACCTACTATGCCTAGAATCCCACTGCAAGGAGGCGGGTCAGTAGATATGCGGTAGAGACGAGACCAGCAACAAGCCCTGAGTGTAAGCTAACCTACGAGTTCTCCACCCTGTGGTGAGGACAAGGCAAAGCCCAGGAGATACCATCTCTACCGCTGAGCGGATCGAAGAGACAACCAAGCCACTCAACTTCTGATCAACACACTGCCAACGGGGAGGGGGTGTTAAAAGCGAAGCTAAAGAATAAAACAACAGACAAAGAGCAAACAATGCAAACAAAGTTTATTACAATGAGCATCAAAAGCCCTACGGGGAACAACATCCTAAGAGGACTGACCCCTTCTAGGTCTGTTTTTGGGGGACCACCTTCGCCTGAGCGAACACTTGTGGACCCAGCCTAGAGATGCCTTCGTGATCTGCTGTGGAGACATCTGGTAGGTAATGGTTTGCGAAAACCTCTGCGTAACGCCAAAAACACCCCGCCATGACATCCGAGACCGCGATGTTGTTGGTAAGCAATCGTGGCTTAAACTTCACGGATCTCATGCGGGTTGGAACGCGAAGGAGGAGGCAGGTCTTGTACACATCGATGACCGCCGACCCAACGCTCGCTTATCTAGCTCTTTGGAGCTCCTCGGCGAGTGAGGCAAGAACAGCCGATGCCTGCCATCCCTCAGTATGCGGGTACGCTGCACGTACACCCGCAAAGCCCTCACTGGACACAGAGAGAGATCCATCTCTCCTGAGTCAGAACCCAGAACCGGAATAGAGAAGGTACAGCCAGCCTCATCAGCTGCCTGTTTTTTCCAGACAAAGTCGGGAGCTAAACCAAGTAAGGCCTGCCACTCTCCGTGGCTGAATCGGAACAGAGCCGCCGGAGAGGAACGAACCACGGTCGGGCTGGCACAGGCGACCAGAAGAAGATGAAGAACCCCAGTTGTCCCTATCTTGGCTACCACTTGGGAGAGGATGGCCGGCGGCGGAAAGCATAGGCGTCCATCCCAGCGTGTCTAAGCCCATCGCTAGCCGGTCTGGAACTGGAGAGACATAGGTTGGCATGATGATTGAGACATGTCGCGAATAGGTCTATCAGAGGGGTGCCGAACTGGAGACACAACCCCCTTAAGACTACCGGGTTCAGTTGCCACTCCGTCTGAGGAGGGGCATCCAGTCGCGACAGCACGTCCGCCAAGATGTTCTTGGCACCTGGAATGTGGTTTGCTCGAATGTCCAGGTCCACCTCGTCCACCAGCTCAAAGAGCTGAAGCTACATGCGTCCCTTGTGGACCCCTGCTTGTTTATTGACCCAGCAGCCTCTGTACTGTCCGTGTGGACTAGCAGACACTGGCCTCGCAAGGGGGTGTGCCAGTGCTGAATGGCTAGGCGTACTATCTGACAAACGAAAGGATCTAACCCTAACTGCACCCAGTTGCTGACAAAGGTTTGAAGCCGACCCCCCCAACCGAACCCTCCAACACCGTAACTAGTGGAGGGGGAAGCAGAGGGGGTGACCAAGAGTCATTTCCTCCGCTTCCCCTTCTGAGGGGTATGACCCCCGGAGCCGGGACAGGGGGCCTTGGGGGACTGACCCGTGGATCCGCGGCCACGACTTCCCCGCCGAAAGTCCGTCTTGGCTTTCTTGGGGGTCGGTTGGCCTCTCTCGTGACCTTGACCCTGATGGAAATTAGTCAGAGGACGCTTAGGCATAGTCTGCCTCTGACTCACCAGGTCTTGCTGTTGAGCCTCCTGCCGCGCTCTCAAACGAGACGAACCCTGATCAAGAACAGGAGTCGGGTACAAAGGCAACTGACGCCGGCGCTTATCTGACACCACTTATGGCGGAAGCAGACGGTTGGGGACCGCAGACGAGATGACCTGTTCCATGTCCTCCGAAGTGTCCGGCAGGAGCCTGTGAGGCGGAAGAGCAAGACGCGCAGGAGCTGTGTCCCCTTCGGAACAAAAGGAAGCCTTCCTGGCTGCCGACGAGCATGGTCCCGACACGCTGACCTGACTGAGTGGTACCTCCGCGAAAGAGGCCACCTCCGTCAACATAGTGACTGAGTCCACCGCCGGCAGATCCTCCGACAACTCCGTATCCTCCGCATCTGCCACTATACTGATGAACGGAGGGTCCGAGACGACAACGAAGCCCTTAAGGAAGTGGAATGCAAACCCTGGGACACCCAGTCCGCATCTCGGTCACGACGTAGCGTAGTGGAAACCAGTGGACCCAAACGAGCATCCAACAATGAAGACACCATGTCCTTAAGGGACGCAAAAAGGAGGCCCGGATTGACTTTGTCAAACTTGGCTTTCTTGCTCTTCTTGTTCTTGCTCTTTGGAGTGGAGGCTCCGCTGACCTTAAGCCTAAGAGGCGACGTACGCTTGTCCTCCTCCCCCCTTGGCGAGGGGGGAGACGGAGCGCGAACCTGAGGACGAGAACACGAACGTGAAGGGAGAGAGAGTGAATCGGCGATAGGCGGATTTCGGATAAGACCGACGACTCATGGTCAAACTCATCAGAGCGTTCAGTGAGAACAATGTCCACCACCTCCTCTGGAGATGGATGACGAATGGGAGACAAATCCCGACATTGACTCGACGTAGCTGAATGCTTCTTAAACGAAGCCCTAATAGTGACGGACTTACGAATGGCCGTAACATACGCATGGGAGTCTGAAGCGGAGAGAGGGGCACACTCATCGCAACGATAATCATCCTCACATAGGTCTTTGCACTTTCTACATAGCAAGTGCGGATCCTTGATAGCAGACTTCCTACCTCCGCAATTTGTACAAAAAGCAGAGTACATAGTGAAGTAACTACGCAAGTTATAATCAAGTCACTGACAAGACCGTCAAGCTCCTACGCGAGTACGCTGATGAGGTGAGTGACACTCAATCAGTTAACAGGTGAGTGACACGAATCACTAACACGCTTAACCTAGGCGAGTTGAGTGACAGTCGGGTCACTTACGCAGGTGAGCGACGGCGAGACACTAGCAGGCATAGTGTAGACGTAGGTGAATGACATGCGAATCACTGACGCGAAACACCTAAGTTGCGTAGCGTAAGAACTCAGTTCTGACACTAAGAAAACAACCCTTCCGATAGCTAATTACTCCAACAGCACCAAGAGTGTAAACTCATAAAACATAGACGACGAGACACTTAAGTGAGTAACACGCAAGGCAGCGCTGAAGGCAGAGGCTCCGAACCCGAAGGGAACGAAGTCAATATCAACTAACTAACCAGACAATGGTGAACGCCTAAGTCGAGTGAAAGCGAATGACTGACAAAGTGAGTGACTAGTGAGACGAAGTCGAGTCGAAACTTACCTACATAGAGTCGAGCCTAAGGCGAATGACTGGCGAAGCGAGTCACTGGCCGAAGCGAGTCACTGGCGAGATGATGCAAGTCAAGTAGAATCGAGCCTAAGGCGAATGACTGGCGAAGCAAGTGACTGGCGAAGCGAGTGACTGGCGAGACGATGCGAGTCAAGTAGAATCAAGCCTAAGGCCAATGACTGGCGAAGCGAGTGACTGGCGAAGCAAGTGACTGTCGAGATGATGCTAGTCAAGAAGAATCAAGCCGAAGGCGAATGACTGGCGAAGCGAGTGATTGGCGAAGCGAAGCACTGGCGAGACGATGCGAGTCAAGTCGATTCGAAGACTGAAGGCGAATGACTGGCGAAGCGAGTGATTGGCGAAGCTAATCACTGGCGAGGCGAGTCGAGTTGAATGCCAACGGCGAGTGACAATTCACAAAAACGTAGACAACGAGACGCTTAAGTGAAATCACTGACGAGTCGAAAATGAAAGCCAACCGAAGCGGACGACGAGCTATCGGAGGATTCACCTGATCTAAAAGACAAAGGGACTGGCGGAAGGTACGACCCAGGCCCTGTGAACTGAGCAGTCACCCGACGAAGGTGAGAGAAAAACAAAAGACACGAATTGCACGTGCAAGGCATGCAGCCACCCGACAGGTAGCACACACCTAGCACATGTCAACAAGGCCCCTTGTAACTCAACACCTACCTAAAACAGATTGTCAAAAACAACCTGCTTTAACGACGAACGTAGATTAAGGCGTTGATACTACCTAAAAATACCCAGTCTCAGAGCGAAAACACACGACTGTCTTGCTCTGCAACTGAAAGGAGAGTGAGGTTTCCGGTAGGTGACGTCACGAGACCATGCAGACTTACCGCCCTTGGATAGGGATTTTACGCATCCCATACTCCACTGTTCAAGTTTCGTCTGTGTTAAGGTTGAAATAGCATACCTAGAGAGGAGGTAGGCATAGTAGGTCTAGTCAACAGATAGGTATTTAAATAATAAATATATATAAGTGTGAAATATAAAAAATATTAATTTACAAGTTGTCACAGGAGAGTTTATAAGAAAGGCTCTGGATATCGATTGAATACATTTTGTTGCTATTAATGGAAACATCAAGCACAGCAAAACCGGCTTGTAACTGTCGTTATTTCGCGTTTTATATTGTGTAACGAAAATATTTGTATGGCAAATCAGGAGGACATTTGCGAATGGCGGAGGAGCTTCCGACCGTTTATTAAAGAGCCATCAATGATGTTAGTGTTTCAAATACATAAGTTTTGGTGAAAAATATACTTATAACGTCAATCGCAAGAGGAATCTTTTATCTATAACATGACATGTGATAAATAATTTTCATATCACGACAATGTAAAGAAATTTGATTTCAAAGAGAAGTAACCCTTCCAGTAACGCGCGCTAAGGGTATCTGTTGTCATATAAACAGAATTCCCTTTATTGCATAAAACGTAGTACACAGTAGCCCGCGTTTCCGAAGCGTGAAGGCACGTCTTTAGCGCAAGTCGCCATAGAAACCCACGGGCTGTACGTGCTGCACGTGCTTCTCTTGGAAGGTTACTCTTGTCACACATTACTGTGACGATTGTTTTATAAACAATGGTTCTATATGTCGTTAGAACAAACAAATTATTGCCTGTTTAATGTACTTTTTATTGAGCTAAGACCGGCAAATGATGACAAATATATACTCATTGATTATAAAATTCAAGCAAAATACCTAGTTGGGTAAAACATTTGTTCCAATATCTGTAGAAAATACATAATTAAATGAAATGGTAAATAACTAACCGCCAAAAATTATATATTTCGATTTCTTTCATTGCTCACAAACGTTATGTTTCTTTCGTGCCATTGTATACACTGTGCGAGCTAGACCACAATGCTTTGCGCTTGAAAAAAATAGGCTTGATCTATGTTTAGACTGGAAAACACTTTTACTAATTAGTGCAATTTCTCGGCTTATTTTGGGTCGAAAAAATCTGTGAGAAATTAGTGCATATATTTCACGGAGATAGATTTTTGGCAATTTTCCTTTATGTTCATCAACATGATTGATGGCTCTTTAAGGCCGGTTTTCACTGTCCCGAATTTGACAAAAGATGGAAACACGAATATGATAATGTTCAAATTGGCAAAGGATCTTCAGCAATCGGGCCATTCGTAAATTCATCTTAAACATTCGTTCGGACTTCGGCGAAGTTCTTCTCTGTTCGGCAGCGACATCGGGAGAGCGAGCGAAATATTTGACATGTTAGTTTCGTGGTGCATTCGTGTCCTTACTGTGCGTCTATCGAGATGACATCGCATGATTGGTATCATCATCTTCGCCTGTCAATCGGGACCGTAGGGCAGATTTCACAAGCGAATGCCATACGAGTCATAAGAAGGCAACGCGACTGCGATCATACCTTGCATGAATGCACATTGTGATTATACCATGTCGTATTGACTAGATGACGTGGGCATTTATTAAATCAAAAGCTTTATGTCAATATGAGACATGTAATAGTAATAGTAATAGACCATTTATATAGCGCATATATCCATGCACATTGCATGCTCAAAGCGCTGTTCGACATTATTACCCCTGGTCAACGAGGACAGAACACTCCCGTAGGAGATTACAACCGGTCGCCTGTCAGGCGCTCAAGGTTCGAATTTAGACTACCATCGTATCATGCCAGGTACCAATTTACTGCTGGGTGGACAGAGGCACACTTCAAACTAAGTCACTTACCCAGGGTGACACCACAAGTCTTTTAATTCATGTCTCAGTGTTGGCCAGGGAATGACCCTTCAAACTCTCAATTTATCCAGAAATGAAGCGGGTAACCTACCCATGCGGCGAGCCGCGCCCATTGTTGCTGAACTTCACTGATAGCGGTCGACTGAGCTATGCACATGACCACGTGCCTCCATATATATATTACATATTATAACCTATGTAATATATGTAACAATACCTCTAAATATCGCAATGAGCATGAAATATATAGTACCTTATATTTACCACGGAGGTATACATGCATTTGGATCTCGCATCTGTACTAAACACAACTCATCAAATACATGTATTTAAGCATGCATTATATTAAACATGGAATGTATTCATATAGATATCGTATATAAACATATACATACTTACATATATATACTAGGATTTAGATAGTTGCGTTGCCTTCTTATGACAATCGGGAAGCAAATTGTTTAATATTTTGGGGATGGTACCGATGGACAGGCGATGATAGTACAATAATGACAAAAAGTAACAAGATGGCATCTCGATGGCCGAGCGAAGGGAAATATTGAGACACGTGCTGACCACGAAAATGAAGATTCGCACGTGGGTTCGAAGGTTTTTTAACACGCACAAATTTTCGAACATCCACCAATGGTGCAGGCGAAGGCGGAACAGTGAATTGAATGGGTCACGTGATTTCCTGTTGTCATGGCAACTCACGCTATACTGATTTTAGCAACTTTATTGACTATATGTTTGCAACGTCATAACTCAGTAGTCATCATAATTTAAATTAGACAAAACGAGAACAAAATTTTCGTAATTTTTTTAAACTTAAAAAATTTGATATGGACCATCTTCCACATATAACATGTTTTTAAATGCTTCTCTAGGTGTATGAGTTAAACGAGAAAAGTGCGCTTAACTCATTTCGGTAATCCCATATTTTCAGAGCAGTGATCAGATGTGTGCTTTCTCAGCTATACTACAACAAAGTCTATATTACGCTGTCCCGGTACTGCCTAAATTTGATATTAAGCTATCCCGAGCCGACACCGAGAGGCAAACCGTCACAGCAACATAGTTATATAATGTGAACGTCTTTTGTCATATTCGGAAATGTGTGAACCGGCCTTTATAAAATGCAGGTTCGAACATGTGCTCGTCGCATACACAGTGAATGGGCCAAAAGCACGTGCGGCCATGCAAGCGCTCTCGTTTACACACACTCATTCAACCTCAGGTATATCAATTCTGTCAGTCACTTTAGCATAGCCTTATCATATAAATTTCCATGTCGTGAATATTATTTGAGAGCTTTGTGGTTCATTCCTATGTAAGGAATAACTATTTGAAGTCAGTATTTTTGACTAGCCACTACGATATACCGTTTGACCTGGGGGTCCGCTGTTTTGCATCTTTTGATAATCATATGATGTTCCTGTTTTGAGCTCATAAGTCATCTTATATTGTAAGTTTCCGAGATTCGTCACTGGCGAATGAACTTTGTATTCAATAAACTTCTGTGCAGGATTTATTTGTTTGAGTTCTCCTTATGTTATGTGTTTGTTTGCATGCGAAATATTATATACCTGAAGCCACAGACTATTTCAAAACATTTAAGTGAACACAAAGATTCACAGAATTCACGGGTAACAGTTGAGCTCACAATGGTTTACCAATTATTATTTAAAGGTACATCCATTGTGTTGTTGGAGGTCACATGTGCTAAAAGTTATGAATGTTGTTATTCTATCGAAAGGTACTTGCTGTTTCCGAAAAATACCATTTTAGTGATAGTCAACTCTGTATACCGACGATATCAACATAAAAAGTATCAGTTTCTGATCGAAAACCGGACAATACATCGCGTGTGGCGCGCGTCAATAAGTAAAACGTAATTTTGGACTTACTTCAAACAGACAAAAAGATAACTTTAGGCTGATAATGTTTAATAGGTCTAATAACTAATGTGTATTTAAATAGGACTTGTATTTTCGTTTTCTGCACATATATAATGGCGTTGCTCGATTTTAATTGGAAACTAGTAATTGTGTTTTATTTGGCGATTGGAGATGAATATTTAAGTTGAGTGAAGTGATTGGAACTGAAATCACCATATCCAAAATTGGCACGTATCAAAGCCAAATAATATTTTATGAAACACAATGGATTTATCTTAAAAATCTTTTCTGCTCTGAGGGAAATATCCAAACTCTTTCTTTAAGTTGTGTAAACGATTGTAGAAGGAATGACTCCTTTGCTATGAATACATAGAGGAATGTCAGCCATCACAACACAGTTGTATCACTTGTATCAACAGGTATATTCTGTTTACTTCTACTTCTCGCATGCAAAGTACAGCCAGCCCGCTTAAAGACCTTTTTAACGATTGAGGTCTTCAGCAGTCCAATATTTACGCACTTTAATCAATAATGAGACGATCCATCAACCTCAAATGTTCACTATTAACAATTGAAAGTATTGTCTGTATGAATAAATAAATTAAAACAGAGTAAACGACAGGTTTTACAAGTTCTTTAAACTTCATAGCCTCTGATTTGTGAACTCCAGTTTGTGAAGATAAGTCATGGGGTTGTGATCAGTAAACACTTCATATGGAAAAGAAATAAAAACCTATATACTCCTCAATATGCTGAAATGATAGCAAACGACCTATTGTCTCTTTTTCAATGGTATAATACATTCTTTGATGCTTGTAAAATTCCTCGGTAAAATAACACACTGGATGATCAATTCCTGATTCATCCTCTTGAATCAAAACCCCACCTGAACTAATATCACTCGCATCAACTTGCAACTTGAATGCTTTCTCAAAAGTTGGTGCCTGACACACAGGAGAATTCATGAGTACTTCATTGACCCTTTCAAATGCAGCTTGACAACTTTCAAGTTGTACGTCTTCTGAAAAAGGGCTAGTAAGAGGTGGTACAACATTTTTATTTTAATGTCTATAGAAGCCTGTCATACCCAAGAATCTCATGAGTTCTCTGTTAGACTGGGGTACTGGAAATTGTAGTATTGTTTCAAGATTTGCCATGCCTTACTATGTTGCCTACAATATATACTGGTACCTTTCCATATTCATACTTTGAAAGCTACACGTTCAATTTTTATTAATATGGTTTTTCTAAGAAAATTCGGATCCTATTACACTCCATGATATCGATGTAAGGTTTGCCACCGTCACGACTGGATATGACTTAGCTGATGAGTCTCTTGGACATTCTTCACTTTGTTAAGTATAATCCATCCAGTGTGATGAAACCTGCCAGAAGCCCCTCAAAAGGTTAACTTTACTTATGAACTGAGCTTGACACATGCGATCATCCATCTCGAAATTGGATAATAGTCTGTGTGTGTGAGCTTCCATGTTAGCACAGCAGCGCCCACCACTTCCGGAACTCTTCAGCACATGAACTCCACGAATGTCACTGGGTTCATGTCATTGTCCAGCATGTGCTTTCCGACGAATTTCACTTTTCAAAGGATTAATTCGATATGGGTGTTGCTTCACAGGCACAGCATCACCTGCATTTATATCATGACTAACAACATCTGTTTGGCACAAGAGGAAACAACTGCGAGATCTCGTGAATCAAATCAGTAATTTGAGCCATCTGTTCAAGGAATTAATGTGATGATTTCTCATCATTGCTTTAATTACTGTTAATTAATGAAATTCCTATATAAGATAAATATTTTCGCTTTAGTACCATAAACCCTGTAAAGAAGAAGAAGAAGAAAAAGAAGAAGAAAAGTTTTATTCAGTATGTATGGCCAAATGACAAAGAGTACAAACATGAAGAAAATATCGAGCACATGTACAGGTGGTGAAGCATTATACAGGTAATTTGTGTTTAAGATAAATGGTAACATTTTTCAACAGTTTTACTTCTTTTGTTTTGAGTAACTGCTTAAACTTTGATCTGATAGAATATATAGTATAGAAATTAGGAATGTACAGTGATCGCTGTTATGAATAAAATGGACAGACGAGCATGAAATGATACTCATCTTGAACAAGATCAAATGTGCATTTATCACAATAAACAGAGTCAGCAGTTAACTTGTTAAAGCGACACAGTTGTATCTTAAGTTTGTGACTCGTACGACGGAACTTGAAAAACACACGTAAAAGATCTTTGTCATGATATAACTCTAAAATATATTTCTCAGGCTCAAGTATAAATTTATAAGATGAGTAATGTTTTAAGAATGAGGAAGAAGATATTTTATGGTACCAATTTTGGATATCTATATCCTTACATCTTTGTTTAAAAGCACTGATAAAACTTGTAACATACCCACACTCTTGTGATATCCATACGTAAGAAAATCCTTAGTGAAATAAAAGTAGACGGACATGAGATACCGAGTACCATTGTCGTCATATGATATTACCATTTCGTAGGATGCCTTTCGACATCGGCAACCTTCCATATGAAGTAGTCTACACCAATACTTAATACAACGGGAAAATAATATACACATAGGTGACTTCTCCCAGTTTCACCAAGAACAACATTTGAAGATTTTTACTGACGCAAATATATCTTTTCAAGTATAAACTCTGTTTTTTTTCAATATTTTCACGATCTGTAAAACCCCATATTTCTGCACCATAAAGCAGAATTGGCGCGATTTTACTGTCAAATATTGTAGATGCAACACTAAGAGATAGATTCTGATAAATTTTAAAGAGAGGAAATATTGGAAACAAAGCCTTTCTTGCTTGTAACGCTTATGTTTCACATGCTTTGGACCAGTTTAATCTGGAAGTGAAAATAATACCAAGATATTTGTAATGAGATAAAACATTCATACTTACACCATCATAAAACTTTTGAAAATGAATCATGCTTTGATTTCCTTTAATTTACAGTTTAATAGCTACTCATGATTGCTTACATCGTTGGTGAAAAATTCAAATTTAATTAACTACTATTTGACTTAAAACAAAGAAATTAGATTAAGGATATATACCACAACATCGCCTTTTAAATTCGTTTGTGTTTAATTAGCCTCAGGCCAATTTTAGCGCATCAATGTTCCGCAACAGAGATGAACGAACAGTTTTCACCACGTTCGCACATAAAGAAAAGTGTTCGCTCATCTCTGTTGCGGAACATAATTGCGCTAAACGTGGCCTGTGAGCTAATATAGTTAATAGAGCACACTTGCGGATACGTTGCTCGACTTCCAGAATCTCAGTAAATCATGAAAGACAAGTGTGAGTGGAGCGTTTGTAAAAGAATGTACTATCCCCTGTAAACATTAGACTAAAACGTTTAAGTTTACAATTTGCAATGTTAGAAGTTCCAGGAATATATTGCTTATCAATGCCTCTCACTCACATGGAATTTGTACATTAAACATGTAAACTTTGGGGTTTTTTTTAATGGAGTTTAGAACAAAATCAGTGAGTGAAAAGTGTGGGTTTGATCTCGCAGAGTAATCGTATGGCCATAGACAACTTGAAAATATGTATTACAATATATTGCGATCAATATAAGGGTTATTGACTTTGTTGCTTTCGTAATGGTATACTTGGGTGGACTGAGGCAAAGATCAACATGTCAATTCTATATTGAAAACGTCAAGTAACTACAGACAGTCATATAAAGGTAACTCAAATAGTCATATATCGCTATTACAACAACACCTATATTTTAAACTTTAAAGATGCTTTAGCACGGCGTTCTTATTGAAATAAAGTGGTCTAACAAAATAAGGTAAATAAGCGTTACCAATGGCTAAACAAAACTCATGAATAAATCAAAAGAGTTCTAAAATTAATGCACATGGTTCGGTTAAACAATGCCCATTCATTTCCCATCGAGCTGTCATTTTAAGGTATTCACATTAAAATCAACCGCCACTCAAAGGTAGTTCAAGTGATCTGAATGATGTAGCGATACCTTCACTCTCATAGTAGAGTTGTAAATATGGTACAATGATGGAATGGTCAACAAACTTGCTGTCTGAACTCTCAAAATCACATGAGACCTACAAATCTACCTTTCACCCTTATAATTCCACAAAATTATCGCTTTATACGTCACACCATTTTCTTCCAATACGGATAACACTTTTCCATGGATACAGCTAATCTTGTTGTGTAATGAAATGTTTTATCCTCTAAACCAACAATATATTTTATAAACTTTAATTATACATAGCAATTAAACGTAAGACAAAAATAATATACAAAAACGTGCTACTTTGCCTTTAAAAATGGTTTCTTCTTTCATGTAATTGCCTTTTTTAGATGGACGGAAAATAATTTAATTCGAAAATACGTGATAATGATTATTTCATCCACTACATGTAGGTACAACAATTTCTTAAAGACAAAACACTATCCCAAGTGAAACACGAGAATCACTTACGGAATTACTGAAATTCCCTCTTATAGGCAAAAAAGAGAAAGTACAGCCTCGACCCTTCTTAGAACTATTACACCATTCCTAGTTTAATCCACTAGTTATGTTATGTAGTTAATTTAGTGAATATTATCTCAGTTCAAGTCTCTGCTAATGGGCAACACTCAAGAAGCTTTGCCATAAATCAATAGCAACAATTATGATTCAAGGTTCAGTGGCACAGGATCAGACACACGTCAGGTGCTCCACACCTCAGAACTGTTAAGCTAGTCCAAAAGTCAATTCACTTATGAAGGGCCAACACTGGAGATACATTGCCATAAGCCGTTTGGTTACACACTCTGGTTAGATTCCATCAATTAATTAGGTTTCAGTTTCATCTCAACCCACTTCAAAGAGTATTCAGGACCATGCCAACTATACCAGGATATGCCAGAATATCCCATCACGCCATACACTCCGTTCAGGTTCGATTCCGTACAGGAATTGTACCACCAGGCAGCCTTCCTGGATTCAGCACAGTTGCCTACATGTTGATCGTGATCCCGGAGTCGAGTGGAGAACATCTCATCACTGTGGTAAGCGAGTGAATCCCCTGGAGCAATGAACATGTCCATTATATTATCAAAGGTGAAACAAGACTAGTGTAATGTAAAACAGAGGCTGCATTTTAAAGGACATGATAATCTACTGTTATTTTTTTTGTAAGGGGCGGTGCTCCATGGCGACAAGCATCGAAAAGTCAGTTTTAAATGTATTCCTTTATTTTAAAAGTTATTCCAGGGTGTTTTCTTTTAAGAATGCAATTGACCGCTTACGACCATGTGCTAATCATTGGAGGCACTACTTATAAGTGTTTTATATCTTCAAGGTCAATGATCACTTTTCATTGTGTATAACAATCATGTAATGATTCAAAGTGTTAATAGTTAAACTAAGACATATTCGCAAATACATGCTTAAGTCGTGACCTCGCTGTGACAATGACCTTTTAGCTAAAATCTTGGCAATTCTCCATAGTTTTTTTTTTTTTTTTTTTTTTCACATATTTTTATTCACATGAGTAGGTACATTATTACATTTTCATCATATGACAATATATGGACATGGATACAAATGGTATGACATTGAGTCTGATTAATGGTTCTACACATCATTGAAAATATCTTGTAATGGTAGCCACTTTTTCGTGAAAATAATTGATTGGTTTTTCATTCTTGCTATGTACCTCTCAACTTGAAATATATCCTTCATTATAACAATGAATGTTTTAATTGACAAAGGCTCATTTCTGATGCAACTTATATAAATGTGTCTTTTTGCAGCTAAAAGAATATGGTTCATCAATTTGAAATTTGGAGTCTCCTGAATGCCAAATAGGATGGACTTGAGATTAAAATGAATATCATAACACAAGTGTTGTTTTAGAAACGTTTCAAGTTCAGTCCAGAAAAGTGCAGAAGATGGACACTCAAAATATACATGTACCATAGATTCATTTTCGTTATTGCATCTATTACAAATGTTATTGTCAATTAATTTCATTTTAAACAATTCGTTTTTGGTGTATATAATACGATGTAGGAATCTAAATTGAAAGTCTTGTAGCTTAATATCTTTGCAACATTTTTTGGGAAGACTAAATATTTCCTTCCAATTTAAATCAGTCAAGAACATTTCTTGCCATTTGTGACAGACATTAGGGCACTGGTCAGGTAGCATAATTTTATCATAGATTTTCCGGGAACCCTTCAAATGTTTTAACCATTCCAAAAGGAAATCGTTGAGTTTAAGGTCATATAGACTAATGAAAGAAGAGTTATTTATCGTGTTTTTCCACTGTGTTGGAAAGTTGTTTATAACACGATGGTGGTCTAAGTAAGTACCTCTTAGGTTGAATTTGTTTTTCAGATCTATAAAAGACAGAAATCCTTTCTCATCACACAAGTCTCTTATGTAATGTACACCTTTCCGGAACCAGTCGTCTATTATAAATGATGAGTTTGCACTTTGATGGTTAAACCATATTGGTTCAGCCAAAATAGCACTAATGTCTCCAGAGTCTGCTACATGCAAGTGATAGTATTTGCCCCATGTTTGCATTAAATCTTGCCAATATGGATTATTAGATTTGCAAAGTCTATATGAGGAGACATTTGCACCTAATTGAAAAAGATATCTTAGAGGGAAGTAGCTATTGTATAAATTCTTGTTCATACTTTTTTTGAGAATATTAAGCTTAAGTGCAGCAATAAAAGCATTTATATCAACCATCCTCAATCCACCATTCTCATAATTGTTTGTGATATTTTTCCGTTTGATTTTATCTGGTTTGGAGTTCCAAATAAACTTAAAGAATAGTGAGTTTAAATTCTCCATAGTTGATTTATACCAAATAAGAGGCTGATAGCACAATAAATGTTCAAGTTGTTTACAATGATTTAGTGATATAGTGATTCAGAGCTCGTGACTTTGACCTATGACCTTGAATGTGAACGTGTCAAAACATTACCCAGGTTGATAAGTAGGAAGTTATGTATGAGATATTATAACTTTCTTCGAAAAAAAGCACTGACCACGCCAGCAGAGAGAGCGGCGATGAAAACTGCACAAAAACTAATAACTTAGTCGGAGCTGCTAAATAGTAACATTGGGAAACGAAGTTAGTGAATTGCAAAATTGTTGATGAATGCAAAATAACGATGCAAGCATAAAAGGTAAATAATTGCAAATTCGTAGGTAATGTGTTTCAGCCGCCATTATATTTTTAAAATAACCAACTTTAATGATTTTACGAACAATTCCTCTGTTTAATTTGTTGCACAATTCACTGAAACTGCATAGGCTGATAGTCCCTCTACCTTGTAAATGCGGTGAAAAGAGTTTCGGTCCAAATGACCAAGGCATTAAATTTCAAATTTTAACATGTTCAAAGTGCTAAGTGCAAAGTGTGACAATTTTTGTTTAAGGATGCATAATAATAATGCGAACAAAAACGTAAACCATGGCGAATCCTGAGGATCTAAGTATTGATGTGCCAATCATAGTTTATATTGTCGTTATTACTATCTCTTTTGAAAATATTGTAATGTTTTACCTCTGTCTCCAGTGTATCCAGTTGCCGTGAGACGGTAGTTGTTAGCCTCGTTTTCTACGTTGAATGTGGAGTACGTGGCGTATCCTGATTGGTCCTCCTGGTCCCTCATATCGATTTTGAGTTTGTAAGATCCTTGAGAAGTCAGTCGATTGATATTATCATTTCCTGAAGGAAAAGCAAAAATGTTTTTAGCGGCATTCATGAAATGTAATATCTTTTTATTTTTTGTATTGAAATACCCGACTTACAATGATCATCATCACCGCAATCATCGCCATCCCCATCCGATTCGAATGTCAGCAGTAAATATATATATATATATATATATATATATATATATATATATATATATATATATAAATGAGTCGTTTCTCCCGTGAAGTAAGGTTATATATAGAAAAATACAGACTCATTAGTCCTCACAAGGCTGCATTGTACTAGAGTCACATCCAATTAGTGTGCTCGAAGCAATTATGACGTGCGTGATTATCAAACATTACTGCCATGTAAGGAAGTTGATGTTGTAATTATTTATTGTTCTTGTTCATGTATATATATATATATATATATATGTGTGTGTGTGTGTGTGTGTGTGTGTGTAATTATGTGTGTGTGTGTGTTTGTATATATATGCATGTTTAAAAAAGTATATAGAGTGGCAGTGTTATGTATATTATTAGAAGGAAACATGAAGGAAATGTTATACTAAAAATATATCAATATTCCTCAAAAACATATGTATGTGAAATGCACTATAAATAAGTATACTTCCTTTGTAAAGTTTATTTGTAATTTCCAATACATGTTCAATCGCCCGACGCAAGGCAGTGGCAGATGGCATTCCTCGATAACCAATTATTAGCTTATCACTAACAATCACCCTGATCAATCAATGACTATATTTGGGAATATCTGTGTTGTCCATGCAAGTTACAGTCAATACTGACATTAGCGACATACTCGGCCTTGCGAGCAACACACTCGGCTGGACATGCCCGTCCTGTGGATAGACTGACCAGTGGACACCCTGCATGTTAAAGGGGCAGTAGCACTTTTTTTTCGCTGAAATAAGTTGATGAAATGTATTTGGAAAATAATGTAACGAATAGTAAAACACCCTTCTCTCTTGGGAAATCAAGTTTAAAATGCGTGTACGTGGTCCGTAAAGCTATGGGAATCCTTTTTGTCATTCAAAATAATAAAAAGTGTTCACAATAAAATGGCCGTCATTCAATTTTTGCTTTATACACAACACTGTTACTGTCACTACAGATAACTGGTTTGTGTAATAAGATTCACTCTAAAGTAATTATAAATGACATAAACTATCATTATAAATTGGATATTTGAAAAAATAGAATTGGCAAAAAACGTGCTACTTCCCCTTTAAGACTCCAAGACAACTTAAGTACTTTAAACATCAACGACATGAGCCTCGAACCAGAATTTCTATTACAGTGTTTTGGAAAGACCCTGTTGTGTACTCCAAGTTCTGAGTGTACCACCAGCTCGGGATGATTGTGTGATTATTATAGTCATAGTCATTATAGTCGGTATATACTGTTGCCGAGAATCCAGTCGGTCAAAGTAGTAACAGTTGCTGGATCAAACCATTCTCTTTCATCAGGGTATTTTATCCGCAAGGTTTCTCCACTCCTCTGATTGTCTGCCCAATATTGGTCTCGTTACGCAACTGCATTGTTAATCATAGCTACATTAATTATAGTAGTACAGCATCATTCAATCATTGGCATTAGTATATCATAACATGTCAGATAAAGAATGTCAGTATTCATCAGTCTTTACAGACACAATATATAACACTATTTCTCTTAGTAAGTAATATTGATTTTGAAAGCATGGATAAAGCTCTCCATTCTGAATAAGAATAAGTTTTCTTGTTCGCAATATTTTGAAACTACTTAGCTACTAACCAAGCCAAAATTCATCATCAACTTGTCCGAACCCGCCCTTGTAATCAGCCCAGTACTTGTAGAAGTCCACACTGCCGTCCTGGCGTCTCTGGAACACCTGTTGATGTAACGTTAATACTATACTTCGACTTGTATTGCTCTGATACATTCACTGCATTAACTGTAAATTATAATGTTTCGAGTGGAACAATACAGAAAAAAGACACGTATTTGTCAAACTTGGAAAATATGACGCTGAGCAGGAGTAGGAGCAGTCGACCAAAAAGCTTGTGCTCCCCTCAAAACGTTCAACATGTCAATACAGTGTATATTTCCAAACGTCCATTAAGTTATGAGTTCGACTGTTCAATATAACTAACCCCCCGGTGAACTCAAATAGGGTCATGACATAGTCCTCCATCTGTCCGTCCTGATTAGGATACCTTATCAATTGATCTTTCTGAACAACACAACAATGTTTTGAATATACCAGTGATGCGCATGTGGTTATTTTGAGGGAACTGGGTTAATAGTTTTAGAGTTATGGCCTTTGACTTTTCACTTTAACCTTTACACGTTTTGTATATACATCAGTGATGATTTGTGGTGGATTCGGATAATGCCCTTGACCTAGAGTGCTTTGCTTTCCAATTTCTTTTGTTCTTAAATCAACTCCTCCAAAGGGTTTGTTTGATCACGTTGAAACTTACGACCTGCTTTAAATAAACATCAGTAATACGCATGTATAAAGTTCCCGGCAATTCATGGAATATTTATTTTCCTATTTCAGACTTAAACTATAATATTATCAGTTTTAGCTCATCTGGCCTGAAAGGCCCGATGGGCTTATGGAATGGCATGATCCATCCATCCATCCGTCCGTCCATCCGTCCGTCTGTAAATCTTGCGCATTTTCGTCTTCATCTCCAGAAACACTTGGTCTAGGGAGCTTAAAAGTTGTGTGCAGACTCCTTGGCTAAAGAGGATTCTAAGTTGTAGATTTCGTGACCCTGTGACCTGAAATGGGGTCACAGGGGTAATAACCCCAAAAATGTATTTTCATATTCTCCTCTATTTCAAAAAGATCTAGAGAAATGAAAAGTTGTGTACAGACTCCTTGGCTAATGGGGATTCTAAATTGTAGATATGGTGACCCTGTGACCGCAAATATGGTCTCAGGGGTCACAATCCTACAAACCTATTTTTACGTTCTTCTCCAGTAAGAAAAGCTCTAGAACAAGCTGAGAAAATTTATTATAACAATACAAATCCAGAAGAGCTAAAAAGCCCATGGCTCTATTTTTATTATTCTTTTGAAACGTAATATGTGTTACCCTGACCGAGACCATTTAACCTTTGACCTTCTTTATGAAAGATGCAATTTATAATCCTTAACCTTGAACACAACCTTTAATTCATCACCATAGGCCTTTGATTACATGAAATGTATTTTCCATATTACAAACTGAGTTCATCACCTATTACATTGGCCCTTCAATTTAAGCTTTATATCCAGCTTACCGTCCATCCGCCTCCATCAGTGGTCATGTCACAGTAGACTCTGAAGTGCCCGACACCATCTGCAGGGTTGATGATGTACACTCCACTCCCAGAATCAGGGTCGTTGTTCAGTATCTCAGCACAGTCACGTTTGTCTGGGAGGGAAACATTATCAGTATATAAAAGCACATATAGCCTTCATGTAGTTTACGTGTCTTCTAGTTAGTGTAGTCCTTTTCTCGTGACCACAATGTCTTAATAGTTTCACCTTTAAGAGTATATACTTGTTTTTAGGGTTTGACCAGATGGATCAGACAGTCACCAAAGTTACAATTCAGATGCCTTTGTCATCTTTCTTTTACACCGGATTTCAACATTCTAGGGCTCATATTTTAGAAGTGTTGCAACTTGCAAAATAGGTTTAGTGGTGGTCATGACCAAATATAAAACAATTAAACCTTCAGTCTCCATGTAAACTCCAATGTCCTTCTATCCGAATGTAAAGTAAAGTAGTACATTTTGTATCATATTTTACTAATTTGATAAAAGTCAATTTCTTTCCGCTTGTTGATTATCCCATTGATCATGTTAGTTAATAACTAGACTGCACATATGGTGGTTATGAAAAATAAACTTCTACTTGAACAAATACCCTCCTAAGTAGTGTTAAGTCAAGTGAGAATCACATGACAAAATTTTAGTAGTGGAGACTAAACAGTAGCTTGACTAATATGTTTCAACTGGATTGTATTATATAATCATTTATTAATAACCTTTATATACAAACACAAATGCCACCTCGAATGTCGTTCCCATAGCAATACCCGAATGAAACCCTCTTGTTGAGTTGTCTTGGTTTGTCAAAACAACTGAGGTCATATCTTTGTGACATATGAACGCAGTCAATTACATATGCTAGTTCCTAATACATATCACATTGATGGACTAGTAATACACAAATAACTGAAGTTAAGCAAAATATACATGTTTCAGAAAGAATGTGCTTGTGCCTTAAGAATTCTTAATTGGAACATAGCCTATGTGTTACGAATCAGCTTGCAAAGTTCGTAAGGTTACACAAGTTTAAAAAATTAGGGCCCTGATCAGTTGACTATACCAAAAGACACATCTGTGTATGGTGATTATTCCACATAAAATGTTAAATTAAGCTGTGCCTTATGGTTATTGACTTCTGCTTCGACAACAAAGGTCCAAATTGCGTTTCCATTGAAATGAGGGAAAATTAAAATGCGAAGAATTACATTTAATTTATCAAAAGGCACAAGCACGAAGCTCGTTCCACAAAATACGTTTTGTTAAGCTATGCCTTACAATCTTCTAGTTCTGCTCCTGAAATGGAAGTCCAAGTTTCTTTCTATTGAAACTGGGAAAATATAAATTGTGCACATAATTGTTTTAGTAATATCTCATACCGCCTAATTAAAATACTACCTAGATCGCCCATGAATTCATATCACATAAGCAATATAAGAATAAATGGGATAAACATTTTAAAAGGAAAGTTTATTGAAAACTGCCTTTTAAATGAAACTTTACTTTGAGAAGGAAGATTTAAACATACTTATTTTCTTAAAACCAGCTATAAAATATTATCTTATTTGGACACCGCACCATAGCCATAAGGAATTAACAGTAAGTGACAGATATATATAAGTAATACAAGTATTGATAAATTCATAATATTTAATGGGAGTATATATTTTTTTCTAAAATGTCAACGAAATAGCATTATTTATTCAGAAATATTGCTATGGATATTGTCTCCTTGAGTTTTCAACAAGCTATACAAAACAAAACCGAAAAGCACTGCCATGAACTTTAACATCAGATATATTATTTATGCAAGTTTCTTTGGAAAAAGATAAAATCAATGAAATGCACTTGGTGACCTAAGGGAATGAAAGAGCCGACCTTCCAGAAAAAAAGACCTAAGTCACTGCTACCAAGTTTAATTAACGCTGCTGTCTTAAAATCTAGAACAAACATCCTTGATGAAAAAATAAGAAGAGATTTTCAACATGATATTGAAAAGTTGCAAGTGAATGAACAAAATACAAAATTTATCTCGAAGAGTTAAAAGAAAAGGAAATGAGAAGAAGATCAATGAGAAACAAGATACTATGGTGTGAGGAAAGAGAAAATGCAACAAATTATTTTGACTCAACCTGTTGATGAAATTTCAGTCACTTGATAAAATGGCTCGAACAAAACGATCTCGTAGATTTATGTTGGAAATACCTGGAGATTGAATTGTGAAAGAAAATATATTTTCACAACTCAAACAGGTGAAATCAAGATTGATGACAGAAAGAAATCAACTTGTCAACAATGTTGATTCTCTGTGTCCTGAATTTTAGCAACTGTACAATGTTTTACTATTCATTAGCACAAGCAGTGTAAATCGCTCGTGGTAAATTCCTCTCTTAACCTTTGACCTCTCCTCGCTAGAGCGACAGTTACTAGCTCGCACACATTGGCTGGTGGGATCTGCCCAGGCTGCTTGGAACCAATCCCTGCAGCAGTCTTAAGTAGCAACCCATGGGGGATTCACGCCTGTTTTACCTGGGCCTTTTTAACCCAAACTATCTACATTAAGAACTGGGCAAGAAAAGAAATCCTAACAGTTAAGGACATTTGTAGCACTGAAAGTTTCATTTTCTTTGATAATTTCAAGGTAACTTAGTGCATTGAATTTACATATTTTAATTATATGCAAGTCCTAATTACAATACCTAATTCGTGGAAAAGAACCATTCCACAATCTAGATATATCTCAATGTTTTTCACATATCATATCCATTTATTCAAGTCCTCTGAATGTAGAGAAACACAAACTTTTATGAGAGATATTTAACATAGGTTTAATGATCATTTAAATTATTAAACTAAAATGACAAAAATACCCTTGTTTGCTTTGTAACAACTGACATTGACATTGACATTGACATTGTGTTTTTTAGGCTTTGAACGTAATTTACGCAAAGAAATTTTCAAGCTATTCCTACAATTCTGCTTACACTTGAGACTGCTTCAAAACCAATACTGACTGGTGATATGATAACTGTGGACAGTACAACAAGAGCAGCTACACTGGAACCAAAACTCACCATCACTTCTAAAACATCGATAACACCAACAACCTTTCTGTATTTTTGTTTCTTGTATGATTTCGACTTTATTCTCTCTTATCCATTTTAGCAAACTTTATTAACATCATTTTCTAAAACATACCGCATATTGTTATAGATATGTAATATCATATTACCAATATTACTAATTACCTTTATGATACTTTTGCTATCAATTAAAACTCAAGAGATTTATGAAGGAGATATAATACCCACTAAATGTTCAAAAGACACTCTATAATAACTATACAACAGTTACTTAAAGTAAATATCATTATAAAACATTATCTTATTCAGAGTAATCCTTTCCAAGTAGTAAATGTAATTCAAACTGAGAGAGTAAATTTTTCATCACCTCGTAAATATATAACACAACTTTTACCCGCTTCATTTACAGTCCGCATAATGCTCAGTCCAGGCAATCAGTCATCTGGTGTATTTAGTAAATAGAGTTCGATAAAAACAGTAGACAGCTGATTAACACTAAAGCAATTCAGGAAATTCTGCTATCATGATCAAGTATACTCGGTTAGTAATCACTATTTCATTATTATGAGTTAATAATGTTCCTCAGAAATTAATATATCTTTCTTTTGCAATGGGATATAAGATACCAAGGCAGACCCATTATTTTTTTTTTTTTTTATTCCTGAAGTCATTTGATATATATAAATACAGACATGTGTATATGACGTACAAAACAGGATATTTTTAACACATAATAAGAAAAATAAAAGACAATACATATCATTCACTCACACATCCGAACCTTTGCATTCCCTATACTGACTTAAATATCTAAATTCAAGAGGTTTGAAATACATTGCCCATTTTTTTCCAAATTCAATAAACTTAGTCTTGTTCCAGTATTTAACCTTTTCTATTGAATAATAATACTGAAGCTCTTTTTTTAAATGTAACAGCCTTGGTATTGTCTTCCTCAATTTACATTTGTAGATATAATATTTGGCCAGAAGTAGAATCAAATCAAAAGTTTCATCAGTGTAAAAAGGGGATGCAGACCCAAAAAGGATCAAATTGCATTGTAAATGTATAATACCTGTGTGGACACAGTTTAATTCAAGCCACTGTGAAAATTGTTGCCAAAAATGTTTAGTAGTTCTGCAACTCCAGAAAAGGTGAGGTATTGATTCAGGTTCTGCACAAAAAGTACATAAATTACTTTCAACAAGATGCATCTTTACAAGATGAGTATTTACAGGTAGTATTCTGTGCAGCAGTCTAAATTGCAGAGCCATTATTGGTTATTCTTTGCAACCTTTGCAGCTTTCCACACGTTACATTCATCGGAGTAATGCTTTTGTCGATTATCAAATACATCCCATATTTTTTATAGTTTATAATTAGTTCTACAGCTTCTACAAAACGTTTACAGCCCATACTAATCAATTGACTTCTAATCTTGGTAATTAATATGGAATTGTCCAATAAACTGGCAGGCTCTTTTTAAATCACTATAATTACAAAAAACTGTATATGGTAGAAGTAGGAGATAAAGTACATTGGATAGTTCATTCATTTCGGAAAACATAAAAATCCTGAACTTTAACGTTTAATTAGCCAGTTTTGAAAACAAGATATCCAAAAGATGTAGGGGTAGAAAAAACACAACCAAAACACGTTGATTGACGTTCTTTCTATTCCATTAAGTCTTTCAATTTGTAAAATGTGTCACATCGGTGCCAAATGTGTTCGATCCGTGTGTCAACGCATTATGAAATGCACTGTTTGATCGAGAATTATAAATGGCTTATGACGTCACTCAAAGATAGCGTTGGCTGCGGTGTAACGCAAGCAGATATGAGCCTTAATGAGCCAAAATGATCATTGTTTTTTTGTGTTCTGGGATTGTCACATGTCACCAAAACTCGGCTGTAATGTGACAAAATATTGATATTAGATATACAGAAACCAGAGCGATTCTTGTAGCTTTTGTATCTGTTGCCCAGGTTTGTCAATTTTCAGAAGTTATTCACGTTTGTCTGGTGGTATACTTTTAACGGGTTTTGGGTGGGGTTTTTTTACAGATGGGATGGCCAACATTAATAAGATGTAGAAATTTCATGTGTGGGTCACGTGACTTTATACAAGTATGAAGGTCACGTGATTATCAACATTTTTTTAATTTTCTCCAAAATGTGTTTATATGGTTTTAGTTCAACTGTAAAAAACAAAAGTTAATGTTAGGCTCTGTGTACCCGATGCTTACTGCCTACATCAATGATATCAATTTTCCATAATTTCATCTTAAAAAGTGTATACTTTCTTTTGCCTGTCAGTTAAGTGCGCAAAAGCGTTGAGGGTGTTACTCCAGGAAAATTCTCAATGAGCTAATACAGTCGCATGGTTTTACAAAACAGGGTATTCAAAGAATAAACGATTCCATTAGAACCTATGTTTGGGCATTACTTGGAACTAAGGCTCAAGCTAGAACAAACATTTGGTCCGTAGGAACATAATTTTATGCTGGGAAATAATTTTAGCAAATGTAGAAGATGCCATATCCAGTCCCATTGCTATATCCGCTTCTATCAAAAGATATCATGATGTATTACAATATGCAATTTCAAAAGTAGATTACGTCCTTGGTATAGGATTGTATATGGCTCCTAGTGATATGAAACTGAGAGTTTGTAGAGTTGAAGAATACAATAATAAAATCAGCATTGCTTTTGATGACAGAAATTTAGGTGTGAATACCGAAATTTATGCTGTTGAAAAGGTGGTAAAAAACCTAATCAAGAACATATGAATAGAACAAATGATTGTATTCGGTGGTATAGTAATTGGTTTATTTATTATTTGGAGATAAGTACATATCTTATGAATGTCTTTTAGCAAAATCCTCTCCATGTGTCTCTCCTCGGGGAGTACCTAATCTACAGTGCTATACTCCCCGAGAAGAGACACAGCACAGTCCCCAGCGTGCCCAACTGATCTACAATCACTACATTTGTAGAAAATCCTCACTTTGGCATTGACTGTCCTTATTTAACATCTTGATCCAATCCTAAGACGATGTTATCGAAAGTTATGATAATTTTGAAGATGAAGCCATTGATTAAAACACTGCAAGGAAGATAACTGTTGTATCAAACAGGTTTGTGAGAGCGCAACTTCCAACAGTACCAGCCCCTGTAGTGAATGTAATTAGCCTGAGAAGCAGGCATGCTGACGACCGTCACACCTATGGGACCCCTACTGTTGGTAGGAAGGGAAAATTCATATTTTTATATCTACCATAATATTTTTTCTGATTTAGACAAATGAAATCGATGATTATAATTATAAATATACATATTATTATAATCATCGATTTATTTTTCATATTATGGTAAATTTAAAAATATTAATTATATAGAGAATACTAAAGGACGTCCCGTTTAATAACATATTTATGAAACGAGTGAGTGGTTTGGTATTTGACGAACGAACGCGAGTTAGATACCGATACCATTCACGAGTTTCATAAATATGTTATTAAACGGAACCGAGTTTAGTATTTTGTTTATTACTCACTGATTTAAATCCCACTTAATTCTACCAGCTCGTCGACACACTCCTTTGCGGCCAATGCGCTAATATTGTAAATTCATATTTATGCCACTATGGCATCAAGTCAATCGGCAGCATGCGGTGTTATTACACACTGTGTAATAACATTGTAGATTTATGAAACAACGACATATTCAACAGGCGAGTAAAAAATATATATTCTACATTCAAAATCTACTCTTTATTTTGTTCAATTTGGCGTCAAATGAGTAAAATTGGTGAGAATTACAGTGGCTGATGCAAGATATGGTTTGGCTTGTGCAATAGTCAAGTTGACACTCCTTCACAAGCTTCCTTAGAAACAAAATGGCGGATTATTTGAGTTACAGATTTCTACCACTCTTTAAATCGATTCAGTTTTGAGGCAGGTGTTATTGAATTACCCGGAGATCCACCACCAGTTATACTGAGAACCGATATCGATACACTAAGTCCTATAGCCGTTAAAATACTAGCAATGGTTATTCCCTGTTAAAGAACTAAATTTCCGTGAGCAAACTATCCTCATTTAACATTGTCTATATTGTTTGTTTAATTCACGGAATTTGTGAACGTGTTCTTTTCTACAATGAAGCTGCTTCCAAGGTGCAGACATTTCCTCCTCCAAATTCCTCATTCTTTTCCTAATATTTTCATTCATTTCTGGATCGTCCGTCTGAGTTTATTTTCTTTTTTCTACTTCGATATAATGGTCCAAAGAGTTAATTTAGTTAAGTTATTATCAACCTCACCTCTTTGAATTCGCATAGCCTAGTCAGACCCATCCAATTATCTTATACTAAGTTCTAACCAATCCTTATTTAATGATAGATCGTTTACCGTTTGTATAGCTTGATCTGTTACATTAACCAACTCTGTAAGCTCTGTAGCTGTAACACTGTGTTTTGCAGTCTTTTCTTACTTATTACCTGACGTTTCGGTCTGCTCGATGGAGTCACAATGTATGTTATCTACGACCCCAAATCATTAGGAATAGTGACGACGCCTATTTTTCTTTGTAAATTTCTCAGAAAGAGAGGTTGGACACTTTTATCACTTCTTACATATACTAGATCCATTTGGGGGTGACTTTTCAATAAAAGTTTCTGTGAGATCATCTATTTTAAATTTTGAATATTCCAAGACTCCAGTCACCCCTATCCTACTCCAAGACTCCAGTCATCATATATACAACTTCTTTATTAATTTGAAGACGACGTTTCGACAACGACATTAGAATATATGTCGAAACGTCGCCTTCAAATGAATAAAGAAGTTGTATATCCATAAAATCGCCTCTATTCTTCATCACTGTCTTACTCCAGGACTCCAGTGACCCCTAACATTCTCCAAGACTGGAGTCAAACCATATCTTACTCCAAGTCTCCAGTCAAGCCTATCTTACTCCAAGACTCCAGTCACTAATAACTTACTCCAAGACTCCAGTTACCCATATTTTACTCCAAGACTCCAGTCAAGCCTATCTTTCTCCAATACTCCAGTCAACCCATATCTTACTCCAATACTCCAGTCAACCCTTATCTTACTCCAATACTCCAGTCATCTCATACCTAATCCAAGACCTCAGTCAAGCCTTACTCCAGTCACCCTTATCTTACTCCAATACTCCAGTCACCCCTATCTTACTCCACTACTCCAGTCACCCCTATTTTACTTCAAGACTCCTGTCACTAATAACTTACTCGAAGACTCCAGTCACCCATATCTTACTCCAAGACTCCAGTTAAGCCTTACTCCAAGACTCCAGTCACCCTTATCTTACTCCAATACTCCAGTCACCCCTATCTTACTCCAATACTCCAGTCACCCCTATCTAACTCCAAGACTCCAGTCACTAATAACTTACTCGAAGACTCCAGTCACCCATATCTTACTCCAAGACTCCAGTCAAGCCTATCTTTCTCCAATACTCCAGTCAACCCTTATCTTACTCCAATACTCCAGTCATCTCATACCTAATCCAAGACCTCAGTCAAGCCTTACTCCAGTCACCCTTATCTTACTCCAATACTCCAGTCACCCCTATCTTACTCCACTACTCCAGTCACCCCTATTTTACTTCAAGACTCCTGTCACTAATAACTTACTCGAAGACTCCAGTCACCCATATCTTACTCCAAGACTCCAGTTAAGCCTATCTTTCTCAAATACTCCAGTTAACCCTTATCTTACTCCAATACTCCAGTCATCTCATACCTAATCCAAGACTCCAGTCAAGCCTTACTCCAGTCACCCATATCTTACCAATCCATTTCTTTTTTTTTTAAATGATTTATTGCGCGTTAGCCATGCATTACGTGAGATTGCATTAATCACAATGTATGTTATCTACGACCCCAAATCATTAGGAATAGTGACGACGCCTATTTTTCTTTGTAAATTTCTCAGAAAGAGAGGTTGGACACTTTTATCACTTCTTACATATACTAGATCCATTTGGGGGTGACTTTTCAATAAAAGTTTCTGTGAGATCATCTATTTTAAATTTTGAATATTCCAATACTCCAGTCACCCCTATCCTACTCCAAGACTCCAGTCATCATATATACAACTTCTTTATTAATTTGAAGACGACGTTTCGACAACGACATTAGAATATATGTCGAAACGTCGCCTTCAAATGAATAAAGAAGTTGTATATCCATAAAATCGCCTCTATTCTTCACCACTGTCTTACTCCAGGACTCCAGTGACCCCTAACATTCTCCAAGACTGGAGTCAAACCATATCTTACTCCAAGACTCCAGTCAAGCCTATCTTACTCCAAGACTCCAGTCACTAATAACTTACTCCAAGACTCCAGTTACCCATATTTTACTCCAAGACTCCAGTCAAGCCTATCTTTCTCCAATACTCCAGTCAACCCATATCTTACTCCAATACTCCAGTCAACCCATATCTTACTCCAAGACTCCAGTTAAGCCTTACTCCAAGACTCCAGTCACCCTTGTCTTACTCCAATACTCCAGTCACCCCTATCTTACTCCAATACTCCAGTCACCCCTATCTAACTCCAAGACTCCAGTCACTAATAACTTACTCGAAGACTCCAGTCACCCATATCTTACTCCAAGACTCCAGTCAAGCCTATCTTTCTCCAATACTCCAGTCAACCCTTATCTTACTCCAATACTCCAGTCATCTCATACCTAATCCAAGACCTCAGTCAAGCCTTACTCCAGTCACCCTTATCTTACTCCAATACTCCAGTCACCCCTATCTTACTCCACTACTCCAGTCACCCCTATTTTACTTCAAGACTCCTGTCACTAATAACTTACTCGAAGACTCCAGTAACCCATATCTTACTCCAAGACTCCAGTTAAGCCTATCTTTCTCAAATACTCCAGTTAACCCTTATCTTACTCCAATACTCCAGTCATCTCATACCTAATCCAAGACTCCAGTCAAGCCTTACTCCAGTCACCCATATCTTACCAATCCATTTCTTTTTTTTTTAAATGATTTATTGCGCGTTAGCCATGCATTACGTGAGATTGCATTAGGCCTTTAAGTCGTTTAAGGATGTTTTGTAGAGAGGCGAAATTTTTGTATTAAATATCATGACCATCTGACCCCAACTACGGCCCACAGAGTTCACAGTCTTAAAACCTTGACCAATAGGAGACCTGGATATCGGTCGTAAGCGCTGCAACCTAAAACACGCATTTTTGCTTGTTCTCTGAACGCAATATTCTAGAAATGGAACTCACCAACTGGAAGGGTGTAGTAGAGAGATGCTTCATCTGCAGTGGTTGGTTCTGTTGAGTAGAACTGGACGGTGTGGGCAGTACACACACCACTCTGTGTGTTGTAGAAGAAGGAGACACAGTGCTTATCTCTACCACAATAACTGGCACATGCAGTTGGGGATTTGACTCCAGATTTGAACCAAAGGGAAAGTTCAGTGATGGTAGTGTTCGATAAATCTTTTTTGTTAATCAGTTCTTTTGCTTCCGTGCATGTACAGTTGCCAACATCCAAATAAATTGTTAAAAAGAATATTATAAAAAGCCGAAAAACTCCATCGAAAATATTCACTTCCATTCTCTCAAGTTGACTTCATCAAAGTGTTGTATTCACCGAGGCAATGAGAACAAACTCTTTCAACTTCGTTTAGAAACTAGTATAATTGCCTAATGGCGTAATCAAACAAATAGCTGTACAACCCAGGGTGTGCATGGGACAGACCCGAAACTGAACAAAAGAAAATACCATTTGTGTATAAAACATTTACAGATATATCGATTGAAAAGAAAGCAAACTGTTAGTTGTTCAAGCAGGCAAAGATATGCTGGGTATGACAGTATACCGCCTGGAACACTCGCCACGGAGTTATGGGTAGGCTTTTGTTAAATCGTGGCAATCTCGTGTGAATACACTTTTGGGGGAAAAGGGTTCATAATGTTATACGTTATGAGGTCAAATGATATTTTAAAGTCTAATCAAGGATTGTGAATTCGAGAACTCTTGTTTGAGTTTGGAAATTAAAATGTTCTTGGGTAAAAAAAATATATTATCCCCATTTCACTATTATCATCAACATTTTTTCGTGACAAATACTTGACAATTCCTCATAACTCTTTGCATATGTTTATACTCCGGCGAATGTACCTTCTTCAGTTCACGTGGTACTGGTAACGAAGTGTCCTGTCGGCCTTTTACTTGAGACCATTCTTGTGTATACACAATTACATATGTGTGGGGGAAATCTCAAATTGGATATATAAAACGGTCTTCCCCTTGATTCTAGAAGTCACATATATCTGTGTTCGAGAGATAACACGATTGGACAACCAAAGCTTAAAAGTCTGCAGCTGGTGGGCAGACATACAATTTAGCTATTTCGTTGCCATTTCTACCTGTATAAATGAAACCTGTTCTATTTAATTGTTGAGGGTCTTCTTCATTCCAAAATGGAAATAGTTTTGTCACCAAACAGTCCGCCGATCACTGAATTTCTTCTGGACAGTAGTCCGAGGGGTGAACCATAGTCTTAAAGGTGCATCCATTGTGTTTCATAAAATTTTAGTTGGCCATATGTGCTATTTACAATACAAACAAATTCACTCAGTTTGCATATTCATCCCCAATCGTCAATTATATCATAATTACTAGTTTCCAATTAAAATCGAGTAACATCATTATGCATGTGCAGTACACGTCCTATTTACATGTACAGTAGTTATATGACCTATTAAACATTTTCAACCCAAATTTGTTATTTTGTCTGGTGTAAATAAGATTCCAAAATTACGCGCGCCACAGGCGGTGCATTGTCCGGTTTTTAAGCAGAAATCGATACTTTAACCATCATATCGTCAATATACTAAATCGAGTATCATCAAAATGGTAGTTTTCGGTAACAGTTGGTACTTCTAGATAAAGTAAGACCACTTATAACGTCTGGCATATTTGACCCCCAACAACACAATGGATGTACCTTTAATGATTGAAAATGCAAAGGTTAACCCTACTAACATTATTGATAGTAATTGTTTTTACCTTTTCAAGAAATGTATTGGAACCCAGGTACATGCGTACTTTACACTCAGTTACTGGGTTTCGTCCAGGTACCAAAACAATTATATTCAAATAATGATTTCTCCTTTTTCAGGCGGTGTGTAAAAGTTACCGACTGAGATCGAGGTGTTCAAGTTAATGTCGAGGTCGGTGACTATTTTACATACTTGCTTACTACAATACTAATATTGTTTATATATTCAAAAGTAAAAAAAACCACAGAGCCATTTTTACTCCTTATTTGTGACTGTATACTTGACAAACTGTTTTAAATGTTGTCTATATATATATATATATATATATATATATATATATATATATATATATATATCAGTAGAATATTGTTTTCAAATGCATCTTTTACTTATTTATTATAACCGAAATAGGAACACTCAAACAAAATACCAATGCCAAGATCCCAAGACACAAGGAATTAACTCTTTTGACAAAATTTAATTTTTCTGATATTTCCCTTTCTTTGGTATTTTAAAGTACAAGTGGAGAAATAGCAAATGCTCAAGGACATATATATATATGTGTGTGTGTGTGTGTGTGTGTGTGTGTGTGTGTGTGTGTGTGTGTGTGTGTGTATAAATACCTAAAGAAGTTGACGACCCAGATAGCGACAGACATACATACATTTGCATGGAAAGCGCTTGCAATTAGGTCATAAATTATTCTGTTGTTTCACTTACAAATGATGGGTTCACTAATGGTGGTTGACAGCTTTCAATCAATCAATCGATCAATCTTTATGGTACAAGAGCAGAATTATGGGTTATAGGCAGAGGTTATATACATTAGGATACAGGTGACATGAATTTGGAATATATACATTTCTGCTTGGAGAAGAGATTCGCATCTAAAGCTATAATGGAACTCATCTCCTATTACATTTTGGTTGCATAACTTACATAAATGTTCTCTGGCAATTCCATGCCACCAACCAGTCTCTATAGGAAGGTTATGGTTAAAAGTGCGGACTATTAAAACATGGGATAGGAATGCCTTTTGGTAGTTATATATATCGTTCAAATTGAAGTAGCTTTTAAAATGTCCATAAAGGATGCCCTTAGAGCTACAGGTAAAACAGATCATGAAGAATTCGTCCTGCTCCAGAAACCAGCCAGGGTGTAGAATACAGGGAGGGATTAACACAAAGTCTCTTAATCAAATATGGTTTAACAAAGTTTGAATACAACATAACCATGGAACTTAATTTGGGTACTGAAGGTATTTGATAAAAACACATTTATACAGGATTTGTGACAGTTTTAAGTTTTCCTTACACTTTACATTAAGTTTATGCCAAAACGACAACATATGTTGAAATATTTTTTATTTAAAGTAGAGTACTACCCAATTTAGCATATATCATAAAGCTCGGTGTGGATTTGTCCAGTTGTCATTTTAAGAAATGTTAAATGTAGGCTTTCAATCAACTTAAATTTTTCATATGCCCAGCTTTCTAAACCGTATGTTAAAATTGGGAGTATTAACGTATCAAAAGATGATAATAGACAGCCTAATGGTAAGCTTATAATGCGTGATCTTTTGAGTAAGCTGTACATTGCCTTTGTCGCGTTTTCAACGATGGATTTAATGGATGTAACCATACTCTTATTTCGATGGAGTTTAATGCCAAGATATAGGGGATTCTTAATATTGCCTCATGAATATTAATGAGGCATATGGAACCAAGCGTGCAAAACGAGGTTAAGGTCGCTTCGTAACCCGCAAGTACCGTTCACATGGCATTGACAAGTCGGTAGTTCTTCCAAATAACACTTACTTTTATTAACTAGTATGATAAAATCACTAGGCAAATTTTCAAGATCGATGCATTTGTCGATTTTCTTCAATTGCCACCGCATAGGATAGTATTTTACATGCAAGGCGAGTTTTGTTCGAATATTTTACGTTGGGACTTCCTCGTTGTGTAGTTTACCGTCATGTTGAACCGTAAATCTGTCAAACTCGTTGTTATTTCAGTGCTCTAATAGTGAACAAATAAATGAAAATTTACACCCTACTCATGTATTCCAAGATATGATTGTATATGGTAAATTCTTGGGTTTTTTTTAATTATTTTTTTTAGTCTAAATTGATTCAAATTGTTCATTTGAATACAGCTTCAATTAAAGTCCAATAAGTACAGGTTATTTTACGTTCTGTTCAGTAAAGCAATTCAATCATACATAATCTGATCTAGTTTCAAAACATAATTTTACGTAAGTCATTTGTATGTCTGCAGTAGCAAAATAATTTTAAAACAAGGGACATAACATAACATAACGTTCTTATTTATATTTAAAAAAACATAAACAACTTTAGCAATTAATCTATTGTCGCCTTAGTTTATTAATGGTGTGTGGAAAGTTATCAATAATCAGCCAGTAATCAATTTTATCATTATTATGTGGTGAGGATTTTAATTTATGAGCACATGTAGATATGTGATTAAGCTTTGAAAATCAAACATATTTAAGGAGAAAATTAATTCTACCTAAGAATATAAAGTATTTAGTTTATTTATTAGTTTAAATCAACAAGAACACAGAAGTATCTTTTGATGAAAGTTACATGAAAAAGAAAATGATAAATGATAAACACAGAAATAGCTTCATTCTACCTCCGAATATGACGAACAGACGAAGTAAAAACAAATTTTAAATCGCCAAAAATTACAAAATCGTGTTATGTTTTGGAATGTATAATTACCCTAAGTTTTGTCGATTTTATTGTCAAAAACACTTTTTTTAAATATTGCAATGCTGGAATTCGATAGAAACGTACCAATTCATTCATTTCCAGTCGAAAGAAATCGAAACACACAGTGGCACGTACTGCCGATATGCAGACCTCACGCGAACCAGAATATAAGAAGTGGCTTTAGCCTCGTTTTCGTTTCGAAAGGCCCTTGGTCATACGCATGCATAAGTATTGAAACTCACCGTTCTCGACCTGTGGTTGATTTTCTAAAGAACAATGCAGTATCTAAACTTCCATGGTCTGCCATTATCCCGGATATCAATCCACTGGAACACATTTGGGATATGATTGGATGCCGAGTGCAAGCCATGGACCCACCAGTACAGGATTTAGTCGGTTTAGAAGCAGCTATACATCATGAGTGGCAGCTGTTACCTCTGCAGCGGATCAAGAGACTCACCACAAGCATGTGGAGGATGGTTGAAGCAATCATCCGGGCACGTGGCAGATACGCCCGTTATTGTCATAGTGTATTGTCAGTGTCATTTGTTTCCTTAAGACAGCAAAAAACATTGTCTAACTGCTTAACAAACATTTTCACCGTTTTTGAAGTTCACAGAGCAATAGTTGTCCAGGAGTGAGTTTTCAAGTAAAACCATTGTTCATGTTCATCTGGCAATATAATGAGATACTGTTGCACATTGTATTCAGTGTTGTCTTTTTGTTTAGCTAAGTGGATGAACTTTCATAAAATAACAGCATTTCTTCGATCAATTTCATAAGATTTTCACAGTGTAAATAATTTGCTAATTCAGCTTAGTATTGTAATTGGGGACAGAAATTTTGATCAAGCTTGGCGCCTTTATTTTTATAGATAGGTATGATAATTCCGATCAGCCAGTTTTCTAGGATATAGACTGGAATAGAATAGCTTTATTTCGGGAATTCAAGGCCACTGGTCCACAGTTCATCTTGTCTACATATTGTGCATGCAGATACAGAGACAATAATACTTATAAGTCTTCTCCACGGATCTTGAAAACATTGCAATTGAAAATATATTTGGCAATTGACAATTGAGTGTTATTTTCTTATCATTAAGGAGCATTTTGATACCTTTTAAATTCTTAAATTTGGTTTGTAGGATAGGTTTAATTTACATTGTTGACGTAGTTCCTTTAAAAGAGGACAGTAAAATATAATATGGACTTCCTCTTCGACGACTTTACAGATTGAGGACAGAGTTTGTGAATCGTCATTTAGGCGGTCTTTCCTCAATAGCTGGACACCCAAATTATTCCATCCACTTCTAAAAATTAACAATGCAAACTGTATTTTGAATTACGAACATTTTTAAGATATGATTGCATTGTAATAACACACTTGAGATGAATAGAAGCACAACGAAGATTTTGTTTCTTATAGAAAGTGCCAGTCTTGGATAGCACAGTCCATTACTCTTTGTTGGAATATTTTAGCAAACAACTTTTTATTTCCCACATCAATATATTTTCAAAGCCATAACTGAATAAAATATTTTTAACAAAAGTAGCCCAGTTAGGGTATTTATGTTTTGAGATATCTCTTAACATTAAATAACATTGTTGTGGATATCTATTGGATGCATGGTTACAATCCCTATCCAATGTCTAACATAATTGATAAAATACTTAACATGTAATGGATTCATGCCACATTCGCCATATATGACTGTATTTGTAAAGCGGTAACTTTCATTTAAAATAAATTTGCAAAAATTGTGATGTACAATTTCAATTCGTTCTATTTCTTTAAAACCCCATGCAGAAGAATAGGTACAATCATGTGGTCAAATGTTTCGAAAGCATTCTTTGGAGACATTATATTTTCTAGTCAAAGATTAATAGGGAGTAACGCTTTGTTTGCTTGTTGACATAGAAATGAGCATGCTTGTTTGCTGCTAATGGCGCCATACGGCGACTTTACCCAAGGTCTCCCACGACCAGTGTCGCCTTATGGCGCTGTCTTTTTGTGTGTTGTCTTAACGAGAGACGTCAATCGGCGCGCTGACTTACCCCCCATAATGGCCTTGATATAACGAGAGACGCTGTTTGGCGTATACACACTGTGCTGATTGGGAGTATGCTTCTATTGGTAAGTTATTCACGGCAGTATTTCATCTTCACATGTCTTTACAAACGTTTAACAATTCATTGCGCATCGAGATCTTTCACCTCTGGAACAAACAAACTTACATAATAGTGTTATCTGAAACTCAAATTACCGTCTGCAAACAATCTAACAACCAAATTGAGAGATCAAAAGATATAATCAGCTGGCAATCTATTTTGCACTTGGTCGAAATTACAAGGTGTGATCATTGCCCGCGATAATCTGTTGGTTTGTGTTTACAATTTCATGTTTTAACGCTAGGTTAGGTTAGGTTTTTGAATTGAGTTTGTTTATGTTCTTCGATTCGGGCCAGGAGGTCCGAATCTTTGAGATAAGCGCCTAATGCTTGGAACGTATTTTGGTTATTGTTTGGATTTAATATTAAATTAATGTGTTGTGGTGGGATGTTGTTGGCCCTTAGATTTAGGTTGAGTATTTGGCGGAAGGCCGCATACTGTGGGCATTCTGTGAGAATGTGGTGGATTGTTTCTGCTTGCGGGCAGTGTGGGCATGTGGGTGAAGCTTTTAGTTTGAGAATTTGTTTGGTTTGGTGAGCATTGGTGGAGTTTGAATATTGCTTATGCCATGCCTGCTGTGCATACGATTTTGAAAAGCTTTTTGCCTCTTGTTTCGAATGGTAAAAAGGAAGTGAATTTGGAAGTTGAAGGCCCTCCTTTGCTGCTTTGTCGGCTTTTTCGTTGCCAAATATGCCGACATGGGCTGGTACCCATAGAAGTTTTACTGCCTTGACCTGACTGTTAAAAGATTGGATGGTATGAAGCATTTTGGAAATTAAACCAGGACGGTTTTTAGTAGAGTGTTACAAACTCGTTTTGATGTATGTATATTACACATTATATTTTTATAACCACGCCTCTCGGGTATCATTGGTTCCAATAAAAACCAATCACAACTGACCCACAGTGATCTAGTTATGTATGCTATGTAACACTGATGTATGATTGGTCCACCAGACATGCCTATTTGACAATTGCAGTGACAAGTCACGTGCATAAAGTATCAACCTTCTTCTACTTGTCAAAACAGGATGATTATCCCGTAATCCGCTCTTTAGGTCACTCGTTGTTGTTAGATAACAAAAGTGTTTTTCAACTATATTTCATATTCATTATTAACATAAATGAACAATATCTCTGTATAATAAAATAGTAAGCAAAGTCTTACAACATGTTATAATAATAAATCTAGTCTTGCAGGAGATAAGAATACGTATGTATGATCAACTTCTGTATTAACAGTTGCGACGTTCATTCTAGGTTTCATTCTTTGTTGTAAATAGATAACAGTAGTGTTTTTTCATCCTCCAAATTCATATTAATTGTTCAAATAAACTAACGATCAAAGTCTTACAACTAATATAATATAATAATAAATAATAAAAATATAATATAAATGAAATAACGTTTATTTCTATCCAAATGATATTTTTAATTTTCCACCGCCATATTATTGTTATTCATTATTATGCTAATGATTGATTTTTCATTATAATAAATCATGTAAGACCAAAATTATCAAAATATTACACATCCCAATTCCTTCTTGTATACTTCGTTGGGCAATAAATGTTATTGCAACACTCCTTCTATCTTTTGATTTCAACAGGTCGTCTTGATTGCAAGTTTGCAGCCGAAATTATACTAACAATGTATTACATAACGCTTTGTTAAAAACTTCTTCCCGAAAAAGCTAGTAAAATATCTTTTATTATTTATTCCATTATATATAATATCTATAATACTGGTACTTACAATGTTGCTTGGATTTCATGTATCAAAAATATCCTTAACAACATAGGTTTAAGTTTTGTATGGCTATCCCAATATCCTATTTCATCTTCCTGGCTCAAAGCAACTGCTCATTCTATTCTAACTGATAATGCTATACAAATCTGGAGGTCAGAAGTAGAAAATTCCAAAAAGGATGTAGTTTATTCTGTTCTGAAACCTCAATTTGAACTTGAACATTATTTAACGTCCCTTCCTCAATGTCAAGCAATCCCATTACTTCTATTTCGTACATCATGCCACCATTTGCCAATTGAAAAGGGAAGATGGAATAAGATACCTTTATCTGAAAGAAAATGTAAATTGTGTTTAACTGATGATGTTGCAGATGAATTTCATTATATTTTTATTTGTTCATACTTTGCTGAACAAAGAAGTTTGTACATACCACATGTGGTTTAGTCCCACTGTGGCCCATCCCATAGTGGGCCGGGTATTTTCACACCCTCTTAACGAGCTCTCCCAGAGTGGGCCGCGGACAATTGAGCTGACCCATAGTGGCCCACACAGGTTTGATTGCCTTAATTAACAGGAGTGATTACCTTGGTGTCAAGTGATTAACCATTGATAAGACTACTTACTACTTATGGAAAAAATAACAAGAAGTAAGAAAATTAGGCAGCATCATTTATTTACATGGCATCATTTGTTAAGTCTCAGATTACACAGAATTTCTCAGTTCATGTTGACACAGTTCATTTACAGGAAAGCATTGATCCACGGGTGAACAGGTAGCTGGCCATGTCTCTCTCATGTCCCTTGTTCTTGTTCACCCTCTTCTTGTTGTACTTGAATCCCCCAAGCAAAAGGTCGATTCTATTATGTCTACTTGGCACTAACACTCCCTTCGACTCCATAGCTGAACTGACTAAAAAATGTTTAACATTCTAATATAGAGTTTTTCTTCCCTTCTCAGCTAACACAAACTACTTACCAAACTTACCGTAGCCTATTTCCTTCCTTCTCAATGTCTAACAGTTAACTTCCTGCCACATAATAACCCCACTACTCATCATTAACACCTTCTCTGATCTATTGCTCACCTGGTTAATCACCCTCATTAGTATGTTTTCACAACTAACGACCTCTCCCGTAGTGGGCCGGGCTATCACACCTCATTAACGAGCTATCCCACAATGGCCCATCGGTCTGCTCATTACGTAATCTACTCGTGGGCCACTATGGGATAATACCATACCACATGTGTTGTCAAAAAATTCAAACATGCTTAAATTGCAAAAACTGTTCATGTGTAAAAGAATATCTGTATTAAAAAGACTTAGTAAATTTTGTAAAATTATAATGCAAATTGTAAAATCTTCCGGCTAATCACTTATCCGCTATCATTATGTATTATACTGTCATTTTGTACCTCATATGCCGAGGTTATCGGCCTGAGCGTAATAAAGTTCTGTTCTGTTCTGTTGAATTGCTTGTTATCAAAGGAAACATGTACCATAAATAATAAAAATCACATATCAATCACAGCCACCCCTTTGACACCTGTGTTGATTGTCAGTGACAAGATACGTGCGTTCACTGCCTTGAGATCTCACTTACAGTTATTGGATATATTACAGAGTTGTCTTGATTGCTGGTTGTACAATGAACATAATAAAACGATAAATGAAGTCGTCCTACTTAACCCCATGTTTTGTTACACTGACATACTTGTTAAAAAGAAAACAGTGTCATACATAAGACAATTACAAAGTGTGATAGTTTTGTGCTGTGAAGCGAAGCGAGGTATTCACGTAAAGGGTCTCGTTGTAGAGCGTCCACAGCCAAATTAATGTCTCGTTGAGAAAGCCCACTAATTACCGTGTCTAAGAAAGAGTAACCCGGGTTCAACCGCTTTCGTTAATGAGTTAACTACTTTTATCAACTTCAACTTCATTTTATTCTCAAAAACCACCTTTGGTGGTATACGAGTACATATTCAACAATAATAATATAATATACAATGTCAAAATGGCGGTGGGTTATAACAGGATATTTTCAAATACAGTCATATACAGTACAATCAGAAACGAAACAAGTTTAAATGATCTAAGCATATTATTGGTCAGGTTTCTTAGCTTTTGAAATTGTAGAGAGTATAATGTTTATGAACTTAGCTAGGTTTCTTAAAACAATAAAATCTTGTGTGGTAAAGAGTTGTCTATAAGATGAAATATTTGCGAAGGTAAGTATTCTTGCTGGAATATAATTTTTTCTGGTTTCATGGAAAGTAGCACAACGAAAAATATAGTGAAATTCATCTGCTATAGAGGGTGAGTCGCATAATCTACATGTTCTATTTTCTCTTGGGGTATTATTCCAACGTCCTGTCTCGACAGGCAAACAGTGATTAGAAGTTCTAAATTTTAACAACGGATAACTAATATACTTGGGTAATAAAAGGTAGGAATCAAAAGAAGGTAAAATCTTAATGTATTTATAATATTGTCCCTTCGAACTTATTTCGATATCTTTTCTCCACTTTTGGTAAAACTGATCTTTTAGTGTAGTTTCTACTGTCTTAAGTAGCCATAATCGACTATAATTACCAGGTAAAGTATATACATTACTTAGCCAACATGAGTTTAAGATATTTTCAACAGAACTAAGCCATGAATAGGAGTGATTATTAACAACGCTATCTAGTGACATGAAATTGTAAATTACTGAGGATAATTTAAAATGGGAAAGAGGTGTGTTGAGTTTATGCCAAAAATTAATCATTCTTTTAGATACATGAATACTGATCGGATGTCTTCCAAATTCACCGTACAACATAAAATTTGGTGTTGACATTCTAAGACCAGAGGCTAATTTGAGAAACTTAGTATGAATAGTTTCGAGTATATCTGTTTTAGCATGGCCCCAACATTCAGAGCCACATAACATGATAGGGAGGATCATAACATCAAACGCTTTAACAACACAATCAAGGGGTAGATCGTTATTTCTTGCCATTTTCAGTAACAAATACATACATTTCTTAGCTTGTGTAGCAAGTTCCTTTACACCAAAAGTATATTTTCTGTTTTTATGAAACTTAAATCCCAAGTAGTTATAATTATCAACTATTTCAATTTCATCTTCACCATAGTAAAATGATAATTTATTTACTCTACACTTACCACTTCCAAAGACAACAATTTTAGTCTTATCTTTATTAACTCACCGCCATTATAATGCTGTGATAGGGGGCCTCCATTTCTAAAGACTGCTATATTGTTTTTTTTCTAAATTAACTTCCATTCCCTGTTTTAAGCAATATCGATGGAAAATCAATTTGATTTTGTAACTTTAATGGGGAAATATTAACTAATACTAAATCATAAGCAAATAACAGAACTGAAATAGTGTACATAGTTTTCGATATAAATATACCATTGTCAAATTCATGTTGTAGACTCTCCACTAATTCTTTTATGAATAAAAAGAATAGAATAGGACTTAAATGCAGCCTTGTCGCACACCGGCAGTACAATAAAAAAAATCAAACAGTTTATTTCCCCCACCAATAACAACTGCTGATTTAACATTTTGATAAAAACGTTCTAGAATTTTATAAAGTTGTCCATGTACTTCATTATTTAATAGTATAATGGAAGTAGTATTAAGTAAATTAAGGAACCAGAAGTCCCACTGGAAATTAATGTCAAAATTTTGATGAAAATCCCAACAGAAACGGAAGTGCCACAGCGCAACCGGAAGTCCCACCGGCAATATACCGGAAATTACACCACCGGGAACATGATCACGTGACCAAGTCATAAAGTATATGAGGAGAGCCAAAACCATTGCTACCTCACAGTCTGATGAGTCCTCTAAGGACGAAACTAGTAACTCCAATATCAATAACTCCATTGCCCCTTAGCTGTTGTCAAGGCCCCCCTTGTCACTTTAATAGTATATATAATAGCGTTTTTTCTGTTCACAAAATCAAAAGCTTTTTCTAAAATCTACGAAAGCACAATAAAATCGGTTACCTTTACGTGTGATGTATTTCTGAATCGAGGATTGCAAAATGAATATGTTATATATTGTTGAATGATTCTTACGAAATTGTAGTTGTTAGGATCTCTGCGGCTGCCTTTCTTATACATAGTGACAACAATTGCTTCAGTCCAGGAACGGGGAAACTGGCCATTCCTCAAAACTTGTGAAAACAAAAGAGCGAGATATGGTGAAATGTCCTTATTGATAGATTTGAAAAATTTGGATGGTATACCATCATTTCCAGGTGACTTGTTATATTTAAGGTTATCTATAGATCTCATGACCTCTTCAATTGTAATATCATATGACAAATCATTATTGGCACAATTGTCACAAGTATCAATGCTGTGACTATAAATATACGCATCGATATGGACATCAAAAGTGTTTTCATCATCATTATTCTTAGGGGGATTCAATAAGGTTTCAAGGTATGATTTCCATTTATCCATGGATATTAAAGTTTCACCTGAAGCTTTTTAAGTGTATTTCTTCACAATTTTCCAAAATGATTTAAAATCATTAGTGTTCAATCCAGTTTGATTAAAATCGACGGTTTTCCAGAGGAATAAAAATTGCAAAATATTCATCTACCGGGATACGAATTCGTTCAGAGGTTTCCTCGCAAAACCGTCTGATAACAGCCTGTATGCTTGTATGTGCTGACGCAATATCAGTTAACCAATCACACGACGTCCAACAAAAGCTTTCGGTGCGAGAAGCCAGATGTAGATAACTCCAAACTGCTATTCTTTCGTCTGTTCCGAATGCTTTCAAAACGAGGACCGTGTAAAAACTATGATGTGATTGGTCAGCTATTTGACTGGGCTTTGGCTGCCCTTAACTGTTTCGGAACAAGCGCCTATACGGGCTGTCCTCAGACTTTATGGTGATGAATATACAGAACCTGTTCCTTATTCTGGTAGATACATTAGTTTGCAAGTTGTATTCCTCGGAACAAGGTCGATCAGACTGTGTTCAATCTTTCACAAATTCGCATTCCAATATTCTTATTAGATTGTGTCTTCTTTTGGTGACATAGGTTCTTAAATGCATTTCTGGCATACATGGAAATTGTTTTTTGATGGATATACTCTAAACATGTTTAGTGAATAATGCTTTCTAGATTTTGCTTCTTCACAATCCATTCTGGCTGCACTGAAATGAATGATTTAATTGAGACACATATGTTCTTGCCAAAGTTAGATAATGTTGTTACATTACTTATTGAACATTTGGTATTAGTTTGGACTAATTCTGAGAAAAAAATTCTGTCATATATCCTGAAGTGAATATAAGTTAGCTAGTTAATCGACGCTTTCAATAATATAGTAATATAGTAATTTGCAACAGAATCGGTTCCAGTCGCTTTGTTGCACTTGAATTATTTTGCCGCATTTAAGATTTCATCAATTTCAATATCCTTGTTCAAGTTATCACAATCATATATACAGGGTCGCGCTCTTTGTCTTCTAGTATTTTGTGTATTAAAATATGTGTGAAAAGTATCAACATCTGGCAAAGTTCTGTCTGGTTGTCGATTTCTATCCTTTAGAATATTCCAAAACTCTTTGGGGCTGAATCCTTATTTAGATTGGCGTGTCTTATTATTATTTCAAGAAATTTCTGCTCGCGATTTAGCCAAAACGGCTGAAACAAATCTAACCAAATGTTGCAGTCTGGTAGCCCTGCAATAGAGTAAATTAGCTTTGGGCCTAATCCTCCATGCCGGTAAAGGTCCAGTTCGAATCTAAAGTTCAGATTTTAACATTGGAAAATGTTTTAAAATGCCTCTAGAGATTTGCAACTTTTTTTACAAAGATGCGCATTGACAATGCAAACAGAAAAATAAACCATAAAGAAATCGTAGGTCACTTGGTTTAGCCGCCATATTTTTTGGCACTCCCCCTTTCCCGACCCCATGCACCTTTGACAATCGTCTCCTCAGAAGATGTACACTAGAACACTAGAGAGCTGCTATTTGCACATAATGTAGTTGAGGCATTACATATATTGGCTATCCCATCACGGGCTCTAATTCGCACTACTTTTTTCACAGTGACTACTTGAAATCTGGCAAGTTTGCAAAACGTGCAAACTTCAAACCTCTATAGCTCAAAAACTAAATAAGATAAGTTCACAAAACTTTCAACAAAATGTGGACAAAAACATGCCCCATTATGTCTCTAGCGATTTTCGGTCGTAATAAAAGAGTATATGGTTGATCCATATACCAAGAAGACGTAAGTAAGGTGCACCACTTTTAGTTGATGAAGGACAAAGAACTAGATATTTCATAAACAACGCCATGACACACCTTTTCTTTTTCCAAGTTTCCGTAGGCAGTTCATATGCTGAAACAAATTTTGAATCACTTATGTCTGTGCATGTTTCAAAATATAGTCTTGCATTTGAGGAAGGGAAGGTAAGAGGTAATTGAGGTAGGACTGGGACCAAGTTAAGGTGGTCCAACAACACTAAAGTTAATCCTAAGAGTATCTAGCAGTTTGCAAAGGTCAACCTATCAAACGAGGCACTTACATCTAAAAGCACTAGAATTGCCACCCTGTTGTTATCAACATTCAGTCATGGACCATTGAGAATCTTGATGAGTGCTGTTTCAGTGCAGTGTTGAGTACGGTGGGCAGATTGGTATGTTGATCGTGCAGGTTGCTTTCTCAGAGATATAAGTATAAGTATCAATATTAAAATCTCTCGTGAACAGCCATTTCTGGTTCATTTTAAATGCTTCACATTATGTCCAAAAGAACTGTTTAAATAGCGAAACAATAAATAAATAAATTCAACACCATGTCAAAACCCACCCAAGGAAATACCTCGACGCCATACACATTAAGAAAATTGCCCCAGCTCAGAGACGGGGGATACTTTATGTCAAACGCCTACCATCACTTGCTACAGTAATCATATAATATTAATATTTTCTATGTACTTCATCCTCAATCAACATATTGCTGTGTAATCTCCTCATAAATCTACTGTTAAATCAGAATCATATGACTGTGTTTGATATGTCTCATTATGATTGTTTAGTTTTTCTCCTTTTCTAAATTTTGGTGATGATTTGACAAACAAGTGCCTTATAAGGAAAGTGATTTAGGTTTTCCAGCCTTGTTATCCCCCGCCGCGCGTTTGGCGCGAAGCGGGGGATATAGTATTCGGCTGCGTCCGTCCGTCCGAACGTCCGTACGTACGTCCGTACGAAATGGAATAACTCAAATACTATTCACTGGATTATTTTCATATTTTGCATATGGGTTCATCATGGGAAGAGTAATGTTCCTACAGAGGTTTGTGACCTTGACCTTCATTTCAAGGTCACGACGAGACTTTGTCATTTTACCCTTGTCAGCGGGATATCACAAGAACCATTCACTGGATTCTCTTCATATTTTACACATAGCTTCTCCAAGGAAAGACAAAGGGCTGATTAGATTTTGGTGACCTTGACATTATTTTCAAGGTCACTACGGAACTTTGAATTTTTCAACATGTTAATGTACATGTAAAGCTTGTCAGCGGGATATCTCCAGAACCATTCACAGGAATTCCATCATATCTTACACAAAGCACCTCCAAGGGAAGACGACGGGCTGATTATATTTTGGTGACCTTGACATTATTCTCAAGGTCACAGTGGAACTTTGAATTTTTTTACATGCTTATGTACATGTAAAGCTTGTCAGCGGGATATCTCCAGAACCATTCACAGGAATTCCATCATATCTTACACAAAGCACCTCCAAGGGAAGACGACGGGCTGATTAGATTTTGGTGACCTTGACATTATTCTCAAGGTCACAGTGGAACTTTAAAATTCTTTACATGCTTATGTACATGTAAAGCTTGTCAGCGGGATATCTCAAGAACCATTCACAGGAATTCCATCATATCTTACACAAAGCACCTCCTAGGGAAAACGACGGGCTGATTAGATTTTGGTGACCTTGACATCATTCTCAAGGTCACAGTGGAGCTTTGACTTTTCCGACATGTTTGACAGTCGATTTTGCTGATTTTGACATTATTTTTCAATTTTGAAGTATTTATTTGCGGCGGGGGATTATGTCACCTTAGTGACAACCACTTGTTTTAAAAAAGCAATAAGATCTGAAACAATTTCACTTTTATTTGTCTACTTTGAATGCTTGTACTTTCACATGCTCTTCAACTTAAATACACTTTCATGACCAGGTGTCCCATAATGCAAAAAATTCTTTCTACTAGCATTTACCCGATACAAAAGACACGTCTTCAATGTACAACAGAGTCAACTTCAGAGTCAAGCATGTTCTCACTAATGTTATCAGTGATGCTATGTAGGGATGAACTATCTCTCCATTTTGCTCATCTCAAAGTTATAAAATACAAACATTTTGTATAATACTAGTAAACAAAATTGAAAAAACTTGATTGTTGATGTAGTTTCGAATTCCAGAATGGACCAGTGGAATCAAAGGAATAGAATGTCGGAGCTACATGATAATTTTCATTGCGTCCATTTTGTGAGGGGGAAAAATGATTTAGATAACTCGTTTCATTTCTTAAAGACAAAAAAATCTCAAAAGGCAAAAGACAGGGAGTGCCACTCAAAGAACTGTTATGTCAGTCCTCATTTAGTCAACGTGTTATATTATGTAGTTTTGATAGTGAATATCCCATCTAATCAGTTCACACACTGCTATTTATTACCTTTACAAATATTTTTTTTTTGGGGGGGGAGGGGGGGGGGGGGGGGGGGGAGCTGTTGGTTAGGAGTTGGAGGTTTGGATTGACTGGTGTGGACTGAATAGAGAGTGAGAGTAAAAGGAGGAAGTGTATGTTGGAAGTGGGGGTATTGAATTTGTGAGGTAGGGTGGCTGGGGTTTCGTTGAGGTTAGCGTTTGTGTGTGGGGTGGTGCAGATTGAGCTGGAGGATGAGAGGCAAGAGTGCGCATGTATCTGCAGGGATGGGGCGGCAGGCGTTGCCCCTTTGAGTTGGGGGGGGGGGGGTGAGAGGCGAGTGCATTTGTATAATGTTTTAGGGGGTCGGTGGCTGCCGAGTTGGGGGTTGCGGGCGCTGACTGTTAAGAACTGGAGGATGGGTATAAGTGCCTGTATATTAGCCATGATAGTAGTCGTTAAATGTGAGCCAATTTGGGTTGTGGTATGGTACTTGGCAGGTTTAGGAGTGGGTGGGTATTTGAACAGTGGTTGAACTTCATTGTAGATGTACATGTAAAGGCACAGTTTGTAATCTGCCCTAATGTTAGGAGTTGTGAAGAGGTCGAAGTGGGGTGGGTGATAAAATGATAGGTGAAGATGCGAACTGGGGATAGTCAGTAATGAATAGTGAGTGAGTGGGGGTTGTGAGCATGGATCGAGACGGCCTGTGGTGCGGATTAGGATGTAATGACTAACGCAGGGTTTGAAAGCGGCTTTGAAAATTGGTGGATATGGGGAGGTTTATGTAGGGAGAATGCCAATGAAGAGTTATACTGGAAGCTGGGGACACATGTCTAGCTCATGTGTGAGAGCTTGGATGTCTATGCTAAGAACATAGACAATGACTAAGACATCAAATGTAACATATGTTTAGTTGTATTCAGTGAAACTTATAGTTGATTATGGATGTGACACGTGATTCAACACTAATATTAGGGTCAAAAGACAGTAAAACATAGTCATAGTCAAGATATACCTATGATTTAGCTATTAATGTTCGGTTTTGGGTGAATGTATTTCGGATGGTGCAAACATCAATTTAACTTCAAACATCATTTAACTTCGAAAGTGTTACATTGCATTCTTGTATAATTCCAAAGATTACAGAGGCAAGCTAGATTTACAATACAAATACGTATAAAAGCTTCAAATAGAGTCAATGTGATAAGTCTTAACATAGGAAGATTAATAATTATTGTTATTAACCATATGAATTGTCTTTTCATACTATTTTCCTCGTTTTATGCGTGAGTGGTTGTATAGTATATGTCATTCCAATGTCATTCTGTTCTCAAATACAAAGCTGTACTACCATAGTGTATTAAATATACCAAGTGTCGGTACGGATAACAGTATTTGATGAACCGTGTTGGAATTGTGAACTGCATAGATTCTGAAGATCCTTTTGAAGAGCGAGTTTATTGAGGCAATACATTAATTAGGGAATACTTGTTTGTACCGGTAACGGTAAACCATCTAGGCAGTTCACAATTCACAATTCCATTATGGTTCGTTTATCACAAAATGCGTGTGTTCAAATACTTGAACTCGATATACTGTCTCTACTAAAATGTGATTATGTATATTTATATATATTTCAATCAAAATGTGTACTTCATTAAGATTTAGTTTATTTTTTGGGAATATGTCCCTCATATAAACATTAGAATAACGACTTTGCTTTTACCACACACATAACTTTTTTTATATTAAAGGGGCAGTAGCACGTTTTTTGCCAAATTTATTTTTTCAAATTTCCTATTTATAATGATAGTTCGTGCCATTTAAATTTACTTTTTTGGGTAAAACATCTTATTACACAAACCAATTATCCGTAGTAGTGATAACGGTGTTGCGTATAAAGACAAAATTGCATGGCGGCCATTTTATTGTGAAAACATTTTATTATTTCGAATGACAAAAACGATCCCAATGGCTTTACGGAACCATGTACACTCATTTTAAACTTGATTTTCCGAAGAGAGAAGGGTGTTTTACGATTGCTAAAATTATTTTTCAAATACATTTCATCGACTTATTTGAGCAAAAAAACGTGCTTCTGCCCCTTTAAGTCATGTGTAGCCTTGTTTAGAGATATCTTAATTATATGTTTGCATATAACTTTTACATTTATAACTGTACATAAACGAATTTAAATATGTGAGTGGATACAGACAGAGTCAACCAACAGGCAAAAGGATAATCAAGGGGATTTAAATGCGTTTAATATACACTCTGATTTCACTCTGATAATCATACAAGCATATAATGATATGATTCATATAAAATGTTTAAAGCTTAGTCCTACCCAGAAACTATATTTCACATTTAACAATATGTGTCTACTGCGTTTAAATTCACTTCCATTGCGTTGTAATATAACCGGTATGAATATAGATATGACATGCAAAATGTGTGAACTGAAAAGGCTATCCATTTGTTGTTTGAATGTTATGCTTATAATGCAATAAGAGATAAATATATTCCTGTAAATGGTCAGGTAAATTTGGTTTCTAAATAGCATTATGTATCAACTAGTAATTCTAGAAACACCCTTGTAAAATTGTCAAACTACATACGAGAAGCGCTTGCGCAAAAATGTCAATTCACAATAATTAATTGATGTATTCGTAAAATTTTATTGTCTACTCAACAACATTGTAATGTTTAGATACATTGTACATGTAAGGTAAGTAAACAAACATTTGTTCGATGTTATTATAATTGTGTCATTTTGCAATGATATTCTTTATCTTAGAGATGTCTGTTACGACGTTAGTTATAATAAACGCGGTAAGATGTAATAACTGCGGTAAATTGTAATAAAAACGCGGTAAGATGTAATACTGCGGTAAATTGTAATAAAAACGCGGTAAAATGTAATAAAGTTTACTGCGGTAAATTGTAATAAGGGGGTGCGGTAAAATGTAATAACCATACATCTAATTTTTAGCTGCCATGAATGCCGAATTTGGGTCATTCATTGAACATATACATATGTATTGTTTGAATGAGAGTATTATTATAAGTATTATTGCATATTAAAATCATAAGTTCTCCAAAATTTACAGACGAACTGTTTTGATTTTTTTTCATCAGATCAGGGTCGATTTTAATCAGACTAACGTATTTGCAGTAAGAGTTGTGTGTTTAAAGGAGTTGTCAACAACACAACTCTATGTAAAGGAAATATATCTAAAGCAAGTATTCGTCGAAAATTTATTATTACAGAGCTGTTCACATAATTATAAGATCTAAAATGGTCATGGCAAAATGTTTTTGTTTCATGACAAAAAAAAACAACAAAAGCTCTATGTTAATTAGAATTGTATGTTGTTATAGGAATGCATGGCATATAAATAATAAGTTATAATAAGTTAATCGTGGTGGTCAACGATGTAACAGTCGTCGTAGTCGTAATTCTATCTGAACTATAATCTACAGGATGTTGGATAATCAGTCAAACACTCAAACAAATAATGCTACTCACCTGAAAACAACACACCAAAACAATAGTGAGCAGGTCACTCTTATATCCCTGCGTTCAGTACATACATTACATATTACTCAACTGTAAAGTAGAAAGAAACACCTACCAGATATTTTATGACATTTCCTAAAAAGTATCAGGACTCTGCTTACAAAAATGTGATATTTAGAGAATAACCAACGAGGTACGAGTGATTGCGGGGAATATCCACGAGTCTATATAATGTTCAGCCACGAGCTTTAGCGAGTGGCTCTGAACATTATTTAGACGAGTGGATATTTCGCGTAATTACTCGTACCGAGTTGGTTATTCTATATATTACCCATAGTGTTATTAACTTGCACAATTACGCTTGATTTTTATATATTAATGTCAGTGGAAGGTCGCCCTGAACAACACGTCGCCACAGTAACATTGTGACGTCATAAGAGAATTCGTCACGTCAGACCATTGTTTCATGACGTCATAGTCATTCTTTCTACGGATAACCGACCAATCAACATTGAGAATCACTTGAAATCACCCGTGTCTCCTCACCCGTATGGGTAATATTATAGAGTTCCACCATTTCTGATGGTTTTTTCTCGAAATTTTATAAATTTACCTATTGTAAGAAAATAATTACATAGTATGTGTTTAGTTTGCAATCAGGGTTAAATAGTTTTGCTGCAGCATGCTCTATACATCCGAAGATCATACTATCATACTCCTCTTAACAATGTGCACCTGTTCACAACACGCCAAAGTAATGACGTTGCAGATGTCGACATGGTGATACAAATATTGCACAAATAAAATCAACCGACAGTAGCAGTGTTTTTGGGCGTGGTTCGGGGGTGCGGGTGTGTGAGGGTGGGCAGTAATTTATGATCAATTGATTGTCTTATCAATTATCGTTTCATTACTTTAACATAACATTACTAAGACCATCATAAATTATATGTTATCAGATTATTCATCTCTAAGATTCATGTAGGCGTTTCTTTTGGCCGGTTGTGTACAAAGGCAGATTTGCACATGGTAATGATAGCATGTTCTCACGTGCTGTTATATTCAAAATATTATTGTCAGAGTTGCGAGCAGAACAAATTCATGACACACAAAATTCGAAAATGTGTATAAATTATGCAAATAAGACAAACCGAAACAAACAAACAGCACATCTGCAAATCATAGTGATTAAATTTGTAAAGTTTAGAAACATTTCATCAATTAGTATCAGAGCTGTTAGTGAAACAAACTCAGACGGACGAATTGTCCGACGGACATTTTGATTGGTGAATTTTACTTTCATCAACATCAACTTCTATAAAAGAAAATATTACAATTTACCGCACATCGTATTACAATTTACCGCACCTTTCATCGAAACATTTTACCGCACCCCCTATTACAATTTACCGCAGTAAACTTTATTACATTTTACCGCGTTTTTATTACAATTTACCGCAGTATTACATCTTACCGCGTTTTTATTACAATTTACCGCAGTTAATACATCTTACCGCGTTTATTACAACTTACGTCGTAACAGATGTCCCTTTCTGAGGGTCGGTCCATCAATAACATCTTTAATCTTGAACGGAATTTTCCAATCGACGTCAATTAGCAAAGCACAATAAACACAGTAGAGCTTCCCCATCTTGAGACATCATCAGACAGTAATTACTTGACAACTAATACACATTCTCGCGGGGTGTGTATTTATACTACCCACCACTTATCACAGTGAAACTCGTTAAACATGACTTTGCGAATATATGTTAATTACAGTTAATTACATCCACTCACTGCAATACCGCCAGAAACATATATTTACAGTTAAAATATGTAAAACTTACAGGCTTTTGACACAATCTGAAACGGGTCGGAACGTTACTTGATTACATAATAACATCTTACCCGACAAGCACACGGGTACAGAGATTATCTCAAAATGTTTTTATTGAAGTGTGTATCATACAATTTTAGGTTCGAAATCTAATAAATTAAGTGGTTTAAATACTGAGTTGAAATTGTAGCTTGACGCCCTGTCACTAATTTAAGAATATCCGATTAGAGTGTGTTTGTTGAGTCGAATATTTGTCTCCAACTTAAGCCCAGTTTACATGCACCGTTTGCCCCCGGGGATAAAATACCCCCAGTGGCAAATTTGCCTCCAGGAGGCAAATTTCGTCATGTAAACGGTACACACAGAGGATAAATATTATCCCCACGGGGAGTATTGAGGAAAATTTTGCCCTAGCTAAATAGGTGTACTAATATGTTACCCCCGGGGGTAAATATACCCCTGAGAGCAAACGTGTCACATTTTCAAGGGGGAAAAACAAGTTCCAATATGCCATACAGAACTCTGCACCTGCACCAATACACAAGTACATGAGTTTGACACAATTTATTCACATGGGACTGATAATTTGTAATTTCGAGCACCTTGTTGGATATTGTTTTTCTCATCTAAGATACTTTTCATGTATACAAACTGAAAAACAAGACTTAAATTCACATAAATCATAACTTAGACTATTTTTACTCATGGTGCTTATACTTATGTCCCCTTTTGACGGACCAGAAGACATTGTTTTGGTCGACGTTTTGACAGCTTTGGCGTAAGTGTAGGCGTTCCCATCGTTCCAAAGCATAACCCTTGACCAATTTACTGGGTCTCCATGTCATGTAGATATGTCCTATGGGTATTTCAAATTTTGTTTTGTTTCTGTTTCCTTTGAAACATTTTGGACTATGTCTTTTTGAAGGCTCGAGTTTGTTTCCGAAACATAACTCTAAATTGGTATACTGCCTCTCCATATCATCTTCACTATTAGTGTGCCTTATGGGATATTGAGCTGCTTGTCAATTCTATTTCTTTCTGTGGTAGGGTTTGTGCTCAGTGCATACATTTTAAGATTGAATTATTTTGCTATTCTAAGGTGAATTGTACGAGTACACCGTTTTGTAGGTACCCTCCATATTCACTACAATATATCCAAAAATAGTTTCTGACATATAGATAGCTTGTTTTATTGTAAAAAATTTGTCAAAGAATAAGAAAATGTTTATACTAGTAATAACTCAGTTTGAAGCAATTTCGCTGCTGAGCTGTGGCAGTTTGTAAACTCTTGGCCATGAAATATGCTTTCTGTGCCCTGTCGAAACCTGTATATTTGGAGTAAACTATCAACTTTTATATCTTATTGAACTGAATGCATATCTGAAATTTGAGAGCTTGTAATGGGGAATAGATTCCAATAATATGAAGTAAGTTTATAGATCACAGGACCATATTACTTTAAATAAACAACTCCATTATTGACAAAATACGCTATTCAAGGGCGATATCTCAAGTTCTAGTCCGAAATGAAATATCAGTTGTTTATCACATACGTTTGTGTGTGTTACTGTTGGTTAAAAGTAGATTGTGCATGCCGTTTAAAACTGACACCTTTCTTTGTGGCAACATAGTTTTCTTATGCACAATGTGTACACAAGGTTTTAGCACTCTGAAGCTATTTGTTCTTGTGATGAAGTTGATAATGCAAATGTTTTACGGACGGACACCGGATGTCATACCATGGTGTGCCTGTTGAGCTATAATCTGACCACTCTTTTCAGAAAATGAGCTTTTGTCCAAAAACTTTAATTATAATGCTTAAGAAATAATTTGCAAGAATACCCCAGTACTCTTAGCTGCTTTGTAGAGGTGACCAAAGAAGTTATCATGGTAATTCTTGATGGGATGATAGCACAACGTGATTCCTCAGTATTTAGAAAGGTTTGATAATGATGAATATTACAGTATTTACCCCCTGTCTTAAAAACCCATGTAAACGCAAATTGATTTGCCCTTTGCCCCTGGGGGTAAATTAGCCCCCGGGGGTATTTTACCCCTGGTGGCAAATAGGTGTCATGTAAACGCAGCTTAAGACTTTGAGATGACCCTCTTATTGTTAGATTGTGGACGCAGTGAATAAAATTTGTGTCGAGTGATTAGACATTTTAATTCATGTTCATGTTCATGTTCATGTTCATGTTTAATTCATTTATAAATTCGGCATTTATCTATAGTTTAGACATATTACATGCGTCTTTTGTAGTTCTGTATATTAAAATTTTCTTCTATGAGCTTATTTGCATATAATTACAGTATGTCTTTGTTTTCTGTTGTGTAATTTGAATATATCACTGGCAGCCCTATTCTCGCAAATGCTTCCTCTTTAGTAAGATCTGGCAAACGTAACTAGAAGTTTCCAGATAGAGAGTCACATTTTGGGTAGACGTTTGCAGCCGATTTCAAATAATCCCCAAAAGCATTTTTCTAGACAGTCCTTTATAAGGTTAAAATGGTGTAGACAATTAGATACATTATAACAGACTTTAACTGCCAAATTTCTAGAATTATAGCATCCTTATATTTCAAGTGAGTGACAAGTTTATTTGCATTTGGAGCCACGTGACCCAAGTTACTAATGCAAAATGACTGCACACAGTGCGCATATTATATACTTCATTCAAACAGTCAAATTTCTTTTCAAGTATAACGACAACGATCTAATAACTTTTATAGTTGGGGATGGTTACAACTAATACATGCTTTACTTAGATGGATTTACATAGAAATATTTAGTTTAAATATATTTCAAAGATAACGGACAGAGGGAATGAATGAATGAATTGACACGCATGAATTAACACCTTATACACACACATAATCAATATACAGTAAATATTGATTATGCAGTGCTTCAACAGGCGAGCGAATATGCTGTTGAAAATATAAACATGTACGAAAACATAAAAGAATTATTAGATATGCAATTTCCAAATAGTTAAGAAAACAACTAGTTTGATATTGTTAGATATGCTTAATACTTTTGTGTCAACAAAGTTTAACATTTATTGGACCACACTAACCAGTAAAATAAGTAGAAATAAATATCATTATGAAACAATTTGAAACAAAAGTATTACAAGTAAGATAAATATTACCAAAATTGTGGGAGATACAGTTGTCACATTTTAATTAACTTGCAAGTATTTTGTGTATTACACAAAGTGACTCACTGTTTTATGACCCGAATTACCGCCTTTAGGTTGACTCGCTGGGGTGAACAAGGGTGTGTATTCGTGATTGTTGTATGTATATTCAAGTGTTTATTCGTCGACTCTGATGAAAGTAGTCTCCTCTTTGATCAATACCCGTATACAAAATTCGCATTCATTTTTAAGAACACCATTTTGTATTTATCTATATACGTAGCCGTCTTCCACTTAAACTCAATAATAAACTAGTTGATAAGAACATTTTAAGACGGTTGTTCTATGTAAGGATAGCGAACAACATGCATGCTAAACGTTCAACCATCAATTTATTTAAACATGACTTTACAAACACGCTATATAAGCCCTTGGCTGCCCTATTATTTAAGATTTATAAAAGGGGATTACACTTACATTAACATATCTAGTCCATCATTTTACCAAATGTCCTTTATACGTTAGTCGTTTTGCAATGAAAGCTGGGGACTGGTCACATTGAGTAAGAATAGATACAATTTAATTTGTAACACAAACGCTTATAACGTGATGGGAATATACCAAATAATGACAGAGATAGTGTTTGGGTGACAAGATTTGTTGTTTATTACTGTGATGATGTGCATTTAATCATGATTATATGTACATCTCTCATAAAAACTACTACTTGGAAAATCATTTCTTAATGTCTCCGTCGTGTTCTTGTTGTACATACAGTCAAATGTATTCACACTCCGAGTAAATGTCGAACTGACAGACGTCCAAGGAATATATGATGAAGAATAAACATAACTATAATATAACTTTACGTGCTATTCTAATTCGAATTTTTGTCAAATAGAGAAAACGAATTGTTGATCAAATCTATGTATAATTTCATAAATGATACCAACCGTTTTTCATAAAGTTCGGTACCATATGCTTTTTATGTTTGACTACTACGAGTTTACTCAGCATGTGTATGAACTTTAATGTATTTCCACAAATGTATTTACAAACTGATTTGTTTTAAGTTTGTTTTAGGAGAGCATTAATATGGGCCAGTGTAGCCTGTTTGCTAATCATTTTTCCAATTTAACTTCTCATAATTTCTTGTACGTTATATGTTATTTGGAAATAAAATACTGTTTAAATCAAGAATACATATCCGAATGCAATATAAGCCCTCTAACAACTGAGACATCGCTTTCTCAATGAACTTAATTTCTCCCACGGGAGTATATTCGACTGTGAGAACCAAAACACTCAAGTGTGATTTGAGTTTTGAAAATTAGAGGGATTAGATTGTAATCAATGTAACAGACATCTGTGTTGATGAAAATAATGAAAGGGTATGGAGACTTGAAAGACTTATGCAAAATAAAACTTAAAAGCCTGTACAGCCCAACGTGTAAACATATACTGGTAAAATAGGTAAGGATATGTGTAAAATTTGAAATTAAAAATAATGATAAATTTATCATTGAAATACTGACAAAATATAAATAATAAACATTCAACTATCCCTAACTTATTTTGCCTAGTTGATATAAACAGCAAGACTTATGTGGCTACTTTGTTAAGATCAACTAAACTGTGCAATTTTAAATGAATCAAACTTAGATTACTGTACAAGTACTTTCGTCTGCATTTACCGTCTCTTCGATTACAGCTTACTAGAGACGTTAATTTGAATATATTTTTTTATATCAATATGAAAATGGACTTTTAAAATCAACTTTCAAAGGTTTCAAAAATGTGTTAAGAAAAAGTATTGTTAATCAGCCGAAAACGTGACATGATATAAGTATATTGTTTATTTTAAATATTGCAGTGTATAATACTATCAGCTGACTGTCAACAAAAAAACATTCGGATATCCTAACTGAACAGTTAAATTTACTTCATCTTCCCCAGATCTAACTAGCCTTATCAAATATCTGTTAGCAAGGTTTATTTGGACAGGTGTAGTTAGGCAATTTAGTCATCATCACAAATCATTACGCCCAATTTCCAGACTTACACATGCTATCAGAAGTCAATTTTAGCAATGTGTTATTTCATGTTCTCACTTTGTAATGTGACGCCACACGTACATTGATTGCAAAGATTAGCGTGTGTTGTTGGCTTGCTATTTAATAATGCTACATTCTCGTTTTGTATGTATTGAGCCTAAACCTGATTATCCTTACATGAACTGAAGTGCTCGTGATTTGTTACCATAGTCGGTCATTTAATTTGTATGTCATAAAAAGGGGGTGTTCCCTTTGTCCTTTTTTAATACATTGAATTCGTTCATCATGTAAGGCGTTAATCATACTAACAAGTTCTGTTATTGGTTGGTATTTTAACTTGGTACTGAGTTAGACCTGTATAAGAGTCAAGGTTGGTTCTTTCTTTCCTTAACTATGTTATGCTCTTTGAGAACTATATGAATTTTATATTGATTTTTCTTTTTGGAGAAATATATTGATTTAGAAGTTCATGACAGCCTTTTCCAATATGTTTAGTTAAGCTGGAAGAGAATTAAAATAAAATATAGCAATATTTCCGAATGAATAAAACTAATTTGGTATTTCACAGTAAGAATTATGAATTTATAAATACTTTTATTACTGTTTGGGTTTGTAAATTTATCATGTACTGTTAATCAACCACAGTTTCTATGTATGTCTCTGTATTCAGGAACAGTATTTAGATGATATTACCATAGCGATTTTATCAATGCCTTTATTTTATTGAAATACATATAAATACATCCTCCTTCTAGTTTAATCTAGTCCTCGTAGTTTATAGTAAGCCCTTCATTTTGAAATGTTTATCCTAATTATTGTAGACATGCTTAAGTGATATGTGCAATGTTGGTACTCAGGCAATTAGGTGATGTGATTTGTTTTATTACTCTGAGTAATCTGTGGAACGGGTGGAACAACGAATACACATGTTACTTAATGCCGATAGGGATGTCTCGTTAAGCACTGGTTGTTTTGATATACAACACACAGGTACATGCATATCACTGAAACCCCGCACATACACGATCTCCAGACTCACCATCCTCCTCACCGGATGCATGAATGGCTTATTGAAATATAATACTACCGGCGCCCGCCAGGGTACCATCCACAATTCTCCTTCTCCTCCAAGCCAGCCTCCCCCTCTCAACTGTACCCCTCTGACATACACATCCCTTCTCTGACCCATCAGCTGAACACCTGGCGCCTGACACCCAAAATATCCCTCCCCCTCCAAGCCAGCCCCCGTCACAACTACCGTCACAACACCCACACCCCCTCTGAACCCCCCCCCCCCCCCCCCCCCCCCCCCACACACACACACAATTCCTCTTCCCCTCAAAGCCAGTCACCCTCTCAACTTTACCCCCTCTGATATACACATAGGCTCTCATCTCTCACCTTTCAGTTCAACAACTGGAGCCTGACACCCACATTCTCCTTCACCCTCCAAACCAGCCACCCTCACAACTTCACCCCCTCTGACATACACACGCTCTCTTCTCTCACCCTTCAGCTCAACATATACAACACCTGGCGCATTAATCAAAGTAATGTTTATCATCAAAGTCCTATTTGTAATCAAAGATATTTGTTCTTCATCAAAGTCATTTTCTTTTAAATCAAAATATTTGTTTCATTAAAGTCATTTTTCTCATGAAATTCATCTTTTTTATCAAATGTTGTTTGTTTTTTTATTCAATGTCATGTTTTCGTCAAAGTCAAGTTTTTCATCAAAGATTTTGTTCTTCATCAAAGTCAGATGTTTCCATCAAAGTCATTTTTTAAAATCAAAATCATTTTTTCATCCAATTTTTTTTTTCATCAAAAGTTATTTTTTTAATTCAAAGTCATGTTTTCATCAAAGTAAATGTTTTCATTATAGATCATTTTTCTTCATCAAAGTAATTTTGATCCATCAGAGTCGCTTTTTTAATCAAAATAATTTTTTCATCAAATTCATTTTTATCCATCAAACTCGCTTTTTTAATCAAAATAATTATTTCATCAAATTCATTTTTCTCATTTAAGTCTCTTTTTTATTCAAAGTCATGTTTTCATCAAAGTAAATTTTTTAATCAAAGATAATTTTTCTTCATCAAAGTCATTTTTCATAAAATTCATTTTTCTCATTAAAGTCTTTTTTTTTATTCAAAATCATGTTTTCAAAGTCAATTTTTTCAAAGACATTTTTTCTTCATCAAGGTCATTATTTTAATCAAAGTTTTCACCAAAAGTAATATTTGTTATTCAAAGTCAAAGATGATATTTACAAAACTTTTAAACGTTATTAAAGATGATATTTACAAAGCTTTACAAAGCTTTACAAATGTTTACAAAATAATAAATATCTTGTAAATACCATCTTTAATAGATATTTATTACTTTGTAAATATCATTATTTCATGTAGCGTCAAACCTTAGGATTTAGGTTAAAGGTTAGGAAGAAGGATATTTGCTATAAAATTAACAAGTTCAGGCCATAAGATTATTCAGTGACACCTGATAAGCCACATATCAGAGTACCAATATGAAACTGGGTTTTTTTCAACTTTGTCCAGCCGATTCCATCCACTTAGGATCTACCATCTCAGGAAATACATTGGCATTAGTCATTCAGTCACACCCTAAATTACAACCACTCAACTTAGATTCCATCAATTAATTAGGTTTAAGTTTCATCTCAACCCACTTCAAAGAGTATCTAGGACCATGCCATCTATACCAGGTTATCCCATCTCCATATTCCGTCTCGTTATACACCCCGTTCAAGTGCACATTCGCACAGTAACCGTACCACCAGCCACCCCTGTGATTGTCTGCACAGTTGCCTCCGCTCCAGGTATCATGATCTCGGAGTCTGGTGGTGAACATTTTACCATTGTGGAAGCTGAGTGAATCCCCTGGAACATTAAACATTCCATCACATTATCAAAGAAGAAGCATAACTATTGCAATGTAACATAAAAGTTGTGATATTCTAGCCAATTATCTGACGCAGTGGCGGATCCAGACTGCCTCACCCCATACACGTGTGTTTGTGTATCAATGTATTTAGGCCTGGTGTGTGTATCTTTGTATGTATAATGACACATGTTCTTTCCTACCATCTATAACCTTATGGTAATCCTTGTGTTTATTTAGAATTTTCGATTTTACTAGCTCTATTGAAATATATTTACCTCTGTCTCCGTTGTATACCATTGCCGTGAGACGGTAGTTGTTAGCCTCGTTTGCAATATTGAATGTGGAGTACGTGGCGTATCCTGATTGGTCCTCCTGATCCCTCATGTCAATTCTTAGTTTGTAAGACATTTGAGAAGTTATGCGATAGATATTATCATTTCCTGAAATAAAACACAAATAAATTATGAAATTATCAAATGCAGTTCTTGTGTCTTTTTCACTGAAGTAAACACATCTACAATGATCACCATCATCATCATCACCATCATCATTTATTCGTATATCGGCCATATACCCCAAATATACTTATACAAGCATTCTAGTTTCGAATAGTTAACGTTCCGCCTTCAATCTCTTGTTTATCATATAAATATTTCAATAAAGTGTCAGAATAGTGTTAGCTCTTTCGGGTTTCAATTAAGAGATTCGGAGTTCGCCAGAGGCTAGGCAACTTTGTCTGCTGAACATAAATGTTATTCAGGATTGGTGCTAGTTCCTGCCTGGTTATAAGTGAAATCATCTTGAAAGCGACATTAAACCCAATATCACCTCACCTCATATCACTAAATCGCAAAATGTGCACTGACATTGGCATGCATCCCCACGATAGGCCCCGGAACAACCCTGGGCGAGGGGGTTTTGATGTCAGCAGAAACGTTTATCATCCGAGTAGTAAAGGAAAGTGACACATCAAATAGTGTGTGTTGGTTCGAAAAATAGAGTCATTGGCACTGTTCCTCAAAAGTTTCAAAATGTAAGTATTGTAAGTATTTGTTAGAGGTTTAACAAATTTCAAGTTCTCTGTGTAAATGAGATGAAGACGAAAACAGGTTTTAATGTTGTGGCTCCTGTGACCCATACTTGGATTCACAGGGTCACAGAATATACAATTCAGATTCCCCATGTGCCAAGAAGTCTGTACACAACATTTCAGCTTCCTGCAGCCTTTCGTACTGGAGAAGAAAATATCAGAAAGTTAATCAATATGAAGTACAACACTATTTTAACCATTAAGTGCTAATTATGACTCTACTTAAGACCTTTAGCATGTGACCATGTTATCTAGTCGAAACCCAAACCATATTTTTGGAATCAACACGAATGTGTCACTTGCCCATACTACTCGCACGATAAAACAAAATTCTTTTGACAGCAAAAGATTGCCCCCACCCTAAACGGGATATGTACGGGCCCCATCAAGGGATGCTTGCCACATAATTTACTATGAGGCCATAACATGCCAAAGTCAGTGAATATTTTGCGATTTGGTGATATGAATTGAAAACAGTATAAGGAGTTGCAGTGAAAGAAAATCGGCGAATTTAGATATTTTCTACTAGTGATAGTACCAAAACTGATTTCCCAATTCAAAGCTTCCTGCTCCAACAGGGGCATCATGACATCATGAGATTTTGAGGAGCCTTGACACGGTCGAGCAGGATGACTTCAAAGGCGTAAAGGCGCTGTAGCACGTTCTTTGCATATTTTTATTCTCAAATTTTCCTTTCATTATTAAAACTTTAGAGTGTAAAGGATCTCATTGCATGACCCTATAAGCAGCATCCATTGAAAACGGTGACTGATCGGTATTGCAAGGAAATGGTGTAACGTATAAAGCGACGATTGTGTGGAAGTCCTCAGTGTGAGAAGTAGATAGGTAGGTGTCATGTGCGATTTCAGACATCCTGATGGTTAACTATGTTATGCTCTTTGAGAACTATATGAATTTTATATTGATTTTTCTTTTTGGAGAAATATATTGATTTAGAAGTTCATGACAGCCTTTTCCAATATGTTTAGTTAAGCTGGAAGAGAATTAAAATAAAATATAGCAATATTTCCGAATGAATAAAACTAATTTGGTATTTCACAGTAAGAATTATGAATTTATAAATACTTTTATTACTGTTTGGGTTTGTAAATTTATCATGTACTGTTAATCAACCACAGTTTCTATGTATGTCTCTGTATTCAGGAACAGTATTTAGATGATATTACCATAGCGATTTTATCAATGCCTTTATTTTATTGAAATACATATAAATACATCCTCCTTCTAGTTTAATCTAGTCCTCGTAGTTTATAGTAAGCCCTTCATTTTGAAATGTTTATCCTAATTATTGTAGACATGCTTAAGTGATATGTGCAATGTTGGTACTCAGGCAATTAGGTGATGTGATTTGTTTTATTACTCTGAGTAATCTGTGGAACGGGTGGAACAACGAATACACATGTTACTTAATGCCGATAGGGATGTCTCGTTAAGCACTGGTTGTTTTGATATACAACACACAGGTACATGCATATCACTGAAACCCCGCACATACACGATCTCCAGACTCACCATCCTCCTCACCGGATGCATGAATGGCTTATTGAAATATAATACTACCGGCGCCCGCCAGGGTACCATCCACAATTCTCCTTCTCCTCCAAGCCAGCCTCCCCCTCTCAACTGTACCCCTCTGACATACACATCCCTTCTCTGACCCATCAGCTGAACACCTGGCGCCTGACACCCAAAATATCCCTCCCCCTCCAAGCCAGCCCCCGTCACAACTACCGTCACAACACCCACACCCCCTCTGAACCCCCCCCCCCCCCCCCCCCCCCCCACACACACACACAATTCCTCTTCCCCTCAAAGCCAGTCACCCTCTCAACTTTACCCCCTCTGATATACACATAGGCTCTCATCTCTCACCTTTCAGTTCAACAACTGGAGCCTGACACCCACATTCTCCTTCACCCTCCAAACCAGCCACCCTCACAACTTCACCCCCTCTGACATACACACGCTCTCTTCTCTCACCCTTCAGCTCAACATATACAACACCTGGCGCATTAATCAAAGTAATGTTTATCATCAAAGTCCTATTTGTAATCAAAGATATTTGTTCTTCATCAAAGTCATTTTCTTTTAAATCAAAATATTTGTTTCATTAAAGTCATTTTTCTCATGAAATTCATCTTTTTTATCAAATGTTGTTTGTTTTTTTATTCAATGTCATGTTTTCGTCAAAGTCAAGTTTTTCATCAAAGATTTTGTTCTTCATCAAAGTCAGATGTTTCCATCAAAGTCATTTTTTAAAATCAAAATCATTTTTTCATCCAATTTTTTTTTTCATCAAAAGTTATTTTTTTAATTCAAAGTCATGTTTTCATCAAAGTAAATGTTTTCATTATAGATCATTTTTCTTCATCAAAGTAATTTTGATCCATCAGAGTCGCTTTTTTAATCAAAATAATTTTTTCATCAAATTCATTTTTATCCATCAAACTCGCTTTTTTAATCAAAATAATTATTTCATCAAATTCATTTTTCTCATTTAAGTCTCTTTTTTATTCAAAGTCATGTTTTCATCAAAGTAAATTTTTTAATCAAAGATAATTTTTCTTCATCAAAGTCATTTTTCATAAAATTCATTTTTCTCATTAAAGTCTTTTTTTTTATTCAAAATCATGTTTTCAAAGTCAATTTTTTCAAAGACATTTTTTCTTCATCAAGGTCATTATTTTAATCAAAGTTTTCACCAAAAGTAATATTTGTTATTCAAAGTCAAAGATGATATTTACAAAACTTTTAAACGTTATTAAAGATGATATTTACAAAGCTTTACAAAGCTTTACAAATGTTTACAAAATAATAAATATCTTGTAAATACCATCTTTAATAGATATTTATTACTTTGTAAATATCATTATTTCATGTAGCGTCAAACCTTAGGATTTAGGTTAAAGGTTAGGAAGAAGGATATTTGCTATAAAATTAACAAGTTCAGGCCATAAGATTATTCAGTGACACCTGATAAGCCACATATCAGAGTACCAATATGAAACTGGGTTTTTTTCAACTTTGTCCAGCCGATTCCATCCACTTAGGATCTACCATCTCAGGAAATACATTGGCATTAGTCATTCAGTCACACCCTAAATTACAACCACTCAACTTAGATTCCATCAATTAATTAGGTTTAAGTTTCATCTCAACCCACTTCAAAGAGTATCTAGGACCATGCCATCTATACCAGGTTATCCCATCTCCATATTCCGTCTCGTTATACACCCCGTTCAAGTGCACATTCGCACAGTAACCGTACCACCAGCCACCCCTGTGATTGTCTGCACAGTTGCCTCCGCTCCAGGTATCATGATCTCGGAGTCTGGTGGTGAACATTTTACCATTGTGGAAGCTGAGTGAATCCCCTGGAACATTAAACATTCCATCACATTATCAAAGAAGAAGCATAACTATTGCAATGTAACATAAAAGTTGTGATATTCTAGCCAATTATCTGACGCAGTGGCGGATCCAGACTGCCTCACCCCATACACGTGTGTTTGTGTATCAATGTATTTAGGCCTGGTGTGTGTATCTTTGTATGTATAATGACACATGTTCTTTCCTACCATCTATAACCTTATGGTAATCCTTGTGTTTATTTAGAATTTTCGATTTTACTAGCTCTATTGAAATATATTTACCTCTGTCTCCGTTGTATACCATTGCCGTGAGACGGTAGTTGTTAGCCTCGTTTGCAATATTGAATGTGGAGTACGTGGCGTATCCTGATTGGTCCTCCTGATCCCTCATGTCAATTCTTAGTTTGTAAGACATTTGAGAAGTTATGCGATAGATATTATCATTTCCTGAAATAAAACACAAATAAATTATGAAATTATCAAATGCAGTTCTTGTGTCTTTTTCACTGAAGTAAACACATCTACAATGATCACCATCATCATCATCACCATCATCATTTATTCGTATATCGGCCATATACCCCAAATATACTTATACAAGCATTCTAGTTTCGAATAGTTAACGTTCCGCCTTCAATCTCTTGTTTATCATATAAATATTTCAATAAAGTGTCAGAATAGTGTTAGCTCTTTCGGGTTTCAATTAAGAGATTCGGAGTTCGCCAGAGGCTAGGCAACTTTGTCTGCTGAACATAAATGTTATTCAGGATTGGTGCTAGTTCCTGCCTGGTTATAAGTGAAATCATCTTGAAAGCGACATTAAACCCAATATCACCTCACCTCATATCACTAAATCGCAAAATGTGCACTGACATTGGCATGCATCCCCACGATAGGCCCCGGAACAACCCTGGGCGAGGGGGTTTTGATGTCAGCAGAAACGTTTATCATCCGAGTAGTAAAGGAAAGTGACACATCAAATAGTGTGTGTTGGTTCGAAAAATAGAGTCATTGGCACTGTTCCTCAAAAGTTTCAAAATGTAAGTATTGTAAGTATTTGTTAGAGGTTTAACAAATTTCAAGTTCTCTGTGTAAATGAGATGAAGACGAAAACAGGTTTTAATGTTGTGGCTCCTGTGACCCATACTTGGATTCACAGGGTCACAGAATATACAATTCAGATTCCCCATGTGCCAAGAAGTCTGTACACAACATTTCAGCTTCCTGCAGCCTTTCGTACTGGAGAAGAAAATATCAGAAAGTTAATCAATATGAAGTACAACACTATTTTAACCATTAAGTGCTAATTATGACTCTACTTAAGACCTTTAGCATGTGACCATGTTATCTAGTCGAAACCCAAACCATATTTTTGGAATCAACACGAATGTGTCACTTGCCCATACTACTCGCACGATAAAACAAAATTCTTTTGACAGCAAAAGATTGCCCCCACCCTAAACGGGATATGTACGGGCCCCATCAAGGGATGCTTGCCACATAATTTACTATGAGGCCATAACATGCCAAAGTCAGTGAATATTTTGCGATTTGGTGATATGAATTGAAAACAGTATAAGGAGTTGCAGTGAAAGAAAATCGGCGAATTTAGATATTTTCTACTAGTGATAGTACCAAAACTGATTTCCCAATTCAAAGCTTCCTGCTCCAACAGGGGCATCATGACATCATGAGATTTTGAGGAGCCTTGACACGGTCGAGCAGGATGACTTCAAAGGCGTAAAGGCGCTGTAGCACGTTCTTTGCATATTTTTATTCTCAAATTTTCCTTTCATTATTAAAACTTTAGAGTGTAAAGGATCTCATTGCATGACCCTATAAGCAGCATCCATTGAAAACGGTGACTGATCGGTATTGCAAGGAAATGGTGTAACGTATAAAGCGACGATTGTGTGGAAGTCCTCAGTGTGAGAAGTAGATAGGTAGGTGTCATGTGCGATTTCAGACATCCTGATGGTTAACCATTCCATCATTCTGCCATATTTAAAATTCTACTCTAAGTGTTTATGTATCACTATTTCAGTCAGATCACTTGAACTACTTTCGAGCAGTCATTTTAAAGTGAACATCTTATTATGGCCGCTTGAAGGGAAATGGACTCTAATCATGTACATTCGTTTTAGAACATTTTTGTATTGATTCAGGAGTATTATCTACTATTTACTGATAGTTGTATTATTTTAGTGAGAGCACTTTATTTCACTACCAACCACGTGCGACAGCGCCTTTAAGGACCTAATAACAATACAGTTTGTTATTGGTATTTATCTTGTCAGGATATATAACACTTTCTGAATGAGACTTACTCATTAAATCAAAGATATTTTCAAACTCATTAGCAACTCACCCAACCAAAATTCAGCATTAACTTGTCCGAACCCAACCTTGTAATCATCCCAGTACTTGTAGAAGTCCACACTGCCGTCCTTGCGTCTCTGGAACACCTTGATATCACATTATTACTTAAATTTGCAATGCACTGTAACTGCATACAATGAATCAGGTGGAACATACAGACGAACTTGAACAGAACTTAGAAATTATGACATTGAGCATGGGCAGTCGGACAAAAGGCAAATTCCAAGGCAAAACTTTCATCAGTTCTACACAAATATATTTACAGACATCTTGATTATTTTTTTTATAACATAAATGACAACATTGTATTTCCATATCAGCTGACTTTCTGGTTCGTGTTGTATTTTGGTTTTCCTTTTAGGGTTTGATCTACAATTTACCATTTCGAAAAGGCTCCTCTGCAATATTTAATACTGTACCAACAGCTTACACGACCAGTTCGCCTCGACGAGGGTGTGGGTTTGAATCTTGCATTGGTCCGAAAAAGTACAAGAATTTGTACTTTTGAAGGTAGTATTATCCCACATACAACCATGTTAAACTTTGGATTGCAACTCCAAAAGAACAAGTTACAGAAAGCTATGCAATCAAATCTACACAGACCCCCTGAAACATATCATAAGCTGTTGTACAGCTCTTATTTCCATCCATTAAATATTTCGACACTATACTCTCGGTGGTCTCTCATGTGCCCTTGAATAACTGTGACAAAGAAACCTTCCTAAATATATCATAGGGCGTCCCAAGACAATGTACAGAACCAGATCTAGACGATGCTTCCATCTCAACACAGCTCTCTTCCTGTTGTCTCAACTTACAGCGCCAGATCACTGTTAATTCACTGACACACCCTTACCTTGTTTCATGCATATGGAAACCTGCCAACTCACCATATCACCATTATAATGAATATTGTGCTTAAATACCAACGCTTTCACAACATGAACTTTCGGCCTTGTGATGGACGTTGTGCCAACCTACCACGCCACATGCATATTTGACCACAAGGCCTTGAATAGGAATAAATTTTCTTATTCTATACAGATTCAAACCGACTATTAAATCTGACATTAAACAACGTTTGAAGTCCAAATGGGACCAACAATCCATAAACTTCCTAATATACAATCTCATTAAAGCCATAAATCTCACGCCCGTGTTTACCCGCGGGAAGTAAATTATGTGGCCAACATCGATGTAATATAGGACACACTAATATCACTAATTCTTCTTTTCTTTGTGTATATACCCTGCCAATGTCCCTCACTGTTAAGCACATTCTATGTGTGTTGGGTCACTGCACAAATGAGGGAAACCTTTTACCCTAGCAAATCAATTAATCACGTTTTTTGTGATATGTTGGTGATGATTTAACTTTATTCATATATAACACTGTTAAATTAAATTCAAATTCCTCGCTGCTCATGACTTCCACCGAAGATGAGTAAAAAAAAAATGGCCACAGTCAATGTGCCGCTTGACATTGTCAAGCTATTATTTTTGACAAGTGTAATAATGATAATATCAGGTTACTTAAATGTGTAGAAGAATAAATAGAAGCAAGTTGGCCAAAAAGTAGAATTTTGATTATCTATGTTATCTATGTTTATTCGCCGGATGCCATTTACATTCCACGATATAATCGATATACACTCTCACGCACCCTTGGGCACTCCGGACTAGTAACTCCCACTATATTCCCCTGGTATACATCCTTGGGCACTCTGGCCTAGTAACTCCCACTATATCCCTGGTATACACACTTGGGCCCCTCGTCTAAGTAACTCCCTCTATTCTCCTGGTATATACCCTAGGGCACTCTGTCTTAGTAACTCCCACTATTCCCTTGGTACACACCCTTGGGCGCTCCGTCTTAGGAACTCCCGCTATTCACCTGGTATAAACCCTTGGGCACTCCGTCTTAGTAACTCCCACTATTCCCTTGGTATAAACCCTTGGGCACTCCGTCTTAGTAACTCCCACTATTCCCTTGGTATACACCCTTCGGCACTCCGTCTTAGCAACTCCCACTATTCCCTTGGTATAAACCCTTGGGCACTCCGTCTTAGTAACTCCCACTATGCCCCTGGTATACACTGTTGGGCTTTCCGTCTTAGTAACTCCCGCTGTTCCCTTTGTATACACCCTTGAGCGCTCCGTCTTAGCAACTCCCGTCAATCCCCTGGTATAAACCCTTTGGCACTCCGGCCTAGTAACTCCCACTATTCCCCTGGTATATACCCTTGGCCACTCCGTCTTAGTAACTCCCGCTATTTCCCTGGTATGCACCCTTTGGCGCTCTGTCTTAGTCACTACCACTATATCCCTGGTATGCACCCTTGGGCCACTCTTCTAAGTAACTCCCTCTATTCCCTTGGTATACACCCTTCGGCACTCCGTATTAGTAACTCCCACTATTCCCTTGGTATACACCCTTTGGTGCTCCGTCTTAGCAACTCCCACTATTCCCTTGGTATAAACCCTTGGGCCCTCCGTCTTAGTAACTCCCACTATGCCCCTGGTATACACTGTTGGGCTTTCCATCTTAGTAACTCCCGCTATTCCCTTGGTATACACCCTTGAGCGCTCCGTCTTAGTAACTACCACTATATCCCTGGTATACAGACTTGGGCCCCTCGTCTAAGTAACTCCTTCTTTTCTCCTGGTATACACCCTTGGGCGCTCCGTCTTAGCAACTGCCACTATTCTCATGGCATAGACCCTTGGCCAATATGTCTTAGTAACTCCCGCTATTCCTCTGGTATACACCGTTGGGCATTCCGTCTTAGCAACTCCCATTATTCCCTTGGTATAAACCCTTTGGCACCCGTCTTAGTAACTCCCACTATGTCCATGGTATACACTGTTGGACTTTCCGTCTTAGTTACTCCCGCTATTCCCTTGGTATACACCCTTGAGCGCTCCGTCTTAGTAACTCCCACTATGCCCCTGGTATACACTGTTTGGCATTCCATCTTAGTAACTCACGCTATTCCCCTGGTATACACCTTTGGGCACTCCGGCCTAGTAACTCCCACTATATCCCTGTTATACACCCTTGGGAACTCCGTCTGTCTAAGTAACCCCCACTCTATCCATCCCTGGTATACACCCTTGGGCACTCCGTCTTAGTAACACCCACTATTCCCCTGGTATACATCCGTGGGTACTCCGGCCTAGTAACTCCCACTATATTCCCCTGGTATACATCCTTGGGCACTCCGGCCTAGTAACTCCCACTATATCCCTGTTATACACCCTTTGGCACTCCGTCTGTCTAAGTAACCCCCACTCTATCCATCCCTGGTATACACCCTTCGGCACTCCGTCTTAGCAACTCCCACTATTCCCCTGGTATACATCGTTGGGCACTTCGTCTTAGTAACTCCCGCTATTCGCCTGGTATACATCCTTGGGTACTCCGGCCTAGTAACTCCCACTATATCCCGTGGTATACACCATATGGCACTCCGGCCTAGTAACTCCCACTATTCCCCTGGTATACACCCTTGGGCACTCCGTCTGTCTAAGTAACCCCCACTCTATCCATCCCTGGTATACACCCTTCGGCACTCCGTCTTAGCAACTCCCACTATTCCCCTGGTATACATCGTTGGGCACTTCGTCTTAGTAACTCCCGCTATTCGCCTGGTATACATCCTTGGGTACTCCGGCCTAGTAACTCCCATTATATTCCCCTGGTATACATCCTTGGGCACTCCGGCCTAGTAACTCCCACTATATCCCGTGGTATACACCATATGGCACTCCGGTCTAGTAACTCCCACTATTCCACTGGTATACACCCTTGGGCACTCCGTCTGTCTAAGTAACCCCCACTCTATCCATCCCTGGTATACACCCTTCGGCACTCCGTCTTAGCAACTCCCACTATTCCCCTGGTATACATCCTTGGGCACTTCGTCTTAGTAACTCCCGCTATTCCCCTGGTATACATCCTTGGGCACTCCGGCCTAGTAACTCCCACTATATTCCCCTGGTATACATCCTTGGGCACTCCGGCCTAGTAACTCCCACTATATCCCTGGTATACACCCTTGGGCACTCCGTCTGTCTAAGTAACCCCCACTCTATCCATCCCTGGTGTAGACCCTTCGGCACTCCGTCTTAGCAACTCCCACTATTCCCCTTGTATACATCCTTGGGCACTTCGTCTTAGTAACTCCCGCTATTCCCCTGGTATACATCCTTGGGCACTCCGGCCTCGTAACTCCCACTATATCCCTGGTATACAACCTTGGGCACTCCGTCTGTCTAAGTAACCCCCACTCTATCCATCCCTGGTATACACCCTTCGGAACTCCGTCTTAGCAACTCCCACTATTCCCCTGGTATACATCCTTGGGCACTTCGTCTTAGTAACTCCCGCTAATCCCCTGATATACATCCTTGGGTACTCCGGCCTAGTAACTCCCACTATATTCCCCTGGTATACATCCTTGGGCACTCCGGCCTAGTAACTCCCACTATATCCCGTGGTATACACCATATGGCACTCCGGTCTAGTTACTCCCACTATTCCCCTGGTATAAACCCTTGGGCACTCCGTCTTAGTAACTCCCACTATTCCCCTGGTATACATCCTTGGGTACTCCGGCCTACTAACTCCCACTATATTCCCCTGGTATACATCCTTGGGCACTCCGGCCTAGTAACTCCCACTATATCCCGTGGTATACACCCTTGGGAACTCCGGCCTAGTAACTCCCACTATATCCCGTGGTATACACCCTTGGGAACTCCGGCCTAGTAACTCCCACTATATCCCGTGGTATACACCCTTGGGAACTCCGTCTTAGCAACTCCCACTATTACACTGGTATACATCCTCCTGCACTCCGGCCTAGTAACTCCCACTATATCCCTGGTATACAACCTTGGGCACTCCGTCTGTCTAAGTAACCCCCACTCTATCCATCCCTGGTATACACCCTTCGGCACTCAGTCTTAGTAACTCCCTCTATTCCCCTGGTATACATCCTTGGGCACTTCGTCTTAGTAACTCCCGCTATTCCCCTGGTATACATCCTTGGGCACTCCGGCCTAGTAACTCCCGCTATTCCCCTGGTATACACCCTTGGGCACTCCGTCTGTCTTAGTAACCCCCAATCTATCCATCCCTGGTATGCACCCTTCGGCACTCCGTCTTAGCAACTCCCACTATTACCCTGGTATACATCCTTCTGCACTCCGGCCTAGTAACTCCCACTATTCCCCTGGTATACATCCTTGGGTACTCCGGCCTAGTAACTCCCACTACATTCCCCTGGTATACATCCTTGGGCACTCCGGCCTAGTAACTCCCACTATATCCCTGGTATACACCCTTGGGCACTCCGTCTGTCTTAGTAACCCCCGCTCTATCCATCCCTGGTATACACCCTTCGGCACTCCGTCTTAGCAACTCCCACTATTCCCCTGGTATACATCCTTGGGCACTCCGGCCTAGTAACTCCCACTACATCCCTGGTATACACCCTTGGGCACTCCGTCTGTCTTAGTAACCCCCAATCTATCCATCCCTGGTATGCACCCTTCGGCACTCCGTCTTAGCAACTCCCACTATTACCCTGGTATACATCCTTCTGCACTCCGGCCTAGTAACTCCCACTATATCCCTGGTATACACCCTTGGGCACTCCGTCTGTCTAAGTAACCCCCACTCTATTCAGCCCTGGTATACACCCTTCGGCACTCAGTCTTAGCAACTCCCACTATTCCCCTGGTATACACCCTTGGGCACTTCGTCTTAGTAACTCCCACTATTCCCCTGGTATACATCCTTGGGTACTCCGGCCTAGTAACTCCCACTACATTCCCCTGGTATACATCCTTGGGCACTCCGGCCTAGTAACTCCCACTATATCCCTGGTATACACCCTTGGGCACTCCGTCTGTCTTAGTAACCCCCGCTCTATCCATCCCTGGTATACACCCTTCGGCACTCCGTCTTAGCAACTCCCGCTATTCCCCTGGTATACATCCTTGGGTACTCCGGCCTAGTAACTCCCACTACATTCCCCTGGTATACATCCTTGGGCACTCCGGCCTAGTAACTCCCACTATATCCCTGGTATACACCCTTGGGCACTCCGTCTGTCTTAGTAACCCCCGCTCTATCCATCCCTGGTATACATCCTTCGGCACTCCGTCTTAGCAACTCCCACTATTACCCTGGTATACATCCTTGGGCACTCCGGCCTAGTAACTCCCACTTTATCCCTGGTATACACCCTTGGGCACTCCGTCTGTCTTAGCAACCCCCACTCTATCCATCCCTGGTATACACTTTTCGGCACTCCGTCTTAGCAACTCTCACTATTACCCTGGTATACATCGTTGGGCACTTCGTCTTAGTAACTCCCGCTATTCGCCTGGTATACATCCTTGGGTACTCCGGCCTAGTAACTCCCATTATATTCCCCTGGTATACATCCTTGGGCACTCCGGCCTAGTAACTCCCACTATATCCCGTGGTATACACCATATGGCTCTCCGGTCTAGTAACTCCCACTATTCCCCTGGTATACACCCTTGGGCACTCCGTCTGTCTAAGTAACCCCCACTCTATCCATCCCTGGTATACACCCTTCGGCACTCCGTCTTAGCAACTCCCACTATTCCCCTGGTATACATCCTTTGGTACTCCGGCCTAGTAACTCCCACTATATTCCCCTGGTATACATCCTTGGGCACCCCGGCCTAGTAACTCCCACTATATCCCTGGTATACACCCTTGGGCACTCCGTCTGTCTAAGTAACCCCCACTCTATCCATCCCTGGTGTAGACCCTTCGGCACTCCGTCTTAGCAACTCCCACTATTCCCCTTGTATACATCCTTGGGCACTTCGTCTTAGTAACTCCCGCTATTCCCCTGGTATACATCCTTGGGCACTCCGGCCTAGTAACTCCCACTATATCCCTGGTATACAACCTTGGGCACTCCGTCTGTCTAAGTAACCCCCACTCTATCCATCCCTGGTATACACCCTTCGGAACTCCGTCTTAGCAACTCCCACTATTCTCCTGGTATACATCCTTGGGCACTTCGTCTTAGTAACTCCCGCTAATCCCCTGATATACATCCTTGGGTACTCCGGCCTAGTAACTCCCACTATATTTCCCTGGTATACATCCTTGGGCACTCCGGCCTAGTAACTCCCACTATATCCCGTGGTATACACCCTTGGGCACTCCGTCTTAGCAACTCCCACTATTACACTGGTATACATCCTCCTGCACTCCGGCCTAGTAACTCCCACTATATCCCTGGTATACAACCTTGGGCACTCCGTCTGTCTAAGTAACCCCCACTCTATCCATCCCTGGTATACACCCTTCGGCACTCAGTCTTAGTAACTCCCTCTATTCCCCTGGTATACATCCTTGGGCACTTCGTCTTAGTAACTCCCGCTATTCCCCTGGTATACATCCTTGGGCACTCCGGCCTAGTAACTCCCGCTATTCCCCTGGTATACACCCTTGGGCACTCCGTCTGTCTTAGTAACCCCTCCTCTATCCATCCCTGGTATACACCCTTCGGCGCTCCGTCTTAGCAACTCCCACTATTCCCCTGGTATACATCCTTGGGCACTCCGGCCTAGTAACTCCCACTATATCCCGTGGTATACACCCTTGGGCACTCCGTCTTAGCAACTCCCACTATTACACTGGTATACATCCTCCTGCACTCCGGCCTAGTAACTCCCACTATATCCCTGGTATACAACCTTGGGCACTCCGTCTGTCTAAGTAACCCCCACTCTATCCATCCCTGGTATACACCCTTCGGCACTCAGTCTTAGTAACTCCCTCTATTCCCCTGGTATACATCCTTGGGCACTTCGTCTTAGTAACTCCCGCTATTCCCCTGGTATACATCCTTGGGCACTCCGGCCTAGTAACTCCCGCTATTCCCCTGGTATACACCCTTGGGCACTCCGTCTGTCTTAGTAACCCCTCCTCTATCCATCCCTGGTATACACCCTTCGGCGCTCCGTCTTAGCAACTCCCACTATTCCCCTGGTATACATCCTTGGGCACTCCGGCCTAGTAACTCCCACTATATCCCTGGTATACACCCTTGGGCACTCCGTCTGTCTAAGTAACCCCCACTCTATTCATCCCTGGTATACACCCTTCGGCACTCAGTCTTAGCAACTCCCACTATTCCCCTGGTATACACCCTTGGGCACTTCGTCTTAGTAACTCCCGCTATTCCCCTGGTATACATCCTTGGGTACTCCGGCCTAGTAACTCCCACTACATTCCCCTTGTATACATCCTTGGGCACTCCGGCCTAGTAACTCCCACTATATCCCTGGTATACACCCTTGGGCACTCCGTCTGTCTTAGTAACCCCCGCTCTATCCATCCCTGGTATACACCCTTCGGCACTCCGTCTTAGCAACTCCCACTATTCCCCTGGTATACATCCTTGGGCACTTCGTCTTAGTAACTCCCGCTATTCCCCTGGTATACATCCTTGGGCACTCCGTCTGTCTAAGTAACCCCCACTCTATTCATCCCTGGTATACACCCTTCGGCACTCAGTCTTAGCAACTCCCACTATTCCCCTGGTATACATCCTTGGGCACTTCGTCTTAGTAACTCCCGCTATTCCCCTGGTATACATCCTTGGGTACTCCGGCCTAGTAACTCCCACTACATTCCCCTGGTATACATCCTTGGGCACTCCGGCCTAGTAACTCCCACTATATCCCTGGTATACACCCTTGGGCACTCCGTCTGTCTTAGTAACCCCCGCTCTATCCATCCCTGGTATACACCCTTCGGCACTCCGTCTTAGCAACTCCCGCTATTCCCCTGGTATACATCCTTGGGTACTCCGGCCTAGTAACTCCCACTACATTCCCCTGGTATACATCCTTGGGCACTCCGGCCTAGTAACTCCCACTATATCCCTGGTATACACCCTTGGGCACTCCGTCTGTCTTAGTAACCCCTGCTCTATCCATCCCTGGTATACATCCTTCGGCACTCCGTCTTAGCAACTCCCACTATTACCCTGGTATACATCCTTGGGCACTCCGGCCTAGTAACTCCCACTTTATCCCTGGTATACACCCTTGGGCACTCCGTCTGTCTTAGCAACCCCCACTCTATCCATCCCTGGTATACACTTTTCGGCACTCCGTCTTAGCAACTCCCACTATTACACTGGTATACATCCTTGGGCACTTCGTCTTAGTAACTCCCGCTATTCCCCTGGTATACATCCTTGGGTACTCCGGCCTAGTAACTCCCACTATATTCCCCTGGTATACATCCTTGGGCACTCCGGCCTAGTAACTCCCACTATATCCCTGGTATACACCCTTGGGCACTCCGTCTGTCTTAGTAACCCCCACTCTATCCATACCTGGTATACACCCTTCGGCACTCCGTCTTAGCAACTCCCACTATTCCCCTGGTATACATTTTTGGGCACTTCGTCTTAGTAAACCCCCCTTTATACATCCCTGGTATACACCCTTCGGCACTCCGTCTTAGCAACTCCCACTATTCCCCTGGTATACATCCTTGGGCACTCCGGCCTAGTAACTTCCACTATATCCCTGGTATACACCCTTGGCCACCCCATCTTAATAACTCCCGCTATTCCCCTGGTATACATCCTTTGGTCATTCGTCTTAGCAACTCCCACTATACATCTGGTATACACCATTGGGTACTCCCTCTTAGTAACTCCCGCTATTCCACCAGTATACACCCTTGGGCACTTCATCTTAGTAACTCACGCTATTTTCATCAGCATGCTTCTGCACCACAATACTATTCTTGTGGTAAAGGAAAACTTAATATCATTAATTACAAGTTGTGATATACTGTAAACTCGATGTATTATGATTTATACCAACTGTACATGTGGTTACCATGTTGACAATGCATATCATTACATGTACACTGTATGGCATACAGAGAGAAATCTTTATATCCTCATTAATTACTGTACCAGCATGCATTTCAATCGATCGTAACGTTTGCTTGAGGGAAATGCAGACCTATCATTATGTCCAAATAAACGGTTATCTAATTTAGTACAAAATGATATTATTGACACAAAACGATCTGTTTAACATTAAAATGTTATTCTGTTATCCCTTCATCTAGTTTATTCCATTCTTGTTCACAATCTGTCATGTTTGATTTGTATATGTAAGTGTTTACATGTTAGGAGCGGATTTTAAGTTTGATAACTTTGTTCCCAATCATTTTCCAAAAGCATAAAATGTGTTTAAACCAAAGCACATACATGCAGTGCTAACGACTTATAGTCAACCTTAGTAACCTTTATGAAAGGAGCGTTTGATAGATTACGAGATATGTCATGATGATGTACCAGTACTTGAATTTATTAAGATTTTCCTAATGTCAAATGAAACGTTCAATTGTACACGTTCGTCCTATCTGTTCATGTTGACATAACTTTTCAATTCAGCAATTCACAATATCTTTAGATTATTTGCATTTTAAAGTTTAGTTTTATATCCAGCTTACCGTCCAACCGCCCCCATCAGTGGTCATATCACAGTAGACTCTGAAGTGTCCGACACCATCTGCAGGGTTGATGAAGTAGACTCCACTTGGAGAATACGGGTCGTTGCTCAGTATCTCAGCACAGTCTTGTACCACCGTCCATCCATCACCACCTGGACTCATGTCACAGTAGACTCTGGCAGGACCTATACCGTCATCAGGGTTGATGATGTACACTCCGTCTGGAGAGTCAGGTTCGTTGTTCAGTACCTCAGAACAGTCCCGTTTCTCTGGAAAGAAACCCGTATGTTATGATATAAAGCAAAAATCCTTGGTAAAACGCTGACAGGCGTTGCTTTACAGGCACATATTAAACATAAACATCAAACCACAATGCATATTAAGGCGGAAAATAAAATCAATTGGTTTACATTGGATGTTTGATATGTGGAAACCAGAGAAATACAACCTAAAAGAGAAATGTTGTATCTCGTCATTCCCTTGAAAGATGTGTTTATTCATGTTGTTCACGGTTGGTGCAATATGTGATAAGCAGATTTGTGTTAGTTATAATTACTACCATAGTTTTCACGTTGTATTGGGAAATACTGGGACAGTTTGTCTGAGAGGCCCCGTCCGAGGCTTGGTCGAGGACAGGGCTCAGGGACAAACTTCTTGTATTTCCCGATGCAACGAGGAAACTATGGTAGTAACTGACTTAAATTTTACTTTTTCCGAGTGAAATAAAATGAAAAAAAAGTCTTAAAATGATAAAAAAAAAAAATCCCACAAACTTATGAATGAAGTGCACAGAACTATGGCTTTTCAGCCTGAGCGATTTTAGCACTTGCTTCTCGTGTGTCAAATTGAATGCACGATGGTAAGCTGTTGGTACAGTCAGTGCTGCCGATATTGCCTTAAACCGAGGGTGTGGGTTCAAATCCTGCAAACCCGAAAAAGTACAATAATTTATATTATTGAAGGTACTGTTATCCCAAATGTAACAATGTTAGATTGATTAAAATATATATTTGTTTCGATAATATTGGTAATAGAAGCATTAAATTCGTGTTTTTCCTCAATAAAAAATTAGCTCAATGTTGATGTCTTTGTCGTTGAAATGGTAAAAATTGTTTTTTAAAAATGTCCTTGTATCAGATATCAGGACTCTTTCACCCAAAAGAGTCCTGATATCGATAATGAACAGGACACTCTTTTGATTTTTTGGTTGCCATGGAAAGTGAGGTCTTCGTGGGATGAAAATATAGATGATTAGATGATAAACCTTTGCAAACAAATAGAGTCAGAAATTAGAAACTCTGAACATCAGTAGTGTCATCCCTCATTTCTAATGATTGATATTTATGCCAGTTGATGAACTTGTGTTCGCCTCGTGTCATATCTATAAAAGTAGAAGGCAGAGTAATTAATGAGAGACGAAGACAAAATAAAATGAATAAAATAGAATTGTGTATTTTATTTCGATTTATTTTTAAGTTTATGGTTTATTGGACCGCTGATCCTAAAAAGGAAAGAATCTGAAACAAAAATAATATTTCATGAGACCCATAAATATATTAGCGCCGACTGTTAGATTGGTCAATCAGTAACAAAATAAAAACTTTGAACTTATTGACGCTTTGTACTCGATCGAACTCCAAACATCGCATTTAATCCCTGCATCGAGTTTTTCTATAAACCTCGTTTACACGCTTCATGTTTATTACATTGTGTATGATATAACGAATTGTGTCGTGTGAAAATTTAAAAAAAGCAAATGGTGCCACGTTTGACAGCATGTCCCAATTTTTCTCCACGCTTCGATAAATGACAATACTTTGGTTTGATGTAAGTTAAATGAATACACATGTTATAACATCAATGAAATTAATAAAAATGACAAACAAATACATTTCAAAGAATGAATTTTAATAACTTGCATTTGAATCGCAAACTGTGTACGCGAAATCTGAATTCTAAATGGAACTCACCCATTAGAAGTGTGTAGTAGAGAGATCCCTCATCTGCAGTGGTTGGTTCTGTTGAGTAGAACTGGACGGTGTGGGCAGTACACACACCACTCTGTGTGTTGTAGAAGAAGGAGACACAGTGCTTATCTCTACCACAATAATTGGCACATACAGCTGGTGATTCGACTCCAGGTATGGACCAAAGTGAAAGTTCAGTGATGACAGTGTTTGACAAATCCTGTTTGTTAATCAACGTTTTATGTTCCGTACATATACAGTTAACAATTTCTAAATAATATGTAAAAAAGAACACTATAAAAAATCCATCGACAATATTCACTTCCATTTCTTTCAAGTTGACTACATAAAGAGAGCTATATCCATTGAGACGACCACAAAAACAAACGTTTTCTGGTTCTTGAGCTCAGATTAGATTACGTGAAGGAATAGGCTAACACGGGAGTTCACACCAGGCCATGGTGTCACATCCAGCCTATCAATAGAACGGACGAGATACCCTAAACATTTCAACCTGAACAAACCTGAAAGACAAAACGAGACAATTGAAAAACGCCATGTGTGTATCAAACATTTACAAGAATACTGATTGAAAGAAAGCGGATGAAAGCAAACCACATCAGCCCAATAGGTTCAAATCATTAAGTGTTTGTATCGCAGGCTTAAATTGTATGGAATCTTTCGTCTGCATCATTGCATATGTTAATCCTCACGTTTATCGTCTTATACTGCCTGTTAAAAGGGAAGAAATGGTTAATTTTAGAACATAAATAATTGATCGCACCTAGACAACGACAGGCATGCACTGCATGCACTTCTTGAAGTGACTATCGCATTAAAGTTTGAGCATTCGTATACTGAAAGCGTTTCCATTTAGTCCATAAATTATGTTGTTTCACTTGAATATGATGAGTGACAGCTCTCAATCTAATGTAAACAAAGTCAAACTGAATAACTGAACCATCTTTTAGAAAGACAAACAATTTTGTCTCCAGCTACCATTATAAGTAAAGTACGTGATTTTGGTGTAAAATATATTCACCAAAAATTCATAACAATAATGAATTGGAACATTCATGTTCTTTGATCACTTTCAATAATTTTACTTTGATAAAGCTATTAGCTTATTTCGTACTATCCAAAACATTAGTGAATCAGACAACAAAACAGAATTATCCGCAATTGGAGGTGAAGGTAAAGGAGGGGCGACTTCTACACTATCTACAGACCAAGAAAGTTAACCCGGCATATCCTACATCCCACTCCTTCAAATCAATCTTAACTGCAGGGATGGTGTTATGTATCATAATCATAGAGATTCCCCTGTTTTTGCAGCCTTTCTAGACAACGCAAAAGCTTGCGATAGAATCTTGCACGATAGCCTATTCTACAAACTTTATGAACTTGGTATTGTACTGTACTGTATGAACTTAAACCTCACTGTGTCAAGTACTACAATGCATAATACACTCGATGTCAAGTATTGCTCCCGCCAGGGGCACGGCAACCTTGTCTGCAGTAGAGAACTGTTCTACACGCCGTAAGCTTTGGGTGCAGTGCTACACTGAATATCAGCGCAGTACCACCCATGGTTCGCTAGTTCCAGCCGATGCTCGCAGGTTTCACCGCAATGCATAGCCACATGGCATTGCGGGCTTTCTCCCTGCCATGATACTAGCAGGCGCGATATAAGTGAAATACTCTTGAAAGCGGCGTTTAACCCCAACTCACCTCACCTCACCTCAAGTATTGTTTTATATAAATCTGCAAATATAAAATTTGTTATATCGATTCCAATTTTGTAATATGATGTAACGTATTTTCATATGTAATCTTCGGTAAATACTGGACGAAATAAACACTTTCTCTCATACAGTATTACACACACACACGCGCGCGTGCACGCACAAACACATACACGCACGTACTTTCATACACACACTAACATATGGATGCAATGTTAACTTTTGGCTTTTGCATTTAAGAATAAAGATTAAGGTCTTTTAACATCTGTGCACTTCTTGAGATTACTGAAATTTTTATTTCTAAAACATCTCATTGATAAGGCCACTCTAGCGGACATGTTTTCAAAACAATCGATATTCAAACTGCATGCAATGACATTGAATTACATTTTTGACGTCATTATTGCTACATTATTTTTCAAAAACGGAGCAATTTGTTACAGTTCAAGCCATTGACAGTTGGACTCAGTTTTGACTAAAATATGAACTTACCTTCTCTTACAAACCAGAAAAGTTAAGGGTGTAAGTTGTTATTATCATGTCAAATATAAAGTCAACACCAGCTTGAAAATGTAGACATGTCAGTCACTTGTTGGTATTGGGTTCAAATCCACTTCAAAAGAATAGAAAAAAACGTTTTTTACATTATATTTATATTCTGTTATAATAAAATATACATTTTAAAAATGTTTTGATGTATTCATGTGAGTAAAATGTGATATATAGACATAAAACATGTCTTAAATGATTGTTATATGTTGCGGTTGATTCATTTTATATCATTTCCAAAAAATAGAACATTTACATTTACATGTCATTGATGAAAAATTAATTAAGTGTGTTAGATATGAATATTTATTCATTGTGCGTTGTTTTAAGTAAGTAAAATGCTTGAGGGACATGTCGTAATTTACATGCTCTAGTTTATAACACACCGTAGCCATTTGAGTCTCTCTCAATTAATCACTCGACCAATATAACACAGTAAAATGAAAAGAGTTACCTCCCTATACCCTCGCTCCCTGCTAGGTGGCTTGACCCAGTGACGCCAGTTCTTTCTCTGCCATGAGCAAGGCAGGACGTCCATTTTGCTGCTCTCAGAGTGATAACTTTGTGCGATAATTTGATTAAATACTCTCGACCGAGGTCTCTTATTTCCTTTTGTGTGTTTTTTGACTACCTTAGCTGGGGCTTATAGAGAGGATTTTGTATTTCCTTCTGCAGTGTGCATTTCCACTGTAGAGGGTTATCTAGGTCAGCGCTTCTCACTCCGTTGACTGGAGAGATGTTCATTGCAACTCACGTGCACGGGCTGTTGGCACGCGGTATCGGAGAACTGTCGCTACTCGCTAGTAGCGTCATTAGAGGCTTGTCGTCTGACTGCCTATCGTTCGCTCAGATGCTCCGGACGGAACACTTTGGTACTTCACCATTCGTTAGACTTGGTTGAAGCATCTCCACTTGGTGTTTGAATTGCTTACCTGTCGGACATGTACTGAGGCAATTTTAGCTTAGGCTTCGACTACCTCTTAGTCGGGTGTCAGACGTTGTCTCCGACTTCGCCTGCACTAGTGTTTGGTGGGCATGCGTGCGTGCGTGTCCGGTCCGACTCACGTTAGTGTGGTCTGACTATCAGAGATGGCTTTGCCCTACTCTGGGTTTTGCGGCATTAGGGAGTCGTCGTTGTATGACCCTCATGCATACTGCCGCCTTTACCGTACAGTGTGTGCGGAGGATAACCCCTGCGGGGAGTGCTTGCCTCTTACGTCGGGCCAGCATAAATTGTACCGTGTGACCCTTAAGAGATCGGAGCGAGAATCGCAGAATCTGTAATCTGCAGAAGGGCGGAAGGACCTTTGTACGGTTCTCCCGACTCTTCTCCACTCCTCCTCGTCGGACCTAGTTATAGACGAGGACGCTACGGAGTTCGACTCCCCTTGTTCAAAATCGGGTCAAGACCCGCCATTCATGGTGGAGGATAAAGACGATTCATCATCAGACTTGACGGACAAGATGTCAAGTTCCTCTCTCCAGGACTCCCCTTCGTATGCCAAGAGGGCAAGACTGGAGACCTTCTGTGAGAAGGTCGTGGGCCGCGTTAGCTGGAAGATGTTCAGCCTGCACCAACTTTTTTGATCGTGTTGAAAGAATACGAGACTATTGTCACGTCCGCTCTTCCCGGCCGACTGTTGTCTCCGCTAGCGTTGCTTTCTGTTGCGGAACCTCTGGTTGCCTTGACGACTCCTATCATGGAAGGGACGTGTTTTTATCCCACAGAGATACGAAGTCGTCTCAGGTGCGTTCCTCCCTCCGCTTCCACCCTGTTCGATGGACAGATTTGGTATGCCCTCCGGAAAAAAGGAAGAGCGGACCTCCTCCCTCACTTTGTGGCGCTAGGACCGGTGGCGTGTCCTTCCGCCAGAGGGGTCAACCGAACAAGTCCTGCGACTCTTCAGGGGCAAGGGTAGGTGAACCCTTAGGGTCTTGGTAGGATCCTAACCCGGGACATCTTTGATCCGGTTAGTTGTAGCGGACCAGTCGCCAATTCCCCCTTCAGGTCTGTTTTTTCTGTTACCTCTCCTGCTCTCGGGTTGTCGTCATGCTGGCTACAGTGAGTTATTAACTAGAGTATGTAAATAATAGTACGTTTTTACTTCATTATTTATACTCACCATTTATTGCTCATCGGTCTTTATACCCTTCCCACCTCTCCTCGTGCGAGTCTGAGAGGTGCTTGCGTCCAGGCTCCAGGAGAAAGGAATGACGTTACTGGGTCAAGCCACCCAGCGGGGAGGTAACTAATTTCATTTACGTGTGTTATATTGGTCGAGTGATTAATTAATAGAGACTCAATTGGCTACAGTGAGTTATCAACGGTGACTATAAATAATGACATTTAATCAAAAACGTACTATTAAATAAACATAGCAGTTTTCAAAATGTTTAAATCGCATTTCTAAGAAAGAAAATGAAAACTTTGTTTTAACAATTCTTTGGCACTGTTTATGGAAGTAAGACGCTACGTAAGAGACATCTTAATAGATTTGATATATAAATGAAGAGGGAATTTACTATTTTGCCTGATTTCTTGACAACTTAACAAATTATGAATACCTTTACAGGTTTTAACTTCTTAAATTTGATTTAATTCAATTATTTCTGCATTCCTTCAGTGAAGAGACAATTGTGGAAGTTTATTAAAATGTGCAAAACGGTTATTGAAACTATGAAAGTACAAACTAAAATCGATATGAATATTGAAAGGCAATGTTACATTATACTTCTTATTTTCATTAACAGTAACATTTAATCACTTTTATTTCAGAGGGAAGCATATCTGAGATCACGATAAAGCAGTAATTTATGTTAAGGTTTAATAATATTCGTTTGAGAAAACAAATGGACTAACAAATTTATAATCAATATAAATGATGCTCAAATTACAATTGTCATCGCGTTCAATATGGTTTGTTGTTACCCAAGAGCTGGGTTAGTTGTTTTAACTGTCGTCTTTTCAGAATAAAATATTGGTGTTTTTAATCAAGATGTTGTTAATCAAATCAAAAATCAAATATTAAAACAGATTTGCCAAACTTACAAGCTCTTTTTTAAAATAAAATGTTTTGATTTGACGTTTTGCTATTGTAGACTTTCGCTATTGTCACAAAAGTGATAATATGTATATGATCAGCAAAATGGAGAGATATTTGATCACTTCAGAACATCGATGACGACATTAGTGCTTAAGATGACTATGTTGTACATGGAAGAATTGTCTTTGGTACTTTGGTAAATACTAGTGGAAAAAACGTGTTGCAGTATGATGCACCTGCTCTTGAAAGTGTATTGCAAGTTGAAGAGCATGTGACATAACACATATTTTAACTAGAAGAATTGATAAATGAAAATGTTTCAGCTGTAATTGCTATTTAAAAAAGAGCGAAAAACCTAATTCACCTTTCAGATCTGAATAAACGAGCAGTTAAAGAATAAGCGTGTTCACAAATGTAGGTGCTTCTGTGGACAATGTCTTGACTTTGACAAATATGTGTCAGTTCCACACCAAAATCTATAGAATACAACGGGACACTAAACAGGGAATCATGATGAGACAGATGGAACACATTCATATGATTCTGGTCGTGCATACATGTTGATGATAATTATGATAATCTTCTATTTCAACCTGGAAAATGCTAGTCCGAGTTAAAATTTCAAAGACTAATGATATGATAGAATTACTCTTTGTTTTAGTAAACCTCAGGTTTCCAGACCTTACCCGCTCTTTAACTGATAACAAGTATGACAATATCATGGTTATGAGTGTTGGATTATTAATATGTTTATTGTACTTCAGACATCCGGCCTATTTCAAATATAATACAAGCAGCTTGTAGCACATACTTCAGACGTACACACGTGATTACAGTTCACATATCAGGCTATTTACTTCAAGAGCACGCTGATGTTTTCAAGGGTGAAGATAAACTCGAACGAGTATTTAGCCACCTGGTAATCAACTTTTAATAAAGTTTTCCTTACTTCTAAAGCAAAACATACAAATACGTCTTAACTCAAGTGATTCAAGAATATTGGAATTGTAAAGATTTCAAAAAGGGTCCTGGGACTAAACCAAGAGGGATGAAATGGGTTTGTCTGGATCCTACTTGAAAATGGAACCAAGTACAAGAGAAATGGGAAACAAGTTAAAAAGTGTAATTCCCAAGTATTAACCATGTGCAAACAGAGCAAGTACACAATTTCTTGATGACAGAATATCATCCATACACGTTAACAGTGCTTGAAGTATTAACAGACTTTTGTGCCACCCAGTTTTAGCATTCAGAGATCTTTGGAAGGGGACCATTCAGAAGATAGAGATACGCTCGTATCATGTCGTTTATTGAATTGTGATCTCACTTGAACAGAAAGTAAGATAAAAGGGATTTCGTTTCTTTAAATAATTACATAATGTTATGTTAAAGTCGATGTTAACTACGAATGACATTGTTTATATTAAATGTATGGTCCAGCTATGCACACGACCAAATATAGGATACCCACGGCAATAAAACACAAGCTGTCAATGGAACCGACAGCATGCTTTATAGTAATAGTAATAGAAATAGTCAATTTGTATAGCACTTTATCCAAACTAATAGCATGTTCAAAGCGCTTAGGTTGTATTGTCTATGAAAAAGCAGCCAAGAATAAGTGTGTTTTTAGAGTCTTTTGGTAGGCCATGTAGCAATGGATCTGATGTATTTCGATGGGAAGGTTGTTCCATTCCAACGCAGCAGAGTAGGCAAGCTTCACTATGGGTACTTGAAGCAGCATCTGCTGCTCAGAGCGGAGAGATCTACATGGCTGATCACACTTTACAAAGATATAATGGATATGAATCGGCAGTGTTACTGAGACACCAGTGAGCAATAAACAGCACATCGAATGTGATTATTTTTCGGTGAGGGAGCCAATGAAGCTATCTGATGACCGGTGTCATGTGATTCGACCTTTCAGATATGGTGTGTTTTGTATCCGTTGTAATCTATCAAGATTTTGGACAATTAATGAGCAAGCTGTTACACTAATCAAGTTTTGATATGACTTTATGATATGATATTTTGCAGCATCTTTGTTGAGGCAATGTCGGATTTTGCCAATGTTTCTTAGCTGAAAGTAGGATGTTTTGCACACTGGGTGACTGATGTGTTTTTCCATAGAGAGTTCTGAGTCCAAGAATACACCCAGGTCTCGAACTGATGACGATAGTGAGATCACAGCACTGTCAATCACAACAGAATCGATGTAGCATTTCTGTAGCCTTTTGGACGGACCTACAAATATAGCCTCTGTCTTGTCTGGTTTTAGCTTGAACATATTGAAACCCATCCAGTTCTTGATGTCTGAGCAGCAGGCAGATATGGTTGTGGTTGAGTCTTGTGCACACGACGGATCATCATAATGAATATCAAAAGATGCAAAACAGCGAACCCCCAGGTCAAACGATACATTATAGTGGCTAGTCAAAAATACTGACTTCAAATATTTATTCTTTACATACATGTAGGAATGAACAACACAGCTCTCAAATAATATTCAAGACATAAAAATATATATGATAAGGCTATGCTAAAGTGACTGACAGAATTGATACGAGGGGCGTTGCAACTTCAATATAAAACCAACTCGCGTAGTCAATTTTTTACTTTTATTTTTCAATATAGTTACCCTTCACCTCAATACACTTATTCCATTTCTCTTTAAGACTGTTGATGCCGCTTTTGTAGAAGTCTTCCGTTTGCCCCCCTAACCACGCCTTTGTGGCAGCTTTGACGTCTTCGTCATCCCGGAAGTGCCTTCCACGTAGGGCGGATTTCAGGTTTCTGAACAGGAAGTAGTCACTGGGGGCTAGGTCTGGGCTGTAGGGTGGGTGGTTAAGCTGTTCGAATCCACAATCACGTATAGCGGCCTGTGCAACTCTTGACTTGTGGACTGGAGCGTTGTCATGCAAAATCAGAACACCACGTGTCAACATTCCACGGCGTTTCTGTCGAATTGCTTTCGCAATTCTTGCATTAGGTTGGCATAATATTGACCATTCATTGTAGTTTTGGTTGGCAAGTAATCAATTAATAATATGCCTTTTGCATCCCAAAAGATTGTCGCCATAACCTTGCCAGCTGATGGTTGAGTGCGAAACTTCAGGGGAGGCGGTGAACTCGGGTGCTTCCATTGCTTGGATTCCAGTTTAGTTTCCGGGTCCCAGTGGTGGATCCAGGTTTCGTCACCTGTCACCAGACGAGACAAAAACCTGGCTTCATCCGATCCAGGAGCTCCATGCACCTTTCGGTTCTTTTCTGGCGATCTTGTGCTGTGAGGTTTCTGGGTTCCCATCTTGCAGATACCTTGGACATACCAAGATGGTCATGAATTATTTTTTCAACACTTCCAACTGATATCTGGAATTCCAAAGACAGTTCAGAAACTTTAACACGGCGGTCAGCTAAAATTCGTCTTTCGATAGCGGCAATAACTTCCGGTCGGGTGACTTCAGATGGCCTGCCTGACCGTGGGTCATTGTCTAAGGACTCCCTGCCCCGCTTGAACTGAAGAGACCAGCGACAAACTGTTGAAAAGATAGGAGCATCCTTACCCATCACATTACACATACGATTATGTATTTCTGTAGCTTTGCATCCCTCTTTAGTAAGGAACTTGATCACAGCGCGTTGTTCATGTTTGAGAGAATCCATGATTATGGAGACCCCTAGGTCAGCGCAGCTATTATATCTAAATAATTGTTATGTCTAGAAATTGTTTTGACATGTGTCAATGTTATGTTTTGACTATAGTAACACCTGCTATAAGCTGACACTGTTTATGTAAACACCAATACCCCGCTTGCAACACTTATTGAACGCCCCTCGTATACCTGAGGTTGAATAATTGTGTGTAAACGAGAACACTTGCATGGTCGCACGTGCCTTTGGCCCTTTCACTGTGTATGCGACGAGCACATGTTCGAACCTGCATTTTATAAAAGCCGGTTCACACTGTTCAGAATATGACAAAAGACATTCACATTATGTAACGATGTTGCTGTGACGGTTTGCCTCTCGGTGTCGGCCCGGGAAAGCTTAATTTATAAATTTAGGAAGTACCGAGACAGCGTAATATAGACTTGTTGTAGTAAAGCTGAGAAAGCATAAATGTGATCACTGCTCTGAAAACATGGAATTACCGAAATGAGTTACGCGCACTTTTCTCGTTTAACTCATACACCATGGAGAAGCATTTAAAAACATGTTATATGTGGTCAATATCAAATTTACATACAACATTTTTTAAGTTTACAATCTTCATTTTCATGGTCAGCACATGTCCCAATCGTTCTCTTCGCACGGCCATCGAGATGCGATCTTGTTACTTTTTGTCATTGTTGTACTATCATCGTCTGTCCATCGGTACCATCGCCAAAATATTAAACGATATGCTTCCCGATTGTCATAAGAAAGCAACGAGACTATCTAGATCATATATATAAATATATATATATATATATATATATATATATATATATGAATACATTCCATGTTTAATATAATGCATGCTTATAAACATGTATTTAATGATTTGTTTTAGTGCAGATGCGAGATCCAGATGCATGTATACCTCCGTGGTAAATATAAGGTACTATGTATTTCATACTCATTGGAATATTTAGAGGTATTGTTACACATACTACATTGTTATAATATGAAATATACATATCGTTACCTGTCTCATATTGACATAAACCTTTTGATTAAGTTAATGCCCACGTCAATAGTCAATACGACATGGTATAATCTCCATGTGCATTCATGGAAGGTATGATCGCAATAGCGTTGCCTTCTTATGACTCTTATGGTCCTCGATTGTGAAATCTGCCGTACGGTCCCGATGGACAGGCGAAGATGATTATAGGAATCATGCAATATCATCTCGATAGAATGCACGAAGAAACTAACATGTCAAATATTTCGCTCGCTCTCCCGATGTTGCTGCCGAACAGAAAAGAACTCCGCCGAAATCTAAACGAATGCTTAAGATGCATTTACGAATGGCCCGATTGCTTACGATCCTTTGCGAATTTGAACATGATCATATTCGTGTTTCCATCTTTTATCAAATTCGGGACAGTGTGAACCGGCCTTAAAGAGCCATCACGCATGTTTTTTTTTTTGTTTTTTTTTTGTTTTTCGTCTTTCAATTTTATTATTCTATCTCTCGCGTTTGGATTGTTTTGGTGTTTGTAGTTGAAGGTATCGATATAATAATTTTGAACTACATTCCAATCTCCACAGATGAGTATGTGATCACTCTCAAGTGTTTTAGTGGTTATTTCAAGCTTATCATAGAAGTTTGGATCGTCAGCGTTTGGGCCATAAATATTGATGATCGCTAGTTTATATTTGTCTAAAGTGATTTCTACGATTACAGAATTGCCATCACAATCTTTTATAACATTATCAAGGGTATAATCTATGTATTTAGAAAAAAGTATAGCAACGCCCCTCGAGTTACTGCTATAAGAACTAAAATAACAATTCTTACAACCCCAGTCTTCAGTTACCGTCTTTTCCATTTCTTTGGTAAAATGTACATCTTGCAAACAATATATCGAGGAGCGTTTCTTTTTCAGAAATCTAAACATCTCTATTCTTTCTATTCAAACCTCTGCAGTTCAAAGATGTTATTTTTACCTTAGTCATATTCTGATTGGTTCTGGTTAGCAACCGGAAACATGTTACATGGAAAGAAATATATTGCCAAAGGGTACGAAAGAATAGTTAGATAGTAAATACGATTGAGTGTAATATTGCCTTTTGTTGAAAACATCGCCATATCAAAAAGAGTTTCAATGAAAAAAACACAAAGAATGAAATAAAATAACATAACAACTGAGAAACGCTTGGTTGACCGACACGGGATACTCATGGAGTCGAATATCCACGGATGAAACAAGTAAAAAGAATTAACATTAGTGTCAAAGTTCATACTCACACGTTCGCATAATGTCTGTGAAGTATATTCCAAATCCCAAAGAAAAGAAATCCAAAACGAGAAATACCCTAAGCATAGCACAAGACAACACATCACATCACATCACATCACAGTAAAACACATCACAACACCTCTGGGTACACTGTGACCACGTGTTTCGTCTCTCGTGTGTCCTGCGCGGAAAGCACGTGCAGTTCGTCGGGTGTACCCGAGTATGTTTTCTCAAAAACTTATTGTTGTTTGTGTCTTTGACGATATAATATCAACTTCTCAAAGTGAGATAAAAGTAGGTATATCATGAAACATTAAAGGACATTGAAATAGAGGTATATAACATACAGAACTCAAAAACACTTTTGGCGGGAAAACGAAAATAGCGGTAACACGCTGATTTTTGCTGAGATGATTATTAGTTGCTTGGAAATGATTTTTAAAAAGCAACACAACAACATGGTGATACACAACAATGGAGTTCTCAATCATGAGTTTTCCACAAAGAAGATGGAACACTCGGGTCTCCGGTTTCCAGGACAACTTCAGTGCCAACTACTCGCACCCTTGTCCAGAGCTTCTCCTGTTCTCTAATAGCAGTGGCTTGGCGTCCAAGGATTGCTCGTCTCTTCTTCATTAGAGCCGGTAGGTCAGTCTGTATGCTCTTTGCTGTTCCCTTCAGAAGTTTGCGAGCCCCATACACTGCATCTCGGTCTACCATGTGAATGAATGTGGCAATTATCGATGGAGGAGCAGATGGCTTGTGCTTCCGTTGGTACTCAGACATAGGTAGCCTGTGTACGATTTTGAAATACATGTTATCTACCTGGTCCTCGCTGAACTGGAGTGTGTCGACAAAATACGCTCTGAGGACTCGTTCCGTATTTTCCTGAGGTTTCTCCGGTATACCGTAAAACAAAAGATTGGTTTTGCGGTCATGAATGTCTTTCAATATTACCTGCTTTTCTAAGGTAGATTTAGATTCTTTCAGAGCAGCAAGTTCTTTCCGTAGACACTGTAATTCTTCATCATGCTTTGAGACCACGTGTTCAACTGCATCTACAGTTTGCTTTATTTCGTTGATATCTGATTTTAACGAGTCAATAGATGTTTGCAGTTCGCTTTGACAGTTTCTAATGAGTGCTGCTAACCTTTTTTCGGAGTTTTGTATGAACTCCTCCGTGTTTGCCGAAACACGTGTTGACCTCGCCGACTCGGACATCCCAGAAAGTCCAGATAGTGGGCAGAAATACAGCAAATTATGCCTGATAGGTTTATATATCAGTCCGGCTGTGGGTTGTTTTGTCACTGACTACTTTATTACCTTTTTCAAACAATTTTCAACAACTTGGAAACAAAATCATCCGTGGATCATCCCGCATGTTGATGAATAATTAAGAAAATTGCCAAAAATCTATCTCCGTGAAATATATACACTAAATTTTTCATAGGTTAATTCGACCCAAAATAAGCCGAGAAATTGCACTAATTAGTAAAGGTGTTTTCCCAGTCTAAATATTGATCAAGTCTATTATTTTCAAGCGCAAAGCATTGTTGTCTATAGCTCTCACAGTGTATACAATGACACGAAAGAAATATAAAGTTTGTGAACAATGAACAAAATCGAAATATATAATTTTTGGCAGTTTTTTATTTACTATTTCATTTATTTATGTATTTTCTACAGATATTGGAATAAATGTTTTACCCAAATAGGTATTTTGTTTGAATTTTATAATCACTGAGAATATATTTGTCATAATTTGCCGGTCTTAGTTCAATAAAAAGTTCATTAAAAAGACAATAATTTGTATGTTCTAACGACATTTAGAATTATTGTTTATTAAACAATCATCACATTCAGTAATGTGTGACAAGGGAAGCCTAACTTCCAAGAGAAGCAAGTGTGTAGTACGTTTTATGCAATAAAGGGAATTTTGTTTATATGACGTCAGATACCCTTAGCACGCTTTACTCGAAGGAGTACTTCTCTTTGAAACCAAATTTCATTACATTGTCGTGATATGAAAATCATTTGTCACATGTCATGTTGTAAATAAAAGATTTCTCTAGCCATTGACGTTATAAGTATATTTTCCAACCAAAATATTGTATTTGAAACACTAATACCTTGATCACTCTTTTATAAACGACAAGAAGCTCATCCACCATTCGCAAATGTCCTCCTGATTTGCCATACAAATATTTCGTTACACAATATAAAACGCTAAATAACGACAGTTACAAGTCGGTTTCGCTGTGCTTGATGTTTCCATCAATAGCAACATAATTTATTCAATTGATATCCAGAGCCTTTCTTATAAACTGTCCTGTAACATCTCGTAAATTAATATTTATTATATTTCACACTTATATATATTTATTTGTTTTATCAGCCGATCAACTACGAAACTCGAAGAATTTAAATCAAGAGAGTGAACCCTGTTGTTAAAATTGTGATATGGTCGGGGAAATGGGATTTAATATTGTTTTAGAAAATCACTTTATTGGTATTCTATAAACATTCATTTTACGACATAAATGATATGAACATCAAGATTCTGAAGTACTTTACACAGACAGATTCATCCGAATAGATCTAGTTTTGCTTAACCATCTAAAATCCTAAAAAGGTAAATTATATTATGTATCGTTCAAACTTCGGACCTGGTACGTCCAAAATTTGGACTTTCCATCATAAGATCGGATTGGGTGCATTAAATTATTAATATAATATGAAGTTTGGAAATACAATATTTAAGTGGATTATTTCATTTAAAAAATTTAGAATCTGTAATGACAATTCAACTTGATGTCTATTTCTTTGACTTTTTGACCTCGATTTATCTGTTATCCTTGCGGAGTCAATGAGACTATCGGATACAGTGGCCACAAAGCTTATTTAAAGACAAATTAATTCGATAAATGAATAAAGTTTGTGAAAAATTGACAGTTGTTGTATTCAATACAAAACAAAGTAACAAGTTGTTCTTTTTCGTCCACTTTTAAAACATCTTTAGTATGTACATTATAGACGTTTGATGAACACATGTCCCAATTTGAATGTTGAAGTTTATATGGAAATATTTGATCGTAAAATTTTACATATAATACTATTTGGTGCTGAAATGTGGTGTACTGAAATAAGGAAATCTATTGAAGTTGTACATACAAAATATTGTAAATATTTGTTGAGAATAGCATATAGATCATCCTATAATGCTGTACTGGGTGAAATTCGGAAGAATGAGAATGTATGAACATGGTGTAATCAAGGTTATAAATTAAGGAGAAATGGGAAGAATGAGAATGTTTGAACATTAGACTGCTAAGAATGCCAGTGGGCAAACATTCAAGCAATTGTTATTTAAAGGCGCTGTAGCACGTTTTTTTGCTCAAATAAGTCGATGAAATGTATTTGAAAAATAATGTCAACAATAGTAAAACACCCTTCTCTCTTCGGAAAATCAAGTTACAAATGAGTGTACATAGTTCCGTAAAGCCATGGGAATCGTTTTTGTCATTCGAAATAATAAAATGTGTTCACAATAAAATGGCCGCCATGCAATTTTGGCTTTATACGCAACACCGTTATTACCACTACGGATAAATGGTTTGTGTAATAAGATGTTTTACCCTCTAAAGTAAATATAAATGTCATAAACTATCTTTAGAAATGACAAATTTGAAAAAATAAAATTTGCAAAAAACGTGCTACAGCGCCTTTAATGCTTTGTAAATATGATGAATTAGGATAAAATAATTGGGTTTCTTCTGTTAGATATATACTTTTTAGTTATGGATTTGGAAGCAGTTGGTTAATGCAGGGATTATAACATATTCGTATTTTCATTTAAATTGAGATTAAGGGGTGTTTTACCCAAATTGGTTTACTTCTATTTCTGTTTCGTCCAATTTAAGTTTGTATTCTATTTTAAATATCTCATTCAACCTGATAAATATCTAAGTTCAATTCAATCATCAAATTAAAGAAGGTCTCTAACGAAATTTAGATGTTCGAATGATTTTAAAATAAATATATGTATATTACCCAATGGTCTAGATTTTAATGACGCTTCATGCAAATTCTGTACAGAAGGGGAGGAAGATGAATTCATATTTTGCTAATATGTCCATATTATCGACAACTGCGTATAATATATTTACCTGTATATTATTATAAGTACCCATCAATGTTAAACTTATATCTCTGACTACTACTCAAGAATGAATTGTTATTTAAGCTAGCTCTTTCTGTGAAAAAAAAATTCAGATTAAGAAACTTTGTAAAGCGATAAGCGTTGTCATTTACTTGACATCATAAACATTACGACCACTGTACTTTTGGTCTCATGGCCAAATATACGAAATAAACTCTGTTCTGTTCTGTTCTTATAGACGTTTATATTTTCAAAGTCATGGGCGCCGCCATCTTGTTGTCACGTGACTATCCACCATTGAGGTGCTGAAACGTTGGCTTGCCTGACGTTAGTGTGAATTTGCTGAAAATGATATTCTGATTTCATATAATATTACTCAAAGTGTATAATTGATGAAAAATTAAAATAAGTTTGTAAAATCCAAGCGTTAAGAGCAGCATAAAAAGAGGATAACTTGCATTTTGGCCTTAATAAGTAATATATTTCTACATTGATATCGAGATGCAACCTTCTTGTGGATATAGGACGAGTTAAGAGTATAATTGAACATTAATTAACAACAATTGTTTCCCGAACGAAAAACATAAATCGACAACAGTGAAACACTACACTTTATGGTCAAAAGAAATCGTTTGTTTCCCGGAGACATGCATGTGTGTTTGAAACAAGAAAAAACCTTTTGTCGAAACATTTTCAAAAGAGTGGAAACAAGATACTGCTGCCAGATGAATTCGATTTTAATGTATTTGGTAAATACATGTTTTTTAAAAATTAGAAAGAGGTAAACATGATTTGATAGATCAGGGCGCTTATAATTTGATGTCTTTCCCAACATATATGAGGCGCAGAAACCGCTTTTGCAAAATGGTGTTCAGCATTTATTTTAAATTTTATAAAATGTTAAAATTAAGTTCAAGTCGACATTATGTATAGACTATATATCATGTTTTACTTTAATGCGTTGATGCATCATTGCTGTAGGACATACTACCTTTTAACAAATGGACCGTCCATTTGTCTACCCTTTAAAACACGAATAAATAATATAAACAATTATTTTAGTTGTTTCTGTAGGGTGTAGGTCTTTTCGTAGGAGGAACCAGTTCGTAGGAGTACAAAACGGTTGGTTCGTAGGAGGATATAACGGTCGGTTCGTAGGAGGATTATTAAATTGTATTATGTACAAGATTTGCAATCTTTATTTGTTATTTTTATGATCGTCTGTTGTTTTAATAAATAAATTAATCTGGTAAGTATAATCTTTATTCAATTTAACAATTTATATTGTATTAAATAGCGAGTGAATCCCTAACATACGCCGCGGGAGATGAGGGTTATTTAAACATGATTGGTATTAGACAGATATATATGAATGCAAAACCATCGTATACTTTTAAAAAATTAAGCATACAAAAAATAGCATTACAAAATAAAATATACAATACAACTTATCATTATTTATTAAAAAAAACTCGTGGTCATTCGTGGTATTATATATATATATATATATATATATATATATATATTTATATAAAAATAATCCTCCTACGAAAAGACCTTCTACGAACCGGTTTCACTTACGAAAAGGTCACTCCTACGAACTGGTTTCACCTACGAAAAGACCGCTTCCCTTTCTGTAGACGTGGGATGTAAATAAGTAGGCGATACTTTTTACAGACGTCGCTTTATTGTTAATTGATCATCACAAATGATGGAGAGCTGCAAAGAAATGCAATTAGCAAAGTATAACTAACAATATAATTATATTGGATGTAACTGTTTTTCAGTCTTTTTTTATCACTCATGGATTATATTTTACATGTTTTGGGTCTATATCGCTTCTCTTAGAGTTATTATTAAGGAAAAATACAAAAAATGATATCATTTATATTCTTGAAGACTTCTTACATACAATATTAGGTGGTAGACGTTTATTACAAATACTATACGCCGTTTTGGACCCTTTTTGTGAGATAAGCGAACCAGTCAAATTTATTTCAGAACTTACTGTCGTAGCGTATGGTTATGTACAAGATATCGTAGACAATTCCTTATATTTAGTCTTTTCTGCTACTTCCCGACGCTGTATATTCAACATTTTAACTGGGAATTCAAAGAAAGCTGTCGAAATGTTGGTCTTCTTTCAGGATTCTAGCACAAAAGCCCCAAAGGACAAAAGCTCTGAGGACAAACGCCCCGTGGACAAAAGCGCAATAGGCTTATATAGAATTTCACTATCATTATAGACACGGAGTCACTGCCTACGAATTCACGCCGGCTACGAACTGGTCTGGTCTACGAATCCCTAAGTTACTATATTAAAACAATATATTGTTTCGATAAAAAAAATATCAAAGAAATCATAAACCCAAAAAGTACAAGGTAATTTGATAATTTCATCACGTTTTATATAGCTATTTCTGTTGATTTCCATATAATGTGGTGTATGTCCATATGTGACCCCGAAAACTTTGTCCACAGAAACATCGACAGTTTTGAACACACCATTCATTTATTCAGATCTGACCGTGAATGAGACCTGGAAGGCTCGATGGGCTTATGGCATTGCAAGGTGGCCGTCTGCCCCTTCCGTAAACTCCATGTTTTACTTCTTTTCAAGAACGCACAGGGGTCATGACCTAAAGCACTATTTTCATCGTCTTCTGCTTAAGTATGAAAACCGCTAGAAAGCCGAGATGTTGTGTACAGAGTCCTAGGCCAATTTGGATATAAATGGTATATTTGATGACCCTGTGTCCCCAAATACTGGTCATATAGTCAGACAGAATGGTGAAATGTAGCATTACATATACAGAAACATGTAAAAGCATATACGTTTAAACAGTGGCGGCCATTTTGAATTTGGCGGCCATCTTGGATCGAAATTGACTTGACCCTCAGAACAAATTTAATCAAAATACCATAAACTATCTTTGTGCTTTGATACTTTTCACCAAGTTCACAAATGACCTTATTTTCTGCACCATTCCGCCTGACTAATAGGGCCATGACCTAAGGATCTATGTTCATATTCTTCTCTAATACGTAAAGTACTTGAATTTGCTATAAGTCTGGTGAATTCTTTTTGAAACTTATTTATTTTATAGTTTAAAATACGCTGAGCTATAGAGCAAATGGCCTTATTTTTCAGACTACAGCTGAAATATTTTAACGTTTCACTTCACAAGTTTGAATACTTTTACTTCTACATGCTATGCAACTTAAATACACTTTCAAAAGTAATTAAGTGTCTCAAACTGCAACAGGTCCTATTTACGAGCATTTACCAAAGTACCAACATCGAATATCTCTCTATTTGCTGATCTCATTTGTTAAACAAATACTTCTCATTTATTTGTTGTTGCACTAATAACAGAACTTTTATAACTATCTTAAAATGTGTTTTTTTTTCTTTTATGCCATGGTCAAATGAACTCACTCCGGTATGGTTAATGCATCACTACCAGTAGCTGTCTTGAACGTAGGTTAACAACTCTGGGACGTAGAATGAGAAAAGATGAACAACATGGCACTAGGTTTTTTTTATTGAAAACGAAAACTGCACAGAGTCAACGAGAGGAAATCCCGACAGTCGTAGCACACTACACGAACAACACCGACATATTGGACTTTAAAGTGGCTTCTCAATGTTGTTGCATTTGCTTTTCTGGACATATTTTTTCAGTTGTTCTATAATCGCTAGAATTAAGGTCCCTTCGCGGTGACATATCTGAAGTGCTGCTGTCTGAAAGACAGGAGCTTTTTAACTCTCAAGATTTAACGTTGTCTATATCATGGATATGCTTCTATTGTAGTTATTCTGTATTCCCATTTGACTTAAACCTAAGGGACTTCAGTTCAGGCACAAATGGAGAAACCATGTTAATATCTCAAGTTAGATACTGAGCAATATACTTGACTGATGATGTAGTTTTATAACGCTGGATTCACGTTTCTTTCGAGATTTTTACCCTCGAGATGTGACGTTATTACTTCTATTGTAATTTCAACATTCCCCCTTTGACTGGAGAATTCTAAGGGGCTTCAGTTCATGCAAAGATGGAGATGTCATGTCAATATCTCAGTATGAAATATACACATTTAAGATACTGAACGATATACTTGATACGTGATGCTATGGTTTCAATCCCTAAAATGGACAGTGGAATAAATGAAATAGAATCCGGGGATATGTTATGATTTTCATTTTGTCCATTTCAGTAAAGTCAACAACATTGTGGAAAACTCGTTCTTATCTTCAAGTCAACAAGTTCTTTATTCTCCAAATAAGCAGTTTAAATGTAAGGGTAATTTAATGACCTATTAAAAATAAATAAACGTGTCAAATATCGACGGCCTATCACCATCAATCAACTAGTATGACCATTGTTAAGTTTCTCACGAAATAGGTCCTTCATCAAGGTCAAATGTTATAACCTCAGTGTGTGACATTGGACACATAACATTTTCAAATGCTCAGAAAATTAAAAGTTACTGTCAGTCTGTAGTCAAAGGCCATAACTAGGAAATATTAATCCAATCAGTCCCAATAAAGCACCTGCGTATGACAAATGTATATCCAAGGCATGTGTAAGAAAGATTGACCAAAAACTATGGGAGACACACACAGGTGCTGTCAGTCAAAACTCGTAAACCCGAAAGCTCTAAGTCAAGGGCAGTAACTCTGAAAATATTAATCCAATCAGTCCAAAAATACACATGCGTAACACCGATGTATATCCAAAGCATGTGTACCATTCAGAAAGATTGGTCACAAACTGTGGGAGGAGTTGATTGCAGTACGCAAGTACTGTTTTCGGGACGGGCAGACAGACAGACGGACAGCCGGGCTGCTCCACGACATATGCTTTCACCAGTGGGTTAAAAACCCGACTGAAACGCGATTGCACTGACATAGTCCTACAATTCTCTGATGCACAAGTCCTCCTTTAGTCCATGAGTTACATTATGTATGTTATAGGTGAATATGATTTCTGATCAGTTCATAGCTAACCATCAACAAAGAAGAAACTTTGTCATAACATTAACACAATTAGCACAATTAAGGACGAAACAAGTACAGATAAAGCACCAAACGATCACGAACTATCATAAACTATTTGTACATCGTGATATCATATCGTATTCGTCATCCTCGGTTACCCAGGGTTGTATATGCTCACATACTCTCCGCTATAGCAGCCCTGAGACATTCCAACAGGGGAATCTGTACTCAAACTACCCATCCTTGGCCGGCTTAACGAAATCATTAACCACTGAAAATGCTCGATAGGATAAGATGGAAATGCTCAAGGGAGATAACCGGTGACGGATGGCTAACAAAATGACCGCGCCCCAGGTTGCTTGGCAACGTAGTGATATGAAATGTCATTGGTTCGCAGGTCCAAGTTGCGTAGAATTTTGATTGGCTCACGCCGGCCATGGGCGGGTAATTTGAGTTCAGATTTCTCTGATGGAATGTCCCAGGTGTGATATAGTGGAGAGAAACGGAGCATATATAAAACCCTGGGTGACCGAAGATGCTAAGTCGTCGAAATGCGTAGTATATGCTTAACTGTGTCTTATTTATTTCTTAGATTTAATTCAAAGATAATTATTACATGTTTCGAAGGTTTTCAGCATCGAAATTTACAAATTTTAGTAAACTTTTCGTACAACTGTAACTTATATTCACGAAGTTTGCCGAACATTCACGAATTTAAAACACGCTCCTGTGAGTTGGGATAGCTCAGGTCGTATTGAAATAGGGGCATTACGGTGTATCATCTCAGAAAATACATTGGCATTAATCGTTTTGTAACAGGCTACATATCAAACACTGTGCTCAGATTCCATTGATTAATTAGGTTTCAGTTTCATCTCAACCCACTTCAAAGAATATTCAGGACCATGCCAACTATACCAGGTTATCCCATCTCCATATTCCGTCTCGTTGTACACCCCGTTCAAGTGCGAATCCGCACAAGCAGCGTACCACCAGCCAGCCCTGCTAATTTCTCCACAGTTGCCTTCATCCAATGTATCGTGATCCCGGAGGCGGGTGGTGAACATCGCACCATTGTGGTAGGTGAGTGAATCCCCTGGAATAATGTCCATCATATAATCAAAGACGCATGACATTTGCAATGTTAATGCAATATTAGAAAAGAATAAATGAAATAAAAACAAATATGATAATCTACCCAATATTATGACGACAGTTTACGTTACTTGCGAAATACCAGGAGAACACGTACAGAAGATGGATCCTCTGAATTTTTAAACCATACACAATGAACATTCACATAGGTTGCTTCGCATGAGATTAAGTATAACAGCCAATTGACTGTCTGAAAATACACATACTGAGCTAAAACTATAGATCACAAGCATAAAACTCTGGTCACGATTAACCAAAGCTGAAAGAAGGTCGCATTTCCTTTGTTAATATTAGAACCTGACGAAAAGTCCGAAGTGTGATTATGCGTGATGTATTATATGAGAACATGAAGTCCTTGGTGATCCAGGGATGTGAACATCTTATGTATATATAGAGGTTCTCATGTGAGTGTGCTCCAGGATGGTCTATATCATGTATTTTGGATAAACATTGTATTTTGCGAGTTTTGCCGAGCTAAATACATAGCGTTTATTCCTAATGTGTTATTTTACCAATCTAAATAAATTTAGATCGACTGTCCTATGATATGGATATACAGTCGAACTAACAGTGGCCAGTATGAAATGTCGTCCCGTTGACCTTTCGTGTGCAAAAGAGATAAGTTCGATTTGACCAATCAAGGCTGTTGTCACAATTAGCCCTTAAAATGCCTAAGACTTATAGCTTCCCGTCCAGTTTTCATAAACAGTATGTCGATAAACACATTTCTTTTGAAAATCAAATAATATTTAGTTACTAATAAGAAAGAAGACGGTATTAAGGTTGCATGTAATGAGTATTGTTTTATGACGAAAAAGTTTTGCTCTATTGTCCGTAACCTCAGATAAAAATTAATAGTTCACTTGAGTTGACTTTGAAGAGTTATCACCCCTTATACACAGTTTTCGTAGAACTCCTGTATCAAATAACCTAGCTCGTGGCATCCATTTTTCGCTCTCAATATTCTTGAGCAATACTATTCTTCATTTATTATAATGTTTTAATTATTTTTCATTTGTCCTTATTTGCTTACAGGACTTACGAAGTTTGGGTCGTTCGGTATTTCCGAATGACAGTTAATTACTCCTTTCATCGTACATCTGCGGAACGATGTTTGGAGTTTTGAGAAAGCTTAAGCGAGATCAGCACCGTGTTCAAGAACGCTAGTTCTAGCGATTTCTTGCACGTGCTGCCCATGCTTTACCAATGAACCGCGAGCGGGTTCTCTCTAGCACTTCATTGATTGGCTTAGCGGCGAAATTCAAAGTTCAACGGGACAGCCCTTTACATTGGTGGATGTTAGATCAACACGGTGTAACCTGATATACCTGTTGATCTAAATCTATTTAGATTGTGAATTTGCCTACATGTAATCAGTTGGTCGTATTCAATAACAGTACATGTAAGTCAAGGAGAGCTAAACCAAAATTCTCATATTAAGTATAAAAGTTACATTATGGAACATTGAAGGTCTTTATGAGGTAAATGATGTTGTGACAGGTAAGTGTTATAGTTGTGAGTAAAACTGTTTGCTCGGTAGATTTCAGCTGGAAGAACCTATTTTGGCAATGCTCGATCAAAATTAATTTGCCACACGAGTTACAACTGCAGAATTTATGTATGGTCATTTCTTAAAATAATATTTATCATGTAAACTGACGAGAAACGTATCCTTATTTGCACCTACTCAGGTGATTTTAATAGACATACTAACTTAAAATATGAGTATGATACTTTTATTCTTATGCCTGTTCGAATATACTCGAGGTGCTTCAAAATGCTTTAGCCAATAAGTTTGGCATTTGTGTTAAAAAATATGAAATGTGGAAATTGAATTAATAAAATATGTTATAATATGTTATCATAATAAATACCCCTCTCTGACTTTAATTTGTTATCCAATCATTACTATAGCACACCGTAAAACAACCCAAATACTTTTTTTATAGTTTCCTATCTTGTCAAGTTAAAAACTTGTTTAAAAAGATGATTTCTTAAAAGGCATGTTTTTCAGAAACACAAATAGATAGTGTTTGAAAATATATTTTAAAATTGGCGTTTGAATAGATGATATACAGAGAATCTCACCCAAGTGCCTTCTTATATCAAATATATCAACACGAGTTTATACAAGTTACAACTATCCGAGGCTTATTACTTGGTAGAGATATATTTTGGTCACATATAATAAAGATCTTCAAATGTGTATAATATACCGGTAGTCAACTAGAAGTCGAGATTTTGAAGTGTCCGAATGATGTTTACAAGCACGCGTGTGTCAGTGTTGACAGTTAATCCAAGAAATGAGAGAAATCCAAGTATGAAATGAAGGTTTTTTCTAAAACCAGCAGTATGTATACACAAACTGCCTCTAGAACGTAATAGACACTGAAAGAGTCTTCCAGATCGTTCCATAACTTTGTTTACAGGTAGGTAGAAACTCTCATCCTCCAAGCAGCGGTGTGCGCATGTCTAGTCAGGCTTACATACTCCTGTCGTTCAAGGTGCATCCATTGTGTTTCCTAAAGTTTTATTAGGCTTAAATACGATCCGCCTCACCATTTGTGCTGCTTACAGTGCAAATAAATTAACTCAGCTTGCATATTCATCCCCAATCGCCAAATATATCATAATTACTAGTTTTTTTTAAAATCGAGTAACATCATTATGCATGTTAAGAAACCGAAACTGCACGTACCATTTACATGCACAGTAGTTATATGTAGTTATACCAACCCAAATTTATCATTTTGTCTGTAATGAATAAGATTCCAAAATTACGTTTGACTCATTGGTGCGCGTAAATCGTGATGCATTGTCCGGTTTTCGATCAGAAATCACTACTTTTACCTATCAATATAGTCAATCCAAAAATCATCAATATAGTAAGTCGACTATCATCAAAATGGTAGTTTTCGGTAACAGTCTATACTTCTCGATAAAATAACATGAAATTTCAAGGACCGTATATATGTATATAAAACAAAACCTACAAAGCTTACATGCAGCTATTTATTAAAAAATAGTTTGTAGCATATGATACATACTTTAAATTCATTAATATAATTACTATGCATATACTATCTAAATATATGTTCTAATGTTAATAAGGGCCCGGGCCCCTATTAGAGGAAATACGGTATCCCGTTTGGCAGTCTACTATGCATATACTATATAGAGGATACTAAACTACCTTCTATTTAATACCATTTTTATTAAACGAGTTAATGATTTTGTATAAAACGAGCGAAAGCGAGTTTGATACCAATCATTCACGAGTTTAATAAAAATGGTATTAAATAGAAGGAAGTTTAGTATTCTGTTTATTACTCGCCCACCTATAATCAAGCGAAATAGCCGACATAGCTCTGAAACTATGATTCCCGCAAGTTCGATACCATTGTGACGTCATAACCTAGAACTATTGTGACGTCATACGTGCGGCGGTATTACACTAGTTTAATATTACCGTATAAATATTACACTGCAGTATCTTACACGGGCGAGTAATAACTAAATATATGTTCTATTTTTAATAAGGGCCCGGGCCCCTATTAGAGGAAATACGGTATATCGTTTGGCAGTCATCTTAACAGTGTGTGCTACAGTTTTCGCTGTATGTATAGGCGTGTTTACACACATGTGACAACTTCATAACTTTTGAATATGTTCGCTCCGACGTTTGAATAATCGAATACAGGTTAATGAAAGCGATTTGCAATTATTTTATTGCATCAATAGGAGGCTTAAAGTGTTGCACAAGGCATAATAAGTCCTTGACTGTCCAAAATACTGTCAAAAAGTGTGCTACAATGCCTTTAAGAAATTAAGGGCAATTCACATAATAAGTCTATAAAATAAAAAAAATTAAACTAAGCACTTCATCATCATTATCTTATATTCGTTTGGGACTTTCAATGACACACATATTTTAGATATTGCTAAAAATGAAATATAATGTGCACAGTTGAACAAACAAACGAATTCAAAAACGAAATAAAAATAGGGGGCAAAGGAGATCTGTCATCACCTTAACGTCATATCTTAAATTACCTACAAAAACGTAAAAACCTGATGTCACGGCAGTTTTGATGAGTTCAAGTTACGGCCTATCTTGTAATATAACCATTGAACATACTATAAATCTACACGTAAGAGTACGTGATGAAAGAATAATTATCAGGTGATTATACCAGGTTATTTAGTTTTGTAACTAACTTGAGATACATATGTCATTCGAATAACACATTTAGTAACATATTTTCCTCGAATATAGGTAACGTTATGCGGCATGTCGTAAAATGATCGTTAAATAGGCGTTATGCCCTAAACGATGTAATCCATATATTTTGAGACTTATTCGCAACAATAATAAGTTGTTGTTATTACCATATAAGTGAGTTCGATTTCTGGCTAGTTGTTTCAATGCGTTGAACTTTCTAACTTTTTTCCGAAATACGCATTCGTCATGGAGGCGATTGACTTCCCAAGTGAAAGTATGTGACCTACTGTTGTTTACATGTTTACACCCCATTTTTATTTCATTACACATGTTCTGTTGGTTGTTGAAATCATTTATGTCTGTTACTCTTTCCAATAGTATTTCTTTACTTTGATTAAACATTAAAATGACAGTGTTAATCATAATTCATACTCCTGACCTAGTTATGCGGGCATATTAAAGTAGGTGGATTTCACCTGTGCATTGACTGTTTTCCTGTGATATAATTTTCGTACACAAGCAGCTGTAGGCTATTTATAAAGCGCAGGTATTGACAGTTAAAAAGGAAATATATATTCATATTCATGACGCAGTTGTAACTGTCTGATACCCCTAATTACAAGCTTAAATCTGGTATCTTATTTTGTACATGTTCGGCGAGTAATAAATAAAATGTTAAACTCCGTCCTTTTTTGTATTCTCTATGTCTGTAATGTCTGCATATTAAGTTATTCATTAACGCTTAAACGCTGTCATATTCTCAACATGACTGAAGTAATTAATCACTGATATGACAACATGTCAAAGACGATGATTTGACACTTATTCGTATATTAAACAGTTGGCAGCTGTGAAGTAACATAATTAAACCATGTTTTTGACACTTTCGGCCACTCGCACAGGTTAAATAAATAGAACTAGATTGTCGGCTGTCGGCTGTCGGCTGTCGGTTATCGCACGGACAATACACCACACATACATGTGTTCCTTTGAATAGAACCGCATTGTCGGCTGTCGGCTGTCGGCTGTCGGTCACTTTCGCAGCCTATACACCCGGCACATATACATTTCCATCACAAGGACTGAATGCGGATTGTCGGTTGTCGGCTGTCGGTCACTCACACAGCCTATACACCATATTTACGTCATGTACATTGCAAGGACTGAATGCAGATTGTCGGTTGTCGGCACTCCCACTGACTATACACTACATATATGACTATAAATAGAACTGTATTGTATATTGTATTGTCAACTGCTTGTACAGCATATACACCACATGCCATACATATTAAGTTTTACTATGTACATATTGACTTTCATGCATCTTACAAATGTTACAAAGTTATCAATTATCAAGAAAGTTTAATATAAGGTTAGTTTAATTACTAGCTGTGTGTGACTTTGTAGGTTTTGTTTTATATACATATACACTATCCTTCGAAATTTAATGCCACCTTACATGAAGTTCTTGCCAAAATTGTGTTGTGCAGCGTTGACAAGCAAACCGATCAACTACTTGGCAACGGACGCAAACGCTGAACAAAATAACACCAACGATAATCATAATGTTTTGAAGATTTTTTTATTAAAATAACAGCACTACACTCGATCTCTCTCGTATCTCCTAAAGTGTCTGTTAAATTTTAGCAGGTGAAGGGAACGGTTAGTGGCGGGGTCTCAAGCACCATGAAGGACGAAGTCCGAGGGGCGCAGACCGGACATGGAGGATGAGAAACTCACTGAAGGTCCGAGAAGGGAAGGGAGCTAACTCCATGCGGCAAACAAATTATCAGTAGACAACAATTGCTATCACTGACACATGTTAGAGTTCAAATCAAAGTAACCCAAACTAAAACTTATTTTTTCAATATTATTTAACAAAAAGACACATTCTCATAACAACATAAATATAAATCCTTGATCTATCCTGTGTATGGTGTATCGGGTTCACAGACTTTTTATCTTCCTAAAACAAAACATGCCTTTCGGCCATGACAGATCGTCCCAAGATGCCTTGGGGCAGGGATCAGTTATTTACTTCCGCTCAGAGCGACCATTAATTAACAACATCATCTCAACTACATGATTGACTGTAATACGCGACACCGTTATCGGCGTTCAAAATGGGTTTTTTTTAAATAGAGCCATGGGATATGTAGCTCATCAGGAATTCAGTTATTTATTATCTCAGGTTGAAGATCTAAGTTATCTCAAGTAATACATTGTTAACCAGAAAAAGAGGATTTAGGTCATGATCTGGCTCTGGTGATCCACATTTGGGGTCACAGGGTCACTAAATTTAAAGTATTGAATACTCTTTGGTCACAGAGTCTCTACACAACCTTTCAGTTTTCTTGAGCCTTTCGTACTTGAGGAGAAGATGAATCTAAGTTTTTAGGTTATGCCCCCTTTGGTCTAGATTTGAGGACACGGGGTCACCAAATCTACAATTTAGAATCCCCAGTGGTCACAAAGTCTGTACACAACATTTCAGCTTTCTGGTCTTTTTATCCCCCGCCACGAAGTGGAAGGGGGATATAGGTTTGGGCTCCGTCCGTCCGTCCGTGTTTCCGTCCGTCCGTCCGTCCGTGTGTCCGTCCGTCCGTCCGAGATAAAGGGGACAGCTTTTCTCAGAAACCGTTTAAGATAGGGTTACCAAATTTGATGAGCTGCTGGAGGGCATGAATACCTTGATGGAGTTCGAAAATGAGAAGCGTGCAATTATTTTTTCCGGAGTTATTGCCCTTGCTCCGTATTTTTGGACTTTGTTCATGGTATCTCCAAAGGGGACAGCTTTTCTCAGAAACCATTTAAGAAAGGGTTACCAAATTTGATGTGTTGCTTGAAGGCATGAATTCCTTGATGGAGTTCGAAAATGAGAAGCGTGCAATTATTTTTTCCGGAGTTATTCCCCTTGTTCCGTATTCTTGGACTTTGTTCATGGTATCTCCAAAGGGGACAGCTTTTCTCAGAAACCATTTAAGAAAGGGTTACCAAATTTGATGTGTTGCTTGAAGGCATGAATACCTTGATGGAGTTCGAAAATGAGAAGCGTGCAATTATTTTTTCCGGAGTTATTGCCCTTGTTCCGTATTCTTGGACTTTGTTCATGGTATCTCCAAAGGGGACAGCTTTTCTCAGAAACCGTTTAAGATAGGGTTACCAAATTTGATGTGTTGCTTTAAGGCATGAATACCTTGATGGAGTTCGAAAATGAGAAGCGTGCAATTATTTTTTCCGGAGTTATGGCCCTTGTTCCGTATTTTTGGACTTTGTTCATGGTATCTCCAAAGGGGACAGCTTTTCTCAGAAACCATTTAAGATAGGGTTACCAAATTTGATGTGTTGCTTGAAGGCATGAATACCTTGATGGAGTTCGAAAATGAGAAGCGTGCAATTATTTGTTTTGGAGTTATTGCCCTTGTTCCGTATTTTTGGACTTTGTTCATGGTATCTCCAAAGGGGACAGCTTTTCTCAGAAACCATTTAAGATAGGGTTGCCAAATTTAATGTGTTGCTTGAAGGCATGAATACCTTGATGGAGTTCGAAAATGAGAAGTGTGCAAATATTTGTTTTGGAGTTATTGCACTTGTTCCGTATTTTTGGACTTTGTTCATGGTATCTCCAAAGGGGACAGCTTTTCTCAGAAACCGTTTAAGATAGGAGAACCAAAATTGGTGTGTTGCTTGAGGGTTAACATACCTTGATGGAATGAAAATGAGTAATGCACAATTATTTCGAATTATTGCCCTTTTTCCAATTTCTTGGCTCTGGCGGGGGATGTTGATGACTATGTCTTCTTGTTGGTAATAGAAAGGAAGATGATATTAGGTTTTTAATGTCGTCACCCCTGTGACCCTATTTTGGGTCACAGTTTCACCAATTTTACAATTTAGAATCCACATCTGACAAAGGAATCTGTCAGCTCCCTAGAGTCAGGGATTCTAGAGAAGAAGACGAAAAGCGAACAGTTTACATATGGTTGGATGAATGGACGGATGCCAGACACCATGCCATGCGATTGGCCCATCGGGCCTTTTAGGCATGATGAGCAGAAACGGTTGACCTCTACAATTTGCACTAGCAGCTGCATATGAGCCCAACGGTATCTGTTAGCTTTATCTTGCTGAGAACACCGTCCATCATATGATGATTCATGATACTTTTTCACCTCAGAAACCTCATCCTAATCTTAATATTTATATTTCTTATCCAAGCTGACAAAGATATGCCTGGTATTGAAGTGTTCATAATGGTCAACAGTTTTTCTCTATAAATACCAATTGGATTAACGGGACTACTATGCCCAGTCGATATTTGCTAAGCTGTCCTATTTTGCCTAAATCACAAAGTTGACACAATTTCGAGCATAGCATACCCCTTCAAGTCACACGTCAGTAAAACATAAACAACAAGCCAATGTGTGATTCCGAGACCTTATTTACCATAATAAACTTTCAAGGCGAAGCATCATGCAAAAGACACCGACTGCACTACCTCGACGTCATGGCTTTGTGACGTCATTTAGTGACGTAATTAGTACTAATAACAACCCTATCTTGCATTGCAACTTCACGTTTTTTAGTTATTTTCTCTCATTCTGCGACATTGTTTTCAACATAAATGAGGTTGTTTTTTTTATTATGTCAGATATTCTTTTTGGAGAATACAATTCAACATTTTTTAAAAAGAGAGCAAATATAGAACTATTAGTATTTAAATGTGCTCATCTTGAAGGTGTGGAAGAGTTTATGAATGGCGTATGAGTACAATTTGTATCACAGGGGGTAAGCTGGAAGTTGGCAGTCGTCAATAACAATTTTCTCGACAGACAGTAGTTTTTCAACTCGGGTAGGTCTCGAAATTGGTTAGTTTTGAACATTTTCAATTGAATGATGTTATCAATATCAACCTGTTTCAACTCTTGAATAGCTATAGTTTACAATCGCTACATCTTTAGAACATGACACGTAATAAGTAATTTAGAATTTTAACATTACAGAACTAGTCAGTCGTCGTCAGAGAGAAAATCCGCGAAAAGGCGACTTTCAACATGAATACAGCAAATCTACATGGATGTAGCAGATGTAGTTTCATGTAGTTTTAAGTTGAATATGATATTCTAGAACTCGTATCAAAGTTATAGCTTTCCGGATTAACCGAAGCCGAGATATTAGCACAATTAAAAACTGTACACATCCATGTTAGTTGCTCCTGTTAACAAACATACTATACAGGTTGTTGAAAATGAACTTTACGGGTATCTGGTCTGATAGTTGTCAGTAGGTAACAAGAAAAGGTAATGCAGAATGAAAATGATGGTCATCAGTTACGTAATTTATCTATCCTAATGAGGAAGACCTTGTGTAGGAAGTTATGACTTGAGTAATGTTTCTTGAAAATGCCACTAAATCTTACTTTTTATGATACTGTCAAGCGAATCCCGCTTTTAACAGAAGTTACTAACCTTTTGTCTTTTTACCATTATGGAAAAAGCCCGGGTTTACACATGATTTTTTTGGTCAGTATCCAAGCAGCGGTGTGCGCATGTCTAGTCAGGCTTACATACTCCTGTCGTTCAAGGTGCATCCATTGTGTTTCCTAAAGTTTTATTAGGCTTTAATACGTTCCGCCTCACCATTTGTGCTGCTTACAGTGCAAATAAATTAACTCAGCTTGCATATTCATCCCCAATCGCCAAATATATCATAATTACTAGTTTTTTTTAAAATCGAGTAACATCATTATGCATGTTAAGAAACCGAAACTTCACGTACCATTTACATGCACAGTAGTTATATGTAGTTATATCAACCCAAATTTTATCATTTTGTCTGTAATGAATAAGATTCCAAAATTACGTTTGACTCATTGGCGATCGTAAATCGTGATGCATTGTCCGGTTTTCGATCAGAAATCACTACTTTTACCTATCAATATAGTCAATCCAAAAATCATCAATATAGTAAGTCGACTATCATCAAAATGGTAGTTTTCGGTAACAGTCTATACTTCTCGATAAAATAACACTATTTATAACGCTTGGAATATGTGTCCCCCAAAAACACAATGGATGTACCATTACGTCATTTGCCGTTGACCTTTGCCCTTTGACATTCAGCGTTTGATGTCCTTCACCTTGGTTGTAAACAATATGGCGGCTCCGAGACGACTGAATTAACGCAGATTGTTTTTCATGAGATATTTTCTTTCTGCTGTTTAAATGTAACAAAACCAGTACATATTTATCAAATAAATAGTTGCGTTTGTAAAATTTTAACGATTCATCGATTTTCTACACATGCACAATTTGGCAAGAACTTCATGTCAGGTGGCATGAAATTTCAAGGACCGTATATATGTATATAAAACAAAACCTACAAAGCTTAAATAGTTTGTAGCATATGATACATACTTTAAATTCATCAATATAATTACTATGCATATACTATCTAAATATATGTTCTAATGTTAATAAGGGCCCGGGCCCCTATTAGAGGAAATATGGTATCCCGTTTGGCAGTCTACTATGCATATACTATATAGAGGATACTAAACTACCTTCTATTTAATACCATTTTTATTAAACGAGTTAATGATTTTGTATAAAACGAGCGAAAGCGAGTTTGATACCAATCATTCATGAGTTTAATAAAAATGGTATTAAATAGAAGGAAGTTTAGTATTCTGTTTATTACTCGCCCACCTATAATCAAGCGAAATAGCCGACATAGCTCTGAAACTATGATTCCCGCAAGTTCGATACCATTGTAACGTCATAACCTCGAACTATTGTGACGTCATACATGCGGCGGTATTACACTAGTTTAATATTACCGTATAAATATTACACTGCAGTATCTTACACGGGCGAGTAATAACTAAATATATGTTCTATTTTTAATAAGGGCCCGGGCCCCTATTAGAGGAAATACGGTATATCGTTTGGCAGTCATCTTAACAGTGTGTGCTACAGTTTTCGCTGTATGTATAGGCGTGTTTACACAAATGTGACAACTTCATAACTTTTGAATATGTTCGCTCCGACGTTTGAATAATCGAATACAGGTTAATGAAAGCGATTTGCAATTATTTTATTGCATCAATAGGAGGCTTAAAGTGTTGCACAAGGCATAAAAAGTCCTCGACTGTCCAAAATACTGTCAAAAAGTGTGCTACAATGCCTTTAAGAAATTAAGGGCAATCCACATAATAAGTCTATAAAAAGAAATAAAATGAAACTAAGCACTTCATCATCATTATCTTATATTCGTTTGGGACTTTCAATGACACACATATTTTAGATATTGCTAAAAATGAAATATAATGTGCACAGTTGAACAAACAAACGAATTCAAAAACGAAATAAAAATAGGGGGCACAGGAGATCTGTCATCACCTCAACGTCATATCTTAAATTACCTACAAAAACGTAAAAACCTGATGTCACGGCAGTTTTGATGAGTTCAAGTTACGGCCTATCTTGTAATATAACCATTGAACATACTATCAATCTACACGTAAGAGTACGTGATGAAAGAATAATTATCAGGTGATTATACCAGGTGATTTAGTTTTGTAACTAACTTGAGATACATATGTCATTCGAATAACACATTTAGTAACATATTTTCCTCGAATATAGGTAACGTTATGCGGCATGTCGTAAAATGATCGTTAAATAGGCGTTATGCCCTAAACGATGTAATCCATATATTTTGAGACTTATTCGCAACAATAATAAGTTGTTGTTATTACCATAAGTGAGTTCGATTTCTGGCTAGTTGTTTCAATGCGTTGAACTTTCTAACTTATTTCCGAAATACGCATTCGTCTTGGAGGCGATTGACTTCCCAAGTGAAAGTATGTGACCTACTGTTGTTTACATGTTTACACCCCATTTTTATTTCATTACACATGTTCTGTTGGTTGTTGAAATCATATATGTCTGTTACTCTTTCCAATAGTATTTCTTTACTTTGATTAAACATTAAAATGACAGTGTTAATCATAATTCATACTCCTGACCTAGTTATGCGGGCATATTAAAGTAGGTGGATTTCACCTGTGCATTGTTGAACTGTTCTACACGCAGTAAGGTTTGGGTGCAATGCTACACTGAATTTCAGCCTAGTACCACCCATGGTTCGCTAGTTCCAGCTGTTGTTCGCAGGTTTCACCGCAATGCATAGCCACATGGCGTTGCGGGCTTTCTCCCTGCCGTAATACTAGCAGCCGCGATGTAAGTGAAATACTCTTGAAAGCGGTGTTAAACCCTAACTCACCTCACCTCACCTTACCTGTGCATTGACTGTTTTCCTGTGATATAATATTCGTACACAAGCAGCTGTAGGCTATTTATAAAGCGCAGGTATTGACAGTTAAAAAGGAAATATATATTCATATTCATGACGCAGTTGTAACTGTCTGATACCCCTAATTACAAGCTTATATCTGGTATCTTATTTTGTACATGTTCGGCGAGTAATAAATAAAATATTAAACTCTGTCCCGTTTTTGTATTCTCTATGTCTGTAATGTCTGCATATTAAGTTATTTATTAACGCTTGAATGCTGTCATATTCTCAACATGACTGAAGTAATTAATCACTGATATGACAACATGTCAAAGACGATGATTTGACACTTATTCGTATATTAAACAGTTGGCAGCTGTGAAGTAACATAATTAAACCATGTTTTTGACACTTTCGGCCACTCGCACAGGCTAAATAAATAGAACTAGATTGTCGGCTGTCGGCTGTCGGCTGTCGGTTATCGCACGGACAATACACCACACATACATGTGTTCCTTTGAATAGAACCGCATTGTCGGCTGTCGGCTGTCGGCTGTCGGCTGTCGGTCACTTTCGCAGCCTATACACCCGGCACATATACATTTCCATCACAAGGACTGAATGCGGATTGTCGGTTGTCGGCTGTCGGTCACTCACACAGCCTATACACCATATTTACGTCATGTATATTGCAAGGACTGAATGCAGATTGTCGGTTGTCGGCACTCCCACTGACTATACACTACATATATGACTATAAATAGAACTGTATTGTATATTGTATTGTCAACCGCTTGTACAGCCTATACACCACATGTCATATATATTAAGTTTTACTATGTACATATTGACTTTCATGCATCTTATACATGCACACATGTTACAAAGTTATCAATTATCAAGAAAGTTTAATATAAGGTTAGTTTAATTACTAGCTGTGTGTGACTTTGTAGGTTTTGTTATACCCCCGTTACGAAGTAAGCGGGGGTATATAGCGGTCATTCCGTCCGTCCGTCCTTCCGTCCTTCCGTCCGTCCTTCCGTCCGGTCAATTTTCTCAAAAACCGTCAAAGCTACATCAACCAAACTTTGTACAGATGTTAACCATGTTCTTCCGATCGCGCACAGACAATTTTCAATTTTCTGAGATTGATATTTTTTGTCGTTTCCATGGAAACGTCACTTTTTGGACTTAGTTTTATTGTGTTCAATGGGGACAAGTTTTCTCGGATACTGTTCAACCTAGGTGAATGAAATTTTGGTTGTGAGTACTCATGACCATACTCTTTATCGAGTTCGAAAACCAGTTCCGAAATATTATTTTTTACAGAGTTATGGCCCTTGAAACCGAAATTGAGTTTCGTACCAGAAGAACTGTGATGCTCCAATGGGGACAAGTTTTCTCAGAAACTGTTACATCTAGGTGAATGAAATTTAATATGGATGTAGTCCAGATGATACTCTTCATCGAGTTCGAAAACCAGTTCCGAAATATTATTTTTTACGGAGTTATGGCCCTTGAATCCGAAATTGAACTTCGTACCAGAAGAATTGTGATGCTCCAATGGGGACAAGTTTTCTCAGAAAGTATTACATCTAGGTGAATGATATTTAATATGGAGGTAGTCCAGATGATACTCTTTATCGAGTTCGAAAACCAGTTCCGAAATATTATTTTTTATGGAGTTATGGCCCTTGAATCCGAAATTGAACTTCGTACCAGAAGAACTGTGATGCTCCAATGGGGACAAGTTTTCTCAGAAACTATTACATCTAGGTGAATGAAATTTAATATGGCGGTAGTCCAAATGATACTCTTCATTGAGTTCGAAAACCAGTTCCGAAATATTATTTTTTACAGAGTTATGGCCCTTGAATCCGAAATTGAACTTAGAACCAAAAGAACTGTGATGCTCCAATGGGGACAAGTTTTCTCGGAAACTATTACATCTAGGTGAATGAAATTTAATATGGAGGTAGTCCAGATGATACTCTTCATCGAGTTCGAAAACCAGTTCCAAAATATTATTTTTTTCGGAGTTATGGCCCTTGAATCCGAAATTGAACTTTGTACCAAAAGAGCTGTGATGCTCCAATTGGGACAAGTTTTCTCGGAATCTATTACATCTAGGTGAATGAAATTTTACATGTAGGTAGTCCAGATGATATTCTTTATCGAGTTCACAGTCCAGTTCCGCAATATTATTTCAAAGCCCTTGAATCTGTAATTGAACTTGGTACAAATTACCGGTGTGATGCCCTAATGGGAAAAATTAAGTTACCTGAAAAATATTACATCTGGGTGAATTAAATTTTGTAATAACAGTCAGTTCCTAAAATTATTTTGGACAATATTATGATGCTTGAAGCTTTTTTTTAAACATAGTAACCTTCACATCTATAATTCTCAATGGACGGATAGCGGATGACGGGGGTATGTGAGCCATGCTCACTTTTTTCTTGTTTTATATACATATACACGATCCTTGAAATTTAATGCCACCTTACATGAAGTTCTTGCCAAAATTGTGTTGTGCAGCGTTGACAAGCAAACCGATCAACTACTTGGCAACGGACGCAAACGCTGTACAAAATAACACCAACGATAATCATAATGTTTTGAAGATTTTTTTACATCATATTTACTGAAGTTGTTATATTTTGAAAGATCTGTATTTATAAGCAAACTATTAAAATAACAGCACTACACTCGATCTCTCTCGTATCTCCTAAAGTGTCTGTTAAATTTTAGCAGGTGGAGGGAACGGTTAGTGGCAGGGTCTCAAGCACCATGAAGGACGAAGTCCGAGGAGCGCAGACCGGACATGGAGGATGAGATCTCACTGAAGGTCCGAGAAGGGAAGGGAGCTAACTCCATGCGGCAAACAAATTATCAGTAGACAACAATTGCTATCACTGACACATGTTAGAGTTCAAATCAAAGTAACCCAAACTAAAACTTATTTTTTCAATATTATTTAACAAAAAGACACATTCTCATAACAACATAAATATAAATCCTTGATCTATCCTGTGTATGGTGTATCGGGTTCACAGACTTTTTATCTTCCTAAAACAAAACATGCCTTTCGGCAATGACAGATCGTCCCAAGATGCCTTGGGGCAGGGAGCAGTTATTTACTTCCGCTCAGAGCGACCATTAATTAACAACATCATCTCAACTACATGATTGACTGTAATACGCGACACCGTTATCGGCGTTCAAAATGGGTTTTTTTTTAAATAGAGCCATGGGATATGTAGCTCATCAGGAATTCAGTGATTTATTATCTCAGGTTGAAGATCTAAGTTATCTCAAGTAATACATTGTTAACAAAAAAAAGAGGATTTAGGTCATGATCTGGCTCTGGTGATCCACATTTGGGGTCACAGGGTCACTAAATTTACAGTATTGAATACTCATTGGTCACAGAGTCTCTACACAACCTTTCAGTTTTCTTGAGCCTTTCGTACTTGAGGAGAAGATGAATCTAAGTTTTTAGGTTATGCCCCCTTTGGTCTAGATTTGAGGACACGGGGTCACCAAATCTACAATTTAGAATCCCCAGTGGTCACAGAGTCTGTACACAACATTTCAGCTTTCTGGTCCTTTTGGTAATAGAAAGAAAGATGATATTAGGTTTTTAATGTCGTCACCCCTGTGACCCTATTTTGGGTCACAGTTTCACCAATTTTACAATTTAGAATCCACATCTGACAAAGGAATCTGTCAGCTCCCTAGAGTCAGGGATTCTAGAGAAGAAGACGAAAAGCGAACAGTTTACATATGGTTGGATGAATGGACGGATGCCAGACACCATGCCATGCGATAGGCCCATCGGGCCTTTTAGGCACAATTTGCACCAGCAGCTGCATATGAGCCCAACGGTATCTGTTAGCTTTATCCTGTTGAGAACACCGTCCATCATATGATAAATCATGATACTTTTTCACCTCAGAAACCTCATCCTAATCTTAATATTTATATTTCTTATCCAAGCTGACAAAGATATGCCTGGTATTGAAGTGTTCATAATGGTCATGGGAATAACAGTTTTTCTCTCTAAATACCAATTGGATTAACGGAACTACTATGCCCATTCAATATTTGCTAAGCTGTCCTATTTTGCCTAAATCACATAGTTGACACAATTTCGAGCATAGCATACCCCTTCAAGTCACACGTCAGTAAAACATAAACAACAAGCATCATGCAAAAGACACCGACTGCACTACCTCGACGTCATGGCTTTGTGACGTCATTTAGTGACGTAATTAGTACTAATTACAACCCTATCTTGCATTGCAACTTCATGTTTTTAGTTATTTTCTCTCATTCTGCGACATTGTTTTCAACATAAATGAGGTTGGTTTTTTTATTATGTCAGATATTCTTTTTGGAGAATACAATTCAACAATTTTTTAAAAGAGCGCAAATATAGAACTATTAGTATTTAAATGTGCTCATCTTGAAGGTGAAGGCGTATGAGTACAATTTGTATCACAGGGGGTAAGCCGGAAGTTGGCAGTCGTCAATAACAATTTTCTCGACAGACAGTAGTTTTTCAACTCGGGTAGGTCTCGAAATTGGTTAGTTTTGAACATTTTCAATTGAATGATGTTATCAATATCAACCGGTTTCAACTCTTGAATAGCTATAGTTTACAATCGCTACATCTTTAGAACATGACACGTAATAAGTAATTTAGAATTTTAACATTACAGAACTAGTCAGTCGTCGTCTGAGAGAAAATCCGCGAAAAGGCGACTTTCAACATGAATACAGCAAATCTACATGGATGTAGCAGATGTAGTTTCATGTAGTTTTAAGTTGAATATGATAATCTAGAACTCGTATCAAAGTTATAGCTTTCCGGATTAACCGAAGCCGAGATATTAGCACAATTAAAAACTGTACACATCCATGTTAGTTGCTCCTGTTGACAAACACACTGTACAGGTTGTTGAAAATGAACTTTACGGGTAGTTGGTCTCATAGTTGTCAGTAGGTAACAAGAAAAGGTAATGCAGAATGAAAATGATGGTCATCAGTTACGTAATTTATCTATCCTAATGAGGAAGACCTTGTGTGGGAAGTTATGACTTGAGTAATCTTTCTTGAGAATGCCACTAAATCTTACTTTATATGATACTCTCAAGCGAATCCCGCTTTTAACAGAAGTTACTAACCTTTTGTCTTTTTACCTTTATGGAAAAAGCCCGGGTTTACACATGATTTTTTTGGTCAGTATTTTCTGTTCTTTATTGCTTGAAATCGAGAGCAGAAATGAAGTGTCTTCATTGGTTGCAATTGAATCTAGTTGTGCAATCAGCGACGCCGTTGTAAAAGTGACATTTGCCAATGACACGTCATGATAAAAAAAAACCTAAATGTTAGATAAAAGTTTTCTCGTTTCATGTGTTTTCATCGAGATATGGTATTTGATTTTGTGAAAACTATAAATCATAAACATGCTTTCAAATAAAGAAGACCAAATCAGAGACAAATACCAAAAATAGTTCATTTATGTTATTAACATCAGGCATATTCGAAGGACATATGCTATTGAGCAAAAGCCTTTACAGTAAAATGCCTAGATCTTTGAAGTTACTCGGTCGTCTGGCCGCTGTTAGGTGAGTTGTAAGAAGCGGGGATACAGTATGAGGTTCCCATTTCCCCCGCTAGGACATGTTGCTGATGACCTCGATTTCGAACTATATAGAACAGAGGTTAGGATTGAAAATCTGAAGGAAGTAACGTCTTTGGAAAGAGAATTGAGTCAAATTCGTTCTCAGGACATTCTTCTTTAACAGCGTGTTTCTGCAGGCGTTGCTCCCTGAATAATATTCTATGTACAGTAAATTTTAAGGCATATAAAACATTGCCATTACAGTAAAAAAATTACGACAAAGATTTTATTCCATGCATCATAAATTATTTTAAAGGCGTCAGTCTTCATTTGTGAATTATACATATGTGTAAATATAATGTCCTCTCTCAAAGACATGATGATAGGATGATGGTGAATAATAAATACAACCACCCAGCAACATTACAGCACGTTTAAGATTGAAACTTCGGTGAACTGGTTTGATGGGCCCTCTTTTCGAAATGTAAAGCTACATGACCAGGATTAAAAATTAGCTTAATGCATCTTGAAATATTTAGTTAATTTGTCATTTGTGAGTGATTTTACAACTAAGGCCACGTCCCAATAATTTACAAAGCATATTTTTTAGTAAACAGAGATTGCAGAAAGCTAATTTAAATAGTGTTCATATCAATCAGTAACTTTTTCTAAAGATATGCGCAAATATGTACATATCTAGTCTTAACATATTGATGACATGTTGCTCGAAAGGATATGCTCATTTCCGCCTGTCCTTTGAACTTTAATAACAATCAACTTTTAAAAAAGATTAAATTAAAAATTATGTAATGCAGAAATATAAATGGTGAAAACAACAGGTTCAATATATCCAAAAAATATTTCCCCCCGATAATTTCAATTTTGAAATAACTGTCGACAGATTAATTGTTCAATGTCAGTACTATCACAATGTCTTATATTGCTGATAACAATCAAATGGGATATCATTCCTAGACTAATGGACGACCAGACTGTAGTTGATGATGACATCCATTACATCGTTGTTTGGATAAATCCTTGATAGGGATAGTAATAAATTATTATTACATTAATTTTCTAGATAACTACATTTCAAAGTGTAAGAATGACACAAATGACACTATTATTGAAAAAATAAGTTGTAGTTAAACCATAATTTATAGTCGGTGGATTTATAGGTTAAACTTGTATTGTTGTTTCGACATTTACGCAAATTTAAATATTAGCGTGTATGAACAGCAGCAACTAAAATTAATTCAAGTTGCACCTTAACATGTTCTATTAACCCCTACAATGTAAAAAAGAAGGGTTTCCTGCATAGCAACTACAATGGACAGTTAGTTTTTTAAATTTTCAACAACCTGGACAGTGATGGAGCAACTACCATCAATGTGTACAGTTTTTAATTTTGCTAATATCTCGGTTTCGATCAATATGTGAAAGCTGTATCTTTGTTGCAAGTCCTAAATTATCACATTCGACATAAAATTATACAAAACATGGGCTTGATCCATGTAGATTTGCTGTTTTCGTGAAGAAAGTCTCCTTTTCGCGGATTTTCTCCCTGACGACAATTGACTGGATCCAAAATGTTAAAATTCTTAACTATATATTACATGTCATGTTCCTCAGATGTAACGATTGTAAATTATAGCTATTCAAGAGTTGAAACAAGTTGATATCGTTAACATCATTCAATTGAAAATGTTCAAAACTAACCAATTCCGGGACCCACTCGAGTTTAAAGGAACTCTGGTCCAAGCGATTTTGAGACTGCGGTAGAGACCGTTACGCAATGTGTAACGAGGTCACGTGACGCAAACTAGGTGCAGGCGAGCGATCGCCGGCTTTTCGTATCCAAAGTAAACTCGTCTTAATCGGGATTCGAAATTAAAACGTAACTCGTACTAAACATGCCTGGATATAGGTTATATTTTGCTTTGCATGTATTAATAAATAGTTTGGTAGGTAACTGAACGATTGGTTGTTCAAACAAACGAGACATTTCAGATTTAGATTCATTTATTATCCTTACCTTTGCAGACAATTAGTACAATAAGAAAACGGTGTGGGTACAGGTTGTATTAGCATCATAAAATGTGAAATAGATAAAATCATGTGTCTGACAAAACAGCAAAGATGTGACGAATAGAAAGAAGAGAAGTGAAGAGAAAAAGGTAAGTCGCCGACAAAGTAATTTACACCCAAAACATCTCACCACACACCAATATGTACACCTCTTCCTGAGTTGTTCAGGCTTCAGATGACGTATTTGAAGAGTAAGTTTTTATACATTTATTAACATTATTATTACTGAAAATATTATATCATCATGAGACAAAATTAATATAACTATTTTCAACTCGCAATCAATTGACAGGTTGTTGATACAATATTACGGAGTCTTCTTCCACAATACAACTTCACATACGGCATTAAATGTAAATGTAAGTACTCGTATATTATTTAAACGGCATTTATTTCAGGATCTTACATGGAAAGATGGGTTAACAAACAGGGTTACAAGTACATATACACGCGTATATGTTGTTTATTATAACCATACTTCATGTGATGTTCATCCATGATTGTGTTTCAACAAATTTATTACGATATTTCACAAAGAAAGCCGTAGTTTATCAAAGTGCTTAATAATACTAATAATAGAATTAAAATGCTCCTGGATGATTTCAAGGAATGTATAAGAGAGGTAATAATGTGACATCGATTTCCTGAAAATATGTCTCCGTGTTTGGCGAAAAATCAAGGTTTAATCTTACATTTCATTTAAAGTTTTTTTATTTGTTGCTATAACGCTTGATATAGTTTAAACGTATTAAAACACTGAAAAAGTGACGGAATCGGCAAACAAGCAAAAAAATGCTTGCATAAATGCCTCTCCCTACAAACTGCAAACACACCAAACAAACAAACAAACAAGTTGCATACATTGAACAATCATAAAATATTAAACCAACAGGCATGTATATGGTACCAGATTACAAGACACAATTGAAGGCGTTAAATTTTAAAGATGTTGAACGTTACATAACAGCAAGGCAATAGATGATAAGAAATAATTAAGAAACAAAGATTGATTTATGAAAAATCCGAAAATCTTTTAGATTTAACGATAACATTGTGGATGGATTTTAGCAGTACACGATTTTCGTGGTTCTTTGCTCAAGCATTTCCTTGCAATATGGATGTTATATTGAAACATGTTGTAAAGAAACATTCGTTTACTCTTGTACTATTGTATATACGTTTGATATCAGTGACAAAGTATATCAATAAGTGTAATAAAGTTACATTGTGTATCAGATATAAAAGGTTACTATAATTATAAGTGTGTCAATCAACATATTTTAATGTAATGCAAACCATAAACAAAATATTTTATGTATAAAATTTTCAACAAGCTCAGTGAAATTAACATAAAGATTGCACCATTGTACACGCACACATATACAATATGATTATACACATTTATAGAACACGATCGAATGAATGAATTATGTTACCAGATGCAGTCTAATACACACTCTCGTAAATGAAAACGTAATGGTAGGGTACATACGATGTTAGCTCCAATACAAATTCTCAATTAAACATACCATATAGATGTTTCTTCAAAGGAGAGAAGTGTTGTGACAGCAATTTAGTTTACGCAATTAAGCTGAACAAAGTCATATACGCTGAGTAGTGTAATTATGTTTTTACAGATAACAAGTTTATTGGACCGGTTCAATTATATAACAAATGGCATGTCGGTGACCGGCGGCATTTCAATTGTCATGTTAATTGTCAAAAGTCTGGTCTTGGTGACACACAAACAATCATGAAATAACATTAATTCGACTGTCAGTCTAGATATTTGTCAGACAATTAAACGTTCACTGAAAGGTTGGAACATATATTCCACCAATGGAATTTAGGGATAGGATGAGCTTTGTATTCTGTGTTATTTGGCGAAAAAACTCCAACAAGCAGATTTGGCATTTGAAGAATAACTTATCGCTGACATAGGACGATTATTATAGTACTTTGATTATTAAGCTCATGGAGAAAATAGGTTCGTTATTCTAATCTTTGTCATCATTGTATATTGCCATATTCGCATGCGAAATACTTGCAAAATCATCACAATTTTTTTTGTTATTTACAAAATGATATATAGATACATGTTTCTTGAAGAGCGATACGTAAGTCCTTTAGCTAGTTTGCCGATTCCCTTCTTTTTTTATCATGATAAGAGACAATTTTCATGTAAAACAAAACAGACAGTTAGAAGTATTTGTTTCGATTAAAATGCATTCATATTCGCGCTTGTACGGCAAGTGGTGGCGAGAAGGCCACTGCACGGAAACATAGCTGCGTAGGAGTAACGCTCGTTCCATTTTCCCACTAATTGAATTTACGCTTTCCAGTGTTTTATTCAGGAGCACAGTGTTCCTTTAAAAACTACTGTCTGTCGAGAAAATGGTTGTTGACGACTGCCAACTTCCGGTTTAGCATGGACAGAGCTTACCCCCTGTGTGTATTTTACAATTTAATCTAAGATCGTTAATTCCCGTCGTGTTTATCTTGGGTGAGAAAAACAACAACCAACTCGATGCTCAGGGTTATTAAGTCAAACTCCTCGCTAAATCTGGGAGGGAGTGTATCACAATAATTAACTAGGCACAGATAATCTGTAATTCCTTGCAATTCATTTATTATTCTTATATTCCGATATCTCTTTTGAAAATATTGCATTGTTTTACCTTTGTCTCCAGTGTATCCAGTTGCCGTGAGACGGTAGTTGGTACCCTCGTTTCCAACATGAAATGTGGAGTACGTGGCGTATCCTGATTGGTCCTCCTGGTCCCTCATGTCGATTCTGAGTTTGTATGAAAGTTGAGAAGTCAGTCGATTGATAAAGTCATTTCCTGAAACCAAAATAAATAAATATGATGATTTTCCTGAAACGTAATGCACGTTTTCTCTTCACTGAAATGCATGTACAATCATCATTGTTATCATCATCATTATCAGTTGTTCTTATATCGACTATACACTCCTATCAATATATATACAAGAATACTTAAAATAGAGTTGTTGGGAAATAAAATGGTCTAATAGAAGTAACAGTATCTTGTTTCCTAGTTTCAAACAGCCTGGTCATTCGAATAATTTTAAATTAAATTCAAATATTCCAATCCTTAGATTGTTCTGGTAATTTCATTGGCTGGTTATTTATGTTGATCCTATGAATGTCGAGAACACAATCATGGGATTTTCAGGATCCTTGGAATAATCAACACGCTCTGATGGATCAGGATGAGGTCAAAGGCATTATAAGTTAATAATAATTCAGTTTGCTGGCGCTATTGATTTTATCAGCATGGACAACACTTTCTAGTTTAATTTAAACTTATTCATAAAAGCAATAATATTTCCTCTTCAGAAATATATCAAACTCATTATCGACTCACCCAACCAGAATTCAGCATCAACTTGTCCGAACCCATCCTTGTAATCATCCCAGTACTTGTAGAAGTCTACTCTTCCGTCCTGGCGTCTCTGGAACACCTGTTGATATCACGTTATCACTTAACTGTGACTTCAATTGCACTAATACAGCATTACCTGCAAATGTAATTGTAACTGTATCAAGTGGATCAATACAACAAAGGACGAGTATTGACAAATTTGGCAAATACTACATTTGGCATGCGCAGTCAAACAAAAGGCAAATTCAGAGTTTTTGCTTCAAAACCTTTAACAAGTCGTTAATAAGGCAAACGTCAATGTAATCCTGATTTGGACTATTGGACCCACATTCATTTTGTATAAGTGATTATCGACATTCACTCCTTGGGTGAAACGGAAGGGCTCATGTGGTAGCGCAGTTCCTATGTCGATCCGACCGAATAGGGTACGTTTGTTCTGAAATCTACTCGTTCTATAGTTTTTTTATTTATCTTCTGAAACCTTTCACGTGCGTTGTATAGATATTCCTGATGAGCATATTGCACTAATACAGAATTGACTGTCTATAAAATCATTTTTCAGACAAACCGTTTATTAGTAAATGGCGCCCGGAGACCAATAGTATAATGTATATACATATAATACAGTTCAGCGTTACAATGTAGTACAAAATAGCACAATGACAGTAGACATAACAAAACATATGATAAGTTATTGTAGACTTGCTCTGTTGTAGTAAAGTAATTGGGCTAATTTGTACAGTAGTTGTACGTCGTTCGTTGTTGAAAAGGCACTAAACTTTTCTTTTGTTTGGTGCTTATATAAATAAAGAGGTAAATATTTAAATGTTAAACATGAATATTGTGGACATTGCAACCGTACATGGGATTCATCCTCTGGGAGGTTACAGTAGCTGCATGTGGTAATTTCATAATGTGGCTGTTTTGAAAATCGTGCAGTTTTAACCTTAAAGTTATGTCCATTACACCTAAACATAGTTTAATTCTGCGTACATGTATATATGTTAAAGAAGATACATATAAATTCAGGTTGTATAAATGTTTTAAACTCAGCATATTAACTAATACTACTTGACGAACAAACATCATGGAAGTTGGAACCATTCTTGCTAGTATATATCTTTACACCTTTGCTTAAGCAGTTTTAAAAGGGAACCCCTATCTCCAACATATCCAGACGTGGCCAAAACCACATTGAAATAATAGTTCACGTACATATGAGGCCCAATTTCTATCTCCCGTGTCATCCAATTTCCTTAAAAGTTCGTAACTGTTTCTGGATATTCTACCATGTGGTTGTCCTATTAATCTTAACTAGAATGATATTGCCCGACAACGAGCATTGATGAAAAAAGGGAAACGTCCACATTCAGCTAAGATAATCTATTAGAAGTTTAAAATCCGGATTTTAAAATGAATTTACAAAATTTAGTATGTACTTTTTCCATATTCTTGTCACTTTTGTATCCCAATACCTCTGATCCATACAACAGCATTGGGTGGATATTTCCTTGGGAAATACAACATTTAGCATACATGGTTCAAACAAAACTTCTCACAAACAATTCTATTTAAATATATTTTAAGTGTCCTAATAAAAATGAGTTGGATATAAATAAACTGTTTTCATATTACGAAGAGACTTTTACAATAAACATACAAACCGTCAATATACACTGACCTACTGGTTCCTGTTCATTCATTGGGCCCTTGATTTCTCCCAGTGTTAAATTCCAGTCACTAGTATATTTGCAAGACAGCCGATCATAATATCTTAAAGAGCCATCAAGGATGTTAGTGTTTCAAATAAAACATTTTTGGTGGAAAATATACTTGTAACGTAACGCTAGAGAAATCTCTTATCTACAAAATGACATGTGATAAATAATTTTCATATCACGACAATGTAATGAAATTTGGTTTTAAAGAGAAGTACCCCTTCGAGTAACGCACGCTAAAGGTATCTGACGTCATATAAGCAAAATTCCCTTTATGGCATAAAACGTACTGCACAGTAGCATGCGTTTCCGAAGCATGAAGGCTCGTCTTTAGCGCAAGTCGCCATAGAAACCTGAATGTGACGATTGTTTTATAAACAATTATTCTAAATGTAATGAGAACATACAAATAATTGCCTGTTTAATGTACTAAGACCGGCAAATTATGACAGATATATTCTCATTGATTATAGAATTCAAGCAAAATACCTAGTTAGGTAAAACATTTATTCCAATATCTGTAGAAAATACATGATTTAATGAAATGGTAAATAAATAACCGCCTAAGATTATATATTTCGATTTCTTTCATTGCTTACAAACCTTATTTTTCTTTTGTGCACTGAAAACACTGATTTGCGCTTGAAAATAATAATAAGTCTTGCTCTATATTTAGACTGGAAAAGACATTTACTAATTAGTGTAATTTCTCGGCTTATTTTGGTTTGAAAAATCTATGAAAATTAAGTGTATATATTTCACGGAAATAGATTTTTGGCAACTTTCCGATATATCCATCAACATCCTTGATGGCTCTTTAATAGTAGGTCATTTATTGGTCTTAGACGCAAATCTCCTTTATTGATCAACTTTTGGAACAATCAAATGGCAAATCAATGCCTGCGGTCTCCTTTTACAAAGATCTACGCTAACGTACGTTCAATATTAATGAAAGGGAGTTGTAATAACTGTTAGTTTCTTAAGGAGAGATAGGAGGAAGAAATCGAACTCACTTACAGGAACATTTTGCGACAACAATTTATTGTTTTAAAAACGTCTCAAATATATGCATTACATTGTTTGAAGCATAGATGTATTAATAAACTAACGGAAAGCACTTAAAATAACTGTAATGCCTTTTTAATGCCCATTTTACGACATGCCCCATTTCATTACCGACACCTATATTCGCGGTAAATATGTTACTATGTGTGTTATCTCCAGTAAGTGATGAATCTTAATCGCCTTGTGTAATTAACTGATAGTTAATCTTCCACCAAGCACTCTTAGTATGATGTTATAATTACACGATAGGCCATCAAAGTTACCCTTGAATTGATCAATACGGCCGTGACGTTGCGTTTATGAAGGTAATTTAAAAAATGACGTTTAGGTGACGTTCGGTGACCCCCTTTTATTATTTCTGAATTCGTTTGTTTATTCAACTGCTCTCATCATATTACAGTTTTAGCAATATCTAAAACAGGTGTGTCACTGAAAAATTCTGTTGAACATGCGAAAATCGATGAACAAATGCCTTTTTTTTTAAAATGACTAATTTTATTTATTTCCGTTAAGAATGTCATAAATTTTAAACTTGCTATGTGTCCGCATATGTGATAAACGTGTATCTGAAAGGTTTCTGAGTTTAATTGTTGAAACTGCACGCTTCATTTAAGTAGGTGACATTGGTCAAATTTGTGTTAATAGTAATACCAATAACTGCTAAAATCATTCGGTGACCCCTATATTGTCTTACATTTTTGGATAAAAGACATGATAAACTTGCAAGTTCTAAAATATTTTGTTTCATCGTCCCATCTCACTATAAGAAAAAGAATGTTTTCTGGATTACCTTCCATTTTTTCCTGGTGACCTGTAGACTGTCATAACATATTCACAGTACTCAGAAGCTATTTTAATTGGCATAAACTACCTTGAATTTGTAAAGGTTTCGCTAATGTCAAATGAAACATTCAATTGTACATTTTACATCCAATTTGTTTCGACTGTCATGTCAACATAACTTCAAACAATTCAAAATATCTTCAGGTTATTTAAATTTTACTTTCATATTTAGCTTACCGTCCAACCGCCCCCATCAGTGGTCATGTCACAGTAGACTCTGAAGTGTCCGACACCATCTGCAGGGTTAATGAAGTAGACTCCACTTGGAGAATCCGGGTCGTTGCTCAGTATCTCAGCACAGTCTTGTACTATCGCCCATCCGCCCCCACCTGTGGTCATGTCACAGTAGACTCTGGCAGGACCTATACCATCATCAGGGTTGATGATGTACACTCCGTCTGGAGAGTCAGGTTCGTTGTTCAGAACCTCAGAACAGTCACGCTTGTCTGGAAAGAAACCTGATGTTTGAGTGGCATATATCATGATATTACCCATACGGGTAGGATACACAGGTGATTATTTTTGTGATATTCGCACATGCGCTCTCTAGTGATTATCAACGCTGATTGGTCAGTAGCCAGAGAATGACACGACGATTTGTGATTTCATGACTCCCACTACTAACTAAGCGCACCAGTGAGCAGCCACCTGATTGGAAGTTAAGTGCTATATAAGTTTTTTATGTTAATTATTATTGTTAATAGTAGTAATGTGTTGATCCAAAGAAAGTTCAGGATCATGAAATACACCAAGATCTTTAACAGCTTAAACAGCAATCGTTTTAAAACTGATCAGTAAGAATTTAAGGTGTCCTGCTTCAGAGACCAGCCAGTGTGTAGAATTAAGGGAGGGGTTAACAAATAATTAACATAATCCACTATTGGCTGTGAATGCAACATAACCATGGAACTTCATTTGAATACTGTTGGTGTTTCATAAAACACATCTATACAGGATGTGTGACAGAGTTAAAATTTCCTTTCAGTTAACAGTACGTTTATACCAAGACGACAACATAGGTTGAAATATTTCATACAGAGTGAAATTCTACCCAATTCACCATACATTATAAAGTTGGTGTGAATTTCAAAAGTCTAGTTGCCATTTTAAGGCATTTTAAATGTAAGTTTTCAATCAGGTTAATATCCGTGATAGTTAAAGACAATTTTGTTTTTTCTGTGCACGACCCAACCGAATATTAAGATTTTAACATATGACATTAACATATATACATACATATACATATCTGACATCGTCCTCTAGCAACCAGTTTTTGAAAGAGATGTGGTAATAAACCACATAAGGCGGTCATTAAGGAAGATTGAGAGATTTTCCCCACTGTTAATCATAGCAAACGAATAAATTGTCTACTCCAAACATAAGTGTTCTATCTTTTGTCTCACCATTTAATCATGATGTATTTCCAGGACAATAATTTATTTTGTTAGAGATTCTGTTAAACCATTCATCAGAGGGAATGTTCTGATGAAGTCTAGTCTAGTAGCAACTGAGATTTCAATATTGTGCATTGCAAATTGATGAAATACGAATATAGATATTTAGTATGTAGCCTTTCCCTTTGAGTATGCTTCAATTGTGTATTAAAGAAGTTGATATTCACCAAAAAACCGTTTCAACCCTGTAACTACTAGAAATCGATCTTTCACTTTGGTTAAAAGATCATTTTCTAACCATCAAAAACGCATACATGCATGTCAATGAAATATTTATTTAACAAAATGTTTTACATAATAGTATATATAATAATTATATAAGAAATCAGAAAGCTGATCAGAAATGCAGTACAATGTTGATTTATATTAATACAAGCTTAAAACTAGCCTTGTTTTAATCATTATACCAGGTCAGAGTCAATATAGAACCATTTCCCATTTTTAACGGACAATAGAAATAATGACCTTATCTATAAACGAAAATAAAGATTGCTGTTTTGTATAATAGTCCTGATCTCAAATTACATCAGAATTAAAACTATAGATATGATTCACAGACTCCAATGAGTGACGATACATTTTTTAGCATAGCACAAAGGGTGGGTGATATCATGAAAATGATTTTGGCATCATCAAATATATATATATAGAGAGAGAGAGATAGAGAGAGAGAGAGAGAGAGAGAGAGAGAGAGAGAGAGAGAGAGAGAGAGAGAGAGAGAGAGAGAGAGACAGAGACAGAGAGACAGAGAGAGAGAGACAAGGTGAAGGAATGAGAGAGAGTATTACAGAGTGCGAAAAAGAGACAGAGACAAAGCGAAAGAGAGAGCATTAAAGTGAACTGAAAGTGAGAATATGTGAGTGGGACTCAAATAGCGAGAAAATGAGTGAGTGAGTTATTGTTTAACGATGCTTCCGCAGTATTGCAGCAATTAGAGGCAATATATTTGATTTAATTAAGTAAAAAAAATTATATTAATACAAGATAATAAAAAAACGACACGAAGGTCGTAAAAACATCAGCAAAAGTTTAATAATTAAAAGCAAGTTTTAATAATAGCAGATTTAGAAATATTGAAATTCTTCAAAAAGATATATTGTCTTTAAAAAGTCTAAAACACGGTGTTCACCGAAGTGAATAAAAACTTTATCTATTGAGATTTTAGGGTAAAATGTTTCCCTGATTTGTGAAGTGTCCCAGCACTCACATAGAATGTGTTTAACAGTGATGGGACATTGGCAGGGATACAACGTGGGAAACCTCGCCTTGTAAAAGATAGGAATGAGTGATGTGAGTGTGTCAAATACGACACAGGACACAGGAATCAGGCTTCCTGTCTGGTAAAAGAGGCGAGAGATTTATAACTTAAATAAGGGTGTATAGCATGCAGTCTATTGTATTGTTGTTGGTCCCGTTGCGACCCCAACGTTGCTTAATGTAAGATTTTATTTTAATATATAAATAGTTTGGAATCTGTGTAAGGAACTTTAGAAGGACAAATATTTTAGAAATTTAAAGTTGATTTAGCTGTTGCATCAGCTTTGTTATTACATCTTATACCCATGTGGCTAGGAAGCCAGCAAAAGACTGTGTTGCATTGGACACAAGTGTTATGAAGTGTTAAAATATCCCTGATAATGGGGTAATTTGCAATTTTTAATTGAATTTAGACAGGAAAGTGAGTCTGAGAAGATAATATATTTAAAAAGTTTAGATTTTTTATATGATGGACAGCCTTAAGGAGGACCTTAACTTCTGCAGTAAAGATGTTGCTGCTGTCATGCAGCCGGGAAGCATAATGTTGTTGAAGGTGTGACAGTTACTTATGCAACAATCGACCCATCCTTTGAATCAGCAGTATATATTGCTTTGTAATCAAAGAATTGATTACGAATTTCAATGAAAGCCTTTTAATTGAATTGTATCTGATTGTTTTTATCTACAGTTAAAGAGAGATTGACACAGGGCTTGACCAACTGCCATAGTGGAGTGGTAAGCAAACCTTGCTCTGCTATTTTTGTGAGTTTGATATCCGAAAGTTCAACACCTTGTTGAAGTCGGTTACCGAGGGGTGGAATTGCTCAAGGTTTTAAGGCATACAACTGCTGGTATTCAGGAATGAATACGCAGTTGTAGAGATGAAGAAGAGTATCTTCATCTCCACTCCATGTATGATTTGATATGACCTTTAACAGGTCTAATGTCTTTAAGCATTTAGCTTTAAGGTTTTCAATGTGTGGGATAAATGATTATTTATTACCAAAAGTGAGACCAAGAAACATGGCCTTTGAAAATTTAAAGCCGTTTTTCAATGACCATTTATGTATTTTGTTGAAGCAGAGCTGACGCTCGATTGATGGCATATTTTTGGAAACTCCGATATCCACAAAAAGTGAACCATCTGTATGATCATTTAAAACTTAAAAAGCCAAGCTATTAATTTTGATGCTAAATAATGTGACAGATAAAATGCTACCTTGTGGGACACCCATTTCTTGATCAAAGAAAACAGAAAGAGTCGAGCCCACTCACACTTTAACTTTGCGGTCATAAAAAGTTATATTAAATATTGGAAAAGATATAAAATGAGGCATACGACCTCGCAAACCAAATTCAAATAAATCATTTAGGATGCCATGCTTCTAGGTAGTAAGCTTTTTCTAAATCGAAAAAGATAGACAAAGCATGGTGTTTAGTAATGCATAAATAACTAATAAATGATTCTTTGCTTCAATGTAGTGTCGTAAGCTTTTTTTAAATCGAAAAAGATAGACAAAGCATGGTGTTTATTAATGAATGCATCACGAATAAATGATTCTAAAAGAGGGCACTGCATTTTTGGGAGAAACCACACTGAATATTAGCAAGTAATTTATTAGTTTTCAAGTACCATACTAAATGATCATTGATCATCCGTTCCATAGATTTACAAACACATCTTGTTAAGGCTAAAGGACGATAGTTGGAAGGATCTGTATGATTCTTCCCGGGTTTTGGAATAGGCACAATTGTAACATTGTGCCAACATGATGGAAATTCACCCGTTTCCCATATATGATTAAATACCTGAAGTAGAACCTCAAGGCAAGGTTCTGGTAAATGGTTTAGAAGCTGATAATGGATTTCATCAGGGCCAGTTGCTGTAGCATGAGCTTTAGAAAGTGCAGTTTTAAGCTCTGACAAGGGGAAGTGTTCATTATAATCTTCTCCATTGTCGGATTTGAAGTCGGGACATAATTTGCAGAATGTTTTGAAATTGTTACAACCAACTTATTGGCAATGTCAGAAGGTCATCATTGACCTTGAGATGTTTATTGTAGTTTTGGAACCTTTGCCTTTAGTTCTACGAATAATATTCCAGACTTTGCTTATAGGTGTTCTGGAATTGATCTTAGAGACAGTTATTTATCACAGCCTTAATGGCAGTATCACAGGTTTTGTTAAACTATGGCTTGTGAATGCATGGATTTGCCGAGGTTTTAGGGATAGTTTCAGTTGCAACATCGATGAGACTTTTAGAGAACAACAGGATCAATTGCATAAAATATTACATCATATATAATACGCTCACAGCATAGGGTAGAAATGTACCCTAATCAGCACAGCCTTAGAACATCTCCAATGCGGATTGTGCTTTTCGGGATAAGGTGATTAGGGTTCTTATACAATGGGGAAGTGGTCAGTTCCACATGTATCCTCATGGACGTATCATGAAAAGTCATGTAAAAGGGATGCATCAGTTACTGATAAATCTATAGCTATATGTGATCCTGTAGCAAGATGTAGATATGTGTTTGAGCCATCATTAAATAGACATAAGTCATTTTGAGTAATGAAACTTTCGAGTCTTTTACCTCCAGAATCTAGGGTATTACTACTCCTGAGGGGATTGCATTGTGACTGTTGAAGTCACTAATAATAATAACATGTTTCGGTAATTGATTAACAAGTTGATCAAGATCTTTAAAGTAAGTTCTTGAGATGGTGGAATGTATACAGAGCTGAGAGTTAAAGTTCTAAATAATGATAAACTGACGGTAACAGCTTGTAAACGGGGTTTTAAAGGAACTTCCCTGTGGAAAATTCAATCTCGTACCAAAATTTTGCCCTATCAGCAGAAGGGGAGAAAGAATTGTAAATAGTGAATGGTCTCACTGCGATCAGATTCTTTAAGATGCGTTTCCTGAAGGCAAATAGCTTAGGGGTTATACTTTTGAGCTAACAGGCCCAAGTCATTAACATTGCCTTTAAAGCATCAACAATTACACAGGAGTTTTATGGATAAATGTGTCCATCTGAGGACCAACCCCTCTGCCCCTTCTTGGGGGAGTTGTTAAGAGATGTTGTGTCTGAAGCGTCCATAAGGACATCATCAAACAAACTTGCTGTGGATCTTGACCCGTTGCTTTGGCAATCGTGAGTGCGGTTATATGTTATAGAGTTATTAGTTTTTGAAGTTGATTGCCTTGAGTTTTGATTTGACATTTGGGTTATTTTGGGAGGTATTTTAGATCCTGTCAGCTTGACAAGCACTTTAAAGTACAGAAGAAGGAAAGTCGTTGTACCTTGTGTAAGATGTTGCATTGCAAAGGGTGTGTTGAATTTGGGGATCACTCACCCACTCAATGTTCGTCTGAGTTGACACAGAGCATTTAGTGACACATGCTGAGGATACTGAGTATGAGGGCTTAGGACCCTCAAGAACCAGGCGTTTTGCTTCCAGAAAAGAGATATTTTGAGTGAATTTCACTTTGCGTGTTTTAGATTCCTGTTGCCACCGTGGGAACTCACAACCACAGCATTTCGGCAACTCCTTGCAGACGTCTGGATGGTTTTCGCCACAGCGAGGACAAACACGGTCATCAGCTCTGCAAGAGTTGCTTCCATGGCCAAACTTCTAGCAACGGAGAGGGTTAGGGATATATAGTTCGGTTGAGAGTTTGTAATACCCTGCATAAACTGTTTTTGGAGCTTTTGGAGTTGAGAATGTTAAGAGATAGGTGTAGGTCTTGATGATGTTGCCCTCCTTCTTGATAGATGATTCTTCGAGACAGCGATGTCCCAGATGAGGGCTTTGCTTCTGTTTAGAGATGTGTGAGGAATAACCTTAACAGGTTTATTTGTTTGGATTTTACTCCCACAAGTTGGTAGGCATTCCTGATCTTCTTCACATCCTTCACATCACCAGCAAGACCTTGAATGGTCTTTGCAGTGGGCGAAAGGATTAAGGCGTAGTGGTTCATCACCAATGGACGATATAACCAAGGACCGAGGCCATGTGGTTGAATCTGTTCAAGTTTTAGTTGAGTTTTTTAGATGTTTTTAAATTTGTAGAAAGTTTAGTTGCAGTTTTTGAAGATTTATTTGATTGTGATGCAGTTACTTCCTAAACCTTCACAATATAGGAATCGACACATGTAGTCTGTAGATGAAACATCATAACCCTTCACAATATAGGAATCGACCCATGTAGTCTGTTGATAAAATATCATAATCCTTAACAATATAGGAATCGACTCATGTAGTCTGTACATGAAGTATCATAACCCTTCACAATCTAGGAATCGACCCATGTAGTCTGTAGATGAAAAATCATAACCCTTCACAATCTAGGAATCGACCAATGTAGTCTGTAGATGAAATATCATAACCCTTCACAATATAGGAATCGACCCATGTGGTCTGTAGATGAAATATCATAACCCTTCACAATATAGGAATTGACCAATGTAGTCTGTAGATGAAATTTCATAACCCTTCACACTATAGGAATCGACCCATGTGGTCTGTAGATGAAATATCATAACCCTTCACAATATAGGAATCGACTCATGTGGTCTGTAGAGAAAATATCATAACCCTTCACAATCTAGGAATCGAGCCATGTGGTCTGTAGAGGAAATATCATAACCCTTTAAAATATATGAATCGACAGTTGGTGCCTGTAGATGAAATATCATAACCTTTCACAATATAGGAATCGACCCACGTAGTCTCTAGATGAAATATCATAACCCTTCACAATATAGGAATCGACCAATGTAGTCTGTACATGAAATTTCATAACCCTTCACAATACAGGAATCGACCCATGTAGTCTGTAGATGAAATATCATAACCCTTCACAATCTAGGAATCGACCATGTAGTCTGTAGATGAAATATCATAACCCCTCACAATCTAGGAATCGACCCCTACAGTCGGTAGATGAAATATCATAACCCTTCACAATATAGAAACAGACCGATGTAGTCTGTAGATGAAATATCATAATCCATGTAGTCTGTAGATAAAATATCATTACCCTTCACAATCTCGGAATCGTCCCACGTAGTCTCTAGATGTAATATCATAACCCTTCACAATATAGGAATCGACCCATGTGGTCTGTAGATGAAATATCATGACCCTTCACAATCTCTGAATCGACCCCTACAGTAGGTAGATGAAATATCATAACCCTTCACAATCTAGGAATCGATCAATGTAGTCAGTAGATGAACTATCATGACCCTTCACAATCTAGGAATCGACCCCTGTAGTCGGCAGATAAGATATAGAAACTATTTCAAAACCCTTCACAATCTAGGAATCGACCTCTGTAGTCGGTACATAATTAACGAAAACGAGTTATAAGCTCCTCACAATCTGGGAATCGCCCCTGTAGTCAGGAGATAAGATCGAAAAACTATTTGAGAACCATTCACAATTTAGGAATCGACCCATACAGTCGGTATATAAGATATAGAAACAATCTTAATTCGTTATTATAGATAGGTAAACGATTTAAAATAGTTGGTCGATTACAAAGAGAGACTATTTGAGAATCTTCAAAATCTAGTAATGGTTGGTAGATAAGATATAAAACGAATCAAAACGCTTCACAATCTACAAATGGGCCCCTATAATCAGTAGAAGAGATAGTTGAAAACCTTAAATATTAATTCCATTTGTATTAAGGTAAACACAAAATGAGTTGAAAACGCTCACAATCTACAACATATTACTAAAAGGAAACACATTCCTAGATTGTAATCATTCTTAGATTGTCCAGGTCTCACAATCTTCTGATTGTGATGATTACACGGAATATATACATAACAAACGAGAGAATTGGTGAGCACAGCTCACTCATATACCCCCGCTTTTAAAGAAAAAATGTTTTAAAATAGCAAAAGGATATCAATGTCTAGTATGAACAGATCCCAGTAGTATTATGAGAGCAGAGTATATATGTCTTCATAGCAAGTATGTCTTCATAGATACAATTGAAAGAGTGCTTGAGAAGTCAATGTCGAACAATTTTGAAAATTTGAATGAAATATGCAAATGAGGGTATTAAATATACAAGTATGCAAATGAGGGTATGAAATATACATATGACAGATGTACACATCATTGGTTATAAGTATCAAGTTTGGCAACATTTGAACATGTAGTGTCTGAGTTATGAGTGGAACACAAAGTGTCAATGGCGAAGTCGAAAAACGGAGAGGAGTTGCATAAATTATGCAAATGAGGGTATGACACATACAAAAAGCAGATGTACACATCGTGGTGATTGTACATATCTAGTTTCGTTAAATTTGAACAACTGGTGTCCGGGTTATGAGTGGAACAAAAAATGTCAATGGTGAAGTCGAAAAACGGAGAAAATTTGCATAAATTATGCAATTGAGGGTATGAAACAAACATGTACAAAAGGCAGATGTACACATCGTGGTGATTGTACATATCAAGTTTCGTAAAATTTAAACAACTGGTGTCAGGGTTATGAGTGAAATAAAAAGTATCAATGGCGAAGTCGAAAAAAGGAGAAACTTTGTAAAAATTATGCAAATGAGGACATGAAACATACAAAAGGCAGACGTACACATCCTTGTGATTATATGTATCAAGTTAAAAGATATTTGAACAATTAGTGTCTGAGTTATGAGTGAAACAAAATGTGTGAATGTTGAAATTGAAAAACGGAGAAAAGTTGCATAAATTATGCAAATGAGGGCATGGAACATACAAAAGGCAGATGTACACATCATGGTGATTGTACATATCAAGTTTCGTAAAATTTTACCAACTGGTTTCAGAATTATGAGCGGAACAAAAACTGGACGCACGGACGCACGATCATGCCGACCGCTTTATACCCTTCGTAGCGGGGTTATAATAAAGTAATATAACATTTACATACCAGCATACAATTGAATTAATTTTCATTAGGATTACATTTGCATACAATACATAATATATTTGATCTGGGCTGGTTAATATATGTCTACCAATTTCAATGTGAATTAAGCAAGGGTTAATCGAAATTTTCAAATTGATTTATTTTCAATGTAACACAGTAGGTGATTTTAAAACAAGAATACAGTGAAAATTGGTAACTATTTACAAGTGATGTTGGTCATTCCTGCTCATAATTAATGTTCAGTCTAAAAACAAATTTTGATATCAATTTTTCAACATTATGTAAATTTTGCTGTCGTTCCCAAATAAAACCAAATCCAAAACAGTAGAGAATGTTCTTAAGTTTAATCTTAATCCACAGTTATTGCAAAGCATATTGTAGCATTTGTTTTGCAAATCTAGAATCTGGCATATTTATATACATACATATTTTACACAGGACTTTAACAGCTTGTTTTATATGTACAAATATACATCGGATAACGTCCACATTCTCCCCTGACTACATGTTTGGAAAGTGAATCGTTTTACATTTATAAGCCATTTACAACAAAACATATGTACAATTTCAATTCACATCTTTCAGCTCCATACAAAAGAATTTGGTTAATTTTGGTATCAAATATTTTAAAAAATATATATAATGTAGGATAATAAGGATAGAAGAAAATATTGTGTTTTGATTCGAATTGACGGCTGTTTATTCCAACAGTTTCACACACATACATTGAACATAGGATCAGATTTAGACGATATTGGTTCAAGGATCAAACACGTGGTTCAACGGAAGAGGCATGGAATCAAGTACAAAATATATATTAGGAATGGACATAAAACGGACAATTAGCAATAAAACGAAATAAGATGTAAAATTAAATCTGAAACTTTAACATTATTCCTGACACTTTAGGACAAAGAGATTTTAAAATACCATATGAAATTGTCCTACCTACTTGATAGCATGCACTGCTCTAGATAATGTTTCGGTTACCATTGAGTAAATGAGATTTTGAATATTTAAGTAAAATGCTACTCCTTAGATTTCTGACATTTGAGTAATATATATTTTTAATTAAATCTGCTGTTAAACTTTATAAAAGTAATGAACGTGTTGAGAGCGATGTACGTATTCAATCATTTTGAGAGAAGAACTGTACATAAATTTGTATCTATTGAGTGTTGTCCTTTCGCGGAATAGTTGTATAAAGTGTACTACACTTATTTTCTGTTGTGTTTAGCTTGTAACAACTTGTTTAAAAAAAGTAAAAATAATTGAGTAAAACACAGTGGGCAGTCACAGTTCCGGAGAGAAGGAAATCTGGTGCAATACATAATGATGCTTACTTTTCGTAATGGTTATGCAATGTGCTGTAATAAAATACGCAAGCAACAGTGGCACTAGCAACAAGTAGAGTAAACCTAAGGATGATATTATATCAATGTTAGTTACATACAATGACTCAGTGAACCAAATATGTCAAAAGCAAAGAAATCAATCTTCATCACCAGCAGTAAAACAAAACAAATCATGCTTTGTCTCTTCATATTATGGGAAAATATATGACCAATGAACACAGCTGTAGCAAATGTTTTCCCACGTGACCATGTGGGTAATCCAAAATATTTGTCCCATATTACTGCGAAATCAAATTGAAACGAGCTTTGTGTTATTTTGAATCTCAACGTTAGTAAACATATGAATTTTTAATTCAAAACTATTTTACGCCTGAACGAGCAGAAGAAATTATATGGATTACGTGTGTTGGAGTAAAGGCTTATATGTACGTTTACGAAAAGCCATTCTATGTACCCTAACTTTTTTTTAACAGTCATTTTATGTCATGCCATATGACGATACCGTTACCGTAAAATGTTACTATGTGTGTTATTCCAATTACAAACATATATCAAGTAAGTGATGAATTAAAACATTTTACTATTATCCCCAACTTTATATTTGGTTTTGGTTTAAATAAAAGTAACATATTTTTAAACGAATTTTAAAACGAATAATTTCTCTCCTAAAGGGGATAATTTATCGATGAATACTGAGACTGTTTTAAGCCAAGCTTGAATAAAACAAATCATAAATCATGCCACCCGTTTATACCTGATACAAGCATTAGAAATACTTGCCATTTAGATAGTGGGTAAATATAACATGGTTATATCTGGGATAACACAACCTTCAATAGTACAAATTCTTGTACTTTTTCGGGCCGAGTCCCATGCGGGATTCGAACCCACACCCTCAGAGTAAGTTTTATAAACTAACATGGTTATATTTCGGATAACACTACCTTCAATAGTACAAATTCTTTATTGGCTTTAATACATTCCAACTCACTCACAACTCAACAAACAATGTTACCGTTTGTTGAAAAGACTAGACGAATGATCGTCGATCATTGGTGAGTAATATTAAAAATCTAATTTGTACATGTGGTTTTGGTTACGCATGGGAGTTTCAAAACATCCTCAATGCTGACTTATTCATAAAACAATTTTTTTCAAAGAGTTATTGATTGTAATGCTCAAAATATCATGTCAACTTTAAATGAGCATTCTAATTTAGATTTCTATTCGTCTGTGAAAACATCTTTTAAAATGGAATCATATTTGTCAAATTTACGTAATAAAGACGATTTTCAACACTTTTAAGAATAGGTGAACTGAAAATAATGAAAAACATCGGAAGGAGAAATAATATCCCTTGAGATTTAAGATGAAATACATTTTATGTTTGTATGCCCTATGTATAACGAATTAAGAAGTAAATAAATGTTAGACTTAAAATGTAAAACTAAAACATCTCTAGCTCATCTTTTACAAAGTGAAAATATCAATAATTTACATGTGATTTCACACTATATCAAAGATGTTTATATCTTACGTTGTTCACTATTGAAAAGTGTATGTATAAATCACGTAAAACCTGTACACAAATGTTATGATGTTTCAGTTATTGCACCTAATCTGTTAATTTCATCAAAATGAGTTGTATATTGTACATGGACCTGTTGCCTTTATACTGAATAAACTATTTCTATAATCAACTGACCATATGTGCCGTCTGCAATACAAATAAATTCACTCAGATTACATATTTATCCCCAATCGCCAAATATATCATAAATCATAAATATATCAATTTAATTGAGTAACATCTTTATGCATGTGCAGAAACCGAAACTGCACGTCCCATTTACATGCACAGTAGTTATGTGACCTATTAAACATTTTGTCTCTTTGACTATTATAAATAAGATTCCAGAATTACGTTTGACTCTTTGGCGCGCGCCACACGCTGTGCATTGTCCGGTTTTCAATCAGAAATCAGTACTTTTACCTTCATATCGTCAACATGTTAAGTCTACTATCATCAAAATGGTAGTTTTCGGTAACAGTTGGTACCTCTCGATACAGTAAAACCATTTATAACGTTTGCAATATGTGACCCCAAAAAAACACAATTAATATACCTTTAAGTATTGTTTACAACTGAAATCCATTTAAAACGATACTAATAGCTGTGCATCCTTAGATGCGAGACATATCTTATATATAACTTCATATTATCTGACATATCTGATATATAACTTCAGATTAGTCTAGACGTTAACATCAGTCCTATATAACTGTACAAAAAACTGTTTCAACATGCAGGTAAACCATTTAGAACCATTTTAGTTTGTGGAAAAGTAGAAATGATAGGGTTCAAATAGCAGCCATTAATGCATTTAGGGTCCTTGTGTTGCTGAGCGGATATCTTAAATGGATGATAAAACGAACAACTTACAGATGTAGATAATATAAAACATATATCAAAAGGTAACAATTTATTCAAAGATGGAATGCTGTCTGATAAGCAAATAATTTACCCTGAAACTTAGTTTTATTTGTTGATAATTGAATAACTTATTATAATCTGCTACGGAAGTTGAATTTGGACTCACTTGCAGTAATGTGTTACTTTCGAGAGCAAAAAGGCAAACGGTGTTCATTCCCAGCCGTTCTTCTCCCAGGATAAAACTCAATAAAAATACTTGACTTAATCATAGGTTGTATATAGTAGAGATACAGTACAACACCTGTTGATACAGCGATGTTAACACCCCTTGTGTGTTTGAACATGGACGTGCTATTTATTGAACAAAGTTGTTGATATTACAGGAAAACTGGATAGAAGAAACAATCGATATTCACAGAGGAGAATGTATATACATGTTTTCAGCTAAACCACAATCGAAATATTATTTTGATAAAGAGAAAATGTGATAGAGGACACTAGCAAGCATTTAAAAGAATTAGGCAACAAGTGAAAATATGTGAAATTCTTTTTCAAAGGCTCTAACACGTGCGCGTTAACGACGCATGACGATGAGACACCATGAGCCCTAATTGATTTATTTAATTGATTTATCACGAGGGTCGCCACAACCTAAAACACTATTGTCACTTCTTTTGTGTTCCAAGTACGGGTATTTCCCATCTTGAGATGGTATAGCTCCAATGGCTAACCTAATCTTAAAATGGAAAGCAGAAGTTTTGAGCAAAACGACTTTAAGGGAAAACATAAAATGCTAAAATGCCTTTGAAATAAATAACTAAGATTAAAACATACTTTGATGAAGAAAAATACTTTAATGAAAAATTATTTTCGATAACATCTTTTAGTTGATGAGATTAATATATTTTAGTGAGAAAAATATATTTTTGAATAAAACCCCAAACCCAGAATTCTAGAAATCTAAACTCTCAATGGAACTCACCAACTGGAAGTGTATAGTAAAGTGATCCTTCATCTGCAATGCTGGACTCTGATGAGTAGAACTGGACAGTGTGGGCAGTACACACATCACGCTGTGTGTTGTAGAAGAAGGAGACACAGTGCTTATCTCTACCACAGTCACTGGCACATGCAGTTGGGGATTCCACTCCAGATTTCGACCAAAGTGAAAGTTCAGTGATAGTAGTGTTCGATAAATTCTTGTTGTTAATCAGTTGTTTTTTCGTGCATTTGCAGTTGCAAAAATCCAAATGATATGTGATAATAAATGCTATAAACAGATGAAAGAATCCATAACGAAATTTCAATTCCATTCTTCAAAATTGAAAAGCAACGTCTACATGACCAGAGAACTCAGACTAGAATACCAGATCAACAAACTCTTTCTTCACACAATACTGCAAGGCAAATGAGACTCTGCACAGAGACTATGACGTTTGGTTGTTAAATCGTATCAGAAGTTGATTGGCTACTGTGTGAAGGCGGAGCTTATCAGATTGAGATGAATCCTCGGTATGAGTGGGAATTTATCAAAACGTATACCCCGGATATTAAGACGGATGCTTATACCACAGTCACTTGCACATGCAGTTGGGGATTCCAATTGGACCAAATTGAATGTTCAGTGATGGTAGTGTTCGACACAATCTTCTTGTTAAATCCGGTGTTGATTGTTGGTGCATTTACAATTGCAACAATTCAAGTTGACTACATAAAGAGAGCTATATCCATTGAGACGACCACAAAAACCTGAACGACAAGACGAGACAATTGAAAACGCCATTTGTGTATCAAACATTTACAAGAATACTGATTGAAAGAAAGCAGATCAAAGCGAACCACATCAGCCTAGTAGGTTCAAACCATTCAGTGTTTTAACCGCAGGCTTAAATTGTATGGACTCGTTCGTCTGCATCATTGCATTGTTAATCCTCATGTTTAAGAGAAGAAATGGTTCATTTGAGAACATAAATAATTGATGGCACCTAGACAATGACCGACAAGCACTTCTTGAAGTGACTATCGCAATAAAGTTTGAGCAATCGTGTACTGAAAGCGTTTCCATTCAGCCATAAATTATTCTGTTGTTTCACTTGAATATGATGAGTGACAGCTCTCAATCTAATGTAAACAAAGTCAAACTGAATATCTGACCCATCTTTTAGACAGACAAACAAGTTTTTCTCCAGCTACCATAGTAACATCCTCGGTTACCCAGGGTTTTATATATGCTTCGTTACTCTCCACTATATCACCCATGGGAAACTCTGTCAGCGAAATCTGTGCTAAAATTACCCGCCCTTGGCCGGCTTGACGAAGTCAGTAACCAAAGAAAATACTCAATACATAAGACGGAAATGGTCAAGGGAGATAACCGATGACGGGTGGTTAACAAAATGACCTCGCATGCTTTGCAACGAAGTGATATGAATTATCATTGGCTCGCAGGTCAAAGCTGCGTAGCGGTTTGATTGGCTCACGACGGCCAAGGGCGGGTAATTTGAGTACAGATTTCTCTGATGAAATTTCACATGGGTGATATAGTGGAGAGTAACGGAGCATATATAAAATCCTGGGTAACCGAGGATTATTATAGGTACAGTGCGTGACTTTGGTGTTAAATATATTCACCAAAAATTCATAACAATAATGAATTGGAACATCCATGTTCTTTTATCACTTTCAATAATTTTAACTTTGATAAAGGTATTAGCTTATTTCGTCCTATCCAAAACATTAGTGAATCAGACAACAAAACATAATTTTCCGCAAAAGGAGGTGAAGGTAAAGGAGGGGTGATTTCTACACTATCTACAGACCAAGAAAGATAATCCGTATGGACATATGTATACTGCTGAAAGCGCATATCATACATCCCACTCCTTCAAATCAATTTTAACTGCAGGGATGGTGTTTTGTATCCTAATTATACAGATTCCCCCGTTTTTGCAGCCTTTCTAGGCAAACGCAAAAGCTTCCGATAGAATCTTGCACGTAGCCTATTCCACAAACGTTATGAACTTGGTATTGTACTGTACCGTATGAACTTAAACCTCACTTTGTCAAGTATTGCTTTATATAAATCTGCAAATATAAAATTGTTTATATCGATGCCTATTTTGAAATATGATGTAACGTATTTTCATATGTAATCTTCGGTAAATACTGGACGAAATAAACACTTTCTCTCATATAGTTTTACACATACACACACGAGCGCGTGCATTCAAAAACACATACAATCACGTACTTTCATACACACACTAACATATGGTACATGAACGATAAACTGGAACCTGCATTGTTAACTTTTGGCTTTTGCATTCAAGAATAAACATTAAGGTCTTTTAACATCTGTGCCTTGAGATTACGGAAATTGTTTATTTCTCAAACATATCAACAGTCATTGATAAGGCCACTCTAGCGGACATATTTTCAAAACAATGGAAATTTACACTGCATGCAATCACATTGAACTCATTTTTGACATCATTATTGCTACATTATTTTTCATAAAAACGAGTAGTTTGTTACAGTTTTAAACTTCAAGCCATTGACAGTTGGACTACAAAACATACCTTATCTTACAAACCACAAAAGATAAGGTTGTAAGATGTTATTATCATGTCAAATATAAAGTCAACACCGGCTTGAAAATGTAGACATGTCAGTCACTATTGATGTAAAGTAACGTAAAGTAAAACCACACAAAAGTATTGGGTTCAAATCCACTTCAAAATAGTAGAAAAAAACTTGTTTTATATTATATTTATTTATTTTCCGTTTTAACAAAATATACATTTTAAAAATATATCATTTTATATCATTTCCAAAAATTAGAACATTTACATGTCATTGATGAAAAATTAATTATGTGTGTTGGATATGGATATATATTCATTGTGCGTTGTTTTAAGTAAGTAAAATGATTGAGGGAGATGTCTTGAACGAATATTCAAATGAAGAGGAAATTATTTATACATTATTCAGATACTCTAGTTGATAACACACCGTAGCCATTTGAGTGTCTCTCAATTAATCACTCAACCAATATAACACAGTAAAATGAAAAGAGTTACCTCCCTACACCCTCGCTCCCTGCTAGGTGGCTTGACCTGGTGACGCCACTTCTTTCTCTGTCACGAGCAAGGTAGGACGTCCATTTTGCTGCTCTCAGAGTTATAACTGTGTGCGATAATTTGATTAAATACTCACGACTAGCTTAGCTGGGGCTTATAGAGACGAATTTTTATTTCCTTCTGCAGTGTGCATCTCCACTGTAGAGGGTTATCTAGGTCAACGCTTCTCACTGCTTTGACTGGAGAGATGTTCGTTGCAACTCACGTGCATGGGCTATTGGCACGCGGTATCGGAGAACTGTCGCTACTCGCTAGTAGCGTCATTAGAGGCGTGTCGTCTGACTGCCTTTCGTTCACTCAGATGCTCCGGACGGAGCGTTTTGGTAATTCACCATTCGTTAGACTTGGTTGACACACCTCCATTTGGTGTTTGTTTTGCTTACCTGTTGGACAGGTACTTAGGCAATTTTAGCTTAGGCTTCGACTACCTCTTAGTCGGGTGTCAGACGTTGTCTCTGACTTCGCCTGCACTAGTGTTTGGTTGGCATGTGTGCCTGCTGGTCCAGTCCGACTCACGTTAGTATTGTCTGACTATCGGAGATGGCTTTGCCCTACTCTGGGTTTTGCGTTGTATGACCCTCATGCATACTTTGCCGTACAGCGTGTGCAGAGGACAACCTCTGAGGGGATAGCTTGCCTCTTACGTCGGGGCAGCATAAAGCGTACCCTGTGACCCTTAGGAGATCGGAGCCAGAATCGCATAGTCCGCAGAAGGGCGGACGGACCGCAGACGGTTCTCCCGACTCTTCTCCACTCCTCGCCATCGGACCTAGTTATAGACGAGGATGCTACGGAGTTCGACCCCCCTTGTTCAACGTCGGGTCAAGACCTGCCATTCATGGTGGAGGTTACAGACGATTCATCATCGGACTCCCCTTCGTATGCCAAAAGGGCAAGACTGGAGACCTTCTGTGAGGAGGTCGTGGCCCGCGTTAGTTGGAAGATGTTCAGGCTGCACCGACTTTTTCTGAGCGTGCTGAAAGAATACCAGACTACTGTCACGTCTGCACTTCCCGGCATGCTGATGTCTCCACTAGTGCTAGCGGACTGACTGCGTGCGTCGGTTCCTTTTCCCGAACCTCTGGTTGCCTTGACGACTCTTATCATGGACGAGGACATCCGTCGGGTAGCTGCGCCCTTGAAGAATTGTCTTATGTACTTTGGTAAATACTAGTAGAAAGAACGTGTTGCAGTATGATGCACCTGCTCTTGAAAGTGTATTTCAAATTGAAGAGCATGTGACATAACACACATTTTAACTAGAAGACTTTATAAACAAGAATGTTTCTGCTGTAATTCCTATTTAAAACAGAGCGAAAAACCTAATTCACCTTTCAAATCTGAATACAAGAGCAGTCAAAGAATGAGCGTGTCCACAACTATCAACACTTCTGTGGACAATGTCTTGACTTTGACACATATGTGTCAGTTCTACACCAAAATCTATAGAAGACAAGGGGAAACTAAACAGGGAATCATGATTAGACAGATGGAACACATTCATATAATTCTGGTCGTACATACTTGTTGATGATAATTATGATAACCTTCTATTTCAAACTGGAAAATGCTAGTCCAAGTTAAAATTTCAAAGACTAATGATATGATAGAATTATTTTTTGGTTAAGTAAACCTCAGGTTTCCAGACCTTAACCGCTCTTTAACTGATACCAAGTATGAAAATATCATGGTTATGAGTGGTGGATTATTAATATGTTTATTGTACTTCAGACATCCGGCCTATTTCAAATATAATCAAGCAACTTTATGTAGCACATACTTCAGACGAATACACGTGAAATTACACTTCACATACCAGGCTATTTACTTGAAGAGCACGCTGATGCTTTCATTGGTCAAGATAGTAAACTGTTTTTTTGCTTCCATTTTTCAATACAGAAATCATACAGAGAAACAGTGGGTATATTAAATAAAAGTAAGTTCAACATCAAGCTGTGGGAAAACAATTCAGAATATTATATTTCATTTAGAACAAATTAGGGATTGAATATTGGGAATAAGTGGTGCCATTTGATTGAAAAAGATTCGAGATTATTGTTTTTTCTTGGAATGAATTTTTCAACACTGTAAATGTCTTTCAAAATTTTTAAGTAATTATTCTTTTTTGGAATTTTTTCTGTAAAGAACATGTATAAATGTATCTCTTAGCAGAAAATAAAATATGAAGTAGCAGTGGGCTATTGCCTAAGATACCAAACCAAACCATGATTTTTGTTATTTCAAATGGCTGTATGTGTTGAAAAATCCAGTTTTGAAGTTCCATCCAGAAGCTCTGGGTCACATTACATTCCCAATACACATGACATAGGGATTCATTTTCAACATTACAAAAAAACTACATATTTCATTGTCAACAAGTTTCATTTTCAAAAGTTCTCTTTTTGTAAAGATAATTCGGTGCAAAAATTTGAATTGAAAATCTAGAAGTTTTATATCTTTCAAATTCTTTCTTCAAATATCAAAAATCATGCCAATTAAAGTCAGTATCTTTAAATAAATTTTCCCTTTTTTGGCAGATATGAGGTTTAACATTTTCAGATAAGAGCATATCATAAAAAAGTCTTGAGTCTTTTTTGTAAATCTTAAAACATTTATGAAGAGAGTTAATATCATGATCATTGGTATGTATGTATCTGTGTTGTTGCTGCATAGACATTTTCCAAGCTTCAGGTAAATTATAGATAACATAACCAAGATCCATATATGTACCTCTCACATCAAACTTGAGTTTCAGATCCTCAAAAGACATAAATCTATGATCATTACAAAGGTCCCTAATATTTAATATTCCACATCTTGCCCAACTTCCAATAAAGTGGTATGGGTTTTCTAAATTATGATTTAACCATAATGGTTGTTCTAAAATCATGTTAATTTTGTCTTCTTCCATGGTATTTCTAAAACAATATAATTTCCATACCATTAAAACATCTTAACAAAATGGATTATCAGTTTTAGTTTGCTCCATATTTTAATATATCATTTAATGGAAAATTGCATGGATTATTTACATTTGTTTTTCTCAAATAATTTCTAAGAGTAGATCATTTCATGGCATTTACAAAAGATCTTATATCAGTCATGCGTAAACCCCCTTCCCTATAATCTTTTTTTAATATACTTCATTTAATTGTGTCCATTTTATCATTCCAAATGAATCTGAAAAATATCCTTTCAAGAGAAGTGATAAATTCATCAGGTGGGTTAGGTAAACTATTGAAAATATGCACCAATTCTGAAAGAGATAGAGTTTTAATAACAGTAATTTTCCCTATCAATGTCAAATGCCTTTTTCTCCATGTTGCTAGTATTCTATTAAGTTCTTCAAGTCTTTTTCTTGTATTGATTACCCATAGGTTATTCAAGTCAGATGTACATTTAATTCCCAAAACTTCAAAGTCATTTCTTTGCCATTCAATTTCTAAATCTTGACAGAGTATATCCCTGCTACCTGCCTTTGATCCAATCCAAATTGCCTTAGTCTTATCTATATTTAATTTAAACCTGACATATTGTAAAATGTGTTGGTGGTATCAATAGCAGCATATAAACTTTCATTGGATCCATCCAGAAATAATTCAGTATCATCAGCATATTGTTCCAATTTATATTCTTTATCATCAATCACAATACCCTTTATGTCAACATTATTTTTTATCATACATCCAAGGATTTCCACTACAAACAGAAAGAGATATGGTGATATGGGATCACCTTGCCTGCATCCCCGCTCATTAGGAAAGAATTCAGAGAGATGCCTAGTCTGTATGATGCATGAAGATGTTTCATAAGTTAGAAGATTAATCCAGCGAATAATCTCAGGACCGAAACCAAATTTTAATAATACAGAATTGATAAAATCTTTTGAAACTGTATCAAAAGCTTTTTCAAAGTCAATCAAAATCAACAAACCAGGAATATCTCTTTTTTTTAGTTTCAAACATAAGATCATATAATAATCTTGTATTTTCACTTATTGTACTACCTGGAATAAATCCAGTCTGGTTACCATAGATTAAGGAATCTAAGGTGGTTTTTAAGCGGTTAGTGATGCATGCACTAATAATTGTATATAAGGAATTTAATAAAGTAATTGGTCTCCAGTTTTTTAACAAAGTTCTATTTTTATTAGCTTTAGGAATACAAGTAATAACTCCTCTCTTCATAGTAAGAGACATCTTATTGTTTCTAGAAACATCTTGAATAAATCTAAATATCCAAAACATAAGTTCTTTCCAAAAGAACTTGAAAAATTCAATAGGAAATCCATCAAGTCCAGGGCTTTTGTTATTCTTCATATGTTTTACTGCAGCTGATACTTCATTCATATCTATCTCTTTTTCAAGTTTATCTCTCAGTTGGTCACTTAAGGTTGGAGTTAAAACATTGTTCAATTGATCATCATTTTCATACTGTATATTTGAAGCATAAAGGTTTTTATAAAATTCTTTAATTTCGTCTAAGATAGATTTCCAGTCAGTAATTTCCTCATTTTTATCTGTACTAATTCTATTTATTGATTTGCTGATATAATTCCTATTTTCTAAGTGACAAAAATATTTTGTTGGTTTTTCTCCTTCTTCATACCATAAAATCTTATTTCTGAGTAGAATACCTCTTGTCTCTTCTTCTTGTATCTGTTGTAATTCCATTTTCAATTTTGTTAAATCAGATATGAGGGTTTCATCAATATTTTGAAAGTCTTTCCTTATATTGTCTTCACAGTCCTAAATTTTGGTTTCTAATTCAGTTGTCTTATCTTTTCTTTCTTTTTTAAGAAATGATGAAAAAGAAATTGACTTTCCTCTGACTTTCATGAGAAGTGTTTCCTAGAATAGGCTATCATACATTTTCAGTTTAACATCAGCATAATCAAGATTATCCTCAAAATAAGTTTCAGTATCTGAGTATTCCTAAATTGTATCTCTCAATATTGATCTAACTAAGTCAGGATATTCAGGATGTAAAAGTAAGGAAGTATTGAATTTCCAATAACCCCTACCTCTACCTTGATAAATGGAGTTGGAAAAAGAAAAGCTAATAGCTGAGTGGTCTGTTTTATAACCAGGAAGGATATCTGAGTCAAATGAATATATTTACTAGGTCTTGTGAAATTAAAAAAAAATCCAGTCTTGCTTGTTGTCTAGGTTTTCTTCTCCACCATGTATATTTTTTTAAGTCAGGATGTAATTCTCTCCAGATGTCAATAAGGTCAAGGGATTCCATTTTGTCTAAGACAATATCTCTGGCTTGAGGATTGTTAATGTTTTTTGTAGTTTTTTCAAATCAAAGGAAGGATCAATCACCAAATTCCAATCTCCAACAATAGCTAAAGATTCATTTTCAAAATTAGAAATATTTTCAAAAAGTTTTATATAAAAATTTGGATCATCATCATTTGGTCCATAGAGGCTTGTAAGTGTAAATCTTTTGTCTTCTACAGTAATATCAGCAATAATATAGTTGCCATTTATATCTTCTGTGGATTTTAAAATCAATATCATTATTGAAGAGTATAGCAACCCCTCTAGAGTTGGATTTAATACTGTTTACAAACAATCCAATTCACATGTATACCAAATATATGACACGTTCATTGCTGATCGTCTGTTTTTTAGGATATGCACACTTGAGTTACTCATGTCCTTATTACAGTCCAGCTTTATATATGAGTTTATAGTGTAAGCCCAAGTGAATAACGCTATATTTTACTTTATATATGTCCTCTTAAGACATGTAGGGTGTCCCTTCGCCAGCACGATCAGGGATTTTCATCAATGCCGACTGTCCTCCAAGCCTCACTTGGGCTTTTTCTTATCTGTAAGGCTAATGTCTATGCCCCTCTCCTGGATCCTGGTCTGGATCTTGTAGGTTTGTCGCAACTCGTAAGCACGGTTTGCCAGGCGACCCCTCTGTTTCTTTAGTATTACTGGGAGATCTCTGCGAATTGTGATCCGGTTCTCTTTAAGGGAAGCCCATCTTTTGAAAAATGCATTAAGCACTTTCTGCCGATCTTCAAATCTGACAAATTTTACCACAATCGGTTTCGGCATATCTGGTCGAAAGTTAGCGGGATCGGTGCTCTTTCGTTGTAATCTGTGCACATTCACAAATTGTATGTCGTCAGCTTCCCCCACGCCGAGTAGACGAAATATCTCCCTTGAGGAAGTGCCTGGGTCCCGGTCGTCGGGCACCCCATAGATGAGGAGATTAGATTTCCGTGAATAAAGTTCCTGTGTAATAAAACGCTTTTCGAATTCTGTTTTTATTTCTCTGATCTCCTTCTTCATTCTCTCTATCTCACCTGTGTTGAGCACTATCTGTTCGGCGTTATGTTGCTAAAATATCGGAGGTTTTCTCTTGCAATTCCTTTACTTCAGAATTCACAATGTCGATCATACTTGTTATCTCAGAGGTTTGTTTCTTCAGAGCTGCAACTATAAAATGTTTAAGGTCTGCCTTGTCATCGGTAGCTCCCGTGTAAGCAATGGCAACCATACCCGGCGGCGTGCTTACCTTGTTGGGTGGACTTTCTGCTTCATGGAAGGCCTGGGAAGGCACGATATCCTCTGATTTATCTCCGTCTGTGTTACCGTGATGTCCTGATACAATTTTACCTTTATACCCCCTTTTTTTGCTGGACATTTTGCTGTTTTGTGTGGGCTGAGCGAGAGCGTACAATTTAGCGTGTTACCATTAGGACAGCGCCACCTAGCCTAGAAGATAGCAAACTGTTAATCAACTTTTAATATATGTTTCCTTAACTCAAGTGGTTCAAGAATATGGTAATTGTAAAGATTTCAAAAAGGGTACTGGGACTAAACCAGGAGGGATGATATGGGTTTGTCTGGATCCTACTTGAAAATGAAACCAAGTACAAGAGAAATGGGGAAACAAGTTACAAAGTGTAATTCCCATGTGTGATTCAAGTCAAGTCCAGAAATGAAATTATATCTCCTCCACGAGTTTGCAAAGCAAAAGCCCTCGTATTTAAAAAAAAAATCGATAAAGGAAAACACAAACAGTATAATGGCAAATTTTCTCATATCACTGTGATTTCTGACGATGAACTCCCGGGAGATGCACTCTTTGTCTATGATGGTGGTCACCTTCTCCGTTGTCTTTCCTGACCTGTTGATGTTACATGGTCAGAACTGTGACCGTTATATATTGCACCTAATCATTATGTGGTTCAGAACCCATAGTATTGTTTGATGGATATGATAATATCCCATGTGCAAACAGTTTTTTTAGAGCATGAATATCTAATGTTTGCACATGCAGCTTCGGGGTGTGACACTATCTCAACTCTCTACAATCAAGGAAAGAAGAAAGCTCTAGCCCTCCTGTTGGACAATGCTCAAAACTGGGATTCTTTGGATATGTTCGATCAGCATGGAAGTTCCCAGGATGACATACTTGTGTTTGAGAAACACTCCTCTTGCAACTCTATGTCTCTGGACAACCATCGATGCAAAAAGTATTTCAAATCAGTCCATCCATAGAGCTAGATTATCATCCACTTTCAAATTGGAATCACTCCCTCAAACTTCTTCAGAGCATACCTCACATAGACAGACATGTAGCAAAAGCAATGAAGTTGTAAAAGTTATGAAGATTTTTTCTTTTGGATGCAAGACACGCAGTGTGGTTACTAATAAACTTGTTTTAAAGCTAGGTTCAATCCTGTGTACTGGATGTCATGGAAACTGCACCAGTCTTTGATTTAAGTGACTTGCTGTGAATACATGATATATGTATTTGGCAACCATTATAGTCATTATTACACTACATTTCCTTTCTACAATAATTAGTTGCACATTTCTGAAAAGGATTATAGCCTTTCTTTTGATACACTACATGCCATGATTGGCACAAATGTATTATACAAGTCGATGATCCAGCAAATCCCCGTCCAAAACGGCCGCCATTTGGAGAATGCCACCAGCTGGAATATGCAAGTAAGCAACTTTATAACTGAAACTTCTTAATGCACAAATGTATTTATAAATGTTTTAATCATCAATACACGTAATATGATTTTAATGTATCATCATTACTCATTATGAGCATGGTTTGGGTTTGGAAATTATGTTTTAAAATAGTAAATCGAAAAAAGGTATTGAAGACATTTTCAAAACCCAATAATGGATAAACTAATCACCCTATACGGAAAAAACTATTAAGTTTTGGAATGCACTTGAAGAAAGCTTTCATTTGATATATGACATGACACGATAAACTTAAAAATAAAAATAATGATTTAATTTACCAAAACTCCGGCGGCCATTTTGAAAAAGCCACTAGCTAGAATTTGCAGAACTTTGTGCCATTGATATAAGCACAATATTTTTAAGGTATTCAGAGAAAATCAGCTTTCTACTATTTTTTTCCACCTCATGTCTAATGGTCCTGGCGTACAAGTGCAAACGGAGCAAGTACACAAGTCTTGGATGACAGAATATCACCCATACACGTTAACAGTGCTTGAAGTATAAACAGACTTTATGTGCCACCACAACTGATCATACTAATAGACAGACCGAACGTGGATGTTTAATCAAAACTACAATTAAAAAGACTAGTATACATGGAATACTATCTCGATTTATTTTGACTGACGATGGACATGACTCTGTAATGGCATAATTACAAGGATATCATCATATGAAAAATAGAATATATGTCAATTCTGGACACATACCATGTTGGCGCCACTCGTGAAACAATAAACTTTCTACTTCACAAGATGAGATTAGTATTAGATGGATTACGTATTAGTCAAGAAAACACACATTTCCTCTATTTATACACCCTGGAGGCTTTGAGTTATTTCCCAGTAATAACATTCAGAGATCTTTGGAAGGAGACCGTTCAGAAGATAGAGATACGCTCGTATCATGTCGTTTATTGAATTGTGATCTCACTTGAACAGAAAGTAAGATAAAAGTGATTTCGTTTCTTTAAATAATTACATAATGTTATGTTAAAGTCGATGTTAACTAGGAATGACATTGTTTATATTAAATGTATGGTCCAGCTATGCACACGACCAAATATAGGATACCCCGACAATAAAACACAGGCGGTCAATGAAACCGACAGCATGCTTTATAGTAATAGTAATAGTCAATTTGTATAGCACTTTATCCACTTTATCCACTTTACTAATAGCGTGCTCAAAGCGCTTGGGTTGTTTTGACTATGAAAAAGCAGCCAAGAATAAGTGTGTTTTTAGAGTCTTTTGGTAGGCCATGTAGCAATGGATCTGATGTATTTCGATGGGAAGCTTGTTCCATTCCACCGCAGCAGAGTAGGCAAGCTTCACTATGGGTACTTGAAGCAGCATCTGCTGCTCAGAGCGGAGAGATCTACATGGCTGATCACACTTTACATAGATATAATGGATATGAATTGGCAGTGTTACTAAGACACCAGTGAGCAATAAACAGCACTTTGAATGTGATTATTTGTCGGTGAGGGAGCACATGAAGCTGTCTGTATCCGTTGTAATCTATCAAGATGAATTTTTGGACAATTAATGAGCAAGCTGTTACACTAATCAAGTTTTGATATGACTATATGATATGATATTTTGCAGCATCTTTGTCGAGGCAATGTCGAATTTTGCCAATGTTTCTGAGATGAAAGTAGGATGTTTTGCACACTGGGTGACTGATGTGTTTTTCCATAGAGAGTTCTGAGTCCAAGAATACACCCAGGTCTCGAACTGATGACGATAGTGAGATCACAGCACTGTCAATCACAACAGAATCGATGGAGCATTGCTGTAGCCTTTTGGACGGACCTACCAATATAGCCTCTGTCTTGTCTGGTTTTAGCTTGAACATATTGAAACCCATCCAGTTATTGATGTCTGAGCAGCAGGCAGATATGGTTGTGGTTGAGTCTTGTGCACATGACGGATCTGGCTTCATGAAGGACATCAGTTGAGTATCATCAGCGAAACAGTGGTATGGAGCATCATGCTGAGAGGTAGTGTTGCTGATTGGTCTGGCATATGAGGTGAACAACTTCAGCCGAGGACAGACCACACGTGATTTTGACAGGGGTAGAGGTGACATCATTTACAATCACAATAAAACATGATCGTGATTTTACACCTCAGTTGGACGTCGCTTAGCAATGACCTCATATTTTACGTCATTTTGATTGTTCACTGCTAGTGAATGGGTTCTACGACGGGAGGCATTAATATTTTTAAAAAATAAAAGCGTGTAACTGTGAAGGGCATCTCATATAAGAAATAGAAAACGAGTTGGCGTGCTTTATGGTCGAAAAAATCATAGCATCTGCGCCCTTCGTGTTTTATGCTCTCAGCTATGTTTTATTCTACGATAAAAGCACAACGAAATTAAATAATCAATGTATCAGTAATTTATCTCTATATTCTAATTTAATCGAATAATAAAAAAACATACATAATGAGACGAAAAAAATAATAAAAGAGAAAAAGATATGAAGAAATGTCTATCACAAAAAGTAAGTAACATAGCATTAATTAATGAGACATCGACACATTAAATATGTTGATAGACATACCGGACAGTTGCTATACACTTAAATTTGCGCAGAGTTCCGCTTTCAGCTTTGAACATTGAACCTTGTAAACAATGGTTTTGAGTTTGTATTTTACATTTTTTTCTCAAACCATGATTTTTCGGTGTTTCATGCTCCAAGAAACATGACAAATCCAGGTCACATTGTGGACTCTAAAAAAAGAAAAAAAAGTGAAATATCATTTCAGCTTGGAAATTAGAACAATTTTCTTTTGTAGTGTGAATTAATTTCTATTGATTTGACAAGCGCACTAAATATGTGAACAATTACGGATCTAATAAAAATGAAGCTCAGTAACTATTGATAAATATACATAAGACGGTTCCCATTTGTCGTGGGATATGTCGGACTCTGCATGTTTTTATTTCACTGGGAAAACAAATGATATTTAATCATTTACTCCTATTTAATCCCGGAGTAAATATCATCTTTAGTCTTATTTAATCCCGGAGTAAATATCATATTTAGTCATATTTAATCCGGAGTAAATATTTGTAAATATTTGTAAATATTTGTAAAGTTTTGTAAATATGTTATTTAATTCAGATTAAATGTTTGTAAAAATGTTATTTAATTCAGATTAAATGTTTGTAAATATCATCTTTAATTAAGATAAAATATTTGTAAATATCATCTTTAATCAAGATTAAATGTTTGTTTATATCATGTTTATATGAGATTCAATATTTGCAAATATAATTTTAAATGATATTAAATATATTGTCTTTAAACGGAATGTAGCACGCCGTTCTTACGGAAATAAAGAGCTCTATAACGGGAAGGAAGTGTAAGCAGTGGCTTAATAATACTGTCCATCAATGAAAAGAGTTGTTAAATAAATAAACTTGATTCGTTTAAGCAATGAAACACTCCCTAAATTGGATTATGTCAAGGTGTAAAAAAAGTAAATATTTATCATGTCTTTGGAGGGAATTTACAAGTCGAATACATAAAAATCAATATTTTATCATAAGTTTTTATATATCGGAGTAAATGATCACTACCGGATAAAAGACTCAAATTTACTTTAAATGCGATCTCTCCTGTCATAAGTATATGAAACATTCATTGAGTTACTTATTAATTCAAGAAAATAAAAGTTGTATCCATAATCACGGATAGACGGACAAGACAAGACTATATATCTCACAGTATTGCATGCCGGTGGGATAAAATAATATTTTTACTTGCCAAAACATGAAGCCCGCAAATATGATAACATTTTATGAAATAGACAATTTCAGTAGCAAGCAATTGCATTTTGGAACAAATTAATATTTTCCCTGGTAAAAATGTCAATCATCAGAAGACCGTCTAAGCCATCAATATGATATAATACTATTTACGATGTTGATTTAGCTGTTTACACTGTGAATGTCCCGTTTTTCAAGGTTAATCAAAGACTTTGAAAAGGAGGCTCTCTTAAAATTCCATTTCTTACAGTCCCTTTTCAATATTTGATAAAATGGTGATATCTTCAGAATACATACTTTTTTCAGAGTTTGAGTGTAAGACTATCATGTACTCAACCGCAAAAGAAATGTCACCAGCCCCTAAATATTGCTGTCTGAGAAAGTAGATTTTGAATGTTTATGATGGACACATATATATTGAAGAAGTAGTAACAAATTCATACGTTAGAGAATGATACTTTTCTTTTAATGTCAGTTCAAATACAGTTGCAGTGTTGAAATCGCTTTTTCAAAATGTTTTGGGGCCAGAGTATTTGGCATTTAAAATGTAGAAACTACATAAAATGCAATAAAATATGGTGTCGACATGAATAACCTTCTTGAACTTAAATTTGTTGACCCGTCTTTACTGTAGGATGTCATAAAAATGCCCAAAAAAAAACCTTTGAACTCTCCTATCTCATCTAGTTAAGGATATTCGAAAACGTGGAGTTTGAGAATTGCCAATTGTTAAAAGAGTGTTTCTCAGAAATATGCATAGATAATGTTTTAAAAGTTCAGGTTTAGTTAAGTTTTCCTTCTGAAGACATGATGTATCTCTGTTTCAGTCGTGAGTATCACTCGTGGAAGGAATTATCTTGTATATTGTAGGGTGACGTTTCTTTTGCGATTGAGTACAGAATACACCAGCTAAATTTTACTATTCAGTGTATAGACAATTAAATCCCGACGAACATCCTGTTAAGTGACTGCGTAAGCTATGTAAGGGAAAGCATGGGAGTAAGTGACACCTGAACACACAGTTGTGCAGATGTTTATCTATAACATAGTCTTCATATTTTCCAAACATATACATGCAAAGAACGAAAGTGTTTCCTTTAGTTCAACCTGGTTACAATACAATAGCAGGTGACATTATATTAAGGGTATACTATTTAACATTACAAGGATCAAACATATCAGTAAAGAAACAATATTATTGATTGCTACCGTGCTAAACCAGATTTGCTGTTATGAAGTGGACCATAAATGAGTGACTTACAGTAAAAACTGTAACTACTGACCTGCCTAATTATGATCACTCAAGCCTCCTAAAAGCAATCAGTATTTAGCCTGCTGTGATTTATGCAAAATGACAGACAGGAATATAATGTATGCCGATGCAATCGCTAGTTAAAAGTTTAATTTATGTTACCTTCCTTTCATGTTGAGACATTTACGTTAAGAATATATTATTTTCAGAAATAGTTAAAACATCCAAATGAATAAGAAGAAATGTGCTCTAAACTGCTGTTTTATTAAAAGAACAATCATTTTTTCAAACAAAAATTACACATGTTACACAGAATGGAATTAAATGACATACAAATGTAAATGTCTAAAAATAATCTAGCGACACTTCATCGCTGATTACTAACTCATAATATTACAACACACAACATAATTTGAAACATTTTTCGTTAATCAAGGAATCAAATGCTCTTTTCAAGGGTCAATACTCTAAATACACAGGTCCGATTGGTCCCAAAAAGCACATGCGTAACACCTATGTATATCCAAAGCAAGTGTAAATTTAAGTTTCAGAAAGATTGATCAAAAACTGTGGGAGGAGTTGATTTCAGAACATTTTTCAAGACGGGCGGACAGACGGATTCGCGCCACGACATAGTCCCCTTTGGGTTTCACCCGGGGGTTATGAACTGTACTTGTGCAACAATGTACAGGTTGAATGTGAGAGTTTGTGTATATGTGTCCATGTTTGTTAACAATTATTTGTGTGTGAAGAAATAATTCATTGTAAAATCCATAATTTATGTATGTTATTAAGGTGATTAGGAAGTGTGAGGTGTGTGGGTGCACGGACAGATGGTGGTTGAATTTAAGAGTGGTTATCTTATTTTATTTTCATTTGTATATTTCATACATATAAATTTATATTTATCTTGTATAGCCTTCTGTTCTGGTGGCTCATATATTTTATTGAATCAAATGTATGTACCTGTCTGTCTGTCTGTCTGTCTGTCTGTCTGTCTGTCTCTCGAATTTGCTCCGGCTCGTTAACAAGGGTGAGAATGACCGACGGTTAAGAAGGCATAAGCCGAATACACAAAAACATTAGAGAATGCACACTTGAGTATTCAGAACCTCTTTAGGTTATAAACGTTGCAAGATTGACGATTGCCTAAACTAAAGGAGTGTTTTTGGTGTAATGCATTAAATCCTAGGTGGAATGCGTTTTGAGACTTTTACTAAGCTGTATGACTCCATGGTGTGGTGAACTATTGATTACGGTTCTGCTATATGGGGGACTTACACAATTCCAGCAATTAACACCGTCCATAACCGTGCAATGAGATTTTTATGGGGGTAAGAAAGTTTACGCCTACCAGTGGAGTTGCGGGAGACATGGGTTGGGTACCCCTGGTTGTACGGCAATGGAAAAGTGCATGTCGAGTCTACAAGAAGATGTGTGGAATCAACCAAGACAGGTTATGTTTCAAGGTTTTTAAATGGGCCAATGCGAAAGCTGAACAGAACCGGCGAAACTGGAATCTCCGTATTCAGAATAAGATGCGCAGTATGAAACTAGAACATTTTATTCCTATTGGGAACTCTTTTACATATTGCTTTTATAACATCCGAGGTAACCAAAAGAATATTCCAAAGTTTTAAGGAAGAATGGCGAGCGAGCGTGGAGAGTCCAAACAGCAAGCATGGATACGGTGGAAACAAATTACGGTTATATAGCACTTTTAAGTTTTCTTATGGAGTCGAGTCTTATCTGCAGAGTTCTCTCCCCCTTTCCTGTCGTCGTGCCCTGGCACAGTTTAGATGCGGTGTTGCCCCTCTGCGGGTGGAGACAGGGAGATATACGAATTTACCTTTAGCTGAGAGAGTGTGTTTTAACTGTAATCAGTGTGTGGAAGATGAATGTCATGTGTTATTGCAATGTCCTGTGTATGTTGATCTTAGAGCGGTTCTTTTATCAAAATGTATCAACATCTGTGATAGTTTTAACTGTTTAAGCGCCTGTGCCAAAGTCTCGTTTATATTGTCCAATCCTTTTATTGTACTTTTATCAGCCAAAATCTGCAAACGTATTTTAGAAAGAAGAAAGAATATTTTATATGATAACTCGTAATATATCTTATGTGTCTTAATGTTATTTTGTATATACACCAACTTAATGTGTCTCTCGTAACCCTCAATGGGTGGCTCGTCAATATCTTATCGACATCGATGACATTTATTGAATTGCTTGTTTTCATAGGATACATATTGGCTATCAGCTCGTGTAACATACATCTTAGTTTCACAGAATTGCAATTTTTACTGGCATATAGCACAGGTATTATTTACAGTATTGGTTAACAAGAGGTTACAGCTATGAATTGTGGGGTTTCCGGTGTACTTAAAAGATAAATTCTTTTTTCTAAAATTACTATAGGCGTTACATACAATGAGAAAAGGATATTCATATACAGTGTTACAATTTTTTCAATCCCTTTGACTCATAGGAAACTTATAGTATATTTCTCGTTAGCGCATTATTTTCACAATAACCCCCCCCCCCCCCCCCCCCCCCCCCAAATCAATTAAGGAGACTGCCAAACCGGGGACAACCGTTCCAGCTCATTAACGAGGTGTGCAATTTGACTGATAAAGATTGAAATACCAAAGGGGTCAAATATCAAATACACAGAGGTTCAGAATACACCTGTGTATTGAAGGTCGCCATAGTCATTCATGTTGCTTTTATTGCCTGACAAACACATCTTGTTTTCTATACAACAATATATTCGGCGTATGGTATAGAACAAAAACAGATGCACTCACCATGAGCAAAGAGTAACAATACAGATGCGAAATTACATGTTGATGTTTATTATAGTGATTTTTCTGTGTACCATTATAGACTGGAATAGAGTATATTTCATAAAATCTGATGTGCCAAAATACCATATGTGATGATTTGAGTTCACATAATCTCACTCGACTTGAATATATACCCCAAAAGGCAACATATTTCACAATTACTTAAAGTTGAGTTACGTTTTCACATATGTACATGAAGCCGCATTTGTGCACCCATTTTACGTATCTATAGGACCCACTAGAAAACCAACTGTGTCTTCTTTAGATAAGTTTCCAAAATTACATTGGTTTGCGCGCACGCCTGTCTTGGTGCATTGTAGTTATTCTCACTATACTGAATGGGGGAAAATAGTTATTTTCAGTAGCTGTCAGTTGTGCTCGATTAAATCATCGATGATAACATTTGACATATGGGAACAACAAACTCAATGTAGAGAATCTAGGGAGGTTTAGACATAATAACACATTAATACAACAGCATTTATTCCAGAGTTGTTGATATATCGACATGAAAATATACCTGACAGAAATCATGGGTACACAGAGCAACAGTAGATGGCGTTTACCACTGCGCTACCCCGCCCGTTATTTAAACAAAAATAAGTCATTTGTTCAAATCATAAACATCTATAAAAAAAAATTGTTACCTTTAGTTTTACTTTTTTACAATATCTGTTTTACTGCCAGAAAATGATTTTATATTTTACATTTTATTGGGATATCTGTGTCTCTTATGTATGTACATTGATACTCAAATATATAGCATTAACTTTCCATGTTTGTATATCATCCAGTCTCTCATAACCCTAAAATGTGGTTGTATATCTATATATATATTTGTTATGTGAGGTGAGACCTTAACCGTCTGTCTGTGTATCTGAACAGAATATCTTAATTAAAGAGTTGTGATCATCACGGCCGTGCACAGCGTGTATTGAGTTGTGTAATGCCAGTGAATCTCATTTGGCTGCCGCTAATTAGGGGTAATAAATTAATTTCGGTTTAGCTTTGCATTGTCAGACAAAGGCGTTATTTGTGTAACGGCATGTATATTCCATTACATTCAAGAACTGAATTTTGATGACATGTTACTTAGGAGAAATAATTGTGTTTTGTCATCATTGAACCATGTTTTAGTTATACCCTCTAGATAATTCCGAATATTCTGTTAGTATCTCACCATAGCATGTGTATTATGCAGCAAATATTTTAAAAAGGGGGACGTGAAGTGATTTGGAGTTTAACGCCCCTCTCAAGAGTATTTCACGGCTGCTAGTATTATGGCAGGGAGAAAGCCCGCGAACCATGGTACTACGCTGAAATTCAGTGTAGCATTACACCCAAACCTCACTGCATATAGAACAGTTCTCTACTGCAGACAAAGCTGCTGTGATCTTGGCTGGGTTTGAACTCCGGATCCGAAGCCGAAGGCGTTTACCACCCGCTACCCGCCCCTTATTTTAAAATACAAATTACATGTTGATTTGATCTTGAAATTATGTCATTTGTTCAAATCATTAACATTTATAACAAGAAAGGTTTTACCTTTAGTTTTACTTTTTTACAATATCTGTTTTACTGCCAGAAACTGAGTTTATATTTTGCATTTTATTTGGATAGATGTATCTCTTATGTAAGTACATTTATACTCAAATAGATAACATTAACTTTCCATGTTTATATTTTATCCAATCTCTCAAAACCCAAAAAGATGGTTGTATATCTATATATATTTGTTATGTGAGGTGAAACCTATGCCTGTGTGTCTGAACAGAATATCTTAATTAAAGAGTTGTGATCATCACGGCCCGTGCACAGCGGGTATTGGGTTGTGTAATGCCAGTGAATCTCATTTGGCTGCCGCTAATTAGGGGTAATAAATTAATTTCGGTTTAGCTTTGCATTGTCAGACGAAGGCGTTATTTGTTCAACGGCATGTATATTCCAATACAGTCAAGAACTGATGACATTTTACGCAGGAGAGATAATTGTGTTTTGTCACCATGATTTAATTGTACCCTCCCGCCATTTTGTATGTATAACGACACCAGACTGGGTGGCGCCAATTTGATTACCTAGGGGTATCAAGATTTAATCTACAATTATGACGAACAATACCTATGTCTACGCAACATGTGATTGTGAAAATTTGCCTTTATCACGTTTTGTTCTTTTTAGTTGAATGAATTCAAATCACATGTATTCAATGGTAAGTGCATTGTAAATATATAATGCCAATATTATTACTTCAAACATAATTGATATATTATAATAAACAGAGCATCCTGGAAAATATTATTTGTAAATCTAATTCATTGAGAACCTTATATGTTGTTAAATAATGGTCTCTCATAATTAGCTGTGCATACGATTCTAGACGTTTAAAATGCATTATTCTAGTCCAATCTGATAGGATTTAAACACACGCTTTACATTATTTCCGGTTTGTAGCATTAAGAAGTACCCTTAGTTGGCTTGAATAATAGGTTTATTTAATGGATAATGACACTAGTTATGATGATACTGAATATTTCTATAAACTCAGGGCTACTTGGCTTGGCTGCTAACAGAGCATAATAAGGTTAACAAGAGTTACATATATTGACAATAAGTGTACAACTTAACACGTGGTGACAGCATATGGATAGTTTGATCTACTTAGCGATATTTTCTGTTTGAAATAAAGTATTAATATTAAATATTGAAGGCTATACGATGAACGTTTTTAAAATAAATTGTTAAAGTGTGGTGATGGTATAAACCAAAATATGAGAAAGATATTTGTCAAGATCATATATTTCCCTTTATCATTATTTTAAGCTGAATCAATATAACCCATCATTTTTAACGAGGAATAGTTAAACTACACCGGTATGTAGGTAAGTGAGTTCACAATACATTAAGGTAATATTAATCTCACTGGATATTAGATGCTATACAAATGCATTAGAATGTCTAGCTTCCAAAGACAAGAAAACGGTACGCACCAGTAAACCTGTTTTATACAATCTTGAAAGCAAAAAGATTTTGCCTATCATCTTGGAGTATTTTTTATTCCAAAATCGTATAACAAATCAGTTCTCTTTCACACTTAATAGTGTAGATATCGCATTCGGTGTGACACCTACCATGCTATTACATTGAGTAGTGAAACGTCCTGAGTTAAAGTCCAGTGATGAAGGTGCTGTGATGGGAGGTTACCGGCTGTCATGTATAGCGTTATAGAATTTCATTGAAGTGCGATAAGTAATCAATCGTCATGAGTTTCATAACTACCTGTCGCAAATGGAATAGTATACTCAAATAGTACACTTATATCAACATCTTATTACATTCAATGCAACAGGTACTGAATATGTATTTTAAAATATTTGTTAAAACTTTGTATATGAACTATATGGTATGTGAATAAACTTCTCTCAAATAAATTGCCACACAATCATGGAATATATATTGAATATCTGTCGCAAGTCGTGTCATACTCAAAAGGACATTAAATCAGCTTGTCACACATCCTTACATCCTATGCATCATGTAAAGAATGTATGCTAAGATCACATCTTTGTTTATGAACTATATGGTATGTGAGTAAACCTAGTATCTTGTGAATATATGTGGCACATGCTGTAATACTCATAGAGCACAATTAAATCAACTCTTTATATTAATACTTTCACTTACATGCAATGCCTATATATATGTCGCACATGATGTAATACTCATATAGCACAATTAAATCGACTCTTTATATTAATACTTTCACTTACATGCTATGCCTATATATATGTCGCACATGGTGTAATACTCATAGAGCACAATTAAATCAACTCTTTATATTAATACTTTCACTTACATGCTATGCCTATATATATATATATATATATATATATATATATATATATATATATATATATATATATAGACCAAGACCCCACGCCATTAGAGCGTAGATTTTGTAGAATGTGGAAACTGAAGTTCATTTTACTTCAGAATTCCTCTTTTACAACGACCTCAGAAGTACTTTAATCAAGATGTTTATAATGTAACGGGGCCTTTAGATCTTTTTATCAAAATGTTAACGGAAAATAGCCCCAAACGCATAAATGCATCTGTACAACCACAAGAAATATGGTTTATAGATGGAAATTATTTTTATCATTCTATCTATTTACTTGCTTATTTAATTACTATTATAAACCCGTATCATTGCTATTTTACCTACCTATATTTACGAATATGTTGTACACTGTTTTATCTTGTAAAGTGTCCCATTAGCCAAAACTTGGCTCGTTGTTTAATTTATAGTTGATGTATTTTATACATGCTTTTTACAATGTATATTTAACTTGTGACATTATGATAAAATATATCTGTCTGTCTGCCTGTCTATATCTATCATAACTGTGTATCTGAACTGCTATATCGAATCACAAAGTGATTACAATGTTACAATATGGCATTAATGAACAATGTTTAACAATCAAATAGCAATCTATATAATCAAAACGTTATGGTTCCTTATATGTCCCCGTCACCTTGCTAAATGTTGCTATCGCAGTTGAATTCTGTAATATTTTCAGCTTTTTCTGACTGGCAAAAAATGTAAAACTGCTGTAAATGGTAACTAATAAAGTGATTTGGTTCACCAAATGCCAAACAATAGATCCATCTATATTCATTTGTATGTAAGTAGATATTTTCATGAGATGATACTTATAATATCTGTATAAGTTACTAAATCATGTTAGTCATTATGCCGAATTGATCATATTTTCATCAAAGGTAATTTTTTCCATTAAAGACATTTTTATCATCAAAGTAATTTTATTTTTTTTACCAAATCAATTTCTTCACCAAAGTAAATTTTTCATTAAAGACAATTTATTATCAAAAACAATTTGTTCATCAAATTAAATTTTTAAATTAACAACATTTATGTTATCAAAGTAATTTTTTCCATCAAAGTCAATCTTTTCATCAAAGTCATTTTTATCATCAAAGTTAACTTTTTCATCAGAGTAATTTTTCTCATTAAAATCAATTATTTCATCAAAGTCAAATTCTTCATCAAAGTAATTTCTTTCTTTTAAGTAAAATATACCATCAAAGTAACATTTTTCAACAAAGTCTTTTTTTTCCATCAAAGTAATTTTTTTTCATTGAAGTAATTTTTTTTCATCAAAGTAACTTTTTTCATCAAAATGTATTCCTTATTTAGGTAACTTTTTGCAATTAATATTAATTTATCCATTAAAGTAAATTTTTTCATCAAAATCTTTTTTCCCATCAAAGTCAAAATTTCATACATATCATTTTTGTCTTCATCAAAGTCATATTCTCCATTCAAGTCACTTTTTCTTTAAAAGCATTTCTTTTCATCAAAATAGTTTTTAATTAGAGTAATGTTTTGTTAGCAATGTTCAAAGCAACTTTTTTCAATAAAGTTACGTTTTGATGAAATTATTTTAATTTTATTACAACATGGTAAAAAACCTGTCTGAATATTTACAAAACTGTAATCTTATTTAATCACCTTTACAAATATTTAATCTCAGAGTAAATATGGAGTAAATATGGATTAAATGTGATATTTACTCCCCTTTACTCTGTTGTAAATTGTGTCTTTAATCTGGAGTAAAGGGGAGTAAAGGGGATTAAATGACATCTTTAATCCATATTTACTCCGGATTAAATAGGACTTTTTCATCCAGTGTTGTTTGATTTGCACGGTAATATGTAGTCAAGATTAGTGGGTAAATTGTGATAAAGATGTGCATTCTTCAAAACTTTATATTTATAGAAATAAAAATTAGAATCTTTTTCATCAGTTACTTTGATTAGTTATGAGCTTATTTCGTTTAATCAAAAACCTTTGATCTGAATAAGACAACAAAGCATTACCTCAATCACATGTTCCATGAAATCAGGGTTGAAGGTAAACAAGAGTCGACTGAGTGATCTATTTAGCTAAAGTCTCACTAACTACAGTCCAAGGGAGATAACCCCGACAAAAGTTTACTGCTGAAAGCCTATACTGCTGCTCCACTGCCTCAGATCAATGTTCACAGCATGGATGGTGTTATGAATTTGGTAGCGGTGTGCTACTTGTCGACAAAAGAGTGATCTCCCCTGATGTGACGAATAAATTATTCACGTTCCAACCACCACTGTGTCGTGTTGTCTATTGTGACAATTGTTGCTTAATGCCAACCGCGCTGAAATATTTATACTTAGAGCACAGTCAAATGCTTTCGTCCAATCATATGATTGTATTGTGGTCACGTGGAGTACATTTATATCCCGATAGATGCTCAATGTTGCAGAATAAAAACGTGCTTAAATCGTGCATGTTCGTGATTCAAGCACGACGCTTATGCTGTAGCACGACTCGTACGCTTTATATAAAATGTACGCCTCATGCAGCTCGGACAATTTAAGAAATTCAGTGCTCAAAGTGCTGATGATGATGTCAATGTCCCTAACATTTGCATATGAAAAAGAGAGAGTGAGAAATGTCAATGTTTTTCATGTTGTGTTCGAGAGAATGTTTCCCAAATTTGTTGACAATTCATTTGAAATATATTCATTTTAAGACATTAATGTGACGACTCAAGCATTTGACTGTGCTCTAAGATAGATAGATAACTCGCAGCAGTACATTATCGGGATATTAATGTAAGGGTTTGAGAGGGTTAGGCTCGTACATTTATATCCCGATAATGTACTGCTACTCGTCCTCTATCTATTACATAAATATTTATAAAAAGTCGTTCACACAGTCAAAATAAATCGAGATAGTATTCCATGTATACTAGTCTTTGTCATTGTAGTTTTGATTAAACATCCACGTTTGGTCTGTCTATTAGTATGAATCAGTTGTGGTGGCACATAACGTCTGTTAATACTTCAAGCCCTGTTAACGTGTATGGGTGATATTCTGTCATCCAGGACTTGTGTACTTGCTCTGTTTGCACTTGGTTAATACTTGGGAATTACACTTTGTAACTTGTTTCCCATTTCTCTTGTACGTAGTTCCATTTCCAAGTAGGATCCAGACAAACCCATATCATCCCTTTTGGTTTGGTCCCATAACCCTTTTTGAAATCTTTACACTTATCATATTCTTGAACCACTTGAGTTCAGAAGTATTTGGATGTTTTGCTTTAGAAGTAAGGAAAACTATATTAAAGGTTGATTAACATGTTGCTTAATACTTTTAGTTTCCAAATGTATGTTTCGTTCGAGTTTATCTTCACCCTTGAAAACATCAGCGTGTTCTTCAAGTAAATTGTCTGATATATGAACTGTAATTTCACTCGTGTACGTCTGTAATATGTGCTACAAGTTGCTTGTATTATATTTGAAATAGGCCGTACGTCTGAAGTACATTAAACATATTATTAATAATCCAACACTCATAACCATGATATTTTCATAATTATTATCAGTTAAAGAGCGGGTAAGGTCTGGAAACCTGAGGTTTACTAAAACAAAAAGTAATTCTATCATATCATTAGTCTTTGAAATTTTAACTCGGACAAGCATTTTCCAGGTAGAAATAGAAAGTTATCATAATTATCATCAACATGTATGTACGACCATAATCATATGAATGTGTCCCATCTGTCTCATCATGATTCCCTGTTTAGCTTCCCCTTGTATTCTATAGATTTTGGTGTGGAACTGACACATATTTGTTAAAGTCAAGTCATTGTACACAGAAGCATCTACAGTTGTGGACACGCTTACTTTGACTGCTTAATGATTCGTCTATTCAGATGTGAAAGGTGAATTAGGTTTTTCGCTCTGTTTTAAATAGGAATTACAGCTGAAACATTTCCATGTATCAATTCTTCTAGTTAAAATATGTGTTATGTCACATGCTCTTCAACTTGAAATACACATTCAAGAGCAGATGCATCATACTGCAACACGTTCTTTCTACTAGTATTTACCAAAGTACCAAACACAATTCTTCCATGTACAACAGAGTCATCTTAAGCACTAATGTCGTCAGCGATGTTCTGAAGTGATCAAATATCTCTCCATTTTGCTGAACATATACATATTATCGCTTTTGTGCCAATAGAATAAATCACTTTCTTTGAAATGTGACTCAATCCTAAATCATTCTCCCTATTAAAAGGAAACCAATGAAAAATGCTTAATGCATCAATACAATGTTACCGGTCTTGAAAGTAGGCTCTTTATTAACTATCCTGGGAAGTGGGAACTAATATAGGGGCAGAGCCTGAATCCATCCTTCATCTCTTCTTAAACGGTAGAATAAGCAAACAATTCTGGCAAAACGTATCGCACTGTATTGAACTTAACAGCTCTCACACAGGTGATATAAACCTTCAAGTTGACCTGATCCTTTGTCCTTGTTCATCTTTATTTCAAACTGATGATACTTTTCAATCCTGCTACTTACTAAATACCACATCTATAAATGAAAATTGCAAACAATTGCTGCATTTCAATAGAGAATTAAGATTTTTTTTAATATTCTAAAAAGGTTAATTTAATGACTTTTAGTTAGGAAATGGGCAATGCACAGTAATTCTATAAATAAATAAAAAGTACAGTCCATACCGTAATGTAGGTATGCAAGCCATTTTGCAAGGGTATGTATGGGGGTATGAATGATTGATTCCTTTTCTCCTGTTTTGTTCTTTCTTTGTTTTACTTCGTGTCTCGCCTCCTTTATTATTCTGCAAACTCTGAAATCATTCAATACAGGAATAAAAAAATCTTTTCTGGGAGCGGTGTTTTATTTCCTCCAAATTCTCATGACGCTTTTACAAATGGGTGCAATATTGTTTTTAAGGTTTATGTAAATGTTCGATTGGAAACAGGTTGGAGATGGCGTATATCTATGTTCTTGTGCAAGTCTCCAATGAAAAAGGTTATTGTGTATTTGAGTTGGCTGAGACAACATGATCAACATATGATCAACATGTCACAATTTTTTTTAAACGAAAGCTATACACAGTCATTTCCCACTGAACGAACAACACCGACAGTTTGTACTTTAAGGGTGGTGTCATCATCCAAATGTTGTTTCTCTTTTATTTCTGGACATGAAGTTGTTTTTTTCAATTATTTTATAATCGCTGGAATTCATGTCTCATTCTTACATGTCTAACGTGTTGCTGTCTTGCAGCCATAAACGTTTTACCTTCAAGATGTAACGTTTACCATCAAAACTCATTCTCTGTCTGCTTACATTGCTACTTCTGCATTCCCCTTTGACTGGGGACTTCAGTTCATGCATGTTGAGATCTCAGTATGAAATGCATATATTTCAGATTATGAACAATGTACTTGACTGTTGATGTTGTTTTGAATACAAATCCTGGGAATAAAAGAAATAGAATATGGAGATATGTGATGATTTTATTTTGTCCATTAAGGTAAAGTCAACAGCATTGTGGATAACTTTCTTAAAGACTAAAATCCCGACTGAAACGCGATATTCACTGACAGAGTGCTGACAATTCTCTGGCAAAAAACATAAAATACCATGTTGTTACACCAGTCCTTATTTTGTTTCATTGATTAACTCGGTTTCAGTTTCATCTCAACCCACTTCAAAGAGTAATTAGGACCATGCCAACTATACCAGGTTATCCCATCTCCATATTCCGTCTCGTTATACACCCCGTTCAGGTGCGAATTTGTACAGTAACCGTACCACCAACCACTCCTGTGGTGATCTGCACAGTTGCCTCCGCCCCAGGTATCATGATCTCGGAGCCTGGTGGTGAACATTTTACCATTGTGGAATCTGAGTGAATCCCCTGGAATAATAAACATTTCCATTTTCATGTTATCAAAGATGAACATGGCAATTGAATGTATTCATTCATTGCAAACATAAATGACAGGTGCGTAATTTTAGAAAAGATTTAACTGATGAAAAGTTCCAAGGATGATATATTCTTAAGATTACACACAAAATTAACTTTATTTTCACAAATAAGAAAACATAGCATTAAGATATTAAGATCTATTGAATTCTAATCTGCAATTGGTTCATTTGACTATTTTGTAAAATTGAGAACCAAAACAATCGTAATATGTTGTTCCTATATTAAACTAGAGCGATTCAAACATTGCATAAAAATAGTTTGCTTTTTACCTGCCAGCAACAAACGAAAATAGGGCGTGGCTTAGAGGGGTGGTGGGTAACCAGAAGTGACGTACGTGAAGGGACTGGATGTAAACGTCCGTTTACTATGTATAATAGCAATCACTGGGGGATCAGTCAGTCAATCTGTTACATCTACACTTTGCGACAATGACACACCACTGTTCTGTTGTAAATTGTTTGAGTAATACTGGTTATAAAGGTCGACTTTACGAGTTTCCCTCTGATGTCTCGCTTGATGGCAAATGAACCGATTTTGTTCGAGCGAAACGTTGTGCCAACCAATGTTCAGATCACTTCCAGGAAGATTGTTTTCTTTGCGCAGCGGCTAGGCAATCAGGCAAGGAATGTATTTTAATCGAAACAAATACTACAAATATTGTTTTCGCTTCACATGGTTATGTTTTGTTATGATTAAATAAGTAGATCAGCAAACCAACCAAGGACTTAGGTATCGCTCTCCAAGAAAACATACATGCGATTTATATCTATATGATTTTGTAAATAACGAAAGAACATATAATCAGTTTTATACATTGTAATGATTTTGAGTATTTCACAAACGAATAGCAACCTGCAATGTGTCCAATGATTAGAATCACGAACCTGTATTCATCATGAGCTTCATAATTCATGAATATAGTAGTATATCCTCAGAAATTAAACGATATGTTTTTCTTCAAATAAGTGCATCGACAAAGAAGTACCTACAGAAAAAAACTCTATCATCCTATTCCTAAATTCCATTGGTTGAATATCGTTCCTAACTTTCATTGGCTGACAATATCTAGACTGAATGTTGCTCTGATGTGTATTTCCTATTTTATGATCAGCATTGTGTCACCAAGACAGGATGTTTGACAATAAACATATATGACATGCTGGTCACCGACGTGCCAGTTGTTATATAATTGAACCGGTCCAGTAAACTTGTTACCTGTAAAAACATAAAGACACTGGGTCTCTTTGACTCTGTTCAGCTTAATTGTGCAAACTAATTTTCTGTAACAACACTTCTCCCTTTTGATCTGGAACAAAACCATCTACATGTATATGGTACCCCAAACTGAGAATCGTGTGTTGGAGCAACACGTAAAGGCTATCAACCCGTTTCGTTTTCATTTACGAGATGTGCAGTAAGATGCTAATGGTAACACAATTCTTTCATTCGATCTTGTTCGTTGTCTATAAATATGTATAATCAGTATGTATATGTGTGTTTAATGGAGCAATGTTAATTGAAATTTCACTGAACTTGTTGACCAATCCAGTTCATGTATTTATTCATGAAATAGTTTTTTTAATCCTATAGGAAGTGTAAATGTTTTGCATTACATTACATCATATATAGAATATTGTAATGGACAAACTTCAAATTACAATAATCTTTATATTAAATACACAATGTATAAGTCCGCAGTAATGTCTCTTTTGTTTGGATTTCTCTCTTATATGATCAGTTTAAAAGTTGGGAAAACGAGTGAATTAAGATTAGCGGCCATAATGAGATTCCTCCACGTACTTCACAGCTGGATACGCGTCAGTGATCACAGCTCCGCCCGCTTTCAATCTCGTCAGCCGGGCTTAATTAGCTGTATACAATAATTTACGGGCCGATTAAAAAAAAATTCAGGTCGTGTACTTGTCAAATTGAAACCCCTTCTCAAAGAATCCCGAAAGTGACACATGAGTATCCTTTAACTATGTGGACAATTGATTTAATTAGCTAGTGTGCCAATGAGTGTCTTCCCCATAACAGTTATGTTTGTGGTAAAATGTTTTATTATAGTATTGTCACATACATAATTAAACTCACGTGCAAAAGAAACGTCCCCACATTTTGAAAACAGTATAAAATGAAATATTGATGTCGGCGAAAGTAGATTTTGAATGTATTTGGTAGCCACATGATTTGTATAGAAGTATTCACAATTTCATCAGAGTATGCTTCTTTTATTTTTACATCTGTTCAAATACACATGAGGTGCTAAAATCACTTTTTAAAGATGTTTTTTGGCCACAATATTTGGTATTTAAGTTTAAAACATTGAAAAAGTAGAAAATTAATTAATGAAAGATATCCTCGACATAAATAACCTTCTTAAATTTAAATTTGTTGATGCGTCATTACTGTAGGACGTCACAAAACAAGCCAAGACTGGCTTTTTGAGGCTTCTATCTCGTCTAGTTAAGGAGATTCCAAAACGACCATTTCTTAAAACTTGTGATCCTCAGAGTTATGAATAGATAATGTTTTGCAAATTCATATTTAGTATTGTTAGGTTCTGAAGACATGATGTAACGCTGTTTCAGTCGCATTTATCGCACGTCGATTGAAATATCTTGTATTTTGTATGGGGACGTTTTTTTTGCACGTGAATTTAGTAATGTATTCTTTAAGGATATTGGCAACATGATATCATTAACATTTACTATCCTAATTAAGCGATAAATGAAGTTACATGAATGTAATTGGACAGACAAAGAAAGTATTCCGAAATTCTACTGATATCTCAAGACATTGTCAAATGTTATTGGTTGAGACACATATAGTATAGAAAGAATGACTCACAATATTGTATAGTAATGTGACTTTGACACCTTCAATAATATTGAAAATAATCTTACAGAAAAGACGCTAAATGTTATTAACAGGACAACACCTTTATTATAGCTCCAAATCTACAATGAACTAGTTCATGACATGTTGTATTTATTTTCTGTATTGATCACATGTAAATATGTTGTTACAGTTAAGACAAATCGGTGTTACTGGTAGGGCATTAACGAACAAGTTGAAAAGTATTTGTTGAAAGGAGGAAGTTAAAATGTAGTTTTGGTTAAAATGGCAATTGGATAACGTCTTCCCTTGCCTTGTACATATTTTTGGTAAAATGAAACAAATTAATTATTTCGAAGATTTGTTACATAATATAATACTGTGACAGGTTGACATTGCATAATATCTAAGAAATGTGTATATTGTTATCTTGAAACACTAGCGAATTATTTACAACGTTAAACCAAAGCATACTCATTTAAACAATGCAGTGACTAAATGATTGAGCAATCTAACTTGATGAACACTTTGAAATAACAAACTCTCCAAAGAACATGCTGAAACTCCATTTTAATAGTGGTACTAGCATAGCCTGCCAATGTAACTTCCAGTGACCCATTTCCTAAGCAATAAGAATCATCATGCTATATAAATGATTCACATCTTACTGTAAACACTGTATTTTAAGATACATCCATTGTGTTGCATACAATTTTATTTCACTTTAATACGTGCCAACAGGCGATATCTGCTGATTTCAGTTGAAATAATTTCACTCAATTTGCATATTCATCCCCAATGGTCAAATATACCATATTTACTACTTTCAAATTAAAATCAAGCAACATTATTATACATGTGCAGGAACAGAAACTACACGCCCCATGTAATTGCACAGTAGTTATAAGACCTATTAAACATTATCAACTCAAAGTTGTCTTATTGTCTGTTGTAAATAAGTTTCGAAAAATACGTTTGACTAATTGATGTGCGCCACAAGCGGTGCATTGTCCTGTTTTCGATCAGAAATCGACACTTTTAGCCTTACATCGCCGGTATACTGAGTCGACTATCATCAAAACAGCAATTTTCAATAAGAGTCAGTCCTTCTCGATAAAATAACACAATGTATAACGTTTGGCAAATGTGACCCAAACAACACAATGGATGTAACTTTAAAGGCTTACACACAACCCAATACCAACAGCATAGGAGTGGTATGAATATTTCATGTACGTTGTTTACAGTAAGGTGAGGGGGAATCCTTACGTTCTTGTGAACGGTACTGGTCCACAGGGTGGTTCATCATCAGTTACAGATGTATCGATAGCACTAGGAAGAATAATACTGTCACAGCATGATATCTCTCTTGAAATCGGGGGCGGGATAGCGCAGTGCTTAGCGCGTTCGGCTTCGGATAGAGAGGTCCGGGGTTCGAATCCTGCCAGGGGCACGGCAACTTTGTCCCCAGTAGAGAACTGTTCTTCACGCAGTAAAGTTTTTATTGCAATGCTACACTGAATTTCAGAGTAGTACCACCCATGATTCGCTTGTTCCAGCCGATGCTTGCAGGTTTCACCGCAATGCATAGCCACATGGCGTTGCGGGCTTTCTCCCTGCCATAATACTAGCAGCCGCGATATAAGTGAAATACTCGTGAAAGCGGCGTTAAAGCCCACCTCACCTCACCTCACCTGAGCGCTGCCATTTAACATTAAATCTAAATAAATCACTACTCTTCTACAACATATTCTATTGATATGTCAACACTTTTATTGCTTGATATCAGAATACCTAAAACATTCCATAAAATGATGACGAGAATAGTCAGAAGAAAATTTATAATTACAAGCAGGATTATCTACGAGACCAAGTTTATATAAATCATCGTTTTATTTGCTATTTGAATGTCTCAATTTAGTATGGATACCACATTAAAAATATAGTGGTGCTTTAATTATGTGCGCATATTGGGATTGAAAGGTTTTTATGGAGACTTAATCCATGGTCATGACGTCACTCTATTGTGTTTTCAGTTGATTATTATTTAGGTATCAACTGTTCATTGACTGAACTAGTCAGGAGGGATGTTAGGTTTAGACATTTTCAGTAATGGCTTTTTCGAGACTGATGTATTTTGTCTTAGTGTACATGAATAGGATCGTAAAATATCTAGTTAATTTTTGTAATGCATGAACCTGGATTCGAACATGCAATCCTTCGCTTGGTAGTCAGCGCTTCTAACTATAGGCCACAAGACGCTGTGAGAAACCTGAGGAAAGTTTGTCAGTAAGAATCCAACGTTCTATTCAACGCACGGAAGGCAGAGGTTCAGCTGTCAATCACTTCGCTTCGCATGGAAGTTTTGCGCTGCACGTGCGTGGAAGAATCCATTTCATGAGGGCCGCAGCTACTTGTACCATATCCGATGAATGAGCACCGAAATTTGCTAAATAATTGATTTTGGTATTCTATAATTGAAATGTATTGTTTCAAATCTAAAATAATCACAAATGCATGTTTCGTGAAGTCATACATGGATTAAGGTGGAGAATGCATTCGGGGCGCGTTGATTATTTTTAACGAATCCACAGCTCCTCATGCATTCTCCATTACATATTCTCGCATGTGTAATGGAAGGTAATTCCAAAGGTGTGAGCATGATGGGGGAAATGGTTGATTGTACTGATGTATGCGTGAATAGGACAAAGAGAGATCACGCATGCTTCTAAGGTTATGATAGTTCTAGATTCATCTGATTGGGGCATAAGGTTACATAAGCATTATTTTCGTATATTTTATAAAACAAGTGGTTGTCACTAAGGTGACATAATCCCCCGCCGCAAATTAATACTTCAAAATTGAAAAATAATGTCAAAATCAGCAAAATCGACTGTCAAACATGTCGGAAAAGTCAAAGCTCCACTGTGACCTAGAGTATAATGTCAAGGTCACCAAAATCTAATCAGCGCTTTGTCTACCCAAGGAGGTGCTTTGTGTAAGATATGATGGAATTCCTGTGAATGGTTCTGGAGATATCCCGCTGACAAGATTTACATGTACATTATCATGTTGAAAAAATCAGTTCCACTGTGACCTTGAGAATGATGTCAAGGTCACCAAAATCTAATCAGCCCGTCGTCTTCCCTAGGAGATGCTTTGTGTAAGATATGATGGAATCCCTGTGAATGGTTCTTGAGATATCCCGCTGACAAGAATTACATGTACATTAGCATGTAAAAAAATTCAAAGTTCCATTGTGACCTTGAGAATAATGTCAAGGTCACCAAAATCTAATCAGCCCATCGTCTTCTCTAGGAGGTGCTTTGTGTAAGATATGATGGAATTCCTGTGAATGGTTCTTGAGATATCCCGCTGACAAGAATTACATATACATTAGCATGTCGAAAAATTCGAAGTTCCACTGTGACCTTGAGAATAATGTCAAAGTCACCAAAATCTAATCAGCCCAGCGTCTTCCCTTGGAGGTGCTTTGTGTAAGATATGATGGAATTCCTGTGAATGGTTCTGGAGATATCCCGCTGACAAGATTTACATGTACATTAACATGTCGAAAAATTCAAAGTTCCGTAGTGACCTTGAAAATAATGTCAAGGTCACCAAAATCTAATCAGCCCAGCGTATTCCCTAGGAGATGCTTTGTGTAAGATATGATGGAATCCCTGTGAATGGTTCTGGAGATATCCCGCTGACAAGATTTACATGTACATTAACATGTCGAAAAATTCAAAGTTCCGTAGTGACCTTGAAAATAATGTCAAGGTCACCAAAATCTAATCAGCCCAGCGTATTCCCTAGGAGGTGCTTTGTGTAAGATATGATGGAATTCCTGTGAATGGTTCTTGAGATATCCCGCTGACAAGAATTACATATACATTAGCATGTCGAAAAATTCGAAGTTCCACTGTGACCTTGAGAATAATGTCAAAGTCACCAAAATCTAATCAGCCCGTCGTCTTCCCTTGGAGGTGCTTTGTGTAAGATACGATGGAATTCCTGTGAATGGGTCTGGAGATATCCCGCTGACAAGCTTTACATGTACATTAACATGTTGAAAAATTCAAAGTTCCGTAGTGACCTTGAAAATAATGTCAAGGTCACCAAAATCTAATCAGCCCTTTGTCTTTCCTTGGAGAATCTATGTGTAAAATATGAAGAGAATCCAGTGAATGGTTCTTGTGATATCCCGCTGACAAGGGTAAAATGACAAAGTCTCGTCGTGACCTTGAAATTGAGGTCAAGGTCACAAACCTCTGTAGGAACATTACTCGTCCCATGATGAACCCATATGCAAAATATGAAAAGAATCCAGTGAATAGTATTTGAGTTATTCCATTTCGTACGGACGTACGTACGGACGTACGGACGGACGGACGCAGCCGAATACTATATCCCCCGCTTCGCGCTAAACGCGCGGCAGGGGATAATAAAGATAATTTAAGATACTGTCTTCTTTCCTTTAACGATTACCATCCTGCCTCATTAATTAGAGATTCACGAGAGGCATATTTAGGCAGGCCAGTAACTATCCTGGCGACTGAACTATCTGCTGAACAATCATCCGATAGTTCACAGGCATATTCAAGATGTGGTCTCATAAAAACAATGTATTTCTTTTTAACATAATTTTTAGATTTCTCAAAGATAAATCCATCGAGGAAGTTGTTTGAACAATGTTATTGATATGTGTTGATAGGCTCTTTTGTAAATTTTAATTAAGAGTAACATTATTATTTTTAAGATTGAAAAGGATAGCTCCCGTTTTGCTGGGATTATAGGTAACAAGTCAACGGTTTACCCAACATGATAAAGTTTGATGATGTCCTAATGGAACACCGGTAGATAAAATGTGTCGATTAAATAACCATTTATAGAAACCTTTTGAGCTCTTCCATTCAGATAACCTTGTACCCATTTAAGAATTGTTTCGCCTATACAGTAATTTCTGAATTCATGTAGTAAACATGTGTGCCACATTCTGTCAAAAGCTTTTGAAACTTCGCAAAACACAATGCAGTAATCTTCTCGTCTGTCTAAGGCATAGAAATTATTTTTATTTTTTTTTATATAATGATTTATATTTTTTTCCATTTTTACATAGTACATGGACTCCAGTGCTGTTACATCACAGTGTCGGCAATAATGAAAAAACATCAAATAGAGTATATTGTACAACAATCAATAGTCAGTCAGAAAACAGGACATGGCAGGTCGACCAGAATTTGAAGAAGTGGTCTATTTTCAAACTTATCGATGCAGAATATTTAGTTAATGCATAATACTTTTTAAGTTCCTCTTGCAAAAACTGAAAGGTTGGAATTTGCTTTGTTATTTTACGGTTAAAGATTATATTTTTGAAAAGGATAACAATCACATTGATTGGATCATTATTTTTACGGCCGAATCCGATTAGAATTTGCTCTTTTGTAAAGTTCAAATGTGAATCAAGTTTACTGTTAAGCCAGTGTTCAAGTTTTTGCCAGATAGGAGTTACCTTGCTACAGTCATAAAATAGATGGGTAATTGTCTTTAAAGAACCAGAACAGTAACTGCATAAATCATGTTCAACGTATTGCATCTTAAAAAGTCTATTGTTTGTTGGTAGAAAATGGTGTAAGAGTTTGTATTGAAACCACTGAAGTTTTGTGTCTCTTGAGCAGCGAAACGGGATATGATTGTATTGTTGCCATAAGTTTGTATCAATTTCATCTCCAAGTAAAGCATTCCATTTAGCACAGTGCTGATTTTGTATTGATTTTGTTTGAAGTAAAGCTCTATAGAATATTTGGCTGTTATTGCTTGTCAAAAAGTGTAACATGTGTGGTTGTATAGGATCTTGCTTTTTAAAAATATTTTCCAATTTTGTGTAATTTTTTTTAAAGAATGCCTTAATTGAGTTAATAACCCCATTGTATTCTAGATGATTTGCTTTTAGTTTATATTTGTTTTCAAATATATCTCGGGACAAAAACTTACCGAATCATCCAGAAAGTCATTTATAAAGAGAACACCTTTTGCATTCCATGTTCGATAGAAAATAGTTTTTCTATCGATCAGGATGTTTTGGTTATACCAGATCAGCTGCGTGGTAATATTATTTGGTGAATCTGCGTCGTTGTGTCTAGACAATAGATCCCACCAAGCATTAAGGAGATCACAGTAGAACTTGTTGCGAAGCAGTGGTATGATAGTCTTTCTCAAATTTGGACAGTTGTAGTCGAAAATATTTGTAGATCTAAGCTTGGGTAGATTTTCATAAAAAATATTACAAACTTTTGAGTATTTTTTATAAAAACGCCTTATGACCGAAATTTTTTGAGCCTGTATTATTTCTTTTATATTAGGTGCATTAAGGCCACCCTCCATAACAGTGCATATCAGCTGATCACGCTTAAATTTATCAGGCTTGTTTCCTCATATAAATCGGAAACATTTGCTTTGAAATTCCTTAATCAAACTATCTGGTGGATTGGGTAGACAAGCAAATAGATGGTTTAATTTGGGTAGGATAAGCGATTTCAATATGGTTGTTCTACCCAAAGGAGTGAGATTTCGAGTTGACCATATTGACATGAGGGTTTCACAGTGTCTTAACCTGTCTTTGTAATTGAGATCAATCATATTTTCAATATCCAAGTCAAATGTTATTCCCAATAGTTCAAAATTTGTTTGTTCCCAATTTAGATTTCAATTGTGACATAGTTTTATTCTCGAGCGTTTCTTTGAACCAAGCCAAATAATTCTGGTTTTGCTTATGTTGACTTTTAGTCCTGAAAAACGGGCAAAAAAAGTTAAAACTTGAAGTACTACTTGTAGACATCGTTCTGATCCATCAAGAGTACAGGAGGTATTATCCGCAAACTGATTAAGAAGATATTCTACATTGCCGACATGAATTCCTTTTATGTCAGCATTATTGCGTATCAGTATTGCCAAAACTTCAACACAAAGTATGAAGAGGTATGGTGATAGTGGGTCACCCTGAAAATTTTGTTATATAGCTCCACAACTGATGAGCAGTAGAACGTCTAACTTGGAAACCTCATTGATGTGTGTGTGTGTTCTACAAATTATGTGGGACGGCTGGAATTGTTATCTTTTGATGACTTATTTTCTATATTACTATCACTTTTTAAAATCCGTTGTTATTTTACCTCTGTCTCCAGTGTATCCTGTTGCCGTGAGACGGTAGTTGTTCGCCTCGTTTCCAATAGTGAAAATGGAGTACGTGGCGTATCCTGATTGGTCCTCCTGGTCCCTCATGTCGATTCTGAGTTTGTAAGATCCTTGAGAAGTCAGTCGATAGATATTATCATTCCCTGAAACAATAAGAGATTGATTATAATAATATTCATAAAAAGCAATGCATGTGTCTTCTTAACTGAAATACAATCCCCCAATCTGTCTTTACTGTCAACACTCTATGAATAAGACATATTGATCAAAGCCTGTTCACAATATCATTAGTGACTCACCCAGCCAGAATTCAGCATCAACTTGTCCGAACCCAACTTTGTAATCATCCCAGTACTTGTAGAAGTCAACACTGCCATCCTGGCGTCTCTGGAACACCTGTTGATATCACGTAATTACTGAACTATGACTTTCATTTCCCTAGTAGCATTGACTGCCTATACGTGTATAATAAATATATAATGTATCAAGTTGTACAATACTGAACAATAGGACCAGTATTTTGTCAAACTTGGGAAATACGACATTGAGCATGCGCAGTCACTGCAAGGCAAAACCTCGCTTAAAAACTTTCAACAGTTCTTTTGATAATGATTTGGGCATAAAGTAACTGATTTAGATTGTTCAAATAGTAAAAGAGCATAAACATTTAAAATGCATTTCCATATCAGGTGACTGGGTTCGGTTTATTGGTTTGTTGCTAATTTCACCTTGCTGTCTCACTTGAAGACGGTAGTTCATGATGTTCTAACCTTAACGTTATGTTTCTCGAAAAACCCACCAACCTTTAAAAGCAAGTCGAAGGTTGGGTTGAAACCTAAACCTTGGTTTTCACTTCTTTAAAATATATTGTGATTTATTAAGAGTAAATAATTTGTCACAGTCTAAGTGTTATAACAGTACCCTCTGAAGGAATATTTCAACCAGCGCACATATGTACTTGTCACTGTAATCATTATGACGGGAATGTAGCAGGCCGTTCTTACTTAAATAAAATGCTCTCTCGAAAAGGAAAATAAGTGTTACCAATGGCTATTCCTCAATCCAAAAGCAAATATACACAAATGTCTGCTCAATGTGTTTATAACATCTGCTTTGTTTTACAATGAACTTTCCCGATTTCCATGTGACACACTGTTTATTATGTATATTTAGATAACGGGGACCAACATTATTCAATAGCATGTGACAGTCGGGATATTTCATTGCAAAACATGTAGTGAAACATTCAAACCATTAAATGTACGCTACAATACTACTTTATGAGCCATTCTATCAGAATTGTATCAACTGTGTATTCTTTCAGCCGTAACATGTAACACAAGCCTTGTGACAGTCTTCCTTTGTATATTACAGAATAAAATCAGAAACACAAATGCAACAATCATGCTTCTATTGTTACTCCAGCTTGCTGGTGATATTGAGTCCAATCAAGGCACGCAAGAGATTCATGATAAACTCTGAACATTATCTCACCATAATACCAAAAGCGTAAGAATAAATAAGATTATTTAAACAAGTATGTATCAGATAAGAATATCGTAGGTTTCACTGAAACATACTTAGTTACGAACGTAAATAATAGAAATAGTTGTCATTTAGATGGTGGAGAAACATAACATGGTCATATTTGGGATGACACTACCTTATATCACTACCTGTACCAATAGTACAAATTCTTGTACTTTTTCGGGCCGGGCGAAATGTTTCTGTGGTAAGCTCGCAACAGTTGCCTTACCCTGAGGGCGTGGATTCGAATCCTGCATGGGACTCGGCCCGAAAAAAAGCAAGAATTTGAATATTGAAGGTAGTGTCATCCCCAATATAACCATGTTATAACATAGATAGTAGTTCAATAAAATGGACGGGCCACCAAGATCCAATTCGTAAAGAAAGAAACGCATGTGTTTTTATTTATATTAAAGAGAACTTAGCATATACATGTTAAAAAAAGTACTTCAATTATTTCCATTCAAACAGCATTCTTTATAAATATCAATCTGGATTTCAACCTGGACATTCTACTGTTCATAAATTGATTGAAATATATCATCAAATCTGTGAATCACTTGACTGTTTTCAAAATATCTTTAGATTATTTGCATTTTAAAGTTTACTTTTACATCTAGCTTACCGTCCAACCGCCCCCATCAGTGGTCATGTCACAGTAGACTCTGAAGTGTCCGACACCATCTGCAGGGTTGATGAAGTAGATTCCACTTGGAGAATCCGGGTCGTTGCTCAGTATCTCAGCACAGTCTTGTACCACCGTCCATCCACCTCCACCTGTACTCATGTCACAGTAGACTCTGGCAAGACCTATACCGTCATCAGGGTTGATGATATACACTCCGTCTGGAGAATCAGGGTCGTTGTTCAGTACCTCAGAACAGTCACGTTTATCTGGAAAGAAACCCTTATGTTATGATTAAGAAATAGAAGACGAGTTGGCGTGCTTTATCGTTGAATAAAACATAGCAGGGAGCATGAAACACGAAGGGCGCAGCCCTGAGTGTTTTATGCTCTCTGCTATGTTTTATTCTACGATAAAGCACAACAACAAGTCTTCTATTTCTTATATGAGATGCCCTTAATTAGTTACTCACTTTTCTATAAAAAACGTGGAGATATTATGTTGTTTGTATAAACTATGACGTCATTTGCTAAGCGACGCTCTAACTAACATCTAAAATCACGAGCATGTTTTATTGTCTCATAAAGCACGCTGTCGGTCCCATTGATCGCCTGTGTTTTATTGCCGTAGGTATCTTATATTATGATATAAAGCAAATATCCTTGGTATAACGCTGACAGGCGTTGTTAACAGGCACAACTTTTGAATTCATTTATTTTGTTTACAGTTGATGTTATATGTGATTACCACCATTTGTAGATGTTTGTTAATGTTATTCTAGATTACATGATAAACCTAGCACTAAACGAAACTCTTAACTTCAGTAATGTCATCCGTCGTTTCTGACAGGCTGATGTGCTTGTATCATGCCTGTATTAGTTATAAGCAGAGTAAGACAAAATACATAAATTATATAGAATCCTTTATGTTTTTAAAAACATTGCTAAAGTCATGAATACGTCCTGCCTGTTATATTTAAGAAGATCTTGTTCAGTTTGGAAACAGATAGCGTCGACGTAAATCGTCAAATTGGTATGTTCTTCAATAAGGCTCCCGTTCAACATTAGGTTCTCTTGTATGCCAAATGTATTCCTTTTTTGTTTATTACAAACCATTTTTTTACAGAAAGAACAGCACATGGTATATTGTCGACAAGGCAACATTGCAGGTATCATCCATGTGCCAATATTAAAGTTGATTTTTATAACAACAAAATAGACAGTGGTAGCAGTAGGAGATTTGATAAATAGATGGTACGTGCAAAAAGAGAGTGGTAAGACAAGTACTCGTTTTTTTCGCATTAATATTGGCCAGACCATCTCCTTTGATAGACAGGATCTTTATCCGAAATATATGCTTTGATAATGGTGATTGAAATTTAGGTCAGCAGAGCTTTATCTTATTATATTTATATATTCTTATCATAAACATGTGATTAATCAATATATTTGCCCTATGGTAATCCAGTAGAAATGTTGTGATATACACATTGAGGCTGGTGCACATCTTGAGGTTGTACCAATTTGCATATTGTCAAAGAAGATGTTGGGTTTTCTCAAATTTTATTTGATTATTTACAACCATTTGGAAGTGTTTATCCTTCTCGATATGCTTCTTGTATTATCACCATTCAGAAAAACAGTTCTCCAACCGTCAAAATGCAGCAGATCGTTCAGTCTTGTCTCCGATTTGGTCTTCTTATGTTTGCTATGCACTGAGAGCTCGGGTAGAATAAACATTTACTTCAGTGGCCGTCAAACAGAAGGTGTATTAGGCCTTAAAAAAAGAAAAACAAATGTTTCTGGTCTTTACAGATACGATGACGAGATAAATAACATATTATACAATCTTCTCACCGGTTTAAAAAAAACAAAATTTACACAATTATTTATATAAATAAAGCACAAACCCTCATAAATATGTGTTACTTTTCAAAATAATTTTGTTCAATAATCTTACACCTACACTTCATCTCAACAGAAACCAGTGACATTTTCAATGTCCAAAATTTATCTATCCCTTTCTTTAAAACCTAAAAATATTTTTTTAAAAGACCTGAGGCGTGTGTTTGAAACTGATGCGTGCGGAGACCAGGAACAAATTCTTTTTATTTGGCCTTAGTATATAATCAATATATATTCAACAATGCAGTAGGCACAGTCTTATCTTCTACCTCATTTTGTTTTATACAGTTCATTTCCTGACATGTGTATTGACAAAGCGCCGTTACATACAGAAGTCAATACCTCACTGTGTTAACAATATAACATATCGACAACTTGGTATGATGATAACAATGCATTAGAGTGTGTTTACAAAAACAGATATTGAAAAGAAGTCATATTTCACATAGGCGTAGGAACGGTTTTTGGGGTGGGGGGGGGGCCCAAATTTTTTTCTTGAGAGCGGGGGGCTGGATCGAGCTTGGGTCAGAATACCCCGTCTGTGTTGAGTGGGGGGGGGGGGGGGGGGGGGGGGGGGGGCAATTAGCTTCTCAGGATGACGGGGGGCGCCACGAAAATCTTCGATATTTTGGATGGGGTTTAAAGTGTGTTTCACTGATTATTTAAATTTAAAATCACGTGACCTTGTTTTGAGGCCAAAAATGTCACGTGACCTGACTTTGGGGCCAAAAGAGTCACTTGACACAGGTGACCTATTCTCGCGAGAAAGTTGAAAGTTAGCATGTATCATATTCCTAGTGTTTTTGTTCTTAATATTTCGGATAATAATCATTACAAATGTTTAATCTGCATATGCTGCGTTTACACTAGGCCACGATTGGTCCATAATGGCAACAATTTGGAATTTTTGAGTGCGTGTGTTAGGGTACTCAGGACCATATAGTTGTAATTGCAAGGGATCTGTATGAGCTTCAATATTTGCAGACAAGACAACGGAAGTCACGATAAAATGGAAATAAAATAGGATTGAAATAAAGTCGACAAGTTTGACTTGTTCCAGAGCCTGAGAAAGAACATTCATATCTCAGTTCGATCAGAATTAATCCTGAAATAGCATCCAAAATGATGGCGAAAATCAGGTTTTAAAGAGGTTACCAACAATAATCAAAATAAATGAAAAATTGCTGTAAATTGGCATGATGCAAGCTGAATATGTATTTTTCGAGATTCAAAAAGAAAAAGTGCATGTCACGGACCTTTTTTTCTGCAAAATGATGTTTTCTTGTGGTAATGACTCAAAAAATGGCAAACTTGTTTTATTTAGTTAAAGTCACTTTTTCAAATTAAATGATAATCATTCAGAGCTATATTGTTGTTTTCTTTCATAAATGGAATGTATTAAATCCTGAGATTGAAAATCTTACAATTGGAGATGTGCGTGGGCAATTGTTTCGAACCCCTTTAAATAAACACTAGACATATTGTTTGAAAAATTACAATTCATAATTCAAAAGACCAATACACCCATGACACCCAAAAGTTACCAAATCTATAAATTATAATCCCCACTTGCCAAGGTGCCTGTACACAAAACTTCTGGAGAAAAAGACAAATATAGTCCTTGAGTTTGTGGACCCTGAGGACCTTATTAGGGATCAAAAGGTCACCAAAAATATGAATCAGAATCTCCGTTTGCCAAACTAACTGTACTAATGATTCCAGTTCACTGGAACCAGTGCTTCTGGAGAATAAGACGAAAATAGGTTTTAATACTGTGGTTCCTTGGGACCTTATTAATCAAGATATCGATGATCTAAGGAGTGACAGTAGGGGTATGTATACGAGATGCCAGGGGGCACACTTTCCGAATTTTGAAACGTATTAAAAACGTATCAAAGCACCCTCCTCCAAACAAACACAGCTATAGGAACAACATTCAGATTTCTTTTCAATTTCGTCTGAAAATTGGGGTTGCCATGTCGTATTTTCACTAGAAGATGCTGTAGGATAAAAAAAATTCATCCATTTTCGTGTTAAAAATAGGGTGAGGACTCGTCATATTATCTGTTTCTGGAAAATAGTATGAGAAAAGAAATTTTCTTCAAAATTGACACGTACCTTTTGCTCCTAGAAAGCGCTATTAAATTATTTTTTGTGGGTGAAAAGTGGGGGGGGGGGGGGGGGGGGGGGGGGGGGCGTGCCCCCCCAGTTTCAGAAGTGGGGGGGGGGCCCGCCCCCCCTGTTCCTACGCCTATGATTTCATCTACTGAGTGGTTTTCTCAGCACATATATGATTCTCGAGGGCCTGTTCACACCAACTGAACTTTTTTAACTATTTAAGATGCATGTCATTTAGATAAGGAACACATATGACATTATTTATTTAGGATCACACTATCTGAAACAGTGCCTATTCTTGTATACCGTCAGAAAAACTAAAGTACTCACTTCTATTGAATTTATCATATGTATGATTTTCAGTTGCAAATAACTCAAGTGTTTGATGTCATAATGTAAAACTGAAAAGTACAGGTGTCAGCGATCAAAGAATACTTATACATGTTTTTATTTACTTTTAATTACTTTTACTGCAAAAAATAGTGTTGACGATGCACGACTCTTCATTGACATATAAGACATTTTCTATGCGAAAATTGATAAATGTGCCTGATTTTACACACATTTACAACACATTTAACATGGTTGGTGTAAATTTTATTTCCTTCCCTGTCTTCATTAAACAAAGATATTTTAACTAAACTTTAACCACAGTCACCAATTTATCCCTTCAAACTATTGCAGAAAAGTATAATTGTATCGTGTTATAGTCAAATGCATCGGATTTCTTTTAAATATTGAATTAATCGAACCAACTGAGGTCAGTACTTTCTTTTGTCCTGTAGTTTACTTTTTTAATCGAAACGTGAAATAAACTTGAATGAGCCTCGCTGACTTCAATCACTGGTCACCAACTAGGCCGATCGTTTTCCATTTTCGCATAGGGAGACAGTTGAATGTTCCATCTATTTAATATTATACCTCACAGCAAACAAATGCAAATTTCATTGAAGTTTAAAGTCAAACGTTTCAAAAGTATAGTTTTTATTTTCATCTGTGAAATATCCAGTAAGCGCTCAAATGGATCAAACATACATCATTTATTTCCTCTTACGCTCATTCAATGTTTTTTTAATTAATTTGTTGAAATTTGTATGAAAACTTTTATTCGAAATTTAATGAAATTTTAATTTTCAAAAAATGTCCCATTTCATTAAGCCAAGTTCATGCACCACTGAAGTGCCGATTACATAATACCTTTGGGAATATGTTTTTTAACAATGGATAAAGGATGATTCATTGTCATTTTATGTGATGAAATTCTATCGACTTTGCCATAAACGTCAATTTACATGATGGTAGGTGAAGAGACTTTTCGGATGCAGCTGTATACAGTTACCAAGTTACCAAGACGTCGCGTTGTTCGGTAGTCTCGCTGTTGCTATGAATATACCCATGCATTAAATTATTCAGCAGTGATAGATATGTTGCTTACTTAAATGAATCGCAGCATGTACAATATTGAGTGACTGACGATCTCTTGATAATAATCTACTTTATATATCCTGAAGGCTTTGAGTCGTTTGCCAGATATACCATTAACACTCTTTAAGAGATCGTTAAAAGGAAACAAGTCAAAAGAAATGGTTTATTGAATTGTGATCTCACCTAATAAAAATGAATTTAACTTAAACTAATTAATTAATCTTTTTTTCTTTAAAATGTCACTTAGTGATGTTAAATACGACTGACAATGTTTTTAAAACTCTAACTAAATCTACGACCACGACATAATCAACGTCTCGGTGATGTACCAGAATAGTAAATAGGTATGCATAATGAGGCGAGAAAAAATACTCTGAATTAAAGAAATAATATTATTAAAGAAAAGATAAATTAAAGATATGACGGAATGTATACTACAAACACAGTAATACAAAATAACTAAAACAATATTAAGTCTGTTAATGAGGATAAAGTAAGAATTCCCTCACCCCAGCTTCAGAATACATCAAACATAACTACCAGACAGAACGAAAGAATTTGAATAATGAAAGTAAATAACTGTTAAGTGTCAACAAAATTGTGTGAGAATTTTTATAAACAAAATGTTAACAAACTTCAAACCTTTGCAATACGTTCCTTAAATCCCTCACATGATCTTGCAAATGTCACCAAACTTGAACTTGAGTGAAGAGATTGTATAATAACAAAATACTGTTGATATAAATTTTGAGCATATTTTTGTCCGATCCTTGAGATATGGACACATCCCGCACCATGACCTAACTATTCATCTGTCAAGGTCAGCATGTGTAAGGGAATGCGAAAAGTTTGTTTTTTTACTTGAATTAAACAACATCTATCTATTGGTTATAATTGATAAGATCATTATAATTGTAAATCAAGATAAGCAGTTGATGTTCTCCAAAACTGGTACTGGTTACGAATGTAAATCTTGAAGGTCGGCCAGCCTTCAACATTCACTGTACCTTGAAACCTTGATCCCATATAATATCCATCAAGAACTTATTGACACATTGGCATTACAAGTGAATCCTCATTGTGGCCTTGAAATACATACGTGTCCACCTATTCTATTGGTCCGACAAACCTGCCGACTACAGCACTGTGTCAAAAATGTTGCAAGAATCGTCATTTCCCAATAAGGTCCAATGTAATTTCAGTGTAGTATATTTATTTTAAATATCTCAATATTCAATTTATTTTAAATTGTCATGGAAACAGGAATCTACTCTGCAACACGTGCACAATTTCTGATTTTGGATAAAACGTAATTTGAACAAAACAGTTAAAATATTACTAAGGTATGTCCATTTTTCAACCCTTTATGCCTGCTTACATAATGATGGCAATGGGGAAATTACCTTACTGTAAAAAAAAAATACCAAGTCATTATTTTGCCGTTTTCCGCCACCCCACATCGAAACTTGAAATAGGCACTCCTGTGGTTACGTCGCAGAGGGAGTCGCAGATACTTTTCTTCAGACCAGTCTTGCTTGTACAGTTTGTATGTCCGCAACTTGTTTCGACCGTTTCCTCGACGAGACTTGTCACGCATGAGTTGGGTTGTCCATGAGGTCTGATACTGCGAGGAGACTGCTTCGCGTACAAGTCTGGCAAACAATTTGTCTTCTATGTGTGATTCCGTGTCACAAAAATCTTCTTAATCAATTTCTTGAAGATGCGTAGCAACTTTATGATTCCATGTTTTTTTCTTGCACGATTTAGCCCATTCGAAAATTCTCTTGTTAAGTCTCCTCTGTGTCAGGTTAACAAGTCTAGCCCACTGTCGGACCCCCGCTACCCACTGTCTCACTAAAGGTGGTTCCCATCCACTTTCTCCGTTTATGGCCACGTTCGGTGTATATTTCCCGACTCCAAGGATAAAAAGAATCGCTCTGTTGTGAACTGCATTTACCGCAGCGTGTTCTGTCGTTCCCCATATGGAAGCACTGTAGTTAAGCACTAACCATACCATGGTGTCATAGAGCTTGGTGTAGACGTTGAAGGGCATACCTCCCAGGGCTTTGAACTTTGAAATAAGTAATCCCAGAGATCTGATGGCGGCCTTTACTGCATTCTTTGCCATGCTGTTATAGTTAAGGTGTTCTGTCAGTAGAATGCCTAGGTAGTGGTAACTTTCACTGATCTCCAACTTTGTCTCACCGCACATGAAATCAGACACTGATCTTGGGACTGATGGGCCTCTGAAATGAACAACTTGTGATTTATCCTGGTTGATGGACATCTTATTTTGGCAACACCACATATCTAATGCAGATAGGATACACTGTAAATCCTCCTCGTTTTCCGCCAGTAGTACTTCATCGTCCGTATATGCTAATATACCAACTACTTCTTCCCCAATCTGGACACAAATGCCCAGAGCTTTCACGGTTCTCACAAGGTCATCTATATAGAGGTTGAACAGTAGTGTCGAGAGTAGGCACCCTTGCTTTAGTCCCCTGTTGACGTCAAACCAACCAGTACTGTGGACTCTATTGATGCGTACTGAGCACTGAACATTATGGTACAAAGTAATTGCTTTTAAAATCCGGCCTTGAACTCCGTGCTGGTTTAATCTCCTCCAAAGATTGTTTCTGTCGATTCCATCGTAAGCTTTTCTGAAATCAATGAAGGCTGCAAAAGTAGATTTTCTCATCAATTTACGCCCTTAAATCAATGATGTTACTGAGCTTATGTGATCAATCGTTGATCTTCCTCGTCTAAAACCATTTTGCTCATCACTTAAAATGTCATTTTGTTCAACCCATTCTGTGAGACGAGCATTGAGAATACCACAGTATGCCTTATAGATCACGGGTGCTAGCGTTATTCCTCTGTATGATAAAGGGTCTCTGGGGTCGCTGGACGTTGATTTGGGAATAGGATTGATAATTCCTTTGGACCACATAGCCGGTACCCGGGATGTATGAAAGCAAATATTTAAGAGTATATGTAAAAAAACATATCCTCTCTCCTCTCAGAGAGTGGGTGTTTGTGTCTCCTCTGTTTATTATTGATGCCGGAAGTTAGATTCACTGTTACGATAGGTAATCTTTGCTGCATTTCCTCCTTGAAAGTATTTATAAAGTGTTAAAGGCTTTATCTAAATTCTCTTGGTCATTTACAGACGCTTCAAGTTCACATATGGCATTATTCAACCTGCGCTGAACCTTGTCCAACTGTAGGAAATCTGGCGGTGTTTGTCTCGTAATAAACTTCTCATAACATTGAGTCGGTCCATTTCCATCACCTTCTTCTTCAATTATATTACTTTCATTAAAAGTGAAATCCCATGACAACAAGGAATGGTCGAGCTTTAAAAGCACATCTCCATCAATACTTGACACAAACACCTCTATGTACACTATATATCGGAATCAATTGAGCATAACATCGAGACAATATATACATGCAATTGATTATTAAGACGATTTTAAATTATCCATGTAAACATTGCCACAATCAGAGCGGTGATCCGCTTTGAAACCAATCCTTGAGACAAGACTGCAACAGACGGGACCCGCTAGACAGCTGGGGCTAATTTAGGCGTTTTTTTTCAAAAGCCTTATATAAGTAATAAATGGGCCGATTTCAGAAATTTATAATTGAGTAAATGCCAAATTGAAATTCCATTTTAATGAATTCGAATGTTACCATGTGGCAAAGGGTTGCATGTTCGAATCCCGGGTCATACATTACAAAAAATAATTTGTTATATATTTATATTACATATTTTAAGAAAAAATGCACCCTTATGGAACAAATTTGAACCATTACTAAAATGTCAAAACCTGACACCCCTCCTGACAGTCAATGACCAGTAGATTATTAAGAATAATCCACCTGTTAACACAATAGAGTGACGTCATAACCATAGATTAGGTACTTGTAACGCTTCGCTTTCAGTAATGTATCGCATTTTATCGCCAAGGCGCTTGTTTATAAAAAAAAAATACTCTTAGACTCGGAGAAGTCTTTTAAAGGTTTCACATACAATGCTTGCCACGCCCATATTTCAGGTCGTACAACCTGTGATCCCCTTGGTGCAAGGGACCTCCCTACAAAATTTCTCCTTTGGGAGTGTAGCAGTTCTGGACTAGAAGTTGAAAATTTGAAAAGTTTAGGACATCGCCCGACGGATGAATGCCGGACAATGGCCCATGCTATAAGGCTATCTGGTGAGCTAAATTTTAAAATTAATCTTCCATCAGTGTTAATAGGGGAAATATGTTAGTATAGGTTGAATACAATAGGCTCTTTTATTTTCAGTCGTATTTTCACAACCACATCTTCCCTTAGAACATGGACGGAACTTCCTTTTATATGACCAGGATTTCTTTATAAGTTTTATATCTTGTGAAATTCTTCAATTGAAAACACATCACACAAACAAGCAGTTTTATTTCGTCGAAGATGTTTGTCAGATTGTTTAATATCTACATTAATGGTTCTTCTCTGTTGACCATCGGCATCCATGGAAAATAGTCAAACACTTTTTTTAGTCACGGACACGATCCCCTTACACCTGCATAAAGATTATTTTTATCAAAGCTGTTGCTGGTGTAAAACATACACATTCAATAAAAGATCGAAAACATGCACAATTGCTGGGGTTTTTTTGTGGGCATGACATTTGCAAAGTATATCGTATAAATGTCTTTCTTATGTATATACGACACGATTCTATATTTCAGATTGTTGTAGAGTAATGTCACACATGTTTTTGCAATGTAAGACTAATATAATATTTACAGTATGTACTCACTAGCGCATGAGGGAACGGCATGGCTCCATTTACCCGACTGAAGGCACACTGCGAACTTGTTTCCCAATCTGGTGTAGCCATTATTACATTTGAAGTACGCCATCTTGCCTCGGGCTCGCACTTTCACTTGACCGTTTGGTAAACGATGGGGCAAGATACAACAGTGATAGACATGGAAGGGAAGGCTTTAACGTTAGCTAGATAGAATAGTCAGAAATCAAGGGAATTATCACAAACATTCTTTCCAAAAACATTTTTGAAGTGAACTTGAACAAACAGAAATAAAAGCATTGTACTATAATGTATGAAATGTATGGGTACCTCTTTCCAAATCATGTCACTATATAAAACATTTAAAATCGACTTTCTCCGGCATATATATTTGGTTTTTCACACTGTTGAACATGTGGTGACCCTCTTTTGTGGTTGAGTGTACTACAAGATCTAATATACCTTCAAATAAACATATCAGACGAAATTAGAAAAGCTAAGACATACAAAACATCGGTAGTCTCCCATAGTACCATAACACCTACAGCTTGTCAAAACAAGTTAACGGTTAACCGCACTCTTACTCCCTAGCTTGTAACCTCTTACAATACAATAGAACGGCCCATATTAAACACATAGTGTGAGCAAAAAGATGTAATGAACATATCTAGGATATTTATGTTTCACATTCATATCTCTAATGAAATAAGTCCATACATACACTTTTACAGGTTTCGTGAACATATATAGGATATTTCATGTTTCACATTCATATCTCTCATGAAATAAATACATTTTTATTAATTCATTTTTTATCTATCACATTTCAAAATAATATTAATTATTATTATAAAATACATTGTATTGAAAATCATTTGAATTTCATCACATATTAACAAATTGCAATGTTTGTCACAGTTTACATATTGCAAAGTTTGTCACTCGAAAATGTTTCTCACATGTCAATCACACTTCCTTCAGCAAAGCTTCAGGAGATGTCCGACGGCAAATAAGAATTGGACTGGTGATTTCTACTCGATTCAGTTCGTCCTTCAGTCGACACATTCGATTATCCACCTCCCTGTAGACTCTCTTTCTGCTGATAGGGGCTGCTCCAAAGTCTAGCTGGGCAGTCTTGGCTCTCTCTGCCTGTTCCACCTCCTTTATCATTTCACGAACCTGTAGATGTTGGGATGACGATGTGGCGGTCCTCGGTTGAGCCGGTTGTGGAATCCTTCAAAGTTGTTGTTGGTTCTGGGGCCTGTTGTAGTGTGATTATTCCAGAGTGGCAGGGGTGAAGCAGGCGTCGTCTTCAACCCAGGTGGTGAAGATGTAGTCGTTGAAGGTGTCAGCTCTGTGAGCTTGTGACTTCTCCTCCAAGGGGTCAACCTAAGAGTTCTGGATCTTGCTCTGGGGAGAAGGGGTAAACCAGCAGCTGAATATATCGGTTGACTGCAAAGCTTCAAGATCCTGAAGGTCTAGTTCCGATCTCACAGAACAAGAATCGTCTTCTGACTGTGTCGATACAGTGTGCTGCCCATGGTCCTGAAAGATGGCATCGTGGCTGCCTCGGCGATGTCCAAGATGTAGAGTTTGTTCTAGTGCAAGGTCCCCATCGGCGTTGACTCTTCCCTCGCCCTCTTTCTCAGGTTACTGACAAACTTGATCTTCTGGGTGTCCTCTGGGGTGGTTATGCTCTGTAGCATTCCTGACAACGGCTCCTACTGACGTGACTCTCCCTCTACATGTATACTGGACAACATATCAAGTCGCTACGGTTATAAAGCAAAGTCATTTGGGGTAAGAAATCGAAGTGTTTTCAGAAGCTTCGCCACCGAAAAAGATCACAATTCATCTTTTACATAACATTATGGTGGTTTCTCCGGCTAGAGTTAATATCGAGTATGTCCTGCTTGAGCAACAATACATGCCTGAGTATGACGTTGTTCAACGTCGAATGACGTTAGTGGTGATGCTTTGTCATTATCAATGATAATCTAGACACTTTTCTGAGCTCTTTTGCTGCTGTGTTCTGAACGTGTCTCATCTGTTACTCAATATGTTTTTGTGCACGTGAATTTCGTGATTAAAGGCATGTTTTTTTATTCTTACCATTTCTCGACAATGTTTATTGACTAAAGTCCGTTTTGTCGATTGTTTTCGCCTTATGGGTAACATTCATATTTTCATTTTGATGTAGAAAATATCTCATTTTCAATAAAACAGATCACTCTGTTCACCATAACCATAATCTACATGATAAAAGGGGCAAGAAGTAGCCCAGAAACGTTGTGAGAAACAACGCTAAAGTAAGCACAGCTCACACACCCCCGCATGTAGTTTGATCACCTTCATACAGTATTAATAAATTCGAAAACATGATTCAGTCAATCATGTCAATGAATAACAATGACTGTTTTTAATTGACAGATTTTTTAAATTATTTGAACCATGGGGTTTAAACTAATAAAAGGCACAACAATACCATATAGGTATTCAAATTTGAAGTTTCCAAATAATATAGTTTTTGAGATATGCTCCAGAAATGACATAAAGTCCAAAAATCCGTCCATTTTTGGTACAAATGTCAAAAATTACTTGGACCTTGGATTTGACACCCCTAAAAGTCACAACAGCACCATATAGGTTACTTCCATACCAAACTGAAGTTTTCAAGTCTAGTAGTTTTAGTATATACTCCAGGAAGTTTTTGAGATATGCTACGGTAGCAACACAAAGTAAAAACATACGACCGTTTTTTATCAAAATTTCAAAAATTATTTAAACATTGGATTTGACACCTCTAAAAGGCACAACAACACCAAATAGGTGACATCCATACCACATTTGAAGTTTCCAAGTCATATATCACGTTGATATCACGTGATGTAGTATGGCGACAGGCACTAACATCGGCTCTGTTGAAAATGATCACTAGCATGTTAACTGAAAACTTTAACCTCATGAAGTAAGCATCTACAACTTCATAACATCTCGCTAATCGTCTACATGGGCAAGAAGCACGTATTGTGCTATTTGAAAACATGAATCAAGATAATACAGGTACTCACTTCAAATTATCAGCAAATGCAAGGAAATATATCTCAAAACATGATGAATTCAACTCACACAAACATGCACGGGCAACATGGAATGCACTCGATGACCCACTTTCCGCAATCTACAACCGTCGACATAGGTCAAGTCGGTGCAATGATGAACCGCGTTGAAATGCAGCTTGCTTCCATGAATCAACGACTTGAAAAACTTGACTTTGATGAAGTGAAATTTAACCACTTTGAGACTATGATAGGAACATACGAAAACAGAATGATTGCTTTAAGCAACCCAAGAAAATCACAAAGTTACAGACAGTCATTTACGACTGCTTCAGGAAAATGTTGACTGTAACAACACATGTGTAGAAGACGTTAATAAGAAGATTGAAAGACTAGAATCTGAACTTGCAAAGCAAACTGACGTTATAACGGACCTTCAAGCGAGATCTATGCGTGACAACTTGCTGTTTGTAGGTGTGAATGCGGAGGCAGGGGGCTCGGAGGCTGAGGACACGGAGGCGCTGGTGAGGAGGCTGCTGACAGAGAAGATGAAACTGGATGGGGGTTACGTCAATGGGATGCAGTTCGGGAGAGTTCAACGCAATAGGGGAGGACGGAACAAATAGGCTCGACCCATCGTCGTCAACTTCAAGCATCATAGAGACAGGGATATGGTGCTGAAAAATGGTAAGGAGCTGAAGGGTACTAATATATACGTGATCGAGCAGTACCCGCCAGCTATAAATGAACAGCGTAGATATTTGATAACTGTCATGAAACAAGCAAGATCGGAGGGGAAACGGTGTCAACTCGTGTACAACAAGCTCTACATTGACGGATAACTCTATAAACGCCCAACATAGGACTGCGCAGAGGAAGGACTTAACATACTGATAATGGTATTACCGAGGCGAAAAAATCATCGCATGACTTTTACAGTTTATTGAGTAGTTATGATATTGTAACCTTAAGCGAAACCTGGACTGACGAACACAAGCATATTGAGCTTAATGGTTACAAAGCAATAACTTTTCACAGACAGTATACACATAAACGTGCGAAGCGACGAAGTGGAGGAGTGATTGTGTATATAAAGAACAATTTGTTTAATGGTGTCACTATTGTTAAAAACATTTATGACACATTGATTTGGTTGAAATTTGACAAAGATGCATTTTGTTTTGAACATGATATGTATATTTGTATAGTGTATATATGGCCAGAAGGGTCTGTTATGTACAATGAACATGATGTTAATCTCTTTGACTTATTGCAGGAATCCTATATTGAATACAAAGGATGTGGTGAAGTGTCAATTGTGGGTGATTTTAATGCTCGAGTCGGTATTCGAGCAGAATTTGTTGTGGGCGATTTCTTCAATAGGAATACAGATGATATAAGTTACAAGGCTAATGATATGCGGAGAACTATCAAACTATCGGATCTGTGTTGTGCTACTGATTTAAGAATAGCTAATGGTCGTATAAATGGATGCTCAACAAATGTGTTTACATTTCAGAATAGAAACGGAATGTCGGTTATTGACAATGTACTATATGAAGAGGGTCGGGAGTGTGTCTTAACAGATTTTAAGGTGCTTGACTTTAATGCACATAGCGACCATGTGCCTGTGACATTGCAGCTTAAGCGTGTTGGAAAGAAACCGAGCTGTGACGTCATGGAGGACGAGTACGTCACATCCTACAAGTGGCAGGAAAAGTATATACATGTACAGCGTTTCCGAACCGACCTTTCAGCACATTTACAAGTTGTATCAGAAGCAGTTGACAAGTGTGACCAACACAACCTACACGAAGCTGTTGAATGTCTTACTTCTATATTATTCAATGTTACAAAAACTTATACAGAGAGGAGATGTTGCATCAATGCTTCTACAAGTTTTAGTTCAGTTAAGAGTAGGGTTCAAGATGCATAATGGTTGGTCTCTGAGTGTAGAGCTGCCAAGAACACTTACCTGGACGCACTTAACAATTTTAAAAAGAACATGAGCGAAAGAAATAGAACGTTACTGAGTGACAGCAAAAGAAAATACAAGAAACTTGCGAAAAGAAAAAAGGAGAAAACATCGAGGTGTAATATCGAAAGAGACTGAGAATTTAAAAAGCAAGAGCCCAAAAGACTTTTGGAAGTATTTCAAAAAGGAAAAGAATGTTTCAAGTGACAGGCCGCCGCAAGTAGATGATGTCCTGCAGTACTTCGGAGATCTTTACAATGAATTGGGTGAATTTGAAAATACGGATGTAGAGTAGGATTTGCGGCACATTATTGTTGAAAACAGTTCTATAACTACCCATGAACTTGATGAAGATATCACAGTGGACGAAGTAATGCGAGCTATCGACAAGCTGAAGACAAACAAATCAGTTGGACTCTATGGGTGCAAGTGCGAAGTGATATTATTCTAGAGCCATTAACGACATTATTCAACAAGATACTCTCCTGCGGTATTTTCCCACGATGTTGGTCAGCTGGCGTGATTATCCCGTTACACAAGAAAGGTCCCACTGACGACGTTAACAATTACAGAGGAATAACGTTAAACAGTTGATTTTCGAAACTCTATACACATCTGTACTTACTGAGAGAATAACTACCTGGGCAGATAAATACGAAGCTATCTCTGACGTGTAGTTTGAATTTAGGAAGGGGCTTTCCACAGTTGATGCAATATTCGTGCTACAATCTGCTATTCATAAATTTGTAAACGAGAAAGAAAAATTATATTGTTGTTTTGTTGATCTGTCAAAAGCTTTTGATAACGTATACAGAAACGGACTTCTATGCAAGTTATATAAACATGGTATAAAAGGAAAAATGTGGTCAATTATAAAATCTATGTACGATGAAGTAAAGTCGTGTGTGAAGAAAGGCTCTACAATCTCAGACGTTATTAATATCGAAGCTGGGATAAAACAAGGCGAAGTCATGTCACCACTATTATTATCATTATTTTTGGAAGATCTAGAAGAGGAACTTAAGGAAAACACAGCCGATGGAATCATGCTTCATTACGTTAATCTGTTTTTAATCCTTTTTTGCTGACGACATGGTCCTTCTTTCACATTCTGCTGAGGGATTACAAAACCTTATAAACAGTTTGGATATATATTGTAAAAAATAGGGACTAACAATCAATGTGAAGAAAACAAAGATCATGGTATTTGAAAAAAGAAAATCAAGACAAATAGGTTTATGGAATATTGATGGTAAAAACCTGGAAATAGTTACTGAATTTAACTACCTTGGAAATGTGATAACATCAAACGGAAACTTTAAGATATGCCAGATATGCTGGGAAAGGATTGAAAGCAATGAACGTGTTGTTTGCCAACATTCGAAAAGGAGATTTCACACCAAGTACTTGCTGTCAGTTGTTTGATGCCTTCATTTCAAGTACCATGAACTATGGTTGTGAAGTTTAGGGAACAACATTCGCTAACGAAATATAACGTATTCACCTCCAGTTCCTAAAACGAATATTAAAAGTTCATTCAAAATCTACAAATGCCGCTGTCTACGGGGAATTGGGAAGATATCCTTTATATATTAACCGCTGTGTCCGAGTTATAAAGTATTGGTTCAAAGTGCAACGTTCAAATAATCATGTTTTAAAAATATGTTTTGATATTATGCTTGAATCTTGTTTGAGAGGAGTTAATAACTGGGCAAAGTTTGTTAAATCTGTTCTATTAAAACATGGGTTTGGTTTTGTATGGATGCTTCCTGATAGTGTGGATGCAAGGTAATTTTATAAAATATTTAAACAACGTTTGATTGATGAATTTGTACAGAAATGGAACAGTGATATTTCTCAAAGTCCGAAACTTGCATTGTATAATGATATCAAACATAATTTCGTCTATGAATCATACCTCAATTATATTCCGACATGTCTTTCATTTAATTTAAAGAATTTCAAAACCCCTTTCAGAAATAATTGTGATCAAATACATGATATCTTTATCACACAACACATCTTACGGCATTGCCCCGCTAAGAAGTTTGTCACTTTCGTCAAACTTGCTACGTCGAGATGTCCGAGTGAGCGCCGAAGAATCCCGAACTTTAATGCAATCATTACAGCTATTCTACACTCACTGTAAAAAAAGGTATTCAACGCAAGTCTTTCAACTATTGAACTTTGCACTTTCTTTTAGATACATGGTTTGCTCATATATGAAGCACTTTTGAATTATAAATACATGTACATTTCAACGATGTGATCTCAAATTATGATTCAATCCGTCAAAACACGCCTAGCTGCGCTCGCGACTGCGAGTGACAAACGGCATGGTGCGATAACGAAATTTGGAAAAACCTGTCAATTTTTTAAAACGTCAACGGTTTAAAGTAGCAATACCTACGAGAAGAATCTACAAAGAATGCATAGACACAAATTTTATGTCAAGAGGGTCAACCAATCTGAAGTTTGAACAACATTTCGTCTCAGGAATGTGGCTACCAATCATGTCGAGTCAACAGTACCGTAGGAAGAACGATAACTCTGTACAGTACAGTACAGTACAGCGCTGACCGTGAAGTCGACAGAGATGTTGAGATATATCCCAGGAGATGGGCCCTATTTTTTCGGAGGTTGTATCATTTTATTAATGCATTTCCATAAAAACTGTCAGAATCGTTGAATTTTTGAAAAATTGGATAAACGTTGTACTAGACATGGAAGGAAAACCCATTGTTTATGCAATGTTTTGAAGCAGAATTGCCCCTATTATCGGGGTATTTGAAATTTTCATTTGATAATATGTGTATGACTCTATAATCAAAATATAACCATCATAAACACAAATAAAAGTATTTTCATTGATATTATATGAATTAAAAAATATCTTCAAAACTATAACAAATGTATAATGCCCCAATTTTACCGGGAAAGGCATTTTTTACTGGTAAGCTTTGACAGTGTGTTACAAAACGGCTACGTTTTCACGCTGTAGGTTTTGATAATTATGAAAATTTTAGTGATTCTGAATTCTTTACGATTTTTTACGGGATGATGAAATGATTATTCTGAATACATTTAAAACCTTTTAACATTCCACTGAAATGTGACAGACACGTCAATTATCCAGGTGTTTTCGTTATTTTGATATAGATAATTTTGTTACTTTAACAAACTTTATATTTGATATGTTTTACTTTTTTAGATGCTGCTTCACTTTGTTTAGTTATTTCTTAAGCGTTTTGCAAACGTAAGGAAAAGTATTCTAGATCAGCATAGGGACAGAACTTATTTTGCAACGATAATAGGGCCACTGACCATAAATATTAATATATAGGGCCAACGTGGAACACGACTACAAAATTAAAATATTGAACCGAAGTAATTGTTCATTGTCTAATTTTGAAAACTTTGAATCGGTGAACCGTGTAGACAATTAGACATCAAGCACTTTATAAAGAAAAAATCAGCAAGTTTAAACTCGATCGTCTTACTTCCGGGTCTAGAAATAGATCAGAAATTAGGAAAAATAACATCGAAGGCAAAACATAATTTCCAATATTCAGCATTGTGATAAACAGTTATGATACATAATTTCATTTATTATATATCTTTTGAAACATTTGATCAGGTATCGTACGCCACACGGTAAAACACCGACTGCAGGCAGGCTACTTTGAACGTCGGTCTGGCGGATATTTGCTCTTGACTCGTGTCTAAAACAATACGTCGATAAAATGGTTGAAGAACTCCAACATTAGTTCTGTGTCATAGACATATGTTACTAAAATATATGATACAGGGCGCCACGAGTGAACCAACCAAGTGGGTGTTTATGAACAGGTTTGACATAGGCCAACTGCAGTGACTCGCACTGAGGCGAGATTGTCGGACCACTATCACGTCACATTACGGAAGGTGCCGAAAGCTGCCGATCTTTTTGCATACGGGAAGGCCGGGTTTGCCGCGGACAGCACTAGTGTCAGCGCGGGTTTGCAAAAGTGACGTAAAAACATGACGGCTTGTGTTTACAATTTGAATACATCACCATAATGAAGTAAAATAACATAAAATGGGGTTTTGAAATCCTTTAACACGTTTGAGAATATCATCTCATAAATTAAAAATAGAAATTGGTCGCTATTCAAATATACATCGAAACGATAGATTGTATGATTTTTGTAATGAACAAAGCATTTCTGCAATTGAAGACGAATTTCACTTTATTTGTGTATGTAAAAAGTATGACTTTTATAGAGTCAAATATATAAGTCGTAATTTTTGGGAATGTCCATCTAAATACAAATTTATTAAACTTTTACAGTCTAAAGACAAATGTACTTTATCAAACAATGTACGTATCGGAAATAAGTCATGTCCTGCCTCATACTCTAAACACACTATATACGTATTATTGTAATGTAGATGAGGGGTTCAAGAAACCCAAGTCTGAATAAAATTCTGTTCTGTTCATATAGTTTTTGAGATATGCTCCGGCAACGATTCCGGACGCACGCACGCACGCACGCACGCACGAACGCACGCACGCACGCACGCACGCACGCACGCACGCACGCACTGGTTGACGTGCTGAGCGCTATATAGCCCCGACTACGTCGTAGCGGGGGTATAACAAATAAAGAAGTTGCAATCCATTATATTGTCTCGTATAAACATATTGGACGTTTGAATAAAGACTTGTTCTTATGAGTAGAAGATACACACCAGGATTTGTTGTGGACCGAGTCTGTGATGTCCTTTCAGATGCCGAGTGATATCTCGGGCCAGTTGTTCGTGAGACGTTCATTATCCTTTGTATCATATCCCCATTGGTTTTCACTTGTTGTTTCAAGTCAAGTACCTGTCCGAATTCTTCTCTGAATTCTTTTAATTGCTTCTGTAACGATGTGATTCCACTTTCCGGATGTTTGGATAGGTTTATCCTGTAGTCAACTTTCCGCTGAACTTTTTCTCTAGAAGGATACAAGTACTAAACTTTTAAAATGCCTACATTTTGTATTATGTTTAAAAAATATGTCCTGAATCTAATTAAAACATGGACATGTACATCTAAGACTGAAAACTGAGAGATCAGAGAAACCCTACCTCTCTAATAGGCCAGACACTAAGGTCTTCAGTTGACGTATCTGCTTCTTGTGGTGTTGAACGAGTTCCTCCATTGCTTTACCAACACCGTTAACTTCAACAATCTGAACATCTGACGATCCATTAATCTTTCGAAGTTTATCTTCTTGAAAGACGTTAAAATCAAGTTTCAATTTATCCTCCATTCTCATCAAATTCTTCTTAATAGAAGACTGCTCCGCCTCCAGATAACGTAACTTCTTCCAGACATGAGTTGATGTCTCACAATGAGTGATGCACGAGAGTAGAACAAAGCAACTCAGTACAAACACGAGTGAATACAGTGAAGTCATGACTCTGAATGCCTGTATGGAACTACAGACGTTATGGAAAATGAATCAGATCTCAGTCATTGTTAGGAGTGCAGTACAAAGTCCAAAAAAAGCAAAGACAAATATAAATTTGTTTTTCATACGTTTGCCTTGTCGTATTTCGAGTTTAGCTGGAGTAACAAGAACCTTTTAAACGAATCTGATATAGGTGTTTGAAGGGCATTTAGAAGTGGTTTATATAAGAACAGGAAGATTATCTGGATAACAACTTCTTTAATGTGAAAATGCATGACGTTTTGGGGTACATACTCACTCCTTCATCAGGTGGAATGTAAGTAAATAACAAAATATGGTACATTTATATAGCAAACAAAACAATGGTGAGGAAACTCAATCAGGGAGATTAAAATGCATGAGAATGGTATACAATGGGGGTTTGTAATACAAACATGAGGGGGGGGGGGGGGGGGGGGGTAAAGCATGAGAATGGTATACAATGAGGATTTGCACTACAAACATGAGGGGAGTAAGTACTTTGGTGGTGGATAAACAATGGCCTGTAGGCTTTATTGAAGATGTACATAAACACACTTGATAAAACGAGGGAGGCCAATTGGCTTTATTGAAATTGTACACAAACAATAATTGCAGTTGATTGGAAGAGAGGCCAATTGTTCATGTGGGTGGCTTTGAAGTTGTTGGGTGGTGATTGAGGCTGATAGGTGTTGATTGGTGGGGACTCCTCGGATAATTTGCTCCGACAGGAGTGGATGGATAGTAAGGATACTTGGATTTGGTTAGGTATTCCTCGGATATTTCCTCCGACAGGAGATAGAAGTTCTATATAAGTGAATCCCAAGCACATGGAAGGAAGATGCCTTGATCGCGGTTTATTGCAGGTTGTTCCTTTCAAATTTCAATCGCTTCTTGGCTTGGCTCGTATTTTTTGGACATAGATATTTTCATTGACTTCATTAAATTTAACAAAAATAGTATTGTCATTAAAGTGCTATTACAGAAATAGCCACAGGGGCGTGTATCGCTTAGAAACAGTGTTTGAAAGACATATACCTATATTGATCCTACCCTATTACTATAGGGTAGGGTATCTATAGCTATATGTCTTTGAAACTCTGTTTCTAAGCGACGCATGCCCCTGTGGAAATAGCAACCTCTAGATGTAACTAAGTCGACTATATAGCAACAAAACTAAACTCTCGACAAAATATTACTTCAAATGTGTAATAAATCCCTATTTTAAGAAACATTTGTATCTCTTATGGCCTAACATCATATCAGTTGTACCGACGCAAGGCGCACGTCAACACAACGTGCCAATGGTTTCAATTACCCCAGAGTGGTACTCAAGTGTCAAGTAATTATGCACACACAGCAACAATGTAACATTCTGGCCTGGTGTACTGGTTTCTAATACAGTCAGGCCTCGATAATCCGAACGCTTCCGTTTTTCGTCAAAAACGTTCGGATAGTGAAATGTTCGGAATACTGAGTACTGAGGACTACTATAGAGATTAGTTTGGTTACATATTCCTATCGTTCGGAAACTGCGAGATTCGGATTATCGGTGGCCGGATTATCGCGGGTTGACTGTATATGCTTAGGGACATAAGGAATGATCCATACAGAGATCATTACCCGAGACAGTGTGGCATATGACTTTTACGAAATGAATCTGCATATTTGTATATTATCTGAGATGAGCGAGGATTATACACACTTGCATGATATGAGTGTCGTGAAAGTCATATGGCACATTTTATAGTGTAATACTTTATTTATTACCAATTCTATTCCATTTATTCCATCTAGGACATTTGTCCTAGGTGGCTTTTGTCCTGGTGGCATTTGTCCGGGTTGGTTATGTCCGGGTGGCTTTTGTCCGGGTGTCTTTTGTTCTGCTCCCATATTCTCCTATGGAAGTCGATCGCCCAGTTAATCTCGTTTAGCCCTGTTTTTCCCGTATTGGCCCAGTTTCCGCACATTGGCCAAGTTGTAAAATCATATAGTCTATACCATAAATACTGTATTAGTTCCATAAAATTGATATTCAATTTAAGAAATGACATACCGAACTAGTTTGTACAGGTGTTGGGTGATCCTAGTTTTCATGTACAGGTAGAGTCCGATAGAAAACCGACTGAGATAGGGAGATATCCTTCTTGCCATAAATCAAGTATTTCTGTTCCACAAAGACACAGACAGACATATTTATTCAGTAAGTTAGGCCTTCGGTCCATAATACATACATTTTACAAAATAGTTAATAAAGATACATGCTGAGATAAGTTTACTGTTTTAGTTAAATATTTCTTATGCGGCGAACTTGTGTGAGGTATCTTCTCAGTGATTGTAATATTAGGTTATTGTCCGATGACATCAATCGAAGGAACGTTTCAGTTGTCGATGGTTGAGTCAGATAATTTGGAAAACAGTCATTTCTTTGTTTTAAATATTTATAACATATTAAAAGGAGGGTTCTATGTCGGGGTATTTTTGGTGGAAAAGAAATTCGAGAGGATGTTCTCGTTTGCACAAATATGATATAAATGCATGATTAAAACACAGTAAAATTAAAATATATTAATGAAGTTAATATTTTGATGACTTTATATTTCACAACTTGATAAAGACATATTTGTTGAAAAATAAAAACAATGAGAACTGAAGCCATTCATCGGCGCTGCGAATGGGGAAAACTTCGCTACGTACTAAACACATATTGTTTATTCGTTTTATTATATGTTATGTGTTACTATGTGAATTTTGTATCATTGTATATGTTTAATTTACAAAAAAGTGTAAAATTGGGTTAAATATAGCGTGTTTTCATTTCACATAATGCCAAAAATCCAATATGGCGAATGCTGCCGATAGATCGGTGATAGAACTTTTAAGAGCACATGAACTTCGTCTTCGATGTAGTCAAGGCCAACAAAGTGACAATATAGGCAGAGCGGTCATTATATGGGGAGTTTGTATGTCAGCCACATTCCACTGCAAGTATGAAGTTACAGCATCGAAACTGAGTTATGATTTTCCGCTGGTTTAGTAAAAATAATGAAAACGAGCTCCTATTTGTTTCTAAAAATCCTGTTTCTCATAGGCTCATAGTTTCATAGGCTCCATTTCAATATTTAATTAATTAATTCTATTGAGCATCTGAGTGTAAGACTAAATCAGTAACACAGCAGAGAAGTAACACAACATGCAGACCCTGGACTCACAGCCAGTAAATTATATATTTTAAATTTTGTTTTCCCCATCTTTATTTATTTTTCTTTATGGAAAAGAAGATGTGGTATCACAAACTCTTGTAGCTAGTTTTAATAGTCTTATCTTACTTCATCACCAGTCATATTTAGTTCACATATCTAATGTAAAATAAAACATTTCTTAACCCTTTTTAAATATTTTCCTATGCATCCTGTCAAAATATTCAGTTCACAGGCTATTCAATAGTTCTTATTTCACATTGATTACATCAAACATGTTAATGTAGTATTACTCTTAAGCTGACATATGAAGTGCACATAAAATCACATTATCTTCACAGCTCATTAAAACAGCTGTTTTAAGCGGTTACCCCTGTGATCCATATATGGGGACACAAGATCACCAAATCTACAATTTAGAATCCCCATTGGCCAAAGAGTCTGTACATAACATTTCAGCTTTCTAGAGCTTTTGGGACTGAAGAAAAAGATGAAAATGTTTTTTAGGTTGTGACCCCTGTGGCCCTTATTTGGGTTCACAGGATTACCAAATCTACAATTTAGAATCCACGTCAGTCAAGGAGTCTGTTCATAAAATATCAGCACTCTATGTTCATTGGGACTGGAGAAGAAGATGAAAATAGCTTTTTAGCTAATGACCCCTGTGGCCCTTATTTGGGGTCACAGGGTCACCAAATCTACAATTTAGAATCCCCATTGGCCAAGGAGTCTGTACATAAAATTTCAGCTTTCTGGAGTCATTGGTTCTGGAGAAGAAGATGAAAATAGCTTTGAAGGATATGACCCCTGGGGCCCTCATTTGGGGTCACATGGTCACAAAATCTACAATTTAGAATCCCCATTGGCCATGGAGTCTGTACATAAAATTTCAGCTCTCTAGAGTCATTGGTTCTGGAGAAGAAGTCGAAAAAGCGAAAAGTTTACAAACGGACGGACAGATGGACGGATGGACGGACGCCGGACACCATGCCATGACATAAGCCCATCGGGCCTGATGAGCTTCCATGGGCTTCTTTTCAATATTAAATAAAATGGAGATATTTCATGAATACATTTTTCAGAGAAGGGAGTAAGACTACACCAGTCTTACACACAGACTGTAACACAGTACAGTATGAAATAACGTGAAACCTCTATACTGGCCCTTCTGAGATAACGAGCTTTTGCTGCTGTTTGCATGTCTCTGCCGGACTTTAATTTGTACCCCTGCCACGCCCTTAATTTTGGGAGTAGGATTATGAGTAGGTATACTTATACCTACTTTATGAAATTTACAAATCTTACTCTCCAACAATAATATTCCCAAATGTTGAGCTTTCTTCTAGCATTTCTGGTTTAAGGGAGGACACTGCCACGCCCATTTTGTTGAACATTTTGGTCTGATATTATTATAGGTTTCTTTTTCACATAATTGCCATTGATTGCAATACACTTCTCATATTTTTTATATTCCGCTTGTTTTGCATTCTCTTACCACAAAGTTTACAGACGGACGGACGGATGGACGGACGCCATCCCATGCCATAAGCCCATCGGGCCTTTCAGGCCTGATGAGCTTAAAACGATTTTAGCACCCCATGTCTATTTGAACAGATGTAAAAATAAAAATTGCATACTCTGGTGTATGAAATTGTGAATTCTTCTTTAGAAAACATGTGGCTACCAAATGCATTCAAAATCTACTTTCTCCGACATCAATATTTCATTTTATACTGTTTTCAAAATGTGGGGACGTTTCTTGTTCACGTGAGTTTATATCATGTGAGTCTGCAAACTGTAACAGCGATGTTTGTGGTATTTGTTGATCTGCACCTTCAAGTAGAAACAGTAGATAGACATTGAATAGCATTGGTATGTTCTGTCGAACATTACTTTTTCGAATTTTACTTTTTCAAAATAGCCATTTATAATGATAGTTTATATCATTCACAGTTACTTTAGAGGGTAAAACCTCGTATTAAAGAAACCAAATATCTGCAGTGGTATTAATAATGTCACGTAATAGGCAAAAAACTGCATGGCGCACACAATATCATCTATATCTCACGCAAGTGATATTTACTGTTGGTGCCAGTTTGGGATGATTGATGTTCATTATACTCCTCATTAAACATACATTCTGTTCCGTAGACGAGACTGGCAGTGTTGGTGCTGGTGGCTGTAGCATGTATCCAGGTCCGCTCAAAGACGAGCCAAAGGACAGAAGATGGTATTTTAAAGGTAACCTTCTTGAATCGACCACCTCATATAAGTACCTAGGTGTATATTTAACGTATAATCTCTCTTGGTCAACCCATGCGAAGTACGCGTCTATCCAAGCACAAAAAATATTAATAGGTATATTGAACAATTTAAAAGTTCTTGGAGACCTCAATTTAGCTTCCTTTTTTAGAATATTTGATGTCAAGATTAGTCCAATTCTATTGTATGGATCTGAAATATGGGGCTACCAATATTTTGACCAAATAGAGAGAATTCATCTATTGGCATGTAAAAAGTTTCTTGGGGTGAAAATGAGCACACCAAACGTAATGATATATGGGGAATGCGGGAGATATCCGCTCATCATAAACTCCCAGGTGAAAGTTGTTAAATACTGGCTGAGACTCCTAAGTATGCCCTCTTATCGTTTACCACAAAAATGTTATGAAATGATGATTCTACATGACGGTCATGGACACAAAAACTGGGTATCGGACATTAAAGAGCTGTTATATAAAACTGGTTTTAATCATGTGTGGTATGAACAAACTGTTGAGTGTCCTTCGAAGTTTATAAGTGATTTTACGCGAAGACTAAAGGATATATACCAACAAAACTGGCTCAGTAAACTTACACTTTCTTCAAAATGTGACACTTATTTGGGTTTTAAGCCATATATTTACACTGAGTACTATTTATCATGTATTACCATTAAGAAATTTAGAGTAAGTTTATCACGTTTCCGATGTTCATCTCACAATTTATTGATTGAAAAGGGCAGATATTTTAATATGAAAAGAGACGATAGATTATGTAAATCATGTACTACAAATGTAATAGAAAATGAATATCATTTCTTGCTCGTGTGTCCGTTATATTATAAAATCAGAAGACAATACCTTAAGGAATTGTATTATGTTCATCCCTCGTTGGAGAAATGTTCATCCTTAATGAAATGTAATAAGTATGATGTTATAAAAAATCTTGCAATGTTTGTGTACCATGCCATGAACATTAGGAAATCCAAATGTAAGTTATGATTGTCGACATGATTGCCATATAATTTGTATTTTGTATTTTTGTAAAATGTACTATAGGCCTGTGGCCTTTCAGTATTGAATAAAGATTGATTGATTGACAGAAGATGATATGAAGAGGTCATCAGCACAGGACTCGCTTCTCAGATTTCTAAGAAGACAGCATGCACAACGACAATACACTTCGGATTCTGTAACAGAATATCAACCCATGTACTGCAAGCATGGCAACTACTGTCCAGTCAACCACACATGTTGCCGGGGTCACTCGGGATATTGGGCATGTTGTCCACTGCTCAACGCCACGTGTTGTCCTGATGGTGTACATTGTTGCCCATCTGGGTACCACTGTAGCGTGATTACTCCACTGCTGTCCCCGGTACCTGCGGTGTGACGTCATCAGGAACAGGTGCGTGAAGAGTGATGCATCGTCATCAGAGTGGACTGACTTGCAACCAATCAAAGGAAACCAGTGTTAGGCATTGTAGTACATGTTCTCGAATGAATACAGTTGAATTTTTCAGTTATGCTTTCATCATAGTATTCGGACGCTTCATTTATCTAATAGTTATGGTTCTGAAATTATATATTCTATTAATATTTTTTAGTATTTTAAATATGTACGGAAGCGAATGGTAAAACGTGGTCTCGTTTTTCCTTATTTGTTTCACTTATAACTATATCTTCATTTGTAAATTGTTTGATAGATAATGTACCAGATGTATATATCAAACATGCGTACTTATACGCACTGTCAATCGACTCATATCGTACAGGTTTGTATGTGATTGGTAATGCAACAGGGCAGAATACTATGTATGTCAATTAACATAAAAACAACAAAAGCGTTACCAAATGTAAAACATTTGATGACAATATCAATATAAATATGTGCTTAATTAAAGGCATGCGATTAATGAAAATGTGGTTATATTTTATGTGCATGATGATCTCGGTTTTCCTTTGCATTTAATTCCTACATAATGATATAAATAGAATACTAAACGATGTCCCTTTTGATAACATGTTTATTAAACGAGTGAAGGGTTTGGTATTTTAACGAGCGAAAGCGAGTTAAATACCGATGCCATTCACGAGTTTAATAAAAATGTTATCAAACGGGACCAAGTTTGGTATTTTTTTTATTACTCAATGATATAAAAAGCGCCGAATTGCAAGAAAATCGTTTTTAGCGACGCTCACTTAAAAAAAGGTCACACGCTATTGCAGTCGCGCGGCTAAGATTGTGACGTCAACCAAAAACGCCTATGACGTCACGCGTCGATTGTGACTTTGCGGCAGCACGCGGTGGTTTCACACATTTGTGTAACCAACTCATTATTATCTAATGAGTGATCTCACCACGGTTGAGTAATAAATAGAGAATCTCACCCAAGTGTCTTCTGATATCAAATATATCAACACGAGTTGATTAAAGCTAAAAATATCCGAGGCTTGCCGATGATATTTTTACTTTAATCAACGAGTGTTGATATATGTGATATCAGAAGACACGAGAATGAGATTTTATTTATCATTCAAAATCATTCTTCAACAATTATTAGCAAAATAATGAACATATCTGCAACACAAAACTGCCATTTGACTACTTCAGCCGTGAGCTCTGTTAGGGTATAGCATTGTGACATCATCAGCATTGTGGCCTCATAGCATTGTTACATCATCAACTTTGTGACGTCATAACATTGTCAGCAGTGTTCTCAGTGATGTCATTAACTGATGATGTTATAGGATTATGACGATTTGATTGCAGCGATATCTACAATGTAGATATCGCTTGTAGATATCGCTTGATCTCACACAAGCAATATCTACTGTGGGAGCCAGTTTTGGATGATAAATATAGAATACTAAACGACGTCCCGTTTGATAACATGTTTATGAAACGAGTGGATGGTTTGGTATTTTAACGAGCGAAAGCGAGTTAAATACCGATGCCATTCACGATTTTCATAAACATGTTATCAAACGGGACCGAGTTTAGTATTTTATTTATTACTCAATGATGTAAATAGCGCTGAATTGCAAGAAAATCGTTTTTAGTGACGCTTACTTGCAAATAGGCTACCTGCTATTGCAGTCGCACGGCTAACATTTTGACGTCAAACGAAAACGACTATGACGTCACGCGCCGATTATGACGTTACAGCAGCACGCGGTGGTATCACACATGACATTTGTGTGTAACCAACTCATTGTTATCTAATGAGTGATCTCGCCACGGTTGGCATTTAAACAATTGTAAAATATCTTTCGTATATTGAACTCTTGTAATGAATGAATGAATGGCAGATGAATAGCATACATAAAATCACAGTTATACATACATTTCACAAAATGTTTCAATTGATATTTACATACATAGAATTGTTTATATAATGTAACAATTGCAACACAAATTTCAAGTTCCATGAAGATATCCTGAAAATAATGATAACCATTGCTGCCAATTCACCAAATCCAGAATGGTCTGTTTGAGTCATAGGCCTACCGCCTTCTACATATTTCAAACTTGAAATATTCATTTATTGTGAGACTGTCACACAACTGTCCACATAAGATAGTGGGTTCATATGCAATGCTTGTATCCGTTTCCATGTAGCTTTATTTGGAAACGTCTCAGTTATTAAGTAGCCCTCAAAATATGACCATATTTTTCTTCAGAAAATTCAGGTCATGAGTAACAGAGTTTCGAGATTTTGTCAGCATTCATTTTTTCGATTATGTCACATCTTGTTTTGATTACAGACAACGTTAGAGAGATATTGGCCTATAGGCCCTATCCTTTCATTTGATAATAGGGTTGTGTTTAAACCTGTAAATCTCATTTAAATCAGATCAAACGTAACACTCTTACGCCGTACGTCGGTCTGAGTACTTCCCCATAGAGGTCATGTCAGGTGACCTTTCAGTCTCTCACATTCAATAAATTCAGTCATTTAAAGGCCTTCTTAGATAGGACATTGGATGTGGTCGATCCGATGGCTTTCTATCCTCGTCGCCGATGAGCAGAAAGAATGAAAGGTCACCCGACATGACCTCTACTGTGCAGTACTCAGATCAGAAATGCACCGAGGTACGAGTAAAACAAGATTGTAAGCTTATATTTCTCAGTGAACCTTTACCAGCCCCTCTAGATAATGTTTGAAATACATTTTGATGCATGTTTTTATTTGTTTGATTTGCACGGTAAAATGTAATCAAGATTAGTGGGGTAAATTGTGATAAGATGTGCATTCATCAAAACTTTAGATTTATAGAAATAAAAATTAGAATTGTTTTTATCAGTTACTTTTGATTAGTTATGAGCTCATTTCGTTTAATCAAAAGCCTTTGAGCTGGATCAGACAACAAAGCATTACCTCAATCAAAGTCTCACTAACTACAGTCCAAGGGAGATAACCCTGACAAAAGTTTACTGCTGAAAGCCTATACTGCTGCTCCACTGCCTCAGATCAATGTTCACAGCATGGATGGTGTTATGAATTTGTTAGCGGTGTGCTACTTGTCGACAACAGAGTGATCTCCCCTGATGTGACGAATAAATTATTTACGTTCCAACCACCACCGTGTCGTGTTGTCTATTGTGACAATTGTTGCTTAATGCCAACCGCGCTGAAATATTTATACTTAGAGCACAGTCAAATGCTTTCGTCCAACCATATGATTGTATTGTGATCACGTGGAGTACATTTATATCCCGAAAGATGTACGGTTGTCTGGTTGTGTTCGGGAATCATGCTCATAAGACTGGTTCAAAGACTCTTTCTTTAACATCAAACATGATTATTGTCATGGTTTTTTTGTGGGTTTTTTTTATTTATTTTTTTTTTATTAGTTCCCATTGGTTACAGAATGAATATAAATACATTTGATATATAGTGTGTGATATACAAACATAGGGCAGTTTGAAAAAAGTACTAGAATGAGTGAGTTCCACTTATTCTTGAATTTTTCAATTTCATTGTTTCTTTTTTAAATGAATGTTTCTACTAGAAATATCTTGGTAATTACTGAATTTGGGAAGTATGCTTTTAATATTGCATATATTTATATATTTTTTGGCTGATATAATGATTTGATTCATCAGAGCATTTTTATGTAATGTGACAAACCAAATCAAGTATTTCGAAAAGATGATGTTTTGTGGTAAATAGTTATCAATCCAAAGTGTGGTCTCACAACAGTCCCAATAGACATGACATATGCTTTCAGAATTATCTTTACAAAAACTACATACTTCACTGTCAACAAGATTCATTCTAAACAATTCCTTTTTAGTATAAACAGATCTATGCAAGAATCTGTATTGAAAATCGAGAAGTTTAACATTTTTCAAATTATGTCTGTAGACATTAAATATCTTGTACCAGTCAAATTCACAATCATTAAATACCCCTTCCCATTTGTTACAAATTTCAGGTTTATCATCCCTTGAAGCCAACTTGTCATGAAACAGCCTTGAACCTTTAGTAGGCTTTATTATATTTTTATGGTAAACACTGATATACAGATTGTGGTGAGGAATGATTTGTGTATGTTTAATAACCTTTTTCCAAGAATCAGGTAGTATGTTAAGTAAGTAATTATAGTCCAGTGTAGTGCCTCTTATTCTGTATCTTGATTTTATCTGATTGAAAGTCATAAGACCGTTGTCAACACATAGGTCTTTAATTGTTAATAAACCCTTATCAGCCCAGTGGTTAATAATATGATATGGATTCTTGTAATTATGATTCAGCCAAAGTGGTTCGGCGAGAATATGATAAATATTGTCACATTCAATATAGAATTGTTTACAATAAGTACTCCATGCTTGTAAAACATCTTTCCAAAAAGGGTTATCGCTTTTCAGTTTCTTGTCTATATTTGCTCCATATTTGAAAATACATGAATATGGAATATTACAGGGATTATTGTATGATGGTTTTTTACAGTAGAGTCTAAGAGTAGTTTATTTGAGAGCTTCAATAAATGTCTTTATATCAACCATACCCAATCCCCCTTCTGTCTTTTGGTTCTCAGACTTCCATAAAAACAACAAACAATGTAAACTGATTGTTTTATTTATGTGGAAAATACACAATTAAACACTTATTACATTGACAAATGATCTGATGTGTGTCGCTTCCATCGATACAGGTCTCCTATGTTAAGGAACTTGATAATCCTCAAAGAACAATAAAATCATGTAACTAAAGCTAGTAATGTGAGGTCAGTTGGAAATTTTCAAGTGTATTTCATTTATATCACGAGTAAGTGAAACAACGACAAGCATCAAACCATGTTACCAATGTTTTATGTATTTTCAACCACGATATTAAAAATAATATTCAGACGTTATATAGAACGAGATAAAAAGTGAGAAGAAAGTGATATAAAAGTACCTTCTTGGGGTGTTAGAGGATGGAGGCTGCATTGTCGTCTCAATGAAACCCCTGTATCGTCACATAACGTCCGAGCGATGTCCAGTACGACGTTACATTCTTTCCAATAGACAGTTCGAGTATAATTCATATGCAATATAGACGGGATTCACAATAGCATATGCAACAATAGATATTACAACTCGCATATTGATAAATACAGCTCAACAAACAAAAATATTTCAAATACAAAAAAACTTTTATTAAATAAACATATTTAATGAAATTTACTTTGAATTTTAAAAATATACACTTTAAAAAGTGAGGAGTAAAAGAAATAAAGTTACCTTTCCTGAATGGATAAGGTACTTGTCCTTGGACTGTCCATGATGAAGCCATTGTGTGTACAGATTCATTCTAAAAACCAATCAGTCTTTATAGGCAATGAAATGTATTACTGCTCAATGTTGCAGAATAAAAACGTGCTTAAATCGTGCATGTTCGTAATTCAAGCACGAGGCTTATGCTGTAGCACGACTCGTACGCTTTATATAAAATGTACACCTCATGCAGCTCGGACAATTTAAGAAATTCAGTGCTCAAAGTGCTGATGATGACGTCAATGTCCCTAACATTTGCATATGAAAAAGAGAGAGTGAGAAATGTCAATGTTTTTCATGTTGTGTTCGAGAGAATGTTTCCCAAATTTGTTGACAATTCATTTGAAATATTTTCATTTTAAGACATTTTCTTGACGACTCAAGCATTTGACTGTGCTCTAAGATAGATAGAGAACTCGCAGCAGTACATTATCGGGATATTAATGTACGGGTTTGAGAGGGTAACGCTCGGCTGACGCCTCGCCCAACCCTCTCAAACCCGTACATTTATATCCCGATAATGTACTGCTACTCGTCCTCTATCTATTACTTAAATATTTATAAAAAGTCTTTCATGCAGTCAAAATAAATCGAGATAGTATTCCATGTATACTTGTCTTTGTCATTGTAGTTTTGATTAAACATCCACGTTTCGTCAGTCTATTAGTATGAATCAGTTGCGGTGGCACATAAAGTCTCTTAATACTTTAAGCCCTGTTAACGTGTATGGGTGATATTCTGTCATCCAGGACTTGTGTACTTGCTCTGTTTGCACTTGGTTAATAATTGGGAATTACACTTTGTAACTTGTTTCCCATTTCTCTTGTACGTAGTTCCATTTCCAAGTAGGATCCAGACAAACCCATATCATCCATCTTGGTTTGGTCCCAGAACCCTTTTTGAAATCTTTACACTTACCATATTCTTGAACCACTTGAGTTCAGACGTATTTGGATGTTTTGCTTTAGAAGTAAGGAAAACTATATTAAAGGTTGATTAACATGTTGCTTAGTACTTTTAGTTTCCAAATGTATGTTTCGTTCAAGTTTATCTTCACCCTTGAAAACATCAGCGTGTTCTTCAAGTAAATAGTCTGATATATGAACTGTAATTTTACTCGTGTACGTCTGTAATATGTGCTACAAGTTGCTTGTATTATATTTGAAATAGGCCGTACGTCTGAAGTACAATAAACATATTATTAATAATCCAACACTCATAACCATGATAATTTTCATACTTGTTATCAGTTAAAGAGCGGGTAAGGTCTGGAAACCTGAGGTTTACTAAAACAAAACATAATTCTATCATATCATTAGTCTTTGAAATTTTAACTCGGGCTAGCATTTTCCAGGTTGAAATAGAAGGTTATCATAATTATCATCAACATGTATGTACGACCATAATCATATAAATGTGTTCCATCTGTCTAATCATGATTCCCTGTTTAGTTTGCCGTTGTATTCTATAGATTTTGGTGTGAAACTGACATATATGTGTCAAAGTCAAGACAGAAGCGTTGACAGTTGTGGACACGCTTATTCTCTGACTGCTTAATGATTCGTTTATTCACATCTGAAAGGTGAATTAGGTTTTTTGCTCTGTTTTAAATAGGAATTACAGCTGAAACATTTTCATGTATCAATTCTTCTAGTTTAAATGTGTGTTATGTCACATGCTCTTCAACTTGAAATACACTTTCAAGAGCAGGTGCCCCATACTGCAACACGTTCTTTCTACTAGTATTTACCAAAGAACCAAACACAATTCTTCCATGTACAACAGAGTCATCTTAAGCACTAATGTCGTCAGCGATGTTCTGAAGTGATCAAATATCTCTCCATTTTGCTGAACATATACATATTATCGCTTTTGTGCCAATAGAATAAATCACTTTCTTTGAAATGTGACTCAATCCTAAATCATTCTCCCTATTAAAAGGAAACCAATGAAAAATGCTTAATGCATCAAAACCATTTTACTGGTCTTGAAAGTAGGCTCTTTATTAACTATCCTGGGAAGTGGGAACTAATACAGGGGCAGAGCCTGAATCCATCCTTCATCTCTTCTTAAACGGTAGAATAAGCAAACAATTATGGCAAAACGTATCGCACTGTATTGAACTTAACAGCTCTCACACAGGTGATATAAATCTTCAAGTTGACCTGATCCTTTGTCCTTGTTCATCTTCATTTCAAACTGATGATACTTTTCAATCCTGCTACTTACTAAATACCACATCTATAAATGAAAATTGCAAACAAATTGCTGCATTTCAACAGAGAATTAAGATAAAAACAATATTCTAAAAAGGTTAATTTATGACTTTTACTTAGGAAATGGGCAATGAACAGTACTTCTATAAATAAATAAAAAGTACAGTCCATACCGTAATGTAGGTATGCAAGCCATTATGCAAGGGTATGTATGGGGGTATGAATGATTGATTCTTTTTCTCCTGTTTTGTTCTTTCTTTGTTTTACTTCGTGTCTCGCCTTCTTTATTCTTCTGCAAACTCTGAAACCATTCAATACAGGAATAAACAAATCTTTTCTGGGAGCGGTGTTTTATTGTTCATGAAGCTCTTACAAACGTGTGCAATATTGTATTTAAGGTTTATGTAATATTCGAGTGGAAAGAGGTTGGAGATGGCGTATATCTATGTTCTTGTGCAAGTCTCCAAATGAAAATGGTTATTGTGTATCTGATTTGGCTGAGACAACATGATCAACATATGATCATTATGTCACAATTTTTGTTAAATGAAAGTTATACACAGTCATTTTTTATCACTGAACGAACAACACCGACAGTTTGTACATCCATTGTGTTGTTGGCGGTCACATATTGAAAACGTTATAAATAGTGTTACTTTATCGAGAAGTACCGACTGTTACCGAAAACTACGATTTTGATGATAGTAGGCTTAGTATACGATATGAAGGTAAAAGTAGTGATTTCTGATCGAAAGCCGGACAATGCACAGCGTGTGGCACGCGTCAATGAGTCAAGCGTAATTTTGGAATCTTATCTATTACAGACAAAAAGACAAATTTGAGTTGATAATGTTTAATAGGTCACATAACTACTGTGCATGTAAATGGGACGTGCAGTTTCGGTTTCTGCACATGCATAATGATGTTACTCAATTTTAATTTGAAACTATTAATTATGATATATTTTGCGATGGGGGATACATATGCAAGCTGAGGGGATTTATTTGTATTGTAAACAGCACATTTGGTGAGATGGAACGTATAAAAGCCAAATAAAAGTTTATGAAACACAATGGATGCACCTTTAAGGGTGGTGTCATCATCCAAATGTTGTTTCTCTTTTATTTCTGGACATGAGGTTTTTTTTCAATTATTTTATAATCGCTGGAATTCATGTCTCATTCTTACATGTCTAACGTGTTGCTGTCTTGCTTGTCTTGTTTACCATCGAAAATCATTCTGTCTGCTTTCATTGCTACTTCTGCATTCCCCTTTGACTGGGGATTTCAGTTCGTGCATATTGATATCTCAGTATGAAATGCATATATTTCAGATGATGAACAATGGACTGTTGATGTTGTTTCGAATCCTAGGACCTAGGAATAAAAGAAATAGAATATGGAAATTTGTGATCATTTTATTTTGTCCATTAAGGTAAAGTCAACAGCATTGTGGATAACTTTCTTAAAGACTAAAATCCCGACTGAAACGGAAGATTCACTGACAGAGTGCTGAAATTATCTGGCAAAAAAACATAAAATACCAGTCCTCATTTAGTCCACGCGTGACAGTATGTAGTTTATATAGTTTATGCTTTCTAAACAGTCCATAGCTAACCATCAACACTCGAGGTAAAGAAGAAGCTTTGCCGTAAGTTCAGGTCATTTGAAGGTTCTGGCTCATGTTAATATTCTCCAAATCCACTTGTCCTCCTAGATGCCGTCCATTTACCATTGAGAAAATACATTTATATTAAATCACCTCGATAACACGCGAAATGTCAATCACTCTGGTTAGATTCCAGTGATTATTTAGGTTTCAGTTTCATCTCAACCCACTTCAAAGAGTATTCAGGACCATGCCAACTATACCAGGTTATTCCATCTCCATATTCCGTCTCGTTGTACACCCCGTTCAGGTTTGAATCCGTACAGTAACCGTACCACCAGGCACTCCTGTGGTTATCTGCACAGTTGCCTCCACCCCAGGTATCATGATCTCGGAGTCGGGTGGTGAACATCTCACCATTGTGGTAGGCGAGTGAGTCCCCTGCAATAATAAACAATTCCATCATGTTATCAATGGTGAACATGGCAATTGAATGTATAACAAAACAAACTGTTTCACAAAACAAAGTGGGTTAAAACTATTCATTCATTCACGATCAACTAAAGCTAAAAAAAGGGCACCTTTTCATCGGTCAGCAGTTCTAATCGATGGAACACTCCATTTTGCAAAAATAAATGAGGGTGGGTAATTTTAGAAAAGATTTTACTATTGAAAAGTCCCAAGGATGATATATGAGTCATTCTTAAAAATCTGGACAATTCCAGACACACGAATTTACTTTATTTTCACAAATAAGAAAACATATTAAAAAAATTATAAAGGAAATATATTAAAGATCAGGCGCAATATATTATTTTCTATTGAATTCTAATCTGCAATTGGTTCATTAGACTATTTTGGAAAAATGAGAACCAAAACAATTGTAATACGTTGTTCCAATATTAAACTAGAGCGACTCAAACATTGCACAAGAATAGTTTGCTTTTCACCTGCCAGCAACAAACGAAAAATAGGGTGTGGCTTAGAGGGGTGGAAGGTAACCGGAAGTTACGTACGTGAAGGGACGTGACGTAAACATCCGCTTACTATGTATAATGGCAAACACTGGGGAATCGTTTAGTCAATCTGTTATATCTACATCTTGCGACAATGCCACACCACTATTCAGTTGTACATTGCTCGAGTTATACTGGTTATCAAGTTTAACTATACAAGTTTCCCTCTGATGTCTCGCTTGATGGCAAATGAACCGATTTTGTTTGAGCGAAATGTTGTACCAATCAATGTTCAGATAACTTCCCTGAAGATTGTTCTCTTTGAGCAGCGGCTAGGCAAGTGTGCAAGGAATGTATTTTAATCAAAACAACTACTTCAAATAATGTTTTCGCTTCACATGATTATGTTTTGTTATGATGAAAGAAGTAGATCAGCAAACCAACCAAGGATACTTATGTACCAACCAATGTTCAGATCACTTCCCTCAAGATTGTTTTCTTTGCGCAGCGGCTAGGCGAGCGGGCAAGGAATGAATTTTAATCGAAACAAATACTACAAATAATGTTTTAGCTTCACATGGTTATGTTTTGTTATGATGAAATAATTTAAGTAGATCAGCAAACCAACCAAGGACTTATGTATCGCTCTCCAAGAAAACATACACACGACATATATCTATATCAATTTGTAAATATCGAAATATATAATCAGTTTGTTCTGATAATTTTGCAAGTATTTCCCAAACGAATAACAAACTGCAATGTGTCCAATGATCAGAATAACGTACCTGTTTTCATCATGAGCTTTATAATCCATGAATATCGTTGTATATCCTCAGAAATTAAACGTTATGTTTTTCTTTATATGAGTGCATCGACATAGAGGTACCTACATAATAAAACTCTATCATCCTATTCCTATTGGTTGAATAATGTTCCTAACTTTCATTGGCTGACAATATCTAGACTGAATGTCGCTTTGATGTGTATTTCCTATTTTATGATCAGCATTGTGTCACCAAGACAGGATGTTTGACAATAAACATATATGACATGCTGGTCACCGACGTGCCAGTTGTTATATAATTGAACCGGTCCAGTAAACTTGTTACCTGTTAAAACATAAAGACACTGGGTCTCTTTGACTCTGTTCAGCTTAATTGCGCAAACTAATTTGCTGTTACAACACTTCTCCCCTTTGATCTGGAAGAAACATCTACATGTATATGGTACCCCAAACTGAAAATCATGTGTATGAGCAACACGTAAAGGCTATCAACCCGTTTCGTTTTATCTACGAGATGAGCAGTAAGATACTAATTCAATACTAATACTAACACAATTCTTTCATTCGATCTTGTTCGTTGTCTATAAATATGTATGATCAGTATGTATATGTGTGTTCAATGGAGCAATGTTGATTGAAATTTCACTGAGCTTGTTGACCAATCCAGTTCATGTATTTATTCATGAAATAGTTTTTTAATCATGTAGGAAGTGTAAATGTTTTGCATTACATTACATCATATATAGAATATTTTAATGGACAAACTTCAAATTACAATAATTTCAAGTCCGCAATAACGTCTCATTTATTTGGATTTCACTCTAATATGATCAGTTGAAAAGTTTGGAAAACGCGATGAATTAAGATTAGCGGCCATAATGCGAGTCCTCCACGTACGTCACAGCTGGATACGCTTCAGTGACCACAGCTCCGCCCGCTTTCATTCCAGTCGGCGGGGCTTAATAAGGCATTTTTTTAAACAGCTGCATACAAATAATTTACGGGCGGATTTAAAAAAATTCACGTCTACTTGTCTAGTACTTGTCAAATTGAAACCCCTTCTCAACGAATCCCGAAAGTGACCCATGAGTGCGACATGTATCCTTTAACTATGTGGACAATTGATTTATTTAGCTAGTGTGCCAATGAGTGTCGTCCCCATAACAGTTATGTTTGTGGTAAATTGTTTTATTATAGTATTGTCACATACATAGTAATGTATTCTTTCAGGATATTGGCAACATGATATCATTAACATTTACGATCCTAATTAAGCAATAAATGAAGTTGCATGAATGCAATAGGACAGACCAACAAAGAAAATATTCCGAAATTCTACTGATATCTCAAGACATTGCCAAATGTTATTGGTTGAGACACATATAGTATAGAAATAATGAATCACAATATCTTATCAGTAATGTGACTTTGACGCATTCAATGATATAAAAAATAATCTTACAGAAAAGACGTTAAATGTTTTTGGAAGGGCAACACCTTTATTATAGTTGCACATCTACAGTGAACTAGTTCATGACATGTTGTATTTATTTTCTGTATTGATCACATGTAAATATGTTGTTACAGTTAAGACAAATCGGTGCTACTGGTAAGGCATTGACGAACAAGTTGAAGTTAAAATGTAGCTTTGGTTTAAATGGCATTTGAATAACGTCTTCCCTTGCCATGTAGATATCTTTGGTAAAATGAAATAAATACATTATTTCGAAGATGTGTTACATAATACAATACTGTGACAGGTTGAAATTGCAGGATATCTAAGAAATGTGTATATTGTTATCAACGTTACACCAAAGCATACAATGCAGTGACTAAATGATTGAGCAATCTAACTTGATGAACAATTAACAAACTCTCCAAAGAGCATGCTGAACTCCATTTTAATAGTGGTACTAGAATAGCCTGCCAATGTAGTTTCCAGTGACCTGTTTCCTAAGCAATCAGAATCATCATGCTATATAAATGATTCATAATGATAAGTGAGGACACACAATATCTTACTGTAAACCCTGTATTTAAAGGAAGGCCGAAATATATTATTTCTATTGAATTCTTAACTGCAACTGGTTCATTAGACTATTTTGTGAAAAACGAGACCCCCAAAAATTAAAATGTTGTTCCTATATTAAACTACAGCGACTTAAACTTTGCCGAAAACATCGTCTGCTTTTCAGTCGCGAGCAACAAACCAAAAATGGGGCGTGGTTTAGAGAGTTGGAAGATACCGGAAGTGACATACGTGAAGGGACGGGGTGTAAACATTCGCTTACTATTTACAATGGGGAATCAGTCAGTTAATCTGTTATATCTACGCTTTGCAATAATGCCACATAGCTGTTCTGCTGTTAACTGTTCGAGTTATATTAGTTATCAAGTTTCACCTTACAAATGTCCCAAAATATCGTTATATATATCAAATATAATTGATATGAAAAGTGAAAGACGGTAGATTCATAGACGTTCGTAGACACAGGATAAATCAATGATAATAAGATATAAGATGACAAAATGAAACCAAGATATGATAATATGATTGAGACAACGAAATCAGACAGTCGATGTTGTTGTTATATTTTTTGAAGAATGCTTGTGTTTAAAATAAAACAACAAACGTGAGATAAGCAGACTCCGGCGAAGTAGGCCCTCCGGTAAGCCATCGACAATCAAAGCACATCACAACATCCTGATTTTTTAAGGTTGTTAATCTACCGACAACCTAATTTACTAACAGTACAGTACAACAATCAAAGCAACTCACCACATATTTTAAAACACCAAACGATAACGATAATAATACGTCTACGAATCCACCTATGAAAACACTGCATCCCAATGTTACATGTTACCATTTAGTTATCACTTATTAACACATTAAAACATTCAGAATCTAATAAATAATAAAATCATGTTTTCAATAAAATGTGTGGTTAATCAAATCAAATAAACATCGTATTAAATGGACATTTCAGCAAGAGTGTCAATTAATGTAAGAAACTTACCTTGTAAACGTATCCATTCTAATTCTAACAATGATAGATTATATGCGGGTTCCTGATCTTCATGATAAAGATATGTACTTCCTTAAAATCTGAATGTTGTCATTGTAGGTAAAATGAGCGCTGCCAGTTAACATTAAATCTAAATAAATCACTACTCTATTACAACATATTCTATTGATATGTCAAAACTGTTATTGTTTGATATCAGAATACCTAAAACATTCCATAAAATAATGACGAGAATTGTCAGAAGCAAATTTATAATTACAAGCAGGACTATCTACGAGACCAAGTTTATATAAATTTATTTGCTATTTGAATGTCTCAATTTAGTATGGATGCAACATGAAAAACATAGTGGTGCTTTAAATTTGTGCGCATATATAGGATTGGAAGGTTTTTAGGAGACATATTCTCGTATGTGTGTAATGGGAGGTAATTCCAAAGGTGTGAGCATGATGGGGAAAATGGTTGATTGTACTGATGTATGCGAGAATAAATTCAGACTTTGAAATTTAAGCGATATGCTCTCTGCTGATTGGATTAAACAAGGTCATGTGACCGGTATACATTCTCATAAACACAAGACTAACAGCTGAAAAGGATAACCTTCATAACCTGACGTTTACAAAAAATAACCTGCGGTACTACTTTATCACTGTATCATTGCGCAATTATTACACTGCTATCACATGCTCTTTTCTTGATTAAACTTTTTAAAAACCTTACAACGTGAATTCTAATTGTAGTTTGATTTGATAGTTTGATTAAAACAGCATATTAGAACCAAAAATTAAATACTTTAATCATATTTCCTGTGAACTACGTTTTGCGCGTAGTGACACATAAGTGATGCAGTATTATTGTGGGCGGAGCTTAGCGAATGATCTAAGACAATACTTAACATTTGTTTTATCATGCACTGTACACTTTTTGCAGAGATTTTTTATATTCAAAAGTTTATTTACTGATTAGAAATCGCTTAAATTTCAAAGTTTGAATTTATAAGAAATAGATTTCATAATGTGTTTGTTCACTGGCTTATAAACGGTTTGAAAGTTCAAGTTAAACAGTAGTATAAATGCCGTCGACAAGCTCCGGCATTTATACCAGTTTAACTTGCACCTTATCATGTTGGGTAACGTCTAACTTGGAAACCTCATTGATGTGTGTGTGTGTTCTACAAATTATGTGGGACGGCTGGAATTGTTATCTTCTGATGACTTATTTTCTATATTACTATCACTTTTAATAAATGTTTTGTTATTTTACCTCTGTCTCCAGTGTATCCTGTTGCCGTGAGACGGTAGTTGTTCGCCTCGTCTCCAAAAGTGAAAGTGGAGTACGTGGCGTATCCTGATTGGTCCTCCTGGTCCCTCATGTCGATTCTGAGTTTGTAAGATCCTTGAGAAGTCAGTCGATAGATATTATCATTCCCTGAAACAATAAGAGATTGATTATGGTGATATTCATAAAACGCAATGCATTTGTCTTCTTAACTGAAATACAATCCCCAGATCTGTCTTTATACGAGTGTGTAAAAATGCAACCTGCTAGTTCTTCATCGCTGCATGAAAACCATGTCAGCCGATGAATGTCATGATTTGAAATTTCGATAATCAATTATCACTATCAATATCGTCAAGTTACATGTATCTATAGCGATGTTACATGTATCTATAGCGATGTTACATATATCTATAGCGATGTTACATGTATCTATAGCGATGTTACATGTATCTATAGAGATGTTACATGTATCTATAGAGATGTTAAATCATCTATAGCGATTTAGAGATGCCTTGGGGATAACAAAAAATCCCCTGATATATCACATTGACTTCAAAGTTAATAAGATGGCAACAATTCAGTTTGTTATTGGTACTGGTCTTGTCAACAACACTCTATGAATAAGACGCATTGATCAAAGCCTGTTCACTATATCATTAGTGACTCACCCAGCCAGAATTCAGCATCAACTTGTCCGAACCCATCCTTGTAATCATCCCAGTACTTGTAGAAGTCCACACTGCCGTCCTGGCGTCTCTGGAAAACCTGTTGATGTAACGTTATTACTTAACTATGGCATACATTTCCCTAATAGCATTGGCTGCCTATACGTGTATAATAAATATATAATGTATCAAGTTGGACAACACAGAACAATAGGACCAGTATTTTGTCAAACTTGGGAAATACGACATTGAGCATGCGCAGTCACTGCAAGGCAATCATTCGCTTCAAAACTTTCAACAGTTCTATTGATAATGATTTGGGCATAAAGTAACTGTTTTAGATTGTTCAAATAATAAAAGAGCATAAACATTTAAAATAAATTTCGATATCAGCTGACTGGGTTCGGTTCATTGGTTTGGTGCTAATTTCACCTTGTTGTCTCACTTGAAGACGGTAGTTCATGATAATTTAACCTTAACTTTATGTTTCTCGAAAAATCCGCCAACCTTTAAAAGCCAGTCGAAGGTCGGGTTGAACCCTATACCTTGGTTTCACTTTAGATTTCCCATCCTCAAGGACTTCTTTGATATATATTGTGATTTATTAAGTGTAAATTTGTTTTCACATGTTATAACATTACCCTCTGAAGCAATATTTCAACCACATATGTACTTGTCACTATAATCAGTATGACGGGAATGTAGCAGGCCGTTCTTACTTAAATAAAATGCTCTCTCGAAAAGGAAACTAAATGTTACCAATGGCTAATACTATTCCTCAATCCATAAAAAGAGTTGTAAAACAAATATACACAAATGTCTGCTCAATGTGTTTACAACATCTGCTTTGTTTTACAATGAACTTTCCCGAGTTCCATGTGACACACTGTTTATTCAGTATATCATATTTTTTAGATAACGGGGACCAACATTATTCAATAGCTTGTGACAGTCGGGATATTTCATTGCAAAACATGTAGTGAATACATTCAGACCATTAAATGTACGTTACAATACTACTTTATGAGCCATTCTATCAGAATTGTATCATCTGTGTATTCTCTCAGCCGTAACATGTAACACAAGCCTTGTGACAGTCTTCCTTTGTATATTACAGAATAAAATCAGAAACACTAATGCAACAATCACGCTTCTATTGTTACTCCAGCTTGCCGGCGATATTGAGTCCAATCGAGGCTCGTAAGAGATTCATGATAAACTCTTAACATTATCTCACCATAATACCAGAAGCGTGAGAAATAAATTAGATTATTTAAACAAGTATGTATCAGATAAGTATATCGTAGGTTTCACTGAAACATACTTAGTTACGAACGTAGATAATAGAAATAGTTGCCATTTATATAATTAGATGGTGGAGAAACATAACATGGTTATATTTGGGATGACACTACCTTATATCACTACCTGTACCAATAGTACAAAAAAATTTACTTTTTCGGGTCGAGTCCCTTGCAGGATTCGAACCCACGCCCTCAGAGTAAGGCAACTGTCGCACGCATAGACTGTACCAACAGCTTATCACACGCCCATTTCGAGACGAAATGGTCGTGTGAAAAGCTGTTGGTAGAGTCAATGCTGGCGGGCGAAATGGTCGTGTGGTAAGCTGGCGACAGTTGCCTTACTGTTCATAAATTGATTGAAATATATCATCATATCTGTGAATCACTTGACTGTTTTCAAAATATCTTTAGATTATTTGCAGTTTAAAGTTTACTTTAACATCTAGCTTACCGTCCAACCGCCCCCATCAGTGGTCATGTCACAGTAGACTCTGAAGTGTCCGACACCATCTGCAGGGTTGATGAAGTAGACTCCACTTGGAGAATCCGGGTCGTTGCTCAGTATCTCAGCACAGTCTTGTATCACCGTCCATCCACCTCCACCTGTACTCGTGTCACAGTACACTCTGGCAGGACCTTTACCGTCATCAGGGTTGATGATGTACACTCCGTCTGGAGAATCAGGGTCGTTGTTCAGTACCTCAGAACAGTCACGTTTATCTGGAAAGAAACCCTTATGTTATGATATGATATAAAGCAAATATCCTTGGTATAACGCTGACAGGCGTTGTTAACAGGCACAACTTTTGAATTCATTTATTTTGTTTACAGTTGATGCTATATGTGATAACCACCATTTGTAGATGTCTGTTAATGTTATTCTAGATTAGATGATAAACCTAGCACTAAACGAAACTCTTAACATCAGTAATGTCATCCGTCGTTTCTGATGTGCTGGTATCATGCCTGTATTAGTTATAAGCAGAGTAAGCCAAAATAAATAAATTATGTAGAATCCTGTATTTTTTAAAAACATTGCTCAAGTCATGAATACGTCCTGCCTGTTATATTTAAGAAGATCTTGTTCAGTTTGAAAACAGATAGCGTCGACTTAAATCCTCAAATTGGTATGTTCTTTAATACGGCTCCCGTTCAAAATTAGGTTCACTTGTATGCCAAATGTCTTCCTTTTTTGCTTATTACAAACCATTTCATTACAGAAAAAAACCAGCACATGGTATATTGTCGACAAGGCAACATTGCAGGTATCATCCATGTGCCAATATTAAAGTTGATTTTTATAACAACAAAATAGACAGTGATAGTGATAGGAGATTTGATAAATAGATGGTGCAAAAAGTGAAAGAGTGTTAAGACAAGTACTCAGTTGTTCCGCATTAATACTGGCCAGACCATTTCCTTTGAAAGGCAGGATCTTTATCCGAAATATTTGCTTTGATAATGGTGATTGAAATTTAGGTCAGCAGAGCTATATCTTATTTTATTTATTTTATAAACATGTGATTAATCAATATATTTGCCCTATGGTCACCCAGTAGAAATGTTGTGATATCCACATTGAGGCTGGTGCACATCTTGAGGTTGTACCAGTTTGCATATTGTCAAAGAAGATGTTGGGTATTTTCAAATTTTATTTGATTATTTACAACCATTTGGAAATGTTTATCCTTCTCGATATGCTTCTTGTATTATCACCATTCAGAAAAACAGTTCTCCAACCATCAAATGCAGCAGATCGTTCTGCAAAGGACTTTGCTAATTAGCATATGTCCTTCAAATATGTCCGATGTTATTAAGACAAATAGACTATGTTCAGTCTTGTCTCTGATTTGGTCTTCTTTCTTTAAAGCATGTTTATGATCAGCAAAATCAAATTTCCAGGAAAACACATAAAACTTTTCTGTTTCCAAAAATAGCATTATGACGTGTCATTGGCAAATGTCACTTTTACAACAGCATCGCTAATTGTACAGCTATATTCAAATACAACCAATCAGGAGAGTCCCTATCAAAACGAGAAAAACCTTGTAATACAGAAGAGGTTTGGGTCGAAAATTTGAAGAGAATAAGCGCTGTGGGAACAGAATGGTGTCATATCAGCTCTGGATAAGGTCATTGCTTCACCTCCACGAAACGTCACCATACTGAAAATGAAGTAGTTGATCATCCGTTGAGTCCTTCGCATCTCCTTACTTAGAAGACCAAGGATGCCTCTGAATACTGAAACCTTTATTACGGCAGCACCTGATCCTGGTACATGTATACAGCAGCCGATCGCTGTCAGTGAAGTTCAGCAACAATGAGCGCGGCTAGCTGTATGGATAACCCACTTCTTGGCTGGATAACCTTAGAGTTTGGAGGGTGGATTCCCTGCCTACACAATTAAATGATTTGTGAAATGTGGGGTGTTTCCTTGGACAAGTGTTTATTCAAACTCAAACAGTGCTTCTGTTCATCCAGAAGAATAACTAGGTCCCTGGTTTGGAAGAGAAGGCAATGTGCCAGACAACCTAAAAAGCGTCTTAATTGTAGGGAGCATAAACTTTAACATTTTTATATCATGACCAGCTGGCCTCAACCCCACAGGGGTCATAGGGGTCACAACCTTGGCCAACAGGAGGCCAGGATTGACGTTTCAAGGCTACAACATAAACCATTAGTTTTGACTTCTTCTCCAAACTCAAGTTCTCGAAATCTAAACTCTTAATGGAACTCACCCATTGGAAGTGTGTAGTAGATAGATCCTTCATCTGCAGTGGTTGGTTCTGTTGAGTAGAACTGGACGGTGTGGGCAGTACACACACCACTCTGTGTGTTGTAGAAGAAGGAGACACAGTGCTTATCTCTACCACAATCACTGGCACATGCAGCTTGGACTTCGACTCCAGATTTGGACCAGATTACAAGATCCAATATTGCAGAATCTTGAAATGCATCGACCATATTGAATCCCTTCGAAAAACAACTACCGTTGCAGTCTACAAAACTTATGATGAAATTTAAGAAAATAAGAAATATAACACTGTCGCTGAAGAACATTGTCATCGGAAACGGTGTAGTTTATAAATGCGCCATTCCGAATCACGACTGGAAATGTAGAGGTTACACATGAAAAGTCGTTTAGCAAACCACTCATATATCTCTACAAATACCGATTACTATAACAAACAAGTTATATATGCCAACACTCACGAATAACGATAGCAAACCACATATATACCCCTACACTCACGAAAACCGATAACTTTAACAAACCAGTTATAAACCTCACACTGAAGAATATCGATTTCTTTGTATTCATCAATCACTCCACTCTCCATATATATATATATATAAATATATGTATATATTGATTAGTCTCCGAGAAAAAATAACTTTTGAATTTAATTTTGTAGCAATTATCTATGTTTTTAGATTGATGTTTAACAAACAATTATAAAACTGCTCAAATAGTGATGACAAATTTCCCAATCGCTTCCCCATGAATAACTTAAACAGCATTTTTTTAAATGACTTATAACAATTATACGTATCTAGAGTGGTTGTTTGCTATGGACTGAGAGCTCGGGTAGAATAAACATTTACTTCAGTGGCCGTCTACTCGAGACAAACAGAAGGTGTATTAGGCCTTAAAAAAGAAAAAACAAATGTTTCTGGTCTTTACAGGCTGACAAAAATGATAAGATGACGAGATTTTATTTCGAATAAAGAGATAAATAACATATTATACAACTCACCGGTTTAAAAAAATTTGTTTACACAATTATTTATATAAATAAAGCACAAACCCTCATAAATATGTGTTACTTTTCCAAATGGTCAATAATCTTACACCTATACTTCATCTCAACAGAAACCAGTGACATTTTCAATGTCCATATTTTGAGGCTAAAGAATTAGAGTTATCTATCCCTTTCTTTAAAACCTAAACATATAAACAAAAAAGACCTGAGGCGTGTGTTTGAAACTGATGCGTGCGGAGACCAGAAACAATTTCTTCTTTGTTTGGCCTTAGTACATGAAATCAATATATATTCAACACTGCAGCAGGCACAGTCTTATCTTCTACCTCATTGTTTTATACAGTTCATTTCCTGACATGTGTATTTACAAAGTGCTGTTACATATATACAGAAATCAATAACTCACAGTGTTAACAATAGAACATATCGACAACTTGGTATAATGATAACAATGCATTAGAGTGTGTTTACAAAAACAGATATTGAAAAGAAGTCATATTTCATCTACTGAGTGGTTTTCTCAGCACATATATGATTCTCGAGGGCCTGTTCACACCAACTGAACTCTTTTTAAACTATTTAAGATGCATGCCGTTTAGATAAGGAACATATATGACATTATTTATTTAGGATCACACTATCTGAAACAGTACGGATTCTTGTAAACCGTCAGAAAAACGAAAGTATTCACTTCTATTGATTTTATCATATGTATGATTTTCAATTGCAAATAACTCAAGTTTTTGATGTCATAATGTAAAACTGAAAAGTACAGGTGTCAGCAATCAAAGAATACGTATACGTGTTTTTATTTACTTTTAATTACTTTTACTGCAAAAATTATTTTTGATGATGCACGACTCTTCATCGACATATAAGACATATTCTATGTGAAAATTGATAAATGTGCCTGATTCTGCACACATTTACAACATATTTAACATGGTTGGTGTAAATTTAATTTCCTTCCCTGTCTTCATTAAACAAAGATATTTTAACTAAACTTTAACCACAGTCACCAATGTATCACTTCAAACTATTGCAGAAAAGTATAATTGTACCGTGCTATATTCAAATGCATCTGATTTCTTAATATTGAATTAATCGAACCAACTGAGGTCAGTACTTTCTTTTGTCCTGTAGTTTACTTTTTGAGTCGAAACGTGAAATAAACTTGAATGAGCCTCGCTGACTTCAATCACTGGTCACCATTCGGAGATATGTAACGAAATATATCGAACATCAATTACTTGATTAGTCAATGGTTGCTCTACCATTCCTACAGTTATTTCTTATTTAATGTTATTAAGTGTTTATACAGTTAACCGTAGCTGACCCCGAAAGTTACTTCACCTGTACTTGTGAATTTTAATACAAATATTGCGTGATTCGGAATGTCTTTGAATCATCGTATCAACGCGACAACTGGGGCGATCCTTTTGCATTTTCGCATAAGGAGACTGTTGAATGTTCCATCTAATCTAATATTATACCTCACAGTAAACAAATGCAAATTTCATTGAAGCGTAAAGTCAAACGTTTCAAAAGTATAGTTTTTATTTTCATCGGTGAAATATCCAGTAAGCGCTCAAATGGATCAAACATACATCATTTATTTCCTCTTACGAACATTCAATGTTTTTTTTTATTAATTTGTTGAAATTTGTATGAAAACTTTTATTCGAAATTTAATGAAATTTGAATTTTCAAAAAATGTCCCATTTCATTAAGCCAAAGTTGGAAATCATGCACCACTGATATGAAGTGCCGATCACGTGATACCTTTGGGAATATGTTTTTTAACAATGAATACAGGATGATTCATTGTCATTTTATGTGATGAAATTCTATCGACTTTGCCATAAATCTCAATTTTCATGATGGTAGGTGAACAGACTTTTCGGATGCAGCTGTATACAGTTAACAAGTTACCAAGACGTCGCCTTGTTCGGTAGTCTCGCTGTTGCTATGATTATATCCATGCATTAAATTATTAAACAGTGATAGATATGTTGCTTACCTAAATGAATCGCAGCGTGTACAATATTGAGTGACTGACAATCTCTTGATAATAATCTACTTCATATATCCTGAAGGCTTTGAGTCGTTTGCCAGATATACCATTACCACTCTTTAAGAGATCGTTAAATGGAAACAAGTCAAAAGAATTGGTTTTTTGAATTGTGATCTCACCTAATAAAAATTAATTTAACTAAAACTAATTTCATTAAAATTATTTCATTAATCTCACACTTAATGTCACATAGTGACGTTAAATACGACTGACAATGTTTTTTAAACTCTAACTATATGTACGACCACGACATAATCAACGTCTCGGTGATGTATCAGAATAGTAAAAAGGTATGCATAATGAGGCGAGAAAAAATACTTTGAAATGATATTATTAAAGAAATGATAAATTAAAGAAGATATGAAGGAATGTATACTACAAACACAATAATAAAAAATAACAAAAAACAAAATTAAGTCTATTAATGAGGATGAAGTAAGAATTCCCTCATCCGATCTTCAGAATAAATTAAACTTAACTACCAGACAGAATGACAGAATTTGAATAATAAAAGTAAATAACCATAAAATGTCAACAAAATTGTGTGAGTATTATTTTAAACAAAATGCTAACAAACTTCCAACCTTTTCAATAATTTCCTTAAATCCCTAACAAGAACTTGCAAATGTCACCATACTTGAACTTGAGTGAGGAGATTGTATAAAAACAAAATACTGTTGATACAAATTTTGAAAATATTTTTGTCCGGTCCTTGACCTAACTATTCATCTGTCAAGGTCAGCAGCATCACGTGTAAGGGAATGCGAAATTTTGTTTTACCTAAATTAGACAACATACATCTATTGGTTATAATTGATAAGATCATTATAATTGTAAATCGCGATAATCAGTTGATGTTCTCCAAAACTGGCACTGGTTACGAATGTAAATCTTGAAGGTCGGCCAGCCTTCAACATTCACTGTACCTTGAAACCTTGATCCCATATAAAATCCATCAAGAACTTATTGACACATTGGCAATACAAGTGAATCCTCACTGTGGCCTTGAAATACATACATGTCCACCAATTCGATTGGTCCGACAAACCTGCCGACTACAGCACTGTGTCAAAAGTGTTGCAAGAATCGTCATTTCCCAATAAGGTCCAATGTAATTTCAGTGTAGTATATTTATTTTAAATATCTCAATATTCAATTTATTTAAAATTGTCATTGAAACAGGAAATCTACTCTGCAACACGTGCATAATTTCTGATTTTAAATAAAACGTTATTGAACAAAAAAGTTAAAAGATTACTGAGGTATGTCCATTTTTCAGCCCTTTATGCCTGCTTACATAATAATGACAATGGGGAAATTACGTTACTGTAAAAAAAAAAAAAATACCCAGTCATTATTTTGCCGTTTTCCGAAACCATGCTCAAAACTAATGAATTTTAAATTATAAACATAATCTGTTAATATGTTAGATTACAATCATGTCGAATTTTATAAGTTTTCGTTGTACTGCATTAAATTAGAAACATAATTAAGTTATTGATAGAGTTGTCATGCTGGTCAGACAGCGACAAATTTAATTATATTGATATGCAACATGTTAACAATGGATGGATAACCTTTGTCTTGGGGCGATTAACTGACAGACAATCGCGTTTATATATAACTTGTATTTCATTTTACCATCTTCATTCACTACTTAGTTGGTTTTCAATAGGAATATTTGATTGAATGATTTTATCAAGTGATATTTGGCTACATGAAGGAGCGATTGATTATGAAACATGACGCTTTTCATTCTCACAAAGACAGCATCAAACTTATCAGGTTGCAAACGCCAGACGTAGATTGATATAATTTGGTAGATAATATTATGCTGTGGACACATGGCCTTAGTCCATAATTAGTTGACTGTGTGGATTCTGAAAACGTGAATACGTATGACACTTATGTTGCCTTTTCGCCGCAATACTACATCAGTGGGTGATCATTTCCAATATGAGGAATGTGTATGTGTTGACTTTTCCTTGAATTTATTGTAATTATCACATTTGTGTTTGTGGATTTTGTGTTAACTTAACTTAAAGCATTACATCATAGGCTGTGCCCATATTGCATGTATACCTAGAAGCTATAGCTGTATTAGTATACCTGCATTTCACTGGCTCTTACTGTAAGTAGAGTTTAAATATATATTCCGTAAATTGCTCTTGTGTTCAGAGCAAATTCACGTTTCTTTGCAAGTAAAGTTTGCACACAATAATGTAATATTTTCCATATATTCACAGAAAAGAAGTATTATTATTTCCCAAGTAATTAATAATGTGTTTGCATGTATAAATAATCTATAATCTGTATATCCTATGTGCAACATTATTACAGATAACGACGGTCCCACATCAAATGGATAAATGAAGTCTTGTACTGAAAGTGTATTTTCCATCAACAGATGAACGCAGATAAAACGTGTTTTAATACAGTCAAGTTCTGCATGAAAACATGACTTCAGTATAAAAACTGCGTGTCTGTCTAGCCGCAGGCTTCTGAAATAAAGATGAAGATATGGTATTGCATAACAACTGTGTGAATATGTAAGTGTAACGTATCTATAAACAACGTGATGTATACATTCCTCGAGTGTAGGAAGTTGTACCACAGAGCATTCATGATTTTGTAAGATGGCGCTCATTCAAATGTTGTCCTATGATTACAGAGTGTGGTTGCCAGTTCCATAGAACAGGGATATCACAAAACAGGGACTATAAGTGTTCATAATGGACAGCTTGAGATCGTTTACAAACTCTAACAGGTCCAACACACAATGATCTTTCTATACCACCATAACTAATGCAAAGACGGTAATGTGTATGTGTGAAGGGTCAACAAAGAACAGTGATAAACAGAATAATACTGACAATCACTACCTTTGAGTATACGACAAACTTAGCGCTAAGAGAGCTTCGGAAATCTACATCCTGTAATATAGTGATTGTGTTTGTGAACAGATCTATACACACGAACGAGGCGATGGCAAACATGGTATTGTTGTTTTACATTAGTGTATCACTTCGGTTGTGTCACGGCCTGATAGCAACCATTTGGTGGTCAAAGAGTGGACTGGTTCCTGGGGACTGTTCTGGGGACGCTTGCTGTGATCGATATGACATGATTTCGTGTTTCATTGGAAAACGTGGACAGGTTTTTATTGGACACACAGTTAAACATCGGAAGGTCTGGACTGTCTATGGCTTGAGTACGGGTGAAAAACCATTTGGGAGTACTGTTGATAACGTTTCAATGAATAGAAGCTCAAGTCCTCTGGCTCCTGTTCCGTTGGTTTCAATGGAAAGGAAAACTAAATCGTATATACCGGCTGTCGGTACCGGTAAAGAAAATGTTGAAACGGGTTCAACTCGATATACACAATACACTGAAAAAACAGGTTATCACAAACGCCCAGATTCTGACTCATCAATAGATCCAAGTGAACAAAATAAAATAGCAAAATATTCTAGTTCGATTCTTCATACCCGGAGTCTACATCCTACACAAAACAACGATGTTGCTGAGAGGTTAGGTAATCACGGAAACGCAGGTGGCCATGTTACAAAAAAGCAAGAAGTACAGTCAGTGAACCAGGTCAACATAACAATGGTGTATGCCGTCTACCTGCACAAACGTAAACTCGTTGTCGCCCGCGTTGACAGAGAGAACAAACTTTTCAAACCTATCCCGGGAAGACCTAAATTGAGCATGCATCGATTCGGTGTTTCAATATTCGTCACCGACCCGCGCACTATGAATGTTTATCACGCGTCCGACAGCGGTATCTTCCGGTTCAAACTGGGCTATTACCGAGTTTATAAACTGGTGTCTCATAAAGCCAGGGTGTTGTGTATTTGTTTTGACCACAGTATGCAATCCCTGTTTTACATAACCAAGACCGATACCTATTCCTTGATGCGCTTTGATCTTAAGACGAAAAAAGGACGGGATACATACGAGATTACGAAAAGCATACAATTTCGGGGCTTCGACACGTTAACCCAGGAAGTATACATTGGATACAAAGGAAGTAATAACTTGACCTTCATGAGTTATGTCTACCCCAAAACGGGTCACAGGGAGACCTACCTCACCAGAGATATATACCATGAAACTGCAGACTGCAGCTACAATGATAAGAGGAAGGTTATGGTTTATTGTAGCAGTTTCAGGAAACAGATCGTTAGTTTCTCAATCAAGACTGGAGTTACCTCCCCTCTTTTTAAATCCCCGTACGACGACGGAGCGTGCCCTAAAATGTATCTGGGTGGAGACTTTATCCACGTTGTGACAGATAAACGTCTTGAGGAATATAACCACCAAGGGGATAAAGTTCTTACTATGAAACTGCCAAGAGCCATTGGAATAAGACTTATTTATTTCTAATCCGAATTCGCGATCTGAGAAAGACATTGAGTAGGCCTATTTAGCCTTAAGTTTTATTAAAAGTTCGTTCACACTGATTGATTTGTAAGTTACAATATGACAAAGACAGAGACAAATTGTATGTACATCAGACGGTAAGTCGATGTTCTCAGAGTACAACTAAAGTTGGTTGCAACAAGTCGTATTACTACAAATCGTACCATGAGATAGGGCCCTGGTAGATCTGTTTGACGGGCTTTCTCATATGATGTTGCCTTATGATTATACAATTGATAGTGTGCCATTATTATTTGTATATAAACCAGAGTCTAACGTTTATTCGTCTTCTTTTAAATCATGTTAGACGTCAAATCGTGTACCTCAATGTCAATGTCTGTTTCAGTCTCAGACTCGAAGCTTGCTAGTGAAGTGACACTCTCTGTCTCTGTTCTGTCATGCAACAATTTCAGCCTTTTCTGGGACAGTAAGATCATTTGACTATTTCAGAAACTGATGGACCAATCACAAATTGTTACGAAATCAACATCCGGTGTTATGGTGTAACGGAGGTTCAGGTGCGCGTATTTGCGTATTAAGTCTTGACTGGGAATAGGTTGAACGTTCATACAACGTTATTACTTTTTGTGTGGCTTTCTTAATGTTGGTATGGTGAAGATTGAAGACAATAATTATGGATATACAAATTCTTTATTCTGCATACGCGGCGTTATTACTTGATTAAATTGATTCAGATAGGAGTTTCTTAAAACTCGCCATAAGATGCCTGCAATCTTCTGAAGGACTCCAAACGTTTTTTTATCATATTATTTATTTTATTATTTTTTGACAATAATGACAAGTATAGACCTTTTCATTTTATTGTTTTATTTGTCTTCAGAACATTTCACCGTTCTAGGTCTTTGTTCTCGTGATCGTAATCTTCGTCTGTCTCCGTTGTTCCAACACAACTTTTCAGCTCTCTAGACCTTTTGGAACTGGAGAAGAAGATGAAAATTGGTTTTTAAGGATGTGACTCCTGTGACTCCATTTAGGGTCACGGGGTCACGAAATCTACAATTTAGAATCCCCATTGGCCAAGGAGTCTGCACACAACATTTCAGCTCTCTAGACCTTTTGGAACTGGAGAAGATGATGAATATAGTTTTTTAAGGACGTGACACCTGTGACCCCATTTGGGGTCACGGGGTCACGAAATCTACAATTTAGAATCCCCATTGGCCAAGGAGTCTGCACATAAAATTTCAGCACTTGAGAAGAAGTCGAAAAAGCGAAAAGTTTACGGACGGACGGACGGACGGACGGATGGACGGATGGATGGACGCCGGACACCATGCCATGACATAAGGAGCGTCTGTTTATGAAAATCCATTTTCCATAGGCTTCTTTTCAATATTAAATAACATGGAGATATTTCATGAATAAATTGTTCAGAGGAGGGAGTAAGACTACACCAGTCTTACACACAGACTGTAACACAGTACAGTATGAAATAACGTGAAACCTCTGTACTGGCCCTTCTGAGATAACGAGCTTTTGCTGCTGTTTGCATGTCTCTACCGGACTTTAATTTGTATCCCTGCCACGCCCTTAATTTTGGGAGTAGGAATATGAGTAGGTATACTTATACCTACTTTATGAAATTTACAAATCTTACTCTCCAACAATAATATTCCCAAATTTTAAGCTTTCTTCTAGCATTTCTGGTTTTAGGGAGGACACTGCCACGCCCATTTTGTTGAACATGTTGGTCTGATATTATTATAGGTTTCTTTTTCACGTAATTGCCATTGATTGCAATACACTTCTCATATTTTTTGTATTCCGCTTGTTTTTGCATTCTCTTACCACAAAGGTTGTTCCCTTCAGATTTCAGATTCCAACGTTTGGAATTGATAACAATAACAATTGAAAAGAAAACAGATGTACAGATTGGAGTAGCTGCATTGGAAAGGTCAAAGAAATAACTTGTAATCACAGTTGATAGCTAAATCGCTGCAGTTATATTGCAGTACATTCTCTCTGGATAAACGAAACTTATATTATCCTCTTTTTAAGGTAAAATTTGAAAATGGCATTTTTATTAACAGCCGTGTAGAAATGTGTACAGGTAATATGAATTTCCGCCTTCAGATTTAATTACGAATAGTTTACAAAACATTTACGAAACTGCAATTCCGAGATGATTCGTGAAAATCTTTTGACAAAAAAAAACATTTCACGAATGCCATGAATTGGAAGAATGTTGCCGAATCAACTAGGAATCATTTGTTGATTTCAAAAATATATTTCGAATTGTCTTCGAATGTACAAAACTACTCTTTCGTGATAATTCGTGGCAAGTGGAATAGGGGATATTATTATAAATGTTCTTTGATAAACAATCTCATTGACCATAAGTTGTAAATAAAGTCTTCTCTGTTAGTCGCACTACATGAGAATCATTGATTATTAATTAACAATGATATAGAACTTATACAGCATATACAGCATATACTGCCGAGACCATAATGATTCGACACGTGGACCTTTAAACAGGGCCAATAGGAGACAAACTGGACCAACATGAGTCTGAGCATGCGCAGTCTCACATTCGGAGAATGCCCGAAACTAACGCTTCACAACTTTGAACCGTGCTTATTGATGATTGGTATTTTGATGTAAATGAGATGTTTACCATTGTGCAAATATAATTAAATTAAGTTCATTAATAAAATTGCCAATTACAACGGATCTCGGACCTGTAACTGGGCCAATACGGAAATACTTAATTAATAACATTATAAAATGACTTTATGATAGTCTCAGATTGGTACAATTCAACAAACTTTGAATCGTATTTCCTCCACGTAATCTGTGATCGCTGGGTCAGCCAGGGGATGTGCACAGTCGAACATGAGTCACATGACAGAGGAAGTTTAGTCACACAGATGAAGTGTCGGCAGATGAAGGACAATCATCAGGATGTTCAGTCGGATGTTTGTGTGAGAGATCAGTCGGTCCTGGGGCTGCTGGGACAGGGCGAGCTTAATGATGCAGGTAATTAGCTTAATTGTTACTTTTGATTTATCTAACGATATTAGGTATATTTAGTATACTTACTCCCGTAGACAATATCTTTAAAGGTGCATCCATTGCGTTTCATTAAATCTGGCTTTAATACGTTCCAACTCCCAATATGAGCTGTTTACAGAACAAACACAATCACCAAGCTTGCCTATTCATTCCAAATCGCCAAATTTATCTTAATTACTAAATTTAAATCGATTAACATCATTATGCATGTATAGAAACCGAAAATGTACGTCCCATTTACATGTACAGTAGTTATATGACCTATTAAACATTATCAACTCAAATTTGTCATTTTGTCTGTTATAAATAAGATTCCAAAATTACGCTCGACCCATTGGCGCGCGTCAATCGCGATGCATTGTTTGGTTTTCGATCAGAAATCATTACTTTTACCTTCATATCGTCAATATACTAAGTCGACTACCATCAAAATGGCAGTTTTTCGGTAACAGTCGATACTTCTCGATAAAGTAACACTATTTATAACGTTTGGAATATGTGACCCCCAACAACACAATGGATGTACCTTTCATTTCATCCTTGATTTGTTATATAATAATGTGTTTATTTATAATACTTTGACTTGTAGACAATATCTTAAAATTAAGCCTTGATTTATTCAATGATAATGCGTTTATGTAGAACACCTGCAGACAATAACCAATATGTCTAATTTTATCCTTGATCTATTAATAATAGTTTATTCATTGCGAATAATTAGACTTGCAGAAAATACTTAACATGTTATCCTTGAACTATTTAGTAATGTGTGTGTGCAGATAGTGTGTTTAATTTCATCTTTGAACGATCAGCTGATATTGTGTATATTTAGACTTGCAGACTTTGTTTCTAAGTTTAGCTTTGTCACATTAAACAATACGTGTTCTCATGTTCACATAAAATATTGAAAGTAGTGATTTTATCAGGCCAGCAGACGATGCTTCTAATTTCCATATTTCCAAACCATCTTCCTGTTTGTTGAACAAACTATGAAATTTGCAATCATCCATGTACATTTGAACAGAACACACTATAGTTTTCATAAATGTTGTACAAGTAGATGTCATCATATCGTATGTGGATGCTCAATTTTTTTATAATAAAAGTAACGATATAAATAGGTGTTGCTTTAAATATATCACGTGAGTCGATGCAAACTGTAACAGCGATTTTTGTGGTATTTGTGGATCTGCACCTTCAAGTAGAAACAGTAGATAGGCATTGAATAGCATTGGTATGTTCTGTCAAATGGGCTGTAGCACGTTTTTTCGAATTTTACTTTTTCAAATAGCCATTTATAATGATAGTTTATATCATTCACAGTTACTTTAGAGGGTAAAACCTCGTATTAAAGAAACCAAATATCTGTAGTGGTAATAATAATGTCACGTAATAGGCGAAAAACTGCATGGCGCACACAATGGCATCTATATATCACGCAAGTGATATTTACTGTTGGTGCCAGTTTGGGATGATAAATGTTCATTATACTCCTCATTAAGCATACATTCTGTTCCGTAGACGAGACTGGCAGTGTTGGTGCTGGTGGCTGTGGCATGTATCCAGGTCCGCTCAGAGACGAGCCAGAGGACAGAAGATGATATGAAGAGGTCATCAGCACAGGACTCGCTTCTCAGATTTCTAAGAAGACAGCATGCACAACGACAATACACTTCGGATTCTGTAACAGAATATCAACCCGTGTACTGCAAGCATGGTAACTACTGTCCAGCCAACCACACATGTTGCCGGGGTCACTCGGGATATTGGGCATGTTGTCCACTGCTCAACGCCACGTGTTGTCCTGATGGTGTACATTGTTGCCCATCTGGGTACCACTGTAGCATGATAACTCGGAAGTGTCAAAGGCGTGACTCGGATGAAATGTCATACACCAAGAATGTTCCAGCTTTGAAAGTCGAAACTGAGAAAAATGTCCCGGACCAGACGCCGACTTTCATGGAAGAGGACGCAAGACGTGCTGGGGACTTAGTCTCAATGGAGAAGAAAGATCCATCTTTCACAACTGAAAATAAAATTGTGATACCAGATAGGGCGCCGGTGGCAGCGGTACATGATGCTGGAACTGCTCATGTATACTGCGACAGAAGTCATGTCTGTCCTTCTGGAAACACCTGCTGCAAACAACGCACCGGTACTTGGGCATGCTGCACCCTTCCTAAAGCCACGTGTTGTCAAGACGGTTTTCATTGTTGTCCTAATGGTTACCGTTGCAATGTCGTCGGAAAGACATGCTACAAGAATGATGATGACATAATACCAATTCTGAAGAAGAAGTCGGCCAAAACGTTGTTCACCGCCGACGAAATTCAAACCAAAGTCCATGACTGGCCACAAAACAGTATCCATGACAACTCAAAAATCAACCCCCATAAGAATCTCGACGCCAACTTTGTAGAACATCTCGAGGTTCCCCCGCCAAATATGATGCAAGGGGTTCTTCCCGAGCGGACATACTGCAACGGAAGCCACTACTGTCCTGACCACTACACGTGCTGTCATAGCCGCTTTGGACACTGGTCTTGCTGTCCGGGACTTCAGGCTACCTGCTGCTACGACGGAATCCACTGTTGTCCCCGGTACCTGCGGTGTGACGTCATCAGGAACAGGTGCGTGAAGAGTGATGGATCGTCATCAGAGTGGGCTGACTTGCAACCAATCGAAGGAAACTAGTGTTAGGCATTGTAGTACATGTTGTCGAATGAATACAGTTACATTTTTCAGTTATGCTTTCATCACAGTATTCGGGCGCTTCATTTATTTAATAGTTGTGGTTCTGAAATTATATCTACTACAACATTTTTTAGTATTTTAAATATGTACGGAAGTGAATGGTCAAACGTGGTCTCGTTTTTCCTTATTTGTTTCACTTGTAACTATATCTTCATATGTAAATTTTTTGATAATAATGTACCAGATGTATATCAAACAGGCGTATTTTCACGCACTGTCAATCGACTCATATCGTACAGGTTTATATGTGATTGATAATGCAACAGGGCAGAATACTATGTATGTCAATTAACAAGAAAAACATAATCGTACCAAATGTAAAATATTTTGATGACACTATCAATATAAATATGTGCTTTATTAAAGGCATGTGATTAATGAAACTGTGGTTATATTTTATGTGCATGATGATCTCGGTTTTTCTTCGCATTTACTTCTTACATAATGATTTATATAGAATACTAAACAATGTCCCGTTTGATAACATGTTTTTGAAACGAGTGAATGCTATGGTATTTTAACGAGCGAAAGCGAGTTAAATACCGATGCCATTCACGAGTTTCATAAACATGTTACCAAACGGGACCGAGTTTAGTATTTTATTTATTACTCAATGATGTAAGGCGGGTTGAATTGCAAGAAAATCGGTTTTAGTGACGATCACTTGCAAATAGGTCACCTGCTATTGCAGTCGCGCGGCTAACATTGTGAAGTCAACCAAAAACGACTATGACGTCACGCGCCGATTATGACGTTACAGCAGCACGCGGTGGCATCACACATGTGTGTAACCAACTCATTGTTATCTAATAAATGATCTCACCACGGTTAAGTAAAAAATATAGAATACTAAACGATGTCCCGTTTGATAACATGTTTATTAAACGAGTGAAGGGTTTGGTATTTAAAGAGCGAAAGCGAGTTAAATACCGATGCCATTCCCGAGTTTCATAAACATTTTATCAAACGGGACCGAGTTTAGTATTTTATTTATTACTCAATGATGTAAGGAGCGTTGAATTGCAAGAAAATCGGTTTTAGTGATGCTCACTTGCAAATAGGTCACCTGCTATTGCAGTCGCGCGGCTAACATTGTGACGTCAACCAAAAACGCCTATGACATCACTCGTCGATTGTGACGTTGCGGCAGCACGCGGTAGTATCACACATATGTGTAACCAACTCATTGTTATCTAATGAGTGATCTAACCACGGTTGAGTTATAAAGGCATTCAAACATTGACTAACAATTGTAAAATATCTTTCGCTCTTATAACTAGAAGAGCGTTTGCGGGACATCGCAAAAGCAGAGCAGCTCCGAAACTTTGGGTCTCGCCTTCTCCAAAGTCTCCCTGTTCCGCCTTCTCCTCAGCATAAATAAAATGGGAATTTTTTTTTACAAAAATTTGTTCATTATTCAAGTTATTCTAACAAGTTGAATCATCACTGGGGTCACTTTTCACAACTTTGTTCTTAAAACCTATTTCTGATTTCAAAATTGTATCAAAAGATTAACATGGCCTTAACCAATATCTCATGACCTTGAACTTTGACCTTCAAGGTCACACCATCAATGATTACTTTTCATTGTGTATAACAATCATGCAATGACCCAAAGTGTTCATTGTTAACATAAGGCATATTCACAATAGCACGCTTAAGTTGTGACCTTGCTGTGACCTTGACCGTTGACAGATTTTAGCAAAAACGTTTTCAAATCTTGGTCTTTCTCCATAGTTGATATATACCAAATAAGAGCCTGACAGCACAAAAATGTTTGAAGTTATCGTGTTTACAAGGACTATTGTAGTGATTTCAGAACTCATGACCTTGACCTTTGACCTTGAATGTAAACATGTCAAAATCATTCACCAGATTAATAAGAAAGAAGCTATGTATATGAGATGTTAAAACCATTTTGGAAAAAAGTTACTTAGAGATTTCAGAACTGGTCACCATGACCATATCTAGTGACCTTGACCTTTGATCTTCAAGGTCACACAATCAGTGATCACTTTTCATTGTGTATAACAATCATGTAATGATTCAAAGTGTTAATAGTTAAAATAAGGAATGTTCGTAACTGCATGCTTAAGTTGTGACCTCGCTGTGACCTTGACCTTGGACAGATTTTAGCGAAAACCTTTTCAAATCTCACTCTTTCTCCATATTTGATATATACCAAGTAAGGGCCTGATAGCACAGAAGTTGTTGAAGTTATCGTGTTTACAAGGATTTTGTAGTGATTTCAGAACTCATGACCTTGACCTTTGACCTTGAATGTGAGCATGTCAAAATATTTTCCCAGGTGTACAAGAAAGAAGCTATATATATGAGGTGTTGATACCTTCATGGAAAAAAAGTTATTTAGTGATTTCAGAACTGGTGACCTTGACCCTACCTCGTGACCTTGACCTTTAAAATTCAAGGTCACCCAATCAGTGATTACTTTTCATTGTGTATAACAATCATGTAATGATTCAAAGTGTTATTAGTTGAAATAAGACATTTTCGCAAAAACATGCTTAAGGCGTGCCCTCACTGTGACCGTGACAGATGTGAGTGAAAATCTTTTCAAATTTTGGCCTTTCTCCATAGTTGATGTACACCAAATAAGAGCCTGATAGTACAAATATTTTTCAAGTTAATGTGTTTATAAGGATTTTTTTAGCGATTTCAGAACTCGTGACCTTGACCTTTGACCTTGAATATGAACATGTCAAAAAATTCCCCAAGGGCATAAGTAAGAAGTTATGTATATGAGTTCTCAGAACCTTCTAGGAAAAAAGTTATAGCGAATACAAAACGCGGCGGCGACGGAAACTGCGCAAAAACTGATAGCAGCTCCGACTAAGTCGGAGCTGCTAATGAATAAATGACTGGTCTTTATTTCCTCTATATACATGAATAGCATACATTTAATCACATTTATACATACATTTCACAAAATGTTTCAATTGATATTTACATACATAGAATTATTTATATAATGTAACAATTGCAACACAGATTTCAAGTTCCTTTAAGATTTCCTGGAAATAATGATAACCATTGCTGCCAATTCACCAAATCCGCCTTCTACAGATTTCAAACTTGAAATATTCATTTATTGTGAGACTGTCACACAACTGTCCACATAACATACTGGGTTCATATGCAAAGCTTGTATCCATTTCCATGTACCGTTAGCTTTATTTGGAAATCAGTTATGAAGTAGCCCTCAAAATATGACCATATTTTTCTTCAGAAAATTCAGGTCATGAGTAACAGAGTTTTGTCAGCATATATCTTTTCGATTATGTCACAACAACTTGTATTGATTACAGACAACGTTAGAGAGATATTGGCCTATAGGCCCTATCCTTTAATTTGATAATAGGGTTGTGTTTAAACCTGTAAATCTCATTTAAATCAGATCAAACGTAACACTCGTACGCCGTACGTCGGTCTGAGTACTTCCCCATAGAGGTGATGTCAGGTGACCTTTCAGTCTTTCACTTTCAATAAATTCAGCCATTTAAAGGCCATCTTAGATAGGACATTGGGTGAGGTATCTCCTTTGTCACAACTCAAGTCGATCCGATGGCTTTCTATCCTCGTCGCCGATGAGCAGAAAGAATGAAAGGTCACCCGACATGACCTCTACTGTGCAGTACTCAGATCAGAAATCCACCGAGGTACGAGTAAAACAAGATTGTAAGCTTTTATTTCTCAGTGAACCTTTACCAGTCCCTCTAGATAATGTTTGAAATACCGACGTTTTCATCTAAAAAGAATAGTTTCCGTTATCTTCCATAAAGGCAGAAAGTTGATTACTGTCACTATAGGAAACTGACAAATGCTCCCAACAAACATTTTTGTTTAAATGAAAACAATCTCATTATAATCAGATATTGCCGAAAACTCGCACCTGGCTACATATAAATGTGAACTTCACTTTCCACAGATTCAAACAATCACTGACAAGTATCTGTATTGAATCTTACTGACTTTTACTAGCCTCATCATTGATTGGATGAAGTGACGACTGCTGCAGTGGCAAGATCTTATATTAATTATTCGAATTAAACTTCATCATTCATATGTTTGTGTCAACCAATAAATTAATTTGATATTTGACAATTTTGAGTACAGTAACATACTTGTATGAATATATGTACATGATGATTTCAAAGAATTGTGATGTCAGGAACTTGATTCAAATCCTTTGTGCAAACTGTCAGTACTGTAATATTATACACTTAATTACTCACGGTGAGGTCATTATGTAAAATACAAGGACCTGACTCCCGAGGAGGTCTGACGTGACCGAGACCGCAGGTCGAGGTCAGGTCAAATCGCCGAGGGAGTCAGGTCTGAGAGTCCTTGTATTTCACATAATGACCTCACCATGAGTAATTAAGTGTTTTATTATACAGACATTTTTTTTTTCTTTCTTCAGACTACAGTATGTATTTTCTTATTTGTCAAATCAGGCACCCCATCAGCTGACGCCATCTTAAAAGCGAACGTCAAAACAAACAATCACGTGACAAATCACGTGACGAGTCAATATCTCAGGTCATTGACAGAAATTTCTGTCACAAAACTGACCTCATCACTGGAATCGGAGGTCAATGTACAAATATATTTTTCGATCACGTGGTGTGAACTGGCCAATGGTATTCTTACAAATTTAATAGAGGTATAATAATGCTGGATCTCACACACGTCCTGTGGAACAGTATTGGTTGGTAAGTTTGAGGTGAGGTGAGGTGAGTTGGAGTTTAATGCCGCTTTCAAGAGTATTTCACTTATATCGCGGCTGCTAGTATTATGGCAGGGAGAAAGCAGGCAACGCCATGTGGCTATGCATTGCGGTGAAACCTGCGAGCATCGGCTGGAACTAGCGAACCATGGGTGGTACTCTCTTAGTATGCCAAACACTTTCTTCTGTAGTTCACTGATCAATCTTCTTTTGGACTCAAGTAAACAAACAACACTCAGAGCATTTACAAAAGATGCATTATTTAATGAAATTACTGGGCATTTTGACAAGGCAATAATTCATACATATTTAAATAATTTCCACCAAAATATTTAAAAGTAGTATAAAACTAAAATGAAATTGTCACATGATGACCTGTGATGCTTCAAAAGACGAGTAACAGTTTCCTACAGACAGTGGATTCCTAAGTGTCTCTTCACAATGGGTATCATTTATACACTGCACATGCTCTAGAACATAGAAAGCAATTTGATGGAATTAAATATTAAGAATAACTCCTATATTGGAGATCTAACATCATGGTAATTAAGTGCTGTCAGATCAACTAATCATTTACTTTTCTTGAGAGTTTAATCATGAAACACATGCTACTGCATTTGAATTTAAACATTGGTTACACATTCACTTTGAATGTAGATAACAATGATATCGTAGATCTAAACCTAGATAGGATGAAGAGATTTTTAGTTTCGTCACCTTCAAAAGTACTTCACTAATATGGTGGTGAGTGATCGTGACTAGTATTATTACATGGTGAAAGCCTGAAGACCACTGGCAATGTTCTATTGTGAAGCCTTCTAGACCAGACAGTATTTCACTGAAAGTCACTGTAACAATACATGCTAACCTTTATCATTTAAGATTAGGCCCCATTCAACTAACCCAGCTTAAGGCAATTATCAATCAGCAAAGATCATCTAAGGGCTAAGGTTTGTTAGTAGAATGGTATCAAAAAAGAAGAAATAGTTGCCTTGCCCCTGGTGTGATTCGAACCCCAGACCACTTAGTCTGAATGTAAATGCATGAACCACCGGGCTAAAGGTTTTTTGACATGTTGCCTGAAGTTCAGTTTGACAGGGCAAGAAAAGTCATGTTGTTTGATCTATAATAACCTAACCGTGACCCTGTATTCACAAATATTGAGAACAAAGCTGATAATTATACTCTTACATTCTTGTTACAGACAAGTTGCATACTGCATTACAACTTGCTTGCCATGGGTACTGCGTAAATGATCTACACATATACAGAAGCTTGCTAGCTGGTCTAGGTTACAAATCATTACCGGTACACTTTATATAGCATGGTTAGCCTTGTGTTGCTGCTACATATTTACAATGGGAAGGAACAAGTTGATCACTGACCCATACAGCATTAATCCACAGTGATTACAAATCACAGGTCCTATTCTCACAATTTACACTAGTCTCAAATATCTATTGATAGTCTTTTTCATTTCTCATCCACTACTTGTCCAACACAAATGGAAGTTTATGTTCTAAATGCACTTCTAATGCACATACAAAAGAGTACTGAAACTACTTTCATGATATTCCAGCTGATCAATTACAGAAGTTAATTTGATCAAACATCTTGCTTTGTTCGTATCAAAATAATTTGACGACACTGAAACCCTCACAAAAGAACTTTACCACAAATGATGCTATCATGTTGTATTCTAACTGTTCGAGTGTCAAAGGAAATAATTATTAGTAGAAATGCTGTTTGGAATTGCACAAATGCATTATCCAATCACATCACATGAATCAAATAAGAAAGAACAAAATAATCATGGTTTATAGGCCAAATACATCAAGAAGTAGAGCCCTGAATCAGATAACACCTGCATGCTGATATTGATAGATACAATATGTTGTACAATGTGTGAATGTTGATGAGAAAAATCGTCCTGTAACACGAAAGTCTTACGGTAACTCACAAAGGTAACCTTGGCACAAGACGACTTTCTGCTCTTCAAATTTTCAAAGCTCATGTCACATAAAGCGCCAATGTTGGACCCTGTCTCGAGCAGAGGTTTGAAAATCTGACTGAGGATGTCGTTTCAGTAAGCAGTCCAAGTATTAATCAGTGTAAGAAATAAGCTTGAAAAAAGCCACTCCAAATGAGCAATTGGTCAACATAATGCTTAACTTATACACAGCCTTGATAAAAGAAATGCAATGTATGATCTAGGTTTAGGCTAATAAGCTGATCCAAAATTTTCCAAAAAGGGGTTCACAAATTAAAAGGACAGGGTTTTGAGAGGTCCATCAATATTACATGCAAAATTTGGGGGGAGGGGGTGTTGTTCAGTAGACTAACACCTCTGGGTCTTATTTCATACACTGCCTCGCGATCAACCATCACCATCTCTCAACAGATTGTGACGTATCTACTGCTTCAACTGCTTTGTGAAACGGTTCCCTTTATGTGCAGCAGGACAATGATGATGAGAGCATGCATCTGTCAGATGAATACTATACACTGTGATATATATTCAGTAGAAAAGGTAAATACAAAACATCATTCACTGAAATTTACATCAAACTAATAAATAACGCTACATGTCTGGAAGTACCTCCACTATGACTGGCTATGATGCTTGTGTACATTTTCACAAGGTCAGCAAATTTTAAAATAATCATTCATCATCAAAAACAGAGTATGCAGGAAATTGTCTTTCTTTTCTGGATTAAGATTTCTGATTAAAATTTCTGCATATGGAACGAATAGATTACAAATAAATATCATTCAATTTAAACGGAACAAATTAAATGAACAAATAGTTGACATTTACAGAGTATTTTGACATGTATCTCTCTACGAATCTACATCGTTCTCTCTAAACCTAAATTTACAAGCATCACAAACTTAATACTGCTAAACATTTGTTGAAAAGTTTCCTTTTATACCAGTATTGTAACTCATCCTTTGATTGTGTTAACTGAAACAAGTAATATTGTAAATGAGTTGAAACCCGCCCATTATTTGGACATTATTTACAAAATAAACAATTCTAAGGTAGCACTTCATCTTTAGGGAGTAGCAGTTGAAATGCACTATTATTGAAAGCAATGTACAAATCAAGAACCATTCAAATGGTGTGAATACATTTTTCAAACACAATTTAAGAAAACAAAACTGCAACAAAATATCATAATTGGCTAAGAAAACATGAATACAGCTTGCATGAAACAAATTGTATAGCTTTATTTGGAGATAGGTGTTTGTATAATCAGTATAACAGAAGAAGAATGAATGTCTTTGCAAGGATTTCTGATGTTACTTGTTTATGCCCAGGAAGTCAATGTACACAGTTACCTCCCTTCCATAGAGTTACCTCCCTTACACAATGAATGTTTGCCTGGACAGACTTTCACAGGAAGTGAAAAGCACCCCACATGTCCAGTAAAACGAAACAAAAGTAACAAAGTTTGATTGCTTAACCTGATGAAAGATAAAATTTGACATATTATCAAGCAACATGGCATATTGAACATACTTGCTGCAAATATAAGAGGATATTCCAACAATGAATTTCATTTTAAAATTTCACTTGTCAAATTTCAATGAAAACACCAACAAAACTGTAAATTCCTTGAATTAAAATATCCTTGAATGGATACAATGTCAAGAAGATCAACCAAAGCTGATTGGTGACATGAACACTTGCAACATTGAGAAAGGTGGATCGTTGCCTTGTGGTGCATCCTCTCTCATCACGACTGATAGGCTGTCTGACTGATCGCGACAGGTCAAAGGTCGGCTGAAGGGGTGTGGTAGTCACATGTCCGTTAGCTACTGCCTGATCAGCTGCGAGTGAGTTTATTTAGCAAGTTGCACAGATTTAGAGAAAGTTTACCATGATGAATTTTTGTTACAAAATGACACATTTCCGTTTGCGACTGTCCTTCTTTTTCTTCTGTTTGCCGTTATTCTGTCGACTAGCTTCCATCTTCCGTGATCGAATCTCTCGCATCAAGTCATAGAATACCTGAAACAGGACAAGGCATTGTTACTCTGAGAAAAAACTTGAGTAATTGAAACAATATAATCTTGTACGGATAGCATGGTGTATTGCACCCAATTATCTTAACATAATAAGTTCATACTCAATATTGGCTTTTGTGAACACACTAATTTTCTGGAACAATACAATCACCAGTTTCTTGATTATATAGATTTGGGTAATTGCTAATTGCAAGTTTGATTTGAACATTGCACACAAAGATATTCAAACACTATTGTGAACACTTTGAGTTATCATTACAAATAGGAGGGAGTGTCTTGAAAAATAAGAAAGTATAAAAGGTGCAAATATTTCGGCTGATACCTTCAACATCTGAAAAATGAAACAAAATGATTAAGTTTCATCTGCTCTTTGTTCTTTTCACTGATTCACAGTAAGTATTATAGCGCAACACATATAAGTTGTTCAACGATTTGTGATTTTCTGGTTGTAGTTGTGATGTGCTGCATAGATTAAAGAAATTATATCATATGGATCTCCCTTTTACTGTTATTTTCTATGTGTTTCATTTTTACATTTTATAAGGTAATTGATACTTCATGTTTAAAACAAACATCATTTTACATAAAACAACACTCAACCTCTTCAAGATCTACATTTGATGTTTTCAGGATCAAAAGAGATTCAAATGGAAAGAAAAACACACAAGATTTCTCATCAACATGATCAAACATTATCCATGTTGTAAATATTATGTGCAAATATTGAAACCATTGTCTTAGCACAAGTTTCCTTATCTTAATATGATGTTATAAAAGTGAGTAAGTGAGTGAGTTATTGTTTAACGCCGCTTCGGCAGTATTGCAGCCATTAGCGGTGTTATAAAAGTGGACATCACAAACATTAAAGTTTGCTTTTGTAAAAAGTAGTGACTTTTTATCGACCATGATTTAGATGGGGACAAATAAGGGAATTAGCACTTGGAAGTGTCACAAGACTCTTAGAAAAACTTGGTCAGATTACAGATCGAACACATTATGTAAAGATATAGCTTCGTGTAGTTCTCTGCTTTGGATAATTAAAAATCTCCTTATAATGGCACCTTGGCGCATGTGTTCTGTGCAAGAGGGTTTTATAAACGTTTAGTTTAATTGCCATGTGCACAAGGGGTTGAAGTGGTTTGTTAGTCGTTCTGTGACAGCTGGAAAGGTGGAAATCGGGATGGAAAGTATTTCTTCTCATATTATTCAAACATGTGTGAAATAATATTTCAGTTGAAATCAAAATTCTAACAAGTTTATCTTTGTATTTATATAATTACTTAATTGTGAAGAACTATTTGCCTTTATTTGTTTTAATCATCACTACAAGAATGAGTGACACGCAAGGTTATTTAAAATATACATGAATTACTTCCCCAAAGGTCATTGTATAATTAAAATACCAATACCGGTAAGTGAATAAATGAATAAAATATTTAATTCTTATTTTAAAAATATATTCTTTCTCTCATGTTTTTTGTTCAAATTTTAAAAACGAAAGTTACTTCATCGTTATTTTGTCTATATATTTTTTTATTTAACTCTAAAAGTAAATTCATTCATAATTTGAATTTTTTCATGCACCTTCCTATTCTTTGCTAACTGTGGGAATATTGCTATATGGGAGGGGGTTAGGAATGAAGGATGAAATATTAAAATTTACACGGCGATGTCCACTGTCCCTTTACATGAGGACACATTTCTTTTTCTTCTTGTTTTTCTTTTTGGGCTCAGTCCTTTCCGCTTTCTTTTTCTCTAATTTCTGTTTATTCGGCTGTGAACTACCCTTAGATGATTTCTTCTCTTGTTTAAACCTGTTCATTGTGCGCAGAAGATCATAGAATGTCTGGAATAGAACTCAGGTTGTAAGCAGAAGCTAACGGAGACTGTCAGTGCTGTACCAACCAATAGTTGGTGATCTTTGTACAGAGTTTCAGGCACTGAATGAATGAATGAATGAATGATTGATTGATTGATCCATGTTCATACAATAGCAGAACTGGCATTTGGATGTTTTTAAACAATGACTGATCAAAGTCTTTGATCTGTTATCATCAGAAATGAATGAATGAATGAATGAATGAATGAATGAATGAATGAATGAATGAATGAATGGATGGATGGATGGATGGATGGATGGATGTTCATACAATATCAGAACTGACATTTGCATGGTTTAAATAAGGAATATATTTAGATCCATTGATATGTAATCTCAATTTTTTGGGAACGAATGAATGAATGAATGAATGAAGGCAACTAAGGTGAATTAAAATGAATCTTTTAAAAATACCTAAGAAGGAATAAACAAACAGGAATGATGACTGACCTTCAGTCCATGTTTATCACATGTCTTCTTTTCAAGAAAATGAGTAAATGAATGATTGAAGGAAGGAATGAAATGGCCATGAATGATTCCAGTACAAATATAATGGATGGATTACTATTAAGATAAGGAAAATGAAAAAATATGTTATTTATTGTTTAGCACCTCAGTGTTAGAAGTTCACACTGTAATTGCACCAAACGAACACAATAAAGCGCTAGTAACAACGTTACAGTAAGATACCATTGTAGTGAGCTACTGTAATTAGCACCACCGAGGCATCGTTACAGCCGTCTTGTCCTGTCCGATTGGGAACTGGCGGTGTGTTATCACTACCCGGTCTCATCTCATCACACACTAAAGAAGAACTTATTTCTGACTTTTAGGTTACCAAGATTCATAATCGGGATGTTAGTAATAATACTCCATCATACACATTCCAAGGAAATCAATTCAAATCTTGTCATCATTTTAAACAATGCAACCTCCCATATCCAAAATAAATTGGTAAACATATCTAAGTCCAAAACATGACTAACATACAAACATAAACCATCAAATATTCACTTCATCGGTACTCAATGACATCTGGCAAATAAATCAATATAAAGCCTCTATGCCTGGAACGGTCACATTAATTACCACTAATTGATTCTGTGATTAGAAGTATGAAACAATGGTTATTGATAATTTAACTTTTCAAAATGTTCATCTACTAACAGGTTCACTAACATTTCAGCTATAATACATAGATCTACATAATCAGTCAAATACATAATCAAACAAATACATCTACATGATCAAACAAATACATCTACATGATCAAACAAATACATCTACATAATCAAACAAATACACATCACTGCCATTTAATGATCATCAACTTTGAATGTGAAATAGACATGGGATACCAAGCTAGTGACAATTTCAAACAGATTGCCTGGAACATGTGAGGCAAACTAACGCCTCGGCCTCATCACTCCCTCATAACCGATGACTCAATTCAAAGGAATTTCAATCCTCGAGCATTCAGAGAGGGTCCCATTACAGATTTATCTGAACGACATTCTACTGTGATTAAAATTCTCAAATTCAAACCAACACCCACAAATGCTTTGACAGCATTGAAGTTTCTAGTGCAAAGAATCTGGCATCAACATACTGACCCAGTCTGGTTGCTTGTTTGTTCAATATGTCATGATTAGAAGTGCCAATGTGGCATTTTCATTTATTGTATAAATGCATAGAGTTCATCAACTGACTGATAACAGACAGATAGATGTATTGAGAGAGAGAGAGAGAGATAGAGATGTAGTACTAGTAAGTGAGTGAGTTATTGTTTAACGCCGCTTTGGCAGTATTGCAGCCATTAGCGGCAAGATATTTAATTCATTTGCCTAATTTAAAAAAGAAAATTGAAAAAGAAAAACGGAACACTGCACGAAGGCCGCAAAACATCAGCATATTATCACAAGTTGAATAAAAGCTGATAATGAAAAGTTAAAATTACAATTTGTCAATAAGGTGAGAGTGTCCAAAACGACATAGTCGTAGGACACAAGCTTCCTGCCGGGTAAAAGAGGATAGAGACATAACTGGGTGAGTGGGTCAAAGGATCATCTCCACTGAGGCATATAGTAGAGACACCAACTCCTGGCTGTGACAATAAATCCAACAGCAGCCTCACCCTCACTTCAGCTTTTATAGCTGGAGCTGATAACATCACCACATACTTCATACATACATCACTCTTACTCCCAGTTTTCATGAAAGTATGTATACAAGTAAAAGGGACATTAGATTCCTGACAGACACTTTGAAGGCAATTCTGCTTACAGAATATGAACCAAATCAGAGAAAACTTTGTAGCAGATCCACATTGCAAACGATTGCTCAAAAGTCAATATTTAATATAATTAAAGTTTTAAAGGTGGCCAAACTGGCATGTTGATATCAATTATCCACTTATAAGAATGAACCGTACATAGAAAGACTGATTTGTATAGAGTTTGAAAGTCGCTAGTGGAAATTCATGGAAGAAACTCCAGCCAGGTCATGTCAAAAGAACTGAAATCTATTAATCAGCACCAACATCTAAATTTCCCAGAGTATCCACAAATACCATGTAACTATCTGCTGTGATAAAGCAAGAGAAAAGAGAATGTTGCTGATACAAGCACTCCGAGACCTATGAGAGAAACTCGATGCTAAGTGGGGCGGGTCAGTAGGGCAGTAGAGAATCAGCAGTCAGTGACAGATTGCACGGTATATACCTGGTATGTTAACGCTTCTCTCTCTCTCGGACAAGTCTCACCATCAATCCATGTGCATGAGGCTCTCATCAATCGTATTGACACGCTCATATGTATTTACTGTGTTGTTAGAGACATTACTTTTCATCAGTCAGGGAAACTTACACTGAGAATCAATGGTAGGTCTGATCATTCAGATCTTATCAGTCATTGCATTTTCTACCTCAGTTCAATCTTATATCCACACTAGTTTTGGCAGTTGTTATTTAACATTTTCAAATCAGTTTGTCGTTATCAGGAATGCATTTGGAAGAAATTCTAAGTCCATCGATCAAGAATTTTAACAATCGATTATTGATTGACGATCCACAAACAATCAATAAAAGGAATATTTGACCGATTGGAGCATCAGTGTAAACATGCAGACATTATCGATGATACAAGAAGCCATGATGCACAATGAGATCATACATAGAGGGTATAGAATAGAGGAGTCAACACATGTCTAATCATTCTTTCTTTTTTTCTCATCTTTAGCCAGTGACATTTCTTTGTTTCTTTCCTTTTTGACAGATCTCTAATTTTACTAATTAGAATATTTATATGAACACACAGCTACATTGTAAATATGTAATATCTGAAGACAAGGAAGGAGTTCTATCACTTGCTCTAGCTGAAGTTACGCATACAGTTCTCGTCAATACAGTCTGTCGTCCAGGCCCCATAATTTTTCAAGAGCCATAGCAAGTCTACAACAACATTACATAGATCAATGAACACAAATATTGAGGCTCCTTTTTATGTCATTCATTTTTTATTTCAAACTTTGAAATTTCACAATATTCATTTCAGTGTCTAGACTAAAGAAGTAAAGTCGGCAGTCATATGGCTATGTGGATATCATATTCCAATATCGATGAACAGCTGACTTCTTAAGATCTTGTGGTCAGTAAAATATGATTTGGGAGATTTGGTAGAATATTGCTTTCGGTTGATTTATGATGATGAAGTAATTTAGGTACTTCCAATCGATGCCTACACTGACATATTCCTGATATATATCCCATATAGATCTGGTGAGATCCACAGTTAGTGTGAGACCATTTGAAAGCCTCAATCAATAGGGAAGCATACAACACTATGGTAGCAGTAAGTAGAGGCAGTACCTTCATCTGTGTCCATGTGCAACGTTAAAGAATGGGAGCTAAGAACAACCTTAGTAAATGTTGATTGTGAAAGGAACCCAAATGATTTTAACACTTCCCAACTCTGTAATTGGATGAATCACTGAAATTGGTCAAGGGCAATAATTAGGTCTTCCTAAAATGTTCACTTACCAGCAGAATGTCCTTTGATGATAAAGACTCTGATGAAATATTGACACCGTACATGTATAGATGTGTGATGCTCAACTCAGACTAAGACACCAAGAGATGGACTGAGAACTCAAGATGATTAGGTGAGGACATGTGAGATGATTGGTCTTTCTTACTTTAGAAGGAAATCAATTAAATTGCAAGGCATCTTTGACTGACATTCCAGAGGTTGAGATGATAAAGCATGAAGAACTATTTTATGGATCAGTAAAGGTGATGTTTCAACATCGATTCTCATGATGTTGATATCTGACTTTCATATCATTACTTGCTTGAAAGGGAACATTTAGGATCTATGTTGAAAAGTTGCCTATATTGAATAAAGAATTATATAGTCCATTCTAAAGTGCAAGTATTATTATAAGACCCGTGTAAGCTGGCAAAACCATTGTCCTGTTAGCTAAAGTGAAACTCACAAGAATTGGCCAAAATTTACAAACAATGAGTGACAATACATAAAATTGCATTTTTTTATTTTTCAGAAGCAATCTGAACAAAATAAAACACCCAAAAAAGCCATTTTAGATTTTCCAATAGAATAGAGGCTGTCAGAATGTGAGTATCCAGACAAGACACCTGGCTAATTAGATGAAGGAAGCACGTGTGTGTACACCTGACAGATGTCTGTCTGTCTGTCTGTCCGTTCCTCCCTCCCACATCAATCATACTTCACCTCACCGCTTCTTTCAGTCTGTCTCCTCTCACACATCACTTTCTTGAATCTTGATGTTGGGTAACACTGTGCAGAATAGGTCTCGACTGTAGATAAAAGTAAACAAGCTCCTGGAGGGATTCAAACGTGTTACCTGTTCATCATTCATACATCACACAGCACATCATTGAGTCCTTTCGTGCTCAAATCACTTTCCCCCTAATCAAACCCACCAGGAAAACTGTCCTTGTGCTATAACTCACTAGCATCATTTCTTAACCTGACCTCCAAGAATGAAGAAGTCAAAGCTTTGAAAATCATGATTCCCTCAGTCTGTACAGAGTTTTTTAAAAACATGAGTGATACCGCATTGGACTTTGTTGCAGCATTGCACCAACACAGTTCTCTACAGCCGACACTTTTCTGAGAACATTGAAGTTGATGATCAATGCATCACAGAGTGTGATTATACTGATCAAGTGGGGCCGACAGTGCTGGGCCTCAGCTCAGAAGTATCCTTCAAAAGAAGAATGACAGACAGATACTGAGAGCTTATAGATAGCAATGGAGTGCTGTCTTCTCTTTGGTCAGCCTGTCTTCACAGTCTGAGTTTGATTATATCATTAGAGGACTTGTTGGACTTACAGTTGGCCAGTGGGAGATACTCGTGGCAGCTAAATGAGAGCATCGGTATTGGAAAGGTTTATCAATGTGGTGATATCTTTATCCTTTTTCCCCAATCTGCTAGTTATTGTGCCGGCCCATGAGAGAAACTTGCTGCAGCTAACAGACAGTATCGATGTTAGAAATGTTTACTGAGAAGGAAGGAGTGACATCTTCATCCTTGTCAACCAACCTGCTGGTTACTGTGTGGGTCTCCAATTAAACACATCCAAGACTGTCATTATCAGTGGTTTATACTGGGAAGGAGTGTTGTGTTCCACTTGTTTGACTTGTCAACCCACTCACCTGGCTATTGTATCCATAGATCTTACACTCTGTAGTGTGCTGGACTTTGTGCAGAGAGTAGGTTTTACTTTACTTTTTACTCTCATGTTCCTATGTCAGAGGTGAGGACATGGACTGACTGTATGATTGCATAGAATCTGAAGACTGTCATTATCAGTGGTTTATAGAACCCATTTGCCTAGCTATTGTATCCATGCATCTTACACTGTTGTCTGCTTGGCTTTGTGTAGATAACAGATTCTACTACTGGCATCAATGTTTTACTCATCCCTCATGTCCCGATGTCAGAGGTAATTGGATATATGGAATCAGTGTATGATCACATAGATCAGAAGACTGTCATCATCAGTGGTTTATAGAATGAATGTGCGTTGTCCTCAAATCGGTTGGCTTGTCAACCCACTCCACTAGCTATTGTATCTTTATATTCAATAGCCTGGTGGTCACTGTGCAGAGACATTACAATCTATGCAGGGATTGGGAAAGACACCTTTGACAATGGGCCATTTTTATGACTTTTAGTCACTTTTGGTATTTCAAATGGGCCATTCCCCTTTGTAGCAATAGTAAAATTTCAAATTTTAATGGGCCATTTTTTCATCCAATGTGCAAAATGGCCTATGGCCCATGGCCCCTGGCTTACCCAATCCATATCTATTTTACAAAAACTTCTTTTTTTCCCTAAATAGCAAAAGGTCCACCTGCACTGCATGCTTGTTTCCATTTCTATTTTAAAAAAATACACTGAATTTAAAATACTTATTTCTGTCCTCCATTTAAGACAAACTCCAGACACAAGAATGCATGCATACAGTATACAGTAGAGAGCAGATATCTCTATACGCCACCACAACAATTTGAAAGCAAGAAAGATCCTTCACAATGTGTCCATCAATGCAGATGTAGGTTTCAAGCATAAGGATAACATAGAGAGCTCTATCAGAAGCAGTGTCCAGCCCCCAATCCAGATGCTGGATTAGTGTAACACAGTTACAACTCTTCAGGCCTACCATTTACATTACAACACACCAAACCACCATCCGTATACACACTTCTCCCTAACCTGGCTTCTAGTCTTCTTCCTCATTGTTCTTACCAGGCTCTTCAAAGCATCTGCCCCTGCCCCTGCCCTAGCCCCAGCCCAAGCCACCTTCCCAAGCCAAAATTTACCATGTTCGGACTGTCTGAGAGTACCAGTAACCAATCTCATATGAAAGCTCCTCAAAGTGTCAACGTTTAGAATCAACGTATTTGTGAGACATTTGGATCATGATCACTTACCACGAGCACCTAACTCTAGCCTGTCCCCCTCAGTATCTCAGTATTTACTGTTCGTCAGTGTTAAATCAATGACAGACTGACACTTTATCTCTTAAAAACAATTTAATTTATTTACTCTTTTGAAAAAAATACGATTTTTGAGAACTTGCTTTTCAGGAGAACATGTTCGAATTTAGAGGGAACTTGTATGAAATAAACTTGAAAAGTAACCAGACCGAAAGTGTCAAGCTGAATGTCAAAATCAAATTCAAACTTCAAAATGTTACCAGCCAAAGCCAGAAGTTACTATGTTTCGAGCTGTCGGACAGGCCTTATTTCATGCACAGACTGCAGCCCATCCTTCAACAGGTAATCCAGTTACCTTTGTTAGGAATTGGTAACTAAGGTTTTTGCCTAATTTTACCATGAAAATTGACAATATCATAGTTTAGAGCTTGTAACTTTTCAGGCTGACTTGATACACAGATTATAGGAAAAACTCTTCTATCAACACGAGACTGAGTCAGCCTGCAAGTAGGAGGAACCATGATACTCGGCTAGGGAAGTCAGTCTAGATTTTATATCTCCTGAATTGCCCCTATCACATGTACACACACACCTCCCGACATAAACATGCCAAGACGAGGAGATGACGTGCCACTAGACTGTCTCACGATCTCTCAAACAGTTAAACCTAGTGTCTCAAATAGTCCTTTGGAAGCAAATTACATGACATAGAGACTTTAAAGTAGTATTTACACTTCATTGTTTAAGAGAGATAAATGTTGATGATTAAAATTTCTTCATTGGATATCAAAATACTTCGGGACTACTTCTTCTCAACCATCTTGATTAGCAAATTACATGACATAGAGACTTAAAGTAGTATTTCACAGTTGTTGTTCAGCTGAGATAACTGTTGATGATTAGAACTTCATCATTGTTTATCACAATTCCTTCTCATTTAGTTAAATAGTAACGAGAATCATCAAAATGGAATAAGGAAACATCCAAATTCAAGATGATTTGAACTTCGGTAGTTAAATAGTAACCACAATCAGCATCCACTAGAGCAAGTTTTCTCATATGTAAAATGGTCCTGGAACAAGAAAATATCAACATTGAAGTGTTTTTTTAAAGTGTCACAGACTTTGCCAAATTTAATCTTTGACTAACCCCAAAAACACCAACTCCTCAAGGATTTGTCACAATTTTAAAACAATTATCTGTCAATATTGGACAAACTTCCAGACAAAACTTAGAATTTGTACAAAAACTTATTCATTACTTATTGACGGTCAAAAAACACTTCAAACAACTCTAAAAGAAATTATTTTTCTTTCAAATACTTTGCACAACGGTATCAGAAGTTTCATTTTACAATGAAGGTAATCAAAGACCTTAAATAGCAAGTCATATTCAAGAGAAAGCTTGACATTTGTTCATGTTATTCAAAGCCAGTCACTTAATTACTTTTTCACCTTCACTTCATCCTGAACAGAGATATCATGTCATCCTGAACAGAGATATCATGTCTGCCTGAACAGAGATATCATGTCTGCCTGAACAGAGATATCATGTCTGCCTGAAAAGCAAGTCCAGATGTTGGGGTAGATAGACATTATAGTTTTCTCAATAAAACTTAAACCCAAGGAATCTATTTGAACATTATTTTTAGCGACTCAATGGAAGTCTAGTGTGGGATGTTACAATTCATTGTGCTGGAAATAGGCAATGTATAGAGTGTACTGTAATGAACTCAAGTGTTATATCTATCCGAGAAAGTTTACACAATCTGTAAACACAGACCAATAATGCCTTGGTCTGCCAATGTAATCAAAGAATGCACAATTTAACTTTATTAGATTTTTTAATATTTACTTCAGCAACTAAAATCTAATCAATGGCAACATCTCCTACTTCAGAGTTTTTAGAAACGTTTATATGGATATGCACTGATCTAAATATGCGCTAAAAATTGAGAATAATTCAACACAAGATTATCAGCATCAAAATTACGGATGAAAGTACATCCCTCTCCACATTCTAAAGATAAATAATTTTGTATGAACAATTTGACAGTACACAGCAATCAACAATAAATCCTTCAAAGATGAACAACATCTGACATCAAAGGTAAATGGCACTTTTTATCTTCAACCTAAACAAATCCAATTCTGTATGAGCGAATCCAGACGGCTGCTGGCAGATAAGACAGAGTAACCTCCCTTTCTGATAGGAGGAAGCAGCCCATCTATTACCCAACAATTAATTACGCAGTAAAGAGGGCAGAGGTCATGTCAAGCAATCAAAGTAACAAGCAATCATTGCAGGATAATTACATGGTCATTTCCCTGTTTGAGGAGATAGCACCTCATGTAAATCTGACTCCGTCATACAGCAGTTGTCTCCCTTCCTGTATGGAGGGCTTAACGTGGAAATTCTCCTGAGTTTTCTCTAAGACTTCTTAGTTAACACTGGCAGTCCAATGGAATGGTTCTGTTTTGTCATTGGACAGTATACATTACATTAAATAACTATCAGATTTGTTTGAATTTAAGGGGAAGTTCTTTTTAATACCTTCATGCTGGTGTTAGATTATTAACATTTGTTTTAAAACTTATGTGTTATGTGTATGAATATTCATCTATATTTTAATTTTATACTCTAACTCAGAGTGAACCTACTGTAGCCATAGCTTATCTAACATTAAGGGGATTGGATATTTACTTATTTAGGGTAAAGTGTCAGCTTGTAGTCTTCACTGGTAGTTTATGGGTTAAGAATCAGTTGTTGTTGGTATTGTGATTGTGTACATCAGGTCGGTGGTAAACCTTGTCGGTGAATATATTTTTACATTGTTTAGCCCTATATAATTTGTTAGTCTGCCAGATCATTTTTGTATTCTTATATATATTGAACATAGTTGAATTTACTACTGATGTAATAAGCTCATTCTACATTTTATTAAAATCCCTTTTAATTTATAAAATTGATGTGTGATATCTTTTTAAATTCTTGTTATGTGGTATATTGGGGTATTGCCCATTATACCTTCTATCTGACACATAACATAATATATATGCTTTAACAGTATTTCGGAAATTTCAGATCTACAAATCAAAATTGAAAAATACTTGCATGGTCCATCATAATGTGGGATGACCAACACAACAACATCCCCAGGTGACCAGTAGGTCATTAGAAGTTACTTAACATGGAGCACCCTGCTGGTTTATTTCACTAATCAGAAGGTACTAGTTGCAACGTGGTCAGCAAGTAAAGATCGTGGCATTGTCAATTAACTAACGTCCACACATAGCAGTACCAGTCAAGTCAGTCAGAGGTTGAAATATCTTTTCAATGTCAATAAGTCATGGACTTAAACTTTTTCCATGAAGTCCTATCAATTTGGTAGTTAGTTGTTTTAAATAAAGAGGAAAGTCACTGACTTCAATTACTTTTTGGGTAAGTCAAAGGTAAACTTGATCTCAGATTTACTGATTTTTTAACCCCTGGCAGGTTAATTTTCACACCACAAGCCCTGAAGAATGTATCTCGTGCACTGAGAGTGTTACTTGTTCCACACATTCACTGCTGTCTGTGTTTCTGCACTCAGCCCTCCACATGCTCACCAATGTCTGTACATCTGACAGTTAGTTAGCTGGGCAGGAGTCCGAGATACAGAAACAAGTGAATGGAATTCCTCTGAGCATCTTGACACATCTACTCCTGCTGTTCACTTTAACACATTGAAATAGATCCACCTGCTTCAATCCACTAGGATGTAGGTCAAACATACCTTAGTGAGCACTGAAACCAATTGTTGGACGATTCCAGAGCATCTATTTTTGCCAAGATATGATATTGGATTCAACTCTGATTAAAGGTGAGGTGATTTGGGGTTTATCACCGCAGTCAAGAGTGTTCCACTCATGGCTGCTAGTATTATTGCAGGGAGAAGGCCTGCAACACCATGTGGCTATGCATTGCGGTGAAACCTGTGAGCAACGGCTGGAAATAGCAAACCATAGGTGGTACTGCACTGAAATTCAGTGTAGCATTGCACCAATATCTTACTGCGTGTAGAACAGTTCTCTACTATAGGCAAAGCTGCTGTGCCCCTGGCGGGATTCAAACTATGGACCTCTTGATCGGAAGCCAAACGCTCTAACCACTGAGCTATCCCGCCCCCAAGTCGGATTAAAATTGACCCTGCTCAGAGGAATAAAAACTACAAAATATGGGATATAAACTGGTTCTACAGATTCCTCTCCACAGGGTCTGAGGACACCCCTACAAAACTCATTATCTGGCCAATCACATCATTTAACAATCTCTGATTCGAAATCATTTGTTAACACGTACCGAATGGTGCCAAAACAGAAAAAAGGATGGTTGCCTGGAGTTACTTGTTGTCTAGCAAATTTTCATGATCTATGATGTCCAATATACAACAGAAACACAACAAGAATCAACATCACTGATCAATGGAAACTTGTATGCCCTCCTCACCACGGTACAACAATGGATGGATGTATGATCTCAGTCCAACATGTATACAACAGACAGAAACACAACAAGAAACAACATCACTGATCAATAGAAACTCTTATGCTCATTCTCACCACGGTACAACAATATATATTGTAGAAGATCAATGCCATCCAGTAACTGACGTTTTTAGTATATTTTTTGGCAAAATTATGTGACCTCCTTTGACCTCCTCTCCTTCTTAAAGGGGCAGTAACACATTTTTTGCAAATTTGATTTGTTCAAATTCTCTACTTATAATGATAGCTTGTGTCATTTAAATTTACTTTAGAGGGTAAAATATCTTATTACACAAACCAAATATACGAAGTGGCAATAAGTGGTGTTGCATATAAAGCAAAAATTGCATGGCGGCCATTTTATTGTAATTTCATTATTTGAATGACAAAAAACAATTCCCATGGCTTTATGGAATCATGTACACTCATTTTTAAGTTGATTTTCTGAAAGAAAGAAGGGTGTTTTACTATTGGTAAAATTAATTTTGAAATACATTTCATCGACTTATTTCAGCGAAAAAACGTGCTACGGCCCCTTTAAGTGACGTGACATAGAAACAGTGATAATGGCCCGTTGTCAGCATTGAGAGGGCCAATTTCACTTGAACAAGTAGTTGTCACCAAGGTGACATGATCCCCCGCCGCAAGTTTATACTTCAAAATTTAAAAATAATGTCAAGATCAGCAAAATCGACTGTCAAACATGTCAAAAAAGTCAAAGCTCCACTGTGACCTTGAGAAAAATGTCAAGGTTACCAAAATCTAATCAGCCCTTTGTCTTTCCTAGGAGGTGCAATATTTAAGATATAAGGAATTCCGGTGAATGGTTCTTGAGATATCCCGCTGACAACCTTTACATGTACATTAACATGTCGAAAAATTCAAAATTCTACTGTGACCTTGAAAAAAATGTCAAGGTCACCAAAATCTAATCAGCCCGTCGTCTTTTCTAGGAGGTGCAATATTTAAGATATGATGGAATTCCGGTGAATGGTTCTTGAGATATCCCGCTGACAACCTTTACATGTACATTAACATGTAAAAAAATTCAAAGTTCCGCTGTGACCTTGAAAATAATGTCACGGTCACCAAAATCTAATCAGCCCGTCGTCTTCCCTAGAAGGTGCTTTGTGTAAGAAATGATGGAATTCCGGTGAATGGTTCTTGAGATATCCCGCTGACAACCTTTACATGTACATTAACATGTCGAAAAATTCAAACTTCTGCTGTGACCTTGAAAATAATGTCAAGGTCACCAAAATCTAATCAGCCCGTCGTCTTTCCTTGGAGAAGCTATGTGTAAAATATGAAGAGAATCCAGCGAATGGTTCTTGAGATATCCTGCTGACAAGGGTAAAATGACAAAGTCTCGTTGTGACCTTGAAATGAAGGTCAAGGTCACAAACCTCTGTAGGAACATTACTCTTCCTATGATGAACCCATATGCAAAATATGAAAAGAATCCAGTGAATAGTATTTGAGTTATTCCATTTCGTACGGACGTACGTACGCAGCCAAATACTATATCCCCCGCTTCGCGCTAAACGCGCGGCGGGGGATAATAATGGATGGATGAGTCATGCCAGGTCACATTTCACAACAGCAACACAACAAGAAACAACATCACTGAATGGAAACTCGTAAGGCCCCTCACCTTGTCGACGTTTGTCCTGGTTTTGGCGGAGGTCTCCACGTAGACGACCTTCCACTCCTGAGCACGCTTCGTGGCCTCGTCGTTGCTGACCTGCCTCTTCTCCTCCAGGTCACACTTGTTCCCCACCAGCAGGAATGGAATGTTCTCGTCGTTCTTCACCCGCAGGATCTGCTCTCTGCAACAAACAGCAACGAAATTTTACTCAACGTTTTTTTTTTTAAATCTTCAGACCAATCTTACAAATCCCAAAATTGAACTCAATATTGTTTAAATGTCATATGTTTTGAGATGCAACTTAAAGAACGGAGACAAATTGATGGAAAACGCCACTTGTCACAACTAAATGGTTCTGTCACACAACCAGGTGTTGTCAACAAACAGTTAATGGTTTCTGGCTTCTTGTCTAGCTTATCTGCAAGTTTGCTTTCCATCTTCACTTAGTCTGGGTTTTATCTCCTTTTTTAGATTAGCGCGTTGGGCTTCGGATCAAGAGGTCCGGGGGTTCAAATCCCCCCAGGGGCACGGCAACTTTGTCTGCAGTAGAGAACTGTTCTACACGCAGTAAGATTTGGGTGCAATGCTACACTGAATCTCAGCGTAGTACCACCCATGGTTTGCTAGTTCCAGCTGTTGCTTGCAGGTTTCACCGCAATGCATAGCCACATGGCGTTGCGGGCTTTCTCCCTGCCATAATACAAGCAGCCGTAATGTTAGTGAAATACTCTGATGAATATACTGATTGTATGAAGTGGGACAAGCAAGTCATCCTGTCTCCTCCATCAGTGAATCGTAATCCATGAGACATCACTAATTTAGGTGGCAAATCTCTGACAAATAGGATATAACTTTCTTGGAGGACTTTAATTCATGCTTTAGTTTAATCTATAATATATTCATATCAATATATTTATTAATAGGACATGGACTTTCATAATCATGAATAGCAAATCCTTTCCCAATAAAGTTGGTATTTCAACTACTGCTAACGAATAGTCGGTGAACCAATGATCTGAACCACAGAGGAAACTAAGAGATACAAGGTGAAAATATTGCCTTGCCCTATGTTCTCGGTAAATAACCACATACTCAGATGCTACTTTATTAACCCAAGTTCTCCAGGCAAAATCACAGAATTCTTTTAGTGATCACAGAAGTCATTCACAACATCAAAACCAAGAAGGAATGCGGAGATGCCTACAGCAGATTATAGATCTGCAGCCCATTAACCTGGTCAGCTCCTTTGTTCACCACGCTACCTCACTCTAATGTGGAGGAACTGAACTGACTTAGTGGCAAGACTTATCCTTATACCTGATCATAAATTAGTTCTAATAAAACAAACAAATCCCCCTGAACATTCTTCACTTTCTAGTGAATCAAAACAAAAATCTAAGAAATTGAAGGTTTGTCACCTAGTTTTACAGGTATTCTTATCATTGAATTGACCTTTGACCAATGTAAAACTGTTACGCTAATGAGGCAGGGTAAAGCAAACTTTAAAACTAATCTTGGAATTTTCAGGCTGAAAATCAAATTTTGAAAATGTGAAACTCATTTATCATGTTAATATATCCTTGCCACACCTGGCAAGGGATTGGTTGAGTTTTCCCATATGAATTTCTAAATCCATTTTCCAACGTTCATCCACATTTTACATTCCCGTATTTTTATTTCTAAATATTGGGAGGAGGAGCGAGGTTTTTCAAGCATTAACTTCATGTCTAGCCCTGATGGAATCTTCAGGTTAGAAATCTAGGGTCAGAGGTAGCAAAATCTGCTTGTCGTCATGGATACGGTTTAAACAGATAAGAGGCAGCATGTCCACTGATAGAATGTTGTTGTATCTGGCCAAGTAGCAGCGAGGATCCCCCATGCTGGAGGAGAGTGTCAGAACTCTGCAGTCTAACACCTCCCTATCTCATCATCCCCACAGGCACAATACAATACAGAGTCAGGTACTACTGTACACGGGCAGTGTGATGTGGGGAGGAACTTACCATGAACAGTGTCATGTTTACTACCGGGGTATCTCAGTTCAACACCTACCCATACCGTATACATTTAGGGTCCTTGTGCACAAAGGTAGTGTAATATTGAGATGTTCTTATCTCATGCAGTGTAGCAATTCCCTATCTCAGTTCAACACAAACTATATATACATTTAGGGTCCTTGTGCACAAAGGTAGTGTAATATTGAGATGTTCTTATCTCAAGCAGTGTAGCAATCCCCTATCTCAGTTCAACACAAACCATATATACATTTAGGGTCCTTGTGCACACAGGTAGTGTAATATTGAGATGTTCTTATCTCATGCAGTGTAGCAATCCCCTATCTCAGTTCAACACTAACCATATATATACATTTAGGGTCCTTGTGCACAAAGGTAGTGTAATATGTGGATGATCTTATCTCAAGCAGTGTAACAATCCCCTATCTCAGTTCAACACCAGCCATATACATTTAGGGTCCTTGTGCACAAAGGTAGTGTAATATGTGGATGATCTTATCTCAAGCAGTGTAGCAATCCCCTATCTCAGTTCAACACCAACCATATACATTTAGGGTCCTTGTGCACAAAGGTAGTGTAATATTGAGATGATCTTATCTCATGCAGTGCAACATTTGCCCATTTGAACTCAGCACTACAGCTGTGTACAGAGAAGGGTTGGTGCTCAGATAGAAATGATAAACTATGGATGTCCTCACCATTTCCAACCTTCACAATGGTTTTAAAGGTTTTTTTATTTCCAAATATTTCTAAAAAGTGTTTTTGTTTTATTTCTGAATGGAGGTAACATGTTTAACCGAAAATATAAGTGATTAAACAGTTTCTATTCCAATTTTATAAGCCACATTTAAAATAGGTTTATGAAACAATTCATAACACTTAAGTCTAAGCAGTTTCTTTGAGTTGATTTTTTTAAGAATTTTACTGCTATCATATTTCTTGAGTTCTTTTTAAATCCTCTCCCCTTCAAAAACATTAGAATGAATTCACACATATTTTCTATTGTTAGCATCAGGAATGGCAAAGGAGTTTATAAAAAAAAACAGCTGGATGCATGGAATTAGCTTTCTAGGGTGGGGATCTATGAAAGAAATTCCATTTAGTAGCAACCTTAAATGGCTAAAAACAGCTGATCAGCTGAAAACTGCCATCCCTGTAGCAAAGAACAATCATTTTCATTTGACCCAAAAGAATAAAAAATGTTTCCCTCTTTCAAACTGCCAGCTAGTCACTTGCCACCACTCAAGAAGTTTTTTACATTAGAAATTTGAACCCCATTCCTTCAGCCAGCAGATACAAGGTTCCTCTCCTTGCTGGAGATTATCAAACAATCTTACAACATTGCATGCTCTCCTTATGTACAACTCACACAGCAACAAATTACACCAACAGAACATATCAATAATGAAATTAGATTTGCGGCAGATTTACATCCGGTGAAGAGAGAAATGTCAAAAATGCGAATAACTTGTGTTTTTAACGTTTATTCACATATTTCAGAGAATGCCAAGATTACGGCTCTACAGGCGCTGGAGTGATACAGTAATCTGATTAACAGATTTATCTGAATGGGTGCGATGGAATTAACTGATGTAGCATCAAGTGCTGCCACTATCTGCCCCCAGTGTATAACAGTAACAACATGCAACATGTACAGCAGTAGTCAATGGGCAATCTCTCATGCTGGAGATCATGCTGGACGCTTGGATTCCGATCTGTCAGTAATCTCACGTGATGTGTCCCCCAAGAATGATAATGGTTCTAGCATCCAGCAGTTATGTTTCAGCATTCCTAATTGAGCTTAGAGTGTTCTGCGTTGTTTGGATACATTCTGATGAAACTCTCCTCATAAAATTATTTCCACACAACACTGTATCCTGTCCATACAGCTGCACATTTGTTTATCTCATAAAGAAGATTAATAGATATCATTCCAAACTCATAAAACCACAGCCTTGAGAGGAAATATAACCATCTCATTCAACAAGAAGAGACTGAATGGACATTTGGCAAAAGAGAATGAAATAGTCTATTTTTGAACCTTGACTTCAAATATGGGGGAAGAAAACTCCTGAATTCATTTAACTACTGAAACCTGATCATATCCTGACCAGTGAGAGGTCCTATTTATCACTGCATTGAAAATATGGGTTATGCTGTAAGTAAATGCTGATTTCTGTAGTTAAATATTAATCAGTTACTCAACACAGTTTGACACTCAGTGCTACTCGGCACTGCCACTAGGGATTATTTCTCCAATTAAACTGGCATAGCACTATAAAAGCATCAATCAGCCTATCACTGTCTACTATAAGCAATGCACTAGAGACAAATCACTGGGGTCTATCAGATAATGAGATGGAAGGGAGATAACTTTTGTCAACTTGGTCAACTAACAGTCCCATGAACCAGGGATGCAGAAATCGGTCTATTTGCCCGACATGTCCGATTGTAAATCCAGTTTGACCGAATGGAAAATTGACCTATTGGACATCATGTGCAGTTGACCGATTGCAGAAAATAAAAGGAAAACTAAACTTACAAGCATTAAATAAAGGCAAACAGCCCTGCTTGTGTCGGTCATAATTGTTTATGAAATTGATCCAGTTAAGAAGTCACATTTATTCTTCACAGCATGAGGCACAACATCAATCATCATTATCTTCAGTAAATTATAATTGTCTGCAGAAAAAACACTTACCGTTTGATATTTAATTGATATTTTCAGTGTCATTTAGTGACTGAAAGATGTGACCCATTTCATTATTTATATATATACATTATTTACGAAAAAGATTTCATTAACATCGCAATGTAAACAAATTTTGTCAAAGATAAACATTGCATGAACGTGTGGCTTCACCACCGTACCGGTGATTCATGAATTTGTTACAGATTAAGATTTTGCTACTTTTAATCTCGATAAATTTAATAATATCTCAGTCATAAAACATAAGTAACATACTGTAACAAAATATGATAGATCAATATCGATGTATGGTAAAGCTATTATACAAATTCAAAATAAATAAACTTATCAAAAACGAATAATTAGCAATATTATTTCACGAGACGTTATGAGGTCAAACACCGTTTGTATGACGCTACGAACACGCGATCGCATTTACATGATGACACATGTAATAAAGAGGTACCTTATTTCCTCTAATACAACCCCGGGGTTCTATTTCATTCAGCACACCTTACCCCCCGGGTTCTATTAGAGACCCGGGTTGTATTGGAGGCCAGGTTATATTTCTTCAGACATGAATTGACGTTTATAATCTTCTTGGGGTCAATTATTGTAAAAGGAAAAATTAACTGAACAAGACGGATACTTGTTATCATGGAGCTGTTATGCTGAATCGCACATGGTCACACCAAATAATCTCCTCAAAACGAGTGTATAACTATTTTATATTGCAACATGGGGTATTCAGTTGTTACGTAAAACCCGGGTTCTAATAAAGACCTGGGTTCTCATGGAGACCCGGGTTGTATTTACCTCAGCACCCCTTACCCCCCCGGGTTGTATTGGAGGCCGGGTTCTAATAGAGGCCCGGGTTCTTAAAAACTCCAATTTCTCTTGCATTAACATTAGTTCTTTTTATTTTATAATTATTCATTTACAATTGCGAAATATGTCTCCAAATAAAATATAAAAGTAATCTTATTAGAATAAGTTCAAATTCGTAACTACATCTTGAATCATGAACATATAGATCTACATGGTAACCAAATGTCAATGCTAAGACAAGATCCAGTGACTTGCTGCTGGTTAACTCGGTGTTCTTGATTCGTCTAAAATGTCAACTAGAGAGACAATCTGATTAAATATTTATCAGATAGCGCTTACAAATCACAAATGAATTATAAAGAATCGGTAGCAAACTGAACAAAAGGATGAACACCAAATTGAAGGAATTCTGAACGGCCAGACAGACACCTGGCTAGAGTGTTTATCTTGGAGCATAGCTAGCTCTCTACTGAGGGGTGTGTTTATCTTCCAGTGCCCTCAATGACTGCCTGGATACAGTGCCCTGAGGTCAGATTACCTACAGACCTACGTCCCTACGTCCCTCCCTCCCTCCCTCTCCACCTGATAGCCTCACCTAGCCATCTACAGCGCCCGGAGGTCAGATTACCTACAGACCTACGTCCCTCCCTCCCTCCCTCTCCACCTGATAGCCTCACCTAGCCATCTACAGCGCCCGGAGGTCAGATTACCTACAGACCTACGTCCCTCTCTCCCTTCCTCTCCACCTGATAGCCTCACCTAGCCATCTACAGCGCCCGGAGGTCAGATTACCTACAGACCTACGTCCCTCCCTCCCTCCCTCTCCACCTGATAGCCTCACCTAGCCATCTACAGCGCCCGGAGGTCAGATTACCTACAGACCTACGTCCCTCTCTCCCTTCCTCTCCACCTGATAGCCTCACCTAGCCATCTACAGCGCCCGGAGGTCAGATTACCTACAGACCTACGTCCCTCCCTCCCTCCCTCTCCACCTGATAGCCTCACCTAGCCATCTACAGCGCCCGGAGGTCAGATTACCTACAGACCTACGTCCCTCTCTCCCTTCCTCTCCACCTGATAGCCTCACCTAGCCATCTACAGCGCCCGGAGGTCAGATTACCTACAGACCTACGTCCCTCCCTCCCTCCCTCTCCACCTGATAGCCTCACCTAGCCATCTACAGCGCCCGGAGGTCAGATTACCTACAGACCTACGTCCCTCTCTCCCTTCCTCTCCACCTGATAGCCTCACCTAGCCATCTACAGCGCCCGGAGGTCAGATTACCTACAGACCTACGTCCCTCCCTCCCTCCCTCTCCACCTGATAGCCTCACCTAGCCATCTACAGCGCCCGGAGGTCAGATTACCTACAGACCTACGTCCCTCTCTCCCTTCCTCTCCACCTGATAGCCTCACCTAGCCATCTACAGCGCCCGGAGGTCAGATTACCTACAGACCTACGTCCCTCCCTCCCTCCCTCTCCACCTGATAGCCTCACCTAGCCATCTACAGCGCCCGGAGGTCAGATTACCTACAGACCTACGTCCCTCCCTCCCTCCCTCCCTCTCCACCTGATAGCCTCACCTAGCCATCTACAGCGCCCGGAGGTCAGATTACCTACAGACCTACGTCCCTCCCTCCCTCCCTCTCCACCTGATAGCCTCACCTAGCCATCTACAGCGCCCGGAGGTCAGATTACCTACAGACCTACGTCCCTCTCTCCCTTCCTCTCCACCTGATAGCCTCACCTAGCCATCTACAGCGCCCGGAGGTCAGATTACCTACAGACCTACGTCCCTCCCTCCCTCCCTCTCCACCTGATAGCCTCACCTAGCCATCTACAGCGCCCGGAGGTCAGATTACCTACAGACCTACGTCCCTCCCTCCCTCCCTCTCCACCTGATAGCCTCACCTAGCCATCTACAGCGCCCGGAGGTCAGATTACCTACAGACCTACGTCCCTCTCTCCCTTCCTCTCCACCTGATAGCCGCACCTAGCCATCTACAGCGCCCGGAGGTCAGATTACCTACAGACCTACGTCCCTCCCTCCCTCCCTCTCCACCTGATAGCCTCACCTAGCCATCTACAGCGCCCGGAGGTCAGATTACCTACAGACCTACGTCCCTCCCTCCCTCCCTCTCCACCTGATAGCCTCACCTAGCCATCTACAGCGCCCGGAGGTCAGATTACCTACAGACCTACGTCCCTCTCTCCCTCCCTCTCCACCTGATAGCCTCACCTAGCCATCTACAGCGCCCGGAGGTCAGATTACCTACAGACCTACGTCCCTCCCTCCCTCCCTCTCCACCTGATAGCCTCACCTAGCCATCTACAGCGCCCGGAGGTCAGATTACCTACAGACCTACGTCCCTCCCTCCCTCCCTCTCCACCTGATAGCCTCACCTAGCCATCTACAGCGCCCGGAGGTCAGATTACCTACAGACCTACGTCCCTCCCTCCCTCCCTCTCCACCTGATAGCCTCACCTAGCCATCTACAGCGCCCGGAGGTCAGATTACCTACAGACCTACGTCCCTCTCTCCCTTCCTCTCCACCTGATAGCCTCACCAACCATCCACTGACCAGGTGCTGAAGGAGCCCCACAGATCATACTCAAGTGTAAACATGGTGCCCAGCTCACTATCAACTCATCCCACTGTGTACTTAGTAAACAGAGAATAATCCTTATGCTGGATTTGAAATTAAATTTCCGAAAATCTTTTGGCAAGATGAAGGTGCAAACTTTATAGTCAAACACCAAAATTTAAACTATAAAAATAATAAAAGTCTTAGCGGGGTAAAAAGAATAAAAACTGTTTTGTCTGATGCTTCTTTCTACTTTCCTCTATAAACTCACTTAATCACTTGTTTTGTAGTTCATATCGGACTCCTAACTTGCATAATCTCACTTCAAACTGTAACAAATCCAGATGGCATCTCAATATCACCTAGCATCACAAAGTTAAAAGAAACTTTCAAAATGGACTCCAAAGAGTAATATAATCAAATGTTGATTTCCTTTCAAGATAAATAATCATATATGTGCTCACATATCAAGCAAGCCTAACGGCTTCTAAACATCACATTCTTGCATCTGATCAGCAATTTACATCAATTATTCTGCTAATTCAGCTGTATTCATCTGTGTGTCAGTGCACATTAGCTAACTCCTGACGCTCATCTAATTATACAGAGCTAGCCCTCATTAATCTGCACAGCACCAGCACACTGGGGATAACACCTAGAGCTGTGTGTTTATGTAACATATGTATGTGCAACAAGTAGCTATCTACACACGCCCAGATTCATTCACAGTAGCCCTTTGTTCAACACAATCATCTGCTGATACTCCGGTGTTTAACATAAAGCAACCACATGAAACCTTTTCTCTTCAGCCAGTCAATGTTTCTCTGTTCCACAAGTTCCCAAGATCAGTCGACAATGCTGCACTTTCAGCAGTTTGTTTTTATTCATTACCGGTAAATAAAAGACTTTTTTATATAAAAAATTGAAATGAGGCCTCATAGAAATAGGAATTTCAAATGTATTCTCACAAAAACCTTGACTGGATTTTATCATGTTTTGAAGAAGAAATGCATAAAGGGTACAAGACAGTCAACACGGTTGCATAAACTGTTATTGTCACATTTATAACAAGTAGTTGTACATGATCCCCCGCCACAAATAACACCTAATACTAATACTAATACTTCAAAATTAAAAATAATGTCAAGATCAGCAAAATTGACTAGGCCTTGAATTTTCCCTAAAAGAACGACTGATGTAAGATATTATGATGAGAATCCAATGAACAGTTCTTATGATATCGATGCCCCTGACAAGCTTAACATGTCGACAAACTCAAAGTTCTGCTGTGACCTTGAGAATAATTTTTAAGGATGTAACCCCTGTGACCCCGTCAGGGTCACGAGATCATGAGATCTACAATCTAGAATCCCCATTGGCCAAGGAGTCTGCACACAACTTTTCAGCTCTCTAGACCTTGTGGAACTGAAGAAGAAGATGAAAATAGGTTTTTAAGGATGTGACCTCTGTGACCCCATTTGGGGTCACGGGGTCATGAAATCTACAATTTAGAATCCCCATTGGACAAGGAGTCTGCACATAAAATTTCAGCTCTGTGGAGTCATTGGTTCTGGAAAAGAAGTCGAAAAAGCAAAAAGTTTACGGCCGGACGCCATGCCATAAGCCCATCGGGCCTTTCAGGCCTGATGAACTAAAAATTAATTATTGTTGGTGCTGGTTAGATAAATTTCACAATTCTTTGTTTTCATGTTTTTATTTTATTCTGGGCTCCTGAAGAAAAATAGTTAGGGGCCCAGTTGGTTCCTGGATGGAATAGGTTAACTTTTTTCCCTGCCTTTGTCTTCCCTAGGAGGTGCTTTGTGTAAGATATGATGAAATTCCGGTGAATGGTTCTTGAGATATTCCGTTGACAAGCTTTACATGTACATTAACATGTCGTAAAATTTAAAGTTCCGCTGTAAAACCAAACTATCCTTTAGTCAATCGACTGATACATATGGTCAGTGTAATGTCACAAGTTTGTATTGCAGCTACTAAAAATAAACAACACATGAAACTCGAAAATAATATATTTCTTTCTGTGTTTCTGCATCAGGAAAAAAGAGCACAGCAACAAATCACCACAGCCACAATCAGCTGATACTGGCCCACTAAACAATCAGCTCCTACATGAAGCATGCCTTTCATCATCAATGTGTAACATGTTGTTTCTTTTACTGCTTATCAACAGAGAGCACATTCTCCACATCAATAAAAGCCTTTAGTTTGTATCAGTTGCTTCAACAAATATATTATTGTGTAAAATTGAATTATTTTGATACTGAGACTGTAACTGTATTGTGAGACTGTTTCAATTTCACTTGCAAACATGGTGGCACTTGGTCCTGTGCAGAGCTCAGTCAACTGCTATCAGTTCAGCAACAATGGGTGCAGCTCACCATATGGGTGGGTAACCTGCTTCATTGCTGGATAAACTTAAGACTTCAAAAGGTTATTCCCTGCCACTGAGACACAAGTTGAGAGACTTGTATTGTCACCCTGGGTAAATGATTCTGTTTGAAGTGTGCCTCGGTCCACCAATCAGTAACAGGGTACCTGGTATGATACAATGGTAGTCTTCATTTGAACTTTGACCGTCTGAAATTCTGATTTTACAATAAAACCTTAATCTCAAATGAAAAATTGTTTTCATTGGCAAATTAAAAGGTATATTGACATCTGAATTCAACAACTATTTTATGACTAACAAATTACAATAAACCGGAAGAAGTTTTATAGGAGAAAGATTTGTAAATTTTCATAAAGTAAAAAAATAATATGCCACACTCGCTCTTGAGACTATTATTTACATCCTTAACTAAGCAATGGTTAATGATTTTAAAGTTTATCTTTCAAACAAAAACTAGTTCCTTTCCCTTTCAACTACACAGTGACTCATGGGTCCATCAAATATACACGCAAAATTGCTATCACAGTTGTTTCCTTTCAAATCACATAAAACCAAATTAAAATCTCATATTTTATGAGGTCAAATGAGATGATTTAGTTCTATAACGCTAGTTTCAAGGGTGTTTAATTTCTATCACAGAAGTTAAACTTACTACAAGGGGAAAGCCTGCAATAAAACATATGAGCATTGGCTTGAACTAGCACATTGTTTTGATGAGAACCAAATTGTATCATAAGAAACCACATAACACTCCAGTATGTATTGCGTCATTACATTTCAGTATCACTTAAAAAACTAAATATAATTCAGCGTAAAGCATTCAGATTACCGAGAGGAGGAAATGCATGACAGCAACAGGGGGGTGCTGTATTAAAACTGCAACATCATACTTCATCTTAACATGGTGAGCTCACGGTGACTTGCGGCTTCAACTGCAGTCATGATTAAGATAATAAACACAAGTGAACCATGTATGTATCATATCAGTATAAGAACAAACTTCATAATTACGGATTATATATATATAGAGAACATCATTGGTTTACTGAAAAGGAAACAAGAGAGCACAACAACCCCACTGGTACACGCTTGGTGCACAGTTGTTCCTCTAAATAAGCAGTAGAAATGTAAGGGTAATTTATGGACAATTAGATTTTGTAATCTTTAGCTGCATTTAAGATGACATTCCATGGTCCTTCATCATAAAAATCCTAAATGGTCTGATGACGAGGGATACACAAGTGGTCAAGTATAAACAATCCAAGGTCTGATGACGAGGGATACACAAGTGGACAAGTATAAAGCAATCCAAGGCATATCACTGACCTATCAACTTTCAGAATGTGTTCCACATCAAGATCAAGGTCACAATATTTATTTTCTCATTAAAATGGTCATGTGACATGAAATACACATTTCAAGTATTAAAAGCCTATCAAAATTTAAAGTGGTTAAAGTTTCACCTCAGTATAAAATGGGCAACTCAAGAGCTGTTATCCAAGAACCATATGTGTCATATAAATAATCTTCAAAAGCAACTTTTGATATGTGCAGCACTGAAGAACATCCAGGATATATTCAATGTTTCAGAAGATTGATGATAAGCTATGGGAGGAGTTGTTTTTGCAAGAGAGGTATCCTCAACCTGAAATAGGCAAGTCAATGGTGAGGTGAGGTGAGTTGGGGTTTAACGCCGCTTTCAGAAGTATTTCACTTATATCGCGGCTGCTAGTATTATGGCAGGGTCACTCCCTTCGGCTCTGAAACAATGTCGGGATTATGGGAAGACCCTAGTCAAAATGGCATTAAAGGCACTTGGCGAAGATTAACGCAACCGGATAACGTAATGGTAAATTGCTACTGAGCTTAAACATATAGTCACATGCAAAACATAGGTATACTTTGCAACAAAACATTAATTAAAGAGTCATGTGAGATAAGGTGTCTTAAGAATGTCATTGATCATGTCATTGTGGGAGAAAACCTGCAATACTCTTATGGCTATGATATACAGTGCAAGCCTCTGGACTATAAATGTTCTGTGTAAAAATTACACACCAAAAAGACTTCAACTTGAAATGTTTCAATCATACAGCAAGGACTTGTATTTATAAATTCAAGGAGAAAGCTTGCAATACTTATGTCTATGCATTGAAAAGAAACCTGTGAGTTTTGGCAGTATCTAACCACCATTAATAAATGATAGCCTTGAATAACTGTGTAAATCTTTATTTTTTAATTTGTTATTGGTAAAATTTAGATTCTTATTACAGTATATTATAGTTTGACATTCATAAATTATAATTAAGAGACTGAATTTAATATACACTATCTGAGAGCAAATTAGATAATTGTGGGTAATGGTGATAACGCTGGACGACTTTGGGAGATATAAATAGCCATTTCTTAAATATAAGACAAGCCTCTGTGAAGCAAACTGCTTCAGGCAAACTAATTTCACATGCGTGTGTTTGCATGTAATGTATGAAATTTAGAATTATACAAACCTACAAAGAGATCAGAGCACATGTTTTGAATTATTGCTGACCTACTGTTAACCAGACTTCTCTGGACAAGAATTACTCAAAGTCACTCTCAGGATATACAAAATAGTAACTAAAACACATGACAACATGCATTCACCTTTGTTCTAACCCAATCTCCTCTCATTATTTATACCACAAATTTATTTGGTAAACCTGGTATTCTTTGTAAAGAGAAGTGAGTTAATGCAGGGTTTAACACAAATTTCAACCCTTAACACAGGTAGAAAGTCTGCAACATTTTATTACCCATTCTATCGCTTGTGGATGGTGTAAATATATCCAGACCATGTTGTAAAACTTCTCTTAAACAGCAAACTACAATGATGTCACGGTGATGAAATACAGGAAATGGCACTGAAACCATGATTGTAAGGCAAACATGATATGTGCACATGTGCTCTTATAAAAATATTAATTTGTTTATTTTCCACCCTATGGGTAATAACTAGGGGTGCAACCATGCCGGTAGGTCATTATATGATACATATCTCGATACAGCTGTTGATGTAGTTGATATGTATCGCAATACACTATTAAAATCTGGCCTCAAAGTTCAGAAAGTTTGTATCATTCAGTTCTATGTTTCATCAGACAATTTATTTTTAAAATTCCCTATGTTTTCATGTTGAAATACTATAATACTCTAACGAGAAAGCATTTACTGTATTTGACAAGATAGGGAATAAATTTCACTGTATATAATTTTATATCGAACCGTATCATTTCACTGGCAAATCGTATCATGTATCGTATCGTACGCCTATGAATCGGGATGAACCGGTGTAATGTTGCATCGTTGCACCCTTGTAACATGCTGTAAGTGCACAGACCTGAACTCTGCCGTGGCCTGGAAGGACTCCTGCTCCGTGATGGAGAAGACACAGAGGAATCCCTCCCCGCTACGGAAGTAGTTGTCTCGTATTGCCGCATAGTCCTCCTGACCCGCCGTGTCCAGAATGTCGATCTGAACCTCCTCCCCATCCAGCACAACCTTCTTCCGGTACGAGTCTGCTTTTGTCGGTTCGTAGTCCTCCACAAACTGAAATACAGACATTGAAGGATGAATGGACAGATTTTGTTGATGTCTACAACTTGAACTAGAACAGATGAGTAAGAGTAGAACATACGACTTGATTGTCACCTTGTCACCTGTCTCACTGAATGTCGTTGCATGGTCGCTAAACTAGGGGGTTATTTGAGTCAACCTAATTTAAATCAGATCAAATGTAACACTCGTGGCTCGTTCATTGATCTTAGTACCACCCTGCAGGTCATATCAGGTGACTTGTCACCATCACTGTGAACTTTCACCTTCAATAAATCTATCAGAGGCCTTCTCAGATATGTGGCATTGAAAATGTTGTTTTGAACGTCTACTCAAGTTGGTCAGATGGCTTTCTAGCCTCATCGCTGATTGGCTGGAGTAAAGGGTCAGCTGACATGACCTCTATGGTGCAGTACTCAGATTGGAAAAGCAGCGAGGTACGAGTGTTACGTTTGATCTGATTTAAATGAGATTGTATTTTACTTTTAGTAAGTCTCTACTCTATTGTAGACCCTTGCAATGGTAAAACTACACAACAACAGAGACATCATGAAGGACAAGACCAAATGGTTGGATGACCACTGAACAACACTGACATTCTTAGAAAACAATAGAAACACTCTTGCAAAATCAACAAATTACAAGAATTTCTTACATTCAATAATTGACCTTATGTAACCCCCTATCATTTATCTACTTCCCAAACAGGAACAATACTGTCATACATAAGTAAAACTGACATGGCTTTGTTACTGTACGTGTGTATTTTCACATTAAAGAAGTTGTTATCCAGAAAATCTTCCTGTTCTTATGTATGTCACTTCTGAATGCCCTTCAAAGATCTGTAAGCATCAGCTAGAATTAGTGAACATTGAGTGGTACTGCGCTGAAATTCAGCATAGCATTACAGAGATTGCACCCAAACGTTACTGCATGTAGAACAGTTCTCTACAGCAGTCAAGTCAAGTTGCCAAGCCCCTTGCAGGATTTGAACCCCAGACTGGACCGTAGCCAAACATGCTAACCACTGAGCTTTTCCACCCCCTTCTAACAAACAAAATATTTTTGGGGGGAATCCAGGGGTTAACAATACATACTCCAAGTATTGCGGCTTTAGCAGGTTTAATATCTGAGCTTTTGATAATTAATAATTTCACATGATTTTTCTACGTAATATCATTATACATGAAAATGAGGATGACAGCATGACAATTCTTCATCTCCATAAAATGACTTTCTGTCAAGTTCCAAAACATTCAGCTTTGAAATTTTCAAATGTTATTGATTTAATTTATTTCTTACCTCATCGTACATAAACTGGAGAGTGAGAGCAGACTTTCCGACGCCTCCGCTGCCGACCATGATCACTTTGTGGACCACTGCCGGCTGCTGCGCTTTTGCCTTGGACATGATGTCTCGACTGTCTCTCGTCTTCCTCGGCCAACAACTAAACATCATGAGAACACTGTGTCACAATTCAATAATTATAAGATCTGACCGGTGGTCAGTGTAGCTTGTGGACAAAGTTTATGTGAGATAAGGACTGCAGCATGACCCAACTCTCTTCTTGTATAAATAATGAGATAATATTGGCCATGCCTGGCTAGTGCAGCAGATACTGTATTCCTGCAACTAGTTGTCACAGGAGCAGACCTCAGCTGGCCGCCGTGTTCAGAAATCAATAATAGAGCAACAGGGCTTTCTTATGTTACACTTCAATATGAGAAGACTTCGCTGGAAAATCAAGATCTATTTTGGGATCCAATGCAGTGACATAACAGTGGGTCACGGTTCAGGTCACGGACCACGATATTACTTGGTGTATACAAATCTGAGGCTGACTGTATTTGTTTTAGTCATGCTGAGAAATACTTGAGTGTTGTGAGTCACGACTGATATGTCAACCACTTGTTCTGTCTGTCCTCCAGTCACAGCTCACACACACACACACACACACACGTTAACCTGGCTTCAACCTAAACACGGAATAATGACAACAGTTTTGGACCAATTGCAACATTTTAAGAATTTTTTTAAAAATCAAATTTGAAATTTGAAAAAGAGTAATTTTATGTTTCTTTCTTTGTTTTGAAATTGTATTTCTTTCAAAAGTAATCTATCAACTAAACAGTGTCATATTTTGAATAGTACACATTCTAGTCAGTGATATCTCTTGCCAGCAGTGAACACCAAAAACCTTGACCCGCTAAGCCAAACCATTGGTAGATTGATATTTTAGAATGTTTGTAACCTCTTGTAGTAGTTGTAGATGTATGATAGCAAGGTCCACAACAGGGTCTGCACATCATCTAAATGTCACATTTTTCTAATCTATTGACATTCTAGAGCTAAGTTGCGCAAACAGCGTATCTGACTACGCTGCTATGATTGATGGAGGCAAGTCTAATCAATGCAGCCGTCAGTCTAACACAACAAATCAGTGCTATAATTAGATCAGAGTCTATCAAACCAACAGACTATCAGTGGAATCTCATCAGTTTACTACAGCTGCAGCAACTGTCTCGCCCACAGTTCTGTGACACGTCATATTACATTTGATACTGCTGAATGTAATATGACAACCCAGTCCTCAATGGAGCCTAGTGACTCTCACAAATCTTAAATAGAAAATAATGGGCTATGTGGATATTCCAGGTTAGAACAGGAGCTATGATACTAAGGCATGTATAGAATATTATTGCATCAGCAGGTAAAGAGTATGCGGCTGAAATGAGTTGAGTTGAGGGGCGAGGCGAGGCGAGTTGAGTTGAGTTGAGGTAAGGGGCATGGCAAGATGAGGGGAGGTGAGGGGAGGTGAGGTTTAATGCTGCGGATAACCATGTACTGCTACCATAGCCTCTGAGTTACAGCATGGGGAAATGATACGTCCCTCTCTCACTCCTGATTCTACTACAGAACTACTATGATGCAACCATGAAGAGCTACCACCCATCCGACAATAATCCATGCACATTGTTGTTGAACTTCACCGAGAGTGGTCAACTGAGCTACAGATAGAAAAGACGGACCATGTACTACCACCATAGCTTCAGCATGGGGAAATGATACGTCCCTCCCTCCCTCCCCCTCTGGACAAGCATACAGGTCCATGTATTGATCTGCTTATGTGACTCACTGCATCTGCTGGTATGTCTTTTCTAGCTCCCACATCAAACTCTTAGCCCAGCTTATGCTCTACTTTGTTAGTTCACTCATCTCTCCCTCGGGCTCTTCTGGTGCCTCAATGACTCCTCATGAATTTAATTCAATCTATCTACATGAGAAAAATGCCATTTTCTAATCAAAATTAACATATTGTTATTCAGTTATAACTGTCTGATGTCTTCTGGAATTCAGTTTTAAAAGTTAAAAAAAAAAAAAATTCAACCATTTATCAAATTTTCATGCAATTTTTTTCTCAAATATCTGTTCCATTATTGTAGGTCTCTGAACCTACACATGAACAATAAACATTGACCATGATTAAAGCTCACCAGATGATTTGATGGTTTATGCAGGGCTCCACTAATCCTGTTACAGTAATGGACTTGTTAGTGATCTCTATCGGCTGTAATCTCTATAAATATCCTCAGTATTAGACACACTTATCTGGGGTAGCAGCACTTCTCTAGTCGTGGAATCAAGAATGTAATTCAATACGCCATATGTCCAATTTAAGCAGATTCCTTTGACATATTTGATAATATGAAATAAATTACACTGATAAATGAGGGTGATGGTCTGTATTGAAGAGCTTAGGACCAAGAATCATTTTCTGTGAACCGTTTTCCTTAACTGTGCCTCAACTTCTGTGGCACGACTTGTCTTACCTAAAGAACTTTGGACAACTGACACTGTGACTTCTCGCACTTGACTGTTTTACACATGAAAGCTAGTCTAAATGTTGGTCAACTGTGGCTGATATTTAGGAATCATCACTCAAAGAAAGTAAACATTCATCAGCGCTCAGATTTAAATTTTTTACATGCTTGGTAATATGTTACTCAATTTAAGTTTTCGATATTTACTAGCCATATGATAAGTGTTTTTAACATATTTTTAGAATTTTCAAGTTTCACCAGCACATGCTAGTACTTCAACAGTTACATTGAGCTCTGTTCCTTAAAGAGCCATCAAGGATGTTAGTGTTTCAAATTAAAAATAATTTTTGGAAAATATACTTATAACGTCGATCGCCAGAGAAATCTTTTATCTACAACATGGCATATGTTAAATAATTTTCATATCACGACAATGTAATGCAATTTGGTTTCAAAGAGAAGTAACACTTCGAGTAGCGCGCGCTAAGGGTATCTGACGTCGTATAAACAGAATCCCCTTTTTTGCGTAAAACGTACTACACAAACAGTTAGCGCTTCCGAAGCATGAAGGCTCGTCTCTAGCGTAAGTCGCCATAACAACCCATCATGTGCTGCACGTGTCTCTCTTGCAAGTTACCTTTGTCACACATTACTGAATGTGACGATTGCTTTACAAACAATGTTTCTAAATGTCATGAGAATATACAAATTATTGCCTGTTTAATGTACTTTTTATTAAGATAAGACCAGCAAATTATGAAATTTTTTTACTCTCATTAATTACAAAATTCAAGAAAAATACCTAGTTGTGTAAAACAATTATTCCAATATCTGTAGCAAATACATGATTAAATAAAATGGTAAATAAATAACCGCCAAAAAATTATATATTTCGATTTCTTTCATTGCTCATAATTTTTGTTATTCTTTCGTGTCTTTGTTTACTGTGTGTGAGCTAGACCATAATGCTTTGCGCTTGAAAATAATAGACTGGATCTATATTTAGACTGGAAAACACCTTTACTAATTAATGCAATTTCATGGCTTATGTTAGGTTGAAAAAATTTTGGGAAAATTAAGTGTATATATTTCATGGAGATAGATTCTTGGAAAATTTTCGGTATGTTCATCAACATCCTTGATGGCTCTTTAAGTTCCTTTAGATACAACATGTATCATGTTTCATGAAAATATGTCGAACATGTAGGTTTAGATTTTGATGTGACTCAATAAAGGACCCCATTTCACCATTTCCACCAACTTTGGGGACACCGATCCAGGATAATAAAAGCAAACGGGGAACATCACTGCATCAGCAGTTAGAGGGTTAACTAGGATCTGTAATACGATACTTTTAGCAAAAAAACAAGCAACTCAACAAACAGGAAATCAATACCAGCGAACTATACTTAATCAAAAGGTCAAAGGTAATGCTTTAATAGTCCCGTCTATCAACATCTTAGTGATCTGATATCGGTTCCAACCAGTGATCAGACGAGGACAATAGCTGCAGTGCATGTAAAATACATCACAACACTACCAGTGCAGCTCAGTGTCAAACACTGAGAAATCAATACAGGTGATGCAGGCGGATAACTGCTGACTCAGCAACTTGACATTTGCAATATTTTACAACATGCTGTAGTATCCATGTAATAATTTTAAGTCAGGGGCACTAAGCTTCAAAGAGGGTGCTAATTTAGACATACATAACTTTGGAAGGGGTGCAATTTTAGAATTTATCGTTGGAAGGGGGTGCAAATTTAGATTTTACCTTGGAAGGGTTGCAAATTTAGGTATCATTGGAGAGGTGCTAATCAGGATATCAATTTGGTCATTATTATGTGAGGAGCACCTGTCTATGAGGGGGTATGTTGGCTATGTCACAGCATCTACTTGTTATGATTATAAACTGATGTAGAGGTCATGAGAAGACAACAGTCACAACACCAGAGTGAACTTGGCTGTTGAAATACAATTACCCTCTCGTTAGGTAGGGTTGGAGAATACACAAGATTGACAATGGAATTGCCACCTTAATACCATATAGTGAGGGGTTCTACTGATAACGATTACGGTACAGAAGAGATTTCACAGTATGACCGAGTGCATGTAATACCACACTTGATCTTCAACACGAAACTGAAACCAATTCTTAGTTATCGAATAATCTTATAAATAATCCTTTGAATTCATTTACTTGATATATACCTGAAGTGAATGTTTTAATCAAATGTAGCAATCCTTAATTTATTTTTGGAAAGCATGATTTCACAAAATTTGCAGTGCAAGCACAATGCACCAAACAGCGTTGTCACAAGATGATGTACGACTCATGTTGAATATAATGTATGTAACAAGTTACACACACAAACAGATGCTGGAACTTATTATGCTATGCATATGGTTACGCTACTCTTTTATAAATGGATCGTGAATATTGGTCTTTAACCTAAAATTTCATCTGCCATCTACTGTAATTGTTAAGAATTGACTTCAAAATGTATTAAAGATCTGATGAAATGCATTTTTCTCAAGAATGACAGATGATTACCTCTACGTATATTGTATATCGGAATCAATTGAGCATAAAATCGAGACAATATATATATACACTTGCAATTGATTATTAAGTCGATTTTAATTCACCCATTTAACACTGCCGCAATTAGTAGGGAGATTCATTTTGAAAATGCTCATTGAGGCGTGACTGTGATAAGCGACATATGGGGCCGGCTAGACAGCTACTCTACCGAGCCTCGTTAATTAATTAATGATGATTATCACTGCCGCTAAATGAATTTATGAGGTGTACCACCGATAATAGATTACTTCAGTGACGTCACAGAAGTCATCCCTTTAGGGCCAACACCCCCGCAGACTTTCATTCTGGTGGCCAAAGATAAATTAGGCGGGTTTTTTAAAAGTCGTATACATATAAGTAATTTATGGACCGATTTCAGAAATTTAAAATCGAGCAATTGTCAAATTGACATCCCATTTTAATGAATCAGATTTTGACCATATGTCATTGCATCTATCCTTTAAGTTCATGGAGGTATTTAAATTTAAAATATGCTGTGCAAACTGTGTAATTTCGTGGAGCAGATTTACGCCAAGTTTGCACAGCATTTTTTAAAGTTTATACCTCCATGAACTTAATAAATTTCAAAGTCAATTCTGGTTAATAAATACACTCGTACCTCATGTTTTGAAAAGGTTTCATTGCTCCCAATATACAAATTTACAACAAATAGAGCTGTACTATTTATGCGTATGAAGTCACAAGATGTCAAATCAAAACGTCATTAGATTATTAGCTCAGCATACAACGTGCTCATCAGTCAATGAAAATCCAAAACGCAACTAGCCATGAACCTCATGTCATGGGGGGCATGGCTAAATATTATGTGATGTCATGAAATTGAGTTTATGCAGGTATAAACTGAATCTCTGTTCAGCGAATCCGGTCCACACAAAGCAACTGCTATTTATTTATTATCGTATTATATTACATATTTAGTGCAGATAAATATCCAAGAAATAAAATTTTATCAAAATTCATTAGCTTTTGATTGGAAGAATGGAATGTATTGAACTGTTCATGGTAGGTATACCTTTAAAAAATTATAGGATTAATATAGTAAGTTTATGTTGATTTATTACTTCCAAACCAGTCCTGAGTAAAAGAATGTTATCAAACTATCCACTAAAGTACGTATTCTTGTAGATTTCAGGACCAATCCCTTAAAATCAGTCAACAATTGCCAGCGCTGACTGTACCAACAGTTTATCCGATCAGCTGACACTGGTCACTTTCATGAATTTATAGTAACGTGAGTTGGGTGGACAACTGTTTTTAAATCTAGTACTTTTTCTTTGTCAGACGCAGAATATAATATAAAGCACAAAAAGAATTGCAAGAGTTTTTGCATCCATTTAGCATTAGATAGATGCGTAATTACTGGTCAGTCACTAGTCAATGATGTCCTCATTTTAATTAGCAACATTCCTCATAGGCCAGAACAATTCAAGTAGAAGTAGAAAATGCAGAATGTTCCTGGACAAATGCACAGACCGGACAACAAAGCATGACAGTCCAGGCCAGATGGGTTAAAATTTATTATTACTCATACATGGAAGATACTGCAGTGTAATATTTATGCTGCAGTATTAAACTAGTGTAATACCGCTACACTTATGACATCACAATAGTTTGCAGTTGTGACATCACAATGTAAATACAGCCATCACAATGGTACAGGACTCACGGAAATCTTACATTCATGACACTGTCGGCTATTTTGATTGATTAATGTGGGCAAGTATTAAACAGAACATTAAACTTCCTTCAATGTAATACGATGTTATCAAACTCATTAATAATTTGTTATCAAACTTCCTTTCACTCATTTGAAACAAATCATAAAGTCACTGAATAAAGTTTATATTTATCGTTTAGTATCCTCTATACATTAACAAATGCTTTGAAAATTTAATATTCATAAAATCAAAAAATAACCAATATTGTCTAAAACAAAAGATATTTTAGTTCTTTTTTAGTTTGCCACATCCTAAGTTACTTATCTGAGCGGATAACTGAATACATCCATTTTTGTGACATTTTGACCATCACAATTTGTGTAAGGAATAAACTTGTTCAAAACAAAAAAATAATCAGGAAGGAAGTCATTGTTCAGTATACATGTATATATCGCATATTTATCACACTGTTGTCACTCCAGTTGAGTATATAGAACAATTAGGTTATTATTTAAGAAATAGAAGAGGAGTTGATGTGCTTTATCCTAGAATAAAACATGGCAGGGAGGATAAACATGAAGACTGCAGCTCTGCTATGTCTTATTCTACGATAAAGCATGCCATCGTGTCTTCTATTTCTTATGAGACGGTGTATTATTATTAATTCCGATAACTCTTTAAATTGTTCAGTGACCCCTGTTTTTCTTACATTTTTGGATAAAAGACATAATAAACTTGCTATTTTGAAAAAATGAACGAATTCTAAAATATTCGATTTCATCGTCCCATCTCTCCTTTATAGGAAGTCGAACAAGCTAACCACTGCACTATCCCTCCCCTTGAATGTTAGGATCATCTTGCTTTTCAGATAAGCTCAATGTGGTTTTAATGACCAACTGATAGTGAAATTGTACAAGAATTTATCACAATTGAATGCAGATATTCCATCACAGTTTCTTTGCTGATTTAATTATTCCCTAACCATTTCCCAAGGCTGCATGACATCAATCAGAGGGTGTAAATAAAGTAGGAGTTAGACCAGGGGCTCGGGACTTGCATATTTAGGACAGTAGAGCAGGTATAGGGTTAACATGTCATATTAACCTTTATCAATGGTTTGCTGAAGTTTTTTAATAGATTGTACATACAATTATACACTTTGACTGCATGGTGGACAGTATCAATTGAAAACTACAGCCAAGACTCTAAGAGCTGCACCGAAAACTTAAATTCATGTAGATGATTTAAATTGAATGAAGTTTTTTAGACAGAGGCCAGTGGCAGATCCTGGGGGATCATTTTTGCATGTATGTTTGATGGATCCCAGTACTCAATGAAACAGCAAAAGAAAATAAACAGTCTCATCATGTCATGAATCTTTTATACATGAACAACTTAATATCTTGGAATCAAATAAACAAATACTCAGAATTAATTTCCAAAATCGAGGTATTGATACAAGATTAGTTAGTGAGTACAAGTGTGTAATGATCCTACACATAACACTTCTATAGGTATTAAAGAGACAATTATTACGAGAATGTTTTCCATCCAGTGATGAAATGGTCAGCAGTAAGAGACCCTGGCCAATAATCTCCATATGATAGATGAGTGGACAAATCTGTTAGTATTAGAGGATGTCAAACTTGACTGATCAGGCAATGACACACATGTACTTGTATGACATCATCAAGACGTGTGCTGTGGGGTATTTATATTATAACATCATTTGGTTACATAAATAACATTCAGGTTCATACTCCCTTAACATTTTAAAGTATCACCATTTTGTCATCCAAAATGTTGGAAAATAAACCAAAAGCACGACCATCCAACTTCAGCATATATATCCACTCTGGGTTGACAAAGTTTCGTCTCTTTCTCCATTTTCTGACATACTTTACTAATTCAATTTATTACTCAACCGTGGTGAGATCACTCATTTGATAACAATGAGTTGGTTACACACATGTGTGATACCACCGCGTGCGGCCGTAACGTCATAATGGGAGCGTGACGTCATAATCGTTTTTGGTTGACGTCGCAATGTTAGCCGCGCGACTGCAACAGCGGTTGACCTTTTTGCAAGTGAGCGTCACTAACAACTATTTCCTTGCAATTCAGCGCTATTTACATCATTGAGTAATAAATAAAATACTAAACTCGGCCTCGTTTGATAACATGCTTATGAAACTCGTGAATGGCATCGGTATTTAACTCGCTTTCGCCCGTTAAAATACCAAACCATTCACTCGTTTCATAAACATGTTATCACACGGGACATCGTTTAGTATTCTATATATTTTCAATTCATTTAGGCTAAAAGTAAAAAATAACTAGATCTAGATTCTATGTAAACTAAATTGTTTTGTTGTGGATGGAGGTATTTAATTAAGGTTTATGGACTTAAAATTCTAAAATAACTTGATCTATCAAAGTGTAAATCATTTGTTTAAATAACATAAGATGCAGTTCAAACTTTTGGAGGTCTTACATTAAGAAAATACCATGTTTTGTTTTAAGACCTTTTCATCTTCTCATAAAATAAAAAGTTTCACATCATGGCTTTGCAGGAAGGAAATGGGCTCTCTATTATCTCTGTAAAATGAGTTTAACTTCAACCATTTTGATTTTTTTAGCTCTCCAAAGGAAGTGTTTTTCAACTTGACTTACGGTACATTTACATTATGAAAATGGTCCGAAGCATTATCAAAGATCACATTTATTCAGAAACATTTTCAAGTTCTAAAATTAAGCTTCACAATTATAATTGCAATTCCAAAATTATCCTTTCAGAAGTGTCACTAGTGACCTGATTATTAAAGATATAATATCATAAGTTATAGATTCAATACTGTAAGCATGACAGCAAACAAATGATCCATGTTTCATGTAGAGTAGCCTAATTCCTACCAGCACTGATGCAGTAGTTCAGTGATGTCTAATCTGGCGATCTATCTATCTATTAGTCAGACAACGCCCTTGCATGTCTTGTTTGCACTCATGTTCATTGAAATCTAAGTTGAAACAATAACAGCTCAGAATCTAAATCATAAACAATTATTTATCTGACAGAGAAGAAGACTTTTCTTGATTTTTTTCAACAAAAGATGAAAAGTGCAACAATGTTATTCCGGAAATTGACAACGGTGACCTGATTCTTTACTGTCGGTGTCAAGCAGGAATGCTACTACCGATCAGTAACCAAAATCAACTTAGTGTCAGCTGTCACTTTCAGTTCATTTAAAACCCATGTATGAGGGCAAGTTTATACATCCAAGTTGAAATCGGACCTTTGCCTACCGGCCCACGCGATTATTTTGACAGATCACTTGAAATTCAAAATCAATATGAAACACGCTCATAAAATGCACTAAATTCGTGTTCAAAATACTTACTTAGAGATCAAACAGCCTTGGTTCTTCTAAAGGCTGTCTAAAACCAATGGAGAGTTTAAAATATCACTCAACGGCAAAACTCCGAACATTTGACTCAACTTTCCCGAAGTCGAAATGGCGAGTATCCGAACGGAATGCTGGGACCGATCCTATTAACCACACGGCTATTTATAAGCTTGAAGTAACGCTCATAGGCGTCTCTCGTGAACTTCGGTCTAACGTTTATTGCGACACACACCTTTGTCATTTTACAAGGAATTTATATAAAATTATAATTTGGCAAGACAATGTCTTTTTTAGGAATATTAAACTTATTTCGTGTGTGCATAGTTCATTTCATGATTTTACATCAAATCTGCATAAAATAATGTTTTAAGCATTTTAATGTAAAATGTTAATGATTTTTCAAAGTTATATCTCGTATTGTATTAATCTTCTTCTAATAATCAAAGTACCTAACACCTCAAAGCAAAATCAAAGCATGGATTATTACTGGATTATTATTATAACTTCACTAAAAAAAATCAGAATGAATTAATTTCCTAAAGTCAACCAATTGACTATATTTTCCATGTATTTTATAAGAGTTCTAAATTTCTTGTTTCACATAGAATTCGATTTATATTTTCAAATCTAAAATCATATTTCAATGGCATGAAAAATCAGAAATCAATTATAAAGTTTAAACATAGAAGAGTCGTCTCCCCTGAATGCAGAATTTCTCATCCAAACCAATAACGGAATTAAGTGTCGTAAAATACTCACATTCGTTGATCTCCAAGATATTGATTTGTAAAAACCAAATGATTCAATGAGTAAATTTTGTCTTAAACCTTAACAGAAAATAGATAATCTGTTGAATATTTCTAATTACGACAACTTTCATTTGACTTTTTCATATCTTAATTAGAACGTAAACATGCGTTGCATGCAAAATACCATGATTCACATCGTATAAATATTCTTTACATATAGTTTCTAAATCAGAAATTAAAACATGAAATTCTTTCAAAAACGGAAATGTTTTTTCAGAGATACACGAATTTACCGATTCAAAAAAAGCAAATATAGATCAACATTTTGGCGGGTAAACGTTAATAGGATGCATTTTGAAATAGGTTTAATTTCGAGTTCTGCATGAGTGATCACCGGAAGTTTTCTTACGTTGTCCCTAGGTGAAAATCTACAGGGAACAAAGTTATATGACACCGACTTGTTTTCACCGTGTGACCTTCGCTTCTGGGTCACTTGGGGATGAGTCAAGCGTTATTAGCATTAAATATTACGCTAAAGGGAAATGAACATGACAATCTAAAATCATTTACCTACTATATGAATAAAATATGCAAATATTTTTATATTTTACCCCATAAGTAACTTTGAAAAAGGATTTACATGTTTGAATATTTACTAAATCATTTTCACAAACACTAAAAAAGGATAAATGTTTGAGACTACTCAAACGACAACTCAAGCATAACAAAATCTCCCGCCCTTTCGTAAAACTGCCTTCTTTTTTCCGTCCCAATAACACCGAAACATCTGTATTCAATATATTATAATTAGATCGTACAAATGAAAACAAAACGTAAGAATTAAGAATTTAGTACACCATAGGCGCAGATATTATATTATATATTTAGACACACACATAGATATCCTAAGAGCCCCTTATAATATACTAGTGAGTACAATATTATTTTTCAGTCTCTCATCTTATAATGCGAAAATGATGTATATGGACATTATATAACTAGAAACATATAGGCCCTACTGTCATTTAAAAGTATTAGATTAGATTTCATGTTGAGAATTATTTGTACTGCTCAGCATGATATTTAAGACAGCCGATCTTAATCATAAATATAATAAAGAATATGTTGGTGATATTGAATGACATTCTTACTACAATTACGAAATTGGCGATCGCTTCTATCGTTTCTCCGATGTGTTTGTTAAATATTTTGGTGGTATGAATATGGACCGAAAATACTTAAGTGATAATGAACAATATTTTAAAGAACTCACGAAATAACTATTTTGTTTTGGGCTTGTCTAGTAAATATACTTGTATCAAACATAGTTTTATTGATACTGAGCAAACGTTTCATATAATTATGCGCTACCTATAGTTTATAACTAATGCTATTGAAACAAAATTAAACGACTTACGAAAAAAGCGATTTCATCTCAATTGAAGTTAATAGTACCCCGGCGAGGTGTTATCTGATTATTAATTATGAGCATAACGACACCTCTTGTCGCACTTATATAGGGAACGCTTCCTGAACTATATTTAGAACTGGCGCATAGTTAATTTGTTTACAATTAGATCATACGGTTTACGTGTAAACACACATGTATTTCAGTATTAGTCAGATTTGTCTGAGATGGTATTTGACGGACTGAGTATATCATTCGTTATGCATGAACATTGAACTAAATGATAATGAAAATGGATATTTTCTGTTTTATTATTACAAACACTTATAATGCGAACATAGACTTATTGTTGTGTGATGACTAGTTCATGCGTGCGTGTTATATATTTATGTTTTAATTATATATAACTCTACTGTTATTTCTTGCATGTCATATAGTTTTATATGTGTTTAATGCACGTGTATTGTATAATGGAGTTCGTGACAAATGTTTCAAGTCGGTTGTAGACTTTTAAAAGTAACCGATTAATGATGATGACATTATGTTGACTATAATGTAGTGGGTCACCTATTATTAAACTTTTTGTTTTTCAAGTTTTTGATTATTGCGCACTTGTGCACAACGTTTCGTGGTACAGTGTATATTCCTACCCGCCATTGTTCCATCTGATGACGGATTAAACATATACTCCGAAAACATGTGTGCAATAAAGAAGTTGTTATCCAAATTGTTATCCAGAACGATATTATTTTCTTACGAATTGTAATTGTAAACTTCCTCCAACTCTTTCCACACAAGTATTGCCCACAATCCATCTGATGAAGGAGTATATAGAACTCCGAAACGTCGTGTATATTCACAATAAACAATTAAACCTTGCTTTAAATCTTTTCTGTTTTAATCAGTTCCGCATCATTCTATATGTGTATTCATCCATATAAAGTCATAAACAAGTTTATAATTGTGAATTGCACACGTGTATCACTATCAATGGAGATAATGTTATAACAATAATATATGATAGCTTATAATTGCGAATTCCACACATACATATATGACTATCAATGGAGATCATGTTATAACAATAATATATGCTGCAATATGGAAAGAAAGTTTAAGAAGTTCGATCCCTTGATTTCAAAGGGAAGGGGTAGCCCAGCACGTGGTTAGTACCTTCAACTTCAGACGAAGAGATACCCGGTTTATATCCATACAGGTGCTCGGGCATTGTGTCTACTGTAGATATACTGTTTTACAAGCCCGTGGATTTTAGTGTAATATGTTACGTTAAATGCAGTACACATTCTCCCATTGAACGTTAGTTCTAGTCTGGTCTCACAAGTTTCATAGATAGACAACTTTCTCCTGCATACTGTAATAAAACGCGGCAAATGCGCTCACTTCACCGTGATTTTACTACAGCTTCTAACAGAATGTTCTCTATTTCTGGAAAGAGAAGAGACTACACAAATCGGAAATTATACAGTGTCTTCCGTTTCTGGGCAGTGTTAAATAAAACTGTTTTTAAAAAAAATCCCCAAATTGTGAAAAATGAAACTCAATCTGGAAGTACATTCAGTGGATGAGACACATATGTCAAACGTTTTAAATGGTGTGGAGAATCAGCCTGCTGACTGTTTACCGGTTAGATGCTAGTCGATTCAGAATGAAAACGATACAAAAGTGAAAGTAGTGATTTCTGATCAGAAACTGGAAAATGCACGGCGGCTGACGTACGTCATTTAGTCAAACGTAATTTTGGAAACATAATTATAACATAAAAATAGAGATAAAATATGAGATAGGGTTGTTGAACAGGTATTATTGACCAAGTGTGTTTCCGTATTATTGATATAATCGTATTTGGAATATTGATTGTATTATGCCAGCCTTTGTTCTGAATATCTTTCATATGTGGATATCAAGTTTATCAGATTGCTTTATTGCATAGATAACACATTATATGGTAATGTGTAATAGTTAACTACTATAGTAACTACTGTGCATATAATTTGTATCTGTTTATTACCCATATGGCTGAAAATAACCGAGTTGATATTTTTATATGAGCACATGTGTACATATCACGTTTGCCTATAGTAACCATTGCTTCACCGCGTAATTCGTCGTCGGTGTTATTATAAAACGATTGTTCGTGACGTCACTGTAACTGTGCAAGAGAAGTGGACCGTTTCCGTTTGCGCGAATCAAACAGAATGGAATGGGTAATAAAGAAATTATTACTCTCGAAAGTGTGCCATATATGGCTTTTACGAAACTCGTGCACAAAATTCACACTCGTTTTAGTGAATGTCATATGACACACTTCCTCAGGCAATAAATGGAAATTATGTGCGTGTCTCTGTCGTAACATGTTTACGACACGAGTGCTTGAATATTAGTATTTCCCGAGCGAGAGCGAGACATTTTAGATTTCGCTGCAATCAAATCGTTTCAGGAAATAATCCTTGCATTACAAAATGGAAAAAATGAATGATTTTGAATGATAAATAATCTCACCCTTTTGCCTTCTGATATCAAATGTATCAACACTCGATCGGCACTCCTCGACGTTTTGTAATTTAATCATCTCATGTTGATACATTTGATATCAGTGTAGCAGACAATTGGGTGACATTCTCTATTTATATAGGGCAAACTGACCTAAGCTCGGACACCACCCAAAGTCGCCCGAACTTCGGCGAATGGGAATAAAAATGCTAGTTGGGTGAAATTATTTTAACTGAATTCAGCATATATGATATTTTGGCAAGTATCAAAAATATATGTTTTTTTAAATTTATAAAAACACTGAATGTTCCTATAAAAAGGGCACTGTGTTCTTATTATATACCTGCCAAGACTGCTCACGTTTCAAACTACTGACCATTTTCTTTACGTTTTTGATTGACACATGTACACTTTAAAATAAGAATATTGAGAAATATCAAAATTATTAAATTCATCAAGCACCTGGCGTTTACTTACACATGCTCAAAAGACGTTCCACGGTTCATATCACACCCGTGTTACCTATACCTCTTTAACTGTGTAACTGTAAAACGGATTCTTATAACAAACGTTACTTACAAAATAAGTTTTGTTGTTTATTATTCAAAACAAAATCATATCCTTTCATAAATATTCTCTTTTTGTGCAAACGACGATAGCTCATTTAGTCTCTGGAAATGACATTAAAATTATAAGTCTTTAACTTCAGATGTACCAAATAGAAATTTAAAACCTCTGACGTTCAGCTAAATAATTCATTGTTATGTCAGTCACAGAGAGTGGATGGTTCGTGTCCCCAGAGTCACACAATCATGATTAATGTTGTGATAGTTTATAACGTTCCATGTACATCATCATTAAAAAGTTGGTTAACATTATTTCTAGAAGACAGGAGGTGTACTTTAGTTACTTCGGTACTCTTATGAAATCACAAAATACTTATATTATTTATTAGATATATCATACACAAGTGATCACATGTAAAGACTTATTAGGTTATTATTTATAATTTGTCAGACTCCTGTTTGCAAGAAGTAGGACATTCTATAATAGGGGCTATATAATATCAAGCTGTAATTGTCTTACTCTTACATAAAACGGTCTAAAATTAAAGGAAGTGACGAAGTCGTAAAACGATTTATTTCTTGCCAACATTAAATTAATTAACACAATTTTTAACAGATTTCTAAGGGTTAAAGTCTCACTTCCCTATGTTAGTGTTCACAAGTTGCTGACAATGTTGACAAGCAGATATTCTTCCTGCCTGTAACCTGTTACAATCTCTCTCTCCTATACGCCTCGCGGTAGTGTGTGTAACATATCGGGGAAATGGGTAGAGATTAACGTCAGGCTTCTCTCTCAAATGACTTCGAAAATTGTCAAAAATCTGAAATATCTCTTAAAAATTCTAGTCCTAGCCCTCCCCCAACCCCCTTTTCGTGTGAAAGTTTAAAAAATGACCATTGAAATATTAGTCAAGACAATGGTGCGCCTCCATTTTCTGGCAGAGAGGGTGCACATACATCGTACAAATACCAAACTTGTCCCAAAATGTAGTTAGTATATGGTACCTTTTTGATTGAAAATATTACATCCAGGAGCCCATTGATTAACGTTTCTTGCACTTTTGTTGGTAGCGTTCACGCTATTGTTAATACTGACTGCGTTTAAATTTGAGAATTATGTCTATATATACAGATGTATTTTTGTTAACAAAAAGTTCATCCCGTGAACTCTCTACTTTTTTACATTGCTTTTCTTGCGTCTCAAATTCTAAATTCCTTTTACATCCTTAAATCGCCCTCCACATATTCAGCAGAATAATAACGCACCTATTAAACAGTCACACGTCAAACTAACTGAAGTACGAAAGAAACTACACACCTCAGTTGGTTTTATATTGTGTCTAAATTTCGATAACCAATTTTTCAGGTTTTTGACGTTGTCCTCTAAACTAGATATCGCAGGCGTTTATTCTCATCAATTATAGTACATTTCTATGTGTTTTTTTGCAGTTTTAAATACAATTACATTTTCTTCACAAATTAACTTGGTTAAAACACAACTGTTTATCGACATTTTAGACATATTTTATGTAGTAAGTAATAAATGTGCCTGGTTCTGTACACATTTACAACATTTCAAACATGGTGGGATCATGTTGGTATAAATTTAATTTCTATAAATTATATGCTATATATTAAATAATTGTAGCGTATATATACGAATCTTGACAGTTCAGTAATTACATAAGTCTGTTTATGGGATGCATGTACATGAGAGAATGACTCATAAGGATTCTGTTATTTTATAAATTATATTAAACATGTTTCAAGAGTTAATATTTCTGTAAACGAAAGCAGAAGTTGGTAGCTGATAGCAAGACTCCTAAGCTGGAAGATTTGAAGAGTTTAATTCTTTTAATGGCATATCACATGCAGTCTGAAACTAATCATTCAATGTGTCTGCTTGGTGGTGACCATCATGTGTCCTTTCTTAAAGAGGAAGGTAGTGACGTGTATTTGTCATCTCAGAGACCAGAAGGGAATTATGATCTTTAACTCAACAGGAAGTTGTATGCCAGATAGTTAATTCTGCTAATAATAAATCTCCAGGCCAGATGGTGTCGCCGCAGAGCCCTTAAAGGCTTCTAGTCTAGTCTATCACAAATGCAGTCTCATTAAAATTAGTCCGACGAAACACCGGTACTTAGCTTCTTACTTGATCTTGAGTATATACTGCTAGGCTTGACCAGTTCTTATGACCTTGTCTGCAACAATTTACCTTCCTTAAATTCAACCAGTCACACAATTTAAGCTTGCTTAGATATCGAGTCGGTTTGACAACTTCCTAACTTCGTTACTGATTGGCTGGGGTCACATGCGGATCAGCAGTACTCAGATTAGGAACGCAGCGAGGTAAAAGTGTTACGTCCGATCTGATTTTAATGAGATGTAAGTGGCTCATTCCATAGTGCTGCCAATGTTCCATACATTATGGGTTTATGTATCAGCCATCTTCAATATTATAATATATAATCTTTTCTCACTGAACTCTTCATTGAGGCGTCACTGTTTTTTTTTTATAACCTTATGTGTTTTATAAGGACCTATTGTCCTACTTACATGTATTTTTTTTGTTTCAGAGCAAATTCACTTGTTCGTGCAAAGTTCAAGTTTTCCCTTTGAAAAAGTCGGTGTTATATACATGGGTATGTTACGTTTAACTTGGTTGATAGGTGTACCAGTGGATAACGTTTATAATACTCCAACTAAGGCATGCAAATATATAGGAATAAATCAGATGCTAAATTGCTATAGGGATTGTTTAAATGACACAAACTATAACATTGGACATATATGTGACAACACTAACATGATTATGTCCATTTAGATTATATATGTTAGTTAATCAAGTTTGATTTTCTATGACGTGTATACTTTTAATGTTTGTGCTTTTTTTTTACACGAGCTGTGTCATGATGAAAAATGAATTCCTTTATGGATAATAAAGTATTATTATCATTATTAGCAGTAGTAGTAACTATACTACTAGTGGCAATAAAACTGTTGTTTTACTTGTTTACGTCGACATTTTGTTTCTAGTCTAGATGATTCACGACATCATATGAGAGACCCAGATCAAGAATTTAAAAGTATTTTACGATCTTTTTTTAGATGGGATAGGTATCAAAGTGGGCCATAATTTTGTTGGTCGATTACCATACATTCGCTTTGTTACTTTATTACAGGAAAGCGAAAAAGACGTTTCTGTTTAAAGAAAATTTAAGAAAAGGGTAGATATGGAAAACCTCACCCAAGTGTCCTCGGATATCAAATATACATATCAACACGAGCTGATAAAAATTACTATAATTTATCATACTTTTATTAACGGTGTTGATTTATAAGATAAATAGTTGCGTTTGTAAAATTTCCGGGATTCATTGCTATTCAACACCCGCAAATTTAGTTTAAAACCGACGGCGTTAGCCGGAGGTTTTAAACGCTGAAATTTGCGGGTGTTGAATAGCAATGAATCCCGGAAATTTTACAAACGCAACTATTTATCGATATTGTAACATTACCGTTAGTTATCAGGCGTTTTGAAACGAACTCTCTTTTTGCGTACCTATCTCTGAGTGGAAAGGACTTTGCGACTGTTCCATTTTTGTTAGAGGTGTGGTCAGGTCAAAACAAATGTAAATACTCGGCGTAATATGTACATTAGCAAAAATTTACACATAAGCTCAAACAGTGTCACTCAACTATGTTCACTTCATAATACGCACGTATTCTTTTAGATTGCGATAAACTACGATCTACGACATCAACACAGTAACAGACCTAGGAAAAAAAATCTTAAACTTGCCCTCATCCATTGTGACAATGACGCTAGCATTGTGACGTCAAAACGGTTGATCACTATGACGTCATGCCATGGCAACGGCATTCGGTAAACACAGCCGAATGGAAGAAGGCGTCAAACTTGGACAAATCTTACTTATTAAAAACATTATAGTTACTTGAAACTAATTAATTTTAAGAGATATTTGTTACCTATACTGCTATACACAAGTAAGAAAATGACAATGCCACCTGTCAAATTTGAGTAAGGAACACATATTAAGAGAAATAGAAAAAATAAATTTTGAGTCGGGCCGAATCTTGTGAACACGATATATATGTTCGCGGTGATTCGCCCCAAGTAATTTGCGGGTATTCATTGTCATTCAACATAGGCAAATCAACCAATCAGAATCAAGGATACACCGCAATCATGTTACAATTATATTTGATATCATATGATACGATGGTGAGATTTCATTTAGCATCGGATGTCATGCTTCATTACTTTTCAAGGGCATTTGATCATCTCTGAACACTGTCATTGGACCTCCATTGAGGTGATAACACCATTTATTACACACGGTTCTATCAGTGAAATAAACCCTCTATCAAGCTACAGTGGTGATAACCTTTATCACCACTCTACTGAGTGACGATATAGAGACTATTTCATTGTTTCATTGCGCACTCGTGAAAATAACACTTTCTCACTCCACTCGATCAGATAGAAATGATATTCGGCAAAAACAATGAAATAGTCTATTTATTATATAACTTTAATCTGCATAAAAACAATTAAAACGTGACATTGAAAGATTAGAGCAGTCTTGATTGTCATAACAACTCCCCGCTATAGTTCACGGTAAGTGCAGTGAGAAAACAATTCGACAGAAATAAGTCGATATGAAACAGGACAATGTTTTACAAAAATAAATCTGTCGTGAATGTGTATAAATTTAAGACCAATAATAGTTTACGGTACCATCTAGTCAAGTGAATATTTCTAAGACAGTGAAGAACGCAAATTTTGAAGTTATTTCAAACGCTAAGTGATCGAGTGACGTTCAATGCGTCTGTCACATACTGTACCTCTCGCCTCGCCAAGTTTTTCACCAATAACAGAACTACTATGAAACATATCAACAATAAACGAAGATCAAAATGTTATGTAATATGGAATATGATATTAACACCACAAAAGGTCAACAGTCATCACAACATTGGCGTTCACCGTACGACATGGAAAGCAAGGGAGATAATCACTTTACAAAGGGAGATAATTTCATTTCAAAGGGATTAATGTTGTGATAGTTTATAACGTTCCATGTACATCATCATTAAAAAGTTGGTTAACATTATTTCTAGAAGACAGGAGGTGTACTTTAGTTACTTCGGTACTCTTATGAAATCACAAAATACTTATATTATTTATTAGATATATCATACACAAGTGATCACATGTAAAGACTTATTAGGTTATTATTTATAATTTGTCAGACTCCTGTTTGCAAGAAGTAGGACATTCTATAATAGGGGCTATATAATATCAAGCTGTAATTGTCTTACTCTTACATAAAACGGTCTAAAATTAAAGGAAGTGACGAAGTCGTAAAACGATTTATTTCTTGCCAACATTAAATTAATTAACACAATTTTTAACAGATTTCTAAGGGTTAAAGTCTCACTTCCCTATGTTAGTGTTCACAAGTTGCTGACAATGTTGACAAGCAGATATTCTTCCTGCCTGTAACCTGTTACAATCTCTCTCTCCTATACGCCTCGCGGTAGTGTGTGTAACATATCGGGGAAATGGGTAGAGATTAACGTCAGGCTTCTCTCTCAAATGACTTCGAAAATTGTCAAAAATCTGAAATATCTCTTAAAAATTCTAGTCCTAGCCCTCCCCCAACCCCCTTTTCGTGTGAAAATGACCATTGAAATATTAGTCAAGACAATGGTGCGCCTCCATTTTCTGGCAGAGAGGGTGCACATACATCGTACAAATACCAAACTTGTCCCAAAATGTAGTTAGTATATGGTACCTTTTTGATTGAAAATATTACATCCAGGAGCCCATTGATTAACGTTTCTTGCACTTTTGTTGGTAGCGTTCACGCTATTGTTAATACTGACTGCGTTTAAATTTGAGAATTATGTCTATATATACAGATGTATTTTTGTTAACAAAAAGTTCATCCCGTGAACTCTCTACTTTTTTACATTGCTTTTCTTGCGTCTCAAATTCTAAATTCCTTTTACATCCTTAAATCGCCCTCCACATATTCAGCAGAATAATAACGCACCTATTAAACAGTCACACGTCAAACTAACTGAAGTACGAAAGAAACTACACACCTCAGTTGGTTTTATATTGTGTCTAAATTTCGATAACCAATTTTTCAGGTTTTTGACGTTGTCCTCTAAACTAGATATCGCAGGCGTTTATTCTCATCAATTATAGTACATTTCTATGTGTTTTTTTGCAGTTTTAAATACAATTACATTTTCTTCACAAATTAACTTGGTTAAAACACAACTGTTTATCGACATTTTAGACATATTTTATGTAGTAAGTAATAAATGTGCCTGGTTCTGTACACATTTACAACATTTCAAACATGGTGGGATCATGTTGGTATAAATTTAATTTCTATAAATTATATGCTATATATTAAATAATTGTAGCGTATATATACGAATCTTGACAGTTCAGTAATTACATAAGTCTGTTTATGGGATGCATGTACATGAGAGAATGACTCATAAGGATTCTGTTATTTTATAAATTATATTAAACATGTTTCAAGAGTTAATATTTCTGTAAACGAAAGCAGAAGTTGGTAGCTGATAGCAAGACTCCTAAGCTGGAAGATTTGAAGAGTTTAATTCTTTTAATGGCATATCACATGCAGTCTGAAACTAATCATTCAATGTGTCTGCTTGGTGGTGACCATCATGTGTCCTTTCTTAAAGAGGAAGGTAGTGACGTGTATTTGTCATCTCAGAGACCAGAAGGGAATTATGATCTTTAACTCAACAGGAAGTTGTATGCCAGATAGTTAATTCTGCTAATAATAAATCTCCAGGCCAGATGGTGTCGCCGCAGAGCCCTTAAAGGCTTCTAGTCTAGTCTATCACAAATGCAGTCTCATTAAAATTAGTCCGACGAAACACCGGTACTTAGCTTCTTACTTGATCTTGAGTATATACTGCTAGGCTTGACCAGTTCTTATGACCTTGTCTGCAACAATTTACCTTCCTTAAATTCAACCAGTCACACAATTTAAGCTTGCTTAGATATCGAGTCGGTTTGACAACTTCCTAACTTCGTTACTGATTGGCTGGGGTCACATGCGGATCAGCAGTACTCAGATTAGGAACGCAGCGAGGTAAAAGTGTTACGTCCGATCTGATTTTAATGAGATGTAAGTGGCTCATTCCATAGTGCTGCCAATGTTCCATACATTATGGGTTTATGTATCAGCCATCTTCAATATTATAATATATAATCTTTTCTCACTGAACTCTTCATTGAGGCGTCACTGTTTTTTTTTTATAACCTTATGTGTTTTATAAGGACCTATTGTCCTACTTACATGTATTTTTTTTGTTTCAGAGCAAATTCACTTGTTCGTGCAAAGTTCAAGTTTTCCCTTTGAAAAAGTCGGTGTTATATACATGGGTATGTTACGTTTAACTTGGTTGATAGGTGTACCAGTGGATAACGTTTATAATACTCCAACTAAGGCATGCAAATATATAGGAATAAATCAGATGCTAAATTGCTATAGGGATTGTTGGATTCAAACAACATCGTCATGCATATATATGATGTTTTAAACTGTTTATATATAACCTCGATCGGGTATCACAAGAAAATACATTAGTGTAAATAATTATGGGAGCACATTTTACTATTAAAGTCCGTCGGTACCATAAAGAAACAAGCTATACGTTTCTTGGTCAAGTTGAATAAACAGTGTGTGTCACTATATACATATATATATATACACACACACAGGAAGTATGTTGTCATGTAAGTACTAGCTTTCCGTGCTAGCTTAGAGCCGCTCTTGGATTGTGAAGGTCCTGTTTGTAATACAATTTTATGTGGAATTTACAAGTTTTTCAGGATATGGCACTCGGAGATGCCTGTTTGAAACGGAATTGTTCCTACGAAATACTAACACGTGTTGCCGAAACTGTACTCGCCTATTACATTTCTTGTGCAAGTTGCGATATTTTAAGTAATGGAGAATGCACGAGGAGCTGTGGATTCGTTCAAAATAATCAATGAGCCCCGAATGGGCGAGATGATTATTTATAACGAATCCACTGCTCCGAATTATGGTTATGGTTCCTTGTCTCTAGTTATAAATTTCGCATAGAATAAAGCGTATTAATCGCTGGTAAAATAGCATGGGTTTCGTTTACAAATGTTTTAAATGAAAACCAAGGAACAGTCTCATAATCTGTAGTAGCTGACAACTATGGCTCTATCTCACGTATGTACTCGTTATAAGACTTATTAAACGATATAGAAGCAAATCTGTCTTCCAATCTACTTTATTACAGTTTCCAAAATTACGTTGTTGACTTACTGGCTGCAGCAAGCAAATGTCCATTGTCCGGTTTTCGATCATGACCACGACTTTGAATCAATGTATTTTCGTTATACTGAGCAGATTGGCCTTAAACTTGTTATTTTCGGTTAAAGTTGATAATTCTCATTTAAATGACACAAACTATAACATTGGACATATATGTGACAACACTAACATGATTATGTCCATTTAGATTATATATGTTAGTTAATCAAGTTTGATTTTCTATGACGTGTATACTTTTAATGTTTGTGCTTTTTTTTTACACGAGCTGTGTCATGATGAAAAATGAATTCCTTTATGGATAATAAAGTATTATTATCATTATTAGCAGTAGTAGTAACTATACTACTAGTGGCAATAAAACTGTTGTTTTACTTGTTTACGTCGACATTTTGTTTCTAGTCTAGATGATTCACGACATCATATGAGAGACCCAGATCAAGAATTTAAAAGTATTTTACGATCTTTTTTTAGATGGGATAGGTATCAAAGTGGGCCATAATTTTGTTGGTCGATTACCATACATTCGCTTTGTTACTTTATTACAGGAAAGCGAAAAAGACGTTTCTGTTTAAAGAAAATTTAAGAAAAGGGTAGATATGGAAAACCTCACCCAAGTGTCCTCGGATATCAAATATACATATCAACACGAGCTGATAAAAATTACTATAATTTATCATACTTTTATTAACGGTGTTGATTTATAAGATAAATAGTTGCGTTTGTAAAATTTCCGGGATTCATTGCTATTCAACACCCGCAAATTTAGTTTAAAACCGACGGCGTTAGCCGGAGGTTTTAAACGCTGAAATTTGCGGGTGTTGAATAGCAATGAATCCCGGAAATTTTACAAACGCAACTATTTATCGATATTGTAACATTACCGTTAGTTATCAGGCGTTTTGAAACGAACTCTCTTTTTGCGTACCTATCTCTGAGTGGAAAGGACTTTGCGACTGTTCCATTTTTGTTAGAGGTGTGGTCAGGTCAAAACAAATGTAAATACTCGGCGTAATATGTACATTAGCAACAATTTACACATAAGCTCAAACAGTGTCACTCAACTATGTTCACTTCATAATACGCACGTATTCTTTTAGATTGCGATAAACTACGATCTACGACATCAACACAGTAACAGACCTAGGAAAAAAAATCTTAAACTTGCCCTCATCCATTGTGACAATGACGCTAGCATTGTGACGTCAAAACGGTTGATCACTATGACGTCATGCCATGGCAACGGCATTCGGTAAACACAGCCGAATGGAAGAAGGCGTCAAACTTGGACAAATCTTACTTATTAAAAACATTATAGTTACTTGAAACTAATTAATTTTAAGAGATATTTGTTACCTATACTGCTATACACAAGTAAGAAAATGACAATGCCACCTGTCAAATTTGAGTAAGGAACACATATTAAGAGAAATAGAAAAAATAAATTTTGAGTCGGGCCGAATCTTGTGAACACGATATATATGTTCGCGGTGATTCGCCCCAAGTAATTTGCGGGTATTCATTGTCATTCAACATAGGCAAATCAACCAATCAGAATCAAGGATACACCGCAATCATGTTACAATTATATTTGATATCATATGATACGATGGTGAGATTTCATTTAGCATCGGATGTCATGCTTCATTACTTTTCAAGGGCATTTGATCATCTCTGAACACTGTCATTGGACCTCCATTGAGGTGATAACACCATTTATTACACACGGTTCTATCAGTGAAATAAACCCTCTATCAAGCTACAGTGGTGATAACCTTTATCACCACTCTACTGAGTGACGATATAGAGACTATTTCATTGTTTTTGCCGAATATCATTTCTATCTGATCGAGTGGAGTGAGAAAGTGTTATTTTCACGAGTGCGCCACTCGTGAAAATAACACTTTCTCACTCCACTCGATCAGATAGAAATGATATTCGGCAAAAACAATGAAATAGTCTATTTATTATATAACTTTAATCTGCATAAAAACAATTAAAACGTGACATTGAAAGATTAGAGCAGTCTTGATTGTCATAACAACTCCCCGCTATAGTTCACGGTAAGTGCAGTGAGAAAACAATTCGACAGAAATAAGTCGATATGAAACAGGACAATGTTTTACAAAAATAAATCTGTCGTGAATGTGTATAAATTTAAGACCAATAATAGTTTACGGTACCATCTAGTCAAGTGAATATTTCTAAGACAGTGAAGAACGCAAATTTTGAAGTTATTTCAAACGCTAAGTGATCGAGTGACGTTCAATGCGTCTGTCACATACTGTACCTCTCGCCTCGCCAAGTTTTTCACCAATAACAGAACTACTATGAAACATATCAACAATAAACGAAGATCAAAATGTTATGTAATATGGAATATGATATTAACACCACAAAAGGTCAACAGTCATCACAACATTGGCGTTCACCGTACGACATGGAAAGCAAGGGAGATAATCACTTTACAAAGGGAGATAATTTCATTTCAAAGGGAGACAATTATGAAAAGTAATTCCGGCCACACGTTAGTCACTGCAGTTCTACTGCTTATATGCAAATATGGATTATAAGTTCATTGTATAATTACATATTTCATTGCAAGTTATATCAAGTTACAGTGGTGATAACCTTTATCACCACTCTACTGAGTGACGATAAACTTTATCACCACTCGCGTGACGTCATCGGGGTAATGTTATGACGTATTATTATATGATTGCAGGTGAAATACCGGCATCTATCAATGAAAATAAACCGTGTTATCAGTCACTAGTGAAAATAACAATCGAACGTGTTACTAGTGACTGATATAACAATGACCTGACGTCATAAAACAATGCTCCGACGTCATGACACGTTCATGACGTCACATTGTTGCTGAGGCGACAGGCTCATTCTGGAGCCGACTAAACGTAAATGCAAGTCTATTTCGGTGAATATGCAAAGATTTGGTCATATAATAAATAGAAAATTTGTCTTTTCTTGACAAATACTATGTTTATCTCATCTCGTGAGGTAGAGCAGTTATATATTTTCACTCGTGGCTGCGCCACTCGTGAAAATATAACCGTTCTACCTCACTCGATGAGATAAACATGGTATTAGTCAAGAAAAGCCAAATATCCTCTAAATATTGTCAGCTTGCAAAGGCTGTACGTTTGCCGTTGAAATCACCCCAACTCAACGTAAAACACAGAACTAATATATAATAAATAGAATATCTGTTTTTCCTTGACAAATATCATGTTAATCTCATCTCGTGAGGTAGAAAAGTTAATATATTTCACTCGTGGCTGCGCCACTCGTGAAATATCTACTTTTCTACCTCACTCAATGAGATAAACATGGTATTTGTCAAGGAAAAACAGATATCCTCTATTTATATGACGTCGTAGCATAATGAATCATTCCCCTATTGTGATGTCACTTTTAATTTAAATCAGATCTGGAAAAGATGTTACACCAATAGTTATGTATGTTTTAATACAGCCAATATCTGCTTTTTCATTTTACAACACAGAAAAGAATTTGGTAAAAAGTTAAAGCTTATTCTAAAAGTCTGTCTCTCATAACTCTGTACATGTTTTATAATGTATTAAGTGTAAAAATGTAAATGTTTTTTTTTAGTTTTGTACAAAAGTGAGACGTTAATAAACTATTGTTTGTCTGTCTGTCTGTCATGTAGTTGACGTGTAGTTACTCATCCTCGGTTACCCTTTATATATGCTCCGTATCTCTGCAATAAAACCCCGGGTAACCGAGGATGGTAGTTACTGTCACAACGTTATCTCCTAGTAGATATCGCTCGATCTCCCACAAGCGACATATACACCCCCCCCCCCCCCCCCCCCCCCCCCCCCCGCGAAACACAGATGATAACCGTACGTGTTATCAGTCAATGATGAAAAAACAAAACAGTCACTAATGAAAATAGAAGTTCAGCTTATGAAACACATTAGTCTCCTGAGCGAAAGTTAGAGTTATTACAAAAATATGTCAAAACGTCACAATTTAGACACACTTTCGCATCAATGTAAACATTTCTTTATTAACCATTGTATTCCACTGCATTAAAACATAGCCAGGAAATTGGTTTATCTTACCCTCTAAAGTAAATATAAAAGACATAAACTATCATTATAAATGGGAAATTTGAAAACATAAACTTTGCAAAAAACGTGCTACTGCCCCTTTAAAGGTACATCCATTGTGTTGTTCGGGATCAAATTTGACAAACGTTATAAACGGTCTTATTTTATCGAGAAGTACCAATTGTTACCGAAAACAACCATTTTAATGATACTCTACTTAGTATATTGACGATATGAAGGTAAAAGTATCTATTTCTGATCGAAAACCGGACAATGCACCGCGTGTGGCGCGCGCCAATGAGTCAACCGTAATTTTGGAATCTTATTTACACTAGACAAAATAACCAATTTGGGTTGATAATGTTCAATAGGTCATATAACTACTGTGCATGTAAATGGGACGTGCACTTTCGGTTTCTGCACATGCATAAATTAATGATTACTCGATTTTAATCGGAAACTAGTAATTATGATATAAAAATATATTTGCCGATTGGTGATGAATATGCAAACTGAGTGAATTTATGTGTACTGTAAACAGCAGATTTGGTGTGTTAGAACGTATTAAAGCCAAATGAAATTTTATGAAACACAATGGATGTACCTTTAAGAATAATCGTATTAGCTTACGAGCAGCCGCTCCTAATTTAAAATATTTAATATGTATTCTGTAGAAATATTTGGATGCAGTTTTGATGTTTTAAAAGGATATAGATGGTATACTTAAATATGCGTTATTAAATTGTGAATAGACTTTATTTTTAGCAGCTCTTTAACAAACCATCCTATAAGCAACGCGCTCTTCTCTTCCAGCGAGAGGGTCTGGGAAAAGGGACATAACTGCGATCGTATTACCGAGTATTCAGGTATTTGAATAGTTGTTTGGAATACAGTGTCTCAGTGCCCGGTGACGTCACACCGACCCAGCCAGTGACCCCGGCGACCGGGGATATAGCAGTGCGTTTATATAGACAAGCGGAGTATTTCTTCATGGGAATTTGCATTCATGGTGCAATGGATTTATTAAATTTTCTTAACACTTAGCTGCATATCTGACTAATGACATGTGAAGTCCACATTTGCAATGCCTTGGAATACTGTTGGCTTTGAAGGCAGATCAAGCCACTAGGCTTGTTGTGCTGGATTCAAGATGGCAGAACCATCAGGGATATATCCCGTTAGTATGGAGCAAAATAAACCCGAAGGTAACGTTATATCCTCAACTGTCTTCTTTGTACACCTAGTTAACTGTTGACAAATTTGAATAAGACCATCATAATATTCAATTGCGGTAATCTCGCATATGCGATCGTAAATACGGAAAACAACATCAAATTTTTCCATTTTCGTAAATGATGCGAATAAATCGCAACTGTCAGGTTTTCAAGGCTGATAGATGTTCACCGTGCAAATGATTTTACGTGTCCGATAAATTATATTATCACAATATTCGAATTAATTGCCAGGAACCATTATAATTCCGTAGCTAAAACACATGTGGCGCAAATCTTGCCCGCTTCCCATATGTTGATCCCGTGGTGAGAGAGAATATTTCAGGTGTCGAACGATCTCCTGTTAGATCATGTTTAGCTTGCATGAATCGTACTTCCGTTCATAATAAATTTCAGTTTGTTCACACTATCAGATTATGCTATGTGCATACTTGTTGTTTAGGAATTGAACCTTCTGTTTGTTTGATGATGGAAGACAAGGTAAAGCTTGCTCTTGCTGTGGTTTTGGGTCAAAAAAGTAGGTCACATCCAGCTTGAGCAAGGCAAATATTATTTCCTCGCTCTTCACATACCTGTACAACATTGTTCGATTATCTTTCAAAACAAAGACCAAAGTGCACACTTGTAAGTGCAACCTAGGCCTAATTTGAAGAATTACTTCTGGGAAGATTTCAGCTCAACTTGACAATAAGATATCTTCTTGCACTGACTGACACAGACTTGTCCGATTTGTCAGGGTGACATTTCTGGTTCCATAACCTTCTATAAAAGAATAATTTCAAATAATCACTTTCACGTGGAAGACACTATATTTATGCCTTGTGGTCATGAATCACGGTATTATAACATTAATGCTAATCAGGTTATATATTTTTCTTGAATTATCTCCCCTTTATCAAAGGTCAAGAGGGTAACATTAATGAGTATGTAAACAATGTTCTCCAGTTTTCCTTCTAGCTCCTTTACAGGATTTTTAACATTTCTTTTAATATGTTAATTCACGTAAATACACTTAATTTACAAAAGTAAAAGCTTTCAAAATTTTTTAATCGACACATGTTCTTGGAGTGACATAAATGTTTGACAGCTTAATCAATACCTCTCTCATTCTAGGAGACTTGTCACTGAGTAATACATTTATGCTTATTCAAATGTCACAGCTGTGAGTGGCATGCAAACTTACTGCAACTTGAGTATTGTAGAACTTTAAAAAAATTCCTTTATAGTATTTTAGCAAATTGAAAATTATCAGAAAACTGGTCCTTTTATTTAAAATACTAAATAGTATTTTTCGACTTATGATCAATTTGAACGAGACCTTTGTGTTCTTATATAACTTAAATTGGAAAAGTTAATGATCTTTTGAATTATTTGTAATGCATGTAGAGCTTTCCTTGAGGCATCTTCTGTGGCTCACAGCAGGTGGAGAGTTAACAATCTGGCTGAATTATTAGAAATAACTCTCCTGAAAGTATTGTTCATCTTTCCATCAGGTGTAGGTTTAACCCCCTCTCTTGTGAATTATTAGAAGTAACTCCCCTGAAGGTATTGTTCATCTTTCCATCAGGTGGAGGTTTAACCCCCTCTCTGGTGAATTATTAGAAATAACTCTCCCTGAAGGTATTGTTCATCTTTCCATCAGGTGGAGGTTTAACCCCCTCTCTGGTGAATTATTAGAAATAACTCTCCCTGAAGGTATTGTTCATCTTTCCATCAGGTGTAGGTTTAACCCCCTTTCTGGTGAATTATTAGAAATAACTCTCCCTGCAGGTATTGTTCATCTTTCCATCAGGTGGAGGTTTAACCCCCTCTCTGGTGAATTTAGAAAAAACTCTTCCCTGAAGGTATTGTTCATCTTTCCATCAGGTGGAGGTTTAACCCCCTCTCTGGTGAATTATAAGAAATAACTCTTCCTTCAGGCATTCTTCATCTTTCCATCAGGCAGTGTGATCTGTTGAGAGGGTCATGTTGGCCAATTCTGAACAAGTGGGACCATTTTGCAATGGTAAAAGTATTATACTGCTCCAAATGTTAATGGACACCAAGCCAAAAAGGTGGGCAAATGTCTCCAGGACCCCCTCTAGGAACAACACTGATCAGGTGGAGGTTTAATCCCCTTCTCTGGTGCTCCCCTGAAGGTATTGTTCATCTTTCCATCAGGTGGAGGTTTAACCCCCTCTCTGGTGAATTATTAGAAATAACTCCCATGACGGTATTGATCATCTTTCCATCAGGTGGAGGTTTAACCCCCTCTCTGGTGAATTATTAGAAATAACTCTCACTGAAGGTATTGTTCATCTTTCCATCAGGTGGATGTTTAACCCCCTCTCTGGTGAATTATTAGAAATAACTCTCCCTGCAGGTATTGTTCATCATTCCATCAGGTGGAGGTTTTAACCCCCTCTCTGGTGAATTATTAGAAATAACTCTTCCTGCAGGCATTCTTCATCTTTCCATCAGGCAGTGTTGTTCCTAGGTGATCTGTTGAGGGGGTCATTTTGGCCATTTCTGAACAAGTGGGACCATTTTGCAATGGTAAAAGTATTATAATGCTCCAAATGTTAATGGACACCAAGCCAAAAAGGTGGGCAAATGTCTCCAGGGCCCCCTCTAGGAACAACACTGATCAGGTGGAGGTTTAACCCCCCTCTCTGGTGCTCCCCTGAAGGTATTGTTCATCTTTCCATCAGGTGGAGGTTTAACCCCCTCTCTGGTGAATTATTAGAAATAACTCTCCCTGAAGGTATTGTTCATCATTCCATCAGGTGGAGGTTTAACCCCCTCTCTGGTGAATTATTAGAAATAACTCTCCCTGAAGGTATTGTTCATCATTCCATCAGGTGGAGGTTTAACCCCCTCTCTGGTGAATAATTAGAAATAACTCTCCCTGCAGGTATTGTTCATCATTCCATCAGGTGGAGGTTTTAACCCCCTCTCTGGTGAATTATTAGAAATAACTCTTCCTGCAGGCATTCTTCATCTTTCCACCAGGCAGTGTTGTTCCTAGGTGATCTGTTGAGGGGGTCATTTTGGCCATTTCTGAACAATTGGGACCCTTTTGCAATGGTAAAAGTATTCTACTGCTCCAAAAAGGTGGGCAAATATCTCCAGGACCCCCTCTAGGAACAGCACTGATCAGGTGGAGGTTTAACCCCCTCTTTGGTGAATTACCGTTTTACAAATAACTCTCCCTGCGGGAAATTTTTTTCCAGACCTCTTGCATTTTAAAGAACATTATGCAAGTCTACAACAAGGTTACAAAGTTCAGTTGAAGGCTGAAAATGAATACATCCAAAAGGCTCCTTTTTTCTCCCAATTTGTTTAAATTTTGCCAAAAAATTCATTTCAGAGTCTAAATGTTAGACTGTAACACCTCTCAAAACATATTGCAGGCTGAGGGCTAAAATGATAAGAATTTAAAGAAATAGTACTTTCTGCAGGCAATGCATTGCATTATTTCCTGTGAACAATTGAAAGTTCAATCATGAAAATAGGGTTTGCTTTTTACCAAATTATAATATTTTCCACAGTTGATGCAGAAATTGAATTATGATGATCATGCATATCATTATCATTACCAGGTTTTCCTTCAAAATCAAAATGTGTCACATTGACCCAGAATGACTTCAAGTTCACATGTTGATCTATTCTTGTCACTTGATAAGAGATAATGATATTAGTGAAAACACTGGTATGAATTGCAATAGATTGTAGACAAATAAACTATTGATGCTATCGAGGCTATAGCAAGTGCAATACATTGATAGTTTGATCTATTGAACAACCCTAAGTGTGACACTCAAAACACAAATTGTGACATGACAATCTGATAAAAAAAAAAAAACTTTTCATTTAGTTCTCAACATGTGGCCTCTGACCTTTGACCTACAGGTGAGCAACACATTGATAGCACAATCTATGGTAACAACCCTAAATATTACACTCAAAATGCAAAATATATTGTGACATCACAATCTGGAAAATAAAGAACTAGTCAACACGTAACCTCTGACCTTTGACCTACAGGTGAGCGGGACAAGCGACGGCGGTTGACGACCCTGATGGAGACTCTGAGGAGCCGCACCTCTCAACACAAGACGTGGGTCGACTGTGTCAAGGCTGTCCGAGGGGCTGTCACAGTACGTACAATAGTAGTCCTATTGACTATATAGATATATGCCAGTACTTAGAGGTGTGACGCTGTGTCAGTAAAGAGATAATTGTGATATCTTGCAATTACTACATTGATTTCATGTTGTTACAAGATATTCCAGCTGGTATCATATAAGTTAAGTATTGTTACACCTAAACTGTATATTATATATATATATATATATATATATATATATATATGATTATAACTTCATTTGAATAAGGCTAGATGCCAAACCTTGTCATTTTTATTAACTGACTTACCTGTTTCATTATAATCGCTTGAAGTACTAAATTCTGGGGGACATTCCATTTTATAAAATGTGTATGTAATTAATACATGCTAGACAAAATTAGTTCGGATATACCGATATCTAAATTTGGGAACTATAAGTACAAGTCATTGACACATTGTTAAAATATCAGGCATAAGAAATCCCTCTTTTTTTCCCCTGTATATGACACAATCGACTTTGAATATATTAATGATGGTAATGTTTTTATGATTTTAGATTTGACAATGCCCATTCATTCAAAAATAAAATAACACAATGACATTCTGAAGCCATTCGTCTACGCTACGAGTGTAGAAAGCTTTGTGATGGATAACAAGAGTAACATTGTTGATAATTCTTCTTTGTGGATATTCTATCAAATTATTTATCTTATTATTAAGAAGTTAAATATTAGTATATTTACAGCATTTTTCTCATTTCACTATTAAACACACAAAAACAAGATGGTGAATACCCTGATTAAGCCTCTCTTGAAGTCTTTTCTTGACAGACTGTTGACTCCTTGGTCATTAGATAATGTTCCAGTACACAACACTGTAAACAACACTGTACACAACACTGTACAGAGCAGGTTACAGCTCTCTTTGATGAGATAAGAGGGTGACCAGTGACCGAACACTCTTGTGTTATAGAAGGAGACTTTGTTTACTTAGGTTAGCCTCCTCCACTGCTGTTCGTCCATTGTGAGCTTCAGGGATCAGTGTTCTCAACTGGGAACCTTAGCTTCTTTGTAGTATCAGATGTAGTAAAACTCAAGTCATCTGTTGGATGATGATAGCATTTGTAATAGTAAAGTTTACTGTCCTTCCAACTTAAAAGTATTTTGATGTTGTAAGTCTCAATTGTTCAAAAGAGACTGTTATCACCACCAAAATGTCAACTCTTTGGCAGTCAATTTTACTTTGGGAGATATGTCTGTTGATGGTTGGTTTATATGTTGAGAATCTAGCAAGTTCTTTTGTAAAAGGCCACAAAAGCAGCAAGCCTAAAAGTGTTGCCAAATAAATTATGTTGCTAAGTAAAACAAATCTTAATGTTGCTATTCCGAAATAAAAGTTGTCAAATTATAATAGGACCTTTTACATAAACTGGTAATATGTTATGAAGTATAAAGCTTGAGAAAAGACAAGAGGACAAAACATGATGCTTTACATTTATAACCAAGTCGTACTCTACTATGAATACAATAAGTTGTTCCTGAGTAGTTTACAGTTGCTGTTGTATATCGAGATTAGCCGGTTCATGTGCCTTCATTATTAAGCTGCTCGCCTTCAAGTGGTCGCTTACACTAGCAGTGAATTATGCATTCACGCCCTTTTGATCATGACCCATATATGTGTCCCGATCCTCAATATAACAGATTGGCTTCAGTTATAAATACAACTTCGACAGTGCATACTGTTTGGACTAGCAAAGTAGTAGTTTTATTGCAGGTTATCAAGATTTGTTTGCCACATTATCCGTTCTTGTTGTCACTCGCTGAATAGGCATGTTTTAACATGCTTCACTGATCTCCCTTTGTTCCCATCAGTTGTGTGGAGAATGTTATCAGCCCAGATTTAAATACCATTGATTTCTTGCTCAGACTGTGTGTTTTGGTTTGCTAACCTGTCATTGATGAAGATTGTTTCAAATAGACATGGAAATGAAGATGTTATTATCTTCAGATGCAAACAGTATTAGGAGGTTCAATGATTAGCTTAAGTATGATGATCAAGTGTTTTAGGGCCATATAGAAGTGGAATACATAAGAAAACAAGATTTACTGGATAACAACTTCTTGTGTAGAAGCACAAAGTTTGAGAGTAAATATGCTCACTTCATCAAGTGATGAAAGGCTGAGTATGTATCTTGAAAATAGAAATGCACTTATTTTATAAAAAAAACAAATTACTTAAATTTTTGCAGCGAAATGAAACAGAAGACAAGAGTTTGCCGTTTTGATCTTACAAAAACACATAAAAATTAAAAAGTTTACAAATTACTTGAAATAAGTTATTTGAATTAATATGTTTTCTTCAAACTTATTTCCTATCTTACTGTATACCGTAACTCACTAATTTGTTTATTTAATGTACAATGTTCTCATAATAATAAATTTCTAACTTTATGGCAATACCGATTAAATTAAAATCAGATCTTTATTAAGCTGCACAACATTACACTAAATAAGATCTGACCAACCCCGTTCCACTGGCCATCCGATTAACATTTGACTCCTATTTCAATCGCTCTTCCCGATTGGCTTCATGTCTTTCAACTTAACCAATCACAATGCATCTTTCTAGGGAACTGGACTTGACAATCAGATATTATTAATGAAAATGTTCATTACATTGCCAGAAGTACTCATTTTCTAAGTACTAAAGATGTATAAATCAGAGCAAAGTAGAGATTAACTCTGACCAAAGAGAATGGGTTGAACTCCCAGATTTACTTACTTGAATCTGATTGCTGACCAAAGTCTTTCCTTGTGGACTGTAGTTCACGAGTTTCACCATAACTAAAAATATGGTCACCTCGAAAAACAAGTCTAAATTTGGATCTGAACTACAATTCTAACCTGAAATGAATTTCCCATACTCTGAGGCTCCTTTCTAATATTAGATAAAAAAATCTTTTTGGGACAAAGTGTTCATTAACAAGATGTAAAAAATGGAGTTTTCTCATTGAACAGAACATCAATAACAAAATAAAGCTATTCCAAATAGATCTCGCTCTTTAAATTTGATCTGAATAAAATGAGTTTGGTTATACATATATACAAAAAAAACTACCTAAACTTCGATAAATTAATTATTGTTAAAGGGGGGCTTCTATTTGGGAAGTTCTTGTGGAAACCAAATTCGAGGGGACGTTCCTGTTTCTAAAGATATGTTATTATTTAATAATATACGATTATTTATAACAAAATACAGTTGAATATTACTGCAGGTAATATTTTGCTGACTTTTGGATTAGGCAGTTTGACCAGGAATAGCCCAAACACACAGATGTGAAGCCATTCATCTGCTCTACAAGTGTGGAAACAAGACATTGTTGATAATGATTAATTATGTTTTACCTTATGGATATTCTATCAATAGATGCATTTATTATTTAAAAGAATTTTCATCATTTCACATAATGTGAGAAACAAAATGGCGGATACTCCGATAGAACCCTCCCTTTAACTCTTTAACTACAAATCCCCGAATATTTTTTAAGTAGTCTATCTCTTCTCCATGGCTGATCTTGAACTGAACCCTTTGTGTACGAGTAGTGACTCTGTAAATAGGCCACCCAGATTGGTTTAGCTCAGACTAATTCAACAGCTAAAGGGGTAATTTATGGCAGTCTGTCTCCACGAATAGGAATCTAGTTAGCTCAGCAATAAATCACAAGGATATGAGGAGTAACTCTGGAGAAAGACGCATCTTGGAAGCAATAGCTATAACCTGCGTCTGAGTACAGCGCGGGGATGTTCCTGAGTTCAGTCAGATAAAGATTTAATAAGTGGGGTCAGGTATAAGTACATTTGCTATTCTAACTTTGGCATTTGTCCATCTTGAAGAATGGTTGTGGTTGATGCTCTGGTGTATTTGATAACCCTCCCCATGCACTAGCAATGAGAATAGATTAGCAATAATTCTGTCATAATGACCACATTAATCTGCTCCAGCTGTCTGTTAAATCAAACTTTTCTAACAGGCTATTAGTCACTCCAACCTTAGAAATATTCATCAATCTTTTTTTTATGTGTGTGTTGTCTTCTTTGTGCTGGGTCATTTTGTCTGTAGATGAAGGAAGTTAAGTTTGGCTATTTATGTTTATAGTTATTTCAAAATGTCGTTTCAATTCATGGTTGTTACTTGTTAGCGTGTTCGATGAAGTCCAGGGTTTGAATCCCACTTGGTCTCAGTTTAAGAAATGTTTTGAAACATTGATTCTGAATATTATTTGTTGTGACAGTTATGTTAGAGAAGAAGCGAATCTCTCAAAGAATGTTAATTTGAGAAATAGTCGACTCGAGAGAGATACATTTGGTTCTGGAATATTCAAGTGTCTACCATGGTTATGAAATGCAAGTGTAACGGACGAACTTCCTTCTTTGTGGTCTGCAAACTAGTTGTGTTTGTTTGTTTGACCCCTGCTTAGTGCCAGTATTGGCAGCAAGCTTCCATAGTCAACACTCTCAAATAGTCCTTGTTTGTGCGCAAGATGAAAAACAGTAAATATGGCAAAGAAAAAATATGACATTCTTGCCGATTTGTTTAAAATTGAAATGAATTATTGAGATTTCATACCTGCTATGCTCAGTGCTGTAAGTAAAGAAACCAATCCAAGTGAGTTTGTGTATCAAATCTGGGATGAGAATTATCACTCTTTCACTGATTGCAGTGTTTTTAGGCTTGATGGTTGCATTATTTTGATCTGATAAAATTGCATAAGATTGCTTCAGGAGTTGGATGTGGCTTATGTCTTTGGCATTCCTCAGTTATCTGCCTAATGAGTCAGTTTTATACTTCATACATTCATTTGAAGTTTAAATAGAAAACAGTGGTTATCATCACTCTGAATTCTCATCACTTATTAATATTTTTCTGTCTTTTATAGTGTACTCTGCAATAAAAAAACTTGAAGTAAAATACAACGAAACAGGAAAGAAATTGCTTCCTAGGTTTTGTTCGTTTTTACTCTGTTCTTGTCGCATTTTGCTGACCTGAGGTCTAAAAGTATAACATAAGTAAAATCCAGATAAACAAGTATGTATTTAAGTTAGATGAAAGGAGAACTAGTTTGTAGCGTAGAATCAACTCGAGAGAGAGGTAGACATTCCTGTGTTGTGTCTGTCATGTTGCTGGACAGATACAGCGGCCATGTTGACTCCCGATACTCCTGACTTGTGAGTTGTTGACAGATGTAAACATTCCCCACACAATAACTCACACCCTTTCCTACTGGAGTAAACACAACTCCATGTAAACTCTTGTCGTGTTCCTCCTGCATAGATGCCATCTTGTGATGATCACTTTGTTGTTATACCCCGATCAACGCTTATAGATGCAGTGATTACAAGCGATTTTGTGAATTTAAATGGTTTTTTTCCCCACAAATTTCTGTATGTTGTACTTTGCACAAATCTTTTACACTACTAGGATTGTTGCATTGACATGAAAATTAAAAATCAATAGAGGTGAATTTTGAATTGAATTTTGAGGGTAAGTAAGAAATCAGTTTCTGCATGATATGACATTAACTAAGTCATATTGAGATTGTTTGTATGATGTAATTGCTTCACGCAGTAAGTTAGTTCCGGAAGATTTTTATGAATAAATTATGTAAATCTAGAGCAGACAGGTAAATCAACATGTTTCAAATTGACACACCTCACCTGAAGGTGGTTGAATTATATATATGTGCCAACTAAAGAGTTGTTGAAAATCAATAAAAATATTTTAAGTGTTACATCATTCAACATGTGTTACAAAATGAAACTTTTTAAAGGTGTTTGATACCGGTGCAAGTATGTATTAGGTAAAGCAGTTCTGTACAATATCAACATAGATCAGTGGCAGAAGGTTTTCTAAATAATTCAATTCAATCCAACAATTTTCGAAGATGTAATTATAAAGTTGGGATATGTGATATGTAAAAAGGTAATATTTCTACAATGTCAATGTAATAGTGATTATAGTGTTATGTAATACAACATGTGTTACAAAACAATACTTTTAAAAGGTGGTCAATATGTTGGCAAATATGTGAAACTTTGTATTAGAAAAGGGATCAATATTTGCAAATATCGACAAGAACTCCATCAGTGTTGACTTATTCTTTGTCACATTAGTGCAGTGAGGCAGCTGTTGATGAATAGATTTGAGTGTTACCACTGTACAGGTTGTGAGTGAAAATGACCAAATGCAACAGAGGTTAGGATGGAAGAATTGTGTTGAGTAACCTCTGTGGGAAGAAAATGGCTTGCTTGCTTTTAAAAACTTTTGTAGAAGAGATAGGGATCTTCGTAATGGCATACACGTATCAATGAATATATACAGGAAATTGTTTCAGCAACTTCAGCATCAGTAAGTTCACAATCACTCAAAGTTTTTTCTCCTAAAAAGCCATGTTCGATGAGAGATAACAAAACTTCTATGTTATTTTCCTAATTTTATTTTCACAGTATTATTGATTTGGTTCATATCTGTACATCTTCAAGGATCATAAAGCACAATAAATCATTATGAACAACCTCAACTTAAAAAAATGAGCCAAGGTGTTGAATTCCTACTGAAAACCCTAGCAGTCTGTTCAGTTGTAATAGCCCAAGTTTGAAGAAAGCAAGTAGAGGCTTTTTCTCAGTTGCATAAGAAAAATAACTCGATTGATCAGTTCAGCTCTTATGAAATTGACGTCTATAAATAGCGGCGACTAATGAGGGCAAGCTTCTCTACAGCTGCGTGTGAGGAGAGCTGCAGTCGAGTGAAGCAGCCGAACAAACTTGTTGTTATGCAGCGAGCAAATTTAAGATTTTTTTCTTCAGGGTCTTGCTCTCCAAAATTTGGGTTCAACATCAGAGGTGAATGCTCATGACTTGAAGCTCTGTCAATAACTTCTACATTTCCTTATAAATCATGGTATTTATTATTTTTTAGTAATATTTTATAATATTTGGGGAACGTCTTTACAGGTCTGTTGGCCTCAGATTACTAAACTGGCTTGAGTTAAAGTGCTTGATAACTAGAATCAGTACTCATAAACAAGGAAGATATATATCCTGGTTCCAGGATCCCACCGGTGGCTTGGTCACTTTGTAGAGTTTGGGTGCAATGCTACACTGAGTGTCCCATGGTTAGTTCAAGTCGATGCTCGTAGGTTTCAATGCAATGCTTGGCCACAATGGTTTTACGGGCTTTCTCCCTGCAATAATACTAGCAGCTGTGATATGAGTGAAATACTTTTGAAAGCGGCCAGGTTTCACACCCCAAATCATCACCTTTATCCAGGATTTGCCACAGACTTATCTGTCACATTCATTACTACTGCATCAGTAGGCACGTGTACATGGTTTGTGTTGAGAACACTTATGGGATATAATGAAACTTCTGAAGCTTGTTGCGGTATATTCTGTGAAGATGAAATGTCCTTATCCAAGGTGACCTCTATATTATTAGGAATACTATCAGTCATACAGTCAGGGGCTATATTGTTTGAACAGGCTTCAGAGAATTGAACTTTCACAATTAATTCCAACAATAATGACAGCTTTACCAAGATTTATTGTAGTTTTAGCAGGTTATGGTTTAGATATTAAATATAATTTTCAAATATCAATTTTGAACAAAACAAAGCTGATATAAATTTGTAAATCAATTTTGAAAGCTTCTATTCAGCCTTTACATTTGATAAAAATAATGGAACTCATTTACCATTTGAGAGAAGTGAATATTCTAGTGTCCGTTGGGTATAAAACTTGAAAAAGTGAAAATTGTATGAAGAGAAAGTGAGGAACTTGTGGATTGTGTAGCAGGCTAATGACTGGGTAGAGGATTATAAACATAATCAGTTTGGTTTTGTCATGAAAATCAATGGGATTTCAATTACAAGCCTTGGTCGGCTGACGATTCTATTGATTTTGTAGTTCGCTGATTGGTCCTCTGTGCTAGCGTATTCACGCTCCATATTCATCGCTTAATTCACTGCATGTTCACCTCAAAGATGACAAGATGATTTATTTTTAGATTTTTGGCAGAAATTTGGGAATAATTATTTTTCTTTCTTCTGAAAGGATAAAGCCTGTAACTCCTCAATTCATTTAACTGTATTTTGTGACTAGATTTTGTGCATTTGTGGAAAGTTTCTCTAAGACAAATACTACCAGTGTCAAGGTGGCCAATTCCCACCATCGAATTTTGGGTCAAAAATTGCTTTGAAATCTTTAAGAAAAAAATTAATACCAGGAAAAAGGGAACATTTGAACTACAAGTGTTTATCATGTGTTTTGTTAATGTTATAACACTGCCAGCTACCAAGTTACCATAGGTCTATTACAAATATTTCTTGTAAAAAAATAATACTTATACAGAATACGTACAGTAAACAAGTTGGATAATTGATTGTAATATATCTAACGGTGTTCCAACTCTCTTCTTGCTCTGACCAATGTAAACTGCTCATCATTGAAATATAACGACTCGATAGATAGATAGATTTATTTTAAATATTTCTTGTAGAATAATAATTCTTATACAATTTATGGGCTGTAAACAAGTTTGAATTATTTACCATACTATCTAACTGCGTTGCTATGAGCAACATCAACTGCTCATCATTGAAATATATGGACCTTTCATTTCCTCAATCTGGTAACCTTGACATGCAATATAAGGAAACTGCCATATGGTCACTTGGAGCATCAGCCCCTTGAGAATGACCAGGTGTGCTAGAGACTCCGTCAGTGATGATGACATGGACCATGTGATGGTACTTTAGATCACATGTCAAGAGCAACACCTATAATCATTGATAATATATAAGTAAATTTTCAATTTCTGTTACCTTGGTTATCACAACCTTCAACCTTTTACGCAGGCGTACTGCAAACTTTTCAGCAACAAGCCATGATCACATTGATCTGTACTCGTACATGTCCTTACATCACCTCCAGACTTGAACACCAGGGTCAGGGGAGACAAATCAAATCTGATTAGATCATCGTCAGTGTCACTGGTTTTCTAATCAATCTCAATGACTGTAACAGGCGCTAACTATAGATTATCTCTCGTAATGTGTAAATTATTAACTAAATGATCTACCTATCTTGACAGGAAAGTTGATGATGTAATTAGAGTATGATATTATCTCTGTGATATTATGTCATGTAGCATGTTATAATGGAATGCTATGATGATTAATACCTTGGTTCACATGCTGGACTCAGTACCCATGTCTTTTTCATTTAAAAAGTATCAGTCAGGGAATCTAATTGCAAATTGCAAGTCTCTTGAGTTATATTATATCCTTAAATGCTTTCATATTCATTATTGCCAATGGTATTGTTATTGAATATTTCATAAACCTTTGTCCAACACTTTGCTAATGGCTAGGGTTGGATATTGCACTAAATTTTATATTGCGATATATTGCAATACATAGCCTCTGTATTGCGATAATATTGCAATATATTGAAAGAACTTGTTTTAAAGTTTTACACTTATAAATGCTGTTTAACATTATATTTTAGGAGAAATACCTTACAGAACTTTCAAAAGACAGGATATTTCTCAAAAAGATCAAAAGCAAATTTGGTACAGTAGATTCCAAAATGGAAACTTTCACTTGTAACACAGCCCAACACATGTTCTTGCACATCAAGAGCATTTATTTGCATTTAAAACCTGTAAGTTTACATTAGAACAAGATATTATTTTGATATACAGTCAAGCCGCGATAATCCGGCCACCGATAATCCGAATCTCGCAGTTTCTGAACGGTAGGAAGATGTAACCAAACTAATCTCTTTAGTAGTCCGAACATTTCACTATCCGAACGTTTTTGATGAAAAACGGAAGCGTTCGGATTATCGAGGCCTGACTGTATGCATATATTTCACTTAAAATTATAATGTGCGATATATTGCCAAATGGAAAACATATTGCAATAATTGTATTGTACAATCTAAAACCGGTATATACCGATATACCGGTTATATTGCACACCCCTACTAATGGCTGAAAGTGTTGTTCCTTGGGGATGGAACTGTCATTTTGGTTAATTCTAAACAGATGGGACCCTTTCAAAGGTAGAAGTGTCCTGCTTCTCAAGGACCAACTGCAATGGTAAAATTAAGAGACACCGAGCCTGAAGGATGGGCATCTTTTCCATGGACTCTCTCTTGGAATAACACTGGTTACATATTGCTAAAATGGCATTAGATAGAGCTCCTTGTTCAGGTGTGACGATTCCTGAAAGTTGGCCATTCAGGAATAGTCTGGCACTAATAGATTCCAGTTGTAGCAGTCTGAGAATTAACTTGCTAATGCAGTGATTGCTTGTCATCCAGTGGTACTAAGTGTCTGACTAATTTACTCACCACAGTAGCCGGTATAGTGGCGAGTCGGTCCATGTGAGTCACTTTGTTTTGCATAATTCATCTGTCTCTGGGTGGTCCGTTTAATGTCCTTTGATGCCGACACCAGCCTTGCTGCAGTCCCTCCATGGTCCCATGCTTCACTGATTGAGAAATATCTTTTATTTATGTATACTGAGTTAGGAAATATTTCAATTTGCTTTCCTGATACGTGTCGTCAATACAATGACATGCTGAGAAAACAGGTTTTTATCTTTGTGACTGTGAGGAAGTATAGCCTCTGTAATGTTGCGACTTCTATTACATGTAGAGCCGAGACAATCAATTATTCAGCCTGATTGAAGGATGCTTTACTATTTGCATACATGTAATGTCAGCTGACTGCTCTATCACATTTTAAGTCAAGAACACAATCTTTAATATATACTGATTTGAGGAACTTTTCGATTTTGCATAGACTATTGATTTTGAAAACAATTGTTTTGATATGGGTAAAGTTTTGAAGGTTACTGATTGACCTTTTATGTTTCCATGAAGAAATGGCTTGTGTATGTTGATGTTGCTCTAATGGAGTAAGTAAAGTAAGAAAAAGGGATATATTTGTTTGATTATTTCCACTTTCAAACCTGGGCGGGATAGCACAGTGGTTAGCGCGTATGGCTACAGATCAAGAAATCTGGGGTTCTAATCCTGCAAGACTGTAGAGAACTGTGCAGTAAGGTTTGGGAGCAATGCTACACTGAATTTCAGTGTAGTTCCAGTTGCTACTCCACCAAACAATGCTAGTTCTAGTTCCAGCTGTTTCTTGCAGGTTCGTAGCAATGCATAGCCACATGATGTTGTGGGCTTTCTCCATGCAATAGTAATAACAGCCGTGATATAAGTGAAATAAGTTGGCAGTTTTCAGGTAACACACTAATTATCAACGGGAATCGTCCTGACTCGGCCCTTAGTATGAATTTATGCTATCTGTGAATAACACTGGACCTGCTTCCAGACTGTCAAACTATTGCCAACATAATCATATAGAATATTCATGGATCATTTACAGAACATCTGTGTATACTTGTCTGTTTCAGCTATGTGACCTTTGGTTGGGGTCAAGTAGACCTCAAGCCATACTTACATTGTAATGGACAGTTATACAGCAGTGCCACAGGCAGAAAGTTGAATGAACCATTGAGCAGCCATGCATAAGCCGAATAACATGATTTGTCACCTGAAAGGTGAATTAAAGGTACATCCATTGTGTTTCATAAAATTTTATTTGGCTTTAATACGTTCCAACACACCATATGTTCTGTTTACAGTACAAATAAATTCACTCAGCTTGCATATTCATTCCCAATCGCAAAATATATCATGATTACTAGTTTCCAATTAAAATGGAGTAAACATCATTATGCACGTGTAGAAACCGAAACTGCACATCCCATTTACATGCACAGTAGTTATATGACCTATTAAACATTATCAACACAAATTTGTCTTTTTGCCTTTTGTAAATAAGTTTCGAAAATTACGTTGACGGATTGACGCGCGCCACAAGCGGTGCATTGTCCGGTTTTCGATCAGAAATCACTACTTTTACCTTCATATCGCCAATATACTATGTCGACTATGACCAAAATGGTAGTTTTCGGTAACAGTCGGTACTTCTCGATAAAGTGACACTATTTATAACGTTTGGAATATTTGATCCCCACCAACACAATGGATGTACCTTTAACCAATGGGCAGCTATAGCATGACTTGTCAGCTGAAAGACGCTGGAGGTAACCATGGGGGTTTAAGATATATAAAAATATACACACTCATATTGATGATAAAAGCTTCGAATTTCTTAACTCTGTGTTGAATTAATAATGAGGGTCTTGCATACTTGTCATGTCAAAGGTTACTTTACGTTCCAAAGAAAAATATCGGTCAATAAAAATCAATGTGACTTGCAAATTATTTCCAAAGAGAAAAAAATAGCTGAACGTATACAATGTAAGGGGTTAATTGGCCAAGTATCAAGTCCTTGTCTGAAATAAGGCCAGGGCTACAATGGCCACAAAAATAGCTTGATTTCACTTTAGTACTCAGTAAATTTACAATATGATAGGCTATAGATAGCTCATCTTAACCTACAGAAGCCAATTTTCAAACTCATCCAGTCAGGATCAGACTAGCTCTGAAGGTTCAAGGAAATATAAATCTTTCTTATCAATGTACATGAATTGTCCATCACAACAAAGAATTCATTAACTTGGTGTTTGATTTGATTAAAAAAAGACTGTCAATGTTTGTCAGCAATCACTTCAACAATACAGCAACTAATTTCAAATTCATCAAGGAATATTTGACAAAGCAGGATTATTACATTTATGACAAGCCAGGACCCAAATAACTTTATGAAGCAGTACTTTCCCCAGTGATTTATGGGTAATATGACCCAGTTTGAGACAGGAGATCCAATATTCAAGTGGTTAATTTAATGGTGTGCACTTGCCACCTTCGTGAATAGGTGTATCAGACCTTCGGTAGTCTACTCCTTATCATAGGGGTAGGACAGCCGAACGCTTCGTGCTAACCTTTGGGTCAATGGGTTTGGAGTTTGAATCCCACAAGGGGGCTCTGTTAAGCTTTGGGTGTGATGGTATACCAAGTGCCTCAGTAACGACCCTGTTCCTGTTCCAGCCAATGTTTGAAGTTTCACTGCAGTGCATAGTGGTAATAATCATTCTCCCTGCTAAAGTACCAGCTGCTGTAGTACTACTTTGCTCTTTAAAGAAGCATTAAAAGACTTAAAACCCATATCTCTCCGCTCTGTTAGGTCAACAATATAAAAGGGTAATTAACCCCCTCCGCAACGGGGGACTATGTATTCAGCGGCGTCCATACATACGTCACATTTCTTGTTTACGCGATATCTCATGAAGCATTGCATCCAAAGTCTTCAAATTTGGTGTCAGCCTACATTGTGGGAGGACGCAGACACCAATTTTGGGGACCTTGACCTTATTTTCAAGGTGACTATGACACTTTGACCACTTATCGAACTCTTGTTAACGCAGTATCTCATGAACCCAAGTACCCAAAGACTTCAAATTTGCAGATCATCATGTTACTTTTTACCAGTAATGCAATATATGAAGTAGCTACTTTTGACCAAATGATGTGTCTTACTAAACTAAATGTTAGCTGCTGGGGACATTGCCATTTTAGTGGCAAACACTTTTTTTTGGAAACTGACCTTAATAGAAGTTGTAGAAGGATACGATGGAGGCAATGTTTGGTTGAGTAGAAGTTGTAGAATGATATGATGGAGGCAATGTTTGGTTGAGAAGAAATTGTAGAATGATACCATGGAGGCAATATTTTTTAGAAGTTGTAGAATGATACGATGGAGGCAATGTTTGGTTGAGTAGAAGTTGTAGAATGATACGATGGAGGCAATGTTTGGTTGAGTAGAAGTTGTAGAATGATACCATGGAGGCAATGTTTGGTTGAGGCAATGTTTGGTTGAGTAGAAGTTGTAGAATAATCCGATGGAGGCAATGTTTGGTTGAGTAGAAGTTGTAGAATGATACGATGGAGGCAATGTTTGGTTGAGTAGAAGTTGTAGAATGATACCATGGAAGCAATGTTTGGTTGAGTAGAAGTTGTAAAGTGATACGATGGAGGCAATGTTTGGTTAAGTAGAAGTTGTAGAATGATACGATGGAGGCAATGTTTGGTTGAATAGAAGTTGTAGAAAGATACGATGGAGGCAATGTTTGGTTGAGTAGAAGTTGTACGATGGAGGCAATGTTTGGTTGAGTAGAAGTTGTAGAATAATACGATGGAGGCAATTTTGTGTTGAGTAGAAGTTGTAGAATAATACGATGGAGGCAACACAGTGCAATAGTTACTGTATGCTCTAGAAGCAACATGTGAGTCTGTCAGTCAGCTGAGTAGAGCTACAGCCCCAGTTGGTCAATGCAGCTCTGACCTCCCATGAGGCAGGCTTGTAGGCTAATTTCCTCCCCTGTCCAGATGGGAAGAATAAAAATCAATGGACATGGCTTGGTGTCCATGATGAATTAGTCGCACTGCTGAGACTGAACTGTCCAACTGAGAAAGAGGAGGTTTTGTGTTATGGACCAGTTTGGTCTGTCAAGTTCTTGATCTTGTAGGGTCGATAGAGAGGTTACACTGTAATTCTTTTGACCTGGTTGTTAGGACATGCATTGTATTCTGTTGCAAGTGACTGACTAGCTTTTATAATGGTATAATCTTGTAGAGTCTACTGGAGAGAGAGCTTTGTACTAAGGTCACATTTGCTCTTTCTCTGTTGTTGTAGGTTGACCCTGTAACCTAGTGTAACCTACTGTAACCTAGTGGCTGGAACATGTAGTCTATAATAGGGCACTGATGAGCTCTGTCAGTCAGAGATGAGAATTTTCCACTTTTGATCAAAGATTGCTCTACCAATCGTAGACTAATCCCAATTATATCTGTAGAGGCTGATATGAGACTGATCTTGTTGTTAGGATATATTCTGTAATAATATAAGTGGCTCATTGCAAGAATTAAAAAATAAGAGTAGTGAAGGCAATCCAACAATTTTTGATAAACCGATTATTTGATTGATTGATGAATCTCTTCAGGAGATAATATAGATATTTGATTGTAGCCACTGTGGAAAGTACTATTGTCTTAGATCTTTATATTCAGGACAACTTAAAAAAAACAAAATTTGTAAAGATAGATGGTTCCCTGCTCAGCGGTTACATAGGAGAAAGCTCTGTGTAGCCTCAAAGGTGCTATCTAAGTGCCCATTACAAGAGAAATGATGTGTGTGTTAGTAGAGATGTATTTAACGTTTCTATATGAGAAAACATGACATGACATCTACAGGTGAGAACTAGAACTAAAGCAAACAGCAACTGCTTGAATCTTGTGACCAGTCATGCAGAACATATATAGCACAACATTGCTTGACATCAATACAGGACACACATTCATCATGATTATTTGTCTAGTTAAAACTTCAACCTGGATAGTCATTAGCTAATTAATTTCCAGGTTTCACATACATAAAAAGGTGTAGGAGTATAACAGCTTGTATCTAGACCTACATCATTTAGTACTCTATTATTGTAGCCTGACCTAGAATCCTCCTTTGAATAGTCCTTCTTTAGCTACCTGAATACAAAAGCATTGCATCATTTTTTTAACAATTAAAAAATAATTTGACAAAATTTTCATTTACAACCATCAAGAAGTTGCAATATCAAAGAAGTCCTGGACAGTCATTGCTTAAAATTGACAAAAATATATCATTTGTTCTATTAAGACGAAAGATATCACTTCTCTATCAGATGAAGTATATCATCTTCTCTTTCAGATGAAAGGTATTTTTTCTCAATAAGTCGAAAAATATAATTTTCATAATTAGGCCAAAGATAAAAAAATTCTCATTTAGACGAAAGATATCATTTTCTCAAAAATGGAAAGCTATCATGTCGTAAATCTGTGTTTGAAACAAGTTTGAATAAAAATCAGTTCAAAAGCCAAATAAAATATTATGAAAAGCACTGGCTGGATCAGGTCACTTTAAGTGAGATAGTCTTTAGAGTTGTTTTAGCCTGAAACCAGCTCTTGGCTCCAATCACTTGTTATGCAACCAGTCCATCTCATGCCTGAGTGAAGCTACACTTGAAGGACCAGTGCTTGTCATTACAGCTGTATTGTGTTATGTCAGCTACTGTGCTCCACAGACAGTTGTTCCTGCACGCTACACTGGGCGCTCCGTGAACCGAGTCTCGCACAACAAATACAGTAGATGACTGTCTTCACATACACGAGTACCTTCAACACTTGTGAGGTCCTTGGTGTACATCAATGCATAGACAAATCTTCCGAACAGAGCTCAAATATATACGAAATATAGCAGAATACAAATCTTCAAAATAGGAATATAAACCTTCTAAAACTGAAACAATACACTCTTTTATAAAGAACCAACGCTCCCAAAATGGAAACAAATTGTTTGAAACGGAACCAAAATTTGCAAAAAAGGATACAAAAGCTGTAAACAATGTCAGTGTGAGCATCGAAACAGAATATAAGTCTTGCAAACGTTGAACACATCAAGTGTCATCTCACAATGCCTCACAGAATGGCCGCACGAGTGAGCGATTGATGCGACTTTATTCTTGATCTAAACACTTCTATTAACCAGTATTTGCCATTGAAAATTATCAGAATCTAACCCCTTATCTTGTAATGCAGTAATTTGTGACTGACCAAAACCTTGGTACCGTTCACATTACTTGTCTTCAATCTGAGGCTTTATTTTTAGAAATATGTGAACTATGTACATAGTACTGTAGCCTTGTCAACACATTAGATTCCTGTAATATAGCTTCACGGAGGCAGTGCCAATGGCACTAATTTATATAGAAAAATACCTTGTTTTGATTAGTTGTCATTTGGTATCTGTAGCAAGTACATGGTGTTGCTTGGCATGCAATATAATTAAATTCTAAAAGTGTATGAGCTAACTACATGCGCTGGATACAAAATATACAGTAATAGTCACATTTTGGTGTGGAATAAAATATGTAAAATGTCATGGGTAAACACTAATGTTTGGTCTGACTTTGAACAAAGTACATGTGGGAAGCATGCAATATGAATGCAGAAATGTATGCGTTCACACATGAGCTGCAATATTATGAAAATATTTACTCTTATACTGTCCAAGATCCTTTATTGATGCTTTAACTAATCATGCATCGATACACTAATCTGTCCAGATAGGATGAAACTACAGGGAATCATTCAAGAAAATTAACGAAATGTTAGTAAAATGGGACCAAGTCATCGATAAATAGGTCAATTTGGCAAAGTTGGAATTTTGGGTTTATGAATTTTATATTTTTCTTTAATTTCTTTTTATGCAAAGTTAATCCTCATGTCATTACTCCTTTGGTTATATATTGACAAATGGAGAAATATTAGATCTACAACATTTTGTGCTATTGCATTGTTTATGAGTTTTGTCAGAAGCTGCATAAGCTTGATGATGATAATGTCTTATGTGACAGCCTGTCTAAATATTGTGATGTGTCAAAATTCTCTGCTTTAAATATTTTCTCACATCTTTCCAAATTCAGTTATAGCTATTACAACTGTTAACGTAACCTTTCATCAATGAGGTTTGAATGAAACCATCAAGCATTTACACTTGTTACAAGATGGACTGCAGAATGATTTGAAATGTTGCTTAATATTTCACATTAATGTCAATAATTGTCATTCCATCCGTTGACAAATAGTTTTGCGATGTGAGTTATGAATGGCGTGACTTGTGACATTTTGTATTATTAGCATTGAAGGTTAGAGCTAATGCTGTAGAAGTTGGTGACTAATCCACTCCCTGTATGTGTGGCACTGAACTGATACTGCACAACACTCCATTACTAGACTCTCAGGGACGGGATAGCACAGTGGTTAGTGCGTTCGACTTCAGATCAAGAGCTCTGTGGTTCGAATCCCGCCAGGGGCACAGCAATTTGTCTGCAGTAGAGAACTGTTCTACACGCAGTAATGTTTGAATGCAATGCTACACTTAATTTCAATATAGTACCACCCATTGTTGGCCAGTTCCAAGCGATGCTCGCAGATTTCGCTGCAATGCATAGCCACATGGCGTTACGAGTTTTCTCACTGCAATAATACTAGCAGCCCCAATATAATTGAATTACTCTTGAAAAAAGGTGGCATTAAAGGGACACTCCATGTTTTTCATGAAATTTTATTCAGATTTGATACATACAAAAAATCGAATGTCCTGGTTTACGTTCAAATCAATTCACTCGACTCGCATATATATATCCCCTAACAATAATCTGTTTTCAGTTAAACTCGACCAGCGACTAAATACACGATGAGAAGCCGAATGCATGCGCCCCATTTACATGTAGGCCAGTTATATGTTTCATTGAACAGTACCAACCAATATCTGTCTTTTTGTCTGCTACATAGAAGTTTTCATAATTATGTTTCAACAATTGACGTGCGACAGCCGCGGCACATTGTCCAGTTTTCGATCATAATCAAGACTTAACATCTTAATGTAATTATACTGAACAGATTGGCACTAAAAGGGTAATGTTCGACAACAGTCATTAATTCTCGATAAAATAACAACCTTGGTAACTTTTGACCTATGTTACTACAATAACATACAGAGTGTCCCTTTAAACCCCAAATCACCTCACCTTTCTAGAATCTCACATTATGCTTTTAAAGGTACGATTTTATCCGAATTTTAATACATTTTCTAAGCTACTATCGGGTTACTATTTTTTCCATCACAGGTTTCACCCCTTTGCAGAAACACACGTTATTTGGGATTTCCTCCCTGAAATAATCCTTATGCTGTCTTGTCAATGAAAGACTCTTGAAAGCTGTTAATATTTTTAAGTTAATACACTTCTTGAAATTATGATATGTTATAATATGTTGTCCAAGATTTGTTAAACAATCAATCTTTCAGTTGCATTAAAAATAGTTAATTTTTTTTCAAATTCTTTTTGGTCTCATTAAATTTTGAAAGAAGTTTCAATCGCTTGTGTAATAGGGCATTTTAAAAGATTTTGAGCTGAAGGTACACCACGTTGCAAGTATTGTTACGCACATCCTTATCAAGCAAATGACATATGGCTTCAATAAGTGGAATTGATTTGGTTATGAATAAAAATAAAGCAGTCATATTACTAAGGAAACTATGGATAATACAAGGATCCAGGATACAACAGCATGTCTAGAAGTTGCAGCAAGTTCAGTCATGAATCTAGTTTCAAGTTTCGTTTCAAGTTTACATAATCACTGAGTGTTAGTGAACCAGGATGTTGACCGGGGTTTGCATTCAGAGCATTGTGTGCTCGCTTGTATGAACAATGATAATATGCTGAAAACTATAAGCTTCAAAGAATGAATGATTATGGATATACAACTTCTTTATCATATTTTCAATCGCGAAATGCAGCATTTATCAGTTTATGTAAGTTCCATAATTTCACTGAGTGAAATAACATGTTTATTTGATAGTGTAAATAACTTGCTATATGCATGAAAATAGTCTTCATTCTTTATTTAAATTCCAATTCCAAAATAGCATTTAGGATTTAACTTGTCTGCTGAAAAGAGTATTGGTAATTGTTGTTGAAGCTTTTTCATTTAGATCTGGTAAGATTTATTATTTCTCACATTTGCACAAACAAATCCATTATTTTGTGATCTGTTGATGACGGACAGATAACACCTGAAATGTACTACATAAGTAGGTGAAGTGTTAGAAATGATTACCATCATTAATTAACATAACTACTGGGCCCTCGGCTAGAAGTGCTAATTACCGTAGGATAGCCTTTTGGAGGTTTGCTCATTAAAAATTATGTTATCAATATTGGGTCTTTTACCATTGTTTTAAGAGAACCGTATACTGGGGTCATGTTTTGTATAATATACAGCATTTATTTGTTTTAAAATGCTCAAAATTTTACATGGCTTATGAGTTTGAACAAGGGAGACAGCATTTCCCTGAAGTACTTGATTTAGTAATAGGAGTTGCATTCAACTTGGTGGACATGTCCTTTGATCTTTTCCTTATCTTGAACTTGATTACTATTAACACATTTGCTCTTTGCTTGGGTTTCCAATTTCTTCAAATACCTTTTCAAAATGGAAACCCAAGTTTAGTAGACAGTATTTCACTTTTGCGCTTGAATTATTTTTAAGGGGCCCTTATTAAGGATGGAGCGCTAACAAGTAACAACAGTGACTACGGTATTGCAATGTTGGCTCAGGTTGTCCCTCCCTCCACTGTGGTCTGGCAATTAGACGTGTTGTAGTGGGTAATCAGATTAGTCTGGACTCATGCTGATGGTCTCAGCTCCTGTGAATATGGCCATTTACTTCCATAAGAAACCCAGACGGCAATTTTGTATTGTGTGGTTGGTAGTTTTTTCATGGCAAGGTTACCACTTTGATTGGTCTTCAGTCAAACGGAAGGCAATTGGAATATTGTACCAAACAAAATTGTCTTCTACTGGCAGCTGTCTTAGTTTCTCAGTTCCATAGTTTCTGTTCTGCAGTCCTGGTTGAAGTGAACTTTGTATGTCACCATAAATCAATAAATTTTGTCCATAAATACATTGACCAATTTTCCCTTACTGCTGTAAAATATCTGTAACCTTTAACTTGATAGAGGCAGTTACGTCCTAGATTGATAGTTTGAATCGATCCTGTATCTCTGATTATAGTTAATCTGATCAGCTTGAGTTGATCCTCATGCTAGCTGCAGATCATAATGTGATCTATAAATCTCGTGACATCAGGTGATAGATAATACACTGGCCACCATTACCTGTTAAAGACTATATTTGACCTAAGTTTACTATACTTTGCAACCTAGTCCGATGATAACTTCTGTGTCTTGTGTTGCAGGACAAGCGCCACCAGACGGATGCGCTGGACAAATGTCAGCTTCAGCGCTGCCTCGACTCTCTGCAGAGGGCCATCAAAGGTAAATTTAGCCTTTATTGTACACTTATGACACGTGTATTATTGAACAATCTGTCCTGGATAAAAAGACCCAATCATTCTCCCTGTAAGTCGAGAAGAAGCCTCTTCAAGCACTAACAGTTTCCCCCTGTACAATCTCATTAAAATCAGATGGAATCAGAATGCTCCTACCTTGCTGTGTTATGATCTGAGTACTGTCCCACAGTATCGTAGAAACTTCTTCCAAACTTTACCTCTGTCTGTTTCCTCACAGTGATCAGCCAGCAGTCTCTGATAGAGAGGCTGGAGACGATCGCGCGCCAGTTGAGTCTGAGCTGGTCCAGTCAGTCGTCGGGGACAGAGCAGCAACTCACCATCAGCTCCGACATGTTCCACGTTCAGATCTTCTTCCACAAGGGCGGCGGGGTAAAGGACGTCAAGATCACGCACGCCGGCGAGGCAAATGTAAGTACTGTCCAAATTAATTTGTAAATTTAAAAACAGTTTTCCTCAGTTTCTCAAGAGGTTTTCTCTCAGTATGTCTCTCCCCCGAAGGGTCAGGGGACATACTGTTTTTGGTCAAGTCCCGTTCAGTGTTGGCGTTCCCATCGTTTCCAGAGAATATCTCTAAAACTACTTGACCAATGTTCTGTATACTGCCTCCCCATGTCATGTAGATGTGCTTTTTAGGGGCTTGAACTTATTTTCGATTAATTGTTTGAGGTTGCTATGGTGATTTTTGGGAAGGAAGAGACATCTGCTTTTACGAGTAAAAACACCTAGGTATATTTGACAAAACAAAACTTCTATATTGTATAGATTGTGCTGAAGGAGTGTGCATATACTCTAAAACGTTATGTATTTACACAATATAGAAGTTGTTATCCAGAACTCTTGTTTCATTATGTGTTCAACTTATAAATGACTCATTTTATTATATGACGAGCAGTGAAATACTGGGATTTATCAGTGAAATAAACTGTCTATCAAGCTACAGTGAAAATAACTTATATTTTCACTGCGAACGGTGACTGATATAATTTGACGTCATAAAACAATGGTCTCACGCAGCGATTTGGCTCATGACGTCACAGTGTTACTGTGGTGACGGGCTGTTCCTTGCGGCCGCTTGGCGTGAAAACGACCATTTTCGGACGTAATTACATGGATAATATCATATAATAAATAGAATATCCGTCAATTCTTGACAAATACCATGTTTATCTCATCTCGTGAGGTAGAAAAGTTATATGTTTTCACTCGTGGCTGCGCCACTCGTGCAAATATAACCTTTCTACCTCACTCTATGAGATAAACATGGTATTAGTCAAGAAAAGACAGATATCCTCTATATATTTGATTATATAACTCTGTAAATAGTTGTAGGAATGCAAATATCGAACTAAATGGTGAATCATGAAATAATAGCAGTTTCTCACTCTCGTTACCAATCGAGATCACAGAATAGCAGTCCCCAGGACATTGGAATAACATTTTGTTCTTTTAGACCGAGTTATGTATAAAAGCTTCATCCATAAGCAGAAAAAGTATTTTTTAAAGGGTTATTTTGGTTTTCCATTAGAACATGTAAGTGAATACTGCTTTGGCTCATCATAAACATGCAAAGTGGTATTCCTTCTGTCACTCGCAGGTTTCATCTCAATACTTTACCACAATGAGGTTGCATGCTTTCTCCCTGCAGGGTTACTGTCCACTGCATTAAAAGGGAAACATTCTAGTAAGTGTAAATTGTAAAATGTCACCTTAGAAAGCAATTTCAGTGACAGTGATTTATGTGGTAATTAATATATCTGGAAAACCATCCGGTGGATTTTGCTATGATTTGGTACCATGGCCTTTTGGTGGGAACCAGCGACAATTCTCAGTTATGGTGACTCACTATCTTGAAAGTTCAGGCAAGACATTGTGCGTTATCAGAAGAAAACTTCTATTGGTTTTGTTAAAATCTAAATCTAACCATCCAAAGCCTGATGAGCTACTGAGCCCTTGACCCTATTTTTAACCAAACTAAACTGCTTACAAATCTTGCTTTGAGTCTGAATAATGTCCTTGAAGTATCTACAAACCACCAGTTACATGTAATTTGAGGCAGATGTAGGTTCAAATTACTCGAATAATGATGCCAGGAATGAGAAGGTTGGAAACAATAGGAGAGGAGGAAGGACAGTATGTCTGTATTCCCTCCAGGAATATTCCCAGCACAGGAAGAACGTGGGCCTGATTGATAACACCAGCGGTATGGCTGGCTGGATCAATAAAATCAATTTTAAAATATTTTTTCCCATTTTGAGTTGGCGCCTTATGGTCGAAGCTGCTGTTTTGAGATTTGGATGTGAATGTTTCAGTTGAGCTCAGATTACTCAATATAACTTTGAACTTCAATGTATTTATTGTCTCATTCTCACTAAGTGGACTTGGTTTACTTGTTTACAATGATTTCTTCGTCCTCGTGTAATTGTTGGCCTGCAGCTTAACAGACTATAATGGACCTTCAGGTGGATAGATCCCCCCCTACAGTTCTTTGTGATAGACTTTACGTTTGTTTCAATCATGATTCTGTTGATTTATATATATGGGTGATAATCATTTAAAAAAATTAAATTAAAGTTTAGACAAAAGAATTGTAATTATATTTTAGACCAAGAAAAGCTAATGATATTTCTTGATATGAAAAACATATGTTTTTTTTAGAGAAATTACATCATTCTCATCTATTATTCATTGTTGATGAGGTTGCAAACAGAACTAATTAAATTAAAAAGCAGAAGCATTAAAATAGTGAATTTATGTTTACTGAGAGATGACGAGATGAGAGGTGTGATGTAGGAGATCCTATCAGTGACTCGATCAATACCTGATGTCTGATGAAAGCTTCTGTACGAACACTGTGTTAATTTCAATTCAGAAAAAACCTTACTTTACTTCACTCAGGTATATATGCTTAGACGTGCAAAGTAATCGTAGGAGTCATTTTAGAAGCTGTAGAAACGCAGAAGTATGGATAGTCAAAGTTCTGTTAGAGTTAATACAAGTCACTTATTTGATGGGTGTAATGCTGCTGTGACAGAGCTGCTGAACAAAGGAATAGTCCCTTGTTTGTCGGATGACAGCTGGGTATTGATCAGGGATCCAATGTTTACCTACATGTGCCAGGTGCAACCAAAGAGTAAAACTTACCTGTAGCAGTCAAAGTCCAGTTGCACACATTTAAAATTATGTAATCATTTCTCCTTTCTTGTACTTGAACAAAACCAAGAAGCTGACAAGACCTAACTTGTTTTATACTGATGGATCTGTCACTAGTGCAAGTTGGGAAACATTCCACGGTTGCATTCAAAATGCTAGGTTGCACACATGTAAATTAGGGATATTTAACAGATGCATTCAAAATGTTTGGTTGCACTCGTGAAAGTTGGATACATTTCATGGATGCATTCAAAGTGCCAGGCTGCTCTTCTAACAAAACACTCCATCAAGCCTTGTTTTTGCACTGGTCAGAATTGAAGTGAAGAGTTAACCTGTTATCAGTAAGCACTTCACAAAAAATATCGCTACTCATGATCATGTGCCTGTCTACATGTGCCACAGCACTGCAAACTGTAGATTATTGACTGACAAGTGGAGCTTGGGTAGCAGCTGATGAATGATCAAGGTTTTAATACCACAGAGGCTCTGAAATTTTGTCTGTTGTAGAGAAGTTTGGTTTTGTTCAATCAGGAGCATTGGTACACCTAAATTCTGTACACCCTCTCCCATGGTTTGCTAGTACAGTGACAGTCGCCTCACAGGTTTCACTTAAATACATCACCACAATGGTTTTGTGGGCTCTCTCTCAACAGTAAAACACGCTGCTGTGATATTAGATAAAGTATTGAAAGCAGCAGAGGAGGAGGTTGTAAATAGAACAGAACTAGAAGAAGTGGTTTCACAATGAAACATGTCACTCAAAGCACACATATGAAATTTATTTTCAATCTGTTGAAAGCGTAATAAACTCCAAATCACCTCCCCTCCCCTGCACCATGGCAGGTAAGGGTATGTTGTCATTGACTTATTGAACCTCAATTAGATAAATTATGTATTCCATTAAAACTATGTGTATGTTTATACTGGACAAAGTAACAATTACCTTGTCATCAAAATGTTTATAATAAATGTTTGATAATTAAAATTGTATTTCATCTTTGTTTCAGAGTTGTCAAGAATTAGTTGAAGTATTAAGGTTAGTAAACATCCTTCCACTCAAATACTTTGATTAAAAATATTAAATTTTAGTGAGAAAAAATCTTTGATGAAATGTGCTACAGAATTCCAAAACACTGTTCAAAAGTAAATACCGGTAACTTAACACCATCTTCATTTTATACTTCCTGTCACTTAACATCACACATGTTCAATTCCATTCTGTTCCTCTTATGTTAATGTTAGTGAGATAATATCATTGATGAATGATGTTTCTGAATGTCTGAACACTTCAAAACAAAGAACACACTGTTTATATTTTACTTTCTGTCCCTTAACATTACACATGTTCAACTCCATCTGTTCACCTTTCAGCCGAAGAGATTTTGCCGAGTTTGCCTCCCATTTAGAGGGTTTATTGAAGATATATCAAATTGTTGGTGATAAGTAAGTATTCTCCTTTAATTAGTTTCTTTCTTCTTGATTATTTGAGCAATGTCCGATGTTGAATAACCGCCAGTACAATTATCAAATCTGCACTTAATGACAACCAATGGTGCCTGATAGAATCTTGATAGTTTTAGTGGCAGAAAGTAATTCATGGAAACCTGAGGGAACATTTCACAATTTTGTTTGATATTATATGTTATATTTATTTAAATTTATTGAATAGTTTATCGCTACTTACTTGCTAAGAGAAAAAGTGATCATTATTGGCCTCTGTTTGTTTTTATGGCTATTATCCTTTTCAATACCTCTCACATTCATTCATTCATGTTTAATTTTGGGTGGGATAACACAGTGTTTACTGTGTTTGGCTTCAGATCAATTTCCTCACCTCATATTCAATTCTTATGAATTTTTCTGATCATTATGAACACTTAATCTCCCTCCTGCTTATTGTGTGTGTTTGTTCTGCTGTAGGAAAGTGAAGAGTAAGGCGTTTCTCTCGCTGCAGTCCCTCGAAACGGACCTCAATCTCCTCGCACAGTTACAGAAGTAAGTTTCATTTCATTGTCAGACTTACAATCAATTTGACAATGATTACTTTGAGGGGGAATTTAAAAAAAAAAAAGAACAATCAAATACCGATAGTCATTAGGCTGCAAATATAATTTCTTAGTTAAAATTTAATATTAAAAATAGCACAGTAAAATTAGATATCTTTCAGTGATACATTCGTATTGTCTAATGCTGAATGTGAAATTTTAGTTCAATAAGAACTAGGTATGTTTAATTGCTACTAACTTGAGAATAAAACCTTAATGAATAGTTTAGCTAATATAAGTTCCATCATTTGAAAATTATCTAAATTTACTTTAATCATGCTTCCTCCAGCAGAGTTTCAATCTGTTACAAAGCAACATGGTCCGTACTTTATGAGATTGTGTAATTATTTTCAAAATAAATATTTAAATGGTTTCAGAACATCATCAGAATCAGATGATCCACTAGCATTAACATTAAATGAATGAAATATGTTTTCCAGCCTGGAAACCTGATAAATTTTGGTCCGGGCTGGTAAATTTTTGAGGTTTTTGTTTTATTTTACCATTTAAATTAACAAAATAACACTTTTACTTTTCTTTTCTAGCTTATTTCATACACTGACTTTAACTGTTCTTGGGACAACATTTTTGAATAAAAATGATATAAAGTTTGCTTATAGTTGCAGCTGTATCAAAGATGTTTTTAATCTTGTAAATTTTGTTGCAGCTCTATCAATGGTGTAGTGAACTATATACACAAGTCACCTCTAGGTATACTGCTACCCAGGAAAGGAGGTAGGTGGTGTTTGCAGGCCTCACTGGCTTGGTATTCTATTCTTACAATCTTTTAATTTAAGGAAAATACTCTTCAGAACTGGGAATTGCTAGAGGATCAGTTAATTTCACACTTATAGGAGGTACTGTTTTCTACTGTGCTATATCTTGGACCTACAACCCCCATTTCCCAAGCAAAATAAAGCTTCTTTATGACTTCATTCTTGACCTTTCAGTGGCGGCTCTGAGGGAGGGGGGGTTCAACTCCCACCAACCACCCACCCCATCCCCGAACAAATTGTGCATATATATATGAGATGGACCCACATGGGTTAATTTATCCCTCCTATTCAATATGTGACCCAGTTTTCACATCAAAGACGTTGTAAATCTTTTGATCTTGTACATGCAGCTTCTAAATGCCCTTCAACGACTTAACAATAAGTTGTGAAATGTATTGTTTATTTGTTAATTATTCGTCAATAAGTTATTCTGTAACTAACTTCAACATATTTTGTTGCAGGTTTGCCAATGAAGTTAATATATTTTGTATCCCCGTATGATTTATTGGATAAGAAAACCAAGTCAGCCCATCCAATGACAGTTGAAGGTAAGGAAGAACTAACAAGAGTTAAACTGAAGATCTTTTAACTTTATTATGGGATCATTGCCCTTTTAAATACAGAATTAACCTCATCATTTGATTTCAACGCATTACCAGGGAATGAAAAATCTTTTCAATGTCAGTAAGTCATGGACTTGTAGACCTTATTATAGTCAAGTATGCCCTTCTACTTTTGTAGTTAATTGTTTTGAAAAAGAGGTAAGTCACTGACTTTTGGGTGAATTTTTTTCAACATTTAATGCAGATAAAATTCTGTTTTGCACATTGAATGATCCTTGAACTTTATACATGAAATGACGTCTCAGACCACCTGATTTGAACGTGAGGGGGATTCTAGATCCGTCTTATATTTCTACTTCATTTTGCCCCCTTTGGTAAATGAGTTGATGGTTTGTCTGTGCAGCTATCAGTGAGAACGGTCTGGGACAGAGTGTGACGGTGTGTATGGAGGCTGGACCTCCCAACAAACTGCAGACCATGCCACTGATGACCGTCGTCAACAGAGAAGGGAAGGGGTCAGTATCAGTTGTTGAAATCTTTAGGAAGTTTAACCATCTTTCATAAACCAACCTCCTTAGACTGACATGATGGTAGCTGAAGGTACAGCTATGGACTAGTATTCAAATAGCTGTCTGTCCGCCGTCCAATTGCTCATGTGGCAATTTGCTAAATTTGCCAGCAAGTCTGCTTGGCCTGATAGATTTCTGGATCAAGCACAGTCGCAACTTCCAAACGCAAGGCATAACTCTTGCCAGTCTGCATTACTGGCTGATTTATCCCTTGCGGTATTTCCCTCGCTTTCTTGTGTCAAGACAGTGAATCGCTGCCCCAGAAATGCATAGCGGGCCTGGATTTCCAAACAGATTTCTTAAGGAAATACTGCAAGGCCTAAATCAGCCAGTAATGGAGACTGGCAAGAGTTATGCCTTGCATTGGGAAGTTGGTACAGTCGGAGAAGGGCTGGTTAACCACAAGCCCTGCACTGTCAGTAAAGACTGAAGTTGATTTCGTACACTGCTGTGGACTAGGTTGTCTATAAACTTAAAATGGCATTTCAGAAGTTAACGTTGAATAAGGGTGACTATCAATGACAAATGCTTAAAATCTATGCAAGGTCACTCTGGCAGAATAAATTATGTTCCATAAATATTTGTTAACATATCTTATGTCTAGTAGGGTTTTGTGCTATCAGAGATCATTAGAATTTTATCTTGCATGCACTGAAAGATCATTTTTGGCTTTAATAGTTATTGTTTCAAAATAGTTGAACAAATGAACCATGTTCACTTGAAACTATTTGCTATCTTATTGACTTGACAGTTGGATAGTATTACATGCTATGTGGAAGTGCTCCATTATCAATGAATAAAACATTCATGATAGATGTGGCATTTTATAATGATAATTATTTAATGACATTTGATTGTATTTCAGGATCCCATCCTTTCAAGGGCTGACCCACATGAACAGTTACACGTTCCCAGCGTGCTTTGTACTAGTGCTACCAGAACCAATACCCCTAGCTCTATCTATGGTGCATAAAATACAGTCACACACCAGTAAGTATTATCACCTCCTACCTATAGGGGTGAAAATAACCAAGTTCATATTTTGGATACAATCTCTGTACCCTTATCATGAACACTAACATACCATCATGTATCATTAAAACCCTGTCCACACCTGGATCTTTCCTTGTTAGAACATGTTGCTGATAGCTGTACAGTGGTGTTTCTGGTGATCTAGGAAAGGGATCATTTTGGCCAATTCTGAACAGAACTCTTTATGATGATAAAAGTATCCTTCTTTTCAAAGTTATAATGGACATCATAAAAGGCTGGACAATTTCCTCTTTGAACAACACTGACAGAAATACAATCTCGTTGAAACTTAATTTAGTTTTATTATGGAGAGAAGCTGAAAAGTGCAGTATCCATTTCAAGTTTGTTTTAAAGTGTGTTTTATTATGTATAGGTACAACTATATCCATCCTATATCGATAGCGTGACCAAGTCGTTTTGGTTGTTTACTCTTATTTTGAGAACTTTTCTAATCTGACTTGCTGCAAGAATTTGTTAATCACGAAACCAAATCATATGTGGACATTTTCCTTTCCCCATGTCTGAATTGTACAACTTTGATATACTAGAGAAGGAGAATAACCCACTTTCAAGACAGTTACCATCACATGTAAGAGAGGATTTTCTGCGCAGCATTATCTGTGTGTGGGATATCTTTACATAAGGGTAAAGGGAGATAATCTTCACCTGAATACTCTTAATTGAATAAAGGGAGATAATTTGTAAATAGAGCTGTACTTTGAAAATATATCAGTGTTGTCTCGAATAGGGGTGTTCATGTTCTTATTTTCCACACTTGCTACAAGTCCTAGCCAATTGGGTTTAGTTCATCATTCCTACTTCTCATATACCTTTCATAATATGCCATGCACAATTCTATTTCAGATTTAGAAATTGAGAAAGAAGCAGAAAGTAAGTCATTGTTGTCGCTGATTCTTGAGAAATATTCCAATGGGAAGAACCTGGATGAAAAAGAACTTCACGTGGTAGGTTGAGATTTTGTAGTATTGAGGTAGGATAGGTTTTAACTTTAAGACTTTGAGAAGAGATTTAAGTCCACTAAGTTTTGAATGTTTTAAAAGTAGCAAAAAGCATCTGGAAAAGTTGATAACTGAATATTTTTATGCCCAAATGTAACAATGTACCTATAATGACAATACTCATTTGTTCTGGATAGATTATTCACCTTTATGACCTTCTTGGGAAAGATAATTGAATTTTCCATAATGTATAGGGGAAGGGTTTCAAATAAGGCTGTGCAATATTATTGCAATACCAATATATTGCAATACAGAGTTGTGCAATACACGTATTGCAATACGATTTTCATATTGCAATATATTACACCAACAAATATTAAGTAAAATTTATTCATTTATCTTGTAAAAGGCACATTTACTGACTTAACTTGCATTACGAAAATTATTATAAGTGCTAGAATGTGTTTTGAACTGTATTACAAAGGATCTTTTTAAAGATCTGAAAGTCATTTTATCAAATGTGACTTGTTTAAACTGCAAAATGAAGTATAAAAGTTGAATGTAGAGTTCATTTAGCATGTTGCAATATCATTGGCACTAGTTAAAATGGTTTCTAGAGAAATATCTCATTGTCAGAGGATCTTGCAATATATTGTGGTACGTATTGCTATACATTACAGTTCTGCAATACGTATCGCAATACAACATAAGAGGCAATACACAGCCCTAGTTTCAAAGTACATGGCAAATAGTTCCACTGGTTCACAACTTGAGTTACCAGAGAATCCATGATGGCAGATGTGTTTTCACTTGTAAATATTTTGTATCGAGAGGTATATTTACTAACATTGAGATCCGATGCTAATAAGCTCTCTCATCACTCCAGACATTGCCCGACCAGCAGCATCTATACTTCATGAACAACAACGTGAATGGTAGCTCGCTGGATCAGCCAGGAGTGCTGGTGTCTCGTATCCCCTTCACACACCCCATGAATGTGGCCCACATCCTCAGTCACCTCCGTCAGCAGCTTGTCTTTAACACCGTTATTGGCAGTTGTATCAGGCCAAACTCCAAACAAGGTCAGTTGTTATTCATCCTTCTTCTGTGCGTGGTTTATTGTGTCAAAGAGGCTGTCATTTTCTCCTGCAGAGGCTAATCAAGTCATATCTCCTTTTCTAAGATGCCTAGCGGCTAGAACAATCGAAATAAAAGTACTTTATCAGACGATAAAGGTATAGTTTTTGTGATGACGTAACAATTGAATGACGTTTTCGCTCCCCTCGTAGTCACGTGTGCATATGGTAACCCAACGAAAGAGGGCAGTTGAAAAGACCGGGTTTTTTTGCAAATGATAATGTCCTAAAACAACGGTAGCGTTGTTATAACAATTATTGAAGGAATGTGTTCTTTTGTATCCGATTTAGTCTTAAATTTTAAGCTACATTTGTACTTGAACCAAAAGGACGAAATCCGCATTAGGCAACATGCGGAACCACTATGACGTCACAACAGAACAATGACGTCATAGTCGCTGTTGTCGCACGGCTCGTCAGTTGGCCCTGATCATGGATTATTAATATTAAGGAAGTAAACTCTATTTTTCTTGCAAAATTACTCAAAGCAGAATGTTGTGTTATGGGTTATCTTAGAAAAGTAATAAAGTTCCCTGTACCCCAATGTGTTTTGTAATAAAGTATAGTTTTGCCCTGAACTATTATAACGTCAAAGTACTCGGACTACCGTCCTCGTACTTTAACTATAATAGTTCAGGGCAAAACTATACTTTATTACAAAACACATTGGGGTACAGGGAACTTTATTTCTTAAACAATAGGGGCTTAGGTTTCAGATCAAGAGTTTGAATCCTAGTTTGCCTGTTGTAGTTAACTGTTGTACATGCAGTTAGGTTGGGTGAAACGCTACATTGAATTTCAGCTCTGTACCAACCATGGTTGGCTAGTTCCAGCTAATGCTGGCAGGGTTCACCCTTTGCATAGCAACAAAGGTTCCTTGAAATAATACTAGCAGCCGTGATGTAAGAGAAATACTCCTGCTTTTGATGTCTTAAAAGTCATGTTTTTGATACATAATACATATGTAATCTTTATAGAAATGCCTCTTGTAGCCTATTTGTTTTGCACAATTGAAGTGTATTTTGATTATGATTATTTTATCTACAGATGTGGGCAGCTCAGTCGTGATCGAACTATCGACCGTATCTCTACAGCAGATCTGTATCACCCTTGAACATCCTGTCTGTGACTCGATGCTCAACGTAGAGCTTGACCTGTCGGACATCACCAGCCTGAAATGTCGTCTCTCTTCAGTTGCTAGTGACCAGGTCCTCTGTACTGACGAGTTCGCCTCTAGGGTCTTTCAGAGGTGAGTTACATCCTCTACTTTCTTCATGAACTATGCCAAGTATCTACATTTTGATCTGTAAATATCATTAAAAGTTGGAACTAATTTCTGTAGCTCATCAGGCTTTGAATGATTTATTGTTCAACACTGAGACTTACATGTGAAATAGTAGGTTTCTTGGATAAAATGATTTGTCATCAAACATGGAGTTGTTATTACACCCTACCACTCATATGTGGTGATTGGAATTCAATACTAAATGTACAAATTTCAGTCTTCATGAAACAAAGATGTAATTTTCAAATTTTAAGCTTATTTTGCCAATTTGTTTTGATCGCCGCTAATAGTTGCAATATTGCCTAAGTGGTGTTAAACTCACTGAAGCTCACTCACTCACCCAATTGGTTTCGCCTGAAGGCTCGGGAGACACTGTTACAAAGATTGTACACGAGACCGTATTACCCTCGTGAGAAGCATAAAACCTATAATGTATCTTATATGTGTTCAGTGTACAGATGCAGACAATCGCCCATGCCATAAATCCCAGGGGTCCTGATGAGCTTTAAAACCATTCAGAACTGTACTCTTTCGCATTAGCCACCTTTTGAAACATCAATTTTGTTAAATTAAATAATAAACTTTAGTTCCGTCCCTGACCTAAATACCTCTATTGATTGTTGCAGGTGCCTATCCATCCCGATCACTCTGCGCTCAGTCATCAAGAAAGGTCGAGAGCAGCTCCAGAAACTCCTTGAGGAGAGACTTGCAGCTGTCAAGCTGGCGCTCTGGCAACGCAACAGCCGCTCACAACCGGCCCAGCCTCCAAACTTGCCTGCAAAGGGGAGACAACCCGTATTTGTGAACCCAGCTCTTGCTCAACAACATCCCCAGATGTCTCCCATTGCTCACCAGATGGGCCCGGCTCATCAGCTTTCCCCTCACCACCAGCAGATGCAGGCACATCCCATGTCTCACCAGATGTCCCCGCATCACATGCAGCAGCAGCATCAACAACATCAGCAGCAACAGCACCAGCAGCATCAGGTCATGTCTCACCATCATCAAATGCATCAGCATCAACAACATCATCAGCAGCATCAACAACAACATCAGCATCACCAGCAACATCATCAGCAACATCACCAGCAACACCAGTATCAGCAAGATCAGATGTCGCCTCATGCTGGCGGCATGCATAACATGCGTGGACAGATGCAACATATGCGCGGTCATATGCAAGACATGCGTCAAATGCAAGATATGCGTCAAATGCACGGACAGATGCATGATATGAGAGGACAGATGCAGGATATGCGTGGACAAATGCAACAAGGTCAGATGCCAGACATGCGTGGACAAATGGCTGGTATGCATGGCCAGATGAGTCCGATGAGAGCCCAAATGTCGGACATGCGGTCGTCTTCTATCGCTGATCTCCTGTCTCCACCTGCAGACAAGATCAGCAACAACCCTTTGCTAGCAGGGCTTCTGGACCAGGAGCAGGATGGTCCCAGTCAGGAGGTCAATGACAGTCCAATGCTCTCTAAGCTTCTAGAGGATCCTGCAACTGTAGCGGCGGCAGCAGCAGCAGCTGCAGCAGCTGCCGCTGCCTCAACATCTTCCACCCCAGGGACTAATTCAAATAAACAGACGCTTCATAAACGTGTGCGCAAAAGACGTTCGACATCCGACCAGTTGGGTCGGAGTCCTAAACATAGAGTGAGTGACAGTGAAGGTAGTGATAAAGTGACTGCTATAGACCTTGACTCAAGTTGTAGTCCCTTTGATCCTAGTTTACAAGGTAGTTCAGGTCTGCCTTCTACGTCAGGCCTGCAGTCAATAATAGACTTAACAGAAGAGTCTTTTGGGGAATCAAACCTGAAGAAGTTAGCCGATAATATGAATCACTGGATTCCTAAGGATCAAAATGCTGGTCCAACGGACAGTGAACTGACTGCGTTACTCTCCGATGGGGATCCAGGGAGAGGTCTCCTACCAAAAAGTTCTTCTCCGGGTTCAAAAAACGAGAATGCCTCTACCTCTCTTGAGGAGCTCCTCGCCGGGTCGGGGGAGGGAAACGAGGCTTTAGACCCGGCAGCATCATCTCACAGCACCAGTTCAGCATCCAGTCTTCAGTCCGAAAAGAGCACTTCTAAACTGAGTACTTTTTTAGGCTATAAATCTAGTCCGCGGCAGGACTCCAAATCTCCTGTTATGTCAAGTCTTCATAAAGAGTTGTTTACTCCGGATCGTGAACGGTCAGATTTACTACAAAGTGCTTCTTTTGAGCTTCCTGAGACTAAGTACTCTATAAAGACTCCTCCGTTGAAAAATGACAGTAATTCATCGGTGTCTGAAAGAAGAGAAATAGGTCTTTTTGAAAAATTTGAAAAGTTGAAAAACGAGAAGATGGAGCCTGTGAGCACAACGATTGTGAAGTCAGAAGAAGGGAAGGGTTTAAAACTAAAGCTGCCAACATTTCGGCAGAGTGACAGTCGTAGCTCCCTCTCTCCGGCTGTGAGTGTTGAATCTCTCCCTTCTTCTAAAAGTCTCAGCAAGCAGAGCAATGTTGGAACATTTGACTTCAAGAGTGATGAGGATGAAGACGAGCCACTGCCGCCGTTAAGTGGCACGGACAGACTGTCGGTGTATGCTGCCTCGCCTACCAGGCTCCAGATCACCAACAAGTCAAAAAACTCTTATGATTCCTCCTCACGGAAGAAGACTGAAAAGTATAAGAGGAAAGAGAGCAAGTACGGTCCTGGTGGAGAACCTCTGAAGAGGAAGAGAGGAAAGGATGAGTCAAAGAAGGAGAGAAAGAAGCGGAAGTTGGGAGAGAGCAACCAGTACTCAACCGTTGCTGTTAATAAGACTGTGTATCACGCTGCTACTGTAGAGAGTGATCAGAAATCTGTGACTAAGTTGAAAATTCGAGTTTCTAAAGAACCTTCTTTCAAGATTGAGGAGGAATCGTCACGAAAATCTTCCAAACACTCTTCTACACCTGTAGTGGATAAGCTTATAGTTTCTAAACATGATATCAAAGATGCAGACATAATTTCCAGCCATAAGTCCTCATCATCACAGAGATCTGTTCATCGAACATCGTCATCATCTCAGAGGTCCGCAAGTCCAAATCCAACTCAGGGTAATAGTGTTAGTAAATCAGACCCTAAACTGGCAACCAAGACAACTATCCGACTGAAACCACTCAATATACCCAACTCGGGAGCTTCTGTGACAGTCCAGACAGACAAAAAGAGTCCTTCAACTCAAAATACAGTAAAGTCTTCAACCTCATCAAAACCTGCAGTATCAAACTCTCGACCTCAAACACCTGTCATGTCAAAAACATTGCTGTCTTCAAGTCCTGTGAGAACTCCATCTTCATCTCCCTCCAAACTTGTGCCACAGTCAACCTCCAACAAGTCATCCTCGTCAAACTCTTCATCCAAAACCCTCACTTCATCAAAATCAAATTCTAGTTTACCAAAACCACCAACGTCACTCAATTTGTCCAAAACCCCCACATCAAGTCTTTCCAAGTCACCTTCAGCTTCTAACTCGCCAAAATCCTTTACTACTCAAGCTTCTACCAAATCAGGAACTGCTACCAATTCCTCCAAAACCCCAACCACCCCCAATGCTGCTAAAATACCTTCTAGTTCAAGCTCAAAAACTCATTCATCAAGTCCAGCCCGAACGTCGTCAAGCCAGACATCCAAGCTTTCCTCTTCTTCTCAAAACCTCCTCAAATCTTCCTCCTCATCTGGGTCTCCCAAGACCAGCAACAGTCTCTCCAAATCCACCTCCAGTAGCTCTAATCGTGTCAGTGGCAATAAGTCAACCTTTTCTAAAAAATCCAGTTCATCCAAATCCCAAAGCAGTTCCACATCAGCAAAGTCAAGTAGTGGTAGTAGCAGTTCTTCTAAGGATAAAACTGCCTCCAAATCCTCCAGCATGCCAAAATCATCCAGTGCTTCTAGTTCTGGATCTAGTTCTAATAAGAACTCATCTACCTCAGGACCCTCCCTTCCATCAGCCCTCTCAATAGCAAGCTTCCTTCCAGACGCGCCCACTGCAAGCAGTGTTGCCAGTCTTCCCCCTATCCCAAAACTCTCATCATCATCCAGTGGAACTAGTCACAGCAGTAGTAGCACCAGCAACAGCTCCGGCCCGGGAAGTGCCAATGTGGGCTCTGGCTCTAAAGATTCATCCAGCTCCTCCACTTCCAACACAAGCATCACCTCATCTTCAACTTCAGGAGTCACTGCTACTGCATCATCTGGACCTCCAACCACAGCAGCTTCGGTCAACAGCTCAAAGAACGGAAGTTCTGTGTCTTTGTCCAAGTCATCCAATGCTGTCGGCTCATCAGGAAACCCGAGTTCCAAGAGCAGCAGTCCTGCTGTGTCCACTAACACTAACTGTAAGTCAGCTGAATCTGCTCCACCCCCAGATACTGCTGATGGCGCCAATGCAAGCAAAAGTAAAGTGCCCGCTGTTCGTCCAAGGAAAGGCTCCTTGTCTGCTGTGATAGATAAACTCTTGTCAAAGTCCACCCATGGTGGGGCTGCGGGAGAACCTCAGTGTCCCGGTCAGGGGAAGCCGACAAGGGAAAAAGGTGACATTGAGGGTAAACAGTCCAATGAACACAAGAGCTCAAAATCTGACAGCAAGAGTCAAGATGTGGTGCTGAATAGTGTAAAGCAGGAAAAAGAGAAAGGTGACTCAAATGAAAGGAAAGTGAACAAACCTGATTCCCAACAAAAGAGGAGCTTATCGGTCAGCTCCAAAGATTCACTCAAAGTGTTGTCTTCTGTGAATAATAAGGTCAATCGTAGTGAGATGTTAAAGTCTGGTCAAAACTCGTCCCCTGTGGGTAGACTGACGGAGAACAGTGCTGTATCATCCCGTGTGAGTGCAGGTGCCCCTCGTGCTAGCCCAGGCGGGGCGAGGGACATGCAGCAGAAGGGTAAAGGGGGCCCAGTGGGTCGGGCCAGCCCTGTTGGTAAATCAACAAGCCCTGCTAGTAGACCTAGTGCTGGCTCTAACTCTGTGCTGGATGGTAAGGAAAAAGTCAATGTGTTTCAAAAGGATGATAAAGGTAGAAGACTTTCTGCGGAAAGCATTCGGAGTTGTTCTCCTGTGTCAGGGAGCAAGTCTGTCAATATGGGGAACTTGTCAAATAATAAAAAGTCTGATGTATCAGATAAAGGCAGCATTAAGGGAGGAAGTGTTTCTCCTTTGACTATTCAGAATGTGCAAAATGTTGAGAAGCGAAGTCCATCTCATAAACACTGCACCTCGCCTCTAGTGTTCAACAATACTAAATTCAATGGGGAGAGTTTGAAAGAAAAGACTCCCAGTAAGGAGGATGCTTTCAAAGTGCCAACACCAAAAGAATCCTCCACGCCAGAACCGCGTGATATGGATGAGCTCGAATGCTTGCCACGAAAAAAGCAACGAGTCAATAAAACTGTGTCAAGTCCACATAGTGATGCAAGCAGTCCCGAGAATGGTCTCATCATAGACTGTCCTGGGACCCCAAAACTCAACAGCAACGGCCCGTCACCTATGTCCGTACACGAGAGTCCTTCTAAAGACACTCCAGCTTCTACACCTTCCTCTACACAGTCAACTCCAGGTCTGCCCACTGAGGACGGCAAACTCACTCACCCTGCAGTAGCAAAATCCACGTCTGCTTCTCCTAAATCCAAAGTGCATCAGTCTCCACGTCCCAACCCGAGCCCAGCTGGCGTGCGGGCCAACTCAGACACACCTGCATCGCCGTGTGAGATAGACGATGAACTCATGGATGAGGCTGTTATGGGTCTCATGAGCTGATGTTAATCTAAGCTTAACTTCTCAACACTACAGTCACCTTTCACTAGTTGGACACTTTCTTGTAAAAAAAAAACCATTATTGAAAAGTTAGAATTACGGTACAAATAATGTGTATCCTTTACATTTCTGACTATTTCAGATTTTCCATGTTCTCTTCTGTGGACTATTTTTTTAAAGTTCTCACAATGAAAGTGATTTTTCCGATTCTTCTTTTAGGACAAATACTGTACAAGGTTCTTGTGATTTCATTCATGTCATGTTAATTTCATACTTGTAAGTACAAGATTTAGAAACCGCAAACATTTCCCTCAGGGAGATAACATGAACTTCAAATAATTTCAAAATGACTTTAAAAGTGTTAATTTGTTACCAAAGTCAGGTTTAGTGCCAAAACCGTATTTGTGTGTTTAAGTGTCTGATTAATGAAAGATGTCTGCAGTAGCTCTGGCCTTGACATTTTATATCAGTAATGGCATAGTATCACATTTTGAAACAATTTATAATGAATGTATTTTTCTGGCTGTGAAAGACCCATCATTTTAGGCTAAGATATTATGACGATTATTTATTTTTCACAACTTTTGCTAAGGTTTTTATTTCTAGGAATTTTTATACCATCATCATGTCACATATTCAGTGAATCATTTGTGCTTCATCACCCAATGTTTGGTGACATCATCCACATACTGTATATATACTTTCTACAGTTATTCTTCTCTGATTTCATATTGTGAGTAGGTATGGATTTAAACTGTTTGAGAGGCATTCTAGAAGTTGGTGTGATGAAGAAGACAAATATTTATGGATGATCAACTTCTTTATTAACAAAAGCGATGTTTCGGTATAGATCCTTATACCGTTATCAAGCATGGTATAAGGATCTATACCGAAACGTCGCTATTGTTAATAAAGAAGTTGATCATCCATAAATATTTGTCTTCTTCAGGTATGGATTTGTTGCTTAAGTTTCTTAGGAAACACTGCAACATAGTGCTAAGCATATTTAACTGGGTTCAACTGTAATCATTTTGACAAATATCTCAACACTAATTGTATGTATCGCCTTTACTATCTGTGATACTGCCAAAGCGGCATTAAACAATAACTCACTCACTCATTGGATGTTAAATTGATCTTATCAAACATTTAAGAAAATATTTACACATGTTAAGATAAAACAATGGGCTTGCTTATCTGTTCGTAACTTCATAAAATCTTAAGCTTATTCTTAACTCGTGGTTTAAAAATGAAAGGTCAGAGTTCTTAGGGCTAGGAATATTTTGAAAATAAGGACCGTGGTTGTGTGAAAATTGAAATGTTTCAACCTTTTAGGGTGTTGATGTTCGTGTACATGGATGATGTCAACAAACTGTGGGAAGTACATGTGTCCAGTTGAAGAACAAACTTTAACATGTCCATCAATTTCTCAATGTTTGCCTCTGAACATCTTTGATAATACTCCATTTTATTTGATCATTCAACATGTATTGACTACCGTAATTCATTTGTCTGCTCTCTTGCTGCATATTTAATCCTTATTTTAAAAAAAATGACCTGGACCTATATTTTCGAAGCTTTCTCAGCGATTAGAAAGTTGTAAGACAATGGTAATGACTGTAACTTATGACTATTCTGGTGCTAAGAGAGATTTGAAGCAATAGAAGTCCTGGGTCTTGATGTTTGAACTGTCTTAGCGCTAAGATAGTCGCAAGACTTTTGAGTGTCGAATTCACAAATCAAATTCTGAGCACCAGTCCAGTCAAGTCCAATTTACTCCCAGATTTTGCAAGTTACACATACACATTATGAATTATATATTAAATCTTATTTATATTATTTTCAATGGAAAATTTAATTTCTTGTATTGCTCGCCGAGGCAGATTAAGATGCTGTGAGTCAACACAAGAATCATGTTTGATGGGTCATTTGTCGACTTGACCTTTGTGTTGTTAATTCAAACACAACCAATGTTATATATATGGAAGTTTGCATTGAGAAACTTTCGAAAATATAGGTCATGGTTCTCAGAAAGATAGACAAAACTTAAGAATGTTATTTCATGATAAGAGCGACATGTCAACTCTTTTAAATACTTAGTTAAGTTTGTTGCATAAGTAATATTTACAGAAATTAACCTACAACTTTCTTACTTTGGTTTATTCTGCTAAATCCGATGAGTGTAACTGCTCAATCGTAGATGCTGCTGTGAATGGAATCAATTCCAGTAACTCAGTCTGCAGGAATGGCTTAACTTATTTCAACTATGCATCTTAGCGTTAACTTGTTGACTGATTTGAAAATAGCTACTTTGTGTAGGCAGAGAGACATCAAGCAGAGCATTGACCTCATTTAGGAATGTTCTCAACCATCCTGGATCTGCCAAACTCGCTCTGGAGACGATATTACTCCTGGAGACTGACTCTCAATTTTACGTTAGCAGTTTTGTTATTTAGTTGATGTTGCTTTCTGAAGTCCGAAGATTTATTAACGTAATTGTTTTTGTCATTCTCAGGGTTGTGTATATGTTTGAACTGTTGCTGGCAAAGACAGACAGGCAGACGGAAGGGCAGACAGAGTGTTTATTGGCGGATCCAGAAACTTTGAAGGGGATCCATCAAACTTACATGCCAAATATTTCGGGGGGGGGGGGGGGGGGGGGTTCCTGGAGATTTGCCATTGCAGTTATGTTAATGTGGGTGAATAGACAAAAATCATAGAGTGAAATGAACAGATAGATAGAATAATGGGCAGACTGCATATACAGAGAAAGAAAGGATACAATAACAAGACTAATAGGGTAAGAGTAGAGACGGAAACAGACATATTTAGTCATTTGAATTAAATCTGACAGATCGTTGGTTGATCGATTAACTGTTCTTTTCTTTTGATACTTTCATAACACTTCTGCCAACATTTACTGCCAAAAGGGAAGGTAATATAGGTGATTAACATGTTGCATAGATGGATACAAATTGAGGCAAATGTAAAAACTGTTTATTTTATATCATTGAATCATTTGAAAATAATGCCAATTATGAAATTGCATTTTGAGGATTATTTGTGTAATAATGCAAGATATTACATTCCTGTTAGGACGTTCATATTTTTCGTTATCTTCTCAATTAATAATCAGTCTTAAACAATGTCAAAAGTGATATAAGTTAGGAGTACATGAATTGAAAAGACTTTTAAATTTCAAAATTTGTTTGAGGAAACGGCTTCTTTTCACATGTGAAGAAAAGGAATTATCTCCCTTTTCAAAACAAGGATAAACCCCCTTGTTCAGTTGGTTTCGAAGCTTTGAAGAGTTGATTTCGTAGCTGTGAAGTTAAGTATTTATACAAAGAGAAACTAATCTTGCATTGTCCTGCTTATAGGGACATGTATTGCATTAGATATAATCATTAAAAGAAAACTGAAATCAAAGTAAGTCAATTTAATTAGCTTTCAATTTCGACAGTTTTTTTCAGTTTCTTGTTCACCAGTGCTCCTAAACAGATATTTTAGTGCTAAAGATTTGACAAATTATGACATAAATTAAGAAAAAATTCTAAAATTTAATTGATAAATATAAAGTGTATGTTTTAGGTTTGAGGTGTGATGAAAAGTATTCCCTCTGTGTACTGCATCCCTGAACACTGGCTAGCCAGCTGGGTATAAACAGTTGAATAAATGTCTTTGAAGGAATCTAAGTTACAATAGTAGCTGCACAAAGGTTGAGTGCTGAGAAGAGGTGTGTTTCTTGTTGTTAGCTGGTGATTGTGTGTTGCGTAGCTGTACAACTGTCCGTTCACTTGGAGTTTTAATCTGTGTGTCAATTTGTTAAAGCTGGACTAAGTTTTTGTAGATATGTCATCATATTTTATTGTTCTGCATCAACCAAAGGTTTGTAGACTACTGATTGTTTATTTATGTTGATATGAAGAATTGTACATACTGTAAGTAGTTGGAACTCAATAGCGACTTATCAACTTATGCTGACAGATATATTGTACACATACATATATAATATCATACAAACTTGTGGGAGCTCTCGGCCATGTGTGTGGCTGTGCAAGTCATGATGGTTTGTAACTTGATGACTAACCTACTCCCGTGTTATCAGCCCCGATGTCATCTTTAACATGCTGCATTCTTTCATCTGTCCAGGGATGGAGAGATGGAGAGTCATGTTATAGTCTCATTGAGCTTTGCTCATGCCAAAGTTCACTGTCATAACCATTAAAATGAAAACTGTCAAAATGAAAATGTGTTTCTTATTGTTTTTCCATATATGACATGACGATTCAAGGCCAAGATATTTGAAGGTTTTATGACCATGTACAACTTCCTTCTGCAAGACAAACTTGTGCCAGTCTCCATCACTGGCTTAAATTAGTCGGAGCTGCTATCAGTTTTTGCACAGTTTCCATTGCCGCCGCCACGTTTTGTATAGGCAATAACTTTGAGATAATATTGAGAACTCATATACATAACCTCTTACTTATACCCCTGGGAATTTTTTTTGACATGTTCACATTCAAGGTCAAAGGTCAAGGTCACGAGTTATGAAATTGCTAAAAAAAAATCCTTGTAAACACGATAACTTGAAAAATATTTGTTCTATCAGGCTCTTATTTGATATATATCAACTATGGAGAAAGGCCAAGATTTGAAAATGTTTTCGCTTACATCCATCAAAGGTCAAGGTCATAGCGAGGTCACAACTTAAAACATGCTTTTGCGAAAATGTCTTATTTCAACTATTAACTCTTTGAATCATTACATGATTGTGATACACAATGAAAAGTGATCACTGATAGTGTGACTTTGAATTTTAAAGGTCAAGGTCATGAGATATGGTCATGATGACCTGTTATAAAATCACTAAATAACATTTTCCCAAGAAGGTATCAACACCTCATATACATAGCTTCTTTCTTATAAACTTGGTGAATGATTTTGACATGTTCACATTCAAGGTCAAAGGTCAAGGTCATTAGTTCTGAAATGACTACAAACAATCCTTGTAAACACGATAACTTCAGAGTCATCGCCGCTAATGGCTGCAATACTGCCGAAGCGGCGTTAAACAATAACTCACTCACTCACTCAAACAGAGTCAGGCTCTTATTTGGTATATATCAACTATGGAGAAAGACCAAGATTTGAAAACGTTTTCGCTAAAACCTGTCAAAGGTCAAGGTCACAATTAAGCATGTTTTTGTGAATATGCCTTATGTTAACTATGAACACTGAGTCATTGCATGATTGTTATACACAATGAAAAGTAATCATTGATGGTGTGACCTTGAAGGTCAAAGGTCAAGGTCATGAGATATTGGTTAAGGCCATGTTAATCCTTTGATCCAATTTTGAAATCAGAAATAGGTTTTAAGAACAAAGTTGTGAAAAGTGACCCCAGTGATGATTAAACTTGTTAGAATAACTTGAATAATGAACAAATTTAAAAAAAAAAAAATTCCCATTTTATATATGCTGACGAAAAGGTGAAACAGGGAAAGGCGAGACCCAAAGTTTCGGGGCCACTCTGCTTTTACGGTTTACCGCAAACGCTCCTCTAGTTATCCATGTTGTGTCCAGGAGTTCGGGTCGCCGCTAATGGCTGCGATACTGTCGAAGCAACATTAAACAATAACTCACTCACTCACTCATGGATTATGGGGGACATTGAATAAAAGTTTTACAGATAGTGTTGGTGTGATACTCTTCCAGATATTAAAATTGGACAATAGGTTGTACATCAATTTTATTTATTGCATAAAAGGGAATCCTGAAATATTGGACCATCGTCTGTAGTTGATTCATCATTCAACAAGTTGCAATTGAGGGCATGATGTTTTTTAACTCAATATTATATTGATGATAATCCATCCCAAACATACAAAGCCAAGTAGTAGTAGTAGCCAAGCAGGTAGTGTGATCTATTATCTAACACTGTCGTTAGAGTATCCACTTACTGCTCTTTGATTTTCTTTAAATATCCATTCATAAAACATGTAACAATGTTTCATATGAATTTTTAGCTCATCTGGCCTGGCGTCCGGCTGTAAACTTTTTTGTCTTCTACTCCAGAACCACTTGGTCTAGGGAGCTGAAATTTTGTGTACAGATTCCTTGGCCAATGTAATTGTAATTTTGGTGACCTTGCAACCCCAAAATAGGGTCACAACCTTAAAAACGTATTTTCATCTTCTTCTCTAGTACCAAAAGCTGAAATGCTGTGTACAGCCAATTGGTATTCTAAATTGTAGATTTTGTGACCGTGCGACCTGAAATATAGGTCACTATTTTCATCTTGACATCCCTTTGTAGGGAAATTTATCTCTGGCCTCAAATATAGGTCAGAGGGGTAAGGACCTTAAGACCTATTTCATCCTCTCCATTTAAAGTTGACATTTTGAATCAGTTAATGTATGACGAGCTCCAGAGTCAGTGGCTCTATTTTTGTAATCACGTATAAATACACAGGCCAAAGTAAAAAAAACTTTCAAGGGTTACCAGAAGCCAAAAGGGTGGAAAAATTTCCTCAGGAACAACACTGCAAATATTAAATTTATTAACGTCGGTGGATGTTGCCCAAAGACAAACTTGCTTGCATAAGAAACATGGAGAAGCAGCAACATGAACCAAGTGAACGAGCAATATTGCAGCAAGAACATGAACCAAATGAAGGATGGTTGAGTTTTATTTAACCTTTTGCATAGATCACCTATTTCTGCCATTAAAATCATAGACAACAAAAACAAATCCATATATGTAATTTGGTTTATTTGAGCCATGGGTATTTCTAATAAAATGCAAAATGATTCAGCTGTTCAAAAAGTGAAAATTAAATGACAACTGTAAGCAGGGGCAGGCTTATAAACATATGAAAGTATAGATACAACACATAAACAAGGCAAGACCCGTTTGCCGTATTGTATTCTCTGATGTGCCTGGAAATTCGTTCAAATGGTTCCCTAGTTCAATTAGCTTTGCAGAATAAATTGTAAAATGATCCCACTTTTTCATCCCAGTTTAACCATTTCAAGTGACATCGTATCAGAGAAAACAAGATGGCAGAGTGTCTTACCTTGATTATATTCATGTAGATAGGTTTGTATATTTTAGGTCTGGCACCTACATGAAAGATGTATATGTGACACACAGGTAATATCCATACCACACAGTTTTGAGTTAGGCTCGGGAACGTAACAGAATGAATCATACCCCTTGACTGTGTTGTGGCAGGGGTATAATTATGCATACAGGACAACTTACTTCTTCACATTTTCTCATGGTTGGTACTGTAATGTATATTCAAAGACAGAAAATTAAATTATATATCGACTTTGCATCACGATCAGGTCAGGTCTTTTGATCAGAAATTAACCATGGATCTTTAGGATGTTCTTTAAATAGTTCAATAGTTATTTGATCTCAATAAAATAAGCATTCAGATTAAAAATGTGTAAATAAATGTTGTCCCTTTATATCTAATTGACAATAAAACTATAATCGACAAAAAGACCCCAGAATGATGATACATCTTCAGACATCATTGCTTAGCAAAACGCTGGCTAGAAATCAATTTTCATTTTAGCTCAAATTCATCCATTTACTTAGGGCTGAATGTTGGAGCAGCTAACCCAACTTTCCAATGCAAGGCATAACTCTTGCTAGTCTCTATTACTGGCTGAGTTAAGCCTTGCAGTATTTCCCTCTCTTTTCTAAGCCTTGCAGTATTTCCCTATCTTTTCTATGATAGTGGATCACTGCACCTGAAATGCATAGTGGGCTCTAATTTCCTAGTGAGTGAGTGTGTTATTGCTTAACGCCGCTTTGGCAGTAACAGCCAGTAATAGAGACTGGCAAGAGTTATGCCTTACACTGGGAAGTTGGAAGTAACCTGGAATGGCCAATTGGAAAGAAAGGCGAGCTTGAATTTAAAAAAAACAAAACCGCAGGTTTAGGTTAACACTGCAAATGATGCGAGACATGAAGAGTCTTAGAATGTTAAGAGAATAGCTATACAGCTCGTTCAACACCTTCAAATGCTTCATTAGGCGACAAAAACTTATTTAGTTGGTTTACAGATCCTCGCAACATGACAAATTTAGAAAAAGAAAAGATACTCTGAATTCCTCCCAAATAAAAATGTTGTAAAATTCTCCCACTCAAGTATTGCCAGATTTTTTTTCCAAAGAACTAAAAAAAAGAAAAGAAAAAAGGTCACAACTTCAGATTTTCTGTTTCACTTGTGCATGTTTTGCTTACCTGAACACGTTTCATTTACATAAAAGTTATTTGGGTATTTTTGACCTCCTGGTTCTTAAGACATTTTGCTAAAAAAATACCTAAACCATATAAATAATTTAGCCTGGCCTTATGAGAAATACAAATCTACACTAGTTTCTAAAAAAATCAACTTAAAAATCAAAGTTAAAAACACATTAAAACATAACATAAAACCACAATTCAGAAAATTAGGGTGTACAATTAACACAATAATACTCCTTGAAAGGAAACTGAGAATCCACAAAGTGAATTTGTAACAAAACAACAACAATCTAAAATAAATATATTCATTTCTCAAATACATCTTAGTCTGCTAAAAACAACTTGTGAATTAATTATGAATTGATACTCTGTATACATGTCTGCTCACACTTTAGACAGTGATTTCGTAAGAAAACAAGATTTTATGGATAACAATTTCAGGGTGGGCTGCATTAATATAATTTAATAATATGAATTTGCAAATATTCTGAATAATGTATCCCACATTTCACCTGATGAAGGAATAAGCATATACAGTCAGGCCTCGATAATCCGAACGCTTCCGTTTTTCATAGAAAAACGTTCGGATAGTGAAATGTTCGGACTACTGAGGACTACTATAGAGATTAGTTTGGTTGCATCATCCTACCGTTCGGAAACTGTGAGATTCGGATTATCGGTGGCCGGATTATCGCGGGTTGACTGTACTCTGTAACGCCATTTTCACCATAAAGAAGTTTCAGAGTTAAAAAATTAGCACTAGTCTGGTAGTCCATGTCTAGTGAAAAAGAAACTGGGCTAGTAGAGTTTAAAAACTGGTACTCCAATATTTGAGATGAAATTATCATGAAGATGTATTTGGCTGCTGGAATAAGTCTGGACTAGTACTATTAAAAAACGCAGTTAGTCCGAATGGCTACTGCATTTAAATGGTTAATTACGACCCGAGCTACTACCCAGTAAATCTTGTTTTCTTATGTATGTCACTTCTAAATGCCCTTCAAAGACTTGGATGATTTCGTATTGCACATAAATTATAATTACTGTTTAGAATCCAGACCAAAAAGTAAAAAACAAAACAAATAGTAAATGTGGCTACATCACAATGACATTTTGGCAAAAGAAGACTACTGTATACATTATCTAAATTCAAGTCTTCAAAAGAGGAAATGCAAATTGCAATATACTTCCGCTATTCCCGGGTTATTTTACTCCAAATTCCTTATAAAGTTGTAGATAGTTTAGGCCCAAATATAACAATGTTACATTTGTTCACCATCTACAAGGCACATATTTCTAAACTGTTTTTTTTTGTGTGAATTAGAATAAAAAGAGATAGGACATGGATCCAGCAATGTCACATGTTCGCTACACTTAAAACCCAAAAAACATTCATAGATTTCACAACATCAAAATTGTTGAAACAGCATGAAGTTGAATATGTATACATCCAATTATTCAGTAATTATTATACAAAATAAAAACAAATATTTCACAAACATGATTTTTCACATCTTCTCTTGTAAAAGATTTTGGGCTTCGAGAAGAAAATTTATATATTGTTACTTTCAAAGAACGAAAAAGCAGTGAAATATTTATACAGCAATATTAAACTTGTGTAATACTGCTGCACGTACCATCATCACACTTGGATGCAGTTGTGATGTCACTATCGTGTCTCAATCACAGATATCCTAATTTCATCACACTGTTGGCTATTATGTGGATGAGTAACAAAAAGAAAACTGAACTCTGTTCCATCTAATACCATTATTATTAAACTTGTGAATGATTTCATTAAAAATTTACTTTCACACATTGGATACTGTATCATTAAGTCATTTAATAAAAATGATATTACATGGAAGGTAATTTAGTATTCTCTATCAGGGATAGGAAGGACACCTTTGACAATGGGCCACTTTTTGAGCTTCTCGTCATTTTCAGAATTCCTAAATTACCCTTTGTAGCAATAGTCAAGTTTAAAATTTTGATGGCCATTTTCTCATCCAATGTGCATTAGTCCAATGGTACCTTCCTTTCCCACTCTTTATTCCATCCGCTAAACACAATTAAGTAATCCCCTTCATCTGCTGAATTAAATACAGGAATTACAGAAACTTTCTAAAGTCTCTTTGTGCTTAGATAGTTGTCAGCAAATGTCAAGGTATGGAACTATCTATCTAAGCACTGAGAGAATCTTTCAAATCTTGAACCAAGAACAATCAGGGGCTAATGGTCCACCAACCTGCAATAGTACTGAATTGGTAGGTAAAGTAATTCCACAATATATTAGTATGACATTACAATTTGATATAGTTTGTTCATTCAATGTATCACTTTTGTTTACTCCTTGGTGATACAATTATTACAGTTTTACCCGCCTCAATTTCAACTCTTCGTTTTGGTTTGGGTGATTTAGCTTGATTTGAACGATTTCCATAAGACATCTTGAAAGATTTCTTAATATCAGAAGCTTTCTTTAAGAGACGTAGCCCTTTGTCTGACGTTGGTTTATCTGGTGATTGGTTGAAGAGTTTACGAGTTCCGCTGTTTGATGACTTTCCTCTCTTAGGGCTTGAATTGAAGTTGAACACAATGTCTTTATCAACCATCACTTCATTGTCATCGAACTTGATGGGAGAAAATCTAGTCTTTCTACCAGAGTTTTTCATAGGTTCTGATTTCGAAGCTTTGTTTTTTCTTGGAGTGGAGTGAGACCCTACTTCCACTGGAACATTCAATCCTGCACAAGGTTCACCCTTTCTGGAATCTTTAACCTTCCTCTTTCTAGACGGTGAACGTTCTTTCCCTAACAAGAGCGGTGTGCTGCAAACATCAGCTTTCAACCTCTTCTCACAAGCAGATTTGAGGAATGAGTCACACGCGTCGCCCCAGGAAGAATTTGATGCTTTATCTGGAGACGGGAAGTAGTGGGTCACCAGTGAAGTCTCTGCCATGAGAGTTTTGTCGAGAGTTTCTACCTCGTCCTCCGATTCATCGATGATCCACTCCCTCATTGAGTCCTCACTCATGTCAACTTCGGACACCTCCTCATACGTCAGATCTGAAGGAAGGTTTGCGTCTGATTGCTCCTTATTGAAGCCAAGGAAAGGTTCCTGGTCATCCTCACTTTCCAACAGCTTCGACAAACTCCGTTCACTCAGAATCAGCCAACTGCGGTTCAGCTTTACCTTCTTCGATGGTTTTGTGTCGGAATTACATCGCCGCCATCTTTTCTTTGTCTTTTTTGATTGCGCATTTTCCTCTCCTGGTTTTAATTCAACCTTTGGAGCCTTTCTTGGAGATCTCCGCACCTCGGCAATTGACTCATCTTGTCTAGATTTAGATGGGAAATGATGGATGTTGGCAGTGACGTTTCTAGATTTAGATGGGGAACGATGGATGTTGGCAGTGACATTTCTAGATTTAGATGGGGAACAATGGATGTTGGTAGTGACGCTTCTAGATTTAGATGGGGAACAATGGATGTTGGTAGTGACGCTTCTAGATTTAGATGGGGAACAATGGGTGTTGGCAGTGACATTTCTAGATTTAGATGGGGAACAATGGATGTTGGTAGTGACGCTTCTAGATTTAGATGGGGAACGATGGGTGTTGGTATTGACTGTCTTGGATTTTGATGGTGAACGATGCATTTTAGCGTTGGAGGAGACAGTTTTAGATTCAGATGGAGAATGGTTTTTGTCTGTGTTTGCACTCTGTTCATTTGCCAAGAGTTTTCTTCTATCTTTCCTGCCTGCAGACCTAGATCGAGACCGTCTAGGGACAATGTGATCGTCATTGTGAGAATCAAGTCGATGTTTCGTACTTCTTGTAGGAGACATGTCGACCTGTTTATCAACATCAGTTGGCATATCCTGTAGTTTGCTCTCAAAATCATTTTCACAAAGTGTTTTATCTAAAATGTCCGGAGACTCAGTTTCATATTCTAGTTCAATGTTTCTTTGAGATCTAAGAGGTCTTCGTGGTGTGAGGCTATAGCCGCTCTTTGGAGTATCTACATCTGATGTTTCCTCCTTTATTTTAGATTGAGTCGGCGTCTTTTCTTGACTTCTATCTCTTCTAGATTTTCTCTTGAAGATTGGAGACAGAGCACTATCAAGAACTGGCATTGCAGCAGCAAGATCAGCTTTATCTGTCACAACTTTGGGTTTCTTCTTTTTGAATGTGGGAGAGCTAGAATCAGACAAGTTGATTTGACTTACAGGAGACGGCTTCTGAGGAGTGAGGGATGGAAGAGACAAATCACTACACAAAGATTCGTCCAACTTCAGCTTTTCAAGTTTGCGTCCCTTTACATTCTTAGGCCTGGATGCATGTGATATCTTCCATTTCTTTCTCTTCTCTTTCTTGGGTTTCGAATTAGATTCTTCATCTACTGTCCCTACCACTTCAACACTTGCCTGAGAATCTAGATTTGTGGAACGTTTCAAGGGAGATAATTGGCTTCCAGAATTAAAAAGTTTATCCGCGATCTCAAACTTGGTCTGAGAAATATTTTTTTCTGAACACTGGCTTGCAGTCTCATCACTTTTCCTATGTCGTGATCTTGATCTGTGCTTTCTCTTAGACAGTTGTTCTGCTTCAGCAGTATTACAAGGAGTTTTAATGTGATCACCAGCATCGTCTTTTGTATCTTGATTATTGTCTTTTGTTTCTTGCTTTTTGTCTTTTGTATCTTTCCTTTTGTCTTTTGTATCTTGTTTTCTGTCATTTTTATCTTGCATATTGTCTATAGAAATTTGCTTTTTGTCTATAGAAATTTGCTTTTTGTCTTTTGTATCTTGCTTCTTGTCTTTTGTATCTTGCTTCTTGTCTTTTGTATCTTGTGTTTTGTCTTTTGTATCTTTCATTTTATCTTTAGTATCTTGCGTTTTATCTTTTGTATCTTGCTTCTTGTCTTTTGTATTTGAAGATTCAGATTGTGTCGTTTCACTTTCTTCAGATTTAAGTTTCAAGGACAAATCCTCTTCCTGATCAATCAATTGAGTGCCTGTAGTACACAAACGCTTGCTCTTTCTCGGACTAAGGTTATCATCGCAGAGTTTAATGTTCGTTCTTGATTTTCTGCTCGGACTCTGAGACAAAGACGCAAGATCAGCACTTTGGACACTGGGGCCCGAATCCGGTTCATTCAGTAAACGGATGATGCAGGTAGATGCAAGTTTATTGTCACTATCTATTTTACTGTCTGTATGCATGTCAGCTTCAACACATAAACTATTTGAACGTCTGTGTTTTCTTTTCTGATCGGGTGATTCCTGAGACGAGTTAGACTTTCTTTTCCTAATTCCTTTATCTAAGACACCATTATTATTGGTGATAGAACAACTTGAGCTTGCTCTTGATGAATGTTTGTTTAGGAATTCCCGCAAAGGTTGCAGACTTGCAATAGGTGAATCCCGAATTACAAGAGTTTTTTCAGAAGTCACATTATTTGAGTTTGGTCGTCGAGGTGATCCATAAACACCACGAGATCCGGACCTGCGGATAACGACTGCAGAAGTAGAACTGGATTCTACCCCAGAAGGTACACTGTTAGACCTTTGTTTGGATGGAGAACTGTAAGCTTGTTCACAATTCTCTCTGAATGCTGTCTGTTCAAACTGTATGGAGAGTCTGCCTGGCTGGTCGTGTTTGTATCCCTTGTGCTTCCTGCTGACCTTGCGACCAACTCTCAACTGTTCTGGAGCGAGCTCTGGGGATGGTTTAATGTCCTCAATCAGCTCAACATCTTCTTCACAGTCTTGTTGGCTGCAACAAATTGAAATCTTGTTAGAGTATTCTAACAATTAGTTCACTGAAATATGGTCAATAACGAATAAATAGGAAATAATAGCTAGTTGATGTGTAAAACTACAACAAAATCTTTTTTAAATTTGTTGGAAAATTAAATTAGATATTTACCACCCCATATCAGTTACATATAAAGAAAGACACACTTTTACATCAATTCTTGACACAAAAGTCTTCAGTGTCACTTATGAAACATGGAGACATTGTTAAAGACTTCACCCTCGACACAAAGTGATATTGCTCCAAATCTTAACCCTGATACAATTACCTTTGTACAGTGTTTATCCTACCTGTTTGGTTTCCTAGCGGCTTTCTGCACACAATGAGTAAGGAGAATCTTCTGTAGGAAACGTACAGTATTCGGTCCTTTGTTGATCAGTCGGTCCAATGCATCAAAGTTCTTCTTATTGCGGACGAAGTTCTTATGCTGCTCACCTCTCAAGTGCTGAAATGAAGCATTTTAATTTAGATTTTCTCAAGCTGGGTGATAAGCAGAAAAGCTTTATTCAAGTATATAATATTTGGCAAATCGATAATCAGGCAGAGAAGTAATTTCACCTGCCTAAGGCTGCATAAAAAAGTGACATGTTTCTTGGGCACATTTTTATCAAAAGTGACGAGGGAGAAGTACATTTAAATTTCTTCCCATCAAAATATACCTTACAGTTATAGAAATATACCAAATGGAAGCACATCCAGACACACATATATGGTGGTCAAATGGATCTATAGGTTTAGTAAAAATTATACAACTAATTCATAACAAAAATTTAAACTGACAATAAAAAGTTGCCACAGGGACAAATAAAACTGATGTGTCGATGTGCAAGTTGAATTTCATTTTTTAAAAATTAACCACAGCTGAATGTAAAGTATTCGTAACAAGAAAACTTCAATGACTATCTCACTTCACAATCATATTTAATGGAATTTCCCAAATCAGGAGGAGTTTGTTTCAGCAGCTCAAGGTTAGAGAGGGAAAACTATTTAGTCACCTTATCCACGTCATCATACTTTTCCTTACAGCATTCACAATATCCTTTCCGTTTCGCTTCTCTCTTTCTGCGATCCTTCTCACGCTTGATCTCGCCAGCAGTTACAATAGGGACACCAAAGAGTTTACAGTTACTGTTTTCTTCAACTTTTGTAGTTTTACTGAAAGAAAATATATTGATTTGATTTTATGAATATTCAAAGAAACAGTTTTGTTTAGAAACATGTTTTTGTGTCATTTGTCCATCTTTTTTTGGACATAGACTAATATTCTAGCCTTCAATATCTTGATAAGAAGATTACAGAAAACCGAGTGATTTATTAATTTAATCAATAAAGTGCTAATGCAATAATATTCTGGGTCTGCATATCATTAGCCAAGTCTGAACAATTCTGGCTTTCAAAGAGACCCAAAAGTTGATATTCTCAGTTGATATATCGCGGCTGTTAGTATTACGGCAGGGAGAAAGCCCGCAACGCCATGTGGCAATGCATTGCTGTGAAACCTGCGAGCAACGGCTGGAACTAGCGAACCATACTACTACTACTACTACTACTCTGAAATTCAGTGTAGCATAGCACCCAAACCTTACTGCATGTAGAACAGTTCTCTACTGCAGACAAAGTTGCCATGCCCCTTGCGGGAATCGAACCCCGGACCTCTTGATCCGAAGCCGAACGCGCTAACCTAAAGAGTTGAAGGGGTGCAACCTAACCAATCCATCATAACTCCATTCATTCAGAAGTTGCAAAATAAATACCTGTAATTTACCCAAAGTATTTCACAATATTTCAGCACCTTAAGAGTTAAAGACTACCTTTGAGATTTGGTTGGTTGGGGGGTCCCTGACAGCTCATCCCTCTGTGCCTGTGGGGTGGCGGGGGAGAGGATGTTAACTCCCCCCACACCTCCCTCCTCCCTGTCCCCTCGCTCCGAGTTCTGGGGACGACCCAGAGCGCGCCCGTCAAACGGACAGGTGCCAGCAAGAGTTTCCACATTACACCGCGGCCAGGTCTCTAGCTGACTCATGATAGGTCTGTAGTGGCAGTTGTTGGCTTCAAACTTCACAAAAGGGGTTTTCAGTCTTTGAACTGTGAGAGATAATTTAAATGATCTTACCTAATGATGGCTGTCTAAGGCTAGAGAATTATAGTTTAGTGTCGCTTGGACAATATTTCAAGTATAAGTGGCATTTAGTATCTCAATTTTGATTAAATTTATCAGATATTGGACCTGTGTAAATATTATCTGGAGGAATTTGATTGAAATATGGTATCTAACAAACTAACCTCCAAGTAAGCAGTTAAATGGAAGGGTAATTTACAAAACATCATCTCGATCTGCATTTAACATGAAATGGTACTTTAATCCGTTTGAAAATTATGACATCAACTGAATGATCAAATGACAATGTCAAATATCGAATGCCTATCACTGATACTATGGCCATGGGTAAGTGTTTCAGAAAATGCATCCTACCCAAGGTCGAGGTCAATGTGACATGGGAAACATAACATTTTAAAAGGCCTATGGTGACAAATTAAAAGTTCTTGTGAAGCTTAAGGTTTCAAACATTTTTGTCAAGGTAACTTAGGTTAGAAGGTAAAAAAATATGACTTCATTTCAATGGTCTTATATCAAATATCAAGTTTCACAGACATATCACTGATCGGATGGACAGACGGACTGCATCACGACATAAACCGTGAGTTAAAAGCAAATACTGCTTACCTTTCATACCAGGTTTCTTCTTGTGTGTCTGTAACAAACAATAAGTAATACATACCAATAGGTTACATAATTCCTCATTTCAAAAGTCAACATCTGCTGCTCAAAACAATCTTTTATATTTACACAATATCAAGTTCCTGCAAAGCTTACCACGGAACCCTTGAAATGTTTACAAGTAATACATACATGTTTACTGGAGGTAGATGAGACAGTTGGTTTAATCTTCATCATTTCCTTGTCGATCCACTTGACAGCAGCTAGAACACAATACAAAACATTGATTTGTTCAGCATTACCAAGTGGAGATGGATATTTCCTTACATCAACACTTTTGATTTGTCAACATTTAAAGATTTGAAAAACAATGAAAATGAAATCAATTATCAAATACATTTTCCTAATTAATCAACATCCAACATATTGTTTAAAGTGATTAAATTGGCACATCTCTTTTGCTTATGTTAGTTCAGATGTTTGTTGCAAAACAGGTTATTTACTTAATATCTAAAAAGAGGATGAGATGAAATGAACTCGTACCTTCTTTATCTGAAATTTTATTTGTTTGAATTTTTTAGTTCGAAATGTGAAGTTATGATTAGATTGCTAAAATTACCTTCATCAATCAATATAAGCAGAGAACTGCAAGCTAGCTAATCTTCAATACCATTTTGAAGAAAATGTGAAGGATAATGGTTATATTTTGTAAAGATACAGAATTTTCAAGCAGATCTTGAATTTTGCCGAGGAGCATGTGTTACAATTCGCGATAATCCCCCACATGATTTTTATAAGGGACTTTTTAAAATCATTTTTAGAGTTAATCGCGCAATCACGCATCCCAGACTGGACACTGAATTCGTAGCAACTTTAAAGGATAGATGAAATGCATTTTTCTCAAGAATGACAGATGATTACCTCTACGTATATTGTATATCGGAATCAATTGAGCATAAAATCGAGACAATATACACTTGCAATTGATAATTAAGACGATTTTAATTCACCCATTTTAACACTATCGCAATTTGTTCGGCGAACCCTTTTGAAAATGCTCACTGAGGCGTGACTGTGATAAGCGATAGACGGGGCGGCTAGATAGCTTCTCCACCGATGTCTCGTTAATTAATTAATGATAATTATCACTGCCGCTAAATGAATTTATGAGGTGTATTACATCGCCAAAAAGACATGTTTATGTAATAATTGTGTAATTGTCATCTGCGGAATTACCTAGTTGGATATCTAAACATTCGATATATGGGAAATTTAAGTTGGTTTATTGAAGATATCTTTGTGAAATTAACAATCAAAATGTTGCGAAATTACGTTGAATTGTGACTATCGCTGAAAATCAAATTCCTCCACATACGTCACAGAAGTCATCCCTTCACGGGTCACACCCCCGCAGACTTTCATTCTGGTCGCCGGGGCTAAATCAGGCGGTTTTTTAAAAAGCCGTATATAAGTAATTTATGGACCGATTTCAGAAATTTAAAATCGAGCAAAAAATATAAAAATACAATGAGATGAAATGAACTCGTACCTTCTTTATCTGAAATTGTATTTGTTTGAATGTTTGAGTCCGAAATGTGAAATTTAAACAGTCCTCAAATGAGCATACAGGCTCATTGCTCATGGTACATACCATCCAAAGCTACAATCTTGATATTCATCTTCAACGCAGTGTCTATGACATTGGTATGCTGAAAACAAATTGTGATGATTTTGAATATAACGGACAAACTTAAGTGAACATGTTAGCCCTAGAAGAAATTAACTTCAGATCAGTTAACATTTAATGACTTGGAATAACAGTCAATTTCACTATTATGAAATTGGGTTTCTGATTCAATGATCTCTTAAATATGTGGCTGCAATAGTTGTTCATACCACCCTTGGTGTACATTTACAAATGTTACGCATTCACAGAATAACATACGGAAACTAAGGCAGTCATAACAAATAACAAGTGTTTGCCACTAACATGGCAATGTCCCCTGCTTCTGACATTGAGTTTAGTAAGACACATCATTTGGTCAAAAGGACTACTTCATATATTGCATTACAGATAAAAAGTGTCATGATGATCAGCAAATTTGAAGACTTTGGGTGTTCATGAGATATTGCATTAACAAGAGTTCGAAACGTGGTCAAAGTGTCATAGTCACATTGACAATAAGGTCACCAAAATTGACTGGTGTCTGCGTCATCCCCCAATGTAGACCGACACCAAATTGAAGACTTTGGGTCCATCTGGTCGTGATATATCGTGTTAACAAGAGTTCGAAAAGTGGTCAAAGTGTTGTGGTGACCTTGAAATTAAGGTAAAGGTCACCAAAACGACTGATGTCTGTGTAATCGGCCAATATAGGCTGTCAGAAAATATTAAGACATGACCAACTGGTCATGAGATATCGCATAACAAGAGATAATAAAGTGGTCGAAGTGTTGTGGGAACATAAGGTCAAGGTCACCAAAATTGACTGGTGTCTGAGTCTTCCCACAATATAGGTCGACATTAAATTTGAAGACTTTGGAGGAAACACTTCATGAGATATCACGTTAACAAGAAATATGACGTACGTACGTACATACGGCGATGAATACATACAATACACAATTAAGTAATTCTAGTCACAACGTACTGAGGCCCAAAGTTGAGTTATTTGTTTTACTAGTTGAGTAAATTGTAAAATATAGTTACTGAGCTATTTTGCAGTTAACTCGAAAGAAATATTCTTGCCAAATGTAAAAGTAACTATTGATAAAGATTTGGAATGAATTCTCAAATTTCACTACGATAAGAAACTACTTCACCCAACATGTCCTACTATTTCAGTGAGTAAGTTATTGTTTAATGCCACTTCGGTTGTATCTCAGTCATTAGCGGCGACCCAATATTTCAGGAACCTGCACTATCTTTAAGAAGATTTATTACGTTAAAGAAAACAGCTGTGTACATGTTTGAATCACTCACAGTGCCCTTGTGCCTTGCAATCTGCAGCATGGCCTTGCCTCGCGTCACCTGTGAAAAGCAGGAAGTTTAGTGAGATATTCAGTATTATTGTCAGTCAGAATCAAGTGGAGGCTTTTGCTTAAATAATGCAGGGGGGGGGGGGGGGGGGGGTAGAAGTGTCTGTTCCTTGATGTCGAATGTCGCAGAGTGTTGTAAGTGGCGATAGGAAATGAACTTGGATGGTTTAACCAAATCATGTACATTTATTTTAGAACTCTGGATTCAGAAGTATATCATTTATTTATATTTTTTGAGAGCACAATTACCTTCAAAAGTCATGAAAATTACCGTTTCTTTCTTGTTCTCTGGGGGTCCTGGTGAAGGTGACTGTCCGAGGTTGAAGGGACTTGGCGTCGACTGTTGGACAGGGCTATCAGCTGTCCCTGCCCCCTTTTCTGATCGACGTGGCTTCGTGGTCGGTGCATTGCTGGATATCACGTAGTTCACTTCCTTGATGAGAAACTTCTCTACAAGCTGCAGTCAAACAACAACTCAGTAGTTCAAAAGTCATCCTCAGTATTGTGACATCAATTACCATTATGGTGTTCAAAGGGAACCTGTCGAGTGATTTTCAGCGGCAAACTTTACTTACCTACTCAGATTGATTTTTAAATTTTTTTTTTAAAATTTTGAGTTTTCTTCTTCCCCTTATATATAATGTCAACATATGATGCCAATCTTGTTTTTCTTGGCAGGGTTCGAAATAGGCACTACTCCAGTAGCCCATGGCTAGTAGAGTGTAAAAACTGGTAGTCCGAAGGACTAGTTAGAATTTGAGGTGAAATGATAATGGAGAAGTATTTGGCTAGCTGGAATAAGCCTGGACTAGTACTTTTAGAAATGCACTAGTCAGAGTAGCTACTGCATTGAAAAGGTTAATTTCAACCCTGCTTGGTATAATTATTAAAAAAAATTCTATGACCTGGTCGAGTTCTAGGAATGTGATTGTGAAGGTAATTTGCAAAACATGTTTGTCACCTTACCACAGAAGCTTTCTCTTAAGAGATCATGGTTTCCGAGATGCAGAATTAACCAAATTAAAGAGGCTTAACATTAGCTTGCCTGACAATTGCCCAAGTATGCCTGGGTACAAACAAACTCTGGCACTTATAAAACAAAACTGTGTTCAATACTTACACCTCCCAACTGTTGAATCTTTCCTTCTAGTGTTCTTGTTTGTCGGATATCCTTCACATCTAGATAAATTATCTTTCCAGAGAGTGGCAGTTGTTTAGAGAACTCAAGTTTACGTCTCCCTTTGTTGGAAGTTTGACTGAGGTTTGCTGAAAATGTAAATAAAAATAAATCAGTATTTAAATTTTTTACAGGATAAAATGTTCATGAATTTGACAAATTGGAAAACACAAAATTCTTATATCGTACATTATAGTTTACATTTCAAAATAATTCAATTAAAATGTTGATGTTATACAATACATATAAGTTATGGAATTCTGAAAGAATGCAAAATGGACAATGGAGCATTGAGTCTGAGAAGGATATTATGTAGAGGGTAATGTCCTCGTAACTCTCCATTCCTTAAAAATAATGGAGCCGAGGCCCATTATTTTTAAGGAATGGAGAGTTACGAGGATATTACCCTACTTAAATTACACTCAAAGCATTGCTCTTTTATCAAAATTGCTTTAAATAGTTAAAGAAATTAAATTTCTACTTAAAAAATATGATGTGATGTGCAACTCTCCATTACTGGAAAATAATGGAGTGAAAGAACAATAGGATGACATCACAAGTGTAATTTAATAGGGGTGAAACATTCTACAACTAAAGGATTGCAGTATATGGTTTCGGTTCGCTGCACTGTGCATCAAAAGCGTATTTTCAATTTGAAATGAATACCAGCATATTTAGTGTTATTAATTTCATAAAAGTTTATTCACATTTGCATTTTAGCCATGGACTCTGTAGCGCAATATGGTTTATATTGTTTCTTGTTGAAAACTGAAACAGTTGTTCCCTAGGCCTGATGAGCTAAAAGAAAGTTATTTAATATTTATTATTATTTATAAAAGTGGTTTAAACATAGTTTTCTTTCAATGAAATTGAACTTGGGATTGGCAAATAAGCATACACTGCTTATGTGAATGCTGCTCCCGAAATTTATTAAAGTGATGGGCGGATGCCTTAGAAAAATCTCTCTTTCTTTTAATTAGCCTAATGAACCAAGGATTCTGTATATACCGTACCGTAGCTGAAGTGTTCCGTTTCACCCCTAGATATTAGATCTTAAAACCAAAAGCCAGCTTCAATAAGTGATACAAACATGGTGCATGCCGGCTTTAGTTGAGACGTATTGGCGCAAGAGACCGGTAACGCTATGCAGTCTGAGTGTATGATAAAAGCTGCAATCTGGTTTGACAGGCAAATATTTTTAGATTTTGCAATGAAATTTAACAAAATCGTAATTTTCAGCCCGGCATCTTATTTCATACGGGATACGGACGAAACGGCGACACGTCGAAACGGCGACAAAAGTTTAGTTGAAATGGCGACAAATTGGACGGAACGGCAACAGAAAAGGGTTGGACTAAACGGCGACACCAAATATTTTTGGAGACAACGAGCAATGCAATGTGTTATGAATAATGCATTCTTATTTATAAATTTGTGGCTCCTATTTTATTTTCGCATTGTTCTGTCTTTCTTTATAAGGTTTGTGTATAGATAATATAAGAAGATACTTCATTTGACCGGTTTGTTTGGTGTTGGTTCTTTTTATACGAGTTATTTATAAATGCGTCGTTTTTTATTTGTTACAGCACTAAAAGAAATATTAACACTATGTGTATGAATTTCACACCTTTAACTATCTAAACATCTCAGACATGAAAGATTTACCAATCAAACTTATACAAACTATTTTATTAAAAACTATTGTCGCCGTTTAGTCCAAATGTGTAGCTGTTTAGTCAAGCGATTTTGGTCTAAAATTAGTAAGAAATGTGTTTCGCTGTTCTGTCCAGAAGTTTTTTTTCATCTGTCGCCGTTCCGTCCATAACCCATTTCATAAACATATAGACTCTACACTAATTTCTATTAGAAACTGAATAAACAATTTATTTACTCACTCTTGACTTTTTCAACATATTTCTGCTTCATTGTCTCCAAAAAGAACTTGTGTTAAGTGCTGATAATAGAACAAATTGCCATGTTGTTTTGAAAAGGCATCGTCCTCAAATGACCTAGATTCAGGTTACATCTTCTTAGTCAAGTTTCTGCTCGTACACTTCATCTAACTTACAACAAGGATAACCTCCACATCATTAATGCATCCTGCTTGTATTTCTGACATCTGCAGACTTGTCAATATTCAATGATCCCTTTTATTGAAGCGTTTTATAATGAGAAATTATCTAAACACTTGTCAACAAATCTTGCTGGATCATTGTTGTCCAAATATTAAGTAAGCAATAAACGCCTCAAATCGATCAAATGAAGGGTACCAAATGAAAATTACTATCAATGATATTATTTTGAGGAGAATATAAAAATAAAAGTTATTCTATCAAACTTGATGTGACTTCTGCATTTTCGTGTTCCCGCTTTCCAGCTGCAACTTCCGCAGCCAAAAATTTGCTTGATACGATTGGACGATATTGCGATAAACATGAAAAGTAAACTCATTAAACGGAAAATCATAACTCCACAAATAATTCTGAGTTTCAGGTTGGTGTTGATAATTCCATTACATCACTTTGGAAATGCAATTCTAGAGAATAATTCCAACTGAAATGTTATCAGCCTGAGGAACTGCGTAATTTAAACAATTAAAAGTGACCGATCGACTTAATATATGATCTCTATTATTTTTACAAAATTTTGATGAAACTACGAACATTTAAAACAAATTCGCAATCAATCAAGTGTGAATTTAGTGTTAATTATTTATCATGACTATAAACCAAATAGTGATTTATGATTATATATGTGTGAGTTACCTAGTTTTTACGATTTCTCCACTTTCGTTAAATCCACATTTTGTTTCAGTCCTAATTTTTGAAACAATCTATTGTCTTGACTTCCGGTTACAAAATGGCTGCGCCCATGCACAGCGTGTTTGTTGGTGCTGAAACTGGATTATTGAAAGGCGTCACACTATCTAAGTCACAATATCTAAATCTAAATAGCATAGAGTCTGTTAACAAGGAAAAGGAATTATGTGTTATGTGTTGGGGCGATGAAAACGAGACGGAACTTTGCGTTGGTTTGAAGAACAGGAAGGTGCTCGTTTATGATGTGGCAAACAAATCCCTTAAGAGTGAAGTTCACTCTTTCGACAGCGGAAGTGGAAGACTAAGAGGCCTTGCTAAAGTTGGCCAGAAATACCTAACAGCTGTTGAATCTGGTTTGGTAAAATTATGGGATGATGATCTTGATGAATGTATCGAGATAAATGCAGGAAACAATCTGCATACGATGGTACAAAATCCCCAAAATCCAAATATCATTGCAACAGGAGGAAAAGAAAATGATTTGAAATTATGGAATCTTGAAAGTCCCACTGATGCAACCTTTAAGGCTAAGAATGTGAAGAATGATTGGCTGAATCTTCGCGTTCCAGTGTGGGTCACGGGTGTTCAGTTTCTTCCCGACAGTGATAAGGTTGTGACGTGTACTGGCCATCATCAAGTCAGAGTTTATGATCCAACATGTCAGCGACGACCTGTCATTGATGTGACATTTGATGAATTTCCACTTGCTGCAATGTCCTTACGACAGGATACCCCAAACCAGGTTGTCATTGGCAACACTCAAGGAAATATGGCACTACTTGATTTGAGAAATGGGAAACTTCTGCATGTATTTAAAGGTTTTGCAGGTGGCATTCGAGACATTAAATGTCATCAATCAAAACCACTTGTGGCTTCATGTGGTTTAGACAGACATTTGAGGGTCCATAACATTGACTCAAAGGAAATGGTACACAAGGTGTATTTGAAGTCAAGATTGAACTGTTTGTTGTTTTCATCAAAGGATGAAAATAATGTGGAAGAGCAAAAGAAAAAGGAAACAGAGTCTACAACAATAGGAAGTGAATCTGGTATAGAATCGGCTGATGATGATGAAATTTGGGAAAATCTTGAAGTTGTCCAAACAAGAACAGTTCAGAAAACAAAGCAAGCAATGGAGGAAAGTCACAAAACTTCAAAAGCGAAGAGAAAAATGAAAGAAAAATCTTTAGATGCAGTGCCTGGGAAGAAGAAACTGAAAAAGAAATAAATACACATGGAACAATTTCATAACATTGCTCAACAATGTTTATCTTCATGTTTTACAAATTAGAATTATGTGAAATCAAATGTCATGATTGTATAATAATGATATATTTGTATTAACAGATATCTTGAAAAGTGACATTGATAAAGCTATTGTCATGCACTCCATCATGGTGGTTTTGTGTTGACAGGATCAATAAATACTTTCATGTACCTTGACTTTTGTAAATTGTTTTCAGAGTACTAGAAAACTGACCTTTACTTGAAATGAAAGGAGGAAATTGATTTTCAGTGTAACAAATAGACATACACAACTATCCACAGATAAAGTTATGAATTGAAAGGAGTTGTCAATTACCTCATCCTGCCCCATCAGGGTATTTTAGTCTGCAAGACTACTGATATACTGAGTGTGTAAGGCGGGGAAGGCTTGTTGAGCTTACCAGCTGTGCATCCCTATTTTAAAGCATGTACTGTATTTCCTCTAATATGGGCCCGGGCCCTTTTTAACATGTAAAGGCTCTTCCCCCACCCCCCCACCCCCCCGAGGCGCTTATTTGAGGCCCGGCCCTTATTTCATTATTAGATTTTACCAATGCACGTGATAACTGATGAAAATGTCTTAGACACAAACTCCTCGCCTTTTGACATAAACCTAATTTAGAATGGTAGTTTAGCCCTCTCAGTACCTGGGAACATATATGTGGAATATTATCTAGTAGGAAGTAATTAATAATGCGATACAAACCGGACCCCTATAAGAGACCCGGCCCTTATTGGAGGCCCGGCTCTTATCACCTTTAGGTACCTTTACCCCCCGGCTGCTATTAGAGGCCCGCCCCTATTAGAGGAATACGGTACATATTATCAGGCAATGATCGCTCGGCAAATTCATTTTTTCACTTTTAATTAGAATTAAAAATTCACAATTTCGCCGGTATTGAGTTACTTGGCAAACAAAAGTTTTCAATATATACTAGCAAACTAATTTGGGTGAAATAATGAAGTTTCACAGGTAAATGTTAGTGATGTACTTGTTTTTTGGATTGTTCTAACCGCTAGGCATCTTAGAATTTCAAATCGCAGCTAATTCCTATTGAAAAGTTAAGTAGTTATTATGATTATAAATATTCATAGCTTAAAACTCTTTTTGGGATTCAATTTCACTCCATGGAACCCTGTACTGATAGTGATTTTGTACAGTGAGAGATGCAGTGAAAGTGAACAGAGATTACGGATGTTATTGTATCAGTTGATAAAAATATCTAAATGTATCGACACAAACAATCATTACTCCAATATAAGCATAGTTCGTACACGTGGAGGCATCAGTGTATCCCCATATTTAGCAGTCCCGACTTAGCCGGTGCGTTTTGTATTGGTTATAACTTTTTTCCTAGAAGGTTTTGAGAACTCATTTACATAACTTCTTACTTATACCCCTGGGGAATTTTTTTGACATGTTCACATTCAAGGTCAAAGGTCAAGGTCATGAGTTCTGAAATCACTAAAAAAATCCTTGTAAACATGATAACTTGAAAAATATTTGTGCTATCAGGCTCTTATTTGGTGTATATCAACTATGGAGAAAGGCCAAGATTTGAAAAGGTTTTCGCTAACATCCGTCAAAGGTATAGGTCACAGCGAGGGCACGACTTAAGCATGCTTTTGCGAATATGTCTTATTTCAACTAATAAAGAAAAGTGATCACTAATTGTGTGACCTTGAAGGTCAAAGTTCAAGGTCATGAGATATTGGTTAAGGCCACGTTAATCCTTTGATCCAATTTTGAAATCAGAAATAGGTTTTAAGAACAAACTTGTGAAAAGTGACCCCAGTGATGATTCAACTTGTTAGTAATAACTGGAATAATGAAAATTTTTTTTTAAAACAAATCCCATTTTATTGATGCTGACGAGAAGGCAAAACAGGGAAAGGCGAGACCCTAAGTTTCGGGGCTGCTCTGCTTTTGCGGTGTCCCGCAAACGCTCATCTAGTTTTTCTAATGTAGTTAAGTTAAAAATTGAGAAGTTATCAGCAAGTTAATATGGTAATAATCTGTTAAACAGAGAAATGTATCTAGTATGTATATAATATTCAAAACATATTCTTTGAAACTTTGTGCGTACGCTTCATGCAGTCGCTTCAAGACAATTAAAGCACCCGTAAAATCTCTTTGTGTTGCCAGAACCCGCTGACAATAGCTTCAGAATGACGAATCTGAAACAACTCAAAATGGAATCGATTAACCGGATGTATGGAATAAGCCTCAGTTATTTTGTGGAAACGAAATTTGTAAGAATACTTCAGTCCATGGATTTTGTCGTTTAATGTTCAAGCTAAAAATCACAATTATTTCATATGCTTTAACCTCGTATTCCGACATGAGCTTTCACGGAGGACGTTGCAGCACACCTTACTATCGTGCTACTTATAACATGCTGAACTACATCATACTGTGTATCAAATAGACTGTCTTACATTACTAGCATGAATACACAAATGATACTTTCTTCTCGAAGTTCATTCCATAAACAAATATCCGTGACATATCCTTGGGTATACCTACAGTCAGGTTTGTTAAAACGAGGACGTTACATTCACAGGGGCGTGTATCGCTTAGAAACAGCGTTAGAAAGACATATACCCTACCCTATTACTATCCTTTTACATAGTAATAGGGTAGGGTCTATATAGGTAAATGTCTTTCAAACGATGTTTCTAAGCGATACACACCCCTGTGGTTACATTCAATTCAAGAGACACCGTTCTAACGGAGGTTTTAAACTGGTCACATCTTCTCAAAATATTTTCAGTGGAAGCGCCCCTTTAAAGTGCCTATTATGTTCACTTTGTCTCTGAATACTCCTGCTGAGTCATTGAATTATATACTCACTACAGCTATACAATTAATAACATGTAAATATTGCAACAACTGCAAATACGAATGAACGACATCTATACATGTATATTACATTTTGTGCTGTTAAAAATAAAAGTTACAATTTCGACATGCATTAAACCTACATATTTTCGGTATTGCTAAACCATACACGATTTCTGAGTTGTTTTCAGATTTGGACAACATGCTTGTTATCAACGTTGAGGACATATTTCAATTTCGTTTACTGCTATTTAAGGATGTCCGCTCCTTCCTGTTGAACTTCAAAAATGAAATATGATTAAATAAATATTTTTTGTCATTTTTATTTACTTCATGATATTCCACATCACCTACATACTTTTAAAAAGCAAATGAAATAAACAGAATATGACTTTAGAACCTCTAAAAAGTGCTTAAACAGCATAAATGACCTAAATTTGACTAAAAAGGGAGGTTTTGAGGTACATTTTGTGTCAAAGCTTAAAAAAACCCACACTACCATAGATATTTTTTCATCGATTTCGGAAGGGGAACAAGAACTTTGTAACATATCAAAAAAGGAAAAAAAGTTCAATACTAGAAATGTAGTATTTTAAAGTTTTTAGCAGTTTTTTTCTCATTTTCCCATAGACTCCCATGTTAAAATTGTACTTCACCCCACTATCTTACAGGCGTCATATCTCGAAAAAAACCCACACTACCCCCAATTTTTTAATGCTGATTTTTCAATCATATACTTTGATCTTTTTAAAAATATAAGTTAGAAAAAAAGTTTAATTCTATAAATTTGAGGAGCGAACATCCTTAACCAACAAATGGACTCGAATCCAATTTGAATATATTTCATTTGCTTCCTATTATAAACATGTTGACACTGGCAGGGGAAAATATTCAATATTGACACACGTTTAAGAATTCTTAGCACCAAGTTTAATGGTTATTGTCATTCTACTTTGCAGACTTGGATCAATCGTTAAGGAAAACAAACATGGGTGTTTATAACACAAACACACTATTTAGAAATATCCTCAGTAAGCACGTCCCTTAATAAACTGGTGATACAATACTGTCATACCGCCCTTAAAACAAGCAAAGGATCTGCATATGCATATGTTATAGATACACGTTATAGTTGTTATTAATCAGAGTAATTGAATAACCTAATGCAATCGTATCAACTTGTAGTTTTAGATTATGAGAGCACATAATTTTCACAAACGGTTCCCGGTATATTATTACAATATCTAACATGTGAGATACATATTTGTGGTATTACATAATGCAGGTAATGCATAAGCGGTGTTCTATGTTTTGTATCCGCACATGTGCAGACATCACTTTTTGCCTGTAAACCATTGATTCAGCGAGTTTTATTTTGTATTCTGTGACGCTAAAACAATTGAAAATGACATCACCGACGTGGACCGTCCTGATTTCTTATTTACATTTATTTGCATGATTCGTCTACCAAAACCTATTGAACTAGAATTGGTAATGAAGAAATTACACTCAAAAGTGTTCAGAAATAATTTGATGAAAACACTGTCGCTCTAGCTCGGGTGTTATAAAAAAAAACCATTTCACTCGTTTCGAAAAATCGGATGAAACACGTCCGGAGAAAGTGATGTTTTTATTTGAGTGACAATAAAATGGTACGCAATTCTTATATTTTCATTTTCAACAGTCACTGTCTTAAACCCCATCGGATATTTCGTTAACTGGTATTAAGAATTATCCGAGTTTTTTCAAATATATTGACCTATAGACATTTGTTTGAAACCAAACCCATACTTTGAAAAGTGAAAAATGTCACCTTTCTTTATTTGAACGAATAAATCTGCAGCTTAATCCCTAGCATATTTTCTTGCTAATGATATGCAACACAGGAATAGATCTGGAACCGGTTTCACCAATAACAGTTACAATGCATGTCACTAAATGAAACCGGTTTCACCAATTACAGTTTCCATGCATGTCACTAAATGGAATCGAACCGGTTTTAGGAATGATAATCATATTAATCAGCACGTGGAAGAGTGTCTCAAAAGGAAAATCGTTAGATGAATCGATAAAAAGAATCTTTAAGCCGAGCATCCCAGACACTTTATGTATAACCACGAGCCCATCTCAAACGTCCGAAGAGATATACACTGACGGGGGTATTTTTGTCACAACACACTATGCAATAGCACGGTTCACGCATAGAGTGTCTATATATATATACCCAAACTATTGAATTAACAAAACGTACACAACGTCTCGTAAAATTTTATCCATTAGGTGGTGAATATAAGCGGTACTATTTTCTATCACTTTCACTAACCGTTGATTCAGCGAGAGTTCCCATCTTTGACATCATTTTATCAGGCAGTGGCAAGATAATTGGACCGTTTTCTCTGGGTATTTTTATGCGAATAATAACAAAGAAAGCATTCAGCATTATTAAAACATTACACAATGTATGTAACAATTTCAAGATATTTCAAGAGCAAAAACATTGTTTATAGAACTCTTTATACGTTCAGTTGTCCTCTGGTCCTCGGAAGTAGAATGAAAAGGAAAGGTATAATCCCTTATATGTGATTTCAAGGGATTAGTACACTGGGTGGTACAAACAAACTTAAAACTTGACTTGAAAGGTGAATTTGGGATTTGAATTATTTTAAAGGCTTGTGACTTGAAACTTAAGGATGTTTGTTATCCAGAATTCGTTACTTGCAGCTGTGGTTACCAGGTCCTCTATATTCAACAACGTGGCCAAGAGAACAGCAAGTATTGATTTTCATGCTCTGTAGAACAATATATATATATCATATGATAAAATTATGTATTAACATACAACGTGTATATACATTTTGAAACATTACTATTTTTTGTCGCTTCACGATATTTGATAATTAGTTGGGCTGTAACATTACGGTTACATATGACACCACTAAGAACAATATATTGAACTCATTACATCAGTTTATTAGTAAAAGCAATATCGGTTCCTTTGAAAGTGGTTAATGATTCAATTTTGGGCTGCAACCCCACTTCATTATTAGGCAGACCTAACAACATGACAATATTCATGTTTGATGTTATACAAATGTTATTTTCGTTTTCTGTCTCATTGCTCTTGCATCCAGCTTGTTGAACTATAGGCTATATGTACTGGAGCGGCGTTGAAATAAGCCTCAGGCTTATTCGCCAATCCTATTTACATGTTTATGAAATAAAATACGTTTAAACCAAGAGATCGTTGTAAAATAAATCATATTACTGAACACTTTAAATGATAAATGAACTTGATAACAAATACATAGGCCTACATAAACATGTTATTGATACATGTGACTTCATAATGGTCAACATATGATGTCATAATATCGGCGCCATGGTATATGTTTATAACAATGCTTCCAAAATAGCGTAAATTAACCACATTACATACACGAACTCTAGTATTTCTTCTGAGGGAAGCTAACTTCTTGACACTTTGAATGACGGGTATATTATACCACTCGTAGCTCATTCTTCTCCAGCATATTTGTCAAACAGTGTTTTAAAAGGATGAATATTCAGGCGTTATCATACCCTTCCATTCCATGTTGTAGGAAATGTTGAGTTCATTATGAATGAACAAACCATGTCTCTAGATTTACATGACATGTAGGAGCAGTCTGTCACAGAGGACCAGACACCTTTAAAGGGACACTGCGTCGAGGATAAAAAAGAGATCAGATTTATCTACTTATGCTGATTAGCGTGTCTGCTGACGAGATACGCTTCACCTAACTGTTTACATGGAGTTGTTTTTATTACAAATTACATTAATTTTCTGAAATTGGGAGTCTGTGACTCTTTAGCACTCACGTGATTCATCAAAGGTAGATAAATCTGATCTCATTTTTATCCTCGACTGGACCGGTAACATTGCTTTTGCGAACATCCATGTAAATTTTGCATTATAATACACTATCTGGTAAAAATGCTTAAAACATTTAACGTTCGGGCAGTTAAATGTTCAGAGAAGGCACTACTTTTTCAAATATTTGAGTCAAATGTCTTCTTTTGGGGTGAATTTGTGTCCTATTGCACACATATAATGCTGGACAGAAATTTCGCCACTTGACCATTTCTGGAAGTACATGTCCGCAAATTCTTCCCAATCCTTGTCTTCTTTACGGGCAACTACTTGGAGATGCGTGCTTCTCATCTTGATGTACGTGTAGGTGATTGCTTGGATCTTGAGGATGACATCAAGAAATGTGAAGATATGTTGATGTGACGAATAAAACTGTTGGTTGAAATGATAGTGAACTGATGCCTCTGCATTATTTGTTATCCCCCGCCGCGCGTTTAGCGCGAAACGGGGGATATAGTATTCGGCTGCGTCCGTCCGTACGTACGTACGTACGTCCGTACGTCCGTACGAAATGGAATAACTCAAATACTATTCACTGGATTTTTTTCATATTATGCATATGGGTTCATCATAGGAAGAGTAATGTTCCTACAGAGGTTTGTGACCTTGACCTTCATTTCAAGGTCACAACGAGACTTTGTCAGTTTACCCTTGTCAGCGAGATATCTATATAACCATTCACTGGATTCTCTTCATATTTTACACATAGCTTCTTCAAGGAAAGACGACGGGCTGATTAGATTTTTGACATTATTTTCAAGGTCACAGCGGAAATTTTTCGACATGTTAATGTACATGTAAAGCTTGTCAGCGGGATATCTCAAGAACCATTCACCGGAATTCCATCATTTCTTACACAAAGCACCTTCTAGGGAAGACGACGGGCTGATTAGATTTTGGTGACATTGACATTATTTTCAAGGTCATAGCTGAACTTTGAATTTTTCGACATGTAATGTACATGTAAATTAAGCTTGTCAGCAGAATATCTCAAGAACCATTCACCGGAATTTCATCATATCTTACACAAAGCAAAAGGACTGATTAGATTTTGGTGACCTTGACAATTTTTCTCAAGGTCACAGTGGAGCTTTGACTTTTTCGACATGTTTGACAGTCGATTTTGCTGATCTTGACATTATTTATAAATTTTGAAGTATTACTTGCGGCGGGGGATCATGTCACCTTAGTGACAACTACTTGTTCTCTTAGAGGTGACCATGGCCACTGTCGTCTCGCTTGATTACATAACACGTTGGGCTAATCAGGGTACCATCAACGTGTTTGCTTTGTTTGACTCACGCTTACCTGCTTTATTGGCGCAAAAGTTTAAAATTTTCGTGCGCAGTAACCATATACCAATTAATCAGAATGTGCCAATAGACATACGCCCACTGGACCATAGGACATAGCCAATCACAGCAGAGGTAATCGTGTCAACATACTTCCTTTCAACAACAAACCAAACGACCATTCGAAACCTTGTAGACACAGCATACATTATTCATTTAAAACTATTGAAACAGTAAATTGATAATTCAAGTTAATGCACAGATAGTCGTAGGAACTTGGTATTGGTGTTGAATGTGTGTAACAAGCATTCCAATCAAGTCGTTAAAATCAATTAGAAAACATATTTCCTTAATGGTGTTATTTTAATGTCTTCATTAACCACTAACTTAAGATATTCCCTAACAATAAATCACCTCTTCATATGCTTCAAACGCAAGCTTATCTATATACTTATTAATACATTAACCTCGTCTGGTTGTTAGCTAATGACAAGATGAAGTTCAACCTCGTCCAGTTATTATGATTAACTGATGACAAGATAGAGTCCAACCTCGTCCAATCGTTATGATTAGCTGATGACAAGATGAAATTCGACCTCGTCCAGTATTATGATTAACTGATGACAAGATGGAGTCCAACCTCGTCATGTCGTTATGATTAGCTAATGACAAGATGAAGTTCGACCTTGTCCACTCGTTATGATTAGCTGATGACAAGATGAAGGTCGATCTCGTCCAATTGTTGTGATAAGCTGATTACAAGATGAAGTTCGACCTCGTCCAGTCGTTATGATTAGCTGATGACAAGATGAAGGTTGATCTCGTCCAATTGTTGTGATTAGCTGATGACAAGATGAAGTTCGACCTCGTCCAATTGTTATGATTAGCTGATGACCAGATGAAGTTCGACCTCGTCCAATCGTTACGATTAGCTTATGACAAGATGAAGTCCAACCTCGTCCAATCGTTATGATTAGCTAATGAATAGATGAAGTTCGACCTCGTCCAGTTGTTATGATTAGCTAATGACAAGATGAAGGTTGATCTCGTCCAATTGTTGTGATTAGCTGATGACAAGATGAAGTTCGACCTCGTCCAGTCGTTACGATTAGCTTATGACAAGATGAAGTTCGACCTCGTCGAGTCCTTATGATTAGCTGATGACAAGATGAAGTTCGACCTCGTCAAATTGTTATGATTAGCTAATGACAAGATGAAGGTTGATCTCGTCCAATTGTTGTGATTAGCTGATGACAAGATGAAGTTCGACCCTTCAATTGTTGTGATTAGCTGATGACAAGATGAAGTTCGACCTCGTCAAATTGTTATGATTAGCTGATGACAAGATGAAGTTCGACCTCGTCCAGTCGTTACGATTAGCTAATGACAAGATGAAGTCCAACCTCGTCCAATCGTTATGATTAGCTAATGACAGGATGAAGTTCAACCTCGTCCAGTTGTTATGATTAGCTGATGACAGGATGAAGTCCAACCTCGTCCAATCGTTATGATTAGCTAATGACAAGATGAAGTTCGACCTCGTCCAGTTGTTATGATTAGCTAATGACAAGATGAAGGTTGATCTCGTCCAATTGTTGTGATTAGCTGATGACAAGATGAAGTTCGACCTCGTCCAATTGTTATGATTAGCTGATGACAAGATGAAGGTTGACCTCGTCCAATTGTTATGATTAGCTGATGACCAGATGAAGTTCGACCTCGTCCAATCGTTACGATTAGCTTATGACAAGATGAAGTTCGGCCTCGTCCAGTCGTTACGATTAGCTTATGACAAGATGAAGTTCAACCTCGTTCAGTCGTTATGATTAGTTGATGACAAGATGAAGTTCGTCCTCGTCCAATCGTTACGATTAGCTTATGACAAGATGAAGCCCAACCTCGTCCAATCGTTATGATTAGCTAATGGATAGATGAAGTTCGACCTCGTCCAGTTGTTATGATTAGCTAATGACAAGATGAAGGTTGATCTCGTCCAATTGTTGTGATTAGCTGATGAGAAGATGAAGTTCGACCTCGTCCAGTCGTTACGATTAGCTTATGACAAGATGAAGTTCGACCTCGTCCAGTCCTTATGATTAGCTGATGACAAGATGAAGTTCGACCTCGTCAAATTGTTATGATTAGCTAATGACAAGATGAAGGTTGATCTCGTCCAATTGTTGTGATTAGCTGATGACAAGATGAAGTTCGACCTCGTCCAGTCGTTACGATTAGCTTATGACAAGATGAAGTTCGACCTCGTCCAGTCATTATGGTTAGCTGATGACAAGATGAAGTCCAACCTCGTCCAATCGTTATGATTAGCTAATGAATAGATGAAGTTCGACCTCGTCCAGTTGTTATGATTAGCTAATGACAAGATGAAGGTTGATCTCGTCCAATTGTTGTGATTAGCTGATGACAAGATGAAGTTCGACCTCGTCCAGTCCTTATGATTAGCTGATGACAAGATGAAGTTCGACCTCGTCAAATTGTTATGATTAGCTAATGACAAGATGAAGGTTGATCTCGTCCAATTGTTGTGATTAGCTGATGACAAGATGAAGTTCGACCCTTCAATTGTTGTGATTAGCTGATGACAAGATGAAGTTCGACCTCGTCAAATTGTTATGATTAGCTGATGACAAGATGAAGTTCGACCTCGTCCAGTCGTTACGATTAGCTAATGACAAGATGAAGTCCAACCTCGTCCAATCGTTATGATTAGCTAATGACAGGATGAAGTTCAACCTCGTCCAGTTGTTATGATTAGCTGATGACAGGATGAAGTCCAACCTCGTCCAATCGTTATGATTAGCTAATGACGAGATGAAGTTCGACCTCGTCCAGTTGTTATGATTAGCTAATGACAAGATGAAGGTTGATCTCGTCCAATTGTTGTGATTAGCTGATGACAAGATGAAGTTCGACCTCGTCCAATTGTTATGATTAGCTGATGACAAGATGAAGGTTGACCTCGTCCAATTGTTATGATTAGCTGATGACCAGATGAAGTTCGACCTCGTCCAATCGTTACGATTAGCTTATGACAAGATGAAGTTCGGCCTCGTCCAGTCGTTACGATTAGCTTATGACAAGATGAAGTTCAACCTCGTTCAGTCGTTATGATTAGTTGATGACAAGATGAAGTTCGTCCTCGTCCAATCGTTACGATTAGCTTATGACAAGATGAAGCCCAACCTCGTCCAATCGTTATGATTAGCTAATGAATAGATGAAGTTCGACCTCGTCCAGTTGTTATGATTAGCTAATGACAAGATGAAGGTTGATCTCGTCCAATTGTTGTGATTAGCTGATGAGAAGATGAAGTTCGACCTCGTCCAGTCGTTACGATTAGCTTATGACAAGATGAAGTTCGACCTCGTCCAGTCCTTATGATTAGCTGATGACAAGATGAAGTTCGACCTCGTCAAATTGTTATGATTAGCTAATGACAAGATGAAGGTTGATCTCGTCCAATTGTTGTGATTAGCTGATGACAAGATGAAGTTCGACCTCGTCAAATTGTTATGATTAGCTGATGACAAGATGAAGTTCGACCTCGTCCAGTCGTTACGATTAGCTAATGACAAGATGAAGTTCAACCTCGTCCAATCGTTATGATTAGCTAATGACAGGATGAAGTTCAACCTCGTCCAGTTGTTATGATTAGCTAATGACAAGATGAAGGTTGATCTCGTCCAATTGTTGTGATTAGCTGATGACAAGATGAAGTTCGACCTCGTCCAATTGTTGTGATTAGCGGATGACAAGATGAAGTTCGACCTCGTCAAATTGTAATGATTAGCTGATGACAAGACGAAGTTCGACCTCGTCCAGTCGTTACGATTAGCTAATGACAAGATGAAGTCCAACCTCGTCCCATCGTTATGATTAGCTAATGACAGGATGAAGTTCAACCTCGTCCAGTTGTTATGATTAGCTAATGACAGGATGAAGTCCAACCTCGTCCAATCGTTATGATTAGCTAATGACGAGATGAAGTTCGACCTCGTCCAGTTGTTATGATTAGCTAATGACAAGATGAAGGTTGATCTCGTCCAATTGTTGTGATTAGCTGATGACAAGATGAAGTTCGACCTCGTCCAATTGTTATGATTAGCTGATGACAAGATGAAGGTTGACCTCGTCCAATTGTTACGATAAGCTTATGACAAGATGAAGTTCAATCTCGTTCAGTCGTTATGCTTAGCTGATGACAAGATGAAGGTCGTCCTCGTCCAATTGTTATGATTAGCTGATAACAAGATGAAGTTCGACCTCGTCATGTCGTTATGATTAGCTAAAGGCAAGATGAAGTACAACTTCGTCCAGTTGTTATGATTAGCTAATGACAAGATGAAGGTTGATCTCGTCCAATTGTTGTGATTAGCTGATGACAAGATGAAGGTTGACCTCGTCCAAATGTTATGATTAGCTGATGACCAGCTGAAGTTCGACCTCGTCCAATCGTTACGATTAGCTTATGACAAGTTGAAGGTTGATCTCCTCCAGTCCTTATGATTAGCTGATGACGAGATGAAGTTCGACCTCGTCCAATCGTTACGATTAGCTTATGACAAGATGAAGTTCGGCCTCGTCCAGTCGTTACGATTAGCTTATGACAAGATGAAGTTCAACCTCGTTCAGTCGTTATGATTAGCTGATGACAAGATGAAGTTCGTCCTCGTCCAATTGTTATGATTAGCTTATGACAAGATGAAGTTCGACCTCGTCCAATTGTTATGATTAGCTGGTGACAAGATGAAGTTCGGCCTCGTCCATTCGTTACGATCAGCTTATGACAAGATGAAGTTCAACCTCGTTCAGTCGTTATGATTAGCTGATGATAAGATGAAGGTCGTCCTCGTCCAATTGTTATGATTAGCTGATAACAAGATGAAGTTCGACCTCGTCATGTCGTTATGATTAACTAAAGGCAAGATGAAGGTCGATCTCGTCCAGTTGTTATGATTAGCTAATGACAGGATGAAGTCCAACCTCGTCCAATCGTTATGATTAGCTAATGACTAGATGAAGTTCGACCTCGTCCAGTTGTTATGATTAGCTAATTACAAGATGAAGGTTGATCTCGTCCAATTGTTGTGATTAGCTGATGACAAGATGAAGTTCGACCTCGTCCAATTGTTATGATTAGCTGATGACAAGATGAAGGTTGACCTCGTCCAATTGTTACGATTAGCTTATGACAAGATGAAGTTCAACCTCGTTCAGTCGTTATGATTAGCTGATGACAAGAAGAAGGTCGTCCTCGTCCAATTGTTATGATTAGCTGATAACAAGATGAAGTACAACTTCGTCCAGTTGTTATGATTAGCTAATGACAAGATGAAGGTCGTCCTCGTCCAATTGTTATGATTAGCTTATAACAAGATGAAGTTCGACCTCGTCCAATTGTTATGATTAGCTAATGACAAGATGAAGTTCGGCCTCGTCCATTCGTTACGATTAGCTTATGACAAGATGAAGTTCAACCTCGTTCAGTCGTTATGATTAGCTGATGATAAGATGAAGGTCGTCCTCGTCCAATTGTTATGATTAGCTGATAACAAGATGAAGTTCGACCTCGTCATGTCGTTATGATTAGCTTAAGGCAAGGTGAAGGTCGATCTCGTCCAGTTGTTATGATTACCTAATGACAAGATGTAGTACAACTTCGTCCAGTTGTTATGATTAGCTAATGACAAGATGAAGGTTGATCTCGTCCAATTGTTGTGATTAGCTGATGACAAGATGAAGTTCGACCTCGTCCAATTGTTATGATTAGCTGATGCCAAGATGAAGGTTGACCTCGTCCAAATGTTATGATTAGGTGATGACCAGCTGAAGTTCGACCTCGTCCAATCGTTACGATTAGCTTATGACAAGTTGAAGGTTGATCTCCTCCAGTCCTTATGATTAGCTGATGACAAGATGAAGTTCGACCTCGTCAAATTGTTATGATTAGCTGATGACAAGATGAAGTTCGACCTCGTCCAGTCGTTACAATTAGATCAGACAGGATGAAGTCCAACCTCGTCAAATCGTTATGATTAGCTAATGACAAGATGAAGTCCAACCTCATCCAGATGTTATGATTAGCTAATGACGAGATGAAGTTCGACCTCGTCCAGTCGTTATGATTAGCTGATGACAAGATGAAGTTCGACCTCGTCAAACTGTTATGTTTAGCTAATGACAAGATGAATTTCGACCTCGTCCAATCGTTATGATTAGCTGATGACAAGATGAAGTTCGACCTTGTCCAGTCATTATGGTTAGCTGATGACAAGATGAAGTTCGACCTCGTCAAATTGTTATGATTAGCTTATGACAAGATGAAGTTCGACCTCGTCCAGTCGTTACGATTAGCTGATGACAAGAAGAAGTTTAACCTCGTCGAATTGTGATGATTAGCTGGTGACAAGATGAAGTTCAACTTCGTCCAATCATTATGATTAGCTAATGACAGGATGAAGTCCAACCTCGTCAAATCGTTATGATTAGCTGATGACAAGATGAAGTTCAACCTCGTTCAGTCGATATGATTAGCTAAAGGCAAGATGAAGTTCGACCTCGTCCAGTCGTTATGATTAGCTAAAGGCAGGATGAAGTTCGACCTCGTCCAGTCGTTATGATTAGCTAAAGGCAAGATGAAGTTCGACCTCGTCCAGCCGTTATGATTAGCTGATGACAAGATGAAGTTCGTCCTCTTCCAATTGTTGTGATTAGCTTATGACAAGATGAAGTTCGACCTCGTCCAGTCGTTATGATTAGCTAATGACAAGATGAAGTTCGACCTCGTTCAATTGTTGTGATTAGCTTATGACAAGATGAAGTTCGACCTCGTCCAGTCCTTATGATTAGCTAATGACAAGATGAAGTTCGACCTCGTTCAATTGTTATGATTAGCTGATGACAAGATGAACTTCGACCTCGTCCGGTTGTTATAATTAGCTGATGACAAGATGAAGTTCGATCTCATCCAATTGTTATGATTAGCTGATGACAAGATGAAGTCCAACCTCGTCCAATCGTTATGATTAGCTAATGAATAGATGAAGTTCGACCTCGTCCAGTTGTTATGATTAGCTAATGACAAGATGAAGGTTGATCTCGTCCAATTGTTGTGATTAGCTGATGACAAGATGAAGTTCGACCTCGACCAGTCGTTACCATTAGCTTATGACAAGATGAAGGTCGTCCTCGTCCAATTGTTATGATTAGCTGATAACAAGATGAAGTTCGACCTCGTCATGTCGTTATGATTAGCTTAAGGCAAGGTGAAGGTCGATCTCGTCCAGTTGTTATGATTACCTAATGACAAGATGAAGTACAACTTCGTCCAGTTGTTATGATTAGCTAATGACAAGATGAAGGTTGATCTCGTCCAATTGTTGTGATTAGCTGATGACAAGATGAAGTTCGACCTCGTCCAATTGTTATGATTAGCTGATGCCAAGATGAAGGTTGACCTCGTCCAAATGTTATGATTAGCTGATGACCAGCTGAAGTTCGACCTCGTCCAATCGTTACGATTAGCTTATGACAAGTTGAAGGTTGATCTCCTCCAGTCCTTATGATTAGCTGATGACAAGATGAAGTTCGACCTCGTCAAATTGTTATGATTAGCTGATGACAAGATGAAGTTCGACCTCGTCCAGTCGTTACAATTAGATTATGACAGGATGAAGTCAAACCTCGTCAAAGCGTTATGATTAGCTAAGGACAAGATGAAGTCCAACCTCATCCAGATGTTATGATTAGCTAATGACGAGATGAAGTTCGACCTCGTCCAGTCGTTATGATTAGCTGATGACAAGATGAAGTTCGACCTCGTCAAACCGTTATGATTAGCTAATGACAAGATGAATTTCGACCTCGTCCAATCGTTATGATTAGCTAATGAATAGATGAAGTTCGACCTCGTCCAGTTGTTATGATTAGCTAATGACAAGATAAAGGTTGATCTCGTCCAATTGTTGTGATTAGCTGATGACAAGATGAAGTTCGACCTCGTCCAGTCGTTACGATTAGCTTATGACAAGATGAAGGTCGTCCTCGTCCAATTGTTATGATTAGCTGATGACAAGATGAAGTTCGACCTCGTCATGTCGTTATGATTAGCTTAAGGCAAGGTGAAGGTCGATCTCGTCCAGTTGTTATGATTACCTAATGACAAGATGAAGTACAACTTCGTCCAGTTGTTATGATTAGCTAATGACAAGATGAAGGTTGATCTCGTCCAATTGTTGTGATTAGCTGATGACAAGATGAAGTTCGACCTCGTCCAATTGTTATGATTAGCTGATGCCAAGATGAAGGTTGACCTCGTCCAAATGTTATGATTAGCTGATGACCAGCTGAAGTTCGACCTCGTCCAATCGTTACGATTAGCTTATGACAAGATGAAGGTTGATCTCCTCCAGTCCTTATGATTAGCTGATGACAAGATGAAGTTCGACCTCGTCAAATTGTTATGATTAGCTGATGACAAGATGAAGTTCGACCTCGTCCAGTCGTTACAATTAGATTATGACAGGATGAAGTCAAACCTCGTCAAAGCGTTATGATTAGCTAAGGACAAGATGAAGTCCAACCTCATCCAGATGTTATGATTAGCTAATGACGAGATGAAGTTCGACCTCGTCCAGTCGTTATGATTAGCTGATGACAAGATGAAGTTCGACCTCGTCAAACTGTTATGATTAGCTAATGACAAGATGAATTTCGACCTCGTCCAATCGTTATGATTAGCTGATGACAAGATGAAGTTCGACCTTGTCCAGTCATTATGGTTAGCTGATGACAAGATGAAGTTCGACCTCGTCAAATTGTTATGATTAGCTTATGACAAGATGAAGTTCGACCTCGTCCAGTCGTTACGATTAGCTGATGACAAGAAGAAGTTTAACCTCGTCGAATTGTGATGATTAGCTGGTGACAAGATGAAGTTCAACTTCGTCCAATCATTATGATTAGCTAATGACAGGATGAAGTCCAACCTCGTCAAATCGTTATGATTAGCTGATGACAAGATGAAGTTCAACCTCGTTCAGTCGTTATGATTAGCTAGAGGGAAGATGAAGTTCGTCTTCGTCCAGTCGTTATGATTAGCTAAAGGCAAGATGAAGTTCGACCTCGTCCAGCCGTTATGATTAGCTGATGACAAGATGAAGTTCGTCCTCTTCCAATTGTTGTGATTAGCTTATGAAAAGATGAAGTTCGACCTCGTCCAGTCCTTATGATTAGCTAATGACAAGATGAAGTTCGACCTCGTTCAATTGTTGTGATTAGCTTATGACAAGATGAAGTTCGACCTCGTCCAGTCCTTATGATTAGCTAATGACAAGATGAAGTTCGACCTCGTTCAATTGTTATGATTAGCTGATGACAAGATGAACTTCGACCTCGTCCGGTTGTTATAATTAGCTGATGACAAGATAAGTTCGATCTCATCCAATTGTTATGATTAGCTGATGACAAGATGAAGTTCGTCCTCGTCCAATTGTTGTGATTAGCTGATGACAATGAAGTTCGATCTCATCCAATTGTTATGATTAGCTGATGACAAGATGAAGTTCGGCCTCGTCCAGCCGTTATGATTAGCTGATGACAAGGTGAAGTTCGGCCTCGTCCAGAGGAAAACAGCAAATGAAAACCAACACGTCATATACAAATATTGATTAAAAAATATTAGTAATACAGTTTATATAAAGATAAACAATTGGGTGACAAATATATAAGATTATCTACAAAAGGTTTAAATCAAGTTGATGGTTTGTAGAGCAGAGTGTTTCTTTTAGGTGTTGACATATGCAGAAAACCAAATCGATATGCTCAATCGTTGTTAGGAAACCACTACTACTCACTACTTGTATTACATAATTATGAATGTTTTCAGTCATCCAGTTGTATTATCAAAATATTGAAATTAAATCAAATACTGGACTTACTCTTTTCTGTTGCGATGTTTGCGGTTCCAAATATCGCACGTGTGGGACCGGGGGTTGCAGGGTTGTCCTCGGGGTCTGTCACGTGTGACCAATCAAGCGATTCACAGTCATTAAAGATTCGCAAAAGATGGTGGCTTACAGACCCATTTCATTATCACATGAGATGTAATAAATACTACCCATACTGGGAATATAAAAAGGAATATGAAGTTCGTTTTTACATGATTTGTAATATTTGGTGCGGAAACTAGGAATATAAAACACCATTTGTAATATATACCGAAACCTTACAATAAGTTAATTTTGTGTAAATAACCGTAAATGCATATTCATGGCGTGTCACATGGATTAAGATGGATAATGTAAGATTGATCTTGAAATCCAAGGCATGCTCAATGGACACAGATATAATATAAGATCATTCATAGAGAAGTTGTGCCTCACATTGACACTATCTGGTTCATTGGTGATAATTCCCGACCCCACTGAAACCGTGCAATATCTCCATTGGCACTCTTCCCTGTCGGGAGGAAGTCCCCATCTGAATAAAATCTATGGAAGAGTTTTGGTGAAAGCTCGGGTCTCTTGTGTTCACCATGTTTGAGAACTTACAAAGGCGCAAGCTAACTTTGAAATGGGAGTTACATCGGGAACATTCTTTATACTAGCAAAATAACTTTGCTATAATGCTGGTAAATCTCAATTTACATATGTAACGCCTTTTTCCTGTGCATCAAAGATATATTAGTTTTAAACAGTACTTTAAGTGGCAAACGTTTGTAAAAGTAACTTTTATCTGACATTTTTTGACATAAAATTAAAGTAATGATGTAAACTATTATTTTGAACCATTGGAGGGCAAAATATATAACAGAACACTTATTTTGCGCTTTTTCAGGCTGAATATCCTGCTCAAAGCGTACAAATGGAGTCAAGGAAGTCACAGGGAAGTCAACAGAAAGCTCGTTGGAAATAGTGGGTCTTCAGGAGGAGTTTGACAATTTGAAAACCGTCTTGAACAATACATTGGTAAGTAGGCAATACAAAATAGTTTCAAAGTTTATTTGTTACATAGGTAACATGGAACTCTTTAAACAAAAATTTAAATTATTAGAATACAACTTAAAACAACACAATTTGCCATTAACATTTAACACACACCCTTAATAATTCAAATGATTACGATGTATTCAAAATTGATATGATACAATTTAACTTATTGCAATATAATTGACACAGAAACACAGAAAATGCAATATAATAATAACCCTTTGCCCTTCAATCAATTAAAATGTGTAAACAATACAATGGACATGTACAACCATATGACGATATGTTGGTAGAATATCTTTAGAAACATATTTTACAGGGACTTTTACCTGGACATATGTGTTTTGTTTTCAATGGACAATTCTTAATCAGCACGTTCGATATTATGCCCCCCGCTACATACACTTCTAAGCACACTGTATCATTCTCAAATTCTCTACGATCTTTATCTTAAAAAATTAATATAATTATTAGTCATAATGCAAAATATTTACAACATTGAATTTACTGATTTTACTGTTTAAAAAATTTAGTTTGATAAAGGTATATTTCTAAATAGTTTTATACACAACTTACACCGTGTGTATCCAGGTACAATCATATTTTTTTCATTTACTATTACTTACCAGCTTCGTAGGTACTATTATAACTAGTACGCATCCAAAATAATGATATATGACCAGTCACACTCCGTTCAAAGTCACACAGAGACAAGTTCGTTTCAAGTTCTGTGTATCACCTACACATGATAACGGGTACCACTCCTGACTAACTCTCTGTACGTTCCAAGCTCTACAGACCAACAACTCTCATGATCAAAACTTCTTGTGTCTACCAATGATCAGAACCCTCAGTTAGATCATTTCTGTTCAGTGCAGCCGCAAAATGAAACATTCAGATCACACTTGAAAATCTTCTCATCACGTTCCAGTTTATACAACATCAAAGTTCAACTCTGTGAGGTATATGACTTTAATTATTGGGCGATTCGAGCAGGCAGACATTCATTCATTCACTAGTATTTTAACTTTCGTTACAGTGAAGAACAGAGGATACAAAGTTATTCACCTGTCCAGTGATAAACCTCGTTGATGCTTAACTCATATGGTAGCGATCTGAAGTGAACTCATATGGTAGCGATCTGAAGTGAACTCATATGGTAGCGATCTGAAGTGAACTCATATGGTAGCGATCTGAAGTGAACTCATATGGTAGCGATCTGAAGTGAACTCATATGGTAGCGATCTGAAATGAACTCATATCGTAGCAATCTGAACTGAACTCATATCGTAGTGATCTGAACTGAACTCATATCGTAGTGATCTTCTGTGTTTATATTTTGAACATATTTTGATGACAACTTAACAGATTACATCAAGCAAAACAAATCAACCAAAACACCCCCGACAATCCTCCCGGTGAAAGAGTAAGCATAAACTCCGAAATATCTGGTATATTCACAATAAACAAGTTGTTATCAAGAATTTTCCCCTTTAACACATTTTTACAACATAAAATCAACCCATTCGTAACTTTTTTCGCATTCAATCAGATAACAATTTCACATATGTATTGTTTCACATCTGAACAATATACAGCAAGCCACTGATATCTCCTCCAAGAGGCTATGACAACACAGTCGTCATAGGGCCTTTTGTCCGGTTGACCAGGAGCCCAGTTGTTGTCGGTTACCCTTGAACCGTCCGTCCACCGGAAGTCTCCTCGTGAATAGGTTGGTTCATCCTTCAGTCCAATGTAGAAACCTATTCTAACTGCAAGAGATGATACAAAGATATGTATAATTGAGTTTATTGAATCTATAACAAACAATAAAAAGGATTTTTTACAATTAAATCTAATGTATTCTAATAAATAAAAAAGATGATTTATATGTCACGACAAATAGTACGTTTTTTATTACTTATTCATATCTACCCGTTGACAAGACCTACTATGCCTGGCTCCTCTTAGGCATGCTTAAATCAATCTTAAGACAGACGGAACTTCAAGGAAGTAGAGTAGGGATGTGTAAAATCCCTACCCAATGGCGGTCACTCGGTGGTCTCATGACGTCACTCCCATGAGCCCTTACTCCTCCAACAGGCCCATATAAAAGGCAACAGGCAGACCAAGTGGGGAGGATGGGCGGGACTAGAGCGTAGGTCTAGCCAACAGGTAAGTATAAATAACTACCTTTAATCAAAAACGTACTATTATTTAAATACCTATCTGTTGACTAGACCAACTATCCCCAGAATCCCACTGCATGGTGGTGGGTCAGTATATACATGTGAGAGATGAGACGAGCGACTAGCCCTGAGTGTAAGCTAACCTACGAGTCCTCAATAGTGTGGTGAGGACAAGGTACCGCCCGGGAGACACTATCTCTACCGCCAAGCGAATCAAAGAGACAACCCAGCCACTCAACTTCTGATTAAAATAGCCCTCAACCCCTATGGGGAGGGGGAGGTCAAACCTAAGCAATTGAGAACAACAGACAAAATCAAACGATGCGATATGAAGTTTATTGCATGAAACACGAGACCACGAGACTGGGTCTGGAAGGGGGGACCACCTTCGCCTGAGCGAAAACCTGTGAACCCAGCCTATAAAAGGCTTCGAGATCTGCCGTGCACACATCTCGTAGGTAATGGTTTGCTAAAACCTCTGAAGAACGCCAAAAACATCCCACCATGACATCTGAGACCGCAATGTTACAGTGGTAAGCCATCATGACCGATCATGACTACTAGGATCTCACCGGTGACGGGGATGGCAGGTTGGCGGCCTTGTAGGCGTCGATGACCTCAGATACACACCCAGCTCTCACTTGTCCAATTCTTTCATGCTCCTTGGCGAGTGAGGCAAGAACAGTCGATGCCTGCCATATCTCAGCTTACGAGTACGATGCACATATACCCTCAAAGACCCTAACTGGACACAGACAGATATCTTGTTCTCCAGGGTCAGACACAAGTGCCGGAATGGAGAATGTACGTGCCATCTCATCAGCTGCTTGTTTTTTTCAGACGAAATCGGGAGCTAAACCAAGCAAGGTTGCACGGGTAAGTCCCTTTTGGTTGGACGAAGCTTTTACCTGGCGTCCACCTACTGGAAGGTCTTAATGAGGCCTTTGAGACAGACACATCCAACCCTAGCGACCTCTTCCTGAGCACAGAGAGGATAGCCGTGTTAATTGACGACGCCTTAAGATGCCTGGTATTGCGAAGGTACACTAAGTACTCTGCCACCTGAGGAACGGAGGACTCAGCCAGGATGAACCCATGCTGAGCACAGAAAGAAACAAAGGCCTGCCACCGGAAATCATAGAGTTTCCTAGTGGTCTTTCTATGAGAGGTTGGCAACAAACGGCGGTTCAACAAAATGAAGCGATTCATAGCGCTCATTGATCGCTCAATGTAGAGCTCAATGAGCGCTTCTTCTCTCTTGAACGACACAGTGCAAATTCCTTGAGGTTTGCTCGCCTTGCTACCTAGCGCTACATTGAGCAATCTCGTTCAAGAGAGGTTTAAAAGTAATCGCTTATTGATCGATTACTTTGAAACCTATCTTGAACACGGCACTGGAATAACCACTACTTAACCCTCTTTTAATACAAGTCAAGCGTGAAGACAGAACACCTGAGGGTTCTCGTGTAACCTTCCGCTTGGCCTGCTTAGGAGCAGATCTCTCAGAGGCTGAAATCGAAAGGGTTCCCCAAGACAGAGACGCCGGATGGGAACAAACCACGGTCGGGCTGGCCACCAGGGAGCAACCAAAAGAAGTCGAAGGACCTGCATGCTCCCGATCTTCGCTACCACTTGAGAGAGGATGGTAGGAGGTGGAAAAGCATAGGCGTCCATCCCAACCCACCCTAACGAGACCGAGTCTAAGCCCATCGCTCGAGGGTCTGGTACCCGGGAGACATAGGTCGGTAACTGGTGATTGAGACAAGTCGCAAACAGATCTACCAGGGGGTCCCGAACTGGAGAGACACAACCCCCTGAAGACTACTGGTTTCAGTTGTCACTCCGTAGGAGGACAGGCATCCTCCAAGATGTTCTTGGCACGTGGAATGTGGACTGCCTGAATGTCCAGGTCCGCATCGTCCACCAGCTGGAAGAGCCAGAGTGATACTCGCACAAGAGACTTCTTGTTGATTGACCAAGCAGCTGCTGAACTGTCCATATGCACTGGCCTCATAAAGGGACTTGCCAGTGTTGAATAGCTAGACAGACTGCGACCAACTCAAGGACATTGATGTGCGAGTTCTTCTCTGAATGAGACCAGACTACCACTACCTGTTCGTGACCTAGATGCTCACCCCACACCCCTGAGTGGAGGCGTCTATGAACATGTGAGCTGATGGGGGACGAGGCCTGAGCGGAACCTCTCGTCCACCAGCCACCAAGCTAAGAAGCGATGCAGATCTGGAGTCAGGGTTATGGTATGACGACAACGAAACTCTCTGATGTTGGGTTTCAGGAAAACGAGCGAAGGAATAACCTCCCCCTGCGGGTCAGGTCCTGAGCTGACGTGAGCAAACCCAACAATCTTTGCCACTAGCGTAAGGAGAGCGATGCGTTGAGGGCGCAATCTATTAACTGATCGTATCAGGCCATCTGTTCCCTCGTTAAAAAACCCTCGGAACAGCTGAGTGTCTAGGATGGCACCTAAGAACTTCAGACAAGCCGCAGGGTCCAGGTTCGACTTCTCTAAGTTCACTTACCATCCTAGACGACAGAAAAGGTTTATCGTAAACATGAGTTGGGCCTCGAGATTAACAAAGGGAGAAGTGTCGTGAGTGAGCCCATTATCCAAATAGATCAGATCGTGTAAGAATTGGATGATAGGCTTGGTCACTCGTGTGAACAGCCAGGGGGCAGAAAAAGATCCCTAAGGGGAGGACGCACCACTAAAAAATTTTCCAGCCAAGAATGAAGCGGAGGTACCTGTAATTCCGACAGTGAATCGGAAGGTACGCATCTTGCACATCATCTTGGAGAAAACATGCAGTCGGAGCGCTCCGGAGATCATATTACAGAGGGATGAGTCAAGAGTCGAAAATATTGTGGCCGAACGAGGTAAGAGCGGTTGAATACCTTCAAGTCATGAATGAGCCCTCATTTTTTCGAGTTCCTACTCGGTATAACAAACACTGGGGACTAGGATCCTTGAGTCAGATACGGGGCCAGGACCTTCTACATCAGCGTGCCACACACTTACCATATTCAGCTCTGTGAATGACATCTATTGTTTGAATCTTGACACCAGTGTGCCACACACTTAATGTATTCATATCTGCGAATCACATCTATTGCTTGAATCTTGACATCAGTGAATCACACACTTAACGTATTCAGCTCTATGAATGACATCTATTGCTTGAATCTTGACATCAGTGTGCCACACATTTACCGTCTTGAGCTCTGTGAATGTCATCTATTGCTTGAATTTTGACGTCAGTGTGCCACACACTTAACATATTCAGCTCTGTGAATGACATATATTGTTTGAATCTTGACGTCAGTGTACCACACTTTTACCGTATTCTGCTCTGTGAATGTCATCTATTGTTTGAATCTTGACACCAGTGTGCCACACACTTAATGTATTCATATCTGCGAATCACATCTATTGCTTGAATCTTGACATCAGTGAATCACACACTTAACGTATTCAGCTCTATGAATGACATCTATTGCTTGAATCTTGACATCAGTGTGCCACACATTTACCCTCTTGAGCTCTGTGAATGTCATCTATTGCTTGAATTTTGACGTCAGTGTGCCACACACTTAACATATTCAGCTCTGTGAATTACATATATTGTTTGAATCTTGACGTCAGTGTACCACACTTTTACCGTATTCTGCTCTGTGAATGTCATCTATTGCTTGAATTTTGAGATCAGTGTGCCACACACTTTCCGTATTCAGCTCTGTGAATGACATCTATTGTTTGAATCTTGACGACGGTATGCCACACACTTAGCGTATTCAGCTCTGTAAATTTCATCTATTGCTTGAATCTTGACATCAGTGTGCCACACACTTACTGTTTTTAGATCTGTGAATGGCATCTATTGTTTGAATCTAGACGTCAGTGTGCCACACACTTACTTTATTCAGATCTGTGAATGACATCTATTTTTGGAATCTTGACGTCAGTATGCCACACACTTACCGTATTCAGCTCTGTGAATGACATCTATTGTTTAAATCTTGACATCAGTGTGCCACACACTTACTGTATTCAGATCTGTGAATGGTATCTATTGCTTGAATGTTGACGTCAGTGTACCACACACTTACTGTATTCAGCTCGGTGAATTGCATCTATTGCTTGAATCTTGACATCGGTGTGCCACACACTTTCTATATTCAGCTCTGTGAATGTCATCTATTGTTTGAATCTTGACATCACTGTGCCACACACTTACCGTATTCAGCTCTGTGAATGGCATCTATTGCTTGAATCTTGGCGTCAGTGTCTAGGTGTACCAGTCGGCCATTTGCAGGACCCCGACAGTCCTTTATCGCAGCAGAGTAACTTCGTTTGGCAGTCACAAACCGGACACACAACCCTACTGAAGTAACATCGCGGTATCCAGGATAACATGGTGGCGATACTAGGAATACAACAAGGATAACAAATTTAATGTTACATGATAAGTTATATATTCTGCCAAATCTGGGCATAAAAACAGAATATACTTAAATTAATTTTCCAAGGGTTGTTAAATATACTGATACTGCTGATGGAAAATAATTGTACAGTGCATTATAACATGAATTTTAACATGAAGGTTATTGTTGTATGAATTATAATATATATCTGAAACAGTGAATAAAAAGGCATTTAAAGTTTAATATTTGCGAGTCCATTGGCACATAAAATGTTTGCAGAACAACCATTGTTTCATGGTGTTTGATTTCGTATTTTGTCGTCTGTGACGTCAGTAAACTGTTTATGACATTACTGTAGTTATAACTGACGTAATAATAGTCTTCTGACTTTCTTCAAAATTGAAAATATGTGCATGTGATGCACTGTGATGTCGACTTTCAATCCGACCTAGTCATCTTCTGCTTATTTTTCATTTTTGACAGAGACACTCCAAATATGACAATCCAAAAAGATTAATCTATTAGAATAAACATGTTTCCATGTTTCCACCAACCTATCTGTGAGTCTTAACACATACCAAGTCTCATTAAATTATACTGAATAGATTTTGAGATGGAGGCCGTAAGAGGTCCTTATCCCCAATATGCACTAAGGTCAAAGTGAAACCAGACACGAATTAAATTTTTTTTAGAATAACCAAAAAAGGCATCACTCAATCGCTAGGTCTAACCACGCACCAAGTTTCGTAAAAAAGAACTACTGTATAGATTTTGAGATAGAGGTCGGAAAAGGATCTACGCCCCTTCCTCCCATATATGCACTAAGTTCAAACTGTTTCGATGGAAGCCAAAAAAAGTAGAAAAGGCACCACTACAACACCATGTCTAACCACACAACAAGTTTGGTAAACAAATATTGCATAGATTTTGCGATAGAGGTTTTAAAAGTTCCCTACCCCCACATGCACAAAGTGCAAACTATTTTCATGGAAACCAGAAAAAAAACCTAAGTAGGAAAAGGCCCACTCCACCACAAGGTCTAACCATATTCCATTTTTCGTAAACATATTGTAATACTGTAATCATATGAAGACTTTGCATGGCTGTAAGTGAACATTCACATCAAGAGCAATGGGTTCTGTTTTGAAAACTTGAAATTCTACCTGCCATGAACCCAACAAAAGAGAGTCTAAAGTTTGCTGAATGCAGGTTTTGTGCACAGAATATGGCTTCGTATGGTATCAAGTACAGTTTGAAATTATTTTGATATATCCATGTCAATTCTTTCATTTAAAAAGACAAATAAGTATAGTTTTAAACATTGTTTGATAAACCATTTACCTTCAGAAGTTTTAAAAAGTTTCCAACTGGCTTCAGATTTAAGACCAGGATGTTTCTTGCCATAGTGCTGAGCAGAGAGAAGACATTGTTGGATGTCTGCGTTGTAGAAGAATGCGGCACATGGCTCCACACACTTCACTGCACATGATAGGATGCAAGGGGTGGTCTGTGAAGCAGAGGTGTTCTCCAGAACTAAATTCTGGAACATGAGTCTGAAGGCAATCTGGAGAAGCTTACTCTCGGTCATTGTTACCTTCCTATTGTGATTCAGCTGCAGCAAGAAGTCCTCAATAGTCTACTGTCGCTGGAATAAAGTATATAAGCAACTACTCTTTTGAATGGTTTATATGGAGTAAGAAGTGATGTGAAAGCAATCACAGTAGGATGGAGAAATTGGCTTTAATTTTGTATGAAGAGAATACCTTTATAGCAGTATCTTGAACGGTTTGTGCATGCAGTGACCTTAAAATGTTTACTTTGGTAAATTGATGATTAGCAAGTAAAATCAGACAATGTTTATGATCAACCCATTACACTAATCGAGTTCTGTAAGTAGAGTGACGGTGAAGGTTAGTCTGTAGCCTCATACAAGGTTTACTTCACTGAAACCCCACTCTCAGTTATATAAAACACAGTAATGTCTTACCCTTTTATGCCGGGTTGCAGGAAATGATGAGTTCAATTCGAAGAGGCACACTATCTGTAGTGAATCGACTTTCTGCTACAGAGAACTCGACACAGCCTAATCCCTACCGGATCAGTTGACACATGGTTAACAGTGCAGATACACATGAAAGACATTTTTTAGTAGAAATTTGTAAATGATTCATAATTACATCATGGTTATACCCTTTGTAGATATGTTAAAATTACATAAATATTGTTATGTATAAAATAAAGGAATACACACGTTTGACGCAGAAACAAGCCACTTGAACTGAAAACTTTGAACAACAAACCTCAATGAATATTTAATGACAATGCATATTTTGACAACCCACTGAATCAAAGAATGTAATTTATTTCAAATTGATGGCTGTTAATATCTATCCATCAAGTGACGAGTAGCATGATCTAGATATATTCTAACATGTAACTGAGAATGCTTTATCAGTAGTCTCCAGACCAATACAATTCAGGAATGCAATAACTATGTTTAACTTGATCTTCACTTTCGTCTTGATTAGAATAAAGGGAATCTAGCAATGCTGAGTAACATATAAACTATTGAACTGAAATGTTAATACTTTTTTGGTTATCATGTTTTTCCATGATTGACATGGTTCTGTAAAGTATATATGTTTCTGTAAAGTGTATATGTTTCTATACATTTTATATGTTCCTGTAAAGCATATGTGTCAGACAATATGTACCTGATTCATTGTGGTAGATCACATTGAAATTAAAACAAGTGTACTCAAACACTGATAGCTTGTGGTAAACTCAAAATAATCACCAAACCATCAAAATAAAATACGAACAATCTCAGCTGAATTAGCAGATAAAGATACAGAAATTTGTTGGTACTGTTTAATGGGACATATAACTGGCATACTTGTAAATTGGGCACATGAATTCGGATTCTCGTCGTGTATTAAGCCGCTGCTCGAGTTTCATTGAAAACAAGTTATTGTCAAATATTTGGCATTAGGGGATACATATACAAGTCGAGTGAGATGATTTGGACGTAAATCAGGACATTTGATATTTTTGCATGAATCAAATCTAAATAAAATTTCATGAAAAACACGTGGGGTTCCTTTAAAACTGTTCAACTGATTAACTGATAGTTCAGGCTAGGACACGTGCATAGGTGTTCACGTAATTGTCGCTAAAAACAATAGAGATGTAAAATGTCACTATTGTTGTTTGTATGTGAACACAATCCCTCTCATTACAAATCCGTCTCAACTGGAACACAACAATCAGATAAGACTTAATTAATAAGCTTGTTGCCCTTCTACTAGAATAACCTCCAACTAGTGCGTTATCTAAATGTCTTCATTGAAAGATCACAGCCATAGTTCTTAAGAATTCGACAATCTGCTTAATACATCGTGTCCAATAGTTGTTTCGAGGTTTTCCATAGATGACGAGAATTAAAGTGTAAATAAGATATTTATGGATTTAGAAGTATTTTATTAAGGTTAAAATATGATGAGGTGAATATCAGATACTTTTTTTTATCAAGTTAAAGGTTAATTATTTACTCTGTGTTGATGGTGCTTTCCTGGTGATTTGAAATTGTGTTTGACGAGCTGGTCTATGATTATCTCGTCATCTCAATGATATTAAATGTGATAGTTATTATATATATCTTTACAATGATTAGAATACTTATAATGACAGGAACACTTTGGTAGTTATTTTCATTTGAATTTGTGAGAAAAGGGAATGACAAAACGGTAAAACATAGTGTATTTTTCAACGTCCCAAAAGCAAGGATGATATATGCATGTGAGTTATGCAAATATTCGATTGCACAACTTGTATCAATAGCCCAGAGGGATGTTGAGAGGAAGTAGTTGCTATGCTTAATTTTCCAAGTCCTGATCGATCTCTCATCCAATGAAAGCGTTTCTAACGCTGCCCATGTCTTGAAATTTGATCTTTTTTTACATTTGAGGCAGGGTTTTTGAAGACAAAAGTCAATCTCCGTGGTATAGAAAGGCTTACATGGCTTTCGTTTAATTTGTGAAGCCGATTCCAAAAACTCCTACTAGAAAATGTCAGATTTGTTATAGAATAAGCTTAACAATCGTTGTATCTGACATTTTATTATATGACGAGCAATGAAATACTAGGATGTATCAGTGAAATAAACTGTCTATCAAGTTACAGTGAAAGTAACTTATATTTTCACTGTGACCAGTGACTGATATAACTTGACGTCATAAAACAATGGCCTGAAGTGAATTATATTATAACGTCACATTGTTCAGGCGCAATTACTAGGATTACATCATATAATAAATAGAATATATGTCAATTCTTAACTAATACCATGGTTATCCCCATCTCGTGAAAATAAAAGCTTTCTACTTCACTCGATGAGATAAACATGGTATTAGTCAAGAAAAGACATATATCCTCTATATATTTTAAACTTGTGTCGCATATAGCTAACTCTACCTGCTTGTTGTGTTATTTTGGGAGGTTTACCTGAACTAGGTTTTATTTGGTAATCCAAATTAGTCCGCTTCCGAAAATTATGAACTTAGACTTTCAGTACATTCGTTTATAAAGTTAAAAGCAGATGTTTTCAATAACGAGCTTAGTTGATGCTTCATGCATAATGAATGCCATTTATTGAAGATTTGAAGTATTATTATCAATACTTTTCTCATGGTTGCTTCACAAGATAAAGCTAACAAATTATCATTATAAACAGGAAGGTATATCAATCTTTGTCACAAACGATTGCATGAATGTGGCAGAAGTATAATTGTAAGTATGTCTGTTGTCAAAATATTACTGTTAAAATTATATATTGAAAATGTGCCAACATTAAACTGAATAACCATACAGTTCTATTACAATGTTATTGTGTGATATGACAACAGGAAACACGATTTTATGGATGCAATTTTCTTTATTGTGAACACATACAATGTTTCGGGGTCTTGGGGTTTCTTAGTTCTCCATTGGTATGTGTAGGTATTGTTAACTATAGTATTGACAAGTCCTGATTCATGTAGGAATTTTGACCAAAATTGACCAAAATCCATGATTCTTACATGTATTGTTGACTATAATGTTGACCAAAGAACTTACTCTTGTAGGTAATATTGACCAAAGTTGTTTAAAAACCAAACCCATTCTTTAACAGTGAAAAATGTCACCTTTCTTTATTTCTTTATTTGAAGGAATAAATCCCTAGCATATTTTCTTTCTAATGATGCAACACAGGAATAACCACATCCTAGATCTGGAACTGGTTTTAGCAATAACAGTTTCCATGCATGTCACTAAATGGAACCGGTTTCACCAATTATAGTTTCCATGCATGTCACTAAATCGAACCAGTTTTAGGAATGATAATTATATTAATCAGCACGTGGAAGAGTGTCTCAAAAGGAAAATCGTTAGATGAATCGATAAAAAGAATCTTTAAGACGAGCATCCCAGACACTTTATGTACAACCACGAGCCCATCTCAAACGTCTGAAGAGATAGACATTGATGGGGGTATTTTTGTCACAACACACTATGCAATAGTACGGTTCAATCACAGAGTGTCTATATATATATCCAAACTATTGAATTAACAAAACGTACACAACGTCTCGTAAACTTTTATCCATTTTGTGGTGAATATAAGTGGTGCTATTTGCTATCACTTTCACTAGCAACCATTGTTAAAGCGAGAGTTCCCATCTTTGACATCATTTTATCAGGCCATGGAGATCGGTTTTTCTGGGAAATTTTATGCGATTCAAATGGAATAGAAAAGTAACAAAGAAAGCATTCAGCATTATTAAAATATTACCAAATGTATGTAACAATTACAAACATATTTCAAGAGCAAAAACTTTGTTTATAAAACCCCGAATACGTTCAGTTGTCCTCTTCACATTACACAGTTCATTACCAGCGCTTTATTTACAATAGGACGAGGTACAGAGAATAGTGATTAATTTAATGTCAAACTGCTGGTTCGTGTCTCTATGGAGTGCGTGTTTAAGGGACAGTACAGTTAAGAATGATGTATAAACTTACACTAATATAATGGATAATAATGTGGGTGTCACCTTGAGAGACATTCGTCAGAAGGAAGACCGTATCCAGTCGTCTCTACCGTCTTGATTTAAAGGGAAAGTTCTATCACCGATCTATCGGCAGCATCCGCCATCTTGTATTCTTGACATTTCGTGAAATGAAAACACGCTATATTTAACACAATTTTAATTTTTTGTAATAATAGAATATTCACATAGTAACACATAACAAAACATATCATAAAACTAATAAACAATATGCTGTTAGGCCTTAGCAAAGTGAATGGCTTCAATTCTCATTGTTTATATTTTTCAACAAAGGTGCGTTTGTCTTTATCAAGTTGTGAAATGTAAGGTCAATTTGACTGTGTTTTAATCATATAATAATAGCATATGAACATGTGTAAACGGGAATATCCTCTCGAATTTCGTTTCCACAAAACATACCCCAATAAAACCCTCCTTTTAAGAGCTGATCCATTCTTCCCTAAATGACCTTGACCCAGCCAAATTAATTGACTCACAAGATTTAGGTGGGGCATTTTGTAAAGACGAAAAAGTGAGAAGAATCCTTAAAATATATGGAAGCTGGAACATTTCAGTGTTGATGACTGGGTTCAACGACGTAAAAGGCAAACGAACGTCACTTTGTTGCGTAAATTGGTGCAGTATGGTCGCAACAGAGTATTGATCTCGGACGATGGTTTTAGTAACACAAGGACAGACTGTATGCTTTTAAATGCTTAAGACAGACCAACACGGCAACCATGTCTTGGCACCAATCGTGCTTCCATTCCTGCAGCATAATCCTAGAACGCTGGTTAATCCATGGTCATGACGTCACTCTATTGTGTTATCAGTTTATTATTTAGGAATCAACTGTTCATTGACTGTCCCAGTCAGGAGGGGTGTTAGGTTTAGACATTTTCAGTAATTTTTCGAGACTGATGTATTTTGAATTAGTGTACATGAATAGGATCTTAAAATATGTAATGCATGAACCTGGATTCGAACATGCAACCCTTCGCTTGGTAGTCAGCGCTTCTAACCATTAGGCCACAAGACGCTGTTAGAAACCTTAGGATTGTTTGTCAGTAAGAATCGAACGTTCTATTCAAGGCACGGAAGGCATGGAAAGGCAGAGTTTCAGCTGTCAATCACCTCGCTTCGCGTGGAAAGTTTGCGTTGCACGTGCATGAAACAATCCATTTCATGTGGGCTGCAGCTACATGTACCATATCCGATGAATAAGCACCGAAATTTGCAAAATAATTGATTTTGGTATTCCATAATTGAAATTTATTGTTTCAAATCTAAAATAATCATAAATGCATGTTTCGTGAAGTCATACATGGATTAAGATGGAGAATGCATGAGGAGCAGTGGATTTTGGTTAAAAATAATCAACTCGCCCCTTTGGCTCTCGTTGATTATTTTTAACGAATCCACAGCTCCTCATGCATTCTCCATTACATAACGCCACACCATACAGTGTGCGGATAACAACAGACTTTGTCAATGTATAAATGTTCAACTTCTGTGGTTAGCCAAACGTTTGACACGAGTCAGTGCTGGCAGTTGGTGCCTTTTTCTGAGGGTGTGGGTTCGAATCCACAATTAAGGTCCCGGATAAAGGGTTGTACTATCACAGGTAATGTGATACTGAATATAACTAAGGTAGGCGTGTTGTGAGGCAAACCCAATATTGAATGGGAAGTTGTCACGGAAACTATTTATGACGCACATATTGTCCAGGTGACCTTGATATGATGCCACTTTGAGAAAAGAAAAAGAATCAAAAAATAAAACGAAAACCATTAATGACATTTTATTTCGCATAATCAATGAGACTTGACAGCAATGTGGTTAATGACAGTGTAACACACACACATGATATAATAATTCCCTTGGATCTTATTCTAAGTAATGCTGATGTGATGTGCAGACATACTTTGTTCAATCAGCAGAATATAAGTGTATTGGAAAAGATTACTCCATCCCAAAACTACTTTCAAATGTAACTATCAGACAGAGTCTCCTATATCCCCCGCAAAGTCGAAAAGGTTTTAAATATATTGAACAATGATTATGGAGCTTTATGCTATAATAAATTCTAAATCAGTAATAAAGTCATGCTACTCTCTGTCTAACAATATACAAGTTCTGTTCTGGAAGCGAAATTGTGAAAACCATTTCGAAATTGTCCATGCATGTTGAAAACCCCAAAAGGAACATACAGATGATCATTGTTCCACTTACCAAGTTTCATTGCGCTAGGCCTTAACATTTTTGAGTTGTGGTCCGGAAACGAAAGTTTAAGATATGTTTCCATCGAAATAGCTTAAAATAATATTTCAAAGAAGTTGAAAACCCTAAAAGGCACATCTACACATGATGACTGATCCACTTGCCAAGTTTCATTGACCTATGCTTTACGGTTTTTGAGTTCTAGTCTAGTCGAATTTGAGATGTCTTTCCATGGAAATGCCTAAAAATAAAATTGCAAAGAAGTTGAAAACCCCAAAGGGCACATACACATGATGACTGTTCCACATACCAAGTTTCATTGAGCTAGGCTTCAAAGGTTTTGACTTCTGGTCGGAAACGAAATTTTAAGTTATGTTCCCATGGAAACGGATAAAAATAAAATTCGTAACAAGATGAAAACGCTAAAAGGCATATCTACACATGATCACGACTCTTCGACATGCCAAGTTTCATTGACCCATGCTTTACGTTTTATGTGTTCTAGTCCGCGAGTGAAATTTTAAAGTATGTTTCCATGGAAACCGCTAAAATAAAATTCCAAAGAGGTCCAAAACCCTAAAAGGCACATCTACACATGGTGAGTGTTCCCAATATCAAGTTTCATTGAGCTATGCCTTACGGTTATTGAATTCTGATCCGGAAACGAAACCTAGAAGCACAGATGGACGGACGGACGGAGGTCATTACAATATCCCCCTGATAACCTCGTTGTGATGGGGGATACATATCAATTCACTCGCCACCGAGACTGTAAAATCATTCCTTCCTATTTCTATTCTTTTCAACTTTTAGTACAAGTTTTCAGATAGAACGGATTAAATGCAGCATCGTTGATTGCACAACTATAGTTAATGTCATCAAATCAACATTCTCTCGCGCTCGCACATACATGATTATTAGAAAAAAAGGTAACGTGAATTAAGTAACCTCTTTATTGATTTTTTTAATTTATTTTAATTGACTATTTCAAAGATATTGTAAAAGAAAACGATACAAAGGCCTTAACACACAAGCAAAGTATCAAGGGTGAATATTCAGGCGTTTTTATACCCTTCAATTCCATGTTGTAGGAAATGAACAAACCATGTCTCTTGAATTGTATGACAGAAATAAGCAGTCTGTCACAGATGACCTGACACCGTGTAATCCCCACTGGACCATAGGACATAGCCAATCACAGCAGAGGTAATCGTGTCAACATACTTCCTTTCAACAACAAACCAAACGACCATTCGAAACCTTGTAGACACAGCATACATTATTCATTTAAAACTATTGAAACAGTAAATTGATAGTTCAAGTTAATGCACAGATAGTCGTAGGAACTTGGTATTGGTGTTGAATGTGCGTAACAAGCATTCCAATCAAGTCGTTAAAATCAATTAGAAAACATATTTCTTTAATGGTGTTATTTTAATGTCTTCATTACCCACTAACTTGGGAAAATATTCACTGACAATAAATCACCTCTTTATATGCTTCAAAATCAAGCTTATCTATATATTTATTAATACATTAATCTCGTGTAACCGGTCGTGTAGGGGATAAAGAAATAACCAAACACTGGTCACGGGTTGCGAGGTTTATTCTCAGGTGCGATAGAAGCACGTAGAACCGATATATAGACCCTGCAAAACACAATGTAATACAATATAAAATACATCAACATCCAACATAAATATTCATAAAATATATAACACATTCCTTGCATCATTACTGCATAACATATAATATTATGCTAAATACATAGACAAAGATACATTATGTATTATCAATAATCATTGCTTCAAGGTGAACTACCAATATATGATAGAGCAGTACATCAATGATTACACATAGCATACATTTACAAAGGGAGATAATTAAAAGATTTACCCATTCACTATATTCAAATGACACATAGTGAAGCAATACAAAAGATACATTCTTACACTTAATTACCACAATCTGGCAATTAACATTATGATTACAAACATCACATTATGCATTCAATGCATAATAGCAGAATATATATAGCATACATGAAACATTAAAATATACAAAGAGGCATACCCTGAATGTGGTTCCGGGGTGATCAGTCCTTAACCACGAGGATAACTTCTAGCCATCATCATGTCCTGAATACAATATATACAATATAAGTAAATGGTTCCTTATTGCAGAAATGATGAACCAATACACAATCATATATTAGAATAATAACTATCACGAATGATTAACTCACACAGCATTTACTCTAAATATACCTTCACTCACTCAATTACACATTCACTTCAGAAACATTCATACAAAGAAGAGAAAGAAATAAAAGCTTACTTTAGATTAAAATAGTATTGATGAAGTAAGTTATGCACCTTATTAGATTATACAAAATGGCGGCAATCACCATTACATTTATAAGTTAAGTTAGACAAAGTTTATTAAATATATGATTTATATAATTAGATATGAATACTTTATACCACTCTACAAACTACATTTATGATAATGATTATATTAATTACTAACCTTAGATTATTTATAAAATGTCCCTGATCTCGTCTGTCTGTCTTGTCATCAGTGCAGTGATAGATGTGCAATATGGAAGTCAGTGAACTGATTCAAAATCAGCCAATAGGAGAACAGCTTGGGGTTAATTAGACAGAAATAGACATGATAAAATGAATTAACCCATCCTCCCTATTATTCCCAATAGACTGACCCAATGCACATAAGATCTTAAGCTAAAGCTACTACTTGCACTACAACTGAAAACTATTAACACACAACTAAAAGCATATCAAAATAAAAAGAGAAAGACATGACATGAACAACAAGTTTATTATTAAAATGTATTTACAAACGCCTGCCACACTCGTACAATTGCTATGATTAGCTAATGACAAGATGAAGTTCGACATCGTCCAGTCGTTATGATTAGCTAATGACAAGATGAAGTTCGAAGAGGAAAACGGCAAATGAAAACAAACAAGTCATATTCAAATATTGATTAAAAAAATTAGCAATACAGTTTATATGAAGATATACAATTGGGTGACAAATATATAAGATTATCTACAAAAGGCTTAAATCAAGTTGATGGTTTGTAGAGTGTTTCTTTTAGGTGTTGACATATGCAGAAAACCAAATCGATATGCTCAATCGTTGTTAGGAAACCACTACTACTCACTACGTGCATTACATAATTCTGAATGTTTTCAGTCATCCAGTTGTATTATCAAAATATTGAAATTAAATCAAATACTGGACTTACTCTTGTCTGTTGCGATGTTTCTGGTTCCAATTATCGCACATGTGGGACCGGGGGCTGCAGGGTTGTCCTCGGGGTCTGTCACGTGTGACCAATCAAGCGATTCACGGTCATTAAAGATTCACAAAAGATGGTGGCTTACAGACCCATTTCATTTTCACATGAGATGTAATAAATACTCCCGAAACTGGGAATATAAAAAGGAATATGAAGTTCGTTGTTACATGATTTGTAGTATATGGTGCGGAAACTAGGAATATAAAACAGGAAAATAAAGTTAATTATTCATCATTTGTAATATATACCGAAACCTTAGAATAAGTTAATTTTGTGTAAATAACCGTAAATGCATGTTTCATGGCGTGTCACATGGATTAAGATGGATAATGTAAGATTGATCTTGAAGTCCGAGGCATGCTCAATTGACACAGATATAAAATAAGATCATTCATAGAGAAGTTGTGCCTCACATTGACACTATCTGGTTCATTGGTGATAATTCCCGACCCCACTGAAACCGTGCAATATCTCCATTGGCACTATTCCCTGTCGGGAGGAAGTCCCCATCTGAGTAACATCTATGGAAGAGTTTAGGTGAAAACTCGGGTCTCTTGTGTTCACCTTGTTTCAGAACTTACAAAGGCACAAGCTATCCTTGAAATGGGGATAACACCGGGAACATTGTTAAATCTTCATTTCCATATGTAACGCCTTTTCCCTGTCTATCAAATATATATTAGTTTTAAACATTACTTTAAGTGGCAAACGTTTGTTAAAAGTAACTTTTATCTGACATATCATGACATGAAATTAAAGTAGTGATGTAAACTTTTATTTTGTATCATTGGAGGGCAAATATATATAAACAGAACACATATTTATCGCCTTTTCAGGCTGGATATCCTGCTCAAAGCGCACAAATAGAGTCAAGGAAGTCACAGGGAAGTCAAAAGAAAGCTCGTTGGAAATGGTTGGTCTTCAGGAGTCTTTGACAATTTGAAAACTGTCTTCAACAATATATTGGTAAGAAGGCAATAACAAAAACAGTTTCAAAGTTTATTGGTTACAAAGGTTACAAGGAACTCTTTAAACAAAAAAAATTAAATTATTAGAATACAACCTAAAACAACACAATTTACCATTAACATTTGACACACACTTAATACTTCAAATGAATACGATGTAATCCACATTGAAACGATACAATTCAACTTAATGAAATAGAATTAATTCAATACAACACAGAAAATGCAATATCATAACAACCCTATGCCTTTCAATCAAGCAACACGTATAAGCAATACAGTATGCATGTACAACCACATGATGATATGTTGGTAGAATATCTTTAGAAACATATTTTATAGGGACTTTTACAGGGACAAATGTGTGTGACAATTCTTAATCAGCACGTTCGATATCAAACTGTTCTCATAATGCTGAGTGTTGAGCAAGGGAGCAACAACTCCCATCTTTTAACGTCTTTTGGTATGACACGATCGGGAATCGTACCCCGGTCGTCCGGGTGATCAGCGGACACTCTACCAACCGAGCTATCCCCGGTGACTAGCCCCACTCCGTTCAAAGTTTAACCACTTCACACAGAGAAAAGTTCGTGTAAAGTTTGCGCGACTCCTGGCTACCTCTCAACGTTCCAGCTCTACATACCAACACTATCTCTCAGAACCTCTTGTGTGTGCCAATGATCAGAATCCTCAGTTAGATTCTTTTGTTCAGTGCAGCCGCGGAATGAAACAGTCTTATTTATGAACTCAAACCTGCCCAGTTCCGTTCAGCATTAATACCACACTTGTTCTCAAAACAACTACTCAACCTGTTCCAGTGTATAAAACATCAAACTCTGTGATTTATGGCTTTAAATATTGGGCGATTCGAGAAGGCATTATGCGTGAGGAAATGCGGTTAACAAATGAACTTTCATTATCATTATTCAACTGTAACCTGGTTTGGAGAATGTACTGATCCCCCTGATATGACTCTTAAGGGTCTTGCTCATTAGCATATGTCCTTCGAATATATCTGATGTAAATAACACAAATGAACTATTTTGGATATTTGTCTCTGATATGGTCTATCTATAAACATGTTTATGTTCAATAGTTTTCACAAAATCAAATAGCATATATCGAGGAAAACACATTAAACGAAAAAACGTTCATCTTACGTTTTGTCTTTATCATTACGACGTGTCATTGGCACATGTCACTTTTACAACGGCGTCGCTGATTGCACACATAGATACATGACACTCCCTTTGTGTCCTCGATTTCAAACGATGTACAACAGAGGTTGGGATCTGAAATCTGAAGAACCTAACCTCTTTAGGAAGAGAAGGGGTCCCCTCAGCCGCTCAGGGTTTCAGTTATTCGAACTACTCGCATTATAGCTAAATTACGTTTGGGTGTAAGTGCATGTCGAAAAAGTCACCTACTAGTATCTTAACTTTCGTTTCAATGTAGAACATAGTATACAGAGTTATTCACCTGTCCAGTGATAAACCTCGTCCACTGAACTGAACTGTGTTTATATTTTGAACAGAGTTTGATGACAACTTAACAGATTACATCAAGCAAAATAAATCAACCAAAACATCCCCGACAATCCTCCCGGTGAAAGAGTAAGCATAAACTCCGAAATATCTTGTGTGTTCACAATAAAACTAGTTGTTGTCAAGAATTTTAATCCCCCTTTCGCAAAAACTCAACCCATTCGTATATTTCTTAAGCATTCAATCAGATAACAATTTCACAGATGTATAGTTTTAAATCTGTACAATACATATCAATCCACTGATATTTCCTCCAAGCGGATATGACAACACAGTCGTCATGGGTCTTATTGTCCGGATAACCAGGAGCCCAGTTGTTGTCAGTGACCCTTGAATCGTCCGTCCACCGGAAGTCTCCTCGGGAGTGTGCTGGTTCATCCTTCAGTCCAATGTAGAACTCTCTTCCAGCTGAAAGATATGATGCAAAAATTTGTTCAAATGTGTTAATTGGATCTATAATAAACAATAAAAGGATTTTTCCAATCTAATCTAATGGATTCTGATAGATAAGAAGATGTTTTATCTGTCTTTTCTAGACAAATACCATGTTTACCTTAAAATATTTATATAAACTGACGTGCAAAAGAAATTATAACACTCAGTTGTATTTATCATATGGATAATTTCCAATGTAAAATTTCTCGAGTTTTCGACATCGTATTCAAAAACTGAATAGTATTGGAAATTAGTCCAAATAAATAAATCTGCCAAAGAATATTTCTACCTGTTTTCTTTTAATTTTCTCCAAATTATGTTTTATAAAACACAACTGTTCATCGACATATGACACATACTCTATGTGAAAATCAATAAATGTGCCTCGTTCTGCACACATTTACAACATTTTAAACATGGTGGGTGTCATATTGGTGTAAATTTAATTTCTTACCCCTGTCAACTTAAAAAAATAAAGTAACCAATTAAGTCATTCAAACTAGCGCTGAAGGGTGTTTTTGTATCGTGCCATAATCAAATGCATCTCATTTCTTCGAAAACAAGTGAGAGTTATACTTTCGTTTGCTCGTTTTTTTATATTATATCTATATCAGTGCAGAGAAGTCGAGGTTTGGCCAATAGAGCGGTCGTCGCCGTCCGTCGGTCCACTAATCAATCAGACCATCTGTCTGTCACGTGTTTTTACTCTGTAAACTGAAACTGTAATTATGTAAACACTATGATGTGTAAACAGCTTTAAGTATGTTTGTTACGTACTCTCCATTTCCATACAATGCAATTGTTTTAAATTAATGGATTTAATTAATTTTGCTACTGAAGCAAATATTACTATAATCTCATTAATTGCTCCAGTTGCAGGTCCTCGGTCCGCTGTATTGGCCCTAGACGAACTAGAGAGCCAATACAGCGGACCGAGGACCTGTAACTTGGCCAATACGGAAATACTTAATTAATGACAATTTTATTTATTATCCCTTTTTCATTCTATTTGCACAACACTAAACATCTCATTGCCATTAGAATAATAATCATAAACATTTGGTGAACTGATAACACGTGTCAAATTTGTGAAGTGACTGCGTATGCTCAGACTCATATTTGCCCAGTTTGTCTCGTATTGGCCCGTTTTCCCCGTATTGGCCCAGTTTCCCCGTATTGGCCGAGTTGTCGAATCATATGGTCTCTGCCGTAAATACCTTATACATGCCATAACAGTGATAGTTAATTAATAAAGCTGGATACAAGGCCTGCCACATTATCAGTAAACATCACGATGCGTCACTGACTCAGGGCCACAGCATTATTTGGTCGACCAAAATTCAGGTTTACAGGTTTAACCGAAGAATATGTGTCCGACGTCTGTGAGGGGAAGGTGTAAACATGACTATATCCAGCGTAGATTGCCGATGGTGGAGAGTTTGTCCATGTATAGGATTTTATCCATATTAATGGTTAAACGAAATTGTTGTGCAATAAGAGAATGCCAACAAGCGGACTTACAGGAACGTTCTTGAAAATATATTGCTTGCATATAATTGGGCTGTTTATGGAAATAACTTTTTGCTTCAAGATTTCAAGGCAACTTCCCATCGAGCAGACGAAACCGTGCACCATGCAATCAGAGGACTTGACAATCATCCTACCACTTTACCGAACGTTCTCGTCAATAATTGAAATAACTCCTCGATAAGTTCGAATAAATCTACCCTGGACCCTGCTGATATTTTTTACCTCCTTGCACGGGTATTTAATCCAATCAGCTGTCCACGCTGCATTGCTGAGCGTACCAATAAAAAACTTACAACAAATTTACTTCGATATTGTATGTACTCGCTTTAATGACGAAGCTTTATTTCCTGGTAATGAAAAAACATATCTTTGAAGGGATCTCTTTGTTCATCCAAACGGACAGCGAAAATAAACTACCGTCAAAAAGAAAGTAAAGCATTACTTTGACAAGTAATGAAACACATCAAAGTTAGACAAAATGATTGGATATTTAATAAGAGCTTTTAATACTGCATACATAAAATGTATCAGTACACAGACACCATTCAAGTTATTGTTGGTTAGCTGGGAGTACGGGTCTGCTCCTAATCTGTCTGGTACATGTCTGGGGAACAAGCAGGGCACGCTAGGGGGGCGGGGGGGGGGGGGGGGGGGGGGGGGGGGGTGATATTGAGATGGCCCTGTGAATGTCATCTAATGTTTGAATATTGACGTCAGTGTGTCACATACTTACCATATTCAGCTCTGTGTATAACAGCTATTGTTTGAATCTTGACATCAGTGTGCCACACACTTACCGTATTCAGCTCTGAGAATGGCATCTATTGTTTCAATCTTGACGACAGTGTACCACACACTTACCATATCAAACTCTGTGAATGGCATTTATTATTTGAATCTTGACGTTATATAATTAGTGTGCCACACACTTACCGTATTCAGCTCCTTGAATGGCATCTATTGTTTGAATCTTCAATTTGCGTCAGTGTGCCACACACTTACCATATTGAGTTCTGTGAATGGCATCTATTGTTTGAATCTTGACGTCGGTGTGCCACACACTTACCGTATTCAGCTCTGTGAATGTCATCTATTGTTTGAATCTTGACATCAGCGTGCCACAAACTTACCATATTCAGCTATGTGAAACACATCTATTGTTTGAATCTTGACATCAGCGTGACACAAACTTACCATATTCAGCTTTGTGAAACACATCTATTGTTTGAATCTTGACATCAGTGTGCAACACACTTACTGTATTCAGCTCTGTGAATGACATCTGTTGTTTGAATCTTGGCGTCATTGTGTCACACGCTTACCGTATTCAGCTCTGTGAATGACATCTATTGTTTGAATCTTGACGTCGGTGTGCCACACACGTACCGTATTCAGATCTGTGAATAGCATCTATTGTTTGAATCTTGACGTCAGTGTGCCACACACTTACCATATTCAGTTCTGTGAATGGCATCTATTGTTTGAATCTTGACGTCGGTTGCCACACACTTACCGTATTCAGCTCTTTTTGAATCTTGGCGTCAGTATACCACACACTTACCGTATTCAGATCTGTGAATGACATCTATTGTTTGAATCTTCACTTTGCGTCAGTGTGCCACACACTTACCATATTGAGCTTTGTGAATGGCATCTATTGTTTGAATCTTGATGTCAGTGTGCCACACACTTACCGTTTTCAGATCTGTGAATGTCATCTGTTGCTTGAATCTTGACGTCAGTGCGACACACCTACCGTATTGAGCTCTGTGAATTGCATCTATTGTTTGAATCTTGGCTTCGGTGTCCCACATACTTACGGTATTCAGCTCTGTGAATGGCATCTATAGCTTGTATCTTGGCATCAGTGTCAAGATGTACCAGTCGACCATTTGCAGGACCCCGACAGTCATTTCTCGCAGCATAGTATCTTGTTCTTACAGTCACAAACCGGACACACATCCCCACTGAAGTAATATCGCGGTATCCAGGATAACATGGTGGCGATACTGGGAATACAACAAGAATAAACAATTGAATGTTACATGAGGTGTACTATATTCTGCTAATTCTGGGCATAAAAACAGAAAATACTTAAGTTTATTTTACATGGGTTTTAAAATATACTGATACTGCTGATGAAAAATAAATGTACAGTGTATTATAACATGAATTTTAACAGATGTTCGGAAATATGAAGGTCATTGTTGTATGAGTTATAATACATATCGCCGAAACAGGGAATAAAAAGGCATTTAAGGAGAGATGGGACCCAGAAATCGAACTCGCTTACGGTAACATTTTGCGACAACAAATTATTGTAGTGAATAAGTCTAAAAATATATGGATTACGTTGTTTGGGGCATACGCTTATCCATACACTAACGGAAAGTGCTTAAATTTTCCGTAACGCCTTTTTAACGGTCATTTTACGACCTGCCGCATAACGTTATCGTCACCTATATTCGCGGTAAATATGTTACTGCGTGTGTTATTCGAATTACATACGTATCTTTAGTTACTGACGAATTTAAATCGCCTGGTATTATCAACTGATAGTTATTCTTCCATCATGTACTCCTATATTGATAGTATGTTAAATAATGATTACAAGGTAGGCCGTCAAAGTTACACTTGAAACCATCAAAATTGCCGTGACGTTAGGTTTTTACGTTTATGAAGGTATATTAAAAAATGACGTTAAAGTGATGAAAAACCTCCGGTGACCCCCTATTTTTATTTCTGAATTCGTTTGTTTATTCAAATGTGCACATTATATTACATTTTTTAGCAATATCTAAAATATGTGTATCAGTGAGAAATCCTGTTCAATATGCGAAAAACGATGAGAAAAATGCCGTTTTTAATTAAAAAGTGCTTAATTTAATTTTGTTTCTCTTTCCAGTGTCATTAATTTTCAAAATATAGACTTGCTATGCATTCCCGTATTTAACTGAAATGTATTTGAAAAGATTCTGAGCTTATTCGTTGAAAGCGAGCGCTTCATCTAAATACATCAAATCAGTCAAAAATGGCGTAATATGCGACGGGAGTATTATTATTAATGCCGATAACTCTTTAAATCGTTCGGTGACCCCCAAATGTACTTACATTTTTGGATAAAAGACACAATAAACCTGCTATTTTGAAAAAATAAACAAATTCTAAAATATTTTGTTTCATCGTCCCATCTCTCCTTAAAGGTTATTATTGGTCATATGGTTCATTATAAACGAGTCCATTTGCACATAACACGTTTGCAGAGCAATCATTGTTTCATCGTCTGTGTCGTATTTTGTCGTCTGTGACGTCATTAAAGAACTGTTCATGACATCACTGTAGTTTATTGACATAACAACCGTCTTCTGACTTTCTTCAAAACTGGAAATATGTGCATGTGATGCACTGTGATGTCCCCCGTTTCGACTTTCAATCCGACCTAGTCATCTTACGCTTATTTTTCACTTTTGCCAGAGACAATCCAAATATGACAATCCTAAAAGATTAATCTATTACAATAAACCTGTTTCCATGTAGCCTCTTAATTCAAATTGTGTCCCTTTGTTAACCTCTTTGTTAAAATTGTTTCCAGGAAAACCAGAACATAATTTAGAATGATTTAAGTAGTAAAAGGCTGGCACCAACCCATATGTGAGTGTAAACACACACCAAGTCTCATTAAATAATACTGTGAGAGCCAAAATGAGATTTTATGTGCCCTTCCCTGACTTGTCTAGTAGTACATGTCATGTTTAAAGGGAGGTAACTCTAAATGCTGGTTTTGAATAGCCATGTGCTAATGACTGTTTGTGTTCTGAATGTTGAGAATTTGGAGTGAGAAATGGGCCTAACAAAATGGTATGTTTATATGTTCAATGCTTGTATTATTCATATTGGTGTTTTGAGAATATGTAAAGGTGAAAATATTTCTATAAAGCAAATTGGTTAGGTCTAAATTTAATGTTAAAGGTGCTTTGTTTTCACACTTGGTAAACTATGCTATTTTTAGTACATTAATATATTTTTATGAGGTAAAGGTAAAGTTAATGCTAATTACAGGGTTTCCCCTAACTTTTGAGGTTAATTTCAATGCTATTTAAGGTAAATTTGGTAACATTATTTTATCTATTTTTATCTATTTAGTTTACATTTCATTTATTGACTGTAATTTTGAGATTGTTACTTATTATTGTTTTTTGTTTCTATTACAGTCAATCGTTTTCATTGGTTTAATGATGAGAAGAGGGAATAAGTGAGATATGAGAAATGTGAACTTGAACTGACAAATGTGAATTTGGATGTATACTAGTACTGACAATTGTGAACTTAAACAGGGGTGTCCTGAACCTGTTAAACCATGAGATGAGAAAAATAAGAAAGTAATAAAATCAAGTGGAAACGCATTTTTGTGACACCTATAAATACTGAATAGATTTTGAGATGGAGGCCGTAAAAGGTCCCTATCCCGATTATACACTTAAACTTCTGAAACCAGAAAAAATATATCAGAATAACCAAAAAGGCATCACTCCAACACTAGGTCTAACCACAGACTAAGTTTCATAAAAAAAATTACTGGATAGATTTTGAGATAAGGGTCTGAAAAGGAAACTACGCCCCTTCCCCCAATATATGTACTAAGTTAAAAATTTCCCATGGAAGCCAAAAATACTATAAAAAAGTGGAAAAGGCACGACTCAAACACTATGTCTAACCACACACCAATTTTCGTAAACATATTGCAATACTGTAATCATATGAAGACTTTGCATGGCTGTAAGTGAACATTCACATAAGAGCAATGGGTTCATTTTTGAAATCTTGAAATTCTGTCTGCCATAAACCCAACAAAAGAGTCTAAAGTTTGCTGAATGCAGGTTTTGTACACAGAATATGGCTTCGTATGGTATAAAGTACAGTTTGAAATTATTATGTTATGTCCATGTCAATTCTTTCATTTAAAAAGACAAATAAGTATAGTTTTGAATATTGTTTGATAAACCATTTACCTTCAGAAGTTTTAAAAAGTTTCCAACTGGCTTCAGATTTAAGGCCGGGATATTTCTTGCCATAGTGCTGATCAGAGAGAAGACATTGTTGGATGTCTGCGTTGTAGAAGAAGGCGGCACATGGCTCCACACACTTCACTGCACATGATAGCATGCAAGGGTTGGTCTGTGAAGCAGAGGTGTTCTCCAGAACTAAATTCTGGAACATGAGTCTGAAGGCAATCTGGAGAAACTTACTCTCGGTCATTGTTACCTTCCTATTGTGATTCAGCTGCAGCAAGAAGTCCTCAATAGTCTACTGTCGCTGGAATAAAGTATATAAGCAACTACTCTTTTGAACAGTTTATATGGAGTAAGAAGTGATCCGAAAACAGTCATATTGAGATGGAGAAATTGGTTATAATTTTGTATGACCAGAATACCTTTATAGCCGTATCTTGAACGCTTTGGGCATGTAGTGACCTAATATTATTCACTTTAGTAAATTAGCAAGTAAAATCAGGCACAGTTTATAATCAGTTTATAACAATCATCAAGGAAGATTTGTATGGGCTTTTTATTTCCATGACATTGCGTCTTGTCATGTTCTATAAGTAGAGTGCCGATAAAGGTAATCTCCACTGGAGCCTTATACAGGTTTACTTCACTGATATAACCCAATCCACACAGTCAATTATATACAAATAGTAATGTCTTACCCTGTTATACAAGGTTGTATTCGAGTTCTATTCGAAGAGGCACACTATCTGTAGTGAATCGACGGATGGACTTTCTGCTACAGAGGACTTGACACAGCTTAATCCCTACCGGATCTGTTGACACATGGTAAGCAGTGCAGATACACATGAAAGAACATTTTAAGTAGAAATTTGTAAATGATTCATAATAACATCATGTTTATTCCTTTTGTAGATATGTTAAAAGTACATTAATATTGTTACGCAGAAATATGCCACTTGAACTGAAAACTTTGAACAACAAACGTCAATGTATATTTAATGACAATGCATATTTTGACAACCCACTGAATCAAAGAATGTCATTTATTTCAATTGATGGCTGTTAATATCTATCCATCAAGTGACGAGTAGCAGGATCTAGATATATTCTAACATGTAACTGAGAATGCTGTATCGGTAGTTTCCACACCAATACAATTCAGGAATGCAATAACTATCACTTTCATCTTGATTAGAATAAAGGGAATCTAGCAATGCTGAGGAACATATAAACTATTGAACTGAAATGTTAAAGGTGGATCCGTTGTGTTTCATAAAAACATATTTGGCTTTAATACACTCAAACACACCATATGTGCTGTTTACAATACAAAAAAATTCACCCATCTTGCATATTCTTCCCCAATTGCCTAATATATCATAATTACTAGTTTCCAATTAAAATCGAGTAACATCATTTTGCATGTGCAGAATCCGAAACTTCACGTTTCATTTACATGCACAGTAATTATATGATCTATTCAACATGATCAGCCCAAATTTGATATTTTGTCTGTTTTAAATAAGATTCCAAAATTACGTTTGACTCATTGGCGCGGGCCACACGCGGTGCAGAAATCACTACTTCTACCTTCGTATCGTCAATATACTAAGTCTACTATCATCAAAATGGTAGTTAACAGTCGGTACTTCTCGATAAAGTAACACCATTTATAACGTTTGGAATATGTGACCCCCAACAACACAATGGATGTACCTTTAATACTTTTTTTGGTTGTCATGTTTTTTTCTATGATTGACATGGTTCTGTAAAGTATAAATGTTTCTGTAAAGTGTATATGTTTCTATACATTGTATATGTTCCTGTGAAGCATATATGTGTTCTCTAAAGGCAGGCAATATGTACCTGATTCATTGTGGTAGATCACATTGAAATTAAAACAAGTGTACTCACTTCATTTCATGAATAAAAATATGTTAAAACCACATTGATAGCTTGTGGTAAACTCAAAATGACCATCAAAACAAAATACGAACAATCTCAGCTGAATTAGCAAATAAAGAGACGGATATTGGTTGGTACTGTTCAATGGGACATATAACTGGCATACTTGTAAATGGGGCGCATAAAATCAGCTTCTCATCGTGTATTACACCGCTGTGCGAGTTTCATTGAAAGCAATATATTGTCAAATATTTGGCGTTAGGGATACATATACAAGTCGAGTCAGATGATTTGGACGTAAATCAGGACCCATATTTTTGCATGTATGTATGATTAACTGATAGTTCAGGCTAGCACACGTGCGTAGGTGTTTACGTTATAGTCGCTTAAACCGAATAGAGATGTTCATGTAATAGTAGCTAAAAAACAAATAGAGATGTAAAATGTCACTATTGTTGTTTGAATATGAACACGATCCCTCCCAATACATCTCGTTCTCAACTGGAACACAACACAACAGTTAGATAAGACATAATTAATAAGCTTGTTGCCCTTCTACTCGAATAATTTCCAACTAGTGCGTTATCTAAATGTCTTCGTGGAAAGATCACAGCCATACTTCATATGAATTCGACAATCTGCTTAATACATCGTGTCCAATTGTTGTTTCGAGGTTTTCCATAGATGACGTGAATTAAAGTGTAAATAACAGATATTTATGGATTTAGAAGTATATAAGTAAGGTCAAAAATATAATGAGGTGTATATCAGATAAGTTTTTATCAAGTTAAAGGTTAGATATTTACTCTGTGTTGATGGAGCTTTCCTGGTGATTTGAAATTTTGTTTGACGAGCTGGTCTATGATAATCTCGTCATCTCAATGATATTATATATGATAGTTGTTATATTTATCACCCAAAACTGTGTTCCACAGGAGATATCGATTGTGGGAGATCAAGCGATATCTCCTAGGAGATATCTTTTTGGCAGTAGATTTTACACAATGCCCTGTCACCGTCAACTACATGAAATCACAATGCTTTTGCGTCATTGAGTAATGACATCACAATGCTATGACGTCATAGTGACGTCATCAACATGATGACGTCACAATGCTATGACCTCCCGCACGGGAAGTCAAATAGCAGAAATGTACTCAGAGATGTACACTATTTTCACTTAAACGTAATAAGAATGATTTTGGATGATAAATATAATCTCACCATCGTGTTTTCTTATATCAAATATATCAACACTCGTTGCTAAAAGTGAAAATATCCACGGCAAGCCTCGGATATTTGTAACTTTTATCAACTCGTGTTGATATATTTGATATCAGAAGACACTTGGGTGAGATTCTCTATATATATTTACAATGATTAGGAATCCTTGTAAATGAACTGGGCCTGTGTTAATCTATATATTTTGAAAAAAATTACTCAAATGACAAGATATGACAAAACAACACTTACTTCTAATGACTGGAAAACTTTGATAGTTATTTTCATTCGTTTGCATTTGTGAGAAAAGGGAATGACAAAAAGGTATAAAATAGTGTATTTTTCAACGTATCAAAGCAAGGATGATATATGCATGTGAGTTATGCATTTTTTTGATTGCACAACTTGTTTTATCAAAAGGGGATTTTGAGAATAAGCAGTTGCTGTGCCTAATTGTCCATGTCCTGATCGCTGCCCATGTCTGGAAATTTGAACTGTTTTTACATTTGAGGCCGGGCTATAGAAGACTAAAGTCAATCTTCGTGGTAAAGAAAGACTTACAGGACAGGAGCTATGGTTTAATTTATGAAACTGCAAGAATTCTTCGAATCCTGGATACTAGAATATGTCAGATTCGTTCACAATCTTTGTATCAGACAACATATTTCAAACCTTTAGCGGTGGTATATAGCTAAACTGTTAGTTAGGCTATAGTAATTTGGGAAGTTTGCCTAAACTCTGTTTTATTTGGTAATCCAAATTATTTTCCGCTTCCGAAATTATAAAATTAAAATTTCAGTCCATTCGTATATAAAATTAATAGCAGATTTTTTTTCAATAACGAGTTAGTTGATGTATCAAATATAATGAATGCCATGCATTTATTGACAATTTGAAGTATTATTATCAATACTATTCTCATGGTTTCTTCACAAGACAAAGCTAACAAATGATCATTATAAAGGTATACACCAGTGTTTGTCACAAACGATTGCGTGAAAGTCTGATTGTAAGTATGTCTGTTGTCAAAACAATACTGGCAAATTATTCTTGAAAATGTGCAAAAACTACACGGATGAATAACGATACATTATATATTACAATGTAAGTGCGTGTTAGAACGACAAATAAACACGATTTTGTGGATAAGCATTTCTTTATTGTGAACATACAGTGTTTCGGAGCCTCGGTTTCTTAGTATTCCACTAAATTCCATTCAATTTATATTTTTATGTATTGTTAACTGTGGTAAGGATTCTTGTATTATTGGTGTTATTGACAACACCATTGATGCAATACCTGATTCCTACAGGTAGTGTGACTAAAATATTGACCAAAGAACTTACACTTGTAGGAATTTTTGACTACACTATTAATCAAAGCCCAGACTCTTGCAGGTATTTGTAACAACACCATTGACGAAATACCTGATTCTTACAGGTATTTCATTATTGATCAAAGGTAGGTATTATTGACCTATATTGACCAAAGTTACCTCGGACTTATCGTTTGATTGGTCAGTGATAAGCAATATAAGGGACATCTTCTCCTTCCAAGTAATCAGTGCTCCTTTGTCATACAATACACTTTGATAACATATAAATAACATAATCTATCAGTTTTCGCTGATAATTTCCAAACTAATATCTCCTGATGTACTTAAAACTTTAAAGTCCGACCACTCCCTCCCGTGTTGTAACTCATCTTTGAAGGAGGGAGGCGAAGTCTTCTCCGGCTGACGAACATTTATCTTGACGCTTCCATCGGTCAACGTCAAGTCAATATAACATACATTAGGAAAGGTAATATGTTTCTTTTGTTTGTAAAACTTATATATACCAAATTTTTTATCACTTGTCAGCCTTTTACGTTGTGCATTATGCTTTAGCGTTATCGTTGTATCACATTTTAAAACTGTACAGCCTGTGAATATAACAGATGTAAAATGAGTGACTTTGACTATAATCTGTTTCACTGATTGCACACGTATTCCTTTATCTGACAATGGAATTTTCACACATCGTGGAATGCGTATTCTATGGCTAATCATCTTCTTCATAGTTTTCTGGAACAACAAAAAACAGAAGAAAAATTGAAATATATCATCCCGAAACATTATAATCCGATAACCAAGACAATGTTGCTTTCTAAAATCCAGGTAATTTATATTCAACGTGAGCGAAAGTGTATCCCTATTTTGTCAAATTACTATTGTACCTTCAGACACTCCTGCGTTTATCAGCAGTGAAGATATTTTGAGTGATTCTCATTTTTCACTTTATGTTTGCTTTTTTGATACTTCTAAGTTTACCCTTAAAGTAATCAAAGGGTCAGAATGACCGGGTATCTGAAATTACTTTAAACTGCAATTAAGCTCTTCAAAATGTTTCAAATGAAATTTGTGTGATAGCAAAAGCAATGATCTATACCAAGATGTATTACATCTTTGAGGTTGTTGTACAAATTGAAACTGGATTATTTTCAATTTGGTTGGAATCCCTATCGATAAATGCAACCAATTGGTTCAGTTATGAAAATATACCTTTCATCATACACAACAAAATCTTACCTAGCCTTTGTTATTATACAAAAAAACTGGCTCCCACAGTAGATAACACTTGTGTGAGATTAAACGATATAAAAGCGATATCTACATAGTAGATATCGCTAGAATCATATCTTCATAATCATATTACATCATCTCTTAACGTAACAAACAAGGATTTGTCATCACTGCTATGACGTCATAAAGTTGATAACGTAACACTGCTATACTGCCATAATGTTGATGACGTCACAATGCCATGTCCTCACTGAGATCACTGCTGAAGAAGCTAAATGGCAGTTTTGTGTTTCAGATGTGTTCATTCAAAATAATTGTTGATGAGTGATTAAATTAATTGCTGATTCGTTTATTAAAGTAAAAATATCCTCCGCAAGCCTCGGATATTTGTGACTTTAATCAAATCGTGTTGATATATTTGATATCAGAAGATACCTAGGGAAGCTTCTCTATATAACAATATTTACAAGTATTTACAAGTATTTACAAGTATTTACAAGTATTTACAACCATTGACAACTTATCAGCCCTTATGCTTCAAAACTCTTTACGTAACCTGTCTAAAAAATTCAGTCCTTTCTCAAATAGAATCAAATAGGTCAGGGAAGTCGTGTAGTACCGTGAGTTTGATCCCATTTAGAGTGCATTTCCTCTTTTTTTCTTTCTTAACTAGTCACGAGGGAGTCCTATATGGAGCATATATATCACGATGAGTCACAATTGAGCATATTAAAGTTATGAAGTAGTCATATAAATGAGTCATGGACAATTTCTCAGAAAGCACCACTTGATACGGAGCTAAAGATATGTTTACGAGCAGCTGTACATAACAATCATAACATTTTGAAGTTGCAATTTTAAATTTTTGGCATTTCTATCAAAAACACCATTCCCTTCCCACAGAGGTTAAGATAAGATAAGATAAGATAACATAACATAACATAATGCTTTATTATCCCGAAGGAAATTTGTTTTACACGGTTGGATTAAATAGTTTAAAACACAAACACACAGACACAGAACAACAAAGAGAAACATACTGGCACATATGAACACCAATATATGTACATGTAAAATGTTACTAAAACAGCTGGCAAAAAGCACCCAGTATATAAAAGTTGGAAAAACGTATTAAAGACTTCATTCAAAACAATGATGCTTGCTGGGATGAATGAATTTCGAGCCCTGTTTGTTCTGAATATTGGCGTGCGCAGACGACACGTTACATACTGGCTGTAGTTTGGAAGAGTTTTGTTAAATCAGAAATTATTAAAGTCTCCAAGAATAAATTTGGGTGCATTAGGGCATATATCATCAAGTTTATCAACATGCCTATGGGTATGGTATGGTATCAGCTGCCTTGTTGATATTTGCATCGGGTGGAATGTACACCACACTGATAAATATTGTCCAAATTCTCTTGGCAGGTAGTATGGCCGAATTCAGACCGACAACAATTCTAAATCTTTTTGTGCACATTCTGTCTCTTACAGTAACTCTCTACATATTTCCGATCGTAACCTCTGTTCAATGATCAAGACCCTTAAGAGTAAAATGCCGAAATCTTTGAAGTCACTCGGTCTAAATGGCCGCTGAAAGCAGAGCATTTATTGGTTAAGAAGCAATGATAGAGGTTCAGCTTTCTTCCACTAGGGGAGCTTCTGCTCTCGATCTCAAAAGAAATAGAGGGCTTAGGATCGGAAATATGAAGGGAGTAAATTTTGTGGGAAGAGAGGGAAAAAAACACATATAAGATATTCCATTTTGGTAAGAAGCTGAAGAACGTGAGTAGATCTACAGACCCGTGACAGTTATATTCGGACGGTGACGTTATTTCCATAGACTTATATGTAAATAGTCTGGGATAAATAATTTTCACAGATACGTTTGTCATCCGATTCTATTGACATTGATCACGTTTGTGAAATATCAGCTTGACTTCAACCTCATTATTTATGTTTGATTTTCCGTTTTATATCTTGGGAATGACATTGATTTGATTAAGCTTTATCTAAGTTGTAAAACATTTAAGATGGCGATCTATGGGAAAGGTTTTCATTTAATGTGCATATGTAGGTACAGACTAGTTAAACTGTTGTCGGAAAATTTAATTTGAATTATGTGCTGAGATAATATCAAGTCAAGCTGAACAATTTGACATTGATCCAACCAGAAATTATTTAATGAACATTATGTATCTTCGATTAGATTAACATACACGTCTATTTAAATAACGTCAACGTCCGAATATGACTGGCACGGGGCTGTAGATGTGCCTTTTAAATTGACCCTTTTCCGTATGGGAACAATATGAATTTATATGTGTACACTCGTTCAGTGTTTGGGACACTGCGCAACTCAGGGAAGCGTTTTATCTAAATATATCATTATCATCAACTTTTATTTTTATCACTTTGGTGAGTTTAAGTTTACTGAACTGAACATCTGTTTGACAAACTATAACTTTTATATTACCTTTCAGCTTTTATTTAACACTTTAAGACTTTGATATTTTGATGATGTTTTCAAGACCTCGTGCCATTTCTTGTTTGCTTTTGGAAATATTTGTTTAAATTTCTAATTTAATCAAATTTCCTAACACTAATGGCTACGATAGTGCCAAAGCGGCTTTAAACAATAATTCACCCACTCATTCACTATTTTCACACTCGAAGTTTTCCCATCTATTCTATCTCAAAGCCTTGATTTTAGTTTTGCTTTGACATTTAAACCTGCATCATCAACATCCAGAGAATTTGAGTAGATGTTTTTGATCATTGTTTGTCCCTACCGAAAATTAATGCGTGAACCATATCAGTACTCACCAGCCTGGAACAGTTCTGAAAGTTGTTGACGCAGTGAACTTCTCCAGCACGCGTTTGTAGTGCTCGGCAAAGTTGTGATGTGCATTTCTGAAATAGAACAAAATCATTTAAAAAATAAAATATAACAACATGATTGGCATTATAATGACATAATCATATTTATTACTCGTCCGTTGAAGACATCGCTGTTTAATATATCTATAATGTTATTACATATTGTAGTGACGATTTTCGTGACGTCATAATAGCATAATATTGCGTCACAATATTAGCGCTGCGGTCGCAATGGAGTGTCTTCCATTTATCGACGAAATCGTGGAATAAGGTGGGATTTAAATCAGTGAGTAATACATAAAATACTTAACTCGTTTCCGTTTAATAACATTTACACTCATGAAGGGTATGGGTATCTAGCTCGCTTTCGCTCGTCAAATACCAAACCACTCCTTTCATAAATGTGTTATTAAACGGGACGTTGTTAAGTATTCTCTTTATCTAATCTAAAGATCACAATTCCAACCCTTTGTAGTTTAATCATATCGATGGACACACTTATCACCATTGTATTCCAGGTTGCAGGAAGGGAGGGATGCAACTCAAAGACACACGTCATCTGTTCTGAATCGTATGATGGAGTTGAGCAAGAACAGTCTCTGCTACAGCGGACTTGACACAGTCTAACCCCCATCGGACCAGCTGACACGATATGAACAATGCAGATACACAGCAAGGCTTGAACTATGAACATGCTTAGAAGGATGTCTTCAAGCAGTATGTAGCAGTATCTTTTGAATTATTATATTATTTCAAAGTTTGGTCAACGTTATGTAAAATATAACGGGGAATGTTGAATTAATGTTCTCGCTGGATGACACTGTACGTATTTAGTCAAATATCACAAAATACTCTGTACTGATAAAATTATAGTGTAAATTAATGCATGCATCAAGCGATGGCTGATAACATGCAATGACCTATTGGCAAGTACCAAATTATAGCTATATTACAATGTCATGATAATCAATATCATTTATCATGATTGACAACGAACAAATGTTAGGGATCTAATTAATGTATTAAATATGTATTATGACAATGCATTGTGCATCTGTATGTTACACACCATTACAATGGAGGATACTAGGAATGTATGTTATCAGTACACCAACATGCCAATATAAAAATACATAGCAATTGCTTTGCGTGGATCTGATTCGCTGAACACTCTCACAGAGATTCAGTTCATACCTGCATGAACTTAATATCGTGACGACACATCACATTTAGCCACGCCCCCATGACGTCAGGTTCATGGCTAGTCGTGTTGTGCATTTTCATTGGCTGATGAACACGTTGTAGGCGGGGCTAATATTTGGTGTCTTCATACGCGTAAATAGTACAGCTCTAATTGTTGCAATTTGTATATTTGCAGCAATGAAACCTTTTCAAAACATCAGGTACGAGTATATTTATTTATAAGTACGCGGATTTACACAGTTTGCACAGCGTTTTTTAAGTTTATACCTCCATGAACTTAATAAATTTTGAAGTCAATTCTTAAATAGATATATTGAAAGATATACATAAAGCTTTATAAAGCAATTTGGTAAATAACTTATGTTGGGCGATTTACTGCAACACATACAGGAATATGAAAGCCTCTCAAGAAGGTAATTGGACATTGGAGAAATCCCTTCACTGTCAAGTGGAAAAGTTGGTTGGGTTTGTTGGATAGGGAGGGAGAGGGGGAGGGGGAGGGGGTGGGGGAGGGCGAGAGTGGGGTAGTCACATGTTGTTTGTGAACCTGCCTGTGCCGACAACACCTCCTGTTGCATGTTGTTACGAGGTAAGATGTAATAAACGCGGTAAGATGTAATAACTGCGGTAAATTGTACTGAAAACGCGGTAAGATGTCATAATGCCGTAAACTGTAATACAAAATGCGGTAAAATGTAATAAAGATAAGTGCGGTAAATTGTAATAAAGGGGTGCGGTAAAATGTTACTAAAAAGTGCGGTAAATTGTAATAACTCAACGTCAATCTTTGATAACTTTATTTCTACTTTGATAATCAATTTTAGGTGTTTTCGGCTACTTGTGTATTGTAATATCTTATATTTAAGAATATATCCTGTAAAGAGTGAATCCCAGATAGATTAACACTTTTGAATCTTTATGATTTTAGTAAAAATAGAATGCTTCACTTCAATTACTCAATTACGAATAGGTTATATGATCAACAGATAAATGTTGTTGTTATTATTATGGAAAATGCATAATATGTATACGCGAAACGGTCCACTTGTTGAAGAAAATAAAAAAGAGATTCACGGAAATTGTTCAAACACTATTGACATGAACATATTAATGTAGATAAGCTGGATGGCCTTTAATTATTCACTGTGCAATAATCAAATCTTTCGATACATTACTTTTTTATTTAGATATTATCATGCTTTAATGTGTTTACTATTTAAAGGGGCAGTAGCACGTTTTTTTCCATTCAAATAAGTCGATGAAATGTATTTGAAAAATAATGTCACCAATAGTAAAACATTATTTTCTCTTTGAAAAATCAAGTTGAAAATGAATGTACATGGTTCGGTAGGGCCATTGGAATCGTTGTTGTTATTCGAAATAATAAAATGTGTTCACAATAAAATGGTCGCCATGCAATTTTTGCCTTATACGCAACACCGTTATCACCACTACGGATAATTGATTTGTGTACTAAAAAGTTTAACCCTCTAAAGTTAATATAAATCACATAAACTATCATTATGAATTGAAAATTTGAAAAAATAAAATTTGAAAAAAAACGTGCTACTGCCCCTTTAAAAGAAATAGTGCATACAGTACGTTTAGTATTACGTCATGCCTATTTATGTTAATCGAGGTCAGTGAAACTCCTAAAGTCTACCTCTCTCAATTTTATGGTTGTGTCTTTCTCATTTTCTTTTTATGTGTGTCTGTCTCATTAGACTACATTAGAAAGACGTCATTTTGAACAAACAACATAATGAACAAATGAAAGTATTTAATATTTTTATTCTCACATTCTGTAGTAGTACACGCTTTTTAGTTTGTCTTAGAACACGTTCCTTACAGAATTAAAATCAACATCCTTAGACTCGTGAATCAGTCATCAACACTGGCTGTTCCAAATGTCGAAACTGTGAATCTGAATATTACATTATTACCTTTTGTGAAATTTAAAAATGTAAAAAATAAATAAATTTACATTACGCATATTTCTAATGCCTTTAGCTATACGACTTGTGTCGCTTTGCATCTATCGGAAGGGTACTGAATGTAAAATAATAGCTTAATTACTGATTGTTGGTTATCTTTTCTTCCGATTCTTCTGTTGCCGAGTTAATCAGCTGTTAAGACTTTATCGTTGCTGGTTATTGTCGTCTGACTCTGGGGGTATGGGATCGTACCCTGCAAGGGATTTGTTTTTGATTTGATTTAACTATATTTATTCAAAAGAATGAATTGGGTGCAAGTTATCCAACTTAGTGAAACCGCCGATTTTCAATGCTGACATATAATATTGAACTTTATGCACATGTGTACAAATATATCTATTATATACATAGAGAGAAACATCCATTTAAAAAAGGAAATACACATACATGATAGGAAAATAACTAGGAATTATACTTATAAATTAATAATAAATTAGTTCACAATACATAAGCTTTAAATATCTTTTGCTCCTGTACTCTCCATCAGTACAAGAGTAATGCAACCAAAAGTTCTCAATACGAAATAAGTGCATACAAAGAACACAATAAAAATATAATTATATAACAGTAGCTCACATATATATTTTATTTAAAACGTGAATACTATTTCAGGTAAGAATATATTTAACATTCGATAAGAATTATTCATTGAATGTGAACTTATGTTGTTGTTTAAATATGTTTCTGGCTCAGTTTTACTTATTGCACTTCTTGTTCCAAGCTAACCCTCCCAACGCTGCTACAAAGCCACTCCAAGACCATCTTATCACTGTCTACCAATTTCACCATACTTGGGTACTCGAATTTATGAATGCTTTAAATCGGATATTAAGTTCAGATAGCATGTATTGTAATTCATCTTTACAACGAATGTAACTGCACATTGTCTCGCTTCGTGCCTTTCCATATCAACAGGTCAACCATTCTTCTTGTAAATGATGTTATCTTTTGGAAATGGTTTACAAGCATAATAGATAACTTGACAGTCATGGTGATATTAGAGCTCAGCAACAATGGCATCAAATTCATTTGAAATTCGGAGCTTGGAAGCACCTACCAATTCTTCACCACGCTCATAAACGTTCTGAAGTATGCTCTGGAGAGAATCCTTTGTCGTGGCATCATGAGAGCGTTTCACAGTAGGACTCCACCTTGTGTTAGTGTTTCGCTGGTACTTGCTACTACTAGTTGTACAACATATCATGTCAACTTTATAACTGAAACCTCCAAATGCACAAATTTATCTTTATTTTTTAATCATGCTAGTCAATTCTGTTTTAAATTTTTGTAAAAAGGTATAGAAGAAATGTTCAAAATCCAATCATGGATACACTTATTACCCAATGTGAGTAAACTATGCATTGTTGGATTGCATTTGAAGAAAGCTTTCATTTGATATATGACATGACATGATAAACTTAAACATAAAAATAATTCATTAATTTACCCAAACGCCGGCGGCCATCTTGGAAATGACGGCCATTTTGAAAAAGCCACCAGCTAGAACTTTGTACCATTGTTTTAAGTAAGATATTTGTAAGCTCTTCAGAAGAAAAAAAAATCAGCTTTCTACTATTTTTTCCGGGTTGTCCATGTCTTTTGACTAATGGTCCTGGCCTAAATGCCCAATATAGATAAATATGTGTAAGCCAAATTTATGCTTTTGACGTATAAATATATGTGTAATGGTTATATTGTTAAAATAATAAAATAATAAATAATACAAATAATTAAACAAAAACATATGTGTGGATTGTACAGAAAACATAAATGCAGAATTGCATTGAAACAACATACTTTATCAATAATTCATAGAAATAATCAGTTGGTCTTATTTGGCAAATGCTACCCATAAGCAATCTACACGATTATATATATTTATATCAACATGAACCTCTTTATCAATGTTATCACAATTTACTACACATCGTATTACTTTAAGTTTAGTCACAGTGTTGCGCTTCGCGTCTTTCATTGTGCGTCCTCGTGTCCTTTTAATTGCTGATCGTCTCTTTTGTGTGCGGATTCGCGTCTTTTCATTTCGTTACGCTTATTTACGATGCAAATTCGTTTTTTTCTTTATGCATTTCGATTCTTTCCGTTGCAATTCGCTTTTTACTTTGGTAGGCCTGAGCCTTGTTATTGTCGTTTTGGGCAAAGTCGAAGATGCAAGCAACCTGGGAATGTCATGCTACCAACTGCAGTATAACCTTGTCCCTCTCTCGCTCCAGGGTATGTCAGGTATTATTACCCACGTGGTACTTCGTAAAGGGATTTCATAACAAACTCTTATGACAGATATGTGTCATAACACCTTCAAGTAATTTGATTGGCTAACGATGAACTTTGACACTGCCTGGACTACTTTATTCATTCATAAAACGAACGTGAATTCATTCATGAAATTACAAGTTTTTTACGTTAACACTTATAATTAATATTTATCTCATTGCTCAATTAATTCACGAACTCGTAGTCACCGCAATGATTGATTTTAATGAATATTTGACAAACACACCGTGACTAGAGCAGAGCTAATAAGCACAAAGTTTAGAATTGCACCAAGCGCTATGTGTTTCGGTGAAAATAACGTGTTCGTAACGGTGCACAGTGAATTTTTACTCACAAGGCACAAATAACCGAAAGGAAAGCCATTTCAACGGCGATGTTCATCTAAAACTTTCATTTAATGAGGTTGTGTTAGCTTGTTTACACATTCCGACGACGAGAAGCGAATGGCGGTCGCCATGACATGACGTCGTTCAAAGGACGGATAACTCTAATCTCATATCCTCAAGCAGGGAGATGTTATATTACGTACGCTTCCTTCAGCATGACTAGTGCAACCTTTTTCGCCATACCGAACATCACGGATTATAGAACGGTTTGATTTTAAAAGAGTGAATATTTAACGTCGCAATATTATGAACTTAAAGATGCTGTGACAGGGTTGATATTACTCCGCTGTTCCGTTCCTTTATAGGGACAACAGACATATATTTTAAAACACAATAAATCGTATGAAATATATGTTGAAAATAAATAGGATACATATCTCGTTCCCCTTTCATATCAAGTTTATGTCCCTCGTGAAATAATTTTGGTTTGTCTCTCGCCAAGGCTCGTTCAGCTCGTTAGATATCCTATAATTATAGTTGTTACGACAATGGTGCTTATAAAAAATCCGTAAAATTAATGTTTATGTAATGCACAGTTACTTTTTTCTTATAATGTCTTGTTTGTAGGAAGGTGTGATAACCAGAGTAACTTCTTTGCATTGCATTTTGTGAGATCATGATTACGAGATCCTGTGTATGAATGTTCACCAGACAAATCATTTTACACCAATAATACAAGTTATGGCCAAAGATGCTGTAATGGTAAGCTTTTCTTTTCTTTTATTGTGGTTATAGAACATAAACAATGAAAATGATGACTCAGATATTGTCATTCTTTATATCGATGTTTCGCCATCGGCCTGCAACAGTTATATCATTTATGGCATTGCCAACTTTCACATACTTTCTGAAGAGAGTTTGTAAGTTCTCGAGTGGAAGTCATTTGTACCATTCAACAACGATGTACACAAATTCTTTCGATTCTTCATTAGTCTTTCGGTCAGATTCAGTTTTCTTGCACGAGAATTTCCTGGAAAAAAATATGATCTCAGTAAATTCATAAGATCAAGAATTACTTTACATGGGTATACTATTGTTGCATCAAAGACCAGAACCATATTGGTCAAGTGTTGAGTCTTCACCACAAACTTGTTCACAGAGAAGAAAATTATCCCTGTCTTCGAGAATGATACTCCATGGCTACAATGCAAGCTGGGGATTCTGATTGGACGCGTTCAACATTTCCAGTTATTCTGTAATAGAAGTGACAACATTAAATATTCTCCACGTTGATTGGCCGGCTGACCTTGAGGGCTACTATTAACATTTATTCACTGCGAAAACTAAACCAACCTGAACTTATCAAAGACTTAGTATCAGTTATTGTTATTGTATTACCAGGTCTGGTTAGTATTGACGTATCTGTCGTTTTTAATTATTTGATATATTATATGATTTATTATATATATATATATATATATATATATATATATATATATATATATACATGTGTATTGATATATATATTTTGCGGTTTGCGTATTGTAGTCTGATTGAAGCCAAGAGAACTTTCACAAATTTTATCTACAAATATGTACAATCAAAATGCAAGTTCACACTGTATATGAATAGTATTCGTTTTACTATCCTGATTTACTGTACTACTTCGACTACCCTGTTCACTGTATAACTCTATAATATATTGCCTATCAGATAATGGTTTGATCACTTTAGTTACAAAGATGATTTCCATCAAATTGTATGCTTTAGAATATGATCTTTTCAACAATATCGTCTCTTGTGTGTACAAACTGAAGCCGCTAGTTAAGCTGACATTATCTGAGAGCCATGGAATCGGTTATTGATCATTTCTTTGAAGTTCCCATTAGTTGGTTGATACACAGCATCTTTCAAAACAGAACTCCTGATTATGTTTGTTTAGTACAATTGATTACCTTGCAAACTGATCAAAGTACATTCACAGACTAAGCCAGCTCGATCCAGGATTATAAGGTCCTTTATATGGCCAACACCTCACATTTAATTATTTTCACCTAATAATACAATGATACAGTTGTTAAAAATTGCTTTATTCAATGAGAAAAGAATCCGTAACAAGTTCCCCAACCCCGTTTTCATGCACAGATAAAGCATGTAAGTTTAACACCCGAAATATATTGGCATATGGGAGCAAAAGAATATTTTGCACATTTAACTCGTGAAATAATGCAGACTCTATTCGCAGTGTTATCTCATACGCGGATTTACAGAAAGTCTATATCTTAAAAATTAATGACAATGTCAAGAGAAAGGTAATTTACTTGAGCAATTTTAACAGCATTTTTATCATCGTTTTTCGTATATTCAACAGGCTTTTTCACTCACACGCATATTTTAGATATTGCTCTGACTGTAATATGGGTTCGCAGTTGATTAAACCAACGATTTCAGAAATAATAATAGGGGGTTGTTTTTCATGATTTTGCGTCATTTTAAAAATTACCTACGTAAATGAAAAAAATCCTGATATAACGGCAGTTTTGATCAATTCAATTGTACTGTGATGGCCTATCGAGTAATCCTTATTGAATATACTATCAATCTAAGAATGCATGATGGAAGAACAACTATCAGTCGATGAGGCAATGCGATACATAGTGACGGTTACATCATGCGGCATGTCGTAAAATGGCTGTTTGTAAGGCGTTATGGTAAATTTAGCACTTCCAGTTAGTGTACTGATCAATCTGTGCTCCAAAAGGCGTAATGCATATATTTTGAGACTTATAAATTGTTGTCGCAAAATGAGACTTTAAGTGGGTTTGATTTCTTCATCCTATCTCCCCGTAACAAACGTAGTGATGTACCTGTTTATGTGCAAATGCGCTTATGTTTTAATGAGTAATTTAGTTTACTGCACAGATGATATGTTGGTGCGTGTATATTACTATCACGTACATATTATTTAAAAACTGAGCTAATTGAGTAACGAACAGTGGATGGTAAGTTATTGGTAAGAACTATTATATTATTATATTCTATTATTGTGAATGTTTCAGTGTTGACATAGGAATTGATATAGTTGGCTACTTCAAAGTTCATTCTTGTTGTCGTTAATCATCTGTGACGTCATACACAAATTGCATTGAACTCAGTGTCACTTGACGAACCAGTTTCAAAGAAAAGCAAACCAATTCCGTTAACGGAATACATGTATAAATAGATATAGGTTGTTCAAAGTGTTATTTTACATTAAAAAGTTTGTCCTACCACATGCTTAGGGCGTCACAACCCTTACTGCTAGTCATGCAATTCAAACAACTGCCACTCCTTTTTCAATCGTTTGAATACGTATTTTTAATGCTTTAATTTTTTTATTTTATCTCTTTTATGAAGAATTTCGTAACGGACATGGATTTTAAAAGCCTTCTGTAATAAACTTACACTCAAATTGTCAATTAATATCAAGTTGAAAGCTGCACACCGTCTCACCCATGTTGTACATGAACCCACGACACTTCACCACTCCCTGGAAGAACGACACGACAAAGGTGAAGTTGCTCAATGTTGCGTGTGACGCAGGTTACAGAATCTGAGGAGATCTTGGAACATCCACCTGGAGTGTGTTATTGAGTTCAGAATCTACGATGCGATTCACATAAAGCTAGTCAATGTTGACATGTTACTAAGGATACATCCGAGAAGTTTTCACCAACGCGTGTGTTACTAAACACATGATAAGAAGTAGTTACTGTTTATCTAAGGTTTATTACGTTTTAATGAAGACTACGGGAGGGAACATGCTGTCCACTTGGCTTGTACTGTGTCTTTGTGGTAGGTCTTCATATCAATATCCACCCTGCTCCATCAAACTCAATCTTCCTATTGCCTATATAAAAATCGGTTTCCGAATTTGTCTTACTTTCTGTGCACTTAATGTGCATTGCATTCTGCATACTGATATCATAGATTTTTTTTGCACACTATTCATTCCTGAAAGTATAATGTAGTCACATCTTCGATGTTAACGAGTTTGATACCAAATCATTCAAGGGTTTAATAAAAATGGTATTAAATAGAAGGAAGTTTAGTATTCTGTTTATTACTCGCCCACCTATACTCCAGCGTCATAGCCGACATGGCTCTGAAACTATCATTCCCGCAAATCCGATATCATTGTAGCGACGTTACTCCGATTGTGACGCCATAACCGCAAGCTATTGTGACGTCATACGAACGTATTAAACTAGTTTAATATTGCCGCATAAATATTTACAGCTGGCAAAATTACATTTAATGAATGTTAAAAAGTTAATTATTATACACATGGTATATATTTCATTGATATTTATGCATTATTGAAAACATAGATGTTATATTTGCTAGAGCGTCAATGAGGAAATAGGTGCAGTAACTAAAGCAAATCTAAGTTATTGATATATCAGTAATATATCATTAACATAACACGTTTATAAATGTTTATAAATGTCTAAGTGGGATGTGAATGTAATCAAGTCCTCTATTTTGACAGGCGTTTTTGAAATATGATTGTAAGTGAAATATATTGATTATTGATTATCAAATCTTTTGTGTCGTCAATTTGCATCGTATATCATTTGAAATATTGATTCCAAATGTTTGCCTTCTTAAGCATAAAGAATGAGAAAATGAAGTGAACTAAAATTGATGTATTGAACTAAAATTAATGTATTGAACTAAAATTAATGTAGTCTCGTAATAAATCGTACCAAGCAAATGTAATCAAGAGCTTTGCTTTGACAGGCATCGTTATAGCAACGCGAGCTTCTGGGAAGTATTAAATACCAAAGCTTATACACACCAGTAGCTTAACAATCGTGTTGTTCAGATATGTACTAAACTATTGCTGAAAGGTCAAGCTTAAGATCATTGTTATAAAATGTATAGAGGTTATTAATGAGTGGTCAATATCCTGCATTAGGAATAATAACTGTGTGCAATGTATTGTAATGCATAGTATTTATTCCTAATGCAGGATATTTACCACCCTTGCGCAAATTGAATACAATAATTTCAATGTTTAACTTTTCTTTAAATGCACATATTGATATATTCAAAGCAACAACTTCCTATTCTTACGGTAAAATAACACAAATTAATGCCTCCTAAATGATGCTATTAGTTATCTGTTATGGCGAATCACATGTCACACGGATAGCTTGCGATTTCTCAAATCCCCTTTATGTAATGCATGTTATCCTTGTGCGGAAGAGTGAAGAAGGATTTGATGTAAACGAACATGTGACTTAAACTGCCTTTATCACCTGTGAGTAAAGGTTTTGCTCGGTAGATTTCAACTTGCAATGACCATGTTTTGTCACTGCTGGATCATAATAAGTTTTGCCGCACTATGCATTGCAAACGTTTTGTTTTGCCAAATTAATGTTTATAATAAAGGTCAATCTGTTTAGGGTGTTATTACAGGTGTTCGAAATGTTACGGCGTCACTTGACCTCGGTAATTTGCATCGACATTTGACTCAAATGGACATCGAACAAATCCATTGCTTTTTTCCTGCGGAGAACACAGTCAATTGTATGATAAACAATAATATTGCTGTTTACACAATACAAACTATACAACATGACAGTGCCTGCTGTTGGATCCAAGTTATGGAATCAAGCTCCGTGGGTTTACTGCAATGCATATTTGGCTTTCTGTCAGCGAGTGGCTCACTTTTATACCACGATATACTAGTTCAGTGAACTGTGTTTCCATGTTGTTGGACAAATGAATTAAAACTGCTGTATACTATTTAATTGATTATCCCAGTGTCCTAGCACTACTGCAACACCCGTTGATTGTCACTAGTGGCTGCCAGTGCTATCTGCTTGACAAGTCCATATATTTTACCTGAACATATGTATTTAATTTCACTGAAGAAATCTTAATCAAGGATTTCGATACCCTGTCCCCGCTGCATATTCTTCCTTGCACACTTTATCAATCTCAACTTTTCATCGGTCTTAATCTAAACAGAATAGTTTGATGTTTATAAAAGTATAGGTGTGCCCGTTGTATGATATATACTTCTTACAAATTAAATTTGCAGCAAGCAGTAATTGATAGGTTTGTTTAAGATTGATAATCGGAAGTTTCTTGAGAGGTGACAAAAAGAAATTCTTTAATTTCGATAAACAGAAACATGAGGTACAACACAAGGCTAGAAAAGTTGAATATGTACAATATTCAGTCTCTTGTACAATGGTTACATCATTGTTTGATAATATATAGAACATCATACCTGTGCATTTGCACCGTTTGTATTGAACGAGAAGATGTCACGGAAGCGGAGGTACAACGAGTTCAAGCTGATACTTTCAACAATGAATAAACTGAAAAATTACTAGCAGTGTTATTATAACATACATTTCGGAGACTGAACTTGAGAAACATTGAAAAGTACGGAAAATTCCGAAGTTTAGAGAAAGTAGAACTGTCAGCCGTGCAATACGGAATTCACTGTGCAATACGGAAATCCACCACGAAAAGTGTATTGCACCCCTGTATTACTATCCTAAGTTTACATGGGTATATAATGATATATAAAACCATGTGTTGATTTTGAAATATACAATCACCAAATATTCACAGACAACTATTAAATATAACATTAATCAAAACGCACAATATTTACACATCTATAAACACATATTTACTAGTATGTACCGGAATGTTTGTCGAAAAAGTCACCTCCAACTGTCTTAACTTTCGATTCAGTGTGGGGCATATTAAACAGCGTTATTCACCTGTCCAGTGATAAACCTCGTCCACTGATGCTGAACTCATAAGCTAGGGATCTGAACTGAACTTATATGGTATTGTTCTACTGTGTGTCAGATTCCCCATGTAATAACAACTTTACAGATGACATCAAGCAAAACAGATGAACCTGAACATCCCCCACAATCCACACGATAAAAGAGCAAGCATAAACTCCGAAACGTCCTGCATGCTCACAATTAATAAGTTGTTATCATCATACCAGCTTCTAAAATGCCTCTAAAAGAAATTGTTATCACGAATTTCAATTCCCCTTTAACCCATTCACGACCAATAAAAACAGGCTAATAGGTTTTCTTGACTTTGAAGAGGCCAATAAAGGTGAAAGGGTTAGCACACTTGTACATTGTTGGCCAAAAGAAACGCCTAGTTGATTTTCCTTAAAATGAAAGATGAACTAATTTCTGAAATACAAATAATGGTTGTCTACATGTTATGCAGAAAACAAATTGATATGAAAGTCCATTGAATCGTGGAAAAACTGTGATTCGAGTCAATAACATTCATGAAAACTACGCCCAATGAATACCGCTATTTCCGATTAATTCACTTGCGCACCGTACCCACGTACATCGGTAGCGTAATCATCACTTTAAGACGAATGCGTGCCTGTATTGTTGCTCGTTGTTGTATGAAAATCCGTTTCACATGTTTTTCTGATCAACCAGTGATCGAAAACTGAACAATTATTTGTCTCATTCAACAATCGCCATTCTTTTTTGACATGACAACTTCTGAAATTTGAATATATTATGCACAAATGGTGCAACTTCATAACCCTAAGATATTGCTAAACTGCTCATTATGGTTTTTACGAAATCTGATAAGATATCTGGTATCTTGGCAGACAGTGTACAACACAAATCAACCCGTTTGTTATTCCTTCTTCAAGTTAAATCAGATAACAATTTCACAGATGTATAAGTTTACATCTGAACAATACAAATCCACCCACTGATAACCTCTCGAAGAAACGATGACAACACAGTTGTCATTTGGGTTGTTGTCCGGTTGACCAGGAGCCCAGTTGTTGTCAGTGACCCTTGAACCATCCGTCCACCGGAAGTCTCCTCGTGAATAGCTTGGTTCATCCTTCAGTCCAAAGTAGAAACCTTTTAGAGCTGAAAAAGAAAATGCAAAGATATGAAAAAATGGATCTATAATAAACAATAGAATGATGTGAAAAATTAGATCTAATGGATTCTTATAGGCAAATCAAGGGATTTTCAAGGTAGTGGGAGGAATCATCGAATGAGTCCACCAAATATACATGCAAAATGTTTTTATAAAAAATGCACTATAGCACGCCAATTGTTTTAAAATATAAATAATGCACGGATATTACAATCAACCTACCCTCAGCTAATGTATTATATAAGTTATCTGCAAAATATGTACATTTTCAGGTTTTAAAGTAAAAAACCGGAAGTAATTAATGCAACGTTGCATTAAATCCGCATGAACTACAATATCAGCAATATAAAAAAAATTGCACACAACCCGAAGACCAAAAACGGCAGTCGCTATCGTTAATGTAACAACAATGCTGACACTGCGTATTACAAACCATAGAAGTTACAGATACACCTTGATGACTATCCAATCTTTGTTGTCAGTTAAAAGAATAAAGTATATATGCAAGAGCTGAATGAAAAACTAGTTAAGTCGTTTTCTACACTCTACATTTCCCATTTTGCACATCAGCGACTCTTACTATTTGTCATATCACTGAGTGACTTCGGCTGTCTCAACTTTTTAATTATTGACTGCAGGTCAATTGTAAAGAATAATAAGTATTTTATTGCACCGAAAGGAAGCTAACGTGAGTTTATATGCCCTCGTATGACCTTAAATAGATTATTTAAATGCGAAAAGCGTTCACTTGTGCCTTTGATCTTCTTCTTTCTTTTTGCAGAATTATTGTATTCAAAGGTGACGTAGTTTTATCAAAGAGCATATCCTTTTAAGAGAACAACTGCAGTTATATATCTTCAAAACCAACCTTCTGAACGCAGTGCGAATTCCGCACTATTGCCACACACTTACCGTATTCAGCTCTGTGAATGACATCTATTGCTTGAATCTTGGCTTCAGTGTGCCACGCCCTTACCGTTTTCAGCTCTGTGAATGACATCTATTGCTTGAATCTTGGCTTCAGTGTGCCACGCCCTTACCGTATTCAGCTCTGTGAATGACATCTATTGCTTGAATATTGGCTTCAGTGTGCCATGCCCTTACCGTATTCAGCTCTGTGAATGACATCTATTGCTTGAATCTTGGCGTCAATGTCAAGGTGGACCATTTGTCCATTTGCAGGACCCCGACAGTCAGCGGTCGCATCGTAGTTACGTTGTTTTACAGTCACAAACCGGACACACATCCCTACTGAAGTAACATCGCGGTATCCAGGATAACATGGTGGCGATACTTGGAATGAAACAAAAATATAATATAAGTTGCTTATTTCCTGGGTAATACTTTCTGATGTACTATCTTTATACCAGTGTCTCACGAGTCTTCATGTGAGGGATGACACTGGTAAGAAGATGGTGCATCAGAAGGTATTTCCCCGAAGGAGAAGCATACAACATATTTATTTTTCCATCATCCTTATCGACGAAACAGATATACCTATAATAACGAAACTTCTTTATGGTTATTGTCATTATTTATTTAGACCCCCAGATATCTTCGTAACTTCATTTTTGGATTATGTGTTGTGCGCTTTGGCTAACTCTTTGTATGATCGAATGACCCACTGATTCTAAAATCTATATTAGTGTTTGAGTTACAAGCCTTCAATTTGAGTTTGAAATTTCTTTGAACAACAGTAGTTGTATATGCCAAGTCATGTTACATTTCTTTTAAAATCAAATAAATCAATAATTTAATATTGCTTTATAATCAGTTTACCTTCTGAATTTTGAAAATATTTCCAAACGGCTTCAGATTTAAGGCCGGGATATTTCTTGCCATAGTGCTGATCAGAGAGAAGACATTGTTGGATGTCTGCGTTATAGAAGAAGGAGACACATGGCTCCACACACTTCACTGCATATGATAGGATGCAAGGGATGGTCTGTGAAGCAGAGGTGTTCTCCAGAACTAAATTCTGGAACATGAGTCTGAAGGCAATCTAGAGAAGCTTACTCTCGGTCAGTGTTACCTTCCCATTGTGATTCAAATGGTGTAAGAAGTCCTGAAAAGTCCACTGTCGCCGGAATTAATTATTGTCCATCTGAATTGTTCATTTAGAGAAATCATAGAAGTCAAATTGGCTATAATTGACGAACAATCCGTGTTTCTGTATGGCCATAACTCCCTTACAACCTGCTATCGAATGGTTTGGGCATATCCACTATCGTAAATTCATAAATAGGTCCGAGGTAAGTGAAATCAGCCACTGTCTATAATCAACCCATTACAGAACACCAATAAAGAATTGTTTTAGCTTGTATTTCCATCACAATGTATCTTGTTTTATTCATAGTTAAATAACTCTAGATAAGTATTAATGGTTGTCGTTATTGCTCACTCTATTGTTGCCATAGGTAAGTGATTACAGAGACTCTACAATTATTAATGTTTATTTGATAATTATTCCTCTAGAGCACAGAGAGAAAGACTTTCTCATGTAGAAAGACAATGTCATGACCCAAATTAACCTGAAGTTAATTGATTTGGTATTTATATATTCTTGTCACAGAGTGCTGCCATTTTTTGTGATTTAAGAAAAAATGCGAATGGGGAATCCATTTTAGACACTCCATGCTAAGGGATAGTCTTACCCCCGATTGTCTGTTTAAATATGCGATAAATATCAAGTTATGTTGTTCTTTATTCTTTATTCTTCTGCAGCATACCTCTTTTGTAGACTGTAGTACGCCAATCTTCTACAAGAACGTCATGCAGGAGGTTGAGATTCTCGGGCTTTATTTGACATTCTCGAACTCTGTGATCCAGAATATCGTAGAGATGTTCTAACGTAATAATGTTGGGACTTTTGTATGGCCAAGGCCGAATCCTCACAGCGTTATTCTGCATATACTGCATTGGGACTCGAGTGGTATGGAGCTGGCCGTTATCCTGCTGGAAACAAAAGTTACGTCCAACACGTTGATTCTATGACACAACGATTGGCAACAAAACTTCAGCCCTGTAACAAACACCAGTAAGTCTGCCTGCAACACGTAAGAGTAACGTTCTAATATCGTACGTTATCCCGCCACACACCATAACGGGCCACACCCATACAGATCTTACTGTTTTACGGTACATGCAACTTAACACTTATTGCGTCGCCCTCCAGACACACATCTGTCCGTTTGCAAAGTCCAGGCTAAAGTGAGATTCATCGCTAAACATTGGGTAACGCCAATGTTGTAGCAGATGACCACGATGACCACGTTTGTGTTCAGCTGTCATCCGCACACCAACAAATGGATGACGTGTTTACAGACCCTTAGTTTGCAGTCGATTTCTCAGAGTTCAATTTGAAACAGGTATTCCAGTAATCTGACTGGACCTAATGTTAATTTTGGATGATGATTAGAATCTGTCACGTCGAGTAATTCCCCTTATCAGGCAATCTTGTCTACCTGATGTTTTGGGCTTACCCCCGCGATCAGGTGTCATCTTGACGTCATACGTCTGCCTATAGAGGTTCCAGCGAATTGAAATCACACTCATGGGTTTGTAGAGGTCCCTGTCTATTTGGCAGATGACTTTTCCCCCATTGATCTGGCCTATGACCTGTCATTTTATGACCTCAATGAAATCATGCTTTTTAACTAAGAATGAAGATGCACGTGCTTCAAGTCAAGATATGTGTGCGATTTTATGACCTAACCCCATCATGTTAGACGTATTGGGCGTCCAAACATGGTGTTATCCGTTAAGATCAATTTTCACAGTTTAAGTGTTCTTTTATTCATTTCCATCAGTATATTTGTTTTAATATCCTGATTTACTGTGTTACATTGACTCCCCTTGTCACACAATAACTTTATAATATATTGCCCATTAGAGAATGTTTTGATCACATTATTTCTAAAGATGATTTCCGTTAAATTGTATGCTTTAGAATATGAACTCTTCAACAATATCGCCTCTTGTGTGTACAAACTGAAGCCGCTAGTTAAGCTGACAATATCTGAGAGCCATGAAATCGGTTATTGATCATTTCTTTGAAGTTCCCATTAGTTGGCTGATTAACAGCATCCTTCAGAATTCCTGATTATGTTTGTTTAGTACAATTGATTACCTTGCAAGCTGATCGTAGTAAAATAACTTTATTAACGAATACCGTCAGCTTGATCCAGGATTGTAGACAGACAGACTTATTGTTTATTAACGTCACGCCACAATTAACATAAAACATTCTATAAAATAACATAATTTAACATGAGTAACTCCATTTGAAGTTATGAGAGACACTCAAATGTAAATTTAAATAAAACTTCAATATACAATCACGGTATTATAAAGCTGTACAGTAAATATACAAAGTCAAACGGTAAAACAAAACATTCATGTATATAAAATATCTCTACGTAGCTGTAAAATTGCCTTGCAGGTTTTGGCACTGATCATGATCATTACAACACTTGGACTGGCCAGGATAAAACTTTCACAATATCACATTCATCTTTAAAATCACACCACACTTCATTGCACTTATGTATTAAAACATGTCGTACATCATTATAAACTGGGCAGTGTAATAGGACATGGACCTCATCTTCCACACAATCATCAAGTAAAGACACACTCTCTCGTTAATGGTGAGTCTCAACTCATATAGAAGCCATTCCACAACTGAAAACAGCTAGAGCGCGCCTGTTGGACTGGTTAAAATATGCAACGTCGAAGTCGTTCTTTGTTGTAGAGGCGAAGCTTGTTACCTCCATTAAAGGTTCCACTGGTTACCTGGTCTATCGTACTTCTCCATTCACCTTTAAAGGTCTGAAATATGGTTTCTTTCACTTTAGCTGCAATATGACGATAGTGATGTCGATTATCCGTGAGGATATTCTAAGGTATTCGTAACTGTTTATATTTACCGAGTGCACTCGAAATTTCCAGTTCATCTTGTTGCTTAGAGCATGTTTATTAGCCAATATAAATAATTTTCTTGTCAGTTGGTGTTGTAAAAGTGAGTTGCAACGTATGTAGAACTTCAATAGGGTTTCCCACTGCCTTACTTGTTGGAGGAATCCACCCATATCTCCGAAAACAGCATTATTCAGTGAATACTTCCTCAGAAACATACAACACCGCATAGCTTTGTTCTGGATTGCGTTGATAGAGATGAAGTTATATGATAGCTGATCCGTATTGCATTGTCGCCCAAACCAAAGAGTCGTTCAGCTTTGTGTAGGTGCCGGACTGCATCCCTCCAAGAGCTTTGAATTTGGATATCAATACACCAAGCGCTCTGTTAGCTGAACTTACAATAGCTTGTCCCATTCGTCTGTACTCCAAGTGTTCATGACATGTGACATGCGAGTGACTGACGACATAGCCTTGTAACGAAAATAAGTTAAAAGTCAACGATTAAGCATCCACAAGACGAGTCTACAGGGAATGCATAGAATAAAATTTGTATTGGAGGAAAACAATATTTATTTTGTGTTAACATGAATAAATGAATTTGGTAAGTTTATTGATCTGGAAACAGTTGTCATGCATAATTAAGACGTGAAACAATGCCGATTATATTTACAGTAAAGTGATGAAGAAACTTCTTGGTTAAAGGTCTGATGAAATGCATTTTTCTCAAGAATGACATATGATTACCTCGACGTATATTGTACATCGGAATCAGTTGAGCAGAAAATCGAGACAATATACACTTGCAATTGATAATTAAAGCGATTTTAATTCACCCATTTTAACACCAGCGCAATCAGCTTGGCCAAACATTTTTTAAATGCTCACTGAGGCGTGACGGTGATGAGCGATAGGCGACGCGGCTAGACAGCTGCTCCGCCGGTGTCTCGTTAATTAATTAATGATGATTATCACTGCCGCTAAATTAATTTATGAGGTTATTACATCGCCAAAAAGACATGTTTATGTAATAATTGTGTAATTGTCATCTGCGGAATTACCTAGTTGGATATCTAAACATTCGATATATGGGAAATTTAAGTTAGTCTATTGAAGATTTCTTTGTGAAATTAACAATCAAAATGTTGCGAAATTACGTTGAATTATGACTATCGGCAAAAATCAGATTCCTCCTGATACGTCACAGAAGTCATCCCTTCAGGGACCACACCCCCGCAGACTTTCATTCTGGTCGCCGGGGCTAAAAAATGCGTTTTTTAAAAAAGTCGTATTTAAGTAATTTATGGACCGATTTCAGAAATTTAAAATCGAACATTTGTCAAATTGACATCCCATTTTAATGAATCCGATTTTGACCATATGTCATTTCATCTATCCTTTAAGCTTCTCGTGCCTGAAATGCCCGAAAGGCATATAGCTTCGAGTCCGTCCGTCTGTCCGTCATTCCAACCGTTTGTAAACTTTCCTGTTTTCATCTTCGTCGTAAGAGCGACCTGCCCTTGAGAGCTGAACTCTTGTGTACTGGTTCATGGGCTAGTGATGATCGTATATTGTAGATTTGATGACTAACCATGAGCCCGTGACCAGAAATCCTACGTTCATGTTTCCCACAAAATATACACTTGCACTATAAAGATGATAAAAACTTGAGTCTTTGATGCTTATACAATAAGCATTCAACCAGGTGGTGATGGGAATTACCGCATACACATTAAGAATCTATTTTAACTCCAACTATGTGGAAATCAATGTTTCAAGAACTGACAGAATAAAAAAAAAATTTTTGCCGCACAAATGATTTAATGGCGCATTTTGTTATTAGCTCATATGTATGATTTGAAAACTGACATACTTGAATCATGAACAGTGGTTGGTAGGTTATTTCAAGAACCTATTGTAGATTGGAGACATATTATTTTGAATGTAAGTCTTGAGATGATAGATAGAATAGAATTGATAGACTTTGCCAGTACATAGCTCATTCTTAGAAAATCGATACATAATAGTACAATGATAAAATTCAATCATCACACGCATTTACTAAAATTTGGGCCAGTATTGCAGGTATTTTATAAAGGTTGGAACAAGCACAGAGTTAGTGATACAATTAATTTAATTATATTTGCTTGCAAGAAACATATTTCTCTTTGCATTCTTCAGTTGTTACAGCCATTTGTTGTGGCATGACAAAGTAACTTTGACTTAAAACATGTTGGATTGGCATCTCTTTCGACCTGAAGAAAAACATTTAGAAAAACAATGAGCTTCCGAAACAATTCTTTTGTAATCGCTGATATGAGAAATATGTTCTTTACCCAACATGCATCACTTGCAATCCACACATGTTGAGGGCAAAGGTCAAATTTATTCCTTGAATTAGGCTGAATCCTTATTGACATTGGCAAATTTATTATTCTTTTTATTGTTTCAAGAATTTTGTCAGCAAGATTCAGCCAAAACTGCTGAAGCAAATGCAATCAAACTGTACAAGCTGATAGCCCTTGATGCGGAATAGAACTGCGGAGCTTTTGGGCCCAATCGGCCCAGCCATTAGAGGTCAAGTTTGAATCCAAATGTCCATTTTTAACATGGGGAAACTTTTCAAAATGCACTTAGATACATTAAACCTTTATGTAAAAGATACTTAATGTCAATGCGAGAAAAACAGTAAATCATGGCGATTTCGTAAGTCACGTGGTTTAGCCGCCATCTTGGATGTTTTAACTTTTTCAAATTTTCTGACCCTATTTACCTTTAGCGGATGCACCACTCCGAAGATATTTGTACCTAAGAGCTGGAACTTATTTATATATCGCTGAAACATTGGGGAATAACAAGTTGTACTTTTTTAGCTCATCTGGCCTGAAAGGCCCGATGGGCTTATGGCATGGCATGGTGTCCGTCGTCCGTTTATCCGTCCGTCCGCCCATCTGTAAACTTTTCGCATTTTCATCTTCTTCTCCAGAACCACTTGGTCTAGGGAGCTGAAAAGTTGTGTGCAGACTCCATGGCTAATGTTTCGTTCACGGAATCGCGTATAAATAGATGTAGATTGTTCAAAGGGATAACATTATTTCACATTTGAAATTTTGCAAGTTTGTCCTACGGCACGCTTAAGAGTTCATAACACTGCTAGTCAAATACTACAAACAAAATCTCTTGTATGAATTCAAATGTAACTGCAAGTTATTATTAAACAAGTTGTCTCAAGTCAAAAGCTACCGACTCTACACATATCACGCCTGTCTCAAGATGACAGTTGATAACTCAATGCTTTTCCACTCCAATGACAATGACAAAGATAAAGCTACACAATGTTGACGTGTAAGGTAGGTGCACAGAATCTGAGGAGGTCTTGAAACACATGCCTGAAACGTTAACGTTATATTTTACCTATGGTTTATTAGAATCTGGTGAAGATTACGAAAGGAAACATATTGTCGATATGTCTTTCGCTGTGTCTTCGTGATAAGTTTTCATACATGTATCCATCCTACTCAAACAGGCGTTTTGGCGACATCGAACTACTTCGATACTTCTTTCCATAATCACCCTTCTTTCCCTAAAGTTCCTTTACTTTGTCACTACAATGAACTGATTAGTATCATGATTATTTTCAGTGGCGTTCAGTATTTATCCATAACGGACCCAGCATTGGTAATGTGTGGTATAATGTGTGACTCCAACTTGATTTTAAATATGTTGTTTGATAGCTGACATTAATGCCCGACACCTTTGTCCACTTCAAATCAAATTCGTTTGAAGATCAATATTAGCAGGACTCAGTCAGGGACTGCTAAAAAACATGTGTGACTTTATTGTATCTCATAGCACATCTTCTTGTTACATTTCTCGAAACTGTTGTGTAAGAGTTAATGACTTTGAACTATATCCACCACGTTCTCCTTATAAGAGTTACTTCCACAGACTATCCTGACTCCTGCCATTTCATCAGAGTTATCGTTAGATTTCGGTTTCACATAGTCCTCAAACCTCACGAACTGACGATCAAGGTAATTCTTTTAATTTTATTTCAATGTCCACGTGTGATAAACGCTTCTTCCTCCACCCTCCCAGCTGAAACCTGAAGGCATCGGCTGTAACCATGGTCGGTACTGCACTGAAATATCAGTGCAGCATTGCACCTAAACCTTACTTCATGTAACAGTTCTCGACAAAAGACTAAATTGTCAAGCCCTGGCCGGATTGGAATCCTAGACCTCTAGATCCGAAGCCGAAAACGCTCACCACTGTGCTATCCCACCCAAATTAACCTCTTTCAGAAATCTCCGGACAACAGCGCCTAAATAATCCACCATTTTCATTTTTTCTTTAATCTCTTTTATGAAGAATATACTGTCTTATCGTAACGGACTTGGATTTTAAAAGCCTTATGTAATACACTTACACTTAAATAATCAATCAATATCAAGTTGAAAGCTGCACACCGTCTCACGTAAGTTTTACATGAACACTCAACGTTTCACCCCGTACTGGAAGAACGACACGACTAAGGTAAAGTTGCTCAATGTTGACGTGTAACGCAGGTTACAGAATCTGAGGAGATCTTGAAACATCCACCTGAGTGTGTTATTGGGTTCAGAATCCACCTGAGAGAACGATGCGAATCACATAAAGTCAATGTGGACATTTTACGAGGGATACATCAGAGAAGGTTTCACCAACGCGTGTGTTACTGAATACCCACGACAAGAAGAAGTTACTGTTTATTACCTTATTAAGGTTTATTACATTTTGATGAAGACTATAGGAGGGAACATGCTGTCAATATGGCTTGTACTGTGTCTTTGTGGTAGGTCTTCATATCAGCATCCTTCCTGCTCCATCAACCTCAATCTTCCTATTTCATATTACAAAATCGTTTTCCGAATTTTCCTTACCTTCCTTGCACTTAATGTGCATAACATTCTGCATACTGATATCATAGATCTCCCTGTACACTGCTCATTCCTGAAAGTACAATAAAGTCACATCTTGAAAGCCTCGGACTATGGAAAGAAGGAGAAATTATTTGACAGTTTCAATCTATTAACCTAGGGATTAGAAATCGCCAAATTGATAACATTTATAAGAAAATCATAGATATTGAACATATTTACAGCTGGTAAAATTACATTTAATATAAGAATAATCAACGAGTTGCGAGGAAATACGGATTATCTGTCCCGAGTTAATTATTGTGATAAACTCCGAGCTTTAGCGAGGAGTTTGACATAATAATTCACGAGGGACAGATAATTCGTAATTCCGAGCACCGAGTTGGTTATTCTTTTTCTTACCCAAGATCATTTTAATGCGTAAAAATCGAAAAACAAGACCCCATTTCACGATCTTTGATTAGACTGTAAAATACAAATTGTAGTCATACGCCATTCATAAACTCTGTCACACCTTCAAGATACGCATATCTAAATAGTTTGCAACTTGCTCTATTTTTTCCGAACTATTCTAAGGTAACTGTTGAATTTTATTGCAAAAACGGTTTACTGACATAGTAGACAACTCGTTTATATTGTAAACTATGAGAGAAAATTAGTGAAAACGTGGATTAACAATCACACTGTTGGAATGCAAGATAGGAGTGTAATTACGTCACCAACTGACGTCATGGTTAATGGCGTCACAAAGCAATGACGTCACGGCAGTGCAGCCGGCGACTCTTGCGCGCTGCTTCGCCTTGCAAGTTTAGTACTGTAATAACGGTTTTGGAAACATAGGTTGAACATGATTTTATATTTAATATGTTTTACTGACGTGTGACTTCAATTGGGTATGCTCGAAATTGTTCAATTATGTGATTTAGCTTAAACAGGATAGCTAAGCAATTCATGAATGAGCGCAAAGTAGGTCCGTCAACCAATAAAACCCAAGTTATATTTAGAAAAACTGTAATTCCCATGACCATTATGAAAACTTTAATACACGGCATATCTGTGCCCGCTTGGGTAAGAATGAATGTTTAATAGTTAATTATTATACACAGGGTATATAGTTCATGATATTTATACATCATTGAAAACACAAATGTTATATATGCTAGAACGCAAACGAGAACATACGTGCAGTAACTAAAAACAAATCGATATATCAGTAATAAATCATTAACAGAACATGTATATAAATGTTAACCACGAACAATGTTGTCTAAGTACGATATGAATGGGATTTCAACTTCAGAATTATTGTCATAACTGTACTAACATTGATATTAATCTAATAGGTCCTAACGACACTACTAGTAGTTTAGCCTGAAATTAACATATTCTATAAATCTAAATTATGCACCTTATTCAACAGTTTCAACGACAGATGAAGTCAGTTTATCTAGAGCAAGGCCCACTGGTCAAAGTTCAACAAATGGTCCCTTTAAGAGTAGTTACGCAGTAGATGGAAACTATGGCAGCAACATCTATACCGACATGTGCGCACATTGCGAATTGAACGCATGGTGGACTGTTGATCTCATGGGTGTTTACATCATCAACAGCGTGGACATCTATAACAGAAACGAGCTTAAAGGTTCGTCACATCTCATCTTATCTGCATCTTGGCGTTACTGGTTACCTTTTAGGAGGTATTACTTAATTCATGAGTGTTCATTTCAGTTACAACAGGAAGATATGTTACATTTTGATGTTATGGGTGTTTACATCATCAACAGCGGGGACATGTATAAAAGAAACGAGTTTAAAGGTTCGACATCATGTGATCTGCATATTGGTGCTAGTGGGGTTAGGTCCCTCGGACCCGATCTTTTGGGGATTGTAACCACACACAGGTCGGGACTCAGGGTTTTATCGGTATGGTGAACTGGTTCTCAACAAAGGACCGCTAATGTTTTTACAAGTGTGCGGTTTATGTTAAATTGTCGAACACGGGGGACTACTCCGCTAGTTGTTAGCTCATTAGGGGGTATTATTTCAAGAGTTGTCATTCAAATACGCCAACAAGTAATATAACATTTTGGCAGGTCAATGCGGGCGAAACTATTTCTGGTCCTGCAATGAATGTCATTTTGGCACTGCAGTCTCCTGATTTGACGTAGAAAGTGATAAACACCCTGTTCTCTTTATGGCATTATCCAGTGGCTATGTATCTGCTCACAGGTAAAATTTAAAAAAAGACAACATATGAAGGGTCCAGGTAGTGAGTCAGGCATCAATGGTAATTTGTTGTGCATGTTGAAAATACAAACGTCTTTCCCCTTATATATCATCTTACAAAATGAAAACTCACCACGGAATTTGACAGGGGTACACCTCTTTTAAAGTTAGCATCTTTTAGATTTCACATCAATGCGACAGAGAAGAGCAATGATGCCATAAGAAAAAACTATATCAAAACCAAATATAGGTAAGAAATTGACAAATATACCTTTTGCACATTATTGATGCAATCATTGTGTTTCTTCATTATATATACCGTTGAATATACATCATGTGATCTGCATATTGGTGCTAGTGGGGTTAGGTCCCTTTTGGTCGGGTCCGATTGGTTTTAACAGCAATCTTAAAGCATATTCTATATCATCCAAATTAGTGAACAAATAGGTACCACAGAAACTGTGCAGAAACTGAACCTAAGCGTCTTATTTACATGCATAGAAGTTATATAACCTTTGAAATAATACCAAACCATCTTTGTCTTTTTGTTCATTTTGGATAAGTTTCAAAATTACGTTTACCAATTGAGGCGGACCAGCCGTGGTGGATTGTCAGTGATGCAATAAGAAATGACTACTTGTACCTTTATATCGTCACAATACTGTGTCTACTAGCATTAAAATGGTAGAATGTTGTCAACGGTCGGTACTTATCAATACAATAACACATTTGATTCTCTTTGACAAATGTAACTCCAACATTACACAGAGACCCCCTATCCTAGTATTTATCCCGAGTTAGGATATCTGAGCCTAGGACCCTTTCGAGAATAGAGCCTTGGATACTATTAATTTCAAAACACACTCTCATGGTACCACCTGTCTCTTGAAAATCACAAAGTGGGGGATATAGTGTTTGATAATGTTTGTAGATACTTTCGAAATCGAATATCCCAAAACTATTCATTGGATTGTTTTCATATTGTCCACACACGTTTACAACATTGAGAGAAAGGTACCCATAGGTTGACATTGACGTTTATTTCAAGTCACAACAGAAGTCAGTACAGAATCCCATTCAAGCTCCCCTGTCTCGCCCATCAGTGCATGACTAACACAGCTCCAGGCAACCTCTCAGAACTGTAATAACCAGATCACTCTGCTCTTAGAATCAGTGCCTTTTTGCCAACCCAAAAGTCAAACTCTCAAAATATGGAAAACGCTCATTGTCCTTTGCAGCTGCTCTTCCGTCAACCATTCACTCCTGTCCTGACTTTCAAACTTACAAACGCCTCTTCAAAACCAACTTTTTCCAACGAGCTTTTTGTGACTTACCTGACTCTATGTGTGGGCTTTAAGCAGGATAGTCAGCCTGAAAAAGTGCAATATAAGTGTTCTGATTAATATTATTAATACAACGAGACTTTTGTTTTACCCTTGCCAGCAGGATATCTCGAGAACTAGTCTTTGGATTTTTTTAAACATCATCAACAAAGTTTTTTCAAGGGAAGGTCTGACTTGAGCTTTTAGCATTGGAACAATTCCCTAGATTTTCTTTATATATTAAAAAAAGTAATTACTGTTACTTTGACGATCTATCGTGTAAATATTAGTTCATACATTATCAATCTTAGAGTGCAGTAATGTTATCAGTTAATCATACAAGGGAATTTAAACATATTTAAGACTTATTCACAACTACAAATTGTTGTCGCAAAATGTTGCCGTAAGTGGCTCTGGTCCAAAGGGGGATAACTCCTGAATTACATAATATGTAGAATATACATGTACATGTACATGTTAACTGAATAACAGAAGCTACGTCATATTTTAAAAATAATCACATAGTTCACAGAACACCATATTTTGATTTTTATCCCTTTACTTGCAGAGAGACTGGACAATGTTTATGTTGAGGGTTTTGTCAAGGGTGACCCTTACTTCTGCAACGAAGAACCAAATCTGTGTGGCTTCAACCCAGGTCCTTCTGGTGACGTTGTAAGAATGACTTGTCCCAATAACACACTGGCCAGATACGTCAAACTGAGAGGACCTCGTGATATGACTCTGTGTGAAGTGGATGTGTTTGGTCAAGTGTACTCCGAGAAAGGTAAGGACAAGTTCTAACTTTTTAACATGACTCTGTTATTTACTCGAGGTTGATTCTTAAACAAATATTCCTTTGGCGAAATTTTGTCAAAATTGTTATTATATTATACTATAGAAGTTGAATACTATAATTGTGTTTCTATCTATCTTTAATACCTACCCGTTGCAAAATAATGCTGTTCAATGAATCTTCAATGTTACTGCATATTGTGTAATATCAGCTGCTTAATATAATGGTAGAACCTTTAGCACCGCGGGCACAATAAAGTTTGTCCAATTTATCGACGAGTTCGTGCATATAAATGTGATATTAAATGAGCAAATGATAAATGAAATACTAAACTACATCCCGTTTGCTAAAAGAGTTAAGAATTTCGTCTTAGAAGAGATATCTCCCTTTTGTTTACAACGGCCGTGTTTTTGTCAACACGAATTCCGTTTAGAATCGGCATGCATAATCAGTTTTTAATGTGATCAACGTCCAGATATGCACGTATGAAGTTCAAAATAAGAAGCTTGCATGTAGAAACGTTGAGCAAGGACGATAGAGTGAAAACAGCCGATCAAGGAATGGAATGACGACCTTCATCGACGTCAACAGCGTCAGTGTTTGCTGTTAAAGTGCTTTTTTATATCTTGATTTAGGACATTGATGACGACAAACATTGTGGTAATGATTCTGTAAATATAAATTAGTATTATTAAGCGGTAATGTTGCGCATAGTCTGATGCTTGTCTCAATCAAGTTTCGTATGTAATAAATAGATCACATAAGTCGTGAGTGTTGAATATCGAAAATATTCCAACTCAATATATTTAAATGTTGTGATTTATTCACTCGCTTTCGCTCGTGAATAGATCACAACATTAAAAAATATCTCGTAGGAATATTTTCGATATTCAACACTCAAGACTTATGTAGTCTCTATATATCCAACAGAGTGCCAATCAAACGTCACATCAGCAGATAACATCGAGAGGCTGCTTGAACGAAGACTGCTGACGTCTCTTGTGGATCTTGGTGTAGCTGTCAGCCCCACTGACTGCCTCGTTTCCTGTCTACGTCGTGGATTCTGCAGTGTCTTCAACTTCAACGTCATCACAGGCTCCTGTGTCATCAGCACACAACCTGTCACTGACGCGGACATTACACCTGATGCTGACTGGAACGTGTACTTTACTTGCTAAGTAAACTCATTGTCATCACCACACACCCTGTCAGTGACGCGGACATTACACCAGATGCCGACTGGAATGTACATTTTGATTGCTAAGTGAACTCGTTGTCATCACCACACACCACACACCACACAATGACGCGGCTGTATCTTATTGAGATTGCCGCATTTTATATTCCACGAAACTTTGACACACTCTTTAGCCAAAAACGGCTGAAGCCAATGCAACCAATTTTTGCAGCCTGGTAGCTCTTGCCCTGGAATCGGAAATTTCGCCCCTGCTGTTAAAGGTCCAACTTTAACATGGGAAAGTTTGTCAAAATGGCTCTAGAGATTTGCAAAAAAAATTTCTTCACAAATATGCAAAGAGAAAAGTAAATCATGATGAACTCGTAGTTCACATGGTTTAGCCGGAATATTGTTTTTTTGGCACTTTTGAAATGTTTCGACCCCACAAAATTTGCCAATCTTCTCCTCTGAAGATATAAACACTAGGGAGCTGTTATCTGCACATTTTGTCGCTGAGGCATTACATATATTGGCTATACCATCACGGGCTCTAATTCGCAATATCTTTTCAGTGAGTACTTGAAATCTGGAAATTTTGCAAAAAGTGCAAATTTCAAATCTCAATAGCTCAAAAACTAAAAAAGATAATTTCTCTAAACCTTCATCAAAATGTGGGCAAAATTTGGAAAATCCTCAAAATGTTGGCAAAATTGGGGAAATCGCCATTTTCAGGGAATTTCAAAGGATCATAACTGCTTAACTAATTCTGATTTAGAAACTCTACTTGCACCAACGTATGCACAATTTCAAGAGCAAAATCGTTTATGTTGCACCTTTTCATCAACAAGTTAATGGTTAAGCTTCTAACAACCCAAAAGTGGTCTTAGGGTTCGAAAATAAGCATTTTGGAGTATTTTACTGAATATCAAGAAGAACATATCGCATTAATTATGTATGCAATTTAAATGATGATAACATCTTCTTAAGTGGAAAGTAAATCACAAAATTTTATATGTTACACTTTAAAATGAAACTATTAACCGTTTTATCTTAATCATCAGAAACATAATGTAGGGATCCATTAATATGTGATTTTTCCATTTTCACTGCAGTGCATGCAGTGTTGGTGGCTACATACCTGCAGTTATTGAAAATGTAAAAGTAGCATTTCTATCACTCTCCTATTTTTCTTTTCAATGGGTTTCAGACAAAACTACGAGAGTTAAAATTCTGAAATTCAGGTACTGAGAGCCCTCACTAAGAAGCCATAGTGTTGGACTTTTGGGCCCAATCGGCCCAGTCATTTAAGGTCCGGTTCGAATATAAATGTCCATTTTTAACAAAACACAAAAATTCAAAATGCAGATAGAGACATGGAACTTTAAAAAAAAGATGTGCAATACCCATGCAAGAAATAAAGTAAATCATGGCATGCCATTTTGTCATGGAATTGGATCCTGATAACCCTAGAGACATGTTAGAGACTTGCAACTTTCTTCAAATGATGCGCATTTACAATAGAAGAATGGCCTCATTCGTGACATTTGATTTATTTAGGCGCTGAATCCTTTTATCGTCACTTGTGACTATATTTTGAATTTACTTTGTATCTTTATATACTTCTTATGTTCCCTGATGTTGTGACTTCCTTACTCATGGATATTGTTTATGATTAGTTGATAATTAAACCATCCTGAAACACTTGATGTTATGCACAATTCTATATTTGAACAAAATGTCACATTAACGATACACTATAAACACACTGGTAGGTACACATGATAAAATATTACGCACGACAATTAACCAGATTCAATAATTGGTGCACAATTGGGTTTTTAATCGAATTGAAAACGTAAATGAATGAAAGAAGAATTATTTCATTGAAAATGGATGTTTCTGTTTTTTACCTATTATATTCTTTTGTTGCTTTCTGTAAGTAGTCAGCTAATCTAGTAAGAAACATGTCAAGTGTGCATTCCACGGTAATGTTGAACTTTCATGGTCATTCGTCATTCGTCTTCAATAAGTAAATTAGATCAAGAATGATTTCATTTAGACACAAGACTGTCTAGCCTAGAGTCTTTCAGCCCATATCTCTCAACGCGTGTCTCTCATCACTTTGCTGTAATTCCTTTTTTTCTCAGCCGTTCTCTCTTATCTCGTGTCTCTCATCCCGTATCTCTATGCCTTGTCATTCATCCATTGTCTCCCATCCCGTATCTCTCTACCTTGTCTCGTATCCTGTATCTCTATAGCTTATCTTTCATCCATTGTTTCTCATCCCAAAGCTCTATTCCATGTGTCTCATCAATTGTCTCTCATCCTGTATCTCTATACCTTGTCTTTCATCCGTTTTCTCTTATCTCGTATCTCTTTACCTTGTCTCTCATCCCGTATCTCTATACCTTGTCTCTATACATTGTCTTTCATCCCTTATCTTTCATCCCGTAACTCTATATACAGTGCCTTTCATCCCGTATCTCCATACCTCGTCTCTCATCCCGTATCTCTATACCTTGTCTCTCATTCCTTGTCTCTATAAATTGTATTTCATCCCTTGCCTTTCATCCCATATCTCTATATACCTTGTCTCTCCTCCCGTATCTCTATACCTTGTCTTTAATCCCGTATCTCTGCATCTTGTCTTTCATCCCTTGTCTCTCATCCCGGATCTCTATACCTTGTCTTTCATCTCGTATCTTATACGTTGTCTCTCATCCCATGTTTTTCATCCCGTATCTCAACACATTGTCTCCCATCCCTTGTCTCTCATCCCGTAACTATATATCGTAACACAAAACCTCATGACATCAACCTGCAGGTGTTTACCATTTTCTTCCACGCTTTTGCATATAAACAAATAATGACAGGTCACTTCAGATCATTTGGATAAGAATATTTGAAAACTGTCCTTTTACATGTTGAAGATTTTACATTTAATATTGATCGCAGAGCAACGATGCATAACTTCCATTTTGATGTCAGTGCGTTCACTGGAACATTGTAACATATCACTCAATAATGGACAACTGCAAACATTAAATTTAAAAAGTGAAATTTGGAATGATAAATCCTAACGTGGATGGGGCAATGGTCAATTAAGCATTTTAATGTGACTTTGGTTTGTCCCTGATACTGAATGCTGATTATTAGATCCAAAATGCTTCTAAAATATTCAAAACGAAAATGACAACTATAGAAGCTACTCTGGATATGACAACCAGTTCTGATATGCTTGATGGTCCATGGTGATTCCATTGTTAATATATAACTACAAAGTACCTTGATGGTTTTAAACCGACCCTTTGAACATTCCCAAGATGAAAAGCTCAAACGTCGACGAAGGTCATAACATATTAATAATACTCTAGCGTTTACACACTGATGACAGAGATGAAACATTTCTTTTTCTGCATTGTTCATCAACTTGGGGTACTGCGTTCGAGTCCTAACCAACTAGTTTACAAATATCGATTTCTTTGTGCTTTTTTTCTTTGATTAGTCTACCACGTATCCGTCATTTCAACTCTCACATATCCTCCAGAAATATTCATATTGGCTATGGAATGCCAACTTTAGAAGCTACACAACATTGTGATAGTCTTATCATACATGTCTGTCTATAAAAGTTTAAAATCGATTCTCTGCAATTGTATTTGAATGCCACAAAATGACGTGTAAAAAATTAAGAATATCATAACATATTAATGACACCTTTGTGATGTACGCATGACTGTCTTTTCAGCCTTGTCGATGGTATACTGGAGAATCAGATATGACATTGATGTTCATTGCCAAATCCAATTTGTTGCAGGCTGACCGCCTTATTAATATGGAGGTCAATCAATTGCATATGTCGGTGCTGCATGACTGCCGGTTCTCCTTATGTGAACATTTTGGAATTTTCCTTCCACAAACTTGTTTTTCAATTCAGTCTTCGGAATTTTTCTTTTAATAACACTGGTATAAATAAATCAAAGCTTGGACTTGGACATAATGTTAACAGCAAGACTTCAAAAGAGGCAGAAATATGGAAACTGCGCTAGCGTTGATGCATTATTGCATCATTGCTCATTATAAATTCTAATTTTATTTCCCTACTTCAAATCCCATCAACAAAATCCCTTAATTTCAAAAATGTTATGTTGATTCATTTTAGAAAAAGAGTGACATCAGTGTATATAGTTGTAGGCAGTGCAACAAGTATTTTAAATAAGCATCGTCGTCATATTTTGCAAATATATGTATATTGCAAATTCTTTTTATTTTTAGATCTTACACAGTCTGATATATTCAGAAAAGTAAATCCAACTATATTTTCATCCATATATGTGAAGGATTTCAAGTAAGTGAAGTATGTTTCAATTAACACTTAGGTGTATATCTACAAAGACATTGTCATTGGAAAATACAAGGTGAAGAAGAGACTGTACATTGTTAGAAGCTTCAAATACAGATTAAATAAACACACACTGGCATCTTTTAATTTATTTGATTTGTTTAACGTTTCGTCGCTACAATGAAGCAACCTTCACAGACAGGATTTATATTTACTTGGTTAATAAGGGAAACTAATCATATTCTATGCTTGAATTGTCAATGAGAACGGGTCTTCACCCTATAATCTATAATCGTTTCCTTTGTTTTGCGGGTATTAAAGAACTCAAAAATCCACATACAAAAAAGTTCTATGGCCTGTTGATGATGCGAGTAGTCGTTGTTGCTTATAAGTCTATGCAATGTTAATGTGTTACTAAGGATACAGAGAAGTTCAATGCAGGTGTTATTGAGTTCACATTGCAACACGAATGATATGTTGTCCATATGATTTGTTATTGTTTCGTGAAGAAGATGCAAGGAAAAGTGCAGCCAATTTGTCTTTTGCTTTGTTTTACAGGTAGGTCTTCATATTAATAGACTTGATTTTGTTCGTGTATCAGTAAGTGTGAATAAGTTACGATGAAAAATAAAATTCGGATAAACTAACACAGTATATGAAGCACATATTGCAACAGTTTAGGACAAAACATCCCCTAATTATAACTTAATATCTCCTAATTAGGACTTAATATCTCCTAATTAGGAGTTAACCATAGTGCAGTTTTGAGGTTTGATCAGCTTCTTTCTGAAAAATGTTAAATTCTGCTTCAAATTTAAGTGTAGCAGTGTTGAAAATTAGTATTTGTAAATTTATTTATCGTTGAATTGTAGTATGGATATTGTTCTCATCTCAGGAAAAAAATCTGCATGATGCCATCATAGATTTATCAGTTATGCATACTTTTTATAAGTTTGATACAATATAAATTTAAAAATCAGATTATGTCTACAACTCAACAGATTCAACTGACACTCTAGAAGTTATAATGTAATAAAGTACAGTTTGAAAAACGACTTCTTTATTCATAGACTTCTACAGACAGATAGATGCTAATGCCCTTAAAACCAAGAATACGAATACATAGAGATTCGTCTATAGATATTCATCGTGTCTTCATCGAAATAAGACTAAAGAATATTATAAATACGTATAAAGGGATTCATCAATAGTAATTCATTTACTATAATTTGGGTTTTCAACATCATTTGAGTCTTGGATGAAAGCTGAACGTATTTGATATATAGCATGCAGTTAATAGAATGTTTGAATCACTTACACGGAATTATGAACAGTATAAAACTTTTAAAATGATATCAAAATGACTGAATCTGCTTATAATAAGGTACAATTTATTGATATTCATCTTCAACACGATTAATAAAGCGCCAACTCATGGAATCACTACAAATACGCATACACGCTCGCTCTCTAAACAGCGATTATCTATCAGAGTTTATATACCCCCTTTAATTCATCCCATTTTATTTATTCCCTCTGCTAACTGTCTACACCTGATTAACTCTATGATGGCTTCTCTCTAATCCCGTTGCTGTTTTCTCATCTATCCATACACAGAAGTGCCACAGAAACGGTACCAAATATTAGTCAAACATAATTGATGTCTGCCGGATAAAGTCGATTTTGAATGTCTGTGATGAGGATATATCTCGTAAATAGATATTAGATATTTAATTCATTAGTGTTTGATACTTAATATCTTATTTTTGTTCAAACACACATGCGGTGCTGATATGGCTATTTAAAAGGGATTTTCTGGACATAATGTATTGTATTTAAGGTTAAATATTCTGAAATATGGAAAAAGTGTTATTACAAAGTGTGGTTCGCATAATGTACCTTCTTGGACGTCATAAAACAAGTAAAAAATGTGCTTTTTGTTCTGTAATTTCACATTCAGTTTAGCTGGCACATGAGACGCGATGAATATCAATGTATATGCCTGTTAACATAGACTGATTTGAATAAAATATATATCTGTCTGTCTGCCAATGTTTTTGAATAAAGAATTGGCATGCCATTCTTTCAACTATACATTTACTTAAATGTATAATAATGACTAATAGAGTGCCAGTTGAACTATTGTAGACATAATAGTCCTTTTGTAAAGTTATTTTGTATCATAATTTACTTTACTTGAAAGATTAAACGCCTGTAAATTAGACGTAACTGATATATCTACGAAGCTTCATGTGGTTTTATTTCCTGAGATGAGAACAATAATAAAGAAACGACAAATACTGGTTTTCAACACTGCTACAGTTATATTTGAATCAACAATCACAATTTTTCAGAAAGAAGCTGATCAAACATCACAATTGCACTATGGTTAACTACTAATTAGCAGATATTTAGTACTAATTAGGAGATGTTATGTCCTAATTAGGAGATACTAAGTCCTAATTAGGAGATACTAAGTACTAATTTCAAAAATATTTTTTCATGTGACCCTTATACGCTTCCATAATTTCCTGACCTACATGCATTTGATATTTTAAACTATGAATTACTTTGAATACTCACTGAAAACAAGTATTTACATATTGTTTTAGCACAATGCATAGCAAAAGTTTGTAAAACTTTTAGCTGTTTAGTGCCAGTAAGTTCAGAAAAGAAGATGGCCAAAAATTGCCCTAAAATCAAAATAATGTCAAAATAAGTCATGACCTATGAATTGTTTTGATTATATTTTTTGCTTGAAATAAAATTCTGCATCTTTTTAGAAAGTTAAAAGTCAAAAGTGAAAACTCGAGATTTAAAGGAGCTATTCTCTGTAGCACTTAGAGCATGCTAACCGTGCATTCAGCGCACTATAAATATGCAGTTATTAGTAGTAGTATTAAAGCAACGTGGAAGTTTTATTTTCAGCTCAGTGGCTATCTTTCCTGAAAGTTTCATGGAATTATTTTTGTGATGTTCTCACTACAGATACCACAAATTGGATTGAAATAATAAGAAAATCAGATCTGAAGACCTAAGTATTGAAATCCTTTAATGACAGTCATTTCATTTTTAAATTTGAACATGTATATACAATGAGTCTATATTATATTATATATTCTACCATGACATTGCTGGATACTCGATCCTGATTGGTTCTCAAACAAAGTCAAACGTGATCAATTCTGGATTGAACCTCCTCGGATTTAGCGATGCTTCACCGCGTATTGACATATCTACATTGTGACGTCACAATCTATCCGAACAAACGGCCGATTTTAAGGTCTATTTCAGGAAATCAAAATAACTGATACAATCAAATTTTTTTCTTTCCTGTATCGTGTTTTAGCGCTACATCAGATAGATTAGCAAGACAAACTGCGTCAGTATCAAGATATATCCGATTAGCGACACTTAATGAAGTTGAGAAGGCGAGCAAACGCAAAAGATCACACTACGCGTGTTTCGGTTTCAATTTAAAATTTACTCGCTATCAATCCAGTATAACATGTTTCTGATTTTCAATACACTACAAGTAAAATGAGGTCTTAAAATATGAAATAGTGAATGATAACTAGGACTGACGCGTCAATCAAGACTTCTGCTTTGACCTTCAGCTCCATGTTTGATCAAAGAATTTCACCGATATGGTTCTGGAAAAATTTCAGATGTAACATGATTCTCATACAAACAAAAGCACATAAATTTATTACTGGGTATCTTTCAAAAACGCTTCAAGTCTCTATGTCAATTATGACATTTTTCCCTATGTTAAAAATCCAAACCCTGATATTCTGTCATTTTTCAAGAGCAGAAATGACTGTTCGTCAGTGATGTTATTATTGATTGCTTAAGACACTATGTCTAGACACACTGTCTAGTAACCCTGAAATTGTGAGTCCGGATTTTGGGGTCACGTCTTCTTGAAATAAGTACCACGTAATAAGGTTATTGTGCAAAAATGATTACGAGTTCGCTCATGACAAGATTTTGTTTATATCAATGCTTCTGTTGCATAGATATGCACATTTCAGCTTTGTAGTGCAAGTACCTTCAGAGAAGAAGATTGTCAAGATTCAAGGGCCCGGAAAAAGTCTAAAAAATCAATATATCGCATAAAACACATAGCCTACGAATTTGCCATGATTAACTTTTTTGCTAACTTTGTCATTGCTCATCTTTTAAGTCTCCAGGTGCATTTTGAAGTTTTATCCATGTCATAAATTGAAATTTTGATTCAAACTTGACCTTCATCCAATCGAAAGTCCTTTCAGCACATTTCCAGATTTCCAGATTCGTGGAACATATGTGGACATACTTATGATACAACTTGGGATAAAAAGAATGATAATAAACTCTATTCATTTTAGTTTTATCAGAAAACTTCCATCGTAAAATTATTGAATGATAGTTTCATCATTTCCGCTTGTACTCCATCATATTTGTTCTAAAATAATAAAAGTCCCTATAACAAACAATTTAATGAATTTGTTTATTCTCGTGTTCGTCAATATTCATCAATTTCAAAGCAAGGAGTTGGGACAGGCTCATGATTAACGGACAATAATGGAATGCAAATTCAAGGACAACTTAGTAATTATTCATATTGACATTCAGTAAAAAAAATATAAAAATCAAAGAGAGTCACACTGTGATAGACTGACATTACCAAAACTATTTTGGTATCTTAGGCTGAATATTCAAGTAATAATTAAACATTCAGATGGAAGAAATATCAATTCATAAGTTTTGCCATGTCAAGAAACACCATCAAAATAAATGATACTAAATAGTGGACTGTTATGAATGGTTGCCACTGACAATGAGGTTAAGTTGAGAAATGAATATGATTCTAATTTCGGAATTATTGTTATTGCAATAAAGCAATGCTTGATGTAAGGCCAGTCCGCGAGTCCGGAACATGGTCATTTTTGGTCCGATTTGTTTTGAGTTTTCTCTTTAATTTTCCAATTTGAATTGACAAAAAAACCTCTATACTTTTTTAACGTATTTCATAAAATGCTCAATGATGTTACTTTCCAACAGTTTCAGCGACAGATGAAGTCAGGTTATCTAGGGGAAAGCCAACTGGTCAAAGTTCATCCCTTGACTCATATGTCAGTAGTTACGCAGTGGATGGAAACTATGGCAGCAACATCTATACTGACAAGTGCGCACATTGCACAGTAAACGCCTGGTGGAGTGTTGATCTCATGGGTGTTTATATCATCAACAGCGTGGTCATGTATAACAGAAACCAGTTCAAAGGTTCAAAATAATGTGATTTCTAATCTTTTATTAGTGGTAAACTTAATTGGGGGTATTATTTGCAGTAACAAGTAATAATACATCGTGCCTTGGCAATGCATATGGATTTAAAAGTGGATTTGGGTGTTTAAATCATCAACAGCGTGGACATGCATAACATAAATGACGTGACAGATTGGGCATGTATAATGTGGTTTATAATTTTAATTGTATTAATAATAGAAGCATATTAAAAGTTTAGACTTAATGTAAATGGTTGACATTAAATGTGATTTCTAATAAGAGGTGAGGTCTTTCAGGCTAAAAACCGCCTTGAAGAGACTTCCTTAACATTTGCTTTATTTTGTCGCTCTAAGCTGCGATGAAATGGAATGGTTTTCATTGTGGCATTCAAGTAAATGTGTTCTGCATCCACATACTTCTCAGGGAAGTAAACAAATCAATCGTTCCCGTGGTGAAATGGGCATAATCATGCAACTGATACATAATGCGCATACGTAATCTCATTCTAATTGTTAGCATGATAATTATAACACTGTGCTATTCGGATCGATTTTAATTGGAAACCAGTAATGATGATATATTTATCGATTTGTGATGAACATGCAAGCTAAGTGAATTTATTTGCACTGTAAACAGCACAAATGGTCTGCCATAACGTATTAAAGCCAAATCAAAGTTTATGAAACACAATCGATGTACCTTTAAGGTATACTGTCATTCTCGAAACTGTTTTAAATCTGTCCTAAACAATCCTTCCAATAAGTAGTTAGGACTCAGACAAGGAGATTGAAAAAGCCTTGCCGACCTCCTGGGACTTTTCCATAACATTATCCATGATTCATTGCATGAAAACAAATACACAAGGGCATCTGCCAAGACACATCTTACAAATACCTGAAATTAAATCTACTTAAAATAAATTTAAATTTAAATATCATTCCTCCAGAAATAGAGTATTTCCTTTTACATATTTGATTTTATATAAACTGACGTCCAACAGAAACTTTACACCCGTTTTAAAACGCTCTAGAACAAAAACGACAAGCGATAAATGCATGAAATAAAGTGTATTAAAAAGAACAACATGTCGACATGACAACCTCTGGAGATGATGAGTATGAAGTGTCTGGTAATGACGTCATGGTTGCTGATATGGAGGTGGGGGTCACAAAACAGCACTTTCAACATCCTTGGGAAACGATAGTTCACACAGAAAATTCAAGTTGAAGTTCAATAATATTGCGTATTAATAACGTGTGTAGCCACCTCGTGCCTCAATACACGCATATACCCTCCGACGAACAGAAAATGTCAGTCGTCTGATGACGTCACGTGGTATACGCTGCCATTCTTCTTGAAGTGCCACAATCAGTTCTTGTCTGTTGGCTGGTGGGTGTGGTCTCTGTCTAATACGACGATCAATGACGTCACAGAGGTGTTCAATAGGGGACATGTCTGGGGAGCATGCAGGCCACCACGTTGTTGGCTGTAAGAAAGTCCTGGGTGATGCGGGCTGTGTCATGGCGTTGTCATGCTGAAACAGGACAACATTTGGTTGTTGATGAAGAAATGGCATAACAGTCGGACGAAGGATTTGGTCTATGTAGCGCTGAGCAGTCAAGTTTCCATTAACGATGACCAATGGCGTCCTCTCCTGACCACAAATCCTTCCCCAAACCATAACAGCACCTCCTCCGTACAGAACAACCTCCTGGACACAACAAGCTGCCGTTCGTTCACCTCTACTGTGGTACACACGTTTTCGTCCATCAGCCCTGTACATGTTGAATCGACTTTTATCAGAAAAGACGACTCTATGCCAGTCACAACGCTGCCAATGTCGTACAGTTCTGGCCCATCTCAATCTCTGACGACGATGTTCAACTGTCAACCGCTGTCCCCTGTCCATAGGCCCTACGTCTTCTGGCAATGGTCTGTCGGCTGACCACGTGACCAACGGCATTCCTAGTTATTCACTGCATTGCGAGAAGGACCAAATGCAACATGGGTATGGGTGGCACCCATTTCCAGCATTCCCAGGGCTCGCTCGCATTCTTCTGGTCTTAGGCTTGGCATATCTTTGGTGTTTTTTTTCATTGTGGACACCAGGCATGCTGTTGGTATAACTTTTATACCCAGACGACACGTGCAAGAGAGGCCACACGTCCTGCACGTGCTTTTCCATTGTTTGCACTTTTACCAAAAACCATGAGCTGTACAAACGTTATACATGTTATACACAAACCATTGTTGGGTTCGGGCGATGTATTACCGACTACTAAAGTTTCAATTCATTGTTTAGATTTCGAAATTTTTATGTTTAAGAAGTGTAAAGTTTCTTTTGGACGTCAGTTCATTCAATAATTTTCGAATCTTTTGTGCATTAAAATGATCCTTTATTGAAAAATATTATTTCTGACTTTGAAAGTCTACTGGTTTATGTGAAAAATAAATCCAGCTTATTGTTTAATGAAAGTGATCAGTTTAAAATTCCACATGGAATATAGCAGGAGTAACTTTCCTATAATGTTTGCCACAGTAAATGGGCGTCCCCGTGTGTAATAATGCAACCCAAATACTTTTGAAGGGTGTCGTTCAAGTGTTAATCGAGATAGATAATTAATAGTACACAGTAATAAATAGAAGTCATTGACATTTTGAGACATTTGGTGATTGTTCTGGATTTGATGTTTTGGTATTTTGATTTTCTTGACACGAATACAACATCCCTGTCATCGCTTTTTTTCAACCAGGCAACTAATTGGTATCATCAGTCGCACCACGAACCAGGAATTCCTCAACAATTAGACAACAAGTTTCAAACCTTAGTTTGGTTAGCAGCAGAACTCTTTTTATATCTCTTATGACACTGACATTCCTTATGGCAGTATCATTCATTCGAAAAGTCATACTTTGAAGTGTCGTGAGCAAACTTGATTTAGGAAGATTTAATAATGGTGTTATAATAATCCATAGTTATCCACTATCTTTTTTAAATACTTTCAAGTTACAATCAAAACATGTCCGCTCAAAGGTGGTTCAAGTGATCTGACTAATGTAGCGATACCAAAACACTAAATGTGTTGTAAAGGATGGTACAATGATGGAATGGTCAACCGCCTTACTGTCTGAATCTCAAAATCGCATATGACCTACATATCTACCTATCACACTGACGAGTACCACAAAAGTGTCACTTTATACGTCACACCATTTTCTACCAATACCGATAACCGTATTTTATGCATACCCTTTTTCTATGCATACTGCTTATAGGATCTGCAATGAAATGCTTTACCCTCTGATGTAACACTATATTGTATAAACGTTAATAATAATTGACAAAAAAAATGTGCTACAGCGGTTTTAAAGATTAGAAAGTTTCAAACCATTGTCATACAATGTAATTAGCATTGTCTCGTATTATATTGGATGATTTCGTTGGTTTTTTGACACGTCCTGTAGAGTTTTGAATCTAACTTGGATCTGTTCTTTCTGATAGATTTCTTTGTCAGGTTTTACCATGATGATCATCTGTCACACGTGGTTTGGAAGGCGAAACAATCCCAAACATTTAACTGAGTCCTTAAAAATATGTCCTCTGTTATCCTGATAACAGTGCACTAAGAAGCTAATAAAAGTGTTCACATAACAATACATTTTTAAATGGTTTAATATCTATTTCTGCAGAGAGACTCGACAATGTTTTTGTTGAGGGTTTTGTCAAGGGTGACCCTTACTTCTGCAACGAAGAGCCAAGTCTTTGTGGCTTCAACCCAGGTCCTTCTGGTGACGTTGTAAGAATGACTTGTCCCAATAACACACTGGCCAGATACGTCAAACTGAGAGGACCTCGTGGTATGACTCTGTGTGAAGTGGATGTGTTTGGTCAAGTGTACTCCGAGAACGGTAAAAATCAGTTCCACCATTTTAACATATTTTACTAAGTGATAGATTTGAGCATCTGACCTGATATGTCTAAAGAGGGAATGTGTTATCCACCTTGCCATCGATCTGTAACGCTTTTGCATTTTACAGTTTTTCGCTTGCTCCAACGACAAGAATTAGACAACTGACATCGTGTGTAAATATTAGTCCTTGCCTAGTCAGAATAATCAATTATAGATTTTATGATCTCTTAGTTCCTATTAATGGTCAAAGGGGCTATTTCATTTGCTTCTTCGTAAGAATTAAGGCCCCAGAAACTGAAATCATTGGCATAGAAACCGTTACCAATGGGGATTTTAAATTGTGTAATTGGTGACCCATAGCAATTTGAAAATTTGGTTTAATGAAAAATGAAATAATAGACTTACTGACAGTTTGTTATACAATAAGCATTCTTTAAGCTAGCTAGCCCTGTTTAATACTAAGAATGTAACACAAAAAAACTGTAATTTTATGGCTCTTAAGTGGGCTTAGAAGGGAGTAAGATGAAAAACACAATGCCATGTAATAAAGAAATTCGGATATCCACTAATACTTAACATTCATCTATGTGTATCCAACAGACTGTCAATCAAGCAACCCACACATCACATCAACACATAACTTTGAGAAGTTGTCTGGACGAAGACTGCTGACGTCTCTTGTGGATCTTGGTGTAGCTGTCAGCCCCACTGACTGCCTCGTTTCCTGTCTACGTCGTGGACTCTGCAGCGTCTCCAACTTCAACGTCATCACAGGCTCCTGTGTAGTCACAACACACCCTGTCACTGACGCGGACATTACACCTGATGCCGACTGGAACGTGTACTATACTTGCTAAGTAAACTCATTGTCATCACCACAACCCTGTCACTGACGCGGACTTCATATCAGATGCCGCCTGGAATGTGTTCTATACATGTACTTTCTAAGTAATCTCTGTCGTAAAAATAAATGTACCTTTACCAGAATGTTCTGTAGCTACTCGAACTTGATACTGAGAATACTAATTGTTGTACGATCAGATCCTATTTTGTGAAATGAGTGACGTCAACTTTGTTAATAGGTGTCAGTATTTTACCAAGAAAGAAGAAATACACATCGAAGTAATTATAAGACAGACCATTTTGATGTTTTACAAACATCAACATAATGAACTCTCAAGTGTTAAGCCATTGACAGCCTTTATAGCTACATGTTCAATTCTGATCAGTTATGAAATAATATGAATTTTTCAAAAGCATGTGTCAGCTTATTTTATCACACCCATTTGTACTGCCATGGAGTATAGTCACCACCCTGCTTTATTTTATCTGATTGTTTGAATTTACCTTGTATCTTTATATACTTAGTATGCTTTATTTAATCTGATTGTTTGAATTTACCTTGTATCTTTATATACTTAGTATGCTTTATTTTATTTTATTGTTTGAATTTACCTTGTATATTTATATACTTAGTATGCTCCCTATGTGACTAACTTTTGACTTCTTCACTAATTGATATTGTTTATGATTAGTTTATAATTAAACCAACCTGAAACACTTGATGTTATGCACAATGTTATATTTGAACAAAATATCACATTAACGATACACTATAAACACACTGGTAGGTACACATGATAAAAGACTGTCCATGACAATGAACCAGATCCAATAACTAGTAAAGAATTGGTGTTTTGTTCAAATTGAGCGCATAAATGGATGAAAGAAAAATTGTGTCATTGAAAATAGATGTTTTGCGTCTTTAATAAAGGTGTTACCTATTCTATTCTTTTGTTCCTTTCTGTAATCATGTTATTGACAAATCTAGGGAGAAACATGCTTTCCATGGTTATCTTAACAGGTTCATGGTCATTCGTCATTCGTCATTCATCTTGACTTAGTAAATAAGTACAAAAATGAACACATTTAAACACAAGTATGTCGCAGCCTTTTACAGAATTGATCTCATTTGGACATCATAAGCTTGTGGCACCACGGGAGTGACATTAATATAACTAATTTATGACATAGTATTGTCGGAAGTATCATCAGTGATGTCAAAGCATTTGAACATAAAAAATATCAATAGAGTCGAACCTTGTTTTTTCCAGTTCTATGTCTACTGGTTGACCGAACTATTTATCTCTCATCATGTGTCTCTCATCTTTTGTCTCTCGTAGTAGATTTCTTACTCCTATACAAAATATTAATATTTGTGTTCTGAACGGTGTGTATAGGATCAGACATGCAAAAGGGTGTTTATGAGATTTAAACCCGCAACCCGAGGGATAAACACGATGGGCTTTAGCCCCGAGTGTTTATCCCCGAGGATAAGGGTTTTGAATCTCATAAACACCCTTTGGCATGTTTTATCAAGCTTACAAACCGACCCCGTGGTTGAAATGTTATGTTTAATCTATTCTAATTGATAGTGTGAAAAAGTAAAGGAGTCGTCCGTAAAATATCCCCTTTTGATGAAAGGTAGTAGGGTATAAAGGGAACTTAGGTAACAACCTGCTCAGCCTAGTCCCTGTAGCACAGTGGTATCATCGTTGCACTTGGTGTGCAGGAATTTTTTGAGGTTTCGGGTTCGAGACAGATTATTGCAAAAAACATTTGGAGATTGGTGTTTGAGTTAACAGTTGTTTTCCAATAGAGTTAAACAAACATACACTTACTTTCATCTTAAACTTAACATCTCAGTATTAAATACAGAAATTTGAAGAGTGGCATTATTAAGATAATTGCCCTGGGTAGAGGGAAATAACGTAAGGAGCCAGGGGATTATGAGATAATCCCCTGGATAATACATCCACATAGGAATTATTGAGTATAATGTTATATACAGTGTAGTGGTGTGACGTCACTGGAGGTTTGTAATGATAAATGAAATATGACGAGTTACCAATATTACAGGCCTTTCATCCCATCAACGATGTTGATAACTGGAATATGACGAGTTCCCTATATTGTAGACCAATAGTTTATCATTGTCGACATCATTGATCCACAAAACTTGTTGAATGATATGTACACAATCGCTCCATTTGCCCTCTTGATAACAAGAGTCCCACAGCTCGACTTTCCGCAAACTCACAGCAGTATGCCATTAAACAAATCACTTGAAACATTAGATGTTAATTAAACTCATCTCCATATCAGTACGCTTATAAACTGATATTTTAATGGATATGCCCAAACACAAAACCCTCATGACATCCATATGCAGGTTTGTTTTTTTACGGTATACAACTTTTTCGTACACACTATTGCATATAGACAAATAACTATTATTTCACGTGAAGTTCACCTCAGAGACACACAAATTTGTTCATCTCAGCCTTGAAGGACAACGCATATAATAAGTAACGGATAATCTCCCTCAAATAAGCTTCAAATGACACCATGGTTGAATATCATAGGAACTCGATATAGTAATTAAAACGTAGACACAACAAACAATGTAGGTAACACCCTCCACCCTACATCAAATATAGTAAAGGAGCAAAATTCAACATTAGGTCAAAAGTTCCGCTAAGAATTGGTGACATTCACAAATAATCACACGTACCCACTATACATTGCACAAAATACGGCTCATTTCCACCATATATATCACCTCTAAGATATATATTTAAAAACACTTCAAGCTCGAAAATCACAAAAACCTCTTCCGTGAACAATACTCAGCAGTCGAGACCCATTCGACCGATCTTAATGGTCCGTTGAGCTGGCTTTGTATTTCATATGTTAAAGCTTCCCTCTGATCAGGTGTTGAAATCACAGTGAAGCAATTTTCGACATGATGATTTGTATATTTACCGTTACTATATTAACATTTCCCTACAAGGGACCAATCAGATCGTTCAAAATTGATGTTTTATGTTCCTCAATTCTCGAACTGGACGCATATCTAAATGATGTATATGCAATGATAATGATGTATACACAACTCTCAACATTACTTATGTATGAGGAACGTTGATGCTTTCAAGTGGCTTTGTTTCAAAATTGCTAAATTGTTGAAATCTGTTAAAGTGAACGGCTTAAATTAGTGGTATGACTGATGTTATTGCTATCAAAGAGTGATTCAAAGAATTCAGCTTCGTCACCCCATGTGATGTAGATATTTAGACCGTCGAGATTGTGTACATCAAACAAATAAATTGATAAATTGATAAATTTGAAAATGTACCAGTCCGCCCTGGCATTATTATATCACCTTTCACAAAGTCTTCTTTCAATGCTTCAACATGACAATTGGCTCTGATATGCTGGATAGTTCATGTTTGTCTACAAAGTGATTTGATGGTTTAAACAGATCCTTGCAACATTCCTACAGTTAACAAAATAAAAAGCTCAAACTTCGACGAAAGTCATAGAATATTAATAGTACTCTAGTGATTGCACACTCCTGAGAAAGATGAAACATTTCTTTTCTTCATTGTTCATCAACTACAGGTCCAGTTTGAAGCATCCAAACCAACCTAGACTACCTATATCGATTTCTAGGTACTTTTCTTTAAATTAGTCTACCACGTTTTTTGTCAATTCAACTCAATTCAATATTCTCCTGAAATATTCATACTGGCTATGGAATGCCAACTTTAGAAGCTACACCACATTGTGATAGTTTTATTAAACATGTCTGTCTAGAGAGTTTTAATCAATTCTTGGCATTTTTAATGAAATGTAACATTCCAAAAGACGACAACATGACAACATTCTTCAAAAACGAACACAGATTTCCTCAATGTTTGTTATTATGTTTATGAGAGGCCAGTATCCTAACCACTACACCAGTACATTGTATGACTGACGGGCTTTTCGGGCTCGCCAGGGTTATTCTCAATCGTTTGATTGCTCTATTGGATTAAGGCAAGGTTGTGTTTGAAGTCCCGTTTTGTTTTCGATGTTCATTAATGATCTTGCAAAGGAAATAGAGTCTAATTGGTCTCATGAAATTCAAATGCATCCGGAATTAGTGGAACTATTTTTATCATTATTTGTCGATGATGTCATTCTTATAATAGATATACGACGACAGGCGTGGAAGGTCAAACCGGAAGTCCCTTTTTATAATGTTATTATTGACCCAACAATCACTTACAGTTAGCGGCATCAGTGAAAGGAATATGGATATTTTACGAGCACTTCTATTTCAAAGCAACATACATGACACCTTCCCTTTTCAAACAAAATTGAATAACACTTTAAAAAAAGTGACATTTACCAAATGCTTAAATTATCAATATAACAAGCCCTTTACCTTGTATTTTGAACAGATAAATAAAATAATAATTATATTGAACATTTAAATGTAAAATTGCAAACTGTTACCAATTTAACTCTAACAAACAAATCATTCATATTTTACTGAAGTCTTATTTGCTAACTATCTGAAATAATGAATATTTTAAAACTTAAAGTCATAGAGAAAACACAATTGCAAACAAAGTTCTCCAACATCCATATTGGACGATATAATAGTAAAGTTCAAGATCTGAAATAAAAACACTGTTCACGTCAGACTTTTACAGTTAGAGTAGCTTGATTCAAAATACCTGATAATAAAAGATAAATTTAAGAATTAACAAAGTCAATGCATCTTTCAGGCGGCTTGACTATTCGACCCCACAATGTGACAGTCACAGGTTCATTGATGACAGGTGTCACCGTTGATCTTGTTAGCTGGTCGTCAGCAGGTGTCATCATTGTTGTGACGTCAGTGCGTTGCTGTTGTACGGCACTAGATTTGCTGTTTTGGTCAGTCGGAATATTTGGTTCTGAATTGCCACCTAGAGAAGTTTTCGTCTTCTTTCTCCTGTATTGTTTTCCAGTTGCTGTTTCAACTATGCAGGATCTTCGAGAGTGGCGTTTTGCTGTCACAGTTCCTGGCACCCACTTTTGTTGATGTTGAAACACAAATTGATCACCTGGAGTTAAGGGAGGTAACTACTTGCACCGTCCACTGTCATTGTAGAATTTCTCTTTCTGTTGTTTCTGTTCGAGCTTTTTCCTGACATCAGTTGCGAATTCAGGTTTTGGAGTTGACGCTGCCGTCTGTAATGATGTTTTCAAGCCCCGTCCTAAGAACATCTGTGCAGGTGACAAGACGATTGAGTGTTTCTGTAACCAAGTATGGCATCCAACGTTTCTGATACAGGCCATTTTGAAAAGTAATCAAGGGTTAGACGATAATATTCTCCATGAAACTCAAAGAGGTCAGTTGCTACTTTTGACCATGGCCTGTCAGGTAAGTCTAGTGTTGTCATTGGTTCCTTTGCATTAGAATTTTGATGAAGAGCACACTTTTCACATTTCTTCTATCTATGAGGTCATTCCAGGCCAATACAATGCATCACGGGCCATAGCCTTTCTCTTGACTATTCCCATGTGTGGTCCATGGATTGTATCAAACATTTCTCTTCTCATTGATGTAGGTACTATCAACTTGTGTGACTTGAACAATAGTCCATTCAAGCTTGAGATTTCATCTCTGAATGTCCAATATTCACCAAGTCCTGGAGGTAGACTTTCGTTGAATTTTGGTCACCCTGACAACACTACTTTTTGTAGACTTTGAAGAATAGCATCTTCTTTGGTTGCTTGTTGGAGTTGTGTCTGTTTTTCTTCAGAAACAGGTAAGTATGTCAGCAGATTCACGGCATTAATATCTATTTCCGGAACTAGGGTTTCCATAGTCTCCGGCATGTAATCCGACACCATTTCCTTTCCAGGCTTGTACTTCACTTCCATGTCATACTTCTGTAAGGCCATGAGGAGACGAGCCGGTGCATATAGCAGAGGTTTCTTGAATATGGACTCGAGAGGCTTATGGTCCGTTTCCATGACGATGTGTTCTCCAAACACATAGTGATGGATGTTTTTGCAACCGAATAGTTGATGAAAACCAGAAATGTTCGTATTTCAGCTTTTTTCTTGGGTTTTGACATTTCTTCCACTGCGCGGATCTTTTCTGGGTTTGTCAATAAGTGTCCTACATATGTGATAAACTCACACTTGGTTGCATTCAACTTTTTCAGCATGATCCAAAACATTCTGCAATGCTTCATCATGCTTCTAGAACACTTCAGGTGCCCTCTTTATCCCAAATGGCAGCCTTGTGAAGCGATATCTCCCGAATGGAGTATTAAGCGTACACAGTTTAGAGCTTTCTTCACACAGTTTAATTTGCCAACACACTGAAGTGTTTCTAGTTTTGTGAATACCTTAGCATCAGCCAAATTTAGATCACTTCCTCAATAGTTTTCAATGGAAAATGTTCCCTAAATATAGCCCTGTTGAGGTCGTTTGGATCAATACAGATTCGTATCTTGTTAGGCTTGATGATTGTAACCATAGAGTTGACCCACGGTGTAGATTATACTTGTTTTACTATCACGCCATGTTGCTGCATTCTGTCCAATTACTTTTTAATTTGCTTTTTTAAGGCAACTGGAACTGATCTCGGGGTATGTACTACTGGAGGAATCATCTCCGGATCAATCTTGATTGTAGTTCCCCCCGGTAAACAATCTGAGCCTTCCAACAATGTAGGGTGTTCCTTCAGAACATCTTCTGGCTTTGTCGATTACATCACTGCATGGTTTACTCTGGCCACCAAACGCATTTGACTGCATGTTTCTGATCCGATTATAGATCCATGGCTCTCTTCTACAACTTGGAATTTCATTTCAGACTTGATATTTTTGTATTCTAATGGTAGTAAGATAGGTCCCATTACATTTAGAATATGTCCTGAATAAGACCTAAGTCTCATGTTTGACTTTTCCAATGTTGTTTTCACATCAAGGCGTGTCAGTGTCTCTGTGGAAATAACATTGCAATGGCTCCAGTGTCCAACTCAAAGTTCAATATTTTGTTGTAGACTCTAAAGTTGTCTCGCCACTCATCTTTGTACATATCGGTAATACCATCAGTATTCATGGCTCCTACAAAGAAAGTTTCTTCAGTGTCTGAGGTTACTTCTTCAGCTACAATGTTCACATTTCGATTGTGCTTCTTTCCTTTTGGTTTAGGATTTTCCTTTCCCTGACTTTTGTGGATATTTTACGATCGTTTCTATTTCAAAGCAACATACATGACAATTATCATTTCTGATACTATTTTTGGTCTTTAACATCGCAAAGATATTTACAATCGTTTTGTGAGGAATACAAGTTGTCTGTAAATGTAGATAAAACGAAGGTTGTCGTTTTTAAAAACACGTGGGATACTGTCTCTTCAAGAAAGCTGGTATTTTGATGGAATCATCATGGAATGTGAAAGTTCTTATAAATATCTTGGATTATTGCTTACAAGGTCGCTTTCATGTGGGAAATCTGAGGGTTAAATGCAGGCATCTGTTCTGAAATAGAGGTTATACATATGCAAGCTTGCAAACGTTTTCTCGGGGAAAAATCATCATCGTCCAACAATATTGATAGGGGTGAATGCGGCCGATACCCTATGTATATTTTTGCATATAAAAGAGTGATTTCTTATTTGGGTAAAATTTTAGCTATGCCTACTTATAGACATGTAAAACATGTTATAATATGCAGTTGCAAGCTTTAATAATGGTTATATCAATTGGGCTTCTAAAGTCAGAGATATTTTATGTCGACTTGGGTGTGGACATGTTTGGGAGCATCAGCTTATTAACAATATTTCTATGTTTGTATTGAGTTTTTCAATAGATTAAAATTGTGTTGTGAACAAGATTGGGATTCTGTTGTTCAAGAAAGCCCACAAGGGGTATTTATATTGTATATATAAACACATTTTTTCACAGAATTGTACATCACTGTTTTAATATGTGACAAATTTAGATATGCAATGGCTCGCTTACGATGTTGCTCTAGGCATCTTAGAGTTGAAACCGGTAAGCATAATATGGAACCCAGAAATGAGCCATTATGTAATATATGTAAATGTAATTATATAGAAGATGAATTTCACATTATTTTAATATGCAAATGTTATGATGATTTGAGAAATGAATTTATTCCTAAAAGATATTTTCAATTTCCAAGTAGACATAAGTTAAATGTTTTAATGTCGTCACGTAACCCAAAGACCATCAATCTGTTAGCGACTCGCATTGTTTAAGCAATGCAGTTAAGAGCATCCATTTTGTAACACATGTATTATGTACATACTGTATTTTCGGCTAATGGCCTACATACTTCAAGTGAAATAAACTATACTATACAAATATGTTGTGTGTTGATTATAAAAGGATTCTGCATTCAAATATGACCCCCATTGCATCTTAAACAACGTTGTCTAATGGTTACCTTTAAAAGATTTAAAGAAAATACTTTGTTCAGAATGTGCGATTCACATAAACTTAGTCAACGTTAAACTGTCACTAAAGTTACATTAGAGTTGTTTTCGTCGACACATGTGACACATTAAAACACGAAGTCTACCTTCTGATTTGTTGCTGTTTGGGGAAGAATATGGAATGAAAATGCAGTCAATATGGCTTTGGGACCGAATAGGAGGTTTCAATTATTGTTCATATCTAAAAGGCACAGGTGCACGCTTTTCGCATTCAAATAAGCTATTTTAGGTCATATCAGGGCATATAAACTAACATTAGCTTCCTTTCGGTGCAATAAAACACTTATTATTCTTTACAATTGACCTGCAGTCAATAATTAAAAAGTTGAGGCGACCGAAGTCACTCAGGGATATCACAAATAGTAAGAGTCGCTGATGTGCAAAATGGGAATTATAGAGAGTAGAAAACGGCTAAACTAGGATTTCATTCAGCTCTTGCATATACTTTATTCTCTTAACTGACAATAAAGATCGGATAGTCTTCATTAAGAAGTATCTGTAACTTCACCGGTTTGTTATACGCAGTGTAAGCATTGTTGTTACATTAACGATAGGGACGGCCGTTTTTGGTCTTCGGGTCGTGTGCAATTTTTGAATATTGCTGATATTGTAGTTCATGCGGATTTAATCCAACGTTCATTAATTATTTCCGGTCTTTTAAAGTTAACTCTAAAACCTGAATACGTACATATTTCCAGATAACTTATATAATACATTACCTGAGGGTAGGTTGTTTGTAATATCGACAGATGTGCATTATCCGTGCATTATTTATATTTTAAAACAATTGGCGTGCTATAGTGCCTTTAAGATGTCCGAACTTATCTTAAGATTTGTTATACGATCTTGGAATATGAACATATTCCAAGATGGCATAGGCAATACCTTAAGATATTTTTCTTCCAAGATTGTTTAGAACAGGGTCACGTTGTCGTTGAAAATTGTGTAGGTAAACCCCTTTTATCTTGGCAAACTCATTTCTGCCACCGGTGCTGAACTGAAATATCTATTTTTGCAAAAGAAAAGAAGTAGGCTTATATAAGATATTGCTCGAATTCATATAATTTTTGAGAATAAAATGTGCCCTATATCTTATTCATTCACAAAAACAGCAAATCCTCAGGGCATTTGTTATCCACGGCACCCGTGTAAAAATTAAAACATTCCTGCGTTGAAAACATTATCTTGTAACATTGAATCATGACCCGGGGTCACTTTTCAACACCTCAGGTCTTTTTTTAACGTTGGATAATTACCTGACGATTGTTGAAAATGACCCTTGCACTGATCGAAAAGGTACTCTCATTGATTATTACCTGCAATGTTTCAACACGCAAAAGCCGGAGGAACGTACTGTGTTTCTGTTTTTTTAATCGGCAGAGCTTTGAGGTCGTTGAGGGTATGTGGTTGGTCTGTAGTATATGCGTTATTTAATTCATTTACTAATTAACTAATAATTCATTTAAAATGTTTAATATATCGTAGCAGTTATATCGTTGAACGACCTTGAGCCTAAAGGTTAGCAAAGTTTCGTCATCCGTCTCGACTGATATCTAAGAGTCCTTTATTTATTTTACGTGTACAAGCAATGAAATGAGACCTGTGTCTCCCAACAAGGCAAGAAAAATGGGGAAAACAAGTTTGTATTTATAGACCCAAACAGCTGATCGAACTGTTTAAACTTTGTACATCGCCTGCGTCATCACATTATGTCAACTTACTGTGGACATACACATCATGAAATTAATTAGTGTGAAGATCACAGAAGAATCACACTCAAATCCTTTGATGAAGTAATAAATAAAGGAACATACTGAACAAAATTTATATTCATGTTTTTTTAATGTACATCCGGTATATGTTCGATCCTCTTACTTACATATGTATAAACACAAGTATATTAAACAATATTACTGGACATTTCCTAAAAAACAATTATTTAGATTCTTAAGTAAAAAGAAGCACAAATGTCTGTCTGGAAGATATGCATGGTACAAAAGTGTAGTAGCGTTAGATGGGGATCTTAGGCAAAGAACCACAAAGTCACTGGGTGTGAGTCTGATCAATGAACTTTATTACAAAGAATGTAATGAAACACTCTCTAATTCTAAGCCTGGAACATATTAAAATACATCACAGTTTAAACACATTACTTGAAAGAGAATCATAGGAATGATAAATTGATACATTTACCATAATTACATAAGAACTGGATTATATTCCAATAATGTTACAACGAATAAATATGCATACACTTAATGCCTATATTTGATTAATAAGGATACCATTGTCAACACATGACCATAACAATGTCCAAAAAGCCATTATAGATATACATTAATTCTACACCATACCAATGGCTATTACACATGTATAACTATTAGATACTCATTACATGGCATGGATGATGATTACAATACACAGATGACAAATTGTGAACACACGACTATGCTAAAACAGTACATAGTATCATAAAGGCGACAAAGGGTGACAACATACCAGGTGGGTATGACCTGTACTGCAGAGTGATACAGCCGCCGTCTTTAAACACGTCACCAGCTACGTCATCTGCAGGATGAATAATATAGGCTATATGCAGATGCTACTACATACACATGATTAAAAGAATAAATATGGTAAAAGCTACGTAACACATACTCTCACACGCATATACTTACTCACACATATCTCTTGTAAACCTAGGTTCAGCTCTAAGCCCCAATGACTGCCTCGTCTCCTGTTTACGTCATGGATTATGCAATGTCTTCAACTTCAACGTCATCACAGGCTCCTGTGTCATCACCACATATCCTGTCACTGAGGCGGACATTACACCAGATGCCGACTGGAACGTGTACTATACTTGCTAAGTAAACTCATTGTCATCACCACACACCCTGTCAGTGACGCGGACATTACACCAGATGCCGACTGGAATGTGTACTATACCCGCTAAGTAAAGTAATTGTCATCACCACACACCCTGTCACTGACGCGGACATTACACCAGTTGCCGACTGCAACGTGTATCGTACTTGCTAAGTAAACTCAGTGTGGTCAAAATCAATGTTCATGGCCTATAGCTGCTCAAACGCTATACTGAAAATATTATTTGTTGTGCGATCAGAACCTATTTTGTGAAATGTTTTCACCGTAAGTGATGACAAAATGAACTGAATGAAACCTGCAGACTCAATTAGGATCATTTTGTACTCATAATTAAATGTACTAAAGAATGTATTCAAGAGCTTTAAGGAGGTTCCAAGTCAATCTATTGCTAAAATGTAACTTTGGGAAGGACATATCGGGAATTTGGTGACAGTGCATATTACATTGAAACTATTCAAGGGAATGTTGCAAGAGTAAGAGGGATAAGTAATGTTCGCCAATAAAAGATTAAAGCTCGATATTGAGAGTCAGGGAATTTGTGCAGTAAAGCGATGTGTCCTGCACAATTTGCCTCTCATGCATACATGTGTACCATACCAAAATGACAGAATTGCTCTCAATATAGTACCGCTATGTACAAACACTTTGTTGAAAAGCTCAAATCAAGTACTGTTACTTACTTATACTCATACAATATATAACATATAATATGATATATTGTAATAACATACATGCTGTCGAGGCCAACTATGCTATCTGTGTTCATTCGTCATCTTCTTTATTTCAAGCTTATGGGCTCCTGGGCCCAGGGATAGACAATTCATGCAATACAGAATGTAACAAGTTTAAAAATTTACAAATGGGTTAAAAATAAAATGACTGAATTTTTTCATTATAGATTTGTCATTAGTAGTAAGAATATTTTTAAACATATGAATGTATGCGTTTACATTTTTCGGTAGGTACATTGTTCTTAATTCACTATAAAATGGTCATATAACGAGAAAGTGAAAATCGTCTTCTATTCCATTATTACAAACCGGCAAACCTATCTATTTTCTGCCATCTACCTTCATTAACCTTTAAATGTATCGACCCCGATCGAAATTTAACAAGACTTTTACGTAATCTGAAATCTCGAACAAATATTTTACAAATATTTAATAACAGACTTGTGCTAAATAAATCTCTATATAAATCGTATCTCATACTGTTAATTAGGGTTGAATGTCAGTTTTGGTAGAACACAGTCTGTCAATTTCTAGATTGCTTTGGAAGAATGTGGTCGTCTTATTAGCGTGGCTCTGCGACAATGGAGATGAAGGTGACTTCTAAATATGACTAAAATCGATTGGATTTTCAATATTTAGGTAACTTGAACATACTTATAATTTTTTTATTTTGTATATTTCCTTAATTGTTCATTAATGTCTATGCTTCAAACTACTATATTTATCATCTCTAACATAACCTTCTAAACAGTTGTTGGGAATTTGTGGCAGAAAATATATCAAAGTAATGTTTTTTGGGGGGTCTTTTCTTTCCAGTTCATTTTATGGCAGAAGTCAAGCAATTGATTCAATTATTTTACTGCCAACCGTATTGAGTATTACATCAAATAAATTTGTTTTTTTTGTTATGCCTTGATCTTAGTGAATCAAACGTTTAGCTCAATCGTTATTGGCGTTGATAAACTGTAACTTATTTTGTTTAAAAGCTGTTTTTAAAGTGTTTGTGTATCAGATATCGTTCAAATATCGATAATGAATCGGACACTGAATGATTGCTACGGGCAACGAGGTCTAAGTGGGATGTTATTTATAGCCCGAACAGCAGCGTTAATATATAATGGGTATCAACAATGTTTTCTAAGATTAACACTTATCTCTGTAAGAGCTTTCTTGGCCCTACGGGAAAGATCAGCAAGCGCTTTCTTCATACTAAAATTACAAGTAAATAGAAATCCCAAATATTTATAACTATTCACAATTTTCATTTTTGCGTCATTGAAAACCAACATCATGTTTTTATAATCTACCACCTTCCTAAATACCAGTACATTTGATTTTTCTATATTCACAGTTAATCTCCATTTTTCCCTATAAAAGGCTAAAATATTTAGCTGGCATTGAAGATCACATTGTGTGTCTGAAACTAGAATGACATCGTCAGCAAAATCAACGTTAATATTTGTTTCATATCAGGGAACATTTTAATGCCGTTTTTTCCCCATTTTTAGTATTTCTATCGAGAGTTCATCAATGAACAATGAAAAAAGCATCGGACTAAACATACATCCTTGTTTTAAACCGAATGGGCACTCAAAATAGTTTGTTGTATTTGAATTGAACCGCACATACGATTTAACTGACATGTAAATGCATTTTAATGCCTTTTAACATTTAAGCACCATGCCCATAGTGCGATAACAATTTAAATCTTTCAACAGAATCAAATGCTTTCTGAAAGTCTATTAAAGCAACATACAATTTTCACCTTTTCTTACTTAAGCACTTAAACAAGATTGTGCATAATGTAAAAATATGATCTACAGTACATTTTGATTTTCAGATATGTGCATAATGTAAAAATATGATCTATAGTACATTTTGATTTTCAGATAATTTGTTCGTAACATTTGCCCATTGCGTTAGGCGTTCATATAATATGCTTGTGTAGATCTTACTTAAATGCTCAGTAGAGATATACCTCTATGATTATCTGGGTTCTGTATATTACCTTTTTTATGTCGAGGGATAATGATTGCCTTGGTCCATGATTCTTGGAAAATACCTTCTTTAAAAAGCTCGTTAAACAGAGACAAAAGAAATGACATAACAATTATTGTGTCTGAACATTTATCATTTCCGTAAAAATTCAATCAACACCTGGAGAAAGTGAAAAGTGATCTAGCCCGAATTTTGAATTATGGTTTCGAATTTCAGTAATATGCCCTTGAATATGGATCTTTTATAAAAGGGCGTTTTTCAGATGCACTGAATTGAGGGTATACAGATGATCTTGAAACCCATTCTGTTCATCACATAATATGTTATTATCCTCCAGCCAACGAGAAAGACGGAAGTTTAGAACATCACTGTAAATTTAACACGGCACTGAAAGAAGTGAAATACCCCTATAGGTGAGGGAATCGTGGGGGGTCGTGTTCTGTTTCCTGATTGGAAGTAAAATAGTTTCCTGTCAGGACATGTACTGTTGTTAAAATAATACGTGAAAAGCTTAAAAAGTATATTTATACATGAAGGGTTTTTCAGAGCTTATGTGGGAATTAAATCAAGCCTTAGCTTAGCTCGAGATACAGAATCTACAACCTCTTGTAAAGTTATGTCCGAGTTTAAATTCTTTATATCAAAGGTAACTGTAGGTTTGACATTATCACACTTCAACTCATCGAGAACAAGTGGATGGTGATTATTATCAAAATTCAGACAATCCTCTGGAGCGAACCAAATATATTCGTCTAAAATCAATGTGGGCTGGGCAGATGAGTAAAACGTGATATTCATTCTCAATTAAGTTTAAATTACACATTTTTTTTCCCGAGATATGTGTTGAATTTCGAACCGATGGGCACTAACTAAGGTACATTTATATTATTTAAATAAGTTTCACATGAGATAGTTACCTTACAATTACTGTAAGTATTCATTTTTGGGCTCTTGGATAAATCACTTGCGGAAAATTATCTTTCAGTCGCTGAAAAAGCATATGGACAGGAACCTTTTTTTTTATCTCTGTAAGTAAGTTAAACCCACAACAGAACCTAATTTAAATACTATATTTCGAATATTGGTAACCCAATTCGCATGCCCTTGTTTATCTTCCAACCCATCATGTTATAATTTTCGAGGCAAAGCATATTCAGGCATCATAATAAGATTTAACCAATAGCTGATACATTTTAAAACAGCAGATAATTGAATAGGATATCTACCACACTCGGCTAAAACTCCATTGTTCGATGTTGATAACATAACATTCAGAAAACGTTTGCAAATATATAACTGTATTTTTCCCAGTTTATCCATATCATTTAGTCCCCAAAGTTCTGCCCCAAGTACAGATTAGGCGAGTGTGGTTTTAGAGAATGTAAACTACTAAGAAGTAATGATAACATTGTTCTTGCTTGAATATAAATAGTGTCAATATACAAGTACAAGTCAAGATAACAATACCCAGAAACAATTTCAATAGCACTACCGTTATAAAACCAATTTTCATAACGATATAAACCAGCTCATAAAACAACAATTTTAGTTTTATCCATATTGACTGACAATTTCCATTCTGAACAATACTTGCAAAGAATGTCTTGTTTTGCCTGCAGACTTCTGACATAGTTCCCGAAATGTTTTGTATCATCAGCAACTAGAAGTAAGAAAACGTGTATAACATCTGGATCAATTATACGAACTAATTCATTTATGTAAAACTGACACAAAAAGGGACTCAGCATACACCCCTGTCTGACTCCTATCAGACACTCGAATACACGAATACACCAAACAAACTACCATTTGATCGAACACAGGATTTAACATAACTGTAAATTGACTCGACCTTTTACCCATTAAAACGGCTGAATGTGTGTACAGCAACTTGAAATGTGAAAAGTATGAAAGATGACAAAACAACAACAACAACAACAACAACAACCTGAAACATCAAGGAAGGTCTTTACGTATTAATGATTCTCTTGTTATTTACACAATGCTGAGAAAGATGAAACATTTAATTTACGGCATTCTTTATCAACTGACGGTACTGTGTTGATCCACTTTGAAGCACTCTAGCCACCCTACATAACTACATCGATTTCTGGAATCTATTTATCCTTTAAACAGCCTACCACATGTTTCCCAATTCAAGTCTAAAAATAGTCTATATGCTTGAGTGACACATTATGATAGTCCTACGGTTCATGTATGTCAACAGAGTGCTTTGATTGTTTGAAATCGATCCTTGGCATTAGTAATGAGGTTCAACATTTCAAACAATGACAAAACGACAACGTCAACCGTTTACATATTATTGATAGCTTTCTGATGCACGAATGGCTGACAAAAATGACTGTCCTTTTTATACTTGTATTGTTAGGTGTCGAGGATACAATCCAGGATCAGATTACATGACGATGATGTTCATGTTTAAATTCAGTTTAAGGCAGCCTGACCATCCTAAAATATAAAGATCATTCAAATCTGATAATAAATGGAAACATGTCATCTTGGAACTATATTTATCAGGCTGCATATAAGGTGATCTGTTTTGCCCATATGTAAATGTATAATTATAAACTCATGCATTCTTAAATTAGTAATACGGGGCTGCAGATAAGGTGATCTGTTTTCCCTTATGTAAATGTATTATATACCCATGTAAAATAAAATAGTAACAATAAATAAAATAGCACAACAATGCTTTTCAAATCAGTCTTCAGAATTGTTCTCTTCATAACACTCATGTAACCTTTCAATACATTAAAACTTGGATTCATACATAATGTTCTCAATAAGACTAAAAAAGAGAGACTAGAGACTAAAATAATCATTATTAAGGCAGACAAGCTAAATGCATAAGGGAATACGAATGCAATCCTAAAAGTGCAGTAGCAATGCTGATTAATTGCGATATCACAACCGTCTATGATTATGACATCTTTAGTACTCATTCCAAACTAAATTGTGCTTTTTCCCATCCTTCCACAGCCACAAACAGTCAGTACTACAACTAAACTAAGCGGCAAAAGAAACTTATCACCTCAGTTGATTTTATCATATGTATGATTTTCAATTGTAAATATCTCAAGTTTTCGAAATGATAATCTAAAACTGAAAAGTACAGGTGTTTAGGTCTTTAGAAGAATTTAGAAGTGGTATACATAAGGACATGAAGATTTCCTGGATAACAACTTCTTTAATGTGAAAATACACGACGTTTCGGAGTACATTCCACTCCATGAAGGAGTGAGTATGTACTCCGAAACGTCGTGTATTTTCACATTAAAGAAGTTGTTATCCAGAAAATCTTCATGTTCTTACAGGTGTTTAGTCAGCAGTCAAATAATACTTCTAAATGTTTTTTAATTTAAAAAAATAATGAAATTTTAAATTTAAAGACTCCTCAAAAATTATTGTTGATGATACACAATTGTCAATTGACATATAAGACATATTCTATTTGAAAATTGATAAATTTGCCCGATTCTGCTTAACAACATTTTAAACATGGTAGGGATCATGTTGGTGGAAATTTGTTTACCCCTGTCTTCACTAAACAAAGAAATTTTAACTAAAATGTAACCACAGTCACCAATTATTTCATCCAAATTACTGCAGATAAGTATTATTATATCTTGTCACAGTCAAATGCATCTGATTTCTTTTAAATATTGCATTAATCAAAACCAACTGAGATGATAAGTTTCGTTTGCCAATGAGTTTACATTTGAAAACCATCCAGTCTTTTTCGGACAATTTATACTCTAAAATTCGTGCCCATTTACTATAGTATCTATGTTAATTGTACGCATTTAGAATCAATTTATTTCGAATATATATATATATATATATATATATATATATATTTCATATTTGTTTTCATAATGAGTACAGGTGCAACACTGGAGACTTATTTCTTTCTTGCCCGGCTTGGCGTCTTCCCATGTCTACAGCTTGAGAGGAGTTCAGTTCTTTTGTTCAGGACCACAAAGAGCACATTGAAACCAAGACAAAATGCAGACTTATCAACCCTGCCAAACCAGAAATGGGCAGAGTCAGCAAAATAATACTTGATCGAATAAACAAGGAAACCAGAGCCCAGTAAACTGTCAACCAATGGCGTGATACTACCGCTGTCTTAGAATGGTTTGACTCACTCAAAGACAAAAATAAGCTCTCGTTCCTGATATTTGACATAATAGATTTCTACCCATCAATATCCGAAGATCTACTCAGGTGAGGTGAGGCGATTTGGGGTTTAACGCCCCTGTCAAGAGTATTTCACATATATCGCGGCTGCTAGTATCATGGCAGGGAGAATGCCCGCAACGCCATGTGGCTATGCATTGCGATGAAACCTGCGAGCATCGGTTGGAACTAGCGAACCATGGGTGGTACTACGCTGAAATTCAGTGTAGCATTGCACCTAAACCTTACTGCATGTAGAACAGTTCTCTACTGCAGACAAAGTTGCCGTGCCCCTGGCGGGATACGAACCCCGAACCTCTTGATCCGAAGCCGAACGCGCTAACCACTGCGCTATCCCGCCCCCTCTACTCAGTGAATGTCTAACCTGGGCGAGTGAACTAACAAAAATTAGCCAAGATGACCTCGAGGTGATTCTACATGCAAGAAGCTCCCTTCTTTATGACAGCAAGGGTAACACGTGGGGGAAAACGAGAGACTGTTAATATTTTCTTTGAATTCATCCAAGCATAACAATCTACCACCATGGTGCATTAGATCAATGATAAATATCACACATTTCCTGTACCATGAATTGTACGTAACAGGTTTTCCATCTATTTTTATTCCATCGTTATTCCACAAAGATTGACTAAGAACTTCACCTTCTGAATAGTCTGGCATTATGACATCTTTAGTACTCATTCCATAATAAATGTTCTTTTTCCAATCCTTCCACACCCACAGACAGGGTAAATTGTAAATGGTTGCTGAAGGTGGGCTTGGGATGATATAAATATTAACTTAAAGTGATACTCCGAAAAGCATATGGATTATGAAATTACCCTGTGTTGCTTTTAGTTTTTAAATATATTTACCTAAGGTTGTAAGTTTCCATTAATTCTTTCATAATAAGTGCTACACAGTTATAATGACTGATTACAATGCACCTTGTTGAGAGCAATCTATGCTAGTTCTGTTGGACAGAAATCTTTAGTTCTTTATCTTTAGTTCAACCTTTCTGGTATTGTAGAGCATATAAATGAATTTGACAAAACTGTTCACAATGTATGGAAATGTGAACACACAGGCCTATATACGTCTTCAGTGTGATTTTATTCTTTTTGGATCTTCACCAATATTTCTTAGATATGATACTTTTGATTGATTTTGAAACATTAAATGTATCTATGTGAATATAGGAAGATTACAACAACGTTCTCACAATTCAAGAAATAATTAAAATATAAGTATAAGTTTTCATTAGGAAAATTACAATTTGGATTTTTTTAAATGAATTTTGACTGTTTACTGATAACAAAATCTGATCTAAACTCGCTAAACTAATTAATAGTACTGGATAAATACATAACATACTGTTTAAAGAGTAATATACAGTGCAAGCTCACTAACGGTACATCACTACACTGCAAAAAACAAACGGCCATTTAGGTCCGTTCTTCCCGTGTTCAGTTACCTACTTAAACAGCTGAATGAATTGAGTGTAATATGGACGAAGTGACTTACCTTTGGATACAACGTAGTATGAAACCGAGTCACAAATATTTGATGTCTCCATCGAGATTCGAACCCGTCCTCTTGCGTGAGAGGTCAGCGTTTTTACCACTACACCAGCCAATTTTAAGACAAACATGCTTGGAGTAATTACATTTATCGTTGGTAATAGCACTGGGGCGTGTATCGCTTAGAAACAGCGTTTGAAAGACATATACCGATATAGACCCTACCTCATTACTATGTAAAAGGAAAGGGATGTAACGACGAAACCACACCATGATCATTCAAAATATTATTTCGCATCAAAAACAAGTTTAATTGCAAAGTCGATGTATACGATACGGTCATGAATTGCTGACATGCGAACTGCATGGCGATAATTTGAGATATCTTCCTGACACTTTTCATGTGTATTACCCACCAACTGAAGTGGTGCCTTTTGATATTTTAAGATTTCTGAAAATTGTATTTGTTTCCATTTCCTTAGAAACGTGTTTGATTCAGACTTTCTTCAGAGATAGGTATGCTTCTGGAGCAGAATTCCAAAACCCTTAACATACCTGAAGCATCTGTAATACCCACTAACTGAAGTACGGTAGTGCATATACGATTATCTGTCAAATATGTGTTTTACAGATTAGGTGGGACCTGTGGGATATGTCATCTTCTGCTGACTCTTGTTGTATATACTGTGAACTGTAATGTATAATGAAACATGTAATAAACTGTTAAAAATAAAAAGAGCCATGGACTCTGTAGCTCATCAGGATTTCATTGATTTAGTATCTAAGGTTGAATATCTAAGTTTTAGAGCATGACCCCTGTGACCCACATTTGGAGTCACTGGGTCACAAATCTAACAATTAAGAATCACCTTTGACCAAAGAGTCTCTACACAACCCTATCTTTCTAGAGCTTTACATACTTGAGATAAAGATGAAAATAGGTTTTTGGGCCATGACCCGTGACCTACATTGGGGTCACAGGGTCACGAAATCTACAATTTAGAATCCCCATTGGCCAAGGAGTCTGCACACAACTTTTCAGCTCTCTAGACCTTTTGGAAATGGAGAAGAAAATGAAAATAGGTTTTTAAGGATGTGACCCCTGTAACCCCATTTGTGGTCATGGGGTCATGGGGTCACGAAATCTACAATTTAGAATCCTCATTGGCAAAGGAGTCTGCACACAACTTTTCAGCTTTCTAGACCTTTTGGAACTGGAGAAGAAGATGAAAATAGATTTGTTAGGATGTGACCCCTGTGACCCCATTTGGGGTCACGAAATCTACAATTTAGAATCCCCAATGGCCAAGGAGTCTGCACATAACTTTTCAGCTCTCTAGACCTTTTGGAATTGGAGAAGAAGATGAAAATAGGTTTTTAAGGATGTGACCCCTGCGACCCCATTTGATTTGTGAGAAGAACTACTACTCGTTAATGTTGGTCTATCGTTTCACTTAAGCAGATGAATAATGTTCAGCACCAACTGTGCTGTCTGTATATTTAAGGACACACACAAGTCAGTCTGCCATGGCATCGCTAGTACATCGCCAATGCTCAAGGAGGAGAAAATTTAGTTTATGAAGGATACACAATCAGACCAAGTATACTGGAGTGAGCAGAATGATGTGGAAATACTTCCACACTGAAGGCCTATGGACGACAAACCATGTTGATGGATGGCATTCGAAGATCACTTCCATTATTTCTCCCCTCACTCAAAAATTTGGTAGACTTTTTCAAGAATGAGCGAGCATACTCTGAGGCCACCATAATGCAGCTAGGTGCCAACTGAAAATTAAGGCCTAAGGCCTGTTTGTGACATGTGATATGACATATGCTATATTATGATATACAGACCTTTGGATGTATGAAAGTAAGTATGTATTAAATATTGTAGGAAAATGATATATATAAATGAAAAATCCCACGAGCTAGCAATTGAGACAGGGAGATATTACAATATAACATTTGAAAATAGAGTTTGTAAATTGTGTCATCTTAATTGTGTGGAAGACGAATACCATTTTCTTTAAATTTGTCCCGAGAACAAGGAAAAATCCAAAACATTACTGTGTACATCCAAATAGGTTAAAATTCATTTTGCTTTTACATAACGACAATACGTTTCTAATTCGAAAGTTATCAACTTTCATCTACCAAGGCATGTTAGTTCGAAATTCTCAGTTATGATGTGATATGTATAATATGTTTATATCAGAAGTGAAATGTTACTGTTTAATATGTTAAAATGCTAACTTATGATGATGTGATCCCTGTTAAGGTGTTTTCTATGTATGTTTGCATGTGAATCTTGTGTACGTCTGTGTACTATAGGCCTGTGGCCTCTAGGTATTAGAAATAAAGACATGTACCAAGATGCACTTGACAGCTAAATCATGTTTACTTGTTACTAAGGATACATCAGAGAATGTCTATAGCTAGTTGTCATCATCGCTTGCATTATTGAGTTCACGGTGCTACACGAAGTCTACCTTGTGATAAGTAACTGTCTGGTGAAAACAGAGAAGAGAATATGCAGTCCGTTTGGCTTTTGCTGTCTTTTATTGGTAAGTTTTCAAATTACATTAATGAAGTAGATTAGTAGTGAAAAAATATTAAGTTATGTTGCAAACTTCATGAAGGTATTTATGGCTTCAAGCCTCACGTCAAATGTTATCATCCTCACTCTCTTTTGGGTATACAGAATAAGGGCAAAAACTTCAACAAAAAAAGAAACGCATCTCATTTTCGAACTCAATCAATGTGTTGACATCCTCAAGTTACACCACTACATTTGGTTGTAGTCTCTCTGCCAGCTTCTGAGAAACGTCGTCTTCTGAGGGGATACTATAGACGAATCCCACCCACAAAATAACGAAATAATAGTGTACCCTCAAGCCACAAAACATTTGGTCAATCTATCTGAAACGGTTTCTGAGAAAAGCTGACCCCTTTATCTCGGACGGATGGACACACAGGAAGATGCACAGACAGCTCCAACTTGGTGGCGGGGAATAATAAATCACAAAAGGTTTTGCTAACATACGTTCATATGATCAAAGTATGTAATCAATGATAACGTTTTTCCATTTCATTCGGGGGCTGTGATAATTTTGTTTCAGCTAACTGAACAGAAAAAAATCCATAACATTTGAATCATCTTCTGAAAGTTATTTTATTTGGATAATGTGGACATGTACACACAATCCAGATTATGATTTAAAAGAATCAAACGTAAATTGATCATTACATATTCTTTAAAACCCTATTATCAACGAATACACAATTCATGTGAATGTGTTCGTAAATGTTGCTACAATCTAAATTAACATTAATTCTCTCACAGCAAAACATAAAAATAAAATCGACTGTATGAGACACATTCTTGTTATTATGAAATTATTATCAAATTTGTTGGTAGCTACGATCTGTTTTTCTTCTGTGAAACAATGGTCTTTGATTCATAGAAAATCTTGTATATGTTTCCTGGTTATCAATGTTTCAGTTCACCAGCTAAGCGAAACAGTAAGTTTGGGCGCTTTTCAGAGGGAGTAGCACTTTATATCAAAAAACAAATATCTCGCTATTTTAGAAGAATACATTCAGAGTGGGAAAACTGTATATTTGTAAGGATGAGTGATGGTCAAAAACTATTCAAAATAGGTGGTGTATACATTCTACCTGAAAAATCTCCGCTGTATGACACGCCTTTTGATAATGGCATTGATGATCTCGAGTTCAAAATAGCCACTGTAAAATCAGAAACGGATGAAGACCTACCGTAATTCTTTTCGGCGATTCAACTCTCGAGTAGCCAATCTAGATGATTTTATTAATGAAGATCAAGATGATGTCGAGCTTATGAATCTTGGTCCGCTATACTATGTAGACTCTTTCTTTTACAAAGAATCTCTCAAGATGATAAATATACTGATGGAAACGAATAAGGGAACGCTTAATTACTGACAATAATGTCTGGCATGTTCCGTTTGTTCGAGGCTGCGTGGGGCCATCATAAACTGAAAATGTTGAAGTTTACTTTCACTGAAAAGGTACCGTGCACGTGACAATTGATTTCCATGAACTTCATGCATGGCAACGTCCATTTAACCTTTAATGAGTCAACGAATGTCAGTGTACCTTTACCTTCAGAATCATGCCTAGAGCATACCTTTCTGATAATGAGAAATGGCAGGCTATCGGGTGCATAAACAGCGGTCAATCAATATGACAGACAGCCAGACATTTTAACAAGTCTAAAAGTGTGATTTCGCGACTGTGGAACCGGTACCGTCAGACCCGGTCGTGGTCCAAAACGTAAGACAATGCCCCGAAACGACCGCCAGGTGGTGCTGCTGTCCTTACGTAACCGATTTACACCAGCATCGAAAATAAACTCTGAGTTCACGGCAGTAACGAGACTAAGAATTTGTGACCGTACTGTCAGAAACAGACTTAAAACAGCAGGCTTAAAATCACGTCGTCCTGTTGTTGGGGTAAGGCTGACTGAGGAACACAGACGTCTCAGGAGAGCATGGGCTACACAACATCGAGTTAGACAACTTCGACATTGGCCCAATACCATGTTCAGTGATGAGTCACGATTCAATTTGGACTTCGCAGATGGTCGGATCCGCGTTTGGCGACGCCTTTGTGAACGTCACCATCAGTGCACCATCAAACAACACGATTTCTACGGGGGCGGATCTGTGATGGTATGGAGCGGCATAACCTACGACCATAGGACCAACCTTGTTCGACTTGATGGAAGGGTGACTGGTGTCCGTTACCGAGACGAAGTGTTGCAATCTGTTGTTCTTCCTTTCCGCCGTAGAGTGGGTGTAAACTTTGAGTTTCAACATGACAATGCTCACACAGCTCACGTCAGCAGGGATTTTCTCACGCAGAACAACATCAGAGTGTTGCCATGGCCGTCCAAGAGCCCAGACATTAATCCCATTGAACACCTCTGGGACGTTCTTGGACGTCGGGTGAGGGATCGTGATGTTCTACCCGAGACACCTGATGCCATGTTCCAGGCTCTCCAAGAAGAGTGGCGCGCAGTTCCTCGGGCTGTCATCCGGAAGTTGATCCAAAGTATTCCACGACGGTGTGAAGAAGTGATCAGGAAACAGGGAGGACTCACCAGATACTGAAATTTCACCTGTGGTGTACATACTTAATGAAATATACTTGGTCAAAAACCCATGACAATAAAACAAATTTCACCATCAATACATGCGTTCCTTTATTCATTTCCATCAGTATATAACAAATTTGGATTGTCGCTGCTAAATGTATGTAAACTATGGAACATTCATATAGTAAATGGTCGAAGTTACGGGTGATCCGGAGTGATCTTTCACTTATATTGGCCATAACGGAACAAGTTTGGTTGACTATTTTATTGTCTCGTCAGACTTTTTCTCCTCCTATATGTGTGTACACAGTAGGACAGAAAGTGATCATCTACCAATCTCGCTAGCTTTGACGTATTGTCCTAGCAACCGTGCTGGTGAAAGTAACTAGTTATCAACAACATATATAAAATTGTCTAGTGTACCAAAATATGTTTGGATTGATGTCAGTAAACAATTATTTATAGATAACTACTACAGTGACTATGGCCAAATCCTTAGACAACAAGTCGAGGAAGCAATCACTACTGATATAGATCTAACCGCAGAAAAACTTGCTGAACTTTTCCATTTCATGGGATCACAATATAGAAAAATGGTGAAACTGTCTACACACAAACCCAGACAACCGCAATGGTTTAATCAAGAATGTACCCAGTTAAAGAAAAGAAAATATCAGTTGTCACAACTTTACAGGGAAAATAAAAATGAGCATTACTTGAAGTCCTACATGGATGCTAAGAAAATGTTCAGACAGACTTGTCATAAGAAACAAAAATCATTTGAGAACAAAACTGTGGATAAGTTTAATTTAGCTTTAGCAATTAAAATTGTAAGACGTTTTGGAGTAACTTGAAATCATTACTTCGATCCAATAGAGTAAACTTCACAAGAATGGGTGGATTACTTTAAGGGTCTGCTCAACCCAGTTGAAACACAGCCAAGTGAGTTTGACACTTTTGTATCCGATTTCATATCAAATCATGACTGTACTACCTGTAATGATTGCAATACCACTGATATGCTGTCTGTAGACATTAAGGATGATGAAATACGGAGAGCGATAGATAATTTAAAACCTGTATGGTAATTAAGCCCTATTTTATTCATCGTATTTACAAATGAGTTAGTAGTAGAATAAGAAAGCAGTAATGCTTATGGCATTTTGTTAATGAAGCTATTGACGTGATTAAAATATTACTTTTCGCAGATGATATTGTCCTGGTATCTGACTCTGTCATAGATCTACAAAGAAAATTAAATGTATTGAAAAGTTTCTGCGACAGATGGGGCATGGAAGTAAATATAGATAAGTAAAAAATCATAGTTTTTCGAAATGGGGGATATCTAAAAAAGGTTGAAAAATGGTTCTACAGAGGTATAAAGATGGTTGTAATTACACAATATAAATACCTTGGTATGATATTCCCTCCCTTCTAGATTAGTATGGTCACGTGCCTGTGAAACTATTGCCTTGCAAGCCAGGTTAGCTTGTTTTCCTATATTTAGTTTATTCAGGAAATATTCTGATATGTCATATAAAACAGTTAACACTAAAATATTACCCATTCTTGTATATGGGAGTGAAATCTGGGGTTATACAGATCGAGAGTCCACTGATAAAATTCAAGTGTCTTTTTTAAACGTTATCTTGGTATAAATAAATACTGCTCATCTAGTGCAGTTTTGGGAGAGATTGGGCGGCACAACTTAGGTGCAAATTAGTATTGTATATGTGTTTGCTATTGTTGCAGATTGATCCGCATGAATACGAATAGGCAACCGCACGCCTGTTATGTTATGATGCAAGATCAAGATGAGCACGGCAGTACAAACTGGGTATCCCAAATCAGAACTCTCCTATTTAAAACTGGATTCTCATATATCTATATTGCCCAAGATTGTGGCGATATGAACTACTTCCTACGACTATTTAAACAACGTTGTATAGATTTAGAAATTCAGAATTGGTGCCAAAAAATCAATAGTTCAACATTTCTCTATCACTATAGCTCCTATAAGTCATTGTTAACTGCATAATTTTATTTATTTTATTAAGTGCAAAAGATAAAGTTTTAAAAATTGTTCTGACAACGTTTAGAATACTCTCTCATAACTTGAACATTCCAAAACACCCTTATAAGAAAACTAGGGAAGAAACTAATCTATCCGTATTAATTTGTGAGAAGTGTGACACTATGACTGTCGAAGATGAATTCCACTTCATTTTGAGTTGTCCATATACTATAAGTAGAAACCCTATAAGTAGAAACAAATTCATTCCAAAATATTTTCATCAATATCCCACAAGGGAAAAACTACAACAACTTATGTCTTCTACAAATATCAATGTATTGAAAGGACTGGCACTGTATTTAAAACGAAATTTGTATGTAAAATGAGTTTCATATTATATTCTTTCATTATTTTTATAATATTGGTAAGAAATCCACACACAAAATTGTATTTAACATTTGTACTCTGGGCCACGAGGCCTTCAATACCGTATAAAGACTTTGACATGGATAATTATGAATGATCAACTTCTTCATTTAACAAAAGAGGCTCTTCGGTATAGATCCTTATACCGTTATCAGGCATAGGGGGAAGATGATAAAACAACAAGTTATCTACAGGAGACTTGTTTGTATGATAATGTGCTAACAGAGACAACAACATGAGATAACTAAGACATAAGGTTGAAACAAGTGAAGTCATGGTAACAAGGGAGATCTGTAGGATACCAGTGATTGTTTAGTTAGTTAGCCAGGGAGACAGATTAAGTACAATGCAGGTTTGATAGCTGAGTGAATTAAGTCAATTAATGATTTGTTGATTAAGTGGATGAAACAGCCTTGATCCCTGTTCAAAGAGGGATTGTGTCTAAACATCTGCATGGCTTCGGTGAAACAGCGTTGGGCGTCATGTTGTTGTTTTGAGTGTTTTTATTGTGTCCGAGTCGATGTTGTGTTATTATGTTTCATGTATATTATTATATTTGGTGATTTGTTCCGACATTAGTGATTTGTTATATGCTATGCTCATGCTGTAATGTCTTTTTTATGCGTATGTTTAGTGGTCTGGATGTTTCCCCAATGTAGTTACTGACATAGTCGCTGATAATGTTGTTAACTACCCCTATTGTTTTGTAGCGTATTTTCAACCATTTTCAGGATCAGGGGTGACACAGGATAGTTTGTATCACGGCGAGGTGGAGTGGAGATGATGCCGGTTTTAGTTCTGAGTTGGTAGTCATAGTAGAGGTACTGACCAGTGTGCTTTGGTTTGGACAGCATTGCCAGATGTGCGAGTGACTATGACGGCAACGAAGGAGATTTCTGAGTTGGTTTCAGTTTCAATAGTAAATTGAATGCCAGGCTGCTGTTGGTGAGAAGGAGAGTGATACGGATCGTTATTTTGAGGCAGTATAACAAACCAGCAGGGTGGTTGGAGTAGTGAGATGCTGAGGACATGCTGTTCAAGGATGTTATATAGATTTCAGAAAGGATGGAAGGAGTGGACCCAACGAGTAGACCATGGATTTGCTGATAGAAGTCATTACCCCAGGGGAAGTCGGTGTAGGTAATTGGGGTGTCAAGGTTGTCAATACGTTGGCGGATGGTGTGAAGTGTTTCTTTAATGAAAAAACTGCTAAATAGAGGAACAACATTCAGCAGAGTCTGATTAACTAAAAGTCAGTAGTTTGCCAAGCAGAGCCAAAGTTTTTGTGAGATGTTTGGCAGTGTTATAGAACACTGTGTCCCGAAAACACACATGGAGTCTGCATTTAGGTGGGTCCTTATGCACATTGACCGTGGCACGTGCGTATGGGCCTAGGGGATGATTGACAACGAGTTTCTTGTGGAGATCGTGGTAGATCTAGTAGTTGTCCCATAGTTGTTTCAGGTAGGCCTTGTGTCGTCTCTGAAGCTTCTGAGTGGGTTTTTTCTTGAGGTTCTCATATGTTGTGGTATAATCCAGGATTCTGTTGATCATTGCCTCGAATCCAGGAGTGTTGAGGACCGTAGTAGCCTGCCTCTTATCAGTTGGAGTCTATGCGTATGTCAGCGAGGGCTTGCTTCTCGTCTTTGATGATGTTTGGATGATGTGGTTTAGAGCTGGACTTGTGTAGCATGTTCTGATAGCGAAGGAGGTCACCATTGCCACTGGTGCTAGTTGCTGGAGATTGAATGTTATGCTCATGATCAAGTCGTCATGGTTGTGTAGGAGCTGGGTTGTGACGATCTTCAGTCCTCTGAATAGGACGTGTGTCTTGTCCTGTGTCAGTTTCTTGACATTTAGGTTGACTACAGTTTTCGTCAGATATTCAGCTTTGTAGTGGCATAGAATGCTGCAGTCGGCTGGTGTTGGCTTGGTTTCAAATAGTTCCAAATTCTTGAGATGGGTTTCTTGGTTTTGGATTCTAGCTGGCTGTTGGACTGCCCAGACCATGGGATGAGAAGGTGTTAAGATGGTCTTGGGTGTTTCTATGATGTCTGATGTAGTTCTTTAGTAGAAGTCTGAAGATGGTCTATTGGATATATCTTCACATAATTAATCCACTTAATTTCACCCTGGATCCCCCTCATCAATCCCTCACTAATTGGTTTCCCTCAACCCTAAAACCTACTTTATACACTCACCCGTCCCCCTGGCTAATCAACTTACCAATCACTGGTATCCTAATTATCTCTCACCCTTCACTTGTTCAACCTTTGATGTCTTTGTTTGTTTTGGTATATAATTTTTTAGTGTTAAGTTTGCCTTTTAAATTGGAACAGAATTGTTCAGACTGGCTTCTTGACTTGATTAATACAATGCTAATTCTTTCGAACAGTTTCAACGACAGATGGATCAATCAGTTTATCAAGAGCAAAGCCCACTGGTCAAAGTTCAACGTTTGAAGCCTATGTTAGTAGTTACGCGGTAGATGGAAACTATGGCAGCAACATCTATACTGACAAGTGTACACATTGTCTACAAAATGCCTTGTGGACTGTTGATCTCATGGGTGTTTATATCATCAACAGCGTGGACATCTATAACAGAAACGAGCACAAAGGTTTGACGTTATGTGTTTTCTAATTCCAATTATATATATTATTTATTTCCTCCAAATTGAAGATTTACAACAACAAAACATGAATCAAAACATATAAGTTAAATAGTAATGAGTAAGTACAGACTGTACAGCATTACGAAAGTAAGATAGAACTAGTCAGCATCGGGGATGAATGAACAATGGGTGCCTTCAGAATGTCAGATTGTGTTACATGTTACTTCAATCAAATAACATTCTGCTTTGATTGGATATGTCGAGGTACTTCCGACACATGGCAATCACAAACTGGACAACGATCAATGAGAACTGTTCTTTTTCCTCAGCACACAGTAAGTCACTGTTTTCTTTTGCAGCTAGAAGTGAGCATGTGATGACTAAATCGGATTTGTTGTGCATGTACACGCTGAATTCTAGACTACCAATATTTGAGAGTTCTATGTGTTGGCTCTTATTGTGGCCTTGTGCTGCAAAAATATTAGAGTGGTGCTATACATTGTCATTGTGCTATTGAAGTAAAGGTTTTCTACATCTAAATATTTCTCAGGCAAGAAAATGAAGTTACCGTTCCCTTGTTGAAATGATAAATATTTAGATCAGATCCTGCCCATATGTAGCATGATCATGCGGCTAAAATTAATACCCTGTTATCCCGTCCTCATGTTGGCGCTGTTGTACCCACCAATAAGACGACCAATATAAAACAAAAATACTATACTATATTTACGACACGAGTACCTGAATATTAGCAGGCCTATGGCCTAACTATGGGCTTTCACTTTCCACCATAGGATTGTAGACCCGCCGGCACAGCATTCAGGATGCAACGTCATAAACAAAATGTGACGCAAAAGCAATATTTTTAACGTCACATCACAATGACAAAGTGATATTTTCCGCGTATGTATATATATTGTCATATGTCACATGATTCAGGTAAATTTATGTCCTAAGACATAATGAATTATTATCTAGAATACACTTGCGTCATTGACTCATTAAGGCATTCGTTTTAAAAAGAATGACTCCAATTTAGATACGATCATAAAAATTAGATCATTTACAGTAGTATTTATACAAATTATTACATCATTTTCTACCAATAAACAATAGACTCTTTAAGATGCAATAGGGCTACATTGATCATGATTTATTAAGGGTTTTTTTCGTGTTTAAATCTGTTTTTATGATTGTACCAAGGTTACTCCTATTTGGTAAAAACTTGAACATTGGCAGTAAACAGTAAACTCAATTTAAATTTGAACTTTACTTTACTGAAGCGTTTCTTTTGTCTGACAGTGTAGTGGAGTTGATCGATGTGTTTTATCAAGACAGTTCATCAAAATCGAGAGGTATCAATCCTCCAATTACCTCAATACCTGACAGTGGATGGTGACTGGCAGACAATGTTCTGCTGCTATGTGTAACGAACGGCTGCTCATAAATATACTGTTGATGGTCCAATCAGTCATCATTGTCCTGCTGGGTTGAATCGGGCCCACATTTTCCTACCACTGACAACTACCCATGCTGGCATATCTCTGCTGATGTTGGAGGAGATTTCTTTCCTTTATTAGAGTCACTGTCTTATAATTTGAATGGACAGTGACAGAGAACCTCACTATGTCATCCTGCATACATGAGATTGGTGGCCAAAACATTGGCCAACATTTGGAGTTTGATGCTGCCATTACATTGGGATGCCTCCTCATTAAGACCCATTGCTGAGACAAGATGATCAAGCTTGTTGGTGAAGCTGCTCCACAAGTAACATCACAGTTCAGTGAAATAGGTCGGCACTCTCAACAATATCCACTGCTGATTTGAATGTATCTGCCAGAGGTTGTTTCACTAACTTCAACATCTCATCATGTGACTGAAAGCACAAACTGGTCTTAAGACTGTTGAACAATGAAGCAATCTGTGATACCCAACGTTGACGTTAATATTCCCCTGTAAAGGAAGCCTGTTCATAATCAATTTTATACTGAGAATCCAGGTGCCCCAGGAGAATATGGATATATTTTCATTCAGGCCTCCACCTACTATATATCCCACGCAGTACGATGATGTTGACTAGATTGCTAATGGTCTTCATATTATCCTTGTCTCTTTTAGGCTTGGGTTAAAATCATGTTCATTGAATGTAAATGTCTTTGTCTACCATCTTCAAATGTCTAATGTACCTTCCGCTTCAATTTCGCTTCTGCATTGAGTCAACTGAACTAAACTGTACCACTATTGTCAATTTGCTGTCCTGATATTGTGTTCCTGCTCTGGCATTATAAAAGAAATAACATTATGTTGTATCAATGAGTCCAAAAATGAAGTAGGTATGTCGTGGATTTCTTCACCTTTTACTTCAGTAAGAAATCCCCCGCGCACTTTGCGCGGCTGGACAATACCTTGAACCTATACCTTTCAAAATTTGTAGCTACCCAACATCACTAAATCACAGTATGTCCGGAATATTCCCTAACACTATATTTCAAAAAGAGAATATGTAATGAAAAAAAATGGCGTGCGTCACGTTGGTTTCATGACTAGAGGCAGTCGAAGGAGTTTCTAAACCACATAGCTTGTCGAGTTGCAACACAAATTTAAATACGCAAGACAAATACAAACTGTACTCACCAAAAGTTCCAAACATTCCATTTGCCAAGGACACAAATTATGTACTTACACAGAAGATGAACAAAACAAAACTGAAATAGGTTTAGTACATCAGAACCGGAGTGGCGAGTATGTGAACAGGTGTGCATCCAATTTCCGCTACCTTACAATACCTGCATGTATGCTACAAATTGGAATGCACCACAACATCATGATAAATGCCACTGTGATAAAACACTGTCGCTATATGTGCATGTCGTATGTTGTACACTGTAATTAGCATGGTCTTCTTATATGTAAGGACTTGTTACCCCCTGGTTGCATTTCAATCTCAATTTAATGTAACATTTGTATCTGTCTGCATTTCTAATTTGAGTACTGCACCATAGAGGTCATGTCCAATTAGCGACGAGGCTAGAAAGCCGTTGGACCGACTTGATTTGGCATATGAAACATCCTATTCAATGGTTTATCTAAGAAGGCCTCTGATTTCCTGAATTCATGAAGGTGAAAGGTCATAGTAAAGACCACATGACATGACCTCTGATAGTGTAGTACTGAGATCGCAAACGAGGTGAGCTGAGGTGATTTGGGGTTTAACGCCGCTTTCAAGAGTATTTCACTTATATCGCGGCTGCTAGTAGTATGGCAGGGAGAAAGCCCACAACTCCATGTGGCTATGCATTGCGGTGAAACCATGGGTGGTACTACGCTGAAATTCAGTGTAGCATTGCACCCAAACCTTACTGCGTGTAGAACAGTTCTCTACTGCAGACAAAGTTGCCGTGCCCCTCGCAGGATTTGAACCCCGGACCTCTTGATCCGAAGCCGAACCCGCTAACCACTGCGCTATCCCGCCCCCGATCGCAAACGAGGTAATAGTCTTTCGTTCAATCTGATTGCAATGAGATCAGTAGAGTTTTGAAACTGTTTGCCAGCTTAGTTTTGTTTTTGTTATTAGGTTATCATTTTGCTTTTCCTCAACATCTCACTGTCTTCTTTACATCTTGTCTCTCAAACTTTTCAGCTCCATAACAGAGCACCAATAAAAGGTAATCAAAGTGTTCATATATTATATATTAAAATACCATTTAAAACCTTTTTTTTCAGAGAGACTGAACAATGTTTATGTTGAGGGTTTCGTCAAGGGTGACCCTTACTTCTGCACCGAAGAGCGATATCTTTGTGGCTTCAACCCAGGTCCTTCTGGTGACGTTGTAAGAATGACTTGTCCCAATAACACACTGGCCAGATACGTCAAACTGAGAGGACCTGATTCTATGACACTGTGTGAAGTGGATGTGTTTGGTCAAGTATACTCAGAGAACGGTAAGGATCTTTTTAACACGTTCACTCGATTTTGATAGATTGAGTTAACTATGATAATGATACTATTCGAAATATCGCAGAACAATAGTCAATCACAGTTTCATATATTCTGTTCTTTTCGTCTCTGCTCTTCTTATAAACGTATGTACAAGCATTTTTCTTTTGTGAATGTTGCGGTATATAAAACGATTTCTTGAGAATAATATTCATTTGTTTTTGATGAAATATAACATATTGAAGATTCTTCTTTTGATATGGGATATGCCCATAATGATTCGATCATCAGGCTTGAAATGTCCGATGAGTTTATGTCTAGGCAAAACTTCCGCCATCCAACTGTCTATATGGTTTCTCCATTTTAGAGTTTTTATCTAGCAGTAGTGGCTATAGAAAGCTTAAAAATGTGTACATATAATTTGGTTAATAAGATTAATAAATTGAAGATTTGTTGACTCTTTGATCCCTTAACGGGTAAATCAGGCCACATCCCTTTAACATATTTAAGTTTTCGGGACGAAATTAATGAAGATCTATTGTTGTTATCATGAAATTATTATTCCAACGATTTTGTTTCACGTTTACCCGAAAAACAGCTGATTTGATCTTCATGAAATGTGCATACATGCCAATACTGGCCCAAGTCTTATGAATATCTTGACGTTTGTATTGCATCTGACAAAGATGTGTTTAGAATCGTCTGCATCTATCGTCCCCCACCATCTCGGAAAAATGGATTATCAAATACATTATTCTATGATGAACTCTCTAACTTGCTTTCGTCTCACGCTGGGAAAAGGACATTGTTTCTTGGAGATTTCAATATTCACTTCAACGATCCTAGAAAGCCCATGGTAAAAAAGTTTCAGCAACTTCTTCAGTCATATGGACTCAAACAACATGTGACTCTCCCGACACACACATCTGGAAACATCTTGGACTGGGTTTTGACTCTTGAAAGTTGTGAAATCATACAAAGTGTGACTGTTGAAGATAGGCAAATGTCTGATCATTTCCTTGTTTTTGTAACACTAAATGTACCCATAACAAAGAAAACAGAACGGCTCATAGCTTGTAGAAATCTTAAATCTATTGACCAAACACAGTTTCGATGCGACCTTCAAAATTCTACTCTGTTGTGTGATACCCCTTCAGATGAAGATGAGCTTGCTCAACTGTATCATGATACTCTCTCAGTGCTTCTCGATAAACATGCCCCTGAGGTAGTGAAAAAGGTCAGAGTAAGAACAAACACACCCTGGTACAGTCATGACCTTGTTGAAGCTAAACGTCATCGTAGAAGAGCTGAACGAAAGTGGAGAAAACATTGTCTTGAAGTCCACCGACAAATATATCAACAAGCTCGAACAGCTGCGACTGTTGTCATCCGCAAGTGTAAGAAGGAATATTGTCTTCAGCAACTACAAAACATAAGTGATAACCCTAAACAATCCTTTAAATTCTTGGACAATCTCCTCGGTAGGAAAACAGCAACAAAGCGTCCTTCATCTGATTCTGCTGGAGAACTTGCTGACTCCTTCAATGGGTTCTTCGTGGAGAAGATCATTAAGATACGACCGGAGCTTCAACATGTCACAACGCATCCCCTGAGTTAGAGCCGGACACTCAGTTCAGTGGTCAACCCCTGACTGATCTGGTTCCTTTTCATGAAGCTGAAATACTTGAAATCATCCGGTCATCAAAACCTACAACTTGTGATTTAGACCAAGCTCCAACAAAGTTTGTCCTTCAGCATTTGGATATTCTTCTCCCAATTATCACTTCATTGGTGAATATGAGTCTGGAATCTGGAAGATTTCCCAAGATTTTCCGGAGAGCTGTTGTGAAACCACTCTTAAAGAGGGAAAACCTTGACAACAATGAATTCAAGAACTTTTGCCCGGTGTCAAACCTTTCATTTATGTCAAAATTGATAGAGAAAGCCATCAACATTCACCTAAAATCACACCTCGCAGATAACCAACTATTTGACAAGTTTCAATCAGCCCACCGACAGTTCCATAGCACTGAAACGGCTCTTCTGAGGGTTACCAATGATCTTCGGTGTGCCGTTGATGATGGTAAATTAGCAGCTCTTGTCCTACTCGATCTTTCCTCTGCTTTTGATACAATAGACCATGATCTTCTTTTGGCAAGACTTCAGTACGCATATGGTATCGAAGGTTCCGTCCTGCGATGGTTCTCTACCTATCTGAAAGACAGAGATCAGTTCATCATGGTTGAAAGTGAACGATCACGCCCAGCAAAACTTGAGTTTGGCGTACCCCAAGGATCGGTACTTGGCCCTGTGCTATTTGTACTGTATACAGGCAGCGTTTCCAACATCATCTCCAAACACGGCCAGGACCATCACTCGTATGCTGATGATGCACAGCTGTACACAAGTTTTCATCCAAGATCTTCAGCCGACGCTCTGGACAAATTGTCAGATTGCACCAAAGAACTCAAATCTGGATGACTGTCAACAAACTGAAACTGAATGACAGCAAGACCGAGGCCCTCGTAGTCGGCACCAAGCAGCAACTTCTCAAATCAGATATCCAGTCTCTCACTGTTGCAGACTCTCTTCTTCAGCCAGCTCAAACCGTGATCCTTGTCTCTCCTTGGAATCCCAAGTCAACAACCTTTGCAGAAGTTGCTATTTTCATCTGAGAGCTATTGGGAACATCCGTCCTCTCATCACTGCTGAATCCGCCCACTCACTGGTTCGATCCCTGATTCTCAGTAGGCTGGACTATTGTAATAGCCTTTACTCTGGTCTTAGTGACGCTCTTCTGGACAAATTGCAGAAGGTACAAAACACTGCAGTACGGATAGTAAGTCGCTCCTCCAAAATGAGTCACATCACACTAGTACTCAAACGACTGCACTGGTTACCAGTGAAAGCCAGAATCCAGTTCAAGTTACTTTGTCTCACCTTCAAATCCCTTCATGGCCAGACTCCTACTGACATCACCGAACTCATTACTCCCTATGTTCCAGCCCGTGAACTTCGCTCACAGCAACAATACCTCTTGGCAGTACCCTCCTACAAGTTAAAGACATTTGGTCAAAGATCCTTCTCCCATATTGCTCCGGTCTTGTGGAACTCATTACCCCTCGACGTAAAGCTTTGCACTACACTGGACTCCTTTAAAAGCCATCTGAAGACACACCTCTTCACCCAGTTCTATGGCCCATAGACAACAGCTTTCTGGATTGTACTTTAAATTGTAGCGCCATGAGCATGCTTTCGAGCGTGGATTTGTGCGCAATATAAATATGCACTATTATTATTATTATTATTATTATGATAGCCCGTGTCCAGAACTCGCTCTGTACGTCGGCCAAATTTTGATTTTTTTTCTAGTTTTTGAGTGATCTCCCCTTTAAATTGAAACTTCAAACCTCAATAGCTCAATAGATATTTTGATAAAACTTTCAGCAAAATATTGGCAACAAAATTCCCCATCGATTTCGCCTATAGTTTTGGTTTTCGGCCGTAATAATAGATTTTTCTGCTATTTCTGAAAAACTTAAAATTTTGCTGACTTTGAGGTTTTGAGCTACAGCAATTTGAAAAGTGAAGTTTTAAAAATAATATTTTAAGGGCTTGCATTTAAAGGGACATAACTCTGTTAGGAATGAACTTATATCAAGGTTACTTATTGCCACCTCTTTCTAGTAACTAGGTGAACAATTCAATAACGCATCATTTCCATATACAAGTTGATAGTTTGGGCACAATTTGGGCGTTTGTGAAAACAATTGAAATTTTGTGATTTTAAATAATAGACTTAAAGGCACAAAGAACATACTTGAAGCTAACATGTTTAAAACTAAGGATTAAAACACTCATCAAATAGGCTTATAACGAATTAATAATAGAGCCACTAACTTTGTAGCTCATCAGGCTATCATAACAAACTAAACAAGTAATTAAGGTAACATGATCCCCCGCCGCAAATTAACACTTTAAAATTGAAAAATAATGTCAAGTTCAGCAAATTAGACTGGGCCCTGAATTTTCCCTAAAAAACCACTGTTATAAGATAATGATGAAAATCCAATGAACAGTTCTTGTGATATCGATTCCCCTGACAAGCCTAACAGTCGACAAATTCAAAGTTCTGCTGTGCCATCAGAATAATGTCAAGGTAACCACAATCTAATCAACCCTTTGTCTTCCCTAGGAGCTTCTTTCTGTAAGATATGAAGAGAATCCAATGAATGGTTCTTGAGATATCCCGCTGACAAGGGTAAAATTACAAAGTCTCGTTGTGACCTTGAAATGAAGGTCAAGGTAAAAAAAACCTTACTCTCTCTATGATGAACCCATATGCAAAATATGAAAAGAATCCAGCGAATAGTATCTGAGTTATTCCATTTCGTACAGACGTACGGACATACGGTTATAATGTACGGACCTAGCCAAATACTATATTCCACGGTTCACGCTAAACTTGAGGCGGGGGATAATAATTAAATTTTACATATTTATATGTTTTACCAAATTTCGAATGCCGATTGGCTGAGGAGACTATACATAACATTTTTACTTTCTAGATCTTTCGTACTGGAGAAGAAGATGAAAATAGGATCTAAAGGTCGGGACCCCTGTGACTCATATTGGGGTCACAGGGTCACCAAATCAACAATTAGAAATCCCCATTGGCCAAGGAGATTGTACACACAATTTCAGTTCCCTATAGTCAGCGGTTCTGAAGAAAGAGTCGAAAAAGCAAAACAGTTTACGGACGGATGGAAGTCGTTCGCCATGCCATGACATAAACCCTATGGAACGTTATATCATGTAATACAGAAATTAGAATATACACAAATGCTTATATCTATATCCAACAGAGTGTCAACAAAACTTTACATCAATGGAGAGGCTGCCTCGACGGAGACTGCTGACGTCTCTTGTAAATCTAGGTTCAGCTCTAAGCCCCAGTGACTGCCTCGTGTCCTGTTTCCGTCGTGGACTCTGCAGCGTCTTCAACTTCAACGTCATCACAGGCTCCTGTGTCATCACAACACACCCGGTCACTGACGCGGACATTACACTAGATGCCGACTGGAACGTGTACTATACTTGCTAAGTAAAGTTCGTCAAAGTTAAAGTCAGTGCACCTGAATGTTTTGTAGCTGGTCTTACTTAATTGTGAGTTGTTAACTTGTTGTGCATTCTGATCCTACGCTAATGGGTGGATTACACATTTGAAAAAAAATATACTTAGCAAAATTGAAAACTTGACAAAGGTAAATTTAGGAAATCGTTTGTCTGTACATTGAAATATTTTAACCACTTTAGTAGTGGAAGTAATAGTTTTGACTCCTTTAATGTGAGGAATGTGTGAAGTCACGTGCAATCATTGACTTTGTAGCCACAAAAATCGGAAAAACGTGAATGCACGTGCAAACACAAAATCATGAGATCAACAAAAAATTTTAAATTTCAGGATGAGAGTTCCTCCAACGAGAACAGTTACAGACCGCCCACGACCAGGAGTGTCACGTGTGACGTCACTCCGGGAAGATGCAGCAATACGTTTACGTCATCTTAGCAACCGATTTGTAACTGCAACTTCCACAAGTAGGGAGATGTTTGGTGGAAGGATAGCCCAACAAACAGTCAGAAATCGCTTGCGTGCCGCTGGACTTCCTATAGAGGAACTATCCTTACAACTCTTCATCACCGTAACCTTCTTGCGTGGGCCACAAGGCACTTAAGTTTAACTCAACGACAGTGGTTCCATTGTATTTAGTGACGAATATTGATTCACCTTGAGACTTGATGACGGCAGGACCGAAGTGTAACGCAAACAAGGTGAACGCCACGCTCACGTTTGCATAAGTGAAGTTGACCGATTTCGTGGCTGCAGCGTCAGGGTTTGTGGGCCTTTCTGTGCACACGGTCGTTCTCCATTGATTGTTATCAAGGGAACTTAAATGCTGCCCAGTACAGGGATCAGATTTTGATTTTATTTAAAATAATGTAACGCAACAACTATGTATGTAGTCAAAATCATGATTACATCTGCTTAAGTGGAAAATTAAGCACAACATTTTCTCACATAGTTAGAAATTATTAACCGTTTTGTCTTCATCATGAGGAACATCATGACCATTAACAAGCAATTTTCCATTTTCAGATATTGTTTTGACATGGAATAATTATTAAGCTTGTTAATAAGAAAGTGATTGTAATCAGTAACATTGAGATACGTTTTTAACAGAGTTATGTGACTTTGAACATGAAGCCGAAAAACGACCTTTTTGAAAAGTACAATAATGCATTGCATATAATTCGATTTAGAGGTCCCGTTCTGTTCAGATTACAGTCTTGTAAATTAATTTAGCTTTCAGATGAGCTGTCGCGACGCAAATTCTGGAAATAACAATACCTAATGATATACAGTTATGGACTCTTTGTGTGTATTGAGTATTGAGTCAAACAATAGTGACAGAGCTTGAGATTATTTTGTCAATAATTTTTCGTGCAGTCAAAATTTTACTCCATTTCGTTCAGAATTAAATGTTATACCAGAAAAAAAATATGATGATGATATGTTTATTTCTTTCAGAAAACAAGAGCCTCTCATAAACGATGTTGTATTTATAAAATGTCGACGCAAATTGTAACAATGGATATTCTTCAATGAACAATGCATTTACTTCCGAATGAAATATTTGTAAAATGATGCATCAATCGTAATAAAATGTACACAAAAGGTTAAAATATCTATTCACTTTTCTGTGTTCCAAATATAAGCATATAGCATTACAGTTTATATATATTTCAACGTCAATCATTCATCGATATCGCGAAAAGCCGATTACAGATTTGTTAAAATCAACAAATTAAATAATCTAAATCACTGTGATGTCAAACACATTTCGTACGTCGAATGTAAACTCATACATGATCATAGTTTGTGATAATGGTAGGATATGACATTTATTTTTCATATATGTATAAATTATAATCAAAATGCAAATTTACTCCCAGTGATTTTAATCGTAAAAACAATGTTACATCCGGGGTGCTAGGTTGACTTATGCAAATGTATCGGCTTAAGTACACTGACTCTACGAAATGATGAAATAATTATTACAACCTAATTTTGTGTACCGATATTTATAAAACAACATCATTTTTTAGTGTCAATGTTTAATTTTATAACACTCTATGGTTAGATTAATGACCATAAAAATAGATACAGGAAGTCGCGACTTCGCATTCGGAAAACGTAGCAAAACTATAGCTGGAGTTTTCCCATGGGGCGACTTGGCCGATATGGTAATGCTGTCGGCGACACGTTGAATATATTGCTATATTTGGAAACAAGAAATAACAAACAATGCACAGATACATGTTTATTTATTTTTGGAAGATTGTGAGATTAAAAAAGTGTAAGTGAAATTCTTTATTTATTTTCAAGGATTTTACAAAAAGTAATCGATCGATGTTTTCATTTGCCGATATTGATAAGCTATTTTTAATAAGCTAGCTGACGATATTCTAAACATAATGATGTAAAATGTATGCATTTTGCATGCACTTACTATTTAATTTCCACCCTTTGAATCGAATAGGTAACATTTTATAACGACGTCAAACACGCACCTGCAGGCAATTTTGTGATTGATTTTTAATTAGTCATTTCTCAATAAAATAAAATTTTACAGAGATACATCACGTGAAAACCCATTGATTTCTGATGCGGAAAATGTGAAAGCTGGACTGTGGTGAGTGCCCATATTTTAGTCCCTTAGTTTATCGTTGTCTACATTGTTCAACCATAACACTTTGTTAAATGATATGTACTCTATGTACTTCTAAAATTGTGTCCCTCCCTACAGTTCGATTTTCGACTATGTAATGGTATACAACTTCTTCTTACACACAGCTATCAAATAATTATCAATATAAGTTTACCTGAGATTGTTTTCATATCCATATTTGAAAAGTTGTACATGATTGTGAATGTTTGTCGTTTAAAGGGACAGTAGCACGTTTTATCGCTCAAATAAGTTGATGAAATGTATTTGAAAAATAATGTCACTAATGTTTAAACACCTTTTTCTCTTCAGAAAATCAAGTTAAGAAATGCGTGTACAGTTCCAAATTATCCATTTAAATTCGAACGCATATCGTGAGGTTTCAAATTAAATTTAGAGCTTTAATTGATATAATAATTATTTACATAATTATAAATATAAACAAACACAGTGTTTCTCTCCTAAATATGATGTGCTCAGTTGAATAAACAATCAAATTAAGAAAAGATAAAAGGCTGTCATGGAATCACGTTTACGTAATATAAAAAAAATACCTACTTGTAGGGAAAGTTCTATCGGGGTATTTTTTGTTGAAACCAAATTCGAGGGAACGTTCCTGTTTACAATTATATTGTGTATGTTACTCTCTGGATAGCAAATCAATATATTTGAACATCAAAAAGCTGTCAAAATAGCATTTTCCTCATTCCACGTGATGCAAAGTATCAACATCTCTTACACGTACAAACCCGACACTAGTTATAAACTGTAACTATGACTACCTATCATGTAACTATGGCTACCTATTATGTAACTATGACTGCCTATTATGTAACTATGACTACCTATTATGTAACTATGACTACCTATTATGCTATAACACTATCAGATTAAGAATCTAGAGAGGAAGAACAAGTATCAGTTGCTAATCCCAACCAGATTAAATTCATCACTCATTTCAGTTTCCAACATCCACAACCTTCTTCATACTCCAATAGGCTTCCCAACGACCAATCGGTCTACACTGCTGAGCTTATGGCCATCGCAATTGCCTTAAGCCATCAAAATTTAAAAAACCAGGACAAAATTCTCATCCTTTCGGACTCACTCAGTGCTTTAGAAGCACTCAAAAACAAATCTACCAAAAACCGTCCTGGTTTAATTTCCAATATTCTTCATACCATCCAATCTCTTAACAATCAGGGCAAGGCAGTAAAACTCCTATGGGTACCAGCTCATGTCGGTATATTTGGCAACGAAGAAGCTGACAAAGCAGCAAAGGAGGGCCTTAAACTTTCAAATTCACTTCCTTTTTACCATTCGAAACAAGAGGCAAAAAGCCTTTCAAAATCTTATGTAAAGCTGGCATGGCATAAGCAATATTCAAACTCCACCAATGCTCACCATACCAAACAAATTCTCCCTAAACCACTAGGCAAACACAAAATTTATTCCGAAAACAAATATATTGATAGGGCAATTAAATTAAAATTAAATTAAAAGCTTCACCCACATGCCCACACTGCCCGCAAGCAGAAACAATCCACCACATTCTCACAGAATGTCCACAGTATGCGGCCTTCCGCCAAATACTCAACCTAACTCTTAGGGCCAACAAAATCCCACCACAAAAAATGTATCTAATATTAAATCCAAAAATAACCAAAATACCTTCCAAGCATTAGGCACGTATCTCAAAGATTCGGACCTCCTGGCCCGAATCTAAAAACATAAACAAACTCAATTCCAAACCTAACAAATCATACCACTCCAACCCCCCCCCCCCCCCCCCCCCCCCCCCCCCCCCACCTCCCCACCACCGGCTTAACATTAACTAGGCTATTCAAAATTTCAAAATTTCAAAATTTATCGAAAAAACCTTCTCGACCATGGCATCCAAATTATCCAATTTCGAAACTTTATTAAAGGCCCTAGTGGCCCGAGTGGGAAATCAGCTCCGCTGGAAACCGCTCGTAAAATCTCAAAAGAAGAAGAAGAACTCATTTCAGATATACATGTATATAATTGCGAATAATAAGACGCACCCAAACTGTATACACAGTTCACCCTATATTACAGTTAAACTTTTAACCAGTTATGCTTGGCCTCTTGATATTTTGAAAAAAAATATATGACCAATGAACACAGCTGTAGCAAATGTTTAACCACGTGGCTATGTGAGTAATCCGAAATATTTATCCCTTTTTACTGCGAAAAGAGATTTTAAATTTAAATGTTTTTTTATAATTCAAACGATATTTTTTTAAAATCTGATATTTAACATTCTTTCAGTTTAAAACCATTTTTACACTTGAATGATCAGACATGTACCAATTCAGTGCTTAATATCGCACTGAAGATTCAGAAAATCCAAGAAACTTTACACGCAAACGTTATCCGCGCGACGCAAGCTTCTACCATCGTTAACATTAGCGGTCAATCGACAAGAATTGCATGTATATTGTACTCAATGAACTGATAATGATTCATGACAGTGAAGCATGTACATGTATAAACAATTATTGGATAGAACCATAGTAATGTTATAACTGTAAGCGCCAAGCATGGGGTTACCAGTTCATTATATTTGTACTAAAATAGATTCATATGCCTTCCTTCCACAGATAAACCGAAATATGCTTCATAGCCAATTGAATTGGTTTATTTCAAATAAGCAAAGTTTTAGCAAATTGGTTTACAATACATATTCTTATTTCTGGAATCTAGTAATGACAAAACTCCCAAGAACCTTTTGATTAAATTCATAATATAGGCCTACTTAAAAAATATGTAAATTGTTAATACAGTATATACCTATGTCACACAACTTGAACGATCGAGGTACAATTCTTTTAGTATAGATATTTTAATTGAACAACTAATTGTTTGATTAGTAATCAAAGCTTTCACCCCCAAAATGGCCACAATGCAATTTGCTTTAGTACATAAATTATGACATACATATCCTTTTTATACTATTTTCTAGCCTTGACAAGACGACCCCAACCATGACTTTTTAAAGTCTATTCTTGTTTCTCAAGTCAACCTGAAACGTTTACCCCATTTCAACCCTCACATATTCTTGTGAAATATTCATAATGTCAACTAGTTCTGATATGCTGGATGAATACATTGTGATAGATCTAGTGATCCATGAACACTACAACGTGCTTTAATGGTTTTCAATTGCAATATTCAAAACTTTGACAAGAGACAAGCTCAAACGTCTACGGAGGCCATAGCATATTAACGATTGCTGAGAAATATGAAACAGTCCATTTCCTGAATTGTTCATCAACTGAAGTTCCCAAGAACCTTAACCACATACACAAGATAACTCATATATTTCCGTAGTTCTGCCTTATTGTATTAAAGGCGCTGTAGCACGTTTTGGCATATTATTATTTTTCAATTTTGCCATTTGTTATTAAAGTGTAAACAATATAATAATGTTACGTTAGAGGAGAAAACAGCTCATTACACGACCCGATAAGCCGAAGATGTACCGGGGAATCCGTCCTACCGTCCTTCAGTCCGCCCTTGATTCTTGTCAAACTGTACACACATCTTCTACTCTACTAGGACAGGTGCAGTGTCATATGACAAGCTTTTTTGTTTAGTTATAGTTAATGTTTTTACGAAATTCTGTTTTTGTACTAAGTCATTTTCCGAGATCTGAATTAGTCCTACCGATACCCGACATCTGCTCACAACCCTCCCAAACACTGGCGGATTCCGCCGCTATTTATCCTGAGATGAAAAGTAGCAAAACATTGTATCCTATCCTACCCTATCCTACATCAGAGTTTTCAATCAGAAAGCAATGCGTGAAAATGATAGGAAAAATGTAAGACATCTCACCATTGTTGTGATTAACATTAAATCATATGATATTGTTTCAAATTATTGGGATACAAATATACTCATGGTAAAAATGGTTGACACTCCTTAACAGCAAATTAAACGTATGGATAATTAATATTGTTCGATATTATGTTTTTTTCGCATTTAAATGACACAAACACATGATGTAAACCATATAATACTTGCCATGTATGTATTGTGTGTGAATGAGAATCAATGAAAGATTTTGTGTATATTTGGATTAAGTAGAATTTTTTTTTCAAATGCAACTTTTCATTATTTATGAGAACCAAAATGAGAACACTCAAACACTGTAACACTATACCAATGCCAAGATCTCAAGACACAAGGAATGAATTCTTTTGAATAAATTTCAATTTTCATATATTCCTCTTTCTTTGGTATTTTAAAGTACAAGTGAAGAAATAGCAAATGCTCAAGGACACTATTCACAAAGAGACAGCCAGTAGTAACATGTATTATAAAAAAAAGTAATCGAACCTGACACGTTACGCTGTTTATAAAACAGTTAATTCCTATAACTATTAGGGGGTGCCAACCATTATCACCAAGAGTATATATATGCAAGTCAATTTTATAGAACTTCGACAGTCCAATGTATCCAGTAATCCTTTGGACAAAGGAAAGGATGCGTCCTTTATATGTGTCTATAATTGCCGAGTACAAAAAATCACAATGTCTATATTGTTATAGCAGCCATTTTCAAACAATGAGTTACAATTCACAGACTGGTGTATGTTCATGGTGTGTCGTGTAACAAGCAAGAGATACATGCATCATTTACTAAACTTCTTAGCAATATTTTATAACGCTTCATCCATTTTGAGAAATGTAAATTTAAACGCGCACTCTCGTTTTCCATACATAGTCCAGTGATTAATGACAGCATGTTGCCAACAGTTAAACTTTTATGGCCGTAAATGCTGCACTCTTCTGTTTGCATAAATCGTAAACACAAAATAAACTTGCACTGATGAACCTCGCGAAAACAATTAACCTCCTGACTTATAACACATTACATCACAAAATCTTGCATTTGACGGATGTTGGACTTCACTTCACAACAAAATACAAACGAAAAGCCAATATAGCACAAAGAACATACACCTATCAAAGAGTTGACCTTGGCAGCAGCACTGAATGATATGAGGGGCACTGGACTGGCCAAAAACATTGAAACCACAGATCACTCCTCAGGAAGAACAATTTCTGCTTACATTTTGCCATTGACATTCGACAGACTGATGACTATAGGGACAGTTCAATGTCTTAGATCTTAATCTGATTTCATTCCTCATCTATGTGAGAAATCCGAAAAGATAAATGATAGGCCCATGCAATAATTAAAATAAATCCTTTTGGTCTTAAAAGTCAAATGTCCCAGCAGTTCCGTAAGTAGTGACTGTGCAGTACTTACACACGTAAAGAATGATGGATAACCACTGTTGGTATCTCGGTCAATGAAATCGCATCACATTAACCAACCATCGCCTTTTAGTGGACGAACATATCTTTAAGATAAATTTTGGCAAATTGAATGTTGTACATGGAGACAATAAATACAAATGATTTCCCCCCTTACGAAGTTATTACTGAGAAAGTGTGTACGTGCACACTAGAATTAGACACACACATGTAACGTACGCCTCTATAAAATAGTATTGAATAATAAATTTTCTTCATTTAAATACACACTGATTTAGACATAGAACTTTTGATGGTTGATAATCAGAATGTCATGATATTGCTGTTATATTTGTCTTTATTTGGCACCACGGAGACCAACTATAAATCTACTTCTGACTGTAACGTGATAGCATTAGCAAATCTCATTAACGCATTTGATGTGTAGAATGATATATTTCAGGTATTCGTTGCTGTGATTTAAGTGGTTGAAGTCTCATATTTCTTAGTTTACATATTGATGTGTTGCTTTCAAATTGTCAAATAAGAAAGATGAATATGTTCCATGAAATAAAATATATAATATGTATAATAATGTATTTTTAATGCGTTTCTCTGTTAAAAATCGAATTATTTAACACCCAGGATTTTGATATAGCTTTCAAACAACTAAATACATGCAATTAAGCTTTGTCTGAAATACATTCATGGGAATTCAGTTATCTAAAGAACCAGTCTCATCCAATAGAGGTTACAACACTTCGGTACCCCCGTTGCAGATAAAGAAATATCTGGGCTTAGTCCTGATTGGTTGCATCACAGGTTAGTTGTGCAAACAGCGACGTTGTTTTAAGCGGTAACTGTCGAAACGACGAGAGTTGCTTCCCCTGCACGATGCTCAAATGTCTTCAACAATCCGGCCACATATGTAAAACGATATTTGCTTCGATCTGTCACATTGGTCACTAGCTATAATGTGTTTAAAAATATGTTCCATTGTATTCCGCATATGCCTCAACAAATTGATATAGGCGCTTGTGAATAGCTTTTTGTAAACTGAGGGTAAAATTTAATACATTTAAAATTTTGTATTTCCCCGGCATTCATAGTTGACATTATAGGCATTTTTATATTTTTAGATATTTCGCCAAGTTAAATGATAATCTTTAAGAATTATGTATCCGTTGGTGTCACCTCAGCCTCGGGGTGTAGAGGTCAGGAGTGATAAATATTGTATACATGGTTATCGACATCTACCTCTACCGCATTTATCATATAATAGGGTGTTTTATCGATGCAATAAAGTAATTTGATAAACACGGTATCCAAATCTGATATGTATACAAAACAGATCAAAGGTCAAATACAAGAAATACTTTTTTCAACATCAATACATCACATGTGAATCCTACAATTGTTTAACTACCAATGGAAAGCGTGAATGGAAAGCGTTTACGGTAGAATGTCTTGTTGAGAGAATATTCAAAATAATAATGTCAATCGTGAATTTATATATCTAAAAAAAAATACCAGTAATTGTAAATTACATTTGTTGCAAAATCACACAAAACATCAGTGTGGTATTGAGCTACAGCATATGAAGCCCGTGTAGAACATTAATCTTGGTGTGTGGCCTACCGACGCGCCTGTATTCCGCGATACCGATCGAACCAACCATTTAAAGTTCTTTGAGGGATGAACATGCGTTATAATGGGTACGTATTGTCATAAATGGAAACAACCAAACCTCACAAATAATTACTGTTTAGTTGGAAAGATACCGGTATTCAGCAAGCTGAATGAACCTAGCAACGCAGCTTTTCAAACGTTGAAAATAGAGTTACTTCCCTTGCTCTAGCTACGCGACAAAGCGATTGCTAAACTATTATATAATTGTGAACTGATAAAACATTCCGTACCATGCAGTTCACAGCCTCATATCGCTGACATAGTGACCTTCATCTTGGAGTGTAAAAGAAATTACTTCACAAATACTGGGTCAATTCTCTTGATAAACATAGTATTAACCTGTTGTGATTCCGTATCATTAATATAATATATTTGGTGAAAAAAACACTTGGTTAAAAAGCTCTGTGCACAATGATTATTCTCCACTGAAGTTATTTTATGACGTAACATCCTATTTTCAGACATTACTATCAACATAAATCTAAATTCATATGGCCTGATGACAAAAGCTGTGATCAAATATTGCCGAGAACGTTATCAACATTGATAGTGATAGATTAAACAATTGCCTGATTCAAACCATCCAAGACAACATCGGGATGGGACCCGGATAGAGAAAAATGTTAAATCGGTTTGTATTTGCTTTTGAATCATCGATGAAAGTAGATGAATTGCTTCAAGAAGGCATATGGCTGTTGTATCTATTTCTTCGTCGATAGGCTGACAACTCCAATTGTTCGTCTAAATTTCAAAAATTTCTGTCAATTCCATTTGTTCGGGGATTCTTCCAACAAGTTTGACAATTTCAGTTGTTCGGTAATAATTCCAACAATGCCAACAACGCCAGTTATACTTCAAGGATCAAACAAACCTGTCATTGGTTATTAGTTCACGCAGGCATATCTCTTGTGGTTATCCATCAAAGACTAACTTAATAAAAGGCATTTTGAAAACGTTCAATCATTCCTAAATAACAGTTGTCAGATGTAACTCACAACCAGCACTTGGAGACAAGAGGCAGATGAAAGTAGAGTTGAACACATCACATTCACTTGTCATCAATGTCAACACTCGTGATTTGCAAAGGGTTTGATCATTATTTGATCAGAAGCTTAATTAACATAATTTTCCTCTCACAAAAGCAACTTTTTTTTACTTTGAAATGATACCAAATATAATTGAACCTTCTAGTATATGTTCAACGGAACGTGTCAAACTAAAGTAAAATTTAAACGTAAACAAAACTGTCTCTGATACTTCATAAAATCGAACTCGCCTTCTTGTTGGATATGCCTACAAATGAAATTGTGAGATAAAGATGCTCGATTCTTAAACAGGGAAATTTCAAAATGAAAAAGAATATGCAGCATCTAACCAAAGAATCAATGTTTTTCCCTTCAAGGACAGTTAGTCGCAATTCATTCGAAACTCGATCGTGTGATATGTTTTTCATCTGTCTGATTCTACCTAATGCCTTACATGTTACATGAGATTGGATTGAATCTCGGTTTGTCTCGTGTCACTATAACCTGGAATGATCCCAATGCAGAAAACTCTTGAGGATTTACAAAACAACTGTACTCTGATCCTCCCCATCTTTCTGATGATGTTATGGACTGGGATGGAGTTATACGTAGAGGAAACGCTGAATCAGCGAATACAGAGATTGGGTGAGCTTAGCCAGAATGGTCCAGTTATCCTGAACAACTAGTGACCTTCAGTAGCTCAACAGTACATGCTACGTGACAAACACACTTGAAGAATTCCGGATAAACCCTTCTGGAAACTTTTACATTTACATTTGATTAACCTCTATTTGAACTACATCCCTTTGAAAATTCCTGGATTCGTCTGTGACGTTATAGTAAGAGGGTTGGTTATACAAGGTCTTCATAGTGAATTACGGAGTTAATTACTAAATTCAAGTGACAAATGTGATCCATATGACAAATGTTACATGAACATGATGTGTTATGATATCTCATTTTATGACATATTTTCTTAGATTTCTTACTGAAACCGCCCCTGACCGCTTTGCAGTTAAACTAGGCACGTTCACTTTATTTCAACTGTCATAATTTTGAAAATATGTTCATGTTTTCTGTTAAACAACTATACATAGCTTTGAGTAATACGTTTTACCATTATGCGAGTTCTGCGTAATACCATTCACTTTCTACATGTTACTTCACTCTTCGAACCTAACCTCTTTTGCATGTTGACAATAGTTCACGATACTAAGATTATGTAAATCCGACAATCCAATAACGATAACTTGAAGTGAGATTATACTGTCAAATTATCGTATTGTATACACACATTGACGAGGAAAACAGTCACGCTTTCCCTCTACTTATATAGTTTGACATGACATTGTCTAGTGTTGAGATATATGAACTTATTATATCCAGCTGATTCCGGCCATTGGGGAAATCACATCTAGTGCGCAGTGAATGAGATGGACGATAATCGTTTGGATATGGAAGATCATGGAGAAGATTGTGATATGGTCGGAGAAGAAATTTATTTGATAACGCAAACCTTGTAATATCTGTATTATTAATCAGTTAAGAGTGTTAAGTGAACCGTAAAGGAAACGCCACTTGCCAGAAAATATTGCCGCTGATATGAATCTTATTTTGAGGGTTTAAGTGTAAATGCGCTTGGCTTCCTATCAAGAGGTCCGGGGTTCGAATTCCGGCAGGGGCTCGGCAACTTTGTCTGATGTAACTAACTTACTGTTTGCAATCAGGTTATCGGGTTAAACCTACAATTTCGGCGTACTACAATCCATGGTTCTTAAGTCCCAGTCTATGTTTGTGGGTTTCACCACCATGCATAGTCACACTGGTGTTGCAGGCTTTCTCCCTGCAATAATACCTCCAGTCGTAAAACGAGAGTAAATCTCAAATGAACTCATCTCACCGTATTACAAAAGAAAATCGCATCTTTTTGATTAATTTTATTTATCTCGACTGGTGGTCGTCCTCCTTCTAGGGTAACCAGGCTTCATTGAAACTCGAAAACAAAGTTGTTTAGTATTTATATTGTTTAATTCTAATTGTAAACTAGATACTTATACAAGTATTTTAAGTTGAAAATGACTGCTGGTGAGATACCATACTTTGCGCCGCGGAAGTATTGATCCCTCCATTTTAAATTTAATTTCATCCTTTATAGCATGCCTGTTACTTAGTTTAGACCAGTCATTGTGAAAATACGTTTATTTTAGAGCATGAGAAAAATGGCTGAAGATTGAATTATAAATGTTACAGTTAGTAGATTTAACATTTGTACAATAAAATTAGGCAAGATTAGTAACAGAAAAACAATTACATATACACGTAGAAGTGTAAATAAAACTTGCATATGAATCAGATCCTCACTTTGTTATCCTACTTAACAATGACAATTTTTAATCATATTTGATTAGGTTTTAGACATATTTGTTCAAATTGGTCAATGTGGCTGTAGCCAAATTAGTTGTTTCTATTTTGAAGCAATTCATTTGACTTTTCAAATCATTAAACCTCTTTTTTGTCCTCCTCACAAATTTGAATAAACTTATTAAAATAAATAAATAATTTAAAACTATTTTTCACTGCTGGCGAGGTGCTACCAGTGCAATCATTATCAATCTACCGCATTGGGGATATGCTATCATCCCTGAAAGGAGTGAAGATGATAATAAACCAAGACTCATTACAGTGTCTGAAATATATATATAAACAATAATGTATACAATTCATCGTTATTATAATGGTAACATCGTATTGTGTAAAGTAAACTTATTTCATATCTTCTCTCATGACTGAGAGAATAATAAGTTTTTCAGCATTTGAGCATTTGACCGCGAGGGTCAGAGTACAAATACAGAAATAGTGGACATTAAACCAAATATTGATATACATGTCTATTTTGGTGTCCGAGGTTAATTTCAAACATACACATTTCTTTTCAAATATATAGCTAAACCTTTAAGTATGTTTACATTTGTGCATGACAAAAGTTTCAAAATCTTTTGCTGTGTTGAATTTTTTTCTACTTTCCCTAAAGAAAGGAAAAACAAGAACAAAATGAAAATCATCTTCAATAGCTCTTAAGTTACAACGGTCACAAACTAATTCAGGATAAGTAGTGTGTTTGTTTAAAGGCATTTTCTGAATTCTCAAATTGTGTGACAGGCATCTTAACTTCACAAGTGAATTGTCGAATCCTGATCAATGTCACAACTTAGATACCTTTGTTGTCCAAATATAGTTTTAAAAGATGAATATTTCTTAAGAAATATTGATGATTCTATTAGCCCATACCAAGATTGTATGTCTAAATCTATGCAAGTTTGTTTGAAGTCATGAATTGAGATACATTTCTGCGTCACTTGTGACAATACGAATGTCCCCCCCCCCCCCCCCCCCCCCCCCTCGATTAACAATATTTACAAGGCGTTTGAAGTTATTAATACACATGCTCTTTTTATATCTTTAATGATGTTTTGACTCCCTTTATTGCAAATACAGTTTAAAACCTGTCGCACCGCTCCCTATTAAATACATTCATGTGGAAAAACGAATGTTACAATCAACAGTAAAGTTTAAATAACTTAAAGAAATGAATAATTATGGCACCGTCCTACTTTTCCACAGGTATCCGCAGAGTGCATATTCATCATACTCTTGTACGATATCATGTAAGCGAGCTTAATTTTGATTTATTTAATATTGGCATCAAGTCAGATTCAACATGTGAATGTGGTTATTTATGTAAAAATGTGTTTCACTTCATGTTTAAATGCTGTTTATATGATGTATACAGAAAATAAAACATGTTAAAACGTTCAAAGTTATATGTATATCAAGATGATATAAATTTAGATTTACTGTTAAGTGGCAACAAAAAACTATCATATTCGAAATACCAGGCAATTTTTAAGCATTTCAGCAATTTATAACCAAGAGTAAACGTTTCTTGTGTCTTCATTTCTCTGTTAATATCTTTCTACCATATCTGTATTATATTGCTTTCTTATTACATGTATGCTGTTATAATACTATCATTTTGTAAATAAATGGGAGAAGGTAAACGAGGTTGGATAATTTGTTCCTAATCCCTTTCTTCATTGAATAAAACATGTTCAAATCAAATCAATATATGCAATGACGGATCATTCAATATAATCTTCAACAACCACCCTCTCAATAAACTTAATATGGTGTAAACAGAACATTGCCAAGAAATGCGGTTTGGCTGAACGATCATTGCCAGGGGACATGTTGATGCGAATGTAATTTGCAGATTTAATTGAAGCAGACGCATAAACAAGGACATGGGAGTTGATCTAATCAAACGCGGCGTACTGACTCGGTAATATTGACATAAATGTGTAATGCATTTCAAGTAATATTGACATAAATGCCTCATAGGTTTCACGCTAAATTTAACAACTTTAAAGCTACAGGTGATGAACATCTGTAATGAATTTAGCATAAAACAACCTACACTTGTCGAAATTACCACTAAGATTGTCCTGTAGGACATTTGGTATTTTCATTTAGTTTAAGCTGTTTAATCTCCTGCATTGATCCGGAGTGTTTCCCCGAAATGTGATGATTGATAAAACAACCGTGAGTTGGAAAACAATCATATTTTATTTTATTTGGTCCTTTGCTGAACTAATGTATGTTGGATGTATGAGTTAGATATGTATTTGCACTTGAATGCATATTCATTAATATTCAGATGTATTTGTAGAAAGTTGTTTTTGTTTCGCACAACTGAGCCCCCATAATGTTAAGATCACACCAAAAATAACGTTACCCTAATGATCTAATCATATGATAAATAGAACATCTGTCATTGTTGTCAAATATCAAGATTATCAAATGAAGGACTTTTTCATAATTTCTAGGGATATCATCTCCATTGATCATTGTAGTGGTATCGGTATTTTAGCCTCCGCAAGTCTAGACAAGGGAGCCAACTCTATCTTGACTCTCTGAGTAAACACGTGAATGTCACAAGGCTCGTCATGTTTTCCTTTGGGACTCAAATGGCTTGAAAGGACCCCCTCAAACGTAACAATAAATTACTTCTTTGAAGAACTTCTATTGATTTTCAAAATATTTTAAAGGTACTTTACCTTGACATTGTGGATGTATGAATGATCAGTAAAGAAATAATCCTTTCATGAGTACAAATATATTTACATTTCTTTGTCATGGTTGCAGAGTAAAATCGGTGTTTTATGATTGACAGTTCTCAAACCCCTTGGTACAATACTTTCTGTCTCGTTGATCTAAAGACGTGCGACAGTAAAACTAAGTGTCGATTGCTACATTGTAATATAGCAAATAATATTGAATACCATAGTTCTGGAAGGAAATGACAAAAGATGAAATGACATTGAACCAGATTGGTACGGATCAGGATTTGTATCCTACTAACCAATCACATGGTAAAATCCATTTCTGTGTGAATGAGTTATATAAGCGTTGGGTGAGGTCAAGGAAAAAGTCAATTGTCAAATTGTACTTGAACAAATAACTCGAATATATAACAAACAAACACAATCTGTTAACCTTATCATATTTGCCATTAAGATTTTCTTAAGTAGATTATCAATTAATATGTAGGATAAAAGTGTAAAATCTATTTTTAAATAATCAAACGAATCATGTAACAATCTTTCTAATTGCTCTCTAGGTTTTCTTAAATGCTCTATTGAAGGGTTGACAAATCAGAGCTTTGTCTGCAGGAGTGCTTACGAAAGAAATGGAAATGGGAATGTCTGCATTTCTTCAGATGTGAATGCTAATAGCTTGAATGTGTTGTGCACTGTGGATCAAAATGACCTTTACCTCACGTACAATTACAAACCGAATAACATAAAGTGAAGCAAATCTAATTGGATAATGATTTACTGAACAAACAAAGAATAATAGTTCAGACAACGTAATGACATAGGTAATTGAAATAAGGTTTAAACCAACAGACAAGTAAGACTTAATATGGAAAATATATAGCAGATTTTGTATGTATTTGTGCAATCAAGACTTCATAGAAGATTCGCATAGAAAAGAAAACATAGCTTCACAATGTGCGATTATTCAACTTCATGATGGTCAATTTATTTAACCAAACAAACAAATAATGTTAGGTTAACAGAGGCAGACAATTTAACAATTTTGGTAAATGCATTTGAAGAAGGAGGATTTAGTAAATGTTTACTCATTGACAAGAACAGCTGACAGTGCCCAATTAATTCGACAGAAAGCGTTGTACCTCAAACTTCCATTGCCTTAAGTCACTGTTAATATCGTGTTATTGCTCACTTCTCCATGTGAACTCCTTTGAAGCCGGTATATAAGTAATGTGACAAAATATCCCCTCTTCAATGCATGATATATATTGCGTTGACCTGGTTTAATACAATTATATAATGCTACTTTTGATCAGTGTTCGGACCTACGAGTAAACATTTTCCTTTGACTTCATATAAGTCAAGTGTTTGTGTCACATATATATTCGATACATATCATGTGTTTTACTATGATGAAAATCAACTCCTTTTCTCGTCCCAATTAAGATTCTGATCCTTGTCATGCAACACCCTTCGAGTAGCAGAATTCCATCACCATTCGATGTTTATTCGGAGAGGTACCTGAAAAAAAAAAACACTTTATGACAGAAAAGATATAATTACTGAGTCCGGCAATTGTTTATTTTTTATCGTGAAACGGCTATTATTTTATTTGTTCATGATTTATTGCAGTGATACAAATGATCAGTTTCAGTAGTGTTATAACCTCCAAAGATCTTATTGTGATATATCTGTGGCAAATGACAAAGATAGGAATACATAGAGTTTTGCAACTAATTATTATCTTTTTCAATATTGTGAAGGCAAGATCGTTGAAGTATTCGAGTTCAAGTCACTAGCACGACATATTAATCTATATATTGTGATTGTAAGAGAACCAGTGAACTATAGTTCCCCACTAATAAGATTTAAAATGATCGTTTAAAGTTAAAGTAGAAACCTTTTTATGCATTGTGACAAACACGTATACTACATGCATGATAAAAGTCAACAAAACAAACCAACTAAGTATTGCCTTATTTTCATTGATCTCTCAGTGTGTCATTGGAATACTATATATATATATATATATATATATATATATATATATATATATATATATATATATATATATATATATATATGCTACTGCCAATGAGTCTAACCAAACACTTTATATGTAACACATGAGTCTAACCAAACACTTTATATGTAACACCCTATTATTGAATCAACTGTTTGGGGCAACCTGTCTTGATGCTGATATGTCTCTTGGGTCTAGAGGTCGACGAATGGACAGGTTCCGGGTTCGTGTCATAGATAATAAAACATATTTTGCATCGATATGGTTACGGAAACATGATTCTTTTTTTCATCTGCCAATATATATTATTTTGCAGATAGGGAACACTGTCCCGCCAGTTGTTATTATCCTTTCAGAAATAAACTGAATCAACTTTGTCTCTTGTATTTTGAAATCGGAAAGGACTATTTAGATTTTTAAAATGTAAGAAATCCTAAAGAGTTTTTTTAACCATTGTTCTTTAATAAAAACAACCCTTTCAAGCATGCATATTGATCATTATCATTCCAGACCACAATATCCCAAAGCGTTTCGGAATTAATGTTTGCAAAGTACACTAATTGCTCATTTAATACCATATTTATCTTAGCTCGAATTTACCCCTGAACTAACATTAAGGGAACATAAGAAAATCAATATTTATGTCCATGTATGTATTTCGATTTCCCAATTCCCATGCTGTTAGATGCTGACAAATGTTTCATGATGTAAGGGCCTCACCAACCACATGATGTCACAATAGATTAGTAATTATTTCAAGCACTCACTGGAGACATTTATTAGCAATCATATTAAACAATGCTTTCGTGTTCTGTGTTGTTTCCAATCATTTTCAGAACACTCTCATTTCACAGCCTGTGGTCTCATTTAAAACAAACGCTGACAGGTCGAATATAAGTTTACGCAAAGACAATCATTTGTTTATTCTTTAATTACTTTTGACAGACAGTTTTGAAATGTTCAGTCAAATCTGTGTATGATGTAAGACTTACATCATGTAACCCAAATTAAAAACATTAAAAGATATAATGAAATTTGAGTACATTGTCATAATTTCAATATAACAATTTACATATTGTGAATATACTTTTACATGAAGTATCATATTTAAAGAAGGATATAGGACTACTGAATTTATTGGTATCTTTATTACTTGACATGTTATACTTCAGTCATATTTAATCAACTAATCCATTTGTGTTATCCAAATGCTCTTTTCAAATATTAATATACAAACTTATTTTCAGATTCCATTTCAGCTTCGTTTCGAGGTCAACTACGCAATGTTCGCACTGTGACATCAGCTTCTATCGTGTACCATCAACCCAGAATAAGTATTAGAAGTACCCACACTTTCAACCAAATGTAATCCTTGAATGTATGGTACCACTTATTCGAAGAGATATACCTGCAGAAAATATTGTTGATTTAATAAACCCCAGTACTTTTCCTTTCATTCAGCCCTGCTGTTAAAATTAAGCACTTTCATCGTGTTGCTAGTTTATACAGGTTTAGTCTCACTTAGTCCTGCTGCAAAAATATATCAATTTAAGGAAGTAACTGGCTTGTAGCAGGACAGGTATGCTCAATGTTGGTTTCCATAGGTTCACTGGGACCTGTCAGGGATAAGACTGTTATACTGTTCAAACATTGACTCAATTACGTCAAGAGCAGAAACTACGTGACTACCAGACATGAAAACTGACTAGAAATTGCTCGGCAACAGCGAAATGCAATATCGCCGACCGAGTCTGTAACCTTATAAGACCCTCAAAGAAGATTGATTGTAAAAAAAAGGCTATACCCTTGAACGGTTTGATTTTACTTAACAACTGAAGCACTGATTTATTTATCCGCCTTTCTTGTATACCGATGACCAATGAACGTTTATTTATTTTTTTAAATAATTGTTTTTTCATGTTTGCAAGGTATGTCAACTCCGGTTGTGTTTACATCACAATGTAAGAAATAAACAGAATATATAATACACAAAAGCATCAATTACGAAACAATGGCAATACGAGAACATGGCATGTCGACCAGACTTTGAAAAAGTGGTCAATGTGTAAGCTTATCATAGCAGTATATCTAATCAATTCATAATAGTTTTAAAGCTCCTGTTGCAAGAACTGAATTGTTGGCATTTGTGATGATCTCTTACGGTTGAAAATGATATTTCTGAAGAGAATTTGGACAACATTGATCGGATCATTATTTTCCCATCGGAATCCAATTAGAATTTGTTCTTCAGTGAAGTTCAGATTTACATCCAATTTATTGTTAAGCCAATTTTCAAGTTCTTGCCAAATAGGAGTAGCCTTGCTACAGTCATAAAATAGATGTGAAACCGTCTCTAGAAAACTAGAACAATAGCTTCATGAATCATGATCAATATAATTCATTTTAAAAAGTTCATTATTTGTTGGTAGGAAATGATGTAGGACTGAGTGCAATATGGATAAAGTCCCTTACCCAGGGACACAACACCAAGATCAAGTCTGGGTTTCTCTACCGGAATTCGAACCCGGGCTAACCTATACGCCAGTATTTACTTTAGTTCTGACGCATTGATGTATGAAATGATGACTTGAATTCAAATGCCTGTTCTAATTCAATGTTTACATATTTAAGCAGGAATAATTTTAAATAACATTAGAAATTTACGAACGTAGTGTAAAATCAGTTTTAAGTGTATCTATATTCAATATGTAAATATTCACTAACCATTTTAAACAATACATCTTTAAAATACACGATTGAACTAGCCAAATTATACAGCGGGTTACAAACTGTCTTTCAAAAATATTCATTTCAGAGACTTGAAGATAGTCTGCGCCTTGATGTGTGATAGCAAAATAGATATGTCATGGCATTCCAAATAGTAGTGAAATATCAAGTCAAAAACATAGCCACGTCGGAGAGAAAAGATATAATTACTCATTCCGGCAATTTCTATTGATTTTTTTCATAATACGTGTATATCAATAACATGCCATTATCTTAGCTTTCTGCGATACGTTGCTGTGATACAAATGATTGAAATCAAATATGTCTCAGTTTCCATATTGACATAGCTTTCAAAGAGCTGTGTGGCAATTGACCAAATTCCTTGGACAAATACAAATTCATTTATAACATTTTAAGGAATCTATACAATGTGACTGTAAAAGACAAGGCATCTATAACAAGTTGAAGACATTTATAAGATCTAAATGTCTGCTAATTGTTTTGATTAGGATTGGATTCATTCTTTAAATATAACATAGAGGTATGCTACATGCATGATTTAATTCGGCCAAAAACAAAAGTTAAAACCGGGCAGTATGACTTCCGAAAACTGATACAGAATACTCTTGCCATAACCTATTATCTACAAAATTTATGATATAATACTGATGTCAATTATGAAAATATTGCAGAAATTATTCCGAATGTGGACGCCGGTTGGGAAATGTTTTCATCGACAGAATAGAGCGAGCTAGTTTAATGCATTCATTCGAGACTAGGAACTGTATTGTCTCTTTATAAAAGTCTGTGCAATTCCTACATGGCATCGAATGACAAATCACGCATCAGAATATAGTTCAATATTAAAATATCGACATGGTAAAATGGAGATGCAAATACTGCACAGGAAAAAAACGGGTGGTATCCGCTTGCCGGATCCGGGAAATGGATTCCACCCCGTTTACCACGTGCTCTGTTTGAAAATCAACGGAACATAATGCAATCATAATGCATATAGCTCTAAATCATAAATGTAAAGCGTTCGATTTTAGAATAAATTCAGTGTTATTTTGATTCTCTTATATGCCGCTGATTTTCACCCACAAAATGCAATATGTGTATCTCCTAACCAATGTTACAATTTAGTTTCACACGAACTAACTATTAGGGTATGTAACAATGACATGCATCAATATACACCCATTTCACTTGTTTTGGTTAAACCCGACAAGAGGGTTGTATGTATTTTTATGGTTTACTTTTTAAAAAACATCTTAGCACTTCCAACTTTAAGGTATCTGCAAGGTAATTCATACACGGTATCGATAGAAGGCAAGTGAAGACAAATTACATTCCGATAACGTGAGAACACATTCTCTCCACTCAAAGAGGTCACCTAAGTCATTTCTTCCCACATAGCTGCTAATCTGACAGTGTTCAAGTGAGCACGAATTAGTATCCTGTAGGTTGCAATCAAATCTAGTTGGACACCCAGTGACGTTGTTTCAAGCGGAAAGAATTGTTGCATTATTTTAGAAACGAAATGATATGTGTCATAACACCGAACCTATAGGTGTAATTACATTCCCAGTTGTAACTATCATGACACCGAACCTACAGGTGTAATTACATTCCCAGTTGTAACTATCATGACATTGAACCTACAGGTGTAATCACATTCCCAGTTGTAACTATCATGACACCGAACCTACAGGTGTAATTACATTCCCAGTTGTAACTATTATGACACCGAACCTACATGTGTAATTACATTCCCAGTTGTAACTATCATGACACCGAACCTACAGGTGTAATTACATTCCCAGGTGTAACTATCATGACACCGAACCTACAGGTGTAATTACATTCCCAGTTGTAACTATCATGACACTGAACCTACAGGTGTAATTACATTCCCAGTTGTAACTATCATGACACTGAACCTACATGTGTAATTACATTCCCAGTTGTAACTATCATGACACCGAACCTACAGGTGTAATTACATTCCCAGGTGTAACTATCATGACACCGAACCTACAGGTGTAATTACATTCCCAGTTGTAACTATCATGACACTGAACCTACAGGTGTAATTACATTCCCAGTTGTAACTATCATGACACTGAACCTACAGGTGTAACTACATTCCCAGTTGTAACTATCATGACACCGAACCTACAGGTGTAATTACATTCCCAGTTGTAACTATCATGACACCGAACCTACAGGTGTAATTACATTCCCAGTTGCAACTATCATGACACTGAACCTACAGGTGTAATTACATTCCCAGTTGTAACTATCATGACACTGAACCTACAGGTGTAACTACATTCCCAGTTGTAACTATCATGACACCGAACCTACAGGTGTAATTACATTTCCAGTTGTAACTATCATGACACCGAACCTACAGGTGTAATTACATTCCCAGTTGCAACTATTCAACCTTATTGAAATGAATCATGTACCAATTGAACCGATGATGTCAAATTCAACCGATTTGTCAACTATATTTTCACGAATGGTCAAGGAAGTGGTAATAATGCAACAGGACTGATACTGCGGAAAAAAATATCGATTGTAGTTACTTTTATTCCAGATTCTAAATCTATAAGTGTGTGATTACATTTCGGATTGTCTATTAACTAATACAAGAATACAATGACAGGATGGTGATTTCGGTATTCTGACTTTCGTGTAGGGCAAATGAGAAGCATATTCCACATAAACAAACAACGAACACTATTGAAAGGAGTTGTCATTTATTGTAGAACTTCAATTACACACACTCTCTCCTCTTCTAAGAGCAGTGTTGCGAGCTGGGTTCGAGGAGTAGTATTAAGACGAAGGGCTTGAAGAGCAGTGTTGACCTCGGTGAAAAATCAGACAAAACATACTTTGGTTATAAAATGGTTTATTTACTTCGTCTAACACTCGTTGGTTCGTAACATTGTGAGAATCCCTAAATCCTTGAATAATATTATTGACATGTGAGACAAATGAGACATTTACGTAACTTAATATGGTTATGTAAGCCACGAAGTGTAATGTAATGCCTATTGTGTTTTCTGACGCCAACTAAAGCAAGGTAAATCGAGCTGCCAATGTCACATAACCATACGATATACGATACCAATTACTAAATAATAATCCTGCATCAATTAAACGAGTTCTAAAACGAATGTACATGATTCGGTCCATTCGAGTACATTTCTCATCGAGGGGCAATCTTAATGAATTCACATTAAATGCATTCACATTAAAATGACCGCTCGAGGATAGTTAAAGTGATCTGACTGATGCAGTGATACCTAAACACTCAGAAAAGAGTTTTAAATCTGGTATAGTAATGGAATGGTCCACGATCTTGGTGTCTGAACTCTCAAATTCTCATGAGACCTACAAATCTACCTATCACACTGTAGGGTTCCCTACCACTGTCGTTTTATAGGTCGCACCATTTTCTTCGAATATGGATACCCATGGTCTATGAATACGGCTTATCGGGTCATGTAATGAGTTGTTTTTTCCCTGAACATACCAATATATTGTATAAACTTTAATAATAAAATGCAAATATTTTAGAAAAAAACATGCAAAAAACGTTTTACATCGCCTTTAAATACAAAGTGGCTTAAATAACTAAGATTTGATTGTTAATATTGATACACGACAAAGAAAGTATTTGACAAGACAAGTTTTAAAATAAAGAAATAGGCTATTTATTTTTTTTCATATTTTCTTTAAAACTGGCCATTTTCTTCGCAACTGTCATATCAGAGATTAACCGAATGTCTAAGGTTCATTGTGCGAACGAAATAAGTCATCCACTTCAATGGAAGGAATGTTACTGAATTTTCTGAATGACGTCCTTGACATACATAATGGTATATTTCAAGTATGCGTTGCTATGATACACATCATTGAAATAAAATATTAATAAGCTTTAACAAAACGAATGAAAAAACCTGAGTGATACATCAAATCTGGAAACAATACATACATTTATTCATGTTCAAATATTTGGTTTGTGAATTGCAAAGTCCAACTATTTGAATGAATAGATTTATCGTTTTGAATGAATGTCATTTCTCACATGATAATTCAATTTCACTAGCAATTTTTAGTTACAATACAAATAATATGTGCAACAGAGTCATCGCCTGACTTCTCAACTTACACATTCAATAATCCAATATCAATATCAATATATCCAAGGCAAGATTGTTACAAAAACACAATTACAATTAATAAATCATATCATTTAATTTGCCTTTTTACAAAAACAATGGTTAACCTCTTTTCGCTGTTTTTTTTCTCCTCAGAATTGTTTTGAATTGTGACGGTAATTGAATAAATATTTATGACCCCAACCCAAAAGGTATTAACATGATTGAAATCCATGTTTTTTAGATTTTATTATTTGGCTAGTCCATTGAATGAAGACCAGCCATCTTAGTATTCATGTTGTAAGCAATGTGTTGGAACTACGGTGGCTTGTAGGCTTTGTTGAACATGTAAGATATTACAACTGATTGAACGAGGGAGGCCGATCGGTTTCAATAAAGCCTACAAGCCCGTGTCTATTCACCACTCAAGTACTTACTCCCCTCATGTTTGTATTGCAAATCCTCATTGTATATCATTCTTATTTTTTTTATTACAAATTCCCATTGTATACTATTCCCATGCATGTTAATCTCCCTGATTGAGTTCCCTCACCAATGTTTTTTGTTTGCTATATATATGTATCACATGGTGATATTTCCTCACATTCCACCTGATGAAGAAGTGAGTATATACTCCGAAACGTCGTGTATTTTCACCTTAAAGAAGTTGTTTTTTATGCCACTTCTAAATGCCCTTCAAAGACCCAAAATGGAAGATGATCTCAATAACTTCGATTTACCATTGTACTGTCAGGTTCGTATTCGGCTATGCTCAGTGTAATATTCTGACCCGATATCAGTTATTTTCATAAGGTTATATAAGTTTTGCACAAATAAAGATACGCCTTTGAGCTCAAATGTACCTTTGAACTAACAATGAAAGATGACATGACAAGGAATGAAAATTGAACATTTCTAATTCATAATTGGCAAGACGGTTTGCTGGGATTTGGTTATGTTTCAAGCATCTGATCATCCTGTCACATTAGATTTGTGCTCACTGGAGATTTGCTCTGCTGTAAGCAATAATTTAAAACATAGGAAAGATGATAATAGAATGTTTGTGAAGCACTATGTTTAGTTTTTTCAAAATATCCTTTGCATGATGTTGACAAAAACATGATTTTCTAATCACATGAAGTCAATTCTGATAATATTAGCACAACTTTCACACATTAATTAAAGACTTGAATGCATCCTATTATCAGCAGTCATTTCAAACAATGCTTTCGTTTTGTGTTCATTTCCCGTCACGTGAACCCATTTCAAACACAGGGTGACAACTCAGTCGTGTAACAATGGTACTTTTACAGCACGAATCAAACAAATGTCACTTTATATCAGTTTATGCTGGGAAAATAACTTATTCCTTCTTCAAACACTTTTGAAAGGATTTCTGAAATGTCAGGTCAAATCTCTGATATGATGTGAGGCATTATCATGTATTTCACAAAGTGAACATTGTGACAGCTGGATATGTCTAAATGAAGCTACTTAATGAATTGTTTCAAATCAAATTAATTCAAGTTATTACAAGGCATGTGTTTTGATCGAAGATGTATTAGATTTGTGAAAAACCTTAATGAATACATATCTTGAAAATGAAATTAGTTAGGGGAACACTTCTTTTGCTTTATTTCTTCTGATTTCAAGCACAGTTAATCATTGTCGGAGTCTTTGCAAATGTTCATATCGAGTTTTTGTATTACTCTTCCGTGGAACATATTGCAGTGTATTATTTGTGTTATTGTGTTATACCGCGGCGCGTATGACGTCACAATAGTGTGCAGTTATGACGTCACAATGTTTAATGCGCCGCCACAATTGGTGCCGGTTTGGAGGAATTCTTAGATTCATGACACTTATGTCTGTTTCGCCTGCTTAATTTGGGTGAGTAATAAAGAGAACTTCTTTTATAATACGATGTCCTGAATGATGTGATATTAACTTGCTTTCCTTTGTTTAATACAAATCTATTAACTCGTTTATAAAACATGTAAACTCACGTGCAAAAGAAACGTCCCCACATTTTGAAAACAGTATAAAATGAAATATTGATGTCGGAGAAAGTAGATTTTGAATGAATTTTGTAGCCACATGTTTTGTATAGAAGTATTCACAATTTCATACATCAGAGTTTGCTTCTTTTATTTTTACAACTGTTCAAATACACATGGGGTGATAAAATTGCTTTTTAAAGATGTTTTTGGCCCTAAATATTTGGTATTTAAGTTTAAAACATTGAAAAAGTAGAAATTTAATTAATTAAAGATATCCTCGACATAAATAACCTTCTTTGATTTAAATTCGTTGACGCGTGATTACTGTAGGACGTCACAAAACAAGCCAAAACTGGCTTTTTTAGGCTTCTATCTCGTCTAGTTAAGGAGATTCCAAAATGACCATTTCTTAAAACTTGTGTTTCTCAGAGTTATGAATAGATAATGTTTTGAAAATTCATATTTAGTATTGTTGGGTTCTGAAGACATGATGCTGTTTCAGTCGCATTTATCGCCCGTCGATTGAAATATCTTGTATTTTGTATGGGGACGTTTTCTTTTGCACGGGAGTTTATGACATGAAAGGTCGTTTGGTGTCCTTTGATTATGTTCTGTTATAGTCCCATTGTAAATAGCTTTTCGTTGGGTTTGACCTTGAATGTCTGGTATCATTATGACATAGGAGTACCTCGATGACGAAGTATGGTTGTATTTCAGTACTCGATCTAACCTCGTTTTCAGTTTATTCATTCTCTGGTGCTTGCAAGGCTGTAATGCTGAACCTGTAGTCTAGGACATTTGTGAGAAATTGCTTTTCTTAAAATGTGGAATCTCCGCTCGTGTCAACCCATTCATTAAAACGTGATATAAATCATTTTTATGAAGAGACTAACTTACTGCTCAATTTTGGTTTCCATAGCTTTGTCGAGACTTTTCACGCACAATTATTGACTCCATTTTGTTAGCAGAAACTGTGTGACAACCAGCTTTAACAACTGACCAAGTAACGCTGCAAAAATGTTACCAATACAGTTTATGTAATTTTATAAAACACCGAAAACTGATTGTAAAATACATCAACAACTGTTTTAGTTAACAGCACTTCTATCCATCAATGACTAATGAAAGAATACTGTACATGTATATCTATAGTCGTTAAAGTGTAACTGCACCTAGCAAAAACCAATGTCCTTTACCAAGGTTAATTAAGCAGTAACACAATTTAAATGTCTTGTGACTCTTAAACAGAGCTATTTGTATGATTTAAAACATCTTAAAATGCAACTTGCACAATGTTATTAAAATAATATTGCAATTCAACGTGAACATTATTATCATATATATATAGAAATGCACATTATTGCCACATCATTCAGATGAGAACCCCTGCTGCGTTTGATTAAACATATCAAATACTACTGTAAATAATACCTCACAAATTGGTAATATTACAAATACATTCAGTATGTACCTATATGTGTTAATGGAAACGATGCCATTGCAGTTCTTTCACGTTTAAATTTCTCACATACATATGTACGCATGTATACAGTTATAGCCAGTCGTTGAATACAAGTCATAGATCATTTTGAAATTTCGATTTTTGTACACGACCTTATAGTAAAGTATTAACGTAAATCAAAAGATAATCATTCGGGTAACTCATTGTACAACTTATGTAAGATGGGGGCATTAGAAAATTCATGTGTGTTTAGTGCTGACACATATTCAGCTCTTCTTAGAATATGTATTGGACCCAGCCTTTATATGCATAGCCTTGTAGCCTTTGTTGGAGAAAGTTAGATTGATTGAAAATGTCACCTTATTCTTCAGTATTTTACTTCAGTAAATAATTTAAACCGTCTTATGTAAAGTTGTGTAAATAATAATATGTTATTCTTTATGCCGACACTAAACTGAAGAACATGAATAGTTTATAAATGGACTCTAAAGAAGTTGACTCTTGTTTAATGTGAGTGGGTGTCGAAATGTCACAAGCTTACAGTTTTCAAATGAAAGCCGCACGTGTGGTATAATTCCTGATCATATTGCAAATGATTGTGCACGATTGACGGGATCGTTTGAATTGCAGAGTTTAATGTTCTGATTATACCCACTAAGAGGTGGATCAAGTTGTGTTGACGTCACAGCCCAACAACCTGTCGACCTCAATGAGCATCGGATCATCACACGGATATTGCATTTTAAAAACACCCTTAGATTTGTTTTCACGTTTCATGGCTGGTAGTCATGTATTCTCTGCTATTGAGGAAATCGAGTCAATATGTGTACAGTACAACAGTTTTATTCTGGGCAGGTCTCAGAGGAGGAGGAGACAGGGAGACGATCAGAGTCAACTCAATGAAATGTTAGATATCCTCTATTGTTGTTCATTCTTGAAAAGACCAGTCGCACGAGAAACTTGCTTGATTTTACAGCAGTATACAATCAGACGATGCGGAGACAACAGCTGGGGTTTATGAATTTTTTTAAACAGCATTTGTTAAGTGAAAAAAATGCGCTAACAGGTCAAAAGAAGAAAAACCTAAAACCGCTATTACTATTCTCTGTTTTGTATTTTGTATTTGATATTATTTGATTTGATTTCAATATCAATTATATGTTGCAGCACTCACGAACTTTCCATTTAAAAACATTCTTAAAACAACTTTTCGTGATATCTGTTGATATTGTTATGCTCTAATTGTGAGCTCTACGATGTTAGCTTAATATAACAGATCTGAGTGGAGATCTTTGCAAGAGTATTTGAAGACTGAACACAATTTTATTCCTGCACAGACTGGTATTCAGTTTGATCCCTGCATTAACTGTAACAATGGGTCATGAGTACATGAGTGTCGGCGTGTGTTTGATATAGGAACTTCTGAGATTTGATGTTCTGAATATGATTCTGGATACAACACAGAAGATGAAAGCATTAGTGTCAATCAGAGAACATAACAGTCTCTATTTAGTATTTGAAAGGTTTGCTAATTTGATAAGACTTGACATCATGTGATGCTCAGGCCTTGGGATCATGGATAACAAAATATTATTCAAATCATAATTTATGTTTTTGTCAGCATCTTGAACATGTAAATTTTAAATAAGGACATATATTGCTTCACAAAAGTTTAATAACATAAATACATCTTTTCTGGAATTTAGATAAATTGGTATCGACTCTGATATTGACTTTTCAATATTAGTACTTAGTACTAGTCTTCATAAGGTTTAGCCTCTCTAAGCTTGGACTGCAAATCTTCATTGTATACCCACTAATTTGATCTGAAACAATATTCATGCAAAATATTTAATGTAAATATCTGGCACGACATTTGAACCCTGAACGTATCCACTTTAATAAGACCAGACTGAGACAGATTCCAGGCATTATAACACCCACGTGGTCCCAAAAAGTCACATTCAATAGCGTGTTACACATACATACTTTCGTCAGTCAGTCTTCACCATCAATCTGTTGACTTGTCACCCTTTGATCAACTTTTGCAATTCCAACCTCGACTATTAATAATAGAGACTTGGCCTTTTCCTCGTTAAGCTTAAAATATCTTTATTATATTCAATGTTCTAAAAAACCTGATGATCGAAAACTGGACAATTGACCCTTTACGTCACGTCAATTAATGGTTATTTTTACTGAAATACCCTTCCAAATGTATGTAGTTTCGATACATAATATCATAATATGCGGCGTTTTTTTATATTTGGGTTGCGTTTCTTCAGTTTATATATACCATTATATATAGATATAGATATATTATCTTAAGGAAGAATAATACAAGGTTAAAGGGACTTTTGCAAATATAATAGGTTAACGTATTTATTTTATTCATCCCTGCCAATTTAGTAGATTTATAACTGGTTTGGACCATCCTTTAAGAGGCATTTAGAAGTTTGTTAAATGAGTAGTAAGGACCTGACCCAATGTAACTATTGATGTGTCTTCAATTTATTGTATTCTTGTATAGATCAATCACATACAATTTGGTTGTACTGAGTGACTTCGTTGCTTTCATTCAAACTCCAATTCAGACCAATTTATTCTGCTACAATGAAAGAGAAATGTGAGTGCATGTCTACTCGTGGAATTATTAATCATTTACTAATCATCCATGCATTCAAAATCATTGTATGTGTAAGAATATATAATTTTGGGTACTTTTGCAATTTAGATGATTAAATATTAAATATAAAAATATTACATGAGATGTAAGATAACACTACAAATAATGAACAAATGTAACATTCTTATGACCACATTATCTGCGGACATAAAAAATGTGTGTACTTTTTTCGGGACAATCCCATGTGGGATAGTTCAAAGTTATCGATCTAAGAATGGTGTAAGCTGTTCTAGATGAGCAAAGAGATAACTTTGATAAGTTTGGTTGGAAGATATACTCTACGAAGAGCTGTATATGTGTCATAAATAAACAAAACATGACATTATTGTTCTAATGCCCCAATGTTATATCACTGAGTTACTCACATGATTATATCTTATATTAACGATAATATTTAATTGTAATATTGCTGAATTTACTCAAGATCTGAGGGCCTTAGCAACCACACTGTGCCACATTAGATTAGTAATCATTTCAAACACTCACTGGAGACTTTAATGTTCTTATTATTTTAAATCCTATCAAACAATGCTTTCATCTTTTTAGTTGTATCCAATCGTTTTTAGAAAATTGTAATCCTCATCCTGTTGTCTTATTTCAAACAAATGCTGACAGGTCAGTTGCATCACAATAACGTACTTATACAATTAACCTATGTATTTCAAAAGGATGTCATTGAATTTCAGTTTATACACGAACAAGCATTCGTTCATTATTCTATTACTTTTGCAAATTATTGTTTACATGTCCAGTCAGATCTGTGCATGATGTTCGGCTAACATTGTAAATCACAATAAGAGCATTTGAATATATAAAGATAATTAAGAAATCAAATCAAAGGAATCATTTTTTCTGAAACCTTTAACCACGATTCCATTCACGTTTCGTTTCTAGTCAAATACGCAATGTTAACCCTCGAAAACCTGCTTTATATGTCCTGTATATCAACCCAGTATACATGTGTATATAAGACTTAGTGTTAGATGTGTCGACACTCGTAACCCAGTGTGATCCTTGAATGTATGGTATACCTATGCTTTAGAAAGACCCCCATGCAGAATGATCTTGCGATATCATAAATACCACAGTGCTATTCTTTTCATTCACTCCTACTGATATAAAATCAAGTACTTCCACTGTCATGTTTTTGGTTTATACAAGGTCAAAATACTAGAACAGTAGTCCCACAGGTTTTATAGGTATCGTATCATTTGTCCTCCTGCAGAAATCAATCAGTTAAATGAGAAACAAGCTTAATGCAGGACGGATATGCTCAATCTGGGTTTCAACTTGCTGGGACCTGTCAGGAATCAAACTGCTCAAACATTGACTCAATTATGTCAAGAGCACAAACTACGTGACTACAAGACATGAAAACTGACTAGAAAACGCTGGCAACATCATCACCGCCAGTTTCCGTAACATCATAAAACCCCCAAAGGAGATCGATTGTAAAAAGGTTATATCCGTGAACGGTTTGTTCTTACAACTGATGCAACGATTTAAAATAGTTATCAGCCTTTCTGGTATATAAATTACCCGGAAAGGTTAACAAAGATACATGTAATTCCAATCGTCAACAACTGTAACATAATTTAGTAAAACTTAATGAAACAATTTACATTTCTTTTGACTAATATACGGAGCTCTTTGTACTGATTAGAAACGTCTTTAAATTCAAGTTTGCTTTGCTTTGTTATTCTGAACCAACACTAAGTGGATGGAAATAAGAATGATATTATTACAGTTTACTGAATGCTAATTCAAAAAGGCGAACTGACTGAACCCATTTGTATCATTGAGAATTAAATTATTTAAACATCATGGATGTGACATGATCTTTAAACCATACCATTACCGTATCGATGATAGTTGCAACAAGCCGTGAAATAGTTACATTACTAAAATAATAACATATACAATGTCAAGAGAATTATGTTTGTACATTCCCTTATAATTGATGAAACATTCACAATTTGCAATTACATGTTTTCTGTGTTTTTACATCAATTGATTGCAGTTCTAAACTCACTGCAAAAGAAACGTCACCATACAACTATAATAAATTTTAATTGAAATGTCAAACACCAAAGTTGAGTTTGAATAGACATATAAATGACAGATTCGTACTCTGATGTATTAAATTGTGCACACACACGTTCACTGACAGCAGTATTTCAGTTTAAGCTGTCTTAAATGTGGGAAGTTTCTTTTGCACGTGAATATATATTATAAGCTACTGGGTAAATACACTTTTTCAACATTTCAATGATTATTATTAAACAGTTATACACAGTTTGAAATAACCCATTTTGCCCAAACAGGAGTTGAAATTGTACTACTCTTTAATTTGTTACTTTACTATCATAATTAGTGAACTCATTAAATTAAACTAAAAATATTACAAAAGTATTATGACATCATTTGCGCCTTTGCACTAGTAGCAAGGTCATGTGGTTTCCAAAATTTATTTTCACAGGTTAATCACAAGTTTAAGGTTTGTTACCTTGTCTATGCAATCTTTATGTAAATTTACTAACATTATATTGTTATAAGTAATGAGATATAATATAGAGATATATGAGATATATAAATATCTTTTAACTCGAATGGAAACCTTGATTTAATGACGACTTAAAAATAATTGCCTGCTCTGAATCTGCGTTTGCATTTTTGAATAAGAATATTTAGTAATCATGTTAGAAATTTTAGAAAGTAGGGTTTAGCAAAGCAATATGAATTTTAAGTGTATCTATCGATTGATATATAAATACTAACCAACAATTATTTTTACTAAACAATACATCTTAAACATACATAAAATGGCCGATGGATGCTGCTGGATGTAAATTGCTTTTTCAAAATTTTCATATCACAGGAGACTAAAATACGTTCTGTGCCTTTATGTGTGACAACAAAAGGGATATGCAATGGCATTTCAAATAGTTGTCATGTAACACTTCAAATACAAAACCACTTATTATATAAGATATATAATTACTCAGTCCGAGCAGTCGATTATTCATATCATATCAATAACATGTAATTATCTTAGCTTTCCGGGTTGCGTTGCTGTGATACAAATGATTGAAATCAGATAAGTGTCAGTTTAAATATTGACAAAGCTTTCAAAGGGAAACATGAGAGACATGTGTTGCAAATGCCAAAGGATTTCTGAAACCAATAAATATACATATAGTATTGTTTAATGAATATACATATATTGAGATTGCATAATATATGCTTTGACTGCCTAGTATACAACGGACAATGACATAGTTGTAATCCCCAAAAGGGAAAGCGTATAAAACATACAATATGTATATTTATTGTCGGTATAAAAGTGGTTTGTATAAAAAGGATGGAAAAGCTGATAGATTTAGCTAATACCATTTCCAGATATTGTCCTTCACTTGAAACCATCGATTGAAAACGATTTATGATGCACTTGAAAAATGTGAAATTGCAGCATTGTGTCACGTAAAAAAATATATCTCCGCCATTGAAATGCTACATAAAAGTGTATAAAAGACGCTAAACTATTAGTCTATGTTCACATCAAAATGAGAGAGAAAATGGTTTTCCGTATTGTAAGAAAATGGTGAGACGTATAAAGCGACAATTTTGTGGAACTCAAATTGTCGAACTGGTCAGTGTAAGAGGTAGAGATGAAGGTTTCATGCGATTTGTGCAGTTCCGACAGCAAGATGGTTGACTATTCCATCAGGGTGGCATATTTACAACTCTATTCTGAGAAAAAAAGTGTAGCTACATCAGCCAGATCACTTGTATTACCCTTGAGCGAGTGAATGTGAACACTTTTGGTATTTTCTCACATTCCACCTGATGAAGGAGTGAGTATATACTCCGAAACGTCGTGTAGTTTTGACATTAAAGAAATTGTTATCCAGAAAATCGCCCTGTTCTTATTTTTAAAAAGTTATATTTACCAGGAATGTTATTGATTTTTCTTAACGATGTCCTTGTTATGTATAATGACGTCTTTCGGTAAAGCGTCGCTATGATACAAATGATTTCAATCAAATACTTTCAGTTTAAATATTGATAAAGCTTAAACAAAGCGAATTAAGAAAAACAAAAGAAAAACAATTCTGGAAACAATACACATACATCCATCTATATTATTTTAAATTGATCATTGAACTCCGTACTTAACTATTGCATCGACTATCATTGGTTTTCACATCATAAATGAGATGAAAAGGTGTTTAACATTGTTTTTATCACGATCACTATAAAACTAGTTGCACTATGCACTAAAAGAAAACTCTTAAATACAAACTATCTACAGTATAAATCTTGACTTCGTCAATGTTGATGTTTAAAATACTATTTGAGTGAAACGCTCATCTTTATTAATCATTTTGCATGAAAGTGTTGTTTTTTTTAAAATTCCATGATAATTCATTTTCACAATATGAAATGATTATAAAGGACTTTTTCAGTTTCAATGTATTATGTTCAACAATCTTCACCTGACTTTACAACTAAGATAGGTTAGATAGAACTTACACATATATTTCAACAATCAAGGCAATATTGTTTTAAAAGCAACTGCAAAGTATGACAGGTGTTTACACAAACAATGGTTAACTTCACTACAATAAAGTATTAAGATGAATTGTTGAATATCCCGTTTACTACATTTTATTAAGTTCGTAGTCCATTGCATGAAGATCAGCCATCTTGCAAATTATGTTTTAGGAAGTGTGTAAGGTCTACGGGACTAAAACATGCATGTCTTAGAGAGTTAAAACCATAGCTGATTGAAAATAAAACCACTATAGTTCGTTTCAATCAATATAAGGACACAATAGATGATCTGTTTATATCTGAACCCTAATACATTGGCAGTTGGATGTTGATCAATGACTGGCAATGATGTTCTGTATATCTAAGGTGCTATTGAATCAGACTTGCTCAATTCCGAGGCATCATGTGAGTGTGAAAACTGGTTGGGATTGGTCTCATTGGTTGGATTGGAAAGGGATTTGATTCTCGTGTATCGGATTGATATGTAATATTGTTCATGAATATGGTTTTGAAACATGAGTTATTTGTTATTATCTTTCAGAAAAATAAAAACCAAAAACATTAAACTGAGCTATATATGATCAATAGTTTTCTTCATTATAAAACTTGATTTGAAAAATGGAAAATAATTTCATTAACTTTGATTTACCATTGTAAGATGAGTATTCGGTTATGCTCACTATAATATTCTGATATAAGTTTTTTCCAATTCAAAAGGCAAGATGATTTGCTAAGATTTGCTAATAATCACGCTTGACGTCCAGTCACAGCAGACTAGTAATCACTCATGATCTTTCTATAAGCAGTCATTTTAAACATCATGAAATGTGCTAATCACAAGATGACAATTCTCTTTAATAAACAAACCTTTCACAAAATAAAAATAGACAGTCAATGTGATTAGCAGTAACAGTCATTTCAAACAATGCTGTCATTTTGAATCCAAATTACCTATTGTATTCAGAATAAAATCAGAAGTTCATTTCTAGTCACGTGATCCTGTTTCAAACAATTGCAGACAACAGAATCCAGTCACATTGCTTCGTCTACCGCATGCATTACTTTATGTCACTTTATGTCACTTTATGTCACTTTATGTCACTTTATGCAGGAAAAATAAATTCATTCCTTAAAAACTGTTCATAAGAATGTTTTAATGTCCAGTCAGATCTGTGCATGATGTCATCATCGATTTTACAACATGGGCAACATGATTTACTGGATGAAATGTCTTAGTGAAACTACTTCATGAAAATCCTATCAGACGAAGGTAGCATATGCATTATTTTTGTAAGAATCATTTATGAATACATACTTTGATAGTTAGAGAAACACTTATTACTGCTTCAGCCTATTTCAGCCTATTTCAAGTATAGTTAATCACTGTATGAGTCTTTGCAAAATTCATACTGAATTTGATTTTCCTAAAACATTCAACCATGATTCAATTCAAGTCTCAGATTCCATGGCCAGTTACGTTTCAAAGGCATGTATGAATTGTTCTCACTGTGCTAATATCAGTATAATAAAAGTTCGTCCTGGAATGTCTTGTGTCACGTCGACCTGAAAGTAATTCAATGCAAACACATATTGTCTATTTCCATACTCGATCTGTTCTCTCTTTATCTGTCCTTTTATTCATTAACTCCGATAAAATCAATCATCATGTCTCTGCTTCATGCAAGGATGAAATGCTAAACCTGTAGTCCCTGGATAGTTTGAGAACTTGCATTTCAATAAATGTTGACTCTGGTTCTCTCGTGTCTTCCCATTCATTTATACTTGTAAAATCAATGATTTTATGGAAAAACTGGCTTAATGCAAGTCTGGGTTTCCATAGCTTTGTCGAGACTTGACCGGAGAATAACTCTTCACACTGTTCACACGTTGACTCAATAACGACAGCATCAGACACTACGTGACTATCTGACAATACGGACTAGGACATGCTAAGCAACAGCAACCGGCATTATTACCGACAGATTCTGTAACCTTATAACATGCCTCAACTTGAAGATTGATTGTAAAAAAAGCAATATCCGTGAATGGTTTGATGCTACAACTAATGCAACGATATAGTTAACAATCTTTTTGTATTGATTGCTTAGGAAATACATAGAACTTACATGATTAATACTATAAATGAATTGAACGTCCATCAACGTTTCAGTAGTGAAACAATTGAAATGTCTTAAAATGCAGTTTTTATTGTGCTCTGTAATGCTCCAACAACAATAAATGTCACTGCCAAACAAACGTTTCACGACCACAATGATCATCACACCAACATGTAGATGTTGATTCTCTTCAATCCATCTTCAACTTCACGACTTTTATAATATTACAAAATCTGTCAGTAATTTTATTGTTTCTGTTGTACAGCGTTTTTCTCTGTTTCAAGTCTGGTAGTCATGTTCCTTCGATTTGGCGAAATCGAGTCAATATTTGTACAGTATAACAGTTTTATTATGGGCAGGTCTCAATGGAGCTACGGAATTACAGACTGAGCATACCAGGCCTGCACTAAACTGGTTTCTTTATAAAATTGATTGATTTCAGCAGCAGGACTGACGCAGAAGACACGAAGACGATCAGAATCAATTGGAAATTGAATACTAAATGTTCCTAAAATATCTGAGATTTCTTTTGTTCATTCTTGAATAAACCAGCCGCATGGGGAACTTGCTTGATTTTACAGCAGGATGAAATTAGAAAAAGCAGAGGGACATAGTACTGGTGTTTATGAAAGTTGGATCTATATATAGGTCTCTCCCAGGTGATATAGTGATAACAAACATTCAAGGATTAACCGAATAATTTTAAATTGTGATTAACTACAAAAGGAGGTACGACAGTGTATGAACCTAACATTTAACCCCCAATTGGAATCACAAACTTGAACCGAATCATTGTTAAATATGAAACACAAAATTATTCAAGGATACTTGTAAACACCTTTGTAGATTGGGAAAACCATAACGATTAGCTATTAATGAAACAGGATAAGGGCATGAAAAATGAAAAAGCCATCAAAACTTTTCTCTTTTATTGTGTTTCCCTTATCCTTTTTCAAACTATGTATTGGTGAATGTTTCTATTATTGCATCGTGAAACAAAAACAGCACGCAAGGTAGGATATGAGTAGATTTGATTTGAATATAAGTAATTAAGAAGTTACAGCACTCGAGAACATATTAAAAAAAGCTTCCCTATTCTGTTAATTAACATAAAAAATATATCTGAGTTGAAATCTCTGTCATGAGTATTTGAAGATTGAACAGTATTTTCCCTTCGCGAACATATATTCAGTTTGATCATTACATCAACTATAGCAATGTGATACAACTGAGCTGTCAACTTGTGTTTGAAATAGAAGCAATGATTAGACATGAACTTCTGAGTTAGACATGAATTGTTCTGGGTATGAAATTGGATACAACACAGAAAATTAAAGCATTGTTTGAAATAATTGCCAATACTTGGATCTCTGAACGTCCCTATTTAGCATTTGAAATGTTAACTTATTTGATAGGATTTAAAACAATGATGAGAAGTGAAGTTCCGAGTTGAATTGTTCTGGGTATGAAATTGGATACAACACATAAACTGAAAGCATTGTTTGAAACAAATGCTAATACTGGGAACTCTGAACGTCTCTATTCAGCATTTGAAATGTTTGCTACTTTGATAAGTTTGAACATTATGTGGTTGTCGAGGTCTTGGGATCAAAGGAAATAGTATACTTGTTTGTATTGCAAATCTCCATTGCCTTTTTAAATCCGCATTGTAAACTTACTTGTGTATTCTAATCTCCTTGACACAGTTGTTTCTCACAATTGTTAACATTCTGTATATCCTATCTTTTTCTACAACAACATTCTACCTGGCAAAGGAGTGAGCGTATATTCCGAAATATCATGTATCCACACAATGCAGAAGTTGTTATCCCGAAAATATTATTTTCGTCTTTTGCTTTATCATATCATTTGTATACGCTAATATACCATTTTTTTGGTGCTGAAACTTTTAGATTGTCAATTGTCATATTCATCTACTTCGTTTTAATTCATTTCTGGCACCAGTTTAATATGTTAGATTATCTTAGAAGGAGCCAACGGCAACAAGAGGATGATCAATGGTAATGAAATCTTTGAGATTAGGTCAATACATAGTATCCAAAAAAGGGCTGCAATTATGCCTTGGTAGCATTAAACATTAACTCACTCATTCATTCAATACATAACAGAGACTTAAATATTAACAAAATCATAATTCTCAAGATGCCTGGTCGTAATCCCCAAATAACGATTTTTCAGATTTCGTGTAATGAACATTTACGAAGCCTATGCATATTTCAACATTTGTTTAATTTATTCTGTTAACTTGTATCATGCACATAGCATACAAGAATCTCAAAAAGCGTTCTACTCAAAATCAAAACAGGTCACAGGAAAAAAGGTGGTGGAAACCGCCTTCCTGGATCTTTCCGGGGAATCCGCCTTCCAAGATTCTATCGGCTCCTGCCAGTTCCGCCAAATCGGAAGAATCCGGCAAGCGGATAAATAAATAGCGATAAATATGTCTCAAAGGAGGTAAAACTGAGGCTTTACTTATACAATTTTCTGAGGCAACACAACATCTCACACACTGACATAACCATTGCGAGCCGTTGATGTGACCATGGAAAACCGTAACGACCACTAGCAAACGTCCTTACGCATTAGCATATTACATGATGTTCTGGAAATTCTGGTCGAGAACAAATATTTTGTTTTCTTAAACCTTTTAATTGTATATAGCAAGAGTATATTGTTATACTTATACTTATCTATTTATAGTAGATATATTGTAATAATAAAAACAATAATAAAACATTAAATAGACTTTTGCGAATAGCCTAAGTTAACAGATTGGTTCGTTTCTTAATAATCCTCCCTGTCAATGTAGTTGAAGTATTACTGAATTGAACCTCCTCGCTCCTCCCCTACTGTGCATGACCAAATTGTCAACTTACAAATCAAAGATGCAAAACATAGAATACCTCAAAATGTACTTGTTTCTATGCAATCACTTCTGACTAAACAATGTTTTCAAAATGTTGATGTTTTCCATTTAAATATACATCATACTGTTCCATCGTAATATATTAACGACAACCATACAGTTATGAAAACTGGTTATATCAACCAATTGCGCTCACAGAGTTATCAGTAGGAATGCACAGAAGAAGCCCAGTATGCTTATCATCAATGATTGCGATTCTCGACCTGACAATGACATTTGAGCTGCCCTCATTGACGAGCGAGATGACATAATGGTGAACTGAATGCCAATCAACTTTGATAACAAAAACAAGCTTCCTGTTTCGTAGCCTTTGTGACAGCCAATTGGATACATTTTTGCCTGAACATCGAAGCCCCTGCATGAGGGTCGAAACCAGGTCATGCCGTAGTCCAGCATGCCACTAACGAGAGAGAGTCGATTAAAGAGATGGCAACATGAAACAATAACAAACAGAGACACTGTCAGCACGAATTGGTATGTGTAGTGTGACATAAACAAAGTATAATACTAGCAATTTGAGGAGCGAACATCCTTAAGAGGCATATAGACGTTTGTTAGATAGGGACCTGACCCAATGTAACTATTGATGTGTCTTCAATGTATTGCCTTTCTTGTATAGATCAATCACATACAAATTGAATGTACCAAGTGACTTCAATACTTCCAGATAAACTCCTATCCGAACCAATTTACTCCGCTACAATGAAAGAGAAATGCGAGTGCATGTCTAATCGTAAAGTTATTAATCATCTACTGATCACCCATGCATTCACAATCCATGCATCTCTGAGAAAAGATTATTTCAAGTATTTTTGCAATTTAGATGATTCACATTGAAGATATGTCCAAACTAGAAATACATGCCATTTAGATAGTAATAGTGATTCTTATATTTGTGATCACAATATGTACACAAATATAAATATGTCTTTATAAGTTAATTATAAACGTATCGGCCACTGTGATATATCAAAGTGTAAGCTTATGAATTTGATGTGATAGAATGGCCTCAGATCCTTTTATTTTATCAGCAGGGCAGAATGACAGATGTAAATATCCAATTTATGTTGAGGTATTACCTAGCCATAGTGATAAAAACTCCCAATAAAATCATTAATCAAATGAAAGCTTTTTACTGGTCGGAACTACTAGATAGAAACAGTTATGACAGTGAGTATAATTTCATACAAAACGACGTTGGACTCGAAGTATCTCTTTCCATAGAAATTAAAGAATGTATACAAAGTTTGTCCCTGGATAAAATGACATTTGTTTGATTCAAGCAGATCAAGTAACATTGGGACACAAGTGAATCTGTTTTGAACATGTTTAAAATAGGAACACGTGATGAGAAATTAACTGCTGAGAATATGATACTGGAAACAACAATCTCATGATCATAATAATGAGGATACTTATATGGCGCTCAATCAACAACACTAAGGGCAGTGCTCAAAGCGCTACACACATTATTACCCTGGTATAAGGACCAACATCTTTCCTTTTTCATTCTCAACTCCTCTTGGAGTATGCAACCTGAGCTACCAATTAAGGTGCTCGAATGTTATCTGACACATTGCCTTCACTTCCAAACCAGGTACTCAATTGCACATTTCGAATAATGTCCCTTGTCCAAGGTGACACCATGGGCCTCTTAACTCATGTCTCTCAGTGTGGGGCAGGGAATCTCCCTTCAAACTCTCAGTTTTTATCCATTGCCTTCACTTCCAAACCAGGTACTCAATCACACCCTATAATACGCACCGTTGGTAAATGAAGGCACTCGTAGCTACGGAAGGCTTATGTCCCACATGTGATGGATGTGACACTTTGAAATTAGTTGTAAGTGTATATTAATTGTTAAATTATAACAATGTATCACCTTTATCGATGTTTCATATGTCCAATTACATGACATAATGCAGAAAACCCTTAAGATGAGTTTTTTAAGCCTGTATTTTAACATCACATGACAGATTTAGGTATTTTAATACATAATTTGGAAATATTAGTCATTATTACTAAGCAGTTAAGCTATAAAATATACTTTTCAGAGTGTTAAAATATTTGTTGGGGTTCAGTCAAACATATCCATGCAACATATGTCCCAATAAACGTTGTGATAAAAAGAAATATGTATTTATCATACCAATGTACTGTGTCAAGAATGTTACGGGGCTACCTGCACTAACATTTCCTAGCAACGGAAGGCACATGTTCCCATATAAATTGGGCTACGGAAGGCCATTCATAATAATACATTATTTAAACTATTTGAGTTATCAAATAGTTTTAAAAATATGTTTGGCAAACATTACTTGTGATAAACTTTCTCCCCAAAACTATGTAGCATGCTAAATTACCGTTTCCAATTTAAAAGTACAATTCTAACTATAATCTTGCCAAAGCATGATTAATTTTCTTATTTCAGTGTATATCTGTTATTACTGCATTTACTGCATGTACTACAACATCAATTATCTACACTTAACGGCAAAAGAAACATCACCTAATTTTCAACGGAATGAAGTCGAAATTGAAGTCGATTTTGAATGTCTATGATAGACACATGTTGTGTAAAGATCTCTCAATTTCTTACATCACAGTATGATGCTTTTATTCTGAAATTGCATTTAAAACATTTCTATTTCTCCAGAAGCTTTATCATTTAAATAAAAAAAATGTAAAAATGTAATACTGGTATTACTAAGTAAAAAATGTTAGTAACATTAATAACCTTTTAGACTTTGACGCAGCATTACTGTTGGGCGTAATAAAGCAAATGAGCCATGTTTGACTCTCCTAGCTCGTCCAGTTAAGGAGATTCCACAACACCGATTTCTTAAAGAGCTATCAAGTATGTTGATAAATATATCGGAAAATTGCCAGTCTGATTGAAATCGACCGTTTTCCGAGGAATAAAAGTCGCAAGAGCATCTACCGGGATACGAACTCTGAGGTTTCCTCGCAAAAATCTAACTTCATGAAAGATATACACTTAATTTTTCACAGATTTGTTCTACCCAAACTAAGAAGAGAAATTGCACTAATTAGTAAAGGTGTTGTCCAGTCTAAATATAGATCAAGTCTATTATTTTCAAGGGCAAAGCATTGTCGTCTATAACTGACAAACTGTATACAAATCCACGAATGAAAAACAAGGTTTTTGAGATATGAAAGAATTTGAAATATATTATTTTTGGCGATTATTTATTAACCATTTCTTTAAATGATATATTTGCTACAGATATTGGAATAAATGTGTTTACCAACTAGGTAGTTTGAATTGTATTATCAATGAGAATATATTTGTCATAGTTTGCAAGTCTGGTCACAATAAAAAGTACATTGAAAAGGTAAAATGTTTATAAATTGTATATTCCCAGGATGTTTAGAAACATTGTTAATATAGCAATCGTCACATTCAGTAATGTGTGTCAAGGGTAACTTGCAAGAAAAGATGGGGACTTGCGCTATAGACATGCTTTTACGCTTCGGAAACGCTTGTTGTTGTGTAGTACGTTTCATGCAATAAAGGGAATTCTGTTTATATGACGTCATATACCCTTGACGACTTTATCGAATGGTACTTGTCTTTGAAACCAAAATTTATTACATTTTCGTGATATGAAAATTATTTATCACATGCCATGTTGTAGATAAACAGATTTCTCTAGGGATTGACGTGATAAGTATATTTTCCAAAAATATATTTGTATTTGAAACACTAACATACTGGATGGCTCTTCAAATGCATCTTTTTAAGAAACATAAATCGATAGTGTTTTGAAATTTAGTTTAGCTGGCTTCTGAAAACATGATTTAACTCTGTTTCAGTCGTATTTATCAATGGTGGATTGAAATATCTTCTATTGTGTATGGTGACGTTTCTGTTTTGGTTGAGTGTATGTGAGTGATGATGATTTACCGTTTGCAATGTAACTATATTCTTTGCAGTTGGAGCTCTCTTATTGTATCTCTGTTTCGTTTTGGTATGATGTTTGTTGGGCGTGTTACTACTACTATAGGCTAGCTTTGATTGAAACATCTAGTAGGAACCCATCAGTTGCCTAATATACTAAAACCACAATATCATGTTGTTCATTATGACTTGGTAAGGGTTTAGATAGATATGCCCAAACCTAAATGAGCACTAAACACTGTTTTTGGTATCATATGAGGTCATACTTCACCACTGCATCAACATTTCTTTTCCACTTATCCGTAACATTTTATCTCCAAAACATATGCCTTCCGGTGCTTTAAAACGGAGGGACCTTTAGCCTTCCGTATCCCAATTGTCTACACCATTCGGAGAAAACAACGTCCGATTTTGTTATTACATATTCAATTATAATGAAAAAAGAAATATTTGATTCTTTAATACTTATTCTTTAGCTCGCATTTTACTTCATGTATTTATTTCAATTATATTGTAAGATATCTACCAAAATGTGCAGCTACTGAGTCACAAAAACATTGAAACAACATTTTACTCTTGATTTTCTCCACAATTGGTAAATTATTCATATATTGACTTATAGCATATTTGAAACAATACCTCTGTGAACAAAATCCTGCCATTTTCTTATCAATTGTCCACGTATAGTTTCTTATATATAATGACAAAGAGTTTTCACTCTTCACGTATGTGGGCAATAGCCTTCCGTAGCTCAACAATGCCTTCCGTAGCTACGAGTGCCTTCATTTTCCAACGGTGCGTATTATAGGGTGTGCAATTGCACTGCTGAGTGAACAGAGGCACATTTCGAATAAAGTCCCTTGCCCAAGGTGATACCATGAGCCCCTTAACTCATGTCTCAGTGTGGGGCAGGGAATCACCCTTCAAACTCTCAGTTTTTATCCAGCAATGAGGCGGGTAAGCCACCCATCCAGCGAGCCACGCCTGTTGTTGCTGAACTTCACTGATAGCAGTCGACTGAGTTATGCACAGGACCACGTGCCAATAGATCAACATTAGGTATCCATCGACTCTTTAATCTATGTGATTTATTTTCATTTTACTTGTGGCTTTTCAAACATATTCAACTAGAGTTTGTATCTATTTGTAAAACCAAGATCATGTAGCTATTAATCACTATTAATACAGTGTCCAATTACTAATGATGTGGAATTCACTTGGCCAGACACATTAGTAAAAGCGGTAGAGTCATCTTTCTTTACTGATTTTGAAAAAGGAAGGATTAACAACCATTAACTTATTGAAGATCATAAATTTCCCATTACACCTAGAACTCCAAACCTCGAATAACCTTCGTTATTAAGTTATATATGTATACAAAACAAGTGTACAGTTTGTAAGCTATTATTAAAAGTACACCACCTATTACATTAAATATGACGAATTAGAACAGTATGTTTAAAGATATATAATTGCTGGTTGCAAACTCCTGGATATGATATGTCAAAGTATGTGGTGTGTGACAACAAAATTGCCATTGCATTCCATATACAATGTAGCTGTCAAATATCACCCCAAATAAATAACCATTAGTGACATGTATAATTGTTCAGTCCGGCATAAGCATTGTATATATTATATTAAAGGGGCAGTAGCACGTTTTTTCGCTCAAATAAGTTGATGAAATGTATTTGAAATATAATGTCACCAATAGTAAAACACCATTCTCTCTCCGGAAAATCAAATTGAAAATGAGTGTACATGTTTCGGTAAAGCCATGGGGATCGTTTTTGTAATGCGAAATGATTAAATTGTTTTCACAATAAAATGGCCGCCATGCAATTTTTGCTTTATACGCAACACCGTTATTATCACTACGGATAATTGGTTTGTGCAATAACATGTTTTACCCTCTAAAGTTAATATAAATGACATAAACTATCATTATAAATGGGAAATTTGAAAAAATTAAATTTGCAAAAAACGTGCTACTGCCCCTTTAAAGTAAAAAGCATGTAATTATGGTATCTTTTAGTGATTCGTTGCTGTGATACAATTGATTGAAATCAAACATTTGATTGTTTCAATATTGGCATGCATAGCTTTCAAAGAGCTGATGGAGATACAGATTCAACGTGAGAACATGAAGATTTTCTGGATAACAACTTCTTTAATGTGAAAATACACGACGTTTCGGAGTACATACTCATTCCTTCCTCACATTCCACCTGATGAAGGAGTGAGTATGTACTCCGAAACGTCGTGTATTTTCACATTAAAGAAGTTGTTATCCAGAAAATCTTCATGTTCTTATGTATACAACTTCTAAATGCCCTTCAAAGACCAGATTTCAACGTGTTCAAGGGAATGATACACATACAAGGAATGTATTTTAGTCTCTGATAGTGATTGCAAAAGCATCGATAAACTACTTCTTAAATATTATATTATATTAAGTTCAAGTCATTTATAAACTTAAATTGTTTTCTACGTGATTTTATCAAGAGTAGAAACATTTGTGCATTGTGAAATACATGCATTTATCACCCATATTATTAATATTATTGATATGAGCACTCGTGCAAATAAGTGTATAACCCTCGCTTTCGCTCGGGATAAAAATCCAAAATACATAATCGACCAACGCATGATAAAAGTACCACATCTACCAAATGTTGAAATGATTTATTGCCTTCGTCAGTGTTCGTGATATAATTGATATCCCTTCAAACCAACTACAAGACTGAGCATTGCTTACACACCTCCGCTGTCAGATTTCCCTCCATCTAACATTTTAGCTGTTCATGGCACCATTTTAAATACATATTCAAGTTTATACAAAATACTTATTTTGGAAGTGGCTTTCAATATCAGAAGTCATTATGATTATTATCTGCCTCGTCTCAATTAATGGCAATGGTTTGTAACAATGGTGAATCATTAAGTAGAATCTCCCGAACAAACAATGCCAGAGAAATTGGTAAATATAGCAATTCACACACACAATAAAAACTCATTCCAAATCTTTCCCTTTTACAAAACACTGGTTAACTACCTCTGAGAAGATGACATCCCTTGAACAGGAAACTATAGGAACATCGTGCTTTCCTTATACCATGAATACTTACCAGACATCTTTGGAATCATGTTCTTAATTTTTTTCTAATTGAAAAACGAACTAACATGTTTATCTAAAATGAATGCTATGACAGTCAATTACTTGAGACTAACGGATTGTTTCCATTGTTTTTCAATGTGTCCTTACATAACTGTATACACAGTACCTGGTGTACGAACTTAGAGTTAAATTTAAACAAGTGAGTTTTCATCAACAAACTAATAAACTCACATGGAAACGAAACGTCCCCATACAAAATAAAATAAATGCCAACCCTTGGGTGATAAATACGACTGAAATAACATTAAATCATGTCCTCAGAACCCAACAATACTTAATATGGATTTCCAAAAGAGTATCTGTTCATATTTCTGAGAAATATACGTTTTAAGAGATAGAAGCGTCAGAAGCCACTTTGTCTTGTTTTGTGACATCCTACAGTAAAGATGTGTCAACAAATTTAAATCCGAAAAGATTATTTATGTCGACATCATCTTTTATTAACCAAATCTCTACTTTTTTTATTTTAAAAAAACCCAGAAAAAACAAACAATGTGGCCAGATAACATCTTTAAAAAAGCGATTTTAGCACTCTATGTCTATTTACAGACACAAAAGAAACTATCATACTCTGATGTTAGAAATTGTTATTACTTTTTTTTACAAAACGTGTGTCAATCAAATACATTCGATTTTTCTACTTTCTCCGACATCAATATTTAATTTTCTACTCTAAAATTGTGGGAACGTCTTTTGCACACACACATTGTATATATATATATAACCTCAACGTTTGTTTCTACACCAAATGCCAGATTGTCTACCAGGCCCTGCAATGAAATTACTATCCTGTCACCGTTAATGACATGTTCACCACCTGGTCCTACAGGCTATTGGTGGCTTGATGGTGAGGACTGTACTTACTGACAGTGGGTCTAATGAAAGTATTTATATGACGTTTTATTACGTCTACATTTGGACAACCTGTTTTGATACAAATGTGTCTGGGGAAGGATGGATAAGGATGGTCTCATTGGGTGGATAAATTCAGGGTTCACGTGACAGAGAAATATTTTGCATAAATGTTTTTTCCGAAAAAAAGCAATAAGTAAACCCTAAACAAACTATATTTTCATAATGCCTCAACGAGGCCGAGATCTTAAAGCTTCCTATGACTAATTTTCGTTAGCAGACTAATTGCTTAGTCGATACTTTTTTTTATCTTAGCCAAGTCATACCCTTGAACTAAGCATCACGCACTATGAATAATGATGATAATAATAACAACAATACTTTAAAGCAATATATTCAGTTATTTCAAATTATATTCTGTACTGATAAATATTGTTTGTATCCTCCCTCAGGCATTGAAACTAACATGTCATTTTTTTTTTTATCAAAATGAGAAACCTTCCAAACACTTACAAAAGACTTTCATGTTCTTATTGTCTTCACAGTTACAAAAAAAGTATCGTCCTATGATCATATTTAAACACATGCTGACAACTATTGTGTCGCTACTTACATGTACTTTATAGATGAAATACACTTCACTTTATATCAGTTTATGCAGGAACAAACATTTATTCATACTTCAGTAACTTTTGATCTATGTTTGAGGTGCTCACAATAATAGCCTGACAATATTGACAGGTATGAAAGAAACTTTTATTTCCACCTACATGTTCTCAGAAAAAAAGAAAAAAAAAACACTAATAGTAATTTCTGTTTAATCAAATAATTTAAAAAGTACTTCTAACAAAAGTTATCATCATCAACTGGAGAGTTGTGGAGAGGACAAAGTCTCTTGATATTCCACTCCATCGGCCAGTTTCAACAGATAGAATATGATTTGATGTTCACAATTTTAAAATTTACTTTGACATAGCTTAAGGAAGTAGCAAACAAGTTTCAAAATTGGTGATGTTTTTGTAGCATAGATTGTATATACCTTTAGGGCCTTACATAATGTTTGCTCTCCAATGTTGAATAAACTGATCGTTCAGGATGAGCCCAACCTAAATACAACCATGGAGTGGATACCCAGATAGGTTGTTATATAACTTACATAATCCAAAATTATTCAGGGTACATTTGATGAACTTGAGCCAGGGACAACCATTGCCGTTAGGTTGAGCATCTAGAGCAATGGATTTATAAATGACTTGTGATGAAATACATGCTTCATAATCTAGGAATCGATCCCTACAGTCGGAAGTTGAAATACCATAACCCTTACACAAACTATGAATCGACCACCATAGTAAGTAGATAACATATCGTTACCCTTCACAATCTAGGGATCTATCCCTACAGGTAGTTTAATATAATAACCATTCACAATATTACAATCGACCCCTGCAGTCGGAAGTTGAAATATCATAACCATTCACAATCTAGGAATTGACCCCAATCGTCGGAAGATGAAATGTCATAACCTTTCACAACCCATAGTCGGTAGATGAAATATCCTAACCCTTCACAAAATAGGAATCAGCCACTACAGTAGGCAGATGAAATATCATAACTCTTCACAATCTAGGAATCGACAACTGCAGCAGCTATATGTAATATGATAACCCTTCACAAGCTAGGCAACGACCACCATTAGATTCGGTAGATAAGATAAGGAAGGAGTTAAAAGCGTTTCACAATCTAGGATTCCACTCATACAATCAGTAGTATAGATAGATTATTTATGTCTGCGCCTGACAGGCTGCACCTCACTAGAGCTCTCACATTTTGGCAGAAAAACCCTGGTTATTCTCATCGAATCTGCCTGAAAATTGTTTATGACCTTCCTGACATATCCTGGAATATTTATTTGTGCATTTTCATGAAACAAGACTGTTGTTAAATGTTAATTTTGTCTGCAATATGTGTCCTGATTTTCAAAATAATTGATAATAAGATCCCTATTGTTCTCCAATCAAGGAGTCAAGCATCTTTCATAACCTGTTGACAATGGGAGTGTGACAGCCTGAGTTGGCTCTGGCCATGTACTTGATTGGGTTCTCTCAGGATCTGATGACATGGTAATATACCTTGCAGTTATCTGATCATTTTATTGTCTCCTTTTCCCTTAATTTCCAAAGACCCCAAGTGCAGAATTCATTGCTGTCCGCAGGGTTGATATTGGTATATTCTGTCAAGATCTCAACACTTCATGACTGTTGTTATTCTGATGTTAACGAGTTGTCTGATCTCTTAAACACTACTCTGACAACAACCTTGGATAAACATGCCCCCGTTAAATTAAAACAAGTTCGAAATCATGAAGCATCACCACGGTACAACGATCAAACCCGTGAGACAAAGAGGAAGAAGCATATTGCTGAACGCACATGGCGGAGACTGCTTGTAACGTTGTTGCAAAAGATATCCGGGTCTCTCGTTCTTGTTACATCAACAATGAAATCTCCAGGAATGCAGACAACCCAAGACGTTTAAACAGTTCTCTCAACAAGATCCTTGGAAAATCGCATGAAGTAGATTTCCTCTTGGCGAAGAGAAGACACTGACATAGGATTTCAACACCTTCTTCTATGAGAAGATCGCCAAGATACGACGTGACACTGATTCTTCTCCTGGTGATGTTGTATTCGTTGAGCCTTTAAGTACCAAGCTGAACTCTTTCAATCGAGTGACATAATCTCAGGTCAAGAACATAATACTTTCCTCCAAAGCAACGTCATGCCAGCTTGATCCAATCCCAACCAAATTCCTTTTGAAAGTATTTGATACCATCTTACCCGATATCACCAGCATCATCAACGTAAGTTTGTCATCATGCAGTGTACCATCATGCTTTAAGCGGGCTGTAGTCAAACCGCTTATCAAGAAACAATCTCTTGACTATCAATGCTTCAAAAACTATCGCCCTGTCTCAAATTTGATGTTCCTCTCCAAAGTTCGTAAAATGGTGGTCAAGCAGCAGCTCTCATCTCATCTACTTCAGTATGACTTAATTGACGGTTACCACTCAGACTACAGACATGCACACATCACAGAAACTGTTCTCAAATACGTCTTAAACACTCTCAGATCCGCCGTTGACCATGGCAACTCTGCTTTGCCTGTTCTAACGAGACTTATCCGCGGCGTTCGACACGATTGACCATGTGATTCTCATTGAGCGTTTAACGACAGTTTGGTTTGCCAAATACGGTGCTCACAATTGGATAAGATCCTACCTCTGTGTTAATAATGAACGAAGTTACTGATTTCCATCGATCTCTTTCTTATAACTCGTTTAACAAGTCCATAACATATCATTATCATATAAAAGTTGATAGTTTCGGCACAATTTGGACATATTCCCAAAAAAGTAAAATTTTGTGATTTTGAGACTTTTTGAGGGGTACTTTCTTTGTAGAATTGTTGATCGTAAACCACTGACGATACCATTATGTTTGATAGCTCATTGTGAATTAGAGATGTCATGTATTAAAGACAATACATTTCAATAATTTGTCTGTCATAGGTCACGTGTGACTGATCAAAGAAGATTGTCATTTTTCGAAAATCGCCATTTTCAGCGAAGTTCAAAGGCTCACAACTGCTTAACTAATTTGGATATCTAAATTTCATTTACAACTCCGGATGAACACATTCAAGAACAACAACTTTTCTGTTGAACCCTTTCATCTGAAAGTCGATAGTGAAGCTCTGAACATCGCAAACGTTCTCAAGGGGTCAAAATTTAAGCATTAGAGTATTTTCTTGAATATTCAGATAAAGATAACGCATTAATTATGAATGCAATCTAAATGATGATTACATCTACTTAAGTGGAAATTAAAGCACGATATTTTGTATGTTGCAACTTAGTATGAAAATATTAACCATTTTGTCTTTATCGTGAGAAGCTTAAGGTCATGTAGGGGTCCATTAAAAAGCAATTCTTCCATTTCCAGAGAGTCATTGTCTTTGCAGAATTTGTGTTAAAAACTATTGAAGATAGAGACATGTTTTATAACTCGTTTTAAAGCGGAGAAACTAATGAATAACCGAGAGTGCAACATGGAGTTCAAGGTCAAGCAGAAGTCTTGAAGACCTAAGTATTGCCTTGGCAATCAAAGTTATTATTATTATTATAAAAAAGCTTCTCACAATCTTGGAATAGGTGGTAGATATTGTAGAAAAACACAAGTTTGAAATATTGATATCTATGACAGATAGTTTATATAAATCCTCACGAGATCACAACCATGCACAAACTAGGCATTGACCCTACATCCCGAAGTTCGAACAATCTGTAAATTGTTTAAACAATCTAGGAATGGTTAAATATTCCTAGATTGCGAGCTCACAATCTGCAGATTGTGATATACCCAAGATGGATCGTAACACAGACACCTCTCTCTATAAGTAAAATAAAAATGTCAAACTTTAACAGTCGGGGGTATTAGTGAGCAATTCTCACCTTTTTGCTTGTTGCTCTGTGTAAAATTGCACATGACGTATACCATTATCTATACCATTATGTTAGGTTTCAGAATTTATCTTGCAAGTTTACAGCTTGAAATTTAAAATGCCATTATCTTGTATGGTGAAGATTGACTGACAATGCAGAGAAAACACTCTCAAAGTCATTGACTGACGATGCAGGAAAACACTCTCCCAGTCCTAATATCCAAACATATCCAAGACATTTTAAGTGATACGATGGCTGTCATTTTAAATGCATCCAACAAACAAGGCTTAACAAGCCTGTTATTTAAGATTCAATTTCCGAATTACCAACTCGATTTAACAGTTGATCAACCAAATTATTTTAGGTTCGCAAAAAGATGGCTTATTTACGTGTCACATTCAATATTGGTTAACCAACAATGATTTCCCGTTGATTTTTTTCAAACCGGAAAATAACAAATACACAATCAAAAGGTAAGGAAAGACAATAACAACAGGATTATGAAAAAACAAAGCGAGCTCGTCATCTTGCCTCCACATGACAAACTAATCGCCTTTATTTTGGTTGACAATGCTAATGGGATCATGCGGGTGACCGAAACAGTATCTTTGAAAAGTTCATGCCAAATGTGTTTTGTTGCACAATGCAAGGGAAAATCCTCATGAAAAATCAAACTGATTTGAACTCTGACGTTATTGACAAACAGTCAAGTTATTCAGAACTAGTCATGCTAAGGTAGAGAACAACAGGCAAATATCTGATTTCAGCTTGATGTGTGATTACGTGGTGTTACAAATATCCAGATTGAATACATACAGGAATGCAATTTCAGCAAAGGGTTTCAACAAGTGCATTTCTGATGTCGAGTTTCAGAAAGTGGCAGTAAGGATAATACTTTGTTTTGATTGGAGATGGCAGTACAGAACAAGAACTATGATTTGTTTGCACATGTTTAATCGAAACATCTAGTTTCCTTTTATCATGTTTCATTTTATCGGCAATCATTCACATTAACATTGTCTTTGGTGTGAAGCAATTTGTTTCTAAAAAACTCAATTTACCACGGTCTTCTTTCAGTGAAAAACTAGTCCTGCCATGTGATGGTGCCATCATTTTGACTGATTGCAAGTCTGGTTTAGCGACACTGATGCGTCAGGATCAACCTTACCTACTAACCCTTCATTGCATGACTCATCGTCTGGAACTTGCCCTCGAGGTTGCAGCCAAACATGTAAAACTATATGACAATTGCTGCAACTTGCTAATAGGGCTACCGTGTTTTATGACAATACTGCACTGAATCATACAATGTTATGCAGGTGCTCTGATGCATTGAAGCAGCTCCACGTTCCTACCAGGGTTGGGGGAACGGGCTGGACTGGATACCAGTTAAGAGCACTGACAACACTTATGATCTAATGGATCTAAGTTCACTAAAATTAATTTGGATTGAAAGCCAAAAACAAAACACACTAGTCAGATATGTAGGTGAAAATTAATCGAAATTATATAAGCATAAAGTTTTAACTTTATAAGCTTATTGCATTACAGAATTTGAATTAAGAATTCCGAATATTAAAAAAAACATGCACAATTACAACCATGAAAGGGATGTCATTAGGATTAATATTTCGTCTAGAAATCGTTTGATTCGTACAGTCTGTTTATTTAAGATATAATGAAAGTAAAACAAATCAATATATGAAGTTGAACATTATAATGTCATCTTTATTTTCTTAAACAATTTTTCAGTTTTCAGTATCCTTAAAAAACACTCTTTAGCTTGCAGAGACTTCAGAGAGACTTCAGAGAGAGCGTGGAGTGACTCCGAGTCCAAAGTTATCATAACCTTTTTGCAGTTCCTACGAGACATGTTTGTTCCACGCCGACGTCTATCAATGACTTTCCAAGAAAGCAGCATTCAGCACTCGACTCAACAATTGAGATGATCAACAAAGTTGAAGAAAAGTTAGTAAGCAATATGAATTTTTGTCCATGTTGCATTAATTAATTCGACTTAGATGTTGGCTATCATGAGTATCATTAGTCATACACATAAATAAATATATGGTTTTATTCAATTAAAAGTAGTAATCTTAGCGTTTAACCCATGTGCAATCTAGCTTGAGTTGTTACACTAATCAATTTAGGGGTCAACTAAAAACTATGTTTGCGAAAGAGGGATTAGTGTTTTATATTCAATATTTTTGCGGAATGCTGAACAAACTGTCATTCGTAACTGCAGGAAGGATTACTGTCTTCAGCAGCTATCCAATATGAATGACAATCCCAAAAGATCATTTGCTTTTATGAACAAATTGCAAGGCAAGAAGACTGAATCCAAACTTCCACCATCTGAAATAAATGGGCCCTTGCTGACAACTTTTTTCTGGACAAAGTTGACATGATAAAAGAAAATCTCTCTGATGATATCACAGTGTCTCAAGATATCGATATTAAGTAATTGGTACAGTGTGCAACCCCTGACTGATCTCGCTTTATTCACAGACTCAGAGATACTCAATGTTATTCGTTCATCAAAGCCTGACCCAATCCAAACCAATATTATACTCAAGCATTTGGATGTGATTCTTCCATGTATTACAAGAATTGTGAATAAGAGTTTTGAAAGTGGAACATTTCCAGAGATTTCAGAACAGCTGTAGTGAAGCCTCTCCTCAAGAAGGACACCCTGGATCCATCACACTTGAACAATTTTTGACATTCCTATTGAAAGTCATTGAAAATGCTTTTCATATTCGACTCAAATGTCATCTTGCGGAGAATACACTCATAGAAAAGTTCCAGTCAGCATATCGCAAATTCCATAGTACTGAAACAACCTTACTAAGAGTCATAAATACTATACGTGGGGCAGTGGATCAGGGCCATATGGCTGATCTCCTATTGCTGGAATTGTCTTCAGCATTCGATACGATTGATCACGATCTACTTCTAGACAGACTCAGACATCAACATGGAATAGGTGGGACAGCACTGCAGTGGATATCATCTTATATTAAAGGAAGATCACGATTTGTGATGATTGGAAATGACAGATTAATGTGTCATACACGGAAGTTCAGTTAACAAAGACTGTCGAAGAAGGATCTCGGTGTCTTGCTGGATTCAACACTTTCAATGGAAAGTCAGATTAACAATGTCTGCAAAATTTGCTACTTGAACCTACGAGTGATTGGAAATATTCATCTTTTGATCACCATGGAAGCTGCGCATTGTCTAGCCAGATGTCTGGTACTGAGTATATAATGAAATAATGTTCATCTTACTGTTCAAATTTATACTAATAGTTCTTCTGTTGAAGGGTCGCCCTATCACGATGAAAGAGCTATCTGCGGGATACCAGGCCCAGGGAAGTACGTGTTGTCAACGCGACCCGCACGCACACGGCAGGCCCAGTCAGGATCAAGAAAACAAAGAAAAACACCAAGCCGTACTGAGTAAAACACCCTTTAATAAAACCTCGAACTAAACTGAATCGAAAAGTGTTGACTTTTCTTTATCTGAATATCATCTTTGTTTTGAAGATAATACTAAATGTCATAACAGTCACTGAATGGAATTACAACAAGCAGACAGAGTCGGCCATATCCCCCGCCTTTGGGAAAATTTATTGAAGAATAGTTGTTGAATAACAGTGACTATGAACCTTTTCAACTTAACACAACACACAAAATTTCAGCTCCTTAGACAAAGTGGTTCTGGAGAAGAAGACAAAATGCGAAAAGTTTACAGACGGCTGGATACTGTGCAATGCCATAAGCCCATCGGGCCTTTCAGGCACATCTACACATGATGATTGTCTAAGTTACATTTCCATGGAAACGGTCCAAAAATATAACTCGAATAGGTTGAAAACCCCAAAAGGCACATTTACACATGATGATTGTTCCACACACCAAGTTTCGTTGAGATATGTCTTATAGTTTTCGAGTTCTGTTCCGGAAACGAAATTCTAGGTTACATTTCTATGGAAACGGTAAAAAAAATATTTGTAAGAAGTTGAAAACACCAAAAGGCATATCTAGACATGATGATTGTTCCACACACCAAGTTTCGTTGAGATATGTCTTATAGTTTTCGAGTTCTGTCCCGGAAACGAAATTCTAAGTTACATTTCCATGTAAACGGTAACAAAAAAATAACTCGAAGAAGTTGAAAACCCCATAAGGCACATCTACACATGATGATTGTTCCACACACCAAGTTTCGTTGAGATATGTCTTATGGTTTTCGAGTTCTGCTCCGGAAACGAAATTCTAAGTTTCATTTCCATGGAAACGGTGAAAAATAATAACTTGAAGAAGTTGAAAACCCCAAAAGGCACATCTAGACATGATGATTGTTCCACACACCACGTTTTGTTGAGATATGTCTTACGGTTTTCGAGTTCTGCTCCGGAAACGAAATTCTAAGTTACATTTCCATGGAAACGGTAAAAAAAAATAACTCGAAGAAGTTGAAAACCCCAAAAGGCACATCTACACATGATGATTGTTCCACACACCACGTTTTGTTGAGATATGTCTTACGGTTTTCGAGTTCTGCTCCGGAAACGAAATTCTAAGTTACATTTCCATGGAAACGTTAAAAAAAATAACTCGAAGAAGTTGAAAACCCCAAAAGGCACATCTACACATGATGATTGTTCCACACACCAAGTTTCCTTGAGATATGTCTTATAGTTTTCGAGTTCTGCTCCGGAAACAAAATCGGGACGGACGGACGGACGGAGCCCATTTCAATATCCCCCCCCCCCCCCCCCCCCCCCCCCCCCCCCCCCCAACTATGTTGGCGGGGGATAAAAAGAAACCTGCAATGAATACAAAACAAACCCTTGTTATTTATTTCATGTGAATATTATCAGCAAATGTCCTGAATGATGGAAACAGGTTCACAATCTTCTCTTCAGACAAAGTTGCTGCATATGAGTTGTCCCGTGTGTTGGACAAGTGCACATGGAGCAACATGTCTTCACCTGCGGATCAATATTTCTTGGACACAATGTACATCATCGTTTCTTTTGAGGAGGTCATGCTGCTTCTGGTTAAGTTGAAGTCGTACGCTCAGGAACTTCAAACCCAACATTGCGGAATTCAGCTCGGAGATGTTTTGTCTCCATTCTGAGAACCACCTGTGCATCAACAAGGTCTTCTCCAAGCTGCCGCACAAGCATTCGCTGTTTGCTGAGACGCTGCTGATTCCACTGTGGATTCTTTGACAGCCAGAAAATGTATGAGGCAACTCCTGCAACACATCATGTTCATGAAATAAACCATTGGCCATGTCCTGGTTCGTCGTTTGACCATGTACATGTGTACACGCTGGTTGAGAGAGTCCACTCCACCCTTGTCTCGTTGTATGTCAAGACGATGTCTGGTTTGCGTTTCTGCTCTAGAATTACTTCCCCTCTGGTGTGCATACTTTACAGCAAAATGAAGGCCTTCTTCTTCTGTGGAACATATAATACAAGGGTTGACTTAATTGTCTCTGAATCCGAAGATAGTGGATTCAACCCCTCTGGTGTGGTTGGACATGAACTCGTTTGGTAGGAAATGTTATGTTGTGTCGCACTGTACCAATAAGTCTGTTTCTTGACATGGTTGGACGTACTATTGGAGTGCCATTCTGGCTTAGGGTATCACTGTGTGAATTCCAGTTGTTTGTTGTTATCATCTAGGCAAATAAATTAAATATCTCGCCGCTAATGGCTGCAATACTGCCGAAGCGGCGTTAAACAATAACTCACTCACTCACTCTTGCAGAAATGAAAAGAAGTGGAAAAAAATAGTTTACTTATTCCTAAATAACTAATATAAATAATTATCTTGTCAGATCAGTAATTCTTTTCAAACATGCATAAGTTTCTTCACTGGCAAAATCATTATCGTAATATCTTTAGCAGCAATGACTAAGTCTGCATTTTGACATTCCATGGTCAAGGATCAAGGTTAAGAGTTCCGAAATCACTGAACTATATGTCCGCTACCATGCTCTAGATCTACTTTGGTATATATGAAGGAGAAAGACCAAGATCTGAAAAGGTTTTCGCTAAAATCTGTCAAAGGTCAAGGCCACAGCGAGGTCACAACTTAAGCATGCTTTTACAATTATGCCTTATTTTAACAATTTACTCTTTGAATCATTACATAATTGTTATACACAATGAAAAGTGAGTTTGCCAAAAGTAAAGGTCACAAGATATGGGTTCAAGTCAAGTTAACCCTTTGAAGAATTTTGAAATCAGAAATGAGCCATAATAATTTGTTAATGTTACCCCCTGGACATTTTTTTGACGTGTTTGCAATCAAAAACAAACGTTTGGGGATCCCCCCGGATAAACAAACTTGTGTAGTAACCTCGAGACGTCGATTCGAACTTATTAGTAGTGACTGTATGTTAGTAATGGCTTATACAAGTTGTAAATGCAATTTCTTGAATTTAATGTTCAATTGTTTGTTTGTGGTTAATTCATCAAAAACAAACATTTGCCCATTTATTATACCCCCGCCTTATAGCGTAAGCTGGGGTATATAGCGTTCATTCTGTCGGTCAAAAAACAATATGCAGAGCTTAACTCTCAAACTATACATGCTAGCTTTACCAAACTTGTCACACATGTTAGCCATGATCTGTAGTTGTGCCTTTTGAGGGTTAGGCCGATTTCTTAAATTTATTGTTTGCGGTTTCCATGGAAACTTGACCAAAACAGTGACTGTAAGAAGTCATTTTGTTCGGAGCATATCTCTCAAACTAAACATGCTAGCTTCACCAAACTTGATACATATGATCTCTAGTTGTGCCGTTTGAGGGTGAGACCGATTTCTGAATTGTTGTTTCCCGCCACAACGCGGAACGGGGGACTATGTATTCAGCGGCGTCCGTACGTCACATTTCTTGCGAGATATCTTAGGAAGCGTTGCATCCAAAGTCTTAAAATTTAGTGTCGCTGACATTGGGGGAAGATGCAGACACCAGTCGATGTTGGTGACCTTGACCATATTTGCAATGTCACCGCGACACAAGTGTTGCATCCGAAGTCTTCAAATTAGGTGACAGTCTCATTAGAGAAAGACACAGAAACCAGTCGATTTTTGTGACCACGACCTTATTTTCAAGGTCACAACACTATGATCATTTTTCGAACTATTGTTAACGCGATATCGTATGACCGGTAGGACATAATGTTTTCAAATTTGGTGTCCGTCTACATTGGGGGATGACTCAGACACAAGTCGATTGTGGCGACCTTGACCTTATTTTAGAGATGACTATCTCATAAACCCAAGAACCCAATGTCTTCAAATTTGCTGATCATCATGACACTTTTTACCAGTAATGCAATATATGAAGTAGCTCATTTTGACCAAATGGTGTGTCTTACTAAACGCAATGTTTCCGGCGGGGGACATTGCAATGTTAGTGGCAAACAATTGTATCTTGTGCGGTTTCCATGGAAACATGGTCAAACAATGACTCTGTGAGGAAGTCATTTTTTGCAGAACTAATCTCCCAAACTAAACATGCTAGCTTCACCAAACCTGCTACACATTAGCCATGATCTCTAGTTGTGCTAGATTTCTGAATTTTACTTTTGTCGTTTTCCATGGAAACATGACCAAAACAGTGACTCTGTGAGAAAGTAATTTGGTGTGGAACTTACCTCCCAAACTATACATTCAAGCTACACCAAACTTCATACACATGTCAACCATGGTCTCAAGATGTGCCGTTTGAGGCTTAGACCTATTTCTGAATTTTATTTTTGGCAATTTCAATGGAAACATGACTTAACAGTTAATGTGTGATAAAGTCATTTTGTGCGGAACTTATATCCCAAACTTTACATCCAACTACACCAAACTTTATATATATATATTTCACACATGATCTCTAGATATGTCTTTTGAGGGTTAGACCTGTATCTTAACATTTTTGCCCCTTTCCATGGAAACATGACTTAACAATTACTCTTTGGGACCTATATCTGATAACTAGCCTTAAAAGCTTCAGTAAACGTCATACACATGTCAACTCTTTGATCTTTAAAAACCTCTGACACTGTATCTGTCGCTTTCATCAAACTCAAGATATGTTAATCTGTATCCCTTGGTGTGATGTTTTAAAACTTATCTGACCTTGGCGAGCTGCGGGGGTATGTGAGCTTAGCTCGCTTCTACACTTGTTTTTGCTGTGGATAAGGAGAAGACAAGATCCTCAGTTTCGGGGCTGCTCTGCTTTTGCATGTTTGTTAGGCACTATATTTAGTTATTTCAGTACACATCACAGGTACAGACAAAACTATAAATTATGCTTTGTGTATTTGCTACAATCCCAATGCCTCGGGAAGCAAATGAAAGGCTTTTGAAATTAGCAAGTCTTTCAAACACTAAATAGAGACATTCATGTTCTCAGTATTAGCAATTATTTCACACAGTGCTTTCATCTTCTGTGTTTTATCAATACCATACACATAATATCTCAACTCAGAAGTGTATTTCACATCATTGGTTCTAGTTCAAACACACGCTGACAGCTCAGTTGTTCAGGGGGTTAAGCAATTAGTGCAGGAAAAATACTTTGTTCAATCTTCAAATATTCTTGAAAGAGATTTCAACTCAGATCTGTTTATGATGTTAGACTTACATTGTGGAGTTATCAGTAAGATCACATCAATGTTAGCAGATATAAGGAAAAGTGTTTAAAAAGATGTATGCTACATGGAATGGCCTCGAGTGCTGCAACTTCTTAATGATATTCAAATCAGACAAAATCATATCAAATATCCTTTCATGCTCTTCTGTTCCACGATGCATTAAATCTGCTCATCAATACATAGTTTCAAAATATATTTTGGGAATCGGTTTATCTATGAAACAACTACATTGAGATAAGAGAAAATCACTGATTTCTCGTTGTAATGATTTGTACATATTTCTTACACAGTTACCAATTATGATGTTTAAAGTTTTCAAAATAAACAAATGTTTACAAGCCAGTATCGAATTCATACTTTATTCTGCTGTTAACTCAATCAAGTTTCCCATAAAGCTGGCCGTGGTTTATTCAAGAATGAACAACATAAATTTCAGATATTTTTAAGAACATCTAACATTTAATTTACAATTGATTTCTATCGTCTCTGCGCCTTCTCTTGCATTCCTGCAGCTGTATTAAATCAATTTTTATAGAAAACCTAGTTCTGTTATGCTCAATCTGTAGATCCATAGCTTCGCTGAGACCTGTCCAGAATAAAACCTATTCCACAAAATATTGACTTGATTTCCTCAATAGCAGAGGATTCATGACTACCAGATATGAACATTTACGGGGAAACGCTGTACACCAGCAAATGAAAGTTTAAACAATTATTGTGTAACCCTTTACGCCCCTGAGGTTGAAGAATGATTTTTAAAAAGGCAATATCAGTGTGATGATTGATGCTCCGTGACGTCGAGGGTTTGTTTGACAGATACGACAAGACAACTTCGTCCTTCTTTTTGTGAAGTTAATCAGAATATGCAACTCAAACGATTTATAATTCAAATGATGAATATTATAGGAATGATACCACATGTGCCTCTTTCATATACAATACTGCAAGCATGTGACGTGTTGGATTTCGTTTTCCACTCTAGTCCATTCATAAACTAGACATGTCAATGTGTTGGCATACAGAATAAGCTGTTTTCGTTTACACAGCTTTACATAACACAGTATCTCGTATTTACACAAGTTACATGCATTTCTAAAGACTATGGCTACAATTTAAACTAAATGAGCGTTTGCGGGACACAGCAAAAGCAGAGCAGCCCCGAAACTTAGGGTCTTTCCCTCTTCCGCCTTCTCGTCAGCATCAATAAAATGGGAAATTGGGAACCATCATTGGGGTCACTTTTCACAACCTTGCTTTCTAAAGCTATTTCTGATGTAAAGGATGAATGTGGCCTCAACCAATATCTCATGCCCTTGACCTTCAAGATCAAGCCATCAATGATCACTTTTCATTGTGTATAACAATCATGCACAATGACTCAACGTGTTCATAGTTAACATAAGGCATATTCACAAAAGCATGCTTAAGGTGTGACCTCGCTGTGACATTGACCTTTGACGGATGTTAGCGAAAACCTTTTGATATCTTGGCCTTTCTCCATAGTTGATATACACCAAATAATAGCCTGATAGCAAATATTTTTCAAGTTATCGTGTTAACAAGGATTTTTTTTATCGATTTCAGAACTCGTGACCTTGACCTTTGACCTTACATGTGAACATGTCAAAACATTTCCCCAGGGGTATAAGTAAAAAGTGATATATATATAAGTTCTCAAAACCTTCTAGGAAAAGAGTTATAGCCAATACAAAACGCGCTGCCGGCGGCGACTAAAAACTGCTAATAATTTAAACTTTGTGTAAACATATTTTATTTTATATATAAATTGATTGTGGATTGGTAGCAATGGCTTATGTTGATACCGCTCCGTTACATTTATACATAGATACAACAAACATTTATAATAAACAGCATGATGAACAGGAAAGTAGCAAGCAACCTGCGTATATAACAATAATTCATTTTTCAAACCTATGCGATTTTATAATGAAAGTATGGACAGATTTAAGTATCAAAGAGTTTATTAACTTGCTTTTATTTGAAATAACATTCAATACTGTGTTCAGATGGTACCCGTACTTGTAAAAATACATTTTTGCAAGTGATATAATTCAAACTTTCTCCTATAGAAGGTTTGACATATAAAGGCTGGGTGCGAGATATATTCTAGGAAGAGCTGAATAAACAAACAAAAGTTACACATGTTGTACACCGACTTACTCAAATGATTATCTTTTGATTTACGGTTACGTGTTGTGTCCATTTGCAAGTCACTTTATACACTTTGCACTCAGTACGACTGTACAACTGGGTAGCTGAAACACGGGTGGTTTCGTGTAGCGCTCATGGCTTCTCCGAGTACAGTTCAATCAGGGTAATAATGTCAGCGCCTTGAGAAATTACTTGAGTAATTTGATAAGGTGTTACACAAGATTACAAATGATTATTAGTATATATTGATAAACGTGATAATAAAGAACTACAACGACATCCTTTATATATTGTATGTGTTTGTTAAATCGCCATTTTGTGAGGAAATGATATCCCTGATATTACTGCTATTTTTAATCAAATACAGCTGGGCTTCTTATCATAACGTTGTGGCAATAATATGAAGTTGAAGACATACATATGTTTTAATGATACTAAGGTTAATTGATACTAATGATACTAATTTAAATTTGTTTAAATAAGTTAACCACTTTTCGTCCTGTGCTGTTTGTGAATGATAGCAGTATATTCTGGTGAAGTCTCTAAAAACCTATGGAAATTAAGATTGAACATATCAGGCCTGCATTTAGCCAGTTTTCCCATAAATTGATTGGGTTTATCAATATGAATGAATGGGAAGACACGAGAGGACCAGAGTCAACATTTAATGAAATGGAATTTTCAAACTATCCAGGGACTACTGGTTTAGCATTTCATCCTAGCATGAACCATATAATTTATCAGAGGGCATTAATGGGCTTATAAAGAGAGAATATATCGTGTACTGATTCACCCAATTCTTTATACTAGGCCTATAGTCAAATACATAAGTATTTATGACAATGAGAACACTCCACAACATATTTGTCATCTAAACGCAATTAGAATCGGTGTCTTGAATTGAACCAAGGTTGAACGTTTCAGGATAATTCAATTCAGTATGAACATTTGCAAAGAACCTTACAATGAGTAACTGTGCTTGAAACAGGTTGAAGCAAGAAATAATATTTAGAGGACATTTGGCTTTTCTTGACATCTATCATGTTTATCTCATCGAGTGAGGTAGAACGTTTATATTATCACGAGTGGCGCAGTCACGAGTGATAATATTTAAAGTTTCTACCTGACGAGATGAGGTACACATGGTATTTGTCAAAAAAAGACACATTTTCTATTTATTTTATGACCAAATCCTTGCATATTCACCGAAATCGAATTGCATTTACGTTAAGTCGGCTCCAGATGAGTATGTCGCCTCAGCAACAATGTGACGTCATAAATGTGTCATGACGTCGGAGCATTGTTTTATGACGTCAGGTCATTGTTATGTCAGTCACTAGTGACTGATAACACGTTCCATTGTTATTTCCACTAGTGACGGATAACACGGTTTATTTTGATTGATAGATCCCGGTATTTCACCTGCAATCATATAATAAATAGTGATATAGTAATAGTAATTCTTGAGCGCACTGTTCATGCTACATAACATGCTAAAGGCAATACAAGTGCTTCCCTTCCTAATTTCTTTTTCGAAGTATGTATTCATTAATGTTTCTGAATACTTTAACCAATCAAAACATATACTTCATGATGATTTGAATTGATTTGATTTTCATAAAGTATTTTCATTTAAAAGACATTTCAGCCGATAGCCTGACATCATACACAGTTCTCACTAAACATTACCAAACTACATTTCAAGAGTGTCTGAAGATGAATAAAGTTGACATTTATTTGATAAATGCAGTACATGTAACATTTGGACATATGAAATAGGATCACATTATGAGAAATGAACTTCTGCAGTAAGTTGTTCTGAATATGATATTTGATTAGAACACGAAATGAAGGCATTATTTGAAAAGACTGCTAATAACAGGAACACTTACTTCTCGTGTAACCGTGTGAAACGTCTGCTATTTGAATGAGAATTGACTTTATGTGACAAATGTGACAAATTTGATATCTCGAATAGTCTCGAGTGAGTGCTAATCTAATGTGACTTGATGTCATTGGTTTGCCGACACCCTTGAAGCATTAAATTATCTTAGTCAATCACCTTGACGTTTGAAATAACTGAATTTTCCATTTCATGATCATTCTTAGTTTAAAGGTACAAACCAATCCAAAAGTGTATGTTTATGTGTGCGTAGTAGAATATAACCTCATGAATGTTACTTATATCAGATCAGAATATGATACTGAGTATAGCCTGCTACATATCGGACAGGGACAATGATAAATCAAACTCATTTAGATCATCTTCCGTTTTGAAATATCTATTTTCTCAAATCCAGTTAAGAAATCTAAGGAAACTCACCTCAGTTTAATGGTTTACTATTTCTACTTTTTGAAAGGTAATAACAAATAACTGATCATAACATTAATGAAATCTTGTTTCTGGATATATATGAATGCAATATATGAAAAGTAAATCACAAGAGTCAAACCCCGAACCAGTCCATCCAATAGGACACATCTCAAACCTATTTTCCCATACTTCAGCGTCCTTCATTCAGTCAGCCCTATCAATAGCAGCTTACATTTACAGAACATCATTGTCAGTTAGTATGTCATCAACATCCAACATTTGTCTTGTAGGTTCTTAAATGAACGTATTACCATGATTATATATGAAACACATTGTAAATCTAATGACTTCTAAATGTAAACATATTAACATACTGTTACACAACTCTCGGGATATATTTTTCATGCTTTTAAACCGCGAGAGTCATTCAATAATAATTGATGTAATATTTAGTGCTTTACATAAGTGTAGGCATTGTGTACCACATGTATGTTCTATGGACCTAAGACCTGGAACTTTAAATAAATTCGTTTTCTTCATTGTCATAACTATGACATGTGCAGTTGATTCAGGAACTAGTCATTTGGATTGTTGTAATACACTGTCGATGAGACGCTGTCACTGGTTAGTTTAATATGCTACTCCCTCTGTCTTTACATGAGGCTATAGCTCCCGATATAATGACAGTTGTTCGTGTAATTACAATGGAGAGGATATTGAGAATGCTATTGATTTCATTTGTATTGATCAAACCTACCTATCTAGTGTTCTTGATAAAAACAATGTTAAACCATTTTCGTTTTTGTAGTTTATGATTTGATATAGTACAACTTGAAATTCACAAAGCAAATATTTGAAAATGATTAATGTGTGTGTATTGTTTCCAGAATCTATTTATCATCCAGGTTTCTTAAATTGCGCTGTTGAAGCTTTATCAATATGTAAACTGAGAATATTTGATTTCAATCATTTGTTTCATAGCAACGCATTACTGAAGATACCATTATATATATCAAGGAAGTCGTTAACAAAAATCAATAAATTCCTAGTAAATATATGGTTACTGTTTGAAGAGGTTGGGTGTGTTTCGCAATATATTGACATATCTGTGTCCCACACCTCATCTTAAACTATCGGTTAATCTCAGATTAAACAATTTCCGAGAAAACATCTAGGGTATAAAAATAAACATGGAAATAATAACCTTTGAGATTTCTTCATTTTCAAACTTGTCTCGTCAAAGACTTTTTTTTTTAAAAGATAAAAGTATGCTTGACAGACTAATACAACCTAAGTTCTTTTAAAAGTTGGGAAAGGCCTTAAAACACATTCTGCATTTAATCAACGTTAACCAGACAGCCTTCTCAATCGTTTGAATCATGTTTCAATGAAAAGAATATAACACGAGGTCAATGGATTGTGTTCAAATATTGACAAGTGTATGGCAAATACCGGCATATTAAACCAGTGGCAATATTCTACCAAATGTTTTATTGAATTTTACATGTTTTACACTTTTAACGATGTCCTCCCACGTATACAAGACAGTCCGAAGGAAACATGTTTATGGTTAACTGCATAGGTTATTGGTTGCCTGAACCTTAAAGTATGGAAATGTCTGCTTCTTTTCAACCGACACTTGCTGTAGATATCATTTTAATTATGACTGGATACGTCGCATTTCGTCTTGTGTATTGCTTTGTGCAGGAAAATAACACACTTTGTCTATATTTAGATTCAATCTTTACTAATTAGTAATCCGGTTATTGTTTTAGGGGGATTATGTTTTTAAATGAGACACATTAAAGAACTAAATCTCGTTTGGAAAAAACAATATATTTTTCTCACATCTTATGTTTGTATATTTGTTAATAAAAACATGTTATGGAACACATGTAGCTCTCTCTCTTTACACAAACCAGTTTCACACCGACAATGTTTATACAAATAGTTGGGGCTTATAAGAACTGTGACAGACAGACAGACAGATAATTTGTATTAATGTCTCACTTGTAGTCACATAAAATGAAATAATTAGTGTAAATATAAAACATAAAAATCATAAGATGTCCTACAACCAGTTGCTCAGCGACTTACGAGAGACAATATTATCTTATATAAATACACAAATACATGATAAAAGATAGAATATACAGTGTATGTCCTCTAAAAAGCTTAAAACCACCTAAGCCATATAAAATATCACGACGTTTGATTAAAATGTCATGGCAGGTTTTGGAGACGATAACAATTAGTGTGAATGTGTGAATGTCCCTTGTATGTTGGACAATTTCGGCATATGCCATTCATGTAGAATACGTGTATGTCGTAAAATTAAAAGGTTTCTTCTTCTGGTCAAAATATTTGGCAAACATTTTAGGTCTGATTAATGAACTGTAGTTGCCTTGTTCTTTTGCAACGATGCTAGATTCTGTGCGAAATAGTTGTTTAGTAATTGCTGGAAAGAATGTTGGCCATTAATTTTGCAACACATGTTTCATAATTTACTCCTTGAAACAATACCATTATTGAAACTGAGACATATTAGATTTCAATCATTTGTAGCATAGCAACGTGTCCTGGAAAGCTACCATAATTACACATATGTGTCATAACACCGTCAAGTAATTTGATTGGCTAGCGATGAACGTTGACTCTGCCTGGATTACTTTATTCATTCATAAAACGAACGTGAATTCATTCACGAAATTTACAACAACATGTATAATTTACTATTTTTCTCATTCTTCAGTTAATTCGTGAACTCGTATTTCCCGCAATGGTTGATTTTGGTGAATAATTAGCAAAAACATCATAAGTAGAGCAGAGCTAATAAGCACAAAGTTGAGAATACAATACGAGTTTTTGCTCTCACTCTTACCGATTGGAATAACACGTAAGGATACACACGTAAAAATAACCGAAAGGAAAGGCATTTCAGTGGTGATGTTCATTTAAAACTTAAATGGGGTTGTTTAAACTTGTTTCGCCATACTGAACATCACGAATTATAGAATGGTTTCATTTTAAAAATGTGAATATTAAACGTCACAATAGTATGAACTTAGATGATGAGACAGGGTTGATATTACTACGCTGTTCCGTTCCTTCTCCTCGGGACAAAGACTCGCACGGGCAATCCAAACATTCACATCTCTTTAGTAGAAATCATATAATTCACTTTTGATTCATCATAGTTGTAGTGAGTTTTAAATCTGTGTTAGAACTCACAAAGTTCACAAAAAATCTACTTTTTTAGAACAAATAACATTAACCCATAACATTGGCCTCTTAGGTCCAGGAATATGGTTCTTTTCTGTGGTAAGGTCTGCTAAAATGTCCTAGTCCCTAGCCCATGCAAACACCTGACATCAGTCATCATGAGTTCGCAAGAGGAAGGCATGTCCATTTGAAGCATTTATTATACCCCCGACCAACGGTTGGGGGTATATAGTTATACCAACGATTCCGTCCGTCCGTCCGTCCGTCCGTCTGTCCTTCCGTCCGAAGACAATTTTTGTCCGATCGATTACAGAAAAACTATTCGTCTCATCCTTTTTAAATTTGGTACATGTCTTCTTCACCACTAGGAGAGGTGCAGTGCGAAGTTTAAACCGAATTGGTGAATTTTTGAATTTTTGGCGATTTTTTGAATTTTTTAACTTAGTCAAATTCTGAGCATTTTTTGTCCGATCGATTACAAAAAAACTATTCATCTCATCCTTTTCAAATTTGGTACATGTCTTCTTCACCACTAGGAAAGGTGCAGTGCGAAGTTTCAACCGAATTGGTGAATTTTTGAATTTTTGGCGAATTTTTGTATTTTGTTTTTGCTTAGTCAAATTCTGAGCATTTTTTGTCTGATCGATTACAGAAAAACTATTCATCTCATCCTTTTCAAATTTGGCACATGTCTCCTTCACCACTAGGAGAGGTGCATTGCAAAATGTAACACGATTTGGTGAATTTTTTAATTGTTGGCGATTTTTTATATTCTTTTACTTTATCATAGCTAGAATGAATGAAGCTACTTCTGTATTGTGATTTGTTGACTTCATCATTTTCTTTTTCATGTAACTTTCATCAAAAGCTACTTCTGTGTTCTTGTTGATTTTACTATTTTATATTTCCACTGGTTATATTTTGGGAAAAGTTAAATGTTCTTTCCTTTCAGCCATAAACTGCTGTATATCTCTCACTGTGCCTTCAGGGGTGTGCTTCTATGTACCTGTTGTTTAAAGTCACTCGAATGAATCATTATGATGGATTAATTTCCAAAATAAAGTTGAAATCAGTGGTAATAGCAGTAGTGTATTATATTACCAATACCTTTTCAAGTTACTTTTATTCCTATTTTGACTTAAACCATCTTTTTCACATGAAGATCGAGACTTGTCCTACCATTTTCACAAACAGTTTAATCTTAGCAATTACATTTCAAAGCTTATCAATCCTTAGGTGTGCAGACACCTCTCTCTTTAAGTAAAATAAACATGTCAAACTTAAACAGTCGGGGGTATTAGTGAGCCACGCTCACTTTTTTGCTTGTTGGAAATGTTTTGGATTCCGACTCTGATCAAGTGTCCTTCAGTGATGAAAGTGAGTCAGACAGTGACTTTGTTCTAAATGAAGAATGAGAAACCGATACTGAGACAGACCGCGACAGTCTCGTTTCTGAAGACCAGGATTTTGAATTATCAGAAGAAGATGATTGTACTAATGAAACAGATAGTTTGGATGCAGGACAATTCTTCAAAGGAAAAGATGGATCTGTTTGGTCGAACACTCCACTGAATACATCTAAGACACCAGACAGAAATATTCTTAGGACACAACAGACAAAGGTTAAACATGCTGATCATGTTCAAGCTGAAGCTGAGATGTTGCAGCTGTACTTGAAGTCGGACATAATTAGGATGATTGTTAAATTCACAAACATTTATGGCAGAAAGTTCATGTCTGAAAAGGGTAACAGGAAACAATGGAAGGGAACAACTGAAGATGAAATCTGTTCTCTAATTGGGATACTAAATACAAGTGGATTCCTGAAACAAAACATGATAAGCAATAGGCTGATTTGGAGCAAACAGTATGGCACGCCTGTCATCATGGCCACGGTGTCCTGCAATAGGTTTGAACAACTCATGGCTGCTCAACGTTTCGATGACAAAGCAACAGGGAGCGCTCGACGTGAACAGGACAAGTTAGCACCGATGAGAGAGGTGTGGAATGTATTTCAACCAACTCTGTCAACGTACTACACTCCTGAAGGAAATCTCACAGTGGACGAACAGCTTGTCTTTTCAGATGATGATGTTCCTTCATCAAGTACATGCCTGCAAAGCCTAATAAATATAGCATCAAGCTTTTCTGGATTGTAGATTCCGGAAATTATTATCCCTTGAAATGCCGACCATACCTCGGAAAGAAGGACGTACAGGTAACTTTTGAGCTATGCAGACCATTATTTGGATCGAACAGGGACATCACAGCCGACAACTGTTTCATAGACCGTGATATTGGCTGCTTATCTAAGACAAAACAAGCGGTTCCTCCCTCCTGAGTTTACCTAAAAAAAACTATCAATTCATTTTCGGATTTCTTGGGAAGCTTGTGTCCTACAGGTGCAGCAAATCAAAGAATGTGACACTGCCGAGTACCATGAACCAAACTACACATACTACATTGTACATACTACAATAAAGCATGGAAGGAGTTGACACCATTGATGAGATGCTACACGGGTATACATGCAAACGAAGAACAAGAAGGTGGCCTGTAGTGTTCTTCATGAACATGATCGACGTTGCCAGTCTAGCAGCTTACATCGCATGGACAGTGAAGTTTCCAGCATGGAATGCGTCTTGCAAAGAATCGCAGGCTTCTGTTTCTCTCAGAAACGATGATACCTTCACATATGAAGAGGCGATCACAGACATGGATTCCAAAACAGCTTCGGATGGACGCAGCTAGCTACTTGAAAGCAGGCCCCAGTTCCTTCAAGCCCCAAAAGTATTTGACTTACAGTGTAAACTATGTACTTGATGATGTGAGGTGCTGTTTCAGAAACTACAACCAGTCAATCAACTATTTGGGTTTATTTTCATTTTACATTTACAACAGAAAGAAGTGCTTTTTCAATCATTTTTATTGTCATATTTGAGTTACAGTTGAATAAAAGTGTCTTGATCAGCATTTGTGTGTGTTAGTTGATCTATAGAACTAAGTCTATTCAGATGACGTCTTGCAAAGTTCACATGTAGAAAGGGGGTTTCTCCATGCGATGTCCATCTTCCGTTGAAGGGTCACGTGGTAAGCCTGAAAGACGAGGTTTTATATATAAATGAGAAACTGTTTGAGTGCCGCAATACTTTGATGGATATTCAACTTCTTCATCCACTAAATATCCATCAAAGTCTTGCTGCACTTTGTTGATATTGTTAGGTTTTCTTTGGCATCACAAGATAGTGTGTGAAATACTTCCCATGTGTGTCTTGTCATACTGCTCATCATAGGAGCCAGCGCCAGTCTCGGGGAAGCGCTCTCTGACTGCAACTCTTATCTCTGGTCGTAAGACAAGTGTTGTCCCAGGTGGAGGAATTTTTGCACCATACTGAAAGAGATAATAATATATAATATAAGAACAGAATGGTGAATATTAAAACAAAATGAAGTAAAACAAGCAGACAGAGTCGGCCATATCCCCCGCCTTTGGGAAATTTTTTTGAAGAATAGTTGTTGAATAACAGTGACTATGAACCTTTTTTCAACTAAACACAACACACACAATTTCAACTCCTTAGACAAAGTGGTTCTGGAGAAGAAGACAAAATGCAAAAAGTTTACAGACGGCTGGACACCGTGCAATGCCATAAGCCCATCGGGCCTTTCAGGCACATCTACACATGATGATTGTTCCTCACACCAAGTTTCGTTGAGATATGTCTTATAGTTTTTTAGTTTTGTTCCGGAAACGAAATTCTAGGTTAGATTTCTATGGAAACGGTAAAAAAAATAACTCGAAGAAGTTGAAACCCCCAAAAGGCACATCTACACATGATGATTGTTCCACACACCAAGTTTCGTTGAGATATGTCTTATAGTGTTCGAGTTCTGCTCCGGAAACGAAATTCTAAGTTACATTTCCATGGAAACGATAAAAAAAAATAATTCGAAGAAGTGGAAACCCCCAAAAGGCACATCTACACATGATGATTGTTTTACACACCAAGTTTCGTTGAGATATGTCTTATAGTTTTCGAGTTCTGCTCAGGAAACGAAATTCTAAGTTACATTTCCATGGAAACGATAAAAAAAAATAATTCGAAGAAGTGGAAACCCCCAAAAGGCACATCTACACATGATGATTGTTTTACACACCAAGTTTCGTTGAGATATGTCTTATAGTTTTCGAGTTCTGTTCCGGAAACGAAATTCTAAGTTACATTTCCATGGAAACGATAAAAAAAAATAACTCGAAGAAGTGGAAAACCCCAAAAGTCACATCTACACATGATGATTGTTCCACACACCAAGTTTCGTTGAGATATGTCTTATAGTTTTCGAGTTCTGCTCCGGAAACGAAATTCTAAGTTACATTTCCATGGAAAAGATAAAAAAAAATAATTCGAAGAAGTGGAAACCCCCAAAAGGCACATCTACACATGATGATTGTTTTACACACCAAGTTTCGTTGAGATATGTCTTATAGTTTTCGAGTTCTGTTCCGGAAACGAAATTCTAAGTTACATTTCCATGGAAACGATAAAAAAAAAATAATTCGAAGAAGTGGAAACCCCCAAAAGGCACATCTACACATGATGATTGTTTTACACACCAAGTTTCGTTGAGATATGTCTTATAGTTTTCGAGTTCTGTTCCGGAAACGAAATTCTAAGTTACATTTCCATGGAAACGATAAAAAAAAAAAATTCGAAGAAGTGGAAACCCCCAAAAGGCACATCTACACATGATGATTGTTTTACACACCAAGTTTCGTTGAGATATGTCTTATAGTTTTCGAGTTCTGTTCCGGAAACGAAATTCTAAGTTACATTTCCATGGAAACGATAAAAAAAAATAACTCGAAGAAGTGGAAAACCCCAAAAGGCACATCTACACATGATGATTGTTCCATACACCAAGTTTCGTTGAGATATGTCTTAGAGTTTTCGAGTTCTGTTCCGGAAACATATATCGTCTATCCTACAAGGAAAACGCCAAAGGGACTGGGCCTCCTAGGCCCATGTTATGTGAATATTATATTATATCAATGTGTGAACAAAAATAGTATCACCTTTTAAAGAATTGTATATGAATATTGAACAGAGATAAAGGATACACAAGGTCAATACCTTAAATTATTATTTTACTTCTGAAAAATCCACATTCAGGCATCTGAAATATCGAAAAGTATGTGACTGTATTACTGTTTTGTTACCATTTGCTAGTGTTTTTGTATCCGAATGTTTATAATTTAGAACTGCAATCACAGAACATATATATTTGCAAATCATGCATTAATCTGATCATCATTCTTTAATGAGGACATGTACAAAACTTAAATCACTTGAAAATATGTACATTAATAATATTTGAAGACAACTGGAGTCCAAATATCGCCATTATGCTTTATAATAGTGTATTTCAAGATTATTTTACATACATGTGATTTAAGTACTTAGCTTCTTTCAATTAGCATTCATCCACTATTACAGAATCCGAATTTCATTCATTTATTGTTGATTCAGAATTACAAAGCATGAGACAGATTTCTTTTAGGATCTTTCGTGCAAAGAGCTCGGTATCACAAGTCACAAGAAATCTAAATTGTTTCACCGCTGACATTATAAAATTATTACTATTAGTTAAGGTCATTGTTTTTTTCGGTTACAGATAAACGTTTTGTGACAATTGAAATTATCTGTGTAAACGTTCCTGGTTATCTTTATAGAGGAAAGACTGTAAACAGAATTGTTGAATCAGTTGTTATGTAAAATCAAATCCTCCGTTGATATAGCTTTTATACACACTATCTTCAACTTTACGGTTCTTATAATTCAGACAGACTCTGTCGGCAATAATGCATTTCGCTCTTGCCAGCGTGTTCTAGTCAGTTTTCATGTCTGGTAGTCGCGTAGTTTCTGCTCTTGACATAACTGAGTCAATGTTTGAACAGTTTTATTCATGACAGGTCTAAGCAAGTTGAAACCCAGATTGAGCATATGCGTCCTGCATTAAGCCAGTCTCTTCATTTAACTGATTGATTTCTGCAGGGGGACTTAATGAGACGATACCTGAAAAACCTGCGGGACTACTGGTTCACCATCTCATCCTTGTATAGACCAGAAACATGATGGTGGAAGTGCTTGATTTTATCAATAGGGCTGAAAAGAGGAAATGGTTCTGAGTTCTTGAAATCACCAAGATCATTCTGCAGTGTGGAATTCCCAAGGCATAGTGATACCAGATATTCAAGGATTCCATAGTTTCCATAATCCTATATCATGCTATAAAAAGATACATTTATGTCCTGTCCAATTACATAAAAATTATGCATAACTGTTAAATCTATGAATACTTCATGCAGTTTTTTTCTCTTGGGATGAGACCAAGTAATACATTTAAAGATAAAGAAAATGACAAATGCTGATTTTCAACACTGCTCCAATTACGTTTAAAGCAATAATCACTTTATTGTCCAGAAATAAGCTATTCAAAACTGTACTATAATTAACTCCTTATCAGGACATATTAGGTCCTTATTAGGATATATTAAGTCATAATTAGGATATGTAATATCCTAATTAGGAGATATTAAGTATCAATTAGGAGATGTTATGTCCTTATTAGGAGATAACATTTTCAAAAATATTTGTCCATGTGACCCTAATACACTTCCATAACATTGAATGTCTACAATGGTAAAAACAAACAAATAGAATACATCATACACACAAAGAGTGCATCATTCAAACAGAACAGAACAGGTTGATCACAGTTTGGAAAAGAGGTTGGTATTTAGCTTATCGCAGTAGAATATTTAGTCAAATTGTACAGCCCCGGTTGCAAGAACTAAAAGAATGGCAACTGTGTTGTTGATTCACAGTTGGAAATGATATGTTTGAAGAGAATTATAATCCAATAATTGAATCTTCATGTTTACGTTCGTATCCAAGAATTTCCAAGTTAAGCTTTACATTTCAAGTTCTTACCAAATAGGATAATGGTCTAAAAAAAGCAGGAACAATAGCTGCATGAATCACAGTGAAAGTAAGGCATTTTAAAAAATAATGTATGAGTTCGTATTGAAACCCTGTGATATTATTGTCCTTTGAACAGCGAAACGGAATTTGTTTTTGATGTTTCGTAGTGTTTGTATACATGTCATTACCAAGTAGTTTAAGTCAGTCTTGGCCTTGATATGGGACAATACAATTCATATGTCGTTGTATTTCCAAAGGTTGTCATTTAACACGTCAAACATATAACCACTTGTGAAGGAAAATATATGATTACCCTTAGTTCTTAATTTGATTGATTTGTCACTATTTGACATTAGCATGTAATTATTGTATATTTCCGTGATGCGTTGCTGTGATACAAGTGATTGAAATGAAATAATGTGCAGCAAATAGCCAAATGTTTCTGGGCATCATATAGATTCAACGAATGTATTTTGATTTCCAATATTGGGATTGCAAAAGCATTGTTTAACAAATTATTAAATATCTACGTGCATGATACAAGTCAACAACATAAATCAATCAAATGCTGAATATGCATAGACTTTGTAAATGTTCAGAATTTAATATAATTTATGTCACTACCCAAATGGTATTCTAAGTCTACAAACATTATTTGCGAATTGCGACCAGGCATTTTTAGAATGATGTTGTTGTTAATTTGTAAATTAACTAACTAACATGTGTGTCTAGGTTATGTATTGAGTAGGTGGGTGAGCTTATGTTTCATGCTGCTTGGTCTGTACTGCAGCCCTTTGTTTGATGTTATGCATTGACTTATTCTCAAATAATTTCCTAACCACTTATATTCCGCTTGTTTCTATTGTCCTGTCCTTAGATAACCTCATACATTATAGTGGTGCCAGAACTGAATACAATAGTAAATGAACGTGGCAATTGACAACCCCACAACTTCGTCACCAAACTAATTGGTCTATTACCTGTGTAATTTCACAACCGTAATTATCTTACATCTTAACTTATGACCAGTGACAGTTTACCAATACCATCACCAAACTACAACAACCTAAACGACTGTTTCAACAGCCAATGCCAGATTATCGATCCAACGCCATGAAATAACCCTCTTCTGGTCGTTGATTACACGTTCATTACCTGGGCCTACAGGATAATGGTAGTTTGATGGTGAGGACTGACTGACAGTGAGTCTAATGAAAGTCTGCATATGTAACGTGCTAATGAATGTGACTGCTTTAGAGCCACCTTGATGCTGTATAATGTGTTTCTGGAGTCACAAAGATAGCAGAGCTTGGTCTATCTTGGTGGATAAGTTCAGGGTTCGAAGCTCTTGCCAGAGATTAACATGAAACATTTTGCAAGAATATGAGTTAGGGCATTTATTTGATGTGATTTTGCAAATTAAGAATAATGTCCCGTCATAACTTATTTTTCTTTCAGAAATAAAAACAAAAGCATTCAAAAAATGAATTTACTTATTCACCTGATATTGCAAGCGGATTTGAGTATGATGATTTTTCAAATTGCATGAAAGTCCTAAAGTAATAATTTCAGACATGCACTTTTTTTCTAGGATATATTCATTATCGTATTCGGATCCCGATATAATAAAGCTAAGGAATTTTCTGAATAACTACTATATACACGACATTTCGGGTGGAATGGGGGTGTATGACAAGGTAGATTACATTTATACAGTATGTTAACAATTTTGATAACATTTGAGTCAAGGATGTTAAAATACATGAGTAAGTTTACAATGATGATTAAAAGGCATGAGTGGGTATATAATGAGGTGTTGAGTTGTCAGCTTATTTCTCACTAAATAGCTGTAACCTCCAACTTCAAAGACAACAGACACAGTCATGCTTGCCATGCTGTATTCACCATGCGACTGGCTGTACAGGGCCGGGTCAGTGTAAAAACTGACTTGTAGGCAAAAATAGGATTCGGATGCGGATTGAGATTTAGGATACGGATTAGGATTCTTACAATTTACAACATCTCTTTCTCCTTGAGTTTAAAGGCGTAACACGAAATGCGAGAGCGCGAAAGGCGACAACGCGAAACACGACAATGCAATGACAAAGTAGCAGTCAGTTTCAGTCGGCAGATTATACATAGTCTTTATAGTAATCTCGAGACTTCCTGGAACGTGTTGATCTGCGGAGATCTGGAACAGGTTGCATAACCTCACTCTTCACTGGTGAAGCAATACAGCTTTGTGATTTATCAGCGGGAACTGATAACTGAGGTTGAACCAAATCATCAACTGGTTCAAATTGTCCAACATCAGGACTTCTAAGAGTAACTTGATCGTCTCTAATGACCATTAAGTCCTGTAATTGTGTTTCATCTGGAAACGTTTCAACATCTTGTGAATCATTGTTGAGAGGGATGGATCTCATGCGTATGTGGTCAAGATGTCGTCGAGCAAGTTTTTGTCCATTCAAACAAACCACATAAGAAAGAGGTCCAGTCACTACTTCTACAACACCAGGTAACCACTTAATTTGGACCTGGTCCAAAATTTATTACATAGACTGGATCAACTGCTGTAAAGGATCGAACGTTGTGAAGAGACTTGTCTCTGTGCCTTACCCATTCGACCCTTGAAATCTTGGAACATTAAGTCTAACCTCGACCTCAATTTCCGGTTCATCAAGAGTTCATCTGGAGAAACGCCAGTGGTAGTTTGAGGAGTAATCCTGTAATTAAAGAGGAATCTCTGTAGCTTTGTGAGCAAACAATCTCCTTCTGTAGTTTTCAAACGTTGTTTCACAGTTCCGACAGCTCGCTCTGCTAACCCATTAGAAGATGGATGGCAAGGAGCAGTTGTGACATGATCTATGCCATTTTGTTGCATGAAATCTTGGAAGTGTTCAGAAACGAAGTTAGTTCCATTGTCTGTGACAAGAATTTCATGCAATCCATGCAGGGCAAATATTCCTCGGAGTCTGGAAACAGTGGCTTCAGCTGTAGAGGTATTAATTAACGAACAATCAATCCATTTGAAGAATGCATCTACGACTACTAAAATCATCTTTCCTTGATAAGGACCAGCAAAGTCATCATGGACACGCTGCCATGGCCGTGAAGGAAACTCCCAAAGATGTAGTGGTGCAGAGGATTTCTGGTTTTGATTTTCTTGGCATGGACGACAGTTGTTGATACTTCTTTCACAATCATTGTCAATAGTAGGCCACCACACATATCCTCTTGCTAAAGCTTTCATCCGATATATCCCTGGATGACATCTGTGTAGCTCCTCTAGTATCGTGTCTTGCAAGGAGGCAGGTGCGAATATCCTTGTACCTCTAAGCAAGCAACCGTCGTTGATACTGAGTTCATGTCTTATTCTGAAATACTTCTTCAGATTTTCTGGAATATTTGAAGGCCATCCCTTGGACGTGTGCTCATACACACTAGGGACAATACTCTGTCCTTGTGTGTCTCTTCAAGCAATTCACACCACTCTTCCCAGCTAAGTTCTTTTAGAGTCAAACTCTGGCAAACTCCAATTGTAAATGGCATAGTTTTCAAATTGCATAGTTCACACGAATAACACCTTCACAAGTTTATGTTCAGTCTAAATAGGTTCACATTTCATTCATGAAAAGTTCAAGACAAGTCCACATGTGAACATGATATGCGCAAAACAGACAACATTATCACAGCGTCAAAGTTCAATGTAGTTACCACCAGTTTCAACTGAAACTATACTTGTCTTCTTCTGTATGAAGGCTTGCATCCTTCAATCCCATCCTCGTCGCCAAAATGTTGAGTTGTCAGCTTATTTCTCACTAAATAGCTGTAACCTCCAACTTCAAAGAAAACAGACACAGTCATGCTTGCCATACTGTATTCACCATGTGACTGGCTGTACAGGGCCGGGTCAGTGTAAAAACTGACTTGTAGGCACAAATAGGATTCGGATGCGGATTGAGATTTAGGATGCGGATTAGGATTCTTACAATTTACAACATGAGGATTTGCAATACAAATAAGAGAGGGTAAAGCTACCAAAGACTAGTTTTTGCGAAACGCAAATATTGCTAAAGCGATACCATTCATCTAAGAATCAGAGAAGATGTATTTATGTAGTTAAATGTGAAGCAATATATTTAGTTATTTCACATTTGCAAGATGCTGACAAAAATAAAAATTATGCTTTGATAATATTTGTTATGCATGCAAAATGCCTCCAGGATCGCATAATGTCAAGTCCTATCAAATTAGCAAGCATATCAAACACTGAATAGAGACTTTCATGTCCTTAGTGTTGACAATAATTTCAAACAATGCTTTCATCTTCTGGGTTGTGTCCAACATCATATCCAGAACAGCTAAAATCATTTAGTTAATTTCTCATCATTGTTCCTATTTCCCAAACACACTGACAGCTCAGTCTAAGTTGACGAAGGATCAATCTGAATAGTGGTCTGAGAAGGAATACTATTCTTTTCAGTCTTCAAATACTCTTGAATGATATTGATGTTAAGCTAGCATTGTGTAGCTCCCACTTATAGTATAACAATATTAACGGATATAAAGGAAACTTATTTAAAGAAGTTTGGTGGATGGAATGTTCTCGAGTGCTGAAACTTCTTAATTATATTCTAATCAAACCAAATCATATCAAATAACCTGTCATGCTGTTCTGATCGACGATGCATTAAATCTGTTCATCAATACAGACATAGTTTCAAAATATATTTTGGGAAAATATTTATCTGATTTATGACGTTTTTGTTCGACGATGCATTAGATATGGAAGAAACATTCATCAAAACATAAATTAACAATTGAATTAGAGAAAGGATTAATATATCAAATATCTACAACAACAAAATAAGAAGAAAAGTATTGATGATATTTTGTTGGATTTGCGTTTAAGATGTTGCATGTTTAGTTATCCATTGTGATCTCTTTTTTTTACATATTCCTACAAGGCGTTTACAAACAAATATCGAATTAATATTTAATATGTTCAAACAGTTTCAGTTTAAGTCTTGATTACAATATCAGATAAATGTAATATGTTCTCACTGACATACATCCCTGTGTAGTGTATCATAAATCCCTAAAAACAGTTTCATTCGGTTACTCCTTGAGCGTCTGGTATCACCATGATCTGGAGTAGTGTGAGAAAGTGATATTTTCACGAGTGGAAATGTCACTTTCTCTCTCCACGAGATGAGATAGAAATGGTATCCGGCAAAAACAATTAAATAGTCTCTATGTATTCAATTTTTTTATCGATAATGCATATGGATTTATTCGGTAGAATTAGATTAAAAAAGAGGATAATCAAGTTGTGTTCAATGATTAACGCAAATCTCGTAATATTGCTTTTTCAAAAATCATTCTGCAACTTCAGGGATGTATAGGGTTGCAACATATGTTGGTAATGTTATTATGTGCTCTTGTACAGCGTTTCCTTGCAGTTTCCATGTCTGGTAGTCATGTTTCCCTGCTAGTGACGAAATCACGTCAATATTTGTACAGTAGAACAGTTTTATTCTGGACAGATCTCAGCGAAGCTATGAAACTACAGATTGAGCATACCCGACCTGCATTCGGCAAAAACAATGAACTTTAATCTGCATAAAAAAACAAACAATTAAAACATTGAAAGGTTAGAGCAGTCTTGATTGTCATAATCCGAACAACTCCCCGCTGTAGTTCACGATAAGTGCAGTGAGAAAATAATTCGACTGAAATAAGTCGATACAAAACAGGACAATGTTTTACAAAAATAAATCTGTTGTGAATATTTTTACGGTACCATCTAGTCAAGTGAAGATTTCTAAGACATTGAAGAACGCATTTTTGTCGTTATTTCAAACGCGAAGTGATCCAGCGAATGACGTTCGCTGTGTCTGTCACATACCTCTCGCCTCGCTAATGTGTTCACAAATAAAAGAACTAATATGCAACATATCAACAATAATTGAAGATCAGAATGTTATGTAATATGGGATATGATATTAACACCACAAAAGGTCAACAGTCATTGACTGAAACAAAAACATAGGCGTTCACCGTAAGACGTGGACAACAAGGGAGGTAATCACATTTCAAATGGAGATAATTTTATTTCAAAGGGAGACAATCATGAAAAGTAGTTCCGACCACACGTTAGTTCACTGCAGTGAAAATAAAAGTAATATTTTCACTGCAAAATATGACTTTCTACTGCTTATGTGAAACTATGGATTATATTTTCATCATATAATCACATATTCCATTGCTAGTTATATAATAAAAAACAGAAACTACATGATATGTGTGGCATTAATATGGAATACAATGAGCTTGTCTCATTCAAACCTCAATACAAGTGTCCACTCTAGTCAGTTCATAAAATATTTATGTGAATCTATTAAGAATCAGCATAGAGAATAGACTGTTTTCATTTACACGTTAATGACCATGTTTTATTGAGGGAACCTTCATTTTCAGCTTTGATGCTAATAATTAACAATTCATGAGCTCTCAATCAACCTTCACCACTGAAGATAAATAAACTCCGAATTGGTTGTGGTTCTAGACATTACTGAAGAGAAAATACATTAAATCATGTATAGGTACATGTATATCTAGCCATCGACTGTGACGTGCTTGCAAATGTGGTCCAACACAATGAAATAGTAACACTTGTATATATACAGAATTGTTGGATTTTTTAAATCAACTACACCGTTCTGGTAGTGAAAGAATACAATATTTTCCAAGCATTTAGAATAAATTGCCTTGAAACGTGTTAGATATACATGTAATCACGAATTTTGAAACTGTGTCTGTGAAATGGTAATGGTATCAACTTGTAATGATTACAAATCCGCGCTTTTGCAAAATATTCTTTGCCTGGTCTCTATCTCTGTCCTGTTCTCTTAAAGTTCGAGCACAGTCGCTTTGAGCCCAACCCATGATTGATATCCTCTCCCTACAGAGGTTACTCAATGTAAATCATCCAAAATAATCTCTAGGGAAACGTTGTCCAAGTTGGCTATATTTCACTGTTCTTGCAACTCCTCCAGTAAGTTAAATATTGCAACACGGCTAGTGTCCTGTTTTCTGTCAGATTTAAAATGGTCTAACATCACCGGCTGACGTTAGTATTGTAAGAAGCAGAATATCTCAGTACAGGTACAGGAACGGCAGTCTTCCCGACTGTTAACACTCCAGTCTCACATTCGTTTATTAAAATGTTATACCACACTTTGAAGTATATTTCCCTCTATTTGAACGATTTGTTTTGGGCACAGAACATAATGAAACATGAAATATTAACTCCTTCAGATTTAATGATAACTGTCAGATGATGAATGTGTTAGGATACATCAACGCACTATCTATCACATAACCATCTCCAATGTTGTTATAACACGGACTGCCTCCACAGAGATCTTGCAAGAGGAGATCGCTATCAATTAGGTTTGCTCTCCCTCTCCGCAGATGTCCCCAGAGAGGTTTTGATAGCATCACCTTATGAATGCCAGTGGATTATTATTACCCGTAGCGTATTTATCACGGATAGGGGGATATAGTATTCGACAGCCTACGTACGCACTAATGTGTTCTATTTTGCCACTATCTTTTTCACAAACCGGTCTCATCAATTGTTAGACACTGACGAAGGGTACAATACATGTAGATGATGGTGACCTTGTCATTATTTCCGAAAAGCAATAATTTGAATTATTTGTCTTATGAACATGCATATCAGCTGGTTACCTCAATAACCTTTCACTGGACTCTACATCCGTCCGTCAGTCAATCCGTCCGTACGTCCGTCCGTCCCCTTTCTTGTTACCGCAATATGTCATGAACCGCTGGAACTAGAGTCTTAAAATTTGGTACCAGTTGGTGCCAGTAGGGGAATACGCAGACACGTGTCGATTTGGGTGGCCTTGGCCTCATTTTCAAGGTCAATACGAGACTTTGAAACTTTTGGGGATAAAATCTTGTTTCCGCGATATCTCCTGAACCGCTGCACTTATAGACTTCGGCACCAGTCTTCATTTGGTGAATACGCAGACACCAGTCGATTTGGGTGACCTTGACTTTATTTTCAAGGTCACTACGAGACTTGGAGTGTTTGTCAAATGTTGTTATCACGATATCTCATGAACCGCTGCACCTAGAGGTTTCAAATTTATTTGGTACCAGTTTTCATGTTGTGATTACGCAGACACCAGTCGATTTGGGTGACCAGTTCTTAAAATGTTCTTAGCCTGATATAATAACAATTGAATCAAACATGTAATGGCACTCCTCGGTAAAAGATGTGTGTCCATCCGTTTAGCTCATTTCTTAATTGCGGCGGGGGACATGGTCACGTTTGTGATAATTACTTGTTGAGAATTGTTTGTTAACTGTGCATTGGTATATTGAATGTATTTGACTTGGAATATCTTTGGTATCACATATAGAAGAGAATATATGCCGGTCGTAATGACTTATGATTTTATGATTTCCTTAAGTATTAATAAATAAGTGAAGTTGATTTTTTGTGCAGAAAGTTGTAATTTCTACTTCAATTAAAGGACTTACAATAAGCTGCTACACTGTAGTTACCCCCCTTTTGGTACCGCTGATCTGTAGATCCCTGATGTGAGGTGAGGTGGGTTTGGGTTTAACGCCGCTGTCAAGTGTATTTCACTTATATCACGCCTGCTAGTATAATGACATGGAGAAAGCCCGCAACGCCATGTGGCTATGCATAAGGTGAAACTTCGAGCATCGTCGGGAACTAGCGAACCATGGGTGGTACTACGCTGAAACTCAGTGAAGCATTGAAGCCAAAACTTACTGCCTGTAGAACAGTTCTCTACTGCAGACAAAGTTGATTCGAACCCCGGACATCTTGGTGGAAGCCGAAAACGCTTACCACTGCCCTATCCCGCCCCCGTAGATCTCTGTATGTTGAAACTATTGGATGATTTTGTGAAGTTGTTTCATTGTAGATACTTTGGACATCAGTCCAGTGGATTCCACCTGTGTGTCATATCAATTTGGTTGTTTACACCTATCAACACCTCATCGGCAATACTCACTCAAGTCATCTACATTCAAGGCCTCTTGGTGATTATAAACATTTGTAGCTATTAGTATGTGTGTGGTCCTATTGTATCTCATGATAAAATCGGTATTGGTAAGTTTGTTGTGTGTTTTATGTAATATAATTTGAAAAATATAATACCTGTTTGTTTTCACTTGCTGGTTTCCTCTGGGTACTTAATCGTAACAATAATAGTTGTTGGGAATTTATGTCTGTGGAATAATCGGAGTGTTTCACTGCATGTGATATATTTAGCAACGGAACAAACTCATAATTCCTCATGCACATATTGCAGCATATTTTGTTTTTTGAAAAGTCCACAAGCTCCGGCTTTTATACCAGTTAATCTTGCACTTTTTAAACAGTTTATAAACCATTGAACAAACACATTACGAAATATATTTCTTAAATTTCCGTCTGTTCTTTACAACCAAGTTTTATCCATGTGCATGCTTATGTTTGTCAGTATATTCGGTAAAGAAGGGAAACGTTGTTTATTTATATCCAAATATTCAGTCACAAACAGTTTGATTAACCATTTCGTTATTCCCTGATGTATGCTTGTATTGATAGAAACTTCCCCTATGTGCATAACCGCTGACCATAGTTAACTATTTAGTGGCGATTCATCATAATCAATCGATAAAGATCGATAAACATAGAAGTGAATGTCCTCTCAGCTTTGACCTGCCTGTGCAAATATTATTAGGTGAAATCTGGCGGAAAGATGACCAATTATTATTCCTATCTTACATTGCAACATTGCAATTGTTCAATATTTTTAAAGTAATTTTATTACGAACATTTAGTTCTATTGTAACCGATTGTGCTCGATAATGTGAGTTGCATGTTTAACACACGTATTTTTTACGTATTTATATGTGTACTTCCTACCTAAGCTACATTTGTATATATACAGCTTTGTGTATTTATGGCTCTTGTGAAAAAGAACATCACAAACAATGGAAATGGCTTAAGGTAAGTTGTTTTACTTCTGTACGGCTTGCTTTGTTGTTTTTACTTTCATCGCATTTAGATTATCATTTTTGATCAGACTGTATTTTCAGAGAAGTACTCTAATGGTTAATGAATGCAATTAATTATGACAGAGATGTATCATCGGTTGAATTGTCAATGGAGCAACTCTTTCCACACTTTATTAGCATAAACTTATGTGCACTATCGATGTATACTGATGTGTAAAAGTAGAATTTGAATGCATTTGATAGAAACATGTAAAAACAAGTAATCACGATATCATACATCAGAGTATGATAATTTTATTTTTATATCATACATTTTTGTTGCTGTATTTGCTCTTTCAACACGATTTTAGCTAGAACTTAGCATTTAAGTTTTTTTTAAAATGTAGAAATGTGAATAAAAAGTATGGTGTCGACAGAAATTACATTCTTAGACTTAAATCGTCACGTTTCTTTTGCACTTTTGCTTACTTAGATGCTATTTAATAGGAATCGGGAATCGCTTGTTATACACACACAGTGGGTTGGGGTTCGGGTTGGAGCGTGTGGGTGAGGGTAGGAGGGTTAACCACAGGAACTCGATATCGTAAGTAAAATGTAGGTAAAACATAGGTAAAACAAACCTACCCCCTATATAACATAGAGTAAAGGAGCACGGGCAGCCATGTTGCCGATCAGATCGTTTGAAGGGGTGTCTACTGCGGACTAACGTTCACGGGAGAGGTTTCTGTGGCCGATTTTCGAGTTAGAAGAGCTATAAAACTCATCTTAGGGGTGACATATATTGGAAATTAGCCGTGTTTTGCGGAGAAATGTATAATTGATAAGTACGTGCGTTCATTTGTGTATATCACCAATTATTAGCGTAACGCTTGACCTAATGTTGAATGGACCCTTAGATCGGCAACATGGCTGCCCGTGCTCCTTTACTCTATGTTATATAGGGGCTAGGTTTGATTTACTTATGTTTTACCTACATTTTACTTACGATATCGAGTTCCTGTGGGTGGTACATAATATCCCGGTAATCTGGTCATTAGGGATCTGTTTGGTGAACTTCTCCTTTCTAAAGTCCTGCACAGTAATTTGCAGAAACAGGTCAGAGATGAAACGTCCATCCTCGTACAAATATATTGTTTGATCAGTGGTAGTGGGTATATAGTCATCAGCGCAATGCTTTACCGGCTCTTTTATACAGTTTTAGAAGCCATAATGCTGTCTAAATGTTTACCCTTAAATTTCCGTCTGTTCTTTACAACCAAGTTTTATTCCATATGCATGCTAATGTTTGTCAGTATATTCGGTAAAGAAGGGAAAAGTTGTTTATTTATATCCATATATTCAGTCACAAACAGTTTGATTAACCATTCGTTATTCACTGATGTCGGCTTGTATTGATAGAAACTTCCCCTATGTGCATAACCGCTGACCATAGTTAACTATTCAGTGGCGATTCATCATAATCAATCGATAAAGATCGATAAACATAGAAGTGAATGTCCCCTCAGCTTTGACCTCCCTGTGCAAATATTATTATGTGAAATATGGCGGAAAGATGACCAATTATTATTCCTATCTTACATTGCAACATTGCAATTGTTAAATACTTTTGAAGTTATTTCATTACGAACATTTAGTTCTATTGTAACCGATTGTGCTCGATAATGTGAGTTGTATGTTTAATATACGTATTTTTAAGTATTTATGTTGCCGATCAGATCGTTCGAAGGGATGTCTACTGTGGACTAACGTTCACGGGAGAGGTTTTTGTGGCCGATTTTCGAGTTAGAAGAGCTATTAAGCTCATCTTAGGGGTGACATATGTTGGAAATTAACCGTGTTTTGCGGAGATATGTATAATTGATAAGTACGTGCGTTCATTTGTGTATATCACCAATTCTTAGCGTAACGCTTGACCTAATGTGAATGGACCCTTAGATCGGCAACATGGCTGCCCGTGCTCCTTTACTCTATGTTATATAGGGGGTAGGTTTGTTTTACCTATGTTTTACCTACATTTCACTTACGATATCGAGTTCCTGTGGGTGGTACATAATATCCCGGTAATCTGGTCATTAGGGATCTGTTTGGTGAACTTCTCCTTTCTAAAGTCCTGCACTGTAATTTGCAGAAACAGGTCAGAGATGAAACGTCCATCCTCGTACAAATATATTGTTTGATCAGTGGTAGTGGGTATATAGTCGTCAGCGCAATGCTTTACCGGCTCTTTTATACAGTTTTAGAAGCCATAATGCTGTCTAAATGTTTACCCTTTCAAGATAAACATTTTTATTTTCTATTTACCGGAGGCCTTAATTACAAGAAATATAAGATCACATTTCATGTTTATTCCTAATATAACAATGTTCCACAATACACACAGTAACATACACGTTTGATGGAGACAATTGTTCTGTTCATTTTTCGGAGTACAGTTGACAGTTCCACAATACACACAGTAACATACACGTTTGATGGAGACAATTGTTCTGTTCATTTTTCGGAGTACAGTTGACAGTTGTTACACTGTTTAGTAAAGGTGTTTTGATTCTAACTGCAAGTTGCATATTCTTCATTATATTGTGTGATAAATAGTGTTAATTGTCATATTAAAATTGAATGCTACATTAAAATTTGTACCCAATATGTCTTGGATTAATGACCCTATCATTTATCTTTCTTAAAGCTGTGGTTCCCGTTTGCAACTGTTGTGTTCCAGGTTATCACTGTACCTTTACTGTTAACTTTAATGATTAATTTAATCTTCCAAACGCCCTTTAAACTTGTCCATTTCAACAAACTCCAATAATTCTGATGTATTCATTTGTTATGAAAATGGTGTTTTCGTCGTTCGATGTAGTTTACATTTGCTGCACTGTTTCGATGTTTAGCTATTTTGGGGTATATTCTTACATCAAAACAGTATCAGGATGTCAGTGTAATGTACTTTTCTTGAATTAATAATAAATAACTAAAGTTCAGTTGCCTTGGTGTCACAAAAGTTTAAGGGTCACCATGATTTGACCTCGAACGTATGACATTGAAAGGACAATTTTTTAAAGGACTTGCTAAATGGAGTTAGCTCCTTTCCCTTCCCATGTCCTGTTTGATGACTAACTTTTCAGTCTTATCTCGAGTAGTGTTGTGGAAGATAAGGAACTATTATATGACTTAAGCGAGGCAGACTGTGTATAAAACGTGTGACTGATTGAAAGGACTGGCGTTCTATACTTTGAACACTTAATGGCTGTACTTGGAATTCTTTGATTTCGTGAATTATACGCCAAAGATTCAATGCCTACTAATTGGTATATCATACATTTTTAGAGCTAAATAAGTATATTTGTGATGGTATCTCTATTGTATCTTATTTGAAAATATGCATTCTTATTGTAATTAATGTTGTGTTTTATTGAATTCGATTTACATAATAAATTTGTAAGACTTGTAACTTTCCATTTGCTGGTTTCCTCTGGAGACTTTATCACCTACATTGCTAATCGCAACACAATTACCATGTTTCCAATTTACAAGCACGAATAGTGTTAATCGTGATCACTATACCTTTAATGTTAACTTGAATAATAAATCTTATTTTCCAAAGTATAGCTTTGAAGCATCCTTTGAAAATGTACAATTAAACAAACACCAATAATTATCATGTTATCTTAAAAAGGCCTCTTCTTCTACACAACTTAAACCGTTTTACTTCTGTCGTTAAAGCCATAGATACATCAATTTCAAGAATCGTTTCTTCAGTCATACCGTCGGGAATTTTAAAAGCACCAACTCATGAATGTTAATGTCTTGGAAATTTGATTTTGATGGGAAAAACTACTTTACGGGGGGAAAAACATGCCAGTTCATCTCGTTTAAAATTGTCAAACACTTGAAAAAATACCACCTCGGTTAATGAAGCAGCGTCGTATGTTCACATTAAACTCTTCCCTGTGTGGGTTGATATCATATTCCAGGTTTCTGCGGTTTCCCTCAATGATCTAATAATTGTTCATGTGTCTGAAAGTACTATGCTGCAAATACTTAATAATATCCGTATGCTTCGTAGTGATCAAACACACATTTCTAACAAAAAATGATTACAATTTGTGAGTGTGAAATCAAACCACACATATAGAAAAGAACTCGCAAATCCTTTTGAATGATCAAATGGGTCGTAGGATGCTATAAATGCAGAAATGTTTCATCTTTTTATTCATTAAATTTCGATCTCATCTTAGTGGGAGTTCTGTGATTAGGTTTATCACAATTGTATTTGCTTTGTAGAAAAAACATTTACAGATTGGACCAATTTAATCCATCACATCTTATTCATGTTAAGCTTCGGTCAAATTGCCTCCAGTTGCATCTTGTAATAAAGCGTTCATGTCCTAATGATCTCAATAACTATCATTTTATTTTATGTGTGTTTTGATACTGCACAGGTGGATGCATAACTGATGAATCTAGTATCTGAGATGTCGAGGAAGGAGGAATGTAATTCAGGTACATAACCTGAAGTCTAGTTAACTATGCATGCATATTTAACTTATGAATGGACGGATCATCTCAAATTTGAAACGCCACTTGCACCGAGTCTTTTGAACTATATTCCATGTGCCCTCTCAAGTGTTCTCAAGAGTTCATTCAATAGACGTCCAGGTTGATATATTTTGTCAAAAATAACGAGAATCAATTAGCATCATTACCTCGTTATGACCATACAGAGTCGATATCTGGACCTAACCATCAATCAATCTATAGTGATCGATACATACTGAACTGTTTATGGTCGGACTCAACTCAAACAATTGCTTTCCAGTATCAAGACATGTTAAATCATTCATGAGTATACATAATTAGTTTTATCGACAGTGCACGACTGACAAGTGTGGTTTCACAGGGAGCAAGCAATATACTGCACTACACTTGACAAATCAATTGTGTCTCAGTTTGAACATTGGTGTAGCTTTAAAAGATCCAATGTGAAACGTGTGACAAAGAAGCTATATGATGTGATATACATGACTGAAATCAAATGTCTCAGTTGCAATACTAATATAGTTTTCAGAGAACCAATATGAAACCTGTGGCATTTGAATAACATTTCCTGGAACAAAAATAATGCATCTGTTTAGTTTTTACGAATCCATTTTTTTTTGGCAAGAGGATAAATAATATGACTTAAGACAGTCAGACACAATTTTATGACTTTATTGGGTTTTTTAAAAATTGTATACACCTTTCAAGAAATTACATACATGTTCTTATCATTACTGTTAATGATATTGATAAAAGTAATTTTGTTGACAGTATTAAATAACAACAATAACAGCAACTAATTAATTGCAAGATAAAGATTTACTGAACAAATCTACCAACTGTCGTAATGATGCATTTGCTTAAAACATGTTCATGTTATACAAGGTATTATTTCACAAATCATCAGCGAAGTCTATTTAAAAAGGTATACATGTTTGTCATCTGCCTGTGTCAGTTTAATGACAATGTAACGATGGTCAGTTACAATGTTAAGTCACCACCTGAAATTATTGTTTTTGTGCATTTGTGCACAAAATGAATAAAGAATGGAAGTGTATGATTAAGTCGTTATCGTACTCGTATGTTTTGTGATGGGAAATATCCTATATTTTCAATAAACACTATATATTTAGGTTCGTAAGCAAGGTTCGTAAAATGCAATGTTTAATGCTAATAATGACCAATTAATATTGACTTGTATTATATAACTAGCAATACGATAAAAAAAATATAATCCATATTTGCACATACGCAGTAGAAAGTCATATTTTCACTGCAGTGAAATATAACTCATATTTTTACTGCAGTGACTCATATTTTCACTGCAGTGGCCGGAATTACTTTTGATGATTGTCTCCCTTTGAAATGAAATTATCTCCCTTTGTAAAGAGATTACCTCCCTTGCTTTCCACGTCTTACGGTGAACGCCAATGTTGTGATGTTCAGTCAATGGCTGTTGACCTTTTGTGTGTTAATATCATTTTTAATATTCCTTAACACTCTGAACTTCATTTATTGTTGATATGTTACATAGTAGTTCTTTTACTCGTGAAAAACTTGGTGAGGCGAGAGGTATGTGACAGACAATAACGAACGTCACTCGCTGTATGATGTGTATCACTTCACGTTTGAAATAACGACAAAACTTACGTTTTTCAGTGTTTAAGGCATCTTCACTTAACTGGATGATACCGTAAATAAACACTCGCAACAGATTTATTTTTGTAAAACATTGTCCTGTTTTAAATATCGACTTATTTCAGTCGAATTATTTTCTCACTGCATTTTACCGTGAACGTATAACGGGGAGTTGTTAGGATTATGACAATCAGGACCTCTCTCACCTTTCAATGTCACGTTTTAATTGTTTTATGCAGATTAAAGTTATATAATAAATAGACTATCTCATTGTTTTTGCCGAATATCATTTCTGTCTCATCTCGTGGAGTGAGAAAGTGACATTCGACACAATATCACTTTCTCACTCCACTCGATGAGATAGAAAAGATATTCGGCAAAAACAATGAAATAGTCTCTATATATTGGCCAAAGCAAGCTCGCATTATAACCTCTATATATCGAGTCTGTTGATATAATGTAATAGAGTTAAAAATTAAAGTTTTTAAATGAGAAGAGACAGTTTCATCACCAATCAACCTAAACGCCCATTTCACTACCAAATGCCAGATTATTGATCCCCTGCAATGAATTTCCTCTCCTCTAGACGTTGATTACAGATTCATTACCTTGGCCTACAGGATAATGGTAGTTTAATGGTGGGGCTTGACTGACCATGGGTCTAAGGAAAGTCTGTATATGTAATGTGCTATTGCATCTGACTGTGTCTCTGGAGAAGATTGCTCTAATTGGATTTTCAGTTTCCGGGTTCGAATCTCGTTCCAGATATCCATGATGTATTTTATGTATTGCTTGTTCCTAGTCTCCTGTATAATGAAATCGAAATAGAGTAACACGATTTTTCTTAATGTAAGGGTTGAAATATAACATTATTTCAATAAATATGCATTACAATTTAATAATATTAATCTACAGCTGTAATCATTATCATATGACTAAATTCAAACAAACACAGCAATTGCTTAGTCTATACCATCTAAGATCTTAATTAACTCCCCTTGAACTATTTACCAGGAAGATGATAACAGAATTTGTTTAAAGCAATATATAGAGGATATCTGTCTTTTCTTGACTAATACCATGTTTATCTCATCGAGTGAGGTAGAAAGGCTATATTTTCACGAGTGGCACAGCCACGAGTGAAAATATGTAACTGTTCTACCTCACGAGATGAGATAAACATGGTATTTGTCAAGAATTGACGGATATTCTATTTATAATATGATATGATCGATGTAATTACGTCCGAAAAGGGTCGTTTTCACGCCGAGCGACCGCTAGGAACAGCTCGTCACCACAGTGACGTCATAAGCCAATTCGCCGCGTGAGACCATTTAATGCTAATAATGACCAATTAATATTGACTTGTATTATATAACTAGCAATACGATAAAAAAAATATAATCCATATTTGCACATACGCAGTAGAAAGTCATATTTTCACTGCAGTGAAATATAACTCATATTTTTACTGCAGTGACTCATATTTTCACTGCAGTGGCCGGAATTACTTTTGATGATTGTCTCCCTTTGAAATGAAATTATCTCCCTTTGTAAAGAGATTACCTCCCTTGCTTTCCACGTCTTACGGTGAACGCCAATGTTGTGATGTTCAGTCAATGGCTGTTGACCTTTTGTGTGTTAATATCATTTTTAATATTCCTTAACACTCTGAACTTCATTTATTGTTGATATGTTACATAGTAGTTCTTTTACTCGTGAAAAACTTGGTGAGGCAAGAGGTATGTGACAGACAATAACGAATGTCACTCGCTGTATGATGTGTATCACTTCACGTTTGAAATAACGACAAAACTTACGTTTTTCATTGTCTAAGGCATCTTCACTTAACTGGATGGTACCGTAAATAAACACTCGCAACAGATTTATTTTTGTAAAACATATATGTAATGTGCTATTGCATCTGACTGTGTCTCTGGAGAAGATTGCTCTAATTGGATTTTCAGTTTCCGGGTTCGAATCTCGTTCCAGATATCCATGATGTATTTTATGTATTGCTTGTTCCTAGTCTCCTGTATAATGAAATCGAAATAGAGTAACACGATTTTTCTAAATGTAAGGGTTGAAATATAACATTATTTCAATAAATATGCATTACAATTTAATAATATTAATCTACAGCTGTAATCATTATCATATGACTAAATTCAAACAAACACAGCAATTGCTTAGTCTATACCATCTAAGATCTTAATTAACTCCCCTTGAACTATTTACCAGGAAGATGATAACAGAATTTGTTTAAAGCAATATATAGAGGATATCTGTCTTTTCTTGACTAATACCATGTTTATCTCATCGAGTGAGGTAGAAAGGCTATATTTTCACGAGTGGCACAGCCACGAGTGAAAATATGTAACTGTTCTACGTCACGAGATGAGATAAACATGGTATTTGTCAAGAATTGACGGATATTCTATTTATAATATGATATGATCGATGGAATTACGTCCGAAAAGGGTCGTTTTCACGCCGAGCGACCGCTAGGAACAGCTCGTCACCACAGTGACGTCATAAGCCAATTCGCCGCGTGAGACCATTGTTTTATGATGTTAAATTATATCAGTCACCGTTCGCAGTGAAAATATAAGTTATTTTCACTGTAGCTTGATAGACAGTTTATTTCACTGATAAATCCCGGTATTTCATCGCTCGTCATATAATAAATTTAACTATTTCAAATTAACATTTGTTAGATCGTTTGTTGATATATTTGTTTATCCTCAATTAATGCAGGAGCAATAATTTGTTGCTTCTTTTTTCATTTCTATTTTCACATTTTGAGTTGGCCCAATTGGTTGTATAGGTTCATGATTCGAATCTTGTGTGATATAAATATGGTTTCTGGAGCCTAGGGTGCGTTTATTGGTGTTCTAATAGTTTCTGCCAAATTAGGAACAATTCCAGTCATTTATTAATATCATTAGCAATAAACCGAGTTTACTTAGTCCTAAATAACTAATTATTTTAAACATAAATACTTTTCTTTCTAGGCTATAATCATTATCAAATTCCGACCCTATTATAATAAAGTTATGGAAAACTATTTTTTGCTAATTGAACATATTTCTCAAGCGAAACCATTTTATCTAAGTTCCAGGTGAGATGTATTTATGTGATTAATTTATGTGAAGCAATCACTTTAGTTAGTTAGTTAGTTAGTCACATTTGTAAGATTCTGACGAAAATATGAATCATGCTTTGATAATATTTGTTATGAATGACCTCAAGGCTTCAAAGATCACATGATGTCAATGTTTATCAACTTGGCAAACCTTCCAAATACTAAACAGATACTTGCACCTTCTCTGTATTGGCAAATATGTCAAACAGTGCTATCATCCTCACTTTTGCATCCAAAATTATACCCAAAACAACTCAACTAACATTGATCATTTCTCATCATTGTCTTCTATTTCAATCACAAGCCGACAACTCAGTTGTATTCCATTGTTACATTTAATGCAGGGATCAATCTGAATACCAGTCTGTGTAGGAATAATATTTTGTTCAGTCTTCAAATACTCTTGAAAAAGATTTCCACTAAGATATGGGTATAATGCTAGGTTAACACTGTGTAGCTAACGCTTGAAGCATGACAATATGAACATATATAGATGTTTAAAGAAGTTAGGTAGATGGAATATTCTGGAACGCTGCAATGTCTTTATGATAATCAAAGTAAATTACATAATATCAAATAACTTTTCATGCTGTTTTTGATCGACGATGCATTAGATCTGTAATAACCATTCATCAATACATGTTTAACAATTGAATAAGGGAAAGGATTAACCTATCAAACATCTACAACAACAAAAAACACATTTGTTTGTTCTGCTTTTAATCTGTTTTATGCATAGTTAATCATTGTGATGTTTTTTTCCATAGTTTCAAATGGTGTTCACAAACAAATGTTTTAGTTTAGGTATTCGATTACAATATCAGATAAATGCAATGTTCTCTGTGTCATACCTCTTTGTGTAGTTTATCAAAAATCCATATAAAACAGTTTTATGGTTTCTCCTTGAGTCTCCTGTATCACTGTGATCTCCGACAGACCTTCATCTACTTACAGACCAATCGTGGGTTTCCCTCGGTACCGTGTCTCTATTATAGAACAAGTAGTTGGGGGTGGGTAGTGAGGATGAGGTGTGTTGTTTGGGTGTGTGGGTTGGGTGGACGAGGGTTGGTACATAATATTGCAGTTATTTACAGCCCAATAGGAGTTTTTGGTGAATTTCATTTCTAAAATCATGCACAGTAACTTACAGAAATGGGTCAGGTGAAGCATGACAGCTGATAATGGAACTGACTTTTTTATTTGTTTTATTTTCATCCCCATACACTTATATTGTTTGATGAGTGATGGTGGGTACACAGTTTGAACTTGTGACAGAGAAAGGACTTGCTTCACGGAATTATCTCCCTTATCTGCCCATTCCTGTTTGACGACTTACATTCTTCTTTCCGAGTGTTCACAAATAATGTTGTGGAACCTAAGGGAAGCTTCTAGAGTCAATTTCGGTGTAAATAGCGCTGTTGATGTAAATGACTTGCATACTATACTGTGAACACTATATGATAGCACTTAATGGATGTATCTGCTTTCTTGGATTATCGGCCAACAAGAACAACAGATAGATGTACTAATATGTGACTATATTTGAGATTTGTAGAGCTGTAATTAATATATTTGTGACACAATTGTATCTTATTTGAAACTTTGTATTGTTAATCTAATTAATTTTGTGTTTTGTTCAATATGATTTGCACAATATAAGACTTGTTTATTTTCATTTGCTGGTTCCCACTGGGGACTTCTTTATCTTAATTTCTAATCGTACCAAAATCGCCATATATAACATAATACTGGGCTCTGTTCCATAACATCCATAACAGCGAGCGCTAAATAAACCTTCATTGAGCGCCATTGCTCAATGTAGCGCTACGTAGCAAGGCGAGCAAACTTCAAGGGATTTGCACTGCGTCGTTCAAGAGAGAAGAGAGAAAGAGCGCTACTTGAGCGCTACATTGAGCGATGTGTGATTGAACAGAGCCCTGAATTACCCATATCATGTATCTAAATGGTCCTATAGCCGTGTTTCTGATTACAAGTACGTGTTGTGTTAATCGTGTACCTCTGTACCTTTACTGTTAACTAATGACGTTAATCTTCAAAATTTGAACAAACACCAGTAATTGTTATATATTTCTATGACTTCTTCTCAGCAACTCAAACTCTACTCTCTTTAAATACATAGACATCAATTTCAAGAACCGTTTCTTAAGTCATACCGTCGGGAATTTTAACAGCACCAACTCATGAATGGTAATGTCTTGGAAATTTGATTTTGATGGGAAATACCACTTTAAGGAAAAGAAAACATGCCAGTTCATCTCGTTTAAAATGGCCAAACACTTAAACAAATACCACCTCGGTAAAAGTAGCAGCGTCGTATGTTCACATTAAGCTCTTCCCCGTGTGGGTTGATATTATATTTCAGGTGTCTGCGGCTTCTGTGAATGGTTAATGATTACCTTCCATGTGGCTGAAAGGTCTCTGCTGCAAGTACTTATCCCTTTGCGTCGTGCTTCATTTCTTACAGTAGCTTTAAATGCAGGACATGTTTAACCTTTTTATTCATTTAATAACATTCTTGGTAGAAGTTCTGTGATGAGGTTCATCACAATTGTATTCGCTTTGGAGAAAACAATTACAGATCGGATCGATTTAATCTAGAAATTTACTTTTCTTTTGCATTCATATCTTATCTTGACATCTTTTGAAATGAACATGTTTGAATTTACACCCAAGTTTACATATTCATCTGGCGTGTTTATTGTGTGTCCATGTGTCAAATGATTTAAAATCCATGTCAAGTTTTCAAGCTATTAACTTTTACATCGATTGCTGCTAAAAGAGAAAAACATCTTTCATTATTCATGATCAGTTTATCTAATTTTGATTTTGTTTAGTATTTATATTGTTAATTGTGGTTCAGTTTACATGAAAAAAATAGTTACTATTGTGTATGACACCAATTACACGGGGCTGGTAGTGTCACAAAAGACATATCTCTTTCAATGAAAACATATGCTGATGAAACTTGTACCCAATTGTAATGCATACTAAGTCACCAAATTGATATTACATAGTCGCGAACTGGCCTATAACGACAACAATAAAATTTTATTCCATAATATAATTTGTGCAAATTGGCGTAAGGCCTTACTGTACATGTTTGCTAATAGTAATTTTTTTTACAAATTTCTATTCAATGTTGTTTGAAACATTGAAACATTCCTCCCTTTTACATTCAACAGTTGAAAGTCATTTGATGAATCCTCACGATCAGCCATCTATCTAACTCATCATCATCAAGATTGTTTCTCCACGGACCAGCTCCACAGGGAATGTACAGGAAGAGATCGCTTATCTGTTATGTTTGCTCTTTCTGACGATGTCCCCGGAGAGCGGTTAGAAGGGTCAGAAATGATGCCTTTGAATCAAATGATAGTTAAATGTTGTATTAATATTATACTACTATTATTGTATACTGATTAAGATATCGCTATGGCTACAGCTATGGTGATTAGAATTCTACTTTCAATAACATGCATAGTTTACAAAGGGGAGGAATATGAATCTCATTCAGCCCCTGATTCCAGTTTGTTCAATAGCGTGTTATACACGATATGAATATGCACTCAAACAAAATAAAACCTACTTTATGAATGCACAGTATAATTAGACAATGCATGTACATAATACCGTTGCATAGTTTGAATATTGTGGATAACGTCACAATGTTTGTAAAAAGTTTTGAACTTGCTCAAAAGTTATAAACCAGTTAACAAACCAAACAGTTTGGCTTCCCACATATCATATGTCAATGGAAACCACACTATTGCTATTTCCATCTACTTGTCGTTCCCTAAATTTCAAAAAGCAGAACTAAAATCTATTAAAATCATAAAACTGCGGGTTTAGATGCATTCAAACTCTGCTTGCGTATCGTAGCCTACATCCGCCCACCTACTGAAGTTTGTAGTTAGTCCTCTGTGACTAACGTCCTCGTGCTTTAACTAAATAATATAATAGTTCAGGGCAAAACTATACTTCATTACAAAACACATTGAGGTACAGCGAACTGTGTTTTTAAGCACTGTATCCTTCACAGCTCCTTGTGTCATCGTCTATCCCCATTGTCTCAATTGCAATCAATGTTCTTTTCTTTAGGATTGTTGGTAATGCCTGCTTGTATAAATAGAAACTTCCGCTATTTGCATAGCTGGTGATCTTAGTTAAATATGAATATAGATAAATCGATATGTAAATGAAAGCTTGGGAATGAGTGTACTTTCTAAGGTTTAGGTGCATTTTACACTGAATTTCAGCTTAGTACCACTCATGGTTTGCTAGTACCAGGAGATGCTCACAGGGTTCACAGTAATGCATAGACACATATCGTTGCGGGATTTCTACCTGTCATAATACTAGCAGCCATGATATAAGTGAAATACTCTCGAAAGCAGCGTTAAACCCCAACTCACCTCATCGAAGATATTTCAATTGGCTTATTAACTCTATGGGTGCCATAATATGGTCAGTACTGCTTTGTGAATTTTGTTTCACTGACACCCCCTCCAGCTACCACTCTCCCCTCCCTACAATACCATAACAACATATATAATATTTAAAAAATATTTCCATATTTTGAATATTTAAATGTCATTGAACAGAATAAAAATAACGTTTGTTAATTGTGTTCAAAGTCTCCTCTCACGTTTATGGTATAAACAACGATAAAATAAAATATTGTTCAAATTGTGTTGAAGGTGGACCTGCTATAGGTTTGCTCCATCGTATTCTGGTGTTAGTCTTTCACTTATGAACATGCGCTTCTGACTCGACAGTAATCTTGTACGAGTGACCAATCATATGATGGAGATCAAGCGTCCGTTGGATTGCTATTGATGTGAGACTCTCTGGTCAGTATACTTTCATGTTCTACTGTGCAAGATTAATCTAGAATCACTACTAACTAACATGACAGTCTAAGGGGGGAAACATGTTATATTATTTATCGGGCTATTCAATTAAACTAACTGGCTGGCCATTGGGATTTGTTTTGGTCAACGATTCTGAGACAAGGCCTTTGCATTTCAAAAACCCAATTTAAGGTGAAAACTGACAATTTGAATTGTTTGAATTATTTGTTATAGTGATTGGGAAAACGTAAAAAAAAGGGTTAGAAAATCAATAATGAAATATAGTCACAATTAACGATAAAAGGATTCAGAGCATGACTATATGAATGTTATGAATGAAGCCCCCTTTCTATTGCAAGTCTCTAACATGTCTGTGGGATTGTCAAGACTAAAATTTCTGATTTCAAAATATTTTTCAAGAAAATCAAAATGGGGGCTAAACCAGGTGACATACCAACTCCTTTTGATTTACGTTATTGCTCGCACGGTTATTGTGCATCTTTTGAAAAAAGTTTCAACTCTCTATCTGCATTCTTATTTTTTCGGATCTTAAAAATGGATATTTAGATTCAATCTGGACCTTGAATGACTGGGCATATTGAGCTAAATTCCACAAAATCTTTATTCTGATACACATAAAGTGTCAAACATGTTTGATGGAGACTCGTGTTCTGTTTTTCGGGGTCATTCGATGTAGTTTACATTTGCTGCACTGTTTCTATTTTAGCTGATTTGGTGTATATGCTTACATGACAGTAGCAGGGCGTTAGTGTAAATTGTTATGAGAATGCATTTTTCTTTAATATTAAACAACTGAAGTTAAGTTGTGCTTGGGTCTCAAATGTTTAAGGGTCACCAGGATTTGAACTCGAACTTGTGACACTGGAAGGACAAGTTTGTACAAGACTTGCTACACGGAGTTAGCTTCCTTTTCTTCCCATGCCCTGTTTGATGACGCACTTACGTCTTTCTAGTCTTTTAATGAGCGTCACAAATAATGTTGTGGAACCTAAAGGAAGATTATATGACTTTCGAGAGTCACTAAGGGTATAATCAATGCGGTTGATGGAAAGGACTGGCATTCATTACTTTGGATTCTATGCCTTGATTTGGATTTCTCAGATTTTATGAATTATCTGTCAATACTGACTGATAACAAGCATCGCTCCATTCACCAACACGATGTAATGCCTACTCATTTGTGATGTATAATATATTTGTAGAGCTACCGATGAACGTAATATCTTATGTGTTGAATAATCATGGAATTCACGTGCATGACCTAAAATCAAGTTAACCATGCGTGTGAATTTAGCTTATGAAAGGATAATCCCAAGATAGAAATGTCACTTACACAGAAGTCTTTAGAGTTTTATTTCATGTGTCCTTATAATCTTATAGAGTCCGTTTACAAGACATTCAAGTTTATATATTATTTGTCAAGGAGACAGAAACTCAATTTGTATCATTAGCTCGATAATGACCATACAAAGTCGAAATGTTGATCTTTGACTTGAACCTTGAATCATTAGTTTTAATATATAGTGATTGATACATACTGAACTCTTTATGGTCAGAATCAACTCAAACCTCTGTTATATGTTAACACTTAGGAGAGGGTGTTCTAAGTTGTATACCCAATCCTTTTCTTATGAATAAAATACGAAACCTGTGTTAGCCAGTATCAATATATTACCAATCATTCTAGAACATATCCGATTAGGCCAATCGACTGACTGTGTGACATGCATGTGTGGTTCAACAAGAAACAGTATAATGTGATACAAATGACTGAAATCAAATGTGTCTCAGTTTCAATATCTAACGTGTCGCAAGTGGCCAACATTTCCTTGAACACATGAAAATGCATCAAATTTATTATTCTATTCATTTTCAATAAATCTATGGGTCCTCTTGTCAACAAATTATTCAAGTTCTAGTCACAAAAAAGTGTTTTCTTAGTGTTTTGATTAGGGGTCTAGACATGACATATCCGGCCATTCTTGACAAATACCATGTTTATCCCATCTCGTGAGGAAGAAATGTTATACAATAAATCCGTTTTACCTCACTCGATGAGATAAGCGTGGTATTAGTCAAGAAAAGATATCCTCTATATATCACAAGGTAAAGGTGTTTGTCACCTGCCTCTGTATGTTATGTAACGAAAGTCACCACCTAATGCATTAGCTTCATCAATGTTCAGGTTATTAAATATTATATTTCACAAATTGTATGCTATATCTGTATCACAAGGTATAAAGTTAAATGAAAATTCTATGTAAAGATGGGCAGTCCCTAAATAAAGTTGATTTATACAATGATTGAAATTAATATTGTCAAGCATTTTTGCGCAAATTGAATATAGCATGACTTATATTTAGAAGTTATTATGCTTGTACGTTTTGGGATGGTAATTAACCTACATTTGTAATAAACACGAGGTATTTAGCTCGCCAAGGTTCCTAATATTGGCCAATAGACCACCCCAAAACCCACTGGAATTATAACCTCTATATAACTATTCTGGTGTTAGAACCTTCCAAAATCTGAGAGTTTAAATTAAAGTTTTAAATGAAAAGGAACCGTGACAGTTGCACAGTTTCATCACTAATCAACCTAAACGCCTTCAAAACACAGTGCCAGAATATCGATCCACTGCAATGAAATGACTCTCCTCCCATCGTTGATTACATGTTCATCACCAGGTGCTACAGGATAATAGATAATAAGTTTGATTCTGAGGACTGACTGACATGAGTCTAATGAAAGTCTGTATATGTAACCTGCTATTGCATCTGACTGCACTGGAACAACTCTCTGGATGTTAATGTGTCTCTGGAGTTGGTGATGGCTGTGATTGCTCTTATTGGATTTTCAAGATCAGGGTTCGAATCTTGATACACATATCAATGATATATTTTACATGAATATGCTTCGATAAACATGCAGTAAACTGACGCAAACATTATATAGAAAGACAAGGTCATTTATGGATTTTCAACTTCTTTAGTTCACAATGGCAACGTTTCGGTATCGATCCTTATACCGTTATCAGGAATGAGGATCTTTACCAAGACGTCGCCATTGTGAAATAAAGAAGTTGAACATCCATAAATGTCCTTGTCTTTCTATTAAACATTGTATTTCCAAGGAGGCAAATACTACAAACTTTACACAGAGTTACAGACTACAGGGAACTAATATACTTTAACTAATTGAGTGACTAACTGACAGGAAGGTCAGTATTGGGTTAAACATGTGATTATTCTGTTAGCTTTAACGATTTTGTTTCAACATTTTTACAACATTTATTTACGTTATTTATTTAAAAGATAAATTAAAAAAAAGTCCAAACACTTCCATCTCATTTTCAATAGAAACATGTTAGTTGTGGTAATAGTTTATATTTTGACATTCTCGGTTTTGTACCGATATGGAAATGTATCGAACCGAGGGTCCATTACCATTTCACCCCTAGTTACAGAAACGTTGTGTGTGTTTATTTGATGTTCTTGTAGTTTCTGGCAAGTTGGGAACAGATCCAGTTATAATTTTATTCCAACCCCTATTTGATAAAGCTAAGGAAAGCTGATTTTGCTAAGCATTATTATTTCTCTCAAACAATACCATTTTGATTAAGTTCTAGGAAAGATATGATTAAATTTATGTGAAGCAAATTCAGCAATATATGTAGTTATTTCAGATTCATATTTGCAAGATGCTGACAAAAATAAAAATGATGCTTAGTGAATATTTGTTATGCATGATCTCTAGTCCTCGAGGATCACATGATGTCAAGTCTTATGAAATTAGCAAGCCTTTCAGACACTTAATAGAGACGTTCATGTTCTCAGTATTGCTAATCCCTTCAAACAATGCTTTCATCCCAGAATATCCCAACCGGGAAGTTCGTTTCTCATCATTGTTTCTATTTCAAACACACACTGGCAACTCAGTTGTTTGTTATAGTTAATGCAGGGATTAAACAGAATCCAGATCGTGCAGGAAGAATAGTTTGTTCAGTCTTCAAATACTCTTTAAAGAGGTTCACACTCAGATCTATGTATGATGTTTGGTTAACAATGATGCTTACACATACACCATAACAATATTAACATATATAAAGGAAACTTGTTTTCAGAAATTTGCTACATGGAATGTTCTTATGTGGTAAAACTTGTTAATGATGTCCAAATCAAATCACATCATGTCAAATAACCGTTCATGATGTTTCATGCATTAGCTCTATAAGAAACATTCATCAATACATAGTTTAAATAAATATATAATTAGGGAAATGATCAATCCATAACAAATCACAACAACAACAAAAAGAGAGAAAAGTATGAATGGCTTGAATTTTTTTTCTTGTGTTTCATGTATAGTTAATCATTGTGATGTTTATTTACACATTAAGAAAGACCGTTTACAAACAAATAAATTAATGGATAAAAGAACATCATATCCGTGTGGTGGTCCGTTGAACCTTGTGCCGAGAGGTTTGTTGGGTAGTGATTGAAAAAGAACTTGATACCCCTCTTTGTGTATTTAATCAGAACGTTAAACCTGTAATTCTACCGCTTACATCAGTTGTACAAATATTTTAAATTCAAACAAAAACTATATACATTAAATGTGGCATTTATATGAAATAATGCGAGCTTGTGACATTTTGAATTTCGACTCCCACTCTCATTAAACAAGGTTCAATGTAATAGTCCATTACATAAATTATTAATCTTATCTGTTATATATCAGCATAAAGAATAAACTGTTATCATTTACTCGTTCTATTGAAGGAGTCTTCATTTTTAGATTTGATGATTATAATTAACTATGTATGAGCGATCAATCAAACCTTCATTAATATAGATAATTATATCTCGAACTGCTTATTGGCAGAATCGGCTTGATAATCATAGAAGATGAAGCAAAACATGTTAAATCATGTATGAGTACATGTATATCTACTTGGAGCAATAGATCGACTGTGTCATGCTTGTAAATATAGTCCAATATAGAGAAATAGTTACAGAAATAGTTATAGAAGAGATTGTTGGAATGATTTTAGTTTGTGAGTGAGTGAATTATTGCTTAACGCCGCTTCGGCAGTATCGCAGCCATTAGCGGCGAGAAATTTAATAATTGCAAAAGCAAAAAGTAATGACACAAAGGCCATAGAAAACATTGTTAATAGCTGATAGAAAAGATAAAATTTACAATTTGTCAAATATATTGACTGCTTTCAAAAAGTCTAAAATGCGGTGTTCACCAAATTGACTAAAAACTTGAGATAAAGGAATATCAGAATAAAAATGTTTCCCTGATGTGCGCGGTGTCCCAACACTCACACTGGAATGTTTTTAAATCAAGTACACTGTTATGGTAGTTGTTCAATATAATATTTCACAGTCAATGGGAAGAAATTGCACTGAAACATGTTAAATATAACCAAAAGGTGAAAACCGTGTCCTTAACATTTTAAGTTTGCCAATATTGTAATTAGTAAAAATAATCGTCATTGCAAAATAGTATTTCTTTTTTTCTGCACTTCTAAAAGCATGTGCAACGTTGCAAAACCGGTTGATATGCTCTCCCCACGGACGTTATTCAAGGTTAATTAATCTTCCTAAATAATCTCGTGAGAAAGTCATTACAAGTGGGCAATATTCCTCTTGTATTACAGACCCTCAAATCCGTGAAAAATTGCAACACGGATATTGTCATTTTTTCTAAAATAGTTCAACATCTTCAACTGACGTCTGTCGGGTAAAGAATCCGCAGTCTCTCCCAGTATCGCCCAGTCTTACCTTCGTTTATTGAATTATTATGACATACAATTATCTCTATTTTAGCAGTTACATGTATACATGACATTTGAAACATGAAACATTAACTCCTTTGGATTTAATCACAAAACTGGTGATATGTGATTATTGTAAGAATACATCAACGCAATATCAATCACATCACCATCATCAATGTTGTTTCTACGCGGACTTGCTCCACAGGTCAGGTTTGCTCTCTGCAGATGTCCCAAGAGAGGTCTTATAGCAACACCTTATGAATGTCATAGGATTATTATCCCATGCAGCTTGTTTATCTCGAAGCGGGTGAATATAATAATTGGCAGCTAGCAGCGTACGTGCTTTCGCAATGCGAAATGCGTCATTTTACACTAGTCAGGGGATATCTTACAAACCGTTTTCTGCATTTTCTTCATATCTTACACAAAGCTTCTCCTACAGAAGACAAAGGGTTGAATACATGTAGATGTTGGTGACCTTGTCATTATTTCTGAAAAACGCAACAAAACTTTGAACCATTCGGTATGTGAAGCTGCATGTCAGCTGGATTCGTCGAGAATTAATTTTCTGTATGCTTCACCAATGTTCTTCTTGAGAACATGTTTGGTCCAGTCGAATTTGGTGACCTGTGGTTATTTTTTCAATGATTTCAACATAGTTTGCTGTTTGGGACAATGTCCCCTAGGTGACAATTGCTGGTTAACAGTGGGATAATTAGTGCACATGGATTAGGTTTGGTACATGTACACCTATCGAAAGGTGCAGTTTTGGAAAGGAAAAATGACATGAGAATCTCAAATGGATACTGTTATGAGAATGTATATTTCCTTAAGTGTTAATAAATAAGTTTAGTTGTTTTGGGGTTACAAACGTTTAAGTGAAAGGACTTGTAATTAACTTTTACTCTGTAGCTCCGAGTTAACTCCCTTTCTTATAATAGGAGTGTTTCTCTGCATGTGATAATATTTATTCATTTATGCATATCTCATATTTAGCAACAGAGCTAATTTTCCACTTTTCAAAATGTTTGTATATGTTAATATATTCTGTAAACAAGGAATATGTTATATGTTTATTTCAAAAGATTCAGCACAACCACTTAAAGTTACTGTTTGGCATTCACAAATGACTGCTTATATAGATAGAAACTTTCCAAATTTACATCGCTGATGACCGTATTTAATTATGCAAGGCCGATTCATCATAATCATTCAATAAAGATCAATAAGCATAGAAGTGAGTATCCTGCTCTGACCTGCCAAGTGTAAATGTGTAAAGGTGAAACCTGGTGGAAAAAACACTCATCACTCATCATTCCTTTCTTGTATTGCAACATTGCAATTGTTAAATTTTTTTGAGATATAGAAAGAAAATTAAGTTCTTTTGAAACCTTTAGTGATCGATGCTGTGAGCATATACATGTATTGTGAACCGTATGTTTTCCATACGTATTTCTCTTTATGTCTATGTGTTCTGCCAACTAAAGCTGTATATACTGCTCTGTGTTTACATTGCTCTTGTAAAAATGAAAATCACAAACAATTGAAATGGCTTAAGTAAAATCTGTAGGATTTGCTTTGTTGTTATTACTTTCATCACATTTAGATTATCATTTTTGATAAGACTCTACTTTAAGAGCAATACTCAAGTCGTTGGTAAAAGCAATTAGTTAGGATGATGTATCATCGTTGAACTGTTAATGGAGAGAAAACTCTTTCGTCACTTCATTATCGTATACCTCTGTGCACTTTCGATGTATACTGATGGGCAAAATATTTTTAATGCATTTGATAGAAATATGATTTGTAGAAAAGTACTCACGACTTCATACATCAGAGTATGATAATTTCCTTTCTATGTCTGTTCAAATACATTTTGGATGCTGATCTTGTTCTCTCAACATGGTTTTTATCCAGAATGTTTAGCATTTAAATTGAAAATACATAAAATGTAGAAACGTAATTAAGATAAGATATAATAAATAACCATTTGACTTAAATTTGTTGACACATCATTACTGTAGAACCAACAAGTCAATTTTGACTCTCCTATCTCCTCTAGTTAAGGTGATTGCAAAACGATGGTTTCTTAAAACGTGCGTCTTAAGAACTATGAACAGATAATCTTTTAAAATGTATCGTTCATGGATTTTTTTGGTTCTTGTATTTTGATTCGCAACATTTCCTTTGCACGTGAGTTTAGAAGCATTGCTTACTTCGATACCATTTAAGGAGAAATATATATTGGGCGTCAAAAGTGGATTAGAGGATGGATGTGTAGGTTTGGGGAGGAGGGATGGTACACAATATTGCAGTAATTTTCCGGCTATTAGAAATCTGTTTGGTGAACTTTTCCTTTATAAAGTCCAGAACTGTATATTGCAGAAGCAGGGCAGGTGATACTGAAACTGACGTTTCATGTGTTTTATTAGCTCATCAGGCCTGAAAGGCCCGATGGCATGGCGTCCGGCGTCCATCCATCCGTCCGTCCGTCCGTCCATCCGTCCTTAAACTTTTCGCTTTTTCGATTTCTTCTCCAGAACCAATAACTCAACAGAGCTGAAATTTTATGTGCAGAGTCCTTGGCCAATGGGGATTCTAAATTGTACATTTCGTGACCCCATGACCCCAAATGGGGTCACAGGGGTCACATGTTTAAAAACCTATTTTCATCTTCTTCTCCAGTTCCAAAAGGTCTAGAGAGCTGAAAAGTTGTGTGCAGACTCCTTGGCCAATGGGGATTCTAAATTGTAGATTGTGTGACCCCGTGACCCCAAATGGGGTCACAGGGTCACATCCTTAAAAACCTATTTTCATCTTCTTCTCCAGTTCCAAAAGGTCTAGAGAGCTGAAAAGTTGTGTGTAGACTCCTTCGCTAATGGGGATTCTAAATTGTAGATTTCGTGACCCCATGACCCCAAATGGGGTCACAGGGGTCACATCCTTAAAAACCTATTTTCATCTTCTTCTCCCGTTCCAAAAGGTCTAGAGAGCTTAAAAGTTGTGTGCAGACTCCTTGGCCAATGGGGATTCTAAATTGTACATTTCGTGACCCCATGACCCCATGACCCCATGACCCCAAATGGGGTCACATCTTTAAAAACCTATTTTCATCTTCTTCTCCAGTTTCTACAGGTCTAGAGAGCTGAAAAGTTGTGTGCAGACTCCTTGGCCAATGGGGATTCTAAATTGTAGATTTCGTGACCCCATGACCCCATGACCCCAAATGGGGTCACATCTTTAAAAACCTATTTTCATCTTCTTCTCCCGTTCCAAAAGGTCTAGAGAGCTTAAAAGTTGTGTGCAGACTCCTTGGCCAATGGGGATTCTAAATTGTACATTTCGTGACCCCATGACCCTATGACCCCAAATGGGGTCACATCTTTAAAAACATATTTTCATCTTCTTCTCCAGTTTCTACAGGTCTAGAGAGCTGAAAAGTTGTGTGCAGACTCCTTGACCAATGGGGATTCTAAATTGTAGATTTCGTGACCCCATGACCCAAAATGGGGTCACAGGGGTCACATCCTTAAAAACCTATTTTCATCTTCTTCTCCCGTTCCAAAAGGTCTAGAGAGCTTAAAAGTTGTGTGCAGACTCCTTGGCCAATGGGGATTCTAAATTGTAGATTTTGTGACCAGGTGACCTCAATCTAGGTCACGGGTCATGACCCAAAAACCTATTTTCATCTTCTTCTCTAGTTTATATGTAAAGCTCTAGAAAGTTGAAATGTTGTGTAGAGATTCTTTGGTCAAAGGTGATTCTTAATTGTAGGATTGGTGACCCTGTGACTCCAAATGTGGGTCACAGGGGTCATGATCTAAAACCCATATTATTTTGCTTGTTAACAATGTATTACTTGAGATAACTTAGATATTCAACCTTAGATAATAAATCAATGAAATCCTGATGAGCTACAGAGCCCATGGCTCTATTTTCTCATTATAAAATATAATGTTTTGTAGTGGGTATACAGCCATGGGAGCAATATCTTACCAACTCTTTTTGACAGTTTTAGAAGTCTATTGAGCCCAACTTCATAAGTTTATCACTTCGAAGAAGAACATTTTCATTTTATCATGGTTATTGTCGAGAGACTAATGTACATAAAAATAAAATTACATTTCATGTTTATTCCTTAATATATATTATAACAATGTTACGCATAACATACATACGCATAACATGTACAAACACGTTTGATGGAGACTAATGTTCTGTTCATGTTGTTTCGAGGTGATTTGATATAGTTGCTACACTGTTTAGTACAATTGTTTTAAATTTAACTGTTAGGTTATATCCTTCATTATAGTGTGTGATCGTTAGAGTAAATTACCATATTAAAACTGAAAGCTACATTAAGATGGATTGACCCTATATGTCTCGTTATCCACGTTATTTAATTTCATCTTCCAAACAATCGTTTTGAAGGATCCTTTAAACATGTCCATTTAAATAAACTCTAATAATTCTGACGTATTTATTTGAAAATGACGTCTTCTTCTTCTTCTTCTTCAATCGGCTTACTTTACTTTAAATGCAATGTTTAGATTTTAGCTGTTTTGTGGTATTTTTTTTGTGCCATAGTAGTAGTAGCAGGACGTTATGTAAATTGTTATGAGAATATAATCTCATAACAATTTACGAGAATGTAATTTTCTTTAATTAATATTAAATAACTAAAGTTAAGTTGTTTTTGGTCACAACATTTTAATTAAGGGTCACCAGGATTTGAACTCGAACTTGTGACACTGAAAGGACAAGTTTGTACATGAGTTAGCTCCCTTCTCTTCCGATGTCCTGTTTGATCACGCACTTAAGTCTTTCTAGTCTTTTCATGAGCGTCACAAATAATGTTGTGGAACCTAAAGGAAGATTATATGACTTCCGAGAGTCAGTAAGGGTTAATATAAACAACGCGATTCATTTAAAGGACTGGTATTCATTACTTTGGATTCTATACCTTTATTGTTCTTTGATTTCACAACGTCAACAGGCATCACCTACTAATATGTGACTATATTTGCTATATGTAAAGGTATACTTATTATATTTGTGACCCTATTGCATCTATATTGTATCTTATTTGAAACTTTGTATTGTTAATCTAATTGTTCTCTTGTTCAATACGATTTGCATGATATAAGACTTGTTTACTTCCATTTGTTGATTTCCACATGGGACTTCATTATCTTAATTGCTAATCTTACAAAAATCGCCATGTATCTGACATAATACTGAATTAACCCTGTCATATACCTTTTCTAAAGCCGTGATTCCGATTTACAAGCACATGTTGTGTTAATCGTGATCACTGTTTCTTAACTGCTAACTTTTTCAATGAATTTAATCTGAAAACTTCAAAGCGTACTTTGAAAATGTAAATTTGAACAAAAACTAGTAATTATTATATATTTCTATAAAAATAGCTTCTCCACAACTATAACCTGTGTTCTGTCTTTATAGACATAGATATATTAATTTCAAAAACCGTTTCTTAAGTCACACCGTCGTGAATTTTAACAGCACCAACTCATGAATGTTAATGTCTTTGAAATTTAATTTTGATGGGAAAAACATGCCAGTTCATCTCGTTTAAAATGACCAAACACTTAACAAATACCACCTCGTTGAATGTAGCAGCGTCGTATGTTCACATTAAGCTCTTCCCCGTGTGGGTTGATATTATATTTCAGGTGTCTGCGGCTTCTGTGAATGATTACTGACTACCTTCTATGTGGCTGAAATGACTTTGCTGCAAGTACTTATCCCTATGCTTCGTGACAAAATATTCATTTCTAACAGTAGCTTTAAATGCAGGAAATGTTTAATCTTTTTATTCATTTAACTTAGATCTCATCTTGGAAGAAGTTCTGTGATGAGGTTCATCACAATTGTATTCGCTTTGGAGAAAACAATTACAGTTTAGATCGATTTAAACTATAAATTAACCTTTCTTTGGCATACATATCTTATTTTGACATGTTTTGTACTGAACATGTGTGATTTTACACTGCCCGTCCATCGCGGTTCAACTAAATAAGAGATGTGCAATAAAAAAGCTAATAAACCCATATAGAAACACATTTAAATATTGGGACATTGTTAATTTTACATATACATCTGGCGTGTTTAAGGTCTTTTCATGTGTCAACTATGGTTTAAAATCCATATGTCAAAGTTTTTATAATAACATGATGTTTATTAGTAGCAAGCTTTTAATTTTTACACCGATTGCAGTTAAATACATACGCCAGATCAGAAACCGCTTGTGATTGCAGGCAACGTTATTTGAGTCCATTCAATTTCTCAAACTTAATGACTAAACGTTATATAAGTATTTACAACCGCAAATACTGGGCATCAAAATATTTAAAGCCACGTTACAGGATCCACTAGTGGAGGCCGTCTTTCACTGACTCAGCGAGTTGGGTTGATTCATAATGAACAACATAGCTGATGGTTGGTTATAGTTTAAAAGCACCAGAGGAGAACATGTTAAGGAGATATGGGACCCAGAAATCGAACTCGCTTACGGTAACATTTTGCGATAATTGCAACAATTCATGGTTAAACTTGCAAAGCACCAGAGGAAAACATGTTAAATAATATTTTTATGATGAAATAGGACCTACTCCGACTGTAGCTTAGCATTCCCATTTTTTTCACGTGTCCATTCAAGTTCATGTATTATTTATCGAAAGGAAAGAGAATCATTATCACGTTAATGACCCTACAGAGTCGATATTTTGACCTTGGCATCAATCAATCACACCTTAATCTATAGTGATCGATACATACTGAACTGTTTATGGTCAGAATCAACTCAAACCATTGTTATCCAGTATCAAGACAATTCTGAGAAGAAAACATGTTCAATCATTCATGAGTATATCTAATTAGGCTAATCGACTGTGCTTGCCTGACAAGTGTGGTCCAATAGGAAGCAATAAACATAGACTTTATCAATATAACAGCAGTGTTGAAGGCGCTGAAATAAAGTGCTCTCATAACAATATAAGTGTTACCAATGGCTAAATACTCATGAATCAATAAAATGAGTTCTATAACGAATGTACTTGGTTCGATTAAGCCATGCCATCCCATCGAGCGGCCAATTTAAGGTGTTCACTTTAAAATGGCCGCTCGAAGGTAGTTGAAGTGATCTGACCGATCATGCAATACCTAAACATTCAGAGTAGTCTATGGCAGAATGATGGAATGGTCAACCTACTTGCTGTCTGAACTCTCTGACCTACAGACCTACCTCTCACACAGACGGGTTCCACACCACTGTCGTTTTATATGTCCCACCATTTCCTGCCAATACTGCTAACTGTTTTATATGGATACGCCTTATCGGATCGTGTAATGAGATGTTTTACCCATTGACATTACAATACATTGTAAAAACTGGAAAATTTGTGAAAACATAACACGCAGAAAACGTTCTACAGCGCCTTCAATTGTTACAACAAGAGGCAAAAATAAGCTTTGAAGGATATAAAAATCTTAAGGACATACTATATATTTGGAAACTTTAAAAGACTAGTTCATGATTATACGCAACCATGCATTGGGTATAATATAAATCGCACCTTTATCGTTCAAGATTAATAACAATAATACATAACAGTTATTTCTGAGGACAAAACATTAAACATTCATGAGTACATTTTATTTGGCTTTTTACTGGTTGTATTGCCAACTGTGGTTCATTATATATGTAAACAAAGTTACGAGTGTGTAGATTGTTAGTAGTGTCACAAGACATATCTCTGTCAATGGAAACATATGATGATGAAACTGTTAATATTTTAATATGGTAATGGTACCAATATGCAATGCATACAAAGTCACCAGCTTAAAAACTTGCTATTACATATTACAATAACATTTTATTTCATAATACAATTTGTGTAAAGCCCTACTATTTGCTGATAGTAATTTTTTTTTACTAATCTTTTTCAATCTTGTTTTAAAAATGAAATATTTCCTCCCTTTAAAATTCAACAGTTGAAAGTCATTTGTCATCTATCTAACTCATCATCATCATCAAGGTTGTTTCTACACGGACTAGCTCCACAGGGAGCGTAGCGGAAGAGATCGCTTATCAGTTATGTTTGCTCTTTCTGAAGTTGTCCCCAGAGAGGTCTTTATAGCAACACCTTATGAATGCCATTGGATTATGAGCTTTACATTAGACACATGAAGATATTTGAAGTGTATCAATTAGCAGAATATACTAATGCAGAGTACAACATATTGTCACCGATTTTTTTTTATTAAAACAGTATGACGATTATTGATGTGAAATGATATTCAACCTTACTAGTAAGTCTTTGAGAGACATTTAGAAGTGGAAAACATATACACAATGTATACAGAATTAATGTTAAAGGGGTAGTAGAAAATTTTTGGCAAATTTTATTGTTTTTAAATTCCCATTTATAATGATAGTTTATGTCATTTTTAATTACTCTAGAGAGTAAAACATCTTATTACAAAAACCAATTATCCGTAGTGGTAATAATGGTGTTGCGTATAAAGCAAACATTACATGGCGGCCATTTTATTGTGAACACATATTATTATTTTGAATGACAAAAATTATTCCCAAAGCTTTACCGAACTATGTACACTCATTTTTCAACTACATTTCATCAAGTTATTTGTTTCGGTCCCTGATTCCCAGTTTGTTCAATAGCTTGTGGTACAGCCGTGAAAGATATAGATACGCACTCACGAAATAAAACGAAATGAATTTTTAAAAACCAGTATATTCAGACAATACATAATTTCCGTTGCAGAATAATTCGAATAATGTCACAATGTTTGTAACAAGATAAAAGTTTGTAACAAAACGTCGTACAAAAGTTGGTCATCTCACATACCATACACTGTCGGCCAAAACAAACGCCTACTTGACTTCCTTAAAATGAAATATGAAATAATTTCGGAAATATAATCAATTGTGGTCTCAAAGTTATGCTGAAAACAATTAATATGAAAGTCCATTGACACCTTGGAAAAAAGTGTGATTCGAGTCAATAACATTCATGAAAATCACGCCCAATGTTAACTGCTATTTCCGGTTGATTCACTTGCGCACCCTACCAACGTACATCTGTAGCGTCATCATCACTTTAATGCGAATGTGTGCCTGTATTGTTGCTCGTGGTTATGTGAAAATCGGTTTCAAATGTTTTTCTGAACAAGCACTGATCGAAATTGAACAATTCATTTGTCTTATTCAACATTTGTCATTCCTTTTTGACATGACAACTTCTGAAATTTAAATATATTATGCAGAAGTAGGTCAACTTCATAATGCTATAATATTACTACACTGCTCATTATAGTTTTTACGAAATCGGATAATATATTTGGTAGGCGTTTCTTTTGGCCGACAGTGTATGTCAATGGTAACCACACTATTGCTATTAACATATATTAGTCCTTCCCTTAACTTCAGCAAACTTAATTAAAAGCTACAAAAGTCATAAAACTGAAATTTTGGGTGCATTTCCCTACAGCACTGTCATTTCAAACTCCTTTTGTCATCAAATATTGGTCGAGTTTCTTGTGTTGTGGGAATGCAGATCGCGGTCGTATATTCGTATGTTCGTTACAACCGAACTCTACTCTATCTGTTTACTCGTTTAGAAAGCTATATGGCTATAGATGGAACACGTGAGTCGACTATACCCATTGTCTCAATTGCAATCAATGTTATTTTCTTTAGGATTGTTGCTAATGCCTTCTTGTATTGATAGAAACTTCCGCTATTTGCATATCTGATGACCTTAGTTAACAATGTATATAGATATATCGATAAGTAAATGAAAGCTTGGAAATGAGTGATCGGCAAGTGTCAATATTTGAAAGGGAAAGTTGTAGGTAAGATCATTGCGAAAGTTTATCTCACATAACAGTTGGTAAGCAGTGTCATGTAGGTTATTGAATGATCATGATAAGTATTGTTTTAACCAGACAGTGTAACAACTTGAATAGGAAATCTTTAGGAAACATAAATCATAATAGCTCATTTTAAGGAAACGTATTTCGGAGAAGGGATAGCGCAGTTGTTAATGAATCAGGGGGTCCGGGGTTCGAATTCGGCCAGGGGCACATCAACTTTTTCAGCAGGGAACTGTTCGCTCCCCCCTCCCGCTACCACCCACCCCCTCTACCGCTTCCACTCTCCCCCTCCCGCTACCACTCTCCCATTCCCGCTACCACTTTCCCCCTCAGGCTACCACTCTCCCCCTCCCGCTACCACTCTCCCCCTCCCGCTATCACTCTCCCCCTCCCGCTACCACTCTCCCCCTCCCGCTACCACTCCCCCCTCCCGCTACAACTCTCTCCCTCAGGCTACCACTCTCCCCCTCCCGCTACCACTCTCCCCCTCCCGCTACCACTCTCTCCCTCAGGCTACCACTCTCCCCCTCCCGCTACCACTCCCCCCTCCCGCTACAACTCTCTCCCTCAGGCTACCACTCTCCCATTCCCGCTACCACTTTCCCCCTCAGGCTACCACTCTCCCCCTCCCGCTACCACTCTCCCCCTCCCGCTATCACTCTCCCCCTCCCGCTACCACTCTCCCCCTCCCGCTACCACTCTCTCCCTCAGGCTACCACTCTCCCCCTCCCGCTACCACTCCCCCCTCCCGCTACAACTCTCCCCCTCCCGCTACCACTCTCCCCCTCCCGCTACCACTCTCCCCCTCCCGCTATCACTCTCCCCCTCCCGCTACCACTCCCCCCTCCCGCTACAACTCTCTCCCTCAGGCTACCACTCTCCCATTCCCGCTACCACTTTCCCCCTCAGGCTACCACTCTCCCCCTCCCGCTACCACTCTCCCCCTCCCGCTATCACTCTCCCCCTCCCGCTACCACTCTCCCCCTCCCGCTACCACTCTCTCCCTCAGGCTACCACTCTCCCATTCCCGCTACCACTCTCTCCCTCAGGCTACCACTCTCCCATTCCCGATACCACTCCCCCTCCCGCTACCACTCTCTCCCTCAGGCTACCACTCTCCCCCTCCAGCTACCACTCTCTCCCTCAGGCTACCACTCTCCCCCTCCAGCTACCACTCTCTCCCTCAAGGTCACCCAATTCGACTGGTGTAAAAATTGGAGACACTGGGTGCAACGGTTCATGAAATATCGGTAAACAAGAAATGTGACGTACGGACGTACGGACGTACGGACGCCGCTGAATACATAGTTGCCCGTGCCGCGTTGCGGCGGGGGACAAAAATAGGCAGTTTTTTTTTGTTTTGCTGTTCGACTTCCACTAATGAGCATAAGCTTCTGACTCGATTCACTCAATTAATATAACAAGAGAATTAGTGAGCACAGCTCACTCATGATACCCCCGCTTTTAACATTGGTCAAAGAAAAATGTTTGAAAACAGCAAAAGGGCATCAATGTTTAAACTTTTGTTTTAACAGATCATTATATATAAGTATTAATAAAGCAGAGTAAGTATTACACTTGTAAGCATGTTTTAGAAGTAAAAGTGGAAAAATTTGAAAAATGGCATTAAATATGCAAATGAGGGTATGAAACATACAAATATGCAAATGAAGGTATGAAATATAAAAATGACAGATGTACACATCAGTGGTTTCATAACATTTGAACAATAAGTGTTTGAGTTATGACTGGAACAAAAAGTGTGAATGGCGAAGATGAAAAACGGAGAAAATTTGCATAAATTATGCAAATGAGGGTATGAAACATACAAAAGGCAGATGTGCACATCATGATGATAATATGTATCAAGTTACAAGACATTTGAACAATTAGTATTTGAGTTATAAGTGGAACAAAAACTGTGAATGGCAAAGTCGAAAACGGAGAAAATTTGCATAAATTATGCAAATGAGGGTATGAAACATTCAAAAGGCACATGTGGGGACCATAAAGTGTACATACATAAAGTTTCATAACAATTGAACAAGTAGTATTTGAGTTATGAGCGGAACCAAAAGTGTAAGCATAGACGCGCACAAAAAGACGCTTAAAAGTGGAAAATCTGAAAAAATAATCATGGAATCTGAGTGAAACATAGAAAAGGCACATCTAGGGACCATAAAGTGTACATGTATAAAGTTTCATAACAATTGAACAAGTAGTATTTGAGTTATGAGCGGAACCAAAAGTGTAAGCATAGACGCGCACACAAAGATGCTTAAAAGTGGAAAATCTGAAAAAATAATCATGGAATCTGAGTGAAACATAGAAAAGGCACATCTAGGGACCATAAAGTGTACATGTATAAAGTTTCATAACAATTGAACAAGTAGTATTTGAGTTATGAGCGGAACCAAAAGTGTGACCATAGACGCGCACACAAAGACGCTTAAAAGTGGAAAATCTGAAAAAATAATCATGGAATCTGAGGGAAACATAGTAAAGGCACATCTAGGGACCATAAAGTGTACATGTATAAAGTTTCATAACAATTGAACAAGTAGTATTTGAGTTATGAGCGGAACCAAAAGTGTTCCGGACGGACGGACGCGCTGAGCGCTATATACCCCCGACTACTCCGTAGCGGGGGTATAATTAATGAAAGCAATTAATTGTGAACGAGTGACCAAGCATTATGATGGAGATCAAGCGTCCGTTGGGTTGCTAATGATGTGAGGCTCTCTGGTCAGTATATGTTCTGCTGTGCAAGATTAATCTAGAATCACTACTAACTAACATGACAGTCTAAGGGGGGAAACATGTTATATTATTTATTGGGCCATTCAATTAAGCTAACTGGCGGGCCATTTGGGATTTGTTTTGGTCAATGATTCTTATACAAGGCCTTTGCATTTCACACAATTTTAGGTGAAAACTGACATTTATTGACTTATATTTTAATTGTCATGTTTGAATTGTTTATTATGGTAAATTGGACTACTTATAAACGGGTCAGAAAAGTAGTGATGAATTATTGGCCGTGGCTATACGGTCTACTAGTCTTTACTAGTCTGACAGTACTAGAACAGCTGACGTACCATTTCCTCCTAGTCTAGGGAGCGCAAGCCCTTGTTGGTAAACACTATTTTACATAAGGGTAATACTACTGTACAATGCCCTGCTAATTAACCGCTTATAACTTATCTTAACGTATTCTTAGTTATTTTACTTTCCATGTACTTGCTTATGTCTATGTCTTTCCTTTTTTGTAAATTACTCTCTCTCTAGCCATGACCTTTTTGTAGAATTTCACAACTAATATTAAACCCCACTTCCGGTCTCGTTGCTATGGTTTCTTTTGTTACAAGTGTAGGTGTATTAACCGATACACCTACACTTTTTTCTGATATACCTACACTTTTTAACAACTGAGAAATTAATGGAGTCAATTTTCTAAATTTCCAAATCTAAGTGATGATACTTTATAAAATGTCAGATTATATATGAACATATAAGACACCTGGGATCGAACCTGTGTCCTGTTGCTTTCTCGCAGAACGTACTAACCATTAGACTACGAGGCCAATTGAAACTTTTTACATTTTTTCATGACCAAAAGAATTAGATTGTTATAATGCGTGATATAATATCACAAATTTCTGTATTTCTTTTTATATAAAAATGTTATTTAATTTTGGGTGCAAAATGTCTTAACATACTGAAAGTTGCTTCTGTTTTCTCTATTTGGCCATGTTGACATTAGCCATGCAGTTTATGTCGTGCGTCTGCGTTGATAATACCGTCATTGGGCCATATCAAGTATTACAGCCCCAAACATGGGTAACCATACAACGCAGCACGGGCTGAGCGTACCCGGGAGTTGTCACAGATAAGGCCATATTTGGGTTGTGCTTGTTTACAACTGTTTAGAAATATTATGAAATAGTATTAGTAGTGTATAGTGTATAAAATGAGGGCCCCAAAGTGTAGTGTACTGCTACATTCGATACACTCGGAAAAGTTTAGGTATATCTCTCACATATACAGGCGTATTTTAAAAATACAGTTATGGTGGGACCGGACATTGGAGTTAAGAGAATTCCTGGGATAATGTCCATATTCAAAGATTAATTCTCATGTTTGTTATTGTAATTATCTATTTTATTGATATTATCTATTTTATTGATATTATCTATTTTATTGATATTATCTATTTTATTGATATTATCTATTTTATTGATATTATCTATTTGATTGTAATTATCTATTTTATTGATATTGTCTATTTGATTGAAATTGGGTATTTATGTCCAAGCAGGTCGGTGTTCACAACACTACTATTCAGCTCTTGGTGGTCTTTCATGTATGATGGTCAGGCGAACAGCGAATCAAGACAGGAAATTGGAGAACTGTCAGTCTCGCCAAGTCTCGTAAAATCTCGAGTGTCTCGCACATTTTCCCGTACACCAGCTTCCCTTGTCGCTATCTGTAACTAATGGGTCTCCAAACTATCCACCTCGTCTTGCCCAATCACTCCAATCCATCTGGTAATCAGATTATCCTCTATGTCGGGATTAGCGGTCTTCTATCGATCGTTCCTGCACCATTATGTCGTCCTGTTTCATCATGCATTATTTCGGCTTTGTTGATATGTAAACGTCTGTTGTTAAAGGCCCTGTAGCACGTTTTTCTTACTGAAGTAATCTCACGAAGAGGTAAATAAGTGTTACCATTGGCTAAATGATACTCCTGAATCAGTGAGTGAGTTATTGTTTAATGCCGCTTCGGCAGTATTGCAGCCATTAGCGGCGACCCTAGGCTAAAATTTAGTCTATGGAATTTTTATAATTACTGTACCTTCATCATTTTGATATGTATTCAGTTTATCTAGACTTGCTGAATAAAAATCTAGACTGTATTAAAGGATCTTAATAATACACAGTCATGTAGCAGGACTACGGCGACCCCTGAATCAATCAAAAGAGTTCTAAAATGAATGTTCATTGTTCGGATAAGCCATGTGGGTCCATTCAAGTGATCTGACCACTGTAGCGATACCCAGACACTCAAAGTAGAGTTTTCAATAAACGTAACATGATAGAATAGTCAATATATTGTATAAACTTTGATGATGTATTATATAGCAAATTTGAGAAAACAAAATATGCAAAAACGTGCTTAAGCGTATTTAATGCAATGCAATTAAATATGATGTTAAACCTTCAATGTAATAATAACAGTATGGTTTCTATTTTCACTACTCGCCCGTGGAACATAATTCAGTTTATTATTTATACGGCAATTTCAAACTAATGTAATGCTGCAGAAAGTATGACATCACAGTAATGTGAAGTTGACGTCACAATGGTCGTAACGCCGTTACAATATCATATTAGTTTCAGCACACTGTCGGCAATTTCATAAACAGAATACTAAACTTCCTTCCATATTTTACCACTTGTACTCGTAAACGATATTGAACTTGCTTAGTACAAATGGTATGTTTGTTCTCAGTAAAGCTGAGGTTTGTGTCACTGAGTTGTTAAGAGTTTAATCAATATTAAGTATTAGAAAAGCTAGATAGAGAATATTACCTGATTGTCCGCTCCTGATATATATAAATGTAGTGTTGATATATTTGATATCAAAAGATAATAGGGTGGGATTTTCTTTATCATTCAAATCATTCTTCAACAATTATTTGCAACATATCTGACAGAAACAAGAAACAGCCATTTAGCTTCTCCTGCAGTGAACTCAGTAATGTCATAGTACTGTGACGTCTTCAGCATTATATGGAATCTAAGCATTGTTACCTCATCAAATTTGTGACGACATAGCACTACAAGAAGTGTTGTCAAAGCCTTGCGATTTCATTAAATGTTGATGTGATGACGATTTGACTATATCAATGCTTATATAATGTAGATATTGCTTGAAGATAACATTAAATTTGATCTCGCCCAAGCTGTATACTAGTATATCTGCTGTGGGAATCAGTTTTTGAGGATACACGTTTCTTTTCTCCATCACGGTATTTATATCTGTATTTGCTGCTTCAGCTCCCTGATTGTGTAACCAGCTTCCGAGGAAACACAAACGCTGAGGGAGCAAGATGCTTGGCTACACGATAAATATTTCTTCGCAAATACACTTATTCTTCTATCATTGGTATTACCGTAGTATGTATTTGTAGGTATATTGACACTGACCACATACTGAGCATGAGGTACAAAGAAACGGAGTTATAGTAACAGAGACCACATAATACTAATGTATTCCATTAGTTCATTACAACCGCGTTTTTGATTACCTAAAAGTTTCGTTTTCGCAAAAGAAGAACTTCGCAATAACATTCCTTATACACGAGGCACACACGCATGTACAATTTAGTGAATATATTTAGCGCGTCGATTCGACCTCAATTCGATATTGAATCTGACGTTCTAATAGTTTTCATAGAATACACACGATGTTGCACGAACGCTTTCAGTAACCATAGCTACTCTACAAATTAATTCAGAGAACTTTGCAAATATATATCTGGTTAAATACTACAGCTCGGCTGTTCAATAGTATGAAGGGGATATGTTCGTGTTTTCAATGCAGGACGTGATATGTACATAGTAACCATAGTTACGCCGTGGAGTCTTTGTCACTTTATACACATTCAAGGAAATAAAAAAAATTAAACTCGGTTAATACTTTCACTGGAGGCGACACGCTATTTAGGAAAGAATCCTTCAAAGACAAAGTGCATCTCTTTCTCCATCTAGCCTAAGTGTATATTGTTCAGAAGATACTTTCCACTAAACACTAGTATACACACACTGAGATATATATACATGTACTATCAATCTACTTGTTCTGGTGACAAACTTTATGATACTCTTGTCTCATTTGTCAATTTCATTATCTACACACTCGTATGTTGAACATAAACATTCATCTACACCCGCATCAATCACAGAGATCTTAATGTTCCTAGAATCCACTTTGGAATACTTATCCGCCCTTTTTTCCTGGTAGGGGAATATTAATCTCTGAGCAGCCTTGGCCTGGGGAGGATGATAATGTATGATGGACGCTTGTGGGTGACGTAATCCCCCGTCGAAAATTAATACTTCAAAATTGAAAAATAATGTCAAGACCAGCATATTTGACTGGGCCCTGAATCTTCCCTAAAAGAACCATTGATGCAAGATATTGATGAGAATCCCATGAATAGCCCTTATGATATCAAGTTGACAAAAAACTAAAAGTTACGTTGTGACCGTGAGAATAATGTCACGGTTACCAAACTCTAACCAGCGTTTTTCGTCCCTCGAGAGATTCCTTGTATTAGACATAGAGATTCCAGGGAACAGTTCTTGAAATATCCAAGCCAAACATGCACGTTCACATGCCGAAAAATTCAAAGTTATACTGTGACTTTGAGACTAATGTCAAAGTCACCAAAATCTAATCAGACCTTTGTCTTCCATAGCAGAACATATGTGTAAGATATGAAGAGTGAATTCAGTGAAATTACCTGAGTTATTCCATTTCTTATCTACGGACGGACGGAGCCGAATACTATATATCCCCCCGTCGCGCGTTTAGCATGTAGACAAATATCCTTTTGATTTTCTTACGTAATATTTTGGATCATAACCAAGTCATACAAATGGTGCAAATTAGCTAGTGATGGAGATTTGCCCGAGTTATGAGGTGAGGAGGAAGTTGAATAAACATCTATAATGAATATAGCATATGTGGCATAATGGTATAAACATGTATGAGAATTATCTGCTAATACGTTACTGTATCTAAAACTCTTACACACATTTTGAAATTAAGCAAAACCAACTTTTGTAACCAGCAACGTATTTTTAGAGCCAAAAATACTGTGTAAGGTCACACTAAGAAGTTTCAACAAGAGTGCTCTGAGAGAAGAAGAACCCCAAGGTTCCTTATCCTCCAAATAGGCAGTTTAAATGTAAGGAAGATTTAATGACCTATTAAAAATAAATAAGCATGTCAAATATCGAAGGCCTAATACCAATCAATAAAACATATAGCCATGGTTAAGTTTCTGAAAAAAATTGATCCTACATCAAGGTCATTGTCAAAGGTTATAACCTCAGTGTGTAAAATTGGAAACATTACTTTTTCGATGCTGACGAATTAAAAAGTTACCGCCAGTCTGAAATCGGAAAGCTGAGTGCCCTCAGTCAAGGGCAATAACTGGAATGAAAATATTAACCCGATCGTTCCCATAAGAGCGTAGGCGTATACCGATGTATATCCAAAGCATGTGTAAGCTTTCAGAAAGATTGGTCAAAAGCTGTGAGAGGAGTATATTTCAGAACACAAGTACCGTTTACGGTATAGTTTCCAGATAAAGTTTCATCAAATCCGGTCATCTTTAGCTACTACGCTCATTCTAAAGCTACGTCTTTTATTAAATCACTGAATTTAAAGAATCATAAATGTATTTCTAATTTATTTGATTATTGTTTTTACTAACCGGTGAAATAGAATTGTAACTACCATACCCAGCTCGTTCCCGATCATGAGAATTGTATTTCCTGTGTAAATGTCAAAACATGAGACATAAACTTTATCCTGTAGTTTCAGAATTATTATTTTTCATTGTTTTCATTTTAGTAACATAACACTTTTATTCAACATTTCGTGAAGAAACTTGAATAATTTATTTCAATACATTAGTCACTGAATTAACAGTTTATTTTATCTTTATAGGTTCCTCCAATTTCATATCCCTGACATTCCTACATCATAATAAGTCTAAATGTTGGATCAAATACTATCCTATGCTTGAGGGCAAATTGGTGGTTGATGTCAAACATTATATTAACATACCATAACTAGTTAGATCACTGGTTGGTATTGTAAATGTCACGGATATGAAGTTCTAAGAAGCGCGCCAGGGGCTCGGCAACTGCTCCTTACAAAAGCGAAGTTATTAATGTTCAACGACAACATTTCCGATGGACAGTAGTTGGATTGGTGCCACGTTTTCTGCGATATTGTTTACTTTTATTGCACCTGTAAACAATATATTTGTATTCAAAGATAAATCAAATTGATGTGGGTCATGCCGTAGGATTTCTCACGAGTTACAAATCACGCGGTGAATTTGTGAATTTACATTGCTACGCCTTGTGCCTCTGTTGTGCAGAACTGTTCTACATGCCGTATTGTTTGGAGTAACACCCATGACTCGCTAGTGCAAGTCGTACGAGGTTTTACCGCAATGCATAAACATAATTTCGTTGCAGGCTTTCCCCAAACAATAACACTAACACCCTTGATATAAATGGAGAATTTTTTTTTATTGTAAATCGAGTTAACCACCAAGTCACCTGACCTCCATATGAACAGGGGATGACACCTGATAACCGGCTGTACAGCAATGCGACTGTTGACTATCCCATTCCGTCACAAGTAGCTTTTACCTTGATGATCAAATACACACTAATTGATACATGTTACCTTGTGTTTATGTACAGGTATGTTTGGTTATAGGAATGATGAAAGTGAGCAAAACAGCTAAGCGGCAATAAGTACGCAAGAACTAAAATTATATACACATGTTTCACCATTACCATTATTGCAAGGCAGGTGTTCCTTTGGGATCTCTAAGTCTTCATAGTTTCGATCTTGTTACAACATTTGGGAGAAAAAGTCAATAACAAAATCGTTCATACAGTGGGTTTGTTTCCATGCGGCAAACATAACTGAATCATGGCTACCAAGAAGGAACTGGTGATTACTGCACGTCCTACAGCTGCTAGCTGCTAGTTTCCCTCCCTCCGAGGCCTGTAGCTCCAACCACGACTGCCAACGGCTATATGTTAAGTGACTATATCAAGAGTCCCGTGTATTTGTGGCTGTCACTGCCGGCAGATGTATGTTGAAGTTTCCGCATCTAGAATTACACGCATTTCTGGTTGTTGTATGACAGCGTAATTTGATCAAATACACCTAACCGGAGGCAAATATTCTCTTTTGATCAATACTGATTTGCTCTGGGGAAAATTGAGTTTCTTTCTCCATGCTATTCGTGTATAAGCCTGAGAGGTACGTTGCACTTGCAGGGAAAACAGTTAGGCTGGACTTAGCTGCTTCTTCGCGAGAAGAAAATATTTTGAAAATAATTGCTTTTGGCTGAGCTAGTATTAAAGTTTAATCCCGCCCCGTGTGTATCTGACCAGGGTGACAACTGCTGTGCTGGGAGATCTCATGACAGCCACAGCCGCCGACATGATGGATTGGTTCTGACGGTTCTCGGCCGATTGCCATGAATTAGGGACTTTTCTTGATGAAAAAGACAAGTAGAAAGAAATGAATAGCGCTCAAGTCCTTTCTTAAACAGGAAGCGTGCTTGGTGGTATCGCCTAGACCTGCCAGTTTTCGTTCGTGCAATCAATGCTTGGATTGGTCATGTGACCCGACATCGACAAACCACTGATATGGTGGGACAGTGACTCTCAACTGTTGCTGCGCGGCTAATCAATTGATACACGTCCTGCCATGTGCATAAGTAAACTGTGAGCTAACTGCACCTCTTTAAGCTGAATGATGTAGTGTCATTATCTGCTACAGTCCTGGATCGATTGTTTTGAGGAGAGCGTGTACCGTTGTAATTTGCCATCGTTTCCCCAGACGGCGGTCGTGAGCGCTGTGGAATCAGTCTCGAGTCCTGCTGCGGACACGTGCTGAATGACATATCCTGCCTGGGCATGTCAGCACGTATACATCCTGTGAATGCGCGTGTGTGCCTGTATGTATGTTCGGTAACATGTTATGAATTTGCAAGGGCGCTCTACACTGACACTGATCACCGACTGTTGTCAAACACTGATGATATACTCGTGTCACTTGAAGCAGAACGAATAGCAGTATTTTTCCTTGACTGATTTCCTTAAGATGCATTGACAATATACACATGTCACCTGTGTTATCGATATCATTGTGAACCGGTCCCTCGCTATCAGTCTCCCAACAAATGAACTCATTTACTTCATTGACGATAGTTTTTTTCAAAGGCAAAGTACATTCGTCAAAAGGAAGTAGTGCCATTTTGAATTGCGGCAGAAGACGGTAGCAAGTGGACATATTGATCCGCTGCGAGGAAACCTGCTACCTGTGTGAGTCTGTGTCAGAGCAGGACGACATATCCCCTGGACGTCACAAGCCGTGTGTGGTGTCAGAGCCGGACGACACATCTGTCGGACGTCACAGGTCGTGTCTGGTGTCAGAGCTGACCCCTCAACGTCTAATTACTCGCCTTTACCATGTCACTGAGACCGGGATAGCGCGCTGGCTTTTGATTGCAGGCCATGGATATGTGCCAGTAGTGAAAGGACTCCCAGGTGTACACTGTGTAATGGATACACACACGGAACTCGCAGAGACAAATATATACGTGAGAATGGTGGCTATAGCAGCTCCTTGAGATGTTGATGCCAGCTTCTGGGTTGTGCAGATATGTGTTTGTTATTCACGTGAGTATGTTTTGAATAGTTTCATCATCAACATTAACTGTTCTAGAATTCTGAAGAGGTCATATTAATTACAGTTTAAACAGGATTGAAGATGAGATTTAATTTTGAGGTATATGTAATGGCGATAAATACAGAAATCCCCATGAACCCAACCTGGATTTTGAAATGGTCCTATTATTACATTTGGTTGTTGTAGATAGTGTGACATATTGACGTGTTTGGGGAAACTGCTGTAAAGACAGTGTTGAGTTAAAGATAATAACCGGAAAACATCGCGGATTTGAAAGAGAACATATATAATTCATTTCCTAATTCCTAAAGGAATTGTCATATGAATGTCAGTTATAAACAAATTGTGAATTGAAGAGCGATCAGGAGGAAGACGGTTGTCGAGATATGATTAAGATAATTAAGGTTTTTTTTGTATCCATGGCTTCATATAATCCTATGACAATCATAACTGCAATTGAGTTTGGGATCCCTTCATTGTTACTGAAATGGCTACTTTACAGCGAGGAAACCTAATTATATAATACAAAATTATGAACATCAACATCTATACTTATTTATCTATACTATTTAAACGTGTTGGAAAGAGAATGGTAAAACAATAAATGGATAATATTCCGTTTCAAGTTGCCACTATTTCAATGTTTATCAGAATCCACCTTTCAAGTATTTGTCGGACAATTTCCGAAGCAGTGTTAAGAACCGGCCTCACGTCACTAAAACATTGATGAAAGAACGAAATGGATGTTTTTGATGCATTATAATTTCCTTTTCAATCAGAAAGCTCTGGTATTATTTTTGTTGTCGCAAAACGTTTCCTGGACAATCGAACATTGTTCATGCAAAGTTTCTCTGGCAGTTATTGATCCACAACGTTGTAAGAAACCAACGAGTACAAAATAATTCATTCAAACCGCCAATAGAGCGTAGCGATAAGAATCTCTCGTTGCGTCAGCTTCCAATATTGGGCACGGCACGTATTACCCGACCTTCAATACCATAGCCTAGAACCATTGAGATTCATATTTCTTGGGTTTTAAAAGCTCTTTTATTGATTCAAACTTTGGAAATTATAGACAATGTGGATGGATGTTTTTTTTCTTAAACTGAACTGAGAAATTTGTTATGTATTATTCTGGAAGAAAACACTTCGATAATTTCGATTATTCTACATCTCGACCAGAATTAATCAATATTATTCATTTTTGTAGCCTGTATATCAACTCTTACAAATTACAAATGCGAAGATTATTATTAATGGTTTTAATGTGTAGAAGCCCCTTTCCTACAAAGGACCATCAAAACTGGTAAGACACATCAATGGGTAATCACATAGTGAAATTAACTCACGTGTAAAAATGGGACATCATGAGACAAAATACAATATATATATATATATATATATATATATATATATATAATATATATATATATATATATATATCAATCATTAAACGATACAAGCGACTGAAACAGTGTTACATAATTTCGTCAGACGCCAACTAAACTAAATGTGAATTTTAAAAACATTATCTCTTCATGTTTCTGAGAAACACACGTTTTAAGAAATCGACGTTTGAGAATCTCCTTAACTAGAAGATGTAGTGGAGTCAAAGGGAACATTTGAAACAGCGATCTCAGCACCCAAGTGTATTTGAATAGGCATATAATATAAATATGTCATACTCTAATGTATGAACCTTAAAGTTTACTAACCATGTGTAAAATAAATCAAAATCTAGTTTCTCCGACATCATTATTTCGTTTGATATCCTGTTAATATGTAGCGACGTTTCTTATATAGTATATGTGTTTTTAAAACTTTACCACCAAAAAGCACATTTGGTTATTATTGTTGACCTATGTGTAAAGTTATATAATACCAGAATGCTAAGTGTCCATCTCTGCAACGCCGAAAAGGAGACTTTGTATTTAGCGTTCTTCTCCCCTGCTCTGTTCCGTTATATGAGGCAATACCTCATGGACCATAGCACCCAATGTCTTCAAAATTGGTGACATTTTGGAGGATTATGCAGACACGAGACGACTTTAATTGACCTTATGTGCAGGTCATTTTGTCAATTTGGCAAGCAATGCTACACACAGATAACCGTCTTCTAACCAAATGATAAAATGCAAGCACTTATAAACTTTCTTGTTTCCACGTCAGGGTGCAGGGTTCAATAACATGTTAGTGGCAACACTTTTTTGGAGATAGTCAGTCACTGTTGAAGTCACATTGCAGTCCATGACAGTCATACACATGTAGGTTTCATCCTCAAAAGGTACATCTAGGGATGGTTAATATGCGTATCCCGTTTGATTTTCACGAAAATGTTTCGGGGGTGGACGGACAGACAGTAAAAACTATATATAAATACACCTATTATGTCGTAAACAGGACTATAATAAATACATATTGTGTAATCCTAATTCAATCCCCCTGTACATATAATAGTCATGGTGTCACCTTTGACAACTAAATGAACCTTACCTTTACATCATGATCATCTTTATTTAAAACATGGACTAATTGTTACGTAAAATCTTATGTCTTGATGAACCAATGAATGCTTCTGTCAAATGTTATGGAAACAGTCATAAATTACAAAGGTATGGTATTGGCATGGACAAACATCAATGGACATCACGGTCAAATTGTCGGTACCTCTCTGGATGGACAAAATCTTCATTGCAGTGTATACAGTGAAGTCTGGTGCAATCATACGCTGAATTTCAGTGCATTATCACTCATGGTTCGCTAGTTTCAACTGATACTCGAAATTTATAGCCAAAACTGTGTTGAGGTCTTTCTTCTTTCAATATCATGTTCAGCCTTGATACAAGTGAAATACTCTTGAAATCGGCGTTTACTCCAAAACTTAACTCACCTCACCTTCACTGCAAACATATGACGTCTCGATGTAGCTACCAGCTAACCAGGGGAACTTCACACAATCTCCCTCATTGAAACTCTATCAACTGCTTCTAAGCAATTAACATTGAAACACTTCACTCTCAAGTAGTGTCAGCTGTAAGACATGCATGGGTACTACATGTAGGTGGTATATACACTTTATATGCTGTACAATAGGTTGATCCAAAACACTCATACCTGTCACAAATACAACTATTCATTATTGTGTTTAAAGGTCATATCATATTAAGAATTGAATGTGGTATATTTCAACTATGAAGCTTTTGGCCAAATCAATTTTGAGCTGTTCTCACAAGCAGTCATCGCTTTTATGATGGTTAATAAATATTTAACAGAAAGCCGAGTTGCTTAAAGGCTAATGTTCCTAAATAGTTGTCAAGCATTAACAAAACGATATTAATTACTCATTATAAGTATAAAGCTGTATTTCATTTCACAAACTTACATTCACGCTAATAGACGTAAGTTTAAAAGCGAATAGTTCTTTAATAATTTATTCAACAAAAATGTTGCTTTGAATCATTAAAGCCAGTAAATAAATGTGACATGGTCTTACTTTTGGTTAACAACCTCTGCCATACATTCAACTGCGTAAGAAACGTCAGCACATTTTAATAGTGTTAAAAAAGAAATACGATTTTGAATGCTTTTTATAAGGACATGCCTGTAGAGAGGTACCCACAATGCATTACATCGGAAGAAACACCTTTATATTTATGTCTGTTCAAGTACATTTAGGGTGTTAACTACAAGCTACAACACCATTGTTTATAGGAAGAAAGCCTTTATATTTATGTATGTTCAAGTACATTTAGGGTGTTAACTACAAGCTAATACACCATTGTTTACTGCGGTGAAACTTGCGAATTTCGGCTGGAATTTCAGATGGCGATATATCACGTAAAGTTTAAAGATATGTATTAATCCTGTAAATACATTTACTTAATTATCAGCGGCATAATAGGCATCATGATAAAGTTAATCATGATAAAATTCGTGACGAAATCCATCATGACCAAACACCTTCTCTGTATAAATGTTATTTTATCGGGAAAATAACGTTGACCTTTATTTATTACAGGCAGTAGATGAGGACAGCACTTGCAGATGATCCGTTGACAAGCGGACTCATTCCTCGTCAAGCACATCCTTCCTCACGAATCTGGATCAATACTCTACCTTGTCTTTACGAACCTTTCAAATGTGAAACACAATACCTATCAATCCCATTGAGTCTGGTGTGAGAATTATCCTTGGTGTGTGATATGTGACCGACTGGTAGCACGCAATTCTCAAAAGATTCCTCTTCAAGTTAATCCTTTAATTCCTGTCCCTTCCTTATGGATACGTTTACTGTTGGTGTGGATTTACAACCATTCAAGCAGTGATATGTTCGTGTGAATGTCTTCCATATTTGTGCAAGAGGTGCTGGAGCATTAACCTTTGCTGAAGTGTGAGTTCCATTAATGGGTGTGTGGCTGCCCAAGGATCTAAGATAGTGTTCAGGATGATGGGTCGGGACGTGCAGGATGAGGCAGGTACCCCATCGACTATCTATCGATATCATCACCTCATCGTCAGGGATAAACATGTCCTCGCAGAGATCAAGTTGTCAGTTGTCATAGTAATAGGTAGTATAGTAATTATCGCCTGTCTGGTGTATATTGTGATACAGTGCAGAGCCAAGGCAAGCTCAGGACGTGTGTCCAAGAACAGACGTAAGGAGGATGAGGAGGATTTGTTTGATTCGTGTGACACGACGGAGCAACTGCTTCCGGCTGACACCTCAATTCAACTTAAAGTTAGACGTGAACCAGAGTTTTATGTTTGAGAACAGTATAGATGCCCACAATTCAAGAATACGGATGTGGGGGTGTTTCCATTTTCAATGCAACCGGACAAGATTGTGACCATGTGAGAGACGATGAAGAGAATCTTGGTAGAATCAGAGTTCGAACCATTGTTAATGGCACAGCCATGATTGTTAATATATGACATGCCTGTTAATATTTTTCTTAAATATTCCTGCACTTTTCAGGGAACTCACTTAATACACACGGTCAGTAATTGTGTAAATACATTTTTTCACTTTAACACATTTAAATAATGTTAATATATCATGTTTCTATGGCTTTATCATTACTACAGTATTGTTCGTATCCAATCATGTTAATTTCGTACTGCTGATTCGCACCAATATGTGTATTATCTTAATTAACATACTTTGTATTCGCTGTATACGTGAAACCTTCGATGTCGCAGATACTTTGATAAAACACAAATGAGGCTTCCTTGATAACCCATGACCCAAGTCTTCTTTCCATCATCGTTACTTTCAATATAATATGTACTACTATATATAATGACAAAAACTGAATCAATAAGCACGTTATTATATCTTTTCATAAATTATACTTTTAAACTTTTAGACTTTTAAAACATTGTTCTCCATGATGCTTCTTGTGAGAGTGATGTTATCACGTGAGAAGAATGAATAGCGACCTAGCTTATAGCGAGCTAATTATTTATCTACGAATCCAGTTTTAATCAAATTTCTCTTACTCGTAAATAGGAACTTGAAATCTTTAATTAAATTGCCATAAGAACTTCGTGTCATCACATGGCCAATCCTCCTCTTTAATAATTTTTTTAATTTAGATGCTTCATTGGTACCCCAGCGCTTAATATTGTGATCTTATACATTATAATTTATTGTACATCAGTTAACATTCGTACTCATATTATCCGTCCTTGATTAGTGTAAGCAAATCGAAAGCCACATCGATTTATGTTTCGATCCTTCTGAAATGGATCTAATAATCTGCTTACGTCCTTCATTTAAGAATTGTGTTAGCGAACCATATTTTACCTTGTAACTCTGGCTTTGTGGCCAATCAAGTGACTTGTTTGCCTAGGGCATGAGTTAGCAGGTATGGTTTATAAAGAGAAGTCCCTAAGAAGCCACATTCTCCAACCATCTGCCGAAAGCGTTCCCTTGGATAATGTTTTCATGACAAAACTTCGCCGCGGTTAATATGAGTACATGCAATTGTGGATAACTTTGAACCATTTAACAGGCCACCATGCAATCAGTCTGAAGAGAAATGGTTCATTGTGGCGCATTTGCAACAAGTTGGTCATTAGATAAACCTTCCATATCAGTTCAGAATGGTACAAAAGTAAACCCCAAAGATTCGAAAACAGATAGTTTGTAGTGTAATCAGATGTAGGTTAATAAACAATTTGGGTGCAACTGTTGTGGAAATTGTAGGCTTGTCAAAGTACTTGTGTTGTTGAAGTTTTGCATTGGTTGATATTGTTTTTTGTATGTCTTTAAACATTTTCGAAAACGTATGTTGTTTTCATTTACGTTATGCATGGATTAGCAACAATGTTTCTGTTTAAATAGTTATACGCGTGAATAGATCAGTCTTATTTACAGTTTTTTCATGTTTTGACAAAAACTAATTCCATCTATGCAAAGTGTATTCTCAATTTAATTGTAAACGTTTTGCATTTGTTTGGGCTTTATCGCTGAACCTTAAGTCAACGCTTATTTGTCAGACTAGTATCAAAGCAAAGCTGTGGAAATGTTTGAGATAGTCCTGTACGTAAACTATAACCCTACTCCTTTTTTTAGTTACAGTGGCGATTCATAGTTTGTTTCATTTAACGTTTGATTCAGGCATGACTGTTATTCCACACAATAAATACATTCAAGGGAAATTCCCAGAAAGTAAACTTTATAACATATACATTGGAAATAGAATTGTCACGTGACATGTATATTACGCACCAATGGAAATTAATTTTTAAGCAAGTGTTTTAGTCGTCTTGTCACCTTAACTACAGTATAGGTATATCATAATAACCATTTAATTTGGTTTCCTGACACTTCATTCTTGTATACATGAAGGAAATGCTTTCTCTGAGAAGCACCTGAAAGTATTAGTACAAGATCCTTGGTGATGCCTTTATCGCTCGTACAAGCTTTCATTTGTGGTCTGATCGTTGTAGGTTTTTCAGAAATTATCATTTTCTTGAAATTCTTGCAATCGACGTCGATCTGTCAAAGGGCTTCTACAGAGTAAATGGAGATTGAAAATATCTTTAAAAAGTTTTTCAGATAAAAATTCATTCTTTAGTTTTCAAGCAGTAACTTCAATACAGAGTGACTCCCGCTGTAACTGTGACCAAGGATGAACCTTCCCTTCCCGGCCACAGTTACCCACAGCCTCGCCTGCACTTGTGATGCTTTACAGTTGACGTCCATGTCAGACATTTGAAACCAGCGTGCTGCACAATGTAGCGTACGAGTGAACAGTATGTAAACTAACTTAGCTTTCTAAAGGCAGCATGAATTCTTTATGACAACGTACAGGCAGAATCGGTAAGCCATATATAGACAATAGCTCTGAATACTCGCAGATACAATAGATTGTTATCGATCCAGTCCACACTCCTACACACCCAGGTGTGTTGATGGCTTCTTCTACCTTGCTGGAGCAGAGGACAGATAAGCTGGTCTTACCATGAACTGGTATAAACACAATTGGTATGCTATGGGGGTTTGGGATTGTTCTAATGTTTTCTATATCCGTAGGGCAAACGCTTTAGAAGTTTGTTTATCTTGCTGCGTGCATTACACAAACATGGAATCAGAATTAAAATATACAAGTCGCACTAAAATTATGGATATACGAAGGGCATATAAAATGGCCACCGTGTTATTGTTTTGTGCGTATATTGGGATGACACACAAAGTTAAGCCTATGCTGGTCTTCTGTTTCAACATAGAGCCATTGTGGCTATGCATTGCGTTGAAACCTGTGAGCATTGGCTTTGGCTTGTGTGATGCTACGTCGTTATTCAGTGTAAAATTGCGTCAAAACCTGACTGTATGTAGAACAGTTATCTAAAACATGCAACATTTTCGAGCTGCTGGCGGGATTCGAACCTTGGCCTCCTGATTCAACCGAATGAGCAAACAATTGTTGACATGGGAAGGACAAATACAACGTTCTCCATTTGGCACAAGTATTATACATGTCCTCACGTCTCCTAATGTATTGAACATTATGTTTTTAGAGCATTATCTGATACTATAGACTTTTATAATTTGCTACCTATGTTGGACGTACATAACTTTTTTAATCAAATGTAGGTAACATCAATGTAGTATACAGTAAAGTATGGTTTAACTGCGAAGGAAGGATAGATAAATTGAAATAAAACCACATATTGTGATTCATTAAGTAATCAGTGATCAAGTTTCCAAAAACATCAAGTCTGTCTGTCAAACAACATTGCTCAAGAAAGTAAAACACGTGTATGAAGGCTGATTAAATTTAATTTAATAAGTAAGAGATCGTTCTTCTGAATCAAAACCCAACTAAATGATTTGAAATTACAATTATTGATGACAGACAAAAACAACCTTTACTTGAATGCCCATATACATTTTCATTGTGTGCTGTTATTTCATTTAAATGAAATTAGCAGAATTATTTTGTTGTTTCCTTTGCTGTCTCATGTTGTCAGTTTATGTTCTATCAAATTGATATCATCATCGTACCTATCAAATATTGTACTTAATGAAGACAGTGTTGTGAAACCCGAATCATACCGTGAGTGCGATGTGTGCTGTAGTTTCATAGTGTGTTATTCTCATGATCACCAACCACCTGGCTGAAGCCACATGTAGATATGTACAGTCACTAACTCCACCCGTTTACTCGGCCATGTTGTATTTCACCTCCCCAATGTTGGAATTCATGGACAGTAGTAGAATGTTTATATATGCAACTCTTTATACCTCAGCTTTATCGCAAACGAACATTCATCTCGCACGAAACTTCATCGCTTTACCATTTTTATTCATTTCTATGTCCCGTAGCAAGGTCCCTTCATCGATATTTCCTTTTTAAATTGTATATCCAAACGCACGAAAACATCATCACTATACCCTTTTTACAACGATTGTATATCCCGCCTCACACACGATAAATGTATCCGTTTTGATTGTGATGTTTGAAAATATACACTATGGTTAATTCACCCCCCCCCCCCCCCCCCCCATTACTTTTTTAAAATATAGCTATCCCTGTAATTAAAAAGCTTCACCTTTCCGAATCAAGCACTTGCTACTGAGCAAAGAAGTGTAATATAATGTCCCTTTCACAACCATAACTTTCATCACTTTGTCACTTTTCCTGTCAACAACAACAATTGTAGACCCTCGTAATCAAACTCTTTCACTTTCACAATGATTTCTTACTTTTAAGAACACAATATATTCCATTTACTTGCCATGACAAATGCTTAATTGATTTTATAAACAAACACATTGTCCTTCAAAAATGGTCACATATCCTCGTTGCAAACTATTACAAACTATAAACCTTTCAATATTTCTAGTTTACGTGTACACGTACCTTCTACATCCTTTCATAAAGTAATATAGAACTCGTTTCCGAAAGAAAAGTATCCGTTATGTGTTACACGTGGACATTTGGTTTTGTTACAAATGATGGTTTAATGTTTTCACAAAATGTATTTAGTCGTCCCTCACTAAAGTGTGTATCAACTCGCACGTTAATCATCCTTTCTTTTATAGTTTTGCTATTTTAAATGATTATCAACGGGACAATGATCGCCATGTACAAACTCTCCATATACTTATCTTACATATTTCCAGGTCTCTTTTACTTACATTAATTATGCCTTATACTGGTGGACTCGCATGTATCTTACCAAAAACTGGTTTGCAGCTTCCAATAAACAACTTGAAACAAACATGTGTAGTATTGTATGTTGACAAAGCAGGGACAAGTCGTATACATATGGAAGGCAAAACGATTTACCTGCACAGGAGATAAGGGCGGATCCGGCCAGTCGACCTGTTCATCCTGTGCTGTTTTTAGAAATACTTGCCATTTAGATAGTGAAGAAATATAACATGGTTATATTTGGGATAACACTACCTTCAATAGTACAAATTAAATTCTTGTACTTTTTCGGACGGAGTACCATGCGGGATTCGAACCCACGCCCTCAGAGTAAGGCAACTATCGCCAGCATTGACTGTACCAACAGCTTACCACACGACCATTTCGCCTTATTTGGCTGTGCTGTTTTGTTGTTAACTTCTTATAATCAACTGTTGGAGGAGTAAGCACAACGTTTTTTTATTGCGAACATACATGACGTTTCGGCGCATATGCTTACGTCTTCATCAGTACATATATGTACGTGCATAGTCCTGCTATTCTCAAGTTGAAATGTACCAATCTTGCCTTGCGTAATGTACTTGTTAACAAGAATCGTTAGTATACCTTGTTGGAGATGGGTCACAGTCCGAACAAGGGACGATCTAATCGTCGGGATTAAGGGTCTTCAATCAAAACTGTTAAATCTACATTCATTTAAAAGATATGATAACAAACGCTAACTTAAGAGAATGAATGAAACAAAAAGTAAATAATAAACGATGAACCAGTTATCATTATTTGGGTGCTGTCCAAGCAAAAATATGCAGAAATCCCTTTTTTTTGTCTAGTAAAGTTACGTTCAGTATCCCATTTAAAAATAAATATAACATTCAAAATGTTGAGCATGCATTACGTATTTTTAATTCTCCTTTTGATCTCAATAATGATGTTTGTATTGAAACCCGCTATCATATATAATCAGAAAAAGAAGCAATTGTATATACTATCTCGTCTGAAGGGATACCGTATATCTACCAGTTGTATCTATTGTATATACTATCTCGTCTGAAGGGATACCGTATTTCTACAAGTTGTATCTATTGTATATATTATCTCGTCTGAAGGGATACCGTATATCTACCAGTTGTATCTATTGTATATACTATCTCGTCTGAAGGGATACCGTATATCTACCAGTTGTATCTATTGTATATCCTATCTCGTCTGAAGGGATACCGTATATCTACAAGTTGTATCTATTGTATATACTATCTCGTCTGAAGGGATACCGTATATCTACCAGTTTCTACTATTGTATATACTATCTCGTCTGAAGGGATACCGTATATCTACCAGTTGTATCTATTCTATATACTATATCGTCTGAAGGGATACCGTATATCTACAAGTTGTATCTATTGTATATACTATCTCGTCTGAAGGGATACCGTATATCTACCAGTTGTATCTATTGTATATACTATCTCGTCTGAAGGGATACCGTATATCTACCAGTTGTATCTATTGTATATACTATCTCGTCTGAAGGGATACCGTATTTCTACAAGTTGTATCTATTGTATATACTATCTCGTCTGAAGGGATACCGTATATCTACCAGTTGTATCTATTGTATATACTATCTCGTCTAAAGGGATACCGTATATCTACCAGTTGTATATATTGTATATCCTATCTCGTCTGAAGGGATACCGTATATCTACAAGTTGTATCTATTGTATATACTATCTCGTCTGAAGGGATACCATATATCTACCAGTTGTACCTATTGTATATCCTATCTCGTCTGAAGAGATACCGTATATCTACCAGTTGTATCTATTATACTATATCGGCTGAAGGGATACCGTATATCTACCAGTTGGATCTATTCCATATACTATCTCGTCTGAAGGGATACCGTATATCTACCAGTTGTATCTATTGTATATACTATCTCGTCTGAAGGGATACCGTATATTTACCAGTTGTATCTATTGTATATACTATCTCGTCTGAAGGGATACCGTATATCTACCAGTTTCTACTATTGTATATACTATCTCGTCTGAAGGGATACCGTATATCTACTAGTTGTATGTATTCCATATACTATCTCGTCTGAAGGGATGCCATATCTACCAGTTGTATCTATTCTATATACTATCTCGTCTGAAGGGATGCCGTATATCTACCAGTTGTATCTATTAAATATACTATATCGTCTGAAGGGATACCATATCTCTACCAGTTGTATCTATTGTATATACTATCTCGTCTGAAGGGATACTGTATTTCTACCAGTTGTATCTATTCTATATACTATATCGTCTGAAGGGATACCATATATCTACCAGTTGTATCTATTCTATATACTATATCGTCTGAAGGGATGCCGTATATCTACCAGTTGTATCTATTCTATATACTATATCGTCTGAAGCGATACCGTATATCTACTAGTTGTATCTATTCCATGTACTATCTCGTCTGAAGGGATGCCATATATCTACCAGTTGTATCTATTATACTATATCGTCTGAAGGGATGCCGTATATCTACCAGTTGTATCTATTCCATGTACTATCTCGTCTGAAGGGATACCGTATATCTACCAGTTGTATCTATTCTATATACTATATCGTCTGAAGGGATACCATATATCTACCAGTTGTATCTATTCTATATACTATGTCGTCTGAAGGGATGCCATATATCTACCAGTTGTATCTATTCCATGTACTATCTCGTCTGAAGAGATACCATATATCTACCAGTTGTATCTATTCTATATACTATATCGTCTAAAGGGATACCGTATATCTACCAGTTGTATCTATTCTATATACTATATCGTCTGAAGGGATGCCATATATCTACCAGTTGTATCTATTCTATATACTATCTCGTCTGAAGAGATACCATATATCTACCAGTTGTATCTATTCTATATACTATATCGTCTAAAGGGATACCGTATATCTACCAGTTGTATCTATTCTATATACTATATCGTCTGAAGGGATGCCATATATCTACCAGTTGTATCTATTCTATATACTATCTCGTCTGAAAGGATACCATATATCTACCAGTTGTATCTATTCTATATACTATATCGTCTGAAGGGATACCGTATATCTACAAGTTGTATCTATTCTATATACTATATCGTCTGAAGGGATACCATATATCTACCAGTTGTATTTATTCCATATACCATCTCGTCTGAAGGGATACCGTATATCTACAAGTTGTATCTTTTCTATATACTATATCGTCTGAAGGGATACCATATATCTTCCAGTTGGATCTATTCCATATACTATCTCGTCTGAAGGGATACCATATATAACTACCAGTTGTATCTATTCAATTTTTGTAAACGTATAGAAATAAGCATTTCTGGATACACTTTTCGAGCTCTTATCCATGTGTTAAGCACTGCTGGTGGGTAAATGTCAAGGTTGAATTTCATCCTGAAGAGATACAGTGTATTCAGGTTAAAGAAAACCAATCGCACAAGAGATATTCAGCTTAAAGAAAACCAATCGCAACTCTGCAGGTAATCAGCGAACTTTTCCTGTTAAATAAATGCTCTGAGAAGACGTGGGGGAATTCTGAGTGACTCCTCGCTAAGAAATACACCATCGCGGAGTCAGTAATTGATTTTAACAGCTGTCGCTTTGAGTTAACGATGAATGTTTTATACCTGCATGTCGGCTTGTACAGTGTAAGGAAATCACTCAAGCACAGCCTCACAGGTTAAACCAGCTCGCTGACTCAGTCAAGCGTGACATCCAACCAGTAAACGCAGTTACGTGACTTACACAAATGTACCGAATAGGGTTGATGGCTGTGAATAGTTCTTAAAACTTGTAAGTCATTGAGTGTGTTGAATAATGTGGAATGATTTTCTTAATCTGCAATTACAAGTATTGATGTGTGTATTTAGTAGCAACATTTCTTCACTGCGATTAACATTGTGTTTAATTTACTTCTATACAATTATCCATTTTAACGTTGTTTGTCTTTCACACAAACTGCCAGTTGAAACGTATAGTTATATGCTGACGAAATGACATGACCTTCAGTGTACGTTGTAGTCTTTTGAGTTATCAATAAATGAAGGAACATCTTATTTACAATTAATTTGATGGCTTCTTTTAAAATGCATTTACTCTGTCAGCCACTTAAAGTACGGAAATTCCAGGAACAACGGACGCAGACTGCAATCAAGTTTACTTTATCTTCCATACGTTCATCTTTATTAGATAGAAACTTACAAAGAATAAAAGGAACGTATTCGCTGCGAGTAATGTGATATCAATGAATAAGTTACTATAAAGCAGGTGAATCGTGTGTCTTATAATCTTCGTGATCCAATTTATGTATGAAAAGTCTTGAAGCTAAATAACGCTGAAGAATGTTGTGTTCCGCTTCACACATTAAACACAGGCTAAGGGAGATTAACAATATTTAATCAATTTCAGGTTTCTATATTGATAATTTGTTCGAAGAGTAATTGTAGGGTCCGAATGACGGGGGCTCCATAACGACTTTTAAATGCAATTGAAGAGAAACAGTCCTTATTAAGTGATCAAACTAGCAGGAATGGTTGTCTATAACATAACATATCATATCTGACAGCTAAACATTTGATTTCAGAAATTTACCTCAAAACCTGTAAAAAAAAATTTTTGGCAGCAGTTATCTAACGGGATCCGCAACTAAAATGTTTGACAGCAATTATTCACCGTTGTTCCTACCTTGGCAAATAATTATTCGGTTGCAGAGAACATATACTGCGTTGACAAGCAAATCGGATTAGTTTGGTTGCAGAGGTTTTAAAAGTTACTTAATTTGGCGAAAACATGTTTTAAAAACAGATTCATTTTGTTCTCTTGCTAAGTGTGTGACGTTATAAAACCAGTACATGTAACGCATCCTCTCAATGGTTCAATCCGTGTCAAACAATTCTAACAAATAAATTCATATTTACTAATTCTTGTTGCATATATTCATAATTCTAGATGGAATATAGTCATTGGAATAACTTATTGCTGTTCATTATCCCTCGCCACAATGACCCCCGTCCGTCCAGGTTTCGTTTTCATACCAGAACACAGAAAGCTGTAAGCTCTAGCTCAATCATCTTCACAACGTCACGGGCGTAACGAGAAGATTTTCAAATCATCTCCCTCCGTACGTTTTCACCTTGCCGTGGGAAGATGTAGCTCAATGAAACTTGGGTTTTCAACTTCTTTGGAATTTTACTTTTAGTCGTTTCCATGGAAACATAACTTAACATATTGTTTCCGGACCAGTTCTAAAAACTGGAAGACATAGCTCAATGGAACTTGCTATTGAACAATCATTAATTTTCAAAACTTTGTTCTGACTTATTTTAGCCATTTCAATGAAAATCATCTTCATCTTGATTCTGAAACAACACCCAAAAGGATTTTTACAATTTCCAGAACAGATCTTGAAAACTGTTAGGGAGAGATTAATACATCTTGGGAAGTATATATGAATTTATAACAAATAATTGATTTCAGATTAAGCCCCATAACCATTGCTCACTATGTTTTAAACTTTTCGCACTTGGCGGGGGAATTACATGCAGTCGACTTTGTCTGCGTGTTTCCTATCAAAACAAGTTTGCAATCGAATATACCAATGACAGCCAATGATAAATATGACGAGATTTGACAGCAGTCCATCTCGAATTAACGTTTGTAAACAAAATTGGAAATTAAAGGGGCAGTAGCACTTTTTTTCAAATTTCATTTTTTCAAATTTCCTATTTATAATGATAGTTTGTGCCATTTAAATTTACTTTAGAGGGTAAAACATCTTATAACACGAACCAATTATCCGTATAGGAAATAACGGTGTTGCGTATAAAGCAAAAAATGCATGGCGGCCATTTTATTGTGAACATAATTTATTATTTCTAATGACAAAAAACGTTTCCCATGGCTTTACAGAACCATGTACACTCATATTTTAGCTTGATTTTCTGAAGAGGGAAGGCTATTTTACTGTTGGTGACATTATTTTTCAATTACATTTCATTGACTTATTTCACCAGAAAAACGTGCTACTGCCCCTTTAAGGAATACATGTTGACAAAACGTGTCAAAAGAACCTATAAAGACATGCCTTATGGTGGAAAATGTTAAATTAACCAAGGGTTACTAAGTAGTTTTATCTATAATATTAGAAATGAAAGCTACACGATACTTGACATGATCGAAAACCGGACTCAATAGCGATCGCTCAGAAGTTCCTCCAACTATAAATATTGAAAAAAAGGCAAGATAAGTTCCAACATTCATGACATCATCATACTTTCCTTCTGCAAGCAAATCCTGCCAAGTCAAGGCTGTTCTGTTTGAAGGAGACGTATATATTGATGGTCCAGACATGTGGTTGCAGTTACCTATAGGGACTGCAACCAAAATCAGGAGTTGCCCGATTTCCATGTGGCTTTACAATCTGCGATTAAATTAAAAGATTTCATGTAAAATATCATGTTATAAATAATTATTTCAGCTATCAGGTAAACGTTATTTTGGCAATCGTGAAGAGTTTGGTTGCAATTTATTGCTGTTTTAGATACCCTGTCATTGCGACCCTTCAATTACCGATAGGCCGATAGTTTAAGTAAAAGTTTATGTGCAAGAGCTAGAACGTTATATATGCCAAATGTATGTTAATTACAAGAAGATTTAATTATCTTTCAACTTTCTAAGATCAGTTATGAGCAATTGTGTAGTACACATTCTAATGTGAAGAACTCATGGCATGCCTAAAGTTATTGCTGTCCCAATGAAGATATCCCTGTTGAATAGATATATTATTTAAACATTGTGTAATAGTGACGTCATTATACATATTAGAAATATGACGTCACAATGTTACAGGTGCGTGTAATATCAGCGATGTTCTTGCAGTTTAGTTCTACTCAAATCAGCGAAAATAAAATCGTTGTTTTAAGGAAACTAGTGACTGCTATTAGTAATATTATCAAACCACTTACTCGTTTCATATAAAGGGTATTAAATTGACATGGTTTAGTATTCTGTATACCGTCACTGATGTGAATAACCAAAAAATGGATACAACATTAACGTTCTGATAATGTATGTAAAGCCATGGCTTCTACAAGCTTAAATCACTTTCAGTAAGTTAATTAATTGTTCTCATCGTTTAATTGGCATTGAGCAGAACCCCCAAAGGAATCAACGCAGGATGAACTAAATAATATATCGACAGTGGGAGCATGGCCAGATACAATATGGATGCAAACTAAAGGTTGGATCCACGATTAAATCTACCTAATCTTCATTTCTGTTCTTAAAGAGAATTCGATTATTATAAAGCTGTAGACTTTCTGCCAAAACGTGAACTGATTGGAATGAATGAAAATACATAGGTCTAATTCTAATAATGTTAATGTTGTTCAATGTGACACATGATCCATATCAAGTCAATACATTTACAAGTTTGTCATATGATTTTATTACCCCATGTTCTCTGTATGTGGGGTATTAATTCCTACACGTATATTGTCTCCGCTCTCCTTTTGAGATGTGTATATGTCATTATAAAGCAAAAGAGGAAGTAGTTCAAGCATTGTCCTCATTTCTTCATGAATTATGGGAAATACAATATCAACCGACACAGGGAAGATTTTAAAATGAACATAAGATATGACATTTATGGCGGCCATGTTACAGGGTGTTTTAACATAAACGAGATGGACTGGCATGCTTTCTGTTCCGTGAAATAGCCTTTTCCATCACAATCGAGTTTAAAAGACATAAACATTCATGAGTTGTTGCTTTTAAAAAAAAGTTATTTGTGCGGCTGAAGAAGATTGAAGATAATTTAATAACTTTCACAGATCTCTGTTCATTAATGATAGCAACAAAATAAGTTTAGTAGTTGTGTAAAATAGTGGAATTTTTGTTTGGAAGAACTTTAAAGTAGGTGTTTTATGGACATTTCAATACATGCTCTTTCAGCGCAACAAAGCGTTCTAAATTGTCATTAGGACGGCGTTAAGATGGCTGACCATTCCATCAGTGTACTGTATAAACAATTCTTTTCTGAGGCTTTAGGTATCACTGCATCAGTCAGACTACTTGAACCTGCTTTTTAATGTGAACATCTTAAATTGGCCGCTCGACGGGAAATGGACTCCAATTGCTTAACCAAACCATGTACGTTAGTTTTTTTAACTCTTTTTTTTTTATTGATTAAGGAGTAGAATTTAGCCATTGGTAACACTTATTTACCTGTTTGAGAGAATTTCATTTCAGTAGGAACGGCGTGCCAATAGCGCCTTTAAAGTTTTCATAAAGATGATGGGAATTACAGTTTTTTCTAAATACAGCATAACTTGCATTTTGATTGGTTGACGAAACTACTCTTCGCCCATTTATAAATTGCTTAGCTGTCCTAATTCAGTAAAATCACATTGATGAACAATTTCTAGTGTACCTATGCCAAGTTATACATCAGTAAAACATATACAATAGAAATTCATGTTCAATCTATGTTTCCGAAAACGACTTTACTGTATTAAATGTGCACGGCGAAGCAGCATACTGCTGAATAGCCGTGACGTCATGGCTTGGTGACGTCATCAACCATGACGCCATTTAGTGACATGATTGCATTCATATCTTGCACTGCAACTGATTGATGGATAGTCCTTGTTTTACTAATAATGTTTTCTTTCATTCTGCTAAATCATTTACAATATGAATTAATTGTCTATTATGTCAGAAATAGTTTAACATTTAGATGCGGGTACGAGTTACGAATTCTACAGTACAATTCTAAGATCGTGAATCCGCATAATTTTTCGATTTTTACACATGAAATAATCTTGGGTAAGAAAACTAATAACCATCTCAGTGGTCGTAATTACGAATTGTCTATCCCTCATGAATTATAATGTCACATTCCTCGCTAAAGTTTACCATACAAATTAACTCGGGACAACAATTTCCTCGCAAATCGTAGATTATACTGGACAATATAAGTTTGGGATCTGTGATGTTTTAAGATTTATATTTCAATAGTGTCGCAACTAATAAAGACATCATTATTTATAATTTCATAATACCATAATATCCCTAATTATTTTTGTCCAATATATTATGCTAAAAGAATTGTACTGTCGCTACTACGCGCTCATCGCGACCGTATAGGTCCATACTGGACTGGTGCAGGTACCCATGTTGGCAGCTGGGTGCAATGTGAACGAAGTGCCTTGTCCAGGGACACATTGAATGATTAAATTACCCATCAGCTAGCATTAGGTTTGATATATCGGGCTTTACCCTAGCTTGAGCTGCTATGCTCGAGAAAAAAGAACATTAATCGTTTCTAAAGACCATATAATGTACCACATTTGCTGCAAGTCATATCGCCCAGTGGAGATCGACGCTCTCACCACTGCGACTGCGCAGTGGTGACACTATACCAAGTTCCCGTCCTAAGTATTAGGTAAACATTTTAACGTATTTCTGTAAACGGTGATTTGTTAGGGTCTAAAAAATCTTATTTTATTGACCTACTTTAATTTTTAACAACCATAATTTATTATCATGTTCATCTGAATAAATATGGTTTGAAATGTAATGTCATTTGAAATCTAGTTTTTCAGGAACTCAAAAATAACTGAAACTGAAAATGTCAATCAGACAACGTTTCACTACTTCTGGATATTTGCATTTTGAAAATCCTATTATATTTGTGTAAACGACGTTTTGCCGTAATGTGAATAATGCCTTTCTGCTATATACGGAAGCGTATTAGTGTCACGATGAAAAATAAAAATGTGATATTATCTCCTACGTAGGAGATAGTATCTCCTACGTAGGACATAGTACATGTATCTCCTACCTATCTTAAAGCCTAGACAACTTTATCACATCTGGCGTTTTTTCACAGTTCTATTAAACGCATGTATGCGCGTAGAGTGTACGTAAACGATTGTGTATACCGTATTTCCTCTAATAGAGGCCGGACCTCGAATTGACGCCGGGTCTCGATTAGACGCTTGGTGATACGATTAGCAAAGTTTAAAAAAATAATGCAATGTATATATTAACGTATGACTCTCAAACAAAACATTGTTCCCATACATATTCACCAAAACAAATTAATATTCAAGAAAGTTTGTCACGATTGCATTTCTATATGTTTGTTATTCGGGTGATGTATAAGCCAAAATTTAATATACGCCGGCCTCAAGTAGACGCCGGATCTCGAAAAGAAGCAGGGGTTGAAGGGGGTCTGAAAAAATAAACGCCAAGGGCGTCTATTAGAAGAATACGGTTTGAAGAATAAAGAACAATTTTATGGATACACAACTTCTTTATTCTATGTAGGCGACGTTTCGATATAGATACTTATGTCGTTGTCAAGCAGGTGGTGACAACGACATTATTGTTATGTCGAAACGTAGCCTGCATAGAGTAAAGAAGTTGTGTATCCATTGAATTGTTCTTCATTCTTTTTTTTCTTTTTTTTTTTTTGGGGGGGGGGGGGGGGATATTTTGTTCTAAAGTTTGCCATTTATCATTTAAGTTTATACACTTTGTTGTTATATTACAGGGTAAAAAACGCATTACACGACGCGATAACTTATTTGAGTGGCATTTTGGAGGTTTTAAATCATATAAGAACAATCAATTTGGATAAAAGAGTATATCTATCCGTAAATGATTGTTCTTATTTGACTTTCATTTAATTACATTTAATTCAGATCATAATTTTAATGAAATGAAATGAAGTAAGACTTCGAAATAAATTTCATAAATGTGAACAGAAATGGCGACTCATAGTATGTGCTTACTCCTTTATCAGGTCTGAAGTATATGTTTGTTCGATTTCAAAGAAAACTTTTTGTAAAACAATGTGGAAACAAGTATACAAGACAAATGAACATACCAAATAGATAAGAATGGGCCTCATTTAAGCAAAAAATAAGTTTGTCCTAATTTCTCTCTCAATGCTTATCAAAGTTTAAGGATGTCAGTTTTCTCAAAGCCTCAAACCTTTAAAGGCGCTATGGCACGCTGTTCCTACTGAAATAAAGTGCTCTCACAAAAAGGCTAATAATTACTATCAATGGCTAAATAACACTCATGGATCAATAACAAGAGTTCTAAAACGAATGTACATGGTTCGGTTAAACCACGCGAGTCCATTTCCAATCGAGCGGCCATTTGCAAGTGTTCACATTTGAATGGCTGCTCGAATGTAGTTAAAGTATTCTGACTGATGAAGCGAGAACTAAACACTCAAAATTGTAACAGGAAGTAACGGAAATACACTATTCTCTACATAACACTTTCAAGTGAACACTATTTTATTTTGAAAATCAAGATTGCACTTCCAAATTACATGATTAAATCAAACTAACATATGTTTATTATGAGAAAGATAAACGCCAGATGCTTAAAGTATCTCCACAACTCGTGGATAAACATGAATACGACGGAAAAGTGATCAGTGCTTTATACATGCTATCTCCTACGGAGGAGATACTAAGTCCTACGTAGGAGATAGTTTGACAGATTGTTTTTTCATCGTGACACTAATATACGGCTTCCATAGTATGAGACATTTGTGATAACTTATATTTTTTTTGCAAAAGTCACTGGTTAAAGTCACAAACTTTGGAAAAGGATAAATTCATCAAAAGTTGCCTAATGACGCAATCCGGTCAGTAATTCTGACGCAAAGTGAAACCTGTGTTTATATCATACATTCGATAAGTATATCTAGTTTATACTGTGTATATATCATACATGCGATAAGTATCTCTAGGTACACTGTGTATATATCACACATGCGATAAGTATCTCTATGTATACTGTGTATATATCATACATGCGATAATTATCTCTAGGTATACTGTGTATATAATTTACATGCGATAATTATCTCTAGGTATACTGTATATATATCATACATGCGATAAGTATCTCTAGGTATACTGTGTATATATCGTACATGCGATAAGTATCACTAGTTATACTGTGTATATATCACACATGCGATAAGTATCTCTAGGTATACTGTGTATATATCACACATGCGATAATTATCTCTAGGTATACTGTATATATATCACACATGCGATAAGTATCTCTAGGTATACTGTGTATATATCGTACATGCGATAAGTATCACTAGGTATACTGTGTATATATCACACATGCGATAAGTATCATTAGGTATACTGTATATATATCACACATGCGATAAATATCTCTAGGTATACTGTGTATATATCACACATGCGATTAGTATCTATAGTTATGCTGTGTATATATCACACATGCGATTAGTATCTCTAGTTATACTGTGTATATATCACACATGCGATAGATATATCTAGTTATACTGTGTATATATCACACATGCGATAGATATCACTAGTTATACTGTGTATATATCACACATGCGATAGATATCTCTAGTTATACTGTGTATATATCACACATGCGATTAGTATCTATAGTTATACTGTGTATATATCACACATGCGATTAGTATCTCTAGTTATACTGTGTATATATCACACATGCGATAGATATCTCTTACCCATTATATAGAGGATTACTTTCGAGAAATACGAATCCATCATACCTCCTGAAAAACCAATTTATCTATATATCCGTTTCCAGATATCATATGATTCAAGCGTAACTGTAATGGGAAAAGAGATAGATATTTAACTTGCTCTGAAACATTGAAGGTTACTTTGCACTACGAATATGTTTCCTATATATGTTTACTGTATATAGCCTTCATATGATACATGTGTATCCATGGTATTCTAAGTCGAATATGTCCATTAACCTAATATAAAGCTCATAATCCAATGACATTCATAAGGTGTTGCTATAAAGACCTCACTTGGGACAACTTCAGAGAGAGCAAACATAACTGATAAGCGATCTCTTCCTGTACATCCCCTGTGGAGCAAGTCCGTGTAGAAACAACATTGATGATGATGAGTTAGATAGATGGCTGACCGTGAGGATGCATCAACACACTATCAACTGTGTTAGAAAGTACTCGCGAAGGATGTTTGCATACTTTAATCTGTGTAGTATCGCCGATTGTTTGTGTGTATATGTGCTCCTGTGTGTACCCTGATGTCTACAATTTATTATATGCAAAGCGATGTGAGACTGAGTTTTCTCAGTTTGGGACAATGTGTTCTCATCAATGCAGTTTGATATCACTTGTGAACACAGTGAAATATCATTATGGGGATGACGTCATGTGTCACGTTTACAATCAACGCAACGTCGTCGCCGCTGCTACGTGACAGAGCAACACTGGTATAAGGTCTCCAGAACTCTCTCTATTGAAACAATGTTGTACTTACAACACCACATTCCAGAACAAAGAAGCATGGAATAAACAGTATTTTTGTGTTATCAGTGAAACGTGAAAATATCGGCTTTACCCCATCACTCAATGAGTGATATCACACTGAAAACACAACATATCCTCTATGTATCGAAACCGGTCGGTCATGAACCTAATGGAAAGTAGGTCGTTAGTCTGTAAAATAATATATGTATATACCTACTGTACATTCCTACATTTTATCATACCCAAATGTTGAGCGCTTCCCCAATATAATAATGACACAACACCGATCTTTTGACATTTGGATTTCCCTATGCTGAGATTGTTGAATATTTTGATGTCAGCTTACATGTTTAGCTAAGATACAATTCAGAAGTAATCACAATGCACTTTAATTTTTTTAAAGTCTTTAAGCCCCTCCCATGAATTTATGGAGCGAGCACAATATATCATTGTAACTGGATAGTATATTCTGTCGTACAAAAAGCAAATCCTTGTAAAAGAACAATCTATCTCCAAAGGAAATTCTCAACACTTTTGAGGGATGTCTATTTCCTGAGGCACTGTTCAGAGGTAACAGACCAATCCTTAATCCTTGTGTATAGGGCCCCGGGTCGAAATACAGAGATACACAATTCATAAACAATACAGAATGCAAATAGTTTACACAATTTTAATGTTTCAATGTGTACTGCATAGATTTTCGAGAATCAGGCTTCACTATTGCGGACATGTACATCAAGTCATCACGACGAGTAGTATGGACGTTATGAGTTTAACACCATTTTAAGAAGATGGACATTTCCAGAACACGGTTGATTGGCTGACGACGTTACAACCAGTGTGACTATTTCTGAAGCGGCCAGTTGTGGCAATATGAATGATCCCTGCTCTCTTAGCACTAATATAGTCACACATTATCACGCATTATCCCTATCATTTATCTTATGCCGGAATGCCGGGGCAATGATGAGGGGATTCATACCGTTGAGGACTATTTTGACCTATTGTCCTTCATGGTAGAATTACAATACTTCAACTCGATGGATCATGTGTATTAGCATAGAATGATATACTATGGAAAAGTTAGCCACAAGAACTGTGGAACTTTTGTTTTCATTCGAAGCTGTGGATATTAATCCCTGTCCCAACAGAATTTAATACAGGATTTGTCTGTCCTTGTTTGTCGCATTAGGATTGGATAATCACTTGTGTAAGGAAGTTGATACAAGTAAAATGACAATTTCCCAATCAATGATTTCGTGCAAACGGACAATTATGTTGGAACTGATACCAACTAAAGCCAGCGAGGTCAATAAACCATCCTTTAATTGCACAAACCCGTATCAAGTTGACATTGATCATGTCTGTAAGAATGAATAGGAGTCAACATGGGCAATGGAAACATTTGAATCGAGGACAAGGACAATTTCACCAGTAGATTATTTCATCTGGAATAAAATTTATCACATATGATGTTTCAAAGAAACTTGGCATATTCCAAGCAGTAAAATCTGAAGGAGAAACAAGTTCTACGGATTTACAACTTCTATATTGCAGCAGTGCGACGTTTCGATTTAGACACCGTCATCAAGCAATTTAGCATCAAGCAATGTCACTGCAATAAAGAAGTTGTAAATCCATAGAACTCGATTTTTATTAAACTTATTCAATGGCCCTCATTTTACTACATTACCAATAGGAGGATGTCTAGATGAATGTGATTCTTATATTATAATACTATAATACATGAACATGAAGTTTTACAATCTAATAAGAGACCTACCTCCAAATAACGCCAATCTCCTGTTCAGTTAGGTACTCAAACATTTCCAAGTTTAAAATTTGCAAAGTTGACATTGCGGGAATCGAACCCGCAACCCTCCGATTTGTAGCCTAAGATTATCCCACAAGACCACAGCGGATTGGTGATAATGAGCAGATTGTTTGTTGGTATCTATTCTGCTCCGTTCCCAAAATTGAGATATTGTTTGTGCAATTTAAATCACGAGGGCTTGAAACATTTACACGATTGCTTTTATCTTTGGATTCAAAACGCATTGCGGTATATACGTCAGAGAAAACTCTCGGGTGAGGTTTTGGTAGACATTCCAAAAGCCTTCGAGTGGTGGAATAAAAAGTAAAACCTCACAAGCTCGGTTTTACTTTTCATTCCCAGCCACCCTCAGGTTTTTTTAAATGTTAACCAAAACCCTACCCTCGTGTTTTCTTCCTGACATAAATCTCTGTATAGACACGGACTTTGTGCCTTTTGGGAAAGAGAATAAAAGGAACAATGTTTATTGCATTTCATAGAATCTACAATATATCTTTGATCGTCAGCACGTTAAGAATCCTGCTGACAATTATTCAGAGCTCTTTCAGTGGCATTCTAGAAGTTAGTATGATGAAGAATGATGAAAATATTTATGGATATACAACTTCTTTATTCTGCATAGGCGACGTTTTGACATAGGTTCTAATGTCGTTGATTATGAAATTTGTGGCACCCCATTAGAACCCATGTCGAAACGTCGCCTATCCATAAATATTGTCGTTGTTCATTATTAGTCAGAGGGTAGTTAGTTTTGATATATTTCCATGTATGTTAATACACAATATCTTATGAAAGAAAATATCAGTATAAACAACTATTGTATAAACCCTTGCTAACCTCCTCCCTGTAATACATGATTATCATCCTTCCTAATGTGAAAGTAAAGAGATTTATTGTTTCTACACTAACAGTAAATGGAAAAATCCTAATTTTCAGTAGTTTCTGCTGGCGGGAGAACATATAATCGTTGCCCAGCAGCTTAAGCAAATGTCGAATGTTGTTGTTGTTGTTTAACATTGCTGTTGATTCATAGGGTGGAAATATTGCTGACTGTTGAACCAGTATTGTCAGGACACCATAATCGACTAGCCTAATTAGATACATTTATGAATGAATGAACACGTTTTCTCCTTTCTAAATTTAATACTGGACAATGCTAATTTAAGTCGATTCTAGCCATAAACAGTTCAGTGTTAATTGACCTTGGTTTGATTTATTGCTCATGCATAGCTAAGTACAAGTATCCACTGTGCAACTCCAACTTTATAATTTGGCCATTAAAGAGCTAATGATAACAATTTATTCTCAATGTTGATATGGTAGAAGAACATGACTGTCTTATAAACAGACTCAACGATATAAAGGTGAATATATGAACAGACATTTTCTAATTTCCTACAAAGAACTGTTTGAGGGGTATTCTAGAAGTTGATTATGATATTAAAAGCTTATTTACGAACAATTATTGTGATATACACTTGAGACTTGCATTCAGTGTTACATGTCAATGTAACAATGTATTGATTACAAGACAACAGCTCTGTATATGTATACCTTAACATCATTGATACTTGTGATATACCCTTCTTCATCATCCTCAATGTCTAACCAGAGCCTGGGAAATTCATGAATTGAACATTTATGTTTTAAAGATTGAAACAAATTCCTCATCTAAATTACACGTTTCGGAATTCAATGTGAGGATGTGTTTGCACTGGAAAATGTAATAATTAAACTCTCGTGTGAACCTGCTCACATGCTCGCAGGTGTTTTTTTCATTTGGGAAATATCATAGTTCTATTTATATTAATGTATATATTTTATTGGCTTACAAATGGAAACATTGCTACCACTTTCTGTTTTGCAAAACAACATTTGATTAAATGTGCCCAGTTCGGTTATTCTAGTTACCAGAAATCATCTATTGGGTTTATTCTACATATGTAACGTGAGAAGAAATGAGAACACCATCATCATTCGAAGATTTATTTGTCTATAGGTCGCATTTATTTAGTGCTATGCATAAACAATATTCACGAGTTTGCTGTCATTGAATCCTTTATTTCGGTTTAAATGTGCATTGTCTATGAATAAAAATGTCCTAGAACCAGTTTATTGCAGGTAGGAAACATGCGAGGAACTATTCAACCTTTCCGATTAATCAGAGTTGTCTCCCTCCTCAATGACCAGTCACGTGATGACAGTCTGACTCAATAGTATGTTACATATGCAGACTTTCATTAGAGCCATTATCAGTCAGTCCTCACCATCAAACTATCATTATCCTGTTGGACCTGGTGATGAACGTGTAATCAACGACCAGAGAAGAGTTATTTCATTGCAGGGGATCGATAGTCTGGCATTGGCTGTTGAAAGGGCAAGGGCAAGGGCTGTTGTATTTAACTTCCCGATGTAGTTGTTAATTTGTCATTGGCCTTTACCTTATAATATAACATTATATAGGTTTTGAAATGAACCATTAAGAGGCCAATTAAATGTTTTATTCACATCAAACGATATTACTCACTGGACTGAAGTGCTATAACCATGTTTTACTTTCCTTTGCAGTGGCACGTGGTCGTTAGATAGCTCAGTTGGCCACAAAGATTGAAGGTCAGCAATAATTGGCGCGATAGGGTCGCCCTTTTCAAGACTGAATAGTTGAGAGTTTTTAGAGTTAATTCACTGCTTCACATTGAGACATGACATAAGTGATACAATTCAACTAGCATTCCAATAGGTTTCTTGTTTTGTCAGCATGAATGCTTTAATAGAAGGTTCAGCAGTAAATGTCTACCGGATTGTACTAGAGTTGAAATATACAAGCCCACAAGTTCATAGGACACCTCTTTACTATACCATCAACATAGTAGGGCTCAGACTCATCATTGGAACAGTCTGCAATGTATCTACAATGTCATCGTCAACTTTCTACCTTGAACTCAGAATACAAGACCTCATATTTCATATTCCAAATAGTCCCACTATGTTAGGCTATCTAGATAAAATCCAGTATTGTTAGCGAGCCAACAAAGCACTGGTGCCAGTGTATGTTAATAGTAATTATGCTAAGGTAATAAGCATGAGCTTGTATACCAGTGTGATGATATGTGCACACACACACATATATTTATAATTTAAACATATGAAGTAACAGTATTGCCACTTTGTCAGGGAAGATAACTTGTGTTTTGTGTAGAACATGACAAACGATTCTTTGATCTCAGGAATCCTTGCATTTTATTCCCGTATCATCACACCATACAAGCTATTGTTTGTGTAATTGATTGAGAGCACTTTATCGCTAAAGTATTTTTATACATACCTTGACCAGCCGGTCACACCTGTATGTTTGGTGAAGATACATTGCATTGCAAGTCTTGAACTTCAGACAATATATTATGCAATGACTCATAAACTACAGACAAGTGTACTGTCATATATCACCTAATCATGCAGGAAATACGGTGTGACATGTAAATTTTAGTGTATTGTGTAATATGCAAGTTCAAGGATGTATGCACCATACACATACGTATTATATAAGAGACCATATGTATGCACTATGTTAGACATGTGTGTTCATTTAAATGAGCTTTTGAACACAACATTCTATAATTTGCTACTGTAGGACCCTGAAAACAAATGCTTGAAATTAATGAAAACTTTGTGGAATTTCACAATAAGAATTTCCAATAGTTTTTACTCATCTGCAGAGTAAGGCAGGTGTGAAACCATTAGATAAGCGCTATAATATGTAAGACGTGAGGAGTGAGAAATTATCCTCTTCTGAATATAAGTTGTGAAATGTTTCCAGCTTCGCTGTACATGTTCTCTGGTGACCACCGAATATGTGACATCGATGAAATGTAATTTAATTACTATTCAATCCTTTAGGAATGTGGGGCCTTTGGCAAAAAAAGGGTTGGGGGGGGGGGGGGGGGGGGGGGGGGGTGGGGGGGCCGGGGGGGGGGGGGGGGGGGGGGGGGGCGGGGGGGGGGGGGTAGCTTAGTATTGGTCCATGCTAACATAATTAATATTTTTTCTAGACTGTCATCCATTGTAATGTATTGATAGAGGAAAACAGCAGTATGGGTAACAACTCAATGATGTGTAATCAACAGGAGAATTCCTTTATTCAAATGAAGCCTTACAAGAGCAATATTGACAAATTTATATTGCATATTAGTGTTTACATTCTAAATCAATTTATTTAAAATGAATGCATTTGATGTACAATATTTGTTTATTTTTTAACATTTATATGATAACAAGTAGCATTAACTGGTACAACAGAATTGACGATTGCAACTACGGAAAGAGATATGCGGTTGTTTGTGCATGTTATAGGAAGATCGTTAACAATCAATGTCTTCGTGTAAAGGAACAATTGTGTTGGAACTGATATAAGGTAAATGCCGGTATAGATAATTAATCATTCTTTCCTCAAACAAACCAGTATCATGTTGATATTGATTCTGTCTGTGAGAACGAATCGAAGTCAACAAAGGGAATGAGAATCATTTGACTAAACAAGCACATGTTACACAGTTGGTGCGTTCATCGCACAATTTGACCAATGTCAACGAGGAAGAATGATTTCAAAGTTGATGAAAGGGGTATAGTCGAAATGAAAAAAAATTATTCAAGCATGGCTAGTCAATGGGAAAATCATACATTACCTTTCGTTTCCTATCATGCTGACTTTTAGACTAGACATGTTCTGATCAAAACAAATAAGTATATCTTCTGTGAAACCTAGCATGCCCAATATATTTAGGATTAGTATTAATTACGCATATTTACGATACAACATGAAACAATCCAACTGATGTATGTTTCCATTTCCTGATATCAGCATCGCAATGTTCTTAGCTCATTAGAAGAAGTGATCTCCCTAACTGTCGCATTGGGACTAAATAAACACCCCTCCCTTCCCCTCCAAACAGAAAGGATAAATATAAAATTGGAAACTTTAGCTAGGAAATTCACATTGCATTTAAGCATTGGTTTGTAAGCATGTTTTAATTGTAAGCTCAATGAAAGTTCTCCCAAAATATAATTTTATGTACCACCATATTCTATTTACGTCAAGTGTATAATTATTAAACAATTTACAAAGTAATGCCAGATATACCATGATTCAAGCTTAACTGCATTAAAAGAAGAGGATGCTATTTATCTATTAAAATTTTAACTCATTAACTGTAAACCTTGTCTGAAACATTAAAGGTTACCTTGTACTAAGAATATGTTTCCTATATATGTGTCCTGCATACAGCCGTCATATGATATATATGCTATTCTAAGTCAAATATGTCCATTAACCCAATATAAAGCTCATAATCCAATGGCAATGTTGCTATTAAAACCCCCCTCTCTGGGGACATCATCAGAAAGAGAAAACATAATTGATGAGTGATCTCTTCCTCTACGCTCCCTGTAGTCCATGACTGTGGAGCCAGTCCATGTAGAACCAACCTTGATGATGATGAGTTAGATAGATGGCTGATGTTGAGGTTCATCAACACACTGTCAACTGTGTTAGCAAGTGCTTGCGAAGGATGTTTGCAAAGTGTAAAGTATTGCAAATTGATTGTGTGTATATGTGTGCCTGTGTCTGTATAGTCAAGTGAATACAAACAACGAAAACTATGAATGAATGTGGAAAGTGAAAGTGGAAAGACAATGTTAACAAAACAAATTTTAAACGCTGCAAGAGTATCAACATAATGTATATATTACCTTTATGACCACAATGATTTGAAACCAGTCGCGAATGAACTTACTTGAAGGTCAGTCATAAGTCTATCATTTTAAAATAATATTTATACCTACATCTACATTGCTACATTTTATCTGGGTCTCATACCCAAATGTTGAGTACTTTACCAATATGTGTAACTATTACATCAAACCACTCTTTTGCCATGTAAAGATAAGATATCATTCAGAAGCTACCGCTTACAATGCTCTTTTAAAACGTTCTAAGCCCGTCCCATGAAGTTATGGAGTAGGCACAATATTTCGATGTAATTGGATAGTACATTCTGTCATGATTGACACCATAGTGCATTTGAAAGATCTTGAAATTCACATTTGGTAGAGTATCAGAATAAAAATTAAGAAGAATTCGTACAGAAAGCAAGTCCTTGAATTGCCAAGAACAATCTTTCTCCCAACGAAATCAACAAATACATAGTTAAAGGTAAACAATTTTGAGAGATTTCCATTTCCTGAGCCACTATTTAGAAGTAATAGACATAGCCTTGAAGCTTAACCCTGTTCTGGACAGCTGAAACTTTAAGGCTTGAAGTGCGAGGCTCATCTTAATTTCTAGCATATATCCCCCTGGATCGAAATACGTGGATACACAATTCATAAACGATAAAGAATGCAACAATATTCATTCATACACTTGAGGTCTTCATTTTGAAATTTAGATGGATCAAGTGTATACGAATAAGGGGCAAATACTGCCGGAAAAGTAGGCATAGGAACTGTAGAACTACTGTTTTCATCCGAAGCTGTGGATATTAATCTATGTCAGGTGAGGTTTAATATAGGATTGATTGGTTGCTTGGTTATCGCATTAGGATAGGATAATCACGTGTAAAGTAAAATGACATTCCTAATCAATGATTTCGTGTAAATGGACAATTATGTAGGAACTGACATCAGCTAAAGCCAGCAAGGTCAATAAACCATCCCTTTAAGTACACAAACCAGTATCAAGTTAACATTGATCATGTCTGTAAGAATGAATAGGAGTCAACATTGGCAAGGGAAACTTTTGAAGGACAATTTCACCAGTAGATTATTTCATCTGGAATGAAACAATCACATATGATGTTTCAAAGATACTTCGAAGATTTCAAGTAGTAAAATGTGAAGAATAAACGAGATCTGAGGATTTACAACTTCTTTATCGCAGCAGTGCGACGTTGCGATGTAGATTCTAACACTGTTATCAAGCGAATAAGCATCCTTACCAAACCGTCGCACTCCTGCAATGAAGAAGTTGTAAATCCGGAGAACTGGATTCTCCCTCATCCTGCGAACTTCTAAATATCTCCCGCATGGACAGTTGAAGCCTGCCACTCATGTTGGACTCTGAAACATCTGAAAGGAGTAGGGAATACCATGTCAACTGAGTGTATTCATACTTAAGTGATTAAGTGAGGTATAGGGAAAAATAGGAAGTTTACATCTTAGTTGGTTAAGATTCATTCAATATGTTAAATGAATTGAGATTCATTTGATTAAGGCACGATACAATAACATTTTTCAGTGTTTGAAGGAATAACATTGGTGACGTGTTAATTTTTATTAAGAATATAGATGTTTAATGTAGATAGGGGCAAGAAATTAAATCTACACCAACATGACCCCAACGTTCACCATGTTTATAATGATGTAAATGTGTCAAAAATGAGACATATTTTATTGATTTTAACATAGAAGAAGTCATATTTCTCGAAGAATTCATCAATTTAAAATTTCATTTTAAAAATATAAAACCCACATGAAAGTATTCCTCGACTGATTAATAAATGCTTGCATTTTTCAGTTGTAGAGTACGACGTCGAAAACATGAGACATTTGTAATTGAAATCAAATATATGATAAAACCAACTGACGTGTCAACTTTTTTTTTTACTTCAGTGTATATCATTATTTCTTATTGAGCCATAGAACTGTTTGAATGACTCTCATATAAGTACATTAGCTTGAGGAGAATCTATAAATCAATATGCACACTGATATTATAATACTATAATAATAATCAGAAGAATGCTTTTGAGTTTCTTTAAAAGTGTTCTACGAATAGGGAAACCTCGATTCGAATTAATAACCAATGAAAATAGTGTATGTCTATTCAATGAACTGTGTATGTAAAGTAAAGTCAATAACTTACACAATAGTCTAATTTTTTTCTACAATTTTGTTTCTGCGAAAAGACATGCAAAAGTCTTGCAAATGGGGAATGAAACAACGTTTGTTACATTTCATAGAAAGCTAAGATAATAGAGTAGTGCAGAATAGAATATTAGCCACGGGTTAGTGGTTGTCATATGTATATGTCATATGCATGTATATTCATAAGCAAAAACTTATGAAAGATAAAAATATCAATATCTACATTTATCTGACTGCTGTAAAATTATCGTTATGTGAAAGCAAAGTGATGCATTAACTGTAAATAGAAGAATCCTAACTTTTTGTGGTTTCGGCTGGCAGGAGACGATATAAAGAAACAAAGTAATGAAATGGTTGCCCAGCAGTTTGACGTAAATGGCAACTCTGTTTGGAGCTGTTTATCACTGCTGTTTGAAACATAGGGTGTAACTATTACTGACTGTTGAACAACATTGTCAAGACAACATACATGTAATCGACTAGCCTAATTAAATACATTAATGAATGATTGAACACGTTTTCTCCTTAAGATTTTCTTAATACTGGACAATGCTAATTTAAGTCGATTTTAGCCATAAACAGTTCAGTGTTAATTGATCTTTACAGATATTAGTTTGATTTATTGCTCATGCATAGTCAAGTTCAATTATCCTATGTGCAACTCAAGTTTTCGTCTATAAAGTTTGGCTATTAAAGAGCTAATCATAACAATTGACACATGCTAGATGAACACGAACAAACTCAAGGAGATAAATAGAGAATCTCGCCCAAGTGTCTTCTGATATATCAACTCGAGTTTATAAAAGTTACAAATATCCGAGGCTTGCCGAGTGTTGTCAACGAGTGTTGATATATTTCATATCAGAAGACACGAGGGTGAAATTCTATTTATCATCCAAAATCATTCTTATTACGTTTAAGTGAAAATAGTGTACATCTCTGAGCACATCTCTGTCATTTGACTTCCAGTGCGGTGAGGTCATAGCATTGTGACGTTATCCTGTTCATGACGTCATAACATTCTTTTGTCATCACTCGATGATTTAAAAACATTGTGTTGTCATGTAGTTGACGGTGACAGGGCATTGTGCAAACTCTACTGCAAAAAATAAGATCTAGGAGATATCTCACATACATGATATCTCACAGTTTTGGGTGGTGAAAACTAATTTTATTCAAATAGTTACCTACTTACACTCAAACGTAAAAGAAACCTCACCACACAAATGCAAGATATATCAACCCAAGAGTGATAAACCAGCTGAAGCCAGCTGAACAAAATTTTAAATTTCAGAACGTTCATATTTCTGAGAAACTCACGTTTTTAGAATTTTCAAAATCATCGATTTCGAATCTCCTTAACCTGACGAGATAGAAGAGTAAAATAGCTTTCTTTCACTTGTTTTATGACGTCCTACAGTAAAGACATATCAACCCATTCAAGTTCAAGCAGGTTATGAACGTTGAAAACATATTTTATTAATTAAATCTCTACATTTTACACATTTTTATTTTATTCTTTTGGAGGTTAAATGTTACATATGCATTTGCGGCCTACCTGAAATAACACCACATTTCATAAAAAGCAATGATTTCCTATGCAACAGCATACTAGTATTATTGATGAGCTTGCGAAAATTTAGTAAAACATCATTTCTGTCCAGAAGTTATATTCATATTTTGTGAGATTTTAAAGGTAATTTACGAAAAATTATGATGACAAGAACTCAAAACTTAAATTCAGTGTGATAAGTCACTGTAACAATGTACTGAATGCCTGCACGTACGTATCATAACTGAGTTTTACATAATGACTATACATTGCTTGTCTTCCATCATCCTCAATGTCCGGCCAGAGTCTGTGATATCCATAGATTAAACACGAGGGAAGATGGAATGATATATTCGCTTTTAAACAGTAGCTTTAATGGATAAGTCATCTATGTTACACATTAATACTTGAATGTATTGTTTTGTTTTCACTGGAAAATACAACATGTCAAATCAATAATGGAAAGCTGGTCAATGGAGCGAGCTTGCGAGCAAGTACACTTGAGAATATTGCTTTGAAATCGTTTATTTTGAAGTGCAGCACTCAAACTGACATTCAATTCTTATAATATTGCACATTAAAGTGAGCAATATGACAATGAAAATGAAATCATTTTTCCTGCTTAGTTTTCCTATATAAAAGAACTGTGCTAGCGGAGTAATACAAGCTTATTTCCTTGAGTTAGTAACAGTGCAGAGTGAAATATTCAGCTAGAAACCGTTTGTTCGAGAGTGACTACCTATTTGATGAAACCTGTGGCACTCCTACTGCTGAGTGGAATATACTACGATATCTCAACAAGGGGAAGGAAATCTGAGCTATCTGTGCAATGAATAATGTCATGACATTGGCAGCCGACATTTGCTGGTGTGTCATCAACAATATGAAGTAAGCAATAGCCGGAAAATAATTTTCCCATTCCCATGACTGTCCAATTCGGATGTCTCTTTGGTCACACTGGTCGGGTAGTAAACATTTGCTTTGGTTATTTCATTGCCGTACTCTAAAGATTGTTTATGTATTAATAACAAATCCGTTTGAAATATATTTATTGAATGCTTATTGTTTTTATTACGGATCTGGTATTAAACATTGTTCAGTTAATTTAGCTTTTTTTATTTTTAGTAAACTGGCCGTTTCCAAAATGCTAAGAACTCTTATAGTTCTTCCCAGTCAGGAAATGTCATGGAATATTCAATATGTATGTTATCATTTGGATATGGAAACATTTATTTTTAAATAAATGTAAAGATGTTGTCTGCTTGCAAAGGAAACGCTACCACTATCACAAACAAATGTTGAATTATAAATTCGTGTACAGAAAGAGTGTCGCTCTCTGTGATAGAAGGAATCCCTTCTTTCAGTTAAACTTAACTTTACTTTACGTGCCTCCAACCTTGACCTTGACCATTTTTATGACAGTCTGACTCAAAAGCAAATAACATAAACAGACTTTCATTAGACCCATTGTCAGTCAGTCCTCAACATCAAACAAAATCATCATGTAGGAGTTGGTAATGAACCTAGGAGAAAATGAACAACGAGAGAAGAGTAATTTCATTGCAGGTGATCGATAATCTGGCATTGGTTGTTGAAACAGGCGTTTGGTTTATTGTATTAATCTGACGACGGTGCTGTTCAGCTGTTATTGGCCGTTACATTATAGTATATAGAGAATCTCACCCAAGTGTCTTCTGATATCAAATATATCAACACGATTTGATAAAAGTTACAAATATCCAAGGCTTGCCGAGGATAGTTTTACTTTTATCAACACGTGTTGATATATTTGGTATCAGTAGACACGAGGGTGAGATTCTATTTATCGTCCAAAATCATTCTTATTATGTTTAAGTGAAAATAGTGTAAACATCTCTGGCATTTGACTTCCAGTGCGGTGAGGTCATAGCATTGTGACGTCATCATGTTTATGACGTCATAGCATTGTGATGTCATTACCTGATGATGTAAAAGCAGTGTGATGTCATGTAGTTGACGGTGAGATGGCATTGTACAAAATCTACTGCCAAAACTAAATCTCCTAGGAGATATCGCTTGATCTCACACAAGCGATATCTCCTGTGGAACACAGTTTTGGATGATAAAAGATAATTTATATAATTAGTTTGTGGAATAATATGTTATATGTTAAATAACATTCTAATGAAATCAAACAATATCGCTGATGAACTGAAAGTGTTTTATTCTCAGTTTACTTTTACTTGAAAAGCTTAGTTGACCCTAAGCATTGAAGTTCAGCAAACATTGGCGCGGTGTAACAAAGAATTCAGGACTCCACATTGAGACATGACTTAACTTCAGAAACTTGTGCTGTCCCTTTGGCGAGCGATAATGTTTGAAATGAGATGCAATTCAACAAACATTTTGATAGGTTTCATGTTTTGTCAAGCCCACAAGTGTACAGAACATCTTTCTACTATGCCTTCCACAAAGTAGGACTGACACAATTGGAGTAAGAATCCAATCCATCTTTGGAACAGTCTGCATATGCATCTACCTTGAAATCAGGACATAAGACCTACCTAGTTAAGGGTCATAAAACGTGTTAATACGCATGAGCATGAGCTGTTAGTCGAGTGTGATGATATGTGCACAAATACATAGTATAAACATATGAAGTAAGAATATTGACATTGTGTCGGGATAGATAACTTGTGTTTTGTGTGGAATATGACAATCTATCTATGATCTCAAGAATTCCTGTATTGTATTCCCGTAGCATCACAAAATACAAGCTGTTGTTTCTGTTATTGATGAAAAACACTATATCGCTGAAGTTTCTTGTAGACACACCGTGACCAGCAGATTATACCTGTATGTTTGGTGAAGATAAATCGGGTATCATCAACATATTGTATTTATAACTCTTTAACTTCAGATTATATATCAGGCAAAGGCTAATAAACTACAGACGTTTGTATTGTCATATATGACGCAATCATGCAGGAAGAACCCTAAAACATTGAGTTTCTGACAACATGCATGCATGCATGTCTGCGCCATACGCGAGATCACATGTATGCATAGAAAATAAATCATGTAAAGACTGATCAATTGCAGACTATTGTATTGTTATGTATGATTTAATCATGCACAAACTTAGTATAAACCAATGACATGTACATTTCAGATTTTTTCCATAATGCACACGTATATATGTATATGTATAATGTATTGGATAACACCTGAATACGAGGGTGTTCTAGCAAATTGGCTTCTCTTCGCCAGAACGCCAGAGCATGAGGGTTTTATCTATGTTATATACCGAAAAACAAATACTAATATGAGTGCAGTTGTTGAAATGTTTTTACTGGAGGTAATCCAAGTAAGATAAAGCGCACATAAAATATCATGGAAGTTATCCGAAAGCAGCATACAGCTTAACAAACAACCCCTCTCGGTCACCAATCCTCTGTGGTCTAGTGGTAGAGCCTTCTGTTCGAATACCCCATTGTCTACTATGATAATGTTTAATTTAGCAATTTTGTGGATATATTAATTTACTCAATTAGACTGCCTGTATTGCCTACAAAGACTTGTACTTAGAGGGCCATATACTGGATATTGCCCTTTTGCAAGATTATTATTCTTTACAAGGCTATCCCAGGGAGGTACTATCCTGTATAAGGCCGTCTCATTAGGAAGTGTAAAGCCCCAGTTCCTTTGAAAGGGACGTTCTTCCAGAAAAACAACTCAATTCAAAGACTGTTAAATTGGCCTTGAGGTATATAACGCTATATCAGACATGTGTGTACGATTAAATGACCATTTGGAGCACGATACTCCATATTTGCCATCTTTGAATTTTTTGAAGAATTTAATGATAGGAATTTCCAATAGTTGATACTCACCTACAGAGTAATGCAGTTGTGAAACCATTTGATAGTTTAAAGAAATGATATCCTCTTCTGAATATAAGTTGTGAAACATTTCCAGCTTCACTGTACTGTTCCCTTTTTTCATATGATTCTATCATTCCATTAGACCATTAGACCAACTATTTATAATCTGTGTTGATATGATGATTTTGGTATTTAAATAACAAGATGAACGTGTAGCACTGCAGCTTCGTATTGCTCTATGGCTACATATTTTTTATCTTAATCTGTATCCATTATCATATATTGATAGAGGGAAACAGCAACATGGATAACAACTCTATGATTAGTAAGCAATTAGTGTAATTCCTGTAGTGCAATATTGACAAATTTATAATGCATATTAATGTATGTATCCATAATCAATTTATTAAATTTGAATACTTTTGATTTAATAATATGTTTAACATTTACGTGATTACAAATAGCATTAACTGATATGACAGAATTGACGATTGAAAACACAGACTGAGATATGCAGGTGTTGGTGCATGTTGAGGGAAGATCGTTTACAAACAATGTCTTCGTGTATTGGAACAATTATGTCAGAGCTGTCAGGTAAATGCCAGTATAAACAATTAATCATTCTTTCCTCAAATAAACCAGTGTCAGCGGATAAGAGTCAACAAACGGAATGAGAATCATTTGACTAAACAAGCACATGTTACACAGTTGGTTCGTTCATCCTACCGTTTGACCAACGTCAACGAGGAAGAACATTTTAAAAGTTGATGTAAAGGATGTAGACGAAATGAACAATTTGAATTCAAGCATATCCAGTCAATATGAAGATAACATATAAACTTGTTTCCTTATGCGTGCAGCTTTTGACCCGTAGACGCGATCTGATACCATGACGTATAGATTAATAGAATTGAGTGGAACAATATATAGAGGATATCTGTCTTTTCTTGACTAATACCATGTTTATCTCATCGAGTGAGGTAGAAAGGTTATATTTTCACGAGTGGCGCAGCCACGAGTGAAAATATATAACTTTTCTACCTCACGAGATGAGATAAACATGGTATTTGTCAAGAATTGACGGATATTCTGTTTATTATATGATATTATCCATGTTATTACGTCCGAAAAGGGTCGTTTTCACGCCAAGCGGCCGCAAGGAACAGCCCGTCACCACAGTAACACTGTGACGTCATAAGCCAAATCGCCGCGCGAGACCATTGTTTTATGACGTCAAATTATATCAGTCACCGTTCGCAGTGAAAATATAAGTTATTTTCACTGTAGCTTGATAGACAGTTTATTTCACTGATAAATCCCGGTATTTCATCGCTCGCCATATAATAAATTCTGGCTAGCAACTTCTCAAGAATATTTCTAAGAGCATTTAACATATTTATATATAGTTTTGTGAAACCATAAGGTTTTTGAATGAACTTTAGATTGATTCTTATTTACCATAGAAGGTAACCGTCCTGAACAATTGATTTGATTTGCTACAATACATAAATATATGTCAATGAATCAAATCCTTATCTCTGCCAAAATATATCTGTCTATGTAATGTTAATCATTTGATTCCAAAAGTTCCAAAACTGAAAATTAAATGGAGGTGGCTGAATTATTCTGCAATTAAATGTGCATTTTAAGCAAATATTTTTCAACTTTATATGCATTTCTATTTGTATGTTGGTAACATGTACTTTCATGTGCTCTGACATGTACCTTTGTGAACAGTTAAGCAAGTTGAAACATAATTCATCTAAATCAGGAATAATGTTTCCGAGGCACACATATAACTGTAAGGGGTCTCAAACCCTTAAGGATGAGAAAAGTTTATACCTTGCCTTGCGCTTTATGATTAAATAATCACGTGTGTAAGGAAGCTGGTGCTGTTTAAGGACACGTTGACAATCAATATGTCGTGCAAACAGACACTTAAGTTGGAACTGGTATCAGCTATAAGCCAGTGCAGACAATTAATCATTTTACAAGCCAGTATGCTGCTAACATTGATTATGTCTGTGAGAATGAAAAGGAGTCAAAATGGTCAATGACGTACATGATATCATCTGAAATAAATTCTTCACGTGTATCATTTCAAATAGAACATGAGGCTTTGAAGTTGTTTAATTTGACTTTAGACGTATTGGACAATGACATCTCATTATCGTTAATCAATATGACCCAGGGTCTCTGGTAATGGGAGTTTAAACGTTTCCTTGCCAGTGCATTGTTAGCCTGAGAGGAGATAGAAATAAAGCTGATTCAGCATTATTCTCCTTGTTGCTGCTGTGCCAGCTATGCCAGAATTATCTGAGAGGTATAAAATATGAAGTGTAAATAATCCATGTGTACTAGGAATTTGAAATCAATCGAATCATGTGAAATAAAACTAATAATACATAGATATATTGATTTTTAAGTAACTGACCTTAACACTAGTTTCATTCATAAACTCTAAGTATAATAAAGATAGTGTGAAATCGGAAGGAAATGCTCTCATAAATGAATTTGAATTGAATGGTTTTATTATCGCTGCTGAATTTAATGGCCTCACCTGGATGACAAAAAACCCCGATATCATTCACATTCATTCAAACTACGTGGGACGGCTTTATGTTCATTTTCAATAACACATTTTACCATTGTTGAATGTTCACCACACTCTGACAATGAAATGCTATTATTCGTGGGTTTTTGTATTAACATCATATTTAACACTATTGTGTCATAAAAGTTGTGTTTTATGATTTCCACCGTTATGATATGTGATCTTTAGAACAACTCTAAATGAGAATGAAAAGAAACAAAATTAATGACCTGTCCCTGAAGGAGGTGGCTAAAAAACTACATCCATCTGCAAAGGCTTCAAACTGCTTTATTTCTATACCCTGGCATATGACTAAAACAAACCTCACAGGTAAGTCCTTTAACATCGACATTGTCATCATTGAAAAACATTAGCTATTAAACATTGTCTTTATAAATACTATGTAAGAGTCATCTGAAGCTTCAGGATCCCTCCAAGTAGTGATACTTCGAGAGCACCTGTGGTCTGAAGAAGAAACATCGATCTGTCATTTTGAATCGAAGAGAAAGATTCAGAGAAAATATTGGAATACCATGATTAATAAAACAATTCTAATAGCAATGCTTCAGCAAAGGTGTATAAAACTCGGGAATCTTACTCACATACTTTTTTATATTTGGGGCGTATAACCTTTTGAATTGTCCTCTTATGTAAGGCTATTAAACTTCTTTTTTTCTGGAATGTGAACATGCTGTTGCCAAGTAATAGTTTAAAGAAATAAGTATTACAATTATTATTTGATATCAATTATTAATCTGTTGACGGGGTGCATCTGAAGCACTGCAGTAATTATTTGAGATATGTTTCAAATCAACTTAAACAATGTGAGATTCTTTCTAAACATTGAAATTTACGAAAAATCATGGTGATAGGCGCTTAAGACTTGCATTCAGTGTTACCTGATAAAGAATGTAACGAATAAGTCATCTACATGTAAATTGCACATTTAAGAATCCCATGTCAGGATGTGTGTTTGCGCTGGAAAATTAACAATTTCAAAGCAATAATTCTACCATGACATTTAAAAATCTTGGTTTTGATTGGCTTATTTTATCGTTGAATAGAGGTTCGAACACGATTTTTGTGATATCGTTTCTCTGTGTTTGAATACATTATGATGGAACATTCTAGATCAAACTATATATGTCATTGATCAGTTGGTTTCGCTTTTTGGGGTTTCCATTATAATTTCCTTCTACGCATTTTAATCTGTTTGGGAGATAATTCTTATTTGTACAGATGATTCATACATTAGCTACAGTAGTCAATAACGATGTAGTCAACATGGTCTCTGAGACTGTGTTTGCCTTTCGAAAGTCGCTTCAAACATTCACACGACACTCATCGAAACTAATAGCCCACTTGCCATGCTTTTATTACACTCTTCTTCTAATTCAAGTGACCTACATGTATAAAAACTATAGTTTCTATTTGATTAAGATCTATATGCTATACATAAACAAGATTCACGAGTTATCTGTGATGGAAGACACATGTTTAAATGTGCATTGTGTATGAATAAAAGCATGTTGAGAACCTTGACCAGTTTATTGCAGGTAGTATAATTATGAGAGGAATTATTGAACCATTCAGACTAATCAGAGACATTTCCGTCGTCAATGACCAGTCACGTGATGACAGGCTGACTCAATAGCACGTTACACATACAGACTTTCATTAGTAAGTTCTCACCATCAAACTACCATTATCCTCTAGGACCTGGCGATGAACGTGTAATCAACGATGAGAGAAGAGTTATTTCATTGCAGGGAATCAATAGTCTGGCATTGATTGTTGAAAAGGTCGTTTTGCGCTGTTGTAGTAATCTCAAGATGGAGTTGTTAAGTTGTCATTGGCCTTTATATAAGTTATAATACAAGATAATTTAGTTTGGGAAATGAACCACAAAGAGACCAATTAAATATATCAATGAACTATTTTAATGAACTTAATCAAACGATATTACACAATTAATTGAAGTGCGACATCCATGTTTTACAAGTTTACAAGCTCACAAGTTCATAGGACAACATGGAATCTAAGACAATTGGAATAAGGATCCAAATCATCTCTGGAATTCTCTGCAAATGCATCTACAATGTAAGCATGAACATCTACCTGGAACTCAGGACACAAAACCTATACAAATGTTCCAAATTTTCCCACTATGTAAGACTATTGATAAAACCCAGTAATCTTGGCGAGCCAACAACGTAGTGGTGCTAGTGTGTGTTATGGGTCATTATACACGTGTAATAAGCATGAGCAATTATTCGAATGTGACCATGTGTACAAATGTAAATACATAACATAAACACGTTTAAGAACAGTATTGCCATTTTACCAGCGTCGATAACTTCTGTTTTGTGTGGAATATCACAAACAATTCTGTGATCTTAACAATTCTTGCATGTTATTCTTAGCCACATACGTTATAAACTACTGTTTCTTTTCAGGATCAAAAGCACTATATCGCTGAAGTCTTATATATACTCACCTTGACCAGTAGGTTATACCTGTATGTTTGGTGAAGATACATTGCACATCAACATAATATTTTCAAAAGTCTTTACCTCAGATAATATATCATGCAAAGGCTGATAGACTTAATACTATTGTATTGTCATATATGACGCAATCATGCAGGAATCGAAGTATGACATGTAACCTTTGGAGTATTGTACAATATGCAAGAATGGATGTGTGCATCATACACAGAAGTGTTATATAAGAGACCACATGTATGATATAATTGCTATGTTAGTCATGTGTGTGCATTTAAATGAGCTTTGGAACACAACGTTCTATATTTTGAAACTTTAGGACCCAGAAAAAAAATGCGTGAAATTAATGAAAATATTGGGGAATGTAACAGTACTAATCTCCAATAGCTAATACTCGTCTGCAGAGTATTGCAGACATGAAAACAATTTATAGTTTAGACAAGCATTATGTAAGACGTGAGGAGTGTGAAAACGATATCCTCTTCTGAATATAAGTTGTGAAATGTTCCAAGCTTCACTGTACATGTTCCCTGGTGACCACCGAATGTGTGACATCGATAAAATCTAACTTGATTACAGCTGTAGGAATGTATTTGCTGTGGTATCTTTATAAACAAAACAAAATTCATGTTCATTTGAATGAATAATTCCATCATTCAAACTACAATTTCAAATCATCTGTGTTCATATGATGACTGAGATATTCAAGTAACACGTTCGACAGGGAACACTGTTGCTTAATGTTGGTCTATGTTTACATTATTAATCTTTTTATCTAGAATGTTATCCATTATCATGTATTTATAGGGGGAAACAGCAATATGGCTAACAACTCAATTATGTGTAATCAATAAAAGTAATTCCTTTATTCAAATCCTGCTTTAGAAGTGCAACATTGACATATGTACATATGTATAATGCATATTAGTGTATACATCCAAATTCAATTCAATTAATTGAATACATTTGCTGTAATAATATTTGGTTATTTTTTCACATGCACATGATAACAAATAGCATTATCTGATACGACAGAATAGACGGACTGAACCTCATTTGACGGATCCTTCCGGATTCTCCCAAATATTTGTAAATCCTGAAGAATCCGGTAGGATTCGGCTGGGGGATTTCACCACTTTTTGTCCTCTGAACTATCTGATTGTTGGTGCAAGTTATAGGAAGTTCGTTAACCATCAATATATTCGTGCAAAGGAACAATTGTGTTGAAACTGACATCAAGTAAATACCAGTATAGACAATTAATCACTCTTTCCTCAAACAGACCAGTAGCATGTGGGTATTGATTCTGTCTGTGACAACGGATAACAGTCAACAAAGAGAATGAGAATCATTTGACTAAAGAAACACATGTTACACAGTTGGTTAGTTCATCCCACCATTTGATTGACGTCAATGAGGAACAAAGTTTTCAAAGTTGATGAAAAGGATGTAGATGAAATTGGCAATTTGAATTCAAGCATGGTGAGACAATGTGACGATACTATTTAACCTTGTGTTCTTTCGTGTGGACTAGAAATATAATATCTGATTTTAAAACTTTGAGTGTAGTGGAATTTAGGAGAACAGTATATTCTAGATAACATCATTTTCACGTTTCAGAGTCTAGGAGTTGGTGGGAATGGCTCTCATTACTACTTTATTTAGTGAAGCAATCTGGCTTCAGCACCTCCATACCCCCTCTAAAATCTAACGATGATCAGGACCATCCCTATCTTGCTTTTCTGATTTTGAAAAGGCAGAAAGATTAAGATGTCATTAAATGTTTACATGCGAAAAAAACGTACGGTCCCGACAAAATAAGCTATCAACCTTTGAAAAGTGTTGTTCACTCAATAAGTCACGTGTTAGGTTTATTGTTTAATATGTCTTTACAAACATGTGTATATCCATTTGAATGGAAAGTTGCTAATGTCATGCCTCTCTATAAGAAAGGTGACCCAACTCTAGCGTCTAACTATATACCGACTTCACTTATCAGGTGTATAACCTCTTTATAAATGCCAATCTGGCTTTCAGCCTGGACATTCAACTGAAATATATCTTCAGATTTGTGAATCTTTAGACAGAAAAGAAAATTACTGTATGGTGTTTTGAGATGTGTCAAAAACATTCGATCGTGTTTGGCGTAGGGGTTTGTTATTAAAACTTAAAAAATATGGTATACACAGGCAGTTATTGGGATGGTTAACATGTTACATAAGTAATCGCAGTCAGAGCGTGTTTATAAATGGATCAATTTCTAAACCAAGACTACCCAAAACTGGCATCCCGCAAGGGTCAGTTCTAAGCCCATTCTTATTTATTGTGTACATAAATGATATAGCAGATGAGTTAGATTGTCTTACACGTCTTTTTGCTGATGACTCGTCACTTGCTTGCTCGTCAGTGAAACATAATGAAACAGAAATGAAGCTGAATGCTAATTTAGTCAAGCTAAACATGTGGGGTAAAAAGTGGTTAATCAGATATAACCAAAACAGAAACTTGTTTTCTTTCGCTACACAATAATACAGACAATGTACATCTTAAATTGGATGGAGTTGAAGTACAAATGTTTGAGAAGCATAAACATCTTCGCGTAATTTTAGCAAGAAATGGGAAATGGGCAGACAATATCGTAACTATTATAAAAAGAGTTTCAACGATGGTAACCTCCCTCCGACGCCTAAAATATGTAGTAAGTAGAGATACTCTTAAAATGATTTATGTTGTGTCTATAAGACCGCATCTCGAATAGGCATGCGAAGTCTGGGATGGGTGTACACAAGATCAAGTCAATAAATTAGAGTAAATACAGTTACAAGCAGTAAGGATTATTACTGGATTACCCAAATATACATCTAAGATTTGTTTATACTTTGAAACTGGGTTGGAACCATTACAAGAAAAAGACCAATTAAACTTAATGTACACCATCCAAAATCCTTACTCCAGACTTAAACAGTCAAAGGAATCTTTCTTTCCATATGCAATATGTTCATTGAATAATCTATCATTTCAGTATTTAAAACATCTATAACTTATAAGTGTGCCTCTGCTCCAAGATATTTTTCACATGGTAAAATAAAATTTAACAGTTTCAACTCAAAACTACGTTATGCATGTTAATGCACATTTAATTTTGATTTAAACAAAATTGGAATGAAACCTGATCCAAAGTTTATGTGTGGTAATAATGTTGAGAACTCTTACCATTTTTTCTTTTAATGTTATCTATACAATTATCAGAGAGAAAAAGTCATGTCATCATTGGAGCGCATACTTCATAGCTTTTGTTAGAGGGAAGTGCACACCTGTCATTTTGTCAAAATGTAAATGTATTTAATCTAGTTCAATCATTTATTCACGAGACCAAACGATCTATGTAACACAGTTATACTTATGTATCAGTTCTTGTTAATGTTAATTTTCTTCTCCAGTACTTGTCATCTTCCTTACGAATGTAATGTTATATACTGTAAATAACAAGGAGAAGGTATCCTAAGTTGGATAACTTGTTCCCAAATCCTTTACATTACGAATCAAATATGTTTAAACCAATGTCTCTGATTGTCAATGATTTCCGTAGCTTTTTCAAGAATATTTCTCAGGACAATTACCATGGTTATATTGAATGTTGTGAAACCATACGCTTCTGGGATGAACTTTGGATACGTGATTACCATAGAAGGTATTTCTTTCAGGTTTCCTACAACACATAAAGATATGTCAATGAATCAAATCCTTATCTCTGCCAAAAGTATATCAATATATTAAAAAAAAGTATCAATTTCTGATCGACAACCGGACAATACATCGCGTTTTAACGCGCGTCAATAAGTCAAACGTAATTTTGGAACACATATTTTACAACAGACACAAAGGCAACTTTAGGTTGAAAATGTTTAATAAGTCTTATAACTACTGTGCATGTAAATGGGACGTGTAGTTTCGGTTTCTGCACATGTGTAATGGTGTTGCTCGATTTTAATTTGAAACAAGTAATTGTGATTTATTTGGCGATTTTATGAAGCTCAATGGACGCACCTTTAAACATTTGATTCCAAAATTAACCAATTACAAAAAAAGTATTTCTTGTTGAAATAACAAAAGACATAATGAAACTGAAAATTAATAATAATAATAATACTTTATTTCCCGATAGGAATTCGTTTTACAACAGTGATGCAACATTTTGTAACATTAAAATACAGACATACAAAGATGAGACATATACATATTTAATACAGGTAGAACGTGTGCAGTGTGCAAGCTAAAAAGACATAATACATTAGAAGCATAACAGAGTTAAAATTATATACATGGTTGTATAGTTAAAGTTCATTTAAAAGTTTAATACTCGTAGGTGAAAAACGATGAGAGTGCCTCTCGTCCGCATTTTAGGAATAAGAAACCTGCGCCTAGATGGTAAAAGGGTGGAACAATTGTATAAGTCATGGGAGGGGTCTGGTACAATTTTGTGGGCAGACTTTAAAATATTATTTTCATAAATTGACAGGGGGAGTTAAAAGATATGCCAGTGATTTTTTAACAGGTGTTTACAATTTTTTTTGGAAGTTTGTTTTAGTTAGAGGGAGAGGCCATCGAACCAACACTGAACAGAAAATGATTGATTGGATACAATAATTATAAAACATGTTCATAATAGAACTGTCAACATTAAAAGATCTCAGTCTTCTTAAAAAATAAATGGAAGTGGATGATTCAATTATATTCTGCAATTAAATGTGATTAAATATTGTAAACACATATTTTTCAACTCTATATGTATTTCTATATGCATGTTGCTAATATGAACTTTCATGTGCTCTGACATGTACCGTTGTGAATAAATAATCAAGTTAAAACTTAATTCACCTAAATCAGGAATATGTTGACAAAGGCACACATAAAACAACAAGGGGTATCAAACCCAGAAGGATGTTAAAATGATACCTTGTCTGTCGCTGTATGCTTGGATAATCACATGTGTAGGAAGCTTGTGCTGTTAAAGGACACGTTGAGAATTAATGTTTCGTGTAAATAGACATGACTAGAAGGCAAATTGGTCAATGACAACATTCACAACAAAAATAAAATTTCACAAGTAATTTATATCATCTGAAATAAATCCATCATGAGTGATATTTCAAATAGAACATGAACGGAAGTTCTGTAATTTGATTTGAGACGTGTTGGAAATAGCATCTCATTATTAGTATATATCAATATGACCCAGGGTCTGGTAATGTGAGTTTAAACGTTTCCGTACATTGTTGAGAAAGAAATAAAGCTGAGTCCCATAGTACTGGACGCTTAATAATCGGAAATCTGTTCGACACATTTCCAGATCCCATTCTACAATCCCTGTAAATCAGCAGTAAATTCAGGAATCGGGAAAAAAAAGAGTGAAAATATTAATAATAATAAAGATTCGCATTAAAACAATACATCTTCAAGACGTATTATATATGTATTGAAGACTAATTTAAAATATGAAGTGAAAATGCATGATATGTACTTGGAGCTTGAAATCAATAGAATCATATGATATAAAACTAATCATAACGAGACGTATTGATTTATGAATAATTGACATATTAATAATATATTTATCTAAATGACTAGTTAGTAATGGCCCCAATAATCCAAATGGGAAGTTTGCTGACGATGTTGTATTGATAGGACTCATTCAACATAATGAACTTTCTTACAGAGATAATATCAACACCTTTCTGACCTGCTTGGCAACGACATTAGTATCTATGTCGAAACGTCGCCTACACAGAATCAAAAAGTTGTGTATCTATAACATTGTTCTTCATTCTTTATCACCTCAACTTCTAGAATGTCCATCAAAGATGTAATATATAGTAAATTAAATTGAAATAAGTATTCGACCTTTAAATGATATTTAAGTTGATCGATTTTGATTGTTCTATGTATATGCTTGTATCTTGCATTGTCTGTCTGTATTGTACACAAGCTCTGTCATGACTCAACATGAATTCTTTCCGGGGTAATTAAAGGAATATTAATTGAATAGTAAATATAAGAGACATTCTTACATATCTTACATACTTCTTTCTAGTTGGGGATTATAACATTTTGAATGGTCTTCTAATGTTATGCAAATAAAGCAGATACAGCAGTCGTTTTCAATCAATGATTTCATGTAAAAACACAATTATTGCAGAACTGGCAGAAGCTAAAAACCTGTTAAGTCAATCCATCAAACATATCTTTCACATACCAGCTTCGTTCTAAGATTGATTATGTCTGTGTGAATGAATAACAGTCAATATGAAAAGTGGGAGCTTTGGCGATCATTAGTTCAACGAGGACCAATTCAGAATGCATCAAATCAAACTTGCTGTTTCAATCTTCAATCTGTCGACCTTTAATCTACATTGCAAACTATCTGTTGTAAGATATCCTTTTCATCCCAGGCTAATTTTGAGATCCGACTTTGCCCGTGTTCATTTCATGATAAGAAATATATGTTATAACCGGACAACGTAATATTGTAGCATCGATGGGTAGACAACCTGCTTATCCCGAGATAGCAGATAATCAGATTACCTGCTGGATTTGAGGGATTGAGCAAGACGAGGAGGATAGTTTGGAGACCCATTAATTAATGTAGTGACATGGGTGTGCAGGTCGGGTGGACTCGGGGTGACTTGTGAACTGTTAAAACCCTTGCCTTTATAAACTCTTGACTTCATCAATACAGCTAAAAGTTCTTTATTTATGGCATGTACATGTGTAAACATGCTATTGCATATTTACAGATATGAATCATTAATCTTTTTACAGCATGCACCTATTATAAGTAGCACTGGAGAAATTAATTGAGGTTTTTGCTCATCCATCAGAATAATTCCACAGTATATTGTTCCAACAACGAAAACAATGATTAGTATTATTACGCGGTAATGTCGCGCATAGTTTGATGCTTGTCTCAAATGAATATCGAGTTTCGCATGTAACAAATATATAACATATCTCGTGATTTATCAACAATATTCTACCTCAATATTTTTTAAAGTTGTGATTTATTCTCGCTTCCGCTCGTGAATAAACCACAACATTAGAAAATATCTCTTTCTTTAATCTATATTTATTCTAAACTCTGTTATGAAGAATATGCGTAAGATTGGTTGAAAGCTTTGAATTTATGAACGTGAGCTAATGTTATTATGATGTCAAAATTTCAACGCATTATAATTAATTACTGATGACGTTAAAGATATCACTTATCATAAAACCAGATACAATAATGATCAGATCTCACATTACTGTTCTGTTTTGGTTGATTATAAATGCAATGTTTAGGCATTGATCTGATGAAATTGCTATTTTCAAATTCATGGATATATGTTTCGCTTTAAAATAAGGTATTTTTATTATATACTGTGTATAATATAATGACGCATCAATATTTTGGTTCCAAGCTTAAATTTACATAACATGTATACGTCGCCAACATCCATCACAATCAGTACATAAACTGACAGGCAAAAGAAAGTATACACTTTTTAAAATGAAATTATGGAAACTGGATAATATTGATGTTGACAGTAAGCATCGGATACACAGGGCCTAAACATTAACTTTTGTTTTTTTTAAAGTTGAACTAGAACAAGATTAACACATTTTGGAGAAAAAACACGTGATCTCCATACTGGTGTAAAGTCACGTAAAATTGCTACACATTATTAATGTTGGCCATCCAATCTGTGAAAAACACACCTAAAACCCGTCAAATGTAACACCAGAAACACTCTAATAACTTCTGAAATTTGACAAAAGTTGGGCAATGGATACCAAAGCTACAAGAATCGCCGTTGTTCCTGCACTTCTAATGTAAATGTGTTGTCAAATTACAGCCGAGTTGGGGAGACATTTGACAACCCCAGAACACACAAAACAATGGTCTTTTTGCCCCATGAAGGTTGATATCTGCTTGCGTTAGACCGCCGCCAACGCTATCTCTGAGTGACGTCATTGACGACGACCACCATAGATCGGCGTGTCACCACGCACACGTGCACCAGAATACCTTAAACTGATAGAATCGAAGTGTTTCGACTGCTCAATAGACAGGTACTGACCGCTTAACTTTGATGTATGGCTAATGTCATTATGGCCGTGACAACGTCGGTTTGTCTTGCAACGTTACAACTTTACAATCATTTCTATTTTCTCAAGACTTGTCGCTGATTGGACAACTGTCAGACGGTCCACAATGACGTGTTAGAATCAATCCATACCCTCCAGTTAATGAACAAGCGTCGATACATGTTTTGCATGAACACAGAAACAGCCATAAGACATTTTTAATTCTCGATCATACAGTGCATGTCATAATGCCTGACACACGAATCGACCACATTTGGCACTCATTTGGCACATTTTACAAATTGAACGACTTATGGGAATAGAAAGAATTACAATTAACGTGTTTGGTTGTGTTTTTTTACCCCTACATCTTTTGGATTTCTTGTGTGCCAAACTGGCTAATTAAACATTAAAGTTTAGGATTTTGACGTTTTTCGAAATGAATGAACTATCAAATGTACCTTATCTCAAACTTCTACCATATTTAGTTTTTTAAGTATAGTGATTTAAAAAGAGGTGTTCACTTTCTTTTGCCTGCCAGTTTACAATGTAGCTAAATTCGCATGTAAATGACTTGACTTGAACATTTTATACACTCGTACTGAAATACAGTTAACATTCCATCTTCAAAATTTTATATAATTCTTTAACCTGACGTGTTTTCTTTTAATACACAGTATAGTCCAGTTATCACAAGAAATTCAAAGCCTAACCTGAAGAGGCCAACATGACCGAAAACGTTGCTAGCTAACGTGAATGAGTACCCAATTCTAATAATATATATAACAGTTTTGAGTAAATGTAGTTTCAATACTTACCTGGTTGAAAAAACAACATTGCCCAACGTTTCCCCCTGAAGCGTTCCTCAACATAGATCGCAGAATAAAAAGGGACACTACCCGATATAGGTGGCGCTCGAGTCACGTGACATCGCTGACGTCATCATTCCCTACTGCAAGCGAGCATTAACCCCAAACCTAAGAGGGGAGGACGGGAACTAACGAGAGTTGGTTTTTCAACCAGGTAAGTATTAAAAATGACATTTATTTAAAAATGTTAAATTTTTTTTCATACTTTTAATTTTTTCATTACTTTAAACCCTTAGCCTGGCGTGCCTGAGCACCAGATGGTATGAAACCATGAAAAGTGGAAATCCAAGTGCGAGTCGGCTTCAGGACGTAACGGTGGGATCAGAAAGTTCCTTCCTTTCTCGTCCTGGTTTTTACAGACAAAATCTTGGGCCAGGCCCAACGTAGCGGACCCACCGTCTCGACGATCGAATCCTAAGAGCTTGAAGAGTGTGGAACTCCGAGATTCTCGCAGCCAAAGCCATTGCGACGGAGGAGGGTGGTCTCCGTCGGTGGTTCATATACATCTGAACGTTGGTGACCAAAAACTATGGCGAATCAGCCCCTTCAGAACGGAGATGTCAAGTCCACGAGAGCGTTTGCGGACTACCAACAAGATCGCTGCCAAGTTTAAGTTGATCGAGGAAGCTTTGAGCCCTCTCTCGTTTCCTATGTACACCAAGTACACGGCGATTTGGGGCAGCGAGGCCGCCTCCGCTTCAAAGTCCTCCTCCTCGCAAAACGAGGGGAAGGCATCCCACTGGAAGTCATAGAGCTTCCTTGTGGTTGGCCGTTTAGCTTGGCCACTCACTAAGAGTACCCGCTTAACACCTTTTTAATACAAGCCAAGCGTGAGGATTGAGAACATGCGGGTTCTCGTGTACAAGACCGCTTGAGTTGCTTCACAGCAGATTCCACCGAAGCTAGTCTGTGCAGGGGAATGAACTAGGGCTATGAAGAGGAGTCTGATGGTGAGAGTGGACTGTAGCTTCCCTACTACTTGCGAGAGGATGGCCGGCGGCGAAAAAGCAAAGGCGTCCATGAAGGGATGCGGGGGCAATCAAAGTTCGACGCCTGAGTAGACATTGTCCTACACCCGACACCAAGCCAGGAAGCCGACGGGTCCGGCAGAAGCCGGAAAGCGTGAGAGCAGTGAGCTTCCCTGACGTGCGTTTTCAGGAACACCTGAACTGGAGGCAGATATTGCCTGCCCCTGACGGTCAGGTCATGAGCGGAGGTCAGGAGGCCTAGCACCCCCTGCCACTGTCGCAGTGACAGCGCAGAATGTAGCTATGCGAGTCTCTCCATCCTCTCCCTGGGAATGAACACTTTGAACAGGCGTGAGTCCAGGATAGTTCCAGGAAACGTGAGAGGTGTGGCCGGTACTGGATCTGATTTTTCTAAGTTTATAAGCCACCCCAGACGCCTGAACAACCGCGTTGTTCCCAAAGAAGGGAGGTACATCATGAACTGCACCTGATGAACTGCATCCATCAGGATGAAATGGAGGAACGACGTGAAGATCGGAATATGAGGGAGGTGGTGAGGATCTGACACACAAGGAGGTCTAGAGACAACTATCTCCAATTGGGGACATAACCCGCCAGTCGACCTTCCACCTGGTCCCCGTCGGACAGGACTACTGGAGGCGGGAGGCACGGCGGTTATCACCTGTCACTTCTTGCCGTCGCGATTGCCCAAGGGTTGTAGCGAGAGGGGGTGTCAGGTGTGGGTTTGGGGCTACCAACTCCATGGAAATTGAAGTCGCCAGTTAGGGATGGACTGAACAGGAGTGGCCTCTGCGGGGGTCTTGCGAGGCGTTGCAGCCTTCTTTTTCACCTCGCCAGCCTGTTGGTGATGTCCTGCTGCGGGGCTTCCTGGCGCTGGCGAAGTGCTTCGGGCATTTTTTCAGCGAACAGAGACTTGGCGGTGACATGCACCGCCCCCAGCCCCTTCGGTATGTTTAGCGACACGTTAGTCCTCACTAGAAACCCATCCCTGCGCAAGCTGGTCACTTAAGCGGAGATACAAGCGGCCGATAAGGTGTCCTCGGCCACACCGCTGGCCACCGCCCCAAACCCTCGATAGAGAGCTGACAAACCCTCCATACCGCCTCCTTCTCAGGCCTCTCACCCGCGAGTGTGATGAGACGACACTCACTCACAAGCGAGTTCACTCTTGGCGAATTGCTACAAACAGTTTCTCAACTGATTCTAGTAGAGTTTAGTTTACTTTTTAACATACTAAAAGTTTACCAAAGTAGGACCCCCGAAAAAAGTTATTTGTCAAGATGGCGTCCAAGATGGCCGCCAAAACATTTCAATGATCGTTACTCTGTACCCGACAACTCAAATGTGATGATCTTGGTGACTATCCCCAGGTTTTACACATTGAGATCATACAAAATTGTGTTTCTCTATTATGGACCGCAATAATCCTATTTGCCCCCAAAAATAGACAATTTGAGTGAATTGTTATAGACTTGTGGTCATTTGGAGGTGTCGGCGGCCATTTTTGACGCCATATTGTTTTTTTGTGTTCAATAATAGAGAAATACAATTTTGTATGATATTAATGTGTTAGTTGCCCCCCAAAACCTGGGGATAGACACCAAGATCAACACATTTGAGTTGATGGGTACAGAGTAATGATCAGTTAGAGGGTTTCGGCGGCCATCTTGGACGCCATCTTGAAAAAAACACCTTTCCGGGGGTCCTTCTTTGGTAAACTTTTAGTTGTAATGAAGTACACCAAACCATACCAGAATCTGTTAGGACAGGCAAGTCAAGCAATAGGCAAGTGTCACGACCCGCACGGTCTGCACGTGCAGTCCGAGTCCAGACAGGCAGTCTGGCTCGACAGGAAGGCTACAACACGAGCAACCAATCCCTACCAAAGAGTCAACTCATTAGCGAGAATTAGTTCAGCAGTTTGGTCAGGAAAGGACAGTAAGGACATTGAACAATATAACTATAAAGGTTTGAGGAACTAGGATAAATTTAATAACCACATCGAAACAAGTCAAGAGAGAACACACGCGTGACCGTGAGCTTGCTCAACAAGGAACGCTTCAGAGGGAAGCGTTGAGCAATGTTGGTTTTTCAAACCTGACAAGTATGTAATATATATGTATATAAACACACTCGTGGTAATCATGTTTCTGTATCATATGTTAAATGTAATATTTTGGGTTCGAATATGCGAAAGACAGTGTAAATTAGTATTATTTGTTAAGGAAACTCAGCGCTGGTGCCATTTCCTTCGTGCTTATTTAAGTTAAAGTTTCACAAGTGTTTGACCATATCAATCTAAATGAAAATACCATTCAAGGTATCAACAATATGTTACATTTTGAAAGAATATATTATTGTAATTACAAAATGATTTCTTACACTAATTTTCAGCGTTTCTTCTGATTGGACGAGAGCTCTTAAATAACTGCTGGCATTTGTGCAAACATACCTCGGGCATTCATACCGTGTGGCGTATCAACACATCCAAAGAAACGGTCGTGTCATGTTGATGTCGTCTCCACATCTCATCGATAAATAATTCAAACTGACCTAGCCATCACATGACATTTATTGTGTAGGATGAACAGTAATCTGAAAACATTAACAATATAATATTGCATTTCTCTCTACTGGTAGTATCTTATAACAAAACGTTGTCCCAAAACAGATATCAGATTTCGATAAAACCGAAAAGACCCAATAAATCTCACTTGGTTATAGTTATAACTGCTGTGGAAAATAATTTCCAAATGTTTGCCGGATACAGTGTTCAGGTTCTGTATGGACTTTTGTTTCAGAACATTGTGATGAAGGAGAAGACGACTTCAATAACAACGCCTAACCTTCTATCATGTGGAATGAAGTGTTTGAAACCCTGTGTTTCCTTCTTCTACCACACAGAAACCAAACAGTGTCTTCTCTCTGACAAACTCTATCGGGAGAGATTTCCTGGTCTGATACCCGAATCCGGTTGGCAATACATTCAAAACAGTAAACGTAAGTTTATTCCCTCTTTTTGAAACCAATATCTGTGTTTCTTGATTTATAGATATTTTGTTTTTCTCAATAACCACGTGCCAGTGAAGATTTAAAATTACATATCGAAATTGAAGGCCTACTTTTACAAAGGTACATAACACCCTCAAAATCAGAGTAACTGAACATTTCAATATCGTTAATTATACAATTTTCCGTTTTTCAAATATTGTATTACTTTTAAATTGCTTATAAAAATATTTCTCCTCAGACATTTCCTTTTTACACTCGAACCCATTTTGCTGGAATGGTATCGGGACGAACCATTACTTATATGGTCTAGAAATAATGTTTGAACTTACCAATCTCTTGAATTGTGTTCAGACTTCTTCAAAACGTTTTCATGCTACTTCACTTATTTCATTAAAACTCATTTGTGATTTCAAAACACAAAAATGTGTTAACACATTCTTCAAATATAAGATAAGTTTTTTAAATAACTGAATCCGTCAGAGTGTTTTGCAATTAGTTTCAATATCAACCGGTGATGTCGTATTCCACTTGTGAATCAGACAGTATTTGTAAATGCATTGTTTTTCTGAATAAAGAGTCTTTGAAACGCTTTTAAAAGTGGAATAACTTAGAAACATGTATTAGCTTTCTCAACAACAACGTAGTAATTGTACCCAAGGCAAATTAACATTTCGTAACAATTTATAACAATTGTTAACATGATAATATTCATTGAATGCATACAAAGGTACAATATATATCCTTTCTCCTCATACCATAAACGATAACAACGCTTTGATATATTAATAAAAACATTGTTTAAGAGTTTGTGTGCAAACCTAAATCCCATTCTAGTGATGGGTAGAACGCAGATACACAGACTTTAATATCGAATATAAACAATACAGGTTCCGATTGTGAACTTTATGTATATCTATTTATGTATATATCCTCTGTCCCAAATGTAATCTCACTTATATTCGCCAAACAAGCAATCTTCAAGCTGGGGTAAGGGTCCATAAACAACAAATAAATTACTCTAATCTAAGTCACCTAAAGATAGGCAAACATATAGCAGATTGCAACAATGACAAAGTTATCAGCTTCCCGTTTTGTAAATTATTTTCCAAATCAGAGAATTCAAACTTAACTAAAGAAACCAAAAAAGCATTTTTTATAATAATAAAAAATACTACCCCTCACTTAACAGTTAGTTCACAGAAGGAAGTGATTACCTGTAGATACGTGCCTGGGTCTACCTAGTGATTAATGAGACACAGACTCATTAATCCTCACATGGCTGCATTGTTCTAAGAGTCACCCAATTAGTGTGCTCGAGGCAATTATGACGTGCGTGATTATCGAACAATGACCTTATGTTACTGCCATGTAAAGATGTTGATATTATAATCATATATTGTTCTTGTTCATGTATATATATATATATATATATATATATATATATATATATATATATATATATATAAAAGCAATTTACAAAAACCAGAGTGGTTTTGTGGAGTTTGGCCTTGTTACAAAATGGGAAAATGTGGGAAATGGAGCAGTATATAATGTAGAAATTCAAATCAGTTTTCTACAGAGTCATGGTGTGTCACTACAACGTTGTTTCATGCTCGTGCTATTTCAAGTGACTGGTTGCTTTGTTGCCTGACGGCTGGTTTTGTTGATTGGGTGCTTGGGCTTGTTGGTTGATTGGGGCATGTGGTTGTGTTTTGGCTATGCGTTTTGCTGTTTCTGGAGCTGTTGCGTTTTGGGGCTGGTGCTTGTTTTTGGCAGTTTCTTAATAAGAATTTGTTGTTGTGCCTGCAGGTGTTAACTAATTCATTGCGTTTGTTGAGGCTGGCCATGTTGGGTTTGCAGATAATAATAAATTTCTCGTATATGCAAAGGCTGCATCTTTTGTTGGTGTTTGAATATGGTTTGGCCTGGCCAATAATTGACCATTCAACATTGAATTTGAGATTGTCTTCTTTAAGTTGCCAAATGTATTTACTTAGTTCTGTGGCAGTTTTTTTGCTGGGATTGTTGAATGAGGTTTTGTGATAGTTAAATCTTGTTTTAAACTCTGTCTCTGTGAGACCAACGTATGTTTCCGTTTTATTTTCAGATGTCACTTTTGCTTGGTATATGACAGATTTGGCCAAGCAATTTCCTTTGAGGGGACATGTTTTGGAACTGCGACAGTTACAGTTCTTTCCATTAGTTGTTTCTTTGTTTGCCTTGACGTTTTTTTTGTTGCTGTCGATGGTGTTTTTCAAATTAGGCATGCAGCTGTAGCTGAGTTTTATTGTGTTTTTGTTGAATATCTTGCATAATGGGTTGGCTTTGGAGAATGAATTCATATATATTCCACATGTATAAACATACTTGAAAAGACCGATATACTGGTCTAAATGAGCTCATCGTATTAAAGAAGATTGATCCAGTCAAACCCATCTGATGTTTACTCTGTTCTATATATAACCTTACTTCACGTGAGAAACAACTCATTTTATATATATAAATAAACAAAATACTTCAGACGACACTTGCTGTAGATATCATTTTAATGACGATGGGATGCGTCGCATTTCAACTTGTTTACAAGTCTTTTCAACGGTGTGGAGCATTTTCAACATGGCGAATATATAGGTAGCTTAAACAATGTACAATATGGACGTTGATTGATTGGTAAGTGACAAGTGGTTAGCTTGATTAGCACACGATAAACTAAAACAACCTGCAATGACTCAAATTTTAATCCCTCGTAAATAGTTTGTATATTCAATGTTGGACTCGAGTGCATAATCAGGGTGCATTTGTTGGGAATGACAGTTTTATGAATTACCCACTGTCCTTAGTTTCAGCCCCCTGTTACCCTGAATACCGACATGTCATCAAGGGATTGTGTGTAAAGTTTGTAGTAGACTCTCGACCTCATGCCTTTGCTACAAAGGAATGTGAGAAGGTTCCGGATGGGAGACTGGTGAAACTGAATACTAGTGCAAAAATAAAGGCGATTGAGACAATCCATAGATCCGAATATGGTAGAGTATATTCCCGCCATAGGGAGTTGTCATATCGTTGCAAAAATAAAAGATTGTTAGTTGAAAGACTGTTAAATAATCCAGCTGTTTTAATGTTTCTATTAAATATGGTCACGAATTTGAAGGTATTGTTAATGATCTTAACTTTTTAAAGTGCGTTTTCTGTTTAAATTAAGAAAATGGAATAGGAAACTATGAGAATATCATTTCCCTGAAATACCCGAAACAGAATGTTTGAATATATTTTTCTTCTATAGGCATCGACCTTGTAAGGATTTCTAAAACTTTTAAGTAATCGAAAATGAAAAGTCATATCATATGAAATACACTCTCATCTCATATTAAAAATTAATCTGAGATATCTTTCAGCTAGGAAAACCTTCTATATTGGGTTGAACGATGAGCCTAAATATCCACGAGGAGAATTCCACTGGACAGATGGGACACCCTTGACTGACAGCAACTGGGTACCCGGCCAGCCCGACAACAAAGCTAAAGATGACTGTGTTCAAATGCCACATTATAATAACTACAAATGGGTCGACATCTTTTGCTCTGGCTATAGATCTTATATTTGTGAAGTTATGGTTGACCTATAGACTGCATCAATTCTCGCTTTTTGAATGAAATTATGATGAATTCGCATTTTGGACACAATGTAACAATTTAAATATGCCAAGTTTATTTAGGTGGATTGATGCGCTAAAACGGAGTTGATAATAAGATTAACTGCAGCAACCACCAATGATAAAATGTAATGTACAAAATATCCTCAAGAACATTTCACAATAAAGATATTGTGACCTAGATATCTCAATTTTATTATTCAGTCCTGAATATACATTTAAAGGCGCTGTAGCACGTTTTTTGCAAATTTTATTTTTTCAAATTTCCCATTTATAATGATAGTTTATGTCATTTATATTTACTTCAGAGGGTAAAACATCTTATTACACAAACCAAGTATCCGTAGTGGTAATAACGGTGTTGCGTATAAAGCAAAAATTGCATGGCGGCCATTTTATTGTGAACACATTTTATTATTTCGAATGACAAAAACGATTCCCGTGGCTTTACGGAACCATGTACACTCATTTGTAACTTGTCTTTTCGAAGAGAGAAGAGTGTTTTACTATTGGTGACATTATTTTTCAAATACATTTCATCGACTTATTTGAGCGAAAAAACGTGCTACAGCGCCTTTAAGAAACATGTGACATCATCTACACTCAACTGGGAAAAAAACGTCACCAGACAAACTACACTATATCGCAATCCACAAGCGATAAATACGACTGTCCCATCAGTCATACGCCCATTAGTCATACGTCCCACTAGTCATACAGTAAATGAAGAGTTAACTTAAACAACACCTCCAACATACCCTACGGTCTCAGTGGGTAAGCCCTCTAATCAGAGAGTGTAACTGACTGTAGTGAGAATGCACCGAGTTTGATAATGAAAACATATAAACGAATGTTATGAAATTAAAGAGCCCAGTAATTAAATTAACGATTAGGTGTATTCTACTGAGATAAATTGAGTTTACGTAATTTAGTAAGAAAACACACACTAAAGTATAACTATTCTATGTTTTAGAGTATGTAATGGGGTCGACTGTTTATCTGATCATGATGATTCTTTTTGGAATGATGATTTGTCTGCTTGGAAGATATTCTACAAGAAAAGTACCTTTGATGAAATTGATGTGGACCAAATCATAACTCAACTACTATGGTTTAACAATTTGTTTAAATCATCATACATTATTAAAAACTGGTTTAATCTCGGAGCTCAGTATCAAAGATATATGTGACGAAAATGGCTTTCTAGGTTTTGAAAATTTCACAGATACAAAATAAAAGGAACCTTCAAAGACTATCAGCGGTTGGTTAACACTATTTAAAAAAACCTGGAGATATCAAATAAGAAATACAACACTAACATGTAGTATCCCTCAGGCCACAAACATTTACAAATACATGTTAATTAATGCTGAAAATTCAAGGACAGTCTATGACATCCTACTAATTAAGAATGATACTGCACTCTAGTCACTGGTATTTCTGCATGGAATTGACTGGAATGGTGTATTTAGTTACTATAGGAACTATATTAACAGAATTGTGAATACAAAGAAATAATTATTTAGAACGAAGTTAGTTGATGTTGATACATCTACTTTTTATAAAAACATGAAAAGATATATCACATGTTTATTTTGAATGCCAATTTTTTTCAGAACATTTGGAATAAAATTGAGAAATTCCTAAATGACAACCTCCAAATCGACTTGACACTGCTATAGTCATTGTAATGTTTGGAGTATACTTCATTACCAAGTTATAAATCATATGTTACTCCTCGCCAAAAGATTCATTTATTTAACAAGTATACAACTGCTAGATAAATCTTATGCAGGATTTCTTACATTGCGAAAGATTTATTGCAATAAAAATAATAGATATCAGCATTTCACTAAGGAAGATTCTTGTTCTATGTTATGTTATTGCATAATATGCTGAATACTATTTTTAATATTAAATATTGACTGTATTAATGACTCTTTGTGTCTCTTGTCCAATTTGTTATACACCGAGCTTAATTCCTTGGACCAGTCCATTTAAAAGTAATACCCGTATGACTAATGTGACGTATGGTAATGGGACGTATGACTAATGAGGGGGCACCACTGAAACATAGTTACACCTTCTCTGCAGTAGCCAAATAAACACACTTTGAACTATTGAACTATTTACATTGATAAATTTAGTTCAAAGAAGGATATGTTGGCTGTATCTTTTTCTAGTGACATTTCTACTTTTTATAAGTGTTTCTGGCCACTATTTTGAACAATTGATTTCAGCACCCAAGTGTGTTTCAATTAATATTTATATAAAAGTATCATACTCTGATACATCTATTTTAAATTGAGATTACGTCTTCACTTTGTTGAAAATGTGGAGGTGTTTCTTTTACTGATTAATGAAGACCAGAGCATGTTGAAAATCATGTTAGAGTTGGTTTGCGAGTTGTTCTGTCGAATTGTATCTCCGGAGAAATAAATAATGCACATAAATGAGACATGATTAGTCAACGATGTCACATTTTCATATATTATTCGACATTGATACGGCATATAGAAGAGTAAGGCTAATTAATTAGTTTTACTCGATGTAAGTAATCAGTTCTGTTACTGCACAGCAACTACATTCTCTTAGATCGAATTAAGTAAAGGTGAGGTTCTGGAGAGAGATTTTCTAAGTTGGATAACGAGTGCAGAAAACATTCCTTGAATGAATAAAATTGTTTCAATCAAATTCAATCAAAGACGAGCACTGTCAAACGACCACGGAAAATCCTTTCACTAGCATATAGAGTGACTCTTTAACACATGTTATGACGGGGGTAGGCTCAGTCAAATAGTTTTAGACGCAAAATGAATCTAAGGTTGGCTTTTATCATTATAGTTTTCACATATGATCACTTGATTGCAATTTCAACAAGCAGACAGAGGATACTATTTTATCACCCGGCAAGTTGAAAAAAAGTTTTAAATATATTGAACAATATTTATGGAACATTATGCTATTATAAATCATAAATCACTCATTAGTATTAAAAACATGCAACATAAGAAAATGTACTTCCCCCGATGTGTTACTCTCTACCTAACAGTATTGAAGTTCTGTTATGGAGGCGAAATTGTAAAATGGATAGTGAGCTTTGCTCCAAAATCTAGATGAAGATGTTTTGCCATGGACATGGATAACAATTATAAAATTCCAAATAAGTTGAAAACCCCAAAAGGCACATGCACATGATGATTGCTCTACACAGCAAATTTCACTCACCTAGGCATTACATCTTTTTAGTTCTGATTCGGAAACAAAATGTTGAGTTGTGTTTCCATGGAGACGCGGATGATAGACTTCCAAAGTAGCTGGAAAAAACAAAAGGCGCTTCTATACATGATGAGTATCATGTTGAACTAAACTAGTGTCCAGAAGAAACACATTTATGGGAACACTAGAAGTTTAGTCACATACAAAAATGTATAATTAACATCAACAGCAACATATTTTGATCAGATGATACATGAGTGTCAGGGTCAAGTGTCGAAACGTCAACGTCATGCCCTTGAAGGGTCGATATACACGAAGACCATGGTGACAGAGACGCCTGGCGAAAGTCTGTCAACTGACACATCAATGACTGGTATCGATTCCGCAGGTGAAGCGTCCGTAAATAATTCCGTTGTCGGTCGTGACTGTCGGTCTTCCGCTCCTTGCGTCTGAAGTACTGCCAGTCTGTCATAACCGTGAAACAAGCGATGGTTGAGCAGCAGCATTCCATCCTAGTAGCCACATGCTCTTGTATAGCCGCCATTTGTAACATACCGATTGCTCTCTCCCTCTCTGCTGTAGTTAAACGAGGCATGTTCTTAGTTGACAATCATTCAATATGATGTCAGTGAATACAACCAGCCAGCTTTTACTAACACTAATTTGATCCGAGCACATTTCTAAACAAATGTTAAATTTTTAGTTCAAAATCGGATTGCACATGCAAGTTTCACAAGTAACAAGTGTTCGAGATAATTATGTGTTCTTGATTGCTTTCGAACAGGTTGACAATAATTTGATAAATGTACATCCATTTTATTTCTATCTAATGATAAACTTTTAAAAAGGTAATCTACACATGATTACTGTTCCACTTACTTTCGCTGCACTACTCGTTAAAATATAAACGTTCTAAAGGTATTCGTCAAGAAGTGAAAGGTAGCATCTATATCCCGATACAATATTCATGTACGTTGATGCGTCCAAGCAACGTGTAAATAAAACCGTTTGTTTTACTTTCAGCCGCACTGATTAAATGTTAAAAGGTATGTCATACTTTAACATCTTGAACAACTTTGACAATTTGTTGGATTGAGGACCAGCTTTTCGAAGAGTATATTCTAAAATGCTGTAAAATGTTCACAGTGTAACTAATCACATTTGACAGTGGGTATATCCAGTTATAAAGCTCTTGCTATGATTAATTGTTCACGTTCATATGAACATTTTTAATTTAAAACTACAGAAAATCTTTTTTACAAGAATTCACATTATCTTTCCTTACAGCAAAATACCCGGTTTTGATTGACTTATGGTCGATACATGTTTCCTATGTACGCCGCGAGTCTAACGGTGTATACAACCCGCTGCCATAGTAATAGCTCTTTGTCAAGAGCAGGTGTCGCATAATGGTTACGGAGTTTTAATCAGTTCTATCAGCTGTTTTCGGGTCTACTAATTACAAACTTCTTCTCGCCTTATGTGTTGTTTGGTGTGGAAGCAAACCTTATTTTGCATTGCTCACTTCAACTTCAACTTCAACTGAGATTTTAGTAATAACATTTCAGTCCAGACGGATGAGTCAAAACTTGAACACGACATATCTATTATATATTTGGAAACTTTATTTTGAAATTTGGCGCCCAACTTAATATTAACTGTTTTTGGCGTATATCTGCGATTAGCAAAAGGAAATTGTAAATTACCAAGGGTGCGATATATAAATTCTTCTTTACTGAATTAATGACTTAGCATGTGAAGTATGCGAGCTTTTAATAACCTGTCATACCATACAATTGCAATTCGATCTGTAAATATCCAGTGTATGTTCTTCGTGTAGAAGATTGCTTGATAACGGTGTTGGCATCTAAACCGAAACGTCGCATGTCTTTGTAATAAAGAAGTTGTAAATCCATATATTGTTAATTCTTCATATTACCAACTTCTAAATGCCTCTTGAAGAAATATGTTGGTCATTCATTATCCAATTTTCATAATTGCGAAGTGACATCAAGTTTTACATTCACAATTCATACGACATGATTCAGTATCAACAGCAATTGGTCATAAAGCAAGTGAAATATCGGATATTTGAAATAAAGAAATAAACTCCATATTTCATGAAATTATAAGAACTTATTCCCAACAACATACTGACATCTTCATTATAAATTCATTGATCTGATATCATGTATCTTCTTTTTATGATTATATTTCAGTTTATTGATGTGTCTCTATATCCAGCTTGTCATCCATTCGTGTACTACTGTAGCCGTGTTCAGACAAACCTCCTTGCTTGAACTCTGTGCCTGATTCTATGTGGTGAAATATACATATGTTGAAGTCATATGCACCTGAATAAAATGAATATTGGTTGAAAATACAATACAGGTTTCGGTAATATATGGATGGAACAATGCTAAGGTTTTCATTTAATGTTTCGCATATACTTTAAACAAAGGCCACAATATATATATTTGCAAGACTGCTTAACCACTTATCAAATAAATGTTTTTATTACAGAATGTTTAAACAATGAAAGTTATTTATCCTCGTTAAATGTTCGAAAATATAGAATCTCCCTTTTCGCTGCTCATGTCATGATTTGCAGGTAGAAACATAAAAATGTACTGGATTAAAATTTAAAAAATTAAATGTTTAATTTAATTGAAGATGAATATCAATTCTTTTGTGCATGTCCAGCTTACCACACTTTAAGAAATAAAAATATTAAGAAATATTATTTTATACTTCACAATAATCATCAAATTGTATCATGATTATCCTGTTCTAGTAAAACACATTTAGAAAACGAGCATGCCTTTATACATAGAAAGAAGTCCTCTCAACTGCCGAAGATAGTGTTTGTATATGTATGTATGTACTATAGGCAGGTGGCCGTTTAAGTGTAAATAAAGATTTTTAACATTTCATTTTAAAATGTACTCAAGATGTAACTACTCACACTCTCATATTGATATATATTAATATATTAACTTTAATCACAAGTAACAGAGAGTCTACAGTGAATAATAGTGTTGGTGTTATATATACATGGTTATGTATTATGTACATATATCTTTGTTTTCTATTTTTTATTCTAAAATACTTTAAGTTGACAACTGTTACTTCTTTAAAAGTTTATCGACGCCAATTCAAGATGTAATCCTCTTGAAGAAGAACATTTTATTTCTGTCTCACTCGCAGATTACAAACATGTAAAATATAAATAAAATGTATAAACTAACTACGACCAATCACTTAGTGATTTACGGGAGACACATACATTATTCTACAAAAACAATACACAGATAAGATAGACATGCATGTGTATATAAACAAAAATTAAAAACCTTGTAAACAAGAATTAAAAGTATCACGAGTATAAAAGATGTCGTATTTTAGTTAAGATATATTTTAGTTAAAATATCACGACAGGCCTTGGAAGTATAACAAGCTAGGTCGAGGTATTATAAAATAGATATGAACATCTTATTCGTTACTTGACTGGTTGAATCCTCATACAATTGTAAACAGTTGGTCAAAAGTGTAGATCTGATGTCTTCGTATAAAGGGCAAACATGTGCTTCGTCCTCGACGATGTTGTATGGCGATCTATATCATGGTTCGTGCAAGTGGCTAAAGATGTGGAGTCTTAAAGGAGAATATTGGAGAAAAGCTTAGTTTTAATATGTGTAACAGTATCGTGGAAGACATAATCTATCAAAAAAGTATTAAAATGTCACATTTTATGTAGGAATGTTGAAAAAATGTTTTCGGTACGAGCCATTTTCCGGAAATCCCCGAGAGTTAATCAGGCTGGCAGCAGTCACGTGTTTTGACGTTAAATATGATAAAGAGTAGCCAAACTGAACATATTGACACTCATTGCTCTGAGAATGTGATGATAATATGCAGAAATCACATTTTAGCCCATTTTTTTCATAAACAACTGTCCATCAATCATGCCAAAAGTTTATTTTGAATATGGGGACGATATTCAAATTGAAATTTATCTCACAAATTTATTTACTCATAACAAATAATTAAACAACTGTGGACAAATTTCACAGAGCACAGCCTATACATCCCACATAAGTGCATTTAAAAGTCGACGGTTTCCAGTCCTTCTCCTCTCTTTGTCACAAGGCTATCCAAAGCTTTCGTCGCGTTGCATTCGTCTTTTCACTTAGAACTTAAACAAATGAAACTTTATTCCATATTTATATCGAGTCAGAAACTGTTTCGAAATCTACGTATTCAACCAATTCTTCCTCCAAACTTATATTTTCCCAGTCACTCTGTTAGAACTATGGCGGGCCGTAGAGCATCGATATCTCTGAACGTCTCAGCCCAACCCCGCCGAAGGCTCCCGGGGAAATATGCATATCGCCAAAGACAGCAGTTGGTGCGGTTCTTTTGTCGCGTAATTAGTAATTAAACACGGTTTTCCATATTATTTTCGGGGGAATATGTTGTTTATATATGAGTATATTTTATTATATCAGAATATAAATGTTTATACACATTCTCCTTTAACGTTCTTAATCCACTTTATACAATATTTCATTGATTAATGGGTGTGTGTTTGTTAATTAACTCTATCAACACATTCTTTATATCAGGCCCGTGTTACTCACAACTTTCAGGTGTAAAACATGTATATTTGCGCCACCTCGCGACTTATTAGCCTCATATACCATAGCTGTAGGAATTTACTTACACGTTGTCAGCAGGTGCGTGGTGTCACGATGATCAAGCTGGATTGGTTGCCCTTCGTGATGTTGTCCTTAATCGCACAGTTGCAACTCCACTCATAAACATAAATCCACGCCAATTATTAAAACTGGTATCTTGAGCGACGGTCTGCACATATTCGTACGCCTCTGCCAGTTATAGCATTAATACGGACCTTTCCGTCAGCTAAGGGTCTTAGTAGCTAGTTTCCCGTGTTCCAACAAAGTACAGACTCATAAGTTACTTGTGTTACTATCGAGTGCAGACTGACAAGTTTCTTGTGTTTCTACCAAGTACAGACTCATAAGCTACCTGTGTTTCTACCAAGTGCGGATTTACCAGTCACATGTGTTCCCAGCGAGTACAAACTTACAAGTTACCAGTTTTCCCACATAGTTGAGACTCACCTGTTATCTGTGCCTCCTACCAAGTACAGACTCACCAGTTACCCGTGTTCCGAACGAGTACAGACTCACCAGTTACCCGTGTTCCGAACAAGTACAGACTCACCAGTTACCCGTGTTCCGAACGAGTTCAGACTCACCAGTTAACCGTGTTCCGAGCGAGTACAGACTGACCAGTTACCTGTGTTCCCAGCGAGTACAAACTTACAAGTTACCAGTTTTCCCGCATAGTTTGGACTCACCTGTTATCTGTGCCTCCTACCAAGTACAGACTCACCAGTTACCCGTGTTCCGAACGAGTACAGACTCACCAGTTACCCGTGTTCCTAGCGAGTACAGACTGACAGGTTACCTGTGTTCCTACCTAGGGATGAGCTTTAGAACTGTTTCTACAGACAGTTACGCAACTCACGACAGAGATTACACAGTGGAAATGCAAACGACAATGCACACAATGAGTACTGGTAAATCAGGTTTGTCAAATGGTACGTCTTATGACTTTGAAACGGGTTATTACCTTTTATTTATATATTTTTTATTGGGTTTAACGGTTATTATAAGCAACAGCATTGTGGTGATAGTTGTGGTTAAATCTCAGGACCTTCACCTACCTACCCTTTGGAATATTGCGTTCATGGCAATATGTGATCTCTTCTATGGTTTACACTACATTGTTTTTTCAGTTCCATCACTCTTCCTGGGCACATTTGCATATTCCGAGAAACTCATAAGCGTTGCTTCAATATCAATGACATTGCTTTTCGGACAAAACATACTGAACATCCACCTAACCCTTGTCGACAGGTTCATAGCTGTTATGTGGCCTCTGAAGTACCCACGGCTAATGTCTGCCAACAGATTTCTGATTGCCGTTCTCACAATGGTAGCCATTAACGTTTGCCGTCTGTGCGTCATCCTATTTCCAAACAGTGTGATGTACTACAATGCTGATATTGGAGTCTGTTTGGTGAATTTCAATACCATGACGGCCGGTATTGCATCTGTTGGACTTCCCTTTCTGATCACCATCCTGAACGTATTGGTCCTGGTCATCATAGGCACTAAGCTGAGGTTAAGGAGCAAACTGTACACAACGACATCGTCTAGCCAAGGTCACATGTTCACAGTTACAATGAGTTTGGCTGCACTGGTGTTCCTTCTGTGTTATCTGCCTATAAGTACAGCCATTATCGCCAATGTCCTTTATGGAGCGGATAAGGTCAACATATTGTATGCACAGGTTGGTATTGCGTTTCTACTGTCTAACAGCTTCTGGAATGTAGTGATCTATGCAACAACCTTCAGACCGTTTAGAGACAGATTCCTTGCACTGTTTTGTACCAAATACTTTCGCAATCGAAGGCGTCGGGAGGTTCAGATGGAACTGGCCACTATATCTTAGTTAACTTCTCTTTGTAGTCTTCAACTCCTGACATCTCTCAAATTTCTTTTCTTTTCATTATAAGAGATGTGAATCATCTGAATGTTTACAGACAGAGGTTTCACAGAAATATTTTTTAAAGTGTGAACATATATAAAGCTCGGTAAGCTTACTATAAATTTTTTATCTGAATAACTTTAAATAATTAGAAAAGGATTTTGTTACACTTATATCCGCGTTCTGATTGATCGGAACTGTCAAAATCATACAACAATTTCTCGACGAACGCAGATAAAATGTGCATTCATAACACGTGCAGTCAAACTGTGAGTCATTGACTACAAACAAGCAAAGGACTGGACCATTTAGAACACCTACTAGAATCTAATGACTATTCAACCTCATTGACTTTCTCCAACTGTTAAATAGTGCCTGCAAAATGCTCAATCTGCCTGCAGTGAAGATATTGTAGACTTGGTACTGGATGACCATTTCGATGCTAGTGCTTACTGAATCATGCCTAAAACCTCAAGGAGATGAATCAAAGATTGTGCTACTAACTCCATCTGGATACACAGACATCAGTCTAGGATTTCCCGTGGAGATGGACTAGTTGTGGTCTTTAAGTTAATATTCTGCAAGTTGAGTTTTATATGACATCTTTTCAATATAAATATACTCACTTCAGGTAGTTAATCGAAACTTTTACTACTGTTTTACCTTGTTTTGACGCCCACCACCCAGAGAGAACAAATTGACATGTCTAATGTTCATTGCGAAGTTTTCTACTTACTGTATACATTGAGTGTGAAATCAATCAGGTTGATTATACTGGGAGACTTTACTATCCATTTTGATCAGAAACAAAATGGTGACACAGCAAACGTGATTGGTCACACAGCTGTGTCCAGATAGTAAATACTCCCGGCTAATGGGTGTAATATTGCCCAAGTGGCGTTAACCAATAACTCACTCACTCACTCAGATAGTAAACTACTTATGAAAACGACCAATTCATGAAAGATTTTCATATTTCTGATTTTTAACTGTCCGACTACTTCAACCTGGATTCAAGCAGGTTATCATGTTGAAGGGTATTGTAGGATTTAAGCAGGTTATCATGTTTAGAGTATTGTAAACTGTTTGAGAGGCATTCTAGAAGTTGGTGTGATGAAGAAGACAAATATTAATGGATGCTCAACTTTTTTATTAACAATAGCAACGTTTCGTTATAGATCCTTATACCGTTATCAAGCATAGTGTATTGTAGTATTAAATCAGGTTATTATGTTTAAGTGCATTGTAGGATTCAACTTTGTTGTCATGCATCTTTAAGTGTATTGTAGGATTCAAGTAGGTTATCATGTTTAATATATTGTAAGTTTCAACCAGGATGTCATGTTTATGTGTATTGTAGGATTAAACTTGGTTACCATGTTAAGATTAGTGTATGTTTTAACCTTATCTCAATTTTGTTATCATTTTGGTTTTCAAACCGGGACCCATGTCTACTGTATGATTGCAACTTGGGTTCCATGTTTTTTTTTATTGATGAAGGATTATATTAGTTGTAAGTGTCAAAATGTGGTAATTTGATTGGTGAATGTCTCATAATTTGCAATAACGAGTGTAAAAAGAGATATTTGTAGCTTAGTTTTTTGTGACGTATATCTGAGTATTTGAATGTTTGAAAACCCAATACCAGCCCAATATGATTCCTCGTATATTGTAGCACAGTCCTTCAAGAGCAAATAGCCTTACAGAGCTGAAATCGTATACAGACTCGTCGATCAGTTGATGAGATAATTGTCTGTGCTCCCTCAATGTGGGCCAAGGTCGACATGCCATAAATCCTATTTTATAATCATTTCAAGAAATAAATACTAAATGTTTTACACCACTTTCTTTCAATGTGGATTGTAAGAATTTCGAACTCTTTAGCCCCCAATTAACATATTTCTGTCTTATTGTCAAACAAAAACATTAAGCTGATATCTGTTCAACTGTCTATGCCTTTCGAAGACGGGGCTACTAATTGCAGATCTATATATAAAAAACTGATTAGCTATAAAGCTATAATTTAATCAAAGGTTTTCCTGAAAGAAGTGCCCGCGAATTTCCCTGCTGCTACGGGCCTACTTGAAGTTATTTTTTAGGTAAACTGGCTGTTATTATGTACACACATAAAATGTACTATTTAAATAAAAAGTTATTTGCAATCGTATTTGTTGCGTTGTATAATGTAGATTGTATGAACATTCCGGATTTTGGTCATTTATGTGTATTTATGATAAACATATCAACTAATAATCATATACGAGGGTCTAGTCCTGATTCTCAAACGGCGTTTGGGCAAAACGATAGACATTCTCGTAACCAAAGAAAATGTAACATCCGATTGATCATAAAATCGTCAGGTCTTAATAAGTCTAAAATTCAAATCTCATATAGTTGACAAAAGTAATGTTTTATTCTAATATCTAACTTCATTTATATATAGATTGTTAACTTATGAAGGCGTGGATCTCCTAATGCTGATTTGCAGCAATCACCCAATCACTGTTTGTATGCAAAGCGAAAAAGGTGTGATGGACATCAATTATCACTGTAATATAAACCTATTCAGTCAATCCACGTTCCTTACATAACCCAAGATTGGCTTATCTGATCAGTATTGTATCCATTGACGACCCCTTCGCTTATTCGTAGGGAAAGGATCAAATTCATCATAATCTAACCCATTCAAAATTCCATGCATCTTTTCAGTCAGCTTTTCAAACTACACGTAACGTAGGTGTCTAATATGTAAGACAGTTCATTTAACAAAGAGATGCCAACATAAGTGGGCATCGATATTTAAAACTAATTCCAGATGCGTAATTCCAACAAAAGTTATTTTTAGTTAGATCTTGAACAAGGACATAATATGAAGGCTTATGAAGTGAACACGCGCTGTACGTTTCAACGACCTGTATATTATATATGAAGTTAACAATTGAAACAAATGGTGGATATAGTTTGATATAGTATGTACCAAACGAACGCTTTCTCCTAACTATCTATTATAATGTTATGTTGCCGAAGGGTTTTGCGTTTTGACTAAATACTTAATAAAGACGTATGTAAAGACGTACATTCATAACATTAAAATTATCATACCTTGATGAATGAAATTAATTACAAAAATATGGAAACTGTTGTGCCGTTTATTTTGATAGTTGTGATAAACAATATGCTGCTGTCAAATATACCGATACACCTCTGCTGTTTATTGCAATATTAACATTGTCTAAAATTTTTAACTCGTCAAAACAACTTCACCCCTAAAAACCAGTGATATATTTCTCCAAATTGAAAAGGGTCGGTGAGCTCGCCAATATCACAATTTAAATAAGGTAATGGTAAACTGGGACTACGCGTCAACTTCACAGACCTCAGAAATTAAGAATGTGAAGTAGATATACGTAGATTACATTAGCTAAAACAGACATCGGTATTGATGATCGAAGAACATAGACAATAACAAAATGACACGTGAGGATTTACGTTTTGGTGTAAATAAAATATTGACGTACTTGAATGTGTGAGTGTGAATGAAATATTGACGTATTCGAATGTGTGAGTGTAAATAGATATTGATGTACGTGTATGTGTGAGTGTAAATGAAATATCGACGTCCTTGAAGGTGTGAGTATAAATGAAATATCGACCTACTTGAAGGTGTAATTGTTAATACAATAGTATCGACAAAGTCAGTCAAAGTATATGCACTTATTTATCATTATCATAGTTCTCACTGGGCAGACAATCATACACTGTAAATGTTTAACGAGCTTTAATGTCATACCCATACATATGTCATACCAATCAACTTAATACTTTCATCTTTGATGGGCATTTTAGAAGTTGAGGTGATGAAGAATGAAGAACAATTTTATAGATACACAACTTCTTTATGTATAAGCGAATTTTCGACATAGATACTAATGTCGTTCAATCACCTGCTTGACAACGACATTAGTATCTATGTCGAAACGTCGCCTATACAGAATAAAGAAGTTGTGTACCCATAAAATTGTTCTTCATTCAACTTAATACTCACATTGTTCACTCATACCCCGATATCTTTTAAAGCGGCATCGATTATCTTTCATAATAACTTATGTGGCTTTCACGTGCCGAAATACAACATGTGCTGATTAAAGTTAAAATAATATCGCTCCACTTGCCTATTCATACCCTAACACCAAATATTAAAAAAACACTTTTTTTCGGTGACTAACGATCAACCGCATTATACGTGTAATGAAACCAACACCACACCTCTCAATTACATGCATTGGAGCTAAATTCCCTATTATACATTACCAACCCAAATATGTATTTTAGTCTTTAGCAGATACATTTCCAGATTTACTTTTGATGAATTGACGAGCGCCAGCCGCAGTGCATGGTTTACTTTTCTATCAGAACTCCCTATTATCACCTTTATATCGTCGCTGTATCGAGTCGACTATCTGTAAAATGGTAATTGTCGGCATCGGGTAGTATTTCTCGATAACACTATTTATAGCGTATTTGTAGCTCCAAACAACACACTCAATGACTCTTTAATGAGGACAGCCAGCAATGTAAATACCATGTCCTTTAAAGGCGCTGTAGCATGTTTTTTGCATATTATATTTTCTCAAATTTACCAAGTTTATCCAAAATATTTATACATAAGCCGATAAGCCGTATCCATAATAAAAAAACAGTTATCCGTATTCGAAGAATATTGTGTGAAGTATAAAGCGACAGTAGTGTGGAACTCTTCAGTGTTAGAGGTAGATTTCGAGATCTCATGCGAATTTGTTCAGACAGCACGATGGTTGACCATTCTATCATGGTGCCATAATTAAAACTCTACTCGGGCTGTATAGATGCGGCTACATCAGTAAGTTGACTTGACCTAACCGCGAGCGGCCATTTTAATGTCAACACCTGTCTCGCATTGCTTAACCGAAACATTCTTTTTGCAACGATTTTGATTGATGAGTATTATTTAGCCAGTGGTAACACTTAATCACCTTTTCGTGAGATCACTTTATTTCAGTAAGAATGTCTTTAAACAATAATCAAAATAAATGAAAAAATTGCTGTAAAGTGTCATGATGCAAGCTGAATATGTATTATTCGAGATTCAAAAAGAAAAAGTGCATGTCACGTACCGTTTGTTCTGCAAAATGTTGATTTTTGTGGTAATATTTTGTTAAAGTCACTTTTTCAAAATTAATGATATTCATTCAGAGCTATATTGTTGTTTTCTGTCATAAATGGAATGCTACAAGAATAGAACAATTATTTCTACAATTTGTATGTTGTCTTTTCCCCATTAATCTTATATGAAAAAATGAAATGTCAACCATTGATTCTGCAAAAATAACTTCAAAAGTCCTGTTCAAGAATAAACATAAGTGAAAAATAATTCAAACATGATGAAACTTGTGGAAAACTTACTGCTGAAGAGTAATTTGATGCTGAAGTTGAATATTTATGAAATTATTGGCACAGGGAGATACAATGTAACTCTTCACTGAAAAATTTAAATTGTTAAGACATAATTCATTTATATAAGGTTAAAGGGCAGATAATGTTTCACCATAAAACAAACTATTTTACACAACCATAATATCACTACTTTTCTTTATTAGTATTCAAAGGTAATTTGATTTTTAATGGAAAACCGTTTACAGGATCCCTTGCGTCTCTTATTAAAGGAAATTGACATCGTAGCACTAATGGTTTATCACACTTACCAAAATTACTATTGAAATATAATTGAAATTACGGGTTTAACTTTTCACATGTACCTCAATTAATACTCCACTATAAACAAAAGCTGTTTACACAGCTGTTAAAACCTCATGCAGAATTGAAATATTACAAAGCACAGACAGAATTATGAAAACACCTTTGATCTGAATTATCGGACAAACAAAATGTCAAATTAACAATATCCGTAGCAATGACGTCAGAGACCACCTTGTGCGTGAGGCACGGGAGTTCAGCGACGACGCCAGAGGTGTCTGCCACATTAGCAAAGCCTGAGGATTTACGTTTAATATCCTCTCCAAATGTCGTGCAGAGTCACGTATGTTGTGTTGATTACGTGGAGGACAGCGTTGACGGCGCTCCATGTCATCCCACGTCTTTATTGTGGCGAGATCCGGTGAAATTGCAGGTCAACTCAATAACATGACATTGTAACACGATGACATCAAGTCAGAATGGGTTGTAAAGAGCGTCGTGGTCAAAAGAATATATCCTGACAGTGTTGCATGATATGTGGCGCAGTCCTGGAATGGCCAGGATCATAGTCACTGAAATCTTGAACCTACGTTGAGATGAATCACCCAAATATATCTGTCCAGTCTTGACGTCGTGGATGATAACGCGGGTGCTCGGCAACGCCTTTATTGATGGCTGACATCTGACCAATGCAGCCATCGTGTTAAGATAGCGATGGACATCTGTTGTTGGTGTGTATTACTCCAGCTGGAACCATTCCATTGTCGCCATGACGTTGAGCATATGGCTTCTCAAGTGAATGTGCGAACGTTTCAATGACCAAGGATTACGTTTCCAAAGTTTCTGAGCTTCACATGCAGTTCTGCACTTGATTCACGTGATGGAACATATAGCAAGTACATAGTCCGCCATCAGTGACGTCGAGTCGCCTGGTATGGCACGGGCGTTTGATTTTTTCATCTACTTGTTGTATTGGATTCATGTATTCATATTTCATGCGTGCACATTGACAGAATGCGTCTGGGATAATAACATAGTTTGATGGGAACTCATGATGATTCGGTCACAAACATCCCAAATCGAAAATTAAAAAAATTAAAATTAGCATTATGCATTATTCATGCTTTATGTTTAGATTCAAAGTAAGTTACAGTTAGAAGTAAGAGATAAGTAATTTGCTTGCTTGCTTTACTCCAAAACATTGTACAAAACATTGTACAAAAATAAAAAAGCTAATAAATTTTAATATTCAAAATGCTATAGCAACAGAAATACTGTTTGGCACAGCATGCCTGATGAAAACAAGAAGATGAGGTAAACTCCCAACTGGCAAGCTGACACTAACTAGATATACCCACTAATATCAATACATCGAAATGGTTCAATAAAGATGTATTTTGTGCTAATGATTGAACATAATATTATATGCATCCATTTGTAAAGTGAAAACTTCCATGTAATTTCCCATTTATCGGTAATCAAGCCAGTTGATGGCAAAACATTATATGAACTGAATAGAAAAACATGTCTGATGACAATAATCTCTGAGCATTTTCGCATGCAATACCAGGCGACACCTTACATCACACTGGAACCCCTGCAACTATGGATATCACTTCATCTGTGACCTTATTTATTTTCACACATGGTGGTGTTTGTATGTCTACTCACAGACACAAAAACCCAACCTTAATACCTGAATAAGATTATCTTCATCTATCTTCTCTATTGTATCTTGCTAGGTGAAGCGATCACCCGAAGAAAGTGATTATACTATGCATATAATTTCTGTATTTGAAACGACGTCAGCACACAAACGAAGTATAGAACACCATTTCTGTATAAACGCCCTTATAACTTTCGTCCTGGAATTAAACTCTCTAGACATGAGACATGTACATGAATCACCAATAACCAGTGATGTGACTGCATGGATGCCGTTTATGGAAGGGGATCTGTGCCAAAAATGAAGACATGTTGAATTGTAACTTGTAAAATGTAACAACCATGCAAGTCCAAGGATGAAAAACTAACATTTTAATCTTGTCAATCTTCACTTTCCATTCTCAACCTTTCAACAACGTTGAAATGTAATTCTTGAAATATCAAAGTCGAAAAGTCAACTTATGGCATGTCCGCCGTCCGTCCGTCCGTAAACTTTTCGCTTTTTCGACTTCTTCTCCAGAACCAATGACTCAGAGAGCTGAGTTGTGTGCAGACTCCTTGGCTAATGAGGATTCTAAATTGTAGATTTGGTGACCCCGTGCCCTCAATTGGGGTCACAGGGGTCACAACCTTAGAAACCTATTTTCATCTTCTTCTCCAGTTCCAAAAGGTCTGGAGAGCTGAAAAGTTGTGTGCAGACTCCATGGCCAATGGGGATTCTAAATTGTAGATTTCGTGACCCCATAACCCCAAACTGGGTCACAGGGGTGTAAAAACCTATTTTCATCTTCTTCTCAAGTTCCAAAAGGTCTGGAGAGCTGAAAAGTTGTGTGCAGACTCATTGGCCAATGGGGATTCTAAATTGTATATGTGGTGACCCCATGACCCCAAATGGGGTCACAGGGGTCACAACCTTAAAAACCTATTTTCATCTTCTCCAGTTCCAAAAGGACTAGAGAGCTGAAAAGTTGTGTGCAGACTCCTTGGGTAATGAGGATTCTAAATTGTGGATAACGTGACCCCATGACCCCAAATGGGGTCATAGGGGTCCCAACCTTAAAAGCTAGTTTCATCTTCTTCTCCAGTTCTATAGTTTTTTGAGAGCTGAAAAGTTGTTTGCAGACTCCTTATCCAAAAGGGATTCTAAATTGTATATATGGTGACCCCTTATGACCCTATTTGGGGTCACAGGTCAAAACCTAAAAAAAAATTGTTTCATCTTTTTCTCAAGTACTTCAAATTTGTTATATATGTGATAAATTCATCTGGAAAATTAACATTTTGAAATTTATTTAGTTTATTGTTTTAAGCCTGATGAGCTACATAACCAATGGCTCTAGTTTTAATTATTATATCTAAATAATATACACATGTTGTAATGATAAGTTACGTTTGACGAATGAAGAATGGAAAATGAAGAGTTGCAAAGTCAGCTTTGTAAAACGGACTTTAGCATTTCGAGAGTGACACTCTTGCATAATTATGATTGCGATGTTTCAAATCACATATCTACACGATTTCGTATTGACCATATTTGGAATATTACGGAAATTAGCGGAAATGAACAACTAATCCCGATCCGATAAACACAATGTTTAACAATGAACGCTCCCTTGCCAAGCATCTCCTAGCAACTACGAGCAAATATTTGAAAGTTACATACTAGTTTTCCCATTATTTACATACTGTTGACAAAAGCACATTATAGTTAACCATACAGTTAATTATCATTGAATTTTTACAGTGTAGGAAAAAACTGCCCGCCCGAACGCCCGAGACGAGGTTATTTCTGTTGCCAGCCGGGAAAAAGTAAACCTTACCAGCCCGACAGTCGGGCACATATTTAATGTGTAAAATGACCTCTTATCTGTAATCAGTTTTGCACAGGATTGCACAGGATTGCACAGTTTACACTCGGGTATGATAATGAGTTTGCATAATATAAAACTGCATGTTTAATGCATTCGTAAGTAAGATAGTCTGTATCAATTAAGTATAAAGAACACATTTCGGTATTTGATTTACCGCGTTTCCATGGAAACGCAACTTGGACTTTCCTTTCTGGGGCAGAACTAAAATTCCATAAGGTATAGCTCAATGAAACATTATTTTCACATGTTTTATTAAGTTATTTTCATAAGTATACAGACAAAATTAACGCACACATAAATGATGTGCAGAGCTAAGACACGATAATGGATATTTTTTATTTGTTGGAAGTATTGTAATGATATGATACTATCAGAGTTTATCATCCAAAACTCCAAAACATTTTACAAACAATTCAAATAGTTATACAAAATGGAGCCCTAAATATGCCTTAATCTTAATTTCAAAGAGTTGAGTAATCTAAACCCAATTTTCTATACTCAATATTTTTACTTTAATCAGCGAGTGAGGGTGATATTGTAGTTATCATTCAAACATATTCTTCAACAGTTATTAGCAAAAGGATTTACATATCTGAAAAAGAACACTGACATTTACTTCTTCAGCAGTCATCTCAGTGAGATCATAGCATTGTGACGTCATAAGCATTATGACATCATAACATTGTTACGGCGTCAATATTGGGACGTCATTGCATTGTCAGCAGTGTTCTCAGTGATGCTAAAGCTTACATGTATGATGTCATTAACTGATGATGTAATATGATTATAACGATTTGATTGTAGCGTTATCTTCAATGTAGATATGGCTTGTAGATATCACATGACTTTTCGACTTTGACATTTCTAGAATTACATTTCAACTTTGTAAAGTTGAGAACAGAAAGTTAGGATTGAGAGGATTAATATGTTAGGTTTGCATCCTTGGACTTTTCGAGACGTGCATGGTTGAGAACGACATGTTACACTTTACCAGTTACAAGTCAACATGTCTTCATGTTTGGCACAGATCCCCCTTCCATAAACGTTACCTCAGTCGGGTTAATGCCCGTTACAAAAGCCATCAGGTTTCCACAAAACATCAAATGCATCTACTCATGTAATAAATTGGTATGATTTGACTTCATTAGTTATACGTGATATGGTCTTATCGCGAAATCATCCACCTCATTAAGTCCAGTCTATTCACATCTCCTGGGAACTCTGCTTCACATTGATGTAAATGAGACAGTAGATATCCATTACGAGATTGCAATTGATCTGGTGATGACGCCGGGAAATCCATGCATCGTATATTTCATAATTAAGTACCTAAATACGAGGACTTGTCAAACACATTTTTGCCTACACCACTTCTGTATTAAAACTAATTTATTCGAAAATTTTGAAAGTAATATATAAGTGTTAAATACCGTTTAAGTTATTTTACTCCATTTGACCAATTATATATACATTAAAGAAGCCTTTATTTCTAACGTGATACAAGAAATGGAACATCGTGATATCATACATCTTTTAATTCTTGAGGGTATGAGTTTGAGGTGTATGGGGATTATTGTCCTCCATGTGGCACTGCTTACGGCGGGCTATTCGTACCATGTCTAGCTGGAAGACGGTAGTAATTAATAAGTGAGTTAATGAGTTATTGTTTAACGCAGATTTGACGATATTGCAACCATGTGCGGTGATGCAGTTAATCAGATTCAGTAAAGGCTCTGGAAGAATACAATGGGTCAGACCGATGTGTGGCTACTGCAGAACATGAAAAGAATCTCATTCATTTTGTGTGTCTTAAACTTTGTCTTTGTATTAACCAAGTACTGGAGTGTAATTGTGGATAATGTTCCATCGTCATGACTACAACCAAAATATGGAGTAAAATGCATTTTAATACTTAAAAATAGTGTTTATAATCATATACATGCAGGTGCATTTTTTCGAACAAGGGTAATAAAGACGTCCGGGGTTCGACAGGGGCTCGGAAACTTTGTTTGCGGTGTAGAAATGTTCTACACGCAGTAAGGTTTGGGTGAAATGCTACACTGAATTTTAGCGCAGTACCACCCATGGATCGCTACTTCCAGCCGATGCAGGTTCTCACCGCAATGCAAAGCCACGATGGGGTTGCGGGCTTTCTTCCTGCAATAATACTAGTAGCCGCAGTACTAGTCACCTCACCTCACTTCACCTTTCAGCCTTCAACTTGAAACGTTGCCTGCGACGCCCGTGTACGGTGAACCTTGAAAACACTTAATTCGCGCTTATGTGCAAACGACACACTCATATCTCTATCTTATATAGTAATGTTTTAAAACTGGTATGGTAGTCATATTAATGTTTTATCATTTCATTATGCATGGCGTAAGAATCTCGTTCAGTAAATAAACTGTACTAAGGACTTTCTAAAATTTGCTGAGAGTATCCACCAAATACACCGAAATTTGGTTACATTGAATTTGACTGAATACTTTGATGAGTTCCGTCATTGAAAGCTCGGTAATGCAATATCACAAGATTGTGAGATTGGTTTTGGCTATTTTTAGCCACAGGTCATGTTGACATCAACACCCTAGTCATAGCCGTTTGGTCTCTTCAGATCGACCCCTGCTTCAGATGGTTGATTTCCCTCAGATAATCAAATACTTCTTCAGAACTAAATTATAACATGACATTGGTCATCCTATTTGAACCTGGAGAACACTTGATTCACGCGGCACCAATCATCGTACACCAGTCACAATTACTTCAGGACATGACCTAAGATGTTGATTAAGATGGGGTCTATAATAAAGTAGGGTATATATATATATATATATATATATATATATATATATATATATATATATATATATATATATATATATATATATATATATATATATATATATATATATTATGTCTAAGAGAAAGAGTACGGGTTCACAGACGGCAGATCAAGTATACCAAAACATAATGTATTCCGCTGAGTGAACATTTAGATACATGCGCTGAAATGGTGAAATAGGAATTTAATCAGTCTAACCTCAACTCACTGCTCACCAAGACATTCATTAGATCAACAATCTAAAAGGAACATGAGAAATTAACTGAGGTCACAGTTCGTTAGTCTTGTTGCTGTTGGTTGAGGTACTGCTGTATGCCCAACGTTTGTTCACGTCCGTTTGGACTTGACAGTTCGGAATCACACTTTACAGTAACGCACATTAGTAGGGAGAGATCAATGTACTGTATGTTTTTCCCCATCTAAATAAACTTATGAACTATTTGTCTCGCTTTGATTCTTTGATTTATGAAAATCCTAAAGTTGAATATTTATTAGTCGGTTCACTCACCTCCCTTGACTTTTGACGTCAAACTCCATACCACGTTTGGTATCTCACGGTGCAGTTCGATTTTGCTAAGCTTATATTTTTTTCGGAATTTTAATTGATCGAATTCAGCGAAATATTACAAACCTGTCGTTTAGTGTAACACGCAATTGTCACTTAAGTGACATGATCCCCGTCCAATTATCACTTCAAAATATTTAAGAAATTAGGTATAAACATCAACATGATACGGCATATTTTCTTGTTATTTGTGATGATTGTTGAAACTCACAAATATTTCCATAACTCACTGTGAACTTGATATAACAATTTATTACACTCTCTTTGAAGGTACTGAGGTTGTGAAATATCAAAATAGTATTCCATACACTTTGCACGTGAAAACAATCGCAGTTGGAACTAGGGACATATTTTGTCATGATTTATGATTTATATTGAAGGACACGTCTATGACTGTCAATCAGTAACGCTTGGTTGATCCAGAATTAGTTCCTCACATACATTTAGTAGGGCTCTCGCGGTTTAACCGCCATTTGACATCATCATACAACTTGACGTAGCCTCAGTATAATATAAAATCACAAGGAATCCTGTGACAATCGTCAGTTGAGTAATATGGCAACTACTGCTCTTACAAGAGATACCATACCAAGATATATAAATATGATGCTCCAAGTAAGTGTATATGTTAAAAAATGTTGAATACAAATTTAATTTTCGGTGGTTCCGTTAGTGAATTATGTCGCCAATGTTAATTTCATAGGCAACAAGGACATTGTCACACTCAGTTTCACCAGCAAAAACAAGCTGCAGAACTGTTTGTATCGCCACTATAGTAGAATAAACAATCTACGACATGTACATGTAGAATTGTTTCTCTCGAGTTTTATTCAAGATGAAGGGTTACAACATGACTGCAGCCAACGAACACACAAGCAAGAGTGACCAGCCAGCGGAACCAGTCCAGGGGAGATAACTGCCACGAGAAACAGACTGCAGCATACCGCTAAATACATATAATACTGTTGTATCCTCTTTCTTTTTCTTTCTTTTAAGAGTCTATTTTGGCGAATTAACTGTAGCTTATACAGCTAAAACTAACTACATCAAACTTGGAAACACTCGCTTTCCGATGACGTCATGATCACATTCATTCATAAGATCAAGTCACTTTTACCATGTTTTTGTTAACTGTTCAAAATGAAAACTTTTACGAACGAATTTATTATTGCCCTATGCTTGGTGTTCAATCGATGATGTTATACGTCCATTGTAACAGATGTACGCACATCTACGTGAATGAAGAGTAAACATATATTACATATTTCATTAATTTAGAGTGAACGTATAATGAATAAAATACTAAATCGTTTAAAAATAAAATAATTTCTTTTTATGAAACTCATGGATGGTATTGGTATTTAACTCGCTGTCGCTCGTTAGATACAAAACAACCACTCGGTTCATAAATATTTTATTAAACGGGACATCGTTTAGTATTATCTATGTCATGGTCATCATGATATGATACTAACATGCAGGTTCACGTCAATGCTTTGTTTTGACCATGGAAATAATGTCAAGGTCACCAACATTCATTCAGTCCTCGTTTTCCCTTAGATAAGCTTTGTGTAAGATATATAGAATACTAAACGATGTCCCGTTTGATAACATGTTTATGAAACGAGTAGATGGTTTGGTATTTTAACGAGCGAAAGCGAGTAAAATACCGATGCCATCCACGAGTTTCATAAACATGTTATCAAACTGGACCGAATTAAGTATTTTATTTATTACTCAATGATGGAAATAGCGCTGAATTGCAAGAAAATCATTTTTAATGACGCTTACTTTCAAATAGGTCACCCTCTATTGCAGTCGTGTGGCTAACATTGTGATGTCAACCAAAAACGACTATGACGTCACGCGCCGATGATGACGTTACGGCAGCATGCGGTGGTATCACACATGTGTGTAACCAACTCATTGTTATCTAATGAGTGATCTTACCACGGTTGAGTATTAAATCCAATAAACGGTTCTTGAGATAACCCGCTTATATCAGGGTGCTTTAAAGTATAGCACGAACAAAACTGGCAATGTCACTTTGTCACAAGGGCACAATAACATTTCAACACCATAACACACTAATGATTATTCAGCTTTAAAGGAAGGTAGATAGTAGGTACATGTATTACTTTTTATTACAAAATTTGATATACATAAACGATATAAAGACATGTTGGCAATCTGCCTGTATGAGCAACAGTATAAACCGATCCCACTTAAGGATTTCACAACACCCCTTGCAAAATAAAACAAGAAAAAACACTCAACATTAAAAACCAGACTGTAAAATTTTGTCACTTGAATATCGCTTAATTATGATTAATGACATTGATCCTTATCAAAGTATGCCCAAGTTTAGTCTCATAATGGCAATTTGCTGTTTCGACTACTTCTCCATAAGCTGTATTTCCCCCGGGAGGTATAGTGTGATAGCTATATGTGTATCAGGTGGCACGCCGACTGTGAATTGACGTCACCAAGTGATACTTGGGACTACCGTGTTATCTGTTTGTGATTAATTGGATATCATTATTCACATTTGGAACCTATATCAAGCATCTGCATACTACCCACTGGGTCTGAAGTTTGCAATCAGATTTCATTATTCAGTATACATGTATTGTGAAAATATAATTATAAAATATAATCATTATTAAAAATACTAGGGTATAGCGCCTATATGTACATTATGAAAATACAAATACTGTTCTATTTACCCACTGACACGCTGATAAACAAACAATACAAATTTACAACATCTCTTATTTAATTTGTCAAGTGTATATGAAAATGTACCTCGAAATTAAATGTATATGTGGTATAAGTGAAAGTGAATGCTTTCTTCAATCAGGGACTCTTTAAACATACACAGTAAACTCGAGATCAGTATATCATCATTTTCCAAGACTCTACTCATAGGACCTCGCCTCGTCCCAGTTCAACACACTAGGATTGAATACTCAAGTGTAACCAATTAGGGTTCCCGAGTCATGTCAACTCCCGATTGCTTTGATCGGCAGTCGCCATTTAGTCAAGAAACCATCAAGAGTAGCCCTTTTAACCACGAAGTACTAGCGAAATGCATGCTGAATAAGTTCTACAAGTTTGTTACAAAACACCAGAAAAGTATTCATCTGTTGTTTAATACATTTCTAAGAAAGTATCTCCTTATGTAAAACAATTTTTACAGTACCTTCTGAGGAATTCTACAAATCCTCCACTTGCTATCCATACAAGACTGTTGACTCGATCTGTTCAGCTACCTCAACATAACAGCAATATACATGATGAATATTTTTTCTGTATGCGGTCCCCCTCTTATTAAAAAATTAGTAGTTCTGTTGAGCAACTAATCCCGACACTTTCCTGAAGTAGGAATGCTTTAATTTAATATAAACGATAATACCAAGGCACATCTTCAATCTTATCTATTTAATAACATGTGTTATACTAATTAATGGGAGGACAACGACACCGTCCCAAATTTATATTCTAATTATAAATACAGCATCATAAGTCGAATAGCTGCTAAAAACTGTCTCTAAGTACATAAAATGACAAATTCAATAGGACAAAATGTGAAGGAATCCCAACATATTGGAAACGGCAGCGGTGTTTGCGAAATCGACACAAACGTGACATGTGTTATAAAATGATTTTGAATGTAAATTATTTCCGAATTTAGTATTTTCTTTAGGATACTATATATATACCATTACTGCTAATAATATAATAATAAATTGATAAGATAGCTTCAGTCATGTTTAACAGTTACAAAGGAAACCATGCATGTTGAAATCTAGTTTCCTGAGATCATATTTGTATCTGAAATTCAGTAACCGAAAGTAATTTGGTATTATTGTTCCATGTTGTAGTTTTGTACGATTTGTACTTTATGATTCGTAATCACATTTGAATGAACTGAATTGGAGTTTTTTCACCATCTTTTTCGGGAAGTTCACTCAGGAAGATAAGTCTTCAGGAAGTTAACTCTTGTTAATATGTTAAATTTGACAAAAACAAACAATAACCTCGTACATACAAATAATTACTCACTTGACTGATCTAAATAACGTATTTTTCAAAAAAATAGTAAGATTTACAGTTATTGACTGATCATTGTCTTACAATGTAAATTAATATGCATATTTATTATGTAACAGCTCTTGTAATCGCCGAGGCGATGGATGACTGAGGCCGTCTGGGGTTCAATCGTTTATTCGTGAGATGTGACTAGTTGACCAGTATTTAATGTACAGCCCTGCAACATAGGGGGCGAAACAATATAACATTTGACAAACATTACATTTCATTCAATATGTCACAATGCCATTCATGATATACAATAGCGCATGGCGTAGTAGAAACAGTACATGTTCAAATGACAAACTTATACAAAGGCTCATTTAAAAGTATTACAAAATTACACCAACTCACAATATATATATAGAACATCATACTTGTGCATTTGGATCGTTTGTATTGAACGAGAAGATGTCATGGAAGCGGAGGAACAACGAGTTCGAAGAACGAGTTGTTCCTCCGCTTCCATGACAGCTTCGAGTTCAATACAAACGATCCAAATGCACAAGTATGATGTTCTATATTTATTATATACCCCTTTTTATTAGCAAATTGGTAAACAAATAAAGTTACGTAAATTTACTGGAACGACGTGCTGCGTATTGATACACGGACGGTTGCTTGACCAGCACGACTCATGATTTGAAATCTGAATAATATCTTTATTTTCTCATTTGTTAGCCCAAAAGAGCTTTAAGTGAAAATTTGTTCAGTGTGTTAACATAATAAATCCATCAAATTTGCTTTACTATCATTTAATTACAAAGAACTGACAATAATAAACAACATTCAGGCTTCCGTCCGTCGTGCTTCTTTCGAATGACGTAACCATGGTTATGACGTCACAATTGTAAACCGTTGTGACGTCACAATGACGCAACATCGCTAGCGAAGCTTTCGGCAAAGCGCTTTTCTTCCTTGGTAATGATAATTTGAGTAACATTTTCCCTTCTTGTGCTGTTAATATTAGGTCTTAATCCAAATTGATACTTAAATCAACTGAAACATTACCAGCAGTGTTAATAAAACATAAATTTCGGAGATTGAATAGGAAAACATTGAAAATTACGGGAAATTCCGAGAAGTGCCGAAGTTTAGAGAAAGTAGAACCGTCAGCCGTGCAATACGGAATTCACCGTGCAATACGGAAATCGACCACGGAAACCGTATTGCACCCCTGTATTACTATCTTAAGTTTACATGGGTATATAATAATAAAACCAAATGTGATATAGTATAGCACCCAAATACAAAAATGCATTCACTCACATATCTGTGGAGTACAGCAAATGACAACAACCACAATATGACATCGATGCAACTAGTACAACTGTAAAACTCAAACACTGGAAAGTTCAAATGAAATTCAATACTGCCACAATTATTGTCCCCCGCCGCAACGCGGAACGGGGGACTATGTATTCAGCGGCGTCCGCCCGTCCGTCCGTCCGTCCGTACGTACGTCACATTTCTTGTTTACGTGATATCTCATGAAGCGTTGCATCCAAAGTCTTTAAATTTGGTGTCAACCTACAATGTGGTTGGACGCAGACACCAGTCGATTTTTAATGACTTTGACCTTATTTTCAAGGTCACCGCGACACTTTGACCACTTTTCGAACTCTTGTTAAGGAGAGATGGGACCCAGAAATCGAACTCGCTTACGGCAACAATTTGCGACAACTATTTATTGTTGTGAATAAGTCTCAAAATATATTGGTTACGTTGTTTCGGGCATAGGCTTTTCTTAAACTAACGGGGAGCGCTTAAATTTACCGTAACGCCTTTATAACGGTCATTTTACGACATGCCGCATAACGTTACCGTCACCTATATTCGCGGTAAATATGTTACCAAGTGTGATATTCGAATTACATGCGTATTTCAAGTTAGTGATGAATTTAAATAGCCTGGTATAATCAACTGATAGTTATTCTTTCACCGTGCACTCTTAGATTGATAATATGTTCAATAATGATTACACGGTAGGTAGTCAAAGTTACACTTGAAATCACCAAAATTGCCGTGATGTCAGGTTTTTACGTTTATGTAGGTAATTTAAAAAATGACGTTAAAGTGGTGAAAAACGTTCGGTGACCCCCTATTATTATTTCTGAATTCGTTTGTTCAGTTAACTGCGCACATCATATTAAAGTTTTAGCAATATCTAAAATATGTGACTTAGTGACAAATCCTGTTGAATATGCGAAACACGATGATAAAAATGCCGTTTTTAATTAAAAGGTGCTTAATTTAATTTTGTTGCTCATTCCAGCGTCATTAATTTTCAAAATATAGATTTGCTATACATCCCCGTATGTGATTGAAATGTATCTGAAAGGATTCGGAGTTTATTCGTTGAAAGCGAGCGCTTAATTTAAATACACCAAATCAGTCAAAAATGACGTAATTTGCCGACGGGTGTATTATTATTAATGCACATAGCTCTTTAAATCGTTCGGGGACCCCCAAATTTTCTTACATTTTTGGATAAAAGACATAATAAACTTGCTATTTTGAAAAAATAAACGAATTCTAAAATATTTGATTTCATCGTCCCATCTCTCCTTAACGCGATATATCATGACTGGATGGACCCAATGTTTTCAAATTTGGTGTCCGTCTACATTGGGGGATGACGCAGACACCAGTCGATTTTGGTGACCTTGAACCTAATTTTCCCGGTGACTATGACACTTTGACCACTTTTCGAACTCTTGTTAACCAATATCTCATGAACCCGAGCACCCAAAGTCTTCAAATTTGATGATCATCATGACACTTTTTACCAGTAATGCAATGGTATATGAAGTAGCTCATTTTGACCAAATGATGTGTCTTTTAAACTCAATGTTATCGGCGGGGGACATTGCCATCTTAGTTGCAAACACTTGTATAATTTGGAGTGAGATACTCAGCATAATCAACCCTCTATCAAGCTACAGTGACGATAACCTTTATGGTCACCTTCGCATGATGTCATTAGGATGTCAATGTTATACCGTCAGTATAATAATGTGGGTATTTATAATGCGCTACCTCCAGGTACTAATACCTGCTCATGGCGTGACAAAGGATAAACTAATATATATACAAATATATACAGAGAAGTAAGATGTTGAAGGAGTGAGTTTAACAATAAGCCATTCGGAATAAATAGGTTTTGAGTGCAGATTTGAAAGAGTTCAGAGAGTCAGCGTTTTTAATGGGCAGGTTGTTCCACAGAGAGGCAGCTGCGTACTGGAACGATCTTTTTCCATACGACAAGGTTCGAACTTTTGGAACTACAAGTAGCTGTTGATTCTGAGACCTTGAGGGGCGGGATGGAATATAATGACACGGTAAATTAGAAAGGCACTCTGCAATCTGTCCACATAGAGCTTTAAATGTTATGGAGAGTAGTTTGAAATTGATCCTAAATTTGACAGGGAGCCAGTGTAAAGACATCAGTGAATGAGTGATATGGTCTCTCTTTGACCTGAGACAGACGGTTCGAGCTGCAGAGTTCTGTAGTTTCTGGAGTTTCTGAACATGAGAGGAACTGATACCAAAGAGCAGATTGTTACAGTAATCGAGCCGGGAGAATATAAGGGAACGGACAAGAGAATGAGCACACTGTGTTGTGATGAAATTTCTGATGGAGCTGATGGTTCTGAGATAAAAGTTTCAGGTCTTGTACACGTGGTAGACTTGAGATTCTAGAGACAAACTGGCATCAAGGTATACACCAAGATCCTTAGCCACAGGTGAACGTTGGACGTTAGCCGATGAAATCTTTACTTTGCTGACACTTGTTTTCTGCAACTGCTTAGGAGTACCAAGGATGAGCAACTCTGTTTTTCCATCATTCAGTTGGAGTTTCCTAGCATTCATCCAGTCTTTCACCTCGGAAACATAGGCATCTATGGTCTGGAGGTCAAGGAGTGGAGAGTGTGGATTTAAACTCCTGGTCACCTGATTATCATCAGCATAAGCATAATGTCCACAGTCATGAGAATCAACAACCGAAGGGAGTGAGTTTATGTTTAACAAAAAGATTATAGGCTCAAGGACCGAACCCTGGGGCACTCCGCACCGCACGTTAACACCACTTTCTCAGATTTTTGGTTCTGAACTTCAGCAGTCTGTGTTCGCTCAGTCAATATGAGGAGAACCAGCTGAGCGCTGTTCATTTGACACCAATTTGATGTTCCAGTGTGTGTAGCAGGCGATTGTGGTCAAACGCGGCACTGAGGTCAAGAAGAACTAGCGCCGCCATACTGCCGCTGTCCAGGATCATTCTAAGATCATTAACTAACCGAAGAAGAATGGTTTCCGTGGAGTGGCATGGTCTGTAGGCAGACTTGAATGGGTCGAGGATATCATTGGATGAAATGTGATCCATTAATCTCTTTGATACTGCTCGCTCTATGATTTTAGATATAAACAAATAAGGTTCGAAACTGGCCTATAGTTCTTGAAGAGTGAGCTGTCCAAAGATTTGTTTTTGATCAGAGGTTTGATGATGGCATTCTTCAAAGATTCTGGAAAGGTTCCTGTTGTTAAGCTCTTGTGGATGATGTCTGTAATCGCCGGGAGCAGCGTGGTCAAGTGGTCCATTACCAGAGACGTTAGGATAGGATCAGTTTGACATGTAGTTTTAGCTGACGACTTGATAATAGCCAAAACTTCACTTTCAGTTTGCGAAGGCTGTACTTTAACTCTGAAATCGTCCCATTTGAACATAAAACACAGTAATAACAATATTAAGAATAAAATATCTGTTTTCATTGACACATTCAATTTCAGGTAGAAACGTATATAATTCACATCTGGCTGCGCTACTCTTCTACCTCACTCACGCTACTTTTCTACCTCACACAAGTATTTTGTCAAGGGAAATAAGATATTCTATATATCTTACAAGTTGTCAATTGAAGGCCACCAAAATAGAATCAAATGTTTCAAATGGATTGTGTCTGTCAAGGATTGATGTTTTATAGATAGCCAAGTTGCACGTCTATAGATGTTAAACTTCATGTAATGTATTAACATACACGAGAGGATAAGGAGCAAATATATCGAATTTGATGACCACATCAGTTTTTCATCCATCAATTTCTCAATGGATGTACTTTTTCTCATTTACTGCATGATTTCCCTTGAGATGTAAATGAATTGAGTTCAGAAAGCTGGCATGTTTCAACACTCAGTGCGTCATTGCAAGCTAATGAGAATAAGTAAGATTAATTTCCTATACAGTTACATTGGACCCAGGTGAGTGCCCCCTTTACAAGTCTCATAGACCATCCCATGAGCCTTGAATACGAAAGATATGTCAGTTCTATATTTTAACGACGTTGGTGAATATTTCAACATCTGCAAGTTTTAGTATTTTACTGAAGTGTTCATGTTAATATCTACATATATTATCCTAATTAATTATTCTCAAATGCATTATACTCTCCAAGATTATAATAAAACAGGAAAAGATTATCTAAATAGTGACGAACGGTTATTTTCTGATCTAATGAGAAAATCATTATACATTGTGGTATGGTATTTCGTGTGATTCAGTCAGGTCATTTAATTAATGTTATTCGTGCAATGAAATTAGGTCATAATATATCTTACATGCTTATTTATTATGCCTCCTTTGATTCACAGTTTGGCTCATGAGTATTCTATCTATCAACATAATCTCTGTTCATCTAAAAGTTACCTTTTCTGGTGCAAATTGTATTATATTGTAACAAGTATTTTTTGGTCATTTTTATAACACAAAGTTTCCGCAATATTTTAAAAATCTCTACCCTTCATCAGAGACCATTATCATGTTTAAAGTAATAACTTACAACACGAGAATTGTTTTGATTTAATACAGATGTAATTTTAGATCCTTTGTTATATAAATATATCTGTACCTAGAAATAGAACGTTTATGGTTCGTGTATCCTTTTCTACAACCAGCTTTGATTCAGTTATACATGTATCTTATCAGTCTGCCCAGAATATTCAACGTTTATTTAATATTAAAATGTCTCTAAATAAAATCAGAATGCTTATGCCTATTATTTACCAGCTTGATTTTTATCACGTTGCTCATAACAGATATATATATAAAGATAATATGTATTGATTTGCTCCTCATAGTTTCTATTGTTTCATCAATGTGCGCTAATCTTTCAAGTTTTCAAATTGTCGAAAATAAAGTAATTCAGGACATGTAAATATTAACAAATGACAACATAAATGCGAGCATTTCTGTAACCAAAAGTCATATCATGAGACTCAATCAAATTTAAATCTGTCGTAATATCCAGCATTTTATTTTGTACGCCTAATGTCTGAAGTCGATATTGAGTTTACCACATGAAATGCAGTGATATTGGTGGTATAGAATTGATCTATTTGTGCGAGATCCTTTTATGAAGAGCGCACCAGAACGCTTCCGCAGCCAGTCATAAGATAATTGAGATTGATGATATTGATTTGACCAATGTCATACTCAAAATGACAATGTTCTGTTTCATTAACTTCATCATGCAACAGATTTCCCCTGAGACCTTGGGGTTGATAGCTAACTGAATGTGGGGTTAAACACCTAATGTGAATTGGTGCTAATCAAATACATTTAAGAATTTTTAGATTCCTTGAAGTTATAAAACATGTTGTTGTTTGTGGTTAACATTACGTTCCTTGTGTACGGCACTCACCCTTAGCTTATTACTTATTGTAATAAATTATGTTTGGCAGATCCAGATTATGTATGCAATGATATCAATGTTTCAAATTCATTTTGGAGAGATGTATTTGTTGCATGGTACCAATACCTTCAGATAAGTTTTGCCAATCATTATGGTTTAATAACAACATCAAGACAGCTTGAAATTTCATTATAATGAGAATAAGGTGAAAAGCTGCAGTGTGTACCAACATGGAGGTTTCTCTCAAAAGCTGATATGAAAATAAATATTGAATTGTCAATTTTTTATTTTTTTATTTTTAAGGCAATATAATGGCAATCCTAGCATATTGCAAATCTCAATATGTTACGGTATAGGTAAGACATTCTAACAGGCAGATTCTATTATATCGAACATTACATTTCAACAAAGCTTGTATTTGTGACAAAATTAAAGAAAGAAATCATTTTATAGCATATCTTTATCAGAAACTCCAACCAATCCAAACGGCTAGAGAAATGGGAGATTATTTTGAACAAATAAGATGAATAGATTTTATGGTCAAACGTGTGTTTGATAATGAGCAGATGCACAAAAAGAGTATAGTTAAGGTGGTTTCATTTAAAAATTGTCCATTAAATTCGAATGACAAAATAATGAAGTTAGTCTTATTAAAACGCTCATTATGGTTAGTTTAGTTTAGTTTATTGAGTTTATCTCTTCCTGAACACTTCTACCTAAACTATTTGTTGTTATTGGGCAAATGGGGCCAATACAAAGATGTAATATTCAAATGAATTTAAGATCTATTAGTATTGAACGAATTTACCTGAGTGTGTCGTTTATTATTACCCACGTGGTACTTCGTAAAGGGGTTAAACAAAATATTGTGACACGTATGTGTCATAACACCTTCAAGCAATATGATTGGCTAACGGCTTACTTTGACACTGCCTGCACTATTTTATTCATTCATAAAACGAACGTGACTTCATTCAATTACAAGTAATGTACGACAATTAATATTTACCTCATTCTGCAGTTCATTTATGAAATCGTACTCTCTACATACTCATAAGGTCATATATAATAGCGAAATAAGCTCAAAATAAACATGGTATTTACTCCAAATACCGCAATACTGCTTCCGACAAATACCATGACAAATGTCCTACATATACTAAATGTCTCTGACTAGTAGTCTTAAATTTAAAGATATATGATCCTTGTTGCATTCCGTATGCTTAAGAAAAACAGTGTTTGTTTTAAAGGGATATTCAGTATGCTGTTGGGAGTTATATCAAAGTTATAAATGGTGTTATTACCCACGTGGTACTTCGTAAAGGGGTTCATAACAAACTGTTATGACACATATGTGTCATAACACCTTCAAGTAATTTAATGGGCTAACGATGAACTTTGACACTGCCTGGACTACTTTATTCATTCATAAAACGAACGTGAATTCATTCATGAAATGACAAGACTAATCTTACGACAACACTTATAAATTGATATTTATCTCATTGTTCAGTTGATTCAGGAACTCGTACTTACCACAATGGTTGATTTTAATGAATAATTACCAAATACATCATGACTACATAGAGCACAGCTAGTAAGCACACAGTTCACAATGCAGTATTTGATTTCACTCTTACCTTTGGGAATGACAGCACAACGAAACGCTATTATCAATCTGAGTCTCTCGACGAAAACAACGTGTTCGTAAGGGTACTCAATGATTTTATACTCACAAGACAAATCGTTAGCGAAAGGAAAGGTATTTCAACGGCGATGTTCATCTAAAACTTACATTTAATAAGGTTGTTTTAACTTGATTACACATTTCGATAACGAGAAACATGCGAATGGCATGACATGACAAAGGGCGGATAACTCTCATCTCCTGTCCTCGAGCAGGAATATTTTATATTGCGTTTACTTCCGTCAGCATGTCTATTGTCACTGCAACATCACTAATTATAGAATGATTTGCTTTTAAAATTGTGAATATTTAACGTCGCACTATTATGAACTTATAGATGCTGTGAGAGAGTTGATATTAATCCGCTTTTCCGTTCCTTTATAGGGACAACACAAATATATTTCATAACACATTAATTCGTACGAAATACAAGTTGGTAATAAATAGGATACATAACTCGTTCTCCTTTTATATCAATTTTATGTCCCTCGAGAAATAATTTTGCGTTGTCTCTCGCCAAGGCTCGAAACAAAGCAAAATTATTTCACTCGGGACATGGAATTGATATGAAAGGGGAAGCTCGTTAGATATCCTATAATTATAAAGAGGCAAATTATTTTTGCAACTTGCTACTTAGTCTGTTTACAGTCAATTATTTTTCAATAAATTTTCCAAACTATTGCCATTTTATAAAAGCAGTGTCTACACTTGCTAGTGCTACTATTCCATTCATGTGTTCATACAGAACTCGGTTATTCAGGATCATTTACACTAGAAGTACGTGTATAGAAGAAACGTCAGAAGGTAGAAACTTACACTGTTTCATAAATTAATATCTTATTAATAATATGACCACAACCTGGAGATTACATTTTTCGTTAAAACCACAAAAGATCACGTTTTCATGTGAAAAGTTAACATTTCTTAAGATAATATTTTAAGCCAATCTCATATTCCCTTCCATACATTCAAAATAAGTGTATCATTGTTTCAGGAGCTGATTCGCAAAATTGGTTATACACATTTATGGATTATTCGTTATAGTTCCATCAATACACGCCAGGGGCATGGCAACTTTGTCTGCAGTAGAGAACTGTTCTACACGCAGTAAGGTTTGGGTGCAATGCTACACTGAATTTCAGCGTAGTAACACTCATGGTTCGCTAGTTCCAGCCGATGCTCGCAAGTTTCACCGCAAAGCATAGCCACGTAGCGTTGCGGGCTTTCTCCCTGCCCTAATACTAGCAGCCGCGATATAAGTGAAATACTCTTGAAAGCGGCGTTAAACCCCAACTCACCTCACCTCACCTCACCTCCATCAATACAGTTTTCTCTTTAAAAACACTAATTAGTTTGTTTGAAGTTTATAGTAGTAAGTTATAGTACGCATTTCATAACTGAAGTGTACAAGCTCTGCCAGTAATCTATTTTGACATGCAGACGATGTTTTTCGGTTGTGATCAGTATTATTCACTGGAACATATATTGCCTGCACTGTTCCCTCATTTTCAACAATAATTAACTGAATTTTACACTAAAACATCCCTAATGAAGTATTTACACTGTATATCGCACGTTATAGCACTAATCATTAAACATTGCACATTACTCTGAATTAACCATTAACACGTTCAGTATGTGTTTACACCATCGTGAACTGATATTCACATGGAAGAATACTTTGACTGTCAATAAGATGTATTTGTCATCAATATTCCATTTCCATTGACACATTCATGTATGAAAATATTCCCCATTAAGACCAATATCAGTGCCACAATTTAAATTATGTTCGTTATTTGCAACTCGATCTGTGTCATCGTTGGCAATAAGGAGAAAACGTGTCCATATGGATGAGTTTACAGTGTGAAATTATATGATTTGCTTGTAAATATCCACTTCTCATGAAAAGTAATGAATTAGGAAGCTTGTTCTTTCAAAGTAAAATATTGCAATCGAGGAAAGATGAATATCTCGATGAACATTTAATTTTATTTGTTGACTTTGGAAGTACATGTAGTTGTATGCAAACGTACATGAATAACGTATCCTGATCAACTGATCAACTCAACATGAGGTCTGTATGTATGTAGTTTAAAACTTGAGGTTATTATTGTTCATGAAATATCTAGGCTGTTACATCATCATGTGGATTTCGAGTCTATGATCGTAATAATTGTGAAATTTTCATTGAGAGATGATCTCATTACTTTCATTGAAATAACGTTCTTTATCGTTGATGGAACTGTAAGCCTCTAGACCTACGGAATAACGGTAGTTTGGTTATGAGGATTCAGTAAATAATGCATCTAATTAAGGTCTCTATATGCAGCTTGCACTCGAAACTTCCCTGGGCGTTGATGTGTTTTTGGAGTCTTGAAAGTTGGTTGAGACTAGTAGCAATTGGTGTCACCACCATCACCCGACTAATGCTACATATAGAATACTAAACGATGTCCCGTTTGATAACATGTTTATGAAACGAGTGAATGGTTTGGTATTTTGACGAGCGAAAGCGAGTTAAATACCGATGCCATTCACGAGTTTCATAAACATGTTATCAAACGGGACCGAGTTTAGTATTTTTTTTTTACTCAATGATGTAAATAGCGCTGAATTGCAAGAAAATCGATTTTAGTAAGTCTAACTTACAAAAAAGGTCACCCGCTATTGCAGTCACGTGGCTAACATTGTGACGTCAACCAAAAACGACTATGACGTCACGCCTCTATTATGACGTTACGGCAGCACGCAGGAGTATCACACATGTGTGTAACCAACTCATTGTGTCTAATGAGTGATCTCACCACGGTTGAGTAATAAAGCCTATTAATCAAAAACGCATGTTACAAAAACCAATGCCAGACTATTGATCCCCTGCAATGAAATAACTCTTCTCTGGTCGTTGATTACACGTTCATTACCTGGGCCTACAGGATAATGGTAGTTTGATGGTGGGGACTGACTGACAATGAGTGTCTGCATATGTAAAGTGCTATCTAATTTGACTGCATTTGGGGGGATTCTCTGGATGTTGATGCGTCCCTAGAGAAATTCGCTCATTTCGGGCTGACAGAGTTGAGTCTCGTGATTAAAATCTGATATATTTACAGTTGATAAAATGGCTATGATGTATAACTGACACGAAACCGTCCTTAGTCGAATGGATACGTTTGAATGATCTTTCTGTGTGTGATGCCGTATTACAGATGAGAGAGTGGCCGAAAGTACATCTTTATAGATGAATGGATAGAATAAATGCACCGACATATTGACTTTATAGATTTTATTGCAGAAATGCATCATAAAAATTAATTTTGACCAATTATCTGGTGGAGCAATAATTGCTTAACTCTATTTCATCATTCAAAGTTAATTTCAAAATATAATCTTTTAAATATTATATATTAAATTTCTTTCATATTTACATCGATTAACATTTACATTTACATTTACATAGATAGAAAATTAATAATACTTAGGTTAGCAACCAGGTCCATCAGTGCCACAAACGATTGGAAGCACTGTAAAATCTAGAAATCTGTACCTGCTGCTGCTGAAGGACGATGTCAGAATCAACATTACATAGTTTTAAAAGTCAGTCAGACAATCCATAATGCGATACAGAAAAGGGAACCATTGAGTGTATGTTGTTAGCGGCAACTAAGCACTGTCGCTTATTACAATAATGACAAATGTGTCAGGTAAAATGGCCGCCGACGTCAAATGCCGCATACAACAATCAACAAGGCAGAACGAGTATTAGAATTATGAAGCTAATTCGATATATTGCTGCCATCCTTTTTGGTACTGTAAGAAAGTTTTAAATTGTACAATGGCTCACGCGTCTCAATACATAATATAGACAAACATGCCATGAGTACTGTTTTATTTTCAGATTTGAAGGTTATTATTTTAAGGTCCATCCTTCATTGTCAGTACAAACACACCTGGCAAATACATACACTTTTGTAGGTTTGGATTTAATCATATTTATCAAAAAGAAAGAATTGGGTTATCAACATGTAGTGAAATCCTCTCCTATTTTCAGTGCTGATATTTAACAAATATATAATTATTGTTTATATTTAAAAGCTGGAAATGTTTTGAATCCCCGACTCACACTATGTAGTGTTCACCATTGGATGTTTATGTAGTTGCCATGCTATGACGTCACTGAACAAAGAGCCCATTATTCTATAATAATACTACTAATAATAATCAGCACTTATAGAGCGCATTCTCCACCAAAAGACTCAATGCGCTATGAGGAAAACCACACAGATATGTACACAGGGCATTAATATAATGGGAATACTTGTGTGATAAGGTAAGTTTTCAGTTCGCATTTGAACTGTTCTAGTGTTGGTGTGCTCCTGAGACAGCAGGGAAGAGAGTTCCACAGAAAAGGGGCAGCGTAGCTGAAGGATTGACTTCCGGCTGTTTTCAGGTTGTACTTGGGGATCCTGAGCAGATATTCAACTGAAGACGGTAGAATACGCGAAGTCTCGTACGTGGTGAGTTTGTATGAGAAATAGGCTGGAAGTGTTCCATCGAAATGACGATATGTCATGACTGCAATATTGTACTGGCAGCGGGAGGACGCTTGCATTAATGACATACGCATACAACTCTGCAAATGGGGACTGTTATAGTGACATTGATGCCATTTAAGAGTCTGATGAAATAATTAAGGATTCAACCAATTGGGTCTAGCGTTGTCCTGCCCGAACGTTAGTCCAGGCCATTGTCTCTACATAAACGGAAACAGAACAGTTTGCAACATCTTATATCTGTACTTGACAGGATTTAACTTCCCTTGAACACCAACAAGTGGAAAGTGTATGTCGCACAAGACGAGCCCAAAACCATGACACTGCTGCAACCAATTCTGGCAAATTGAGACCGACTTGAATCTCGCTTACTGTTCCGGCCCTGTTGTCGGCAAATATCACAGTTTATCGCGATTCGTCACCAACGACAACCGAATAAAAATGTCTTTGATGTGCAAAGATTGGTTGCAGCAATGAAGAGGTGTTAACAGCTTTTTCAGAAAGAGAGGCACAAAATGGTTTGTGTATACCATTCTCATGCAATTTCAATCTCTCGGTCACCTGCAATGACACAATACAGGTCCATTACCAGCGCCCACAGAATAAATAATGGAAAACACATGAATAAGAGGGCGTTCTATCAATTGGAGGTCTTCCCGTAGGGAAAGGCTATGTTTTGCTAGAATGCTCGGGGATGAGGTTGTTATTTATTCTACATATCGAAAAAGAAAGACTAATGTGAATGCAATGGTCTAAACGTTTTAATAACAGGTTATTCAAATAAACAAAAGCGCAAATAACATATTATCAGAGTTCTCGGGCAGCAGAATACACTGTAAAAATCGCGGTTAGCAATTAAACACCACCGTTACATGTTTAATGCTATACATGTTTAGGATTGTGCTTACTAGCGAAACACAAGAACGATATTACATCTGGTATTAAAACATGAATAGCTTTTAAACACATTTCTAAACGTGTTTAGACAGACATTGCACCAGTGGCTAAACACTTTCCTAAACATGTTTGAGAATTTCCCCAATGGGTCGGATTACATCGGTCAGTTTGGGCGGGAGAGTTAATTAAGAACAGATGTGTATCCCTGTGGCCGCCATATTTCGCCAGCATCCTCTTGTCTATTTACACGTTGTTGATGCACACGTTTCTGGTCATTCGAAGTGCACATGAAGCCAAAAGTTGATGCTACTGTGAAGATATGTCTATGTTCCCTGAACGACACACTTATGGTGCCAACCAAGACTTTGAGGTAGGTTCATTTGAGATTTCACAACGTCGTCCGATTGCTTTCTATGTTGTTTTCATTTGTCAAAGGAGTTTGTAACAAGTCATTTAACGAACGTATATTATATGCTTAGCACCAACAGTAACATAAATAAGTAATATTTGTTATTTATATAAATGATATATATGAGGGTTGTGATAATGTTTATAGATCTAAAATAAAGTAATATCCATAAACCACATGTTACTATCACATTCCAGTGTAGTGACGTTTGATTAGTGTAACTGGTTGTGTTGAATTACTTGAATTAAGATGTGTAATAAGGGTATAGACGTTTAACAATTGTATTTACTAAATAAGTTCTGAAAGAAGCATATGACAATATGTTCATTAAATACTTGCACAGGACCAAAACCAGTGGAATCCAATTTCCGGATACCTGCCGGATTCTCCCGTATCCTTACCCATTTGGTATCCGGGAATCCGGAAAAATATTCTCTTCCGTATACCAGATCCGCCCATATTCTCCCGGAAATTTTTCCGGAAAGTATGTTTCTAAGAATACTGGAATCCGGAGATTATACTTTTCCATATCCCAGATCCGTGTGTCTTCTCCTGGAAATATTTCCGGAAAGTATGTTTCTAAGAATACTGGAATCCGGACAGAATATCTTATCCGGATACCCTTCTATTATCAGGAATAGACAAGTTATTGGGTAATATTACCGTCTTATGTTGTGTTCACCTTATTTTATGATAATTATAATGAAAATAATTTATTACTATGTCATGCTGTTGCAATAAACTATATATACACAGCTTTACGCTACACATATAATAAAAACATTGCCTACTAGAGTCTATAAGACACAACTTTTACCTTATTGAACAACAGAAATACATAAATTAAAATGTTATATGGATATACATACATAAAGGCTAATACTTCTTGCATACCTTTCACCCAACTCACTCAATCTGATGCAGTGACGCATACAGACTGTCACATTGATTCACCCTAAAAGATGTTAACTGATTCACCGACCTTCATACACACTCATAATAAACTCTCCAAAACATTCAAACACACAATCTGACACTCCCTCATACATATCTCCACTCAGACCGACACACACAGACTCACCCACATATGATATTGTCCAAGGTATTAAAACCAATCAAATTTATGAAACAAAGTCCATTTAACTTTTATAATGAAACTGCTTTCAGGGACATCAAGTATCATACACTGACAGCATTAATATATATTAACATTTTATACCAATGTTTTGTTACAATAAAATAAAGGGTGTATCTTTATAATTGTAAAGTTTGTTCTTGCTTTATTTGCCACAAAGTAAGTGCAATATGCTGGTCATCATGCTTGACCATATATCACCGATCTGCTAGTTAACAAGTGTCTGTAGCAACAGGTGGGAATGTAAGTGCTTCAGCAGTATTTCGGTACACATCCAACAATTGATAAATTTGTGCTCCTCATGACATGTGATTGAACTTCTCAAAATTTGCATTGACATTTGCCACACAAAGAACATTCTGGCAGTCATGCTTGACCGCACATCACCTCTCGGCTAATTAACACCTTGACTAATTGGATATAAACAATTAGTGTCTCGCTGTAGTAACAGGTGAGAGCATGCTTATGCAGTGTTTGAGGGTGATTTCACCTTTGTTGACGTTTAGCTAGTTGTAAAAACTGGTCGTTTTAGAATCCTACATTTATATATTAAAATAAAGTTTGTTAATTTAATTTTTTTCCATACAAGGTATGTGCAATATTCTGGTCATGCTTGATTACACATCACCTGTCGGCAAATTAACACCTTGACTAAGTGTCTGTAGCAAGTGCAAGAATGTAAGTACTTGAGCAGTATTTCTGTACATATCCAACTATTGATAACTGTGTGCATCTAATGATTTGTGATTGATCATTCTCAAAATTTGCCATATTTGTTAAATATTGAAAATATCAGCTATATGCTGTTTGTTTTTGTCACTATATTGGATTTTGTCTATAATTGTGAATGTCTGTTCTGCAGTAAACAGTGGCTCTATGCATGCTCACCATAATTGTAATTAAAGGTCCATCCATTGTGTTGTTTGGGGTCACATATTCCAAACGTTATAAATGGTGTTACTTCATCGAGAAGTACCGACTGTTACCAAAAACTACCATTTTGATTATACTTGGAAAATTGACGATATAAAGGTAAAAGTAGTGATTTCTGATCGAAAACCGCGCAATGCACAGCGTGTGGCGCGAGTCAATGAGTCAAACGTAATTTTGGAATCTTATTTATAACAGACAAGAACATAACTTTGAGTTGATAATGTTTCATAGGTCACATAACTACTGTGAATGTAAATTGGACGTGCAGTTTCGGTTTCTGCACATGCAAAATGATATTACTCAATTTTAATTGGAAACTAGTAATTATGATATATTTAGCGATTGGGGATAAATATGCAAGTTGAGTGAACTAAGTTGTATTGTAGACAGCAAATGTGGTGAAAATAAAATTTAATTTAATTAATAAAATTTTATGAAAAACAATTGATGCACCTTTAAGACATACTTGGATGCAGAAAGTCAATTAATTTCAAATGAGATTCAAAGCGATGTGTTCACTAGCTGAGTTCAAATTACTAAAATCGAGCCATGCGGTCTGTAATTCACTATAGGTATTGCATTATTCCATTACATCCAAGGTTATAAGTATATAAATATAAATGCAATAATATGGTATTGACAAAGTAGTCTTTATAAAATATTGGCTTTTCCCAATGGCGATTGTTTTAGAATGTTATAGATGTGTACACTGATAACATGGTATCTTCATTACATCATATCAATGCCTTCATCAGCGGAGAAAGGAAACGACTTTATCATATCATGCATAACGTACTGCAATATCGACAATGAAGGATGGCATAAAACACACACAATCCAGGACGACTGTACATTAATTCATTCATAGATATGGCGATAAAACATGTTATTTTTTTTCTTGTTTATTGTGAAAAACAAGTTCACCGACACCAACTGATATGAAGCGGCATCTAAGATCTCAGGTGCTGCCTCGAGCCTAGAACAAACTCAGCTATCTTTTTAACATTATAGGCGCATACACCAAGAAATCGACCCTCCTGTCCTGTCTATAAAAATCCAACAACATACAAAGCTGTAACTTAAATCTATTCCCTCCTCCTATATCTAACTTAACTCATTCCAAATATCATTATTTCCAACCCCCCCCCCCCCCCCCCCCCCACTCACAATTCGGCATGGCTTCAAAAACAAATTATATAAGGCTACAAACTAACGCACTGTATATTGTCTGCAAGTCGGCGACATGACAGGCGTATAATACATAATAAACAATTACAAATTAAAATATAAGCATAGAATAGATTTAAAAAGGTGACTCTCAATTAGGAATATAAACGACCTGTTGTAAATGCGTCTCGTTCTCAACAATGGAAACTTATAATGATATCATATACGCTGTTATAAGAGAGTTTTCGGTTTATAAAGTCGGCCAAGTTTTAAAAATCCGGAAATATACAATAAAGCAGATCATGCAAGCTGATCAAGGGATGGGATGTGTGTTTGAAGAGGACATTCTTGGTTTATCAATGAATATACATCACTTCATTACATAACATACACACCCGTGTGTAATATCTTCACATGACTGGGCTATGTTCAATAGAGGTTTCAAGACTTTTAAACCTCTATTCAACGCGATTGCTCAATGTAGCGCTACGTAACAAGGCGAGCAAATTTCGCGGAATTTGCACCGTGTCGTTCAGGAGCCCAGGTGTTACATCAACTGTCTTGCTACAATTTATCATCAATATAATAATGGGGACACCTGAATGAAAACATATAACCCGAAATAAACATAAAGATCCCAACATAAATTTAGATCCCTAAATATATTTTTGACATTGTTTGCTACATTAAAATGTTTTTCTTAACAAGGCATGTGCATAGTTCGTCCCCAGTGCGTGAAATACGCCCATTATTAAACGAAAACATTGTGTATAATTTATGTTCATACATAAATGTTAAAAACATAAAGGTCAGTCGGTAATATCTATATTTATGTTGTATCCATATTAAGGTGAAAAATGAGCGTATTCACAAATTTTATGTAAATGTACTTGTGTTTACAATGTGAGATACTGATTTCCTGCGTTTATTTTGAAATTCTCGTGGAAATAACGAAGTGTTTCTTGTGATATTAATGTTAATCAGTTATTTGTTTATGACATATGGACAGTGATATTAATATATCCGTAAAGGCACAAATATGTCATGGATTATGCAAGCCGATTAAAAAACGGAAATTGTGTATATTTGAAAAAGGGCATCCTGTCAGTCATTTACTTAATGTATTTAGGACAGAAGTTTTATCCGTTCAATAAGCTAATATCTTGCTTATCTCCGCCGACGGAGAGAATAAACATTTAGTTTTAATTAAAACGATAAATTCTAAATGTCCATCAATCATCTATTTCGAACCACTTAAAGAAATGGTTCTAGCTAGATAATTGTTATGGAACAAAAATCGAGAAGACATGCCTGTTTACACACATGTGTTATTAATAGTGTACGTGCTTATTGCACAATTCAGGTGTAACATTAATTAGGGGAATATTCTTATGATTTGTTACTTGACAACTTGATAAAGACTACTACACAATCATTCAAAATAAAATAAAAACAATGGAAAGCTATGCATATATCGGCGCTACGAGTTATGAACTCTTTGTTACCGAACAACATAACATTGTTTATTAAGTTAATGATAAATTATTTCTTACTCTGTAAATATTCCAACACTACATATGTGTTATTATTTTTAACCGTTGAAATGTATGAAAATACACGAATTTAACCTAGCGTGGCAATGAAAATTAGCTTAAATAAGGTGTAGTCGTTGATACAAAGTTATTAACCCTGTCAGGTTAGACAAGTAAAAGTTCTGAAATTACACGGCCGTGGTAAATGGGAAGTAAATCATATGATTGTATACTGAAAGTTTATCATTGTGTTGGTGAAGTACTTAGAATTTACATGAGTTTGTTCACTAGGAAGTTCCTATGATCCGCTAAGAATTTGTTTGTTCGGCTTACATACTATACATTGTTGAATTATATCAAATCTTATCTCATCCACCGAATGTATTTCATCAAGATAGGGGGCTTCGGTTAAAGTTATTTATTGAGTAGACCTAAAGTCATTTGCATTTATTTGCTTATATCAAATTATTGATAATTAATAAACTACAGTTAGTATTGGATCAGTTAACTCCGTTTAATGAATTAAAATTCAGTTGATATTGGGCATTTAAGAAATGATTTTGATACAAATATCCAAGTCAATAATATGGTGCGGCAGTTCTCAAGAATCATTCGACAAATAAAACATAAGACCGATTGAATGCACATTTAGTACCAGTCCGTAAAATGTTTATAAACATTTTGAAATACATGTCCAATTTGTATATTTTTGAAAGTCTTTTCAACTTTAGTGGGGCTATTGGCAATTTTGTCCTGGAACCAATAGATCAATGGAGCCGGGAAATAAGCTTGCGTAATTGTAATGTATAAATATGTCGGCGCTCTTTTGCGTGAACTCATAAAACACAATTGCGGAGGCCGCCAAAGAGCTGTATAAGAGAGGCGTGTGTAAATCAATGCTGCAACGTATTGTATATAGACGTATGCGCATACACGTGATTAAACAATTAGGGCTGTTGTACATGACTGGACAGTTTCCGGTCATTGGGAACCACTTGCCATAGGTATTGATGACACCTGTACACGTGTGATAAGCAGGGTATTCAAAGCACTGTCGTGGAGGATCGTGGAGCGTCTCTAACTTCATGTTACTCCGTAATTAAACAGTGAAGTTTAAATTCTTTCGTTTTTATATGGTCAATCTAATCTTATACATGTAGTTCTAGTGTAATGAGGGTGATTAGCAGGTGATCCAACGTTCTGTCGTACGCATGCAGCGTCTCTAACTTCCTGATAATGCGTAATTAAACACTGAAGTTTGAACTCCTTGATTTTTAAATCGTCACTCTAATCTAATCTTTCTTTTTCTTATTTTTGTAGAAAACGCAAACCTGCATATTCAGTTTGTAAGTATATATGAATCCTGTGCGAAAGTATGACAGTTTGTAGGTATGCCTTTGTTGTCTTGTTTATATAATGGTAACGTGTGAGTGTTTCTGGACAGATATATTCGTATATGTATGCATTTTAATGTAAAAGAGTATGTGTGCCCTCTCTCTAACGTTCTCCCTCTCCCTTCCCCTTCCGTCATCCCCTTCCCCTTCCGTCATCCCCTTCCCTACCCTATAACAGTATGTAGGGGAAGCGGGGAAAGTTAACAATGCAGTTTGAACAATCTATCATCACATATATCACAATTTGACATTTCAGAAACATTTCTTCAATAAATTCATTGCGCGTGACAAAATAGTTAAAGCCGGCATTATACATGTACCATCCGAAAACTATCGGAATGCAAAATACACTTACCTAAATATATTTTTAAAATCTACGCAATAATACCGATGTTTATTTAGAAAATGTTGCAGAAATAATATTGAATGTTGACGCCGATTGCAAAACTCTACCGTCTATAGAATAGAGTGAGCTCCGAAACTTTCGCTGTTTTCCGAGACCTTATAACGTAGTTACGTATAATAATTCCGTTATATACCGCTGATTTTCAAACACAGTAAGTTTATTTCCTAATTATGAAACATTGTTGTTACGAATATGATGATTGTTGGTCAGAGGAATATAGCCTTATAGACTGAAGGTAAAACGTTTCTAAATCCATATGTGTGATGTCATGGCTTTTATGAATAGCTGAAAACATTCAATAGGACAACTGTTTCAAATATTTGAGGGAAAAAAACATGAAAATAACAACTAGGTTGATGGTAGTGTATTCCACGAGAGATCGAAAATATAACAAAATAATAGCCTTGACAGTGAACTAGCTATATATAGTGATGAGCTCTCATGTGTATGCATGCATACTGAAATATCGAACGAACATCGCATTTCGTTCAGTATAAACATATCCCAGGAACAATTGCAGCGGTGATCATAAATAAATTATCTTGTCCCGACCGTCACTTAAGCTTCTGTGTATTTCGACATACCACTAGCTACCAGACTAGTAGGGGGAGATAAACATTTTGACACCTTCATATGTTCTTATTGATCTAACCACAGGTGAAGTTTAGCGCAAATATGTTGCGCAACATAGATGAACGACCAGTTTTCCCTATGTGCGAACGAAGTGAGCAAAGGTTGGCAACGTATTTCTTTCGACTCGAATCGAAATAATTTTCAACTGTCAAAATTCATTGTCCCAAAAATTCAAACTCGACACCCATTTGAACACAGGGTCGTGCTCTCTTAATCCCAACCCCATATGTTACATTTACTCACGTAAAACATATACAATTAATTATTTTAAGCGCCCAGAGAGGCTTCTAAATTCGCTCTTCGGCACCATTCTCACTCGCAAACTTCCGCTATACGGAGCGAATGAAAAGAAATATTTTACATTTAGAAGAATTATAATATAACCCCATTTTGCATTAAACTTTTAAATCTTTATTTATGGGATGTTTTGTCGTATTCTTGGATTTTTTTAGAAGTTTAAAAGACGTTTATCGAAATATTGAAAACCAAGGGAAATAACTCTGTAATTAGCATTGCAACTTTTCGATAGATTGGGTATTTGAGCGTCAGTAGACATCGAGTAATTTCGGAGTTTTTTTTAATTTTTCGATATTCAATCGCTGATGTTAGATTTGTTCTTTTCCGACTCGATTGATTTTTTTATTCTTGTATCTTTTATTAATATCGTTGGTTTTTAAAACTTAGTTGTCAGCTTCAGATAGGCTTTGTAGCCACATAGCCTTGTAGCTTTAAGGTACATTTCAAGCAACAGTGTTCGTCATGCACATTAGAAATTTTAATAACTGTCTGGAAATATGATAATAAAACCATTTTATTATAATTGTGCAATATAGTATTTGTTTTATGATATAGAGATATATTTGTTTAGTTTGCTCTATAAACTATTTAAAGTGAAAAAGGTCGTGTCGTACTAACAGTATTAGGAGTTAACTCCCCTGGTAATTCATTCGCTCCGTATAGCGGAAGTTTGCGAGTGAGAATGGTGCCGAAGAGCGAATTTAGAAGCCTCTCTGGCCGCTTAAAATAATTAATTGTATATGTTTTACGTGAGTAAATGTAACATATGGGGTTGGGATTAAGAGAGCACGACCCTGTGTTCAAATGGGTGTCGAGTTTGAATTTTTGGGACAATGAATTTTGACAGTTGAAAATTATTTCGATTCGAGTCGAGAGAAATACGTTGCCAACCTTTGCTCACTTCGTTCGCACATAGGGAAAACTGGTCGTTCATCTATGTTGCGCAACATATTTGCGCTAAACTTCACCTGTGATCTAACGCACACGTATTATATAACATGTGATGAGGAAGGCAGTACCGACCCTCACTGAACTATTTGTGTATTTCAACAAGCTTCAATGATCACGTACATTAACAGACTGTGTATAGTAAAGACTCGGTCGAATATCGTATCCATGTAAACACGCACTCATAAACTAATTATCTTAGTTTGTGTCCGCATGGATAAACACAGAAAACACATGCATTTGCTGTCAAAAAAAGTTATTTATCACCTCTACATTTAATGTTGTACTGTTAAGATTATAATCTCCTCAAAACTCAAACTCAGAGGAATATCGATATAATAAATAGAATGATTGACAATCATTGACAAATACCATGTTTATCTGATCTCATCTCATGAGATAGAAGAGTAATATATTCTCACTCGTGGCTGCTACAAAATTGTTCAACCTCCCTCGATGAGATAATCATGGTATTAACGAAAAAATATCCGCTGTATATTTTATTTCCATGATTATTTAATTGTATTGTACATAATGAATATACACTTCGGATATTTGTTTGCAGTGATCCAACACATATGCTATTAGTTTGATTGTTGTAAACAGTAGCAATTTAATCATAAAACACATTAATTAAACATAGTATTTATCATAACATATATCTTGTCTTCACAAATCGAACATAAGCCATATTAGTTTGCTACAATCTAAATATAATCTGAACTGTGAGACGAATGAATGAATATTCAAAATGAAGTACAGTTATTGAATAATATATGAACCGACGCAATACTTAATTATCATATTCTATAAACTTGAATACACATTATTGAATGAGAGAGTTATGGAACGTAGAATTTGATGTCTCCGTATTGTATGATACATGTATTCATGATAAGACAAGTGCTTACAAACCACGTATTATAAGATGAATACGAAATACAAACGTGTAGTACGCACTGTTTTTGTAACTGCATGGATATTTAGATATAACGACACTTCCAATAACCGTAGAAATTAGTTTAACGATAATAGATGTTGTTAATCGTTAAATGTAATGACCAAAGTTATGACAACTGCCTATCTGAAAGAATTTGAAATTCAAGCTGTCTTGGAGCAAATATTTACACATTACAGTGTTGTTCAGTTTCAACTAAATAAAATATGTAATTAAACCAGGTAATATCTGGGATATGTGTTTAATGCAAGTGGGCAAATTCATTAAATTAATCAAATCAATTAAAAATAAGCACCTCTGTGTATTGTCGCAAATACTGTTAGTTCAATCTGAATACTTTGACATGTGTGTAGATGATTTAGATCTCTTTGACCTCATTTCTGAAAGTTTGAGATATTTATCTTGAAATAGTGCTTTAACTGAATCTAAATGGAAAGTCGAAAACATATTAAATTTTCGCATCAGCTTCACTGGCAAATCATTCATGTTCTGAAAGCAGTCCGTTGTATCTCTCAAAACTAAACAGCCAAAAGCCATAACCTGAGCCAAAGTTCTCAATAGATTCCTGTATGTGGCAATGCAGGTGCATGTTGGGTGTGATGAATTCTTTGCCATATTGCCTCATGACCTCTACGCAGAATTTGTTTATGAGTCTAATACCAATGTCCAAATTAGATGTGAGAGTGTGAGATGTGAAGTTATGGACGTGTGTCGCATTGTGTCATAATAAATTGGCAATGCCTCTATTGTATATTGATATACCATATATAAATACTGAATGAAATGCTCTAATTGTATCAATTTGTTATTGATTTGAGGATTAATATAAACAAATTCCAGTTTATGGTTTATTTTTTTAAATATGTATTTTAATAAAATCAATATTTTTTACATTACATCTATGTTTGTCTATCATTGAGACAATTATATTGTAAAATGCATAAACAAACTAAAATATGGTGAACAAACAGCCATTAGTTGGCCAATAAGACACTGTTAAAAATGTATCGCATATATATACAACATGTGAAAGTAAATGATAAAAGGAAATAAGCTATTTAAAGCAACAGAAGTTGCTCCCACCTGTTGCCACAGCGAGGGTTAATTGTTTACATCCAATTAGTCAAGGTGTTAATTAGCCGATAGGTGATGACCAGAATATTGCCCATACCTTGTACGGCAAATAACGCAAGAACAAACTTAACAATTATAAATATACTCCCTCTATTCTATTGTAACAAACATTGATATGAAATGTTGATATATATAAATGCTGTTTAATGTAAACACATGAGACAAGTTTGTGAACAAAAACATCAGCAGCATGCAGTGAGGTGCGGGGACAGAGTTGTCTCCCTTAAATTATTCTGAAGGTATGTCATTCTGTATGTGTCAGTGTATAATACTTGATGTCCCTGAAAGCAGTTTCATTATAAAATGGACTTTGTTTCATAAATTTGATTGGTTTTGGTACCTTGCACAATATCATATGTTGGTGAGTCTGTGTGTGTCGGACTGAGTGGAGATATGAATGAGGGAGTGTCAGATTGTGTGTTTGAATGTTTTGGAGAGTTTATTATGAGTGTGTATGAAGGTCGGTGAATCAGTTAACATCTTTTAGGGTGAATCAATGCGACAGTCTCTATGAGTCTCTGCATCAGATTGAGTGAGTTGGGTGAAATGTATGCAAGAAGTATTAGCCTTTATGTATGTATATCCATATAACATTTTAATTTATGTATTTCTGTTGTTCAATAAGGTAAAAGTTGTGTCTTATAGACTCTAGTAGGCAATGTTTTTATTATATGTGTAGCGTAAAGCTGTGTGTATATATAGTTTATTGCAACAGCATGACATAGTAATAAATTATTATTATCATTATAATTATCATAAAATAATGTGAACACTTTTTCAACATAAGACGGTAATATTACCCAATAACTTAGAAGGGTATCCGGATAAGATATTCTGTCCGGATTCCAGTATTCTTAGAAACATACTTTCCGGAAATATTTCCAGGAGAAGACACACGGATCTGGGATATGGAAAAGTATAATCTCCGGATTCCAGTATTCTTAGAAACATACTTTCCGGAAAAAATTCCGGGAGAATATGGGCGGATCTGGTATACGGGAGAGAATATTTTTCCGGATTCCCGGATACCAAATGGGTAAGGATACGGGAGAATCCGGCAGGTATCCGGAAATTGGATTCCACTGGTTTTGGTCCTGGGTTGGTTAATGCTCGTATAGCTCATTTAGGACCAGACCAGTATATTTAGATGTATCTATGTTATGCAGTTGGAGAAGAAGTTTTCCTGATGACATTCTGCCTTGACAAGAAAGATGCTGTGATGGAGAAATAGGAGAAACTGTAAGCATTCACTCAGTTGTGGTGAGTAAATATTAAACTAAATTCCTTTATGTAAGGACCTTCACAAATGAACTGTATTTAAGTAATATATAGACTATTACATTTCATTATAAAGACCAACTATTGTATAAATATGCTTTGGTAAAAGATTTGCTTGTATCTGCCATTTTATTCTGTCTTTTTTTATATTAATGTTTGCCCTTTTTGTAGGAAACAAAAACTGACAGAATCAGTTATTACAAAACGTTGAAGTCCCACTAAAATACATTAAAGTTTTTTTTAACTGATTTCATCACTTGATTTGATGTCAGTTAATTTTGTACAACCATTTGTATATACCAAACTGAGTTACTCTATGACATGTTTCACTTTACTTCCTTTATAAAACTAAAACAAAAGACACGATAAGTTCATAAAATGTGTTATTTTTTTGTCATGTTGCATTACGAGGGTAAACTAAAAGTTTCTTCATTCATGTTACAGGTGAAGGATGCCAAATGAAATAAAATGCAGTTTACAAACGACCTTCCTGAATCTCAAATACCTTCCAAATCCTTGGATTTAATACAGATGTTTTAAAGGGAGTAAACTACAAAAAACTTGTTGTGAAAATGTTATGTTGGAAAAAATCCAGAAAGCACCCAACCTATTTGAAAGGATTTATTTAGTTATTAATTCATGTACAGAAAATCATTTGTTAAACAATGTCGCTATATTGCCTTGATTCTAAAACCAATTTTAAAATATTTGTGTCTGAAAATTTAACTGCCAAGAGAACATTGTCCAGGCATATAGTTTATCTTTAGATACCTTATATCCATTTATTACCTACGGGAGCAATCATATCGGGGTTCATATTTTTCATACGATGCCCTAGGGCAACATATCACTTTGTCACGGTGACGTGACGTCATAAACAATGCTATGACGTCACGTTTCGTCTATGACGTTGCGTTCTAAATGCGTGACGGCGGGTCGCCAGCCTATGGTTGAAAGTGGATTTTAGCGTGTTTTCATTAATTTAACGACTTCGGTAATAAACAGAATATTATATTCGTGTCTATGCCATACTATGTTTACGACACTCGTGCCTGAATATCGGTATATCCCTCGCTCTCGCTCGGGAAATACTAATATTCAGCCACTCGTGTCGTAAACATAGTATGACATAGACACTCATATAATATCCTCTATGTATGTTATGAGAATAATGATTATCTTATAAATACAATATTTGGTAATTTGGAGGAGTGTTCTTGGTGTATATGGTTATTTTATACATAATTTTTAATAAACCTTTTCAAGGAATTCCTATTTTGAGTCATTATTTTCTTAAAAGAGGTTAATGCAGACCAAATTTATGTCTTGTTTGATATACATTTTAGTAGTAGTACTACATTAGTAGTAGAATGTTTTGGCGATGACTGTGTAACATTGAAACTTGTCACTGTTTTCAACAGCCACTGGTGATTTGATCTAGCATTTTAATTTACAAGATATACAATTGGTCTTCATTGATTTTGTACATTTGCAATGCTTTCATTTTCAGGCGTGTTGGTTTGTATGGTTTTGTTTTGGTTGAAAGCTAAACATAATGCTAAGCGCGTATCTTGTCCTGTTTTTTTACACGTTTAGACCCCTAAACACGTTTAGCTACCTAAATGTGTTAAGGAATGTGTTTAGTTGCTAAGCACATTATTAAACGTGTTTATGTAGCTAAACGTGATTAGTTGCTAAACTCATTCCTAAACACATTCATGTAGCTAAACGTGTTTAGGGGTCTAAACGTGTAAAAAAAACAGGACAAGATACGCGCTTAGTATTATGTTTACATCCTAAACACCATTTTTACAGTGTACAGTGTACAGTTTGCATCGATTGTGTACAATACACAACCCCTAGTGTAAAATACGCAACCTTCAGTATACAGTTCATATCCCTACTGTATAGCACACAACCCATATTGCACAGTACCCATTCCTAGTGTACAGTCTACTTGTGTACAATACACAACCTTCAGTGTAAATATACAACCTCCAGTGCACAGTTAATATCTGTACTGTACAGTACACAACTCATTTAGTACACATCCCTAGTGTAGTATACGCAGCCCTCAGTGTGCAACGCGGTCTATGTCATCGTAAGCACTAAGAGAAAAAAGTGTTGATATGTTTACAGTTTACAGTGTGAAATGATATTGACAATGGAGAGACCAAGGAATGATTGTTCACGCTGATATGATTACATCCCCTTCTCATGCATGTTAATATATTTGGAAGTTTGTTGTGTCAAATAAGCATATTGCAATGGAGGAAAGGCAATACCATTGACCAATGATGATCATTTGATTTTATTTGAAGACTTGGAAACACGCTATTCATAACATGTATGACTAATACATATCCATGATATACTCCACATGAGGTTTATTTGTATGTAGACAAATCGGAGCATTTAATGTTTATTAAGCATACAGGTTCGTATATCATCAATCAAAACGAAATAATCCTGTGGATTTCAATTTCAGAGAGTCGATAGTTAGTCATATCAATAATAATGATTAGGCATACGAATAGGCATGAGTCGATGATTATGTAATAATTCTGAAATTTCCCTTGAAAGATGATTCTGTTTATTGTTCACTGTAATGAATCAGCTGTAACTCTATCAGAGTGATCAGTCAGAAATAACTTTCCTCTCTTCGTTGATTACACTTTAAGTATCTAGATCGAGTAATGGTAGTTGATGATGAGGACTGACTTATAATGAGTCTTATTAAAGTTTGTGTAATAGACATCTCCATGGACACTGATGTGTCTGTCATGACTGGGTTAAATATCTAACAGTGGTAGAACATTGTGTCATCAGGCTGGATTGTTTGCACTTCTTTGCACACAAAAAGCCCGGTGTCTTGAGCGACGTTTTGATTATACAGGTACTTCTCTAATTGTTACTGCCTACCTACGGACCTTAGCTGTGTTCCTATCGAGTACATACTCAGCGGTAATCAAGTATAGACTAACAAGTTACCTGTGTTCCTACCAGGCACATATTTACCAGTTATCTGTGTGCTTACCAAGTACAGATTTACCAGTTACCTGTGTTCCTACCAAGTATAGACTCACCTGTTACCTGTGTTCCTACCAAGTACAGATTTACCAGTTACCTGTGTTTCCACCAAGTATAGACTCACCTGTTACCTGTGTTCCTACCAAGTACAGATTTACCAGTTACCTGTGTTTCCACCAAGTACAGATTTACCAGTTACCTGTGTTTCCACCAAGTATAGACTCACCTGTTACCTGTCTTCCTGTCAAGAATAGACTTAATAACTGTTTCTACAGAGAATTACGCAAGTCACGACAGAGATTACACAACGGAAATGGAAACAACAATGCACACAGTGGACACTGGTAAATCAGGTTTTTCAAATGGTACGTCTTATGACTTTGAAACGGGTTATTACCTTTTATTTATATATTTTGTATTGGGTTTAACGGTTATTATAAGCAACGGCATTGTGGTGATAGTTGTGGTAAAATCTCAGGACCTTCACAAACCTACCCTTTGGAATATTGCGTTCATGGCAATATGTGATCTCTTCTATGGCTTTCACTACATTGTATTTTCAGTTCCCTCACTTTTCTTTGGCACATTTGCGTATTCCGGGAAACTCATAAGCGTTGCTTCAATATCAATGACATTGCTTTTCGGACAGAACATACTGAACATCCACCTAACCCTTGTCGACAGGTTCATAGCTGTTATGTGGCCTCTGAAGTACCCACGGCTAATGTCTGCCAACAGATTTCTGATTGCCGTTCTCACAATGGTAGCCATTAACGTTTGCCGTCTGTGCGTCATCCTATTTCCAAACAGTGTGATGTACTACAATGCTGATATTGGAGTCTGTTTGGTGAATTTCAATACCATGACGGCCGGTATTGCATCTGTTGGACTTCCCTTTCTGATCACCATCCTGAACGTATTGGTCCTGGTCATCATAGGCACTAAGCTGAGGTTAAGGAGCAAACAGTATACAACGACATCGTCTAGCCAAGGTCACATGTTCACAGTTACAATGAGTTTGGCTGCACTGGTGTTCCTTCTGTGTTATCTGCCTTCATGTACAGCCATTATCGCCAATGTCCTTTATGGAGCGGATGAGGTCAACATATTATTTGTACAGGTTGCTCTTGTGTTTCTCCTGTCTAACAGCTTCTGGAATGTAGTGATCTATGCAACAACCTTCAGACCGTTTAGAGACAGCTTCCTTGCGCTGTTTTGTACCAAATACTTTCGCAATCGAAGGCGTCGGGAGTTTCAGATGAAACTGGCCACTATATCTTAAGCCCCGTTTACATGCACCGTTTGCCCCCGGGGGCAAAATACCCCCAGGGTCAAATTTGCCTCCAGGAGGGAAATTTCGTCGTGCACACGGTACACAAAGGAGGTAAATATTTGCCCCCTGGGGAGTATTGAGGCAAAATGTGCTCCACCTAAATAGGTAGGGCAAATCTGTTGGCAAACGTGTCATGTAAACGCTCTTTTCACATTTTCAAGAGGGCAAATCAAGTTCCAATATGCGAACACAGAACTCTGCACCTGCACTAATACACAAGTACATGAGTTTGACACAATTTGTTCACAAGGGACAGATAATTTGTAATTTCCAGCACCTTGTTGGATACTATTTTTCATATCAAAGATTTTCATGTGTATAAATTGAAAAACAAGAGTCAAATTCACAATCCTAGCTTAGACTAATTTTACTCATGGTGCCCGACTGCAGATAGTGCTCTACTTATGTCCCCTTTTTGAAGGATCAGGAGACATTCTTTTTGGTCGAGGTTATGTCAGCTTTAGCGTAAGTGTAGGCATTCGCATCGCTCCCAAGAATAACTCTTAAACTACTTGACGAATCGTAATGCCTCCCCATGTCATATAGATGTGTCGTATGGCGATTTCAAATTGTATGTGTTTCTGTTTCCTTGGAAACAATTTGGACTTTGTCTTTTTGAAGGCTAGTGTTTGTTTCCTGAATATAACTCTATCTGACCAATCGTTAACAAATTGTATATCCTGCATCTCCATATCACTTTCACTATAAATGTGCCTTGTGGGTTATGGAGCTGCTTGTCAATTCTATTTCTTTCTGTTTCCGTGGCAATAAGTTTGAATTTAATTTTTCGAATGGTAGGGTTTGTGCTCAATTCATAACTTTTAAGATTGAATTATTTTGCTTACGAATTGGAGGAAGGGGAGACATCTTTTTGTACGAGTAAACTTTGTAGGTACCCTCCATATTCACTACAATATATTCAATGATAATTTCTGACAAATATATAGCTTGTTTTTATGGTAAATATTGTCGTAGAATAAGAATATATTAATACGAGTAATCACTCAGTTTGCAGCAATTTCAGCTTGATTATTTCGCTGCTGAGCTGTGGCAGGTTGTAAGTTCTTGGCCATGAAATATGCGTTCTGTGCCTTGTCGAAACATGTATATTTGTAGTAAACTATCAACTTTTATATCATATTGAACTGTAATACACATCTGAAATTTAAGAGTTTGTAATGGGAAATAGATTCCTATAATTTGCAGTAAGTTTATTGGTCACAGTACTATATTGCTTTGAATAAACAACCCCATAGGATATGCAGATATCTCAACTTCTAGGCCGAAATGAAACATCAGTTGTTAATCACATACAATTGTGTGTGTGTTACTGTTAGTGAAGAGCAGATTTCATGTGGTCTAAAACTTATAACCTTCTTCGTGGCAACGGAGTAACCAAATGCACAATTTTTACATAAGGTTTTAGCACTCTGAAGCTATTTGTTTTTGTGAAGAAGTTGATAATGCAAATGTTTTACGGACGGACACCAGATGTCATGCAATGTTGTGCCATAATTACGTTGGTTTTTCTGGCCTGATGAGCTTAAATCTGACCACCATTTTCAGAAAAAAATTCTAATTAGTGCTGAAGAAATAATTTGCAAGATTACCCCAGCACTCTTAGCTGCTTTGTACAGGTGACCATGCTACCAGAGAAGTGTTATCATGGTAATTCTTGGTGGGAAGATAGCACAAAGTGACTCCTCAGTATTTAGAAAGGTTTGATAATGATGAATACCCCTGTATTTACCCCCATGTCTTAAAACCCATGTAAACGCAAATTGATTTGCCCTTTGCCCATGGGGTAAATTAGCCCCCGGGGTAGTTTGCCCCTGGGGACAAATAGGTGTCATGTAAACGCAGCTTTAGTTTAATTTGTTTCAAGTTGTTTGAATTTCTTTATGAATTTATCAACTTTTTTTTCTACCAAAATAAGATGTTATTCCAATCTAATCCAGTCGTTGTTCTCAGCGCAGAAATGGACCCAGGCCAGTAGTCCATTAACAGTTCATATGAGTAGTGAGTCCTAACATGATCTTTTCTTGTACAATATGTTTTTTTCTTTAAGCCATAGCAAAATATATGTACATTGCAAGATTTTGTAGTAATGATCTGTTACCATACATTAACAGTGATATTACTTTTGTCACTTTGGTGATTATAAAACTATGGTATTAGATATTTACTTCGTAAAGTATTATGCACATGGCAAATGAGATGGAATTGTAATTAATTCACTACAGAAGTATAGTCACATAATTTACATATTCTGTTTTCTCTTGGTATAATAAAAGATCTACCAGTTTCAATCAATAATCAATGGAAAGAGTAACGAAACCGGGTGGGAGATATGTGAACGTTTTCGTGTCAACTTTTGCTAGGTCCTCTTTGAAACATATACCTGAATTAGTTGAAAAATAACCATTTAGGTGAAGAATGTAGTGATTCAGACCATGATTGTAATTACATATCTTTATTAGTATTGCACAGAACTTAAACCATAACCAGTTTTGAATAACAATTCTCTAACATCAATCACCAAATTTCTTTTCCTAGTATTATCATTTCATAACATGTGTTCCGAAATCTGTACAATGGTATATACAATAACTTTAACCAATACTTTATCTCATTATAGATGAATATGCTTAAAAGGTGAATATGCCTAATTTTCTATAAACCAAGGTATTACATGTGCTTGGTTTTTCACCAAGAAACCTTTTGAAAACATATAGATTCATTCCATTCCATCGTACTGCCTTAATCCTAAAATTTCCGAGTATTATAGAAGTTTTGGGGTTATATTGGTATCAAATATAAAGGACAATTCACCGAAAGATCTCATATTTTTTACAAATTCACATTAAAACGTTCAATGCTTGTACTGAATATTACCCATGATTCATTGCATATACTTCTTAATTAGGGTACCTGCAACGAAATTGAAAGAAATAAAAATAGAAGAAAAATGTGAAAAGTTGTGAAATATTAAAAACAAATCAGACTAAAAAGAGGTATAACATTTTATAAAAACTTATACTTAATAATTAAAATTAAAATTATAAGACTATAATCCACAAAAACAAATCCTTTAAAATTAAGTTATATCGTTTAAATACAGTCGTATACATGTTTTTATTTGGAATTACAATTATTCCTTACATAAAAATCATTCTCTTACATGTTATTTTTTTCATCAGAGACTGATTAAAAGCAAAAGAAAATTAAAAAGTGTTTATCGTTTGCTTTGTTTTTTTAAAAGATGGCTTGAACTCTCCTTATGATCCAAATAACACAGTGAAATTTGACCAATGAAATAAACAGGAGTTACTTCCCTTACATAATTGTCTTTGGCAATATGGCAGAGAATGATAATGTTGTGATAAAAAGAAAAAACAAAACAAAACAAAACAAAAAACAGGTAAGAATTAAACAAATCTCTTGTGTAGGACTAAGGATCATGACTATTGCTAAAATTGCGTCAATTCATTACCGCTGAATAGATATTATAAACTAAATAAATTCTTCTCAAACGATACATAACTGTTTGATTATTACAGATTCAAATGTAAGTTTGATTTACAGCGTCAAAGATGATGAACAAACAAATACAATACCATTTTGTCTTCACTAAGATTTAGTTATGATTGGTCAGACCCTATCCTAGCATTTGTCCTAAGTTAGGATATCCTAGCCATGGATATCATATCGCTCCGTATCTCTTCTTACTCGCTGTAGAAATTCTGAGTATAATGTTGCGAAATGACAAAAAAGTCAAAGGAATATCCATAGGATCCATAGAGTATTTAATTTCCCAATTCGCCGATGATAGCACCTTAACATTAGACGGGAGTGAACAATGCCTTTATGCAGTTTTGGGTAATCTGAAGTTTTTTGCACGTTTTTCGTGTTTAAAATAAACGCAGATAAAACAAAACTGAAATGGATAGGTTCTAAAAAGAGATGTAGATACAAACTGTGTAATGAATGGAACCTCGATTGGTCACAGACAGAATTTACTTTACTTGGAATAAAGTTTGATGTAGATCTAGAAAACTATGATGAAAAATTTAGCTCGATTACTAAACAGATGAACCTGTGGTCCAGTTGAAAATTAACACCTTGCGGAAGTTACTCTGATCAAATCCCTCTTTATTTCCAAATTGAATCATTTATCTTCCGTATTACCAGATCCTTCAAAAGATTGTATTGAAAAATTTCAAAAGAAATGTTTCCAATTTATATGGCAGAACAAACCAGACAAAATCAAAAGAGATGTTTTGATCCTAAAGCCTGAACACGGAGGTATAAAAGCACCTAATATCAGGGAAATAATAACATCACAGAAGTTAAAATGGATCAACAGACTCAATAGTAAAAATAATATATGGGGTTATTTGTTTTTTAACCGGATAAAAGATAAGAATATGCTTTGGCTTTCTGATTCAGGTTATGTCAGGAAGAGAATAATACCAACGCTAACTAACTTATTTTGGAAAGATGTTCTCAATTCCTGGTCAATTTATTTGTCAAAAACAAAAACACTTATCAAAACCTAAGAGGATTTCTGTTTTCTGTTTGGAACAATGAGAATCAACAAATTGTAAAAACTGTATTTTATAGCTATTGGTACCAAAAAGGGATACATTTCATAAATGATTTTATTGATGAAGATGGTAATATACTCAGCCTTGACGAATTTAACAGGAATTATTCCCTTAATATAATTTTTTTTACTTATGAAGGTATACGGAGAGCTATTAAGTCATACGCATGTCCACTTGATATACCAAACTTAACCAAAATAAATCTTCGACCAATCTACCCCTTCAATATAAGGCTCATAAACAATTATCTAGTAAACAAAACGATATGTTCTACATTACTGAACTCCACGTTTGTTTACCTACCCTGCTACTCAAAATGGGAAAGAATTTTAAATTGTCAATTCACTGAATCGGAATGGAAAATATTTAACATTATTAGTAATAAATGCACTCCTTGCACAGACCTTAAATGGTTCCAATATAAGATTATTCATTCTACGAAACAATTTCTACATAAGTTGAGCTATATAGAATCGCCAGTTTGTTGTTTTTGCAATCTCCACATATTGATTCATTTTTTTAATTTTTTAAATCTCAAAATGATGAGCCAGCCTTTGAACATGGCGGTGATGAAACCATTCCTCAAGTCGACACTGGGAACAGCACTATACTCAACTCTGAAATTAATATATGTGTTAACAATCTTAAAAACAATAAAGCTCCCGGAATTGACAATGTTGTAAATGAATATATTTCTTCTACTATTGATGTATTCGTAGATATTTATGTAAAACTTTTTAATATTGTTCTTGACAGTGGAATATTCCCAGATAAATGGTTAACTGGTATCATCAAACCAATTTACAAAAATAAAGGCGATCCTCAGAACCCTAGTAATTACAGACCTATAACATTACTGAGCTGTTTTGGAAAACTTTTCACGTCTATTTTAAACATTCGATTAAATCAATTCATCGAAACAAACCAAATTCTCTCCGAGGCTCAGGCTGGTTTCAGAAAAGGATTTTCGCCTACAAATCATATTTTCACTTTGACCATCTTTCGGAACTGTTAAAATGCCGCAAAAAGAAACTATATTGCGCATTTATTGATTTTCAAAAAGCATTTGATACCGTCTGGAGATCAGGGCTCTGTCAAAAACTTTTACAAAATAACATATCTGGGAAATGCTTCAAGGTCATTTTTAACATGTACCAAAATATAAAATCCTGTGTTTGTAACGGCGGTAATTATTCTGACTTCTTTTTGTGCAAGCAAGGTGTCCGCCAAGGAGAGAATTTGTCTCCTATTTTGTTTTCACTTTTTCTGAACGATCTTGAAGATGTATTAGCTTTAGATGCATGTTCAGGTTTACAACTTAACCCTGTTAATTTTCACAACCGCCTAGATACACTTATTACACTTTTTGCATTATTATATGCTGATGATACAGTCACTTATGTCTTCAGACCCAAATGATTTACAAAAAAATGTTGGATTCCTTTAACAATTACTGTAACAAATGGAGGCTTAATAATCAACGCAACCAAATCCAAAATTATAATTTCCGGTGGTTCCAAAAAAGAATATAAAAGAAATGTTAATATTGGAGTAACCATTCTTGATAATGTAGATTGCTATCCTTATCTCGGAACTACACTTCAGAAAAATAATAAATTCACTAAAACCAAGTCGTATTAAGTCAAGGAAGAAAACTTAAACTTTCTATTTACTGTCATTTTAAATTATTTGATTTTATGATTACCCCAATTCTTTTATATGGATGTGAAGTCTGGGGTTTTGAACATTCGTCCTGTTTTGAAAATGTCCATCTACGATTCCTTAAATATTTGTCGTCATTGCGCAAAGGTACCCCCAACTACATGGTCTATGGCGAGTTTGGTCGATTCCCAGTTGTAAATATTATTAAATGCAGAACGGTATGTTTTTGGGGCAAAATTCTAACTGGTAATTCGTCAAAATTGTGCCTTCTGGTTTATAAATTGTTATTTAAAGATTTTATTTTTGGCAAATGTTCACATAAATGGTTATGTTATATCAAACGAATTTTTTATGATCTTGGACTGAGTTTTGTTTGGAAATCTCAAAATTTCAAAAGTACAATTTGGCTAAAATCTGTAGTTAAAAGCAAATTAAAAGATATTTTTCAGCAAAATTGGTTATCAACAATTGAAAATTCTTCCAAAGCAACTATATACAATATCTTCAAAAATCCATCTCTCCAGTTTGAACAATACCTACATTTTTTTAATTACAATAACTTGTTAAGATTTCGAACAGCTAATCACTTTCTGCCAATCGAGACCGGTAGATGGAAAAATGTACTCTTTGTAATTTAAACGATCTTGGGGACGAATTTCATTATTTATTTGTTTGTCCTATATTACAATCAGAAAGAGAAAACTATATTCACAAATATTATTACAATAGGCCAAAAAGGTACAAAATGAATATTTTATTTAATTCTAATAAGCTAAGAACATTAAGAAAACTCTCAAATTTTTGTAAAATCATTATGTCTTTGTTCAAGAAATAACTGTTATAATCATATGTACCTTTACCGAAAACACCAGCTGTACATACCTATTATAGTGTATGTTGTACCAATGTATATATGTGTTATGTACCTCTTATGCTGCTGTTTGCAGCCTGAGTTCTTGAATAAAGTTCAGTTCAGTTCAGCAACAGTGAAGTTGAAACGGTAGATCATCTGTTTTGGAAATGTGATATTATTCTATGGAAGGATTCAGAAGCATGGCTACATTCTGAACAGATTCCTATCAATCTTACTATTGAAAAAGTTATACTTGGCATCAAAGGTAAAAACAATAACCCTTTAGATGCCATAATCTTACTGACTAAACAAATAATCTACCGAAGCAGCAAAAAAGGTTTTACTCCATCCATTACTTATATCAAAAAGGAAATCATTTAATACTACAATATCACAAAATGTATTTACTTCTCCGACCAAAATGAAGAGAAATTTATAAAATTTTGGTCAACACTTCATCTACTTTTCCGAAAAAGTGATCTATAATATATTTAATCATTTATAAACTCGACTGAATATTTCCAGTGTATATTCCAAACTTGTACATTTAAAACTTCTATGATTTCCAACACTTTTATAAGTGGCTTGTGTCAATCATATTTTTGTCTGTCTTCTTTTTGTAATGGTTTTGACCTAGTTAGCATGTATATGTATATTTGTGTTTATCATTAGACATGTGCTGTACAATATATATGAAGTGTATTTTTCCTCTTATTTATGTGCTATCAGCAGATTGTATTGATGTCATGCCTGTATTAAAAAAATATGGAAATTAAAAAAAAAAAAATTAATTTTTTTTTTTTAAAGTTAGGATATCCTAGCGCTAGGATAATTTTTGGGAATAAGAAAGGACAATATCCTAACTCTTAGAATCAAAGTTAGGATGTCCTAGCCCTTGGACCCTTTCGAGAACAGGGGCCCTGATCCTTGCTTCTGGACACGTTTTATTATATTATACAAAGCCTGAAGAGCTATAAAGTCATTGACTCAAGTTTTATTTTATTTTTAATTTCATCAAATTTGCTCATTGTAGTGATATATTTTGTAACCTGGCCGATATTATGTACTGGAATTAAATGTAGTTTACAAATAAAGAATTATGCGGAATTATATTTGTTGCGTTGTATCATGCAGATCGTTTGAATCGTTGGTAATTTAATTTATGTTTATTGGTCATAAGTCAAAATCAAGGTGAATGAACTGGAACCAATCAGTAGTATAGAAACTACCCTTCCTGGCGCAGTTCAACCCATGTATTTTCTATAGGGCTTTCCGAGCCTCTTTTGCGACAAAAACCAGTCAGGTGAATGATAGCTCAACATGTCCAGACCTTTCATGGGAAGATGACATCAGGTACTATAAATAAATGGAGATTTCCCCGTAACATTAACTGCGTCAGGAACGGTAGATTCTATACAACTCAAAGCTTCTGATGTCCAGACACTGTAAATAAAAATATGTTAAGGTACACGAGGATGGTCCGCCGACCTTTGTGCACTTATAATAATAATGAGTATACTTATATCCCGCTGAACTCCACAACACACACGCTATACACATTATACCCTGGTATAAGGACCAACATCGTTCTTTTTTCATTGGAGTTTGCAAATTGGGCTACCAAGTAAGGCGCTCGAAGGTTACCTATCACATTGCCTGCACTTCCAAACCAGGTACTCAATTGTACTGCTGAGTGAACAGAGACACATTTCGAATAAAGTCCCTTATCTTTCCTTACAGTAAAATATTCGTTTCTGATTGGCTAACGGTCGTTACCTTTTTCCTATGTACCCCGTCAGTCTCACGGTGTACAAATTTCATGTACCCGCTACCATACTAACTGCTCCTAGCTGGGAGTAGGTGTCGCATTATGGTCAGATGACTATATAAAATGAAGCACGCGTTGTACGGAGTTTTGAACAGTTCGATCAGCAGTTTAAGGGTATATTAATTACAGACTTATTTTTCAAATAGCAGCTACTTTGTTTGGAAACAAAACTTATATTGCATTGCTTGCACACTCAATTAAACAAATAACAACTCGTTTTAAGGCATTTAAAAGCTTGTAGTAATACGTTTTACGACTTTTAACATTTCAGTCGAGATGGGTGACGCCATTTTGTTTACGTTTAGGGTCAAGGTCATTCAACCGATATCAGCTGATGAGTCATCGCCAGTCAACTCGCTAATAAATATAATAATACTAATTTTATTGGCATGACGGAAAGATAAATACGTTGTATACTTCTCCCTGAAGGCTTGGGTGACACTGGTACAAAGATTGTACCTGAGACCGTATTACCCTCGTGAGACGCATACAACTTATATTGCCCAAGGTGACAAACTGAGCCTCTCAACTCATGTCTCAGTGTGGGGCAGGGAATCACCCTTAAAACTCTCAGTTTTCATTAGCAATGAGGCGAGTAACCCACCCATCCAGCGAGCCACGATCGTTGATGCTGAACTTTACTGATAGCAGTCGACTGAGTTATGCACAGGACCACGTGCCACCACTTGTATGTACGGGGTAGTAAAATATAAGAAGAAATTGTATACTCTTGTTGTTGATCAGATATATGGCCGAAGGTATTATATATCCAGTCAAGTAGTCAAAGTTCAATTAATCTAACTGATGTAGCAATAACTAAACAATCAGAGTACAGTTTATTGAGTCATGAAATGCGATGTTTAACCCTCTAACGTAACAATATATTTTGTTTTTAAATAAATTTCACAAGCGTGCTACAGCGCCCTTAAGATATAAATGGGTGTACAAATATTCTCTTTCTTAATTGTATCAAGGTCACAAAACTGAAATGATAAAGATTAATACATGTAGATAACGTACGTATTTGGTATTAATTCTCCGAATACTTGCATGTTATATGAGCTGTTGCTGTGAACAAAATGACATAAATAAATAATTATGATAATTAATCTGAAACCGGCGAAAATTAACAATGCAGTTCGAAAAATCTATCTTTCAACAACTGACAAATGCTTAAAACCAGACAGTATATCACCCGGAAACTGTCGAAATGTAGAATAAACTTACATAAAATACTGCAAAAATTATCCCGAACGCTGACGCCGGTTGCATAACGCTATCGTCTACAGAATAGAGTGACCTCCCTTTAATGCATTCGGAAACTTTTGCTGTTTTCCGAAGCGTTATAACAAGCTACGTCATTCAAGGTTACCAAATACGTCACATCTTTGTAAATGTGGGACCATGGAATTTCGGCGCGGTGTCGAATGACAAATCACTACCGATTGAATGGGTCTGAATATAAGTCAATACTAAATCGATGATATGGTAGAATGGAGTTAAACATACTGTATTTGAAAATCAGCGTTCGACTTAAATTAAATTTAGAGCTATAATAATTCATTTATATGCCGCTGATTTTCTACACAGTATGTTTATTTCCTAAATATCCAATTTCAAATGCCCTTGCCAACAAAAGTAATATTTGGCAAAGCACAGTGAGGTCAAATCTCTTTGAGTATTCATCCATTCAAACTAACACTATGCATATATCCACTTATATAAGTTTCAATACATCGAAATTGCTAACTACAAAAAGTATCTGATAGTAATGATTGAACGCATTTGTATGCATTGGTAATGACATTCTGAGGAGCATGGATCGACAGGAGGTGGTTCTACTCGTGCTCCTCGATCTGTCTGCAGCGTTCGACACTGTCGACCACCAGATACTCATCAACAGGCTCGAAAACACCATTGGAATCAGCAGAACAGCTCTGGATTGGTTCAGGTCATACTTGTCAGACAGAGTGATGAGGGTATCGGTAGATGATGAAACATCTGAAGATCATTTTTTAGAATCTGGAGTACCTCAAGGATCAGTACTGGGCCCAGTGCTGTTCTCACTGTACATCTCACCAATTGGTAACATCATCAGACGACACGGCTTACACTTCCATGGGTATGCCGACGACAATCAATTGTACATCAGTGTTGTACCCAGCTCTGTTCCAGTTTGCCAACACCAGATTGAAGCATGTCTTGAAGATATTCGCAAGTGGATGTCTGTGAACTTCTTGAGACTGAATAATGACAAGACAGAGTACATGATCATCGGTACTAGGGCACAACTAAACAAAGTGACAGCATCTACACTCACTATTGGTGACTCAAACATACAACCTACCAGCAAGGTAAAGAATCCTGGAGTTATTTTTACCGAGACAATGTCACCAGATCAGCATGCTTTGAATACATGCAGAACAGCAAACATCCATGTGAGGAATATTGAGAAAATCAGACGCTACCTCGACACAGATGCGACAAAGCTATTGGTCCACTGTTATGTAACATCAAGATTGGACTACTGCAACTCACTACTGTACGGAACTGGAAACATCCAACGCCTACAGAAAGTCCAAAACAGAGCAGCGAGATTGATCACCAGGACCAAGCCAAAGGAACACATCACGCCAGTCCTAAAACAACTACATTGGCTGCCTGTCGAGGAGAGAATCAAGTTCAAGAGACTGGTCCTCACATATTCAGCTCTGAATGATCCAGATTCCCCTTCATATCTCAAGGACTTGATCAGCCTCTACACACCTGCACGGAGCCTACGGTCGGAGAACAAACACCAACTTGTCATCCCAAATGCCAGAACGAAACAAGCCAGCCACGCCTTTTCTATCTCTGCCCCAAATCTATGGAACTCAATTTCCCTTAAGATAAGATGTGCAGAAACTCTTGATACCTTCCACAGACAGCTCAAAACCTACCTCTTTTCATCAGCCTATCCCTCCTAGACTTTTTTATGCGCCGTTGAACAGCTTTGAGTTGGATACCAGGCGCCATATAAATCCATTATTATTATTATTATTAAAGTGCTAACTCCCATGTAATCTGCGCGTAACTGATAATCAAACCGGTTTATGTCAATATATCAATACAATCTGATGGAATTAATCACTGAGCATGATGACACGCGATTCCTGGCGACCACTTAAATCCTATTGGAACCCCTGCATCTATTGATATAATTATCCATGACCTAATTGCTATCACACAGGGTGGTGCTACTTCAATGACATGACTGAATAGAGGAATAGTCAATTGTATGTGTTGTTTGTTTGCATTTATATTCATACACGCGAGAACCTAACCCTATGTGGACGTACATGTACAGCACACTTTTTAAACAAACTCTCCTATCCTACCTCATGTAAAAATCTCTGTTCTGATTGGTCCATGTGACCGTGAACAAATGTCAATATTCACCGTCGATCAGGTGGATACATTTTGATGGAGGTAGAATAAATACCTTATACCCCGTCAGTGACGTCAGACGTACATTGAATCCAAAGAATGACAGATATTGTCAGTGTCTGAAAAATAGCTTTACAATTGATGATCCAATAAGTAATAGATAGAGGACGAGTAGCAGTACATTATTGGGACATAAATGTACGGTTTTGCGAGGATTGGGCGAGACGCTCGTCCCAATAATGTACTGCTATGAGTTCTCTATCTATCTAAGAGCACAGTCAAATGCTTGAGTCGTGAAAAAAAGGCTTAAAATGAATATATTTCAAATGAATTGTCAATAAATCTGGGAAACATTCTCTCGAACACAACATGCAAAACATTGACACTTCTCATTTTCATATGCAAATGTTAGGGACATTGACGTCATCATCGGTACTGTGAGCACTGAATTTCTTAAATTGTCCGAGGTGCATGAGGCGTACATTTTATATAAAACGTACGAGTCGTGCTAAAGCATAAGCGCCGTGCTTGAACCACGAGCATGCACGACAAGCACGTTTTTATTTAGAAAAATTTAGCACTAATACATTTCATTGCTTATAAAGACTGAGTGTTTTTTAGAATTAATCAGTTCACACAATGCCTTCATCATGGACAGTCCAAGGACAAGTACACTATTCATTCAGGAAAGGTAATTTTACTTTTTTAATCATTACCTTTTGAAATGTGTTTTTAAAAAATTCAATACCAATTTTCATTAAATTGGTTTATTTAATAACAGTTATTGTTTTTGTATTTCAAATATTTTCCCGTCATTTTTTAAAGCTGTTTGTTAAGCTGTATTTATCAATTAATGAGTTGGCAATATGTTAAGTGCATCATATCTATGTTGCTTATACATTATTTCAGGTTACTGCAGCAACAGAATTGTGCTCAAACTGTCTATGGGAAGGGATTTAGTATATAACGTCGTACTGGACTTCGCCTGGCTGACGGCTCGTTGTATAAAACCGAACGTAGATTTAATTTTTCACTTTGTCAACCTCCGCTTAATGTTATAACTTATATTAAGATTTCCGTGCTTGAAAATGTCATAAAATGAGATTCTATTACATATATGAAATGTACATGATTCACCAAAAAACAGTGATGTGACACTGTGAATGCCGTTTCCTCGGATGGTTTAATGCCTGCCACAAAGCTGTTCCATCAGGGTTACACCAAGCATCAATACATCAACTCATGTAATAAATTGGTATGATTTGATTTGATTAGTTCTACATGATATGGTCTTCTCCTGAAGTAGTCCACCTCGTTACGTCCAGTGTATTCACATCTCTTGGGAAATATGTTTCACACTGATGTAATTCAGACAGTTTATATCCATCACGAGATTGCAATTGATTTGGTGTTGACGTTGGGAAGTCTGTGCATCGGGTATTTTATAATTAAGTATGTATATACCAGGACTATATACGGCCAAAAAATGTATAACTTAAAAATCCTTTATTCTTTTCATCGTTTGGACATAAAAGATGAGTGTGTTATACATTATTAAATATAAAAAATATACAATAATGAGATCATCATTATTAATACGATACAAGAAATGGAGCACCATGATATTATCAGGGTTTTTTTTACTCTGGAAGCGTGTCCTCCACCGGAGGTGCTTAAACGCTTGCCACTTAGCTGCACTGAGCTGATTGTCCTCACTATGTCTCTACTTAGGACAGACAGACAGACAGATATTTTATTAACGTCTCACCTCATAAAATATAAATTACAATTATACAACCATAAAATACGAGCCACTCCGTTTTGGAGTTATGAGAGACGATGTTAAAACAATATTGCAATAAGCAGTACATTATAAAACTAAACATTAAGAACACTCATATAAATTATAAAATATTGCTAAACATTATATAAAATATCCTTGCGTAGATTTAAAATATTTTTGCAGGTTTTGGCACTTAAATGTACAACATCAGGACTGGCCAGGATAGAACATAAGTTGGCAAGATCATTTTGTTGATTAAAATCAGTCCACACTTCTGTGCATTTACTCAATAAAACCTTACGTACATCATGATAAACTGGACATTTAAGTAAAACATGCTTAGGATGGGCTACTGGTGTCATGCCTGGTTCGAAGAGCTTGATGATGACCTGATGGTGAGGACGTTACGATAGTAATTAATGAGTGAGTTTTTGCAGATATTGCAGCAATTAGCGCTGATGCAATTCATGAGATGCAGTACAGGATCTAGAGGAATGCATTCGGTCAGACGAATGTGTGGCTATTGCAGAACATGAAACATAAATTGGTATAAGACAAGGGTCATTATAAATTGTATGACCATTTGTACATGAAGAACATATCCATGCTTCTCACTGTTGATTTTAAGAAGAGGTGGCTGAAAACGTTTACCATAAGGCTGACAAAAAGGATATCTATGAAGCACCGCTCTAATCGACCACTCGACCATTGCCAAAGTCCACCCTTCCAAATCAAACAAACTCATTTAAAGACTATCTGAGTTTTATTAAATACAATCTTGCTCCCGTCCTCCCACTGTGAACCACTGTTCACTGATGGTCCAGCGCTCGAGCCCCAAGAACCACTACTTACGCTGGACGTCGGGTAGACAGCTGAACTACAGTTCAATAGGAAAATATTTCGGTTAAATCTTCTTGATTTGTTTCCATGTGGTTGTTGAAACTCAAAAATATGTTGAAAACTCATTGTGAACTTGATATTAGAAGGTCGTGCTTACAATGCTTAGTTGGGACCTTGCAAATGATGTCAATCAGCGTTTGGTCTTTATAAGCATAATTGTGTATTAGATATGAAGATAATTCAGTGAAAAGTTATCTCCGCTTGTATCAAGGTGGTAAATATTTAGTAATATTGAATTTAGGAATATATATGAAGAAAATGCAAAACCAGCTTAGTAACATAATGCAGTTCAGTGAGGTCACAGCATGATAAGATTTCATTGAGGGCACAACAGTTTCAAATCACACAACACAGAAATAATTTATTCATGTTGTCTACATAAATGTATTTTTTTTAAATATGCTTTATTATATATAATCTTTTGGCAACCTGTTTGTGCATGCACCAATAAAACAGATTAAAATAGAGAATTTCACCACGCACCTTGCAAAATAGAACAAGAAAATGCACTCAACATTAACAACCTGACAGTAAAATTGTGTCAATTATTTATCGCTTAATTATGATTGAAGACATTGATCTTTCCCCAAGTATTCCCAATTTCAGTCTCATAATGGTGACTTTCTGTTTCGATGACTTCTCCATAACCGGTTTTTCCCTCGGGATGAATAGTTTGACAGCCAAATGTGTATCAGGTGACAAACCTCCTGTGAATTGACGTCACCAAATTACACTAATTTTCCACATGATTCAATTTATAATGTGCAACTGCCATGTGATTTATTTGTGATTAATTGGATATCATAATGCGCATTTGGAGTATGTTCCAAACATCCAACTGTGTCTGAAGAGAAATAATTAAAAAGTAATCCATCTTTGATAGGTAGTATTACTTAAATTAACTGATAAGATCTCTATGTCAATTTTGAAATCATAAATACTGCTCTGTGTATACAATGACACACTGATTAAAGAGAAATATCAAATTATATTATCACTTACTTAATGTGTCCAGTATTTCAAAAGGTGACAAGTGTAATGAAATGATTCTGCATTGTAAATTATTTCGGAATTGAGTAACTAGTAACTAAATAACAGTTATTCCTAAAAGAATACACATGTACACAAAGTTAATCAGACATCATCCGGCCGTTCAACAAAATGAAGCGCTTCGTAGCGCTCATTGATCGCTCAATGTAGAGCTCAATGAGTGCTTCTTCTCTCTTGAACGACACAGTGCAAATTCCTTGAAGTTTGCTCGCCTTGCTACGTAGCGCTACATTGAGCAATCGCGTTCAAGAGAGGTTTAAAAGTAATCGCTAATTGAGCGATTACTTTGAAACCTATCTTGAACACGGCCCATGTTGCACTGAGTAAAGAGAGCTTCTTCAGCCGACTGGCCACCATCTTGTGTGTTTGCATTGTGTTAGATGAACCTATGCTGTATTTTAACTTGACTCGTCAAAATGATGTTTCGCAACGGAAAATTTCATTTTGACCCTGCATATTTCCCCTAATCACTCGTACCGAGTTGGTTATTCTCTAGATATCCTCTATTTCGTTTCAAGTTGTCAATGGAAGACCAAGGAAATAGCATCCTCAACGATATGATTTAAAATGCGTGTGTTTGGTCAAAGATTGATGTAGTATATACAAGAATACCCCCTTGTCTGTCGTCCCAACGAAGGTAGTCATGTTGTACTGCCCCTTCATGTCTATGGATGTTAAACTTCAGGCAAGGTGTTGACATACAAGAGAAAGGAAAGAAAAGTAAAGAAGCTATCGTTTCGATGATCACATATGTTTTTCATCCATCACTTTCTTAATGGATGTATTTTTGTTCTCATTTACTGCATGATTTCCCTTGAGATGTAAATGAATTGGTTTTAGAGAGGTGGCATGTTTCAACACTCAATGTGTCATAGAAAGCTAATGCGGTTAAATAAGACTGATTTCCTATGCGATTTACATAGGACAGAAGTGGGTGTCATCTTTACAAGTCTCATTGACCGTTAGATAATACGTGAATAGGATACACATACCAGTTCTATAGTTTAACGACTCTGGTGACTTTTTTTCACACCTTACGTTAGAAGTTGCAAGTCATAATGTTTCAGTGAATTGTTCATCTCAGTATATATGTAATTAACAAATCCTGAAATGCCTGACAGACAACTCGACATACAATTATCCAAACTGGGATGATTAATCATTCTCAAATGCGTAATATTCCAATATATTAAAGAGATAGGATAACATTCGGCAAAAATCTTTATTTTTGAATTAAAGAATGTGTCATAAAGTGACAAAAACCATAAAAGAACAGGTCAACAGCTGATATTTCAACAAGGGGCAACCCTTTTTGGCGCTGGGTATTAAAAGCATTAAATGACACATAGCATAGTAAATAAACAGCACCATGCTTTTGAAAGAAAATGAAGCCAGCCGACAATTGATATGAAAACATTTTCTTTAAAATGACCACATAGGCTTACCCAAATGCTGTCAGATGGCCGAATGGGGATGTTTAAAGGATTATAAATGGGCATTTGTTTCTTAAATGCAACATTAGAGAATTAAAGGAGCATTAAAAGAAGATTATATCGAAGTATCCGCGATTTTGTATTTAATAATCTATAATTGAGATGATTGAAAATGATGATATTGATTTGGCCAAAGTCACACTCAAAATGTTCCATATCACTGACATCACTTTCACATTTGATTTCAATACCTAAAGGTTGAAGCTAGCTAAGTGTCAGGTTAAACACCAAGTCAGCAAATGTTGTTTATTTTTTTAGAGTCGTGGACGATGTCATGTGTATATACATACTTAGAAAATAGTGTCATGCTTGTGGTTTATATAAATAGTGAAATAAATGGCTGGTAAACCATATATGTAGCATGCATCAACGACGTATTTGTGACTTATCTGTCTAGTAAATGTAGTTTGTGAAAGGTTAAATTAAATATTATAAAATATCTAAATGAGAAGTTGGAATTTGGTTTTATCATGAAATAACAGAAATCTATGTTTAGCACGTCGCATGTATCAGTGCAAGCCGTTCATCGTAAGATGTTGAAAGCAAGGGAGATAATCACTTTAGGAAACGGAGAAATATTACTTTCTACTGCTTTTGTGCAAATATAGATTATATTTTCAGTACATAATCATATATTTCATTACTAATTATGTAATAAATTAAACTATATAACTAAAATCATTAAACATTGCACATTACTCTAAATTGCCAATTCCACATGAACACGTTCGGTATAAGTCTAGACGATGGTGGAATGAAATTCACAGAGGAGAATCCTTTGACTGTCAATAAGATAAGTTTGTCATCAAGATTTCAGTTCCATTACACATTTATGTGTGTCAATACGTGACACATTCTTCCAATTCCCCGTAGACAATATCAGTGCAACAATTTGTTTGTTCTGTGTTCAACTCAGTGTTTGTCATTGTTGGAAGAACGGAGAAAAACTGTTAATATGGATTTGTTCACAGTGTGAAATGATCTCTCAAGGGAGAACCCATGGCCAAGGAATGATTGCTTGTCAACGCCAACATGATTAAAGAAGTGTTAAAATATCCACACCTAAAGCAAGGTAATTGTGACGTTTATTCTGTTAAATAAACATATTGCACTAACAGAAAGAGGTGTATCATTGACAAATGTCAATGCATGAGCAATGAATTTTGTATTTTAAAACTTGGAAAAGTGTAAAAGTACATAGTGAATGTATGTGTCTCTAGACTCAGAGAACGAAGACTGAGATGAGTAACAAGTTTTGGTAACATCGTCATGGTCGGACTAATGCTACAGCCTATTAATACAAAACGCCTGTATCAACAGCCAATGCCAGACTATCGATCCCTTGCAATGAAATAACTCTTCTCTTGCCGTTGATTACACGTTCATTACCTGGTCCTACATGATAATGGTAGTTTGATGGTGAGGAGTGATTGACAATGAAAGTCTGCATATGTAACGCACTATCCAATATGGCTGCATTGGGGTCGATTTCCTGGTTGTAGATGTGTCCCTAGAGAAAGACGGCTCATTTTGGTCTGATTGAGTTGAAGGGGTTGAGTCTCGTGAAAACTGGATATCGTGGATAGTTTTGAATGTTGTTTCTATGTTGTATCATTTATCACAGTGGATACACGCAAATACTCTCAGTGATTTTGTTTGCTGAGAGGATGAGTCAAAGTCGTCTAATTAGATGTACACTTCTTCATTGCACATCTCGTTTATACGTTTCACTACGTATGTATATAATACAAATATATGCAGTTGTAAATGTTGTAAACGTTGCATAACAACAAGGGGTTCGCAATATTAGTTTCGGGGAGGGAATTAGTTACAGTAATACAGTTTCAGGCTTTTAGCTACTGGGAACTGCACACAGATATGCTCTGACACTATTTACATTAGATAATTCTTTTGTACAGTTTGAACAACGTACTATCACCACCTGCTGTGGTATTAATGAAAGTAGGTGTAACAGGGAAACCATGAAAACATTTCTATTGGATTCTATAAAGCTATTTTGACATATTGTTCGACACTAAATGGTGGACTAAGTAATCATATGAGTTCAGAGCTATCGCTTCCCAGAAAATTAGCATGATTTGACTTGATTAGTTCTACATGACATGGTCCAGTTTTGAAATATGAACACTTATAATATCCACTTTCATCAATCTCTAGGGAAATCTGTCTCTCCATGTGTCCATGAGACGGAAAATATGCAGTAAGAGATTGCACTTTATGGGGGAGAAATTGATGTGGACATTCAGAATACATATGGTCATTCTGAATATAGAGTTTGAATATCGAAGATGTACAGTTCTCTAGTTTTATTGGTGTTTTGTCCCTTAAAATATACTCTAAAATTCATTATTGATTACCATCCTTTCTTTCCCTCCGTTGAAGAGTGAACCATACTGAATCTAATGATTCTCTCTTTTCTTACGAAATCAAACAAATTACGTATTTGGAAAGAACATTAGGTGGCGTGAAGTGAGCAAGTATTCATAATATTTATGTAACATAACAAATATCATTCTTGAAATGCAAAGACCAATATGTAAGCATTGATCACAGAACTAACTAAACCCGTTAAGGAGGTTCTTTACCATTGTTTATGAGCATCCTCAGGTGTCGGATTCAGATAGGCCTTGTAGCCACATATCCACATAGCCACATAGCCACTTAGCCACATAGCCTTTGTGTACACTTTCAGTAACAGGGTTCGTCATACATATTAGACAATAACTGTCTAGAAATATGATAGTGAATCATTGTATTATAATTGTGAAATATAGTATTTGTTTTATGATAAAGGGATATGTTTTGTTATTTTGTTCTATAATCTAATTTAAGGGGAAACAGTCGTGCAGATTGAGTTATCTCACTTGCAACTGAATATTAACAATATCTCAAAGGTTTTTTCAAAGTATTATTCAAGTTAGCCTGGATGCATATGATTTGTTGGGGTTAATTTTCTTGATGAATTGAATATCTATCAAATAGTGTTTTTTAAAGCAAATCTTGAAATTAGTTGACATAAACATTCATGTGTAACAAAAAACAATAAAAACAATTGTAAAATTTTAATTTTATGTAAAAAGCTTCAAAATTACAATAAAATTGCATTTTCGTCTTACATAAACGTGTAACCATATCTCCTGTTTAAGAAATAGAAGGCGAGTTGTCGTGCTTTATCATTAAATATAACCTAGCAGGAAGCAAAAACACGAAGGACGCAGCCCTGAGTTGTTTATACTATCTGCTATGTTTTATTCTACGATAAAGCACAATAACGAGTCTTCTATTTCTTATATGTGATGCCTTTAAACAGTTACTCGCTTTTATATAAAAACCGTCGATATATTATGCTGTTTGTATCAACTAAAATTTCAAAATAGTAATGCCTCCCGTCGTAGAACACATTCACTAGCATGGAACAATCAAATTGACGTAAAATATGACGTCATTTACTAAGCGACGCTCTAACTGACGTCTAAAATCACGAGCAAAGTTCTATTGTCTCATAAAGCTCACTGTTGGTCCCATTGACCGCCTGTGTTTTATTGCCATGGGTATCTAATATATGAAAATAAGGCCATAATTATGAAATATGTTTAATGTTTTATCATGATGATATTGTGAAATGATAGTGAAAAATGTAGAAACATTTTCGCTCCCACAGCTTCATTGGGAGCTCATATTTAAAAAGCGAGCCCAGTGACCCCTATGACCCCTATATATATATATATATATATATATATATATATATATATATATATATATATATATATATATATATATATATAGTGAAATATTAGCAATTTCGTGAGATTTTTTAAATTTGTAGAGAACCTCCGTAAAAAGTCAAAACATGTTGAAGAAACAGTTATGCATCCATGGTAACTTTCCGAATTAATTAAGGGAATGTCAATTTGACAGTTACTCTACTTTAAATTTCTCAAATTGTCCAAAAAAGTACTTATATATACACCCTTGTATAAACATTGTCTCATTACCACCGACAAACAAATTGTAATGTCACTGAAATCGTGTTCACCCGCAAAACACACATTATTTGGTTATACACATTTATGGTTATTCGTCTATATTTTGGAACGTTTTGATAAATTCAGAAATATGTTTTTTAATTAATTTTCTTTAAACAAACCTGTTGAATTTAAAATTGAATGTTGTACCACTTATACTCTGATTGAACATGGCTGCTTGTTTTAAAGCTATGAATCTGCCAGTTAGCTATTTCAACATCCTGGCAATCTGTTTTGTTCGTCACCATAAGGTGATATTCACTTTAGCACAAGTTCCTGAGATCCATGAGTGGCTATACTGTTTCCATCATGTTCTAAATGTTAACTGAATTTCAGGCTGAAACATTTTCAGTGAAACAATTGTATTGGACAATTACTAAACATTGCACGTTACACTCGGTTTGTTCACTATTTAACAAAACCCAATGTGAACTGATATTCACATAGAGATTCGTTTGACTGTCAATAAGATTTGATTCTCATCAATATTTCAATTCCATTGACACTTTCTTACGATTTTCCCCGTTAACACTATTACCAGTGCCTTATTTAAATTAGTTTCATTATTTGAAACTCGGTGTTGGTCTTCGTTGACAATAAGAAGAAAATGATTAGTTTACAGTGTTAGATTATATTCACAAGGGAGAACCCTAGGAATGATGTGTTTGTTCAAACTGCGATGATATTTTTTTATTGTCCATGATGTGCTTAAATTGAGGTTCTGTGTATGTAGACGGCCTAAGGGAATTGAAGGGTCTGAATGATGGTCGTTTCATAATGATTTTAAATACAACTGAATTCCTTCTGCAACCAGATTTTGTTAAGTCAAGGCTGTGTGTTTGATGAAAACATGTATTTTGATGGTTTATGAAGTTTGGTTGCAGTTGCCTACAGAGGAGACGATAGTTAGTAAAACTGGCATTGATGAAGATTAGTGATTCGTTTATTATTACCACATATGGAATAGGCATGAGTAGATGTGATTTCCATTGAGAGATGACTCTGTTTCATTTGAAATCATTTATGGTTGAATGTGTGCACACTTCAGTTAATTACTTTCAATCTCTCTTCATTGATTACACTTAAAGTATTTAGATGGACGTATGATGATGAAAACTGGCTATTTCCAGACTATAGCTCACTTACATGGAATAACGCTCATTTTTCGTCGTTCATTACACGTTCATTACCTGGTCCTACATGATAATGGTTGTTTGATGATGAGGTGTGACTGACAATGAAAATCTGCATATGTAACGCACTATCTAATATGGCTGCGTTGGGGTCGACTTCCCAGATGTTGATGTGTCCCCAGAGAAAGATGGCTCATGTTGGTCTGATTGAGTTGAAGGGGTTGAGTCTCATGTTTCAAACCGCTGAATATCGACAGTTACTTAATATCGATGGTAAGTTCATAGTGATCTGAGCCAACGTAGGTTTACAGTTGATACAAAGGCAATGATCGACCCCCGACATGAAGCCTATTTCATTACTGTAGTGATAGTTTTGAATGTTGTTTCTATGGTTGATGCCCTTTAGTGGATACACTATCAGTTATTGTGCTCACTAAAGTATGATTTTATTCAGTTGACCTGGAAAATTATAGGTTTCATTTCTCTTTTTTGAGTTCGTAACATACGTATATCATACAAATATGTGCAGGTATGTATTACATAATTTTATATGGATTTTGCAGACATGGTTAATAATGAAGGACATAGCTTCATCATAATCATTTGAGTTCAGCGCTAGCGCCTCCTAGGAAATTAGTATGATCTGACTTGATTTGGTTCTTCATGAAATGGTCCAGTATTAAAATATTACCTCTTTTGAAATCGTGTTTAATCAGTCTCCAGGGAAATCTGCCTCACTACGATTAAATTAGGCAGAAAATATCCAGTAACAGATTGCATTTTATTGGGATGAAATTGATGGGGAGATCATCAAATGCATTCCAATATACATATTCAATGTTGAAATAGCATTTTAAAATTAAGTTTTCATAATTCTTGAGTTTTATTGGGCTTTTGTCCCTATGTTATTTGTTATCCGTTATCGATTATCACCCTTGCCGTTTCTTTCATTGAACCAGGAAATCAAACCAATTACCTATCTCGAAAGAGAAAACACACAAACTGGCATTCAATTCTTAATTGACTGAAAATAGTGCAACAAGCCGTTCATCGTAAGATATGGAAAGCAAGGGAGATAATCACCTTAGGAAACGGAGATAATTGCATTTCAAAGGGAGATAATAATGAAAAGTAATTCTGGCAAGACGTCAGTCATACGTTTGTCACTGCAGTGAAAATATTACTTTCTACTGCTTTTGTGCAAATATAGATTATATTTTCAGTACATAATCACATATTTCATTACAAACTATGTAATAAATTAAAATATAAAACTAAAATCATTAAACATTGCACATTACTCTGAATTGCCAATTCCACATGAACACGTTCAGTATAAGTCTACACGATAGTGGAATGAAATTTTGACTGTCAATAAGATAAGTTTGTCATCAATATTTCAGTTCCATTACACATTTATGTGTGTCAATACGTGACACATTCTTCCAATTCCTCGTAAACAATATCAGTGCAACAATTTTGTTTGTTCTGTGTTCAACTCAGTGTTTGTCATTGTTGGCAAAACGGAGAAAAAATGTTAATATGGATTTGTTTACAGTGTGAAATGATCTCTCAAGGGAGAACCCAAGGAATGATTTGCTTGTCAACGCCAACATGATTAAAGAAGTGTGAAAATATCCACACCTAATGCAAGGTAATGAATTGTGATGTTTATTCTGTTAAATAAACATATTGCACTAACAGAAAGAGGTGTATCATTGACAAATGTCAATGCATGAGCAATGAATTTTGTATTTTAAAACTTGGAAAAGTGTAAAAGTACATAGTTAATGTATTGTCCATGACATACATGTACTAACCAAATATCAATGATAAGAACGTCTGATATCTTCAAGTTATGTTGTCCAGTATATAATGAACCAAAGCCATGTATATTGAGATGTGTCTCTAGACTCAGAGAACGAAGACTGAGATGAGTAACAAGTTTTGGTAACATCGTCATGGTCGGACTAATGCTACAGCCTATTAATACAAAACGCCTGTTTCAACAGCCAATGCCAGACTATCGATCCCTTGCAATGAAATAACTCTCCTCTGGTCGTTGATTACACGTTCATTACCTGGTCCTACATGATAATGGTAGTTTGATGGTGAGGAGTGATTGACAATGAAAGTCTGCATATGTAACGCACTATCCAATATGGCTGCATTGGGGTCGATTTCCTGGTTGTTGATGTGTCCCTAGAGAAAGATGGCTCATTTTGGTCTGATTGAGTTGAAGGGGTTGAGTCTCGTGAAAACTGTTGAACATCGACAATTACTTCATAGTGATCTGACAGATGTATGTTTACAGTTGACACAAAGCAATGGTTCATCCCTGACATGAAACCTATTTCATTACTTTAATGGATAGTTTTGAATGTTGTTTCTGTGTTGTATCATTTATAATAGTGGATACACGCAAATACTCTCAGTGATTTGTTTGCTGAGAGGATGAGACAAGGTCGTCTTATTAGACGTACACTTCTTCATTGCATTTCTTGTTTATTCGTTTCACTACGTATGTATATAATACAAATATATGCAGTTGTAAATGTTGCAAACGTTGCATAATAACAAGGGGTTCGCACTATTAATTTGGTGGAGGGAATAAGTAACGGTAATACGGTTTCAGGCTTTTAGCTACTGGGAACTGCACACAAATATGCTCTGACACTATTTACATTAGATAATTCTGTTGTACAGTTTGGACAACGTACTATCACCACCTGCTGTGGTATTAATGAAAGTAGGTGTAACAGGGAAACCATGAAAACATTTCTAGTAGATTCTATAAAGCTATTTTGACATATTGTTCGACACTAAAGTGGACTAAGTAATCATTTGAGTTCAGAGCTATCGCTTCCCAGAAAATTAGTATGATTTGACTTGATTAGTTCTACATGACATGGTCTAGTATTGAAATATGAACACTTATAATATCCTCTTTCATCAATCTCCAGAGAAATCTGTCTCACCATGTGTCCATGAGACGGAGCATATGCAGTAAGAGATTTCACTTTATGGGGGAGAAATTGATGTGGACATTAAGAATACATATAGTCATTCTGAATATAGTATTTGGAAAGAACATTAGGTGGCGTGAAGTGAGCAAGTATTCATAATAGTTATGTTACATAACAAATTTTTACTCTTGAAATGCAAAGACCAATATGTAAGCATTGATCACAGAAATAACTAAACCCGTTAAGGAGGTTCTTTACCATTGTTTCTGAGCATCCTCAGGTGTCGGATTCAGATAGGCCTTATAGCCACATAGCCACATAGCCACATAGCCACATAGCCTTTGTGTACACTTTCAGTAACAGTGTTCGTCATACATATTAGAAAATAACTGTCTAGAAATATGATAGTGAAATCATTGTATTATAATTGTGAAATATAGTATTTGTTTTATGATAAAGGGATATGTTTTGTTATTTTGTTCTATAATCTAATTTAAGGGGAAACAGTCGTGCAGATTGAGTTATCTCACTTGCAACTGAATATTAACAATATCTCAAAGGTTTTTTCAAAGTATTATTAAAGTTAGCCTGGATGCATATGATTTGTTGGGGTTAATTTTCTTGATGAATTGAATATCTATCAAACAATGTTTTTTTTCTCAGCAAATCTTGAAATTAGTTGACATAAACATTCATGTGTAACAGCAAACAATAAAAACAATTGTAAAATTAAAATTTTATGTAAAAAGCTTCAAAATTACAATAAAATTGCATTTTCGTCTTACATAAACGTGTAACCATATCTCCTGTTTAAGAAATAGAAGGCGAGTTGTCGTGTTTTATCATTAAATATAACATAGCAGGGAGCAAAAACACGAAGCGCGCAGCCCTGAGTGTTTTATACTATCTGCTATGTTTTATTCTACGATAAAGCACAATAACGAGTCTTCTATTTCTTATATGTGATGCCTTTAAACAGTTACTCGATTTTATATAAAAACAGTCGATATATTATGCTGTTTGTATAAACTAAAATTTCAAAATAGTAATGCCTCCAGTCGTAGAACACATTCACTAGCATTGAACAATCAAAGTGACGTAAAATATGACGTCATTTACTAAGCGACGCTCTAACTGACGTCTAAAATCACGAGCAAGTTTTATTGTCCCATAAAGCACACTGTTGGTCCCATTGACCGCCTGTGTTTTATTGCCGTGGGTATCTAATATATGAAAATAAGGCCATAATTATGTTTAATGTTTTATCATGATGATATTAATATTGTGAAATGATAGTGAAAAATGTAGAAACATGTTCGCTCCCCCACCTTCATTGGGAGCCCATATTTAAAAAACGAGCCCAGTGACCCCTATTTTGAATTTTGTTATATATATATATATACATATATATATATATATATATATATAAAAATAAATATATATATATATAGTCCAACCCTCAGGTCTCATATAGGAAAATACAATTGTCGAAGAAATCACGATGATTTATTCATAATTCACAAGCATACTTTCGACCATCACGGGTCTCATCAGGTGAATGACGTTGAGTCAGTTGATGCGTCATAAAGTGTAATTATGACGTCACAATACATTGCATAGATACATTCATAGATACAATGCATAGTTATAGATGTAAATTGAATTGATAATGACATTACATTTTATAATTGAGTCTTGGCTTATATTTATTAATGAACAATAACTCTTTTTCTGCCAAACAATCAGATTCAGTTGAATCCACTTTGTATATCGGAAAAACAGAATATTTATTTTTTCCACATAGTTCTAAATGCGCACTAAGAGGGATAGTACGATTGTGTTTTTGTTTAATTTGAGAACGATGAAGATTCATTCTCCTTTTTAATTTCAATTCTGTTTTCCCGATGTATATTTCTTGACATCCATGATAAACAATCATATAAACGACATTTTTTTAATCAAATGTCATATTTCTTTTTACAAATTTTTTCTTATTTGATGGTATACTAACTGATGTGCCTTCAATCAAAATAGTACATATATATATATATATGGAAAAAATAATGAATTTAGAAGTAGAAATCATCCATTTTAATGGCGAGCGCTTTCAGCTACACAGCCTCTTCAGGCATTACATACCGGATAATACGTTGTCAGGCAACGTCGTCGTGTACATTATGACGTCATTACATTGTTATGTCACAATCTAAGGTAAAGACATGGACACATCAAGTTTTAGAGTTTAACTTTGGTGAAAACATTTGGATAAATCTGCTTTCTTTTGTTTCTAAAAGCTTGTTATTATCACAATTTAATTCATACATTGGGAAGACAGAAAAATGCCCGTTTTCACATTCAGCTAAATGTTTACTTAATGGAATAGTTTTGGGCTGATTTATGTGGGATCTGTGTAAGTTCATTCGTAATTTCAACTTTAGTTCTGTCTTCCCAATGTATTTTTCATTACAACCAGTACATATGATGACATATACAACATAGGTTTGTAGGTTTGTAGTACAAATCGGTCTTTACATATATATAGTGAAATATTAGCAATTTCGTGAGATTTTTAAAATTTGTAGAGAACCTCCTTAAAAAGTCAAAACATGTTGAAGAAACAGTTATGCATCCATGGTAACTTTCCGAATTAATTAAGGGAATATCAATTTGACAGTTACTCTACTTTAATTTTCTCAAATTGTCCAAAAAAGTACTTATACACACCCTTGTATTAACATCGTCTCATTACCAGCGACAAACAAATTGTAATGCCACTGAAATCGTGTTCACCTGCAAACACACATTATTTGGTTATAAACATTTACGGTTATTCGTCTATATTTTGGAACGTTTTGATAGATTCAGGAATATGTTTTTTTAATTTATTTTCTTTAAACAAACCTGTTGTATTTAAAAACATGGCTGCTTGTTTTAAAGCTATGAATCTGCCAGTTAGCTATTTCAACATCCTGGCAATCTGTTTTGTTCGTCACCATTAGGTGATATTCACTTGAGCACGAGTTCCTGAGATCCATGAGTGGTTATACTGTTTCCATTATGTTCTGAATTTCAGGCTGAAACATTTTCAGTTAAACAATTGTATTGGACAATTACTAAACATTGCACGTTATACTCGGTTTGTTCACTATTTAACAAAACCCATTTTGAACTGATATTCACATAAAGATTCGTTTGACTGTCAATAAGATTTGATTCTCATCAATATTTCAATTCCATTGACACTTTCTTACGATTTTCCCCGTTAACACTATTATCAGTGCCTTATTTAAATTAGTTTCATTATTTGAAACTCGGTGTTGGTCTTCGTTGACAATAAGAAGAAAATGATTAGTTTACAGTGTTAGATTATATTCACAAGGGAGAACCCTAGGAATGATTTGTTTGTTCAAGCTGCTATGATATTTTTGTATTGTCCATGATGTGCTTAAATTGAGGTTCTTTGTATGTAGACGGCCTAAGGGAATTGAAGGGTCTGAATGATGATTTTAAATACAACTGAATTCCTTCTGCAACCAGATTTTGTTAAGTCAAGGCTGTTATGTTTGATGAAAACATGTATTTTGATGGTTTAAGAAGTTTGGTTGCAGTTGCCTATAGGAGAGACGATGGTTAGTAAAACTGGCATTGATGAAGATTAGTGATTCGTTTATTATTACCACATATGGAATAGGCATGAGTAAACTGAAGCACAAAAGACGTCACCCCTCAGTTGTTTTTATCATATGTATAATTTTTAAAGTCAAATTTCTCGAGTTTTAGACGTCGTATTCCAAAACTGAATAGTTTTGAAAATTAGTCCAAAATATTAAATCAGTCAAAGAATTGTTAAACGTGGTTTTTTTTTAAAATAATTAAAAATCAAAATTTTGAAATTTAAAATTCCCAAAAATAGGCATGAGTAGATGTGATTTCCATTGAGAGATGATTCTGTTTCATTTGAATTCATTTATGGTTGAATGTGTGCACACTTCAGTTAATTACTTTCAATCTCTCTTCATTGATTACACTTTAAGTATTTAGAAGGACGTTTGATGATGAAAACTGGCTATTTCCAGACTATAGCTCACTTACATTGGAATAACGCTCATTTTTCGTCGTTGATTACACGTTCATTACCTGGTCCTACATGATAATGGTAGTTTGATGATGAGGTGTGACTGACAATGAAAATCTGCATATGTAACGCACTATCTAATATAGCTGCGTTGGGGTTGACTTCCCAGATGTTGATGTGTCCCCAGAGAAAGATGGCTCATTTTGGTCTGATTGAGTTGAAGGGGTTGAGTCTCATGTTTCAAACTGATGGTAAGTTCATAGTGACCTGAGCCGAAGTAGATTTACAGTTGATACAAAGGCAATGATCGACCCCCGACATGAAGCCTATTTCATTACTGTAGTGATAGTTTTAAATGTTGTTTCTATGTTTGATGACCTTTAGTGGATACACTATCAGTTATTGTGCTCACTAAAGTATGATTTTATTCAGTTGACCTGGAAAATTATAGGTTTCATTTCTCATTTTTGAGTTCGTAACATACGTATATCATACAAATATGTGCAGGTATGTTATCCATAATTTTTATATGGATTTTGCAGACATGATTAATAATGAAGGACATAGCTTCATCATAATCATTTGTGTTCAGCGCTAGCGCCTCCTAGGAAATTAGTATGATCTGACTTGATTAGTTCTACATGACATGATCCAGTATTAAAATATGACCTTTTATGAAATCGTGTTTAATCAGTCTCCAGGGAAATCTGCCTCACTATGATTAAATGAGGCAGAAAATATCCAGTAACAGATTGCATTTTATGAGGATGAAATTGATGGGGAGATCATCAAATGCATTCCAATATACATATTCAATGTTGAAATAGCATTTTAAAATTAAGGTTTCATAATTCTTGAGTTTTATTGGGCCTTTGTCCCTATGTTATTTGTTATCCGTTATGAGACAGCATTGTTAAAAAGGTGAGTCCGATGGTAAATTGTTTAAGAAGTTTTAAATACCGTCTCAACAGAAAAACACTCCAGACCATGTACAAATCTTTCATATTACCAATCTTTGATTACTCGTGTCATATATGGGACAATTGTACTAAGGAACAGTCTCTACTTCTTGAAAAACTTAATCTCGATGCAATCAGAACTATCTGTTGCGCAGTCCGTGGCACAAGCCATACAAAATTGTACTCGGAGACAAGTATTACCTCTTTGGAAAAAAGGAGAACTCGCCAAAAATTATATGTATTTTATAAGATGGTAAATAATTTGGCTCCTGAGTATCTATCAAATTTAGTACCGGAGAATATGTCTGACGCAAGTCGATACAATCTGAGAAACCAAGCTGACCTACAAACTATTAAATGTAATACAAATAATTATTCGAAATCTTTTTTTAACAGATACAATTAGCATCTGGAATTCCCTTCCCACAGACGTTATCAATTCAAACACGCTCGGAGAATTTAAAAGAAAATTAAAAGAAACCAAAGCTAACCCAATAAATTTCAGTTTACACCACAGCTCAAGATTTTGTCAGATAATTCACTCCCGCCTTCGGCTTGGCTGCAGCTCCCTTAACGGTGATCAGTTCGCGAGATTTATCTCCGATACACCGGTCTGTAACTGTGGACATCAGTTGGAGGATGCACTCCATTTTGTCCTTACCGGTCCCAATTACAACGAAATAAGAACAAACACATACTGTTTTTACCAAAGGTTATAACCTACCATCTATCCTGTACGGAAATGCTTGCTCAACCAATCAAGAAAATGACGAATTATTAAAATCTGTCCATTACTATATTTTACACACTCATAGATTTTCAGATTGTTCATAATTTACCCAAACGCCTTGCAAGTAAATAACAGTTTTAAACTGTAAATCTATCTAAATATTGCCCTCAACTATTTCTTTGTAATAAGAGCTGTTATGGATGCTATTATTGTTTTGATGTATTTTGTTTGGTGTGTGTAAGGCTCCAAATGTGTGTTTCTGTGAACGTCACTCATTTTTCATATATATATAGCGGACTCAGGGAAAAGAAAAAACTCTCATTTCTCGTGTTTGATATTGTGGACTTCTATCCCTCCATTTCTGAAGATCTCCTCAACAAATGCCTCAGCTGGGCCAAAGGTTATACACGCATCAGCGAAACGGAATATCAAGAAATATTCAACTCGAGGAGGTGCTTGCTATATGGAAACGACGGGAGTACATGGGAGAAAAGGGAAGGCAAGAACCAGTTTGATGTGTCAATGGGTGCATACGATGGAGCAGAGATATGTAAACTGGTTGGTCTGTTCATTCTTCATGAACTCAAGCAAATACCCTCGCTGCACAGTGTAGGGCTATACAGAGATGATGGACTTGCAACAGTGAAGTCATGCTCTGGAAGCAAAGCCGACAGACTAAGAAAACACCTCATAAAAGTCTTCCAATCAAGTGGACTGAAAATAACAATAGAGGCCAACCTGAAAACTGTCAACTTCCTAGATGTGACCCTTGACCTCAGAACAGAGACACGCAAACCGTACAGAAAACCAAACAACGAGACTGTCTACATCAACTCAAAATCAAACCACCCTCCCAACATCTTAAAGAACATTCCCAAGGCAATTATAAAAAGGATATCGACGCTGTCATCAAACCAGGACATATTCGACAATGCAGTCCCACACTACAAAGAGGCCCTAACAACAGCTGGTTACAACCATGAAACGCAATTCTCCCAAAACCCCACTGTTGAAAGAGCAAATAGAAGACGATCAAGGAAAGTTACATGGTACAACCCGCCATTCAGCAAAAATGTCAAAACTAACATTGGCAAAATCTTCCTGAAACTGGTAGACAAGTACTTTCCACATGACAACAAGCTCAACAAGATCTTCAACAGATCAACAGTTAAAGTCAGTTACAGCTGCATGAAAAACATCAAACAGAAAATCAAGGCGCACAATAAAACTGCCCTGAAATCAACAAGCCAAGCACCTAAAGAGAAGAACTGTAACTGCAGGCAGAAAGCAAACTGCCCACTCAACGGTAAATGCCTGATTGATGACGTCATCTACCAAGCCACTGTGACATCCCAAACAGACACAGTCTCATACATAGAGCTAGCAAGTGGCTCTTTCAAGCTACGTTACAATAACCACACGAAATCCTTCAGAAAAAGAGACAGAATTATCTAAATACATCTGGCAACTCAAAAGAAAACAACAAAACTACGAAATAAAATGGACCATCTTGAAACAATCAAACACCAGCAAGCGAGATTCAGACTTATGCAACCTCTGTATTGAAGAGAAGCTGGAAATTCTCAGCAACAAAGGCAATAACATCAACAAAAGAAGTGAACTCTTGTCAACCTGTCGACATGGGAAGCACCCAAGCCATGTAAGAAAAAAATAGCTCCCACCAGCTAACATTCATTTTGTCTGATGATTGCCACACAGAGCACTTGTGTTTCTGTTTGTGCATGAAACTCTGAGTAACAAACATGAAATAATCCAGTGTTCTAACTTTTTGTATAATTAGCTCCGCTACTCCAAGCGTTGAGCACTCTATACTGCAAAAGAACAACAAATTTGTATATATATATATATATGTACGTTTGTAGGGAGCGGCATTCAGATAAGCAAAGATTTGCTTGTTTGCCAATCCCGTCACTTTGTGAATAAATACGTTTAAACCATATTTGTATGTACCTATGTAAATAAAAATAACATTTGCAGTCGGATCCTTGTTCTGTTCATAACGGTGAACAATTTAACATTAACCGCACACTAATAAAAACATTAGCGGTCTTTTGTTGAGAACAAGTCGACCATATCGACAAAACCCTGCGTCCCGACCTGTGCGTTGTTACAATCTCCAAAAGGTCGGGTCCGCGGGACCTAACCGTGCCGACTGCTGACTGCTGATTGCTGACTAATGTTCAGTGAGTAAAAGTTCACAATTTCAGGTAACTGATAAATTGATGATTACTTATCTTTAATAAATAAACCCTATATATAACACGGAAACTGTAGAGGTGGTTATCATTTGAAAAATGGCAAATACACAGCTTGAACATAAGTTTCTCCCTACATCTCGTGGTGGTCAGATACCTCCGTGTTTGCGGTCACATCTGCAGACTCAGCAAGAGGAAACCACCTCTGTGTTGGTGGTCACATCTGCAGACTCAGTAAGAGGAAACGTGACTGGATCTCCTGGTGCAGCAGTGCCGTGACAAGAACTGCAGTGCCACTGCCTCCACTATTAATGACATCGTCACAATGGTGAAGGACACACATAACCATCCAGTGGCTCAGATAGAGATTAAGGTATATATATTTACATTAATACTTTAGGCTTTTTTTATTGGTTCTTGCGTTAATATTTTAACGTGCAATGTTATGTTTTGAATGAAACTTCTTTAGTCATGATGCAAACTAATGATATTTCTCTCTGTTTAGGTCAAAGAAACTCTAATCAATATTATAAGGAAAGCGGCTACAACACTTGAACCTATGCAATCTCTATATAATGAAGAAGTTGCCAGGGTTAGAGATGGCGCCTGGAACGACGACAACAGAGCCCTGATATCTGCTGAGCCTTGAGAGCTCGCAGACCCTTCTTTATCGTGCCAGACGTGCAGTTCTTCGAAGAGAGGACCTGGTCAACCCAGAATAATACCAACGCACTGAAACTGGTGACGAGTTCCTACTTGTGAACGATGGACAAGATAAGAAGATCCTTGGTTTCGGAACGGCAGAAAACGTACAACACTTGTGTCAGTGCAACGCCATCTATGGAGATGACACCTTCTACGTGACCCCGTCCATCCTCCATTAACGCTCCACGGTCTAGTTGCAGGTCAGATGTTCCCTCTCTTCTTCTATTTGCTGCCAGATAAGAAAGAAGAAACCTATACAAGGATGTTCCGACGTCTAGTCAACGTCGACAGGAACCGAGGTTTCCAATTAAAACCAAGGATGCTACAGGTATTGATTATATTATTTCATGTAAATTAAAATAAATATTCATTTTGTACCATATAACAATTTATACAATACGTGATCTTAGAAATAAAAGGCTATATAACCTATCAATTTCAATATTAAACCACATTTCACTAACATGTTTTATGAATTTCAGATGGACTTTGAAGTCGCTGCCCGCAATGCCGCTTCTGTCGTCTTTCCCCAGCAGGTCGAGTGGAAAGGCTGCTTCTTCCACTTCACTCAGTGTGTGTGGAGGCGGGCTCAGCATCCTGGACTACAGATCCAGAGATTTGTGAGGGAATGTGCCGTCCTGCCAATACATCTTGAAGTTATATTATATATAAAGTTATATCATAAATACATACGTTTTGTAAGAATTCTGCTCTTTTTGGATGTAATTATTCCTTATACATTTCTTTCTCGACAGGTTGAAGATCAGTGGCTGGACACCACCAACCGAATGCCAGATGACGACAGGTGCGACGACCTCAGCAACTACGTGACCAGCCATTGGATTGAGGGGGATCTCCACATCAGCTAGTGGAACCACTTTGAAACTGAATGACCCCGCACAAACAACCATCTTGAGGGGTGGCACTGTCACTTGAAGAGAGTCGTTGGGAAAGCCCATCCCAACATTTTCGAACTTGTCAAGTATCTGATCAAGGGAACAAACTACAACAGAGACACGTCTCCTTCAGTATGCTGGCGGAAAAAAAACGAGAAAGAAGAAGTATGTGGCCATGGAGACCAAGCTGCAGAACCAGAAAGAATGGTAAACTACAGGAGCCATAAGCACAATGGAATATGCCGGGGTCGTATCCCATCTCATACACTTAGACTGAGCAAATGTTGTTAGAATGCCAGTGCAAATGTTGATAGAGTGCCAGTAACGACATTCTATTTCCTTGTACATTGTATGTTTGTGATATGGTGATCATGTGTATTATATTGAATATTTTATATTATTCAAGGACAAATGACTTATCAAATCTGTCGTTCAGATTTTCAGGATGTTTATCAATCCAGTGTTCAAGTGCTTCAATGCCTAGTTTGTGTGGGATATTTCTGTAAAGTGATGTTACATCAAATAACCAATTGTGTATCTTCCGGCGTTTGGTCCGGAATGTAATTAAAGAAGTGCAGATCATCTCGAACATAAATCTTGATATTCTGTAAGAAGGGTTGCAGAATGTCTATTATGTTACTTAGTCTGTGTCGGACAGGCTGGTCCAGCTACTATTGGTCGAAATTTGAGATCGGGGGTCTTAGGATTTTAACATATTCCGAATTTTGAAGCTGAATTTCTGCTTTGATGATGTCAGATTTGTTAACTTTGGGAAGGCCATAGAAGTTACTTAATTTGAATTCAAAGTTTAAAATGTAGTCAATTTCCTCCTTTGTGAGATTACTGCTATGTTTATTGATAATTTTACCGAGGTGTGATATAATTTTAAGATCCATATTTTTAGGAAGAGTTTTATAAAATAAAGGGTCCTTTAATAGTTCCATTATTTTCACTTCATAATAGTCAGAGTCCATTATGACTACAGCTCCTCCTTTGTCTGCTTCGTTTATAATAATATTGCTATTATTTTTAAGTTCTTCTATTGCTTGTCTCTCTTTCTGATTTATGTTGGATTTAATGTTTCCCATATTGTTTGAAAGTGGTTGATTAGTTAGAATGTCTAGAAAATGTTCCAAATGTCTGTTTTTGCTTTTAGGGGGAATAGTTTTTGGTTTATTTCTACATAGAGAATCTGGGTTTTTTTTGTTATTATTTTTTTAATCATCATCATCATCATCATCATCATTGAAGAAATAGTCAGCAGATCTCAATTTTCTGCAAAAACTTCTTATGTCATTTTCTAATTCCTGTTGATTAGGTTTTGGTGTTGGTGTGAATTTCAAACATAATTTTAGAACTTTGATCTGAGTTTCAGTTAATTCACACGAAGAAAGATTGATTACCTTGGGGGCTGACCTCGGTTCGTTGTGGCTGACGGGGTTGTTTTCCTGTGGCTTTTGTCTAAAAATGAAGCACACTTCTTTATGATGCCACCCTGTGTACCGCTGCCTAAATAATCAGTTTTCTCTCTGTATGATGTCTTCGATCTCGGTTGTATGTCTGTATGCTGCTAGGATGTTGTTGAGGTCATGGGTAAAGGCGTGATTGGCTGTTCATCATTACAGCAGCTGGATGTTTGTTGTTCCTCAAGCTCTTCAAATGATTGATCCGTCGCTCTGATTCTGTTGTTGTGGTTGTGTTGTGTTGCGCCTTTGTTCTTTTTTTGTTGTTCTGACTGTTGTTGTTGAACTGGTTGGTCCGGTGAGGTTGCTGCGTTTTGTTGTTGGAGCTGCTGGTTTTTTCTTTGTCCAGGAGGGTATGGCTGTCGATTTGGGTGATGTCTTGTATGATGTTCTGCTGACTGCTGCTGTTGAACTTGTTCTTGATAATATTCTTGCTGTTGATGATGTTACGTTGATGTTGTTTCAGCTGTTTGTTTCCTCCTTGTCCACGAGGATATGACTGTCGATGTTGGTGATGTCGTTTATGATGTTGGTGATGTTGATGATGCTGACGTTCCCTTTGATGATGCCTTCGTTAAGGATGTTGGTGTTGCCTGTAATGTTTGGATATGTTGTAGTTTCGTTGTCTGTAGTGATGTTGTTTGTAGGCGGGTATGATTCGTCCCCTGAAGTAGAATTTGGAAGCCCTCGCATCCATTCTTCTTTCTTATTCCATGCTGTCCTACATTTCATTTCTCCTGTACTCTGTGTCTTCGTACCACAGTGCGTGTAATTTTCCCTTTATGGTGTCTTCAGTTGACTCAATGAATGAGTGCATCACTTCCTCTTCGAATATGATTCTACATATTTTATATGTTCATTTAAAAGTTTTTCACTTTCCTGTTCCATCTGTGTGATGGAAAATTGGGTCATATCCTCCTCATTCAGGTTCTTCTCAGTGAATTTTCTTGGGATATATGGTGTCTCAGATATTCATGGTTTATATCTGATGTATGCTTTAATAGTCCTCAAAGAGTGGTAGAACGCCTGCTGTCTTTCGTGGAGATTCCTATTCCACATTTTCTAAATCGATTTTCTTTTAACATATGCCAAAAGAAAATCGATTTCGAAAAAGTGGAATAGGAAGCTCCTATGTGAAAAGTACATCCATTGTATTGTCACATATGCCAAACATTATAAATGGTGTTATTTTTTCGAGAAGTACTGACTGTTGCTGAAAATTACTAGTTTTATGACAGTTGGCTGAGTATAGTGACGTTATACAGGTAAAAGTATTGATTTCTGATCGAAAACCGGACAATGCACCGCGTGTGGCGCGCGTCAAATTAGTCAAACATCATTTTGGAAACCTATTTACAAAAGACAAATAGACAACTTAGGGATGAAAATGTTGTATAGGTCTTATAACTACTGTGCATGTTAACTGAACGTGTAGTTTCGGTTTCTTCACTTGTATAATGATGTTGCTCGATTTTAATTGCAAACTAGTTTTTATTATATATTTGACGATTGTGGATGAATATGCAAGCTGAGTGAAATTATTTGAACTTAAATCAGCACATACTGGGTGTTGGAACATATTAAAACCAAATACAATTTTATGAAACACAATGGATGTACCTTTAAGCCACACTAAAATATTCTTACTTGAAACTGAGCTACTAGCAGATACATTTTAAAATAATAAAGCTTCTTCTAGCTAATATTTCAGACTGATCTCGTCTTGTTAGTGATCAGTCAGTTAGGACAGGCCCATGATCACAATAGCTAGGTGAGCGCTTGGTCTACCGGTCCCTAGGCCTACTCTTGATTCTCTCTGACAATGTGGGTCGTAGGCTATATGACTATTAGGGTGTCTGACAGTTGGGGTATCACAAAAATTCCAGGTTTATTCACTATTTGGAGAGTATAAAAAGTTGCACGAAGCGGTTAGAGCAAGTGAAACCATAGGCAAACTATGTGTATAAGCGCTATCTAACTAGGCTATTCAAAATCAAAAGTTAATTTTAAGTCAAATTGACAATATCTTTATAAAATCATCTTATAGGAACAAGATTTCTCTAGCATATCATTTTTATGTATTGAAAAATAATTTTGAATAAGAAACATATATGTGTTTCTTCTCAATGGCTTTTTTACAATATCATCTGTGGTCAAAGGGAGGTAATCATGACATAAGCTTTTATGACGCTTCATACAAATCGAAAGGTTAAAGCTTTTGTTGATAAGAAACTTGGAAGTGTTACTTATAGTTATAAATACGCTTTGGTTAATTCAATGGAAAGTGTTGGACATTCACAGTATCATTAATCAAGTTCCTCCAAAAATGTTTGAAAAAACCCCGAAAAAACGGGAAGTCGGGAACACGAATTAATTCAAGGGCAGGTAACTCTTCCAGTCTGCCTCTACTAACATCACTTCCGGGAATGGAAAGGAGAAAAACAAACCGAAAGGAATGTTGGTATTCGGAATTATCGTCACATACGACGGTTGACATCCACGTGAAAGATGTTCCTTTGATTCTAACCACTCACAGGTAGTCTTATATATCTGAACTTAGTATTAGGAAGACATCATTTTGAAATGCTTGCTTGACATACTGTGGCAGACGTCAAGTTGTGTTGATTGACAACAGTCACCCATGATTGATGTCAAATGTCACTCAAAAAAATCATTAGAAATAGAGTATGCATGGTTTTTTTTAGTATTTGGATTGTTTATTGTGATCCTCTTGGAACAAATTTATGAATTGGATAAATATTGTTCAGTTTTGTTTCATTTGCGATTTTGATATACACACATGTCATGTTCTGATTGTTAAAATTTTCTCAGTTGTGTTGTGAAAGGAAGTTAGGCAAAATAAACCTATGCAAGGAGCTCAATGTCGAGCTCTCTCAACCCTAATTAATGAGAACATTAAAGGTACATCCATTGTGTTTCATAAAAAATTGTTTGGTTTTTATACGTTCCAACACACCACATGTGATGTCTACAATACAAATAAATTCACTCAGCTTGCATATTTATCCCCAATCGCCAAATATATCATAATTACTAGTTTCCAATCAAAATTGGGTAACATCATTATGCATGTGCAGAAACCGAAACTGCACGTCCCATTTACATGCACAGTAGTTATAAGACCTATTAAACATTATCAACTCAAAATTATCTTTTTGTCTGTTAAAAATAAGATTCCAAAATTACGTTTGACTCATTGGCGCGCACCACACGCTTTGCATTGTCCGGTTTTCGATCAGAAATCACTACTTTTACCTTCATATCGTCAATATGCTAAGTCTACTATCATCAAAATGGTAGTTTACGGCAACAGTCGGTACTTCTCGATGAAGTAACACCATTTATAACGCTTTCAATATGTGACCCCCAACAACACAATGGATGTACCTTTAATTACATAATGTCTAAGACAGATAAAGAGGTCACTTTATTTGTTCATAATGCAAACTGGGTACAGGGCCGCATGATTATGTCTGTCAATATTCATACTTGTACAAATTTCATACCAAAAATTGTCTGACCATCTCTGCTGCAACCCACATTTCATTCAATGTTCTTTTTGTCACATTTGATATCAGGCATAAAGTATATATCCATACAGTTTATATTTGACATTGTGTCATTAATTTCCTTTTTATAGTCACTATACTGAAATTAGCAAAAACGCAGCATGTTTTTCATTTCTCATAAAGCCAAAAAGCAAGATGGCAGGGCATATATATACTGTCAACTTAGAACCATAAGAACTAGAAGTGGATCTGTATGCGGCTTAGTATCCAACTACACCTCATTAGTCAGGTCATCTTGCACCACCAGAAACAGTTTATTATTTATTAGTTGGTTTTGGTTCTAAGGACATTGACTTCCAAACTTTGACTTGTGACATAATGACCTAAATGTCCATGATTTGTCTTCTTTTTAAAACAATCAGCTATCAACATTGGTTTAAAGGGAAAGTGCCATTCAGGTATTTTTGTGGAAACGAAATTCAATTGTTGATTTAAAGTGAAGCCATTTTTCGAAGCAATGAGTGTTGAAAGTCATTGTAGATATTCTATCAAATTATATGTTTCATTATAACAAAATTGTAAGGGTCATTCTCAAAAAATGGAGCAAAAATGGTAACAAGGAATTATTTTCATAATGTGACAAATTTTAACCCAAATTGCAATTTTTCCAGTTGTGTTATACATGATTTTAAGGATTAGACTTACAAATTATTTCATATATGCAACACTTGGTGTTTTTTCAAATCTTTGTACCTTAATTTTTGTCACTTTCTGAACTAACAATGGTCAGAGGTCATTGTTTGCATCTATAGATATGAAACTCCCCATGACAACAAATAAATTCCATGAGTTAAGTCTAACAACAGTTTGGGCTTTTTTTCAAATAAGAGCCCTACATTCATGTTAGGTCTATTGATTATGAAAATATTTAAGTTAGAACATGGTAACACAGATTTGCGTCAGTGATGTTACCTTGTACAATTTTAATTGATCCAAGGCTTAGCTCCCCTTGATTAAGTGAAAATAATGAGTTCTCCATTTAAAGCACTCCTGGTTCTAAGTGATACATTTTGAATTAGTGGTGTCAAAATTAAATAAAGTCAAGCAGACATTTATGAAGTGACTTCACTTGACGAGTATGACTTTTTAGTGTCAGTGATGTTACCAAATTATCTGAAATGTATAATACTCTTTGAACATGTGTGTCAAAAGGGAACTTGCCTTCATGAGCCTCTTGCTCATGTTACTTTCACTTTTTGCTTAGGGAGTAATCATTGTTCATACTCAGTCCTTTACTTTAAAATTGTCAGAGATGTTACCGTCAGTGATGTTATCATTAAATTAGAAACATCACTGACAGAGAATGGTAACATCACTGACAAAGCATAAGTTATATTGTGATATGTCTAACGAAAGTAAATTTTCATCCTTAGTATCATGCCATAAGATAGCGATATGTCCTACAGTTTATCAAAAAATATCACATAAAAGAAATGTCACTTTAACTAAAAGGTACAAAGTGATATATCAATTATGGTAACATCACTGACATAAAAAGTGACATCACTGACAAAATCAATTATATTAATTGTTGAAAATGAACAAATATTACTTTAGATATACAAATGGCATGCTATCTATTGTTAGGAACAAGTTGTACTTCCTGTTAGAGTGATTGATAGGTTTCATACGATAAATATTTATTTAATAAAATCTCCAAAACCTAATTAAGCTATAGAGATGTTGAACACTGTATGAAGCAAATGATATGCAATGTCTGAGACTGGATAGAGAAGATGAAGGTAAAACAGGACACGCCTCCAACTACACCAATATTTTTTCAAGCTGGAAATTATTTTTGGGGGACCAAAATTGAGATTAAAAATCAAATTCGATAACAAATTGATCCAACATTTTTCATCTAAAAAAATTTTTTTTTGTAAGAACCCACAATATGATTGTTGATAGAAAATGACAGTGACTCAGTTTCTTTATATCTCCAGATATCCAAGATCAAATGTAGAAAACCTACACTTGTGTAGTATGATTATGCTGCAGCCAAGGGCTGGGTCAGTCTTTGTGAGGAAATAACATTGTTCAGGACACAAAAATATGAACTTGATTTAAAGTCATTTGGCAAACTACAGCAATATTCAGTGATAAAATGTTAAAATATGCCCTCTTTTATATACGTGGGTTGATTTCTACAGCCCCTACCCAAACTGCTGGACTGTTACTGCGATTATGTGTAAACATTAGCATGGACAAAAAACGAAAGGATGAAATGGTCATTGTCAATATGTCCAGTTTACACACACTTTCATTTTATTTTAAACATTTTGCATTTCAGGTGAAGATTAAAATCGATAACTTGTACATAAACTTATGACAGTTTTCATCCAAGCAAATCAAAGAACACTATTAATTTGGTAATGAAAAAGCCTTTCTTAGCTCATCTGGTTTCCATGGTGTAATGGTTAGATCACTTGACCAGAAACCATTGGGTTGCAGGTTCGATCTCACATTTTGTCAATAGTATTTGCTATTTGCTTATGTTGAAAAATGCTATTCTATGAATTATCATCACATGGATTTGAAAGATAGAATATAAACAAAAGTAGATTTACAAACAATAGGTATATTCATATCAGGTGTTCACGGCTATACCAGGTGTTTATGATGAACACCTGATTTGTACGATAGACACCTCTGGCACTGCATTTCAGTGGACAACTTAAGTTAGTATGAAATATGAACACCCAAATAGTACAGGAATAAGCGTGTAAGAACGATGATACTTCATCACTAGTGGATCAGTGTGTTGTGTGGAAAGCTGGGAAAGTATTTCAGATTAGCTTCACTGATACACATAGTTCATTCTTTATTGAAAGTTTCAAATTAAAGTTACCTATTAATTCAGTCATATAGACTGTTAGTAAGAAGTTTGCCGATATTCTATCATTGAGAGATACAACTTGACAATGTACTGTATATCAGTTACTATTAATATAAATTTATTTTGTGACACATCAATGAGAACTTGTAGTTTTAGTCCTCATTAACCGTCTGTCCTGTTGTTGATTAAATCATTTCAGTTTTTATGATCTATCATATGGTGCCGGTAATTCTTGTTTGCACAGCATACTTGATTGGTTCTTTTTAAAGCAGGAAGTGTGTATCTTTAAACATCAGATAATCTGTCCTTTATACTAATGAATAGAAAGTAAACAAACACATTATCTGTGCTGGGATGATGTGTTCTGTTATTTATTATCATTTAATGTCAGTGATGTTACCTTTCAAATCTGTGATGATATCTTTTGTGATAAAGTTATAATTTCTAGTAAAATACCTCTTTGAGCACCTGACCATCCACCTTTTATATGAATGGTTTCTTAACAGTGTTGACTGTTACCAATCCTGTCAGTGATGTTACCCTTTATTAATGATGTATGAAATTATTATTAAGAACCCATTAAAAGTTCATCAATTAACATTTGACAATCTGAACATAACATTAACATACGCAAAATTGGCAATACCCAGTCTTTCACAGTATCATTTTTATTTTAAAAACATTTATTGCAATGTAATGTCAGTGATGTTACTTATTTGTCAGTGATGTTACCTTATTATGTGCAAAATTATGATTTCTAGCATATTTGACAATGTTGGGACTTCAGACAGCCTGACTTTTAACACTAGATAATAAACTGTTCCAACAATACTTAATTTTTACAGTACATTTAATGATAATCAGTTTAAATGCTTATGATGTCAGTAATGTTACCTTTCCTGTCAGTGATGTTACCAGTTATCAGTGACGTTACCACCAACAAAATCCCTTATTTTGAAAGAAACAATAGGGAGAGACACAAGTCACCTGTTACTGTATTACAAGTGGACCTTGTCAACCCCCTAAAGTGTAGTTAGTATTTATTGAACTTAATTTGCTGTCTGTACAAAAATTGTTGTACCCTGATAAATTTCGAGTTCCACAATTCATAAGTACCTTCTTGAAATTAGAAATTAAAAAATTACTTTATTATTAATTTTCTTCTGAAAACTCCCAATACACCATACATGTTTTGTTCAAGCAGAATAATGTACTAAAATAATTGATCAGTTATTAAGAAAAACTTAAAAATGCATTGGTAACATCACTGACATAAATTCTCAACTCAGTATGTTTAAAAGTAAATTATTTTTTTGTCAAAAGAGATTAAGATTGCATAATCTGTATTTAATCTCCAATGGGTGTCTTGTTCAAACTGTAAAAAAAATAATTGAAACGGAGAATGATTTTATTTTTGTTATCACATCCACGAAATTGCTCCATTTTCTGATAATGACCCGTAAAAATTGTGAAAATACCACCTTTCTTCTTAATATATGTAATTGCACAAAAACAATGGTTGATACTGCAATAGAACCCTCACTTCAACTTCCACGCAGAGATTTGTGACTGCAGAAATGCATTCCAAAGGTCAGAAAAATAGCCAAATCGCTAATAACAAGTGTCGTAAATTTATACTATGGAGTTTGGTTGACTTTTATAGATTGTTTATACCATTCTCAATGGATCAAGTTGTCGACATATAAAGTAAGGCCAGGCAAAATTTGTCACCAAAATGTGTAAGGGCACGAGACAAAAATACAATAAAAGTTTGATCTAGTGTTCATGAAAAGTGTTCAGGAAAGCCAAATAGAAAAAAAAATGGAATATGAAAATAACAAAAAATTCAGTTCATCAGAAAAATCTCGCATCAATGTTAATGGATTCTGAGTAGCATTTTTTTCTCTCCAAATTTGTCAAAGTCATGGTATATGAGAATCTATAGACCAACAAAATATAAATAAATTGACCAAAATAATACATATTCCTGATTTTATCTTTTCAGATAATCTAAGAATGGCTGCAGCCTCTCCTTCCCACATCAGTCGCGAGAAGCTCACAGATGACTTCCTGTCCTGCTCTCTGTGTCTGGAGAGTTACAAACAACCTAAAGTGCTTCAATGTCAACACACATTTTGCCTACCATGTCTACACCGACTCACAGGAAGAAGTTTTCCAGGGATGGTCATTTGTTGTCCACTCTGTCGAGAAGACACCATCATCACATCTGGCGACCTCAAAAGTTTGAAAACAAACTTCATTATTGAAAGTCTGCTGAACTTCATTGCGAGGTCAGTGCACTGTGGATATGTCCCGGGTATGGAATGGTCCGGTCAGAAGGTTGAGAAGTACTGTCAACTCTGTGAGGACAAGAAAGACGCTGAAGTCTACTGTGATGATTGCCAGATCTGGCTCTGTAAGGTGTGTTCGGGGACCCATGGGAAACTTCCAGCCACCAAGACTCATCGAACCATGACTGTCCCAGACATCATTGCCAAGGCCAAGGACAAGCTGAAGACAGTTGACAAGGAGCTCCAGGCTCTGTACAACATGATAGAAGACAAACACCAGGAGGAACTCATGGAACAGGACTACATGGCTGAACAGGCTCGGATTGTTGCATCTCAGATTGAGACTGCTTGGGAGAAGCTTCTCAACTTGCTGTCAGACAAAAAGCTGGATCTTTTGCAAGAAATTGCCATCCGGATCTCCAGGGCAGAGACAAAGCAGGGCTTGAAGATCACTCAATTAAAGGAAAATTCCCAGAGAATCAAAAAGGGCTTGGAATATGTAAGAGATATGCGGAAAAGCAACGATGCCCATCACATCACCAACATGATGGGAGATGTTGATGCTTTGAGGAAAAGCGTATCTGACGTCACTCTCAGTCAGGAGAGTTTCCCTCGGCAAGAGATTGAGTTTCAGAGCGTGGAATCTCTAGGCCAAACCATTAAAGGATCAAAACTTGGATGTCTCCATCTTGGGAACCTCTTGGTTAACCAGGCTGAAAAGTTCCCAGCAGACAGAGAAACAGAAGGAGACCTTATCCATCGACTCTGTTACAACTACTTTATCACTGGGATGGCCTACGCTAACTCCGGAATGATATTTGTTGCCTCCAATTGTCAAAAAGTTAAGAAAATTGGAACCAAGCTGTATGAGGAAGATATACCAAATGTCACCAGACCATGGGGGGTTGCAAAGCTCCCTAGCAGTGAGTTGATCATCTCAGACTGTGGCAAGAGTCTTGGCGGAGGCTCCGTCAATATCTTTGATCTGAAAGGAAAGTTTGTCAGAATGATTTCTTCCGGGTTATCTCTTCCAAGAGGAATCGCAATCGATAGTCACAACCGAGTGTATGTCTGTGACGAGGTAGACAGGTGTGTGTACATCATGACCCTGGAAGGTCGTGTAGTCCACATCATCAAATACTCCTGGGACGGGAACTTTCTCCTTGATGCCCCGAGATTTGTAGCTGTCAATTCAGAGGGCCATGTCTTCATATCTGATGCTGGGAAATTTGTGAAGATTTTCGACGATAACTTCCAGCATGTTAAAACCTACAGATCTCCATTTGCCAGATCAGAGTTCTGGGATATTGTGACGGATTCTGCAGACTTTGTTTTCATCGCTGACTGGAAGCACGGGATACATGTTCTCACGTCTGAAGGGAACTTCACAGGTTTCCTGAGAGAGTGTTCCAATGGCGTCACCATCAAGGAACCAACTGCGCTCTGTATCCATGGAAACACAAAAGCATTAATGGTTGGAACATCGAATGGAGAGGTTGTGTCCGTGAAATCAAAACAATAAAGACCTTTATTGGTCCCACTGGTGGCAAAGGAAAGAAGCAACACTATGTAAAAAAATGAGGATAATCTCTCAAGTAACATATCGTTGACTTATTGTTGAGCATTTACTGGACAAGCAAAAAATTGACTAATTACTTTTAATGAGAAAAATCTTGATGAAACTGAAAATTTGCATAATCAACCCTATGTGTAAATAATTGACAAATTGATTTGATTGCATATGATGTTGGTGCTTGTCAAGACAAAGGTGTTTAGAGGGTTATACTGTGCAACCACTGATGTTAGCATTTCATAAACTTCTTGATGTTTTCGGCAGGTATTCGCTGAAATGATTACCTCTGTTTGTTCAGTGTTGTACTAAACAAGCACAAGATGTTGAATGAATTTTCACCTTGTCATTGGTGCATCAGTGTATCTGTAATATAGTTATGTCTTTGTTTCAATAAGTTGAAATTTTGTAAGAATTAATATTTGAAGTCATTTTGGTAAGACATAGGTGGGATTCAAACCCAACCAAGAACTGGAAATTAGATTATTGAAGTAATGATTATAATGCATGTACAAAAGGTGATAAGTTGTTCCTGCTCATGTTGTGCTTTTGTAACCTACAGTGATTGGATGTCACTTTCCTTGAGACATCCTACTTCGTCAGGGTATTGTGTTCGCATGGCACCAACACTCCACTGATTGGGTAACCATCATTCACCTTGTATATGCTATAAAAAAAACAAGCCAATAAAATGACATTGAATCAAGCTATATTGGCAGTACATAGATGTGAACACCAATAAGGAATCAAATTTCAAACTTTAGCTGACATACTGCTATAAATAACCAACCTTCAGTGTTACGAGGTACAATCTGGGGATTGTTGGAGCCATGTGGTTGTAAACACCCTGATGGAGCCGGATGCCTTTGAGATTGTACAACTTATGGTGCTAATTGGCGCAAAGACATGTTTCTTGATGTGCCATATTAGTTAGACCGGAATATTGTAATATACATATTGTAACAGCAGTATTCTGTCCTATCGTGCTGCATGTCACTGTATCTGCAACTACAGTGTTAGCCTTTGTTTATGTGGCCACCATCTTGTCATTTACCAACGAAGTTGTGGAGGTTCTAAGTGCAAAGGGTTGTGGGTTGTGAATTGTACACAGGTGTTGTGACTGCACTCAAGAGTCACTCTGTATTGACTCAAAAACATGTACACCTGGGCACAGGAGGGTTCGATTCTGACCGTATGAGCTGGACGCCACAGATGCTTCCACGACACGCCCTCTTGGACAAGTGATTACTGGAGGATGTTCTGTACAAATGTTGCTTAGATTCGTGCTTGTTCTCAAGGCTTCAAGTTTAAAGTGGAATTAGTTTGTTGCTTATGTGAAACCTTATCAATGATGTTATTTTATCGAGAAGCACTGATGGTTGTTGAAAAATATTATTTAAATGCTTTCCAGTTTAGTATAGTGACACTATAAAAGTGAAAAGTCGTGAAAAGGGAAATGTATTTGTTGCTTCTGCACCTGTATAATTCCATTGCGCAATTTTTATTGAAAAGAGTCAATTGCCATATATCTGTTGATGAACATGCAACTGTGAGATGAGCACATATGGTAATTCTGGCACTTATCAAAGCCAAATAAAATTTTATGAAAAATACAGTTTTTCTGTCGCTTTAAAGGGGCAGTAGCACATTTTTTCGCTGAAATAAGTTGATGAAAAGTATTTGAAAAATATTGTCACCAATAGTAAAACACCCTTCTCTCTTCGGAAAATCAAGTTAAAAATGAGTGTACATGGTTCTGGGCATCGTTTTTGTCCTTCGCAATAATAAAATTATTGTTCACAATAAAATGGCCGCCATGCAATGTTTGCTTTATACGCAACACCTTTATTACCACTACGGATAATTGGTTTGTGTAATAAGATGATTTACCCTCTAAAGTAAATATAAATGACATAAACTATCATTATATATGGGAAAAAATAAAATTTGCAAAAACGTGCTACTGCCCCCTTAAAATCAAATTTATCTTAAACATTCATTAATTGAACTACTGAACTACAGTTCAGGTTTACCTTGTTAAAATCAAGAGGAAGAAATAAAGATAGTTTTGTATAATTATTTAGCTTGATTTAAACGTCTTGAAAGATTGAATAAATTATTTATGGACATGTGTAAATTTGGATTTTAATACCAATATAGTTTGTGTGAAACCTTTATAAATATGCTCATTAATGAAATTTAAGCAACACCATATTTTATGCATTAGTTTTAACATCTTAATATTTATTCTTATTTCTTATACTCCTGATTTGTGTATTCTGTACATTCTCTCTTACGTTGACGACTAGATGACTGCTCCTTTCGCTGTACTGAAATGTGTTCCGAATGTCCGGTACATGCCCGAAGTTAAAGCAGTGACTCTGAACACTGTTCTGGATGTGTGGAACATGTTCTATTGCTTGCACCAGATTCTTTTTTTTTTGAGTACCCAGAACAGTGTTCAAAACCACTTCTTTCACTTCGCACACATAACAAACACCAGACAGTGAAAGGAGCAGCTAGGCCTTTGAATTCAAGAGTTCCATGTGATGCGTCTGATGTGCATCTTACCCATCTCTCTCACCTCATTGTTACACAAGCCTATGCTGTACCAGGGGACTTTCATCAACTCACTCATATTACTCGCTAATAAAATACTGTTGATTGGTCATGCAGGCCTCTCAAGATGCATGATTTGGTCTTTGGTCGCACAGTAGAAATTTGTTTGCAATTTCATCTATAACTTGTATATTTGGTTTTTCACCTGACTGATTTGGTTTAGTACTTTCGAAGTCCAGTTCTTGATCATCAGTTGAGTAGTTTTAAACTGTGATACCAAATAACGTAAATCCATCATCTTATACCAAGCTTCTTCAAACAAATTTCAAGGCAGGTAATTTGAGTATGAGTTGAATATTGCCAGGGTTGATGTATATAAAGAGGCTAGGACCATTACGGCCAGTGTGAGGGAGGATTGGTTACCAGACACTAGTCCTGTGCTTGGTCTCCCTGTGATTAATTCAACACTAGTGCTTCCTTGATGTGCTTGCTTAACCTTTGTACTCTTGCTGAAGTTTCTGTTTAGCACCAGCAATAAAAATACTACCTGTATTCCGAGTTGAGTTGGTTATTTAAAAGATGAATTGTAACATTTCCTGGGATTAATTGTTACTCAACACATAATGCAGTTTAAAACGGTTGGCATCAACATCCACTCTTGAAGAACCACTAGACAGCTCAGATAATATCAAAAGCTGCGACTTGCGCATTTCGTGATATACTTATACTTTTTATATCAATGTCACATACTCACACATCTGCTTTTGAACCCACTCCTTATTGATATTCAGTAGAAATGTTATAAAATGGCATTTAGTTTGATAAACAACAGGTTTATTTTCTGTGACCACGCCCTTACCCAAACTTCCCTCCCTTTACATCATGTTAAAGCGCAATCCAATCTAAAAGCTGCCACTGAGAGCAGGTCTGGAAAAAGTGCACCCCTCCTAACTCAAAAAGCTGTATCAGCCCTTGAGAAAATGTGACTAGTGTTGGAGACAAGTGTAAATTTTGAATTTCAGGGGAAGTTGCCTTGACCCTGGCTTCTCATGGGGTCGACCGCTTGACCAACACTGCCGTGCAGTAGAATGAACTCTTGACAGGAGAGGACTGTACACCAGAGTACCGTTCCACTTACTTGTCTTAGCCCTCTGATCCATCTCCACAAAAGTTGAAAGTAAGGCCAACTATTTATCTTCAGTGAAGATTTGTTAGTGACCTATGCAGTGGTTAGTGCGTTCGGCTTCGGATCAAGAGGTCTGGGGTTTGAATCCCGCCTGAGGCAAGGCAACTTCGTCTGCAGTAGAGAACTGTTCTACACGCAGTAAGGTTTGGGTGCAATGCTACAATGAATTTCAGCGTAGTACCACCCGTGATTTGCTAGTTGCAGCCGATGCTCGCAGGTTTCACAGCAAAGCATAGCCACATGGCATTGCAGGCTTTCTCCCTGCCATAATACTAGCAGCTATGATATATGTGAAATACTCTTGAAAGTGGCGTTAAACCCCAACTCCCAACCCCAACCACCTCTTTAATCTTAACTAAAAGTCTTGAGGTTGTTTTTCTCAATACCTTGCAAAAATACAAAATGTATACAGTGAGAAAATATTTTATTTTCCAAATCAACAAACATACTTCCAAGGTCACACATTATATGTTCACAACATTAACATTTCATATGGAATCTTTGGTACTTGAAAAGGAGAGATTATTTCTCCTACAACCGGACTATGTAATTTCCCCTTTAGAAACCGTCTTTCGATTAGACAATAGACATCATTTGATAATTAAGTACTTTTTCAAATATTACTCATAACTATTCTTCTTTTTTTTATAAGCACTAAGACTTAACTTCTCTTTAGATATGATAGAGAATAGATGTGTATGAGGACTCCGCTATATCTTCAACACAAAAAATATGTTTAATGATTAACAAAATATCTTTAATTATCACCATCGTAGTATGTCTAACTGGTCATTTTGATTTAACAGGATTATCATTCAAATTCACACTGACATCCCTCACTGCAATTGAATTTGAAAAATTTCCAAATTTATGCGATGACATACAACTTCCAAACCAGATACGCACAAAAACAGCACAAACTAACTGCCTCAGATGTAAACTTGCCTGGATCTGTGAAGCCCTGAAAGGGACTGTTTAACAGAATGCTTTTGTGTAGACAATACGAGTGGATAAGCCTGATTCTATATATATTATTAATACATTATTAACTAGGGCTGAGTATCATGGGAAATCTCAAGATACGATATGTATCACGATACAGACAGGCGATACAGAATGTATCACGATACATTGTTTAAAGTATAACTTCATGCATATTTTGGGAAATTTTCAAGATGGTGGAAATTTTGTGTTATGAGATGATCGAAGATTAAAACAGCTTTATTTTCTAAAAACAGTTATTTATGAATCAAATTGCTTCATGCTTACTGTAGTTACTGTTACTGCACAACACTAGCTGGTTTTATAGTGTTCACCTAGTTTTTTTTTTCATTTTTAAGTAAGTGAAATCTATTTTTAGTGTATCACGATACAGGAAGCTCACGATACAATAATCCCGATTTCCCAAGCTACGATTGTATTGTAGGTATCGATGAATCGTTACAGCCCTATTATTAACACAATCATTTTGAAACATACTGCTTAGGGCATTATTTTAGTGGCTTTGACATTGACAATTTGAAGAAAAAAAACACATTCATTTAAAGATAGACAGACACGCATTGAAACCATCCCCATACCCATTCTATCTGCCGCATATTTTCTAAAAATAAAGTCATTGGCCCTGAAGCTCATGAGGATTTACATGATCGTTTATCTAAGTTTGAAGATCTAAAAAGATATAAAAAAGTCATTAGAAATAGTTGAATAGCAAAATTTCCCCAAGGTGCAAGGTATCTCCCCACAAAATCATGTCAGGGTGCAGCAGTTCCTCTGCAGAAGTTGAAAATGTGAAAAGTTAGCGGACAGCCCAAGCCTTTGAGGCCTGATGAACTAAAATCTGTTTCACAGTGAATTTGTTTAAATTAAAAATAACTGGAATTAAGATGATCTTTTCTCTATTGGGCTGTCAGCACTATTTTATACATTAAACTGTATTCACAGATAATTTAATTGAAGTGGAGAAACCAAAGCTGTGTTACAAATTGTCTAAGCCACTGTACATCGGCCATTTGTTTTTATAAGGTTTTACTTCCCACATGCCCACACCTCGTTAACTGATAACCCATCCCCAACCTAAACCACTACAGTGTGACATCCTTAAACACTTGCTTGAAAACAGTTCTCTCATTGGTTGGATTTCAACACAAGACTAAATTCTGATTGGCTGCTGTAGTTAATTCATGTGACAAGTTTCTAGATTGACATTCACAGAAATTACAAGGAAACGCGTCATCTGATGTAATCAAAATGTACTGAGCACTATTGTTAATATGTACACTCTGAGTAATAAACCAGCCACACTTCCATTCAGATTATTCTCTCACTGTTTGTTAACAAGGAATCTTGTCAGCACAAATATCAGATTATATTACATCGGAGCAAGATGAATGGAGATATGATACAAACTATATACACAGAGATGGGAGTAATTTACACTTATCTTGCATGAATTATTGATTTATACAATGGCACTATAAATCGTTTCAATCACCTGGCAGTGAACATGAATTGACCAAATATTGTGAAAGGATCTCACATACGTTGGACATAGAGAAAAAAACAATGACTTTCCAATAAAATGTAAATGGCTCGGGTCGAAAGCAATAACAGAACATTTGCCTTGAGTCTCAATGAAAATGAAAATGTATGGAAATGTGATTCATGTTTTTAAAATGGCATACAAGTCGCATCAATTCTGTATAAACACCGGTGAATTCTTCGATGAAAAAATATATTTAAATTTAGAATCTAATGATATTGTAATAGGTGACAAATGAACATATACATCATCATTAGCAAGCGTTTCCTTTGAAAATATGAAAGTGACAATTATTTATAACCTTTTGAGCAAAATCAACATTTTCATTAAAACACTTTTAAATTTCAATTTGAAATTAATCTGTATTACTCATCAAACTGGAGGAATTATTTTTCAATTGTTGACAACAACAATGATAGTATTGATGACTAGTAGTACAATTCAAGTTTTACTGTGATAGTTAACAATGTTATTGTGTAAATCATGCTTATGAGTATGTTCACAATGAAATAACATAGTATTTACAAATATTTACACATATCAATAAATGAATGATAATTATAATCCTTTATAAGTCTGTAACATTCAGCAATACACATTTTAAGTTGGTAATTAACTGGATAAAAGCTGTTGTCTATTTAAGTTGTTTTTATGAGAATTATGTTCACAGAACTAAGAGCTCATCACTTCGGAAAAGCATGAAGCTGAAATAAGGCCAGCCTAAACATTCAACGTGTTCTCTAGATTTAAATTTAAATTTTTTTTTTATTAATTCACCAATTATGTTTATTTAATTCATTATTAATTAAACTGACCAATTTACCTGTTCAGACAAGCTACTTTACAATCTTTCTTTATACAAGTAGCCTTAGTGTCACATAGTTTGAAAAATGTTCATTTCAATCATCACCAATTAAAATTCTAAAGACAAAATCGCTGCAAAACACTTAAAATTCATCTAATGATCGTATTCTCAGAACTTAGGATGTGAAAGTTAACAAGGCTAAGTTTCAAATATGTGATGAGTTAGACAACAGAATATTCATTTAGTAAGTCATATTTAAATATAATTACTCGTAATTTCTTAATATATTTATTGGTCATTACATTTTTTTAATTTACCCGTCAATTCAAGATGAAACTTCTGAATTTAACCCTACATTATACTTTTTGGCAAACAGATAAAACAATTAAAGAGAATAAAATGTTTGTGAGGCAATGCATTACAAAAAATATTCAGACTGATTGCCGACATCGACAGGTAAACACTGAAATGTACAGATCTTGTTGAAGTCCGCACTTCACAGGAGCTTCTTGGCAAATGAATGATTACAGATGATTATGAAGTCTATGTGAGGTCTGTCGTCACTGGAGCAGTTTCTTTTTCACGATTTCATACACCATTCTCTTGCGGAAGTACGGCATGTTCTCCTGTAAATAAAATATGAATAAGTCATTAAATTTAGGGGAGGTATCATTCAACCCAATTTTATCAATAAAGAGAAAGAGATTATTAAAACGTTAACCAACCTAGACCAGGTGATGATAATTATACTTTCACGAGTCCTCCACTTCACAAAACAGCAGCTTGTGTCACAAAATACCATTGTCATTTTGCATTGCTTTGAAAGCATAGAGAATTGGCTGAAGCTAGCAAACCAAGGGCGTTATTGCTCAGAAGTTCTCAGCCATTTATATGTTTCGACCATGCCCCCAACTCTGTAAATACCAGTATACAATTACCTCGTATTGAATTAGAGCAAATGGCAGAATATTCAAACAAAAAAATAGAGCCATTGGCTCTGAAGCTCATCAGCATTTGTTATTCATTAAAAGATTAAGATTTCAAACAATAAGACATTGCCCAGTCATCAAATTTAAAATTTATTATCAAAATTGGTTACACATTAATCCACATTCATTATCTATATAGATATTATAGACCTTTGCATTATATTGTTTTAAGCCTTCTTTGTATTCTTGAATAATCAACATTTATTACAAATTGAAAAGGAGTCTCAGTTTCTGAAAATCCCTTTTCTCATAGGTTCCTTTTCAATATTTAATAAAATGGTGATATTTTATGAAACTAAACCAGTCTCACACACAGATCATAACACAGTTTGAAGTAACCTGAAACCTCTGTGTAATTGCATCTCTCTACCAGGGAGTGGTCACTCCCCAGGTCAACACAATGCAATTACATAACATTCAGACCCTGAACTCACAGCCAGGGAATTATACATTTTAGGTGTTGTTTTCCACCACTTATAAATTATTGTGTGGTGTCACAATCTCATGTAGCTATTTCTTACAGTCTCATGTTATATTCAGTCATTCAATTCACTTATCCCATGTAAAATAAATAATTTCTATAATTCCTCTTAAATTTATTCTTTTGAGGCCTGCCACAATATTCAGTTCACAGTATTCAATAGTTTTCATTTCACATTGATTCACATCAAACATGCCCATAATGTAGATATTAATCTTATGTTGATATCTATTTCATGTTCCTATTTTTTCCCAAGATTGACTGGCTGAAGAGCACATAAAATCTCAGAGTAATGGTCAATGTCAATTACAAAGCACTTTTTAGATTGTGCCCCCTATGACCTATATGAGAAGTCTGTAGACAACATTTCAGCCTCTAGTGCTTTCGGGAGAAGAAGACGAAAATAGCTTTTTAGGTCATGACCCCTGTAATTCATATTTGGGGTCACAGCTCACAAAATCTACAATTTAACATGCCCTTCAGTCTAGGCGTCTTTTCATAAAATTTCAGCTCTCTAGAGAAATTGATTCTGGAGAAGAAGATGAAAATAGGTTTTTAAGGTATTGACCCCTGTAACCCTATTTGGGGTCATTGGGTCACGAAATCTACAATTTAAAATCCCCATTAGCCAAGGAGTCTGCACATAATATTTCAGCTCTCTAGAGTCATTGATTCTGGAGAAGAAGTGGATATAGCGAAAAGTTTAGACACGGACCATCGGATGGACGGACAGACGCCATGCTATAAGCCCATCGGGCCTTTCAGGCCTGATGAGCTGAAAAATGTCAGAGTGACCTAACCAACTGAAAATATTGAATGTGGAAAAGATTGAATTCTTTTATTGACTCCCTTCTTTTTTTTAAGTTTCAGAAATTCATATGTTTTCATTTATATCCTTGTCCTTGCATGTACTCGATTCCTTAGGGAGCAGGGCAAAAGCCAATTTGCACAAAGCCACCTTGGACATAGGCCACCTTGGACGAAGCCACCTTGGTAATAGGCCACTGGGGACAAATGCCTTGGACCTTGGACAAAGCCATCAGGGACAAGTGCCACCTTGGACAAAGCCACCAGGGATAAAGCCACCAGGGACAAATGCTACCCTTAAAGTTTGACTTCATCCCAGACGATTGCATCAGTCACAGACCCAATTAATGCTCCCTCCATCTACAGGCAGTACTGATCATTTACCTGTGTGAATGTGATGGGCGCCTCTCTTGTAATGTATTCTGCAAATTTACACGCAAACATGCCGCAATCACTTCCGTTCATCTGTTGAGGGATATCCTGCAAAGAAAAACAAGAGAATTACATCACAATCACTTACATATCCCTGCTTCCAACATTAGTCAAATAAAAGAGAGTCAAAATAGTAAGAAGCACATCAATGTATACAAACATACCACTGCAGTTTTAGGAAAGCAGAGTATGAAGTTTCGGAGATATACATCAGAAAGGACAATATGACAATTCTGACATGAATTATGCAAATGAGAATATAAAACATACATAAATGATAAGGCAGATCTACACATCATAGTGACTATATATGTATCTAATTGTGTAACAATTGAACAATTGGTTTCTGGGTTATGAGCTGAACAAAAATGTGACGGAGGGACAGATGCACAGACATATATGCAAAACATGCAAAGAATCCAGAGAATAATACTTGAGTTAATCTATTTACTATATCCCCCATGGAGCTTCTCCATAGCAATCATCAATGTTCCACTGATTCCTTGGAACATGTTGAATCATAACAACGCTGGCTTCTTGATAATAAAAAAGTTTCACATATCCATGTTTACAGTATAACTATTCCAATACACATGTCAAGGATAACACACAATCATTATCAGGATGAATCAATACATACGTTCTCAATCTTCAGTTCCCAATCTGCGCAACTGAAAGGCTGTTTTTTCTTATCCTGTGATTCCTCTGCTAAGTACTTCCTGCAATCAATACAGAGCTCATTATCATAAATCATAGAGTGTCGAGAAGTAACTGTCACTCAAACATTCTGTGCAAGACTAAACTTTCAGCAGTTAAGATCACCATATGATTACTATTTTCCACAAATAAACATGGCTGACTGCAGCCCTAAAATGGAGGAGTAGGGTAACAGATTACATTGATGGCAGATAGTGTTAGCTTTCCATAATGTTTGCCTGTTTATGAAGATAAATGTGAGGAGGTTTGGGACTGTGATACAGGTAGTGTTTTCCTATTGACCACTGATATTAATTCAGATCATCAATGCAAATATATTCATAGCATTTCATATTAGACATTAAAATTATTTGAAAAACATATAAACAAAACAATCACCATCACTTACTTAAGAGCTTGAAGACAGTTCATATTCTTTCCACCCATTGAATCAAAGTATCGGATTTTCTTCTTCTTGAAGTCGATCACCTTTAAATCAGTTACAACATTTATGATCATCAATTCTGGATGGGAGCTGCAGAAGAACAGCCGTTTCGATACTCTATACTATATATCATACTTGACACTTTTCATCAGAAAAAACATCACATGTACTCAAATTACGCCAATAAAATTGCAAAGTTGATTGTACCACACGCTTGGATTTTGGGTCGCAATGAAATGAATAAAATTAATGTCAGGCTTTGGTTATCCTGAGTAAAATGATGAGGCTGCCATAGAAAACTCAAAGGCTAAAAGCTAACCATGGGAGTTGCTGAAGAAATAGCCAAATATTTGATCAAATACAGAACATTGCTTACAGAGAGACACCAGTGAACACCGAGATGCACAGGGACAAGGATGTAGTGAAAGGAGAAGACGTCAACTTTGCGTGTCCATCTCCGCACCGCCGCATGTCCGCCACTCATCAGTTTCGGGTAGAAGAATGTGTTGAACGAATACACCTTTGCACGTCCCTCCCCCTCTCCTCTCTCCATCAGCATGTTCATATAGAAGTTGATGATCTGGATAAATAAAAACAAATTTATACAAGTTTTGTGATAGAATTGGTCGACATATTACACCTTGGTATGCCATTCTCCCCTTCCTTTCTCTATCAGTATTTTCTTTCGATAATAAGTTTTCATTCCTGTAATTGTCAACTCAGAATGGTTGGAAATAATCAATAATGAAGATTAATTGGCACCATTTAAATGTCTGAGGGGCATTTAGAATTGAAAAACAAGATATCTGGATAAAAACATATTATTTAGTATATACATAACGTTCACAGTTTAAGCCATGGTATATCTACACAATAAAGAAGTTGTTATCCTGACAATCTTATTCTCTTCTGATCTGTCATTCATTAATAATAATATAACAAGAATGTTTGTTTTCACACTAAAACAACTCTATCGGACTGTTCCTAATGCATAAGATTGATACTGCGACCTCCTCTCACCTCATCGTTGAGCCAGTTAAGGCCGGACAGTGTTGCCATGTCTCTGCGACAGATCTGCAATCTGAAGCCCTCGGCCAACACCTGGTCGGGCGGACTCCCCTTGATAGCTCCCTTTATCACGTTCTTCATCTCCTCCGTTAGTTCTGGAACGGTACCAGACGGTTTCCATTATCAATTATCAAGTACAGTTCAGCAAATTTGGCCAATATGAAAATGACCTGGGCTTCATTCCACTAACTGATCTTAGCCATAAGATCAATCTTTTAATGTTGGCTAAGATTGGCCTTAGTACTAAAATCGGTGGTACCACAGGTGATCGAGTACAGCAGATATAGCTATTTTTTATCATTGTGATAACAAACTCTACCCTTGTACAAGTAAACAAATAACAAAGGGCAAGTGAATAAAATAAGCCTGTCAAATACCCGGGTTCTTTTCATAGTGATTGGTAAATATTGCTCCCTAAATTGACAAAATATCACCTTCAGCTTTTATAACCAGTGGCCTTGTCAAACCTTGTCCACTTAATGACAGATTCTTTTATTCTGATTTTTATGAAACGAACAGTTTTTGTTCATACTAAAAGTGTACAATTTGTAACATTGGTGTACAATCATAATAATGGCTATAATTACAGACCTGGTAGTTTATCCTCTTCCTGTTCCAGTTCTATGGGCGGCGGCTCCTCTAACACGGGCGGTTCCCTCGCTTCCAGCCGCATCCTCTCTCGGATCTGAGCACACAGAGGGGAGGTGTTGAGAAGAGTTGTTTATAAAGGATCGTTTCAATAAAATGTTGCTCAGCGATTTTGACCATGTCATGGTTGACATGATATACTATAATTACTATAATATATTATGATATACTATAATTATTTATTTCTTTTCAATCTGTCTACATTTGAACATTTTCATGGTTAACAGTATTTGTCAAACACCAAACAAAACTGTGAATTAAAAATAATGACATTACCTAAAAAAAAGAGAACAAAATATATATTTAAAATATCATATTTGAAGAAGATAAATAGATATGAAATTTATGTTGTATAGGGGCAAAATTTATATTTGATTCTTATATATTTATGAGTTTTCGATGCAACAAAACAGATAGTAAAATGAATGCAATAAGAAAATGCATTTTGATATCTCATATCAAAGCAGAAGGTAACACTATTACATCTAGTTATCACCGTATGTATCTAAACCTCAGCAAGGCATGTTCCTAAATAAACTTACCATGCTTTCTAAACTATCTTCTCTTTCTTTTCTCTGCAAAGTAAAGTGAAAAAATTTTAAAAACTAATTTTAACATTCTATGAACATTAATTCAATGACATGGAAATCCTAGTGAGTCAATTAATTAATAATTAATTCACGAAAACTTTAAGTGTCAGACAGGATGTGAGCAATAACATTCATCTGAGCTATACATAGTAAGACTATAGAGATAATCAGAGCTCTCATGCATCTGGTATTTACATTGCTGAATTCTTTGAGTGATTTCTTTGTTTGAATGATTAGACATGAATCACTAAACCTATTACAGCTCCAATTTACCAAAAGATGACAATGACTTTTATGTAAAAAGAAAACATAAAGTTTGATGTCAAATATATAATTTTCAAGATGTTGAACATTAAATAAATATGCTCAGTAATATATGATTTAATAATTTGTGTGTAACGGGTAATGCAAAGGAACAACAGTGAAATGGTTTCCATTGTAAATAGGATTGACTCACAGTGAGCATAACACATTGAAACTTCTCTCCCTTATAAAATGTAACTCATAATAAAAACAATCTGTGGTTAAATAACTTGACTTTGAAAACAAAACCAACCATTTCTTCATAGACGTTTTTCTTGACTTCAGCCTCTGCTATCTGACGATTCCTTTCTCGAACATTCGCTGAATATTTACTTTTTCTGAAATAACAAAAGGCAATAATCTTGTTATTACTAAGATCAACATTAAGGTAAACTATTATCTTGTTTCAAATAAATCAAATAAAAACCACCATTCAACATCTTGCTGAGTAAACCAAATAAACCAAACTGTCCTCACTAAATGCATATCAAAATAATATTAAAATTATATTCCTGTGTACACATAATGATAAATAAAACATCATTTAATTTTTTTTTAATTTTATGTATTTTTATTCCCCAAAGTACATTTTACAACTTGACAACTAAATTGTCAACATAAAAAACAATCTGTAGAATACAATATCATAAATAACAAAGAACGAAATTGAAATCTAAATATTTTCCAAAATAATTATTTTGATTTTTAGCCTTGGTTGTCTTGTTATTTTACACACGTTTCTATGTCCGGACAACAAGTTATAACAAATTCATTTTGCAAAGTATACCATTTTCTACTCTAATGAAACATGTTCTTCTTTCAAATGAAAGTTCTCTTCTGTTACCAATAGTTACAGGTTTTGTTATACTAATCCCCCTGCTGAAAACAAAGAATTAGCTAATTAGGTAAATCTAATTATTAGAGTACATTGGGAGATTAAGCTTCCAGGTATGATCTTCAAAGCTTGAAATAAAAGCCAAAAGAATACAAAGTGTTGAAATGACAAGACTTTCCTTTTTGGCCAATATCCACATTTGAAAACCTCTTCCGTGTATCATATTTTTTCTAACATTTCCAACTAGGTAGAGTCATTTTCAAGGCATTACTCTCCAGAGAATCATCTAACTAAAATCATTTATACTTACAAATCTTCTATCCATTCTTCTTTTGCATATGGGGATGTTTTGAAATCGTATGAGGGCCGACTTTCTGATCTGCAAAAGAAAACAAATTACATCTTTGTGATTGTTCTTGTTTACTCATTTTAGGTGTCTATACTTTATTTATTTGTGATATATATCTTATTGAAATATTATGTTGATTTACAAGACAATTCTAATTGGCATTTTGATCTGAACCTGAGAAAATTATGCACCATTAATTTTAACCTAGAGTTTCTAAAGAGAAATATGTAATTATCATGAGGTTTCAAATGCAAAGCAATAACATTTATTCTCCAATGTAACACCTGAAAAATTCATGCTTTTACAAAGTTAAATGATATGAAGAGTACAGTTTAAAGCTGCAGTACTTGTGATTTCTTTTAGCAATGTACTGGTTTATGAAGTTCTATGGTATACTATTATATACAATAGCTTGAATTCTAAATTAGCATACATTTCAGTTTCAGAGTATAATGTTGTGATCTCTTGTGTGACATGATATCTAAAATAGAGAAACATTTTTTCAATTTATTATGGTTTAAACATATTTATTTCACAAAGAAGTGGATTGGTAAACAAGCTGCAATAGCTTATCTGAATACCGTTCCAGATTCAATTTCTTATAGATCTACTATTGAAAAAAATACATTTTGAACTTACATTGGAGACATTCTTGCTTTTATTTCATCATCATCTTCTACAATCACAACTGAAATGGAAAACACATTTTGATACCAAACAATTATAAATCCATTGTTGTCTCCATAAAGTTTTAAAACAAACCAAGTGTTACTAGGGCATCAGCACAACACTTTTATTCATGAGAGTGACAACTTTTTATTGTCAGTTTTACTAAAACCCAAATCCATTTGTCCACCAAATATATGGTATGAGGTCACAATCAAAACAAACAAGACATATAAGCAGACTTCTTACTGGTATGACGTTAATATCGTTACCTCAGTATAATTATCAAAAAGATATGACAGCAGTTGTTAGGTGACAATGGTATGATGTAAAATAAAATAACATTGCATGAAATAATGCAGGCAGGCAGTCCATCACCTCGTAACCAGTCCATAACATTTGCTTGGAACTATACAATTTTGAGGTATTTCTTAACCGTTAATATGGACAAATAAAATGTTTGGGATGGCTATTTTTTCAGCTTACTTCATACATGGAAGATAAAGTATTTCCTATCATCTATTTACATATACAGAAGACTACACAGAAGAAGCACTGACCTTCTTGCTGATGGACTCTTAGTTTGGACATATCTCTCTCCTCTTTCGCTGCTCGAGGTACAGGTGTCGACTCCATCAACGACAGCATGTTTTTCCTCCTCGAAGTCAGGAGAGTGCTCGACACAGGGGGCCGTGGCGTTCGTGCTTTCAGCTCCGACGCAAACACGCTGTCAGTACTGACTGAATCGTTATGTCCAAGGTAACTGTCGCCAAGGAAAGTCGTCTCTTGCCTGCTTGGACATAATAAAGTTTATTTAAATATTCATACTTTTAAAGTAACTATTATTGACTTTCACCCTCATTCCCTTAGTTGTCATTGTTTATTTATCACATATGTAGTAATAAGGCAAAGATATTCACACTAATTATAATCTCAACGTATCTCAGGTGAAGTAAACTATCACCATGCATGACATTAAGATATCACTGACACAATATTTTAACATAATGACAAAACTTTCTTACCCAAGCGGGCACAGATATGCCAGGTATTAAAGTTTTCATAATGGTCATGGGAATTACAGTTTTTCTAAATATAACTTGCATTTTGATTGGTTGACAGAACTACTTTGCGCTCATTCATGAATTGCTTAGCTATCTTGTTTAAGCTAAATCACATAATTGAACAATTTCGAGCATACGTAATTGAAGTCACACGTCAGTAAAACATATTAAATACAAAATCATGTTCAACCTAAGTTTCCGAGACCGTAATTACAGTACTACACTTGCAAGGCGAAGCAGCATGCAAGAGTCGCCGGTTGCACTGCCGTGACGTCATTTGGTGACGTAATTACACTCCCATCTTGCATTCCAACAGTGAGATTTTTAGTTCACGTTTTCACTCATTTTCTCTCATTCTGCGACATAGTTTACAATATAAACGAGTTGTTTACTACCGGTATGTCAGTAAACCGTTTTGGCAATAAATTTCAACAGTTACTTTAGAATAGTTCTGAAAAAAATAGAGCAAGTTGCAAACTATTTAGATATGCGCATCTTGAAGGTGTGAAAGAGTTTATGAATGGCGTATGAATACAATTTGTATTTTACAGTCTAATAAAAAAACGTGGATTGGGGTCTTGTTTTTTTATTTTGACGCATTAAAATGATCTTGGGTAAGAAAAAGAATAACCAACTCGGTGCTCGGAAACTTGTGAATGATTATGTCAAACTCCTCGCTAAAGCTTGGAGTTTATCACAATAATTAACTCGGGACAGATAATCTGTAATTCTCGCTGATTATTCTTACAGTAATTATTTTAACATATCAATAATATATCAAGTAATAAAGGACACAAATTTAAACGTGAATGAAAAGTCATCTTCCTTCAGTGAACGCATATAACTGTGCATACCCTATTGTAAATGTGGAAGGCAATTTCCAGCGATTCATCGAAGTATTCACTGGTTTGTCCTGGTTCTGTTCGTCCAGGCGGACCGACGGAGCGAACGTCTGGAGGAGCTCTCGATATCTGTTCTTCTCATCTAGCCTTACACACTGATAAAACACAATGATGTAAGATAAAATCATAAGGTGGTATATTCACCTCAGTAAAATAATTGGAACCAAAACCTTTGCAAATTTATCATCATACTTAAATCATTTTGTGTATCTTATAAATAATGTACATACATGATTTCTTGAAAACATTACACACATATGCAAATGTCATTGGCTTGTGCTGACAGATATCCTGCCATTAAATAAATCTCACAGCATCAATCTCTCCAGAATAGCCTTTGATTTAAATCTTGAGCATTTTACAAATGAATATTTGTTTCCTAAATAAATCTGATTTGCAAGGGAAAGTGTACTGATAGGTTATTTGACCCAATTATTAATCCAAGGGGAAACACAAGACCAAAAATGACAATAATTAATTATGCACACTGCATTCTTTCTGCTTTAAATTATCCCTCAAGTTTTTCAATGATTGGTTGAATGGTAAATTTTTTTAAATAATAAGAACTCATATTCTATTCAAAATAGTTCCTAGTTTGTAGTCTGGGGCAAAATGCACTTCTTTTTAAAAATGTGAGCAAGTCCAATGATTAAGACTCACCTCCTGTGCAGTGAAGAGTCCTTTATTCTTCTTGGGCGGGAAGAGTCTTTGTCGTCGTGGAAGCGCGGTCTCGGTCTGAACCTCTCTGTGGTTGACACTTTGGTCTCCATTCATGATTGGAGCTCCACTGGATGTACTCTTGGCTGAAATGTATTACAGTAAGTCAGTAACTGAATCAAACTCAGTTGCACCAAATGGGTTGAATATCCTTTATTTGTATTTAATATCAATAAGTTATTTCCTTGCATTCGGGGAGGCCCTAACAACGTTAACACAATACATGAATACGGTATGTGTTACATATACCAACCAAATACATGATTCTCAACAGCACAAGAGCCACCGTCTGATGATGCCGCCTTAAAGAGCCTTCAAGGATGTTAGTGTTTCAAATAAAATATAATTTGTGGAAAATATACTTATAACGTCAATCGCCAGAGAAATATTTTATCTACAACTTTACAAGTGATAATTAATTTTCATATCACAACAGTCTAATGCAATTTGGTTTCAAAGAGAAGTACCCCTTCTAGTAGCGTGCGTTAAGGGTATAAACAGAATCCCCTTTATTGCATAAAACGTATTACACAATAGCAAGCTTTTTCCGAAGCGTGAAGGCTCGTCTTTAGCGCAAGTTGCCATAACAACCCATGTGCTGCACATGCTGCATGTGCTTCTCTTGCAAGTTACCCATGTCACACATTACTGAATGTGACGATTGCTTTATAAATAATGTTTCTAAACATCCTGAGAATATACAAATTATTGCCTGTTTAATGTACTTTTTATTGACATAAGACCAGGAAATTATGACAATTTTTAACTCTCATTAATTATAAAAATCAAGCAAAATACCTAGTTGGGTAAAACAATTATTCCAATATCTGTAGCAAATATATATAATTAAATGAAATGGTTAATAAACAACCGCCAAAAATTATATATTTCAATTTCTTTCATTGCTCATAAACTTTGTTATTCTTTCGTGTCTTTGTATACATTGTGTGAGCTAGACCAAAATGCTTTGTGCTTGAAAATAATAGACTGGATCGATATTTAGACTAGAAAACACTTTTACTAATCAAATGTGAAAAGTTAAGTGTATATATTTCACGCAGATAGATAGATATTGATTAACATCCTTGATGGATGGCGAAAAGTAAAATAAATCTATGAATTCTTTGTTGTGTTACCTTTGTGTTTTGAGGGTACAAATCCCCTCTAGCCAAGTTATTACCTTGTTTCTTTAACCTCGTTACCGGTAATACAAATATATTCCTCTTTAAACTTACCTGAAGATGCAAACTGTTTGTGTAGTGGTGGTCTTCCCATCACCTGTTGCTGAGTAAAATAAACACTTTTTGTATGAATCATGTAAAAATTGTTCTTCCTTTATTAGAAATAATATTTTCTCCACCACAGAGGTAACTCAAGTCATATATTTCAACATGCAACACAACCTTTTCTATTTAACGAAATGTGTTAAATCTGAACATCATAACTTTTTGGTTATCGCAAATAAGAAATGCATAAACATAGAATATTCGATACAAAATTTCATTACCATGGTCACATTCAATATGTATCAAATTATCCATGATTGTCCTAAATACATAGTTACAACTGACATGATATACCCTGAAGCTAAAATGTGCACAGAATATGATAGGTTTGAAATTCTACACATGAGCTTCAGTTGGTAGGTATTGCTGATTAGAACCAAGAATGCTAACAAACTAAAGTCTAATCAAAACACATTCTTTTCTTGAAAATAAAGTCAAATGAAAGTAAAAATGCCAAAAAAAGGAGGAAAATATGAATTAAATTTTATGAAATAAAAGGCATGAAATATGGTATGTGAAATCACAGGCTGGGGAGGAAATATAGATATAGGTAGATATAGGTAATACACTATATATATAACAAGGCTTATCAACCAGAATTTTGAACTCCGATATAAATGTTGTTTAAACGTTACCATTAAATGACATCGGTAAGTATCGTCTGACACGTGTTCCCTGATGCATTATCTATCATCAACATAGGTCTTACCTCTATGTCACCTCCTCAATTAGAGCTACATCACTTTAATTATGCCAGGAAATAATTACGGCGTTTCAATAAGACGGCAGTGACGTATCTAGGTCAACAGTTTCGCACGGAAGGCGACCTCTTCTCTCGTTGGTACATTTCACGGCCACAACAAACGCACGTGTTACACGGAGGGAATTTCAAACTGTCTACCTATATCTATATTTCCTCCCCAGCCTGTGTGTGAAATATACACTGATGCATGGTGCATGCTATACCAATTATTCCTTCTCCAAGAGATAAACAATCACTCTAGAACCTAGCCTATTCTCTTAACTCACCATGAGTGTGCATATTACTCCTATATTTTCTGCAGACTGTTCCTTCTCCAAGAGATAAACAACCATTCTAGAAACTAGCCTATTTTCATTACTCACCACAGAGTGTGCGGACCCCCCATTAGTTGTGGGAACTCTGACGGTGGGACGGGAGGGGATGTGATGGTCTGTGTGTCTTGGTGGCCCCTCTCTCCATCGACTGTTCTCTGGCAGGTCTCGAACACTGAAGTCTGATGAGAAGGTGCTAGATCCACGCTGACGGACCCACTGAGCCATCTTGTGTACCGGCAGAGTCAGGTACCCCCAGACTGCGGAGGAGTGCATTCATGATGTCATTGATGAGATCTTACCACGCCATATTATATACATTTGCTTTAATACCATTAATGTTTTGTAATCTATAATTCGTGCTGTCTGTCAATAATGTTGATTTTACTTTTACCATCTGCATTCAAAGTTGGAGTATCAGTGGATGAAATAAGTTACCAGCCTGAATCTATGATTTTGTAAAGTTTTATAGTAAAATTAAACAGAAAGACCTCAAAGAAAAATTAACCAGGTTACAGCCTGTCGAACAGGCCTTACTTCATACAATCAACAGTATCATAAGACTAAGTTGTCGCAAGATTTTGATACAAATTTAGATTGAGAAAGTCAAGATGTTCGACTTACCTTTCGTACTTGTCGATTCTCTCCTGGGCTTCTTAACCTCAAGAATTTCAATGTCAGAGTCGTTACCATCCCTGAAATTGAAAATAAAATTCTCTTGATTCAGGAATAGAATACTATTAAGATGAATTTGGTCACTTACAAACACAGGGGCTGGTATTGCTGATAACAATACGTCCGAAGTCAAAAACTTCATCGTCTGACAGATACCTACATATAAATAAAATAGGACATATTGTTATCAGCAATACCAGCTCCTGTGCTTACAAATATATTTCTTCAAGTTTATTTGAAATTATCTAATTTCTTAAGGACGCAAGATCATAAGTATGATTCAGAGTGATGTACTACCAAATAAGTGTGTTATATTGAGATTTTATTTTTCTGTATTGGAACAAATAATGACAAGGGAGCAGTACGTTTTATTTTTTCCATCAGAACATAGCTTGGAAGTGCTAGAAGAAGTACAGTAGAACACGGATATAATGAACTCCAAAGGATCAAAGAATTCAGTTTGTTATATCCGCTGTTCGCTTTTGCCATATTATATAGGACTTTTGACAGGACTTATGTGTTCGCTATATCCGTTTGTTCGCCATATCTGTGTTCTATTGTATACATTGGAAGTACGTCCATTCTTGCAGACCCATATATTTGGTGGACAAATGAATTTGGGGGTAAAAGCAAGAGGGTGCGGCAAATTCATAATTCATTTTTTAAAATGACAATAAAAACTTTTTATATATGCACAAGTAAACGTGATGCGCCCAATGCCTGAGAAACATTACACTTTTGTTATTTAGCTGATTTTGTTTTGATAGTTTTCAATAGTAATGTAATCGCCAACTTTGCAAAACTTGAAAAGTGAGCCACAATATAACTTATAACATTCTGTCAAATCCAACAAACCTTGATGGAATGTTATAGCTCATTCATCTAACCAAATGCTCAAATTCACATAAAAAATCAAATAAACAAACCAAAATCTTTTTTTCACAAAAATAAAAGTAGGTCAACACTCCAACAGATTGATGCAGGGTTAGAGGTCAATGAGTCGAGGTCACAATATGGATTTGTTTTTTTTAAAACAAGCAACATCAATCCTGTGAGTGCTTAGCTATTCTAGGTAATATGAGTGCATATGAACCCACTTTACCTTCCTATTCATGCAATAAAATATTTATCATTCGCAACAATCTACGCAAATTGTAAGATCAACCAGGATTGAATGCAACTTTGATTAAGGTATACCTGTAACTTCATCAATTTCTAATCCACAGCATAAGCACCGCCATTGCATTAACCATAGTGACCGCCGTTTTTGGTCTTCAGATTGTGTAGAAATTTTGCAATTGCTGATATCGTAGTTCATGCCGATTTAATGTAACATTGCGATTTTTCAAAAACATATTTAAGAGCAACTGAAAAAGGGGTAATTGAAATAATTATATCCTCAGACCTCTATCAATTTATGTTTTTGTCGCTTTTTATATTTTGAAGAAATTTTACAATGTTTTGAGTTTGCATCACAAAGTGTTGTAAGGACAACGGCATATGGATCCTCTTAAAGAGTTGCTTCAATCAGGGTATTTTTGTGGAAATGATATTCCTGTTAATACACATTTATGTTATTAATACATGATTTAAACATAATCCAGTTGAAACATGAACTGACAATCATATTTGATGACTCAATATTTGGCAATTTGACAAAGACAAGCGCACATTTTTTTACAAAATAAAAACATGACAACTGAAGCCATTCATCGGTGCTACAAGTGTGGAAAACTTCAAAACTGTTATAAAAGGCAAAACAGGACATTGTTGTTTATTATAGTCAATGCAAAAAAAAAAAAGACGGGGCACTGCCAAAAGAACAATCACTCCAAGGATGAAAAGACTGAGTAAACAGAAGGTGGAAATAAGTAAGGTATATATCTGTCATCAATGTATTGAGTCATCAGAAGGACCAGAATTTTATTGTTTCATGTTTCGAAAGCATTTTGCTTGTTGTGTTGTGCAGCTAGGTAGCAACATATATTGGAACAAAAAACGTACAAACAAAACAACATATCAGAAGAGGATCCTCACATACTACTTTGGTGTTTAATTTTAGAATAAACATTCATTTTAATCTGACAATCGCAAGAATCAAAATAAACGTTTATGAATGCATAAATCATAGCAATGATTAAAAAAGAATGACATGTTTAAGACGTATTGTTGTCGTCATAACTGATTCCTATGATAGTAATACACAAATAAACACAAACTATGTTTTTAATAACAAATCTGAAAATTCGTTGCTGATTTTGTCTTCAGTTTTCAGCATAATTTTGACATCTAAATTGTTTCACAACTCACGTTTCATCCGTTAATCTTTTACGTTTTCTTGATACAATAGGGTTTCCTACTTCACGTTGTGGCTGGAAAATAAACGACTTAAGCCTATCGGATACTGAACTCAACATTTGTATTGTATAAGTTGTCTGGCTGCATGGAAAATCCCTTTCTCGCGCGAGCGCAACCGGAAGTTAGAATATTGTCTTTCTTTACAAGAGAGCATAAAGAGTTATCTCCCATTGTTCCGAAATATTTTCTATCAAGAGTGCATGCAAGGACACTAAACCCGTTTAAACAACATAAGTTGACTGATTCTGTAAATCTATTCAACGTATAGCAAGTTAAATTTATTTATTTACCTGAAGTTGAAGGATTAATTGATCATGATTTGATGACAAAAAAAACTGTTAGGTCTACAGTACATATTATAAATAAACATATCAAATATTTAAAGAGGACTGCAAAGTATTCATCACTTACCTTACTGCAAGTAAAGATAGTATACGTGTTCTTGGTTTATATTTTCGTTCATTTGTATTCTTAGAAATTCTTATTAATAAGAAACGATTCTTGGAATATTCCTTAGATTGGGATGTTCGATGTTAATCAACATCATATATAACAACATATTTACTATAATTCAGCCTATAAGATATTTTATAAAACACAAATGTATATGTATTTAATCATCTAGACTGATAAATCAATCGATGTATGCCATGGTTTCTACATAGTCTACTGGGCCTATGCAGAATTGTTAAACAATCCTATAGGCCTATCAATTTGACAATATCTATTTATCAGTTTTGAACAAAGACAACGTTTTATAACTGATAGTGCCCAGCGTAGTAAGCATGTGTCTCAAATTAACATTATCATACACGCTACGTATTTTCATTTTTTTTAGTAGCGCCTTTCTTACATATTTAGGCCCAATATACATATCTTATGCGACAATGGTATTCATATGAATTACTATTGTCATTATTTCCTTTTTGGAGCGTTTGGAGTAAAAAAAGGTCAATATCTGAACAAACGGAAGCAAAGGAACTCGAGTGCCATCAACTAGATAAGTCACTTTTGGATGACAACTATTATTTTTTGTATCATATACTAAAGGCGAAGACAGCATAATTTGTTCTGCAACACTTGTGAACATATCGGTCTTATCCCGTCACAAGATTTAATTCGTCCGAAAGTCATAACATGAGCGAGTCTCAATCAATGGCTAATTCAAACTTTGCTGCATTCCGTTAACTTTTCTGTGCCAGCGTAATATGAAGTTCAGTTGTAGCTAGAGTGCTACTACGCCTACACAGAAATTTTAACTACATGCAGCAAACCCTAAATCACCCCGTGTATACAATGAAAGCACTCGCCTCATCAATATCCGGAGACCAGCGTTTGCAAAATTGTGTAACAGTCGCAACCATCTTATTTCATTTCAACAAGTTCCTTATCAAGTTTTATTTTCGGAATATTCTTCAATTCCTTCCGAATGCTGGTCTTCTCTCCCCACAGAGGTGTACCCCCAATGGTCTGGTCTACGGTCTGGTTTTAATGGGACTGTCTTAACTTTCATCCATGTGATTTTATTTTTATATATTCGGCAGCTTTTAGTTCCATTTGCATGTATTTTCTTTGTCTGGCTATGCTGAATTAGGATCGAGACTGCAATAATTATTGTTTTACACACAGTTCCGGGACAGGGTATGGGGGCACAAGATACAAGACTGTGGCACAATAAAATCTGTTTATCTTTTGCTTTTAATAAACACATGCATGCGTACTGTATAATATGGTCATTTGGGTTCAAATCCACTGCATGTTTTGACATTAATTTCCCCCAAAATAAACTTTAGATATTGAATTCATTTATTGTTTTAATATGACAAAATAATGATCTATTTAAATGAACCGAAACCAAAAAGTATATAAAAGAGGTTACTGAACACGAGGTGTAAAATCCAAGCATTGTCACGTTACATGCTTCTAGTTTGCATGTCGTTAGTTATTCTGACATGTTTTGTTAATTCTTTAAAAAGAAAACGCGCCAGTGGGAACTACTGCATGGTGATTTATATTTTGTTTCAATGGGAAATATTCGGCCATTATCAGCATTTTGTATAAACGGACTAACATATTTCTACCATACATGTTGGAATAACCTTTTTAGACGATTAAAGATCAATTGTTTCAACACTACCTAAGCGGATCCAGGTTGGGGTGCACCCTAGTCCGAGAGAGGTCCAAGTGTAGTAAAACATAATAAAGGAGCATTTTACGTCATGTATAAGCGCAATCCTAGCTAGAAAATCACTTTGTACATCAATTCACTCTCTTAAAGGATAGATGAAATGACATATGGTCAAAATCGGATTCATTAAAATGGGATGTCCATTTGACAATTGTTCAATTTAAATTACTGCAATCGGTCCATAAATTACTTATATACGGCTTTTTAAAAAACCCGCCTTATTTAGCCCCGGCGACCAGAATGAAAGTCTGAGGGGGTGTGGCCCCTGAAGGGATGACTTCTGTGACGTATCAGGAGGAATCTGATTTTCGGCGATAGTCATAATTCAACGTAATTTCGCAACATTTTGGTTGTTAATTTCACAAAGAAATCTTCAATAAACCAACTTAAATTTCCCATATATTGAATGTTTAGATATCCATCTAGGTAATTCCGCAGATGACAATTACATAATTATTACATAAACATGTCTTTTTGGCGATGTAATACACCTCATAAATTCATTTAGCGGCAGTGATAATCATCATTAATTAATTAACGAGAGGCGGCGGAGTAGCTGTCTAGCCGGCCCAGTCTGTCGCTTATCACTGTCACGCCTCAGTTAGCATTTACAAAATGAATCGCCCTACTGAATGCGCTAGTGTTAAAACGGGCGAATTAAAATCGTTTTAATTATCAATTGCAAGTGTATATTGTCTCGATTTTCTGCTCAATTGATTCATATGTACAATATACGTAGAGGTAATCATCTGACATTGTTGAGAAAAATTCATTTCATCAGATCTTTAATAATCACTAAGCTAATCACTAATTAACATCTCAGTGTACATCAACCTCTTCAATGGGCATCTTCCCATAATACAGAATTCCCATAACACAGAACAAATATTTAATGGTTCATTGATTGAGTTTCCCCTTTTAGGATAGTGGTATAATTCAAGAAGACAGAGGACATAATTCCCAAAAGACAGAATACTTAATCAACGGTTCAGTAATTACTGGTAAAAAAGACAAATGACATGAAACTAGAAATATGTGCATGTGATGCACTGTGATGTTCCCTGCTCCAACTTTCAATCCAACCATGTCCTCTTAACATTATCTTCACTTATGATTTTGAGATGGAGGTCGGAAATAGGTTCCTTAATTCCTATATGCACTAAGTTTTAAAAAAAATCAGAATAACAAAGCAAAATGCACCACTCCAACACTAACCACACATCATGTTTCGTGAACAAATATTTCATAGATTTTGAGAAAGAAGCCGGAAAAAGTCACTACCCCCACATGCACTAAGTTCAAACTGTTTCCATGGAAACCAAAAAATATATAAAAATCAGAATATCCCAAGTAGCAATAGGCACCACTCCACCACTAGGTCTAACCACATACCAAGTTTCGTAAAATATTGAACTTTTTTTTAGATATGCCCGGAAACGAAAGCATTTCGGAAGGACGGAAGGTTGGAATCACGGAAGGACGGAATCACAGACGCGAAAACATTATAACATAATAAAACATAATAACAGTTGTGATTTTATTTGTCGTAGATAATGTGTACTTCAGTACTCTGTCCACATATACTGATATAGGGTTTTCCAATTAAATACATAAAAAATATATACATATGTGTTGCATGTACGCACCACTTCACAAATGTCACTGGTAATGTAAGTGTCAGACAACGTTACACTGTATTTATACATATTGTTTCATTTCACAAATGTCACTGGTAAGGATGTCACTTGAACATCATGAGTGGGATGGGATATACTCTGCTCTTCTTAGGCCAGACATATCGACATAAGACAATTTGGAGTGTGAATATATATACTTAAAGTGTCCTTTGACTTTTGAATTTGGCACACAGGATTTACACTTTTAACAACAAAAGTAAGTTGTTACTACACTCTGTAGTGATAACCAATTAAGTATATATTAAGCCTTTCATAACCCTACACATGGTATCTCATCATGTTATTGCCTGTATAACTAAATTGTATTTATATGTGTTGTTTATCATTCAAATTCAAACTCATGGCTAAATTGTTAATGAAAAAACTTATTTGTTATATTTAAAAAAAAAGCTTACTTAACTCAAGAGGTATTTTGGTTATTAAATCCATTTAAAAAGTTTCAACAAGAAACGTCCTTTCATATGATTTGTTATAAATGATTACTTATTTTAGATTTGTTTAATTTTCTTTCCATCTTTTTATCTATTATTTTATTGACCTGGATCAGCCTATCAATCCAAGAGGGATGGAGAGCTACTATGATTCTGTTTTTTTTGGAATTCTGTCTTTTGACAATTCTGTCTCATGGCACTGACCCTTCAATGGTACACACGCTTGTTATCTCCTAGTACTAGTTAATCTGGGTTTTTTTAAAACTAATTAACTGTACATCAACCTAATCTTCTTATCCCCTCAATATATAATTGGGAATCCAGTGTATAACACCTTTTTAATTGTACATACTCACTGCAACTATATAAATTCTCCTCCTACCATATTCATGTATCACCTGCTTGATAACGGTGTTAGTATCTATACCGAAACGTCGCATTCATTGCAATAAAGAAGTTGACTATCCATATATCTTGGTTTTCTTTATGATACTTAATATTTTATATCTGTTAAAGCACACATAGAGTGCTGAAATAGCTATTTCAAAAGAATTCGGTATTTAAAGGCGCTGTAGCACGTTTTTGGCAAATTTTATTTTTTCAAATTTCCCATTTATAATGATAGTTTATGTCATTTATATTAACTTCAGAAGGTAAAACTTCATATTACACAAACCAATTATCCGTAGTGGTAATAACAGTATTGCGTATAAAGCAAAAATTGCATGGCGGTCATTTTATTGTGAACACAATTTATACTTTTTGTATGACAAAAATGATTCGCATCGCTTAACTGAACCATGTATACTCATTTTTTAAATTGATTTTCCGAAGAGGGAAGGGTGTTTTACCATTAGTAACATTATTTTTCAAAAACATTTCATCAACTTATTTCAGCGAAAAAACGTGCTACAGCGCCTTTAAGGTACACTTTTATGAAATATGGAAATTATGTTAGTACAAGATGGTGTCGACATAATGCACTTCCTTTATATGACGCATCGTTGCTGTAGGACGTAAAAAAACAAGCCTTAAAGCCATATCTCACACACCTATCTCGCCTGCATGGTTAAGGAGATTCCATAACAACGATTTTTAAAAAGTCGTGTTTTTCAGAATTATGAACATATAATGTTTCAAAATTTACAGATAAAGTTAGTTCGCTTTTCGAGACATGGTGTAACTACGTTTCAATCGTGTTCATCACCCATTGATTAAAATACCTTGCGTTGTTGTACCTATACTTTCTTTTGCCCGTGAGTTTATATACTTCTTTCTTCTTTCAAATCGGAACGATTTTGCTGTTAAAAAATTGGTTGTTGCTTATTTAATGTCTAAGTGTATGTACTCTGGTAAGCCCTGATTTACTCAAAACCCAAAACCTGATTATATTATAGGACTATTAACGACCCGCTTCAGACGTCATAAACTAAGATATTCGACTATGCACGGACTCTCTAACTTGTTTACAGAGTCACTGACCAAACAAAGGAAACAATTAATAAACGTTCCACGTTATGTCAAAACTTTCGGCACGTATTTTGGTATTTTATAGTAGGCCAACACATTAGTCCAGCATGCTAGACGTTTTCCTACGTTAAAGGGACAGTAGCACGTTTTTTGTAAAATAAGTTGATGAAAAGTATATTTGAAAAATAATATCACCCTCTAAAGTAAATATAAATGACATAAACTATCATTATAAATTGGAAATTTGAAGAAATTTTTTTTTGCAGAAAACGTGCTACTGTCCCTTATTTGCAGTATCGCACATAACCGACGTTTAGCTCAGTGACGTATCCAGGAATTTTGGAAAGGGGAAATGTATTTTCCCAATTGATTGATAGAATATTTCATTTCTAACATGAACAATAAAATATAAAGTATATTCTAATTATGCATCGATAGACTTTAAAAGTGACTTAAATAATTCGTCCCATGAAAACCACGTTGTTCCAACTCCAGAAAAGTTACTTTGGAGCTACAGCCATTCTAAAGTACTAATGTTCATAATATTTGTAATACTCATTGGAATTTAATAAAATTTTGTACGCATATGTAAAATTGCATCCATAATGTAAAACAATTGACATATATTCGATAAAACACATACGTTTTCGTAAATATTCGTATTTCTTTTTGGACATAGAACATTTATCTCATTTTTCTCAAAATAAGTTTAGTTCCAGATTGTTCTAACTGGTATCTTTGTACACATGGATATTACAAAACAGTTTATATATTCTGTTTGTAAAGAATTATTTCAAAACAAGGGATTTCCATACCAGTTTATCGATATTTGACCTGAAATAAGCGTATAAAGGAGGAAAATAGCCGTAAATTTTGAAGATACCATTAGTTCCAAACTGTTCTATGTCCATGTCACGTGATCAAAAGCTTATATTGGATTGGGTGATGATACATAGAACACTTTGGATGTGAGCAATTGTATGAAATATCTGGAGTTAGAACCACGAAAATACCTAGAAATCCAATTTCTAAGCTATATACTGCCATGAAACTTGCTGTGGAGATAGAATAAACCACCAGAAGTAGTCAGAACACCCTAATTAACTCACTTTTGACAAAAATGGAGATAGAACAACGTGGTTCTCATGGGACGAATTGCCTAAATTCCTTTGTGGCTTTGCTGTTTATATATTTTTGAAAATATTGATCGACTTATTAACTTTTAAAAAACATATATTCATAATGGGTTAAAGTAAATGTAAAATAAGTTTTAGGTGTAATGAAAAATGTTATAGCCGAAAACAATCGCACTAATATTGATTTGGATAGAGGGCGACAATGAACATTTTATATAAATAGATAGGAGTAGTATATTTCTTAATAGTAACAAAAACAATTTATTTATGGGTCTAAGTCCCGCTATTAAACGATAAAGGTAGGGCATCAACCGTGCATGAAACTGGTCGCTGTTTATACGTTACTATAACAACGAACTTGTGCCGGCTCGCTCAGGAAATATTAGCCAATCGGAGATGTCCTATCCCGTTAGCCCGCAAGGTGGTCAATAACATTCAATAACAGTTCAATGCGGATGTTAAGCGAGAGCGTGTAGTATTTGTAAATGATGTCGAAACAGACACATTTTGATTCAGTAGAATATTCTTTTGATGATGACGGAAATCCCATTCCAGTTTTTCAACACAGCGGACCAGCTAGTCGAGATCAGTTCCTTGACGAAGAGGATCTTACAAATATTTTTGACATTGCCGGAGAGGGTTATGACGTCACGTTATCACTCGCAGAGGGTCGTATCATATGGAAAGCGATGATTCCAAAGAATGGTAAAGTCTCGTTTTTCAGTTTTAAAAGATTTTAAAAAATTTCTTCCGATAAACATTAAATTTATATGTGTTAATCATGTTTTTCGTGATGTCAAATGATAACCATTATCAGATATTAAATTAGTTTAATAATTAATATAATTATAGGCCTATAATTGTATATAATATGTAGTCTACTGAGTCCAGGTTTTGGTGAATAAAATAGTTGGATATAACGGTTAAATTCACCAATGGCTCATGAATTAAATCATTCTTTGACCAAACATAACATAACATATTAATTTTAGATTAATTGTTTTAGATATGTTAAAAATGGAAACATAGCTTATTATCAACAAATGTTGTTATTTATCATATATTTTAAGGATAAACACATTTAAGTGTCTTCCTAATCCTTAATCTGCTGATGTATGAGTATTCCAGTATGAATACATTACCCCTTAGGGAAAATCCTGAAGTATTTCTGTTAAAGAGTTTAATGAGATAGCTATTACTGGCAAATCAGAGGAGGGTGGAAGATTCATGGAGCTTGAACTCAATCATCACATCCATCCCTTTTGAAAAATTTTGCATGTAAGTTCTATGAAGCCCCTAGAGAACACACCCCACCCTTCTACAATATATGTGACCCCTCTCCCTCCCTTTGACAGTGTATACCTGTTCCAACTTTGGTTATGATTCCTGAAAGTCGGTCCCAAGCAATGGTTAGGCGCGTTTGTATTTAACTGTTTAAAGGTTAATTAAATCATGGATTTGTTTAATTTCCAGGAAGCAAAGGAAAGTCTAAAGGAATATCTAAACTGCTAAAAGGCCCACAAAGTTTGGTCACTTATACAGAAGGATTAGACCTCAATGATGCGTATGGTGCAAAAATACGGCGTCGCAGAAGAGCTGATCAGAAAGAGGGGGAAGGTTTCTGCCTTGGATTTGGACTTTTTACTTTCGAAAGAAAAGACACAGCAAACCTCCTCAAAGATAAAATTATATTTTTTGAACATCCTAGTGAAGAAGTTTGTACGAGATGGGTGAAAAAGATTACACAATTTATTGCAGGTGAGTTTGATTTCATAATTTTTTGTCATTGGATTTATATTACACATTAAAGATGTATCCATTGTGTTTCATAAAACTTTATTTGGCTTCAATACTTACCAACATAACATATGAGCTGGTTTCAGTACAAATACTTTCTCTCAACTTGCATACTCACCCCCATCTCCAAAAATATTATCACTATAGTTTCCAATTAAAATCAATTAACACCATTATACATGTGAAGAATCTGAATTTACACATCCCAAATAAATGAACAATAGTTATATCTTCTTTATCAAACATTATCAACCCAAATTTTTCGTTTTTCCTGTTGTAAATAAGTTTCCAAAATCAGGTTTGACTAATTGATGCACATCAATGCATTGTCCGGTTTTCGATCAGAAATCAGTATTTTTCCCTTACGGTAATGGTAAAATGGTAATTTTTGGCAACAGTCAGTAACTTCTTGATATAAAAACACCATTTATATTTGGCATATGTGACCCTCAACAACACACTTGATGTACCATTTTAACTATCTTCCTAAACAAAGTGATTCTCATTGGCAATTGAACTCAGCCATTCTCTGTAAATTGTATTGTCAAGATAACAGGGATATATGTTTGGACAGGGATTAAGGGATTATACCCATTGAAATTCCACATATCACATTTATAATACAGTCATAGGAGAAAAATACCATTTCCCATATATACACCAAGTAATTTTAATAGCGGTCATTAAAATTTAAGTGTACTTTGCAAAGGAGGTATCTATTCGACTATTAAAAGTTTGAAATTCCTTGCATTCTGTGAATTTATCATGGGCTGGAAATTATCCATTCTAATTTCTAAATTGAATATTGATAACTTCTATTTATAGATTGAATATTGATAATTTCTCGCCCATGGTTGTAACTGAAAATGTTTGAAATGAGAATATATATATCCACTGTGCTTGCTATTAAAGTATATGTATCCGCAAGTCTACTTCAATCTCCTGATCCCATTATGAAGCACCTTCTCTCTCGTAACACTGAAGGCCGGCTACACATCGCTGTATATCTGTGGATGAAATAAGGCCCCCGCCCACCATTTATTATGCTTATTGTGCTAGCTACATTCCAAGCATATTTGACACCCTGTATATATGGAATGTATTTTCGCAGCCCTTGAAATATCCTGATTCGAAAAATTGATGATTGGTGATCTGTCTGTAAAGTAATTTTTTGGCTGGTTATTTATAGTGGGATACGAGAAAGCATTAATAAAGGTACTTTTGGGATCATTGGGTTGAAGCAACTTGGATACAAATAACCTGACAGAGCAGGATACTTGGATACACTGTACGTGTTTTATGGAGAAAATGTAAACATAATCTCCAATAAGTTCAGTGGGTCGACCCCCAATGAGTCAATCTTACATAAAATAAGATCAAAGCTTGCATCAGTATTTCTTCTTTATTGTTACGTAATGTACAAAAGCAAAATGGTGGATGCCCCGGTAGAATACTCCCTTTAATTAATCCATGGTCATGACGTTAACAGTTGATTATTTAAGAATCTACTGGTCATTGACTGTCTCATGCAGTCAGGAGGGGTGTTAGGTTTTGACATTTTCAGTAATGGCTTACCGAGTACATTTTTCTTGACAGATGTGTTTCGTCTTTGTGTATCTGAATAGGAACGTAAAATATCTCAATTATGAGAAATTAATTTTGTACTGTATGAAACTTGATTCGAACATGTAACCCTTCGTTTGGTAGTCAGCGCTGTTATCCATTAGGCTATGAAGAGCTGTTAGAAACCATATGATTGTTTGTCAGTAAGAATCATGCGTTCTCTATAAGACAGGTAACGCACAGGGACAGCATGGAAAGACAGGGTTTTAGCTGTCAATCACATCGCTTTGCGTGGAAGCATTGCGCTGCACTTGCGTAGTAGAATCCATTTCATGAGGGTCCAAACTAATTGTACCAATTGTACATTTGTAAAATCATTAACTTTGGTGTCACATAAATCAAATTTAAAATGTAAACGTATCACAGATGCATGTTTCATGACGTCATACATGGATTAAGATGGAGAATGCATTCGGAGCAGTGGATTCGTTTTTGGCGAGTTGATTATTTTTAACGAATCCACTGCTCCGACTGCATTCTGCATTACATAATGTGTATCCAAATGACTCAGAGGTTCTCATGTTTTGGAAACTATTTTTCCATGTCTTACTAAGCATATACTTAAGCATGCCATTTGAAGATAATTGGCATTGATTAAATTCCTGATGATGCTCGTTAATAAAGAAACTCTTCCTGAGATGGTCATCATGGCCTTGAAGTCAAATTACATTTGAATTATTGATGTCATCACACTCTCGCTAGACAAGAGGCAGAGTAGTTGAAGGCAGTTGTTTTATGTATATGTGTATTCTTGTATCCGTGGCAACTGCATAAATGTGGTGGTCTGGTGGTCCCTAACATTCAGCAGAATATATTTTGTCCTGTGGCTTTTATGTTAGATAAAATGTCTACTCAAATAACTGCAACATTTTTTATTAATATATATATAGAGCAACTCGCCCAAGTTTCTTCTTATGTCAAATTTATCAACAAGAGATTAAAATTACAAATATCTGAGGCTTGCCAAGGATAATTTTACTTAAATCAACGAGTGTTGTTATATTTGTTATCAGAAGACACAAGCGTGAGATTTTATTTATAATTCAAAATAATTCTTAATGGCTTTAAGTCTGCAATCATGTTAGGAAATGGCTTTAGTCTGCATCAAGTATGAAATGGCATAACCGGTAGTCTGCATCGAGGTAGAAAATTGCTTTAGTCTGCAATGAAGTAGAAAATAGAGGATATTATATGAGTGTCACTGTCAATGTCATATTATGTTACGACACGAGGGTCTATATATGTTAGTGATTTCCTGAGCGAGACCGAAGGATATACTGATATACAGGCACGAGTGTCGTAAACATAGTATGACATAGACATGAATATAATATTCTGTTTATTACCTAAATCGTGAAATTAATGAAAACTCGCTAAAATCCACTCTCAACCATAGACTGGTGTCCCGCCGTTGCCACATTTAGAACACAATGTCATAGACAAAGCATGACGTCAAAGCATTGTTTATGACGTCAAGTCATCATGACAAAGTGATATTTTGCCCATTGGCATTGTATGAAAACTATGAACCTTGATATCATTGCCTTCGTAGGTAAAAAATGGCTTTTGTTTGCATTGAGGCAGGAAATGGCTTTAGTCTGCATTAATGTAGACAATGGGAACCAAAGCAAACTAGAGGAATAGAGCACAGGAACACAACATCATAATTAAAACTTATAGGTAAAACTTTAGGGGGGAGAGGGGTGTGAGATCCAACACCCTATATTACATAGTGTAAAGGAGCAAGGGTAGCCATTATTGCAGATCTAAGGGTCTATTTAACATAAGGTTAAACTTTACGCTAAGAATTGATGACATTCACAAATAACGCATTTACCTATCCAATATACATTTCTCCACAACACCTGGCTCATTTCCACCATGTCAACCCTAAGATAACTTCAAACTTGAAAATCGACCACAAAACTGCAGTGGATACCCATTGAACGATCTGTGATTGGTCTGTTGCACAGAACTATTTATAAAAAATGTTTCTTCAAGGTTAATGGTTTTGAATGTATAAATGATTAATTTTTGGTAGGAATTTAAAATTGGAAAAGTAAGAAGATAAAGCTCTGTCATACAATTTCCTTTCCAGGTAACAAGGTATTATTATTTCTATTCTTTAGCCAGTAGTGAATTCCTGTAACCTGGAGACTCAGAATGGCTTGACACTCCTTGAATCAGTAGCTAAAACAGTTTTCAGTGTTAGATCCTAATTATTTTTTCTGAATTTTGATTGCAGCAATTCCAATTCGACCAAGAACAGTAAAACTATTCCTTCAAGAGTATGCAGGGCAGAAGAACGGACGGTTCCTGTACAGACACATGATTCTACCTATGTTCAAGAACGCAGAAGTCAGTGTAGATATGACAGGTAGGAAGATAATTATCATGATATACAATTGTTATGTTGATGGGAGAATCCATAGCTGAAAATTCACACTACCCGAAATGCCCCAGTTCATGGCTGATGATATATCAAGATGTAAGTAACATGAAACTCACCTCTCTATAATATAGTTTCGCTCTCAAGTGCAATATAAAGTGGTGAACCCCTTTAATGACTGTGATAAAATGGTCAATGTATTCATAGTTGTTTTGTAAACAACTTCAAACATACCCAATTTCATGTATGTAGCAACATTTTACACGCCCTGTACTTAGAATAGTGGCACTTCATTTATCAAAAATGACACATGCGAAATAAGTTTGCTGATAGAAGCTTTGCACTCATCATAAAATAACCAATATTGACTGAAGGGTTGACTATTAACAGTGAACATAAACAAGGAAGTAGAGGCATTTTATTTATTATTGTCTTCACAATTGACAGCCAAGCATTGTGTATTAACTATTGGCTGTAAATTGAATGCGGATGTAGAGATTTTGCTTGGATAGTAGTGCAGGACATGTGCTACATATGAGGTGTGTGTATCGGGGTTGCAGTATGACTGGGATGGTTGACTTGGACCAAGTTTCTTTCTACACAAAGCATTACACTGCATAGCTGCCAAGCCCAATTAGTTTCAACTAATGAGAAATTATACGGGTGAAGGGTTGGAGACAATTTCCTCTCAAACGAGGGTGATCATTAGGAGTGATGGAACATTGTTGAGGGGCGGGGTGGGTGTGAGTGATAACCATGTATTACTTGAGATAACATTTTATTATATCGTTAACCTCAGCTAAAAAATTATGCAAACCTATTAAAGTACAGATCCACTGACTATTTTTACCTATACTAATTAATTTATGCTACATGTATTTTTTTGGGAAAATGAAATACTGTTTAAATCATAAGTTGTGATAACTATTAGGGAAGAATCCCAGAAAAATATTTACTATTTCAGGTGTGAACATATATAATAAAAACAAAAATTGGTCAAAAAGTGGTTACAATAATAAAAATATTACAAGGACTCGATTTCATTCCAGTTTTAAGTGTAATATTGTTTGTAAAGCCAAAATCACTTATAAGCTTAATGTGCATTAAGGTGAATGTATACTTATTTCATTGATGTGATCAGCTGATTACTGGTCTATGACAGTGTCTATTTCACTGATACTGATCAGTGGTTGATTGATTGATTGAGCCCGGGCCTGAGTATTGATGGTAATTCTTCCTCTGGGAGTTGTGATTCAACAGTGCTAAAATGTATCAATGTCGAACTAATGTTGGCTGATGTTGTCGATAATGAACCAAATCACTGGGGACTATTAAAAGGATAATGTCTCGTAAATGATCAAGAATGTTGCTGCATATGATTGTATATAAGTGATATAGGGCCAAAAAAAAAAGAAAGAATTTGTTTCTGGTTTCCGCTCGCATCAGTTTCAAACCCACACCCAGGTCTTTTTTTTTCTAGGTTTTAACAAAAGAAAGGAGCAGATAACTCGAATTCTTTAGCCTCAGAAAACTGTGGATATTGAAAATGGAGTGCAGGGCTGAGGCTATTGACCATTTCGAATAGTAACACATATTTAAGAGGGTTTGTGCTTTATTTATATAAATAATTCTCTAAATTTGTTTTTTAACTGGTGAGAATTTTGTTTAAAATGGAATTTATCTCTTCATTCAAAAAAAAAAATGTAGTTAAAAATAAAATAATCGCGTCATCGCATCATTTTTGTAAAGACCAGAAACATTTATTTTTATTTTTAGGGCCTAGCATGCCATTCTTACTGAAATATAAATGTTATCAATGAATAATTTCTTGCTTTTGAAATTTACACGGATTCCCTAATGTTGGTTGTTTGAGAGCACGGTCATGTGATCAACATTTCAAGGTTCATTATCTTGGAAAATCATTCATACTCGTGTGAACGCTTTCAGGTCGTGTGAACATTCGACGGTACTCTAGCGTTCTTTCCTGATTGAGCGTGATTTCGTTAAAAAACGGTTACCATTACCGCCTTATTTGATTGAAAAACATAAGCTCAATATCATACTACCTTCTTAATTGTTAAAATAAATAAAACATTTCAGTAAAATATCGTGCATAACTGTTTGCTGTTGAACTCAGCGAGTCACAAGGCCTATTCTAGAACTGAAAGACATTCACGATCGCTGACTGAATACAAATTATGAAATCTAGATAAGCAAATACTCACAATCTAACCATTATGAACTAATTGGATTCGGATTTGAGCAATCGTGGTAATGAAATATTTCTCTTCCGACTGTTGTTTACATAATATTGACGAGGTGACAACAACAAATGGCAGCCTGCATGCCATGACGTCATTCATCTCGTGTCCCTGAAATATTAGATTTTATTACGCTTCACTCAGCATGATGAGTGCCACAGGTTTCATCAAACAGGTAATGACAAAAAATAACTTAAGAAATTATAAGAATAGAATGTCAGTTTTTGTGTTTGCACTGGAAAATGAACTATGTCAAAGCAGTATTCAAACTCTCACGTGAACTAATGTTCGCAAGCTCGCCGTTCACGGAGGTTTGGATCCTGCTTTGACATCGTTCATTTTCCAGTGCAAACACACAAACTGACATTTAATTCTTAATTGAATGATATTCCTCAATCAATAAAAAGAGTTCTAAAACAAATATACATGGTTTGGTTATGCCATGCGAGTCCATTTCCCTTCGAGTTGCCATTTTATTGTATTCACATTAAAAATGGTCGCTCAAAGGTATTTCTTTTTATGTCGCACCAATTTCTTTCAATACGGATAACAGTTTTCTATGGATAAGGCTTATTGAGTCATTTAACCCTCTAAAGTAACAATATATTGCATTAACTTTAACTTTAAATGGCAAATTTGAGAAAACCTGCTACAGCACCATTAAAAAGATCATTTCTCGCATGTAAACTAATATAAATGTTCCTCTGTATATTTTCAGAAGTGCAACACAACGAACATATAAAGCAGGAAATGGTTCACATCAACCTTGAAGACTTTGACTGGTATGTTTATTTATCAGGATTTAAACCTGAGACAGAGGAGAGTTTAAGTGCCATAATTGATGTGATCGCCAAAATCGATGTGATCGCCGTAAGCGAGATGATCGCCGTAATCGATGTGATCACCAAAATCGATGTGATCGCCGTAATCAAAGTGATCGCCATAATTGATATGATCACCATAATCGATGTGATCGCTACGTGTACCATAAAGATGTGTCAGTGTATGAAATAAGCTTGAAACGTAGCCAGTCTGAAGCCTTATTTTGTCAAATGGTAAAATTTAAGAAAATCATCAAGGAGCTCCAAGCTCCAAACCATATGTAACCAGAGCCTGGGTTGTCGGATGGGCCTTATTTCATGCACTTGATATGGCTGATGATTTGGAAGAGCTGTTTTTGGACACATTTTTTGTATTATGTTTGTTTTAATTAAATCCAAATCAAACAGACAGTCATTTTGGTCCTGAAAAAAACACCATAGAAGTATATATATAGAAGCTTATATTTTACAGTTACAAATTTGAGTGGTAGTACTCTACATATAAATAAGTGTAATCTGGGGAGAGTGGGATGGTAATTATTCAGGTTTCAGAGCCAATGATATTTGATATAGCATCAGGCCTTATATCGGACATTGCAGTCACCATAAGGCCAGACAAAATTAATAATGGTTTATGAATTTTTGGGGTAAAATGTTTAAAGGTAATAATTAAGTAAGAAACTTTGCTCTAGTGTAAATGAAAAAGCATTTAAGTAAAGCAAAAGAGGCACAGGATTGAATAAGAAAATGATAATATTTCACTTATTCCTTTAGTTTGTTGGAAAAATCTGGTTGCATTTTAAATTTTGAGGGTAAAATAGCAATATTTTTGTTTTGGGGAGATTCTGAGCAGCATTTTATTTCTACTTTTTCAAAGTCCTAGTTGGTTGATCCGTAAAAGAACTAAAAAATTTTTTTTCACCTTATTGTATTTATTGAAGAGCTCAATCTATAATAATTTTGTCTGTTTTTTAATGACATAATGTGTGTTTAAGTCACTTCAATCATGCTGCAGCCATCATCAAATAACAAATTTGAGTGGTTATGTTGTAAAATCAACAATATTTATTATTAGATTGAATGAAAATAAATCATACCATGGACACAGAATAATGCCACCTAATTCTTGTATTTTCAGCTTTGAAGTATATGGATATATATATTATATAATATATAATATATATATAGAGATTCTCACCCTTGTGTCTCCAATTATTGAATATATCAACACAGGTTGATCAAACCAAGGATATTTTACTTTTAACAAGTGCTGATATTGTTCATATCAGAAGACACAAGGGTGAGATTATATTCATCATCCAAAATAATTAAATTCTAAAGGAAAATGCAAATGTTTTTAACCGATCACTGTCATTAGCCTGAGATGCAGTAAGGTCCGAACATGTGATGACATGAAGTTTTGACATCATTGTATTACACAGCAGTTTAGTGGGTGGCATGCTTGCCAGTCCCATGCCAAAGGCCCGGGTTCGAACCCCAATTGAGACACCAAACATTTGTGACCTTGTTCTGATACTGTGTTGTGTCGCTGGGCAAGGCACTTCATCCAGATTACACTCAGTCCACACAGCTGTTGAAATGGAGACCTGAACACGGAAAGTAGGGACACATGTGGTCGTGCAGTGTGCTTAGTAGCGGTTCTGAGAGTACAATTCCTTCAGTTTGATTATGTACTGCCGATGAACTGTTATTAGGATTTTAGGCATTAAAATGTGTATTATTATCATAATTGTGATTTCATAAGGTTTTTTTCAACAGTCATGCACTTGAATGATGTCAAGGCCTTGTGATATCATTTTGTTGGTGATGTAAAAACAGTGTACAAGATCTACTGTCCAAACATTATCTCTTAGGACACAATCGATATCTCTGTTGGAACCCAATTTCGAATAATAAATAACTTTGTTGTCCAGCATTATAGCATGTGGGGGAGACGGTACAGCGAGTCGTGTGGCTGAAGCTCTACTCAACAGGACTCAGAAAGACGCAGATATCGAACTCAAACCTGGTGTCTCTCCCAACAAATGTAGAATGCCTCTCGGAATCATACCAACAGGTAAGAGACTTATACTAAGGTGACATAATTAGCATTAAAATTATAATTCTTTAACAAATTTTGATTAAATATCATGATTTATGATGTTTGACTGTGACTCCAACAACATACTGAATGTCCCTTTCTTTAACATTATACTATGATCGGCTTAGTGCCTTGTGTTAGGAGGCCCTTGGCGTAGGTAAAAAATGAACAGAACCATATTCTTCTACCTAAATCCTGACTTTTGTATGTACAATTTTGGGGTGTTATTTTGGTTATATTTAGGCAAACAGATTATACACATGCAGAAAGATAAACAAAATTGTAAATTGAATAATTTTTTACACTACCTGGTGCTTTGAAAATTCCTTGAGACATGTATTTCTCTTGAAATATTTGCCAGGACTGAAATTTTAAATAATGGCATTAACATCTCAATCAAGGATCTAAAATGTGAATTGGTTTATTTTTGATTTATATGAAGATTGAATTTAATTTTACTTTTTTTCTTTTTCTTTTTCAATTTTTAGGAATCACAAACCAGATAGCAGGGTCTGCTATGGGAACTGTAGATCAGATCTCAGCAATACTTCATATAATATATGGTGAGTTATCTAACACTTTAGCTTGTGTTGAGCCATTCTGAGTGATCAGTTCACAGTAATCACTATTCATTACCATTTGGGATATTTTGGATGCCCATCCAGAAATATTGAGGGACCTTCAGGTCCTTAGCGAATGTTCAACTTCTTTATAATCAAAATGTCACCAAGCTCAAGGTTTGGCAAAGTTTTAAGAACAAAAATGCTGAAGAACAGTGTATTTAATTTAAATGCAAATATCGAATATGCATTATAATTTAATTATAGCATGACTTTGATACTGACTGCCTGATTTTCCAGTGTTCAATGACAGTGAATACCCAAAACATTGACCAGGGTAGCTCTGTGTCACCAGAAACTGATACATCATGTTTACTGGTTTCGGCCCGACTCGAAGATTTAATATTTCTGTTTCTCTTGATTGTGCCTAATTAAAATTTCACAGGTGTCATTGTCATTTTATAAATTTTATAAATGCTGCCCGTTTTAAACTAAAGTTGCAGCTGTTGAATAACAGTGAATCTTTTGAAATCTTGTGAAAATTTTACAAATGCAACTATAATTCAATCTGGTCATTAGAGAATGTGACATTTCACATGTCTTTGTTTATTTGTATTTTTCAGGTCATACTCAAAGTGTGGACATCTGTTCAGTTTACTCTGAAGACAAGTTTGTCAAGTGGGCATTTAATTCTCAGTACGGGTTTGCTGGAAATGTTTTGTCTTTTCGGGGAAGATACAGTTCTCTGGGCCCGAAGAAGATGGACCTTGCATTTATGAAAGCTCTCACTAAAGCCAAACTTAGGTAAGCATTGAAACTCATTTTGCAGAATATCTTGTAAAGGAATGTTGAATCAAAGTCAATTTATTTTCTTTTTTTCCAAATATTTTTAATGCTAGACTTATTAGAATGTGTCATATTGTAGCAAAGCATCATTGATTGAAGCATTCATAAAATATCCACAAATTTCCTTCTCACTAGCACAAAATGAGACTGAAAATCATTATTACTCCAGTCATTTTCTCAACATACACATTATTATATTTAATATGTTCAATTTTCTAAAAGAAAATTCTGATCACATTTGTAAAATGTTACAGATGACTTTATTTATGTTTTTGTTTTTAAATTTTTGCATTCAGGTCAAATTTTGATCTGTGAAGTGAGTAAGAAAAACTTTTAAATGAAAATGCAGATTCTGATCTCTTAGAGTTGATTTTGTTGTAATGTACAAATATATTGCAGATCTTATGCATGTGATATAGAATACATCCCGGCTCCTGCCATCAACACTCCAGTGATGAACACACCGTGCCATGCAGAGTAAGATAAGATAAGATAGGATAATATAACACTTTATTATAATTTGCTAAGCGTTGTGAGAGTGAGTTTTCTCATCACTTCAGTTTGATGTCACTTTCTCATCACAGTGAAATATCACAGAGGGGATGATGTCATGTGTACAGTAGTATGACGTCACGTTTACAATAAACGCGACGTCATCGCTGTTAATAAGTGACAGAGCAACAATGGTATAACGTCACCAGAACTCGCTCAATTGACGCAGTTTTGGATGTAAAACACCATATTTCCGACCACAGAAGCATATAATAAACAGAATATTTTGCGTTTTCAGTGTGATATCACTTATCTGTCATCTCGTGACGGGGTAAAGCCGATCGATATTTTCACCTATCGATGAGAGATAAGTGATATCACACTGAAAATACAAAATATCCTCTATTTATTACCCAAAAGGAAATTCTTTCTACATCTTGGATATATTTTGACGGGTAAAATATGGCATTGATTGATTGAAAGAAAATCTATGTTTGTTTATGAAATAACATGGTTTTCTAGTCAGTGCAGTATTAAATTCATTTCAATGAAAATTTGCTGGATACATAATTCAATAGAGTGATGTCATTAACATTATGTTTTACATTATTTTGCTCCATATAAGAGATAGAAAATTAGACATATATTAACTGATCTACTTCACTCAATGAGATATATTAAAGATAGAAAATGTTAAATATTCTTTATGTTGATAACCAGAGGCTTCAGGAAATTTGTTTACATTTCATCATCTCATGACTTGGAGCTTTACCAGCTTCTTGTCCCTTCGATGTATTCTGCATCCATCAGGAAATAAAAAAAAAAGAAGTCATTTTGCAATTGTCATGATTATATTTGTTGCAGGTGTAACATCTGTTGGACGGAGGACGGGGACGACAACAGTGTGACCCAGGACCTTGTCCAGGAGCTAGACCCTCTCAACCCTCTTGCTGACTCCGCCTCAAGTGGCTCACTTATAGGTCTGTATCTTTAAATTAGAATATTGCAAATGGCAATGGTGGGTATTTCTAACTTCAATTTATCGAGACACATGTATGCCCCTATGAACTACAGATACACAGGTATATTGGTGGAGTACCTCTTCACCTGGATTTAGTTGTGACATCATAGGTGAATCCAGGAGTTTTCTAATGGGGTGAGGGTAGGGGAGGTGGGTTCACATATTGGAAAAAAGATTAAAAGTTAAATGCTACACTGAATTTCAGCGTAGTACCACCCATGGTTCGCTAGTTCCAGCCGGTTTCGGTGCAATATATAGGCACAAGGTGGTGCAGGCTTTCTCCCTGCAATAATACTAGCAGCCGTGGTATAAGTGAAATAATCTTGAAAGCGGCATTTAAACCCCCAAATCACTTCACCTTATAGGTTAATTAAGTAAGTTTAAAATCATACTTTAAAATCTCTTGAGATTAGAAATCCTAGCAGTTGCTGTCAGTGAGTGTCTCGGTATGTACTGACCTGGGCTAAGAATTTGTATAGTCTCTTAGCAGTAAGAAAGTAAGTATCACACTTTAACATTGACTTGTAGCTATCTTGACTCTAAGAGCTCTGAGGCTCTGATCAAACTTCAATATCCCGAATGAAAATTGATTTAAAAGATGACAGGCACTGATTCAAAATAGAGAAGTACTGACAGAAGACAAAATTCAAAATATAGGTATTTCTTACAAAATGGACATATCGACAAAAACACTAAATTAATTATGCAGCCATTACAATTATTCAAGCCTTTTAAGGGGTATTTAAAATTGGAATAAATAGAAAACACATTTTCTGGATAACAACTTCTTTATTGTGAAGATAGATAACATCTCAGAGTATATGCTTACTCCTTCATCAACTTTCTTCTGATGAAGGTGTAAGCATACAAAATAATAATGAATTACAAATAAATAACAATAAAGAAGTTCTTCTCCAGAAAGTCTTGTTTTCTTATTACCGATACTATTATTTTCTAGTAAGGAGCTTACACTAGCAGATAAAAATAATTAACAAAATGTGTTTGTCTTTGTTCATGGATCACAAACTCATCCCCAGATGGTAAATATTGTTTTATATTTGACTGAAGAACTGCTCTGTACATGTTGACTTTCCTTTATGTTAATATTATTGAAAATATGACAGTAGTTAATAATCTGTGAGTAAATGTTTAGATCTCTACCTGTTTTTCTTTTACAAATTCATAAAATATTCTTCTCACTGACAAATCTTCTTGTGATAGTTCTGTCTGTCACCAGATAATCATACTTTGATTTCTCACTTAGCAAAAAATGTACAAAATAACTTGTAGACTTTCTTCCCTGGTAATAATATAACAGCTCTTCAATGTTTGACAGTGCACCCAAAGTATGGATACACTTATTTTTAAATCCAACTTTTTAAAAGGGGATTTGAATTTCACCAGCGTTTGACCTGTGAGCAGACACTATTTAATGATATCAATAAATTTATGAAATAATTTAAAGATGAAGTTCTGAAAGAGAATTAGGAGTTTAGCTTTGAAATTGCAGAAAGAAATTTCAATGAAGTTAAACTTGTGCATATTTGTTTAAATTTGAATAGTTTATTATTTATCATGAATGTACTAACAAGGGATTACTTTTACCATATTTCTGTTTAAAACATTGTGCTTAATAACCCGTTGTTATGTTGTTTTATCTCCTGGGTTGGGACATTTCATTGGATCCACAAATTTCAAACATGTCGGGATTTGTCCTAAAAAAAATGTTTTCTTCTATAGTCTCTACTCTGCAGTGACATTCCAATATTTTATCTCTAAATGTTTTTTTGACTAATTTTTTTCGAAAGTAACAAGGGCAAGACATAGGACTTACATTTTACTTTTTTTAAAAACAAATATTGACGAAGGAGGAGTTCATTCCATTTTTTTCATAATATAGCTTAGAATTAGAAGGTCACCTGTTTTTGTAAACCAGTATGTCTCATGGACAAATACATTCTGGCGTTTAGCAAAAATTATATGGCAAATGAATAGTTTAAATAAAAAACGTAAAAAAACTATTACGCACATGAATAAAAGTGATGCATCAATGCACAATAAACATTAAAAAAATGTATTTAGTCATATAAAAGTAAATTCTAAAAATTTCATGAAATTTTCCATTCTGTGTAGAAATGAACCAAGACACTCCATGGAAGACAGTGAAAGGGAAGTTCATGAACGTTGGTATCCTGTCTATATCTGGACGCAGTGAGTTCGCTCCCAATGGACTGAGCAAGTTCACTCACCTCTGTGATGGTAACATGGACTTGGTGCTCGTCAAGGAGACAGACAGGAAGGAGTTCATCCGCTTCCTGAAACGTCATGGCAACCTGAAGAACCAGGTGCAAATACTTCTCTGCTTTGTAATGGTGCATTATAGTTATCAATAGGAACAAGAAAATGATGATTGCGACCTCATACAACTAGGTGACATGATAATGATAATGATGATAACAACTTCATAGAGCCATCTTTGCTTCTAATTGTCTGTTTCTCCAGATCTTTGTTTTGAGTCTTCAAATGTTTATGAAGACGGTGACATTTTAGTCCAATCGGAAAGAATCAAACAAACTCTCTTCAACAACTTAAATCATTTTGATTTGATCATCATGACAACTTTGCTAAGCAATGATTTGACAAATTGTGTAAAGAAATATCAATAAAAAAAAAAAACAGGAACATTTTCTGGATAGCAACTTCTTTAATGTGAAAATACACGATGTTTCGGAGTACATACTCCTTCATCAGGTGGAATGTAAGAAAATAAGAAATAAGAAATAAGAAAAGAAATGTAAAAAGTTGTATACAGCAATTGAAAACAGTAATACGAAAAACACCTAACCAATGAACAAAACTGAGAATTGATAGAAAACAAGTAAAAATAGTTATTTTAAACATTTATATGAAAAAAAAACTAACCCATAAATTTATTTTCAGTTTGACTTTCCCTTCGTAGAAGTTCATCGCGTGAGAGAAGTCCGATTCCGTCCTCGTTTACCTACAAGCTGGAGCTACAGGGATCACAGCTTCAGTGAAATAGACTATGAAATGTCCAAACTTCAGTTGAGGAAAAACAGCCAATCTGCAGAAGTCCTGAATGAAATTGATGATGATGAAACTGTCAAACGACCAATGTCCAAACGGTCAACATTTCGTCGTGCGGACAGTGTCAAAGTTCTCAGTACTGTTCCTGACTCTGATGACGAGGATGATGATGACTTCGATGATGATGATGATGAGGATCTTGATGGTGACAATGATGACAAACAACGAAGACGAAATCCTAAAAGAAGACAAAGTGAGGTAAGTGTTATTTGGAATAAATATGTTTTAATATCATCTCTAGGTCTGCATGTTGTGGTCTCCGGTCGGTTGTTGTACAAGGAAGTAGCTGATGGTGATGTAGAGCTGTGTTTCTGCTGTCTTCCTTCATCCTGCTTTTGTCTAGAATCATATATATATATTTCACCTCTGAATCTGAAGTTTTCTGTTTTCTTTGTTCTGCTCGGTGGGTGTAGTGTTTTGTAAATCTTCCCTGGTACATCTGCTGCTTTTTTTAGGCATCAGATTTTTTTATTTGATTTTCTTCATCTAAAGAACTATCTATACATGTGTCGATTGTGGATTGATGAATAGTAGTTTGAGGACTCTGTTGCTAGTGTATCAGTGTAAAGTTCTTTCTTTCTGTTGTTTCTTCTTGTATTGTTTTTCCTGCTGCTCCTCCTTTAACTCCTTAAAGTTCAGTAACAGTGGTCATGGTTCATTCCAGATGGGTGACCATTAAAGGTTTTATCATTCAAAAGGATTTGAGAATAAATAGAATGGCATTTTCCTTAAACAAGGGTAATAATAGTACCCTACCAATTGGTGTTATGTCCAGGTTATACTTAATTCTGATCCTCTCAAGGATACAAGATGATATCAATGTTTCACATTAGTAAACAGGGAAACAGATTGGTTGTATCAAAGAACCAACCAACCTAGAGGATGACCCACGGGTGTCATCACAAGGGTAATAATGTTAAAATGAGCATACTTAAGCACAATGATGTTGTATTATAAAGAATAGTATATTAACAGTCTGATTAAAATCGACCTTGTTCCGAGGAATAAAATTTGCAAAATAATATATCTACCGGGATACTAACAGGTTCTGTAGATTCCTCGCCACAAGGTCTGAGAACATCCCGTATAGGCGTGTGTTCTGAACCAGTTTAGTGCAGCACAAGTCCAGTCACATCATAGCTGACCAATCACATCATAGTATTTAAACGGTCGCTGTTCGGAACAGACAAAAGGATAGCTGTTTGGAGTTATCTGTTTCAGCTTCTCGAACCGAAAGCATTTGTTGGGCATCTTTTGATTGGCTACCTGAATTGCGCTCGAACACGAGAGTCTAAGGGCTGTAATCAGACAGTTTGGCGTGGAACCTACGACTGATACGAGCTCGTATCCTGGTACTGCACTATTTTGCCATTTTTATTCCACGGAAAACCTTCGATTTTAATCAGACTGAGTATTTTAAGCACTATTATCCTTTTCCTTTTGCAGCCTGTTGCTCCTCTCGATCAGAAAGTTCGCTATGTGGGTCCTCAATACAGGCAAACTTTCATGGAGGCAGAAAGAGCGAAAAGAGCAAAAAAACAAAGAAAGAAAGAAGAAAAGGCAAAACTGAAAGAAGAATCCAGAATGAGAGCAATATGGAACATAGACAATGAAATCTGTCACCGGCAGGGAATGGACTTCAAGTAAGATATGACATTCGTATATCATTGTCTTCTTCATTGTCTTATATGTTACAAGCTTATTGTGAATGACCCTTGATATATAATCTCTAGGTGAAACATTGAAATGTCTGCAGCACACCCTCTGAAAGATTTTGATAAATTGTTGAAAAATCGCCATGTATTATTTTGTTAAGTTAGTGAAACAATCAGAGACATTGGTTTCAAGTAGAATAATGACCAACTAAATCTTTTTATTGTAAGGTAAGATATGGTGAGACTTGCTGTCAAATTAGGGGATTTGGGCTGACATTCATAAAAAATGAAGTCTCTGATAATTAAAAAAATAAAACAATGTTGATTTTCATTGGCAATATTAAACCACAACGGTAATATTAAATACAATGGTAGTAACATTTTTATTGACAATACTTCTCCCTTAACCTTTCAGTTATTTATATATATATACCAATTAATCTGTAAAATTCCATGAAGGTAAAGTGATGATTAAGTAGTAATTTCAGCTGAAGGTATACCTCTCTTTGAACACTTAGTAGAGAAACCAGAATCATTGATTATGAAATTGTGTTAGTGTGATTGAGCAAATTAGAGTCACTTCAGAATCAAATTCAAATTCACTACTTTTTGACATAGTAATAGGTAATGGTAATCAACAAATTAAAAAAAGTTAGAAATTATTTCCTGTGTAAAGACTTTTTTTTATTACTCCTTACCTGTTGAAATAAATTATTGCCATTTATATATGTTTCTAACATGATTACTACCTACATAACCATGGGTATGTCAGAGTTGTAATGCAATTCTTGCTGTTTCTAAACTTGCAAAATAGTAGAGAATGCACACATGCTTACAATGTAACAAACTTAGGTTGCTACCAATGAAAACTCTCAACTGAGAAGCTTTGTATTTATGCTAAGCTTTTGTAGGAACTTTTATGTTTTAGAAACCACTATGGGAAGATAATGTTGACCATATAGACAGGCCGAATTAAAAGAAAACCTTACTATTGAATTATATAAGAATAATGAACCAATTGCGATTAGTTATTTGTTGTGATAAACACTGAGGCTTAGCGAGGAGTTTGACCTAATAATTTACGAGGGAGAGATAATTGGTAATTCCTAGCACCGAGCTGGTTATTGTTTAATTTACCCAAGACCATGTTTATGCAAAATAATCCAAAACCAAGATGCGAATTCAAGACCTTAAATTAGACTATAAAATGCAAATTGTACTCACATGCCATTCATAAACTCTTTAACCGCTTCAAGTTTTGCTTATCTAAATAGTTTGCTATTTGCGCTCTTTTTTTCAGAAATGTTCTAAAGTATCGGTTGCATTGTATTCCTCAAAATAATGTCTGACATAATAAACAACTCGTTTATATTGTAAACAATGTTGCAGAATGAGAGAAAATAAGTAAAACATAAACTAGCATTCGCTCAGTTGCAATGCAAGATAGGAGTGTAATTATGTCAGTAAATGACGTCACGGTTAATGATGTCACAAAGCTATGACGTCACGGGAGTGCAGCCAGGCACTCTTACAAGATATATTTAGAAAAACTGTAATTCACAACCATTATGAAAACTTTTAATACCGCTTGGGTAAGAAGAAAAAAATAGGTTTTGAATGTTCAAGGAGATTATTACCATTTGGTAGTTCATGCATTACGTAAAATGTGAAAAAATGCTGCATGCATGTTTTTCAAAACAGGAAGATAGGTAATGAATATTAAAGGGGCTCTTCAAGGATATTATTACCATTTGTTTTATCATGCATTATGTAAAATGTGAACAAATGCTGTATGTTTACCTTGTGATAATAAAACTATAAACTATGCGGAAGAGAAACTATTGCTACCTCAACAGAAAATGTTTAATCTATGAGTGATAAACATGACTGAAACATAGTTATACATTGTCTCCAGAAGCCAACTACCGGTAAACTAAATAAATAATTTTAAACATTATCTGTTCATGTTTCTGAATAACACGCCTTAGAATCACGTTTAGAACTAGGGGAGATCATAAGGAGAGATTAAAAAATTCAGATCAATGAAGGTAAGTTTTGTTGACACCATTTTTATATCAACTTAATTGCCCTATTTCGTAAGTTTTAGAACTTAAATGCAAAACATATGTCCACTAAACCCTGCTGAAATAGCAAGTTTCAGCACCTTATGTATGTTAGAACATTTTTAGAATGTTCAGTATCAGGTCCTGATGAATGACATGGTGTATTCTTCTTTGCAAACTATATCCTCATCACAGATATTCAAAATCAATTTTATCCGGCAGCAATATTTTGTTTTTTGATTTTATTGAAAATTGAATATGGTTTTGCCGCTTAGTTTATATATTGTTGCATCTCAATGGTAACAAAACATTAATGATTTGCCTCATTGACAGTATTCTGTCATGTCATAGCAAGTTTCAATGATGTTAAATGATATTCAATGATGTTCAATGATGTTCAATGATGTTCAATGATCCATTATTCAAACAGACAGCAGGTAAAAAGTTTAAATTAAAAGTCATATAAAAAGTTATTCTTTATTCAGCTATTTGTCTACTTGGAAGTCTAGATAAAAGAGTGATGGTTACTGTAGAAATGTTACTTTGGACAGGGACAATAAATCTGAAATGAGGTTTATCAAGATAAGTTTTTGACCTGAAACAGAGTGAAGATTAGCTTGATGTTTATAAAAATGTGTGATTGTTACTATTAAATTCATCAATAGATCAGAAAGGAGACTTTCGCCCTAAAGAGAATTTGAAACTAACCAAATGTTATTCCGTCATAGGATCCACCATGCCTTGTTGAAGATCTGCGGTGAAGGCGTTTCTCCTGACACGGAACCAAGCGAGGTCACGATGGGATGTCTGCAGATTGTCAAGTGAAAACATGTTGCCAAATTCTCTGGATCAGCATTAGATACAGGGCTTTTGTCCTGGACTTTTGGTGCATTATTATAACTCATCAATCTTTAGAAATTCATTGTCATCAATTCATCAAAAACATATTATTGCACATCATCAGGGAGAAAAATATGTTCAAACAGGAAATGATTGATTCTTTGAAAGGGATTTGTCAAAAACATTACATTTGAAGTATTTCAATAACATCTTACCATTACAAATCATAGATGTTTTAAAAAGTATTATTGTCAAAAAGGCAAATAAAGAACATTCATTCCATCACAAAATTACCATTACAAATCATTATTAAGGATATGTTCCAGCATAAAATGATTAATTTTTTAAAGAGTACATTTGAAGAAAATCACAAATGTATCATTCCCATTATAAATCTGTGATTGTTTAAAAAGCATTTGTCAGGATCATTACAAATGTACTGTTTCAATGACAAATATTTGATTCTTTAAAGAGTTTGTGTTAAAAACATCACAAATGTACCATTCCTATTCAAATCTGTGATTGTTTGAAAAATGTTTTTAATCACAATGTATGCCATCAGAAACATGTGCCATTACAAATTGTTCATTGAGTTAAAGTTTACTTAAAGGGGCTGTAGCACTTTTTTTTCAAATTTTTTTCTTCTTCAAATTTCGAATTTATAATGATAGTTTATGTCATTTATATATACTTAAGGGGGTAAAACATTTTATTACACAAAGTTGCAAACCAATTATCCGTAATAGTTATAACGGCATTGCGTATAAAGCCAAAATTGCATGACAGCCATTTTAATGTGAACACATTTTATTGTTTCAAATTACAAAAATGATTCCCATGGCTTTACCGAACCATGTATACACATTTTTTAACTTGATTTTCTAAAGAGAGAAGAGTGTTTTACAATTAGTGACATTATTTTTCAAATACATTTTATCAACTTATTTAAGCAAGCAATGTGCTACTGCTCCTTTAAGAATGCTATCAGAGATAGTCTTGTGGTGGTGTTAGTGCTATAGGGTTAAGAACATTGACCAACGTCACCGATCGTTGAATCTTACCAGAACAGCAGTACTTGATGATTAAAATGTTCTTAGATACATATTTGTTAAGTGAAGATTTATGATCAAATGGCATTATGATGGAGAATTTAACATCATAGAAATTGTGATTAAAGAAGTAATTTGTGATCAAAGGATTTATGATCAAAGTTTTTTAAGATCAACATTTTTTATCAAGGTTTACCTTGATCTATTTTAAGATGGAATTAAATTTCATGGTTACTTCAAAGTCTAATCTTTTTTAATCATAAAACCTATTTATAACTTTATGTGACAGTTGCCAGGTTATATATGAAGATGGTAAAATTATAGCACCGTTTTAAATATGGCTCAAAGAGCATTTCTAGCATTTACATTCCGAGAGTTTCATCTTCGTACTCAAGTGATGTTAGATCAGTATTTATTATACAGTGTTAAACATAGTATTATTTGGTTTTATCTGCTGTTACTTACTGTAATACCAGACTACTGATCATTATGATGCATTATGAAATAAAGACATGAAAATAATGTCACTAAACCAATTCCTGATGAAGCTAAACATTCGTTGAAAGAAAACGTAGTCAAAAGAAAATATATATTTTTAAAACTTTTTAACAAACAATAGCATCTTGGAAAGTGTTACCATAATTAAAATTAGAATTCTCGGTTCAATATCTTCTCTGGAGATGAATTTTAAGAGTTATAGTTGATAGAGAGAAGAAGGTGTCACATTCTATTAGAACCTTACATGTCTCAAGTGTTCGAGTAACAAATATTTGACACAAAACAACTTTTCCGTCCATTATACACTGATGTTACAATGCAATGTTTGACTTTATAGGTAAAGTGTCGCCGTAACCGGTATTTGATGTAGACACAACCATTTTCCCGTCCATATATATATATATATATATATATACATACTGACACTGCAAATCTTTTTTAGATTGTTGTATACACTGCTGAAACCATTCATTGTGATGAATGTCATCAAATATCAATCTCAAATTTATATGTTGAAATATTTCATCAATTCATAATGCCTTCTTTGAAATTTGTTTCATATATGGTTTGTGAACGTATTCCACTCATGTTGTTTTCTTTAACCGGGGTCTTCAAGATTTTACACTATTTTTTGTCTTATCCATAGTGTTTCTTTAGAGGATTTTATGACACATTTATGCCAAACTGCAACCTGATAATCACTAAGTGACATCTTAACAAAGTTTTATCATGTTTTATGGGTGCTTTATAGTTCAAAGATGATTCACACAATTTTTTATGTAAAAAGTACATAAAACCAAATTATCATAAATATTATCACCAGGAGTATGGTAATGGTGTCACATACAAATGTGAAAATACCATAGAAATTTTTCAGCATTTTGAGGTTGATGACTTTATATAAGATTGAGCTGTATTTAGTTTTTGTAGTAAATCCTTTCTGAAAATGTTTATCTATTGTTGTTAAATGTAACTTATTTTATTACCTTCTTGTGTCCAACAAAATGGCAATACATGGGATAGCTATGACATATGACATGGTATGTCTCTAAAATAGAATTAGTTTTACTTTTGTGACTTACTATAGTCTAGATATATGTAGCAACCAACAGAAGGTAGTTTTAGTTTTGGATGGCAACTTTTTGAATGTCAGAAACAGTTCATTTGATTATGTTGAAAACATCATTTTAAAACTATTTATCTTTGTTATCTTATTATTATTCAGCATATTAGAGATCCCTTATGCATGTACACGCAGTTGTTCAATCAAGAAAGTTCCCCTGTTTTGCGAAACTCATGCAAAGCTGACGTGAACATTTCTTTATTGGATAACTTTCTCTATCGTTCAGGAATATATAGTTGCCTCAGGGTTATCATCATAAAAGCCCTTATTTACAATTCAAGCATGTAGGCAGAGTGTCCCACCTCCCAGAAAATGTCATATGCAATTGTTTGCACCTGCACATGGTTCCAAAGCCACTTACCGGTATATAGCAAGGAAAAGAGGTAGATTGTAGCAGATGGTGCAAATATACAGCTGCACTCAACACTGCAAAAAAAATAATACAAATTGATAAAACTAGATGAGGCTATTGGGTTTGATTGAAATTGTAAATAAACAATAATTACAGTTCAACTGAGTTTTCATCTTTCTTCATGTGTTTATGTGTTATCTTAAATACTGTCCCCATTTAATATTTTAGTTAAACCCCTTAGGTGCTTTTCATGTCGCATAGAGCATCTTGCCATCACTTTCATAGTTAGAATTTAGTTCAGAATCATGAAAACAATTATTTGTGTCCACATGAAGAATGCAACATTTAGAAGTGGCATACATAGGAACAGGAAGATTTTCTGGATAACAACTTCTTTAATGTGAAAATTCTTGACATTTCGGAGTATATACTCACTCATTCATCAGGTGGAATATAAGGAAATAACAAAATGGGATACATTTCTATAGCAAACAAAATAATGGCGAGAAAACTTGACCAGGAAGATTAAAATGCATAAGAATAAAATGTATACAATCGGCATTTGTAATACAAACATGAGGGGAGTAAATATTTAAGAATAAACAGTGGCCTTTATTGAATATAAGTAATACAAATTGATAAAACTAGATGAGGCTATTGGGTTTTATTGAAATTGTAAACAAACAATAATTACAGTTCATTGACCCAAGTGAGTGTTGATTGATTGAGTATATACTCCAAAACGTCATGCATTTTCACATGAATAAAGTTGTTATCCAGAAAATATTCCATATGAGAGGATATTGACATTTGTGAATTTATGTGTACTGTATGATTAATATCCAGTCTATTTGAACCAATGTTATGTCAACTTCAGCAATATATTGCCCAGTGCCATCAGAGTCTTCCTTAATATATTTTCCATGGCTTTGATGAGCATGAACACCTAAGTCAAAATGTCAGTATCCCCTTGTTTCTACAAAAATATCTCCTTTGTACTGCCTCTGTTTATTTCATTATTTCATCATGAATACATTTTGATGATTGTAGCAATGTTATATTTAGGATCACACTATCTACAATATTACAAACTCTTGTTCGTTTTTAATATAAATATTTTGATAATTGTATTCAGAATCTGAAGTCTGCATTTGTGAATGTTGTTATTTTTCGCAACTAGGACATTCTGATCATTACATATCAAAGGTGAAATTTAAACTTTTTGTTGCATTTTTAAAAGATATTCCTTTTCTGGGTTTTCAAAGTGAAGCCTTAACATGTATGAATTTGACATTTTAAGAAATCCTCTCCAGTTGTAAGTGAAGTCAGTGTTTTACAGTTTTAATGTCACCTGAGAAATAAATTTGGTATGTAACTATGTGTTCACATTTTCTAGAGAAGTTGTACAAAAGGAAGTCTAAATTCCTTTTTTTACTAATTCAGATTGAAGAATTTACATGAATTCATTTTGATCATTAAATCAAGGTCACAGGCTGATGTTGATGTCTTCTCATTCTTCTCTTCTCTCCATCTGATCCCAAACATGCTCAAAAGTGTTGAGATCTGGAGAAACGGACGGCTGTGGGAGAGTTATGATGTTCTGCTGCACATGAGGGCCTATACACACGTGCAACATGCAGCCTTTCATTGCAATGTTGGTATTCCACCTGAACCTGAATGTCTTAAGATCACCATCAATGATGAGCAGATCTATTTTGTGATAAGCGGAGATGCCTACCCAAAATGAAAACTAGATTAGAGACAAGTGTGAGAACAAAACATTATCCTAGTCTCTCCTTCCGTACCTTAGTTGCTAATTGCACCAAAACAAACGTGCATCTTGGTGACTTTGGAACTGAACTGGACGAATTGCTGGACGTCGTGGCCTGATGTTCCAATCTCGAAGATGATTCCTGATGATTTAGACATGTTGGATGCGAAACGTTTGTCGGATTTGCATTGCATGTTAAACACATGCTTGCTCCCTTTGCTACGTAGCGCTACATTGAGCAATCACGTTAAAGAGAGGTTTAAAGGTAATCGCTCATTGAGCGATTACTTTTAAACCTCCCTTGAACTTGACCCTGGAGAGTGTAAACAGTGGTCACTAACATGAATTCCTCTTCAATATTTTAATAATTTTACTAAAATGTGAAATCTCAAATCTCAGATTTTAATTTCTCTTTTCATGTCCAACATACTTTGCTTTACTTTAAGTAATATATTACTTATTAAACGAATTGATAATTGGTAACTTACTATCCACAGGAATTTTGATATCTGCTCATTTATATAATTGATTGTTGTAGTGCTGATGATTTCGTTTATTTTGTGCTTGTTTTTTTTTAGTTTGTAACAAAAGTATTTGATTTGTTTTGTTTTATTCTAGCATATGATATAATGTTATGTTATAACAGAATAAAGATTTTTAAAAATGGACCTGTTTGTTAATTTATCTTAAAGATCCACAAACCCCGACCATATCACTTTTCGGTTTTTATTCAAGCATATTCCAAGATGACGAGGATTTCACTAGATATTTGTCAATTCAACCAATAAACACCTTTTATAACGCCTTTTTAGAACGCCGCTCAATTACGCCTCATAAAACTTTAGCCGAGAGCGAATTCCGCTTGCTTGGCCTTGTGACGTAATACACAGGAGTCGTTTGGCGTCTAATGACATAATCCACTAGATTTAGCCTTACATAACTGCCTAAATAACATATTTACCTTTGTCCTTACACAACAAAATTACATATATACACGCCCCGTAAAACGTACTACAAATTGCAGCAGATGTCAACACTGTTTAGTACTGGATGTGACCATTGCGGGACCCGTAATTCTGCAATGTGTTTTGGAACAATTCTTATCGTTGCCCAATATGGCGACGGCCCGCATGTCAGATGATGAAGATGTTCAAACGTCACAGAGATCTATTACACATTTCATACGGATTATAACGGTGTTAACACGCCTCATTCATGTTGAATAAAAAAAAGTTCACATTCGTCCTTATGCAAAATAACAAAATATATTTCAGTATTTTTGTTTATCAATGTAGCGATATGTAACAAGTGATGTAGTTGCGTTATTGACACTCTAACTAAGATAAATATTAAATAAGAGGGGAAATCTACACGACTGAACTATTGCCGGGGTAATATTTTTTTAAATTGAGAACCAAACAACACATGTACACACGGTCATGGTAGGTTGATCAAAGTTCTTTAGTTCCAAAACTTTCATTTGAAATTGGGAAAGATACATTTTCCATATTTTTATCCAAAGTGATTTAAACATTATTTTATTTCCACAAACATATGAATTGACCATCAACAACTACATGTAATATAAAATGCAAGGCCTTTTATATAACATGCTAGGAAATGGTAGTGGTATTACACTGATTCTAAGTAATTGTAAATGTACACGACTATAGATTTAAAGATAGCCCGAATATGTTCTTCTAAAAAGTGTAAACCAGTAACATTGATGAATATTATAGGATTTTCTTAGTTGTAATGAAACTATTCTATTAGCAAAATAAAGTGACCATGAGAAATATTGACGCAGTAGATTTCAAGCTATAGACACTATTCAAACACAAAATCAAGCACATCAAAAACATTAACTAAAATGGGTTTTATGATATTAACAAAATTGCATGATCTTTTTTTTTGTTGAATTGTCAGTTATTCATTTCAAAACATATTGTAGCTTATAAGATAACATAACACTCCACTCGATTGGGAAAAGAACAAATCTAAAATCAGAGGTTGAATATCGAAAAATGCTCCTAAAACTCCGAAATTACTCCCTACGGACGCACACATACCCATTCTATCGGAAACTTGTAATGTCAAAACGTTCTTATTATGTTTTAAACGAATTATCAACGAAAATCGACAAATCGCCTAAGGATTTCATTAAGCAACTCCTGTGTATGACGTCACATTGCTAACGAAGGTTATGCTACACTGAGGGGCCGCGGAAAACTGTTTCAAGAATGAGATAACGAGGAGGCAAAATTTACTCACTTTGAAGGGCTATATCTTGATAAGTAGGTGACGCTTCGAAATAATCGTTTGTGTTTTGCTTACTTGAAAGTATTGTCTATATGAATAAACGAATTAACATCGAAAAAACAAAGAGATGATATTATCTTTAACATATCATTAAAGCGCTGCATGGAGACTATAAACAACAGGTTGAATAGTACAGAATATTCTATGTTTGGGAGTTGTATTTGACCAAACCTCAGGTAGCTGAGTTAATTAAATTTTATAGGAAAGTGCAATGCGAGGATGTTCTATGATTTAAATACTGCAAAAATGAAAAGGCGACTTTTTCAATAATGAAATAGTACAGCCAATGTGTGTTGTATTGGACTAAACCGTAAACCTCCCTTTTTTGGCATGGGCAGCTAGCGAAGTTAACAATATGTACTAGAAAAGCGCAAGGATATTCGATGGTAAAATGCTGTAAAAATTTAAAAGTCGCCTTTTCAGTAATGAATAATAATACAATTTAGGGGAGTTGGCGGCTTTTCTAGGTATGTGAGTTGTATTGGACTAGACTTTACCTTTTGGCATTGATAGCTTGGTAAGTTAATAATATTTAATAGAAAAGTGAAAACACAAAGATATTCGATTATTAAATACTGTAAAAATAAAACATTTTGAAGAATGACAGGGAATCGGTTGAAATCTAATAAATGCTGCACGATTTGTCACATAATGATAATTATCGCTCCAATATTCCTAAGAATTAGTTTTCAAATGACAGCAACTCACATGGTGAAAATCTGGACAAACTGATCAAGAGGATATTGCATAACATTGTTTTAACAGATAATTACATTTAGAGAAGAAATATTCAGTGATTTGACATCTTTGAATGGCATTAGAGCCCTCAGGAACCCATACCGAAATGATTAATTTATTAAAAAGGAAACTTGAACAACTTAATGAACGCTTCAAGGATTCATGTATAATTGATCACTTTCTCTGAACAGGGTTATGTTTCTTTCCTGTCACACTCGTGGGACATGTTTTGAAATAGAATGAATTCCCGGTTTTAAAGGAGAAACCAGATAGTTAGTAAATCAAACCCATATTTTCTGGGAATTATAAGAAACCTCTAATTAGCGAAAAACACTTTTATCCAGATATTTGGTAATGGCGAAGATATACTACTGGTAGGAGAGACAAATCAGTTTATTTTACACACCAATATGGCCTAATGCGATTGCTATGCTTAGAACAATAAGATAGACAAATAGAGAAAAATATTAAATAATGTTCCAACAGGAGCAATAGTTTAAATCTATCTATATAGTTTAGTCCAGTCAAAGGTTCAAATGTTAGCTGTCCTATATGATTACTTGAAACACTCCCCAGATGGTCGTCTACACGTCTCATTACTGTCTCACTGGTGTTACTGCTACGTCTATCATACTGTACCTTGTCAGACAATGTAATTATAGGGGCATACAGTAGGCTCAAACACATCCTATTTACCCTGTAAAAAAGGTTTTACCGTACTGAATGGGCTTTTTACGATAAATATCTATTAAAAAAATACCAACATTTATTTGTTTTATTTATAAGAAAAATGTTTAGGACAAGGAGCATTTTCCAGACATGTGTTTTTCACATGCATGTGAGTACCAAGCTCATTAGGCAGACAGGAAGTGTATTCAAAAGGGAAGTTATTTCAAAAAGGGTTTTCGAGTATGAACATTGTTAAACATTGTTATGTTCAACTTTGTTGTCAATTCGTATAAAGTAAACACAAATAGTGACCAGAGGACGAAAACGATGAGCAAAATTAATCAATGATCTTTATGAATCGTATTCAATAATGTTCGATTGCTTGTTTTTTTGGGTGGTCACTCTCGTAGTTTTCCGAGCCAAAACAGCAATACAATACAGCGTTTATGGGAAAAGCCTCTTCTGTGCTTCAAAGAACATGGTATTGGTTAACAGTTTACGGAAGAGAATCGCAATATTAGATATTAAATGTAACAGCAGACAAAGTCGATAGTTCATAACATAGTTTGCCTGGTGCTGCCATCGACCAGTTGGTGTCAATAGGATTGGTCATAACTTGCATTGGTCAAACTTCCAGGACCTGTGATCTTTTTGTCCATTTGTGTTGGGAATGAGCCGGGTCAAGTAAGTTGAATTTCATTGTCCAAGATATCATTTTAAGTTATGCGTTACACATTTAATATTTGAATTAATGCACTATTATCTCTTTGAACGGAACTAATTGGAACTCATAAGATAAGCGAGTATCTCATAAATCTTAGGAATAGCTTTCTAGTATATATAATCGGTTCCTGTTAACATAATCAACACCAGTTATTATATGATCCTTTTCAACTAATGTAACTTTTTCTATCACTTGCAAGTTACAGATACTAATATATCATTCATATTCTATAGTTCACAGTGACTCATGTCTGATTAATAGCAAAAGAACCATTCTGATAGCTACCAAAATATCAACCATTGAATAATGACAAGAATATGAAGAATTCATTAATTAAAAGTGAAATGTTAAAATGAATTTTCTAAAACAACGTATCTAGAAGTGTTTAGAACCATTAATGGACATTTAAATATACCAAATATACCCTCAGTTCATTGAAAAAACCCCGATTGTTCAAAGCGAATCAACATTAGCAATATAACATTGACAACACTTCATTATCATTGACCACCATAATCGATGTGGTTTGTAGAGAACCTTGATTCAAGAACACGCTTCCCTTTATCAAAACATACATTTTAAGTCATAGGTGTGACCATTGTGGTTATACGTAACAGTAACGATATGCTTCATCATATACACTTGTATCAACAGAACATGTCTTTGAGGATCATTTAGGAAATTGTTATTCTCAAGAATAATCTCCACAATATTGATGTTCCAGGGTGATAGATAGCGAGCAGATGGAAAGGGAGACGAAGAAATTAGGATTTTAATTACTTCAATTTTTGTTATTGAATTATTAAAACATAAACTGTGACATTTTCAACATAAAGAAGTTTGTTAACTACCTTACAGATTTAGTTCCTAGAACTGTCTTTTTAATGATATATTCTTGGATTGTGGATCTAATCCAGGCACTATCTCAGTATATATATATATATATATATATATATATATATATATATATATATATATCTTAATGCATTCATCAACAAAAGTGCACCTAGGCCTTCGCCTGCTTTAATCTGTGCGTTATTAGTTCTGAGAGAGTTATCTTTAAAGCCTGTCCAAAGCCAGTGGTAAACATCTCTATAAAACTGTCTGTCATTTCCACGCAACAAGTACACATTCTAATGTGACAACATAGATTTAACTAAATGGACAGTTCATATTTCTTACCTCTTCTCCAGAACGGTTGCATCCCAAAATTTGAACCTTTTTTGGTGAGGCCCTTTTAACAAGGTTTTCAAAGTTTTTGATTTGGTCCTGGCTGCTTTAAGTCCAAGATCATGTCTGTAGCACCATAAATATTGAAAATAGACTCATGTTGTGTTGTTGATGTTATGTGCAGTTACGTTTAAAACGTTTAAAACATTTACCCAGAAGTTTGATGATAGCATCCATGACGATATTAACAAAACTTTAACCTATTTTATTGACATGTTCAGACATTGTTTTTCTGTAACTGACACCCGACACACGGACGCGCACAACACCCATAGACCACGGGCTAAGCACAAACAGACACAACCGCAGTGCTTTGACAAGGAATGTGAGGTATTCAAACGTAAAAAGTATTCGCTTTTCGATAGATTCAGAGAAACAAATGACCCTGTACATTGCACTGAATATCTTAATGCAACACGAGAATTTAAAAAGCCGTGTAACAAAAAACCCATGTCTGAGAGAGTTATTGAAAACGAAATTTTAAATGCAACAAAGAGTAACTCTTGTAATGACTTTTGGAAGGCTAATGAGAAACACTGTGAATCTAAAAGCAGTTATGCAAATATATCAGCTGATCACTGGTATGATTATTTCAGTTCACTACTTAACCCACCTAATGACAACAAATCCCAATTTGCTATTGATGTAAAATCCTTTATTGATAACCATGATGTTACAAACTGCGAACAGTGTAAAGATTGTGACTATATGCTATGCATGAAATCACAGATGAAGAAATTAGAAAATCAATTCAAAATTTCAAAAATGGTAAATACCCAGGGGCAGATGGTATCCCAACAGAGGCCATGAAAGCTACATGTCATGTATTGTTACCATTCTAAAAACGTCTTTTCAATGAAATCCTTAAATCTGGAAAAATGCCAGACGCTTGGCACCTGGGCCCTACACAAGACAGGAAAAAAAGAAGATTCTAACAACTATAGGGGAATAGCCTTTCTTGACATTATCAGTTAAGTTTTTACATCAATACTTGACATGAGAATAAAATTCTGGATAACTACTCAAGATTTACTTTCTGAATCACAAGCTGGCTTTCGAGAAACCTATAGTACCATTGACCATATATTCACACTTAACGCAATAGTCCATAAATATGTAAGAAAAAGGCATGGTAAATTCTATTGTATATTTGTAGATTTTTATTAAAAGCGTTCGACACTGTTGATAGAAATGTGTTTGTTCTTCTGAATAATGGCTTGCATGGTAAAATAAGCGTTCTTCTTCGCAATATGCATACGAATGTGAGAGCAGCTGTAAGATTCAGTAAACAGACTATGACTGTTGTATTTAACTGAACTTCTGGCGTCAGACAGGGTTGTAAACTGTCACCAGTCTTATTTATCCTTTATATTGAGGAACCTGTAAATGATACTGTAAATAGTGACTATAGTGGGGCCTTCATTGATGAAACTCTTGATTATCTATATTATTATTCGCTGACGACGTCGCCATATTTGGAGATATTGTCATAAACCTACAAAAGTCTAGCGATTAATACTGACAAGACTAAGATTTTCGTGTTCATAAAAGGTGGTGGACTTTCAAAAAGTGAAAAATGGTTTATTGGTTCTGAAAGATTGGAATCTGTTTCCTACTATAAATGTCTTGGAATAACGTTTTCATGCCGAAATCTGTTTTCGAAGTCCTGTGAAGTTCTATGCAAACAAGCCGAGAAGGCATTATATCCTATCAAAAAAGTTACCGTTTCAAATCTCTTTCCCCCGATACATTGTTTACGATTTTTGATAGCAAAATCAAACCAATTTTGCTTTATGGAGCAGAAATATGGAGAACAATGTATCGTCATAACATTGAAAAAGTCCATTCCAGGTTTTGCAAGTTTGTCATGGGTGTCGGTTACCGCTCCCCTACTAAGGTGGTGTTAGCGGAATGTGGAAGATACCTACTGCATGTACATTATAAAACAAAAGTTATATCTTACTGGTTACGGTTACTGACGCAACCAATTACAAGGCATTCTATTCGTTGTTATAATATGCTGCACATCCTTGATGATAATGGAGATACTAACTGGACCTCATCAGCTAGGATATTGTTTTTGCAATATGGTTTTGCACACGTATGGATTCACCAAACATCCTGCAATGTTTCTTAACCTATTCAAACAACGTTGTAGGGATATATATTACCAAGAGTGGTCATCCGAGATTGCAAGCTCAAAATATCTGAATACTTATTCATTATTTATAAATGACATTGTCCATGAAACGTATTTAAATGTATTAACATGCATACAACTACGAAGGTCTCTCACAAAATTTAGATGTGGCATTAGTAAACTCAATGTACAAGCCTACAGAAGATCTAAAGATGATGATATAAATTTAGCCATGTGCTCCCATTGTGTAAACTTTGAGTATCACGTATTACTGCAATGCCCGTTGTACTCTGATATCCGTAGCAGATATATCCCACAACACTATTATTCAAACCCAAGCATGCCGAATTTTGTACATCTACTTAAAAACCCAAATGCAAAATGTATCTTACGTCTAGTCATATTTGTACACAAACTACACCAAATTGTATAAATGTATATACTGAATGTATTTTAAATTACCAGCGCTCTGAGGAACTGTTTGTATGTTTGTATCATTGTACTATTGGCCTCATGGCCACTCTACGAAATAAATCTGTCTGTCTGTCTGTCTGTCTGACTCATGTTGTGTGAAGTTCACTGGCTTGTCTTCACAGTGACAACTAATCACTGTGTATTTGCTATTGAATATATAATATATTTTATGTATTCCATTAAAGGCATTTTGACAAAGGTTTTGACCTCTGTATTTAAACAAAAAACCCATATTTGTAAATGTTCCAGCTAGAGTTGCAAAAACTATTTACCGGTATGGATAGATAGATAGATAGATAGATAGATAGATAGATAGATATGCTTTATTTCCTCCATATCAATGAAGATCAATACAAAGTTCAGAATGTCATTACAACAAATGAATCAATATAAGGTTATATACATAATGTAGGTATTAAAAACATTGCAAGTCATCAGACACATTTAAAGAAATATCGTGTCCACAGTGCAACAGTTTTACATATTCGACGGATCCATACCAGCCATGTTTCATAATCGAGAGCCCTCGTGCACGGAGTCGGGAGGCCTCCGAGTATAAAGCATAGTAACACATCATCATCCTTCCACAGACTATCAAAAGTTGTAACATCAAGTATATCAATTAGATCTTCTAAAAGTATATCTCTCGATTCAATATCATGTACAAATGTAGCATAGTTAAACCAGGTTACATTGCCTTGTCAAGGTCAAGATTCTATGAATTGCTTTGCACGATTTTAAAAGTTAATTGAAATTAAACATCTTTCTCCAATGAATTACTTGTTTTGAATAGCTAATTTTACCAATCAAATTGAATTAAGGAAGAAAAGAAAGACCAAATCAAAGTACCACCTCCTGATGTAACTTAATTATTCATTTCGATCCACCCACCAATAAGCTATTGATAGCCGAAATATACCTTCTTTAGCCGTTACAAGACCGATTAACTGTTCGTCCATTTATTGATGCACAGAACGAGTAAGCACATGTCTACCTACACATGTTTAGACATATTTGTTTTATCACTAGAACCAGTCTGATTAAAACCGACGGTATCCCGCGCGGAAAAAAATGTGCAAAATAGTGCATCTACCGGCATACGAACTCATATTGTTTGGAGATTTCCACGCCATACCGAGGAATCTACAGAACCTGTTTTTGGCAAATTTTATTTACTCGGAACAAGGTCGATTCTAATCAGACTGTTACTAGAACTTTCAATTCATTTAAATCATTTGTGTTTTTAGGTTAATTTTATTTGTTGACAATGTAATTTTGTTAAACTTTTTGTTCACGAAATGAAATCTTATATGTATGAAATACATCACCTACATCATAATTGAAATATTGTATTATTTCATAATCACTTGCTCTAAATAGAACCGTATTTATACCGTATTATATCGAATTCTAAAGGAACGTTAGCTTTGGGTGATGTTAGGTCAGTAGCCACCATGAAGTATCAGATACAAACTATACTATAATTTGCTTGATGTGGAAATATTGATAATGTCTGATGTGTCAGGAATAACCAGTGCTGATACCTTTGAAAACGCTCAATTGCCTGAATTACCACACCCTTCAAGGCGCAAATCACATCACTGATGTTGCTGACGTCATAATATTTAAGTCACACGTGGAAATAACAACTTTGATCGAGTCTTTGAAGTGCAATTTGAAGTGGAATACATTGTTTTGCTTTCGACCTGATGAAGGAGTCATTAACTCCACAACGTCGTGTATGTTCACTATAACGAAGTTACCATCCGGAAAAATTGTTTCTTTGACTAATTTGGCGTTTTCTGTGTATGTAGTGTGGTGTATGATTGCATTATGATGACTTTCGTGTTTTTGTTGTGTTTTTGTAAAGATGCATTCACATTCACATTCACTTTTACATTCTCTTCCCACATAGGTTATTCCCTTCAGATGTTCGATCGTATCCTCTGAATTATCCACTAGAAATAGAGAATCCAGAATTTGGTTGCATTGGACAATAGCTGTGTAGTCAGCATTGCGGATGTAAATGTGATATACCCTTAAAAAAAACCCGCATAGGTGGGTATATTTTTTTAAAAGAAGGAGCATTCAAAATCTGTCGTAAATAATTACACTTTTTGTTGATAAAATTATATTCGGGTATATGAAAACCTAACAATACACCAAATCGCAGCGATACATTCATCATGTGAGCAAATACGGGTAATTTACAGAAAATGCATGAAAAGGTCGCTCTAAGTTCCGAATTCGCGTAATGCACGTGCAAATCGAGAAAAAACCTCTGCAATATCATGACTATATAACATATAATCTCTGTTCGTCATTTTATGGAAGCTTAGCCATTGTGAAATATAATTGAAAATGGCGAGATTGTCCGACGCTGACCAGAACAACGTAATCGGACGACTGGAGGCCGGCCAGTCACAGTCACATGTTGCTCGACACCTTGGGGTTCATCAAACCACTATTTGCCGTCTTTGGGACCGCTACACGCAAAACAATTAGACAAAAGATCGTCCTAGAAGTGGTCGTCCTTGAGCGACCACTGGACGTCAGGACCGCTACATCCCACAAGTTCACATGCGGAATCGGCATCTGACAGCAAGAGACAACATGGCCAGACTGCCCAGATTGAGGAGGCTGTCAGACCAGACCGCCAGAAACCGACTTCGAGCAGCTGGTTTGCGGGCACGAAGACATCTGGTTCGACCTATTCTGACGCTACGTCATGGACGTCAACGGGTCAGATTGTGCAGAAATGTGAGAGTTTGGGACTCGGCTAATTGGCGAAGGGTTTGGTTCAGCGATGAATCACGATTCATGCTGAATTCAAAGGACGGAAGACACAGGGTGTATAGACGTCGAAATGAGCGATTTTCCCAAAATTGTATCCGTGAGTTCGACAAATTCGGCGGTGGGAGTGTCATGGTGTGGGTAGCGATCTTCTACAATCAAAGGCCCGAGCTTGTGGTGGTCCGAGGCAATTTGAAAGCTAATGGATACATAGACCAAATCCTACGTCCTCACCTGTGTCACAATATCGACCGACGTCGGGAAATATTCCAGCAGGACAATGCTAGGCCCCAAACTGCCCGTGTGACAGTTGACTTTCTCACCAATGAGAACATCAACGTCCTCCCATGGCCCTAGAAATCGCCGGATTTGAACCCCATAGAGCACATCTGGGATGAGCTCTGCGTCGCCGTCAAAATCCACCGCAAACGTTTACGCGACAAGCGTTGCAGCAAGAGTGGCAAAACATGCCACAGGAAGCAATCCGTCGAGTTATTCGGTCCATGCCACGGAGGTGCCAGGCTGTAGCCAGACAGGGGTGGTCATAAAAGATACTGAGAGCAGCGCCCCATATGGGAGACATTATCAGTTTTTAATTTAATTTCGTTTTCAGAAAACCGTGAAGACATGTATGGACTATTACTGTACCATTTACAACTATTTACGAGACTTCACTATTTCTACAGGCTTGTTTGAAAACTCTGATTAAAGATGTCAAAATATCACCGATGCGTTCCTGTAAAATGTAATGTTGTCATGTTAAATCATAATATAATGTAAGACGAGCCACGAAATTACCAATTGGGGAATACGAGAGTTTGTACAAAAGGTCTAGGCATAGACATCGAACACCTGAAGGGAGAAATCCTTGTAGGAAGAGAATGACACATTTTCATCTCATAACACAAAATGCACGAAGTCAAATTGTTGAGGTAACATGTAACGCTGGATCAATCATTATTGAGGTAGAAATGATATGTTTGTAAGATGAGTTAGTGAAGAATAGGAGAGTTTGTAAAAATGTATACGCTCAACATAGACATCGAACAGTTTAATAAACGGTTATTATTATATTTTCCATGTACTTATCCTTGAATGCAAAGCCTTTATCATATTATTTCACTTGTATCATTATACAGATATCTTGTTCATGCACAGATGGTCATGTATACAGGTTTGATTTGGTTGTAGTGTTAATAATGATGGGTATACGTATACCGTGTTGAATTCCACACTACAAACGGGCATGCTTAAAGCTGGTACATGTAGCTTGTCCACAGTCACACGTCGATCGGTCTGTCAGAATAGATTCTTTAACATGCACTTTCTTCAGTAAGTGTTGTTGCGGGTATTATTGGCTTTGGACGTCACCCAACGTCTTCTTTTGAAACGATCAGCCCATCCCTTAACAGTTTAATGAAGAGCAATAATCACCAAACGCCTTGATATACGGCCATGGACAACCAATGAAAGACAACTTTCACACTAACGTTCTTTTTTCATCTATTGTAGTAGAATAACTAACACTGTATGCTTAAGGATCTTTTGCATTCACATATTTTATAAATCAAATACCTTAACTTGCTGAGCAACAACAAGAATACTTTAAAATTACAATAAAAATAACAATAACAATAAGTTATGTAAGCCTAGAACTTTTTGGACATTTAGATGCTATGGTATGCAAGAAAAACTAAAAGTAAAAACTTATCTACGAAAAAAATCAATACGGCTGTTGCATGATTTTCATGGACTTAACATTGAACTTTACCATGAGTTATCAGTGACATTACAAAGTTAAATGTCTTTGCAGAAGTTCTACAGCAGGTACTTTCTTATACAACACATGTATCAAGATAATAACATCATGTTGAAGCACCACCGTCTGCTGTTAGTCGATGCAAAACTTTGCAGGATATATATGGTGTACAAGCTTTTTCCTTTCAATCTTCATATGGAATTAGAATACAGTTGTAAGGTTGTTTGCATGTCATGAATATTTTGTTTGCACGTACAATATCATTAATCTCTTTTCAGCAACGTGTCTTTAGTGAGATGCAATTACCTGTAGACTATGTAATGTACAGGGCTGCCTTTAAATCTGCAAAGCAAAATATATATATGCACGGTGGTTTTGTATTTCACGAAGCAACATGCAGAAACAGTGAATGAACTTAATAACCAGGTTCTAAGATTGTATATGTTTTTATCTGAACGTTTATTAATAGGTAAAGCATAAGCTTAGGGGTAGAAATTGATTTTGATATTTTTAAAAATCACTCGTATATCGATTTATGATGGCCTCATTAGTATTATTGTGTCTAGTTGATATTTCTAGCAAGGTCGATTCTTTTAACGTTTAAATACCGAATACAAGGATAACGATTGGCAAATTAGCTGATGTGTGGGCGACCGTCTGTCTCTTGCTAAAATCATCATAATCAACATCATAATATTGTTTGTAAAATTAACCCTTATTCAAGCAGAGACTCAATTGAGTGGCAACAAAAATATGTCACCAGATACTGTTGATGAAGCAGCAACACCATTCTCGTTGTTGTTATTCATTATTACATATCTCAATTAAAACCATTACATTAAATCAATGTACACAAAATGGCATCATTGTTCATAAATTATGAGTGTTTCAGCAGTAAATGATTAATTATTAATTATTTTAAATAATTCCTTTATTTATTATTTCAAACAATAATATTCTATAGTGTTTTAATAGGGATTTCACTGAAAGTGATAATTTCAGTATAGAATTTACAAAACAGTTGATTCTGATTTCTAGGACTAGGAGATCATTTACTATTATTATTACTTATTACTTTGTCTTATAGTAATGTCAGTTGCATATATGTAAGAAAGTGATAACATGTCACAATCTATCATCGCAAGAGTTATGATTATATTGAAGTACAATGTGCAAATGAAACATTCAACAATAAAAAGTCAAGAGACACAAATGATAAAAATTGTGTTTTGCAAGGTTCGACCAACATTATTTGGTTATATAGCACAAAGCGCCGAATAACATAAATAAACTGAACCCCAAAAGAAATGTTACACCTCTTTGCATTTGAATATCATAAAAAGTTACGTAAGAAAGTTGCTTTGTTGTGTTGTAACACTCCATCAGTTTAGTGTTTTGTGCTAAAATAACAGACCTGTAACTTTAATGGTAAATACGTTACCGCCAGTTCTTCATGGGTGGGGTCAATTGTCCTATTTTGATTAATGATTAAAAGGATCAGTTACACCCACAATCCAATGGATATATACGGTGCTTAAGAGTTGCTACCTGGCGCCATTCCAGCGTCGTTTTTACCCTCATTAATCTGTTGAACATGCTTCCTGTCTGTCTAAAGTTTAAACTTAATATCTCCTTATCGATTTTCAGACCGTTCTGTAAGAGCAGGAATCAGCCTTACCACTCACTTAACAAGGCGAAGCCAATCAGAATCTTTTGTTTGAACGTTTCATATATTGTTCAATTCAATTCTTTATTATCTGGATTTCGTGAAAGTGTGAACAAGTGTGTCATTTATCGGACAGTGATTGATTCCGTAGATTTCACTTTCAATTGTGACACATCATATATGTGAATCTATGTTGAAATTGATATAGTTCATCCCAAAAGTGATCTTTGTGCTTGAAGTATGCTGTATAGAAATGATGTTTATTTGGCTCATAAGAGTCTATGTTATTCAACAGTGACAGTTCTAGTTTGAGATATATCTAAAGTTCTAAAGATCAATTTCACTGATAATTAACTGCCATTTTTAATTTTCACATTCTGCAGCTGTGGATTGTAAAGAAATTAATACATTCCTGTAGATTATTTTTTACAAAACTCTTGTCAGCAAATTGAAATAATTTTCTGTCACTGGTATTATTATAACACCGTGTCATTCCCATTTAAATATTAATCTATATCTATGTCACATTTGAATCAATAATAACACATGTGTTGAAACAAGATATTTTTATACTTGACATAGATTTGCTTGATATAAGTTTACAACATGTGGTGCCATCTGCACAAGCGATTCTGACAAGAAGTAATATTTCTAATACACTGGCGACTGAACTGTTATTATCAAGTCCAAGATTATCTAATTTCAATAGTGTCAGTTTCATTCTACATATTTTCATCAAGATGATTTCCAGATTCTTGAATCATCTTACAACAGATGTGCCAACCAAACAATGCATTATTTGTTGCTCAGGCAATAGCAGTATTTCATATTGTTCCATTGTTATAATGTGATAGCAAATCGGTCAGAAATATTTGCAAAAAGAAATAAAATATACACACAAATCAAGATTGAAAAATGTATGATATGGTTAAGGTTATTTCAAATATTCCTAAGATTTAATTTTTATATCCCCAAATTCATGTTGTGGGAGTAATCGGTGCAAACTCTCATTGAAGAAAGGATGTACTGCAAACTCTCAACAGTCTATAAAACATACTCATCATATTTCTTATATTTTCTATCAGTTTCTGCCACAAATAAGACTTCACATAAACTCAAACGGTGTCGCATGTCAAGATAGGCTTTCATCAGTTAGGGAAAAAAAATAAATTTACTGCGCATTCTAAAATAATTTTAAAAACATTTCTGAAGAGATTTTCTCTGATTTAACAGTTCTGGTTGACATGAGGCTCTCAGGAAACATTACTCACTCAAATGATTAATCGTAAATATTTGACAGCTTAAAGAACACTCTACAGAAAGATTTCTAATGCATCACTATCTGAGTCAATCCACAGTCTCTGGTATAGGGAAAGAGGTATTCATAATAGATGATGGCACTTCTCGTTTATGTGGAAAAATTCCAAGGGAATGTAGGTAAGTTTACATTTGACATACAAGGACTAGTAAAGCTGTCTTTTCGTGTTCAGAACATCTAGGTAACTTTCACCACTGGAACTATAGGAAACGACATGCTAAATGTATTACATAATTGATGTTAATTGAATGATTTTATACACTAGATGTGTCTTTTTTGTTTTGAACATGTCTGACTTTGGGTATAGCAAAATATTACTTTAGAACTTTTCTTGATATTCAAACTTCATCTATTTGTGGTGTCCTTGCAATCGACTTAGAGCCCAGGAAACCCACAGGAGGAACTTAGTTTACATTCACAGTAATGTAGGAACATACGAAAACATAGACAAAACACACAACATCGGCTAAAGGCCACATAACATGTCATAAAACATTTCAGAACATAGCAGATCATTTTTATTGTAAGCAAATTGAAAATGGTTGAATTGCAATTCCTGATATCCTATATGGAGCACAGTGGTGTAGTGGTTAGCATGCTTGCCTCTCACGCCAACGGCCCGGGTTCAAATCCCGGTGGCGACACCAAACATGTGTGACCTGGGTCTTATACTGTGTTGTGCCCCTGGGCAAGGCATTTAATCCACATTGCACTCAGTCCACCCAGCTGTTTAAATGGGTACCTGAACACGGGAGGTACGGACCTATATGGTCGCGCGGAGCGCTTAGTAGCGGCACCGAAAGTACAATTCCTTCAGGGTAATAATTGTACCGCCATTGAGCAGTGCTTGCACTGGATATTAGGCGTTAAAATGTATATTATTATTTATTTATTATTATATTATTCAAAATAGGTTTAAAATGAGGAAAATCAGATTAAAGTTTAAAATTATTTGAGTATATCATCCATCTGATAATTATCAAAGTCAAATTATTTCAATCAACTTGGTCATCGTATGCACTTGTCAAAGCTAATGTTTGCACTAATGGTTTCATCATATCTTTGTAGGTCATAGAGAAGAAAAGCAACTGTTCCAATATTGGGATGTCTTAGTATGATACAATCACTTTTCCTTTTTCTTTCTACGGAAATATGTATTGATTTTAATTTACTTTCTTTAATTATATCAGCTGAATTAATCTACTTATAAATAATTGATAATGAGGTATTGTCAAATTAAGAACTGTCTTTATCACTTGCAAATGGAAAAGAATAATACATAATGCATCTATCACAATCCTGAGTGAATCATGAACTCTTAATCTTACCTAGAACACTGTTATTCTACTGATAAGTTTGATTTCTATGCATTTACTCTCGATATGTATTTTTAACATTTCAACATTACCAAATATTTAACAGACGTGGAAACCCCTATAGAATATGTTTAACTTTGTGCAGAAAGCTAAATAGCAAATGACATTATCCATTTCAATTACAATATGCAAAGTGATGCTAGTAAGACTTATTCATTCCAAGACACTGACAGTGATTTATAGCAAACTGATGTAAGGCAAAGTATGTGTAAAGTCTCAGAAAGATATAGTTCCAAAACTATGGAAGAAGTTTCAGGTACTGTTACTCTGAAATAGAAAATCGAAGTCAAGGGCCAATAAGCTGAAAATATTCATCAAATTCGTCTGACAAAACACACGGGTATTACTGATCTATGTAAAAAAGAATGTGTAAAGTTTTTGAAACAGTGATAAAAAAACAGTGGAGGGAGTTGATTTCAGAACACAGGAACCCTATTCGGGACGGATGGACTGACTGAGCCACGACATAAACCCAGGGTTTAGAAACTGCTTATTACACATTTAATCATCCTACCTTTGCGCAGTTACAAACAATAGTACAGGAGAAAGAAATATTTAATGACTTTACGTTCAGATATTTCATGATATTACACACGATAAATTATTGGATGTAGTGGATAGACGATGGTTTCTGGGCATGACTGATAAATATACCTGTGTACATAAAGCACAACATTTATGTGTTACTTCATGGTTTCATCTTGTCTCCAAAATTAATAATATCTTCAGGTAAGCAATAACCTGGTATAATACTAAAAAAACCCATTATATTATGTAGTATTGTGTAGATTTGATTTATATTATATAACTAACAATGAAATATGTAATTATATAATGAAAATATAATCCATACTTACATATAAGCAATAGAAAGTCATATTTTCACTGTAGTGAAAATATAACTCATATCTTCACTGCAGTGACTAACGTGTGGCCGGAATTATATTTCATGATTGTCTCCCTTTGAAATAAAAGTATCATCTTTTGTTAATTGATTACCTCCCTTGCCTTCCACGTCTTACGTTGAACGACAATGTTATGATGTTTCAGTCAATGACTGTTGACCTTAATATCATAGTCGATATTCCATAACATTCTGAACTTCATTTATCGTTGATATGTTGCATAGTAGTTCTTTTACTGGTGAAAAACGTGGTGAGGCGATAGGTATGTGACAGACAATAACGAACGTCACTCACTGTTTCACTTAGCGTTCTAAATAACGCGAAACTTAAGTTCTTCAATGTCTTAGTAATCTTTTCTTGACTAGATGATACCGTAAAATAGTATTGATCTTTAATAAATTAACAATCACAACAGATTTATGTTTGTAAAACATTGTTCTGTTTTATATCGACTAATTTCAGTCGAATTATTTTCTCACTGCATTTACCGTGAACTGTAGCGGGAGTTGTTGCCTGTTTTGATTATGTCGATCAAGACTGCTCTAACCTTTCAATATCATGTTATTAATTATTTTTTTTGCAGATTAATGTCCTATAATAAAAAGACTATTTCATTGTTTTTGCTGAATATCATTTCTATCTCATCTCCTGAAGTAAGAAAGTGACATTTTCACTCGTGGTTGCGCCACTCGTGAAAATACTACTTTCTCACTTCACTCGATGAAATAGTCTCTATATATTGGAAGTATGTGTGTGCATCAGGATGATATATACTATAAACACAAAAGTGAAGGATAGAAGCAGAAGACTGCCGTATATTGTTCAAACATGGTATTATGCTTTTGAAAGTTAGTTGTATGATATTCCTCCTGTGAATCAATCATGGTCCTTGTAACTGAACTATAAAGCACAAAGACAATATTCAAAAAGAAACATACAGTTCTTCTCCACAGTAACTAGTTGTAGTCAGACAGAACATAATAATGCTGTCTTACATCCTGGTATTGGTTAAAGTAAATAATTTATCAAACCTTTGCCTAATTATTGAGAGAAAAATTTAAATGTTTATTCATCAAAAGTTGCAATTGGCTTCATTAATACTTTTGATGAAAGCATCGTTACTGTATAATATTTCTTAAATAATCAATGCACTTGCTTGCTTGTTTGGAGATTTACGTGTGCTTCAGATGTTTTCATACAAGGCTGGCAAAAAGACACGGCAGTCAGCGGTTAATGAAGTTCAGAAAACAGATATAAAAAAGTATCAGAAGGCTACGGTCGACAAAATGGTTGCATTTTGAAATTATGAATTTAAAAAATGCATACAAAAGTTGAGGATAAGATGAAGAAGAAGAAGAAGAGAGTTGGTGTGTCAGTTTGGAAAGCCTTATACAGCTTATACAGACATTTTAAATAAAAAATGAAAGCTTTACTACTGAATAATACACCTCAACCAGCAAGGTTCACTAAACTGACATGTTTCTCACGCCACAAATTTTCACTTCAAAGTTAAGAATTATATCAATGCCATATTTCCCTGAAGAATACCGGTGTAGAATATGGAAATAGTCCAGTGAATTGTTCTTGAAATATCCAGCTGACAAGCTTGACATGCTTCTTCAAGGGCACCAACAAATGCATGTATCAGGTCCTTGTTTTCCCAAAGGGAAATGTTGTATTAAATATGCAGATAGGGAACGTGGATATATGGCTGACAATTCAGCTAACATATTCATCCCTAATTGCCAAATATATCATTATTACTAGTTTCCAAATAAATTCTAGTACAATCATTATGCATGTTCAGAAACCGAAACTGCACGTCAAATTTACATGCATCATAGTTATATGACCTATAAAACAAAACCAACCCAAATTTGTCTTCGTGTCTGTCATAAATAAGATTCCAAAATTGCGTTTAACTCATTGTGGCGCGTCAATCGCGATGTATTGTCCGCTTTTCGATCAGAAATCACCATTTTTACTTTCATATCTTCAATATACTAAGTCAACTATCATCAAAATGGTAGTTTGGGGTATCAGTCGGTGATTCTCGATAAAATAACACCATTTATAACGTTTGGAATATATGACCTTCAACAACACAATGGATGTACCTTTAAAACATTACACATAACACAAGCATATACATAAAACCTTTTTTATCGGACAATATTACCATCAATATTGGAAAATCATTAATGTGATATTCGATTTCAAGTTGTGCAATGGACATTGACTCTTCACGTTGACAATAAGGTAAGTTAGAGTCACAGCCAAATAGATATTGCTTGGCTACCTTGATCCACACTTTTTATCATCTTCCGCCCAAGTGATTCGAACCCTATTCAAAATAGCATGCATTGGCGGTAAAGAACCCTAAGGGGAATAATGTCACTTTTAATATCTTTACTTAATTTCTGGAATACAATTTTGAATTAGCAAGTCATGAAACACAAACAATTCCCATCAAAATACAGATTTTAAACTGCTCACAATTTGCCTATTTTGAACCAAAAATGTAATAATTAAAAAGAATCGTTGAATTTGTTTATCAACATCAGTAAATATTACACGTGTTATTTGCCTTAGTGAGATTGAACAATGTGAAACATGCGATGAGACAATATAACATGAGGTTTGTCAATGTCATGTTTGATCTTCTTCCCTTCATTCTTTATCTCCTCAGGGATAACTGAAGATTGAAAACAATGATTGTAGGGAAATGATACGCCATGAAACCCTGCAGATCATGAAGGAGAAAGCCTTATTGAATATTGATACCATCTAAACATAAACGTTTGTGATGTATAATCTATCAGTAGACACGAGGATGTTGGATCACCTCATTGTTAAGTTTAAAAAAAAGATTATTAACTGAAGGTGGCAGGTACCGAAAGTCTGAAATAGGAAATACATGCCAGAGACATAACCCATAACTGAAAAATAATCACAAAAATCGCCAAGAGATCATACACCTATCACAGATGTATATCCAAATCATTTATGAATAACCAGAATGATTGGAGGAGTTGATTTCGGGGAGGACCCGACAGATTACGATTGGTTTCCAGCCCGGGTTAAAATACTGGTAGTTTGATTGAATAAGATGATGATTGAATTACATTATTTAAATGTAGACTTCATCATTTATCTGCGCTGTAAATAGATCAAAACATTAGTTCATCACATTGAACAGCAATACATTTTGTATACGTTAGCATGTATCAATTGTTCAACAACACATCAACAAAATTATTTAAGTTAAACATTGATAACGCGTTATCTATAAACGTGGTTGTCAAATTGCAACTAACATGTAACTATATGCTATTTTGTATTGTACGTTGGTCAAAACACGTCATGTACAAACATTTATTTTACTTGGAAAGTTCTGAATTAAATTTGGTTTGCCAGGTTTCCTTCAGGAATGTTGTATTAGGCTAGTTTCAACTTGCTAAGGCTTTTTTGCTACAGAGAAAGGGTGCATAGATTGTTTCGAAGTGAAGGAAATAACACCCGCAGTCACTGTGAATGATATAATGAAAAACGCGAAGTGGAAATAAATACATGTATAATCATGTAGATGGATGCCATGAGGGACAGATGATATCAAGCTTATAACACTCAGAACCTGATATTTACTTGAATAACCAATGTAGAATTCTGATTTAAGTTTACCCTGGATGAAGTCTTAATTATGATAATAGCAGTAGCCTTGTTATTTTTTAAACAGACATAACAAACTTGCAACATCACGAATTGAATGTTTCATTAGCTTTAGGATGCCAAATGACAAATATTCAAATCAACTTAGATATGACCATGAATTGTCCTTGGATGTTTAAAACAGAAGTCTATCATTTTTACAAAAAGAAAGGCAATTTTCCATGACACATGTCATCCAGAAAAACTATGCATGTATACACATAAAGTTTCGTTTTTGAAAAACTGAACAACTAAACCAACGAAATAATTACATTCTCTGTATAATGTTATTCCAAAACACAATCCTAGATAATTATACTGATTGTGAGGATGCAGTTATGCAGTCATTGCTTCAACTTTATACTTCAAAATTTAGCTTAATGTAATAAGTAAACAAATGCCTCCATGTTAACAGAAGTATCCACGCCGTGTACGTTTGTAAGAAAGAAACCATTTAAATATTCTTACAATCGACGATATATCAAACATCAGATTTCAATACCAAACTGTTAAGTTATTTGATGCTCTGGGAAATTAAGGAATTAATCATCAATAACATTGTATACTCAATTGCAAAACCGGTTTGTGATTTTTTGACATTGTATTTAGCAGGTGCTATTGATATCTCATAACACATACCTATAATAGGGGTTAGCATCTTCTGGCATTGGGTATCATATATGGTAAACAACCACACCATTTAGAACGTCTTTGGATAACCTATTTCAACTGTAAGATCGATGACTAAATGTTTGATGTTTGAAACAGATTTCTTTTACGATTTGCTAGTTATAGTTCCTTCACATTTTCAATAGAACAGAAGGATTTAATCGTTAAGCTTTACTATTCATTTTCCCGGGTAGGAAATGTTATCAATGAAGGGAAATTGTTCTAATATACAGGCAGGTCTCATCTTAATGTATTGATGTCATCGCATGTTCTTTTGAATGAATTAAAATCCTCTCTTCCTTCTCACCCACATTATAATAATAGCAAAAACATAACACATTTAAAAAAAAAGATGTATTATATGAATAACGATTCATGGCATAACGAGTGAGACAATTTTGTAATGTTCTTAAGATCAAATAAATCAAATCAAACCATTGTGAACAGCATAAAACATGTAATAGAATGACAGCAACTCGGTTGAAATCTAATAAATGCTGCACGATCTGTCACATAAGGACAATTATTGCTCCACCATTCTAGAAAATTAGTTTTCAAATGACTCAAATTGTGAAAATCTGGGCAAACTGATCAAGAAGAAATTTTTCATAACATTGTTTTCAATGCCTTAACAGATTAACACATTTAGCTCTTGTGTTTATCTTTGTTTTAATGGACGCAACAGTTGCTGTTTGATATATTTTTCAATAGTAAGACTAATCAGGCTGATGATGGTACTAGTAAATTTGAGAGAAGAAATATTCAGTGATTTGACAGATTTGAATGGCATTAGAGCCCCCAGGAACCCTTAACCGGAATGTCACCGAAATGATTAATTCATTAAAGGGAAACTTGAACAACTTAATGAACACTTCAAGGATTCATGTATAATTGATCACTTTCTCTGAATAGTGTTCATGTTTCTTTCCTGTCACACTCGTGGGGCATGTTTTGAAATAGAATGAATTCTCAGTTTTAAAGGGAAACCCGATATATTAATCAAAGCCATATTTTCTGTGAATGACAAGAAACCTATAATCTGTGAAATAACCTTTTATCCAATTATTTAGTAATCGCAAAGATATACTGCCAACCAGTCTTAGGCCTAATCTTAGCCAATGATAGTAGGTGTGCTTACGATTGAATTTATGGCTAAGATCGGTTAGTGGAACGATCCCTTGACTGATAGAAGAGGCTGACAGTTTATTTTACACACCAATATGGCGTAATGTGAATGTTAAGCTTACAAACAAAACATCGAAAAATAGAGACACCTTAATCATAGGTACATACAGTAGGCTCACATATATCCTATTTTCCCTCTAAAAACATGTTTCCCCTTACTGAACGGGCGTTCATTTGACCTCAAAACAATTTTGTAGCTTTTCATGATAATATCTATAAAAAAGACCCCTAAAGACTTTTGATTAACAAACATAACAAAAATGTTAAAGAGGAGAATTTTCTTGATATTTATTCTTCACACGCATTTGGGTACCGAGCTCATTGGTCAGACAGAAAGTGGATTCAAACGAGAAGTTTCCCAGTTGTTGTTTTCCAGCTTTGTCATCAATTCGCATACAATTGAGTCGACACAGATGGTGACAGGAGGACGAAAACGATGAGCAAAAAAGTAATTAATGACTTCATTCTAAACTTCCCTCTTTGTGAATCGAATTCAATCATGATCGATTGCCTTTGTTTTTGGGATCACTCTCGTAGCTTCCCGAGCCAAAGCAATACAATGCAATACAGCATTTATGGGAAAAGCCTCTTCTGGCTTCGAGGAGCATAACAACAGTTTCCGGTAGAGAAACACAATATCAGATATTTAGTGTCAAAGATAACAGCATACAAAGTAGATAGTTCATAAGTCTTCCCTGTTGCTGTTGGTTGAATTAGAATTGGTCATAACTTGATTTGGTCAAACTCATGTGATCATTTTGTCCAATTGTGTTCGGAATGAGCTGGGTACGAATCAAGTAAGTAATCAAGAATTTCATTGTCCAAGATATGAACTTAAGTTATGTGTGACACATTTAACATTTGATTGTATGCAGCTTTCTCTCTTTGAACGGAACTACCTAAGAATACTTAAAAAAAGCGAGAATCTCATAAATCTTAAGAATACTTTTCAAGTAATCAGTGCCTGTTAACAGAATCAGCACTATTGAACATTTGTCCCTTTTCAAATATTGTAACTATTTCTACCACTTGCAAATTGCAGATACTAATACATAATTCATATTCCCTAATTCACATGTATATTAATATCATAGGACCATTCTAATTGCTACCCAAATATCAACCATTGAATAATGACAAGAATATGAAGAATCCTTTAGTTCAAAGTGAAATGTTGAAATGAAAAACTTTTCTAGAAGTGTTTAGAACCATTGGTGAATATTTAAATATACCAACTTTACCCTCAGTTCTTTGGAAAAAAAAGATTGTTCAAAGCGAATCAACATTAGCAAAATAACATTGACAACACTTCATTATCATTGACCACCATAAATCGATGTGGTTTGTAGAGAACCTTGCTCAAGAACACGCTTCCCTTTATCAAAACATACATTTGTAAACTTTAAGTCATAGGTGTGACCATTGTGGTTATACGTAACAGTAACGTTGTGTTACATCATATACACTTGTATCAACAGAACATATCTCTTTGAGGAGCATGTAGTAAATTTTTATTCTCAAGAATAATCTTCACAATATTGATCTTCTGGCACTTAATCACCTTTGATCTTCATATTCACGACTATCATTGAAGAATCCAAGTTCTCAAAAGAGAGTCTTAATACTCGCAATTTCAAGTACTGAGCCATCTTTCTATTCAACATTTATCCCGCGATTTCTCTGGTTTGGTAAAAACTAACTGGGAATGTCTTTCCAAGTGACACAGTTCGTAATCCATTACTCCAAACTAATCTTTCTTTTGATTTCACTGGGAATTCAATATTTTTCTTGTCACTCTTGGTAAAAAGGAACCAGTGTCCTCATTGAACTTGTCTTGTACAAGCCATACAAATACTTAATTAAAGGAAACATTGTTAAAGGAGGAAAACCGCTAAATTAATTCCTTTTCTCGAAGACGATGGTATACAACCAAAACAGTTACATTCAAATACGTAAGAACGAGGAAGAACTAATTACGATCACTAAGGTTCCAGGGTAGGATACATATTGACTGCTTAACAGTCTTTCTTGAGCTATTTAAAAGCGTTGTAATTGATAAAGACTATGTCGGTTCACTGACAAGCAACAATGTGAATTTCCAGCAAGGGATTACTGAAAAAAGGACATGTAAAACGATGTTACTAACACAACTTGACATGTACTACAGGGCATGCTGATATGTCTGGCGATGGTGCTTGCCTAAAACTAGGTTGGATAATGTTGTTCTATTAAGTCTTTTTAGTCAAAGACAAACTGTAGCAAAATGGTTTGTCTTTCGGTTGCAAGTGACGAGATATGCAACTTAAATAAAATATTACTGCATTCCAAGCTATGCCCATATCATTGTTTTCACGTTTTATAAATCTGCTTTTAAATGTTTCACAATTTTAAATCCCTGTATTTGTAAATACTTCTGTTTAGTGTTATGTAGCGCCATCAAACTTTATCCAGAATGTTGTCTTTACATTGTCTTTGTTCTTTACCAAGGAATTTGTTTATGACAGTTGACACTTTCATACTGGATACTGGATACCATGGTAATTTTACAGTTTGACATTCACATTATTGGATGCAGATGAGAGCATTTGGATAAAACAATAGCTTTCGACGCCTCCATCTTATAATGACAAATACAAAGCTAAACGCTTTCATTATGCACAAGATGTAAAGCAGCTCAGTGGCGCCTTTCCAATCCTTCACAAACAAAGCTAACACATGACTACACACCCAATTACACACTGTCATTGAGTGTACAGCCAGTGTGTACGTCCACATCAATCTAGGAATAATGATGTCGTTGTGTGTTTCAACATTAATTTAGAAGCGTAATTAGTTTCAAAAACTATTTATATCGGTCCAATACCATCTACAAATGTAGCATAGCTACCATTTGTAAATCAGATAACATTGCCTTATCAAGGTCAGAATTATATTTATTGCTGTGCATCAATTTGCTAAAGGTTAAAAGTCAAATGAAATTAAACATCTTTTTCCAAAAACTTACTTTTTGTGAACAACTAATGTTTACCAAATAAATCGAAAAAAGAAAGAAAAGAAAGATCGAAGGACCACCTACTGATGTAATTTATCATTCCTTCCGATTCACCCACCAATAAACTATTGATAGCTGAAATATACCTTATTTAGCCATTCAAGACAGTTTAACTGTTTGTACATTTATAAATTCCCAAAAAAGAGTAATCACGTGTCTACCTACGCTTGTTTAGGAATAGAAACATATTTGTTCTATCACTAGAACTTAGAAACATCATTTATTCATCTCCAAAAATGCACCAAGTCAAATTGTTGAGGTAAAATGTAAAGCTTTTTCAATCAGCATTGCAATAGAAATGATATGTTTGTAAGATGAGTTAGTGAAGAATAGGAGAGTTTGTAAAAATGAATAGGCTCAACACAGACATCAATTAGTTAAATATAATATTCTATTATATTTTCAATACACCAATACTTGATTACAAAGCACTTCTCATATTGGTATTTCAGTTGTATCATTATACGGATATCTTGTTCATATGCACAATTAGTCATGCATAAAAGTTTGATTTGGTAATAATATTAATAATGATGGGATACTTTACACCGAAAATTGATGTAAGAACAAATTCAGTTTCAAGATCTAAAATTTATCTTTTAATACTAATATAAAATGTACAATACCTTACCATGAATTATCAGTAAAATCACGAAGTTAAATGTTTCCTGCAGAATGTTTACAACAGGTACTTTCTTATAAAAACACATGCATCCAGATTATTACGTTAGGCTGAAGCAACAACGTATGTTGATAGTCAGATTCAATAACTTGCAGGATATATATGGTGTACGAGCTTCTTCCTTTCAATCTTATGGAATTAGAATAAATGTGTAAAGTTGTTTGCATGTCATGAATATTTGTTTGCATGTACAATGTTTTTTCAGCAGCGTCTGTTTAGCAAGATGCAATTACCTGTAGACTATGTAATGTGCAGGACTGCCTTTAAATCTTTCAAAGTAAATCTACAATAAAATGCATATATGCATGGTGATTACGTATAACACGAAACAACAACCAAAAAGCGTGAATATATCCTCAAACTTAATAATCATATTCTAAGAAGGCTTTAAGCAGGTTTAAGCATGAAAGTAGAATTGATTTATTTAGATCACTCGTATATCAATTCATGATGACCTAATTAGCATTATTATATCTAGTTGATAATTTAGGGAAATTCAATTATCCAAAGATTTAAATAAGGAATACAAGGAATAACTTGAAAGTCAGACGATCATTTGTCTCTTGCTTATTTTGTAGAATCAACATTATCATATTATTAAAGGAAACCCTTATTCAAGCAGAGACTAGTTGAGTGGCAGCATCTTATGTCACCAGATACTGTTGCAGCAACACCATTTTCGAAGTTGTTTTTCGATATTACATATCTCACTTAAAATAATTACACTAAACCTAAAGATCAATTGTTGATTACTGTTGAAGTACACAAAATAGCTAAATAAAATTCACTTAGTTTCCAATTTGGAAAGGTTTTTAAAATTTGACCCGGATGTTAAATCAGTTATTAAAACAAAAGCAAGAATCATCAAAAATTAAATTTTATTTGAAATCTGCTGGCATTCGAATCAATATTCAACCAATTACATTCAGAATATAATGTATGATAATCTAAGTAGTATTGTTACAGTGTTGAAGAACTTTGCGATCCATCAACTGCAAAATCCCGATACGAACCTAAAAGAGGTAGTTTTTTCAAAGACCAGGCTGTCTTTGAATGTTGAAACCATACATATTTTTTAATATTTTGTTGACATGACGAAGAGACAGGTTACGATAGCATTGTGAGTTTTTCAGTAATAGATGATCAATTATTTCGTTTTTAAAAAAAAATTATTTCCTATAACAAGTCAAAGTATTCCAAACATTTGGAAATTACTGTCAATATTATTGTAAATCATTTAGAATTAAAGGGGCAGTAGCACGTTTTTTGCAAAATTAATTTTTTCAAATGTCCCATTTATAATGATAGTTTATGTCATTTAAATAAACTCTAGAGGGCAAACCATCTTGTTGCACAAACCATTTATCTGTAGTGGTAAAAACTATGTTGTGTATAAAGCAAACATTGCATGGCGGCCATTTTATTGTGAACACAATTTATGAATTTGTATTTCAAAAACGATTCCCATGGCTTTACCGAAACATGTACACTCATTTTAAACTTTATTTTCCGAAAAGAGAAGGATCTTTTACTATTGGTGAAATTATTTTTCAAATACATTTCATCAACCTATTTGAGCGAAAAAACGTGCTACTGCTCCTTTAAAGAGAATACATGCAAAACTAAGAGGGATTTCACTGAAAGTGACAATTTCAGTATAACATTAAACAATTTAGCTGATTCTGATTACTGTGACTGGGCGACCATTTGTCTTTCAACTGTCTTTGTCAACTGTCTTCACATTCAAAAATATTGATTATGTCCTATATGTAACGAATAGCCATTGTTGATAGCTTTGACAACGCTCAATTCCTGCACTAACACATCCTTCAAGCTCTAAATCATATTAATGAAATCAAGACGTTAAAGTCAAATGTGGAGATAACAACTACGATAGAGTCTCTGAAGGGTATATGGAAATGGAACACACTATGACATGTTGACACAAAATGAAGGACTACTCACTCTGAAACAAAGAAGTTGTTTTCTTATCAACTTTGATGATTTCTATGTATATATTACAGTGTTTGATCGTGATGGCTTTCACGGGTTTTAAAAAAATGTAACCAATGCACTGTTAATAAACATTTCAATACACTAAATGCACCAAGTAAAATTGTTAAGGTAAAGTGCAATTTTGTTTCAGTCAACACCGCAGCAAAAATTATATGACGTCATCATTGTTTGTAAGTTGAGTAAAGAGGAACCTGTTGCGTTCATACAATTGAGAATACATAACTTGAAATGCTGCCAAGCAACAACAAATAACAACAAAACTATACTTCTATGAATTTATCTAATAACACTTTGTTATGCCGGCCTTGGACACTTTTGAGCTTTTGAGTTCATGTCATGCACAAAGATACATCATTCCCACTTTGATTTCAGATAACTTAGATTTCGTTTTTTATTACTTATCTTGATGTTTTGTCATGTAAGTTGTGGTTAAAGAATAGCAGAAAACTGCAGTAGTAGTTTATAGTTATACTTGACGTTGGTTCATATTCAGTTCATTTTCAAGTTTACTTCATTGCAATACACTGATTTTTCGGCAAAAGCAGTATGTGTCCGGATGTGCCCAACCGCTTGTCCGAAGTATCCTGCGCATGGCAAAACTATTAATCTCGAATGATGTATACTTAAGAGGTATACTGTTTAAAATGTATAGCTCTCACAATTTAATTGCGATACATTATATATGTGAATCAATGTTGAAATCGAAATAGTTCATCATAATAGTAATCTCTGAGCTTGAATTATGTATAAAAAGAATGTTCATTTGGCTCATAAGTCTCTATGTCATTCAACAGTGGCAATTCTTGTTTGAGATATCTCTGTACACATTGGCAACATCGACTTTACAGATAATTTGTTTCACATTCTGAAGCTATGGATAATGAAGAAATAAACACATTCCCGTAGATATCATCTTGTTTTATAATATTTTTGCCAGCAAAATGAGATAATTTTCCAGTCACCGGTATTATAAAAACACCCTGACATCCGCACTTAGATATTAATCTCTATCTATGTCACATTTGAATCAATAATTACACGTGTACTGAAATTAGATATTTTTATTCTTGACATTATATTATTTTACAACATACTGACGTCATCTGCACAAACGATTCTGACAATCTGTGATATAATTAATACAGCAAATCGGTCGGAAATAGTCATTATTTGCATAGAAAAAAATTTATACCAGCTAATCGCGATGAAAAATCTATTATATATGCACCGCACTTTATAGCATATATACGTTATTTAAAGTATTCCTATGATTTAAATTTTAAATTCCGCAATTTATATTGTGTAAGCAATCGGTGCAAACTCTCATTGAAGAAAGGTTTACTTGCGAATGCCCAACAGAACTTAATACTCTTAAAAGAAAATCATATTTCTTATATTTCATATCAGTTACTGCCACAAACAAATTACCTGGAAACTACACATAAACTCTAAGGGTGACGCATGTCAACATCAACCTTCATCAATTAGAAAAAACACAATTGACTGAGCATTCTAAAATAATTTTTAAACATTTCTGAAGAGATTTTCTCTGATTTAACAGTTTCGGTTGACATGAGGCTCTCACGAAGCATTACTCAATCAAACGATTGTAAATGTTTGACAGCTTAAAGAACACTCAATGGATAGATTTGTAATGCATCACTATCTTAGCCAATACGCAGTCTCTGGCGTAGACAAAGAGGTATTCATAATAAATGATGACATTTCACGTGTCTGTGGAAAAAATCCCAAGGGAGTGTGAGTTAGTTTACTTTTGACATATAAGGACCCGTAAAACTGTCTGTTTTTCTTGTTCAGTGGTGTTAGGTAACTTCAACCACTGGAATTATAGAAAACGACATTGTAATTGTATTGCATGATTTCAAAACTTTTTGACAACATATTTTAGACAAATTTAAAGGGCTTCAACCATTAACTAAATGTGGATAAAATAATCGTGAACGATGACCACGGCTTTGTACCCATGTTTAAAAAACCGACTGAAATCAACCTTTGACCAATTTTCTCTTTAAATCTGTTCATGAAAACAGAGAAAATCACGTTCAGCGCATTCACCATCACTGACATTAAACTTAAAACTTGTTGATACTGCTCGCAAATCGTCAGATGATTTTCATTGCATGTGATTTGTTTCAATGAAATGTATTAACATTTGTAAAGCATATAATATAGCATATAATAGCAGATGAGTTTTATTGTAAGAAAATTGAAAATGGCTGAAGTATATTTATTGATATTCTATATTATTAAAAATAGGTTTAAAATGAGATAAATCAGATTAAAGTTTAAAACCATTAGAGTATATCCTCAATCTGATGATGCTATCACAGTCAAAAGTTCAAAGGAAAGCTGTCCTATCTGTGGTTACTGTAAAATATTACCAAAATGATCATCTGAAAACATGCCTAATGGTCTCCTTCATATTATGACGATCTGCTTGCTGCAGTAACTGCCAAACCCATACAATTGATTTTGTTACTTATTTTGCCTCCTTACCTCGATAATTTCTTTCAGCCTCACCTAAACATCTAACATCACAAATTAACTCATATATCTAAATAATTAAATTGCAAACCAATCTCTACCGAACCATGGAGGCTATGAAATAAACAAAGACATATCAGATTAATAAATTCATATAAAGTATAAAGGTCGCTGCTGTAGATTAATTGGTTGTTTTTTTCCTATAAACATGTTTGGTTTATAAAAATATCCGAAATATTGACATTCAAATACATTATTGTATAATGGTATTGGCCGTAAGTCATTATCCTTTGATGACTGAATACATATTGATTGATTGAAAATGATTCGAACATCATTAGTGCATTTTCTTCACCTTGATTACAAATTCCAGATTTGAGAATAAAGAACCCAATAAATCTTGCAAATGCATAGTTTATGATGAATAAAGACACGAGTAGATAGTTCTTAAGCTTGATGTTGTATCCAAAGTAGCTGATTGTAATCCCGTGAACAATTTATTCCAATCAAGTTGGTCGTTGCATGCACTTGTCAGACTCTCACACCATATGGTCATTCATCAACCTGTCTCGGGAATTGGTCTGGAAGAGACAAGCAAGTTGAATTGGGTTCTAAGAGTGATGTCCAAGCTAATGTGTGAGCATATTCCTTTCTACGTAAAATATTTATTGATTTTCATTTCCATCCGTAAATTATATCAGCTGAATTATTCTAATTATGAAAAAATAATAATGAATTAACATATAATTTAGAACTGTCATTATCACCTGCGAATGGAAAACAATAATACATAATGCATCCTCCATAATTCATAGTGAATCATGAACTCTTAATCTTAACCAGGACATTGTTATTCTTCTGATAAATTTAATTTCTATTCATTTGCTTGTGATATATTTCAACCTTTCAACATTACCAAAACATTTCAAGGAAGAGGAAATAAAATCACACCTTCCTGACATATAAATCATTTTACCTTGAAAAACTTCTCCATGGTGTTTAAACTCATTTTAAAAAGCTATATAATTATGCAAGCAAAGCTTGGAAAATTCAAGAAACTGACAATGATTTATAGGTAACTTATACAACAAAATTGTCTTCTGATTATAAAGTTACATTCTTCAAATAAAAAAGAAATATTTTGTATCCTCCTGTATCCTCCCATTGTATGTAACAACATGTGACATATTTTGTTCAGTTTCAATGTGTTTCGTAAGATGAGCATGAAATTAGAATTCATACATTGACCTTATAGCTAATTATTTCTGAAAGGTTCGAATGTCTTGTGGAATCGCCTCGCCTCAGCCAATTTGGTGTCTCTATTGGCCGAATTAAAGGCAACGTTTTTGTTGTTGTTGATCTACATGTGTTTTCTGTCTTTTGTGAATAGGCTCCATTGTCAATGTGGGTTATAAAATATATATTTTGTAACTTGCTTTGTCCCCTAATCGGGACTGTATCTGGTCTGTGTAATATGTGACATGAATTTGTCTTGTGATTCTCTTTCATATGAGGAGTATAGTTGTTGTATTTAACGGATATGTTATTGATATTTGTACTATGGCATTTTAGTTAAAACATTTTGTGACTTACTATTTGCCAGGTCACAGTAAGAGGTTCTGTAATATCAGTGTTAATTCACCAAAACTTCATGTAACGTTGTAACCAGTTTTGTTAGTACTTTTGATAGAATCGTCCCTATGTCAAAAGTCTTATTTAATAAATATTTTCTTGCTTCTTTGGAGATTTTACAATCACTTCAGATAATTTCATAAAAGTTTTGCAAAAGCATTGTTCCGAATGAAGGAAAAAATGTCACGGTCGCAAAACTGGTTGAACGTTGAAATTTTTAAATTCGGAAATAAAAAAAAGCATAGAAAAATGGAGATGAAGGTGAGAATTGTTGTGTCTGTGGGTAAATGGATACACCGATTGGTCAATCTTATTCAGACATTTAATATAGAAACCATTCAACCTCGCATATGCTTAATAACAGTATAGCTAAACGTCGCTATTGTTATTAAAGAAGTTGATCATCCATCAAATATTTGTCTTCTTCATTACACCAACTTCTAGAATGCCTCTCAAACAGTTGTGTTACCAAAATAATTATGTTGTTTATATAACTTTTCATTCCTATAGCTTTTAGGGGGTGTCAACCGTTATCACCATAAGTATATATAAAAGGGAATTCTAATAATAGAATAATAGAACAGCATAAAATATGTTGAAGGACAGCAAATCGGTTGAAATCAAAATCCAGTAAATGATTTTATATGATGATAATTATCACTCAAATATTCTGGAGAATTAGCGGGTTTTCAAATGACACCAACTCACATGGGGAAAATCTGGGCAAAATGTTAAAGAGGAAAATTTTAATAACATTGCTTTAAAATTTTTACAAATAATTGCATTCAGGTCTTGTGTTTATCTGTTTTCGAATAAATATTTGCTGTTTGCTCAGGAACCATCAACCGGTCCTGCACGTCACCGAAATGAGCAATTATTTAAAGGGAATCTCTAACAACGTAATGAACACTTCAACGATGAATTTATAATCTTTCACTTTCTCTGAACATAGTTTCTTACTGTCACTCTCATGGGACATGTTTGAAATAGAAAGAATTCTCAGTATACTAAATCAAAGTCACATTTTCTGTGAATTATGAAAAACCTAAAATCTGTTAAAATTTCAAAGATACAATTGAACAAAAGAACAACATCAGAAAGTGGCAATAATCACATTTTAGAATTTAAATTTCTCAGTTTTAGCCTAAACGATTCCCTACTGTCATTTAGCCTGCTCTTTGAGAAGTCGGCTGCTTTTGAATGAGGCGACTAGGTTTTTAAACCTTACCCTCTGTTCGGTAAATGTCACATCTATGCACAGCACATTAAGAAACATTAACGTTGGATACATTATCCAGATATTTTTTAATGGCAAAGATTGATCCCAACCTGACTAGTAGAAGAGACAAATCAGTTTATTTTACACACCATGTGACATTATGTGATTGCTAATATTGATATGCATAGTAAGATAAGTTTGAAAAACAGTGAACATACTAAATAATATTGTAACAAGATCAATAGTTTAAATCTATCTATATATTTTAGCCCAGTCAAAGGTTCAACTGTTAGCTGTCCTATATGATTACTTGAAACACTCCCCAGATGGTCGTCTACAAGTCTCATTACTGTCTCACTGGTGTTACTGCTACGTCTATAATTATACTGTACCTTGTCAGATAACTGACGGGACCTTTTAATCATGAATTTTACAACATACGGAAATGGATATATATTTTCCCTTTACTAAAGGGTCTTTAATTTGACCTTTAAAAGATTGCTTCTTTGTATGAAAACATATTTTAAACAGAGTACCCGGAGGAATTTTGATATACGTACATGTTATACTAAGGAATTTTTTTTATGGATAAGTGTTGTTAACACACATGTAGGTGCCAAGCACATTAATCGGCAGAATAAAACAAGAACGTTAACTTATTTGGAAAAGGTTTTCGAGTATGAATACAGGTCCAGTTATTTATTTATTGTGTTATTTTCCGTTCTTGTAGTCAATTTGCATGCTCTAAACACAGATGGCGACATGAGGACGAAAGAGTTAGCAACATTAATCGATTTCATTGCATTTGTTCACAGAAACCTTTCTTCTTTGTGGTGGCGTTTTGGGTTTTCTCCCTGCAATAATACTAGCAGCCGTGAAATAAGTGAAATACTCTTGAACTCACCGCACCTCGTTTGTGCATCGAGTTCCAGTTTCTGAAGCTATTACTCTCGTACTGTAGACTCCAAAACAATACAATACATTACATACTTTGCTTGGAGGAGCATACTTATCACAAAATTGGATATTCACAGTGACAGCATCACTAATGACAGCAGACAAATTAGATACTCCATAAATTAGTCTCCCATGTTGGTTACTACAGTCCGGTCGACCATTTTGTATGAATGGAGGTGGTCATCACATGCATTGGTCAAACTCTCACGCCATGTGGTCATTCGTTCATTTGTCTGGGGAAATGGTTGGGAAGAGTCAAGCAAGTTTAATTGTATTGTCCAAACGACGAACTTAGATTAATGTGAGACATATATAGCACTATGCACTAAGTGTTTTAGTATTTCTCAACACTCAAGTGGAATACATAAGAAAAACAATTATTTCTGATGTTTCTCATAACATATAAGAACACTTTTCTGGACGTTTTGTGAATCATTGTTTTCCTTCTGTCATCATTAATTCATCTCTTCTAGAAAAGTAGATAGTGCCAAATTATGTTACAATAACCGACAAAATAGAATGTATATCCCATTTATACTAAACCTATCACTTAGCAAATTGCAGGCCATAATAAAATAATTGGCTTTCCATAATTCACAGAGAGTAAAAAATAATAACTCTTAACAAAAACATTGTTATTCATCCTCTAATGACGATTGATGTAGAGATATGAGAATTGAATTTTGACGAAGATTTAAACCATTAATTCATTAATTTATTGCAATAAGCTCACAAATTCCAGAAATGTGATTCATTTACAAAATAACTTGCCTCAATGTGTTTAAAGCCATTTATATATATTTAAGTTGGCAAAATATTTGTTCAGTTCATTGAGAAAAACGATGTTCAAAGCAATGAGTGTAAGTATGAACAGAAAATCGGAGATAGTTTGTGGACATTTTAAAAAAGAGTTGCACACATCGTTTTTTAAAATGTTTAATTAAGCACTATTCCCAGGCAGTTCACAACTGCAACCACATATTGTCGGCTTAGTGACATTCATCTTGATTTATTGTTAAATGAATTACTTTGCGAAAACTGAGTCACAGTTTCGAATAATATTTTTGTATTCCAAATATATCGTATTAATGAGACAGAACACACAATTGGTTAATGATCTCTATTATGTTAAAAAAAACTTACATTGAAATCTTCAACCTGTACAATAAATATCCGAACTGGATGGAGGGATGTGAAGTCACTTTGCATTGCTATCAAATGGACAGAAATATTTCAGATATTGATCTATTACGCCCTGAGTATCTGAATTATACGCCAAGATTTTCGTGACTTCATCGTACAGACCCTATCAAGTTTCAACATAACGTCAAAACCAGACACTGAACCTAACCATTTTCATTTTTAAATTCATATATTCACATAACTATGCATGATTATCACTATCCAGAGGGTGTATGCTTGAGTACAATGCATATGTATAGACAGTTACGTTGTCTGCAGTCGTAGACGTCAAGGCAATGTGTGATGTTGTCTTCAGTCTACGATTGTATTTATATTCATGAATTTGCATTGGATGGTATTGGATTTCAATCTACAACTGTATACAACGGCTTGACAAGCATATGATATGCTGTATTATCGTTTTTAGACTGGTCGGATATTTATGTTTGATTAGATTACTTGAAACCGAACGACACTATTTAATCATATTTGCATCCTTTGTAGGGTTATCGAATATTTTTTTTAATTCATCAAATACTTCTTTTTGAGCATTGTGTTCATCGGCTTTATTTTCTTAAATAATCTTAATCAACATATAATTTCACGGATACCATGTGTTATTCTGTAACATGGTTTTACTCACTCGTAGTCGCTCAATAGCTTCAATTCCCAGTGCTTTTATTTTTAGATGAATGTGCGAATGTGCCAAACCTAAAGCTACCCATTATTAGAAATCCCTTCATTATTAAACTAAATTCAATTTAATTATATATTGATAATATATATGTCATGGATATCCCCTTTCGTCTCATAAAAATTCCCTCGGAATGTCTCTTTATATATTCTTGAAACACGGGTCCGGTTCAAGAATTGTTTCAGTACAGCTGTCTACTGAAAGTTTGTTCAATTGTTTGTGTATTTCAGTGCAAATATAATGTCATATCATTTGGCATGTCTTTGAAGCATTGTTTCAATAAGAAAATAAAACCGACGACTTTGCATTTTTGCATTATAAGCAGACAGTGTTCAATAACATAATCTGATTTGATGCTTCATAGTAAACAGTTACAGTTTTTGCAGCTTTTGGAAGTGACCAGTCTTTTCAAAACTTCCATTCTTTATTTTCTACTGTGAAATATTCATTTAGTTATCAAATGGGTTAAACGTGATACACTTCATCTTCGCCCATTCAGTGTATTTGTGAGGAAATGGTTCTCATTTAGTTCATATGAACACTTTTATTCGAAAATTAATTAAATTTAATGATTCGAAATTTGACTTCATCTGTCTGTTTCATATAGCACATTTCATAAACATGCACTATGGCGATCACAGGATACGTTTAAAAATGATTATCTTACTCACACATGATGATTCAAGATATGTGCACTAAGATATGCATGTAGGTGAACAGACTCGGTATGCAGCTGTATACTTAGATATTCCTTTTTAAACAACAAACAACATATAAGAATGAGAGTAAGATATAAGGAGATTGATCACCTAGATTTCTAAATAATTGTGTTCAAGTCATGTCTTCATGCCAATAACGATTAAAACAGGACGCATGCTTTTAAATTTTTCACCAAACAGAAAACATCTTTGAGTATGTTTTCCTTTTTAATGAAACGGTACAATCACAATAAGAAAGTAATTACACAATGAAACCCATGTTAACTTAATGCCTCATTGGTTGACAACTGCATACACTCATCTCGGTGTATTCCTTCACATCCAAGAAAATCGTTAATTCGAGGCTCGAAAGGCTCATTCATTGAAGCAAAGGAGTAGAACAAATACTTTCCCTAATTTTGTAATTTCATCTTAGAAACATTTGAGCAACAGTTACAACTATTTGATATTTAAATCACGTTTGAATGCATTAGCAACACGCTCATCACCTTCTTGTCCTTTGATCATTTGCGGAAACCTGATATTTAAGAACAAAATCTGGCTCCATATCAGCACACAAAGTCTCAAGTTACGTGCACGAAAAAAGTCGGAATAAGAGTTGTCACTTGCATAGTCTAATGATCTAGTGAACCACATTTATGCGCTGATAATATAATTTCAAACGGACATGTTGTGTTGACCTTGTTACATCCCATTACTTTGATTATGGTATAAGGGGCTGTATCGTCGACTTAATATGGTTTTTATTGCTAGTTTTTCAACAATACAAGGGCCTGTGAATGATCGCGACCGGCATGAATGTTTGAAAGTTTTTTTTAAATCAGTAGTTATTTCTTATAAACAAATGAAGTAGCTAACACGCAAAATAATACGCATATTGAATTTAATGACAAAATTGAATTTCAATTTTATTAAATCTACTTAATAAAACCAATGAAATGTCTTAGGGGTGGGTACTATAAATGGGATACCCGTCCGTTGGCCCTGTTCATGGATGTTCAACAAAATGTATGTCAGCATATTAGGGTCACATGTAAAAATATTTTTGAAAATATTATCTCCTAATTAGGACTTATTATCTCCTAATTAGGACATAGCATCTCCTAATTAGGACATAGCATCTCCTAACTGGTACTTAATATCTCCTAATTGGGACAGCATCTCCTAATTAGGAGATAATAAATCTTAATTAGGAGATATGAAGTCCTAATTAGATGATGTTATGTCCTAATTATTAGATGTTGTATCCTACTTAGGAGATGTTATGTCCTAATTAGGATATATTAAGTATTAATTAGGAGATATTATGTCCTAATTAGGAGATACTAAGTACTAATATGGAGGTAAAAAAGTCCTAATTAGGAGATACTATTTTCTAAAATATTTCTTCATGAGACCCTAATATGCTTCCATAAAAATGATACCTTTGTGGTCCATCTGGAATCTTCGAAACGAAATAACGTTCGCTGTACCCCAATGTGTTTTGTACAAAAAGTATAGTTTTGCCCAATTAACAAAGGCCTATGAATGACCAGCCAAAAGGTATGGCCAAGAGTCAAGTTTGAAGAACGGCCAGAAGGTAAAGTAATACTATCTAAATGGTCCTGTGACAAGGGATGTACGGTTAAAATCAACCTAGAAGTCTGCAATTATTGGAGATAACAGAGCCATACAAAATGATGATAAACTATGGGACTAGTTCATTTCAGAATCTGTCAGTCAGAAAAGGGAGAGTGACGCGCTATCAGTCTAGGACCATATCTCATACTGTCATAAAATATGTATCAAGTTCACAGGGGCATGCCAGATGTATAATCAGGTGTATATTCAAAGTATTACAGTTATAGCAAAATATATAAATAGACCGTGGAAGGAATCGATGTCTGAAGACAGGTACCCCTTTCATGATTGATGTATGGAAGGGCAGCTCTTCAATATAAAATTAAATCCACTTTTGTTTCATCGCGGGGGTTATAAATCTAAGTTGTGATTACTTATAGATGATCTATGTGGCAACGCTAGTCGATGATGCACGAGACAAATAAATTTACCATTCTTTGCTGAAACGTATATTATAAGCTTAGCTAGGTACGCATTCCCACTTACAAGGCAGACGTCATTAATGGATACTTTTAAGCTGGTCAATCAACTAATCCAGTCCAATTCCCAGAACAAGTAGACAAATGACCACATGTCGTGAGAGTTTAACCTGTGCATCTGACGATCAACTCGATTGACACAAACTGTCTGACCGGAGTAGAATCAGCAACAGGGAATCTATGATTTGATAAACTATCTACAGTCATTAGTCAATGACTTGGAATCGATTATCTTCCAAAAGGCTTGGTGTCTTATTCAGATTAGTGTTTACAACACATGAACGTTCACAAGATTTGGGTAACAAAAAAGATGCTGTTGAAGACGCTGTCTCCTGCATAATTTTTCATTTGACTTTCATTCGTGGCGAAACACCACAGAAATGATTTAACATGCACCTAGTAAGTATTTTTGTTTATTAGATTTTCAGTGGTGAAATACGGCATTTATAAGTTAAAATAAAATCAGCATTTTCACTGAGTGAAATAACATGTAATTCTACTTAGTGAAGTCACACTTTCAATCATATGACGTCATCGTAACAATAGGATGACGTCATGGGATGACCTTGGAATTAAAGGCGATCTCGGAGGTTCCGTTCATAAGTTCAAAAAATGAACGTCATTACTATGCACGATTTTAAAAATCTAATAAATAGAACATTTGACATGTCTCGACGAATACCATGTATATCTCATCTCGCTGCGCCACTCGTGAAAATATACATTTCTACTTCACTCGATGAAATGTACATGGTATTCGACGAGAAATGTCAAATATCCTATATTTATTAAAGTAAAATTATAAATTCACTACCAGTGGCGGTACCTTGTCCTGTATTCGATACACGAAAGTGACCGTCACCATTATAGTTTGCCCCGAACTAGTCAATATATAACTTCAACTAAAACTCTAACTTTTCAACTCCTGTGTAGCACCAGTCCTCAACTATGGTTGAGATAGTTTGTCTATAAATGTAAGAACATAAACATGAGATGTAAATTTGATAGTTTTCTTTCAGAACTGAAACGTGATTCGATGATATATGGCAAATATACTTGAGGAAGCATTAGTAACACCATTGAAATATGTTATAGATATGTTTATCATTCAGTTTGCTCAACTGGTTGACAGGGAAGCACCCGAGCACCTTGCAATGAACACTTATGTAAGTACTGTACGAATTACTGTTCATACGTGTTTGTCCACACGAAGCAGAACTACATGTATTCAAATTGTATTACATCGCCAAACCATCATATTACACATTTTTATCATTAATACAAACTAGTACTGTAAATTAAATGAAATCAAAACGGTATCCAAATACTGTTTTGAAGCATTTACAGCCCTTTATAACAGATTCCATTTCAGTACATCCTCGCCAACCTGTTTACACCCATAACAATGTATTTGTGACAGACAGGAGCCAAATTGGACTGTGCTTATAAACTTACTTACTGCCACGATAGGAGAACTAAAAAGACTATTTAAATTTACCAACCATGTATTTCTAACATTAGTAGTATATTACCATTAAGCCGATATCATGTTTATTATGTAAAATGTAGAAATGTTTATCTCATGCATCGCCGTTGATGGTTTCTAGATATTAAAGAGTTTGAGTGTGAGTTGGGGCACACAACAATTTCTATGCAGACACTGTAAGCGAATTTCACACTCAATCAATAACTAACAGTCAAAACTTTAGAAAGTCTGATGGTGCTTATCTGTGGCAGCGACCAAGGTATCAGATTGGGACACATATCGTGAAGCTGTATATAGATTGACGTGTTGTTTCTTAACATTCAGTACATCATTGATCTGAAGACCAATACATGACATCCATTGTTTTATACAAACCTATCGAGAGGAATCATTGACCAAATATACAATACATGGGCCCTGGGAATACGGAGTAGATCGCCATGGCACATTGACTAATCCAATCTTAAGTGTTGCAGACAAGTGGGACTAGATTCAGAATCAAAGTGTCGCAATCAATACACTTCATTCACTACGAATTATTCGGCAAGTGAGATGGAACCTCGGTTCTATCAGTGAAATAAACCCCATTAAAGCTACAGTGGCGATAGTCTCACTAAACTGAATAGCGATTAACTTTATCGCCACTCGTGTGACGTCGTCAGGACAATGTTATGATGCCATAGCGTCAGTTTGCGAAGGGTGCAACTTTAACGTTGAAATAAACTGTATAGATATTCATGGCACACTAAAGGTTATTGCGACTGTGGCTAAACGGATATATTGCACCATTGGAATACGAAACTGTACATTTTATCGCTATACACGCTTTAATCCCCATTACAGCAACATCAAAGACAAACCGTCGGAGTAACAGTGATTTCTTAAAGGCGCCGAAGCACGCTTTTCTTACAGAAATAAAGTGCTCTCACAAACATATAAATAAGTGTAACCAATGGCTTAATGACACTGCCGAATCAATAAAAAGAGTTCTAAAACGAATAACATGGTTCGGTGAAGGCATGAGTCCCATTTCCCATTAACATTGCCACTGTCGCGTTATAGGCCTACGGCGCACCATTTTCTTCGGATACGGATAGCCGTTTTCTGTGGATACGGTTTATCGGGTCGTGTAATGAAATGGTTCATTAACGTTCCAATATATTGTATGAACTTTAATAATAAATGTCAAATTTGAGAAAACATAATATGCAAAAAACGTGCTACAGCGCCTTTTAAATTCTCATAAATGACTGTTTTGTCGTTTCAATAGCTGAGTTTGAGAAACGCTCCTATAAATAATGTTTAATCACATTGAGTATCAAATCGTATATCCTCTAAATACTGTGTAGATTAACTTACCAAGCATTCCGTCAATCATCTGACAGCATCAGGTAAAGGTATAGGCGCATCTGTATGACAATGAGACAGTAATCCGACTTCCAGACGACCATCTGGGCAATGTTTCGAAACAATAACAGATTGGAGATCTTGCATTTGACATTTGACTCCAACTAGATGATTTCAGTGACTATGCACTTTTATTGATAACATATCATTATGAGGGCTGTGATAGTTCAAGCATAACTGAAATAGAAACATTTCTTTTCAAAATATTAAAACTTATACATTTTGATTGATAATACACGGAATCGACAGAATGATTACAGCAGTGCAGTATACGAGAGGTTATATCACCAATTAACCATCTGTCATTGAGTGAGTGAGTGAGTTAGTGTTTAAAGCCGTGTTACGTGTAATAACGACGTGATTTGTAATACTTGCAGCAAATTGTAATAAAGTATATGCATGCGTTTATGTACCATGAAAACATTATTAAATTTACGTAAATATTTATTACAGTTTACCGCAAGTAATGGTTATTACAATTTACGTCAATTTATATTACAATTTGCGTCTTACAATTTACGGCAAGACTTATTACAGTTTACGTTTTTATTACATTTTACGTCAAAAGTTGTTACAATTTGCTGAAATATTACACATCACGTCGTTATTACAATTTACGTCGTAACACGCCACTTCGGCAGTATCACGGTGATCTGTCAATGATGCTGCATCTGTACGCTCCTGGTCGACGGGGCTCGGAGAAACTGTAATTCTATCGTCGAGACTTTATTCAACTATAGTTCAGGTTGATGTGTATGCATTGTTCAACCGAATTGATTTTCAAATATTCCTTCTATTGAACCTGGACCTAGGACGCTCGATGCTGTTGTTTTATTTTAAATGATAACTCCCCCGCAAACCAGAGCTCACCTCAAGTTTCTCTGTCAGGAGCGCAGAAAGTACTTTGAAGCTCAGGTGCAGTGTGCTACTACAACAGTACAGGAAATTAAACGATATGCAGCAAGGCTTAAACAGCCGGTGATGTAAACTAGCACGAGTTATAGCTTGCGAGGGACGTTGGTAACATAAAACAATGAACTGTGAAGAATTCTTAAATTTTACTCGCTAATGAGTTACTTAGAATGTGTAGTATGAATGTAATTGAAGATGGGTACCATTTTCTTTGTGTCTGTCCGGCCTACCTCGATTTGAGACATAGAGGTTATCATGAGAGTGTGTTTTGGGATGGTCTATATTCTGCATTAGGAATAAACATTGTATTTTGCGAGCCTTGGGGAGCTAAATACATAGTGTTTATTCCTAATGCAGGATATTTACCATCCCAAAACACACGAGCATGATAACTTCTTTATCATACCATGTCATTCTTAATTTAGTTTGCGCAAAACAGTTTGACAACATTAACTTTATAGTTGAGCTTTTCTTTAACTACGCGTATTGATATATGCAAATGAACAGTGTGCTATTCTTAAGGTAAAATGACACAAAATAATGCCTCCTAAATTATGCTTTCAGTTAAAATAATCGGGGAACTATTAAAACTGAAAATTAAGCAGGTAATTCTAACATCACCATTACCGAGATTGTGGAACAGTGAAGATTGACGTTCGGTAAATGAATATGTGACTCATACTGCCCTTGTTACCTGTGAGTATGTATAAAGTGTTTGCTCGGTAGATTTCAACTCGCGATGGATATGTTTCACTGCTTGATGATAATACATTTTGCCGCATTGCACAATGTTTGTTTTGTAATTTTTCAAAATAATGTATATTTACATGAAGCTGTTACGCTGTTACAACTGTTACTGTTTACGTTATTACAGGCGTTCGAAATGTATCACGTCATTTCAAAAGAAGTTCCGTCACATAAACTCTTTAATTTGCATCTTAATCCGTATATGACCCAACGGATATCGAAAATATCCGTTGTCTTTATCCTGTCGAGAACACCATCCACTGTATTGTAAAAAGGTATATTTAACAATATTTCTTTAGTAATCATAGTATCCATAAATTCATATCTTTACTAACGTTCTAGCAAAATATATGTTGAAAATCTGTCAATGTTTCTATACCATGCCTTTATATTTAGAAATAGTGCAGTCTCTACTACCTAATATAGTGTCTGTATATATGTACTATAGGCCTGGACCATTTTTTAGTGCAATAAACTTTGATTGAGTATAAATTGTGAATGGTTATCATACAACACACATTTTATACTCAGATACGTGTATCCGATACACATTATTACACATAATCATTTTTATCAATTCATTGACAAATATCAAGTAAAAAATCACCACCACAATCAGAAGTCAGGTCCCAACGGCATGTGAAACAAGGTCAAAACATTGTTTATTTAAAATTAAGCCGAAAACTATACAGTTGGAAAAACAATGTGAAATTCAAGATTATGTCAGATAGCTGTGGCAGCAAATACATTGGCGTCGATTTACACAATTGTGCTCACTTGATAGTGTATCGTTTTATACACATTATATATTATTAAAAGACTTTTCCTTGCAATGATGTTTTAACACCAATGCAAGGAGAGAAATTACATTAGAAAAACGAAAACGAACATGTGACTAGTACAGCATCATTGATCAAAACAGTTTATAAGTGAGTTTATATATTCTTGAGCTCAAATTATTAAATACACTGAATAAGTTCAAGGTATTCTGAATTTGGAAAAAAAGCCTATGCAAGAAGGGTTAAAAACTGAAAATAGACTAATGATGCAATCGTGTATATATTACGTTTAGTTATTTGTGTTGATTGAATTGTGAACGTAAAAATCAAATACGGCGTTTGCCAAAATTCACGGAAATATCCGCAGGAGGATGAGTCAGTTGTGTCTGATTCCCGTGTGGGTTGTACATAAATGGATCATGTTCACAGAAATAGGTGAATTTCCAGTTAATTGCAGAGAATTGTTACTTTGAAAAGAATTACACAATTCATTGTTTGTAAAACGTTTGATATAATTCATGCCTGAAGAAAAAATTGGACATTCTTGTCGGTTAGAGTACTTTTCATTTATTTCCAGGAATGGTTATCAGTTGGTTGTTATAAATTGAGAAGTGCTTGCTGAAAGCTAGGATTTTGAGTTGACAAGTGTCCAAACACACCCTTTGAACACTTGGCATGTGAATCGTGACCCAGGTACAGCACGTGTTTAATTTGAGAGGAGAAGGTCCAATACAAGTGTTCTAGTTTGACATTATGCTATGACCATGTTCCTACCGAAATTGAGTGTGGGCATAGTTTAAGTATCGATAACATCAAATGTGATTGGACCAGTAAAGCAGCTCGTCATTAAATGTGTTATCTAGATCTATTGACATGACTTTTTTCTTGAGTCCAAAAATCAAAAGAATTCCCCATAGGCCTTAAGCTAGAGGTGACATAAATATTTACACACAAATGTGCAGGTGATGGATCTGATTGACAAACATGTTGACATTTGTGGCTGATCGTAGCTTAATTATATAAGCATAGTGTATACAAGACTGAAACTACGTTTTGATAATTATGTTTAAGAAGTGGTAAAAGGTAGAAGAAAAAATATGCGATTGGTTTCCCAAATGTATCTACTGTTCAATAAGAAAATATAAATACCCGAGTTCCATTGATCAAATTTATCATTTATCAGAGCTCTAAACCAAAACCAATATTTTGATATTCGTCATTCGTTCATATTTGGTTTATGCATAGTCCAATTTCAAATAATACAAACAAGTGTGCTTGCACCGCGTCTTTATCCATGCCACAGCATTGGTATAATTGTATAAAATAGAAAGTCAGATAATAACTGAAACTCGAGCTTGAACAAATTGATTTTCAAATTGGCACATGCATTACCAAAGTATTTACAGCACATAATTATAATAATTTTGTAAGCATAAATACGTACACAGTACACAGTACGTTACTTTATTGGAGAGGCATAACAATAAATAAAACCAACATTTCATATTTATGGCAGTAAAAGTGGGAATAATAACATTGATAACCTACGTCAATGCCAAAACTAATCAGGTATGCATGTATGTATGAGCAGCCTGCCGGATACAATGTAGATAGGTACCTTGTATATTGCCCAGTTTAGCAGACAACGATAATTATTTTCTTTAATCATAGTCATTATTGCAAATGGACATAGTAGGAAACGACGTCTATTGAAACCACTATATAGCGTTAGCAGACCTTTTTTATTGCCAACCCTCACAAGTGACAATTTTGTCTTTGTAAATTCTTAAAGTCATATATACATCGATAGCAGTTTAATGGATCATATACCTAATATTTTCGCCAGAATACGCGTTTATTGATTACAAAGAAATCCCTTGCATACATGTTATCTCCACAAGGTAGTTCAGAAAGAAAATATGCATAGTTGGGAAAGGTTTGAACTATTTTGGACAATAATAATTAGTCTTTATTATATAATAAATCATTAATCACACACATTGTTTTGTAACTATTTAAAATAAGATATTAATTCGCGCTACACAAGAACATTGTTCTACTTCGCAGACTGTATTGATCTCATATAAACTGTTTTAAAGGTCTGTTCTGGAAACAAAATGTAAATTGAATTTCTATGGAAACAGTTTAAAAGAAAAATCACAAGAAGCTGAACAAATCACATCTACTTATATACATAAACAAAGTTTCATTGAGTTGTTTCCCGCATTGTTTAGTTCTTGTACGATAACAAACATTAAATTTAATCAAAATCGGGACATGTTTATGTACGTAGGTATGTAGGTCATTGTTATGCTCTCCTCCAACTTCGCTGTTGCGAAGGATAAACATTTCCTGAATTCATTAATCAGCACTTATACTGCACTCAGACACAATATAAGATAAGGACTGTTCACCAAAAGGAGTGACTGAAAACAAGAAGAGGCAAAAACAAGACAAATTCCCTTGATAATAAATCGGGAAAGAGTATATTGACATTGGTAATAACACGTTTAAAAATAATAAAGAGACATCAGCAAATATGTACAAAATCGTCTGGAAGTTGATGTGAAACAACTTACGCAGATTATTTGGCTCTAATGGCTTCAAAACCGTTCCTGTAGATTTCAGGTGTAAACGACAACCAGCAACATTCTGAACTCATGAATTATTTATCCATGGATCAACAAATTATATAAATACAATTTCAATAAAGAAGATCCATTAACACTGCATAGCGACCTTAGGACCTCAGTTAAATACACGGTATTCCTTCATGTGGTGGTAAAAGATTATATCAAGAGCTCAAGAAAGCATAATGAACACTGTTGTGGTTGTTAATTTCATGTGCGGTAACTTCGATTGATGAAATCTCTAAACGTAATCGAATCAAGGAACACATCGATCACTTTAGCATTTCTACGCCATTTCCAGGAAAAAGAATATGAAATAGCACTCTTTGGAATTAACTGATTAATGTCATATCAAATTCTCTGTTGTCCATTTAGTACATGTATATATTTGACTTAAAAGTGACAGTGAAGTGCTACTAAATTCAAGTATATTCAAACCATAGACATCTTTGAGTGAGAGTGATATATTTATTCGCAATACAATAGTAGTGATTTTATGGACATTGTTACCAACATTTTAGAATTTACCTTTACATCAACGCTGTATGCACATTATTGAGGATTATACTATACTTTATATATACTATAGAAGACATACATGTATATAAAGTAAACCCATTACTAATGGTATCTACACGTACTAATGTCATAGAGCTTAATGGTTGGAATATTCAGGTATAATTTATTCATTAAAATCTATGCAATTTTGTATCTGCAAAAGTACGGGCAAAAGAAAGTATATGGCTCAGTTGTATTTATCATATGTATAATTATCAAAGTAAAATATCTCGAGTTTTCGATGTCGTATTGAAAAACGGACTTGTTTGTGAAATTAGTTCAAAACATTAAATCAGTCAAAGAATACCTCTACGCGGTTTAATTTTTTTTGTTAAAATTGCCCCCAAAATAATTTTGATAAAACACAACTGTTCATCGACATATAACACATACTCTGTGTGAAAATCAATAAATGTGCTTCGTCCTGCACACATTTACAACATTTTAAACATGGTAGGAGTCATGTTGGTGTAAATTTGATTTCTTACCCCTGTCTACTTTAAATAATGATATTTTAGTTAAAAAATAAAACAGTCACGAATTAAGTCATTCAAACTACTGCCGAGACGTGTTATTGTATCGTTCCATAATCAAATGCATCTCATTTCTTTAAAAAAATTCAATTAATCGAAAACAAGTGAGTGTTATACTTTCTTTTGCCCGTCAGTTTACTTAACAAACCTTTTATCCGAGTCTATTTAAAAGCATGGACGCGTTTGCTGTAGCCTGTGATTTTTAATCTAGAACATCAGTTTGAATTTGTGTTGGAACTGAGATTCAAACATGTGCTGTGAAATTGACGAAATTGACACTTTTCAGTTCATATAATTGAAGACTACATGGGGATAAAAGGTCTTCCTAATGGTTAAAATTGCATGATCAGTTTTGCATGAGATTCTAGGTATTTGGTTCTAAAATTACCAAATTACAATAGGTGCCGGTTTAGGTTACATATTCTTACTCGACTCTCATATTCACCCCAACTGCTTACTATATCAAATATATATTTATATCTTTAAATGAAATCCAAGGAAGAAGCTCATACATGTGTAGACGCCGACAGGTATGGCTCTTTCACACGTTTGTACTATTATAAGATCTATTAAACGCTATAAATGAAAATCCTATCTACTGTATTAAATTTCCAAAATTACGTTTGACTTAATAGCTGCAACATGCCAAAAACCATTGTCCGGTTTTCGATCATGACCAAGACTTTGCATGGTTGTATTCTCGTTATACTGAACTTATTGACCTTAAACTAGTTACTTTCGGTTAGAGTTGATAATTCTAAATTAAATAACACACATTATAACATTGGACATATTGTGTCACCAACATGAGTATGCCCTAATAGATATAAACAATTATTTTATCGGGTAGAAAACTTGGTGAGTATGATAGAGAATCCAATCTGACCATGGACCACGGAGACCTTGATTGGGAATATCAACCTCATATAAGCAGACATTTGTAGACCCAGCGCCTGTTTAAACGACGACATTAGACAGAACAAGAAGTAATGATAGGAGGCAATGTTAATGTTCTGTAAGAACCAAATCTGCTTGGTGATAAACAAGTCATGACATAAATGTCAATATGTTGCACATGTCTGATAAACTATAGCGGCAATTTAATTTTGACATGTTGAGCAAACTACTTGACATCTGAATGCTGGACTACTTTTACATGCGGCTAAATTAGTAAACTAGACGACGTATCTGTCATCGTTACAGTAGTAGCCTTTTGTACTTGCAAAAAGCAAGGACCTGATTTCAAATTTACAGAAATCCATGTACAATCGATTTTAAAAGTCACTTATAAGATCGTGAAATATATATGTTTTCTGTTATTTAATTTATCTCATTGTCTTAATAAATTAATATGACAGAGGTTTTTGAAGTAAACAGCGCAGTGAGCTTCAATGGCTACAAGGTGGTGTAGCACGTTTAAGTATTATGCTCTCACGGAAAGGAAATACAAACTTTATCAATGGCTAAATAATACTCCCCTGTCAACATAAAGAGTTTTAAAACGAATATAGATGGTAAGGTTAAATTATGTAAAATCCATGTTAAATCCCTTCGAATGGCCATTTTAAGGTGTTCAAAATCAAATGGTCGGTCGAAGGTAGTTCAAGTGATCTGACTGACATGCTATACTCCTATACTCTGAGTAGAGTTGTAAGTATAGCACCATGATAGAATGTCAACCATCTTCCTGTCTGAACTCTCACATTCGCATGGGACTAACATATCTACCTCTCACAGTGAAGAGTTCCACAAAGTTATCGCTTTAACGTCACACCATTTTCTACCAAGATAGATAACCGTTTTCTACGAAGACAGCTTATCGGGTAGAGAAATAAGATATTTTATGCTCTAACACAGTAATATATTGTAGAACCTATAATAATAAATGGCAAAATTGAGAACAAAAATACATTTAAAACGTGTTATAACACCTTTAACAATGACATAGAGCAATGGGTGCATCACACGTAGAGTTTAGTCAGCTGACGAGGCGGACGAATTAATCCGTGAGAAAGTGTCAATTCATCTGACGGATCTCTAATACAAACATTTGATTACGAATGAGGAAGAAAGTCACCATATTAAATTTAACACTGTTTTATTTTATTTATTATTCTTTGGAAACCAAACTCTTAAATAACAATTGCGATCGTTGAGTGTGAATTGGGCTGCTACATTATTAACCTTACAACCGTCCATGCCGTTCAACAGTAACAGTGGTTAAGTTAAATATGGAATCATACACGTTGACACGATTAACGTAAACATTGATTTAACCACAGGGGCTTGTATTGCTCAAAACAAACAGTTCCTAGAACCAATACTTCAATACGATACACCCTATACTAATAAATAAAGAAAGGGATGCAACGTGAATTTAACCCCCTGCCAAAACAAGTCCACATTTCAAAATGTTACCACAAACGCACACACAAAACATACTACAGAGTTAAAGCACAGTGATTTCTCTTTCAATTAAAACAAACATCAACAAAATCGGTGCATTATTGCTCAAGTTATGACACTTGAAACACGAATGTTTACTCGTCAAACTTGAGTTTGCCAAAATGGTGTCTCAGAAATACATCGATAAAAATCTACGAAAATGTCGATATTTCAAACCGAGCAAAAGCAATCAATCTCGAATAGAGTTTTCTACTATCACTTTACATCCCATCTGTATTAATGATAAAGCTTCTATCACAATTTACTTCCGCTTCTTCAGTAAAGCATCACGGCTCAGAGCCATCACACAGATAAACTCGGTGGTATATATGATATCTGACTTGTTACTGTAAGAACGCTTAGCGAGTCAAGACAGTTCATTGTTCTATAAAGAGTATGAGTAGAGATTTATTTTAAGTTATAACCGTAGTTTGGTCTGTAGTTGAACATCCAGTCCGTGTTTTGAAAGTATGATTATAATATTGATGCAAGACTATTTGGATGTCTTACTGAAATTTGACAAAATTATATAACAAATTCCAGTTACAAGATTTGGCAAAACGTTTGATTTAATCTTCTTATTGAAGATGTCAGTGTCAATGACGCTTACCTATGTTAAACCGGCTCTCAAAACGATTTCAAACGTCAAATGCCATCATATTACATATTCAAGAAGCAAATGTGGATCATATCAGATCAATCTAAATGGAATAGCTCAACATTATATTCCGAAGTAGATTAAATACAGTTAACATGCCAACATTTACGAATTATTGTTTTTTTCCAGGTTACATTTGTGTTTACTTCTTCAAATCAAGTGTTTCTTCATTTTGTTTTGAGTTAATGTACTGGTGTTTAAAATTTCCTTTGCAGTTTGATTATTCAATTTCAATACGTCCTTCATCCAGTGTTTAGGTAAAACATGAACCTCAAGAATTTATATGAAGAGACCTAGTCACCGAAATAAGTACAATCATACCCCGGTTATCTGCACACTTTGGTTACAGATTAAATTGTTGGATAATAGATCGTGTGGTTAAAGGTACATCCATTGTGTTGTTGGGGGTCAAATATGACAAACGTTGTAAATGGTCTTATTTTATCGAGGAGTACCAACTGTTACCGAAAACAACCATTTTAATGATACTGGACTTAGTATATTGACGATATGAAGGTAAAAGTAGTGATTTCTGATCGAAAACCGGACAATGCACCGCGTGTGGCGCGCGCCACAGAGTCAAACGTAATTTTTGAATCTTATTTACACCAGACAAAATAACAAAATTGGGTTAATAATGTTCAATAGGTCATATAACTACTGTGCATGTAAATAGGACGTTCAGTTTCGGCTTCTACACATGCATAATGATGTTACTCGATTTTAATTGGAAAATAGTAAATATGATATGTTTGGCGATTGGGGATGAATATGCAAGATAAGTGAATTTATTTGTATTGTAACCATCACATATGGTGTGTTGGAACGTATTAAAGCCAAATCAAATTTTATGAAACACAATGGATGCACCTTTAAGCGAATCATCATTTGCAAATAAATGAGTAGAGGAGATTTAAAATGTGACCGTGAGGATGACGGTTAAACGGGGTATACATGTTCATTATGTTCTTTGACTGTTATTTCGCATTCTGCAAAGATAATTACTAACAATTCACAATTAAATATTGTATGATTATCGTTTTGATTATTTTGTACTAAGAACAAATCGTGTAGTTTCAAAGCTTGAAATACATTACAGTTGTAGTCTGATTTAAATGATGTACACATAAAAACTCATTATATGTATTTTTTAAGTGGGAAATGCTCTCCATACATTTCAATACGATCTTGTTTTTGCCTGATCTGTTTTTGCAGAGTGTAGCATTTACGGTTATATTTAAATAAAGATACTAATTGTAAAATCATATTTCAATACCTAACCATTGATTAGCACATAACATAAAAACCACTGATGTGACAAATTCAGGAACTATTTGTTGGTAGAAAAGTACTGAAGATAATATATTTCTACAAGAAACAAATATAGGAAGGATAACAGGATAACAGGATAACACGGATTACTAAAATAGATTTCTGATGACTTCCTCTCATTTGATGTTTCCTTCCAATTACAAAACTTAAACAAAGCATACACCAAACAGGAAAACAACTTTGAAGGGTACTTCTCAATGGTTAACTTTAACTCTAAAACGGGAATAAGGAACTAATTACGTAATTAAATGTGATCAGCCAAGTGTCTCCACGGTTGACACATGTAATCCGTATGTTCATTTATAGAGGTTCCACATCTAATAAAACCATCCTCTAGAAGATTAACTTAGTGTAATTATATTACGAGCCATGTCATTCGAGACTTAATTCCACATAAAAAAACACCTCGTCAACAAAAGCAGAGGAAATGAGTTATAGTTATTCTAGTGATGTTATACATGTAATTGCATCTGTAACATATTGGAGAAACAATTGAGGATATTGTGTCTTGGCACTGAATGCGTTAACCACATAACCGCAAGCATCAGTAATCAAATAATAAGAAAGCTCACAATTCTCTCAATAAAATAATAAAACATCCCACACTTCTCTCAATAAAATAATAAGAAATTCCAAATTACTTTCGATAAAATAATAAGAAATCCCACACTTCTCTCAATAAAATAATAAGAAATCCCACACTTCTCTCAATACATTAATAAGAAAACCAAAACTTCTCTCAATAAAGTAATAAGAAATCCCATAATGTACCCTTTAAGTGTAATCTGCAAATTCGTTTCACATAAACAAACATTGAAATACGAAACACTAATGGTGTCAATCACAGGTGTATCACATGTTATACACAAAATTAGGGCAACGCTAGGGGGGGGGGGGGGGGGGGGGGGGGCATGTAAAAGTAATTTCTGTGTCATTAGTCACATCTATTAAAGGGTTAAATGTACGTTAATTGTCTTTAATAGAACAGTTTTGTCCGACAAGGATCGGTTCTAGTTAGAACTTGACGATAGGATCACAAAATCCGTGGATTAAAAGATGCAACTTTGAGTAGCCAGATGAATCTCCCTTGACAATTGGCATTTTAGAGTTTTACAAAACTTTGGGAAAAAGTTGTAATTATTCTTTCTTGAATCTAGGAATCCATGAAGTAATTCCTTCTGATTAGTTTGTTATCCTTTTTATCGTTTTAATTTCCTGCGCCGCTAATGGCTGCAATACTGCCGAAGCGGCGTTAAACAATAACTCACTCACTCACTCACTTAAATTCCTGTTATAAGAAAGGGGAAATACCACCAATGCGTATAGTTGATATTCCTAGTATGCAGGTTGGTTGACTCCAACACACTGGGCGGTGAAAGCCTGGACTTGATGTCAAATCATAAATTGATTGACAAACATTAGTTGTTCAGAAAAAGGAATTTATTGGAGGACGATGCTTAATTTCATTTTAAGGAATCATCATTGATGAAAACAATTTATAGAATCCTGACGTTTGATAAGGCAATGTAACCTGGTTTTAAAAGTGTAGCTATGCTTCATTTATAGAAGATATTGAATCGACGTAAATCGTTTTGGAAACTAAGTGTGCTTCTAAATGGATGTTGAAACACATAACGACGTCGTCATTCCTAGAAAGACATGGCATTACATACTGGCTGTACAGTAATTGACATTGTGTAATTGGGTGTGTAGTATTGTGTTGGTTTAGTTTGTGAAGGATTGGAAAGGCGCCACTGAGCTGTTTTGTCATGTTATGCATAGAAAAGCACTCATTATCAGTCAAGTTGAGGTCGACTCTGGGTTCTAGTATCTGAGACTGTCGGCTGAACGGTCAGATGCGTTTTACTATGTCTGACCATTGATTACGTTTCAGTCTGATGGTTGCTTTTGTTAATAAAGCCTCTATATCATCTGTAACTGATATAGCTGTGAACATAGAATACCACCGACTAGCAGCTAACTTCTCGTTTGAAGCATATAGTACATAGATTCTGCTTTTGAGAGCGACTATTTTGACTTCATTGTCTCAAATTACTTGTAGTTATTGAACCAGAAGTTTTGAAATAAATGTAGACGTGATGACAGAGATGGTGTAGATATTTAATCATTAAAGACGAAGCAGTGACTGATGTGGCAAAGGAACAATCTCTACCACTTACCAATAACATCTGTAACATTTAAATGTATGTGGACAATGAAGAGTGCCTGCTATTCTTCTTGTCACAGAGATAGATGTGCGGGATTGTTTAGCTTAAGAGGTCAAAGGGTCATACCTGGATGATACATAGAACAGTCACATTTATAATCACGTACCTTTTCAGGATATATTGAATGTTTGTTCACAGGTTTCTTTTCCTTTCAGGTACGAACCTGAGTGTATAATCTTGTTGAGTTTGGAAATGTATCGTTAAATATACTGTTATAAACACTCGATATATACAATGTTGGGCAACATGTCTCTCGCCCCATGTTAAAATTCAAGTGAACACTTATGTTTGATACTCTGATCACAATGTAAAAAATTTGTAACTTTCCAAGCATTTAAATGCATGAAATACAATGAAAAGAGAGATGATTGATTGCATGTTCTAGTAATAAAGGGACGAATGCTTAAACAACATTTAGTCTAATTAATTAACTAATAAAAAAGTTTCAAGATGTTAACATCCCTTTGTCCGGATTTTTATCAAACTAACATATTTGTTTCCGAATAACCAAAGTCTGTGTTTCCTTGGATTGTAACTAACTGATGTCTTGTGAGTAATTGACAGAAAAGTCTGACCATGTATTTGTTTTGCCAATGAAATGACTTGTTTTTGGCGACGAAGTATAGCTGTGTGTCATACCCATATAGATATGAGGTTAAACAGTTATTTTTGGTTTGAAAATTCAAACAAGCAACACCCAGATTTGGTTCGAGTATGTATCATCTTTGGGGAACGAACCTTCGTGTCACCTTTCAGTGTTATATTCAATAACCTTGTATTCTGAAGTGACGTTCCTGAAGACTCGACTTTCTCAATAACTTAAGTTAGACAGATAAGTGACATTTAGACAAACAATGAACAACGCCCCCTGTACTAATGTACATAACATGCATATGTTTTTTAAGGACATTTTCTTTTCAAAAGAATGTTTGCCATTTGTAATGTTGCTTTAAGTAAGGTGTTCCTTTTTTAACTCAACAAACCTTAAGGACCCGATGGCCATCCCTCCTTTCGTCCATCCGTCCGTGCGTCCGTCGTCCATGAACTTCTTCTCCAGAATCATTGGTTCTTGAGAGCTGAAAACTTGTGTACAGACAAATTGGCCAATGAGGATTATAAATTATAGATTTAGTGACCATGTGACCTAATAAAAACGATCACAGGGGTCACGAAAAAAAACCCCGCAACATATTTTATCTTCTCTTTCACAACAAAATGCACTTGAACGCTGAAATTGTGTTCACAGACTCTGTGGACCAGTGAGGATTATAAATTGTAGATTTGGTAACCATGTGACCAAAAATAACGGTCACAGAGGTCACTGCTTAAACACCTATTTTCGACTTCTTCTCAAGAACGAACAGCCCTCGAAAACTGAATGTTGTGTAGAGGCTACTTACCCAATGGAATTATAAATTGTAGATTTCGTGACCTTGTGGTCTCAAATAAGGATCATAGATATCACGACCTAAAGTCCTATTTGCATCTTCATATTCAAAACAAAACGCCCTAGACATATGAACTGTTATGTACATAATAATGGCAATTTAAAATTTTCTATTAGGTGACCCCAAATAAGGGTCACAGGGGTCATCTTTTCAAACATATTTTCATCTTCTTCTTCAGTACGAAGAGACCTAGAAATCTGAAAATTATGTTTAATACAGATTCCTTAGCAAATGGGACTTATACCTTTTATAAATGCTATTACCCTCTGGCCACTGGGATCCGCCCTTACATCAGCCGTCCTTAACTTAAGTTCATCAGGTCTCATCAGGTCCTTCGTCACATTTTTTATTTTTCCTCCAGAACCGTCCACTCAAACAGTTGAAATTTTGTTGGAAGGTGCCTTGGGGATCCAAGTTTGTATATTTGGTCCTGATCTCCCCTTCCTCAAATATGGGTGTGGGAAGCAGTTTAACTAAAACCTTTTAAATAATTCTTCTCTGACACCAGTTGACATAAGAAGCTGACATTTTCGGGATAGCATCTTTGTTACATGGATTGTGTGCATTTGGTCTTGACAGGATGTTCACACTCATAATTTCTATCGACTTCCCTACGGGAACTAGTAATGCTATGAAGCTCAAATGTTGAGGATATAAGACGGAGACTCAGATTTGCAAATTTCATTGCCTTACTCCCAATTATAAGGCTATGACAAAGAGGTGAATCCTTTTAATAACTATTATCAAATGTCCAATGTAATATCATTAGTCTTAATCGTATTTATACATAGGCTTAAATTGTAATCTATTATTGTGGACCTTTAGACATTTAGATCTAAATTTGTAAAAGTTAGTTCCACTTACTCCTCTATATCACACTTGTGTTCCTCTGGGATGTATCCATTCTCCGGTATTGTTTGCTCTGTACACACATGATTGTGTAAGTAATATCCTCAATAATCTTACTGCGAAGTTTGCTGGCGACGCCCAGTTGGTAGGACTCATTCACGAACATGAACTTTCCTACAGAGATAATATCAATGGCAGAATAAGAACTGATGTTGGAACCATTTTCTAATGTTAATTGTCCAAGGACAATATGGAAATTGTTAATGAATATAAGTACCTTGGCACAATTACAAATAGTAAATTGAATTGGAATGCTGAAACTGATCCTTTTCGCTTTTCTGGAGAAAGTTGCGATATTTTAATGTAAATGAACGTGTACAATCTCTCTTTTATCATTGTTTCGTTGAAACTGTTTTACTTTTTTCTTTCCTTTGATGTTATGGTTATTGTCTAAAGTAAATAAATCACGATGAGAAATAGTTCTAACCGCTGGTTAAACAGCAGGAGTTTCCTTTACAAATTTGTCACTTCCTAATGCAACAATTATTCCTGATTTTATATGATCCAGATCATGTTTTTACACCGTAAATATGTCAAACATTTTTGCTACTGCATATATGTTTAGTATCATTATATCTGACATTCTGTTCGCGTGATGGACAAATCAAGTTCGTTTGAAACTAAACATTAGTTTTCAGGAGTAATTGTAGATGCTAATTTCCATATCTCTGTCTCCATTATTCTATTCACTAGGACTCGTGTATTTTACTTAAAAGAAACACATTTGTATTGATTGATCAATTCAGCAATAATAACAGATCAATGAAAATATATACGAACCACTTATTTGTCACGTGGTATTAGAATTCCTAAAGCTGTTTGTCCCGTTGACATGTTCATGCTTTACATAGCTCCTTTATCCAGCGATAAAAAGAAGAAAACTTTACTGACTTCTTTTTAAAAAACTTATACCTTTTGTTGAATGTCCATGATGTTTTTCTTGTGATATTGTTGTCAGAGTGATTCTTGTGCGCTTGATTGAATGACTATTTGAGTGTAGGGTAAATCTATGAAAGATAAAACATAAGCAGTTGACTGTCAGATAAATAACGTTTTCTGGAACTGAAATATAGCACTCGAATGCGTTTATGAACGAGTTTAACTAAGGAAACTACCGGACAATATTACGTATCATCTTAGTTTATCGGCTCTTATAAAAGAACGAATACTGTTTGTTTGTGATAAATTACATCCAACATATTCACCATATACTTAGAACATTGAATAACTAAAAGTTCATATCTAATAAAACCTCTTTTGCACTGCAGAAAACTCATTTCAATAATGGGTCCGAAAAGCTGATTACTTCAGTTGGCTGTTTGTATTGTTTCATCCATATTATATGTATGATGTCCATTCTTCTTAAAAGAAGTGTCAATCACATGCATTTATTCTCTTGCTTGTCTTGATAAATTCGTTGTTATATTTATTAAACCACTACTGTATCACCATCACTCACATCACTGATTTCTAATTCGCATCATCAATATATGTCACAATGAACATGTGATTGTTTCCAAGGATAAGGTTGGGTATCATTTTCATAATGATTTATGGATCTTCTTCTCTCGTAATATAAACTAATGCATGTATAAGGGACCACACAATTTTGTACCAGTTATTTTAAATTCAGTTACAAATATCATAAAAAGCCAATCATGTTGCTGTTATCATAATTTTATCATAAACTCTTCGTCATGTGATCGAATAAATTCAAAAGAAAAACTACTTTCGATGTGGGTTTGTTATTTGCCGATTTGCCACAGCATAATCAATGTTTTTATGATTCTTTAATGAAAATCCTATCTAACTGAAATCACATACGATGTCATGTTTATCTATTTTAAGTTAAACTTCAGAAAACATATTTTTGAAAATCATTGTCCATCGATGTATCATGGACAATATTACAGATTTACAGTAGGTTTGCCTCATGAAATAAAATTGCGTCATGGCATTGTAACGTCATTAACCATGACTTAAATTGGTATTTCACTCCACTTCAAGTTTTACTAAGTTTCTCTCAGTCTGCGACAGTATTTGCAAAACTACGAGCAGTTTCGTTTTGGAAATATAGTTCGACTGGTTATAAACGTCTGAGGGAAATTACGCTTACAGTAGCTCATTATTTATAACCGGGTATCTTGAAGCAGCGAGAACGTTTATGAATACTATAGTAGGATAATTTGTATGTGTTCAGTCTAAGCTGTGATATTGAGTTTGGTCTTCTTATTAGATTTTACGCATTAACAGATTCAGGGTAAGACAAATAAGAAGTAACTCGGTCCTCCGAATACTGCATTATCTCTCCCCGTACATTATTCTTCGATTTTATCACATTTGTTTTCGAGACATATAATACTTAAGTCCTCGGAACTAGTAGTTTAGGATTATACAGTGTATCATCTTCGTCTGTTTATCCTCAGAAAATGTAATTGTGATGACACGTATAGATATTGACGTTTATCACACGGATTTCCTTGACATGTAATTGTTTCTTCAGGTCCTATCAGCATTTGTCCGATTTCAGTTGTCTGTCATATTCTTATATAGTTGTAACATGCATACACACTAGTTCAAGGTTCACGTTTAAAGGATAAGAGTGAACGTTTTTACTGTTTAACAGTACATGAGTATTGAACAGTAGATGAGTATTGTGCGTGAACGGGTAATGATGCGAAAGTGACAACTTACTTAAAGATATTCCAGAAACTTCAAAGGTGTCAGATGCCACTGTTGATTTGAGTCGGTTCACATCCAAATTAGTGATTATTCTGAACGAGAAACTCGGGAATAATCTTATCATATCGTAGCAACACCAGTGTCTACTTCCAAACGTTAAACGCATGACATCGATATATTTCACCTATACTACCGTTTTGGAATTAGCCTCATAAATTTCAAGGGTTTAAAAAAAACAAGCTAAAAGTTTTTAAAACTTTACAGAATGGTTAATACTAACAGGGTACGTCCACTTAACATGTTCTACAAGATGAAATTGTATTATTTAAACCTTCAGAACTGTCGTGTGTACACAAAAAAGTTGTTTTTGTGCATTCACTTCAAAGACTTGATCTGATTTGTCTCTTATAATAACATTATATCTCCTACACTTCCATGTGATTTCACATTAATTCATTTGACATTTATTTCATTGTTACCACAACTGCGATACCAGTTGGTATTTAAACATAGTTAGGGTTGTTTCAACACACAGGTGTAGCAACTGGCCAGCTAATTGAACTGAACTTGTTCAACAGGATGCGTAGATTTAAAATTAAAATGTTAGTAGTTTCTGATTTCTGACTATCTTAAATGAATCTCCTGCCCTGGTAGGGGTGTTAGTTCTTGGCATGCGTTATGCTTAACCAGTTGATTATTAACACCATTTACTAACTATCAATAAGATATCAATATCGACAAATCCAGATTATTATTTGCTATTAATTGGAGGTTTTAAGGTGACATTTTTCATATCATACCTCACGTCTGCCCGAGAACCTTTAAAATGGAATGTTGTATTTAATCATGTATCTTACTTTTAAAAAAAACTAAACAACAGAAAACAGTGAGAATATGTTAGAATAGTTTTGATGAGAAAAGATAAAAAAAATATATGCCAGCATATACATTTGTGAAAAAAGTCAAGTGAATCGTGCCACATACACAAGTTATCAGTTAATACTAGAATTAAATAAATTAAAACCAAAACATAGCCATTAAAATATAAGAGCGTTAATAACAACACTGAGTGGTGGAGAATATGAAATACTGCCTTTATCTATATCCACCCGATATGTCTGTCGTCCTGGCACAGTAGGACTAAGTAGTATACACCACCCAGGCGTGTAGGTAGACGGTGTCTTACTAACACTGCAACATGTGTTAAACATATACTGGGATACCAAGTTAAGGCTTAGATAAAGCTTGACATGGAACACAATATTAACGTCACTTAAGTGTTTCACTTTACTGCTTGAGAAGCATTAACCAAAATGTTGTAGCCTAAAGGTCATACATGTATAGTTTTGTAGGCCAATATTGATCTAATTGAGTTCTACAGATAGAAATGTCACGGTTTTCAATTGATAATACATTAATAAATGCATATATAGAAGTGGTTTCTTAAACATATTCGAATATAAGATTAATTACGTCGAACCATAGCCTATATAGGCCTACTGTCTGAGAGGCGTATAATTCTGTTTTTAAAGTAGCCAACATCGTTTTTTGTTCATCATTTAGATCATGGCGTGTATGTAGACCTATTGTATGAAACGTTATTATTCATTAGACATAGTTCATGTATGCTAAATCGCTAACAATCCGAATCGGGTCGCTTATTTGAATTGTAATAAAGGCTGCCTAATTAGTAATTTTGGAGTTACGTTTCTTAAACATCATATGGATGGTGTTGATACTTAGTCCTACTACACCGGACGAGAGACGTATCGCGTGCGCTATCAAATGTGCAACACTGTCCAAATCATTGATCGATATATGATACTTTTTCTTATATCATATTTTTAATTTCCCGTCATATGCCAATCGAATATCTAATTCCGCAGTCCATGACTTTAAATCATAATACGATAATGGCGTGACAACAAATATCTTATTTTTTATTTAAGTACCGATATGTTTTGAATCAAGATGTATTCTTAATGATACTATTGTGTTGACTTAACTGCAATGAATGTGCCGAATCTTGCACGGAAAACCCGGTCTCGGACTATATCGATAAAGTAAATAAGTTGACAGGATAAACATAAAACATCAGCTCGACAACACATGATAGAGGTAGCAGGTATGGCAATCGAAGCTGCAGATACAATATTTGAAACTATTTGAATTTTTTTGTTTGTGAGAAACATATACTAATGGAATTGACAGCTTGTGGTTTCTAATAGACACGTAGTTATGACAGGTTTAATTTGCCGTTGATGGTATCATTAGCATGTCATCAACATCGAAACAATAGTATCTTTAATTAAGGAAACATGCCCAGACGTATTGCCAGGTTTGTTTAGAATGGAAAATTCCCAACAATTGCAAAAATTAACAGTATTTCAAAATGGAAATATTAATTCATGATAGCATAAGTAATAAAGGCTCACCATAAATGTTTTGCTTTTGGTTAGTAATTTAGCATCCGGCCACATTATTCAGATCGTTTATTAAATATTCAAATACATCTCTAGACCTATGCAAATTTAATATTTTCACATACATACATATTTCAGTATTTTCAATAAGAATAATGTGAATATCATGACCTATGGTGAATGGAAACTACTTTGTCATATATAATATATAACATTTTGATGAAATAACGAATGACCAGTTTCTGTTTGAAACTTATCTTCGAACAAGTATATGTAGCAGCAGAATATGGGGACAATTATAGATGACATTGATCCATTTACTGGACCCTTTAAAACAAAACAGTTGCTTTTTATGACACTTCAATCTTTAAGACAAGTTCAGACATTTACATTTATTATTGTGTAAGATTTTATCTTGTAAGGTTTATATTGTGTATTGGTAAATATCAATATGCTTACCTTTTGATATAACTCCCTTCTTTAATTGCTCAAAAACATAAAACTAACTGGTGTTCCATTTAAGAAGTATTGGCTAGATGTCATGTTCAGTTATCTTTTTGAATTTACTTATATAACAAATATACACATGAATATCATTTAACTCCATTTGTAATTTGGTGAGAAGTTAATCTGATTCATGCTGAAATGTTTGTCCAGGTTTTAAACCCCTAATTTTATCTGTTCCAATCAAAAACGTGTATTAATAAACAATGTTAAAGTTGTCCCGAACGATGGTAAATGTAAATAAGCCATGTGTCAGGTTGCACATGCGATATATTAGTCTTGTGGTTTTCCTGTCCTCACAGCTTATTTAAAATCCCCATAACAATACAGTGTTATTTCTTTCATAAAATGTTATTCATTTATGCCAGTATGCAGAATAGTCGTGATTAATCTTTGAACAAAGATTTTTAAATGTGCAATGCGTTCTTAATATTATTCACCATATTTAAATCACAGTTGAGAATGATTGGAAAAGCCAAGTTCATCCTGCATGCTTTCTGTTTATGCGTATGTATTATACAGGGGCCCATTTTGTTTTGTTAGTCATGATTTACTAATCAGGATACTCCACTATTCCCATGGTTGTAATGACTTTTAAATATGTTGAAAATAACAATACTAAATAATAAGTATACTTTTGTATCTCAATAAAATAAATAATTGATTACTGGAATGCCATATAAAGCACGCAAATATATTTTCACACTTAATTAATACATTGACGTTAATGGTATAGAAATTGAAAAAATATCAATTCAAAATACCACAATTAATTGAAACAATGGAAGATAACTTTTCATATATATGTTATGCGAATAATAACAAATAATACATCCCCGCCATGTGGGAAAAGTCAACAAATCCTAAATCATTCTTTAGTAATAAGTTCATATTCACTTACACCAATATATATTAATCTCTACCTAACAGTTTTCAAGATATCATTTAGAAGTGAAATTGTAAAAAGCATTTTGAATGTTGTTCCAGAATAAAAGATGACGATGATTCTAAAGGAAATGGCTAAACTAGAAAAAAGGTGAAACTCATCTACACATGATGACTGTTCCATATACCAACTTTCATCGAGCAAGGCCTTGCATATTTTGAGTTCGGATCTGAAAACAAGAGTAAAAAGTAAAAAGTATGTTTCCATAGAAACGACTAAAAATAAAAGTCCAAAGAAGTCGAAAACCCACAAAGTGACATCGACACATGATGACTGTTCAACATACCAAGTTTCAATGAGCTAGGCCGTACAGTTTTTGAGTTCTGAGTTCTCGTCCTGGACGCGGGGTATTTTGGAACATACATTTCACCAATATTTCATTTAAAAAGGGTCAAGATTGTTGATGCAGCTATAGGTTGGACTATAATGATGCTTAAATCCATACCAATCACAACAACAAGAGTTACATTTTTAAATGATGACATGGTCACTTCATTTACTAAGAATCTGATTAATTAAGGGGAAAACTTTTGTCAATTTGATATCGTGTGATTGAACGAAAACTCTACCATTATAATGTCAAAGACTAGAGGCAGGGAAAATAGACCAGCAAGTTGGACAAGCTCCAACTCATAATCACAGTTTCACCTTGACGCGATCAAACAACCTTTTTTATGGAATCGCAGATACCAAACTGTAAACTGCAAACACTTCCCTGCAGTGATCGATTGACAAAATTAAAATTTACAGTATTTCGATTAAAATGGGGGTAGAAAATTTGACCGGATAAGAAGTTAGAGACAGAGTCTCAAATAAAACCCGAGTCCATCAGGGGGTAACTGAAGTGTTAAATACGGAGATTGATCTGGAACGTTTGACCTTAAATTGGAGCAGATCTCGAGTATCGGGGAAATGATTCGACGACATTTGCATGAGAGAAAACAAATAGTTCAACAGGATTGAGGAAACAACAATAGAAAACAGAAAATATATACAGCGATTATTTCGGGAAATTATAAAATAAAAGAGGAATCTTACTGAATCATTTTTGCAGGGTATACATTTCAAAACTGTAAACCGTACACCAAAACTAGATAAAATTCCACAATACTAACCATACAACCATCGGCCGCCATAGTCTCGTTCCTTAACAGGTCTCATACACAATCATCGGCCGTCATAGTCTCGTTCCTTAACAGGTCTCATACACAACCCATCGGCCGTCAGAGTCTCGTTCCTTAAAAGGTCCCACACACAACCATCGGCCGTTATAGTCTCGTTCCTTAAAAGGTCTCATACACCAAGTCATAGCTGTATGGAGCAGGACCAACATTCTAGACACCCTCGATATTTCGACCAACAGAGTCCGTACACACCTTTACGCCACATGGCCATTATTTGTTGACATCTCTTTATATATCTTTATCACAGAGATTCATTACCGTTGTTATTTCACGTGTCAGCATGTATGTCATCATGTCATTTTTATCAAAACCAAAGTCCTCTTTTTAGGTTATGTTATCAAACAAATCGATAACACATTGAATATGAAGTGTAAAAAGAAACGATGTATACATTGAAACAAGTGTCATTCATGAACTGCGTTTTAGTAAATAGTTTTGAGAACATAAGTTTTGTGTTTCAAAACAGTCGGTCAGAATCGGTTATCTAAAACCTAAAAATGTTACATAGTAGCTTGACTTTTCTGACGTACCTCTGTGTTCGAAATCAGTTCAAGCATTATTTATCAACATAGGTAGAATCAGAACATAACTCCCTAGGAAACCGAGAATGATTGTTTGTACCAAACCTCAACACATGTCGGGCTGCTACTTCCTTTGTGTACGTTGTGACTTGTAAAGGTATCCAAACCGGGCTCCAATAGTTGTAATCGTTTGCATGAGATCACGCTAAAAGTGATATGTACGTTGTTTATTTCGCTACAACTGAACTGATCTAATTTTATTGCGTCATCAGTTGGTGACCGCACAAGGCATCACTGCCGATACTTACATCATTATCACAAAGTTCACGACGTAATAATACTTTAATGTCATAATGCCGATGACGTCTCTCTGAGATTCTTGATGCATAAAAACTTAATGACAGTTTAGTCCATTCTTTAGCTTTTGGCTATTTAATTAATGAGTACATGCATTTCTTCATTACTGGCTAGAATATGAATATATGTTTAATGGACCAGTTCAGTTTGACCTGTATTCAAATATGCTCAATGATCAAGTCCTTGAGGGGCATTTAAAAATAATTATTAAATCCATACGAAAACATGCGTTTCTAGATAACAACGTCTTTAATGTGAACATTTCATGTTACGAAGGAGTCAATGTGTACTCAGAAACACCGTGAATCTTTACAATACAGAAGTTGTTATCCAGAAAATATAAGTTACCGTCATGGTAATCTAACTGAGCAAATTTTAGACTTAAGCTTTTTTCATGACACCGGGGCCAGATCTACATCTGCGGACTTCCCTTCCTAGTGATCTCCTAGAGATTGTTTCACCATGTCTAGTTGATGGAAGCACATGATTCCCCTTGAGACTTTAACACCCTCCAAACCGTTTCCTGCTAATTGGTTACAACAGTGTCTTATTAAATACACCATACATCAACATGAATATAAGAAAAGGAATAATGATGAGATATCAATTCAAATCAACGAGGTTGTACATAATTACTTTACCAAATAGTCATTGACATTAAAATGTAATGTTTTGTTGAACTAATTCACTTCGTGAAGGAGGCCATCGGCCCGTGTGTAGTCAGCGCAAAATGAAATATGATACATGTACAATATAGTTAACATTATTTTATACTAGATTAGATAGATAAGATATTAAATTGTTATAATTATTAGTATTTTAAACACTTGCTTACAAACAGAATGTAAGAATAAAAAAATTTTCGAATGTAGAGAATACAAGTTTCATCAATGATTACAAAAAATAGCACATGCCATTTTCCTGACTCTTTCCAGAATATTTTACGCTTCACTGTTTGCGAGACAGGGCCGCGTTGCATTGAATCCACCACTTCAGAACTCTTTACAAATGAAGAATGATATTGGCACTCCAGGTTGGCGATGACACATTTTGAAAAAGACAATAACATCTATTAATTTCGCATCGGCAAAGAAAGCTGTGTTGTAAAATCCATAAATTGTAATCATATTTAGAGTTTTGGATTTGACACAAATGGTCAAAAAGTGTTTTCAAAGCTTGAACGCGTTTGGAAATTGGCTATTGATTACCAAAACTTTTCATCGGAAAACAGTTTGACACATACAGACGAAAATTGTGCATCTTGATTTACATATTAATAATGTTATTTGTAAAGGGTTCTATATGTGCATGTATCATGTTCACAAGACATATCATTTATACATAAAAACTAATTACATATGTAAATTGTATGTATTGCAGTATTCTAATGTTAGCACATTCTTCACTTGACTACAAAATTGATAATAACGTATTCTCTTTTCAGGCTTATTTGTCTACATTGCATTTAGATAATTGAGTATATGTCAGGCGACATTCGCAGTCATATAACGTGTATTGAAACAATACTATTGATACAATATCAGCGATTTTGTTATGGTAAAGTTTATTTTGATAATCTCAACCAATGTTTTAACATAATCCATACAAAAGAAAATAACATGGGAGTATTTACGGCAATTGTTTATCAGGGAGGAATAAACTATTGAGTCAAAGGAAAATATACCAACACAAATGCAGAATATATGATTCAAGGAATGATAACTACGACCGGAACATTTTTACATAAGCCTCACTCTATTGCCTCTATGGTCTTCTGTTACCGACTAACCCTCTACTAGTAGTTAACTGGGCATTACTGGAGAAAGCCTTAATGTAGGAATGTCCTTTTTTTTCAAAAGACATTCATGATTATATGAAATCGTTCTCCTAATGTAAACTTTAAAAAAAATATCACAAATTTGTGATCTCGATCTCGATCTCTGGACCCTTCGCATGCCAGCTGACATAAGAGGAATGACGATATCAGAACTGACTGTTTGTCAGTATGGATCCTGTTTTATACATGAGACGGGTAGCGCATGCAGGTCCCGCGCACGGAATGCGTTGCAGGCGTATAGCACATGCAGATCGCGGCTGTGCTCCCCTCGCATTATACAACTGATCCCAATAGTAAATGCCGTTGAATCATATCAAAATACGTTTTGAATATAACGTTGGTCAGTTTATAAGTAAGACCGAAACCTTCCCCTCGGGTTTGATTGAAAAAAAAACCCTCGACTATTTCGTTAGAACAAACAAAACAATCGAAACTGTTCATAACATTGTGTATACTTCTTTATAGAACCAATGGTTAATAAAGACATTTAAAATAGTCTTTGTCCGAAACACTTTTTTGTGTGACTTTGCTGACAAATGACCTTTGTTGGTATACTATATTTAATAAACGAATTAATACTTTGAACGTAATATATCACAATCATTCACAATGAAGATGATATGACGGGGAAGGAAGTTTGAATTTTCAGTTCAATTGACCACCATATCAATCAAGCTAAGATAATTGATATTGTGATAGAGGTATTAGCATTTGGACTTCATAACTGCAAACAAGCGTATAACGGTATTATACAAGTTCAATATAGCCATATATATTATAAGGAATATTTTGAAATCTTGATATTATAAATACTGAAGTATTTATTTCTTGACATACTAATAAAATATCACATATAAAACATCTATATATATATATATATTACGCTGCGGTAACTAACAGGAGCGAGTAATAAAGTGCACATTATACAGGTTGTACTGTTAACGTATCCTTGTCACAGTAGAGACATAGTGGCACCATACGATATGTATTGATATCCACCTTGACAGCATAATTACAGGAACTGTCAGTCAATTAACTATGGTTGTAGTTCATGTGAACAAGATTTGTTTTATAATCAAGGGACAGGTTATGACCATATCTAATGCTAACACCACTATTATATGATTTTCTTTCTGAGTAGGCAAAAGAATGTAATTTTTCAAATGAAGTTTCATGTTTATGTTTGGGATTGATTTCACAATAAATTGCTTCGTATGAGCTTTACTTAGGCTTAAGATTACACAATTATTGTTTTTGATGTTCGCTAATACGTTGGATGCTTAGTACATGTAACTAAATCAACTAATTAGAAAAGGCAAAATAAGAAGAGGAAGGGACTACTGACCATGTTACCTGCATATATTTCAATACAGTGTAAATGAGGATGGTTTTGAGACAAATGGAAGAATGTATTTATAGTCAGGTGTACAGTTAATTTTTAAATAATTGTTTTGAAGTAATATAATATACAAATTTCATGTTGGTGAATCATGAGGAAAGGGCAATGTTTATGTCAAACTTGTTAGTTAACCAGTAAGTTGAATCTTTATTAGATGTAAGCTGACCATATGTAAATGTAGAAGCATAACATAAACTGTGTTTGTATACATTCCAAGTACTGTATAGTGGAAATAAATTAACTGTACTTAATGTACTTATTCTAGCGCAATTTGTATCTATGCATTGTGGTCGTGTCATGTATATTTAAACGAAGTCCAACGATTGACAAGATATCGTTCCAAACATAATCCACAAGTTGACAATCACCATGAAGCTTTTATGACGGCTTAAGTACTTTAGCAACTGCACCAAAACGTCAATAATGAAATTTACAATCGACTGCAAAGTAGAACAACTCAGTATACGCATATTTATATTATGCAGTCTTATCTCGTACTGAGCATATGCCTCAGCAATTGTTGCATGCTAAATTGGCTTTCAGCTGTCACAGTGAAGTAAGCTCTCCATAGTGGAACACATGGAATTCCATGTATTGTTTGAATGATCAAAATATGTTCATCTGCGTAATAAAAACTTAGCATTTGTATCGTTTCCTGTAAGAGATAAACAAATATTGACCAATCTTTTAAATTCCAAAAATACTGATGTTATCAAAGCTATAGCAATGTATTTAAAACATGTTTTCTATTATCGAAATGTTACCACGTGATATACACTATTATCTTGTACTATAGGCCTTATGGCCCGATATACTGAATAAACTGAATCTGAATCTACATCAGCGTATATGCATTCAGCGACAAACAAGATGAGGCGGTCCTGTGTTTACCGCTGTGTGAGCAACTTCTCTATTGACAGTGCTGCTCTCTGGTTGTGTGTATAAAAGCGGTCCGCAGAACGACATCGCCAGTTCTTAAATGGAATAGCTGTAGTTGTATTTCGTATATGATTCCCTTTAGGATCGATTTGGATAATTGACATTTCTTTCTTTGGAATCGGAGCTCTGTAAGTTAGAAACATATTTTTTTCTATCATTTTATTGGCTAAATATTGTTGGGGAAATATGTGTTGTTGATCATGTGTGTATGAATTCATTTTGTATTGAACTTGATATGTGGAAATACTATAAGGTTGTTTATATTTGACGACAACGTGTGATTGTGTAACTTGATGTATAATGGTGCTGATAATGGTGTAGCATTGCACCAAAACCTTACTTCATGTAGAACAGTTCTTTACAGCTGATAAATTAGTCCCTGGCGAGATTCGAACCCAGAACATCTTGACCCGAAGCCGAACCACTGCTGCAAGTGAACTAAACTATAATACAGGTCGACAAATGAAAACTAGAAGGGGCGTAGTCTGACGTATTTCGCATGCATTCACATAATGTGTGTATCCACAAGAGGTAACTGAATGTAATACTTTGTATGACCACCATGTGATAACACCGCCGACTGGAACAGACTTGAAAAACTACTTGATTCCTGTTTGTGGGGTTCTCTGCAATTAATATTGCAAGGCATGACTCCGCTCGACAAGCGTCTTCGGTTGACATTGACGTCCACGGACATATGCATTAAGAAAATCACAGGTGGCCTAAAGTGTTGATATGAGGTGAACTGAGAGCTGACAGTCAGGCAGGCAGAATGGTGAACTGATTGTGCACTTTGGGTGAAAAGTACAAAACTTTGCCTATGATATTTTGATTTGATTTTGTATTTGGTCTGAGAGCCAAGTAAATTTCGATCAAAGATGGCCGCCAAATTAAAAAATGGCCGCCACTGTTAAATCGTATCCGGTTTTACGTGTTTCTGCATATGTAAAGGACTCAATCATGAACTTGTATTGTTATCTATGATGGCTGAGAGGGGCCATTTGATTTCGTGTTAACTTTCCAACAAAAAATCGCGAAATCGCGAAAAAATCAAAACGAAATCGCAAAATTGTGAAACGAAATCGCGAAACAGGGAAACGAAATCGCTAAACAGCGACACGAAATCGCGAAACAGCGAACGAAATCGCGAAGGAGCGAAACGTCCGAGAAACGAAATCGCGAAGGAGCGAAACACCCACGAAACGAAATCGCGAAGGAGCGAAACGTCCGCGAAACGAAATCGCAAAGGAGCGAAACATCCGTGAAACGAAATCGCGAAGGAGCGAAAGAGCGAAAGAGCGAAAGAGCGAAACCGCGAAGGAGCGAAATCGCGAAGAAGCGAAATCGCGAAGAAGCGAAACCGCGAAGGAGCGAAATAAGGATTTTACAGTTCCCTGTTCATAGTAAGTAAGATCGGATGTTTGAGCAAATAATCTGATGTCCTATAATTGTTTTTTAACGTAACATGACAATTATATTATAAGGCGATGAACCGGTATACAAAGCAGTTATGTATTATAGAATCTGCATGTTATATTTGTCTTTATGTGTAGTGTTATTTGTTAGAAATATATACACTGGAATTCTAATTTCGAAAAACTTATAAACTTGTTGGTGATTTCTTTTATCTCTTTAATATTATAAACCGTTATATTTTACGCTTCGTATACTGTATACTTCGCTTCGTATATAAAATTATTTTATCCAATATATCAAGTTTCAACATCACATATCATAGAGATCTTGAGTGTAATTTTAAACAAAATATATCATTCGTGGGATTCGAACCTTAACCAAGGACAAGAGTAGAACGGTCAAGGCAGTAACCACTAGACAACACATCACCTCATCGGCTTTTGGCACGAAATGTATTCATTAACAATATATACAGAAAGAAACTACTGTATTTTCGTTCTACTTCTATGTCGTTTAAATAGAAAGAATGGTAGTATTTACTATAAAGAATGCAACGTTTCCTAACTTTCGGTGTTGATAGGGCTGCAAACAAGGCATCTAGTCTATCTATTAAAGTTGATCGCGAGGAAATGTCGCTTTAATTATTGTAAATCTGTCATTCGTCCTGTCATAAAATTCAACGATATTTACAGATAATATTTCTAAAAAGTGGGTATGGTACCAACTACTTTGACGTCTTGTGAGTATCTACAAAATTGAAGATGGTAATCATTTGTTCGATACCAGTTATATGTTACAGGAGTCGGCATAACATCTAAACCATTGTGCATGTTCCTTGATTTGTGAAATAATATGTAGCATTATTAAATGATATATTGCCACATTGTATTCTACCACACACAGGATACAGCCTCATGATCAAACTTTCAAACTATAACTGCTATTTTTAGAAACATACGTTGAGTAAACGTTTCTTCTTATACATTGCAAACTCGTCGTGTGGTATTGAAATACACAAAGATGTATTATCATAAACATGCTAACTAAGAAAGAAGACCAAACGCGAGCCAGGAAGTGATATTTGTTGTTTGTTTAATTAATAACAGAGACATTTATATTTCATATGCAAATGAGAAATACCCTCGTTCAAACAAAGTTAAAAGATTTGAATACAAATCGTCGATTTGAATAAGACTATTTAAATTAGTATAACTTGCTTATTGGAAATTGGAACATTTATAAGAGTAAGGCACAATTTGCCAAACGAGAAATCAAATCACAATGACCACATTAATTTTTAAACGTAATACAATTTGTATTTTCGGTATGCAGGTCAGTATTAAATAATAAAGACTGTTTAATCGAAATATGATGTCAAACGCGGTTATTCTTCGTTTAACAAAAACAACTAGTATGAATCATAAATGGTATTCCAGATTATGACTTTTTTAAATCTATGACAACCAAACGATACACGCGCAAAATTATATGCGCAACTTATGAATGTATCCAGTTTGACAGTCATCATAACAGTGCGTGCTACAGTTTTCGCTGTACGGATAGGCGTGTTTACACTCTATCTGCGACAACTTCATCACTTTGAAGCTGTCCGCTTCGACGTTTTAATTATCGATTACAGGTTAATGAGAGCGAATTGTAATTATATTATTGCATCTATAGAAGGTCTAAAGGGGTACACAAGGCATAATAAGTCCTGGACTATCAAAATTACTGTCAAGAAGTGTGCTGTACAGTTCCTTTGAGTACTGTACTCAAACTTTTAAAATTTTGGCGTATTTACTGTATTATCCTACGTGTTTAATACGCTTTAATTTAAGATTGATGTGTATTTTCTGAATATACCATTTATTTCCCACTCCATAAAAAAAACTATAATGTAGATTACAGTAAAATAGCTAAAACGTATTAAGTGAATAACATTTTTATGGCGTGTCCATTATATGATAAATTACGTATTATGTCAATCTGTTGACAGATACATTTAGAATAGGTTGTGGCTAGATGACCAAAATGTGACAAAAGAATCATATTTGCATTGTGCATATGCATTTGATTTTTATAGTTGATAGTTGTATTGCAGTTTTTGATTCAAACCTTTTCGGAGTAGGTAATTTGTTTGCCATTTAAATTTTTTTATAAATGTATATGTTCAAATAAAGAGGAGATTCACAATATCGTTCCTTCTTTCTTTGAATCTTAGAATAACTGTTTCTGCATTTTCTGCGGTGTCCGTTTCATTTTTAATTCATCCCAGTAGATCCTGCCACAATGTGTGATGAAAAAATGTGCAAAATTGTTGATAATGTAAAGTTTATCAAAAGTAAACGCCAGGGTAAAAATTTAAAGCAACTATTAACTAAGGCTAAATTTGAGATAAACAGTACTCCTCCGGAGTTCGGAGTTTCCAAGTGTAACAGAGGAAATTGTGGAACATGTCCATATTTACAAGAAGGTTCGAGTGTGAAATTTAAGAAAAAAACAGAGAGATTTTATGTGCGCTTCAATACTGACTTTTCAGCAAAAACATTATATATGTCATCGTTTGTCAAGGTTGTTTTTGTGAATATATAGGACAAACTGAGTGTCTCAGAGACAGAGTCCGAGTACATAAACAACAAATAAAATGTCCAGAGACTCGTTGTATACCACTCAGTGCGCACTTGGACACCTGTGCAAAAAACAAAGAAATTAAATTTAAAATATTTCCCTTTTACAAAATGGAAACAAATGATAGAATTGTGAGACAATTCAAAGAAGACTATTTAATCAAAATATTAAAACCCAAACTTAATGTTTAATAATGTAATTATGTTATACATTATTTACTTTGTTGGGCCTACATATACAATGAGTCCGCTACCGCTTGCTATATTATGACGTCATACCATTGTTACGTCACTATCATTGTGACATTGTAACGTCACAACTGTCATTCTCCCTGATGATACGAATGAAACTAGTTGGAGAAAAAAACGGCTCTGTGTTTTTTTTACTTTTGAATATTTGTAACTGTATACTTGTCAAACTTTAAAATTTTTTGTCTATATATATATATATATATCGTGAATGTTAAAGCGTATTATATAATTTAGGCATATGGCTTTTGAGTACCGATTAGTGTATCTCAGTTTATGTGGCAGCTCTTGTTGGCGGCATTACTATTTTGACATATTCCAAAGTTACTCCTACTTACTCTTACTTCTCTAACAAATATAAACAATAACAATTTACCTATTATACGTCGTTCATATTACCAGTTCGATTTTTTTGTATCGATCTTACATTGTCCTCAATTAACGTTAAATTTATCATAAAACATGCAGATTCTATAATATATAACTGCTTTGTATACCGGTTCATCGCCTTACAATGTAATTGTCATGTTATGTTCCAAAAAAAATCTAAAGGATATCAGATTATTTGCTCAAACATCCGATCTTACTTACTATGAACAGGGAACTGTAAATTCCTTATTTCGCTCCTTCGCTCCTTCGCTCTTTCGCGATTTCGTTCCTTCGCGATTTCGCTCCTTCGCGGTTTCGTTTAGCGGACGTTTCGCTCCTTCGCGATTTCGTTTCGCGGACGTTTCGCTCCTTCGCGATTTCGTTTCGGGGGCGTTTCGCTCCTTCGCGATTTCGTTTCGCGGACGTTTCGCTCCTTCGCGATTTCGTTCGCTCCTTCGCGATTTCGTGTCGCTGTTTCGCGATTTCGTTTCCCTGTTTCGCGATTTCGTTTCACAATTTCGCGATTTCGTTTTGATTTTTTCGCGATTTCGCTATTTCGTGTTGGAAAGGTAACACGAAATCAAATGGCCCCTCTCAGCCATCATAGTTATCCATGCTAACCTAGAACCCCAGAAATACTAGGATTGATACCTTATTGATAAATCCAATGTTGACGATGGTACAATTGATCCATAGATTCCGAAAACTAAAATGGCGGCAAATTTTGTCACCTAAAGTGATTTATCTTTTTCTATATGTGTCAAGGTGTTTATATCATCTAATTTGATTGTGAATCTGGCTTGTTTAGACTAGAAATACCATGATTAACAATTTATTGGTAATCCCATCGTTCACAATAGCAAAACATAATCCAAAATGGCGGCCAATTTGTCACTGAGGGGTAGCCTTTGATTATCTAGATTTGAATGTTTGTCTCTTAATCGTACTTTCGGTGCCGCCTATTAACCGTATAGGTCCATACGTTTCTGTATCCAGGTACCCATTTGTACAGGTGCGTGAACTGAGTGTAATGTGGATGAAGTGCCTTGCCCAAGGACATTGCACAGTATGAGACCCAGGTCACAAATGTTTGGTGTCTTCATCCGGGCCGCTGGCGTGAGAGGCAGACATGCTAAACACTACACCACTGTGGTCACCGTATCTTTTTAGAAGGCACCAACAATCATTGTAAAACTCCCAAACAAAAATCTTAAACTTGCCCTAGACCATTGTGAGAGTGATGCTAACATTGTGATTAAAAGAAAGTTTATTTACAAGTCCATTTACAGTAGATAGATAAAAATCTTTCGATAGATGGTTGACTGGCTGTATTTATTTTTATTTTTTTAAAAACATGCAGAATAATGATAAATATAATGCGTAATAGAGTTTTCAAATACCAGTAGTATTTCATATCGTGGGGTAAGTAAAATTAAAATTTAACTCTTGACTGTGGCACTCGTGAAATATCAACTTAACATTCGATGAAATAAACTGTGTAGTGTGTGTGTGTGTGTGTGTGTGTGTGTGTGTGTGTGTGTGTGTGTGTGTGGGTGTGTGTGTGTGTGTGTGTGTGCGTGTTATAACGAACATGTCATTAGGGCGACAACCGACCGTCACAGGACGCTATTAGGGCAACAGTGACGTTGGGGCGACAAAAACACTGTCGCCCTAATGTGCGACTAGTGCACGCATTACCACAATGTTTGTTTTAATTATTTTTTTTCAGTTGCATTATAGAAAATAACGTTTCAAATATTAAATTGAGTTGAGTTTGGCAATGTTGCTTGTATAAGTTATATAATTAGTAGTTTGTGAGTTTTCCAAATACTGTTTGTGAAAACTGTGAAATCCGACTGTCACAAATGTGTATTATGGCAACATGACAAAAAACGGATTTTATTTTGAATTGGATGAACATATTCCAAAGAACGTTTTAAATCATCTTAAGAACAAAGAAACGTAATACATAATTCTGTCATCAAAATTTCAAACTCATGTGATTATATCGGCCTATTTACACACTAACTATCAGACTAACTACCCCTACATTTCATTTTCAACAACCCGGACAGTGTGTTAGTCAACAGGATCAACTATCGTCAATGTGTACAGTTTTTAATTTTGCTAATATCTTAGGTTAATCTGTGAATGCAATAACTTCGATAAAAGTCCTAAATTATCATATTCAACTGAAACCTACATAAAATATTGGCTTCATCCATGTATTTGTGCTGTTTTCATGTAGAAAGTCGGCATTTCGCGACTTTTCTCCCTAACTACGATTGACTTCTTTCGAAATGTTAAAATTCTAACTATATATTACATGTCTTGTTCCAAAGTTGTAGCGATTGTAAACTATAACTATTCAAGAGTTGAAACAACTTGATACGGTTAACGTTATTCAATAGAAACTCTTCTATACTGACTAATTTCGGGAACCACCCTAGCTAAGAGAAGATACCGGTATTCCGTTCTCCCTATCGTTTCCACTACATTACCTCTGTCAGAGCTATGTACCTTCACTAGACCCACCCCAGTTGAAAAAACTGTTGTCAAAGGTTGTTCTTGGTCACGACTGCCAACTTCCTGTTGAGCATGGACAGCGCTTACCCCCTGTGGTTTCAGAAATTCATAGTGACTTATCAATATCCCCTTTTCAAACATTAGTTTCTCTAATGTACTTACATGATGTATGAAGCGGTCCAAAAACAAATGTCCACAGATGCTGTGTCTGTGATTAAAGGACGCACGAGTAAAACTACCCTTAATATATGGTTTCTCTTTCTATAGTATATAGGATATTGCGTATGTATTAAAGGATTTATCCAATGTATCCGACTGAAAGACTCATTCCTTACTTATTTGATTTGATCAACTTATAGAAATGCGTAAGGTGACAGCTGCACTTCAACGTATTATCAAGAACCAGTCAATTGTCAACCAATACACAAATTGATTCAGAAGATACGAAATGCATCAATATTATGGGACTAATCGTATGGTTTTATTAGCGGTATAATAGACTCGACGTCTAGAGTCTTCTGTCAACTATTCCAACAAATCTATCCACATTCAGTGAATTAACATAAACTCATAATTACTCAAGCAGCTGTGCAATATGTCATTAACCGCAGAAGCCATATGGCATTCTTTCAAGTGTTGAAATATCTTATTGCTTACAATGTAATAAAGAGGTATCAACATTAATCATTCGTCAAAAAGTGACACGTCGACCAAAAAGTATAAAGAGTGTCAATTCAATTTAAAACCAACATATGTAAAGTAATTGGATACAGCATAACGTCTGTAAATGTCGTATCATTGTAGCGCCTCCTCTTAGATATGTACATGTATATTGTTCATAATATGTAATGTCTACAAAGTTCCAGTTTCGTCGTTCTAATGTCTATATAACTGTAAGCGTGTTTAAATGCCCTAACGACCGTCATTACACGTGTGAAAGGTTATTATAGCCCAAGGAAATAAGGCGACAGAAGTTTGTTAACTGTTAGTAGCATAGTGATCAGACTATAACTTATGCTCAATGAAAATTAAACCTTACAAAACCTTTTTAATGATGACATTTTCAGAATTCACACTAAATCATTAATTATCACCATAATGTCAAGGGGTTTTACTGGTATGAGATCAATTTCTCAGAGATTCTGTTTGATGAAACCAAGGCAACCATAAAACTGAAAGGGATATTACATTTGTTTTTAGAGTCACGTATGTCAAACTTTATCAAAGATTTTATAACTGCACGCGTCAATTAGTCAAAAGTAATTAGGAAAACGAATCTAAAGCAGATACAAAAAGACAGATTTGGGCTGATGATGTCTAATAGGTCATAGGTCCCTCCTAAACATGTCAATGAAACTGGAAATAGAATTTTCGAGTTCTTCTTTAAAATAAGTCACTGCCATAGAGGTGGAATTTAGGGATCAATGTGCATCTTTTATGTTACGAGATGCTTACTTAAACTTAAATCAGCAATTATTTTGGCAAATATCAGAGCCAAATTAAATTTATCAAAATTACCGTGTGCCTGTAATAAAGATCACTATTGTAAGGAAAGAGTTAACATTTAATTAACATATAGAGATATCAAGACAATGTTGTTGTTCTATTTCAACGATATCCTTTGCTACAAGAGTAGTTATGAAGTAATTACTAATTTGAACCGAGGGTATGTAATTTATTATACTTATAGCTTTGTCTGACGCTGAGACAGTTGGTAATTACCATATAGAATGTGGGCGGTGGTGTTATTGATAGCCGTCTGAGTATTGGTGATATCTCTCTCTTTAAACTTGCCCAAATTACTACATCTAGAGGGATACGGCAATGGATAGTAATAGCAATACGACTACATACATACCTCTCCACACCTTGTAAAATCATTGTAGTTTATGCATTTGATTGTGATTGTTGTAATTTTATATCGGTCACCACGACGGAATGGAAGATGTATTGCTCAGTAATCATTACCCAGACCAGAATATGTGATTATTATGTGTGGTACCGTGAATGTTTATTTCTGCAATATCATATTCTAACAAATTAACAGCGGAATAAATGTGTTGACCTCTGCCATGTGTGTAAAGGACGACGACTATGCTAATGTATTGGACTGATTAGCTTGACGAAAGCGATCACTGGATGTTCGCAATTAACAAAGTCTAGACCCGGATTGCTTGTATTCAGTGCTCTACTGCACAACTAATGATTTCGTATCAATATTCATAAGCTATGGTATGAGTTAAACAGTTTATCTAGTGCAATCAGTAATTTGCTGAACGAAGACTGTTTCATGATGATAATTTCTTAGGCGAATACGTAAAATCGTCTGTTACATATACCTCATAGCATAGTTATTACATATTGAAAATACTACAATGAGATATAAACTAAAGTTAACATTGAACATTAAAACATCCAGAGAAACCGGCGAACGTGATCAAGTGTTTTCTACATATGGATAGAATCGGCAGTGGATCGCTGCTATCTGTCTGTACACACTCTGATAATCTGAACATGGTGTTTTTGATTGATATAACTCACATTACTGTCTGCCCTGCAATATAAATGTGTTACCATCGTGATTAGGTCAACATATACCACTAATATATTAGTTGTTCTGTTATTACGTTCTGTTATAAGTTCTTTTTTTTCGAAACCCGACCTATACAGATATTCTACAGTCGGAGTGAGTGAGTGAGTTATTGCTTAACGCCGCTTCGGCAGTATCGCAGTCTACATTTGGAAGGCAAACGAATAGTGCTAGAGAACAGTGTGCATAATGTCCACAGTGGTTGTTTGTTTGTTCTGTTCACGCAGCAGTATACATGTAATTAAGTACCTGATACCTTCCAATAATATCATGCAACTACAACACTAATCTCTTCTTTAGGCTCCATCTACAGTTAGCTTCAAAGGCAATATATACAATAAGAGTATTATGTGCAAATTTGTTGCTAATTATAAAACAAATATACAAATGAAATGGAAAACCTGTATCGTGTACATTTCTACATATTATATACATAGGATACATATCTTTGAGGTGTATTAATAAATGTATGTAATGAACTATAACCCCTAAGCCTGCTGAGATCCACAATAAAGATTATTTCTGATAGATTACAGCGTGTGGTGAACGAGTTCAATAGTCGTTATTTAAGAATTACCTTTAAACAGCGACTCAGGTTCCATACGTATTCGTATTTTGGAGTTGTGTCTTTCTATAGAAATGACTCAGTTTTCATTTTGTTTATTGACTGAATAAGTGAAGACATTACCATCAATCGTCAAATATTATCATGTGCCATTAGAAGTTTAATTTTTCGAAAATAATGTGCTAATATTCGATATTCATGCATATAATGTTTGTTGATGAAGTTCAATTTGTTTAAAATGATATATTCCCATAAACATTAGTAAGAAACATGAGAAATGAGTTTTATATCTTGTAACACAATGTCACCTTTGATATTTCTTTGTTGAAATTACTTAGGGAATTATATGAATGAATGTCTTAAATTGCTTGAAATCGAACATTTTTAAATCTCCATAATTCTATTATTTTGGAAAAGCGCAGTACGATATTGCTGCTTTAGTGACGGTTTTGAGTTTGCAAGGCATAAGGTGATCATTGTCTTTCTTTGTTATGTTTCAGCTTCCTTCCAGCTGCTGAACCAGACTTTTAACTTAGAAAAGGCACGATACCCAAACCAGTAGTTATTCACCTTGGAAGCCTTTCAAGAGTCCAAATGGATGTAAATTCGAGTAATCTGAGCACTGCTGACACTGATTGGGAAGCAGTGGACAAGGTCGCCTGGGATCTTCAGACATATTATCTGTGGGTGATCCTTGCTTTGGGATTTCCAGGAAACTGTGCAACCATTGTGACTGTACTAAAGATGTCTCCAGCCAGATCATTAACAGTGTATATTGCTCTCTTGGCAGTCGTGGACAACCTTGCAATCTTGAACAAACTATTGATGTTTGTTCTACTGGATCATCGCGTCAACATAGGACACTTTGGTTGTAAAATCATGGGATACTTGGGTAATGTGCTGATAACGTTTGCGAACTGGTTGCTGGTGGCAATGTCTGTGGAGAGATTTGCTGCAGTGTGGTTTCCCTTTAAGGTAGGACAAATCTGGACGTTCAAAAAATCCTTGGTCGCTGTTATTCTATTAGCAGTTCCTTTCTGTGCGTTGTTTCTTCATTTGTTCTGGGTGATGGAGGCAGTTGAAGAGGATGGACAGATATTTTGTGACGCTCTTTCACAGTTCCAAGAGTTCATGAAGGTCTGGTTCTGGGTTAACATTGTGATATACGCTGTATTGCCTTGTGTGCTGCTGCTTGTCTTCAATCTGTTAATAGTAGGAGGGATTATAAGAGCAGGGAAAGTGCAGAAGTACCTAAACAGTTCAAAGAGTTCAAATCATGGACCGGCTTGTGGGGACAGACACAGACAAATAACCATCATGCTTGTGACGGCGGCCGTGACATTGGTAGTGTTCACAACGCCACGCTGCGTGATGATGGTGTTGTCCTTCTATTGGACGCCACATTTACAAAGCATGGAAGGAGCCGTGAAATATCTCATTGACACGATAGCGTTCATTCTCTGCGACCTGACGCATGCTGTTAACTTTTATGTGTACTCTCTAAGTGCAAAGAAATTCCGTAATCAGTTTCTTGACTTAGTGATGTGTGGACGTCGACGGCGGAAAATGACGCCTAGTCACACCCAATATGTGTCAATGTCATCGAGGCCTTCAGTCCGGATTAAACTCTCTACACTTGACTGAATTGTAGATAGGCTCAAACAACCATATGTTGTCCTATAAAGAAGTGTTGCTGAAAATGTCACCACTTTAGTGACATAGTAGGTCGACTAAAATTGTCTACACCTCGGATAAAGTGTTTATCGGCTTGAATTGTCCAAAGTCCAACGTTCATCTTCATAGGTTTACATCGTCCCTTCAACGAACTTCCAATCGCTTCATAGCATATCAGTGACAATAATAATACCTTTTATCATCCGCATTATACTATCATTATGCAGCATCAGTTAAAATCGTTGTTCAGTCCCCAAAGCAAGGAATCTCCCATCTGTTAAATCGTCTTGATAGAAGGTAACGGGAATCTAACTCTCGCATGCCGGATAATGAGCGGAAGCTCTACCATTCGCGCTTCCTATCCGGTAGGCATGTACGTTAACATCATAGTATTAAGAAGATGGGGACATTTTACAAGACATCACGCATTTAAAAAAATGTCAACCAAGTTGTCCCTCGGTAAATGTCATTGTTGATTTTGTCCATTTGCTCAATTGAATGTTATTTAGCAATATTGTCAAGAGTGTAATACGTGATTAAATGTTGTTACTGAAAAGTAATTTCGAGCATTGTGTTAATGTTTATCCCATGAACACGATACGTTATTATCCCCCGTCACGAAGTGGAAGGGATATAGGTTTGAGGTCCGTCCGTCCACGTGTCCGTCGGTCCGTCCGTCCGTCCGCGATAAAGGGAACAGCTTTTCTCAGATAACCGCATCTGGTGTGTGGCTTGAGGGTATCGATACCTGGATGGAGTCCGAAAATAAGAAGCGTGTGATTTTTTTATCCGGAGTTATTGTCCTTGTTTCGTATTTTTGGACTTTGTTCCAGGTATCTGCTTTTCTCAGAAACTGTTTACCATTTAAAGGAGATCAATTATTTGTTTACACATTGTATAAAATTAATCCTGATGTTTTAAAGTATCGAAAAGTGTTGAAACGCTGACTTGCCCGTCAACAATTGTGTTAAATAGCTTTACTGATATCTCATAATTAACCCAACAGAGCTGGGTCATCATTGTTAGACTTCGCAAATTTACACGTTTACATGGACAATTCTGCTGGGGAATAATTGTGGAAACGAAATTCGAGTGTCATGTGTGAATCAGCCGTTTTGAAAATATTGCTATTCGGATGGTAAATACTACTTTTAACAGTTTGGATTGGTTCGTTATCAGAACTATATATATTTATATATATTGACTGGATCAACGTCTTTAAAACGATGAGCTCATTTCGACCGGTGTATTGGTCTCTTCGCTTGAATCTTATATCAATGTATCATATAACAATATAACTTAGTGGAATTAATCACAGCTGATAACATCACACTAAATTAAATGGGACATCATTCTTAAAGAAGCCAAATTGTAGTTTTCTAGTCGGAAAAATTGTTTTGGATGATCTGGATGATGAATAAAATCTCATCCTCTGAGTCAACTTAATCCACATGTCTCGATTATTATAAGGATAAACCATGATACGGAGGATATGGTAAGTTTATGGACCCCGATAGGATAGCATCCTCAGTTTTTTTCCTGACTATCAGTGTCTTCAACCATACCATATCTGATGTTGAATGGTATCTCTATATTATCGACTGTTTTTTTAAGCCTAAAAGACGTTTTGATATCGCGTTATTTTGAGAATCCCTGGTAAACAGTCGTTCATAAAATCCTGTTTGCAGCCTGCATTCCCTGTTTACAGCCCCGCATTTTAAATTGCTTCTATACCGATAACTTCCATGTGACTCGGTGGCGAAGTAGGCTTAAGCGTCTGCTCCACGTACAACAGATGATAGTGGATACTGTTTCGTGACACAAACCATTTACAGTTTATATTCTGATATATATTCGAGAAATCTTTAGAAATTAGTGTAAGATAGCTTCTTCAGATCTTGACATTTACGTCGTCATTACAATCAGTGTAATTCTTGCTAACAGGGTTTTCAAGTATCTCTGTAAACCTTCCTGGAGAGACTTACAATGTATCAAGCATCAAGTTATATGGCTAGTGGGTTGATAAACAAGTGTAACGTTTAACAACTTGTATATATATATACATGTACATATGGAAAAAGGTTAAGCATCCCCCATTTTTTTTACTAGCTAAGGTTCTCAGATAATGTTTCAGTAAAAGTAACCATATGGAATGTGATAATCGTTATCTAGCAGTTTAAGAAAGACCGATTCATTCAGATAGCTTCTTTTGGATGTTTGCATTTATAATATTATGGTATTTTGGTCTCCAAAAGTTTGATATTATAAACCTTTTTACCAATAGATGTGTCAATAATTGGATGACATTTCACCTACCAGTTACTTACTTATTTTGTAATATAAACCAAGCTTTGATGCGTGAAAGTCAACTTACAAAACAGATTACGTTGTTTAGGCACAGGGACAAAAGTAATTTTTGGTAAAAACATTCCGTACCATTACAACAATGTAAATCCTTATTTCTTATAATATCAACTTTAGTCATTTTCTTTGAGGAAATCTGTACCTGTTCGTATGTAGAGATTGATAAATTCACTCAAATTAACTTAACGCATAGACAGCATCACATTTCAGTTTTGAATATTGGTGGTGCTTAACCCTTATCCCAAAGGTATATTCTCATACCAGAAGAAACAACGTTGAGCTCTCTACATATACACAAAGAACTTTGAGAAACTGAAGCTAGTGAATGAGTTATTGTTACCACAGCTAGTGAATGAGTTATTGTTTAACGTCGCTTTGATTGCCTAAACTAAAATATATTGCATATCAGTGCAAACAAGAAAAGACACGGAAGACGGAAAACATCATTATGAAAGGTTAAATTGTATTATTCATCAATAAAGTACATGGCCTTTCAGACATCTAACATACGAGGCTCACCGAAGTGAGTAAAACCTGATCAATGGAAAGGGCAGGATAAAATGTTTCCATTCCAACACTTACACTGGGTATAATAGTGTAGTTAAACTGACAGTGTTGGGAGAAACACGACATGCTACATTAAATGATTGCCAGGAGCAAAGCAAACTTTCGATTCGTGAACGTGGACACTGTGAATACTCGCCGTGATCAGTTTGTGAATCCAGTCACTAGGTGAATATGTACTTGATAATGACACCGTTTACTTCAGAACTAAGGGTAATGCGGTCGTGATAGTTTTGGTATTAAATGTTCCAGTATCATAATGGAATAGTCAACAATCTAGCTGTCTGATCTCTCATAACCGCAAGATCCCTACAAATCTACATGTCCCACTGAAGAGTTTAACAAATTGTCGCTAGTTGCACCATTTTCTTTCAATATTATATTTAAAAACTCTTCCATTGATACGTCTTATCGGATCGTGTAATGAGATGTTTCACCCTCTAACGTTGCAACATACTGTATACATTTTATTCATAAATGGCAAATTTGAGAAAACATAATAGGCAAAAAACGTGCTAGCACCGTTAAGGTCAGCGAACGACATGTTTGATATGGAACTAACGGAGTTCACGTTCATATCCTGGCAACTTCGTTGCTGTTGCTACCAGTTCTTCCTAACTATGGATGAAGTAGCGGATATACCAGTGCTACCAGTCGTGATACTATATTGATGAGGAACTGTTGACTTCATTAAATCAATCACCACCATTCATTAAGTAAAGGCATGTCCACCAATCAGACATCCAGACAGTTCCTAATTGTGATAAATTGATATGAAAATAATTGAAGTAAAGACTAGCTAAGGATGAATAGCTTCACATACATTGTGTAAGTATATATTTCATACTTTCATACTTTTTCATTTTCAAAAGAATAGATTATAAATTGAAAAATTATCCAAAGAGGTTCATTCACTTTTGAACGTAAGCAATTTGTAGATATAGAGAAATATATAGAAAATATACTGTAATGTGCTTGCATTTTTACATCGTTAATTTAAAGCTATTATAATTCCCTTATATGCCGCTAATTTTCAAACACTGTATGTCTTTTTTCCATTCTACCATATGAAAAACAAGAGAATATTGAATATAACGTTGAATCGTTAGCGGTTTGTCATTTGATGCGTTGCATCCTGACATTTGTTAACAGATAACATATTTGGTAATCTTGAACGACGTAACTCGTTATAAGGCCTCGGAAAACAACGAAAACAGTTTGCGAATGCTTTAAAGGGAGCTCATTCTATTCTGTAGACAATATCATTCGGGATAATTTCTGTAATATTTTCAAAATTGTATTAAATGAGACGATATGGTTAATAAACTTTGAGGTAACTTTATTCTGTATTCCAAACGTTTTCCGAGGAATTAAAGGTACTCATTACTGATATATACCATGTTGATAACGATGAATCTTTCAGATTTCATTCTTGTAAAATGTTCTTCATTTGGTGCGCTTTTAATCACAAAAAAGACTAAATTGAACGATAATTTTTGTAAATACATGCAGACATTTCAAGGATACCAGCATTCATAATCATTACTATGTTACAAAAGTTCCTGTGCGGGAGAGAAAGTATAAACAGAGCACTGTATATCTAAATAATACTATCTCTGATTTGCAACAGTAGCCAATTAGACACAACTATTTCGCAAAGTTATGGTAGAATGGGACATAACGTCGAACACGGAAAGAAGATAAATAATTGAATTATTTTGATAAGAGGTAACACTGAAAACATTCCTATAAGCATATCCTTACGTACCCGTAGCAACCGTGACATTCCTGCAAGTTTGAGTCAACATTAGTTACAAAACATAGTATTTGCAGCATTTTTTCAACAACTTTGAGAACTTGTGTTTTGTTCAAGTAAATTAGTGTTGAAGGCACTTCTTGGAAAAACTTTCAGTTGGATAAAAAGAGAATCCTAGAAGTCGGTGGGAAGTGTTAGAAGTGTTAGAACTATTAGACGCAATCGAACAGTCTCTGTGATAACTACAGAGCGTGAATGAGGGGAATTTCGTGACGATGCCCAAATATTTTTTTCTTACATCATCAGGATGCGTTCAATTTTTTAATTCCTTTAAAACTATTCATCGTTCGTGCTTCTCAGTGCCATTTTAAGAACTCCTCTTTCTTGTTTTCACAAGAGAGAAAACTGTTAAATCAACATGTTTCTCATGGAAATAAGCTTGAATGAAAAGATGTGAGATGAGCCGGTATGTTTTAAAGAGTGTTTTCCCTAACTTTTCTGTGATAGTTTAGAGGAGCGCTGCATCTGAACTTAAAGGTGCTGTATACACTCCGGTCATTAGATGGTGTACGTTAAGATCAAATTTAAGAAATTGACCAATTTTTAGTCATTATAAACATATGGTAAATGAAGAACTATCAGGATTGTTTTGGATATAAAATCGAGAATAACACTCTTTTCTAATTTGCTATGGCAATAACAATTAAATGTAATTCAAGAGTGCTCTACACGAATAGTAGAAAATTAAAGTATCTGTCACACAAAACTCGTTTAATGATTTAATAACATAAAGTAAGAATATTCTAATGAATGAACGTTTTAAATACAGTTCCAAAAACGAATGTACATTAATGCTGTCATGCGGAAATAGATTAGATATGTCAGTAAACGCACACACCGTATGACAAAGTAGCGTGCATGGTATGCATAGAATATGGAATCCATGTCTGATATACAATGGACGTCTTCCCATTAGTGCAAGTAACCCTAGCTTGTGTCTTTAACCAGGTCGTCAAAAGAATCGTTTTCAAGGAGGCGTATTTTTGCATTCTGGTTAATTCATCAAAACAAACTCTGACAAACTCTAACTTTAACATTGTGTATTATTAGCCCATCGTTATTTTCAATATTTATGTTAGAACTTTGAGAGCATGATAGAATATTCGACTCTAAAAGGTGTTTCAGTTAAGCAGGAATTAATAGAGGTGTTATTATATGCGGATGATTTACGTTAAGTTGATGATGGTGTCACTGGTTTGGGGTGAAACATTGATATTTTTTATATTTTTTGCAGACATTGGAGGCTTCAGGTTCACTGAAAGAAAACAGAAGTCATGGTATTCAGATATGGTGGTATACAGTCTTTCAGCGGCTCACAGATAAAGGTTACTACTTAAGATAAATTGGGTATTTTTCCTCGAATAGATTGTCTTGCTCAAAGTTTATGTATCATTAATGCTCTATATTTCATTAAGAGGTTGATTATTAAGTTCCCAGGATTGTCAGCATATATGTGGGTTCTTGAATCATATTTCAAAAGTAACAGTAACCTTGTGTCAGGAGTTAGCAAATGTAATTTTAGTAATGTTATTTTGATGGAGTGTGGTAGACGACGAAATACGGGAAGAAGCTCATATCGATATATATCAGAAATATTAAATTCGTTTATTATCAAACATATGGGTTATAAATATAGACTATTTCATTGTTGTTGTCCCCCGCCGCAACGCGGAACGGGGGACTATGTATTCAGCGGCGTCCGTACGTCCGTCCCTCCATCCGTACGTCAAATTTCTTGTTAACGCGATATCTCATGAAGCGCTTTATCCAAAGTCTTTAAATTTAGTGTCAGCCTACATTGTTGGAAGACGCAGACACCAGTCGATTTTGGTGACCTTGACCTTATTTTCAAAGTCACCACGACACTTTGACCAATTTTCAAACTCTTGTTAACGCGATATCTCATGAAGCGTTGTATTAAGAGTTTTCAAATTGGTGCCAGGCTACATTGGGGGATGACACTGATACCAGTCCATTTTGATGACCTTGGCCATATTTTCAAGGTCACAACGACACTTCGCCCACTTTATTGTCTCTTGTTAACGTGATATTTCATGACCGGTTAGACATTATGTCTTAATATTTGCTGACAGCCTATATTAGCAGGTTACGCAGACACCATTCGATTTTGATGACCGTTATCTTATTTTCAAGGTCACCACAATGCTTTGACCACTTTTCGAACTCTTGTTAACGCAATATCTCATGAACCCAAGCACCAAAAGTTGTCAAAGTTGGTGTCAGTCTACATTGGGGGATGACGCAGACACCAGTCGATTTTGGTGACCTTGACCTTATTTTCAAGGTGACTATGACACTTGACCAAATGATATGTCTTACTAAACTCAATGTTAACGGCGGGGGACATTGCCATGTTAGTGGCACACTTGTTGCATTGTTTTCTATCACATCGAGTGGACTGAGAAAGTATTTCACGAGTGGCGCAATTAAAACGTGACATCGAAAGGTTAGAGCAGTCTTGATTGACATAATCAACAACTCCTCTTATAGTTGCGCTGTAGTTTACTGTAAATGCAGTGAGAAAATAATTCGACCGACATAAACCGATATAAAACAGGACAAAGTGTGAATGTTCATAAATTTAAGACAAATAATATTTTACGGTAGCATAGAGTCAAGTGAAGATGCTTAAGACATTGAAGAACGCAAGTTTTTACGTTATTTAAAAAGCGAAGTGATACAGCGAGTGACGTTTGCTATGTCTGTCACATACCTCTCTCTCGCCTCACCAAGTTGTTCATGAGTAAAAGAACTATAATTCATAACTAATTATATAATAAATGTTTATAATTCATCTGTGAGATTGTAACTATTATGTAGTTAAAGATGTTAAAATACACTTTTTCTGTATCTGCCTTAAGCGAAGATGCAATTCTCAACGGTATAAGGACAGAGTTGAGATCTCAAACACTAATGTGTTCTAAATAAAGGAATATTTCACTCAAATGTACTTCAAGTAAACCATTTCCTATAACTTGTGGAACCTGTACCAGACCAGCAATTACAAAACGTCGTCACTGTATGTTCCACATATATCGGAAGCAAATAACAACGTTTGTGCTAAGTTTGATGAATACCGCTATATTCCCTCGCCATACCTGTATGTTAGGGAGAATTATACAAGAATGGACCGCAATTTAAACCAGTGCAGTACAAGTAATAGCGGTAAAACAGTGTGTTACTTATAGCTATAGCGCTACAGTCTAACGTTTATGCTTTCTCAAGGAAACACTAAGGCGCGACTTGCCCATCAATCTAGTGAAATGGAGTTGGCGAGAACGTTTCTCGTCTTTGATTAGCATTCTGAGATTTGAGATGATGCAAAATAAAGGCATTTTAAGAATAATACCTTCTTTATTTTGTATAGTTATGAGGTGGGGTGATTTGGGGTTTAACACCTCTTTCAAGAGTATTTCACTTACATAACGGTTGCTAGTATTATGGCAGGAAGAAAACCCACAACGCCGTGTCGCTATGCATTGCGGTGAAACTTGCAAGCAGTCGCTTACTGCTTGTACTATATTTCTCTACTTTCCGTGTCAATGGCGGGATTCGAACCCCGGACCCCTTGATCCGAAGCCGGACACGCTAACCACTGCGCTATCCCGCCTCTTGTTAAGTTATATTTCTGTATATATATTAGTTGCAAAACTCGAAAGACAATGGAGTAATGCTCTTCGACTGACATACGCAAGAGCAATCACGAAAGAAAATCCGCCAGACGATTCTAAGCTCGGGAGAGTGTGCTCGATATGTCACATGTCCTTTCCCTGAGGCTAACCTAACAGTCTGTCAGTGATGAATCAGGGGTAGAATTGATCCCAGCAATTGGTGCTGAAACTGAGCATCTTTGTAGACATTTATTTCCAAATGGTTTGTGATTTGTTAAGAATTTTGTCGTGTGATATAACATATATAGTTTAAGTTTTATATTAAATAGTACAACTATATCTCTTGCTGTTTCCTTGGTGTAACCACTCTCTAGTTTAGTTGAACTATACAAACGGACTTTTATAATTTTTTTAATTAATTATTAATCTTATTATAATTACGGAAAGAACTACTTTCTACATGACGTTTATATAAAACATGTTACATGAGCTAATACTGAAAATATGATACTCTAACTTCAGGAACTTATAGTGTCAACACAAAGCGTATAGTTAAGTTTATACACGTACACGAACTGTTGTTGAATTTTGCGTGAACAAAATCATTTGTCTCGCTAAAACATTTTGATAAACACATTATACATGAGCATATCAATTGGATCTTTAAATACTTATATCAAACATGATTAATTACTCACAGGCAAAAGAACGTTAACTCATATATTGGAAAGAAAGAAAGAAGTGATATTGATTTGTCAGAGGATTCATTTGACCATTTTTTGTTCGCAAGTCCATAAACGTATCATGTACAGTATACGTAGCGTAATGTTACAAATAGAACTGGGGAAAAGGTAAATTTGCAGAAGAAACAGGTTATTAAAAACAAAACGGAAGGCTGTTCCAGATGACATGTCTGAGGAACGTACAGTATCTCCTATGGGGCCCAGTGCTCTGATTAAACTCTTTTACAAGTCGATTTACAAGTTTACATACCACCAGATGCCGTTATTGAGGATGTATCGAATGAGTGATTGAATAACTGTTTTGTTGACATAGCGATAGAGGATTTTTCTTCGTTATTTGTCACTGCAGATTTATTCAACAAGTGCTCAAAGGGTGATACATCGGACACTCTTGTAAGATAATGACATTATTGGTAGAAATTGAAGTCTCTTGTGATCCAAGATGTATTGGATTTTTTCAGGATGTGACGTCACCCTGCATTGAATACTGTGTTCCCAAACACGCCTGGTAACTGTACTTCTGCTGGCCACATAGGCCAAAGCTGTTGATAAGGGGTAGTCCCCCGAGTTCGACCTTGGGGTCGAGGTAGACATGCTTTGAAGTTTGATGTTGTGACAAGGATGTTGATTTAAGGGAATATCGCGCTGGTTTTCGATAAAATGTGGAAAGCGTGAAATGTGTTCACTCGGGAAACGAAATAAGAGATGATTGCTTTGCTCACTCTCTCACTGAATTTGATTAAAAATATGAACATGAGTTCACTAATTTTACACCAGTGTTATATCCATGTTAGAAGGAATTATATTGTCTACCTTTTATTTTGTTATCAATCCATCTTTATTTCATTTGTAGCGGACGCAAAGGGACCAGGCTATAAAATACGTACAATTTCAATTTCTTTAAATCTATCAAATCCTTTATATTTCATCTCCATACAAAATAATGGGGTTGATTTTGGTATAAAATATTTAAAAAAAATATCGTATGGTAATGGATTAAGCATATGTAAAGTGATTTTAAAATACCATATACATTTTTCTTGGCTTGCAAGGCTGCGCTATTCACTTAAGGAGACCAAGATGAAGAGCGTGAAAATAAAACACCCAGAAACACAATCCTCATCTACCAAGAGGAGATATATGTATAAGAAAAGTGTGAGAGAATTATTCCTCAGCAAAGACACTGGAGGCTATGACAACCACTATATGCCATGCCAACTGTAAGTATTTTGCACTTTAAATAAAAAACAATAACAGAATGTTACATTTTATCATTTAGCTTCAATACAATGAACATACATGTATCTGCAATAATATCCCTTTTCCTTTAGGGTCGGCACATAATAGTTCCAGAAACCAATGTTATGTTGCCAGAGTAACCCACTAGGTTAAACAAAACGAAAGCCATCATGAAACCAAGACGCAACCCCTACTAACACACATAACCTTGAAATAAAACATTAGACCGATATGTTTTTATTCTTTTAGTCAAATTTACCCATTTCGATAACTTTTGATCTTCCTACCGATTTAAGGTGAGGTGAGGTGAGTTGGGGTTCAACGCAGCTTTCAAGAGTATTTCACTTATATCGCGGCTGCTAGTATTATGGCCGGGAAAAAAGCCCGCAACGCCATGTGATATGCATTGCGGTGAAACCTGCGAGCGTCGGCTGGTACTAGCGAACCATGGGTGGTACTGTACGTCAGCAACAAGACTCAAATATAAAATAATTTTAAAAATGTGATTTTTTTACGAGGGTTTAAAGCACATGTTCTCACATTGGAACACTGTTACTGGTGGTGACCTGTCCATCCGACAAAATGAACAGACCTTAGTTTTGAAAATCTCACTGTTGTAGGCATGTTAACTCATGCACATGGAACTCACCTCTCAGAAACATGTACAAAAAAAACAAAACTATTTTTATATCCAAGGCGACCCGATTTTATTATGGAAACCCGAGATTCCATAATTGACCAACGTAAATAACATAAGTGAGAAGTTCAAATTCTATCAAAAACCTATTTTTATACTTTAACTAAGATATTGACGAAAATTCCAACTTTCTACCCCGCACCGTACGTGGGATACAGACCCCCTTGCCCATGGGTATGCCCATGGGAAAGTTCGCCCATGGGCCTGCCCATGGGCCGGTGTCCCGGTATAAATTCGCCCCCGTATAAAATCTCCCCCCGGCGATTTTATACCGGTACAAATCCTCCCCCGGAGATTTTATACCGGTATAAAATCGCCCCCCGGCGGAATTATTTCTCGCCCCCCTCAGAATAAAATCTCCCCCGTTGTTTCTTTTTAATTTTCCATTTGATTAATATTTATTTCGCACTTATTCATTGTCCAAATGTTATACTGAAATAATGACTTTGATTTGCAACAAAAAACTTTGTAAAATGTGTTAATTCACTTGAATTATTCTTTCCTGTACATGTTCCTTTGATGTAATTATTTAGCGATAACAGTAAGCGGTTTAGTTTGTATACATCTATATACATCTCTATAGGGAGAGTGTATACCGGTGTATGTAAATGTAGTCTTGCTATAGAGGGGGGATCTACACTGACGTAATGTGTACATATCTATATACGTCTCTACGGTGGAGAGTTTATACCGGGGCATGTAAATATAGTCTTACTATACTGTACATATCTATATACATCTCTAGGGGGAGAGTTTATACCGGGGCATGTTAATATAGTCTTACTATAGTGTACATATCTATATACATCTCTAGGGGGGAGAGTTTATACCGGGGCATGTTAATATAGTCTTACTATAGTGTACATATCTATATACATCTCTAGGGGGGAGAGTTTATACCGGGGCATGTCAATATAGTCTTACTATAGTGTACATATCTATATACATCTCTAGGGGGGAGAGTTTATACCGGGGCATGATAATATAGTCTTACTATATGTATATAATTATGTAGTTCACAACCAGTATAGATCCTCCCCATCTACATGTATATAAGTATATAGTTCACAACCAGTATAGATTCTCCCCTCTACATGTATATAAGTATGTAGTTCACAACCAGTATAGATCCTCCCCTCTACATGTATATAAGTATATAGCTCACAACCAGTATAGATCCTCCACTCTACATCTCAGAGGTTTGTGTACAGAGATATGTGTACACCAAATCTCACTGAGATATTCCCACTTGAACTGTCTCAACCTTTGTTCAACCCACCCAGTATGCATTAACCGTTTATAAGAATGTTATTAAGAAGACAAATATTTATGGATGATCAACTTCTTTATTAACAATAGCGACGTTTCGGTATAGATCCTTATACCGTTATCAAGCATATGGGAGAGATGATAAAATCAGAGGTTATATACATGAGACACTTTTGGTATGATAATGGGATAACAAAGACAACAAGATGAGATAACAATAAGATGAAAGCTGTAACAAGCAGGTAGTGATAACATGGATACCAGTGGAAGGTAAGTTAATTAAGTTGGGATGGGGATACAATGCAGCAGTGAGGGTGAGCAATCAGTGGAGGATAATGAAGGAAGCCAGAGTGAGTAGAGTGGATTAATTATTTGTGGATTAAGTGGTTGTAAGCTGATGGGATGAAATAGCCTTGATCTCTATTCAAAGAGGGGTTATGTCTCAAAATTTGTAAAGCTTCAGATAAACGGCGGTGGGTGTAATCATGTTTGTTGTTTGTGAGTGTTTTGACAGCGTCCCAATTGATGTTGTGTTGTGGAAATTTGGTGATGTGTTCTGAAATGGCTGATTTGTTGTCTGCCTTGATTGTGGATGTTTTGTGTTCTTTGATGCGTATGTTGAGTGGTCTGGATGTTTCCCCAATGTAGTTACTGCCACAGTTGCAGCTGATGTTGTAAACTACGCCTTTAGGTTGTTATTTATCTGTGGAGTGTTTCCTACCATTAGCCCTAATGATGGTTTTGAGTGGGTAGGCCGTGGAGAAGTATGTGTCTATGCCTACTTGCTGCTTGAGTAGGCGGCTGATGTGATGTGAAGTTTTCCCAATATAGGGTAGTGGGATGCGAATGGGGGCAGGGGTAGGCTTGGTAGTAGTAGGTTTAGGTGCTGGATTTTTAGTGCGGTTGATGACACGGTCAACAAGATGAGTTGGGTAATTGTTGAGTTGGGTGAAGACATGCCGGAGGTGATTTAGTTCGGAGTCAGGGGAGTCAGAGGATAGGTTGATAGCACGGCGGGTTAGAGTGGAGATGATGCCGGATTTAGTTCTGAGTGGGTGGTTTGAGTCAAAGTGGATGTACTGGTCAGTGTGCGTGGGTTTGCGGTAAACAGAGGTTTGGATGGTATTGTTAGGTGTGCGAGTAACTAGGACGTCAAGGAATGGAAGTTGTGAGTCGGTTTCAGTTTCGAAGGTGAATTGGATACGAGGGTGCTGTTGGTTGAGGTGTTGGAGGAGTGCAGTGGGGTCGTTATTTGAAGGGAGTATGACAAAGGTGTCGTCAACCTTCCTGAACCAGCAGGTTGGTTGGATTAGTGAGGTGCTGAGGGCATGCTGTTCAAAAGAGGTCATATAGATTTCAGAGAGGATGGGAGAGAGAGGGGATCCCATGGGTAGACCATGGATTTGCTCATAGAGCAACCCCACTCAAAACCATCATTAGGGCTAATGGTAGGAAACACTCCACAGCTAAACAACAACCTAAAGGCGTAGTTTACAACATCAGCTGCAACTGTGGCAGTAACTACATTGGGGAAACATCCAGACCACTCAACATACGCATCAAAGAACACAAAACATCCACAATCAAGGCAGACAACAAATCAGCCATTTCAGAACACATCACCAAATTTCCACAACACAACATCAATTGGGACGCTGTCAAAACACTCACAAACAACAAACATGATTACACCCACCGCCGTTTATCTGAAGCTTTACAAATTTTGAGACATAACCCCTCTTTGAATAGAGATCAAGGCTATTTCATCCCATCAGCTTACAACCACTTAATCCACAAATAATTAATCCACTCTACTCACTCTGGCTTCCTTCATTATCCTCCACTGATTGCTCACCCTCACTGCTGCATTGTATCCCCATCCCAACTTAATTAACTTACCTTCCACTGGTATCCATGTTATCACTACCTGCTTGTTACAGCTTTCATCTTATTGTTATCTCATCTTGTTGTCTTTGTTATCCCATTATCATACCAAAAGTGTCTCATGTATATAACCTCTGATTTTATCATCTCTCCCATATGCTTGATAACGGTATAAGGATCTATACCGAAACGTCGCTATAGTTAATAAAGAAGTTGATCATCCATAAATATTTGTCTTCTTCATCACACCAACTTCTAGAATGCCTCTCAAACAGTTTAAGAATGTTATTATTTTTACCAATTAATTGACGGAAATAGTTTACAAACATGCTTGCAAACTAATATTTATACAATCTGTTGTAATTATTTCAATATTTTTCATTTTATTTCACAAATTTAACGGTATTTTTCATTTATTTTGGAGGGGGCGATTCTGTTCCAGGGGGAGATTTTATTTCGTGGCGGGGGGAGATTTTATTCTGAGGGGGGAGGATTTATACCGGTACAAAATCTCCGGGGGGAGATTTTATACCGGGGGCGATTTTATTTCGTGACACCGGCCCATGGGCGAGAGGTTGTTAAAATTTGAGTTACACAAAAATTATTTTCTAATTTTTAATAATGGGTCTAGCAATAACATATTTTAGGTATTTGTGAACTCCCCCCATGCAAAGGAAATTATTTTTCCCATGGGCGAGATTTCCCATGGGCGAGACTTCGCCCATGGGCCAGGTTTCCCATGGCCCATGGGCGGATTTCCCATGGGCCAATGTTGACTTTGGCAAACATATAATGTTTGTGAAATGTTGACTTTGGAAAAAATAGAATGTTTGTGGAATGTTGACTTTGGAAATATTGACTTTTAAAATATTTATTGATTTTGGTGGAAGTGTTACTGTGATAAAATATGGACTTGTTGATTTTAATACATATTTTGAGTTATATGAATGGTTGACTTATGAAATATTCATTTTAGTGAAATGTTGTGTAGTTTAAGTTTAACTTATATAAAATGTTAACTTTGGTGACATGTTGACTTTGAAAAAGATATTTTGAATTTAGTGAAATGTTGACTTTAATCACATATTTACAGCTTGACTTTAATCACATATGTTGACCTCGACCATGGGCCGGATTTCCCATTGGCTTTATTTCCCATGGGCGAAACTTCGCCCATGGGCCAATGTTGACTATGCAAACATATAATGTTTGTGAATGTTGACTTTGGGGGGAAAATAATGTTTTTTTAAATGTTTACTTTGGAAATATTTATTGACATTGGTGAAAGTGTTACTTTGATAAAATGTTAACTTGGGTGACATGTTGACTTTGAAAAAGATATTTTGAATTTTATGAAATATTGACTTTGATCACACATTGATTTTGATGAAATGTTGACTTATAAAAGATAGTTTGAGTTAAGCGAATTGTTGACTTACATTAATTATGTTATGTTAATTTATTGACTTTGGTGAAGTATGATTATATCATGAAATATTAATTCCATATTTATTCCATTTTATTCACTTTGGTGAAGTTTGAAATGTTGACTCTGATTATATATATTGAGCTTGGTGAAATGGTGATTTTGGAATTGATGCCACTTTGGTGAAATGTTGACTTTGAAAATATTATAATGATGGTGAAATGTTGACTACGGAAATATTGGTTGACTTTTGTGGAAGTTTTACTTTAATAAAATATTGACTTTGGTGAAATGTTGACTTTGAAAAGATATATCGAGTTTGATGACATGTTGACTTTGGAACTATTGGTTGACTTAAAGTTTATCTTTAATTATATGTTAACGTGGTGACTTATTGACTTTGAGAAGATATTTTGAGTTTAGTGAATTGTTGACTTCTAAACGATTGACTTTAGTGACATAGTTTTACTTTGAAATATTTATTGGCGATGTTGAAGTTTGAGTTTAATAAGATTTTGAAAACACTATGGTCTGGCTTAAGGAGCGCGTTTCAAACAGTAAGTATTAGATTTTTTTACTACGCTGTTGCCCACAATACAGACAGACAGACAGATAGTTTATTCAGTCTCACCCCATATATACACATACATAAAATAATATCAATAAAATATAAATACATCTGGGCCACCCTAAAACTAGGGTTATGAGAGACAATCTATACATATAAAAAATGCAATGACTACAAATAAAAGGTATGAATGTAAGAGTAAACGTGGTTATAAATCAGATACTAAAACTTTGGTTAAATATAGAATAATACATATATTTGTATAAATATAGGTATACATATAAACTGTGCATAAAAGGGCATAAAATAATATATTATAAAAAAGTCAATTTTTTAAACAATATATTTCGACGTTTTTCCAGCAGTAGTTTGCAGCTTCTGGCACTTTCTTTTAAAATAGTTGGGCTTGCTAGGATAAATGATAGACGTTCTGGGTCGGTGGCAGTATTAAAATTGTTCCATTTGGCTTGACAGGTTCTAAGCAGTGGTTCTCTGATTGTTTTGTAGAGTGGGCAGTGTCATCGAGACTGATGAATTATACACAACCAAGTGCAGGTTACAAGAAGAAGAAGAAGAAGAAAAGTAGTTTATTACGGTGTCACGTGCTTACATACATTTCACATATGGCATAATAAAACAACATTCACATTATATAAAAACATTGCAGATAAAAAGATAGCACCCGGCCTACAAAGGCCTATGAGACACCATATTACTTTTTCACATTAAAATATAGATAAATATGGGTATAAAAACATTGAATATACAAGGATGGAGTAAACATTAAAATTAAAATTAAGTGAGGCGCAACCTCCGTCTATACATATTATATATTAATGCAGCCAGTGGCTTACATAACTTACTATTAGATAATAGATATACAGCCTGGTCAGTTGGATTAAGATGTAGAAAGGAAGGGTCAGCAGACGATACACATTTCCAAAATTCATACCTTAAATCTGAGTAGAAATTACAAACAGTGAGAAAGTGAATTTCATCCTCTATACAATTACTATTACAGAATTTACATAATCTTTGTTCAAGAGGTACTTTTGGACGGGAAAACCTACCTAATTCTATTGCTAAGGGAAGAGTGCCACATCGTAATTTGCTGAGTATACTGAGGTGTGAACGCTGAAGAGAAGCAGAAACATAAGATTCAGTATTTAGGAAATGTTTAAATAAGCGGTAAGTCCGCAACTTATTGCCATTACACTGACCACTATCATTCCATAGTTGAAATAACCAATCCTCTCTATCCTTATTCATTAAATAATTCCTAGCAGAAGTAAAATCGTTCTGAGAGATCACACAAATATCATTTATAGGTAATTGCCAAGAATCTATCATAGAGTAAACTGTATTATACCAGGACTTTCTGAAATTAAGAGACCATCTGCTAACGGCACTGGGGATTCTAAAATCATTGGCTAAATGTAGCCGACGCCAAAAACGTAGAATTTCAATATGTTGCTTTGTATGTGGAGAGGACCAACCCATATCGCCACGTACAGCTAAGTTTGGGGTCTTGCTACCTACAGCTAAGAAAAAACGACATGCCTTATTTTGAACGGCGTTGATACAGCTGAACTGTCTAATACCCCAAACCGCTGAACCGTATGTCAAAATTGGTTGGACCAAATTTTCGTATAAGGTGTTAAATACACCATAGGGCATACCCCCCAAACACTTTGATTTACAGATGATTACCCCCAGTGCACGGCTAGCAGACTTAGCTATTTCTTTAGCAGTATAATTCAAATCTAAATTTTCTTGTAGCCATACACCTAAATATTTGTAAGCATGGACATAATCTATAACATCATCAGCAATTGTAAAAACATATTCAGATTGCTTAATACTACAGGGGCGGTAGTGTACAATTTTAGTCTTGTTTACGTTAACCTTTAAACGCCAGGTTGAACACCATTCTGAAACACAATCTAGCATGGATTGAAGACAATTCTCATCAGGTGCTATGAGAGCTATATCATCAGCATACAGTAAAAGGTTAAGCATACTACCATCTAATTGAATGCCACAATTTAAGCTATTAATCTTATCAACTAAATCATTTATGTATACAGAAAATAAAGTAGGCGATAAAACACATCCTTGCCGGACACCGGACTGGACCTGAAAGGGATCAGTAAATCTATCGTTGACACTAACTCGTGCAAAAGCATGTTCATACATAGATTGCACAGCATGTAAAAATTTACCATTTATACCAAGTTTTAGTAATTTATACCATAAACAATGGCGATTGACTTTATCAAAAGCTTTCATAATATCAATATAACATACATAAGTTGACTGGCGGGATTGCTTTCTATTATTAATCACAGAAAATAGACTATAAATATGCTCCTGGGTGCTTCGCCCTTTACGAAAACCATTCTGCTCGTCAGCTAATATATTATTACTCTCCAACCAGGAACTAAGACGAGTGTTTAAAACTTCTGAATAAAGTTTGCAGGGAACAGACACAAGCGATATCCCCCTATAGCCTAGTGGGTCACGTGGGTCATTGTCAGGCTTCTTGATTGGCTTGATTATACTGTGACACCAGATATCTGGACATGTACCGTTATTAAAACAAAAGGTAAACAGTTTATGAAGAATGTCAATACATTTACTGTTCTTCAATGACTCAGCGGGAAGCAAGTCCGGGCCGGCTGACTTTCCACGTTTTGCACGTGCTACGGCTTTTTCGACCTCATCGCGGGAGACGGGTTTATCTAGGTCACTAGTGTCAACTGCAATATCAGCCGTCACGTGACTCCCTGACAAGGCTTCACGTACCTGAAGCAAATGTGAATCATCGAAATGTGAAGCTGAATGTTCCACAAATAGAGAGCTATAATCATGTTTCCACTTATCAAGCACAACAGCACTGTCTGTAGAAATTCGATCGCCATCATATACTTCCATTGGAATACTGCTGGTTCTATCACTGGCGATACCAAGCTTACCTATACTTTTCCAAAAGGCACGTGAATCAGAGTCGTTGTACTTGTCTAAGAGTCTTTGTTGTTCGTCACGCTGGTATTCTCGCTTGCATTTCCGCAGAAGCCTATCAAATGTTTTTCGTTCGAAATTATACCCTTCTCTCGAACGTTTCTTACCAAAAGGTGATTTACAGCCGAGCCACTGTTTTTCAGCATAACACACTTTGTCCCACTGACATTGAAGATCAGTGCACCAGTAGGGCTTATAACGGGATTTAGAATGTTTACGGTTAGTGTAATTGTCTTGATTAACAGATGCGACTTTGTCAAGTTCTAGATACATGAAAGACAAAAACTCACTATAAGCTGTATTTATGTTCTCTTGACTAGAGAGGGACTGTTCTATCTTCTCTATGGTGCTGTTCACAGATGCGATGCTAGCTTCGTTCTGCAAGAAGGTGTTATTCACTTTATTCTGATTGTAGCGTCGAGAGATAGCTTGATCAGGGTGTTGTTTGTTGCAAGGTGTATTATCATCGGTGCTGAGTGTACTAGGAAGCTGTATACTCCAGGAGAGCAGAGAGTGGTCTGGAAGTGTGTCAGGGGTGTTAGTACCATCAATACAGGAAGACATCTTGATTACCTCGAAGTCATTATATAAACACAAGTCTTCGTGAGAGGTTATCACATAATCAACCACAGATGATCCGTTCTTAATGTAAGTGAAATCCTGTTTGCCAACACGCCCATTAACCATACACAGATTTCCATCAACTAGAAATTCAATTAAATTGCTCCCGTTACAGTTTTCTTTGAAATCGATCACTTCACGTTCCGGGACAGAATCGACACCCGCAATGAAATCACTTTCACTGCCAACTCTGGAGTTCAGGTCCCCACAGATACAGATCTTGCCTATGTTCTGATATAAACACAACTTCGACAGAAGTGACTCGTAGAAGCGTTCAGCGTCGTTAGGACGAGATGAACAGGCAGGTGGTAGGTAGCACACGCACAACACTAGGGCGAAATTAGCATCGTTATGAGAGGTCAGTTTAAACCAGATAGTGTCTTCTTCCTCGGTATCTAATACATCAACATAGAAGTCTTTGAGTAAAGCATTTTTAAAAAAGGCACCAACTCCACCTGAACCCCGTTTAGCTCTTTTATGAATGTTATTGCGATTATTCCCAAACCAGGTATATCCCGTTAGGGTAGGTTTACATTTATCGCGGAGAAAAGTCTCACAGAGACCAAATACATCATAGTCAGAGTTTATAATAACAGATTGCCTAAACAAATTATTTGCCGATCCATCCTTACCCCATCCACCGACGTTCCAGAAGCCTAGCTGCAGGTTGTTCTACTGTGATCCCTTAGTTGCGACGAGACGTTTTCCTTGGAAGCGGAGAGAACTAGACTTGCCCACCTCCTTCAGAATAGTGTGAATGTTTGCCCTGGTGATGAGCTCATCCTGGGACAGAGCTCTATCAAAGTAGACTCGGGAGAAGTCTTTACTGTCTTTTAGGTGTTTTTTGTTTTGTAACAACTTACGTTTCTGTTCTTCGTTTTCCAGTGTAACGATGACAACTCCCGGCTTGTTATCGCTCCGAGATTTCCTCACTGCTGTGATCGCTTTGACGTCCGTTAGTTTTAATCCATCTCGGATAACCTGATTCACCCGATTTATGATAACGTTCCGATCTTCATTTTCCTTTCTAGAAACAGGGAGGTTACGCACCACCACACCACACTGTGACTTATCGTCAGATGTACTTTTCACATTCGACACTTGTTTCTCTACTCCAGCTATCCGCTTAGACAAATCATTAAGTCCTTTATCTGAGTTTTCCATCGAACTTGAGTGCGTACGTTCCATTTTGACGATCTTTTCCCTGAGCTGTTGAACTTGAGAATCGAACTCCTTTCTAAGATGTTCGGTCTCTATCTTCAGTGCGGCCCTCAAGTTGTTCGTCACTCGCTCTTCACTCTCACTTAGCTGATTAACAAACCAGTCCTTCATATTGTTTATTGCCGTTAAAAGGTCTTTATTTGAGATTGACTCTTCATTCGTCACAGTCTCGTTTACATTCGTCTGTGAATTTTCCGTTCTAAGTCTCTTTTTAGCACTTGGTATGCATGATTCATCATTTAATACTGTTTTACTAGCTTGAGACATCACTGCATCAACATAGTCTGCCGATTCGGTGAACGATTCACAAACCTCCATTTTATCAGAAATTTCACTCGAACACACAAAGTTCGGATATTTGGCAGAATAAGACAATTTTCACAAAAAATATATGTCTATTCTTTTCACAGACGATGTAATATATGTCCTTTTACCTTTATGCAGCAAATTTAAGGTCGGATGGCTATACAAATTAGAGATTTGTCTTCATTAATTCAGAGACCCAAACAACCACGTCGACTCGGATCAGGGGACGTAACTCCATCGTTACAGATATATGATATATTAGACCTGTGCATTTGTGTGTATCAGAACACCATGTCTATGTAACGAGCGTGCCGTGGTATTGCGTAACATGTCTATTCGATCAACTAACCCATTGTTGTAAATTACGAAAATAAAACAGTCCATTACTTACCTCACTTGTTTGATTCTATTTCGAGCGGTTTTAATCATTGAATAGCACAGAACATACATACGTATATACATTCTTGCATGTATGGTAGTGCTCAGTTGTTCCTAGCGTCAAAATACTTCATTGTCTCTTTTGAACAAGGGATTACTTCGCAAATATTATGATCTAATATATTCATTATTCGTTTGTATCAATAATCAGCGAAACGTTTTACTTTTAGAAATGTAATGATGTAATGAATTCAGAATGTTCTCATTTTTGGCGGTTTCAAATTCGCCAGTACCCTACAAATTTTAATTAATTCGAACTCTTGCAATTAGTCTCCAATTTAGATATTGAGATGACCCACTCACTGTTAGTCTGTTGACAGCAGTGAAGGGGGTACATGAAAAGTCTATATTAAGTTCTTAATAATTTCATTTGTTTACAATTTCGGCCGCTTTCTCAATACGATACAGGGATTATCAAAGACATCTTACGATTTTGACGGGTATTATGTATGAAAAGCCTTTTCACACAAGTGTCCTTCCCCTAAAAAATATATATATTAAGTTTATATATATGTAGTCAGTTTATAACCAGACGTTTCCACAATATACTCTCCGGTTTGCATTCAAAAGAAAATAATTCAAAATGAATATACCACTCTTTTCTAAAATCTCAGACAATTCCTGAGTGTTTAACCATCAAGTCAGTGAACCGTATCTCCTGAACATCCCAGTGACCACGTGTGTGTATCTCTGAGTCAACTACACACGTGTCAAAACACTCCGATTGAAATAACAGTATTGGCGACAATACGAATATATACGTATTTTTTAATTGGTTTATGGTAATACCCAAACAAACTGCCCCTTTGCAATACACACTTATCCCAGTATACCCAGTATATCATATTCCATTTAGCTCGTTAAGAGCGCGACTTGGCTCCTCATAGGATGACTAGTGATGGTAATTAGATACTATAGTACTGTACAGCATACATACTGGTTCATTTCAAATTTTATTTGAGAGCTTAATGAACAATTTACATGTTTTTTGTTTTTAATTTTAAGTTGACAATGTTGCATAATGTAAGCGTTAATACAGCGTGGTAATAGTTTAATAGGTTTGCTACAAGTTTGAGATTCAAGTAGAATAGACAGGCAGATGTCATGACTTTGTTTATGATATTTAACGGTTAACAACATTTATTATGTTTCAAATATTATGGTACGGTTGTTGGAAGTGTGATAATATCTAAATGTCCATGTAGTTACATAAACATTGCTTGCTACACGTTTGTATTGGCGAAACCGTATTATAGCTGGTTCGCTTGAAAGGAAGGGAGGTAACTCTTGTATTTCACACTGAAGCTAAGCCTTTTGGTTTCGTATTCTTACTGACAACCCGACTTGGTACAAACATATAAAACAGTTTTGTACTAGAACATTTCGAAAATATTAAAGAATTACATTTTCTATTTTTCGGATTCGTTTTTAGATGATTATCGTTGTTATGAGAATGTGGGACCACCTTGTCGCTACCTATATACGGCCGTGACAAGTGGTCCCTCATTTCCTGATTCGTTGTGAAAGGTAGTCATTTCTAATCGTGAGATAGGTAAAAGGGACTGGTATTGGGTGGTTTTCATATAAAAGACAATGTGAAGTAAAATTCACATGTCCCTATTCCAAATTCACAAGATGGAAACCATTATTTAATCTACATCGTAACATGTCAACAGAAGTCTATTTTTAAATCCCGCGGAAAAAGTAGGACAAATCTCATGAATATTAATGAGCACTCTCTTTTCATTGGCTGTAGTTAAAGTAAGGTCACAGGTCACAGCTACTTAGCATATGTATTCAAAATCTCATTGGTTGAAATACTTGACCCGCACAGGTCAGGTCAAAGTGCAATAAAATTAACATAAGCTTTCCAAACATTTTCGCTTTGAGATTGACAGGTACCGGTATCAACCGTTGAACGTATTTCCCAGTTTAATATTATAAAGTGAGTGTTTCCATGAGATTCCTGAATAGTTTCCATCTTTATTAAAGATGATGGAACGTTGACCCTCCGACAGTTATCAGCATTTGAAAATTGATGGGAAATGTTTTCCATCTAAAATGGTCCGAAAATGTTGTTTGTGACATATTTCAGATTTTCAATTTCTGATTGATTGTTTTCTAATTATTTCTTGAAATGTTTCCATCTTTTTTTTCAGTAATTATATGGAAGTAGAAAAGATTTTGATACTTTACATATTTTGAAATGATTACATTAATTTGCATTCCATTCATATGTCGTTTGGCACATTTTAAAAATGATAATCACACTAAAATGTCACTTCTGGGAAATGTGGGACCACTATCTAAGGCCTATATAGGCAAAATAACAAGTGGTCCCACATTTTCAAAATCACACTAAGACATCATAATGTATTTGGACCAGAAAGAAACACTAACAGACATCATAACAGTGGGTACTGAGCGTGAGTGGTCCCAGATACGGGAATAAATACCCTAGCTCTATATGATCAGAGTTACTTCCCTTCATTACAAGCGAACCAGCTATAATACGGTTTCGCCTTTGTATTTCGTATTCATATTGCAATAAATGATTTGAAAGCATTATCTTTTCAAGTTATCATACAATACCGAAATGAAGTGAACATGGTATTTGTCAAGAATTGACAGATATTTTATTTATTATGTCAATATTTCTGTGAAAATTTCACTGTTGGAGTTGACAGATTTCAAAGGCAGCGGTTTAAAAGTACATCCATTGTGTTGTTGGGGGGAGGGGGGTGGGGGGGGGGGGGGGGGGGGGGGGGGGGGTCAAATATGACAAACGTTATAAATTATCTTATTTTATCGAGAAGTACCAACTGTTACTGAAAATGGCCAGTGAAGGGTGACGTCCTCTCATGCACATTATGTAAGACCAGGGACTTTCTAATACACAGCACACTTAAAGACCGTTAAAATCATTAGATAATCGCATTAAATTAATCGTGTTACTTCATTTGTCAAAATCACTCCATGTCTTTTGCTTGGAATATGTATAATGATATGTGATGTTTATTCAATATTTCAGTGTGCATCTGATACACATGAGAGGTCTATAACTAGTTCATAACTGTCAAAGCTGTGACGATTTTTAGCTCATCAGGCCTGAAAGGCCCGATGGGCTTATGGCATGGCATGGTGTCCGGCGTCCGTCCATCCGTCCATCCGTCCATCCGTCCATCCGTAAACTTTTCGCTTTTTTCGACTTCTTCTCCAGAACCAATGATTCCACAGAGCTGAAATTTTATGTGCAGACTCCTTGGCCAATGGGGATTCTAAATTGTAGATTTCGTGACCCCATGACCCCAAATGGGGTCACAGGGTCACATCCTTAAAAACCTATTTTCATCTTCTTCTTCAGTTCCAAAAGGTCTAGAGAGCTGAAAAGTTGTGTGCAGACTCCTTGGCCAATGGGGATTCTAAATTGTAGATTTCGTGACCCCATGACCCCAAATGGGGTCACAGGGGTCACATCCTTAAAAACCTATTTTCATCTTCTTCTCGAGTTCCAAAAGGTCTAGAGAGCTGAAAAGTTGTGTGCAGACTCCTTGACCAATGGGGATTCTAAATTGTAGATTTTCGTGACCCTGTGACCCCAAATGGGGTCACCGGGGTCACATCCTTAAAAACTTATTTTCATCTTCTTCTCCAGTTCCAAAAGGTCTAGAGAGCTGAAAAGTTGTGTGCAGACTCCTTGGCCAATGGGGATTCTAAATTGTAGATTTCGTGACCCTGTGACCCCAAATGGGGTCACCGGGGTCACATCCTTAAAAACTTATTTTCATCTTCTTCTCCAGTTCCAAAAGGTCTAGAGAGCTGAAAAGTTGTGTGCAGACTCCTTGACCAATGGGGATTTTAAATTGTAGATTTCGTGACCCCGTGACCGCAAATGGGGTCACCCGGGTCACATCCTTAAAAACCTATTTTCATCTTCTTTTCCAGTTCCAAAAGGTCTAGAGAGCTGAAAAGTTGTGTGCAGACTCCTTGGCCAATGGGGATTCTTAATTGTAGATTTCGTGACCCCGTGACCCCAAATGGGGTCACAGGGGTCACATCCTTAAAAACCTATTTTCAACTTCTTCTTCAGTTCCAAAAGGTCTAGAGAGCTGAAAAGTTGTGTGCAGACTCCTTGGCCAATGGGGATTCTAAATTGTAGATTTCGTGACCCCATGACCCCAAATGGGGTCACAGGGGTCACATCCTTAAACACCTATTTTCATCTTCTTCTCCAGTTCCAAAAGGTCTACTAGAGAGCTGAAAAGTTGTGTGCAGACTCCTTGGCCAATGGGGATTCTAAATTGTAGATTTCGTGACCCCGTGACCGCAAATGGGGTCACCGGAGTCACATCCTTAAAAACCTATTTTCATCTTCTTTTCCAGTTCCAAAAGGTCTAGAGAGCTGAAAAGTTGTGTGCAGACTCCTTGGCCAATGGGGATTCTTAATTGTAGATTTCGTGACCAAGTGACCCCAAATGGGGTCACAGGGGTAACAGCCTTAAAAACCTACTTTTATCTTCTTCTCCAGTTCCAAAAGGTCTAGAGAGCTGAAAAGTTGTGTGCAGACTCCTTGGCCAATGGGGATTCTAAATTGTAGATTATGTGACACTAGACCCCAAATGGGGTCACAGTGGTCATGATCTAAGAACCTATCTTTTGCTTGTAAACAATAACTTAAATAACTTAAATATTCAACTTTAGATAGTAAATCAATGAAATCCTGATGAGCTACAGAGCCCATGGCTCTATTTTTTGGGTCTCACATATAATGCACCACCATCAGCCTAGCTGTGATATCCATGGGTTTGCACATAATTGATACAATCAGCCTTTGATGTCCAGTTGAAAGTGTTAAACCTATGAGAAAGGCAAAGACGTCACACATTAAGATGGATTTAGAAACATGTTTCCTTCATTATATAAGTACATAAGCCAATAAATAGTTTCCAGTCACCAAAGTCAATCTCTTAAAAGTCAGCAATTCCTACATGATAATCTTAGGCATATTATAACTGTTGTAACAAAATAAATTCATTATCTCAAAGTTACATAATTTACATTTGTTACATTTACATTCTCAATAACTAGCGCTATTAGTTCCTGGTCGAGAATGTCATCTGATCGGAGATGAATTTGCAGTGTAATGCACACAGATCGGAAACATATAAGTGCTAGTGGTCACTCTATCGAAATCTTACTACATTTGTATATATATATTGGCGTTCTCGTCACACAGGGGTCAGAGGCATTGTACCGGTAATTAATTACCTGTCGGCCTTAATGAGTTGACCGAATACTCATGTTACATAATACCGAGTGGACGCTTGTTCAACAGTAGGGTATTCTGAGAGGCAAAACAAAAGTCTGATTTATCACTTAAACCGCATTTGCATGGCTATATTGCAATTGTTCTATATCTTTATATATATAGCTGTAACCTGTACTCAGTTGTGTATAAATAATCAGTCATGTTGACCGATGTATTGTGGGCAATAGCACTTACACTTACCGGAACTATTTGAAACACTCGCCTTTAGCCAGAGATTTGTGTTCAACTTAAAAAAGTCATAATATTTCAAGAGTCAACGTTTCAGTAAAGTGAATATTTTATAGAAGAGAATACTGTTGAAACGTCTATTCAAAACGATACTTCATATATATATAAACTCAATATATGTTGTAAACATTTTACTAATAGTAGCGACTTCAGATTTACTGAGCTTATCATTTTGCTTTATGTAAATTACTTTATCAGTTGGGCTAAGTAAAGGAAGCAGAGAGTGCCTGCAATAATAATAGTTGATGATGATGAGTACGGAGATTTAACGAGCGATTTTCAGCGGAGCTGTTCTCTCACTCGGGTCGCAAGGACCATTAATAAAGTTTCGAATGATTCCAAAGGAGGATAATTTTGATGCCACGGTCGAAAAGGGTGGAGGCAAATTTTGAAATTTTGAATAGTACCTAGGCAAGATTAAATAATAAAAGTCTCTCATAACTCTTTATATAGAGTGGCTCATTGCATTTTAAAACATATTTTATGTGTGTGTACATTGTCTGTAATTTTGTGAGACTTAAAAAAACTATCTGTCTGTCTGTCTGTCTGCAATTATATTAGTAGCCGTACCGCCTCATTCTTTTAATTAACAAACCGTGTCATTCCAACAGCATTTATAATGATAAATGCAACGTTGACACCAGAACAGAACACATATCATCTCTGCCACTCTCTGATTCAACCAGGACCACACAATCACTCAAGCGTGAGTCTACTGGTCAGCACAGTCAAGTTTTGAACATTTGACGGATTCCGGTCAAATTCAACTTCACAAATCAGAAGCCGCTGTGTGTATTGCATTTGCAGTAGTAATTTCCACTTCAACTCCCCAACCCCGACCTCTTTCAATGGGTGATTATAAAACTGCAAACATTATCATTGGTGTAATTTTAACTACTGACCATTGCTCAAATTACCATTTTAAGAGTCATTGTGATAATGTCACAATGGGATTCATCGGTACGTAAACAGTTCCCATTACTATCACTACACAACACGAACATATTTGATATATGATACTGATTTAACTGCATAGATTTAGGTCTTTGAAGGACATTTAGAAGTGGTATACATAAGAACAGGAATATTTTCTGGATAACAACTTCTTTAATGTGAAAATGCACGAAGTTTCGGACTACATACTCATTCCTTCATCAGGTACATTCCACCTGAACATTGTA